>CM057385.1:28818333-31469166 GCA_030015415.1 Cynopterus sphinx | reverse complement strand
GATTTTATGGACACTTAATATTTTCTTCTACTACTTGTACAGTTTTTTCTTACATTTAAGCTTTTAATCCACCTAAAGTTTATGTTTGTATGAGGGGTCAAGAATCTAACTTTATTTTTTCTGATGGTTAGTTGCTCCAATATCATTTACTGAATTGCTCAGCTTGTCCTTCATTTGAAATGTCACCTCTATAATATAATAAATTCCCCCAAGTTTTTGAGTCTCTTTATATTACACTCATTCAATAAGCAAAAAATACTTACTAACCATCTACCAAGTGTACAGCACATCATCTAATCTGTTGTTTAATCTGGTACTGAGTTTTGCAACAAGTTTTAAGGTACTATAGCTTTTACTGACATTTTAAACCTGGTAGAATTATTCATGTCTCCTCTCCTCCCTTACCCTTACCCTATTAATACTTTGCTTTAATACATTTTATTTGATTTTCCTACATGTTTATTGTTCCAGGTGAATTCTAGAATCATTATGTCAACTGTTTGGATTCTGAAGGATATTGTTATACTATATTTATGTATTTGCAAACTGGTTCAAAGAATGAGACAATTTATAAAATTATAGTTTTCCTAGTCAGAAACATTTATGTAAGATGTCATTTATATTGCTATATAATATTTTTATATAGGTCTTACAGACTTCTGATTCCCTTAGAGTTAAACTTTACTGCATTAAAGTGAAAGGTAATTTTTATTCCAGATTTGAATTTATGGTGTTACTTACTTATCATAAGGTTACATGTTCATTATGTTTTAAACATCTCTAATTATCTAAACAGTAATGAAAGATATCTTACACATGGTTCTTTGCTTCTTCTGAGTTTGGTGTGGTTTAGTGGAAGATAACTGAACCATAAGTCAGCCAACCTGGCTTACTGTATTGGCTGTGCCATGAATAGGCTGGCTGAGTCTTTGAGCCAGTCATAACACCCTGTTAAGGGCTCATTTCTCAATGTGTCAAAAGAGACAATCAAAATTCCACTTCTAATAATCTACGATTCCAATGTTTCAAATGCTATGAGAAATTTTTTCTGGTCAAAAAATTTTAGTTTATACTGTTGGTAGTTGCATCATTACCGAACTCTTTTATCTTTGAAATTAAACAATTCTAAGTCTGACATATCAGTAAGAAAATTAACTAAAGCCAGTCTCAAAACCTATCATGGCTTGGAAAATCCCTCATAATATTATAAAATTATAAAGAGAATTACTGATATAGTAATTTCTTCAAAATCTAAGAGAATTTTTTTACATGATTAACTTTTTAAATTTACAGAAAAAAAAACAAAATAGTCTGAAATGATGTCTTGTCTCCACAGGGAGGCAATAGATTCTCAGAGGCACCCTACTTACCAAGTGAAGAATAGTAGCCAAAATTTTATACACTGTCTGAATCTCCTCAGGTTTGAAGCCAATTACTTTCATGGCATCGGCTACTACTTTGAATTCTGCAGCATCATTGATAGAAGACTAGGAATGAAAATGAAACATTTTAAGTTATAGACATTTCATATGAGCATTAAAATTCAATAATTAAGACTAAGTTCAAGTTTAGCCAAGGTTTTGATGATTTTGTAGTAAGTCCAGAGAGAATAAAAATGAGTTCCAAGGCAGAGACATTATTCAGCACACACAATGCTTGCTGCCATAACCCAAAATAAGCACCACATATTTTCTGAAACCTTCAGTAAGGGCACAAGTCACAAGCTGGCTCAGAAAAGCTGATCGCCACTCTGTGATGAAGGAAGAAAACAGCATGGGATGTGAGATCACGAAGGGAAATACTGACTGCAGGAGCCTCCAAGACACATGTCTGGTTACTGTTGCCTCTGGTTTTTTGTCCCACAGTTAGTCTTGTATAGGCTGGAAACAACACTCCCTCTCTCGTATAGTGGTGAGGCTTTTTATTTCACAGGTGAGAGAAAGTTGGCTCCCAAAGCAAAGCAACCTGCCTCAATCATTCAGCAATCAAATAAATAATTCACTTATTCACAAACATTCAGTGCATAAGACCTTCTAACCAGTTTCAGGGGTTTGCTATAGATAGAATGTTTGTGTCCTCCCTGGAATTCATACGTTGAAATCCTAACCCCAGAGGTGATATTAGGAGGTAGAGCCTTGTGAGGTCATGAGGGTGGAACCCCAGAGATCTCTCATCCTTTCTGCCTTGTGAGGGCACAGCAAGAAGGCACCATCTATAAACCAGGATGTAGGCCTCACCAAACACCTGTAGGCACCTTAGTCTTAGACTTCCCAGCCTCCAGAACTCTGAGAAATCAACATTTATGGCATATAAGGCACCAGTTTCTGGTATTTTTGTTGTAGCAGCCCAACTGAACTAAGACAAGGTTTGAAGATAACCACCTGCCTTGAGGACCTATGGTGATCAGGTTGTACATACAAGTGTGGCAAGGAAAATTCACAATGAAGCAATAGTAACTGCCTATCTTAGAAGTTTTCCCAAAGCAGCAGCTCTGGAGGGCCTGACCGATTATTTCCTTGGTGACTTTCTCGCCTGCTGAGGACAGGCACAGGAAGGAGTCCTCTCTGCCTGATGAGCACATGTTCCTCCTGTGTCCGAGACACAACCAGACAACCTCTTCTACTCACTAGTTCTTTAATCTTGGGCAAGACACTGAATCTGAGTCTCAATTTCTTCATGGGTAAAATGGGCACAATAATATATCTCTCACAGAGTTTTTATGAGAACTGCATGACAATTTATATAAAGCACCTCCTTAATTCGTAGCCTATAAAAGGCACCTGACAAGTATTAGATATTACTATTATTATAAGCTGCAAATGTGTCAAAACTGCAAAACTAGACAGAAAAATCTAAATGTTCTACTGTGGGAAACTGTTGGTTGCTTACCCAACGGCCATTCCCCAAACCCCATTTCTTTCTTACTGACAGAGCCTGATTTGTTCACATCTATCCAAGCATACATGTCCTTCAGGATTGGTGGCCCCAGCCTTAGGAGGTAATCTTCATTGATCTAAACTAATCACAGTGATCTTATTTCCCTTACCAAGTGATTAGTCAGCCATGGGCATGTGATGCCATGCTGGTTAATGAGATATGAGGTTTCCCTAACTTGTAAAGGGACATAAGTCAGAAACATATGCTCTGACCGTGCCGCCATTTTGGGACCTTGAGGAAAGCCAGCCTATGGAGACAACCCAAATCCAGTGAGCATGGCCGAGTTGTAAGTTGGAGAAGCAAACAACACTTGGGTTCCTAGCAACATTGTTAAGGAACTGACTTAACCAACTCTGGAACTGCTCCATTCAGGGCTCCTTGTTATGTGAGATAATTAAGTTCCTTCTTGTTTTTGGAGACTTTTAATTGTCTTAACTTACCTAAAACCCAAAATATCTAAACTGTACATGATTTCTATAATTTAGGATAGTTAGGTAAAATTATGACAGAGTACAATACTTTATAGTTATTGAAATCATTCAATTAATTTACATATGTTAACATAGGAAGATATTAATAATTACAAGAGGGTTCATTTAATCAGGATTTAGCATATGATATCATTTATAAATATATAAACATAAACAGGTATCAATAATTATCTCTAGATGGTAAGCTTTATTGTATTTTGTTTCTTTTTGATTAATCTTTATTTTAGATTTAGACTCTGGTCATGTAATGCCTCTTTTGTTTTTATTAGAGAAGAAGAAAAGGGGGAAAGGAATAAGAATGGAAAACTCTGACAAAAAGGGAAACTAAGTTATATTTAGCTTATAGAGAAGGCTATATGTTCATTATTCATTTACTACTTGCTTTCTATGGGAGTTCTACATGACCTGGCCAAAAGTAATTTGGTCAATAAGACAATTTGATAAAAAGGAATATTTCCAGTAGTTGGCTTTTTAAGTATTGATTTTATAATCATTTACACCTCTTTAGTACCTCTGGCCTATTCTCAGAAGGCTGGAATGTTGCCCTCTAGTGTTTTGTTTGTTTTCAATTAATTTTCGGCCAACCCTCTCACTCTCAGATGATTGGAAAAGTAAAAAAATGCAACTTAAATGTCAAACAATGGAAAATTAACTGTAAAACCCCAAATGTAATTTATTTCTAGGCATGGCAATAAAAATACAGGTAAACTAGTAATGCAGGTATAATTAGCTTAAGATAAATAATAAAAATTTAAAAATAAAAAGAACATCTTAGATCTTTTCCTTTTATAAATTTTTTTATTTTCCCCCAACAGTATATTTTAAATTACACAAGAAATTTAAAATATGGAAAAGCAGAAGAACACAAATATCTGTGATGTTATCCATCTAAAATAAACAAAACTTTGGTCTTTTCCCTCTATGTCCTATTTTATGTATTTATATACAGTACCTTTCCCTCAACAAAATAATACTATAATTACTGTTTTATAACCTATCATCAACAAACTACACTATTATTAGAATTCGCTGAAAAATGGCAGAAAACTAATTAGAAATAAAAGAACAAAAAGTACCTGCATATATGTGTGCAAATGCTCACATGAAAAAGAAGGAAAAGAATGGAAAAATTTTAAAGCTGATTGAAATGCTCCAAGGGTCAGACAACTATTTCTAGAATACACCAAAATCAAGGTATCAAAAAACAGTGAATGGAGAACTCTGACAGTCATTTCAGCCAATATATTTTTAAATTTCCTTTTGTCTTAACAACTTGCCTTTGGCAAATCATATGGTACCTTCTTTTGAGGCAGATTTTCTAGTCATATCGATATTTTATAGTATCAAAATAAAAGGAATAGGATTAAAAATTAGAAGAAACCTCAAGATCATAAGAAACTTCTTTCCTGTTAGATGGTGATAAAATATAGTAATGGGTTATTAAGCAAAGTTGTTGAGTCAATGTGTATTGAATCTTTGTCCTTGAGAATTTTAATAATAGAATAAAAGTCCTTCATTTGCCCAAAGGCAACAGGCTTTTATTTTAGTTAATTATTTAATGTTCCTTCTGATTCTTTGTCTGATTCTGTAGCTGAGCAATCTCAAAGAGGAAACTCTCACCTTTAATTGAGCTCCTACATGGATATAGTTGTAGGATGAAAGGGATTTCTGGAGATGAAGAGAACGTAGTGTCTGTTCTGAACCTCCTTGAAGTAGCTGAAAAATAATTTAAAATAAATTGGCAAAATACATACTGAACCAAATATACCAGATAGTTTAACAAAGGCAACCTAGCTTTTATTCATTTTCTGGGCTTAATCCACTTAGATCCTCTTGTTTCTGGTTTTGAAGATTTATTTATTTATTTTTTAACCTTTAAGGCAAATGGCTTCTTTCAATAGTTATCAGTCATGGAGAATGTTATACAACCACGAAAAAAGTTGCTTAAAAAGTCTTAGGGCTTTCACAACATAGCTGGCATAAAAAGTTCTTGCTTTTACTATGGTTGTTTGTAAAACAAGAAGCTCTTCTCTGTGCTGGTCACCTGCTTAGCAGCTTCATTATCCAGAAAGGATAGAGTAGTGTTTCAGAATTCAGAAAAAGTCAATACTACCACAGAAGTCAGAGGTATCAGCAGACAGTCATATGCCGAGTCACACTGGAAAAAATAGCTATGGCTTTTTCTCGTCAATCTCTGAATCTCAGAAGAGGATCACTGGATAACCATGACTGTAGTGTCGGACAAGGAAATTTTTAAACTTTCGTTCACGTGAGAAAAATGGTGGAAAAAGGTTATGGGTTCTTGGAAATAAACAGAACTCTTTTATATTTGGTACAAAGTAGTTCACTGAAAACATGGCAAACTATCAACAAAAACATAATACGGGTAGCCCTTTTATAGAGAACATGCTTTGGAAAGCATTATGTTTAAATTCTCTATATTAAACTGTACACTTTGCTTTGCTTTACTTAAAAGGTATAATAATTAGATTTTAAAAACTGAACTTTTAAATAAAACAGACCGGAACTTATATACACAAAGGAGTACTGTCTATTAAAGCAGTTCCCTAAGGAAGAAACTGAGCTCAGTTGAATTGTGCTCAACTAGTATTGTCATGTTTCAATCATGCTCAGGGATAGTTTACATGTGAAAATCAATCTTGATTTATAACCTCCATGAGCAAAATAAACTGAGTTTGCGTTCCCATCTCTGGAAATCCCAAATAAGGAAACAACAGCCTCAATTCAAATTAAAACAAAATTAATTTAACACACTCAGGATTTCCTATTTCAAAAACTTTTACACATCATTAAATTGTTATCTACACCACAAAAAAAATGTAGGTGATGCTCAACCAAGGCAGTCATCTGGTTGGTTAACCACCTGCTGGCTCTAACAGTCATGCTCATCAAATCTCTGAAGAAGCACATGGGGGTAGAATTGTGTGTGTGCACACATGTGTACCGTGTCATGGACCAATGGAAGCAAGGGAGGCACAGGACAGGGGCGAGCCTCAATACAAAAACATTCATTTCCTGTACAATTAAACAAATGATCAATTATCTGCCTAACAGCAGATTACTGACCTGATAGAAAGAATGAAAGCTTCTTTCTCCTGGCTGTTGCACAATCACTCGAGACTAAGAAAAAAACACATTAAAAATTTGAATCTGAGAATGTACCTCTAAGAACAAAACAGAAGCTAATTTCTCAGTGAATCTTGTTATCAACAAGACCCCATGGATAGTACCCACCTAAAATTAGGTTTTGTCTATACAATTTTCTGTGCAATTTGTTTTGATAATACTTTTTATTGCTTAAAACAGAGTTCTCTGAGTTTTCTGAAAATAAAGCTATTTTGATTTTTTTTAACCTTGACCCTAAAGGTAGAATATTTTAATGGGGAAGAAATTGGAAACGGGGAGAATAGTGGGGAACCATTCAGTGAGGAATAGTTTCAACATTCCTTCCTCTGCGTTTGCAATGCTTTATAGCCCTTAATAAAACCAGTTGGGCAAGATTAGTCTATAGAGTCCCCTGCCTTAGATACTGTCCAAAAAACTGCTATTAAGAGACTGCTGTTGTGAAAATATACATACATTCACAGGAATCCTTTTGATTGAATATGCATGTAAAGTGAAACCATGAAACATTTTGGAAAAAACACCGATAATACCTGGCATTTCATATCCTTTTTTAACTGGCTGATTAAAAACATTATCTCCTTGAAAGTCTGACTCCAATTTAACAAAGAAAAATAAATTACACTACATCACACCATCATAAAGGATGCTACAAATAGAAACTAAAAAATTGAGATTTCAAATTATTTTAAATAAAACAGATGGGAGTATCATATCAATGTGTTATACACCTTAAATTTATCTGTCAATTAAGTCTCAATTTAAAAAAGAGTTGTTTGAAAAGTGTGTTATTTCAGGGAATGTACAGGATAGCTCTTCTTCATGCATAAAAAAAATATGGGAGGTAATGATGTGTAAAAAGGGTAGAACCAATTAGTCCTAGGTTAGTTTTTGGTTAAACCTTACCCAGAAGCTGGCACATATTCACATATCACTCTTACTTCCCCCAACGCATATACCTAATTCTTTATCTTAAAAGTCCATAGCTTTTTACAACTTGATATTGTGTTAATAAAAGAACACAAATGAAGATCATCTTATAGAAAGCTAACTGAGGAGCAGGAAGGGAGGGAGAATAGGATTTAAAGCTACTCTGAAGCAATTAAAGAAATTCTATAAACATAATTAGGTTTATAAAAAAAACACTAAGCGCTTGTAACATCACCCTCAGAAATCAAGCACATTTACCTTCTCCAATAAATAGTTATTGATATGTCCACCAATAGGGTCCCCCTTGAAATCAAAGTTGATATCCATGTATTTTCCAAACCTGCTGGAGTTGTCATTACGGTTGGTTTTGGCATTGCCAAAAGCTTCCAGGACACAGTTGGACTTAAGCAACATATT
The DNA here is from genome assembly GCA_030015415.1 of Cynopterus sphinx. Taxonomy (NCBI): domain Eukaryota; kingdom Metazoa; phylum Chordata; class Mammalia; order Chiroptera; family Pteropodidae; genus Cynopterus; species Cynopterus sphinx. The sequence goes on along the minus strand of CM057385.1, from coordinate 31,461,247 downwards.
CTTCACTCTTGAACAAAGATAAATGAAAGTCATTACACAAAGTTTTAAAGGATGGGCCTTCAAAAAAAAAACTAGATTTCATTAAAAGATATGCAAATATTTATACGAAGATGCTGACTGCAGCACTGTTTGCAATTAAAAAACAAAACAAAACAAAACACAAAGACAAGCTAAACGTCCACTAATGGGGATGGATAAAAATAAATTTGTGTTTCCGGTATAATACATACTGACATAGAAAGATATCCAGAATATATTAACAAATGAGAAATTAAGCTGAAAAATAATATGTATGCAGGATCTTTGTGTGTGTGTGTGTGTGTGTGTGTGTGTGTGTGTGCACACATGTGCACATGTGTGAGTGGATATTCTCATGTATAGTATGTTAGTAAATGCTTAAAATATCTGGAGGAAATAGCACACTTCATTATGGTTACCTAGCTTGAAGGTGTAGGTAGGGTGGAATTTCAGGGAACTTTCACCTTCAACACAGTGCTGTAATTTTTTAGTTTTTCTTTTAAATGAACATATTTTATTTACATAAAGAAAAATCTTAAAAAGAGATGTTCTGAAAAAAAGAATGGGTGATACAGAAAATGATACAAGTTTTTAAAATACTTGCTTATAAAGCCTAGAACTGTAAAACTGATTCTACTTAGTCATATATTATAAATGTGGTCTTTATTAGAAGTTGCTTATCACTTTATTTGAAGTTGTATGAAATCTCTTCTTTGTACCAGTTATTTAATTCATTCTTTATTCAATGATTTCTCGCTTTTTACAGAATAGTCTCTTTCAACAGATGCATTTTAACTTCATCCTACTCTTTAGGTCTTTGTTTTGATTTCACTGACAAAATCCCTCTTATTTGGGCATACCTGCAGAAATAACTTTGGCCACTAAGATAAATTGATATAGCAGATCAACTGTTCCTTTTACTACTACTGTAAGTGACCCTACAAACTTATCTCCTCCTGAAAGAAAGTATACTTTTAAAATGTGGGAAAAAAATGTTTGCTTATGATAAATAAACTATCTCTAAAACTATGGTAAGACATGCTTGTGAAAGACTGATTAATTCTCATATGCCTTATTCCAGCACACCAACTTAATTTAGAAAAAAAATTAATTTACTTCTTAGACAGTTACTATCTTGAGCTCCTAAGGAAATTAAGAACACTTACTCATATCTTTGTCCTTACTAGGTTGCAAAGTCAAAATCAGAAGTGGGATGTGTCAAAATTAAGAAAAATACCTCTTTGACCTGATAATCCAGCCCAATTAGGATGACAAGAAAAAAGCCCATATTTAGTGTAGTCTAAATTGTCTTCTCTCACATCAACCCGGCATTCTTTCTTTCTACTCATAAAACTGAAGATTGAGATGTGTATTTGGAGTGTCATTCTTCAGTGAATGAGCAATGAACTTCAAAGTAACACTCTGAAAAATCAATTTTTTTCTCTTCAAAAAGTCCACACTACATAAGGAAGTTGAATCATGTTGCTTTACAGCCACAATTTTTTATTTTTTAAAAACTCATCCATTCATTATTACACATTTATGAAGCAAATACTATGTGTCTGACACCGTGCTAACCACTGGGCCTCAGACAGAGCACACGAGCCTCATTACTCATCTTAACATGAGCTATAGCCTCTTGAGGCTGAAACCCTTTTAAAAGACAACATATTTAGAACTTCTAATTTCAGGAGTTCCAGTTGTAATAATGATGGGGAGGCATGGATCTGCATCCCAGAGCAGTCATTCACTCTAGAGAACTGAGAGCTCCTCAGAACACAGTTTTAAAAAGATGCTGGCGTAACGGAAATAGCAAGGAACCTGTGAGAGCTTGAACCATAAAAGTTATCAGTGTAGATTACAGCATCTTTGCTGACCACATACATTTAAAGCAATAGTTATAAACAAGAATGGGGACACTTTCCTCTGTTTTGTTTTGTTTTTTCCTCTGAATAGTTTTGTTTTGTTTTATAATTTGGTAAAGCTTATCATAGTAAAAAGCTTTATTTCAATTAAAAACAAATATAGAAACAGAGTGATATAAAGAAAAGTAGAGTATGCAATAAGAGAATCAAAGTAGTTTACCATCAATGAATGGTTGATACATATCAGAGGTTAAGCCTAGTCAATTCTCCACAGAAAATAAAGCTCTAATTAGAATTTCCCCCCCATTATTAGATTACCTTTACCTTTCAATCTCTGCTCTCTGACTGGGGTTGGTGATGGCTGCAATGTACTGCATAATGTACTTACTGGCTTCAGTTTTACCAGCTCCACTTTCCCCTGGGGAAAAAATTGTGCAAGGCTTAACATTATAACCTAAACCAAGAGTAGGCTAATTTTTAATGGAATAATTTAAAATTGTGATGTCAGTTATTTATTTAAAATCCGTTATGTTTCACTGTTTGCTTTTTTGAGTTATTTCACCTGGTCTTGATATGGTATTGGTGCTAACAGATCTGAACATAAGATGAAAAAATGAAAACTAAAGTACAAGTAAAATAACAAATAGATTACAAATCAAAATTAATCTAGTAAGAAGTATCAAGAGATAAAATGTGATAAACTAATTCCTTAGTCTTTGTACTTGGCAATGACTCTTAAGTCTAGCAGAAAAGAAATAACCTAGTGAGTAAAACAGTGGCCATAATATAACCTTATTTTCTATAGAATTTCTTTTAATTTTAACAGTCAAAATAAGTCTTTCAGAAAATGAAAGTAAGAGTAATTCTGGTGAAAAATAAATCATGCAATAAGCCAAGGTACATGGTGTAACAGAAAATGACAACTGGCATAAGGGAGGAAGAGGAGATCAATTTAGAATTATCTACCCAAACTTTTAAGTTTATGTCTTCTGACCCCAAAACTCCACTTGTAGAAATTTATATTATGGAAATAAAAATGTCAATAAAATAATAATAAACACCAAAGATTTTAAGAGTGTTTCTGTAGATTGTCATAGTTAAAACCTGAAAATAAAATGCCTTTCAGTAGAGAATTGGGTAAATAAATTATGATTCAAGTATCCAATGAAATACTACATAATTAAATACTATAGAAATAAGGACGGTAATGAAAAGATGTCCATTATAATGTTATCAAGTGGAAAAACAAATTATGTAATAGCAGTTATAACTCTACAATATATACTTATAATTATATATGCATGTGTGACTATATGTATTTGCACATGCAGAGAAAATGAATAAAAGGATAAACACTATTGTTCACAGTTGTCACTGCCGGAATTTTGATGGGAACAAGGTATTTAAGGGGAAGGGGCTTTTTCTTTTTACTTTATACTCTAATACAATTGTTTTCTTTGTTCCCTGTTTTACAATCAGGCAACTTCTTTTCATAATTTGTTTTCATGAAACGTAGTCCTAAGATATAATTCTCTAACTTCAACATTAAGTTGAACGTAACTCTTCTGACAAAATAGAAACACAACTGTTGTACTTACCACTCAGAGTAATTTTGAAAGTATAAAGCCACTAATGCAAATGTGAGAATTATTAAGATCAAAAGAAGTTTCCACAGTTTGGGAGAAGCCATCCTGGGTCAGAGGACAGATATTTTTCCTGGCTCATTTCACTACACAAGATTCCTTAAAGAGTACAGCTTTAAGCAGAGAGTTCTGTTCCACTTCTTGGGCACTTTGGGTCTGTCTTCCTCCTTGTCGGGCACCCTCAACTCTGAAAGCCTAGTTCCAGCCCCCATGCCAGTATGTCCCTAGACACTGGCTCCCATTCACCTATCTGACCAAGTTAATTCTCCATCTTCAGTATGTCAGGATTTCATTTTATCGGTTTCATTCTATTACTTAAAATAAATTTTGTTACATTTTATTGAGAGAGGGGGAAAGATTTTCCTTGTCACCTCAGTCTACAAAATGGACCAGAAGTCCATCCAGATTCAACATGTATTTGTAAATGAACCAAGACTAGAGGATGGTCAGATGATCTAAATAAATAATTGGGTATTTAAAGTTCATTACACTTTTTTCTCCTAAAAATTGCAAAAGTTTCTAACTTCACAAAAGATTAAATCAATTATCTGGACCCTTGAGACCTAATAAGTTAAATACATTTTTGCCATGAGTACAGACAGGGGACCCCCCTCTAAATACCTGATATCACAATACATGTGTCCTTCGATCGCCTCTTCATAGCCTTGTAAGCAGCATCAGCAATAGCAAAAAGATGAGGCGGTCTCTCGTATAGCTCACGTCCTTTATACTGCTCAATGGTCTCTCTCCCATAGATGTTCAGCGACTTGTAAGGATTCACAGAAACGACGACTTCTCCGATGAATGTGTAGATGCGCCCCTTTTCAAATCTGTACAGAAGCAAAAGGAAGAAGTAGATGCGGTTATACAGAAATGCTATTCCTTTCCTATGAGCCTCAAAAAAGTAAATATCCCAGGAACAATTTCTGAACTGACATTTCATTGATTCGGAATTTACTTTTACTACATTTTACGCTGTGCTGAGATGCTGTTGCTAGAAAGGGCCAATTGGGGTTAAAAGCCAAGAGAGAAGAAAAAATTTAATATTTTAGAGGCTGGGGATTTCCTATATCCAAAATATAGAAAGGTAAGAAGATGAAAAAAAACATTGAGGACAACTGAGAAGCCCTGGGAAGAAAATAAATAGTAGTTAAAACAGGTCTTGAAATCTAGTTAGGCAGATTTTCAATTACACAGAAAACTACTTAAATACATTTATTTCTTTTCCCTCTTGGAACCTCGGCAAAATGTTAGCAAATACAAACAATAAAATCCATAACAGAGAGAATGGTAGAGGAGACACTTCTGGCACAAGTTAAATTCATTTTTAGAAGGATGCCTAAAATTCTATGGTGTAGATATATCATTATTTATTTAAATATCCCACTTCCTTCCTGCTATTTAATACTGTAATAATACTGTAAAATACTCTTGACACACAATCTTAGAAACCAGTGCTTTCATTTCAATGGGACAGATTCTCAGGAATGGGGCTGAAAGGTAGAAATATTTTTTAAAGTATTCAGAATATGATCCCACCTTTTTACCATTAAAGGCTAAAAATTCACTTCACATATGATTTGTATATACAACTGTACAGATATATTTTATAAATGATTACATAAGCATGGGAAAATATGGAAGACTATATGTTATGTTTTATGTATCATTTTGTACATACAATAGAGTGAGGAGGAGAAAGGCCATGTGAGCCATTGGAATAAAATCATAGGAACAAAGAAAAAAAGAATTAAAAAAAAAGCCTCAGCACATGTGATATAACTGCAACTGTACAAAATTGTGTCTATATTTACAAAGAAAATAATTTTAGTTTAGAAAACCCATACATAATTACTATTTACACATTAACTCACATACGTAAACATATATGAACTAGAGCTAGGCCAACACCTAAGTGGACAAGTGGTTGCCACCACCACACTCCAACTGCCAAGAAAAAGGCAGACACACAGGTCACTCCCAAGAGCTGAATGAATGAAGTGCTGAGATGGGCAAAATGCTGGTCCATGGACAGCAGCCACCTCTAAACCCTTTCGTTGCAGGGCCAGTGAAGCAGGGAAATAACTAAGAATTTGGAACCACAAGGCAAAAAAGACCCTTAATTTCCTCACACTGGCACGGAGGCTGTGGGCTATCATTAGGATTGGAAGCAAACAGATGATGATAATGTCAATCACAAATTAAAACCAAGATTTTTATCAAGTAGTTGGTGTATATTTAAATAAGAGTTATTAACGACTTTAAGGTTTTAAGGTTTAAGAAAATTAACCATTTTTTCTGCTATGGTTTTTCTATGCATCCTCCTGTTGTTACGACAGAAAGTTTATATGGTACCTCTGGGTCCTTTACATGTGGTTCTAAATGCTCACATTGTAAACTTAATAGCAGTGAGACCTTATGAAAGCTACTTAACCTCTATGTGTTTCAGCTTCTCCATCTCCCCCAGACATTGCGTAAGTACTTTTTTTCAAAGGCAATTAATTTTATGCTTCCAGTTATGTTCTGCAGGAAGGAGATTTTTAATAAATGTTTTTTATTTTATTAACATTGCTGCTTAAGTCACAGCAATCCCTACGCGTGAGTAATTAATTCAATGATCATAATCCAATTCCCTGCTTCACATGTCAATCAACTAGCAACTAATCACAAGCAAAATATCTACATAACTCATTTTAAAGACCCACAAAATAATAAAAAGCTAAGGTTCACTACCCCCAAGCCTTGCTCTTAACCTGCAAATTTGCATGACGTGCTCAACATGCTTCAAGGATACGAATTAAAAGAATACAGTGCTTTAATTTTAAAACATTGTCCAAACAAGAAAAAAAAAGAAGTTTGTCAGAGAAAAATTACCTCATAAATCTGGAACTCTGTGACTAAGGGCATAGCAAATAACGTATGAGATAAGAATGTTGTTCTAAGACTCCAGGTCTATTTAATCATGCACTTTCTTCAAAATTCCATTTTATTTTAAATAGAATATTTTGTTTACCAAAACTTCTGGGTATCATATTTGTAAAACACCATTAAAATACACAGTGGACGGTTCAACAAAAATGATATTAAACACAATGCTTCGGCAATTTATGAAATATTAGAAGCTTATCTTACCTGAAACTCAGGTTATCAAAGATGAAATTTTTAATTTTGTTAGGACTTAAAATTACCACTAGATGGTATCAGTATACACTTTAACACTAATCCAAGATTTCAATTAGCTTTGGAAAGCCTTATGGTATGAAGTAAGCACTGAGGTAATGCAGTCACCTGCGTGGTTTACCTCCAGGAAGAATTGCTGTAATTATCCTAGATGACAAATGGGATGATACCACCTCTTACCAGAGACCAAGGAAGGCGTTTCTATGATCTCTATGAGTAACCCTTTTAGGACAAACTTTTATGATGTATTCTTCAAATATTTGTTCAATATCTACTCTGTGCCAGACACTAAGCCTGCCTCTGGGAATTAAAAGAATGAAGAACAGGAAGTGTTGAAAATAAATAATAACAACATAGTATGATAGATTAAATAGTAAGAATGTGCACTGTGGTGACAAAGATTATCACAATAAGCCCCTTTTGATGAAGAACCCTAAAGAGTCATAACACAAACTCCTCAGCAGAGTACACCGGCCTTTTGCGACCCGGCTTCCACTTTTCTCTTCACCTGCCTCTCCCAACTAACTACTCACACATCCACCCATCAGCACCAACCATCCCCTCTCAGCCACTCTTGTCTTCACATTAAGGAGCTATTTACTTCCTAAGAGCACCATGATGTCATAGTTTTCCTATGGGGCTCATTCTGATAGAACACCTGTTCCTCGCCCTGTCTCTTCTTCCCCCGTCTACGTGGCAGGTTCTCACTCCTTTCAAAGCCTGGGCAACAGCTTCTCTAGGAAGCTATTCTCAATACCTCTTCTCTAGCATCAGTATTATGGCATTTGCGTGGTTCAGACATTTTCTTTAGAATTTCCCAAATAGTTAAAAATAGCTTAAGGGTAATTGATTTTTAAAATGTCATTTCTTTAAGAAGTTCAAAACTATTTATCGAATGGGCCAGATATCTTCACTGGCTTCTGAATGAAAACAAAGAGGTTCTAAAAAGTATTTGACTTAATAAGTAGCAATGAAGAAAATGTAAAAATGCTTCTGGAGGACAACAGTCTTTTGTATCAGAATTTGGAAACATTAAAAAAACAACTAATGACTCTTAGTTTCAGTAGTAAAGAGAGCACTGATAGACCTGGCAACAGAGAAACACAAAATACTTGCCCTGGATACTCCTAATTGTCCTCTTATATGGAGTAAGGAGCAGTGCTACTTGACTGTGTGCATGATACTTTAGAATATTTTTGGAAAACTAACAAATATGTGAGGTTGGTTGGTGGCTCCTAATGTTGCTCGACAAAGTAGTGAATGTAATGGATGAGCTTAGGGATTCAAATTCCCAGCTCAGGTGCCACAAAACGACCTGAAAACTTTTGCATGTGCCCTGAAGGAGAGCCTCATCTCCTGTAGTCCAAGGCTGAGAATTCTGGCAAGTACAGTGCTCCTGATAAGATGCAGTGAGACATACACAACAATCACTTGTGTGGTGTCTATCAAAATCATATAACCTGTCTCTAATCAGGAGGAAACATAAGACAACCTACACTGAAGGACATTCTACAAAATAACTGGAAAATCTCACAGACAAAACAGGGAAAGCTGAACAATATTCAAGATTATTTTATTTATGTTCAAATCAAAGAAACATAACAACTAAATGCAAGGCACGCTACAAGGAAATTTCTTGTAGTATTCTTGCAATTTTTCTGTAAATTTGAAATTATATCAAAATTAAAAGTTGCTAATAAAAAAAATCCAACTTCTAAGCTTCTTTACATAGTTGGCTTAAATTTTTATTAATTCTGGATAGGCAATACAGATTCAGTAATAGATTCAAAAGCTATAAACGAATAGTGACAAATGTTTCTCTCATCTCTCCCACAACTTCCTTTATCAGTGATAACCACAGCTACTGGTTTCCTGTGAATTCTTCTAGAAATAGTTTATGCACATACATACACATGCATAAAAACAGTTTTTCACATGAATGACTTCTTTTCTCTAATTAAAATACAGATCTTGGGATAGTGTCGTGTAAGTAAATAGAGAATAGCCTCATTTTTTTATGCTTGCATAGTATTTAATTTCAAGGATGAATTCACAATAATATAATCAGTCCTTATTGGACAAACATTTAGGCTGCCATCAATGTTTTGTTACTATAAACAATGAAACTAAACATGTAGTGGTATATATTTCTTTGCACCTAAGTGTACATATACCGGTGGAATACATTTCTAGAACTAAAGTTGCCGTTTCAAAGGATTTGCATAATTTAAACTTATGGATTATTGCCAAATTATTCTCCAAAATGGTTGCCACAATTTATACTTCCACCTACATTGTATGAGAGTTTCTGGGAGTGGGTTTTTAACCAACAATGCTGGCCCATTTTTGAAAGAACAGTCTATGTTGCAGTTTTACTTTCAAAATACACCTAACTTTGACCCCTTTCTTTACTGATGCACCCAATTTCTGCAATGTTCATTGGTTTACTGCCAACTTTCAATAAGGTTCAGTTCACCTTCCCCAGTTCTTAGACAAGAATCCCTTCCAAGGGTGAAGGCATCTTGTTTCTGTTGCTTCTGGCAAAATCATAGTCTCCTGGTGATGGAGTCAATTTGCTTTACCCCTTTCATTAGACTGTACGTTCCTGAGATGGGCAGGGACGATGTGTTAGAAAGATGATGAGCTTTAGAATCACACAGCCCTGGAGCCCTGGGTTTGAATCCTAGCTCTGCTGGTTCCTGATTGCATGTATTCATAAACATCTGAGTAACGAATAAATGCCATGTGCCAGGCACTATGCCAAGAGCCTGAGTTACAGAGAAGAGTAAGACATGGTAAGGTATTATTGTATTCAAAGATTTACATAAATAGACAATGCCATGGAGTTTAAATTACACATATTTTATGAGAGGGCTTAAAATCTACATATTTTTCATCTATCATTCCTCTCTTACTCCCATTCTCTCTCTCTCTCTCTCTCTCTCTCTCTCTCTCTCACACACACACACACACACACACACACACACGCACGCTATCACACTGTTTCAGAAAAGGTTTAAAGCAATAACAAAAAAAGAAAGGATGCTGTGAAAGCTTAGGGAAAGGATACCTAACCCAGTTTTACAAGTGAGAGAGTTCAAAGACAACATCCTAAAAATTAAGCTAGTTGACATCTGAACTATATGTAATTATACAATTTCCATAAAAGTAGCTCTGGGTACCCCTTGGCTTACACTGCCTTAAGAGCACTTGGAAAAGGATACTTTATTTTACCTTATTAACATCCTGAAGCCTTGGATGAAAACACTTGGGAGGACCACCACAGCCCACCTGGGCCCCCACAGCAGAGGAAAGGGCGCCTTAAGGAAGTATGCCCTGTGACCTGACTGAAGTTTAGCACTAGGTATCTCTATGATTATGTGTAAGTTATTTAACCTCTCTGTGCCACTTCCTTCATCGGAAAAGTAGATCAATATTAGTATCTACCTCACAAGATCGTTATAAGAAACACGATAGTCCACTTACTGGAACACTCGGCACACTACTGGCACATGGTAAGAGTACAATAATACAAAGTTCTGTTTTTATTACGAGCGATACTGCAAGCTGTCTGACTGGCAGGAAACGTCTTTTCTCTACTCAGGTCCATTGTCCAGTGCACCGCATCTGTGCTGTGTTGTGTTTATCCTCACAGCAAGGGTCACTTTTGTTGGCGTAATGAATCATGATCCACTTGGCATCATGTCCAGAAAGCATTCTTCTAGTGGTTCATAAGGATCCTCTAAAGCCAAAAGTCTCTCCATAAAAACGTTTAGGCTTTCACAGGACATAAGAAACTAGTTAGGGCCACTGGCAGTGGTTTTATTGACTTCCTGAGTTTATCTTTTTTTTTTTTTTTCCTCCAGAGCAACATCTTTTCACGTGAACAGCACCAAAGGTACTTAACCAGAAAGAGTGGTCAGGAGATGCCTGACTGAATTTATTTTACCCGCCCCCCCCACCTTTTATTTTTGCAATAGAAAAGTTTATTTTTGATAAATACATTTTAAGGTAATGACTGCTTTTGCAAAACGCATTTCTATTATTTAGTAAGGCATGCCTTGTAGAAAAACATTAACTTTAAATGCTCTTACTGCTGTCTTTAATTTTATTTGCATTCATTTGTTCATTCATTCAGTCAATAGTAGGGTCCAAGTTCCAAGCCCTGTGTTGGGGGCCATGGGTAGAGGAATGAACAGGCAGAGCATTCCCCATCCTAATGCAGAGTAACTAGAAGGACAGACACTCAGCAGGGGCTCCAGGAAGAGGCAACAGAATGTGCACTGCACTGGTAGAGGGAGGGAACAAGTATCTGAGGAATCTAAAGCAGAACAATGACCACACTACAGCTGGGACAGCAAGGGGAAGGGACAGAAAGAGAGAGGCTACAATGTGCACAGGGCCTTGCAGGGGTTTTGGTCTCATATCAAGGGCAGAGTTTTTAAGTATTGATTACATTTGCTTCTTGCAAGCCCCCTCTGACTGCAGGGTGGAAAGGATTGAGTGTCTGGTGACAGAGCAGTTGAGGAAGCTACCACCTTAGTCCCAGGAAGGGGTGACCGGGCCTTTGGTTGGGATGGAACAGTGGACAGGCTTTAAGAGTAGAAGCAGAATTATTAGAGAGACAATTTCCTGGATGTGAAAGGTGAGAAAGAGGGAGGTATCAAGGTTTCCCACATGCACAATGGAGTAGACCACAAAGCTGTTTACTAATGAGAACAGGGACAGCAGAGGAAGAGCGAACTTTTAGGAGGCGGCCATGGTTCAGACAAGCCATGCTGAGTCTGAGATTCTTGAGAGATAGTCAAGTAAAGATGTCTCTCACTTTTCTTTCTCTCACAATCTAATTAAACCTGTTTCCTAGATACGAAGAGAAAAACACAGAGAGGGCAACCAGAAATCCTTACTGGCCACGGGGAACAAATGCTGCAAGGAGACCACATGCTCCTCTGACCAATTGAAAAACAAGAAAAAAATTTTAAAGAGGAGATATCTGGGTTCTATTTAAAAATATTTTATCAACTGAATTTGATCATGTTAAGTCACTCAGTGAATTCTACTTTTTTGGTATAAGGTGACAGTAACAACAAACACAACACTTTCACTGCATAAATGCTATCTAATAACGTCCCAGGCAAATTGGTTAAAAAATATATATCTGTACAATGGATAGCTCTCAGTATACTGTATAAATCTCTTGATGTGGAAGATACTTTCACCAATTACTACAACTCATTTACTTGACAAAAGAAAACAGAACATTTTATAGTACATGTCAGTGAAAATAAGACAAGTCTCCAGGATATAAAAAAAATTGTCAAATATGGCATAGCAAATCATGCTCGTAGAGACAGCAGCTGGGCTGACATCTGTAAACAGACTGCTTTTCAGCTTTTGCTGTTTTGCCTGCTGAGGTGGTGTCTGAAAAGGGTTCAAATTTTAAGTCACTGTGCGGAGAAGGATCTTGTCAATCAGTCACTTCACAGTAGATGAAACTCTACTCCTGCTAGTATCAGGACACTTCCATGCTAGGTACAGAGTTGCTGTTAGGTTAGAGTACCTGTAACTTCAACACACTATGGAAAATGCATCCTGAAATGCCTGTTTGATCTTGCAAGGAAAGCTGTCCTTTTCATGAGACGATGAAAGGTTTAAAAGCTTACCAAATCCATACTCTGGAACGCAAATCGTTTTGGCCATCATTTGCCACCCGCTAGCTTTTAAATAGTATTTAGTTATTTGAGGGACTATCGATTTTGCTAAAATCCTAATAGAGGAAATACAGAGATGGCTGAACTGGACACAGTTAAATCAATGTGACTTTAAGAGTCCTTGGAAACTAAAGACCCTCAGACCAGTAGACGGGTGTTTAAATATTCACATGCGTTTAAAATTAGTAACAAACAAACCACAATAAAGATATTATATATTTTGTAATGTCCGCAGCATGTGAATAAGTCACAATAGCATTATTTATTGATGAAATGCCGAATGCCTAAAATTGATAGGCATGATGATCTAGACGAAAACATAAGAATGAAACTTTCCTATTAATAATATGACACTATATTTTCTCTTCCAATGAACAATGATTTCTCTAACTTAGGGCTCAACTCACATATTTATATCTTTTTACCCATTTCATTTAAAAACAATTTCCTATTAATCACAGTAACCACTGGCTACTTGGCATGCCCAGGCAAGCAGTTAACTGCATTTTGCTCTAAACAAGGAGTTAGCTTATTTACAAATCAACACTGGTCAAGAGGATGCAGGATACCTACACCTGGGTCAGAAAACCCTTTGATAGGACTGCACAATTATATGATTTCATAACAAGGCACTGAAACTACAGTACTGAACACTTTTTAAAAACAAACAAATAATCCCACAGATGTCTGAGGACTGTAACTAAATAGGATAAACTGAGGAGTTGCATCTCCCCGCCTTCACATTTTTCCTGGTAGGAGGCCTCTTTATCTACTTCGGCATTCTACTCCCCAGGGCTCTCTGTGTGACAGGTAACCTAACAGGTATACCTTGTCAATTTTAAACAACTATGCCTAATCTAGTAACTCACAGAAAACCTAATCAGTGTACTACATTGCTTTTTAAAAACTAGTTCCTAATTCCAATTTTCATAACATATGAAGGCTTTTATATGTTTAAAACAAGGTTTTCCTAGGTATTACTGAGTCTTGGGGCAATCAGAAAGGCAGTTTTTGGGTACAAGCTCAGTAACAGTTGTGGCAGGAGACACCGAAGAGATATAAATGGTTAAGTAGTCGAGTAAATGGATTCTTTCCATTTCAATTACTATAACAATACACATTTTAAATTCAATAAAAAGTCACACTAAATTATATTTATTGTGCACCTACTGTGCGCAAAACTACATCAGATGTTTTTCAACTACGTTGCTAATTATAAGTTTATTAAATATTAACAGAAAAATCTTCCAAAACCTTTTGTTGATATCACACGCCCAGTTACAGGTAAGCAGAAAATCACCATACATTTAAACCAATCACTTAACCATCATCTCTGTTAGGAGAAATCTGAATTACAAACCAAAGCTTTCACTGGCTTTGGAGTGAGATCTATTTCTACCATAGAGTAGATTGTATAAGAGTAGGGAAACCTGGAAAGTTTCCCAGATGCTCCTAAATTACGTGTTCAACTATTGTTTCTGTTGGAGTGAACTAACAGCCACCACAGAACTGAAGAGAGGATTTTAAAACCAGCAAAAATATTTATTGAATGAATAAATGAATGAATGGCCAGAAACTTCGTCAGCTGGCTCTCCTTGGCCTTCCTTGTCTGAAGTCTGTAACATCCATTAAGGCCACATAGCTTCAAGTAAAGCTTTTTTTTTCCCCCTTAGGATTGTCCTTACACTTCTTACATTTAGCATTTTCTCTTGGCTTCAGATTTTGTTTTAAAAGAAGCTTCCTTGCGTCTAAGGTAGAATAAGGGGTTAACTTTCCCCTGTCAGTAGAGTCGAATTTGTCGTTTAAGTGGCCCAGCTTTAGCCTACGGACAGTAGCCTGAGAGGAAGGAGGGAGGTTAAATTAGCACACTTCGTTTTCCAATGTTGGGAGTGTCTGCAGGCATTCAGAACTTTTACAGTGCTAATCTGATGATACCAATACTCTGTGCTGCTAACAACTCCTAAAGGGAAATTAACAATGTCAGTTGGCATCCCCAAGTGACATGTAAAAAGCCGCTAAAGAAAGGGTGAAGAAATGAAATAAAGTCACTATAACCAAGCTGCTGAATTACAAAAGTCAAGTAGAACGAGGACTGAGGAAAAGATTCTGTTCTTGCTTTCACTAGCCCGGGCACTTACTTTTGGACTTTTCAGTCGTGTATCAATGCCTGGAGACATATGTAAATCCTATAGTTAACCCTCTGAAGAATTTAAGAAAGAATGTTCATATAAAGAACTTGGGGAAAAAATGTTTACTTGCCCAGACCACCTGACAGCTATTAGCCAGACCTCTGAACATTTGGAAGATTACCATCTTGGACCAATCCAGGGGCTAAGAATGCAGAATTGATTATTCTCAAGAATGTACTTTTTACTGTAAGAACTCTCAATTTTCCTCTTTCCTTTAGAACACCTGGCAGTGTTTCCAATTTGCAAATCCTAAGACCCTTGAATAAAGCTTTGCCATTTTTAATTTTAGCAAAGTCTCCTGATTCTTTTGTGCTCAATTGATACTGCTCACTGGTACCCCTCAATAATGGCTGTTCGTTTCGGGATACAGTTTTTATGGTAAGGAGAAGATAGCTAAATTTGGAAGAATTTAAAGAGGATATAAAAGACAAAAGACATCAACTATTACTACTTTGCAAAAAGTTTTCATCTTTTCACGATATTTGAGATGTTGCATTTTATAACTTTATTCCTATATTATATATTGCAATCAAGTTTTCTAAGAAACTATGAGCCAGATTTCTTTTTTATTATTACTTAT
Source organism: Cynopterus sphinx (assembly GCA_030015415.1). NCBI lineage: Eukaryota > Metazoa > Chordata > Mammalia > Chiroptera > Pteropodidae > Cynopterus > Cynopterus sphinx. The sequence goes on along the minus strand of CM057385.1, from coordinate 31,446,061 downwards.
TTCTAGTACACTGCTATGGGATCCAAGAGAGTTTTTAATAAGGGAGGAGGGACCTGGAACTATTAAGAGATTCATTAAAAAAAAATCTCCGAGTATTAAATGGACCCATACTTAATTATAAAAATCAACACATTCCAAAGACAAACATAGTCTATTACTCTGATTTATCCAGTCAGTGCGTCTCCACTTGTGAAAATAACCAAGTGTTGTCTATACTCAGGAATACCAGACATCAGAAAGTGAACTAAGAGAGTAAGAATGTGATGGCAAAGAAAAGAGTCAAAAACTAAAAACAGATCAAATATATCAGGAAATGGAAAAAACAAATAATTTCCCCTATTTTTTTTTAGTTCCTAAAGCAGAAATTAAATCATTTTTATTGTTAGATCAAACTGAGAAAAAAATTATACAAATAGACTGGTTGCCAATTTAGAAAATTATATAATTTTGTATTTTGTTTAAGTGTCACCCCAACCATAACTGTGAATTGAGCTTCATAGAACAATAAGAAGAGCTTTGGTTGCCCTCAGAAAGTAGCTGTCCTCTAGTTCAACTTTGCTCACTTAAGCAGTAAACAGCTTCTCTACATGTCTGTTAATATTACATTTCAAAAAGTAAAGGAAAAGTTAAGCCTACTTATAAGTAGCATGGTTTCCAAATTTTTACTTAAAAGTTCCATTGTCCTATGTAAATAAGAATGGAAACTAAACTAAGTAATTGAACAACTAAAACTATTAATATTTATATTTCATAATTTCAGGAAATACTTTGTCTCAAGTTTTTGCTTATAATTCATCTAAGTTTAAAAAGTCAAGGGTTTGGCCAGCATGGCCAGTATATTTGGCAGAACCAGGGCTGAGGATTCAGCTGGCTCAGTCTGAGTGTGTGGTGGGGCCAGGGTAAGGATTCCGCCAGTGCAGCTGGGGTGTCCAGTAGGGTAGGGGTTGAGGAAAAATTAGTTACATACAAGGGGATTGAGAAAATGAGTAAATATATTGAGGATGATTGGAGTCAATTTTCTCATTACTGCAGGGGGAAATTACAAATATGGAAGGGAGAAGGCTAAAAGAAATGCTGCAATGTTGGACTGAGAGGGGGATATCAGAATGAACTCATGATATTATAAATAGACAAAGAAATAGAAACTTCGTGTGTGTGTGTGTGTGTGTGTGTGTGTGTGTGTGTGTGTACATTTTCCCAACTCTGCAACTCTGTTTGCTGACAAAGTCTAAAAGCAATGACACGTCAGTAGCAAAAACCACACCTATTGCCCAGATCTTGATTTCTATACAACACACCAAGGCTAAAAAAAGCCTTTTTGGGGAAACAGTTGATTTCATCACTAGGACAGGGAAAGCACAAGATGAGGCTGGAATCTTACTGAGCCAGAAAGGAAGGAAGTTCTCAAAGAATGATAGGGACATGTCAAAAGAATACTGCAGCCAGCCGAAAGCGGCTTTCGCTCTCCAAATCTGGGAGAATTTGGGAAAGTAAGGAGAATGAATTTCATTGTTGACTAGTCTTTGTCTTTTGTCGTGGGTCTATGGACTATAGGTTTATCCTTCAACCTTCTAGGAGACACACACATACCATTGATTAGACTAAAGCGTGGGCCTAACCGGGCAGAAATTCATCACCAAAAATGAACAAACAGCTCAGAACTGTGCTGTTGCCAATATGCGTTGCTTGTTTAAAATATTTAGTATGTGGATGCTTACACATCAGCAAATATGCTACTAAGGTCCTTCTTTGGATATAGTGAGGCAATACATTTATTTATGCTTTTAATGCTTTCTTATGTCAGGGTACTAATGAGTGGATGCAGAGACAAATTATTTGGTTGTTAATGCAGACAAAAAATATTTTTCTATGTTTTATTCTTAATATCAACTAGAAGAAAATATTTTTTCTGGAAAATAATTTGTAAGACATGGTATCAATTACATTGGCTTTACATGTTCCCTTTCCACTAATTCTGACTAAAAGATTAATCACTTAGGGAAGAAAAATATTTCTAACTGTTGACAATTTGTGGCTGAGAGTTAGTTTTGATTTTTAAACATAATTTTCATATTGAAATAATTTCAAAATTAGAAGTTGTAGAGTACTAAATATCCTTCACTCAGATGATTCCACAGTTATTAGCATATTTTCACATTTATCTTATTCTCACATTTGTATTAGCACAAATATCCATATATTTGATTTATACAAAATATAATCATCTATTTCTGAGATCAATCAACTTTTTTCCAGCCACAGAATTATATATCCTTTTGTTTTTTTAAATGATACATAATTCAAGTTAGGAAAGGTAACAGATGGTGATGGACAAGCTGAAGATTTTGTTTAGGCACGGTTTTAGATTTGGTGGGAAAATCATGCTATTGTACTCTAGTCCAGTAATCAAATGAGGCTGTCTCTGGAAGCCAGGCCAGCAAGACAGAGAAGTGAAGCAGAAAGGGAATAAGTCCATAGGACATAGCGGGAACTGAACAAACATGTGTCTAATAGATGGTTCTTATATTGAAATGGGGACCAAGTTGTGCTAGGACTTTGAATTTTTTAAGAGAAGCTAGAAATTGTGGACTTTTAAGAGATGTGATCCTATTTTAAAATGGCACTAATATTTTAAAATAATTTAACTGTTTTAGGCAAAAAAATATTCATCTGCAACTTGTATACAGCTCACCATACACGTTGAGTTGACAGGTGCAATAGTAATTACCATTTAACTTCTGGTGATGACTAATAAAAAGTTCTAATACCATAAATAGGTAATAGACGTTAAATAAAACAATGAAAGAAAATGACTCTCCCCTTGGATCCTGTAGTTAATTCTCCTGCAAAGGAAGTGATGCAATATAAACTACCCGCAGTATATATAAAAAAGGAAGACTGAGCTGGCAGGGAGTGATCCCATATTACAAAGCAACATCTGCAAAACAGAGCTTCTCAAAAGAACCCTACTGAGTATTCCCACTTATAAAGAATCTGGTTCAAACACAGTAATTACCAAGAAATTTGTAATGACTCAAAAGAACAAAGACTTCAAAACTTTTTTAAAAAAGAACACAAGCAAGGAAGTTCCCTTTGTATTCAAAGGCTGACCTTAGATTTACGTAGTAAAATCCGTATTTATATTTTATATTACTAATTAGTATGATGAACGTTTAAGTTTACTTTGGCTTACAGAACAATTCATTAATTAGTTAACCAAGATACAATTACTCATAAAATAAAATGAATCCAATTTGTATATTTAAACACCTATTATCCTTTAACCGTCTCTTCTCCATAAGGCTCTCCTTATCATCTCTCTCTAGCCTGAACGATCTCTCTTGCTCTGCTGGATGCTGAAGCCATTAATTAACCTCTCTACCGCTTATTTGTCAGTTAATTAGATGTTGCACTGGGGCATCTCTTCTATTACCCTTTTAAGCTATTGAATTTTTTTATTGCAATTTAATATTTCAAGTGTTTCTACATTTCTTTATATTCTCCAATCATTCCTAGAACAGTGTTACTCCAAGTGTTGCAGTCAGTCTGCAAATCGCTTGGTCTGTGATAAAGTATGGAAATAGAACATTCAGAAAATATTATGGCAATTTGACAGTGACAGCCAAGAGCGAGATCAGTGAACTCATTTTGTTCAACAAAGTGTAAACCATTCTGGATGCTGTTAAACTCTCATGGTGAGGTCATGAGTGACACAAAGTGGATATCAGTCATACACAGTGGGACCATGTTAACGAAAGTTTATCAATTTTAACTTGAAATTACATTAAAATCTCGGAAAATGTAAGCATTTACTTATTTTTATTACTTGTTATGTTTACGATCATTTAAATTTTAATAAGGCCTATTTTTAAATTTACAGTTTATCACTCTTAGCTCTCTTGGAGAAGTACAACTAGTATTATCTCTTTTTAACCCAATTTAACTTAATACCTAGTCATTCACAAAACAAGCTTCACAGACTTTTTTGTCCAGAGAAGACACATCTTTTCTAAACACGGCAGCAGTAGTCGTGAACAAAATGATGATGATGGAAGCAGGACCAGAGAAATAAAGCCCCAAAGAGTTTGTACTAGGTTTCACTTAGAGGTGATATTATCATATACTGAGTCTGATTTTGAAGCTAAAACTGATGATGAGGTATGTTATTGGCAGAGATGACAAATAAAACAATAAAACCATGAAAACGAGACAGTGTTTACATACAAAATATAAAGAAACAACCTCAAAACCAAAACAATTCTTTGGGAAAAAAAAGTACTAACTTAAAAAGCTAAAATTTACAGGACAGTCAAATCCTGGTCACGGGAGCCCATCAGGGTGTCAAGGTTAGAGCTGGGCTGCTCCCAAGAACCCTGGGCCTTGGACCTGATCCTGAAAGAGCTTTTTCAGAGGCTGAGTGCTCTCTCCTGGGGTTTTAGAGACTCCCAGAAGAGATCAGAGCTCAAACCACATCCTCCTTTTTAGGCTCTATGCAACGTCAGGGATTACACTGTCCTCTGGGAGCTGGATGAGAGATTACAAGGTAACTTTATACCACCACACCTAAGGTGTTATGCTTTCATTATTTCCATTAGAGTTTAATGTATATTTAACATACATCCCATTTGTAAATGAGAATATCTGGCTTCGTAGAAAGAGTGCATTAACCTGTAAAAGTGAACGTTCACACGTAAATGCCTGAAGAGATTAATACACTTTTTAGAGATCTCTCATAGGACTGAGGATTATGTCATCTGTTACCGCATTTTTACAGTTCACTGAGTGTTTGGCTTTCTAAGGCTATGCTAGTCAGTTCCTTGCTTGTTCGCTATGAATGGATTACTTATTTCTCTGCCGGCCCTTTAGTTCCAGCACATTCGGGAAAGGAGTGGTGCAGAGTAAATGGTGAATGGCATTTCCCACTTTATAACACTGGCAACATGGAAGGCTTAACCAAGCAACATAAGGAAGTACAAATCTTGGTGGATTTTGCTATTCTCTCTACCCTACACATATTATATATACACATATGCAGTAGAGCTATAAATTAATTTCATTTAAGGAAAATTATCAGTTGTACAATTAAGGTTTTTCAAAATTGAATTCTTTTTCATGAAAGGTTTCATGGAGTGAAGCTAAACAAGATTGAAAATACCCCACCAAAATTAATATATACTAATTCTACTATTTTAATATATATCCATAGAAAGTAAAGAGTAAACTCTAATGTTTAAGGTAAACATTTTATTGTTAGGTCAAAAATATAAAAAATAATAGTAAAAATATTCAAACAGGGTAGCCTTAGTCCCACTCTTCAGAGATCCCCATTGTTAATAACTTCTTATACATTCTTTCAGAAAATTTTATGTGCCTATATTCCATGTATGTATACTTATTTTAAAAATAAAATTATATGTATTCATACATACATACAAACATACATATGCCATGTAATCTATGTGTTGCTTTTTTCAACATCTTAAATAATATGATGAACATAGTTTATACCCCAAACAGTCCATCGGTTCGCCTACATTTCAACCCCTTCTTACAGTTAGGCAGGGCCACATTATTAGTTCTGGCATGCACACACAGGAAAGCTGGTGTGCAGACTATCTTGGTGATTGAGGAACCTCTGCACTAGAGACTGCAGAGGCACAAGATCAAAGCAGCCTGAGTGCTCAGCAGCTGCCCAGAGTCTCCTGGATCCACAGATTTTACGTGAGTCAGAAATAAACCTTTATTATATTAGCTACTGAGACTTGAAGGATGTTTTTGACTTCAGTATAACCTACTCTGTCCTAATTCAGCAAACTTTCCATACTTGCATACCTAATTTTTCTTAACAACAGTACAGGTAAGCCACAATCGATGCACCAGCCCCTACTGATGAACTCCTAGGTTGCTCCTAGTTTCACTGTTGTTATTGATGCTATCAATCACTGTTACCACAGTGCTATCAACACCATTTTACATGCAATTTTGATAATACATACTCAAATATTTCTGTGAAACGAATTTCTTGAAGTAGAATTGTTGGGTATAAAACAGTACATTAAATTTTTAAAAAATAAGTAATATATCGATGATCAGAACTCAAAAGGCATACGAAGGAATGCAACTGCAGCCTCCTGCACACCCTATCCCACAACTCCCAGGGCCTTCCTCTGACTGCAACCAATGCTATAATTTCCTATGTATCATGAGAGATTTTAAATATATCTGCACAATTTTATGCCTCTTATGAATATATGTACATGCACACACACATGCGTGCACACACATGTACATTTAGAGTGGATTCTGAGAGAGATTTCTAAATTGCCTCTAAATGAGAGTGCCTCCTACTCCACACCCTCCCAGGGCAGTTTTTCAAATAAGAGGCATTCATGTTGTGTTTCTGTACTCAGCGATAACAACAACTGTTAATATTTGGGCAGGCCTTTTGCATTATCTTAAAGAAGAGGTCCAACCATAATTGTCAGGCGAATCAACAATCTGCATGGTATTTGCAACCACAGTGATTAAGCTGTCCCAAAGGCAGGCCAAAAGGAGTTAGTTATTGCTCTCTACCTAAAGGCAGTGGAAATGGGCTAAGAGTGCAGTAATGCGGGACAGGCAGGGCAAAGCAAGAGCAGTGGTGTGCCGGTGAACGGAGAGGAGGACCAGCAAATGGCGAAGAGACTGATGTGGCTGACAGGTGTTTGCAAATACTGTGACGAACTGGTAGGAAAGTGAAAGTAGTGGTGAGTGCCAGGGACCAATGTGACAAGGGACTGTGTATGCAGGGCGAGGAAGCTGGTGAGAAGGGTGCCCAGATAGTAGGCATGAGGTTGAGAAAGGGAGGGTTGGAGAGCTGTTGGCAAGAGAAACAGATGGGAGGACACAAGGAGCTGGTAAGGGCAACCCTGAAGTTCAGGGCTCACAGGTTCAGAAAAGGTAATAAGGTCGGGTGTCCTGTGTCAGTGATCTTCTCAGGTAATTTAGGACTAAGTTGTGAATTGAAAATAAATATTTATGATCACTATTTTTCACGTTTATAATTTTGGGGAACTATAAGGGAAGTCTGTAACTTTTAATATGGCTTTAAATATGCCTTTAATATGGTTTTATATAACTCTGTCCACTTACCACAATTTCCTGGGCTTGGGGGTGGAAGTATTTTGGTTTGAGGGTTTTGTTTTTTGTAACTTAGTAATTTTACAGGCCTTTTAAAAAATAGGTCAAATCAATTAATTGGCTTTGTAAAACTCTGAATTAGTTTTAGCAGGTGATGTTTACTCGACTCACTCCATTACACTGAAACCTTGGCACACAGAGAGGGGCAGAGCAATGGCTTCACTACAAGAGAGTGTGCTCCTTAAAGAGAAAGGGAGGAGCCTGCTGCCTGAGAGAAGACTACTGACCTGAGATGATCAATAAAAGAAGAGGAAGGCTCAAAGAAAACTGGGAGATAGTATCAGAAGGAAAGAAAAGAGGGTCAGGACTTTTAAGGGCAAAAGAGCAGCAGTTTGAAGTCTCCATTTCCAGTTCAGACATTTCTTCCAACTGCCTATGGAATATTTCCACTAGGATGTCACCTCAGACTCAATCTGCCTCAAACATAACTTCATTAAACCCCTACCAATTAAACCTACTCATCCTGCTGTCTTCCTCGCCTCCATGAATGGCTACCCACTTAGACAAGAAGAAACCAGAAACCAAATGAGCTCTTCCCTGTCCCGTCACTGAGGATGCCACAGTTGCCTCTCTCAAATCCTGCCCGTCCTGCATTATCCTCTGCTTCAGCCTCATTCCTTGGTCTGACATGATTTTCTATAATAACCACTACCTAGTTTTTCTGACTTCATTGTGACTCCCAACTCTTTCTTTCTTTTTTAACCCTCTAACTGTGAAATATTTCAAACGCTGTAGCAGACATCGTCTGCTCTCTACCAAAAGTCATCTCCCAAACTTCCTTCTTTGCCAGCAGACCACTTATTTTGTTCAGGTGTTTACTTGCTCCCCCTCCCCCACTTGCAATACACCCAATCATTTGCTCAGGGAATGGAACCCTATCTCTAGCTCTGGGAGAATGGATTTTAGCTAGTCTAAGCTAAAACCGGGAATTCCATTCCCCTTGATCAGATTAATAAAGTTTCCTTGATCTGTGTGAGATAAGGGAGAAATTCTTTAAGGATGTTGTCATATGCACATGATGCCTGAATGTTCATCCTGAGTTAAGGGGAGCCAGCCTAAAAGGGCAAATGAAAATGCTGAGAGAATAGGAAGAGCCTGTGTCCTTGAGGACATGACTGAGTGACTGGATTATCCAACCTTGGATCCATCCTACCTCTAGAATTCTTGTTATCAGAGAGAAACAACTCCCCTTGTTGTTTACGCCATTTTTATTTGGGTGTTCCATTCTTGTAGTCAAAGCATTCCACGACAGAGAAAAGATGATAAGCTTAGTTTTGAATCCTGAGTTTGGGTTTACTGTGGGACATCCAAGTAGCAACAAGGGCAAAGGACAAGGTGAGAGGAGTGCAGAGATTCAAGAAACAGCACAGAAGTGATACTCAGTCACATAAGAGTAGCTGAAGTCACCAAGTATTATTATGACTAATGATGACTAACAATTTTCAGTGATTTTTTTATGTACTAGGCACCAATCCAAAAGTATTAAAAGAATTATCTCTTTTATCCTCACAACTCTGTTTCCATTCCCATTTTACAAACAGCAGAAATGATGACTAGGGTCGTTTAATAACTTGCCAAAGATAACAAAGGTTGGGGGTGGTAGTGCCACAGTTTAAACCCAGCAGGCTGACAATGAACATTCTTAAGCTCTTTATGCTACATTACCTATGCTTAAATCTAGGTAGAGAAGACGGTGGGGTGATGAATAGCAATAATCAGAGAAGTGGAGCCAAAGCACAAAATTTCTAAAGGGAAGAAATAAAGGAACAGATTCAATTGGAGGAAAAGAATGAAGCATAACAGTAATAAACTCTGAGAGTGAGGGAGCTGGAGAGACAACTAGAGGCTCAGGTCAGGTCCTGACAGCCTGCAGATTCTGCACAGGACAAGGGAGAGGTGCAGCAGTGTAGGCCGAGGCTGGATGCCAACTTCGCCTGCTGCAGTTTTGCGTAGGAGCAGCATGTTATAATGCATTTAGTTTTCTTGTCTTAACAAGACCCTAAGTTACCAACAGATAGGAAAATAATATTTACTGAGTACCAACAAAATGCCAAGTAACCGGCGAGGTAGAAACTTTATACGTATATTATGTCATTTAATCTTCACAATTACCTTAACCATCACTGTGACATTATCTGTTCATGAACAATTTCACTAAGCAAATATAATTTCTAATCATGGCATCCTTCATATCCATCAGTAAATCCTATTAGTTCAACCTTCAAAATGAATCCAGAATTCAATCATTTCTCCTATAAATAGTCTTCTTTAGCACTGATGATTTCCCAATATTTGGAAAGATATTCTGGTACTGACTATTCTTCCTTAGTGTACCCTCAAATATCACTTCACAGGCAAGTCTTTAAAAGTCTAGGTTCTTACATATCCTATTATTTATTTATCCAAGAAGTGTTTATGGTGCTAGGCAACATGCAAAGGCCTTAGATATAATGGTGATCAATATAATCATGGTCTGAGATACTTCAGACACCCTACTAGGAGATACAGGCAAGTACAAAGGAAATTACATCACAATAGCTACGACAGAAGAGAAAGTGAAGAGTTTGAGTACAAAGAGCAGTGAACCTAGACCTCAAGGATCTGAGAAGGTGATCTAAGAAGTAATATCTAAGTTGAGAACTAAAGGATGAGGAGGAATTACCATGCCTTACTCTGTGTAAACATGCCTTCCTATTCCTTAAACTTCTCAGCAGGAACAAAGGTTGAGAAGCTTAAGAAAGAGGAAGGCATGTTTAAAGAAAAGTTTGGCGAGGCTGGAGCACAGAGCACAGAAAAGATAGTACAGGTAAAGGGAAAGAAAGAAAATAGGAGAACTGATCACTGATTATGCAAGGCCTTTCAAAGTCATGTTAAGAAGTTTAGGCTTTCACCAAAGCAAGGAAGAGTCACTGAAGAATTTCAAAGCACAGGCATAAGCTGTCGAGTTGTGCATTTCAGAAATCGAATTCTGGCCACAGCATGGAAGCATTAAGACTGAAGCTAATGAGACCAGTTAGAAAGACAGTTGTATCCATGGGACACTTAACAGAGACCTAAACTAGAAAATGGTGGCAGTCAGATTCACAAGACATTTAGAGGACTGAATTGATCTCATCTCGTAATTGACTAGATGGGGCTGGAGATGGTGGGGAGAGAGATGACTCAGGAACTACTAGGTTTATGGCTTGTGTGTTATGTGGAAGGTTGAACATAGAGTAGCTTCTGCACGTTGGTAAATTTCTGAAGGCAGCAACATTTTTAGAAAGAGTCTCCATCAGTCACATAAAAAAATACATTTGTGTTAACATTTTAAATTTATTCCTTCTCTTTTTCCTACTGCACTTATAAATAAGAGTGAATGCTCTCTGGATTTGTAAACACAGAATGTGGCCTTATAAAATGGTGTGGGAGGAAGAAGGATAAACAAAGGGCCTACTTAATCAGTAGCCATTAGTTGGCTGTTTCAGGAAGAGCCAAGTAATTTGGAATAATGAAAACAAGATGAAGAATTAGCAAAGTACTTTAAATGAAATCATTGTTTCTTCTAAGTAGAATGCATTACAAATTAAGACATAAGTTAATCGTTCTTGAAAATTTAAATATTTACTCTGGAATTGCTATGTTAGCTATTGAATGTTGCCTTGGGGTAATGCTATTTGCAATAACAAACTCCAAATGTTAGTGGCTGAACACTGAGAAGTGTTATTTGTTACTCACACATCAGTCCAAGACAAATGTTTCTGAGAGAGTGGGTCTTTGCTACAGGCAGTCATTTAGTGACCAGTTTGACAGAAACGCTTCCATCTCCAACACATGACTTCTAGGTCATCTTGGGCATTGATAACCAGCCAGCAAAAGGGGACTGAGAATGGGGAGTCACATGTGGGAAGCTTTTATGAGCTAGACCTCAAAAATTCCACTGGCCAGCACTTGGTCACATGACACCCATAATTTCAAAGGAGGATGTACCCCAAACGGAGAGGAAACAAATTTTGGTGAATAGTTAACAATCTCTGTTATAGATGGGAAATTCTAAAGACAGAGTATATAACTTATTCATCTTAAAACAGGAATTCAAGTACTCAAATATGATTTGTTGGAAAAAATACCTTATGAAAAATAACAAGAAATACATATTATGCAAAAACTACTGCTAAAAGATTAATTGTAAAATATGTAAACTGATAGAATGTTGAAAAAATAGAGGATTTCTAAAATCTTGATTTTTAGAAGTTGTTCATTTCGATTTCAATTTTCCTTATTAACCAAGAAGATGCAAAAAATATTATGGAGGAAATCACCCCAAACTTGTGGTTCAACAAGAACCATGAACACTACTTCTAAAGTATTGCAAAATCCCAGTTAGTAGGTAATAATTACTTAAACATTTTTTTCATTTTTAGTTCTTATTCTCATAATTTTTATATAAAGTATAGTTATAATTATAATTTTAGGTAGTTCAAGCTCAGGGAAACAAATGAGATGCAAGTAATTTGTGTCTCTGAATGGAAATCTATAAACCAAGAAAAAGTTCCCAATTTATTAATCGATAATACTAGGTTGTACTGTAGTAATAAATAAGCCCCTGAAATCTCAATGACTAACAAACAAAGGTTTATTTCTTGCTCCTGTAAGTTCGATCTTGGTCAGGCAAGTCCTCTACTTTGTAGATCTGCCAACTAAAACATGTGGCCTCCACGGAGCCATGGCAAAGGAGAGAGAGATGAAGAAAGCACATTGACTCTCAACTACCACAACCTCGAAGTGACACATATCACCTTTGCTCAGAGTTCTTTGGCCAAGACTAGTCATTTGGTCCCAACATGATAGCAAGCTGGAGCAGGAAATGTAAAAAAACATGGTTATTTAGTGATTACTGCCTTGGCCTAACTTTTACAGATCATGGGCCCCAGTTTTTAGGTACATTTTCAATTGTAAATTTAAAAGTTGTATTCTGGCATACAAATTAGCTTTCTGTAAGTCTGTTTACTAGTACCAATGAATCTGATAACCAAAATGATCAAATTAAATTTCTGGGCTTGCAAACCTAAATAAATCCTTTACCTATGCTGACCTAGTAGCATTTAATATGATCTGAAGCCCTATGTGAAGTAGCCAGTTGATTGCTCTCAACATCTTAGCAACAACATCCATTCATCATATCCATTCATCCATTCATATTGATGTCTATATGTGTAGTGTGATGCTTGACACTAAAGATAAAGCAATGAAAAGGATATATTTGGTTTCTGCCCTGACAGAACTTAAAGTCAAGTGAGGAACACATTTTTTTTTTGTTTTTGTTTTTGTTTTAATTACCAATAACTGTATTATTACAATACAGATAGACTGGAGATATGAATAGCAGAATGCTAATGTAGTTTTTAATGTGAGGCCTAATTGGTTTAAGGAAAGTTTCACTGAGACAAAAGAAGAGCCCAGAAGGATAAGAAAGGGTTAGACAGGTGAAGAGGGAGGGTTAAGAATGTTTTAGACTAAGGGAACAGAACAGTATGGCAAGATAGATTGGAAACTTAGTTCAATATTAATTAATGCTTTCAGTCTTTAGTTTCAAAACAGTTTTAATAATTCTTCTGGTTTCTCCCCACTTGAGTGTGCTGTAGCACTATTAAAACTGAATTTTAAAGAATTCGTGCTGTAGGCATGAAAAATAAAAAATAAGGGATTGTTAGCTGACGAGGTCCTTGCAATCTGTGAGGTCAACCAAAGGTTGCCTCGCCTAAAAAAAAAAAAAATTCAATTTGATCTTAACCAATCAATTTTGGAATCAACTGCAATTCTTTAGCAATATCTTCAAATACTAGGGGATAGAAAAAAAACTGAATACAATATTTCTTTGAAAATAGTTCTTTGAAATTAGTTCACTGTTTTATATGTTGCATTCTATTTAAAAAGTGGTCAAAAGATAATATGTAGATGTTTAATGCAAATGTAGATATTGCATAAAATTCCTAGATGTAACATTAAAATTCAATATCAAAACCCTAATCCATCTTTATCATAAAAACAAGAGTTAGTCTTTCTTCTTTAAATGTAATTTAGTCCTGTTTGGGGGGATTTTTAAAAAGATTTTTTTAAAAACTCGTATTTTTAACCAAAAAGAGGAAAGACAAATAGCAAGAAAAGCCACAACGTGAAAAACTTTTTGGTTATAATTTTTCCTAACCAAAATTCATCTATGTAACTTATACAAGTAACTATTTATGCTTCAGTTTTCTATTTAATGACGTACTAGTCTACAATAATCTCTAAATTCCCTTCCAGGTCATCCTATTCTGATTCTAAATGCATGTGGTATTTTTTGAACTCCCAAATGTCAGCCTGTCAAATTTATGCATAATTCTGTCTAGAACAATCACCTAATAATAAATTTTACATTGTTGTATTTTCTAAGTTTATACAATATGTGTTCAATGGCATGATTCATATAACAATTGGTAACAGTGCAAACCGAGACTTCCATTGTACATGAAAATGTCTAGGAAACTTGAAAAGTCAACATGACCTACAACAAATCATATGGTCTATGAAAATGAAAATATTTGAAAGTTATTCATCTGGGAAGTGAAGCAGAAGAGAATTTTGAGTTATTTAAAGACTGATATATTATTATAAATAAAACAAAAATCATATTCACCTACTACTTCATAGTAATGAGAATGCATAAAAAAATCTATAAATTTTTTGCAGTCCTAAAAGATAAAGGAACCGAAGCTTCTTTATCTGCTGAGAAACAGGAAAATAACAGCCATATTATTTAATGGTTTAGCAACAAAACTTGGAACAAGAATGTATTTCTACCTCTCTTCATTAGAGTCATAAAATATATGCACATTTTATGCTTTTGACACTAATATTTTATATTCATAAAGTGACTACAGTTTTAAAAAATTGGTCTTGTCAGCTAAACACAGGAGTTAACCATTTTCAAGGAAAATAATCCTTTCCAGCTATAAAAGCCTATAAAATAACAACTTATTTTTAGTTTGAAAACTTAAAAAAATGAACCAAAATAAAAGAGGATTCTAATAAGAGACTGATGTTACCTCTTCCTTGCAGTTTCTCTAAACCACTATCAAGTAGTCTAATAATAGCCAACAATAGTAATATTGAGTATTACTATGCCAGGCACTGGGTTAAGTGGTTTATGTACATGATCACATTCAATTCTCACAACAATCCAATGTATCACATACTTCTTAAATTCCAGATAAAGAAACCAAGACTTCAAGAGATTTTAAGTTCTTGTCCAAGGTCACTCAAGTAGTCAACAGAAGAGCTGGGATTCACCCAAGCAGTCTACTTCTACAGCCAGTGTTCTTAACCACTCCTTCATCCTGCCAATAATCTGTAAACAAATATTATTTACGCTAATGCTCAAACTGTGAATCCCTGCTGCCCCAGCAGTCTGGGACCATTCTCCCCAGCACCACCAAATTGTGGTTCCATGTGAAAGCCTCTGTATGTAAGAAAGGTTGGCTGAATATCCAACAGAAGCTCCAGCTCAGCAGGAAGATTTATGATTGGCTGGTATAACACCGCCAGGGAGGCAAGATGCTAGATGGATGTATTCATGACCCTTCCAGTGTGAGGATCAAAAAGTGGGGCTCATATGTTTCCAGGCTTATTTTTGAGATGAAGTGTTGAGGAAAAGATTTGTAAAATAAAAGGCTCACTCTTTTTTAGCCTGAGTTTTAAAGGCCACAGAGGCATTATAACAAATGCTCTGTAGTCAGAAAGTCCTGGGTTCAAATCCTAGTTCCACCTACTTGCAGTATCTTTGATCTCAGGTAAGGAGTTAATCCTTCTGAGCCCATTTCCTCACTTGTAAAGTGAGGATATTATACCGCATAAGGTTGCTGTGAGTGCTGAATGAGACAAAGTATGCAATATGATCCTGGGGTGGGGTTTGAGGGTTCCGTTTCCTTTATTTCTGAAAGAAGCCATAGGACAAGAAAAATCTTTAAATCCTTTCCAGCTATAAAGTCCTGTGAAGTTCTGCTTCATTTTCAGTTTAAAACTTTAAAAGATTAACCAAAACAAAAAAGAATTCTACTAGAGAAGTTGATGCTACCTTTTCTTGGCTTTTTCCTTAAACTGGAATATTAAAAAAAAAATAGGATATGCTTGGTAAGTGTTCAACCTACAAAAAAGGAAGTTAGCAGTCTTGAAAAGTCACTGCAGCTGGTTATTCACTTTATTCTGAAAGCACTGGCTGTTGATATAATCGCACCACAGGAAAACTTCATAATGTTGGCTAAAAGCAATCTGAAATGACACAGCAATAATTCTTCATTGTTGACTTTCTCTGGCTAATTTGGTTGCAAGATGTGAGGGCTATGTCAGCTTGGTTATGTCCAGGGAAGTGAGGAGACACGCAGGGATCTCAGAGAAAACCTGTGATAGAAACTGCTGGACAAGGACCTGAGGAATTGTCTCAGGGCTTCTGTTTCTCTCTTCTCATTCAGTCCATTCTCCTGCTTTTATGAAACAGCTCCCTCTGCTTTGATGAGTTTTTGTTTCTTCACAAATCTGACTCACACATGGCTTTGACTTGCCATAGCCCCCTTTCCTCCTCCTCTACTTGAAATGCTTTTACTTTGATTGTGTGTATGTTTACATATGTTTGTACACTGTCCTGCAGGAAACTGTCCATATTTTCATCAAGGGGCAATGAGACCAAAAAGGAGTAAGGACCACTGCTCTATCTCATGACACTCCAGCTTTAGTTCCAATTGGTAACTTTCCTAGTCATTTGGTTTCCTAATTCCAAATCCCTATAATAATAATAATAATGGCTACCCTTTACAGAGCTTTGAGTATCGGTCAGACACTGTTGTAAATACTTTATGTGGATTAACTATTTTTAATTCTCAAAATATGATATAACATCTAATATTTTATAGAAACTGGGGCATAGAGTAACTTGCTTAAGGTTACACAACTAGTAAATGGCTGCACTTCAATTTGAACCTAGATAATATACGTAGTGCTTAAAACGAGTTGTGTTAGCTTTCTGAATCAAGACACAGGTTGTTGGTGAGACCACAGGTTGTCCATCTTTGGATCAAGTCCTATCCCAGTTGTGGCAGGGTGAGGGGGGACAAGGGAATTGGACAGCTCAAAACACAGCCACCACTCAGCAAACCAACGCAGAGCAGTTTTTCTTTAAAAGGGTACAGGTGTTGGGCAGACATACTTAATAATTAATGTCTAGTATAACCATCACTTTCATTGTTTGTCTTCTAGGAAGATTTCAAAATCAATAAACTACAAGTTATCTTTAAGAATAACAAGTAAGGTAAGAGTGATACAGTGGTAGAGAAATAAAGGGTGGCCAGGAGCCGGTCAGCAGAAGAGAAGTAAAACTAAATCACCCACACATAACGTAACACACACGAACACCTCTGATTGACATGGGGCTTCCCTATGGATCCAGGGAAATCAAGTCCTGGCTTAGAATTGAACTTCCAGGGACAGATCTAAACTCCAGCTACCAGAAATGTTAGTTTATTCCCCTGACTCAAAGCTCACAATAACAACAGCCTGTCAGGGAAAAACTCCTCTTACTTATGAACAAACAAGATTATTTCTTTAAAAAACAAAAACAACACTTCAGAAAGAGAGAGAGGAAGGAAAGAATGAATATGAATGTAGAAAAAAAAAAAAGGAACATACACCAAGATATATGGCCAGACTGAAAACATTAATTTTAAAATGATCTTTGTCATAGGCAGAGTTAGGTCCCACTCTTACCCCCAAAGATGTCCAAAAGTTCCAATCTCTGTGAATCTGTCACCTTACATGGCAAAGGAGAATTAAGGTTGCTGATAGAATTAACATTGCCAAACAGCTAAATCTAAAATAGGGAGATTATCCCAGATTACCTGGGTGGGTCCATGTAATCACAAAGGTCCTTAAAAATGAAAGCTGGAAACACAAGAGAAGTCAGAGCCAAAGGGAGATGTGACTACAAAAGGTCAGTGCTACTAGATGTGAGGACTTGACCTGCCGTTGCTAGCTCTGGAGATAAAGGAAGAGGACCCTGAGCCAAGGAGGCTGCTTCTAGAAGCTGGAAAAGTGAGAAAATGGGGGATTTTCCTCCTAGAGTCTCCAGAAAGGAATCCAGTCCAGCTGACACCTTGATTTCAGCCCGTTGAGACCCTTGTCACTTCCGACCTCTAGAACTGTAAGACAATATTTGTGTTCATTTAGGCCACTGTTTGTGGTAATTTGTTACAGGTAATTTTTTAAACCTTTATGAAACAAGTGCTTAAAGATAAAACCTTTCAAAAAACAAAAGGTACAACAACTGAAGGTAAAAATAAATAAATAAATTTAACTAGTGGAGTTCAGAAAGGAAGAGTAAAATCAAGTCATAACATCATAACATAAAAAATAAGTCACATCAGAAGCAACAACAAAAAAATGGAGCAAAGGCCCTGCTGAATACACATCTGGAAGATAAACTTGAAAAAGTGAGAAAATAAAATGGAAAACAAAAGTAGAGAGATAACAATAGCTATACGGAGAGACAATGGAGAATCAACATATCTTTTATATCTCTGAAGAACACACAGAGATGAAAAGAAATTCTAAGATCTAATTCATGAAATTCAAAAAGTCATCGTAAATGGTCATATTGAAGGGCCACATGTGTTCTATGATAAACTAATAGAGATGAATTAACACCCAGACATATCATAGTAAAATTATTATGCTTCAAAGACATACCACCACCCACCAAAAACTTCTAAATCTAATTCCATGACCATTAAGAGGAAATCCAACCAAACCAAACCAAACCAAACCAAACCAAACCAAACCAAAAACAAGTCACAGCCTCAGACTGGCCTCAGACTTTCAAGAAGATTCAACCTCGGAAAACAGCATAGCAATGACAACAAAGAAAAGAAAGTATAATTGGGAGAATTTCATACCCAAACTATCACGTTAGTATAAAAGTATCAGGCAGTGATTTGAAAATGTGCAAGGATGGAAACGATATAGTTAACATGAGCCCATTCTGAAGAAATTTATGGGTTAATAACCACCCACTGGATGGAGGAAGAAGTTATAACAAAAAGATTGCAGGAAAACGCTGGAGAGCATTTGCTCTCTTTAAGGAGAATAAAAATGTTTTTCAAAAAGTTACAACATGTATTAGAAATAATAACACAATTAACAAAATTCAGCAGGTGGAGAGGAAAAAAGGACGAAGTTCATTTAAATGTTCTGTCTTCATCTTCCATAACGGGGGTCAGTATACACTGTTTACAAGTTGCAGTCTAAGTTCTTAATGAACATGCTATTATTTAAAGGTATAAAATAAGTTTTTGCCCAATATAGCTAATTGTATACCCAATATCCTTTTACCTTTCTTCTTTACTAATAAAACTCCAATTTGGCCCAGGGAAGCAATGTGGCTAGTTAAAAAAACTTTCCCAGCTAGGAGTGACAGGGATGATGGCGTGACACAGTTCTGGTCATTCAGATGTAAGTTGAAGGGTTTCTAGTAAAGTTTTGCTTCCCCAAAATAGGCATCCCTTTCTCTTCCTCTTTTTTCCTTCCTATTTAGAATGCAGATGAGAGGTTGGAGGTGGAGTAATCATGACCAACCATAAGACAAGTGTAAGCCCCAAAGTCACAAGCCAAGGATAGCCATGTGGAAGGGCACCAAAAGCCAGGGACACTGATGACATTGTGCAGCTATAAAACCAGCCTGACTACTGACCTCTGCACTATTTATTTTCTGAGGAAAATATCCCCTATTTGGTTAAGCTGATGCTGGAGTTCTATTCCATAGAAAAACAAACATAATCCTAACTGAAATTCACTAGAAAAATTGGGTGATGAAAGGGAAAGGGATGTAAGGTAATAGTTATAAAGGTAACTGGGGGGAAAATCCTAACAACTAATTAAGCGTTCAAACTATCAGAAGGAAAATACACATAAAAGCAATTCAAACACTGAACAGAGGGTAAAACTAAGTAAAGTATTAAAGGCCAAAAAAGAAACCCTATAAAATAAGACAGAACTAAGACTAAATATATCTGTCATATTAATAAATTGTTATTTAAAGTCACTTAAAGCAAGGCTCCGAATGACCACGAACTAAAATCAAACTGCATGCTGAATACAAGGGATTCATTTGGAACAAAGGAACTCTGAAAATTGATACCTATTCCCCCAAAATAGAACTTACATACTCAATGCAATCACAAAATCTTAAGGAACTCTCATTTTGGAACTTGAGAACCTTTGCTAAAGTTCAGCTTTAGCAAAGTAAAGAAGTAGAAAGAGATTTTTGTCCTTTCATACATAAAAGGTCAGCTCTTATAGTTACAGTAGTCACAGTAATATTAATAGCTTACTGTTCCTCCAGTGCTTGGCACGTGCCAGCCACTGCCTTAAGTGCTTTATACTTATTCTCTCGCTTAATCCTCATAACCCTGCAAAGCCGTCAGTATGCTACCCCTATTTTATAAATGACAAAATTGGGATTTAAGAAGATTGTGTCATTGTCTGAGGTCACACAGTTAAGAGATGGCTCGGTTTGACCCAGGGTCTCTCCCTCCAGAGCTAGTGCTCTGGTTCCAACTCACTACACAAAACTGCCTCTCAGTACGACAAATAACTCAGTGAAACAGAGTATAAGGAACTCCCATTCATATGAAAAGCACGTGATAAAGGTGATATTTCTAAATACTGAGTAAAGGACAGATCATTCAATATATTGCTTTGGAACATGTGAACGTCTATGCTGAGACAAATAAATTAGATCTCTATCCCACATCTTACACAAAAATAAATTCCAAATGCATTCACAATTAATGTAAAAAATAAACAAATAGCAGTAGGTGAGTATTTTCATAATCTTAAATTTGGGAGGGTCTTTATAATCATGATTCCAAGACCAGAGGCTATAAAGAAAAAAAGTTACAGATCTGACTATATAAAAAATAAAAACTTTTATTTGGTAGAAGTTACTACATATAAAGTTAAAAGAACAAAATGAAAAATATTTCAACTTATATAGTAGCGAGAAATAATAATTATCAAGTTATGAAATTCAAGAATAATATGACAAATGTTCTAATAAAAATTAGCACTTTGGAGCATATAAATAGCTACATATCTTGAAAAAGATATTCAACCTATCAATCCAGGAATTTACAATACAATAACAACATGCCATTTTCACTTATTAGATTGGCAAAAGCTGCTTATAATTGCAAAATCTAGTGTTAAAGGGATGAGGTTATTGGTAAACAGGCACAAACAAGCATTTGAGAAAGCAACATGGTAAAATGTATCAAAGGGCCTTAAAATGGTAAGTACAGCTGTCCTTCAACCTTGGGGGATTGGTTCCCTTTGGATATCAAAATCTGAAGATGCTTAGGTCCTTTATATAAACATGGCACAGAGCAATGCATACAATCAGCCTTGCATCCACAGAATCCTGCCCATGGATCGAAAATACCATTTTTGATCTGCAGTTGGCTGAAACCTCAGATGCGAGACATGAGGATAAAGAGGGCTAACTATGCCTAAGCAAAAGGCTCAGCAATCACCTTTCTAGGCATCTATCCTACAGAAATATTAGCTCCAGTGTGCAAAAATACATATACAAGAATATTCACTGCAGTATGCTTGAAATGCCAAAAGAGCACAAACAGTAGCAGTATTTGTGAAGAGGAAAATGACGACACCCATACAATGACATCTTATGAACACTGGAAAGAGTAAGACCGTATTCAACATAATGACACGGAAAGAGGGTAAGGACAGATTGTAGTAAATGGGAAAAAAACCATACTATAGAATATTATTATGGTATGGTCCCTTTTATTTTTTAATTTGAAACTATACGTGTACATACATGTGTGCACACACACGTGTGCATGTGCGCGCGCACACACACACACACACTCACATGATCCCCCTCCCTCTCCTTCTCTTCTACCTTTCTTTCTCTCTTCTTCCTCTTCTATATCTAATTGGTTGTCCAAACATTTGCATGCTATGGAAAGAGATACATTAAACTTTCAGGATCTACTTTTGGGGAATGAGATGATACAGGAGAGGAGAGGGAAGAAATTTTACATTTTATTTAATTTACTTTGGATCGTCTGACTGTTACTAGCATTTTTTTTTTTTACCAATTAAAAACATAAGGATAAAAAAGTAAACCACATTCAAAGATGTAAAAAATTAATTAGAATAAAAAATTTTATCCAAAGAATAATGAATGTATCTTTACTATCTCAGCTGTGGCTTATTTGAAAATTGTGACATCAGAAATACTTGTTGAGCTTATTCAGTTCTGTGTGAAACATTTTCATACCCAAATTAAGTTCTATTAAGACAAAAAATGTCCATACTATATTACTTTATAACACAGATTATTTCTTATTTCAGGATGAATTTTAAGTAAGGTAACTTACTCACATTCACAGAGTTTTAAAACTCTAATGGTGTTTTTAGTTGCCTGGGCACGATGGAAGTTAACTGCTTCCTTAACCAAATACTCACTTTACATATGAGAGATGATGTTAAATCGCTTTAACAAATTTGTTATTACTTTATTCTGGGAGTCCACTACTCTAGGAAGAATACATTTCCTGAAGAATTTTGGGCTATTTTAGAGACTTTGATACCCTCTCCTCACCTGTCCAAATCTTAGCTTGCGCCCTCCCATCTACTTCCAAACACTCTGCCCTTTCACTGAACTGTCAATACTTTATTGGACTTGCCTGTTTGTCTGTAATCAACATCTCCATCCCCATCCATTTAGCACAGAGTCTGGCAGCACACAGGAAATCAATAAAAGTTGGTTGACATGAATTAACAAATGCTTTTAGACCTACATGGAAAAACACGTGTAAGGATACAACATTTATAGCAGCCAATGAGAAAGATTCTTCACTTAACCATACTTGAGCCAGGCTCCTGAACTTTCTTCTATGCCTACTGTGCACTTATACAATCCAGTTGTAGCAAGAATCCTTCTAAGTCAGTTTAACCAGACTCCTCCAACCCACAATTTTTGATCAACTTCCATATCTGCTCAGGTTCCTCACCCTCCTCTCCTTATGCCCTCAGGTAATATCTGATCACCCTGGCCTGTCTTCAGCAAGAATCCTGTTAGGGTGGTTTAGCCAGAACTTCCTTTACCCTTAATGTTTCCTTTTAGTAATTTCCCATCTTCTGACCACCACCCTGCTCCTCGACTATAAATTCCCACTTGCTCGTGCTATATTCGGAGCTGAGCCCAACCTCTCTCTCTCCACCACTGTAAAATCCCATTGCAGTGGTCTCTGTACCTATCGAAACAGCCCCCACCTTTAATAAAGTCTTCCCTATATGCTTTAATATTTGAATATTTTTCAACACTAGCTTACTACTTTAGAAAGAATAGGAACTTAAACATTTAGTGGCAAATGAGTAAACGGCTTGAAAAGTTATCTGTAGAAAAACTACATATCTTCAGTAATTTCTATTTATTATTAAAGTCTAAAATCTATTAAAACTTGTTATTTAATAAAACTAAACATAATGTAACCTATATAGGTGACACCACACACCAAAAATCCTGTCCTGATTTAGAACACAGTGGACATTATATTTTCCACACTCTTGTGACAGAAAATTTCTATTTGAATAGACGATGACTTGTACTCACAGTAGACTAATTTGATAGACACAAAATTATCTTGAGAAAACATAAAAATGTGCAATATTTAGTTATGCATTTCTCATGCTGTTTCGTGATTTTCTGCTAAATTCTGATACAATCATAGTTTAAAACATTTCTATATAAATTTATTAGGAAGCATGAGAATATAAAATGGTATAGCTAATTGTGGAAGACAGTATGGCTGTTCCTCAAAAATTTAAACTAGAATTATCATATGATCCAGCAATTCTATATTTAGGTATACACCCAAAAGAATTGAAAGCAGGTACTCAAATAGATATTTGCACACCAGTGTTCATAGCAGCATTATTCACAATAGGCAAAAGGTAGAAACAATCCACAATGGATGAATGGATAAACAAAATGTGGCATATACATACGACGGAATATTATTCCACTTAAAAAAGTGAAATTGACACATGCTACAACATGGATAAACCTTAAAGACATGCTGAATGAAATAAGCCAATAAAATATATATATATATATATATTGTATGATCTCAATTATATAAATTATTTAGAATAGTCAAATTCAGAGAAAAAGAAAGTAGAATAGTTGATATCAGGGATGGGGAGGGCGGGGTGAGGAGTAGGGGAGTGGAGTTAGTGTCTAATGGGTGCAGAGTTTCAGTCTGGAACAATGAAAAAGTTCCAGAGATGAGTGGTGGTGATGGTTGCACAATGATGTGAATATACTTAATGCCACTGAAATATACACTTGAAAAGGGTTAATAAAATCACAAATTTCATGTTATTTTACCACAACAAAAATTTAGTAGAAAGCATTTCATTATTTTTTAAAGTTTTTACTTACTTCTCTATACTTCTAACCTCTAGACTATTCAACACATGTCAAAAAAGAAAAAAAGTCACTATTAAGTTTAAAGACAAACTCTCTAGAATCTACAGCCCACAAAATAGATGGTCAGTGACTTTGTACACAAGGAATTGTCTTTTATGCTAAAGCAATGAGGAAAAAGTGAGCTTAAAAAACCTCTAAAATAAACAAATGTTTAAAAAATATTTTCAAAAATCTGGTTTTCAGGTAAAATATGATGCCTAGCCTTACTTATTAACTACATTTTCACTAAGGAAAAAGGGATAACATTGTAAAGCATCAAGAAATAATTCTTACCAAGTCAGAACCACACCACTGGCAAAAATTACATCTCACTAACCGCTAAATACCAAGCAAAGAACAAAACACTGAACATGGGAGAGACTAAAAACACACTGAAAAACACTTCAAGTTAAGGCCTCAGTGGATTGAGCTAACGTGGAAGCCAGTGATACAAATGGCAGGCATTAATTTCCAGAAAGACTCTGGGTAAGAGGTAATTGTTTTGTGTAAGCAAATCAGACTGTTTTTATTCTCCTGTGTTATGAGAAGATGACAGGAAACAGGTACAAGTGTGGATGAGTCAATCAGAGGATGAGGAGGCTCCTGGCAGTGAGATAGATGCCATGTTCTAAAGTTCTCTTCCATTCTGTATTCAACTGCAGGATAGGGGTGGAGATGAGGTGTGGGGAGAGGGAGGGAACATGCAGTGTAAGCCACTGGGAAAAATCAATTACTTCATATTTAAAAGAGTAAAAAGGGTATTAGAGCTAAATTTTGAAATCTTTGTTGCTAAGAGGCAAGGTGCCAATTCTGAAGCATTTTTCTTATGTAAACTTCATAACTCTATGGGGTTGTATTCTTTATCTGTTGATTCTACATTATTATACTCCTGTTTTATGCTGTGGAAACTGAGGCACATATAATTTGGGTAAACTTGCCTGAAGCCACACTATTAATAAATGACAGAGTTCGGATGCACACCATGGAACTGACCCCAGTGCTCAAGATACCTGAAGCTACACCACCAGGGTCCCACATAGGCAGGAGAAAATAAGTTAAGAACAAAAATGGAGATGATAGCAAGAAAATATGCTATGTCAGGTGCCAAAATAAACTGCATAACATTTACTTTTAAGACAAGATCTTAAAATAGTAGCAAACAAGAGTCAATTAACAGGGAGGAGCTAAACAGGCATCAGAACAGGGAAACTAAATATAGTAAGGACATTTTTGAGTAAGGTCTTTTCAGGGCACTTTTATTCACTTTTGAGGTGGGCAGGTATTTATGAGAACATCAGATATACCTATTTTCAAATGCATGGATAAAATCACATATTCAACTCCAACGTTATTTTTTCCACTTTGAATTACATACACACCTCTGTATGAATCCTAGAAACATGAGCTTTGCAGTCATTCCTGAGGTAGTACCTCGTTTCTATCACTTGCTAGGAGTGGGAACTTGAGTCTCATGTCGTTTCTTAAATAAATGGGGAAATGAGGGAAACAGACACAATGGCATACATGTCTTACAGGGTTTCCATGAAGCGGTAATGAAAACTGCCTAGCATGGGACTTATTATAAAAGATCTCTCTATCCCCCTTACCATTACCTAAATAAACAATTCTTCCAAGAATATGAGTTGACCTAATAGGTTTAATAATTTTAACTAAGATTGCATCAATTTCTTCAGGTAATCGAAGGTAGCCCTAGAATCATATCTAAAGTTAGTGTGGGGGGTAGGGGGTAGAGGCATGGGAGAGTGCCAAATAAAGGCTTGGATAAATTTACTATGAATAAAGTGAATTGTTTACAAAACCTATTTTAGTTTGCATGAAATTAATTTTACTTTTTCTCAACTGTGTTCTGAACAACTGGGTGAAAAGAGAAAATATTAATGTTTAAATCAAGATATTTATCATTGAAGCAAAATATCCTGTCCACTGAAAATGGCATTTATCACAGTATAATTATCATCAAATATAATTCTAAACATGTATAACCACATAGAATCCTCAGGAGCTGCTATCAGTGGATTAAAGTGGAGATGACTGAAATCACAAGTTTAAAATACAGTAGAGCATGAAGCTACAGAGACATTATCTACTGACCTAAAAAGTGTTTTAAAAAACAGAAAATGAAAAAAAGCTTTTTACCTCTTTATGGTTTGAATCCATTTTTATTTTTAAAAATCATACAGACATGCTACCCTGAATAAGCCCGACCCCATCTGATCTCAGAAGCTAAGCAGGGTTGGTTAATACTTGGATGAGAGACCACCTAGGAAGACCAGTGCTGTAGGCGTAAAAAAAAATAAGAATAAAAAAATAAGGGATTGTAAACTGATTAGGTTCTTGCAATCTGTGAGGTCAGCCAAGGATTGCATTGCCTAAAAACAAACAAACAAACAAACAAATGAATAAATAAAATGTTGGCCTTTATCTTACTCATATCTCTATATCTACATGTAGGAAGAAAGTCTGGGCAGAAACATAAAAATGTTAAGAATAGTTATCATTTAATGGAAGAACTAGTTTTTTCCTCTTTCCTAATACTCCCTTTCTAATTTTTCTACAACAAAATTGAAAGGTTTTAAAAGATATGTAAGATATGTGAATAAAAGAAAAAGATGAGATTTTTAATAAATATATTACTGTGACCAATAGGGGACACAGTGTCACCGATTAAAAAGAAAATGGAATTCAGCATAATACTAAGCAATTTTGATAGTGTGCTAATCAGAAAATGCTTTCAAAATTTTGCTAAGAATTCCATTTTTTCAAAGCACATAATATTCACTTGGAAGAAAAATAAATAGCTTTTTGATATTTTCTGCCCTGTTAGATCATGCTGAGTTTTGACTGCAGGAAACCTGTGAAAAATACCCTCTACTAATGGTACCCAGATAAATCCTCACAGAAGGAATTTATTTCACTTTTGTTCTATCTAATTTGTGAGTACTGCTTAGGCGAACCCATGCTGATAGAGCATTAAGTGCTGTCAGATAAAGAAATAGTAATTCCATTAAAATATATTTTTAAAGAGGAATGTGATCACCAGGCTTCCTCTAATTAGTTTTTTAAATGAAAGCTTAAGATCAATTACAAAGTAACATATGCTCAAATCTAAATAAACAAGGTGAAAATAATATAATTATTGATGCAATGCAAAATAATAACTGAATTGTGTGCAGTAAAAAAAATTGTATTGCATTTATTAATTCCGTTTGTGCTCCAGAAAATTTGATTACTTGTCTACACACTTAAAATAACTTAGGCTGCAGCATTTTCACTCTAATTTACATATGTTCTCAAATATTTAGATAAGTTCGTCCTGACCTGTTGCTTTCTTTTTCTGAAATTTGAATTGCCGCTGTCATTACACCCAAGTGCAGGGTGTCTTTCACTACCTCTTGACTTTTTCTAGGCGAGGCTATGCAGCGGCACAGACTTTGAGTCTTGGCTCAGCCACTTGCTGGTTGTGTGATTTTGGGCAACAGCCTCTCTAAGCTTTTGCAGGCTCGTGTATAAATGGGGATTATTATCTTCTACATAGAGTTACAAAGAAATGTGCATAAGGCACTTAGCACAGTGCCAGGGGAGAAGGAAATTCTCAAAAAAGTGATCCCTACTAGGTCAAATCCTGGCTCTACCACCCATTAGCCATGTGAACTTAAGTTACACCTCTCTTTGTCCAGCTTCCCCAAGTGCAAAATGGAGAGTACGAACCTCGATAGGGCTGTTGTTCAGAGTTAATAAATGTAAAGCGATTGAACTGTGCTTGACACAGAGTATTTACAGGAGTGTCAGCTCCTGTCACTTGGTCAATGAGGTAGAGCTGAGTAGGATCTATTGCTGTTGCCATCCAGTACGTCTTGATTCTATTTTTTTCTATCAGAGTACCTGTGTTCTACTGTCTTCCAGACTATCTTTAGTTTCTCTACATCTAATACCTATTAGATTACATGAAATCCTGAAACATAGTAAGTGCTCCATAAATGTTTCTTAGACGAATGAATAAAGTTCCATCCTATCACCAACTCCATCTCTGTACTTTGCTTTTTCAGTGGGTGCCTGAGGCAAATGCCCCAACCCCAGACACGGCCAAATGCTTTCTACAACATATACACTTAATAAATACTAATTAATCATGTATGTAAGGCTAAATATTAAAAAAGGAAAAGATTTCACTAATAAACAAATCCCCATTTCAAACCACTTTAGCAAGATTGCTATTTTTCATAATTTCTTACTAAATTAAATATTCAGGGTCTTAAAAGTAATGGTATAGTAAATAGAATGTCCATGGCTATATATTATGAAGTGTTTAGCTATAAAAATACTTAAGTATTTTTTATACCTCCCAATTTTCTTTAAAATTATTATTCTACAAATCAGGGATCAAATGGTGCACTCTGCATTATTTCCTAATGATATTTTGTATTTGGTAAAATTAAATCAGTCTGTGAATGCACACTAATGAGAAGGGCAGGGCAAGTTAAGACAGGAATAGATGTTTAGAGTAAAGGCAGCTGCATTAAAAATTGTCATTTTCACCAATTTAGTGACAAGAAAGAGGCGTGTTTTATTCTGAAGTAAAACTCAAAAGTGAAAGTAAAGAAGAGAGATTATATATGATCGAAGCATCCACTGTCCCTTAAAATGCAAATAACTTTTAAATACAAGTTAGCTTAATTTCTCTGATCTATAAAATATTTCTGCGCCAAAACATAATCCGAAATCTTCCCAAGGGACCTTTACATGGCGTTAGTGTTGTGTACAACACTCCCCCAGTCTTTGGTGTTCAAATCGCAAACATGGCCCACACTAACAAGTTTCCTCTGAACTGCATTTCTATCTCCAGCCTGGACTTCTTCACTGAACCTCAGAATGGTATGTATATCCAACTGACCACTTAGCATCTCCACTTGGATGTCTGTTGGATATTTCAAACATATAATGTTCAAACCTGAGCTCCTGATATTGTCCCCAAGCAAGTTCCACCTCTGCACCCATAACTGGTCTGTCAGCAATACCTAAGTACAAACTATATCCAGAGTCCGACTTCTCACCACCTCTGCTGCTATCATCCTGGTCCAAACTACCATCATTTCTCACCTGGATTACTGCTCCCATATGGTTTCCCTGCTTCTGCCATGGCTTCCTTTTCAGCTTAATCTCTAAATAGCAGCCAGAATGATTCTGTTACTATGTAAGTCAGGTCACGTCATTCCTCTGCTGAAATCCTCCAAGGCTTCCCAACTCCGAAAAATGCCAAGTCTTTCCACCAGCCTTCCTGACTCCAATCCACCCACAGCTCTGACCACATCTCTTTCTACACTCCCTCACTCTGCTCCAGCCAGACTGGCCTCTTCGTTGTTCCTCTAAACACACTAAGCAAGTTCCTACCTGACACGACTTTGCATCTGCATTTCCTTCCACTTGAAATTCTCTCCTCCTAGCTTAATTAGCAGCTTAATATAACTGCATGGATCACTTCCTTCAAATGTTACTTTCTCAGTGAGTCTTTCCCTGACCACCCTACACAAAATGGCAAAGCCCACATCCCTCTCCCCTTCCTCTACTGATCACCATCTAATGCACCATAGATTTTGCATTTATTATTATCATCATTATTTTTTACTGTCTGTCTCCCCTCACTAGAGTAAAGGCTCCATGAAGGCATGAATTTTTATCTTTTTTATTTGCTGGTTTGTCCTTTTTGTTTTCTCCAAAGCCAGGAATGGTGCCAGGCATATAGTAGGTACTCGATTAGTATTTGCTGAGTGAACAAATGAGTCAACGTCTCCAAAATTTAATAATATTTGATATCATGTTCAACCTGATCAATAGTAAGTATAAAAGACAGATGTCCAAGGATTCCCAACAAAGTAGTAGGACACTTTGAGAAGGATGGCAAATTGTTCATCTGTGATCTCTGTCACTGGGAAAGTGAGCAAGCAGATATGGTACCTGCCCTCATGGAGCTGACAGTTGAGTGAAAGTGTCCACTCCCCTGTCCCCACAACCATGATCAAAACGTGCTTGTGGGTAAGGTCAGGCTCGGCAGGACTCTAGTTTCCCAAACTAGCAACTCGTGAATCACCCTCAACTCTTTCTTCTCCCTCACCTTCTAAACCAGTGAACCAATTGTAATCAAGACCTCTGGAGTGGACCTCAGAAATGTACCAAACCCTCTGATTCCACTATTACTCATTTCTCTAGCCTTCATCATTAGATATAGATATTTCCTAACTAGTGTCTTGCTACCAGTCTCTCCCAAACCAGTCTGTCTTACACACTGTGGCTGAAGTCACCGCCTCTTCCCACCCAACCCTTGGCCCGAACAAACACTATCCCCTTTCCTAAATTTCTTTAATATTTTCTCATTCTCCACAAAAGGACATACAGGGTCCTGAAAATTCTGGTTCCAAACATACCCTGACAGGTTAATAAAAAACAGCTTGTTTTTATTTCTTGTTCGTTTTTGCCTCAGATACCTGCCTGTTTGGCAAACGTTGATTAATCCATCACTCAATACTAATTGAGAAGTTACCTCCTCCAATCCCTGCAGACGAGAACGTCTCCTCTTCTGGGCTCTCATAACCCTCTGTTCACACTTCTCTCACAGCACTGAAACATTGCTATTTTTTTCATAGCTTCTTTAGTTACTATATAAGCTTACTAAAGGGACCAAGTCTTATTTTCTGAGCTCTATGCTTACAGAGTGCCTATGACAGAAAAGTACACAACCGACATCTTGAATAAATGAATAGTATCGGCACACAGAATTTTCTTATTCAGGCCCTGAAATCGGTTCCCTGAAATGGCATCCACCTTCTCATACTGGTTCTGCTTGAGACCACAAAGAACACAACAAATCCTTCACCGCATGAATGCCTTTCTAATTTGAAAGCAGCCGTAGGATCCTCCTGAGTATTTCATCTCTGAAAGAACCATGATCTGTTCTTTCGGCCCTTTCAATATCACAACCCGGAGTTCTCGTTACCATCCTGGCCATGCTTCTTTGGAAATACATTCAAGATTATTCATATCCCTGTGGAATGGTGGCACTTAAAACCTAATGAATATCACTTCCTTTGTTGTAGTTACTACTCTGCAATTAACCTAAAAGAGACTGAATATTTTGGGGTTCATACTAATTGTTGGTTTATACTGAGCTTATTATTGACTGAAAATTTTGAAATGTTTAAAGTAAGATTAATAAGCTTCCATTATGAAAGCAATGCTCATTAAGCATTTTTGTAAACTAAAAATAGGAAGAGAAAACAAATCCCACCAGCTAATCCACTAAATATATTTTGAAATAATTTTTTAATGCATAAGGGAGTTTTGTTGTTTTATAGTTCTCCAACCATATATATTCAATTTATACATATTTCATGTCATAGGCATGCTGACAATAAACTGCCATTTACTGCACATTAACCATGTGCTATCATAATGACAAGCCTGCAAGTGAAGTATTACTATGATTTACAGATGAGAATACTGACACTTAGAAAAATGAAGTGACTTGTCCAAGGGCACATGTCATTTCCCCCCATTTAAAAAGAAATCAGTGAGAAATGTAAGGAGCACATACAGATGAAGGGCAGTTTGCTGAACTTGGACATATGTATAGATCTATAGAAACCTGATACAAGTTAACATATAGGAAATTTTTATCAAACAAGTTTCTCTTGTGCCCATTCCCAATCAGTTCTCCCACCCAGGGTAACCACTATTCTGACTTCTATCATTATTAATTAATTTGCCTGTTCTTGCATCATATAAATGGGATTGTTTAGTATGTACTCCTTTGCCCTGTCTTCTTTTGCTCAACATAATGTCAATGAGATTCATTCATGTTGTGTGTATCACTAGCTTGTTCTTTTGTTATTGCTACACTGTATTCCCTACAGGAATATACCACAATTTATTAATCCATTTCCCTGTTTCCAGTTTTTAGCTAGTTTGCATAAAGCTGCTTTGAACAATCTTATTTACGTCTTTTGGCAGACATTCATATTAATTCTCTTTTAGGTTAGACACTCATTTCTCCTGAGCATACACCTAGGAGCAGAAGTGCTGGGTCACAGGATGGGTGTGCACAGTTTGAGGATATATCATCGCCAAAGAGTTTTCAAGAGTGACTGAATCTATACTCTCCCTAGAAATAGGCAACAGTTCCAAATGCTTCATGTCCTTACCAAGATTTGATTTTTGTCAGTCTCTGTAATTTTAGCCACTCTGATGAATGTATAATTAGCTTGCATTTCCCTGATGTGCAATGATACTATTTACTTTTTAAATGTTCTTTGATCATTTGAATATCCTTTTTTTTTTAAGTGCTTGCTTATTTTTTTTTATTTGGACTACCTTTTGTGGGGTAGGTGGGATGGGTATGAGTT
This sequence comes from Cynopterus sphinx, assembly GCA_030015415.1. NCBI lineage: Eukaryota > Metazoa > Chordata > Mammalia > Chiroptera > Pteropodidae > Cynopterus > Cynopterus sphinx. The sequence continues at coordinate 31,413,904 of CM057385.1, read as the reverse complement.
CTTTAAATGTTCTGGCTGTGAGTCTTCTTCTGTCAGATATATGCACTGTGAAATTTTTTTTTCCCATATTTTTAATAACTATGTATTGTTCTGTCAATTAGATACATTATCATTTATTTTCCTACTGCTGAATATTTAACTATTTCTAATTTTTGCTGTAATTATACACTTTGATGACCAACTTTTAAAGCTTTGTGTCTAAAAATTTTCCTTAACCTGGATAGATTCGCAGAAATAGAATTATTGACTGAATGTATATGACTGCTTGGTATAGATATAGATGGAGTCAAACTGCTTCAAAAAGATTCCCCACTCACCATCAATACCCACTCACCATGTCCTCACTGATTCTGGCTTCCCTCCCGCCCCCAAACAGCACCATTATCAAATAAATATTCCTTTCCTCTTTGGATTTATGATGCATACTTTATCACTTATTAAATATGTATACATGTAATAGTCTCCTTCTGGGCTGTTCCATCAATTTGTCTGTGTTTTTATAACACCATCAAATTGTTTCCATTCTTGTAGCCTTATAATTATTTCGCTTGACCATTATTTACTGGGCACCTGCACTGTTAGATTCTAGAGTAAAAAAGGGTAAAGCAGACACATCTGGTTTCTGTCTTCATGGTACTTACAGGCTAGTGGGAAGATGGAGACAAGTCAACAGGAAGTGACAATACAATGTGATGTGTATGACAGGAGATGTACAGGGAGCTAAGGGGCCCCTAACTGGGACTTTGAAATAAGGAAACAGTTCCTGGAGGATGTGATGTCTCATGGCAGAGCAGAAAACACAGTAAAAAGATACAGAAGTGAAAGACAGAAGAGAGCAGTAGTAGAGCCCAAGAGCATTTTATGTCAACTGGAGCACGGAATGGGAAGAGGAGTGGCGAGACTAAGCTGGAGAAGTATCACAGCTGAGATCATGCAAGACCTTAAACATGAGTTTGTGCTTTATCCTGTGGGCAAGGTAAGCCATTGACGAGTTTAATCATGGAGCAAAAGTGTTTGGATATGCATTTTGGAAAGACTGCTTTGGCTATAAAAGGATGAAAAATAATTTACTGGAGGAAGTCAAGAGCACAGCCAAGGAGTTTACTTTGAATACCAGGAATAAGATTAAGTCCTCACTCAGTACTCTTCTTTTTCAAAATGTTCTATGCTACTATCACATACTTATTTTTTCAGATTAATCTTGAAATTATTTAGTCAAACTTCTTCCCATACACCCAACTCCATCCAACTGTGACTTTAAAAAAAATTACAATAATGTTTAATTTATGAAGAATTACAACTTTATAGATCATTTTCCCTAAGGTTTTTAAATAGTTGCTGCTAATCCATATCTCCTTTCATCATATACCTTTGCAAAGATAATGTATGAATGTGAACAAAATAAAAACAGAAGGGAAAAGGCAGGATAGAAAGTCTTAATCTTGACCCAAGTACAGGAAAAAAACAAAGGGGAAGCAAAAACAAAAAGGACTACAGTGTAAGCCAAGAAGGGAGACCTAGATGCTGCAGAGAGCCAGATGGACAGTTTTTAAATTTAGTGTTAAATGGAAGTACTCCCAGGTCCCAATGAAGAACCTTATTTTTCCAAAAGCCAAGAAGTGAATAAAAAAAATCTTTAACCACAACTCAAAGCTAAAGTCTTACCAAAATAACTATAAGCCATAGTAGTGGGTCTGAGAACCAAAGGAGTGCAAAAGACCTTAGAACAGTCTTAAGTGCTTTAAAAATGGGTCAAGCTAAGTGATTAGTAGCTCTGTGTGGCTTTACTTAATCAGTCATAGTCTGGATTCTCTCACACCAACGAAAAGTAAAGCAGTGAACCCAGAAATTCTATGACAGCAAATTGGGGGGAAAGGCTACTTTTGGAGAAAGACAGACAATGATGGAAAACCAGGAGAAGGAGGCTCACCCTATAAGAACTAATCCTCCTTGTACTCTTCAGTGTTGATAAACGAGAATGAACATGTCATTCTGTCAGTGGACAAAACAGAGAAATTGCCCATATTGTCATGCCTGTATTTATTCTCAGCATTTTTTAAGGCACTTTTTTTTCCACAAGAGATTTGTTATTCTGAAAATGGTTTGCGTATTATTTTCCAGTATGAATACTGAGATATGTAATTCAAGTCAAAATATGAGAGACTGAAAAATTTCATGGTCTACAAAACTATTAGAAAATGCCAAAAAGACATAGTTCTCATGTACTTTCCTTTTCAGGGCTTCCATTCAAAGTTGCCTCCTTTAGAAAAAATATATATATATTTACACAAATGACTTTGTTCCAATTACAATCTTCTTAATCTTTTTATCTCAGCAGAGCATAATTCCTTCATTAGGAGACATTTACCATACTCAAGGCACTGGGGCCATAACAATGAAAAGGCAGATGTGCTTCTTACCCTCCCGGGGCTTAAAGTTCAACAGGGTATACAGACAAATAATGAGGTAATTAGAGTACAGGGCCCAGGGCATTACTGGAGCACATGGGAGAGGCATCTGGGGAGTTCGGGAAGGCAGCTTGTAGGAACTGACATCTATGGGAAGTTTACGTGGGCATCTCACAGGACCCACAGGCTGGGACCCACGCTAAGAACTGGAACCAGATATTGGAAAAGGGCGATTCCACCTGGGTGTGAGCTCTCCCAGGTGTGCTCTCCCAGAACACTGTAGAATAGAGCTTCCCAGCCTGTACTCAGATTACAAAAATGTGCCCACTAGCCATAAACACAGCTTTATGAATTTCCCTCAAGGGGCAGCACTGATATTATCATTTCTATGTGTGTCATGACATGAAGAGGGCTAGGAATCACTGCTTGTAAAGAACTCAGGAAATGCTGTTTTTTGGCCCTCTGCTATAATTCATTCATATTCTATCTTTATTTTACCTCATTCTTCTGGTTTTTTTTTTTTTTTACTCTTCCATTCTTATGCAGAGCTTGACTTCCAACAGTTCCAAAATATATTCATTCTGAATTTCAGCCATCAAAAGAGAAAAATGATTCCATTTTAAATATAAAATTCTGGTAAAGAATTGTGATTGGTCTAGCTTGAGCTAGTTGTCAACTCCTGGGCCAATAAACAGTGGCCAAAAAAAAAAAAGTATCTTGTATTTAAATTGTGGCTCCCAGAGTAACCATCTGACTAGACTGGATGGAGAGATGTTAGTCTGATAAAATGACAGGTATCCACAACGAGATCTGAATGCTGAAGGCAAGGATCAAAGTTGGAGGGCAAGGATGAAGATTCAAAAGAACAAAATGGTAATAAAGAGATCACGGTCCCCGTGAGGGTGCAGAGAGCATCCATGGTAGGAGATAGTGGGACTGGCCTAATAGAGGAGGATGAGCACATTGTCTACAGTAACAGGAAGAGAGGAGGAAAGGATGCGTGAAGAAGGGTTTGAATGTGCAGGCAGGAATGGGAGTTCAGATCTGAAGAATTATTTATCTGAGAAGCAGGAAGGTGATACAAGAGAGAGGGAACAGGATAGAAATTTTAGATTAGTGGTAAGAACATGAAATAGATGCTACCTGCATTATTTCTCAGATCAGGTGATCTACTCCAATCAGAGAGAGCTGCATGCCATTTCCAAGATGTGCCAGCACTCAGCCTTCCACCCAGGGCGTTGAACATGCCTTCTCCCCATTCTCGTTCAGAATGAACTTCCCATTGTATGAGCCCAAACTGCAAAATCTCACCAACTTCAAAACCCAGGTAAGTATCCAATTTCTTCTAAAAGCTCTCCAAAGTTCTACCTAACCCAAATCACTATTTCTTTCAATATACATAGTTATGCTGTCATTTGTTTTATTTCTAATTCTCTTTAAGAACAGGAATTCTTTCTAAATTCAACTTTTAATCCAAAGTGTGTGTGTGTGTGTGAAGCCTGAGAAAAAAATACTCTTGGTTTAAAGTACTCAGCCAGCCAAAGAAGTAGACAACCATCTTATTCTAAAGCTCATATTCACAGTAAGTATCTATAAAGAACAAACTCCTGTGACTAAGGAGAAAATGGAGAAGTATATTTACATGCAATGTATTTTATAAAGCGGTACAATAACCTGGCAAATTAGTAACGGAATGTTGAATGAATCAAATGGAATGTTCAGCACTGATGACTAGCCTTATGTCTCTTAGTCACTAAATCATGCTGTCTATGTGGTATACTAAGGAAATCCAAAGTCACCAAATTTACTATTCCCCTTTTAGGGGAATAGAAGAGGTGAGAATAAGGGAGAAAGAAGTAGTACAGATACAGGACTCAAGACTGAAGAAAAGGCAATGGGTTTCATCGTGGTACTCTAGGCAAAATGTGGGATCTACAATTTTCTTAGGCATGTACACATAAACTCATCTAGCTAAATTTCAAACTAGGATTAACAATGATAAAACTTATTTCCCTAAATGAATAAATATGGCAATACCCATTTTGAAAACACTCTCATGCTCTGTTGAATTAATAACACCTTGCTACAGAGCAATCTAGCAATAAATATAAAAATGTTAAATGTATATATATTTGACTCCTATTTTACTGCTAAGAATCTATACTAAGAAAAAAAGATATACACACAGATATTCACTAGCACAACATCTTTATTAGCAAAAATCTGAAATCAGCTCCCCATTAAACTGATTAAATATTCCATTGTATAGTATATGATATATAAAATAAATAAATGTATAAAACATATGCTGCCAAGTGAAAAAGCAAGTGTAAGAACACACACGGGGTGATCCAGTTTTTATAAAAACAGAATTTTAAGTAACATTAATATGTGTGTATACATGTATATGTATGTCTATATAAAGATGGAATATACACCAAATAATAATGTCATGGGAGAGGTGAATTCTGAAAATTTCTTTATACGTTTTGTACATTTTGTATTTATGCAATGCTTAAGTTTTAAATTTTATATAACTGTATTATGTTTGTAATTGGAAACTTGGATTTTTAATGTAGATGTATTATTATCTATTCATATGCAAAAATATCAATAATACCTATTTAAATGGAAAATGTAGGCTAAAACAGCATGTTCCCACATCTGTGTTTTTTAAAAAAGTTACACATATGTTAAAAGAAGAAATCTGGAAGAATAAACCAAAACACTGACAATGGCTATTCTAAGTGGTGAGATTCGTGTGATTTTTACTTTCCTCTTAGGAACTTTGTCTTGATTCCATTTTTTAAAAATAAGGACCATATACTGTTATTATAAATAAAGTTTTCATTAAAAAAAATCTGTCCTCAATTTTCACTTTCAAACCTTTTTAAGAGCTAACATTGGGTCAATAATAGTTCAATAATAAATTTTTAATTTTGCTTCCTCTCCCTACGTAATAAATTCTAGGTTTACCCCCACTAAAAGAAATAATCAGTGGCAGAACAGGAGAAATAATAGGGCTAGGATAACCAACAAAAAGTGGTTGCTTCTGGCTGCTATTAAAAACAAACAAACAGGGGTGCCATAATGTTGATGTTATATTTTCAATTTAAGATTTACAAAGAGTTTTTATATCTACAATGTTGTTTGGTTCTCAAGTCTATGAAAAAGGCAGAAGAAGTATAATAACCCTCACTTTTAAGATACATAGCCTGAGTTAGGAGAGGTGCAGGGATGTGTTCTGGGACTCAGAATGGTGAGTGATAGTGCTAGCTTGCACGATTCCAAATGGTAGCCACAAACCATACGTGGCTATTGCCATTTAAGTCAATTAAACTGTTACAAAGGTTAAAATGCAGTTCCTCAGCTGCACTTGTCACATTCCAAGGGCTCAATAGCCACATGTGGTTAGTGGCTACTGTACTGTACAGTGGTAGATATAGAATATTTCCATCTCCACAGAAATGATGCGATTTCCACTCCAATAACATTTTCCCCTCATGTGGTGGCTTTCTACACCCTTGCTTTGTCCTCTTGAAAGGAAAATATTATTTGATGGTCTTACTCTATGAGACATGAACCTCTGAAAAATTATAGAAAAAAAAAGTGCTGGATTAAAATAACTGAAAGGTGGCCAGTGTAGAGAATACTGAGTAACAGGAGAGGGACACAAGACTAGCCTGAAGGCTGGGATAGTGGACTCTGGGAGTTGCCTACCTAGCACATATTCATCCTCTCCTTTTTTTTGTAAAAATTTAAGATTTTGTTTAGGTATCTGCCCCTGCCCTTCACAGCTTTTGTACCGTAGAGTGTAGGAGCTCTCAAGTACAATGCAACTGGGGCTTAATAAAACAAAACGAGAAGTTAGCTGATGGGGTAACATTCTCATGTGGCACTGGTCTTCACCTCTGAAAAGTAGAATAGCAGAATACTCCTTCAACACATCATCTTAGGTATTCCCCCAAAAGTGCATGTACATAATGTGGTCACACACATTACCATTATATCACATCAGCACAACAGATCAGCAACATACACAAAGCATGTCATTCAGATTTACTAATATAGGTCATCTATAGGTAAGTATTTAGATATAGCTTGGGGTGAGAGATCTAATTTTGTGCTTTATGTGTTTAAATTCTATCATCTGAAATAAAATATGTTCTTGAAAAATCAAAGTACAATAATTAGTGATAGTTATGAAAACTTAATTTTATGTACAAAAACTATCAAAAAACTTCAAATTATTAGATAAAAAGGGAAACAGACTGACAGTATAAATATTAAGAGAGCACATTCCTAGGTAAACTTTGGGAAGAAAATTATATCCTTCTGTAGCCAAAATTTCAAAATTTTGAAATTTCAATAAAATTTCAAGACAGATTACAGAAGTTGGGTGATAGCATAATTCTCATCTTGGTAGCATCATAATATTAAACAAAATAATCTTTTAAAACTGAAAATTTTAGTTATTTAATTCCATTTAGGCCATGAGTCTATTAAAAGAAATCTCAGTTTGGAAATTCTTTCCTATTTTGTGGGAATAAATTAGAAGCAGAATTTCAACTCAGCTACACTTTTATAGAATAAAACATAAGTAAAGAAACTGTGGTGCAATTTTCAATGAAATAAACATGATGAAGGTTATGAGTGCTTTTGAAATTATAAGCATATGCTGCTTTGGTTCATATACTCCAGAGAATAATCATAGTCCAGTGAAAAGAAAGTGAATTTCTGTGCTTAAGCAAAAAGATGGTAGCCACTTGTCATCTTCCTTCAGCTAACGATAAGCTCCAGGACATATTTTGGAACTGTCTCATCAGAACTTATACAAAACGTTCCAAAGGGATGAAATAGCAGCTATCACATGTTAAAAACACAGGTTTGAACAAAAAATAGCTTAATACTGGACTCAGCATACAACAGACCTATATAGTAAGATGTAGTAAGAACCTATGGTTGTTTGTACAGAAATTCATCTACTGAAAAAGGTACAAACTGATAAGGCATGAAGTACAAGTATTTCCTGCATGATATCTGTTATATAAAATCTCCTGTCATCCTGTTTCAGAGAAGCTGCTGAAATTGATTCGCAGGCAAAAAAAGCATGCAATGAACAATGTGTCTCTCTTCATTTCCCTTAAAATAGTTAATTTATTTAAGATTAAAGAGATATGACACAAATCCTGGACCAGGAAAAGAATTGCTACGAAAGACATTATTGGAGGCAACTGGCAATACAGAGATATGAACTTTGGTACAAGACTATTATCTAATCAAATGTAAAATTTCCTGCTTCTGATAACAGTAATGTGGTTATATAAGAGAATCTCCTTGAAGTACACCTTGAAGTATTAGGGGTCAAGGGGCTTAATGCCTGCAATTTACTCTCAAATCTTAGTGCGAAAGGGAAGAAAGCAAATGTCAAACTATTGGAGAATCTGGGTGTAAAGTACATGGAAATTCTTGTTACTTTCCAGAAATTCTAAATTAAGTCAAAGTAAAAAGTTACAAAAGAGTTAATTCATCTCTCTTTACATTTCTTTAAGAAAACAAGTAGTTCTGTGGTAGTCAAGTCTCAGAGTGATCAAGGAAAGGAATGTTCTGGATGCTGCAGAGGCTTCTGGGTTTGCGTGAAGAGTCACCGTATTCTGTCATTAGCTCTCTGATGGTCATGCTGGATCTAGGATTGATTCACTCCTTGCAGCAGAACACACTCTGCTCGGTGTCAATCGGTGACTACTTACAGCTTGAACCACTGGTGCAGTTGCTGTCTAACCACAGTCCCCCACATCCTCACTGTAAAGATATATACAGTGGGGCTCATTCAACACAGAAGTCTCACATCTCATATTTGTTCCTTAAAATTTGTTTTAAAGGCAGCAGCCCTGTAATAAAGGGGCTCCTTGACGACTATTTCAAAAACAATGCCAAGTTCCCTAACATTTTTATGTCCCTAAGTTACATAAGCATATACTACAGAGAGAAGAAATACATGGTTAAAAATAAACATTATGTAGTAAGACATTTATACTTGGAACAAGGAGTCCCTTAAAAATCAAGTGTGCTCATCTTACAGCTGTAAAAACATGTGTGAAGCCTGAACTGTGGAGTTTCGTGTACTTTCTACAGTTTAAAACAAAATGCAGAAGGAAATACACTTTACTATCATGACATGTCATCCGCAAATTATATGTCTAACCCTTGAGCTTATTTTAGAAACTCTCCTCACTAATTTGCCTGTGTTTTTGAATAGCAAGTAATATGTTTTCAATCATGAAAGGTTACAGGGAAATTTTTGTGGTAAAAACTGGCCTTCCACTGGCATAGAAATCATCAGTCTTATTGCAGTCCTTTAGGAAATATTTTTTTTCATTAATTGTCAAACAGCTTTCAAACCAATAGCTACTGTTCCCAAGAATAATTGTTTACATCTATTGAAAACTGATGTCACTCAAAACCATGTAAGAGAAAAAACAATAGTTGGATAAAGAAATTATTTCTTATGCTATCTTAAGAACCAAACTATAAACTTTCTCAAAAAAATAATAATCATCTACTGATGGTTAAATGAACAATTGTCTATTATCTAACACATCACACAATTAGGCCTGAAATTTTTTTTTTTTTTGCTCTTACCATTTGCAGAGCAACACTATCAAAAAATGCAGTGATTTAACTTTGAAACAAAAGTATTAATGTTAATTTTTAAAAAGTATTCTTCACATAAAATGTTTGGACAGTACAAAAACTAAATGGCTTTTGTGCATACTCTGTTGTTTTCTCTTTCACTGTATCTCTAAATTTCCACTGACCAAATCATTACTGCAGTTCCAATAACATAGTAATGCTGCCTTTTTTTTTTCCTTTCCCGTAACTCAATCTATGTACCATTTTTCATTTGTTTAATCTATCATACAAAGATATACCAACTTCTCTTTCATCAACTTTTTCTCCTTTTTTTATTACCAACTTTTCTAAAACTTAACTATAAGCATTAGTGAATTCAAAAAGAACAGAATAGGTCAAGGTCTGGACAGAGCTTGATCACCAAATTATCATGGAAGTCAATCTCTGTTTCTTTTTTCTCATTTATGAATAAACCTCTCCATACTTTAAATTAAAATTATTTAAATATACTTGTAAAAAAAGTTTTTCAAATGACCAACTGATTACTTTGCTTTTCCCCTGCACCTGGGCTGCTAAGTATTACCAGAGTAATCTTCCAGATTGACTGATGGGAAACTACAAATTTGTGGTTTTCAACCTCTGAAGAACCTTCAACATTGCTTGGTGATCCTCAGAGTTGTCCTTAAATGGCTGCTTTGACTGTCACCTGCATCAGAAGGTAAACCCTTCTACTGGCATCTCAGGCATTTCCAACACTCCCTTCACTCTCAACCAGTTTCTTATCTCCTATTTCACAGAGAAAAATAAAATCTATTAGACAGAAATTCCTTCAACTTCCTACCAGCTTACCTACATTCATTCCTTTACTGAGCATCCTTCCTCCCATTCCAGAAAAAGAGGTGGCCCTACAGCTATGGATCCTATCCTCTCTCACTTCCTTGAGCATCTTCAATTCCCACAAATATGCCTACATCCTGCTCATCCATCTTTAAAAACAAACAACATAACACCTTCCATCAAATCTGCAGACCCTCTACCTAATAACCCTCTCTTTCCTGCCCTTCCCTGCTATGATTCTAGAACAAGCCACATCCATTTCTCAGCTCACTGTAACCTGGCTAACACCCCACCATTAACCAACTCCTCCAGTCACCAACCCAATGGATTCATCAGTCCTTTGCTTATGTGACTTCTCTACAGCATTTACTACTGCTGAGGCTTTTTTGTAAAAATCCTCTCCTCCTAGAAATCCTCTCCTCTATTAATTTCTCTCATACCATTACTTCCTGGTTCATTTATTTCCTTCATTGACTCTCCCTCCAATTAAGTACTTAAATGTTAGAGCTGTCTGTCAATTGGAGTAAAAATTTCAGCACAATCATTTTGAAAAGCACTTTAAAAATATAAAGCTTTAAATTTGTTCACATCTTTTAATTAAGTTATTCCACCTCCAGGAATCCATGCTAAGAAAACACTGTAATTGTTAATAATAAATGGAGAAAAATCCTTGCACAGAAATGTTAACTGCAATGTTATTGATAATTTTAATAAGATGATACTATGCTTGAAGTAATGTTAAATGGAAAAACATGATGCAAAATTTCTACAAAGTGGTATTTCACTTTTACGGCAAGTATATGCATAGGAAAAAATCTGGAAGGGAATATTTCAGATATTAACAGTGATTTTCTTAGGAAATGAATATTGAATTATGGGTGAACCTTACTGACTTTATATATTTCTGCAGTTTCCAAGTTTTCCACAAGGATCACTTATATATTGAAATGAGGGGAAAAAATCATGTATGAGAAACAAATTCAATATGGGGGCCAAAACTCTTTTTTTGAAAGTTGATGCTTGTCCTCACTTCTCACTCTACACATTCTCCAACAGGTAATCTTATATACTCAACAAGTATTAAATATCAACACAAATGACTCTGATACCTATGTCCCTAGTACACATCACTCTTCTGAGCTTCAGAATTGTGCTTCCATATAATGCTTCTAGATAATTCTGTGTGATAGCTCTTAAAAACCATTGCCTTAACCTGTTGTCTCACTCTCCATCCCACATTCCAAATCTCCTTTCCTCTAGTCTTGGTAAATAGCACCAAATTCCTACACTGGGTAACTAGACTAGATTCTTGCTCCACTGATGTGCAATCAAACACCAAGGCCAATCAGCTCTCCCTCTTTAATAGATATAAAAACCATGCCTCCTTCTCTATTCCTACTTCCTCACTAGTCTCACTTGTACACTTTCAATTTTCTAAAGCATCTTCCTACCTCTAGCTTCAGCCACACAATAATATATTCTCTCCATAATACAAGTCATTTTTCTAAAATGTAAATTGGATCAAGTTATTCCCCTACCTAAAATCCTTCAATGGTTCCCACCACATAATAAAGTAAAAAATCCTGGGCATGCGACTTTGTGAACCTATTCTCTCCATGTCCACTGGTCAACTTCCTATTTACCTTAGCTCCAGTGTCTTCCTGGAAAGCTTCCCTTTACAGCCCTGCCAATGGTTAGACGTGTCCTCTTCTAAATTCCTGTAGCATGTCACCCATAACTCTATCATGGCATGGATCACACTGCTGTAATTAGTTCCATGTCTGTCTTTCCCTCTAGATTTAGGTTAAATGTGGGCATGGACTGGATTCTATTCCAATTTCTACCTCGAAAACACAGCACATAGTTGGTGAATAATTACACGTGCTAAATTCTTAAATGAACAAATAATTTCATTCATTAAAAAAAAGCACAGGATGAATAAACAACTTATGGACTTTTTTTCACACAACTGAACCAATGCTCTAAGGATTAATACATGCAAGATGGTAAATTTACCCAATAAATTATTGAAACAATAAGTTCAACATTACAAAATGTGGTATCTGCCTTAAATTTACAGTTATCTTGTAGTGATGTTTAAATATGCAAGCTTTTTGCCTAATTCATGAGAATTTACCCTCAGATTTTTTTCTCTTTGTGAGGTACATGTTTGAAAGTCGCATTTCATAGCTGATTTAAAATATAGGCTAAAATTATCTGTTTCCTAAAAACAGAAGAAAGTCAAATACTCTTTTTAATAGCAATGTCAACAGCTGGAATTGCACTGGAATCAGTCCGAACTAAAGAATAAAATTTCCTTTTCACCCAATGCAGTTTCTTTTCCATTCATTACAAATGTATGAAATAGGTAACCTCTGGGAATTTTATTTTTTAATCAGAATTATCATGAAGCTGTAATTCATAAAGGGTTATAAAGAGATAAAAATGGATCCTGACAGAGTAGAAGCTATTGAAAACTCAAGAAACTCTGAAAAATAGATCTCTTCCTCGCTTAACTATTTAAAATTCCTCACAAGTGAGTCACTTTCCTTCAAAAAAAAAAAAAAAAAGCAAAGTTCCACCTGAAATAAACCTAAATGTGAAGAAACTTGCACATCTAAAAAAAATTAACTTTAATTCATTTTGGCTTAAAGGAGGAAATCATTAATGAAGCCAATTGCAAACACAAATTACCCCAAAGTGATTCTTGCTTCACTCTGGGATACACTATATACTTTATGTAGTGGTGACAAAATTTATTTGACAAACTAATATCGTAATTAGTTTGTGCTTCCTGCGCACAAACTAACTGAGCTAGTAAATGTGCAACTCCTAAAGCCATCTGAGACTCAGAAATGAAATCAGAAAGTAATCTGAAGAGAAGTAATAAACACAGGGTAAAGGTTGAATAGGCACAATAAAGTCTGTAACCACGGCTGCAAACACATGAACCTGTAGTAGGGAGCTGGGGTGCTTCGGTGAGTATGAGTGCACTGGCTGAATACGCACGACATACTGAGCAGCTGCACTGTAGTCTCTAAGAGACTTCAACATGTGCTATACAAAAACGTACACACGTGTGAATGTCACCTCACACACACGTGTATTTATAACCCATATTAGGGAATTGTCCTTTCAGTCTGTAGATACACTGAGGTAGTGGCACCCCTTGAGCTGACATTAACAGAATTGTTGGTTCATCCCCATTGGTTGCACAGAGGTTTATGATGCCAATTTGAAGGTCAAAGGACTTGTACCAACTCTTAATTGCTTGATGATTTTTATACTGTTTCCTCAACTATTCCCTTGAAGGCTCCTCATTCTTTTTTATTTTAAAACTCATTTTAGTGAAGTATAATACACATAAAGTACACAAGTTATAAGTGCCCAACTTGATGTTACCAAAGTGAACACACCTGTGTGACACTCCTGTCAAGATTACTACCGGCAGCCCCAGAAGCCCTCCTTTAGCCTGCTCCCTCTCCTCTCTCCAAAAATAACCACAATTCTGACTTTTAACACCACGGATTAGTGTTGCTTGTTTCTGAATTTACACAGATGGAAGCATAGAGTAGGTATTGTTTTGTATCTCCCTTCTTTTGCTCAATGTTATGATTGTGAGATTAATTCATGCTGACACATGTAGCTGTAGTTCATTCACTTTTGTTATCTAATTATTCTATTGTATGAATACCGCAATTTATTTTTCCATCTCACTACTGGAAACTTGTGTGCTTTCCAAGTTTTGGCTCTTACTCCTTATTGCATTTTAACATTTAACATAACATTTTTCCTTTATTTCTATACTGCAGGTCTAGCACTTTTTTTTTTTTTGCATGCTTCATAACATTCATTCAAAAACTTTTTGTCAGTTATTACAGACCAAAACAGTTCTTCAGAACCCAAACTAAATAGTGGGAAAAGAGGCCATGACAGAGTAAACACCACAAGCTGCAAAACATATTCAGCTCAGAAAAGTGTGGCACAAACAGACTTCATTGGATGAGGCTGAGGCAGACACTCGTTGGCCCATGCCATGGTAGTCTGCAGGACTAGCTTTCACTGCCTGAGAGTGTATTCATTCTCATTACCTCCTTTTCCTTTTGCATCCATTTTTAAAGGAAGATATTTCAGAGCAAACAGCATTACAAAGAGAACACTGAATTTAGCATCTCTAAACAGAATATATCTTATTTGCCATGATTCAGAATGTGTATGCAGACATAGTCATGGATGATGGTTTTTGGAATTGGCATGGGCAATGCAGCTTTGCTTAGGTCAGTGAGGCCACCTTATATGGGCACACAAAAACTTCTGGTGTGTGGTCGGGGAGAGGCCACAAGCATGGGTACTGCCATTCCTCCCCATCCTGCCCACCACATTCCAGCAGATCACATGTCCCTCAAGGGCCTTACCATTTTGCATTAGATAGACCCTCTCTTCTTCTCTCAAATTTCTCCCCCCTGCCTCCTTCTCAGCATCATTTACTCATACTCAACTCTCCAGCCTTAAAAGTTAACAGAAAATCAAAAATCTATCTACAACCTCCTATAGCTATGGTCTTCTCCCTTTTCCTGCAGGGAAAACTTCTGAAAAGCTTTATCACCACTCACTGTCTCCAGTTCTTCCCTCCCTCCCCACTCACTGTTCAACCACTACAGCTGTTTTCCACCTCTATTCCTCAACTGAAATTGCTTTCATTAAAGTCATCCAGGCCCTCCTTGATCTGGACCTAAAGGATACTTCTTCATCCTCATCTTCCTTTACTTCTCTGCAATGGTCAGCTTTGTCGATGGCACTCCTCTTGACTTCTGTGACATTACAGTCTCCTGTTTTCTTCTAACCATCACGATGCTCCTCCTCAGAATTCCATTCAAGTGTTTCTTTTGACTGTCTCCTAAACGTAGATGTTCCTTAGGGCTCAGTCCTTGACTCTTTTCTCGAACTGCCTCTAAACTATGTGACTTTGAGAAAATCATTTTCTCTCTCTGAATATGTTCACCTCCATATAATCAGTATGGCACCTATCTTGTAAGATTGAATAGATTAAAAGAGATGAGTGAGTAAATTTGATTAATTAAAAACCATTTAATACAGCACCTGATGGCTGGTAGCTGTCCTAATCATTTGTTTTCTCCCCATTTTCCCTTTTATGGAAGCTAGTCCTATCTTCCTAACTAAAGCAGAGCTCCCCTATATGAAACCTCCAAATCTGTCAGACTAGTCTTCTCATTGTCCCTGAACACATCCTGTCAATTTACAAAGGCACCTCTGCATGGAATGTTCTCCCCCGCCATTCTTCCTTCATGCATATCTAAGTTACTCATTCCCAACACCCTGCCCTATCCTATACCTCTATGTAGGCCCTCCTTAATCTCCAAAGCTCATAGAAACATCCTCCTGGTCTGAATTATAGAATATTGGTACAAATGATGTGGCACTTATTGTATACCACTTTTTATGGGTCACAGACTTCTTCAATGCCCCTTTTATCCACTACATCCTTAACTTCTTGTGGGAAGTTGTAAGGCCCTTAGTATACACAGTCTCTAGAAAATTTTTAAATACCTGTTGACTGGTATGAGAGATCTATCTCCTCTGATTTGTAATAACTGAAGGCATAAGTATCGTTTAACATACACAACTACCACTTTAAATCATATACACAGATGCCTAGAATCCTGGCATTTGGGATTTAGATGTCCTGCAGACCAGTCTTCCAGGTGCACAGCATCCCTCTACACTAGCCTTGGGGAGTGAACTTCCAGCTTCTGTTGCAGTGAATCCCCAACGACCAGAGACTCACCACGTCCTTTAAAACCCTGTTGATGTCTAGGTAGTGGTTAATTTTTTTAAAAAAGCAATCCCAAACTTGTTTAAAAAGTCGCAAGTACCTCTTTCTTCCTGAACTACTTGAGAGTAACTTGCTGATCCGATGTCCCACAACCCACTCATGTGTATTTCCTACAAACAATGACATTCTCCCATACATCCACAAGACAATTATCCAACTAAGAAATTAACATATGATACATTTCCTAATAATGAATCCACAAACACCATTCAAATTCCACCAAAAGTCTCAATGTCCTTTTTAGCAAAAGAATCCGGTTCAAAATCATGCTTCACCTTTAGTTATGTCTCTTTAATCTCCTTCATTCTAGAATGTTTCCTCAATCTTTCCTTGATTTTCATGAACTTGACAATTTTGAAAATTACAGTTATTTGTAATTTTTTGCCAGATGTTTCCTCTGATTAGATCCAGGTATGCATCTTTAACAGAAATGTCACAGAAGTGATGCTATATTCTCATTGCATCTTACTCACGTGGTATGTGATCTGATTTGGCCCATGACTGACACTGTTCCTTTTGATCATTTATTAAGGTAGTGTCTGTCAGGCTTCTCTACTGGAACAACATTCCTTTTTTTTTTCTTTGATATTATGAGCACTTTGTAGGCAGGTACTAAGTAAATATCTCACTCACTGAATTTCAAGTTACTCATTTATTTATGTATTAGTTTATGTAAGTATGGACTCATGGTTTCATTTCAATTCGATGCTCAAACTGACCCAGCTGTAGCTAGTGGGAGCTCCTTCTGGCTGGTTTCGGTATCTTCTATACATTTTCCTCCATTCTTTGAGGACTTCCTTGTTTTCTGGAACAGCAAGATGCCTCTGGTTCATCTTGTTTTTTTTTTTCTTCTTGTTTTAAAGCAAGAAGGGATGTCACTCTCCTCTTTATTTACAAAAATGTAATTATACAACCTATTTCATTAAATATATTATACATCATGGCATACTTTTAGGCCAATATATACATAGCCTTTTCCTTTCAGTTTGCTTTACAACATTCGACAGTGTGGATGGACAGAAGCACCTGCATTCAGGATGTTTCCAAACCTTGACCTATATCTCTCTCCATCTGGCTGTTCGTCTGTATCCTTTACAATAAACTGGTAAACATAAGTAAATGTTTCTATCTGTAAGCTGGTCTAGTAAATTAATTAAATCTGAAGATGGGTTTGTGAGAACCTCCAATTTATAGCTGGCTAGTCAGAAGCACAGGTGACAACTTACAACTAGTGTCTGAAGTAGGCGGGCAGTCTTGTGGGACTGAACTCTTTTAAGCCTTGTGGGATCTGACACTATCTCCAAGTAGGTAATATCAAAATTGTGCACATTAAATTTGTAAGAAACACAGTTGGTGCCCAATGAGAATTGGGGAATTGCTTGGTAGCACTGGAAAACACACCAGAGCTATCATGTCCTTTGTCTTGTCACTTCAGTCATTCTTAAGTGACAGTTTCAAGTGCCCTCATTGCACTGAGCATTGTTTTCTAATAAACACCATTCTATCTATAAAGCTTGTTTAAAATTTTTATATATAATATTCTACCCCTAAAATTTCTATTCTGCTAAAATTTATCCCTCTCTAAAAGAATCAGATTTTGCTCAGGTTTCTACTCCCTTCTATATAGCCATGTGCTTCAGGAAAAGTGAACTTCATCCTTAGCTCTTGACTACTCTAATCATAACCACATAACCATGTTGTAAGCAAATGCTGACAAATGCACAGAAGTAAGTCTTCTAGGGGCTTCCTAAAAAAGCAGATGGTTCTGTCTCCTTTTCTGGAGGTTACTGTGTCCGGATAAGATGCACGGAACTATTGTGACTATAGTCCACCAGCCTGAGGATGAAATCAGGGCCAGAAGAGCAGGGCAGAGATAATCATCACAGACTAATGGAGCCAGAGCCCTTAAGGACTGGCCAGAGTCTCTTTTACCACTAGACTTCTGGTTGTGTGAGATAATATGTTTCCTTTTTGTTTAGCCAGGTTTTCTTTTAGTTGCAGCCAACAGCATTCTAACTGATATAGGGTGGTATGGGAACTTTGACTCCTCCAGGAGAGGTGGGATGAGCCTGAGTTGATCCTCCAAGTCTCTATCAATGTTGATACATAATATAGACTGCTAAAACCTTCATCTAAGGCACTCCTGCAAAGTTATTTTGTATTTATACTATTGCCCTTTAGAACGGAGAGATTTACTTATTATATTGTTTCAATCTGTTCAGATCTTTTAAAAGTAAGTTTAAGTGGGGAATGATAAAAGAAGTTAAAGAATTGCAGTTTGATTGCAAATACAGCTAACAAGAGAGGAAAAGTAGGATAAATACAGAGCTAGGGTACAGGACTTTTGCTCCAGTAATAACTGTGTCACTAGATTAGTGAAGAATCCTGGACAAACCACATACTTTCCCTAACTTTATATATCTGTATATCAGTAAGACAATCTCAAGGCTCCTTTCTGGCATTAAAAGTCTATGACTCAGAGACTTCATTAGGGAATTCATGGCTCAGAATTCTTCTTTTATTGCTTGAACATAAAATCAGAAAAAGAAGCCCCCTAAAATCAGTTGTAGCCTATTTGTCATTCTGGAGACTGACTTATTTCAAATTGACAAAACAACAAAACAATGCTGTTGGGCTGCCTACTCCAAGAAACAATTTTGTTATACTACAGATCAAGACAAGACTGTATATGTGTTTACTATCACTAAAGGAAAAGTATAGAAAGCAATTGCTAACTCCACCCTCCATTCACCAACTTGACAAAACATTCAGAGCAGCCACCAGACCTGGAGATTCTGGCAGCAGAATAGAGGAGAGCTCGGATAATTAAAAGTATGCTATCACTCTGAAGTGATCGCAAAATATGAAATGTATAAAGCCCTTCACTTTCCAGTGTACTTAAAGTCTGAATCTTTCATTCCCCGAGACCCTTCGCAAAGTATTGTCACTGACTAGGACTCCATCATCACCTGTCCCCACTCGGCCTGGAGACTCCAGCCTCACTAGATACCCTTCAGTTTCTGAAACACACTAAGCATCCATCTGTCTATTGATAGCTCCCTCTTCCCTCCCTCTTTCATGATTCATTCTGCCGGATCTAGACCACTCTCCCCTATCTGATTCCCGTATTCCACACCTGCCTCCCCGACCCTCCCCTACAGATTCCTTATCCTTCTGATCTTGCTTAAAGCCAACTTCCTCATCAAATGCCTTCTCTGTGACATTCAAGCATACCACTGCCATTTCCCCCATGAGGAACCCTGCTCTTTCCCTTCAGAGTACTTATTACTACTTGTAATTAATTATTCTTTTGTTGTTTACCAGTTTTGTTTGTCTTTCCAGCTGGTTTGTCAGCGCTATGGGAGCAGAAACCATGTCTGTCTGGATTGTTTCTGCATACCCAGAAAGAATGAAGACGTGATTGCCAACACACTTCCAAAGACAACATCATGACATAGAAAAATGCTTAAGACACTATATTATATGAGAAAACTGTTTACAAAATTATATCTTGTATAAGCAAGAAGATGCCAAATTTTAAAATAGTTATATATTTACAAAAGATTATAAGGAACTATATCAAAGTATTAACAAAGATGCTATGATGCCTTCTTACATGGAGAATCTGGTGACAGAAATAAAAATAATACACAGTAAGTTAAAAGTACACAACTATAACCAAAGGGTAAAAGAACAGAAAATGTGTTATATGGATGAAGAATAAAGTGTGACTATCAAATAATTAAATTGACTTAATAATTATAACAGAACTAAGAACACTGCTTATTTGGAAAAGTTATGATACATTTGTTAATATATTAGTCAGCTCACATTACAGTCATACCCCATTTAATTGTAACAGAACACAACTGTGGAGTGAAAAACCATTAGCCTAGGATGATGGTTCCTAACCAGGCTGCATATGAGAGTCACCTGGGCATTAACAAGGCTTAATAAAACAGAATCTCCAGGAGGTAGATCCAGGGAAACTGTACATTTTAAAAGCTGGGTAATTCTCATACAAAGCCAAATTTCAGAACCACCAGTTCAGTTGATAAATCAAGAAGTTAAAGAAGAGGTTCCTTTTCAGTAAAGATTTCAGATAAAACAGGAATCAAAGAGGCAGGGATGCAAACAGAAACAGCTTCTGCCAATAGCTGCTGCCCACTGCAAATCAGTGATCAATCATAAAGTGCACACAGTGTGGAAAACCCACTCAGCATGTTTTGGCTTGTTTAACCACACAAATAATTCAAATACCAAGGGCAGCAATACATTTTAGAGTAGCACCATACCTACTCAGAACTCTGCCTTGGCCTACACACCTTTCCAGCCAAACACACCAAAGCAATCAAGAAATACCTCTGAGCAGAGAAGATAAAGAACAGACATCTAAAATCTCATGTCCTGTGATGGATACACCCAAGACAACCCCTCAGTCTTCATTAGAACATATTAACTCATTCTTCATGCTCCCTTCTATGAATTCGTCCCAGATTAGATTTATAAGTAAAGAAGGGAGAGAGAATTCACAGGGAGGCACACTAAAAGAAACTATAGAAACTTACATATATACTCTAAAACAATGGTTCCCAGCTTTTTTGGCACCAGGGACCGGTACACCTATGAGAATCTAATGCCTGATGATCTGAGGAGCTGAGGTGGTGATGCTAGTGCTGGGGAGCGGCTGCAAATACAGATAAAGCTTCGCTTGCTAGCCCGCTGCTCACCTCTTGCTGTGCAGCCCAGTTCCTAACAGGCCATGGACCGGTACCGGTCTGCAGCCCAGTGGGGTTGGGGATTCCTATTTAAAATGTTAAATTGTTCAGGCAATTTGGTATACAAATATCTCAATATCCCTAGGGCATGAAAAAGACTGTTCGTAACTATAGTCATGATGACCTAAGTCATTAAGAAAAAAATTAACTCCCATTCTTTATATTCTGATTAAGGAGAAAAAATGAGACATTAACATTTGAGTACGCTTGATGTGTTAAGAATAAACAACCCACCTATTATCTTGTTTAAAAAAATAGCTTTGTAATGTAGGGACCAGTATCAATTTAAGGCTGAGTAATAAAGACTCAGAGAACTGAAGACTCTTTAAGTCATACAGCATGTAATATAGCCATGTTTAAGTTTGTATATTTGAAATAAATCCTTTGCTCATTCTTTTAAATAGCACCACTAGTTTTTAAATCTTTTGGTTGGAAATATTTCTGTGTGTGTGTGTGCACGCACATGCGCGCGCAGGTGTGCATGCATGCACAAGGGTAAAAGCCACCTGAAAAACAATCACCTAGACCAGTGGGTTTCAAACTGTTTTTTCAATGCGAAAGCATCTTTTCTGAAATAAAAAATTCCTTTTAACCCCAACATGTAGAAGCACAACTGCCCCACTGAAAGCAGTAGACAGAGAGCAGAGGGCCTGAAGCCCTACTCCACCCCTACCTGCAATCTAAGACTGCTTCTCAGGCACCTTTATGGCCTGGGACACCACAGAATGAAGATAAAAAAATAGCATTCATCTAAATGAGCTTAGCCACTGCATATGCTGCATAAAAGCAGGAAGTTAGAGATCTACAACAAAGGATACGAAGCTATATAAAAGCATCACAATGCTGGTAAAAATGTCATCGACTTAGTAAGGTAGGCAATACGATAAAATGGAGCAAAATTACAGTACCACTAAAGTATGTTTTTCCCTTGTATGATTTTAGGCTTCACTTGTCTGAGTTCTAATAGTCTTTTAAAAGAAAAAAAATACTTATCATTTTACAAGACCCCAAATATATAAATATATGTGTACATATATACGTACGTATGTATATATAATATATATTTTTAGTAATTTCATTTTCTTATCTTCCCAAAGACTGGAGTTACAACAGAAAAAAATCTGATTATATAATGATATAAAATACAGTAAATACGTATTTCAGGCAGAAATCAGGCAGAAATATTATGATTTTATTTTTTTTACTCATTGATACAGGTGAAAACACTTTGCCCTTAATGCCTGGAAATAAGCCTTCATAGATAAAGAAGACTTTGCCCTGCCCTGAGGACCTGAAGATTAGAGGTAGGACACAAATGTGAACTGACAGGACAGACTGAATGCAATGAGAAACTCTTTGTAGTTCACTTACTGACATTTAAATTATGCTAGAGGTTTGTTAGAGTTTTTTGTTTGTTTGTTTGTTTGTTTGTTTGTTTTTAAGATCTTAATTACAGGAACATAGGCTAGGATGGTAGAATCAGACTAACTCAATCTCATTATTGGGGACGATTCTCACAATAAACTTAAAATGACCAAGACATCTGTAAAAGCCAAAACTGAAACAATCAATTGATGGTTATCCAAATTAAATGTAAGTTCTTTAATGGAGTTTGAATTCTTTTTAATTGATTATAAAATTTTTTTAACTTTATACTGAACAGGAAGCATTGTTTGAGATAGAGCCATTGGGGGTCACCCTGGCCCCACTATAGATGGTCCTTGATTGTGCAAGTCACGCAAAGCAGACTTTGTGGACAGAAGGGAAAAAATAGTTTGTGTTTCTCTTGGTGTTTGCTTCATTGTTCTAGATTAAGCCATTAATTTTTGTTTAACTCATTCGCTTCTAGCACTTACGTGACCCTGTGTATATGTGTATGTGGTAACTTTATCCTCAAGTAATATGACTGTGGGAGATACCCAGGGAGGTGGAATGAAAGCAAAATTGTGCTTGTTCCTTGATATATTTTTTCCCCATCTACTATTCAACTAGGGTTTTGTGTTTTTTTCCCCCCCAAATAACCCTGAATTGGCTCATAACTTTTTTGGAAAAAAGGTATGATCAGCAGTAAACAATCTTCTCACTAGAGCAAAAGGGCTTTACTAGAATTAATGCTTTAATCTCTTTAAGGTGGAATTCATTTCTATACTGTGCATCAAGGAGATGAAATGTGCAGGACATGAAGAAGGTCTTATTCAGCCATAATAGCAACTTCTCACACATGAGCAGGTGAACCCGGGAACATAAATTGGGATATTTTCAGGGGCTGAGGCTGGGAGAATGAGGAGACTGGAAAGTGGGCAAAATATCAAGAAGGAACCAGTAAATTCTCAAATCTCTTCTCCATCAACTAAAGTCACCTATCAGACCCTTTGCTTTAAAATGGTCTACTTTCTAAAAGTAGACCGTTTCTATTTTACCAAGAAACGTTGAAAGCCATGATTCGATTTACAGATTGGCTCATGAAATGTCTCTCTAACCCACAGTGGAATGACCACAGTATTCACCACACAGTCTAGGTACTGAGTCTTGTAAAGTTTGTAACTATGCATAAAAAATTTTTTTCCATTTCTTTTTCTAGGCCCAAATATAAGCCACAATTTTTTTTTTAAATTGAGCAAAGTTTTCCTCTAGCACTCTCCCTCTCTGTCATCTGGGCCTGCCTCCCTCAGAACGAACTGAGCTTGTACCATAGCATGCCCATCCCTTCCCACCAGAGTTTCGTTCTCTGTCCCAGGTCTGCCTTACTCCTAAACAGTTACATGCTGCAAAATTATTTCTCAGAAATGAAATTCTGAGTCCCTCCTTCTAACTGATCTCATCTAGGCATGAGAAAGAATGGATGGAGCAAATTCACATTAATGTACCTGTGCTGCATTAGAAATATTTGACTTTTTAAGAAGATTCTTATCAACCTAACTTGGTCTTTAGTTGGGAGAATTTGGGGCCGCATAAGACTGGAATGTCAAAAAGGACAATGTGGGGCAAAATATTTTTGAGCATCAGAAGCTGGCTAGCAGCATGGCCAGCCCACTTGTGCTGAGAGTGGGTGGAGAAGAAAAGGTTAGGATGGACAGAGGGACCACATGAAAGGACGGTTTCCAAGTGAGAAGTTATTTACTTCCAACAAGGGTCTGCTCAGGTTCAACCTCTTCCACAGAGCATTTTCTACCTTCTCACGATCCATTTTCTCCTTTTTTAAATTCCCTCAGAACTCTAGTACATAACATATACACAACTCTTAATCATATTGTCATCAGTTCTCGTCTTTAAGCATATGTAAATTCCTTCTCCCTAGAAACCCCTTAAAATAAATGATTATCTGCACTATTGATTTTGGCTCAGTCATTCTCTATTGTACATTGATCCATTTATTAAGGCATTTTCACTCCCAATTAAGCTAAACTTCGAAGAGTGACTTCTTAAAAAGTAACCCTCACCAAAGTGTCCAACATAGTGATAAGCACACTGCAAGAACTTAAGTTCATAGCTGCTAGCCTTAAAGCCAAGAGAGTATTTTAAAAATATATAGGGTTTATAGTTTAAAAAGGAAACAAGTCACATATTAAAATAAACAAACAAACAAACAAACAAACAAACAAACGACTTTAAAGTTCATCAGCCAGCTACAGTGTCTGGGGATTTCAGGCACCAGTCACCAACCTTCGTGAAAGCAGAGAACAGTGACATGTAGAATAAAATATTCTGGAAATTTTTAATATGACTAGATTTCCTTTTCCAAAGAGTTTAAGACAGCTTTTCAGAAATTAAAGTGGTTCCTGGAGGGAGCAGGATTATGAATATGTTCAGGGTGACAGCTATGAAGAAAACTGAGAATAGCAAGGGTACTTGGTCCATAGGGCTAGACCAGAGGATTAAGAGGACCTCCTACTGAGTATCTGCTCTGTTACCAGCACCACGTTACGTTGGGTGTTTTATAGGTGCTATAATTTAATCTTCACAATAACATATCTTTACAGATGAAGAAACCAAGGCCCAGAGAGGTAAACTAACTTGTCCGAAACCACATAGGTGACAGTGAGTGGTCAAAACCAGTATGAAATTCAGATCTGTCTATCTCTACGCTCTTGATCTCTCCATTAGGTAACCCCAATCCTTTCTAGAACATTTTTAATCCTTGCCCCTGCCCGCCAGACAAAACCAAAACAAAAAAAAAATCTGTCTTCATGAGGAAGAAAGAGGTGAAAATAGCTGGCTCTTCAGCAGCTACAGGGTCAGGGCAGGGAGGTGAGGCCACCTGGGAAGGACTGAGGAAGACGGTTAACATTCGTTCAGTGGGAATTATGCACCAAGTACTAAGGTACAAATACGTAGGTACTTTTTATATATCATGTGATTTCACCCCAATAATCCTGAAAAGTGATCATTATATATGGTATCAGAAAACTGAGGCTTAAGTAAGATAACTTACTCTAAGTCTTAATGCTAAAAAGAGTAAAAGTGAAGCTGAGATTTGAACTTGGTCAATCAGGTCTCAAAGCCTATGTTCTTTCCACTGCTCCTTGCTGTAAGCATGCTCTCCTTTCTCTTCTTCCCATAAATGCCAAAAACTAAAGTTGGAGAAAACTGTTCTATTAAGAGACCTAACCAGTAATTACATAGCAGTTGAACTGAAAGGAGTTTGCTTCCCACAGGAAATAAAACTGTCATCTCAACCAAGGAATTTAATAGACAAAAAGAACAAGGCTTAGAACGTATATTTTAAAATGCTATTACCCTCTGAACCCATTTATGGATATAGTTGACATTTTTACAGGCCATGTCAGTGAGGCTCATCAACGGTTCATCTATCCAGCGGGGCTGGAGCCACCATTGACATTAGAGTTCCCCACCAGATCAACTTATCAGTGGTTGGGCAATGACACAATAACCCAAAGCGATTCTAAAAACAGCAGAGCAATGGATGCCAGAGATTAACATAAAGTGGAGCCAGTCCTTGAGAGAGGGTCCTTTCTGCTGAGCTAGCTCAGACTTAGGCGAGAATGTCGATGAACAACTTTCCACATTAGAATAATTCGCAATGAAGACAACTTACACATGGGTCATTAAACACATTTCTATCTATACCAGAGTCTCCATTTTTGTCTCCAAGTTAAGCAAAAGGCCAAAGCTCATCTCTTTAATGTAGAAGTAGAACCCTTCAGAAATCTGCAAAGAAATGCACCAGTAGCAGCTTCTGAGTGCCTGATTCCACCCACATCTGGCTCTATTTGGGAGCTAAATTCAGCAGAAGTCTCCAGGGTCAATAAATGACCCTGAATAAAAATAGTCTTGGAAATCTGTCGTGGAGTAGGAAAGGAAACAAGACGGCAGGGTGATTCACTCCAAATGGCAGCTCCAAAACCCAAATTCTCATTTTTGTCCCAATATGAAGCCAATGTGCAAAACAGGCACAGAGCAAACTGTCCTTTTCCGAAGGCCTCTAAAAGAGGTTGCCAAAGAATTTCTCATGGAAGCCAAAAAGATTTAGTGTGCCATTCACCTCTTCTATAAATCTAACTAGAGCTACTTCTAACTAGAGCCCTGAACGGATCGCAGATTTATACTTGCTTGAAGACCACCCAGGGTACCCAAGGTTTTGCCCCTGGCAAGCGAGAGAAACCCTTTGTCCCACCAAATTTTTCAAATGACCAAAGAGCATCAGAGAAAGAGGATGAAGACTGTGGTCAGCATGTGTGTGCCTGTTCGCTGCCTTTCTACTAATTCTACAACTCACTCCCCACTCCACAGTTAAACTGTATTAAAATAAGTACAATGTTTTTTAGAAGATTGTATGCTTTTTAAAATTAAGGGTTCCACTGGTTGAAGAATAATCGACCAACATTTGACTGCTTAGGTAACTCATTTTAAGAAGTACTGGACACATATGTGCTAAATTCTGTAGCGTGATAGAAAACACAAAAGGACAGGAGGTACATCTGCATCACAACTGCTCATTTGCGCAGTCCCCTTCCAAAGCACTGTACCTAATTTTACATTCATAATTTACATTCTTCTTAAAGATGGTTCCCCCTCACCACCACTGTAATGAGTTCCAAAGTATCATAAAACCTGGATCCACCTCTAGACAAGCTTTATGTCTTTGAAGATCTCACAATTTGGTGAGTCAGGCATGCAGATAACAATATGATAAATTCTCTCTAATAGTATGTCCAAATGTCCACATATCCTGGAGTACAGGTGAGAGCATAATTAACCCTGACTTGGAGGATTGGGAAAGACTTCTCTAAACTGGTCTTAAAAGATGAGTAAGAGGTTGACAGGCAGGGAATAAGGGCAGAGATGAGGGAAGAAGAACATTCCAAGAGAGTGAGAACAGCCTAGTCCTGTGGTTCTCAAATGGGGACGATTCTGTCCCCTCCCCCAGGGGATATTTGGCAATATCTGGAAACATTATGGTTGTCATAAATAAGAGGGGAGTGGTACTACTGGCGTATGGTGGTAGAGGCCAGGAATGTGGCTAACCATCCTACAATGAACAGGACAACCCCACAACAAAGCATGATCCAGTCCAAAAGTTCAACAGTACCAAGGCTGAGAAACCCTGGTCTAAATAAAAAACATATTCTGTTAGGTTAAAAGTGAGACGTCTGTAGCTTTGGCAAACACAGTGCTTCAAATCACTGCTTTTAAGGGAAAGAAAAGCCAGTAAGAAAAGAAAGGAGGTAAAATTAAATTTCCAAGGAGCCAAGATATAAGGCTGAGCTGATTCCTTATTCTCAAAACAGTAACCACCAACATCAAAGTTAGGGAACTGGACCCCTGGAAGCTAAGGTGCGTTTCATTGTCCTATAAAATGAAAAGCACGTTTCTCAGGGATGCTGCTCTCAGCTCAAGTCCACTCCAGAGCAGCTGCCTGCATGCTTCCTTTCACATGGATGGCCAAAGTGAGGAGTAAGGAGTGCAGTGAGGATCAGCTGTTCCACGTAGCTTGCCCTGGTGAGACTCTCACTTCTAGAGAGGATGCAAAGCTCACGTGAATGCTGGAAGAACTCGAGCGCAGAAATGGCCCAAGCACGGAGAAAAGGAACCAAGGGGCTCCAGGTCCAAAAAGAAAGTGGCTACAAAGAAGGCAAAATATGGTGAGGGTGCTGTGGTCGGAGCTTCAAGTGAGCATTAGGGTTGTTGGCAGGCGCCAGGCCTGACCACAAACACAGGAGGTGCCTATGCAGGAATCTTACTCCTGAGTACAAACCCTTGAAAATGGAGTGAGGAGCTTACCACCATAGCTAAAACCACCAGCACCTTCACGTCCACCAAAAGTAAAACAAATAAATAGAATAAATCTCCCCTAGCAAGCGACTTCTAGGAGGGAAAGAAGGCAGTTCTAAAGATACTAGTGGTTTTTGATATAAGTATATATAAAAAAAAGGAATTGAAACTCCTCAGATATAGGTACTAACTATAGGTACTAGTTCACAACACGTCTTTAATCTTGCCTCATCCAGACTCACGGGCACAGACACACGCCTATATCAATTAAAAAAAAGTAATGAAAAGTTACATCAGTTGTAGCAGATGTCTAAAATCAAGCTTTAGCTTCAAAGGGGGTGGGGGGAGCCAGCATAGTAGCAAAATAAGAATACTAAATGGACACTGTCATAAAAATTCCCCAAAAAGTAACTGAAACATTTCTTTTCTCTCTATAAACAAAATATTGTCACAAGGAGTGTACTATGTGACCAGCATTATGCTGGATGCTGCTGTCAGAAAAATTAAAGTTTGGATGACACAGACATCTGAAACAACTGCAGCCTTAAATGCCTGTTTGTCACAGACCGTAAATGCAGGAAGAGGGCCTTGCGGAAGAGCCAGGTGGCGAGCAGAGAAAGGACATTCCACATGGAGTGAGAGGAGAAGCCAGCTTGGGTAAGGCAGGAATGATGAGGCACATGCACACAAAACACTGAGAGATGAAATACACTCCAATTTCGTCTCTCTGCAACCATAAATACACACCGAGTATGGCCCAACCACCCATGTTCCAAGACATGAAAACACCTGAACAGCATATAAGATCACCTGGATCTGCACTGGGTTTCTGGTCACCTTCTGCAATGTCAAACGAATGTCCCAGGGTCACAACAGCATGAGCCCAGCAGCTCATGCAGCTAAAACTAAAAGTTTAGAGGAATATTAAGGTGATAGGAAATTCAAACTGTCAGAGAGAGGACTGTTTTCCACCTGGGTCTTAAGGGTTTATAGCTGGAGAGGGGGGCAAGGGCACTGTGACCCTTTGCTGGGACTGTGTTTACAGCTAGCCAAACCAACTAAACCTAACTTATAAATCATAAATAATCACTGAATCTGTGCAATGGGAATTGCAGCCAACTCTATGAGCTGTCAACTACTTACACAGATGAGACACAAATACATATGCACATCTGAATATTCAGAATCTTGACTGACTTAGTGACTGGGTGTAAAGGTAGACCTAGAAACCTGGGCATTAGCCAAGGGTCATGATAATGAGAGCTAGTGATTCCTCCCACAACTCACTCCTTCCCCTTCCAGACAACTTAATTTATTCACTATCACCCAAAGAGAATCAGCTTTCATGCCTCCACACCTCTGCCTGCGCCACTTTATCCACCTGGAATGTTCTCTGCCTAGACAAATCCTACCCATCCTTTGCAACTCATCTCAACTCCTCTCCTCTATATGGTGTTCTAAGCCAGCCTAAACCATCTCTCTCTCTTCTGCACTTCCAGAACAATTAGTTTGTACAATTACTTGGCAAAGGAGAGCACCTAAGCTTTATAAGTTTTAATTAACTTTTCTGTTGTTTCCTTAACCTATTACTTAAATCAAAAAATAAATTTCACCTTTCTCCCTGTCTTCATGACATGGCCCCTCTTTGAGAGGTAAGGAGCACATCTTATAGTTCTTTGGATCCTCCCACCTTACATCCTAGAGTACCTTGCACAATGTAGAATTGCAAAGTTCTCTTCTGCGCACATAAGAGTTAAGTTTGACTCATATTAACAATCATTCTTAAGATTCAAACCTCACACTTAGAGACTGCAACTAATAATAAATGAAAACAAGAGACTTTAAGCGCTGAAAAATCTTGAAAATCCTCATTATTTTACAAATTAGGAAATTCAGACAGGCTGTCGTAGGCAGGTGTTGAACATCAGGTCAGTGGCCCTGCTCCATGTGCTGGGACCTAAATCTGGCCAAGAGCAGATGACTATGAGATTTGAAATTTCAAAGATTAAAAAAGTTTTCAAAAGTTAAATTAAGGCTAACAGTGGTAATTAATGCTGAGAAGTGCAGTTAGTGAAACACCCACACCTAGATTATGATTTTCACTTTATAACTTTATGGCATGCTATGTAGTTATAAACCTTACAAGAAATGGGTCTAGAACTTCCAGGAAACACATACACACACACACACCAAAAAGTCAGTTATTTTGAAACTCCATTTACTGTAATGTTTTTTTTTTTAAGTAAAACTATTTTAAAGCTCTGCTCACATATTAGTATTTTATCAAGGGATAAATGATCCCACGCAAAAGACTTTCTAGAACAAATTCGGCTTGAATGCCCATTTCAGGGCGTTGAGTTGCGACCACGTTTTCGAGGATGTCACTAACACAAGGTCTCCATCCATAACTCCTTGAAAAAACTGAAACCATGAGTGCCTTGTCAAATTCAGACAGTTTATCTTGGCACTGGCCGGCCGAGCAGTCTCTTCGATGTCTGGAATCGTGTCTAACTGCGTTTAGAGAGGAACTAGAAAATAGCCCGCGTCCTGGAACACGCAGCTCAGGAATCGCTCGCTGCACAGCATCCTGAATGACGTGATGGAGCCACGCCAGGGGGTTGCGGGGCGGGGGAGGGGGGTCAGGTAGGGGTGGGGAAGGAGAAAGAGGAAAGTAAAAGCAGCAAGCGTGAAAGCGCGACGCGCCCCTCGTCTCCCTCCAGAACAACCGTCTCGCCTTCCCAGGATGTCGGGGCCGCCACGACTGCCCCGAAAGCTGTTTCCCTTGACTGTGGTTTCCATTAGGTCACCCGGCCCGCCCACACCCCTCACCTGGGGTGGCGAGCGCACCAGCCCGCGCTGCCCGGCTCGCTGCCTCCGGTTCCGATCGCCCTCGCCCCGCGTCCAGGCGGCACCCGGGGACCCCCCGCAGTCGGCACGCCCCCGGCACTGCAGGGCGGCCGCGCCCCGGGGCGCCCGGCCCGCGGCGGCCGCCCTCGCCGCCCCCCGCGCCGCGCCGCGCCGCGCTCACCTGAGCCGGAGGTTGGCCATGAACTCGGGCATGGAGACGTGGTCCATCAGCACGAAGTCCGCCTTGCCGAACTCCAGGCTCTCCTGCTCCGCCATGGCGCGGCCGGGCGGGCCCGCGCAGGTGCGCGCCGCGGCTCAGGTGGGCGCGCGCGGCGGGGCCGGGCCGGGGGCGGGCTGCGGGGTGCGGGCTGCGGGGTGCCGGGTGCGGGGTGCGGGCCCCCCCGGGGCTCCTCGGCGGGCGCTCCCCGGCGGCTTCCGCTCGTCGCGCGGCGGCCGCCCGGCGCTGTGGGGGACGCGACAGCGAGACGGAGACGGCGGCGGCTGGTCCCGCCTCTGGCCTGGCCCTGGCCACAGCCCCGCGGCCGCGCCGCCCCGCCCGGCCGGGTCCCCCGGCTCCGCCCCCCGCCGCCCCGCCCCGCCCCGCGCCGGCCCCGCCCCCTCACCTGCGGGCGCGCACGCGCCGGGCCGGCCGGGACGGGGCGGCAGCGCCCCCTGGGGACGGGCGCCGGGACCGCGGGGGGGCGGGGCCGAGGAGGGCGACGCCGGAGCCCGGCGCGGGGGGGGCGGGGGCCCGGTGGGGCGGGGGCCCCGGGGGGCGGGGTC
This sequence comes from Cynopterus sphinx, assembly GCA_030015415.1. Classification (NCBI taxonomy): domain Eukaryota; kingdom Metazoa; phylum Chordata; class Mammalia; order Chiroptera; family Pteropodidae; genus Cynopterus; species Cynopterus sphinx. The sequence goes on along the minus strand of CM057385.1, from coordinate 31,382,531 downwards.
AGGTCGCCAGGCTGGCCCGCCCCGCGCCCCGGCTTGGGAACGGACGACAAAACACCCCAAAAGTAGCTGCTGGGGTTTGGGGTTTTATTCCGCGAAGGCAGTTCGTGGTGAGTCTGTCGTCACCCTGAGGCGAAGCGCACTCTTGCTCACGTCCTCTCTCCATCCTTGAAAGGATGGTTCACGTTCAGACTGAGAGATTAATAATAATAATAAATAACAAATAATAATAATAATAATAATAATAATAATAATAATAATAATAATAATAATAATAAAATGACCCGAGCTCTTCTGAGCATCTTTTTATAGAACATAAGTCACTTGCCCCATGGCTAGGACGCTGCAATGTCGTCCTATTCATTGCGCTTGTGATCCCCAGCTTTTTAGCCACATGGCTTTCTGCCTCCAATGTTCCGTGATCCATTTTTATCTTCCATCCATCTGAACTTGTCATTAAACATTTTCTTATACTGTTAAGTTTTTAATCAATGGATGCATCATCTCCCTGGAATTATTGTAGGCGTCCTGAACGTGAGGCCATGGGTCCTAAACTCCCTGGTACTCAGCTTGGCACCTACCAAGTAGCTATTGTACTGCCTTGCACATGTAGATATGAAATTAACAATGGCTCAGTGGAACGGAATGAGTTTAAGTGGTCTCTAAGTCACAGATGCATCGGTTGAGCTTGGAAAATTCTTTTGGAACTTAGACTTCATTTTCCTAATGAAAATATATCATATATGGCTTTCTAAAACAGCTCCTCTTCAGCCCTCTGTTCCTGTTAGGACCATCTTGTCATCCAAAATCTACTAGGAAATCTAGAAGCCCCCAAAGACCTGGATGAGCTCCAACTCTGTGGCTGAATTTGAGATGAGTAAACTAGCTCAAGGCTTGCTTCAACTTCAGTTGCCAACGACTCACCCTGGCCAAGAGAGAGGGTAAGACAGCTTGATCATCTCCCAAGGGAGTACCTCCACCATCAAAAAGCTGCCCCAACCCCTGGCACAGGCAGAGCTGCAGTCTGACGACCATTAGCAATTCTCCTTCTGAAGACACCGCCCTGGATCTCAGTGTCCTCATTTGTGGAATAAGACCCTGTGCTAGACACTTTCCAAGGTAGGACTGACTGTCCTTTGCTTGGGTCATTTGTGTGGGTCAGTCAGTGGCAAAGTAAGTGATTACGTAGAGTGTGGTACATTTCTAAAATGTTTGTATTTGTATGTTTTAATGTAAATAGAACAGAATTTCAAAAAGAAAATAAATTTCAAATTTTGTGCAATTTGGAGCAACTCAATGACTCATTGATAAATGGATGTATGTGTGTTTCCTGAGCCCTGGGGTTGTTAGGACAAAAGAGGTTGTACAGTAGGTATGACCTATAGTGGTATACAGCTATGGTTTTCAAATGGCCAAAGCAAGAGAATTCTTGTTTTGATCAATATCTTGTACAGAAGCCCAATATGTAGAACATACACATGACACATGCAAAGGATATTTTATAAATTTATTTTAATAGCCTAAATTAGTATAAAATCAGACAGTGAGACCAATGAGGCTCTTTTGATGAACCCGGATCTGTCCAGTGTGGCACACCATCACCTTCAATCAGTCTTGGGATTACAATTTTCTTTTGTATGTTGTTTTGGTTGTACGATGTCAAAGAAATTCTGATTAACATGGCTAAGCAGTAATTTGTTACCCCCACGATTTTGGCCTTTTTAAAGGCCAATGCACAGCCATAATTATATTAATCAATGACACGTTTAGAAGAAGTTCCAAGATATGAAGAGATGGCAGGAGAAACTAAATAATGCAGTCCGCATTCAAACAAGGTAACGTAGAGCAGGTTAGTTTATTATTAATCTCCTTTGTGATTAAATTTGAATATCAACACATTTAGATATGTAAGTTTATGTTATGGTTTAAAATATACCAAAATCCAAAATAAAATTTGACATCACCAAGGAGACACACAGATATCATGAGTGATGTGATGAGTGATCTGATCTCCTAAAAAAGACATAACATCACTCACCTGCTGAAAATGCACTGAATCTAATCATGAAGAAACATCATATAAAACCACATTAAGGGGCATTCTATAAAACTGACCTGTGCTCTTCAAAAATAGCAATGGCTTGAAAGACAAAGAAAGGCTGAGGCACCAGTCCAGCTTAAATAACCCCAAAGAGATACCACAACTAAAGGCAACGTGTGACCTGGACTGGATCTCAAACTAGAAAAATGTAAAGGACCTTATTGGGACAATTGATGAAATTTGAATGTAGATTCTATATTAAATAGAGCATATTTAGTTTCACTGTTAGTTTTCCTGAATTTGAATTGTATTATGCTTTTGTAAAAGAATGTTCGTGCTTTAAGGAGACACCTAAAGTATTTAGGGGTAAAGGGTATGATATCTCAAATTGTTTGGCAAAGATAGTAATAAAAATGGGTGATAGATAGATAGATAGATAGATATAGATATAAATGAATAAATGTAACAAAATGTTAGTAATTGATAAATATAATTAAAGAATATATGGGAGCTTTTTAAAAATATTATTCTTATAACTTTTCTGTAAGTTTGAAATTGTTTCAAAATACGAAGTTAAAAATAAATTATGATTTAAAACTATTCAAAAATAAAAAGCTTATTTTTAAGAAATCAAATAACTCTTAGAAATGAAAGTCACATCAGACATTTGCAGACCTTCCAATACTGAAAAACTAGCATATACTTTGAAAACCATAATACAAAATATCTGTTGGCTGTGGTTGCCAGAGACGTGCCAGGAGATTATAAGCACTGAACAAACAATTGTAAACACAAAATAATTTAATGTTTATCTTAACTCTAAAATATGGTTATGTGCCCCAGAGAGGATACATCCTGTTTTCTGCCTGAAATTCTTTGACCGTTGTCACTCCTCACCCTTATGGCCTAACTAACTTCTGCTCAGCCCTTAGATCTCAGCCTCAGCATCATTTAGGCTTCCATGATCTTCTAAGTCAGAATTGGCTGTCCCTCCTCTGTGCTCCCACAGTACCCTGGAAGTGTCATTTCTGTAACAGCACTGGATGCGCCTGAGCCTATTGTTCATCTCTCTTATTAGATGTAAGGGCCATGAGGGTTGGAAGCTGTGTCTGCTCTGTTCTTGGATGCCACTTTGGCCCCAGAAGCACGGTAAATGAATGTGGAATGGTCTGTGAATCTTTTCCTCTTGTACCTACCACCCCCTTGGTAGATTTTCTGCATTAAAATCAGTCTTTGTGCAGCATTTATCTCAGTCTCATCTCCTGCCCCTGGTCTCAGGGGCTGTGTTCATTTCTCCCCTGGGACCAGATCTGTACACTCTGTGTTCATACCGAACAAAAGCTGTTGTTCCAGAAACCCTTCTGTAGTAGATAGACAACTGTCATAGAGAATCTGCTCTGGGTTATCCATGAAAATCAACTCTGAATTTTCTACAGCAAATAGTTGCTTCCATTCTACTTTCCCAGAATGCTTCAAGGCTTCCCCACCCTCCCCCTCTTTCCAGGTGCTTTGCATCTAGGAAGACAATTCATTTCAGCAAGAGTCCTGCAGGACCCCCCAAAAAAAGGCTAAGAAAAAAAGTCACACAGCATATTCAAAGGGCATTTTATAAATTTATTGTATAAACCCCAATTCTTCTAGAAAGACAAAAGTAGAAAGACAAATTTATGTTGCAAAATAACTTCGTGATGCCCTCACAATTAAATAGAAATGATATGGAACTCTCTGCTCAGATATTATTCAAAACATACGTCCTCCTCTTTCATGCAGATGGCTGGATTGAACTAAGAATGATACATCAAAGGCAGCATATATGCTCTCTATGGTTGAAGCCCACATTTTTAAAGTAAAAACAGACCCAACAACAGTTGCCTGCCCGGTGTTGTTGATGACTCGCCTACCTGTGGCTCCCTCACCTGGCTCCCTCACCTCTGGTTTTCACTGCATAGATATCTCATAAGACAAAGGCACGGAGTTTTCATAGCAGAGGTCACTGTTCTAAACCTTCCTGAAAGCCCAGAAAGGCGCTTAAAAATTTCACCTTCTCAGCTTTAGCTGTGAAGGACTGAAGATCGGCCGGCCAATTGCTAAAGACCTGGCTCTAGGTTCAAGGAATTTCTTTCTCCGCTGTCTCTGTACCCCAGCTGTGCTTACCTGTGACAGTGTTGAGTTGGGGACAAGGATCTTTCCTTAGCTCTTTGGAATGACTGATAATGCAGACAGAGCTCTCTTTAACATAATCAAACTAAGCACAGAGAAATTTTAGAGATACCAGCTAAAGAGGGAGAGGAGATGGAAGAAGAAAAAGAGAAGGAAAGGCCCACTACTGCCAGGGTCTCAGGGCAGTAACTGACTCAGGTTACTGACTCAGGTGGTCAGTAACAAGACAGTAGTTCTTAATTTTTAGGTTTTATCATCCTTTGATGAAAATGTATGGACTTTCCCTCCCAAGACAAATGCATTAAGCACATACACAAAACAGTTTACAGGTGGCCTCCTCCCCCACACTCCCACTCAAAATAACCTGTCTGTGGATCCCAAGTTAAGGACTCCTGAGCTAAGGAGAGGATCACACTACAGGTCCTCATTATTGGAGAATCGAGAAGAATTTAAGCAAGTCATCATCGTCCATGAGTCACTGGACAGGGACTGTCCCAAGAACATGTCCTCCTCTGCAGGCAGAGGATCCACAGATTTAAGGCCTCAGAAAAGCCAGTCAGAGTGTGGAGGTGGACACAGCCTGGGACTGCTTCCAGAATTTTCCTGCATAACATAATTTCTGACTATAAACATTTCACTGGAATGTATCCTCTTTGTTAATTACATAAGTGCTTATCACACTGAATTGGAGTTGGCTGTCCAGGCACGTCGTCCCTAAACTCTCTAGGGCAGGGGCCATTACCTACTCATACTTTTATTTTGATGCTGATGCCCCTTAGCTATTTCTTGAATAGAATAAGTAAATTAATTAGTGTATTAATTTATTAGTAAATGGGTATGTATTACATTTCAAGTAGCATGTGGCATATCTCTAAGCTCCCAGCCAGAGAACCACTTAGTCTGAAACTGTTCTGGTCACTGGAAGTAGTCCTAGAGCTACAAAATTTGAGAGTGTGATAAGAACCGATGAGAGGGAAAACAGAAAGGAATTTCTACAGTTGATTCATAGATTGAAAGCGTCTTAAGGCAGGACATCTTAAACTTTAATGTGTATAATCATTGTTTGGATCAGCACAACCAGCTTTATTTGTAAAACAAAGAAATAAAATTTTACTTCTCTTAAAAAAAAAATCACGTGGGAACTTGTTAGAAATGCAGAGTCACGGGGCCCACCCCAGACCTAGTGAATCAAAATCTGCATTATGGCCAGACCCGTAAGTGAGGCTGCTGTTGCTGGTTTGCAGACCCGACTTCAAATAGCAAGATTCTAGGGAACCTTAGTGGTCATGTAATCAAACATATATCCCCTAAACAGGTGGGGAAACTGAGTACCAGGAAGAGCAGCTGACTTGGATTAGGTCAGAATGAGTCAGTGGTAGAGCTGAGACCAGAACTTAAAATGCCGATTTGGGTAGCGAGTCGTTTCTACTACGCAGCCTAGGCATCCATTTGTGAGACAGCGTGCACAGGGAGGAGTATAGAGAAATAGGGAGGACAACATCCTTGAGCTTTTCTGAGTGACCCCAGTGTTACTCCACCCCATTCCTAAGTGTGGGGGGGCAGATGTCCTCATTTTCCGCCTACCCTTTTTCTCTTCTTCCAAGAGCTTGGAGTAGAGATTAGAGAAGATATTGCTGGGCTTGGGGAAAATTCCAATTCCTTTCTTCCCCCCACCTGACAAAGCAGTGAATAGCTAGTACTAATATCACCCACCGTTAACATTTGTTTAGTATCTGTGGAACTGACATTCCAGGAAGAATGACGTTTGACTCAAGGAGACATCTTCTAATCTGCCTCCCAAATCTCCTCCCCTCCTGCCATTCACCTGGAGTTTCCCAGCTGGTGAGCTGCAGCGGTGCCTATCTCCTGGAGTTAGGATCATGAAATAAGACGACATTAAAATGCACAGTGTGATCCCCTGACCTTTTCCAATCAGTTGGATTAAGTCTTCAGACTATCTAGAGGTAGAAATAATATGAGTAGTACTACTATCCAAATTCTGACAACCTAACCCTAGAGAAATGCTCCAAGGGGAACATTTCAATGATTTAAATGTAGAACCTACAGAACCTAGCAGACCTCAGAGCTCATGTAATCCAATATCTCACCCAATGCCTGAATCCCCTCTACAATATGCTAAAATACCCAGACCTGCCTGGGCTGTTTGACTCCTTAGTCTGCTCCCCTTCCCTGCAGACATTTCCACATAAAATCAGATTCCAAGACCCTTTCAGTCATTCTTACTCCTGAATCACTGCCCAGGCTCGCTCCATGCCCCATTTGCCAACCAGCTCCCAACCGTTCCATCTTCTGCTCTTGTTACTCACCATCCCTCTTTATGAACTTGGTTTTGTGTTGGCTGGAGAATTACTGTTTGAAAATTAACTACTTGCTGGAAATTACTGCTTGGCTACCGTCACAGGAACATAGGCTATTAACTGTAGGAACATAACATTCTAACAATAAGCATTCTGCTTCTGTACCCTCGCTTGCACACCTGACCTGTGGGTTGACAGGTAGTGAATAGATGAAAAATAGGCCTTTGTGTTCAGACAGGACCAGGAATGGGATTTAGGGCTTAAAAACATTGTACACATTTTGGGGCTGCTTAATATGGGGTCTGCGTACTCCTGGCAGACCCAGCTGGCTGAATAGAGTGTGATTCCTATAACTTACTGAGTTCTGGTGGTGGTCCATGTGTCTTTCGGGGGCTGGTGGCTACCACAGTTTGTCTTTTGGATCTGATATTCCACTAAGATAGGACCAGGTTGAAGGGAATTATAATCCAGGAGGGGAGCCAAAAGTCCTAGCGAGTTAAGGAAGATCCTCCTGTTTTTCCTTGAGTTGACCTGCCTTTTAGAGTTTCTATCCACAGCATCCTAACGCTATTTTCTCTGATGTCTTTGAAGTCTACCTTCTCCATTTCCGAGATCTGTGTCTGACTGCGCTTATCTTTCAGCCATGTCACAGTCACTTTCTCCTAGTGTTTCCATCCTTCTTAAGTCTCTAATGAGCTCTTCTAAATAGGATTTGGTTCAGGGTAGCATTTTCCCCATACTTGGGAGGTAATGGTGGTACAGTGGCACCAAAACTTTAGATACCTATATCAGACTTAGGAAGAGGGTTGGGGATCTTTGTTTTAATAAGCAGCCCAGAAGATTCTGCTGCAGGTGGGGAGGGGGTCTAACCTAGAGAAATATTAATGGGAATTTTGGTGTCAGACACACCAGAGTTTAATTCCCAGCTCTGCAACTTACTACCTGCGTGACCTTGAACAAATTAGTTTCTCTGTATATGCTTCAATTTCCTTATCTTTACTAAAGAGATGATAAACCCATCTCTCAATATTAAAACCATGAAATTATGATTATAAAGTGCTTCATATAATTCAAGGTGAGTGGTAAGCACTCAATAAATATATGCTAATATTGCTATTAGTAAAATGGCTTCATCTCCAGGATAGGGAAGTTATTAGCAGGTAATAATTCATTGCATGTCCTTTTAGCATATTCAGATTTCTCATATCTGCCTGTAATATCACCCTATGATTTTCCTCTATGTGGCTTTTGTGATTCCTATTGGGAATTTATTACCATTTCCATGTATGGCCATGGGTTTTGCACTTAGTAGGAGACTAAAATTTGCAGAATATTTTTGAATGTGTGAATGCCATCTGGGCAGGACTTCTGTGCTACACTCCCAATAGCAACACCACATCTGTTCCTTTCCCCCTTCCCCAAATGCTCTCCAGCATCCTCTCAACGTCACAGTGCTGGCGCAGTTCCCTCCTGCCTAACCCTTCCCATTGCCCCCAGTCCAGTGAAGTGTGCCACCGCACGGAGATTTGATGGTACCTGACAGTTTGTATTTACTTCTTTGCATTAAAATTCCCAATTCACTTCATCATATAAATACGTGCCCTGTGCATATATTACATTTCTGAATAGAGAAATAATGAGAGATGGAGCTGGTGAAATGAGAATAGGACTGGGGTGGTGGGGGAGACATGGCTTTGACAACCAGGTAACAGGGAATCACTTTTTCCTTTCATAGAAGCATTCGGTTTAGCTTCTGTTGTTGTTATCAAATGATTAATTCAGAAGAACTTAGTTTACATTATGAATAAGTTACATTCAAAGTTCTCCATTAATGAATAAATACATTAATGAATAACTGCACAGAGCATGCACATGTAACTAACTATAAGGAGGGTGGGGCTCTGGTGTTCAGGTTCGGAAGGTGGTGAAGTGTGGGGTTAGAAGCGAAGACTCAGGTAGGTTCTGCCACTTATGCACTGTACATGACCCGGCAAGTCACTTAGACTCTCTGAGACTTAGAGTAATACTAATACTTTACCTCATAATGTTGCTATGATAATTAAACGAGATAGAGTGGGTTAGGCACTTAGCAGGGGATCTGGGACATAGTTAGGGCTCAAGCAATGTAAGCTGACAGTACTAGTATATCCGCTGGTCTCCCCACCAGGGCTGTGATGGGCTCATAACTAGATGGGGGAGAAAAGGGTGTCTGTTTCGGTGTGGTTCTTTTCTTTTGTCATGCTGCTTCTCTGGTGTCATCTTATCTGTTGGTTTGTGTCAGACTGGTCACATCCTTGTAGCTGAACTGATACACTAATTACAGGGAGTTCACGGCCTCTCTATCTACAATTCCTCAGTGTTCAGTCTAGAAGGTACAGTGACGTCCTGGCTTTCCTATTCATGTTTTGCCACCTGAGTTCCTGATTGCTGTGGCATGACCAGGTATGTACTTGCCTTCAGGAGATATATTTCTCTCTCAATGCAAATACAAACACGTAGGGCATAAGTATAACATCCACGAAGAGCTGTTCCAACCCTCAAATCTATGTAGTTGCTTTGGAAAGATTTTATAGACCAATTAATCCCCGATCTGGCTGGTCATTGGATTCACCTGGGATGCTTTAGAAACCTACAGCTTCTAGGATCCCACTCCCAGTCCTTTTGAATTGAAATCTTTGTGGCTAAAAGCCACTATAATACGAACACCTGGAGTTAGACACATAAAAAGAATAACTTGAGATGAGTGTTGTCTGGAAAACAGATGGCCATTACATCTAAGTGGTCCCTTTCTCTTTTGTGCAGGATAGAGCAGAAGAAAGTTCAAGATTTTGAGTTTCCTGCCTTGTGCTCCTTTCAAGAATGTTACACTAAACTGCTTTCAACTCTCCACCTAATGTCTCTTAAGGATTCTGGGAGCATCCATCTGTTGCAGGTGCATTCACTAACACTTATTTTATTAGGAAAGAGTGCCTTCCCGCTCTCCCTATAAAACCTCTTCAGAGCATACACTTGCCTACGGCCAGTGCTCTGAGTTGGAAGAGTAAGGATTAAGCCTTCCACATGTACTTCATTTGCTTACGTGGCCTAAGATTCTCTAAGAAGATTAAAACTTATATCCCTTCCAAAAAGGAGTATGACTGGCTCAGCTCAATCCTTGGGAAGAAGAGGAAGAAGAAGGAGGCCTACTTTGGTTACATGGGAAAAATCCTAAAGCAGGTGAGTTAGGGCTCTCTGGAAGTTTAGAATGACCAAGACAAGGTATCGCATTAATGGCCCTGGGTGTGTTCTTGACTTCAACTTCTTTACACACTGAGTTCCTGAAGAGTTGTGTGCAGCTTCTGCAAACCGAATCTGCCAACAGCTGTTATCTTCTCCCCTTGCTTTTTCTGTTGGCAGCAACTCTGAACACCTGAGTTCTTAATGTCTCTCTTTCTTGTATCTGTTGACAGGCAATCTATAACCTGATTCTTAAATGGCCTCCCCTTTTCTTGTAGAGGGGGGACTCATCACCTAGTCTGTTCTATCACTTTGAAGTGTTGCATCTATCAGGTTTTCATTAAATGTTGCTCAGGACTTAGAACGTACCTAAAGTGGGGAGACACCTTTATTTCTTCTTGCCCGTTCAACCTTACCTGCAGTGTACCAATCATAGAAAACAAAATTGGGGAAGTCTCCCCCTTCAAAAGGAGTTATGGAGAAGGGAGTAAGGGATTTTATGAAAGATGTGCTAAGATGTGATTTTGAATTTTACTTCGTGATGATGAAGCAAGACCGAGCGAGTGGTCGTGTGTGTAATTGTACCAAAGCTCCCTGTACCCCGTAGTATCATTTGGAATTTGTTGCTTATCCTGAAGAGAAAATGAGATTAAGGAGATACAGGAGGAGAGAAGGTTTGTGATATAGAGCAGGGTTTCTCGACCACAGCACTATGACATTATGGGGCTGGGTAATTCCTTGCTGTGGTGAGGGAGGGGCTGTCGTATGCACTGCAGGATGTTGCCTAGCATCTCTGCCCTCTACCCACTAAATGCCAGTAGCACCTTCCCTCCCAATTGTGACAAAAATCAAAAACGTCTACAGACATTGCCAAACACCCCCCAGAAGGCAAAATCCCCAGTTGAGAACCACTGCTGTAGATCCTGCATTTGGCTGGAAGGGCCCTACATGGGAGCACTTGGACTAAGTAGTCCTCTTATCTTTAGACTTTCCTTGACCTGTCCTTAACTGCATGGGTCTGGCAGGTCACCCTGTTTCTTCAAACCTCGAATGGGTTGGGTCAGCCTCTCAGGATGCCGCGAGGATAAAATAAGGTTGGATAGATGTACTGAGTGTCTGAAGTGTGAGCCAGTTCTGCTGTGGGAGCTCAGGTGAGAACGATGCAGTCTCTGCTGTAAGGGGCTCGCAATCCTGCTGTGGCAGGGCACTGGGGAAACCTTGTTAAAATTTGTGAGTCCCACTGCCAGCCTTTCCTTTCACAAAAAAGAAAGTGAGGCCCAGTGTGAGAATGCAACTTGCTTACATGATGTCTCATGCCCAGTCCGAGTTAGGATTAGAGCCCCAGGTGGGTGATTCTCAAGGCAGCGTCCTTTTGACTACTCCAGCTGCCCCTCTCACTTTAGAGGAGAACACTAATGACAAAGCAGCATGTGAAATTGGGTGTGAGAACACAAAGTACTCTGGTCCTCTGTGGGAGGAGGGGCTCAGGGTTGTGTGGAATGTAGATAAGCGGGTGTGTGTGTGTGTGGGGGGTGTGGCACTTGGGAGGAGCCTTAAAGGTAAGATAAAATTTGAAATTTGGAGTTGGGTCTGGGCATGGTAGGTAGAGGTGACAGATAAACAGTGGCATAGAGACCGGAAAACATAGGGACACATTCATCCAAGGAAGAGTAAGTTTTCCCAGCTTGGCTAGAGATCATGTTGGCACAAGGAAGTAAGGCTGGAAATCGAGAAGTGTTAAAGTAAAATGCTTACCAACATGAAATATATAGTGTGAAAGTACACTCTAAAATTATATTTTCTATCCCTAGAAGGTGTTGGATGTTAACTCTGATTCTATCAGGAAAAACAGAGGCAGAAAAGTTAAAGTGACAAGAGTTAGTCTGTATTATCTAGATCAGGGTATCTTTCCCACCTGCTACTAATCCCTCTCACCCCTGCTCCTCAGAGACAACTAATAGGCACAATGGCCTCATTTCTTTAATCACATCCCTATCATCATCCTTTTGGTGTGTCATGTGATTCCAGGGGTGCATGAATCCATGGGAGCCATGGGTACTGGGTGCTGGGTTAGACCAAAAAATGCTCACTATTGGAGGCTTTCACTTCTCTCTCACCCTAGTACCGTGTCTCCCCCAGGCCCACCCAGACTTCAGTGGGTGCTCCTGGGTCTTAGATGCACTGGGCATTCTGGAAGATTGGCAACTGGAACGGCTTAGCCTGGAGGCAGTTAGGCTGTCCTTCTACAGGCACAGAAGAGTCGTTACCAGCAGAGTAATCCTCGAAGCAGTCAAGCCAAGATCCTCTTGGAAGAGTTTTTGAATAAATGGAATGGTTCCAAGTAGTTCTGTTTTTGAAATGATTGAACTTGTCAAAACAACAACAACAACAAACCAGATATGCCAGTGGGCTGTGTGGAAGACAAGGTGTCTGAGAAGTACCTGCTGCACCAGGAGTCTTGGTGCTAAATGCCTGGACCCTGAGGTCTGGTATTTTTAGCCTCTGACTTAATTTGTGAAAAAAAAATCCATTTTCTCTTGTGTGTGTATTATGCTTGTTGCCTCCAACTTTTTCATTTTTCTTAGGCATGCTCCTTCACTGTTTTGAGCTTACATATTGTCTTTTTTGAGGACACAATTCAACCTGTAACACAGTATACTCATCACTCCCTGCTCCAGCCTGAAGGAGTCTGTTGCACTGGAATAAACTGGTGATTAAAAAAAAAAAAATTTCAGCACCCCTACCTTGATTTATAGGAACTGAAAAACAAAGTGAAAAGGGATCGCTTTACTCTTTGAGTATAAGACTGATGGTGCTGATTATCTATGTAGCACTTAGCATAATATATAGTAAGTATCAAATGTACAGGCTGGTCCCAACTGTGGAAAAAAGACAATTATAACAGTGTTGTAAAAATACAATAACTTAGGAGCAGACAGAATAAATGGGGTGATGTGCTTTAGATGTGAGGGCCTGGGAAAGTCTGGGTAGGTGACATGCAGGAAGGGAAGGTGCTAAGCAGGGGGGAAGAGTCCGGGCTCAGAGAACAACAGCCTGAGCAATGGTCCCAAGGAGTCAGAAGAGCTTTTAGCTTGTTAGAGACACACAAGATCTCAAGCCTGTAAAGTGAGTCTCAAGGAAGGAATCATCTGTCTCCAGCACCCTTTAGTGTTAGCTAAACCTTGAGAGTACTTGCCTGAGAAGCAACGGTGACACCCAGTGACCACTCCTTGAAGCTACCCTCTCAGGTTGAGGTCGGTGGACCCTAAAGCAACCTGGTATAAGTTAACTCCGGCGGGGGCGGCAGGGGCAGGGTTGTTCGGCTTCACCTGGGAGGCACTCAGCATTCCTTAATTCTCTCCATAGCTGTCTCTCACAGGAGCCTGTGCCACTGGCCCTACACTATGGGGATGGAGAGGCTGCTGCTCCGTTGGTGACTAGAAGCGGACAGCTGGGGAGCTGAAGGCAATTTGGGAGCTATTCGTTCAGTCCTGGGCTTCCCTGTTAGGTTCCTGCTTTCCTGGGGATCCGAACAAGCACCTGGGATGGCCGTGGGCATTCCCAAAGCCCTGCTAGGATTTAGGAGCTTCTTCTAGCCCACAGTTGTCCTGTCGTCCAGCTGACTAAAGAGCTGAGTGTGTACTCCCCTCTCTCCACCTCCTCCTGAGCGTTGACTGTCCTCGGGGACTAGGAGTCCCAATGACTCTGTATCTGCCTAGGTGCCTCCTGACCTGAGAACTGGAATCTGGCTTAGTCTAGAGGGAAACCTGGGTTTCTCCTCGAGTCCTGTCGCCCATCATAGGTACTGAGCTTGACTTCTGGGCCAAGGAGTTAGGAGTCCCTTAGGAGTAGGAGTTGTCCTACCAACAATGCAAAGAAGTCCAAGGTAGGAAACCTAACCCGCTTTGCAATGACCAAAGGTACTTTTACTGTTCTAATTATCTTTTACCATGACCTGTTGTTTATCTTTCACTTTAAGTGGTTAGCAATTCAGGTTTTAAGCCTAAGAACAAGAAGGTGAAATGAAGGTGTGTTGCCAAGGTGTGAACCCTGGAGTGAGGCAGGTGAAGAAGATAGTTTCTAAGGTCAAGAAATGAAAAAAGACTGACTTCCTCTAACCTTCTTTCCCTCTCTCATCTCACAATCCCCAGTTCGAACTTGACTTTGAACTTAGGGGAAACCTGGTGTAGTGGAAAGAGTCTGCACTGAAATTGTCTGTTTCCACATTTGCAAAGTGGTGATGGTAATGTCCAGTGCACAGGTCTGTGGTGAAAGTTAATGTACACGAAAATTAATAACATACATGAGACTGTTTCTTACACTGACATAGTGCTTGGGTTTAAAGTATTATTGTTAGATATTTATACCGAGATAAACTTCATAAATTTTAAGGAGAAAAAAAACTTTAATGACAGAAATTTCATTACAGTCAGGGAACTCCCAGTCACTGAGGAATCCATCACAGGCAAGGTGATGGCTAATGTCCCTCCCAAGACTGAGAGAACACAGAGTCCTGAAGGAGGGTGCAAGAAGAACACACACAGGACTTGGAGTCAGATGGACTTAATGCACATCCAGCCCTGCCAGTTACTAGCTGTGGCTCCTCTGACAGATAATCGAACCTCTCAGATTCTCAGTGTCCCCTGCGTGAAGTAGAGAGAATTCCTATCTCCCAGAGCTGGTGAGACACTCAGTGAATGGGATCTTAAAAACCCAGTAATTCAGGTCATTCAAAACCACATATTTGGGGCATATGTTATGGGCTGGGCACCATGTTTGCTGCTTGATGACCTGGCACAGCTATCAGACAATTCCAGTTCAAATCTCAGCTTTACTAGTTGTAGAAATGTATTTAACTTCTTTGAGCCCTAGTTTCCTCATAGGTCAAGTGAGGCAAAATAACATCTACATTCAAGAATTGTAATAAGTATGGAGTCTGTGTAAAGTACTTAGCACAGTACTGGCACATAAAAAGTCTAAGAAGTGGCAGCAATTGTGTTTTATACAATCATGCTGAAACATTAAGAAAAGGGGATGCCAATGGGTCAAGTTTAAAGCTGGAGACCCTTATTGATAATAGTAAATCCATTCTTGAAGCAACCTCAGCTGCATTAAATAAAATATGGGATGTTATTTCCCCTTGTACACACCTACCCATTAATTACTCCCTAAACACTTAAAGCAAGAAAGAGTTCCATTGACTCTGTAGAGGTGGTAAAATACTACAAGGCACAAGAAAGGAAGGCTGTGAAGTCTGTCTTCAGAGCTTTTCTCCCCTTTGCCCAGGTTCATACGCTCATATGTCCCCTGGGAAATCTATATTTACCTTCTCTACGTCCACTGGGCCAGTTGCCTTGACTTAGAGGAAATGCAAACTTGGCCTTTGTCCCCAGTGGGGATCCTGGCCCAGCCCTGAGCTGCTGGCTGCAGCCCTCCCTCCTCCAGCCTCTCCTTCCCTCCTCCCCGCCCCGCACCACTCCCCCCCCACCCCATGCTTCCGCTTTGCTCAGGCCAGCCCGGGCAGCAGTTCTGAGAGTTTGCTGGCTTTTGCTCCTGCGAGGGGGACAAGCTATGGCTTTACCATGTTCTCTGTCCATGCCCATAGCTCAGAGAAGGCCTGACCTGCCTGTACAAGACCCCTCCCCACGTGGCCTCTGCTTGGAAAGCTGTTCGTAGCCCATAAAAGGGCCCAAACACTTAAAGCAAGCATGGACTCACAGTCCAATTGGGGATTTTAAATTGTGACCAACACAGCTCAACCTTCCTTTCTTTCCAATGCACGTACCTTGCCCTCTGTGAGCGTTTCTGTGGGCTTAACCCTCCTGTCGTAAGCCTCCCAGTGGCTGCCACACTCCAGGTTTCTGGAAGCTGGGGATGGGTCTAAGTTCCTATCTCCACTGTAGAATGACAGTGATAAAAGCTCTATTTTCACTCCTTCCATGGTGCTTGTTGAGCACCTACTGAGTGCCAGGCACTGTTCTAGATACTGGGGGTTGGCAGAGAACAAGACAGTAAAGTCCCTGTCTTCATGAAACTAATACTCAGGAAGGAGAGAAACAAACAAGTATTTAGGGCACTGTCAGGCAGTGACAAGTGTGGTTAAAAAAGCACAACAGGGTGAGGGGAGTGTGGACGATGAGAGGTGCTGCTTTAGATGGTGTGATCAGGGAAGACCTCTCTGTGGAGGTGACTCTCAAGCAGACGCTTGAGCAAAGGGAGGGAGCCAGCCATGGGAATGACAGTGCTAGGGATTCCAGGCAGAGAGCACAGCAACGCCCTGAGGTAGGTTGAGTTCGGCATGTTTAAGGAACGTCAAGGAAGCCCCGTTTTTTTCTATCATACTGTGCAGAACGCTTTTTGTTATAAAATATATAACATAAACTTTACCATTTTAGCCATTTTAAGGAATACAGTTCACCTGCATTAAGTACATTCACAAAGATGTGCAGTCATCACCACCATCCACCTCCAGCACATTTTTCATCTTCCCAAACTGAAACTGTACCTATGAAACACTAGCTCCCCATTCCTCCCTCACTGCAGTCCCCTGTAACCACCATTCTAATTCCTATGTGGTTAAGTCCTTTAAACGCATCATTTCATTTAATCCTCAGAACAACTGTGGGCTGTAGGTTTTACTGCTGTGCTCATTCTACAGATGGGAAACTCAGACTGAGTGAAATGTCTGGGGTCACACAGCTACTGCATGAAGGAGGCAATTTTCTTGGCTCAGGCTCCTACTTGTAACTGCCTACCTGGTAGGGGTAAAGGATGCCACTCTGCTGCCCCTCTGATGGCCCAGAGGTGGGCCAGGAGGGTTTATCAAGGGTTTCTAAGCAGTGTGAGGAGCTTTTCTTGCTGGGACAGGAGGGGTATGTTGCACTCGACTGGTTCTATCCATCTGGAAAGAAGGGGCAGCTGCCCAGAGACAGAGACTGGAGGTGGAGCTTGCAGTTTCCTGGTTTGGGTCGTACGGGCTTTGGTGTCAGGGAATCTTGTCTACTCCTTGCTCTACCACTTACAAGCTGAAAGAGCTTGGGGAAGTTGCTTTACCCCTCCGAATCTATTTCCTCCCTTGGAAACATAATTATACTAACTTTTCAGGGTTGGTGAGAAGGTCAAATGAGATAAGGCATGTAAGATGCCTAATCAGTGTCTGGTACATAGTAGGTGCTCAACAAATGTTCATCCCTTGCCTGGGCAGAGCATGAGCTTCATTCACCCACTGGCCAGGAACCAGCTTCTTCCTTCTTCACCGTGGTCAGCACCATTCCCAATCTGCTGGCTTCTCATTTCTAATTATAGGGTTTGGCCCTCCATCTGGGGACCCTTGCTACATAGTTTGATATTGAGACTGCCTGGAGAGAGGCCATATGTAGGGGTATTTGAATTTTGGGCGCAGTCCAGTGAATCATCCTTCTTACTTTTGCTGGAGGAAATCCCCTTGTCACAGAAATATAGGAAGGTAGGATACTGCTTGTGTCTCACCTCCAACAGCAGACAGGATGAGGTCCTACCCAGGACTTTGAACCTGAAATAAAGGATAAAATTGAAAGGAGGGCCACAATCATTTCAGGACAGTGGCACTCAGTCCCTAGAGCCCCTGTGGTGCCTACCTATTTCCTAATCTGAGCCTCAGTCTATCATTGATTCTGTGGGCACCCCATGTCTTTTCAAGTACCCTTCCCACTTGGAACAATCTATCAATTTCTGTTTCTTACAAGTAAGAACACTGATTGTCACACAAGGTCTTCTCAAATCAAGCCAGAGAGACTTCAGGGAATTGGGATGGCAGGAGTTGCCAGAACTGTAGAAGCAGCTGGCTAGGAGGGGCACTGGCCCAACTTTGGTGCTCCTCTGTCCTCCCAGCGCTGAGTCGTGGGTGGCTAATTGAGGCATTTACCCAGTCAGCTCCATGCAGCAGCTGAACTTTTCTTTTTTCCTTTTTCCTTCCTTCCTTCCTTCTTTCCTTCCTTCCTTCCTTCCTTCCTTCCTTCCTTCCTTCCCTTTTCTTTCTCTTTCTTTCTTTCTTTCTTTCTTTCTTTCTTTCTTTCTTTCTTTCTTTCTTTCTTTCTTTCTTTCTTTCTTTCTTTCTTTCTTTCTTTCTTTCTTTCTTTCTTTCTCTCTCTCTCTCTCTCTCTCTCTCTCTCTCTCTCTCTCTCTCTCTCTCCTTTCTTTTTCTTTCATTTTGTTAGCTTGTTTTGGTAAGTCCTTTCCACTTGTGTTAATCTTCCCAAGGTTAAAATTTTCTTCACATCTCTCCCAGAGTTATAAATGTCTAATCCACCCAAAGCAAAAAAAAAAAAAAAAAAGAGCTCAGTTCTTCTCAAAGTATCTCCCAGAAATGGAGACTCTTATTGCCCCCAATCACCCATTCTAATGTTTGCTGCTTTGTTGTGGGCCCATTTTCCTTACAAAGATTGTAGTTTCTTCATAAAAGCACTTTAGAGAGTAATAAAATCATCACTCAGCCTTCTCATTCCTTAGTGTCAATGGAGAGGAAACTGCAGCTGACCACAGGGACAGACAGTCAACAAGAAGAGTGAGGTGTGACTGACTACATGTGCTTATGTTGTAAGCAGTGGGGAAGGTGGTGAGCCTAGAGAGCAAGCCTGGGGACAGCAGCTGACACTCTCCTTCTGACTGTTGCTATCAATGGGATGTAGGCTGCATTTTTAGAGATCTTATGAATTTTCAGAGAAGCTGGAAATCTAGAGGTATAAGTGAAATTCCTAATTTTTAAAAATGTTGGCAACTAATTTGAATTTTTAAAAACTGTAAGCTAAAAAAAAAAAAAAAACCCAAATAAAAAAACCACATTTGTGGATTTGATGTGGCCTAGGGGCCTACCAGTTTGCAGGCCTGCATTAAGCTGCCTGGGACTAGGCTCCATTCATCCTTTGTATTTGTCGCCTGACCTTAAAATGGTGAACTGGTTCCCTGCCCTCTGCCCCAGGCTTTAGGTGGTCCTGGTCCCTCTTCTTCACAGGGCTAAGAGTTCAAGGGCCAGTAGAGATGACCATCTAGAGTGCATGCTTCGTAGACCATGCTCCTGTTACCC
This sequence comes from Cynopterus sphinx, assembly GCA_030015415.1. NCBI lineage: Eukaryota > Metazoa > Chordata > Mammalia > Chiroptera > Pteropodidae > Cynopterus > Cynopterus sphinx. The sequence continues at coordinate 31,363,738 of CM057385.1, read as the reverse complement.
TGGACTTGAGATCTCTGCCCTAGAAGCCCCCAACCTGCTTCCAGGCCATACATGGACCTCCATCCTTCCAAGACACCCTGCACAGCCAGGCATGGGCATCTTTAGGGATGTCCAGGGGATGATGGTTGGCAGGGTGGGGGCTGTATCCCTGTGAATGCACGTGAGACCCCCTTTGGTGCGGGATGCAGTCCGGGTGTGAACAGTGGGCACAGGACTGTCCACCAGGGTCCCGCATTTCTCCTCTTGCCCCTGGCAGGGCAGTTGGGAGGGCTGGACTTGTCTGCCAGCTGGGGTAGGGCTGTAATGGGAGCTGTCACTGACTCGCACTCTCCCTGGGCCGGCGCACGGCTTGCATGCTATCGTTTGCCCCGATGTCAACCCCGAGGCTGCCTCGGAGTTTCACACGTAGCGAAGCCAAGGCACGGGGACGTGGGGTGAGTGGCGGAGCCGGGCTGTAGACCACAGTGTGCGGCTGGGCGGGCCGCCGCCCTCCGAGACCGGCCCCCTGCGGGAAGCGCTCAGGCTCCCAGCCCCCCGTCCCCCGCCCCCGGAGGACGGAGGGACAGCCTGGGGGGGATGCGGGTCGGGGTGGCTGGACCCTTCGCGGCGCTGCCCCCCCCGCCCCGGCCCCCCCAGGAGCGCGAGACCCGCCCGCCGGGCGTCGGGGTGACCGCCTCGCAGCGGCGGGGGGGGGGGGCCCTGGCGGCGACGGCGGCGCCTGGCAGCGGGGGATTTGGGCGCCCGCGGGGGTCCCTCCCCCGCCGCCCGGGGCTGATCTGGCCCCGCTCCTTCCCGGCATGCCCCGCTCGCCCGCGCCCCGACTTCGCCCTCGGCGGGGCCCGCGGCGGGACGCTCGAGCGGGTGAGCCCTGCGGGGGGGGGGGCGGGGGCGCCGGGGGCGCGGGGCCTCGGGGCGCCCTGCGGGCGGGGGGAGCCCCGGTCCGGCCGCCGCTCGGCGGGAGCCGCGGGGCCCGCGCGGGCTCCGTCCCGAGCTCGCGAGTCCGGGCGGGTGGGAGCGGCGCGCCTCGGGGTGGGGGCGGGTGTTCCCGGGGGCCAGGCTGGGGGAAGAGGCTGGGTCTCGGGTCTGTGCTGTGCTTTCGGAACCCAATAGAGGGGAAGGAAAGGAGCGAGAGAGGGAGAGGGAGAGGGAGAGGGGGAGAGAGGGAGAGGGAGAGAGAGAGCGAGCGCTACCCAAACTTCTACAAAGACACAGAGAGACAGAGAGAGACAAACACCTACCCAAGCTCCCAAGCTTCTACAAAGACAGAGAGAGACACAGAAAGAGAGACAGAGAGAGAGAGAGACAGAGACAGAGTGAGAGAGAGAGAGAGAGAGAGAGAGAGAGAGAGAGAGGCAGACACACCTACCCAAGCTCCCAGGCTTCTACAAAGACAGAGAGGGAGGGAGGGAGGGAGGGAGGGAGAGAGAGAGAGAGAGAGAGATCTATCTTGAGACAGAAGAATACAGAAAATGGTAAAAGAAACACTCGTACAGACAGATCACACAGATCACAGAGAAAGACGGCAGAGACTCACAGAAGGCCCATGCACACTGGGAGAAACACACTCAAATGCACAGGAAGTCAGAGGAAACAAAGAGGGTGGTCTTGGAGGCCATGGAGGCTGGAAGGGGGGAAAGGGGAGGGGAGAGGAAATACTGAGAAGGGGAGAATTGGGGGAGGGGGAAAAAGACGTGTGGAATGAAGAGGGAAAGGGGAGGAGATGGAGAGAGAGAACCGGGATAGGGAGGAAAGAAAAAGGACTAAAGGAGATAGCCCTTTAGGAGGGACTGAGGCAGACCCTGAGAATTAGCCCTGCCAACCCCCCTACTCAATCAGAGGTACAGACGTGAAAGAGACCCTAGCCTTCTCACTCTTGTGGGCCTGTGAGTTCCAGGTGGGGGAGCAGTTATGTGAGACCTCAATGAGAGGCCTCCTTGGCACTATGAGCCAGCGAAGTCTCCTGCCTTGTCCACCTGGCCAACTCCTACTCATCATTCAAAACCCAGCTCACGCACCACCTGCCTTGTGAAGAAGGCTTTCCCAGAAAATGTCACGCAAACACAGTTATCCTCCTTTCTGTGTACCTCTGCATTGGCACAGGCAAATGGAGTTGAGCTGGGCAGGAGCTAGACAAGCAGACAAACGGCAAACATCCATCCAGTTGTCTACCTTTCCCCCATATCTTATTTATCTTGGGACCCATATCTTATTTATCTCGTCTCCAGAATCTAGTGCTTGGCACATGGTAGATGATCAATAAACACTTATCGATCGACACTGGGAACATTTGGACCCTCTAAGGTGTTGAACATAGAATTAAATACAAATAGAGGAGGTGCACCATACTGTGTTCATTTCTTTAATAAAGGAAAAGAAAATTTGGGTTATGACATAAAATGCTTCTTGCTTCTCTTCAGGCCCTCAGGTCTCTGCAGGTGACTTTGGTGGGGTTGGGGGGGAACCCTTTTTATTTTTTGTAGGTGGAGAAATTAAAGCCCAGGGAGGGGAGGAGACTTGCTCAAAGGGACACAAGTGGGAGGCCTGCATTGAAACAACATTGTGAATACATATGTCTCTGAGATGCCCTTGGTCCTCTGTCCTATGAGTTTATTTTATCATTAAAAATGATATTTAGTTTTTTGTCAATTTCAGTTGACATTCAATATTATTTTATATTAATTTCAGATGTATGGGATAATAGACATTCATATAATTTAAAGGAGATTCCCCAGATTAGTCTAGTACCTACCTGGCACTACACATAGTTATTACAATATTATTGACTATATTCCCTATGATGTTCTTTACATCTCTGTGACTATTTTGTAACTACTACTTTGTACTTCTTAATTCCTTCTCCTTTTTCACCCAGCTCAATGCGTTTAAAATCGGTGTGAAAGAACCTCCTGAATGAAAACAGGCAATAGGCATTGATCACTAATACCAGTTTTAAGTTTCCAATACTGAAACTGACAATCAAAACTTTTCTCAGAATTTTTAAAATTCTCTTTCCTATTTAGAAAGGAAAAGGAAGGTGAATGTTCATCTCAGTTTAAGTGGCTGAATTTCTATTTCCTTAGATAAATTAATTAACCTCTCTAAACCCCAGTTTTCTCAACTGTAAGATGGGGGTGACTATACCTACCTCATAGGATCATTAACGCACAAAGTGCCTGACACCAAGAAGACACTCAGTAAATAGGGTTCTTCCCTTCTTCGGAGGTGGTATTCTTCCATGCACTTGCTGTAGATATGAAGACAATGGTGCTAATGAAAATGTTTATTTTTGTCCCGAACAATTGTCCATCCTGGTCCTACTGGAGAGCAAACTCTTTTAATAAAGGAAAAGGCAAATTTGGGGTATGATATAAAGTGCCTCTTGATTCTATTTAGTCCTTCAGGTCTCTGCAGGTGATTTGGGTCAGCCTAACTCCTTACTTCCCTCCTTTCTCCACCCAGCAGGTAAGACCCCATCGCCCCAATCTCTTTTGCTGTTTCTTTACCAGGCCTTCTGTCTTTAAAGCTTCAGCCCACGCATGGGATGTGACCGGGTCTGAGTGAGCCACCAGAACCATGGAGACGGTGGTGATTGTTGCCATAGGGGTGCTAGCCACCATCTTTCTGGCCTCGTTTGCAGCCTTGGTGGTGGTTTGCAGGCAGCGCTACTGCCGGCCTCGAGACCTGCTGCAGCGCTATGATTCCAAGTGAGTGGGCCCTGGGAGGGAAGGGAGGAGAGAGGGTCTGTGCCCCGGGGCTCCAACAGAAGAAGAAAGAAGTTTGGTGCTCGGCAGGTCTGGCTCAGCTTTTTAATCTCTAAAATGATATCTAAAGGCCATCCTTCCCAATAAAGGCCTCAGAGCTAAAGAATGTTATTTAAGCGCCACCACCGTCCTGAGCTACCTCTGACTCTGTCTCTGAACTAATGAGAAAGTAACCGAACGTGTTCACCTAGCATAAAGGTATGGCCATCTATCCAAAACTGGCTCCTCATTTAGCATTTGGACAAGCCACATCCCTTTCCAACCAAAAAATTCCTAGGAACAGAAATCCTATGCCCACACTCCAGCCACACATCTAAGCAACAGACAGACACGTCGTGGTGTGAAATCCCAGCATAGGACTGTCTCTGTGCAAATCTCTTCAGGGTATGCTTCGTGTGAAATGTGTTTTGTAAGCGAGATTCTATTTTCAGTTTAGGGGTGTTTTAATTGATAGATCCTTAAAGGAGCATGGCCCCTAACCCTTAGTTTCTCTTGCCCGTCTAGCTGGATCCTATCAGCATTTCAGCGAGTGGTTAATAATTAGTAAATGCCCTCTTTTATGACACAGGAAAGCTCTGCTATTGAGAAGAATGCTATGGTGTCTCATGTCTTAAAGTAGTAAAGTAGCAAGCAGTGTTATTTCTCCCACTTATCGGGGATAACTAGAAGGGGGTGGGGTTATGGGATGGACGATGGGTGGTTTGCAAGAGCAATTCTGCAGACCAGATCAGGAGTACAGTAGATTTGGGTAATAGGAACTTCAGCATCTCTGTAAAAGGTAGACTTGAAGGGAAGATAAATTATAAAAGGATATTATTTTGTCTTAAAGAAACAGCTTTAACATATCTTAGTAATTACTGTGGTTGTAGCCACAATAATTTCTTTTTCTTAGTGGCTGATCTTGTTCTGTGTCCCTTTTCTTTTGTTTTTAGTGCTCTGGCCTGCCCCCTTGACTTACTGTCTAGCCATGTGCCCTGCCCATAATGCCACTAGGGTTAGGTTTGGATCCAGGACTATTGGTTTCTGTTTTAACGTGTTTACTCCCTCATCATTTTGGCGGGTATGTGGGTCTCCATGAAGAGAGGGTGAGCAGCAATCATTCATCATGAAACTGCTTCCCTGGGCTTTTCCTTCTAGGCCCATTGTGGACCTCATCGGTGCCATGGAGACCCAGTCTGAGCCCTCTGAGTTAGAACTGGACGATGTTGTCATCACCAACCCCCACATCGAGGCCATTCTGGAGAATGAAGACTGGATTGAAGATGCCTCGTAAGGCCTTGGGGATGATTTGCTTTCCTGCAGCCCCCTGGGGATGGTGACAGGGCTTCCGGTGCTGTTCTCTTGCTTCCTTTGCCAGAGCACTTGACTGGGCAGTTAGGAGCATTGTGTCACCTTCTGCTCTTTCTCTTCCCCTCACAAAGGAGGAAATCAGAATAAGACGTGATAGTATTTGTCCTGAACTCCCATTTTGTAGACCTGAACTCTGAGGCCTGTAGATGTGTGGCAAGAGTTGTTACAAAGTCACCCTGCTGTGCTTGGTTTTCTTTGGGGTGCCCATGAATTTGACACCCAGGGACCAGGGATAAAGCCTTTGTCTTCAGTGTCCTCGGGGATCTCTCTATTCACTATAAGCCTCTATGTGTGCAGAAGCATATGCCATTGCATTCCCTAATCATGTAGTCATTCATTCATTCACCAGGCGGATGTTTATGGGGCATTGTGTACAAGGCACTAGGCCAGGTGCTGCAGATATGAAACTGGTGGTGGAGACAGATTTCTACTAAGTGCAGTATCTCAGAAACAGTAGGGGGCTCTCTGCACTGTGCAGTGGGCCCATGGAGGAAGCAATGTCTAGAGTTGCCTGAGATGGGGAGGTGGGGATGGATTTCATGAAGGATATCACAGAGGAGGTGTCTTTTGACTTGGGTCTTGGAAAAGGAGGAGTTCACCAGGCTGAGCATAAAGGAAGGTTGTTCTGGGTGTTCTGGGCAGAAGGACCCATATCAGAAGCTAGAGCATGGCTTGACTGGTAGAGTAGCACTAACTGGAAGAGTTGGTTGGGTGGGGGCTGGAGGGAAAGGGAAGGAGGAGTAGGTGCTTCCTCACTGACCTCATGGACTTGTTCATTTTAACACTGAGGCATTCCTGCTGTCAGGTTGATGTCCAGGTGTGTCAGAGCTAGATGGAGAGCGGGGGTGATGACTGGAGGGAGGTGGTCTTGTAAAGGTGTGCACTGACAAATTCTTCTTGTCTCCCCAGGGGTCTCATGTCCCACTGCATTGCCATCTTGAAGGTAATATTCCTTGATTCCCCAGAAGAAAAGGGGGTGGTCACTGAAGCATCGCTGTGCACAGACTGTTAGAGTTGGAAGGGGCCTTAGGGAGGGTGCGAACCCTGGCAGGAGAGCTTCCTTAACATGCCTGAAACTTGGTTTGTTGTTTACCTGCACTCCTGAATCAACGGTCTGCTACACTTCAGAATTCTCGAGGTCCTTTCAAAGGCTTTATTTCTTCTGGTCCTTATGATACAGTGACCCGTGGGAAAGACCACACAGGGAGTCACCAGCCACATTTTCACCGACTGTGCAGAAAGCTGTGTGCCCGAGACTGTGTAGCTTCTGAGGGGGCAATGGGCTTCCCACCTTCTCCCCGGGCACGTTCAGCAGAGAACTTGGCTTCTACAGCGAATTGAGTCCTGTACCTGTACTTCTCCAATACCTAGAGAGTTCTTTACCGTCCCTTTTTGGCTGTGACCGTAGTCAGCCAAATGGGACAACCAGTGTTAAGAAATCCAAACTGTGAGCACTTCAGCTTGAAGTCAGGGCCTTGAGGTCCCCACACTTCAGGGGGGAGGGGAGGGCCAGAAGCTGAGGTGGCGGGCAGGGCCAGGCTCTTCTAAGAAATTACACAGGCTACTTCAGTTAGTTCTGTCCTAAACACAGAGCATCCAGGAGGTTTTTGATGTTGAGAGACTTTCAAGCTAACATGTTCGCACACAGTTTTAATGCCTGCAGCCTCCAGGGCTGGGTGGAAAATTGCATCTGAATTGCATTTTGGGTAATTTTTATAGTTTGGAGTAATTTTTATAGATTCTGTGTTTGTTTTTCAATTCTTGCTGGGTACTATCCTACCTAATAGAATAATATTAATATTGAAATATTTGTCCAATTACAAATATTGCCAGTTTCTTCACTTCAGTAACCTGGGAAACCACACGTTTATCTTTTTGTCTAATAATTATTCAGGATTTCAAAAAAGACAGCTTTATCTCTTCTTCACTGTCATTCAGTACAAGATATTAAAAAGTCTTTCACCCCACCTCTTCTTCAGCTATCTCTCTTGGGGGACAAAGAAATGCCTAGTAGGAAATTGCTGTCACAGAGTCCCGGCTTACTATTTAATTACAGAAAGCTCTTTGGGTATAGCTATGGTTGCGGATAGAGGTAGGTATAATGTCTAGAGCAATAATGCCTTCTTACATCTCCCTTCTCCTAACCGGATGTGTTCTGGCACTGGGTTTTGTCCCCTGCCTTTGCCTGTTAGGGACAATAAATGGCATCTGAGGTCCTGTATGAATCAGGTGGAAGGAGTCTTATTAGACTGGAATCAATGGTTCGTCCATTCTGGGGACCTCAGTCAAAGAAGGGGCTCTTACCTTTCTATTGAAATCTTAAGATGCTTTTGCTTGTCCACCTGCCCTTGAGTCCCTGTGGTGGGGCCTCCAGGGAGGGGATTGGGCTTTCTCCTGGATAGGCTTTTGGGTTTCTTTCTGTCTTCTCTTTTCCAGCCCCACGTGTAAGGAAGGCAATGGAACGTCTTTTCCAGGGACAGAGGCACATCCAGGTTTTCACATTAGAGATGTGGAAGGGGGGAACAAAGCTTTGGGGTGGCCAGCACTGTTGTGGATGATGAGGAAGGGCATGTGTCATAGACTTGACTTTTACCTGTTCCCCCTCCCCCCAAAGCTGTTTATTATCATCTTGACAAACATGCCAATATATTACCCTAGACAATTGTTGAAATAAGTGCCACTTTTGAAAGAAGTGCTTAAAGGGAACAGTTGTCCTTTGTCCAGCCATGATTCTGAGGGCACCACGAGGTGCAAGAATAGAAAGTAGATTTTTTTTCCCCTTAAGTGAGATGGTGAAATTAGAGCACATGATTTTTCTTAGACAGATTATTTCAGCTTATACTTCTTCAAGCCACAACTCTGACCCTGATCTGAGGTTCCTACCCGTCCCTCCTCACCCGGCCATTCTCAACTTTTGCCTCTTTCACCCCATTTCTTCTCGCCTCTGTGTACTTTTCACTTCAATTTATCCATTAGGTTAGGGGCCCCCCAGCTGTGGGATGGGACCCAAGGTGGGAGTCATATTTGTCTTTCTGGGGGTGGTAGAAGCCCTTGGGGGAGCTAGATTTTTCCTCATCACCTCTTTCCTCCTTGCTGCCTTAGATCTGCCACACTCTGACAGAAAAACTTGTTGCCATGACAATGGGCTCAGGGGCCAAAATGAAGACTTCAGCCAGTGTCAGCGACATCATCGTGGTGGCCAAGCGGATCAGTCCCAGGTGAGAAGTCAGGGCCGTGAGGTCCAAGCAGGGAGGGGACGGCCAGAAGCTGAGGTGGCAGGCAGGGCCAGGCTTTTCTAAGACATTGCACAGGCAACTTCAGTTAGTTATGTCCTAAACACAGAACATCCAGGAGGTTTTAGGTGTTGAGAAACTTTCAAGCTAAGATGTTCTCACACAGTTCCTGTCATCTCTAGCGTGCCCCGCTCCAGTAGGTGTTCTGGGGAATTCCAGCATATAATAATGCTGACTTTTCTGTTCCACAGACTGCACTGTGGCTGCTCCTGTTTCTCAGCCCTGTACCAGCTGGGGCTGCCTTCCTTCCCTTTGCCACTCCTTTCGCCCAGGCTCTGGGCCAGTAAGCACATTTCCCACTGGTGCCCACACCCCCACATGCAATGACCTCCTGACCATGTCCTGTCCCCACCTGTATCTGTCTTGGAGACTGGTTTGGGAGCAGCTGTCATCCACTGCCCCATCCATGGCCCAGCCAGCAACCTCCAGGACTGGGTGGGAAGTGAAGCCACACATCATTCAGATCTCCCAAATTCCAGGCATCTGCAAAATCCCATGTGGGAGGCAGCCAGCAGATTGCAGTCAACAACTACATGCCACTCCCCCACCCCTCAAATGTGGGCTCAATTTAGAGAAGAAAAATAAAACCCTTTTCTTAGAGAGAAAGGCTGTATTAAGTTTATGCTGTCATCTGCTGGCTGGTATGTGGATGTGCCTGAGTCGGGTGTTGTCCCTGTCCAGGAGGTTTCCTTCATCAGCACGTGGCCTCATCGCTGGGTGGGCGACCGACTTCATATCCTTGGTGGGAATGATGGCACCCCCTCCAAGTTCCAGGATCCCTCTCTTTCCTGGTTGCATGGCCTTGGGTAAATCATGATGAACCAGCCCTCTGAGAGAATATGGACGAGTTGGTGCACTTGAACTCTGTCCAGGGAGTTCAGTGAGTTGAGAAAGTGGGAGGGACTCAGCCCAGAACAGTTCTTGGCTTTCTCTGGAGCTGTCTGGGTGGGTGTAGCTACGTGACCCATATCAGCTTAGGTCGGCCTCTGGCCTGAAAGACCCTCTAACCCAGGCTCTGGGCAAGCACCAGACCTTCCCCTGGCTACCCATTATTGGTAGAGACTGCATTGCTCATACCTGCTGGACCTTCATCACGCTTCCTGTCACTTCTAAGAGCCACTCCAGGGGGGCAGACAAATTCACATGATACTGGGTTTAAGGCAGCACTGCCAGGACGGGGAGGAAAGAGGTTGAGATTCCTGAGGATGAATGAGGTCCTGGGTGATGAGGATGAGCATTGGTGCTAGAGCGAGGGTGTGGCCTTGCTCAGGGGCGGCCTGACCTGGCGCTGGCTGGCCCATCTTAGCTCTAGGTCTACCTCCAGAATGTTCTCTGCCATAATTCATTCTGGGTTCTTGCTTTGTCTTTTTGCCCTCACACTTCTTTCTCCTTCTGGCCATTTTTGTCCCCATTGTTTTTCTTGCTTCAGTTATTCCATATTGTGTGGATAGCATATCAGTTTCAAGGAGGGTAGCTTCAGCTCCAGGGCATTGTGAAGAAAGGGGCTGGCTAAGACAGAGGCTGAGAGTGCCCCTGCCTCTGACTTTCCTCACCAGCCCCTCAGCCCTGAGACAAGAACATTTAAGGACAACTATTTTCAAGTGCATTTAGCAATCAAACAATACATCACTTTTTTTTCCCTGATTATCAAGTGGTCCAAGAGCAAAAATTTGGAATAAGACCTTATGCCATGCAAATCAGAATGAATTTTTCCTTTCTGAGCGAGATTTAAAAAATATTAACCACAAACTATACCATGTGTTAAAAGAGATACGGCGGAACAGTTTGAACCCAAATTAAACTTACAGGTTTTTTTTTTAAGTGTTCTATATAAGTACCTTTAATCATGGTTTGCTTTTTTAACACGAAAGTAATAAATATTTGTAAAAATTAAAACATGATAGAAATCAATTATCTGGAAAGAAGTACCCCCCTAATTCCACCCTCTCCCAATTCCTGTTGGTAATGATATTGAGTAGTGTTTCTCCCGACTTCTCACCTCTGCATTTCATAGCTTTTGTTTATTTATTTTTATGTAAATGGGATTGATCAAATTTTATTTGTTGTTTGGCAATTTCCCTTTTTAATTTAGTAGTTTATCTATGTTCAAAATGGAAATCCCAGATATTTGAATGTGTACTTTTTAAACCATTAATACCACTAAAACCAAACCAGAAAACAGAATGTTCTCTAAAACGAACCTGAAGTCTTTCTAAGTCTCTGTCAGAGAATGTAAAAGCTGTTAGGGAAAGAATCACTAAAGACTAGGTCTTAAATATCAAAAGAGAAGAATTGGGCTAAAAAAAGGTAGAAAGGAAGGAAAGAGTAAAGGAGATTAGGAGAGCAAAATACTGAAAACCCTCTGCCTCCCCTTTGCTTCCCCTCAGAGTGGATGATGTTGTGAAATCGATGTACCCTCCGCTGGACCCAAAGCTTCTGGATGCACGGTGAGAGTGGTGGAGTGGTCGTCCTTCTCTCCATGCTGGAGGCTCACTATGTGCTCAGATCTGTGAGGGCTGCTGTTGGGTTGTTGAGGAGAGGGCTGTTTTGCTGGATTCCTGGGCTAGCCTGGGCCTTAGGTACTATTCACTGCAGTGTGATTGGTCAGCCAACCCGTGAGCTGACACTGGCTGCATGACCAAGGATGGTCCTCTTCCTGAAACCTGGGAGAAGAAAGAGCTAGTTTAGATTTTCAGTTTTTTTTACGCATCTGGCCTCTCTAAGTCCTATCTGCTCCTTCCCTCCCTTCCATTTTTCCCTTTGCTCTCTCTGCTCTTTGGACCCTGGAAGCGGACACGCCTTAGCTGGCAGCCACCCACTGGGTCAGTGGGGCAGGTGGTGAGCAGGGCAATGAGAATGGAAGTGACAAGTCAGCTTAAGCTGTGCTCACCTTCCGCAGGACGTACCCAGGAACACCTCTCTCGTGATCCTCCCCTAATAGCAGAGCATTCTTAGCCTTTTGAGATGTGCCAGATGTAAACCCATTTTTAAAAACCAGATTCTTTGTTTCTTGGATTTATTTGACTATTTCACAGATCTGTTGTGTAATGATTGCCTGCGAGGCGGTGTTTTCTCTGGCCCGCTCCTGTTGCTGTGCCGCTGTGTCTGTGGGCTAGTGATCTGTAATACATCCAAATGCATCTGGCACACTTGCTGTATAAAAGACATATTCCCAGTGACTCTTTTAGTACTGATTAAAAATACCCTCCTCAACTGGGTTTTCAATTAATTTTTTTCTTTTAGAGTAAGGTAAACCAGCCCTGGGTCTTGCTGATTTAGAACCCGTAAGGGATGCTCAAGGTGGGGGTATGGATAGCCAATCTTTAAATGGGCAGCAGTTGGATGTGCTCATCCAATTGGCTATATCCAAATTGTCCCACAAAATATCCTCTGAGGGAGATTAACATGTATGTTGTAGAAAGTGGGCTCCACCTACTTAAATAAGCTAGTGAGACACAGCGTACTACATTTTCCCCTTAGAGCTTTATCATGCACATCGAAGGCTCTGAAAAGGGCTTCAGTTAACCTTGTTTAAATTAGCCATTTCCAAATTTATTTGAGCATGGAACCATCTTTAAATTACATGCTTACCAAACCTCCCAGGGAAGAGACTCCAATTTGGGGGACATTAGTCTAGAGTCTATCCATTTGGGCTTTGGTACAAAGTCCCCTATTTCCTAGGGAATCTGATCCTATTTTTTTTTTCTCCTAGGACAACTGCCCTGCTCCTGTCTGTTAGTCATCTGGTGCTGGTGACCAGGAATGCCTGCCACCTGACTGGGGGCCTAGATTGGATCGACCAGTCACTGTCGGCTGCTGAGGAGCACTTGGAAGTTCTTCGAGAAGCAGCCCTGGCTTCTGAGCCTGAAAAAGGCTTGCCATGCCCTGAAGGCTTCCTGCAGGAGCAGTCGGCCATTTAGTGCCTGCTGGTCAGCAGCTGACCACAAGGGCCAGCCTGCTGCTGTCTCTGGGCCAGTTCGGCTGAACCTTCCACGTTTTCCTATAGTTAGTCGCTCTCCTCGGGAGTCCAGTAAAGCAGGAGCGCCCCTGTCAGTGATTGCCTCTGTTGTAGTTGCAAATGATGGTTGATGAGAGGCAGTTTATACCACAGTTAGGGGAGATGGCATCACCGTCTGTGCAGCGCACCTTTGAAAACTGATAGACTATAAGCTGTATTTAGCTCGCCTAGTGTTTTTAAGAAAATTGAGCCACTGTCTAAGAGCAGGAGGTCTTTACGTTACAATCAGCATTTCTGGCTTCTCTTAAACAATCAGAAGGTGAGGCAACTCCGATCTGCATTTTCAAAATCAATTGGAACTAAGTAGGAGTTCCCTCTTTTGACAAGATGTACTGCTACCTGGCCTGTTTCATTTATTTGTATTATTTCCCTGGTCCCTGAGGTATCTGAATCCTTCTTCCCCTTCACAGGTGTGGGTTTGGAGGTGAGCACGATAGAGTTGATTATTCCCTTTTTCTCTTTATGCCTGTAATTTTACCTAGCTACCACTCGGTGGATAGTAAACATACACTTAGGTTTCTCTCAAGTGTGTGGTTATTAAGTCACATTCGAATGCCTATGGGACATACTTGTCTGAGAGCTGAGGATGGAAGGAGAGAGTTTAGGAATCCCAAGAATGCCTTGTGAACGTGGCTTAAAACGAAATATTTAAAGACCCCTGAGTTCAGGCAAAGGCGAAGATACCACCATAAAGTACTTTCTGTCTTAGTAGTGACATCCATGAAGGATGTGTTCCCCCTTTTCTTGACATCGTTTTGTTTTGCAATTATTGAAAGATGAGGTGCATTTTTATGACTTGAGACCTTTGTGGGAACTGGAATCACACCTTGTAATCGAGACATGCATCCAAATTGCATCATTTCCATCATAAGTGTCGGAGCTTCTTTCCAGGTTCTCAGAGCCACCCTCACTCTTGGGAAAGGGCTTTAGCTTGGGGACTGCCTCGGTTCATATTTGATACTGTTAAGCATTTTTGGAGCTCCGTAACTGTTATTTCATTTTCTCTGCCCTAACTCAAGTCATCAAACCACTCAGTCTGATTCTAGAGAACTCGGAACCCAAGTCCAGGATCAGGTCCTTGCTTATTATTGACAGGTGTCGTTGGACACATTTCATTTTCTCCTGGATAGTGGGGTGCACAATGGGTACCAGTTCCCACCTGCGGGGATGAAGTCAAGAGAGCTTCACTCTCATGAGCCGAAGGATGGATTCCTGATTACAGGGGATACCTTGTTGGATGTTCACTTCTATCAACTCTGAATACATGCTTCTGTCCTGCTCTCTATCTGAGAGTGGGAAATGTACACAAAGTCCCCTGCATTCTAACTTGAACCAGAGCCCTAAGTCAAGGAGAAGCAACCCTGAATTGGCCTCTCAGATACGATTTGCCAGGTGGAGAAGTTTCTCCTGAAGTGACACCCACTGTCACCTTCTCTGAGCCCTGGCAAGTCCTGCACACCTGTCTCCTGAAGCTCTGAGATGCTGCCCTTTCAGTTTCCAGGAGAGGTTGCTAAATGGCAGGACCTCTCATTCTGCTGCCATATAGTTTTTCCTTTTGTCACCAGTGCAGGATAGATTAAAAGTCTCTGGATAAGGTTGGTGTTGGTGACTGATGACTGAGGTAGAAGCACCATTTTTTGGTAGGAGGCAGCCCACGCCTTTAAGCACTTTAGTTAGGCATTGGCTGAAGTTGCCTCCTTCCTTGGGAGGGGCTGGTTGGCAAGCACCTGGGTTCCAGCCAAGAGTGGTTTTTCAGAGAATGGACATCCCAAGCTCGTAGTTCACTAGAGTCTACGTGTATGGTGGTAGATCTTTTCTTTCATGACTCCCACCTTGGAGTAGGAGCATTGGACTCAAATTCTAAATGAAGAAGGAGTTAAGGATAGGAATTGAGTATGAGAAGAGCAAGATCTTTGAAATCAGACAGAATTAGGTTCAAATTTAGCCTCATTTACTGTGTGAACTTGAATGAGTTATTCAACCTCTCTGGTTCTTAGCTCTCTCACCTGTAAAATCAAGGCTACGACCTCACTGGGTTGGTATGTGAATCAAATGAAATGGTGTGTGTGAAATGCTCAATTGTGTGCCTGGTACTAATTAACCCACATTAACCCTTCTTTCCTCAAGCCCCCTGCTCCCATGCCCTCTGATGCTGCTGACTCAGATGGTACCACCTCAGTTACTGTGGCTCTGTCAAAGCAGGGGCTTCATTCGTGAGCTTTAGAACTGAGCAGCCAAAAATCTGGAATCATTGCAGTAGGGAGAGTGGTCCAGCCTTGTCACTGCCCCGCCCCAAGTATGTTCAGGGCTGAAGACAATCAAAGCTCTTAGCCTCTTATCAGTGTTCCCGGGGTTAATTGCTCAAGCTCACATTCCTCCAGAGCAGGGCGCAGGGAGCCTCCTCCAGCTTGTGAAATTTCCCAGATGGAACTCATGTTCCTGGCATCCAGCTTACCTGGGTGCTTACCCTGACCTGCCTCACTCCAGGAGCGGCTCCTCAGAGACTGTGTGCCCACACGAGCCTGATCTTTAGAAAATGACTTGCAGTTCAAAGCCCCTTAGTTGCTTTATGACCTTGAACATTTTGGGAGTGTCAAATGAAGAATTCCCATCTATTTCTTCCTTTCCCTCCCTTCTCAACTCCCTGTACCTCTTCCTCCCACAAATATCTACTATTTGCTTATTCTGGCGGGGGTGAGGAATGTGAGACCATAAAAAGGCTTTAACTAGGGGAGTGATTTGGTCAGAAATACAATTTAGAGAGACTCATTTACTTCATACCTAGTGCTAGGTGCTGGGGATATGAAACAAAAGGCATAAGCCTGGTCTTTACGAAGAAAAAAAGAGACAAATGAGCATCTGATTGAACTACAACTGGCCAGTCCAGTGAGGGAGGGATGCATAATGGGGCTGTGGGGGCACAGAGGGAAAAGGGTGGTGGTGTACTAGATAGGGAAGACACCTGGGAGGAGCTGATGCCCGAGTTGGAGACTTAGCAATGGGTCAGAGAGGTGTTCTGGTCAGACTGGATGACGTGGAAAAGGTCCAGGGCCAAGAGAACACGGCTCATTTGAGAAACGTGGGTGATTGTGTGGTAACAGGAACGGAGCTAACTGTTGCTTATAATGATTGAAGGTTGTTCCCTTCCCATAGTGGGTAAGGGACTTTTCAGTGTCACAGCTGACTTGGCACAGACCACTGACCCTGGTCAGTCACTCCCTTTATGGCCTGCCAACCAATCAAAATATAGAAAATGGGGAAACTGCAAAGTGGATCACAACGAAAGTGTTTGTCAATTGAGACCAAGAAGCCCGATGAAAAGCAGACCAAAAAGGGCTGGTGATGGGGCCAAAGAAAAGGCGACTGGAAGAACCACTTCACTCAGAAATGAGGTTGGGGTGGGACCAGTGTACTTGTTGCCGCCAAAAGGGTCACTGGAAAAATGAGAGCCCCCAAGGGTTGGGCAGTTACCACCAGCCTGCTCCAGGCCCAAGAGGAAGAGGCCAAGAGTTCCAAGAATGGTATCAGCTGACATGGCAAACACCTGAGGCCCCAGAAGATGATTTTGTTGGCTTGGCTACCCTGGGAGACTATGGAGAAGAGTAGGCCAGACTGGGCTCCATTCTGTTAGGCCCAGGAGCCTACAGTCCAAATGACTGTAGGGGGGCGACCCATTAACTTTATGGTAGATACGGGGACAGAACATTCTGTGGTGACTCAACCCGTAGGCCCCCTTTCACTGAGACGGGCTACCATTGTGGGGGCTATGGGCAGCCAGACTTGTCGCCCTTTCCTGCTGCCCCGATGATGCTGTTCTCTGTCTTGGTGAAACCCCTTTATGAGGACACAAGGGGGGTCAAACGAGCCTTTAATGTGGGAAAAGGCAGAACAAAAGGCCTTTGAAGACATTAAGCAAGCCCTATCCTTTGAGGACCTAGAAGTAGACTTCAATGAGATGTCCCTGTCCTGGGGCTACAAGTACCTCTTGGACCTTGTGTGCTCATATTCCAGTTGGGTAGAGGCTTACCCCACTTGGACTGAGAAAGCCCAAGGAGAAACCAGACTATTCCTCTGAGAAATTTTTCCATGATTTGACCTGCCAATTACCATTGGCTCAGATAATAGACCAGCCTTGCATTCTGCCTATCAACCACAGAGTTCGGGACAGGTGGAACGCATGAACAGGACATTTAAAACTCAGTTGAGAAAACTATGTCAGGAGACACATCTACTTTGGGATGAAGTCCTCCCCATGGTACTGTTAAGAATCGGGTCAGCCCCCAACAAGAAGACTGGGTTCTCCACCTGTGAGATCCTGTGTAGGTTGACCACTGCCACTCATGAAGGGAATGTGAGGAAATAGGTGAGTTGACTCTGAGAGAGCAGTTACAAGCCCTGGGTACTACTTAGCAGGCTCTCAACCACAGGGTGAGGAAAAGGCTGCCTGTTAGTCTGACTGCTGGGGCCCATTCCTTTAAGTCAGGAGATTCTGTGTGGGTCAAGGAATGGGATGTCCAACCCTTAAAGCCTCTTTGGAGGGGCCCATTCACTGTTATCTCATCCACCCCCACTGTAGTAAAGGTTGCTGAGATGACACCTTAGATTCACCATAGCAGGCTTAAGTCAGTGGCCATAGACTGGGAGTGCATTTCAGACTCCACAGATCCCCTTAGACTAACCCTCCGAAAGACGTTGACTGAATTTGCAGATTGAAAGAACGTTGGCTCTGCTTTGGTCATGCTGGAGGCTGACCAATCCACGCATGACAGAAGCCTGAAGATGGCGACATCCCACCAAGATGCCCAATGTATCCCTAAGGACTCTGTGACCCCTGAGACTATAAATGTAAAGAGGGAACTGGGATAGCTAGTCAGGTCATGCAATATGGAAATATCAGCCCTTAGACTGAAACAGGATGAAAACAATGCTCTCTGACCCAATCTTGGGCCCAAGCATCAAAGAGGGGAATGTGGTAGCGGAGGCCAAGCTAACCATTTCCAATATCGGTTGAAAGTTTTTCACTTCCCTTCCAATAACAGGTAAGAGCAGTGTCACAGCTGACTTGGCACAGACTACTGGCCCTGGTTGGTCACTCTCCTTACAGCCTGCCAAACAATTAAAATATAGAAAGTGGGGAAACCTCAAAGCAGATCACGATGTGTATAAAAGGGAAGCCCCTTTCCGATCAGGGCTCAGCCTCTGAATGTGAATTCCCTGAGCCAGTGCTGGCACCAATTAGCGCTACTTCCTGCTTATTGCCTTGATATCCTGTCTCTCTGTCTGAGTATGCTGCAACAATTGGGGAGGGCTGGGGTGTGGGATGTAAGCACTGGACAGGTTGGCAGGGCATCAGATCATGGAGGACCTTATAGGTTATATTAGGGAATTGGTGCTTTATCCTGAGCATAATGGGGGCCATGGAAACACTTTGATATGGGAATGACTTGATCAGAAATGCAATTTAGAAAGAAACTCATTTACTTCATACCCTATGATATTAAGCTCCAGGATCCATAAATTTGCCTGATTCTACTGAGCAAATTTCCTGCTTGCGTCTGAGAGGCTCATGACTCAATCACAGTGTAAATTTAGGGTGGGCAACTTGGTGGGAAGGAAGAGAGGGGCTAGGCCTCAGTGCTGCGGGAAGCAACATGGTTGTGTTCGAACTGCCTCTGGTAGGTACTCATAGTGTCTCTGTATCAGTAATGCTGACGAGTAGAGCTTCCAGGATTTGAGGCGTAACTGAGTCCTTTCTGTTTCATTTCATTTTACAGATAAGGAAACTAAAGCCTAGGGAGATCAGTAACTTTCCTGGAGTTAATAAGAATCAGAGTGGGAATTTCAACTCCTCACTGTGTGTTTTTCACCACCAGTCCTGCCTGCCTGCAGGAGGTGGGTGGGGAAATCCACAATGGAATGAAACAACAGATATGAGAGTCATTCTATTCTCTTCTAGTTCTAATAGTTTTTATTAAAAAAAAAATGGTCCTGACCTATAAATGAATTTTACGGCCAATAGTCAGTTACAACCCATAGGATGATAGAACATGGGCACTAAAATGAGGGCTGGGGCATGGATGAGGTATCCTCTTTCCATCCAAAATGACTTAATTTGTTTTGTTTTAAGTAAAACGTGTGTTTACTCGAATAATGGCAAGAATTTATAGTGCAAAATGGAATAATTAATTTATTCTATGACTAATTAGTTCAAGAGTTATCTGTTGAGCATCTACACCAGATTAAATCCTGGGATACTGGAATAAATAAAAGTATAATGCCTCTCTTGAGGCACATAGAATCTAAGGTGAAAAATAAAGTCTGGAAAGAGTTATTTGCAACATAATGTGGTAAGGGATGTATATGTAAGGGGAACACAGACCAGGAGCACCAAACCCAGCTCAGGAGAGTTTCCCAAAAGTGGTGATATCAGAATTGTCAAGGAATCGTAGGTGTTAGCCTGGAGAAGAAGCCTAGGTGGCACAGGAGAAGGTCAGGTGGAAGAGGTAGAGATTCCAGGGAGGGCAATTGTGCAGCATGATGTTCTATACTGTGCTTAGAGAGTAAGTGTCAGATGGGAGGTGCGGTATGGTGGGAAAGGTGTGGAAGAGGGAGGAAGGTGAGGACTAGACCCTAGACTTTTCTTTTTAGTAGGGAGCTATTGGAAATTGAAAAGGCTCTTATTTTCTCTTGAAAAATTGTCATATGATCTCTGCATTTTCACTAGCCTTTAATGTTATATTACTTTTGATAGGTGAATGATGGTCTGGCCTTATCTTAATTTGCATTTCCCTGACTACCTATAAAGTTAAACATTTTTTAATGTGTTTATTAGCAATTTGTACTTACTAATGTCCTTTGCTTTTTTTTTCCTGCTGGGATTTTAATATTTTTAATTGATTTCTATGAGCTCTTTATATGTTAAGGATAACAATCCTTTGTCATACTTATTGCATATATTTTCCCCAGCCTAGTCATTTGCCTTTTAGTTTTGTTTACAATGTTTTTGACATTCAGAAGTTTTAGTTTGGGTAGTCAAATGTATTGATTTTCTTTTCCTTAGTGACTTTAACATTGCTTTTATGCTTAGAAAATTCTCTCTCATCCAGAGATCAAATAAATATTGAAATGATTGAAGCAGTGGAGTGCTATGAGTGGATTGTTAATTATAACATTCATGGATTAGATGTAGTGACAGAAAAAAAAAACAACCAGAGTGGAAGAAATGAAAACTTTCTTTATCCAACCCAAATCTGCCAAAGGTTAAAGGTGGGAACAGGGATCAAAGAGATGGATGAGAGAGACCAGCAGAGGCGGGGAGAGTCTTGAAGAGCTGGAAAGAGGTAGTCAGGCAGATAGAATGAGTGGGAATACATAGTAAGAAAGCTACCTGTCCCAAGGTGGGATATGAAGGAGCATAGTATGTTTGGTTAGAATCTTAGATGAGGAGAAGCAGTGATGGGAGAGAGGATTGGAAAGAGAATCAGGAAAGCAAAGGGTGGTCCATAAATCATGTTAAGAACTGTATTCTGAGAGCAATTGTGAGCCATTGAAAATATAACCCAAATAATTGACATCTCATAGAACCAGTCTCTGCATAGAGTTTTGTTTGAAGAGGCATAGTCTGGCAGAAGTAACAAGAAATGAAGATCAGCGATAAAATCCCCGCTGATAATGGCACTGGTCTGCATTTTCTTAGACAATAGCTTCTCTTTACCTGGATCAGATGGAGAGGAGATCATATTTCCTCTTATCTTTCCCTTTCCACTGTTCTTTAGAGCTGGGAAAAAGCCTAGGCTTTGGAGGGTAACAGACCCAGGTATGGCTCCTGACTCTGCCACTCCCTAAACATCCCTTTCCTCACCGGCCTGCTTTTCTTTTTTTCTGCAAATTGTATTGGACACCTGTTATGTGTCAAGGATTGTCTAAGTGCTGGGGATATAGGGTGGAGATAAACCACATAATTTCTGCCCTCATAGGATTATAGACTAGTGAGGGAAGACAGATAATAAGCAAATAATCACTCAAGTAAATGTAAAATTAAAAGTTTAAAAAGTATTCTAAGTAGAGAGATACTTTTATGAAAGATTGCTAGGGGGTCTGATCTATCAAGATGTCAAGAAAGGCTTTTAAAAGTGGTCTATTATCTGAAGGATAAGTAGACGTTCAGAGGTAGAGGAGCTGGGACACAGCAACAGTCCATTCAAAGGTCTTGTGATAGGAGGACAAGAATTAAGACAAGGCCTGTGTGTGACTGCAGAGTAGACAGGGAGGAAGACAAAGGTGACAATGAGGCAGGAGGTCAAATCATGCCAGACCTTGTAGGCCAGGTAAAGGACTTTGGGTTTTTTTCTGAAGAGTGATGTGAATCCATTCAAATATTTTATCCAAAGCTGGTGGATTGGAGTGGTTTGGAGGTAGAGACACTAATAGATTTGTATTTTTAAAAGGTCCTTTTGGCTTCTATGTGCAGCACCAATCAGAGAGGGGCAGAGTAGATAGGGAAGACTCAGTTCTACTGCATAAGTCTAGGCAAGAGAAGATGGGAGCTTGGCCTGGGCAGGGAGAGGGAGATGTAAATTTAGGGGAGTGGATATATTTAAGAGATATTTAGAAAGTAAAATAAGTAGAAATTGGGATAGATTGGATATGGGACAGTGATGCAAGATAAAGGGGTGTCAAGAAAGACTCCTAGGTTTCAGGTTTGCACACCTACATGGTAGATGATGGTTTAGGGACAGAGATCACTGAGCAGGAAACACCAGAAGGAGATCATGTTTGGAGAAGAGGTTGAAGCCATTTTCTTTGGTCTTGAAGAATTTGAGGTGCATTTGAGATATCTGCTTTGAGTTAGTTATAATGCTTGAAGCTCAGAGTAGACTGGGCTGAAGATGTTTTATGGATTATTATTATCAGAGTTATGGCTATGGGTACAATGCTAAGGAAAAATTATGGAGTGAAAATAGGAGGACCGTAAGGAACTCTAACATCTAGTGTGATCTGGGGCTAGTCTAAGGCTCTTGTAGAGTTATCTTGATGGTTAAATGCCGTGTGCCTAGTTTCTGGCACATTGTAGGCACTCAACAAATGCTAAACACATTTCCCTTCTCTCCTTTTAATTACCCTTCTTTCTTTATTTCACTTTTCTCTATTTTCTGGCTCTGCATATCGCAGCCAGAGATTTAATCTAATTTTTCCAACTTGAGATGGACCGGGGGTATCTAGCATGAATACCAGGCAAGTACTGCTCTCCTGCAAGTCCCAGCACTGGCGAGCCTACCTTTCCAGGGCCTTCTGCAACTGAACTAAGGCTAATTTGGGCCAATGACCAACAGTGGAGAGCTGATTTTTTTGGATGCACAGCAACATCTACCTTAGAGCGATAATCATGCCACCTTCCATTTCCAGAATATTTTGTATTTTTTCAGAGAATTTTTACAATGATTATCTCAGTTGTTCATCACAGGATTTTTCATTATAAAATGCATTTGCATATTTTATTTGCCTTTAATCCTTTCCCAATCTGCTAAAACAATAGCATTTTGAGCAAATATGCATATGGATGACTTAGGAATTCACTCTTATCCTTAAGCTTGCTTTCCTTTGTTTTCTCATTTTATTTTTAAATCATGAATTTTATCTTCCCGGTGTTACATTTTTTCACACATTTCAGTGATTATCAAAATCACTATTCTGTTCTTTTTCTCCTATTTGTCACTTGCCCTCTTCATCTCCTCTCATCAATACCCAGGGTTCTGTTCCCCAAAGCCCATTGTTCTGGCACATTCAGAAACGCATGTTTTTGACTCCTCTTCACCTCATCTCTCTCTGAGGCAGGTGCTGTTTATTCTGCATTGAAATTTCATTTTAGCTTCATCTTGATATTTGTTATGCAAGACAACCTCAGGATCATGCAGTCTTATCCAGGTTCTTTCTTTGCCCCTGGCATCTTAAAGATTCTCTGCTTCTGAGACTCAAATCACTACCCCACCCCCAGCCTCTTATGCTTTCCTAATTTTCCTTTCTATATTCTTAATCTTTATCTTCTGCTATCTGTGTTCATCTTCTCATTAAACATGAGTCAAGCACCAACTATGAACCATACTCTCTCTGTTGGGCTCTGGTGAGTTCAACAGCCATGACCTAGTTCTTGACCTTGAAGTGCCCAAAGTCTGCAAAAATGGGTCTCAAACTTGGTGGCACATTTGAATCTGAGGAGTTTCAAAAAAACTTAGGAATGTCAAAGCCCTAGTCCTGGAGGTTCTGATTTATTTGGTCTTGAATAGCTCCCAGGCATTGTTATTTTTAAAAAGAGATCCTACTGTGCAGCCAGGGACGAGAACCACTCATTGGTCTGATGAATGAGACAGATGTGTAAACACACAATTTTAATGCAATGTGACGGCAGAAGCATAGGGACTGGAGGAGAGTGGAGAAAAGGCTCCTCATTCAGCCCAGAACAATTGATTCTGTGCCCCCTCCGTCCTAGAGAACCTTTCTCAGAGCCCTTCTTTCCCCCCATTTCCAGTAGGCTAGGAGAAATAAAAACCTCTCTTAAAGCAGCAGTACCTTTCGTCTTCTTAAAGAACAGAAGAACAGTTATTAGCATGGGCATAGGAGTCAAGTGGAATTCAATCCAAATCCCCTTTCTGTGCTCTGCTACTTACTAGCTGTGTGGTCTTAGGCAAATTGCTTAACTACTCTTAAATCTTCATGTTCTTGTCAATAAAGTGGGTATGCATGTGTGTGAATTGAGGGAGCTAATGTATGTAATGTGCCTAGCCTACTGCCTTACACCCAGTAGGTGCTCAAAAAGTTGTATGGTACTCTGAAGTACCGTACGTGCCCTGATGATGCTCAGTGTTTCTTCTTCCAGCAGCAAGTACTCAAAGGACCTTCCGTGTTTGCCCTACTGGTCTGGTCCATTTTTGCCCGAGGGTTATATACTTTACTTGGTTGACCTTAAGTGGTTTTCAAAGGCTCATATCTGAACCTCAGCCCCCTATGTGCATTCTCCTCTCCAGGTTCTTTCTTTTCACTTCCTCAGTTATTTGGCATTGCTTCACCTCCAAAGTTCCTGCCAGCATTTCTCCTGGCCCCTTGTCTGGTCCAAAGCTTATGGAGGATCTGAACCTGATGACTCCTCCACAATGTCCTCAGTTGGCCCTGCTGGGGTTTTTCTTAGGCCCAGAGGTTCTGTTGTCATCCAGTGTGGCCTCTCAGCCTTGTCTGCTGTTGTGCCCTCAGGCCAGTGTTGGCACCAAAGTCTTGATGCTGCTTGTAGGATTTAGCCACAGGAGAGGGCTCCTGCTCGTCAGAGCCACCCACCGTTGTTTGCTTGGTTAGCTCTTCCCTTTTCCTAAGACAGTGGTCCAAGGCTGTCTCGGTCTTGAGGTGAGGCCATTTGGAGAACTCGGTAGCCACACCCTAAGTCCCTCAGGATACCATCTCGAGTTTTATAACTTGGTCAGGTCTGGAATTATGTTAGCTTGAGAAACCATATTCTCCCTCCGCAACCTGCCTCTCACTTGCTTTGAACTATTCTGTGCTTTTGAAACAGAGCGCAGAACACTGCCTTTTAGGCCACACTTTCTCCCTGGGCACCACCATTATCTGTGTCTTTTCTTTGAGTTCCACAGCAGACTTCTGATCAACTCGTGTTTCTGAGGAATGTCTGTGCCTGGCCCTATATTGCTGCCTGCTCCTCTGCCTTTCTCCTCCGATTATTGAAATCCTATTTATACAGACTTCTTACATTGGTTCTTTGGATTTTTTTTTTTAGTGATTTCTGTTCCAATCCATCACCTTTATTGTTTCTCTCTGTTCTTCATTGTTTACTTCTGCAAGTGGGATTTTTCTCCTTACATCTTTTGACTTTATTCTTTCCTGTGAGAGATTTTCTCATGTGTCTTTCCAAATGACCTAGCTCCATCTGGCTTACGCAAGGTGAACCAGACTTCCTTTGCTTTGATTGCTGTTGTTGTCGGGCTGGTCATTTCCTCCTGACCTGATGAGACTTTGTGTTCTTTCATGCTCTCTCCCCAGGAGAATACATCCCACACCCACCTTGCTGGAGCCCATGGGTTTCTTAAAACATGCCTGGGATCCAGTTTTATGTAAAATAGGTGCTAAACCTTATTTAATAAACTTTAGAAATAACTCGGAGATCCATGGGTGTAGCGACTATTATTCCTTCTTCAAAATTGGGAAGATGAGACTTAGCAAGGAGGAAACTGAGACCTAAGAAGAGGAATTGATTCTCCAAGTTCATGTGGGTAGTAAGGGAAGAACTGGGGAGAGAATGCATGCCAAGGAATTGCATGCCATGGCTTGCCCCAGTATTCAATCCTAAAAGTGACAATTGGGTGGGGTCAGCCAGAGCAAGGGTGAGGTCTGGATCTCACTCTCAAGAAGTTGCCATAAAACCCTTCTTGGTGTCAGTCTATTTATTTAGGGTATCAGCCACAAGGACTCTGGGAACAAGATTTAGCAACATCTTCCCTTGGACACTGGATACAAGACATGCAATCTCTCTCCGGCTGTTTTCTGGTTTAGAGATGCCTATTGTCCAATGTCTGTTCTACTTGGATGAGAAGTCCAGCTACGAGGCCAAACTCCGTCATTGTACTTAACTTCAACCTTGTGCTTCCTGCACAGGTTGGATCCGGAGGTGTGTGTGTGTGTGTGTGTGTGTGTGTGTGTGTGTGTGTGTGTGTTCATTATGCATGTTCAAGGGTAGGATTTTCTATTGCTTAAGCCAAGACTAAAAAGAGGAGACCTGTATAGTTGGGCAGGAGGCGATATTTTTCATCTCTTTCTTACATTTCTTTAGAAATTCCACTCAAACTTTCTCTTTTCCTGATGGAGGCACATTAGTGTATGTGTCGTATCTCTCTCCATATTCTTCTTTGCTCTTGCCCAGGAAAAAGAATGTCTAGACTGGCTGGACAGAGGTTGATATTCACTGGACCACCTTTACTAGAGGCCAGGGCTACCATGACTCAGAATCAGGAATCGGGTCAGCCACTTTCCCTCTGATTTTCTACCCTCCTTAGAGAACCTTCCTTCTCTTACTGTCTCAGTGTGGAGCACATTTGGTCCAGGCAACCTTCTGACAGGCTTACATCCTTGTCTGTATCGTTGAGCTTCCTTTGTAGACCTGGTCACATCTCTGCAGGAAAGCTTTGGGGTGCTTGTAGGGATATGTTCTAATATCTAGATTTGTGAGTTAGGAAATCTCATTTATACCCTTGGCCTTGATCTGAATTCTCTAACACAAATGATAGAAAAGCCTGTGGTTCGAGAGCTGGAATGTACCAGGGTAGATGAATAAACTCGATATTTGGCTTATGATCCTTGTATGCCCATGCCACTGATTTGATCTTACTGGACCTTAGAGGATAGGAGGAGAGCGTGCTACCTGGGGCCCCTGCTATTTGTCATCATGGGAAAGTTATAATAAAAAGTCATAAAAGCATAAAGAGTGTGGAAAAGTTCAAAGGTAAACTCATTAAGTTCAGAAGCACAAGTTATACTTAGGACCAAAAGAAAAAAAAACAAAAAAGAGAAGTCATCTAACCACCTAGGGACTCCTTATCATAGCACAGGAGAGTGCAGGAGCTGAAAGAACCTTAAGAGTCAAGAGGCCTCATGTGGACTGAGTTCCTACTGCATGTCGGGAGCTATTTTAACTCCTTACATGCATTATTTCATTTAATCTACACAAGAAAACAACCTTATGAAATGGGCATGATTGTTCTGACCACCCTAAGGCTCAGAGAAGTCGAGGCACTGGCCCAAGGTCACAGAATGACTTAGTAGCAGATTTGAGATGAGAACTTGGGTCTCCAAGTCCCATTTTCTGGTGCTTGCTCTCCATATAATGGTTTGCCCAATTTAATAAAAGCTGAATCTATACATGGTCCCTGAGAGACTGAGATGCTTCTCCAGGGAGGGGTTGGCATTGGGGAGGGCAGTCCTGTCCCTCATGCCTCCTGCTGGCTGCAGTGCCCTGGCCAGATGGACCCTAGGGTGTAGCCCTGTGTAGCTGTTCCTTTTTAAGTACACAGAGGAGAACATTTTCCAGATTGGGGATAAAGTCCAGAAGGTGGGGCCGGGTGCTGCAGTGCTGGCTGGCTGCCAGCTGTGGATAACATGTGAAAACACCTGGAACATGGTACAATAAGGGCCAAGACAGGAAAAGGACCCAGGTTTATGTACTTCCCTCTGGATATTAAGTTGCCTCCTTTTTTATGCTCCCAGTGCCATGGAGGGCTTGCAGTTGGGAGTTAGTATGTGTTACTCTTCTCTTCCCTTCTAGGTGAAATTTGAGATTCATGTGTCATAGTCTTTCACTCTTTGGGGTTTACTTGAGGCCTATTCAAGGAAAATACATGTGCCTAATGAGGGCCTATTCCTGTTGAAGCTCTGCTTAAGTAATGGGATTGAAGAGAGACTCATGACTCCTGCTCATCCCTTAATACTTGACTCATCAGTCACTTCCTCCCAGCTTTGCATTGGGCTGTTCCCTCTGTCTGAAATATCCAGCCTGTTCCTCAGTTCTTACTCAAGGTACCTCTCACCTGTTGCCTAAGATAATAGCAGTTAACTAACACTTATACACTAATACTACATGCTAGGTGCTGTTCCAAGTATTTTATGTTTATTCATTCGTTTAATCCTCTCGACAACCCTATAGTATAGCTGTCATTATTATTCGTATTTTGCATATGAGTAAAATGAGGCACAGAGAGGTTAAGTAACTTCTCCAAGGTTACACTCTTAGTAGGTGGCAAACCCAGGTTTGCATTTGGTTGTATTTCCAAATATAGAAATTTGCAGCTTGGTATAGGGAAGGAGCATGGATCTGGTTCAAATCCTGGTCTCACCACTTAAACGTGTGTGAGCCTGGGAGGTGACTTAGCTTGTAAGAGCCTCAATTTTCCCCTCTCTAAAAATGGGGTATACATCCAACATCATATAGTTGCTTTGAGGTTTAAAAGAGATAAACGGTGAAAGTATCAATCATTCATAAACAAATAATAAATACTAGTGTTCTTTGCTTTGCCTCTTCCAAACTTTGAGTCAATGAATTGTACACATACAAAAGTTTAGCCCTGAATAGGATGGCAGGTCTGGAAAGGATCTTAGCTATGACTTAGTTTAATGCATTGACTGGAGGAAGGGGAAATGACAGCACCTGCTCAAGGTGACTCAGTAAGCTGGTGACTGGAACAGATTGCAAGTTGCCTTCTCTAATAACTCTTCTCCCCTTCTTCTTTAGTAATGGAACCTCTGGGTTTTAAGCTGGGTTCATGGCTTCTTAGTACATTTCCCCGCTTTCCTTGAGGAAAGTATGACCATTTGACCATGTTCTGTTCAATGAAATGTCAGTGGGAAAATCATGGGATGCTTTCTGGAAGACTCCTTTAAAAAGACAGGAAGCTGATTTTTCTTTTTATCCCTCATGCTGCTTGGAAGGCAGATCTGATAACTGAAGCTCCAGCTGTCACATTGGAACAGGAGATTAAGTCGCACCCTAGAATGACAGAGCCTTCACACTGCCCTGAGTTATCTACCTCTGAATTTATTTCATCTGAGAGAGAAATAATCTTCTGTCTTGATTAAGCCATTCTTATGTGGGTTCCCTGTTACTTTCAGCCTAATCTAGTCCTAACTGAGAGCATTAAATATGGACTAGAACTAAGGTCGAATCGACAGTGTATCCCCAAGAGAAGCCTGATCTCTGCAGGTATTGGTGAAAGAAGCTGGAGTTTTCACAAGATGTCCTGGAGCCCTGAGATGGCTTCTTGGCCTTGTGGGTGTAGACAGGCTTGCCTCTGGAAAGTGGGCTGTGGCTGGAACGTGGTTCTCTGGTGTGGGTGGGCTGAGCTCTATCAGCCTTCCTTCTCCAGCCAGGGGGGAACTAGCCCAGGGTCAGAGTCATCCTTTCATCCTGAATGTGGGTGTCTGCATCCGGTTTGCCCCCTGAGTTCTAAGCTGGTGAGCTGAAGAAGCCTGAGAAAGTACAGAAGGATCCCTGGGGTGAACGGATTAGGTCTTCTACTATTCCTGTTTCTAACGCTGGCGTGGTTTAAAATTGATCATTCTTTTTTTTTTTTTAATTTTGTTCCTCCCTTTGCTCTTTCCCTCCTGTTTTGAATTTTTCATTGTGAAATACTACAAAGATGAAACAAGAATAGAAAGGAGCATGTGAATACCTGTTTTTTATCCAATCTTAACATATGTCATATTTGCACCAGATCTCATTTAAAGAAATAAAACATTACTGATACAATTGAAGCTCCCAAGTTCCCGTGTATTTCACTCCCACCCCCATTCTTCTCCCTGCTCCGCAGAGGTAACTTTTATCATGAATCCAGTGTTTATCATTCCTACATATATTTTTGCTCTTTTACTACATATTTGTGCATCCATTAATACAATATGGCATTATTCAGTAGGGTTTTAAATATTATTAATAAATTGTAGTGTACTATACTTATCATTGGGTATTTCACTAAATAATTCCACCACAATATATTTCCTCATTTTTCTATTAATGAATATTTAGCTTATTTCCTATTTCCTATTTTTCTTTTTTTGTTGCCTAGACCGTGGTGTGATGAACGTCTGTACTAATCTCCTGGGGCACATGTGAGAGAGGAGATTAGGGCAAGTTTTAGCAGTTATGTCCCATAGGTCAAATCTGGCCACTACCTGTTTTTTTTTTATGAGGCCATGGATTAAGCATGATGAATTAAGCATGATTTTAAATGTTTCCTTTTTTAAAATTGAAATTTTAAAAATTGCAGGAAGATATACGTAGCATGAAATTTAATATCTTAACCATTTCAAATGTATGGTTTAGTGGCATTGAATACATTCGCATTGTTATGTAACTGTCACCACCATCCATCTCCAGAACTTTTGCATCTTCCCACACTGAAGCTTTGTGCCCATTAAACAATAACTCCTATTACCCTCCCCTACCCCATTCTACTTTCTGTCTCACCTTATGTGGAATTTTAGTATATAATATGGAGAAGAGGGAAGCTGCTCTGATTCAAGTAGGGGTGGAGTGGTGGTGGGTAGAATTTTGCCTGTTCAAGTGCCCAGCAGGGCCTCCTGGGACGTCTCTGCAGAGTCCCCCAAGCTTCACAGACTATCATTCGACAGCCACTCCTCTCCCAGGAAATGCCACGGAGCACTTCCTCCTGCAGGATCCAGGGAAGCCGGGCTTACGCAAGAGCAGATCCTCTCTGATGTTTGGGTTTCGGCTGGTGATCCAGAAAAGACACCTAGAAAGGAGGTAGAAGGAGAATGCCTCAGGCCACACCTGACAGCTCACAAAGCCACATGACAAGATAACAAACAACCCTGGTTTGTTCCATGGTTCAGCTGCAACGGCCTGAGTGCTGCACTCCAGCTCCTTCCCTGCCTCTGACTCAGGTGGAAGAGATCCTTGTCGCATGAAACATCTGGCTCTCAGGTCACTGGTCTCCTGTCATGGGCACTGTGACTCTTATAATTATTGTTCTTTAATCATGATCTCAGCAGTGTCTTTTGGGCAGGCAGACAGGTTGCCGTTTCTTGGGGGCAGCCCCAGCCCGTGCAGCCTCTCTCATTGGCTGTAGGAGAAGCCCACACAGGGGAAATTAAGCTGCTCAGGTGAAAGGCCAGACCACACCCCACTTCTGGGTGGCAGGATTGTTTTGTACATGTCTTCATCCTGGGCATCTGGCCAGACCAGGAGGGTTCAGCCTCCTCTGCCTCTCTCCATGAAACAATGGGGACAGCCAGAGGCTCCTGTTGCCAGGCCTGCTGGCTCTGGCAGCAGCCTCACTTACCTGTTCCAGGCACTGCTCCCACGGCTTAACAGGCAGGTCCTTCTCCATGTTTGGTATTTCCCATTAGATTTCTCCTACAATATTCTCCTCCTTTATGACTTGGCAGCATCCATTCTTTTGTCTTTGGTACTCAATTAAAATTAGTGGTCTAATAAAAACTACCCTGGGAAGTCACAGTGGAGGCAGTGTCATCCTCTCATTTCCATAGGGTAGGACAGTGGAGACAAGGAAGAGGTGAGAGAATTTGCTGTCTAAAGGGGCTTTGTCTTGCATTCACTTGTTCTATAAGTATTCATTAAGCATCTCTTATGTACCAGTGTCTGGGGTAGGCACTGAGAAGACAGTGAGAAAGAAAGTAAGGCCACATGCCTGTTCTCTTCCCTACCCACTGGCTGGTAAGGTCTTGCCCCCAGATGGACAGATTTTCCAGGCTGGCTTCTGTACATCTGGCTTTGGCTGAATGCTTAGACCTGCTGTCGCTGTGCCCTCATCCCAGCCAGAGTAGCTGTCTTGCCATTTGCTGCTTTCACCTTGAGCTTGCTTCACCTTTTAAGCTTAGCAGCACCTTGAACCTTTAGGGCTGCCTTTTCCGGAGATCAGGACTGGAGCTGAGATTCTCCTCCCCAGTTCTGTCCTGAGATACGACCTGATGTGTTCTCAGCTCCTTGCCCCAGACTCGAAGGAAGTGGCTGCTTTTAAGCGCACGTGTTGAATTCTTTTGATAATATAATTAGATTACAGCTTCTGGAATAACTCCATTACCTTTGTATAAATTGGCTTCCTTTGACAAGGAAACTGGGTCATAACTAATGCCACTTAGGAAGGAAGGATTGACCTGGAGAACGAGTTTCCATTTCTTATTTAGAATGTCTAAAGAACCAGAACTGCGTAGCTGCTGCTTGCCTCTCTTTCTCATGTGGGAACCACTGCCCCCTTCTGTCTCATCTGTCTTCCTGTCCATCTGTCTTTTGTCTCTTTGGCTAAACCTGACTCTCTCCATATTCTCAGCAGTAGAATACACACCTGGGAATTCACAGATCTGCCTGACAGTCCCATGAACTTTGTGGGTTTTAAGCAGTGTGAGTTCCAAGCTCCTTTGCAGCCTTACTTGGGAGAGGCTGGTGATCTGGATTTTAGCCAGTGGAGTAGCTGAAGCTCTGATCATTCCTTGGGGTTGCGTTTCTTTGTATTTTGAGTGATTGCTTTTAGATGTTTAGCCTTAAGACTTGGCATTTAAGAATGTTAGGTCTTTGCATAGTTTAACTTATCTACATCCTACTTGACCTTTAATCAATAAACGATGGCCTTGGCTCCACCATGGGGCAGATTCGGTTTTATAAAACTGCTTTATTTATGGAGGCTCAGGGGTTGAATGATGCCTTCTTTCTTTAAACAGTCAAAAGCAGTCATCTTAACCTCTGACTCAAGTGTCCTGGGGGGTGCGGTGGACGGAGGGAGAAGATACTGGGGTTTAAAAAACACAAGTTTATGTGCTCTATCCTTCAGATCTTCATCTTAGCCAAATGTCAAATGTTAGCTTTTCCGTATGTAAAATGGATGTGAGTGAGTGAGTGTGTGTGTGTGTGTGTGTGTGTGTGTGTGTAGGTGGGAGAGTAACACAGGCCGTCAAACATCTTTCTCATGGAATCATAAGGGGGGTTTGACAGTGTTTATAATTTATGATGGAAATCTTAAATAGGAATGCAGTTACACCTAGGCAGGCAGCACATTGACTGGGATCCATCTGTGGCTTTTAGCACATAACAGCGACGAGAGTTAACATTTATTAAGCACCAACTGGATGTTCTCTCTCACTTGAAATTCACAAGGCTCCTAATTGATGTGCACTGTTATCCTTGTTGACAATTAGGTCACTCAGCAGGGGTTTGAAATCAGGTCAGATTTGGCATCAAAGCTCTGTAACAGCCCACTTTGTAATGACTGGGCTGTTGAAATGGTTCTTCTAGTGGAAGCTCTTTTTTTTCCTTCTTTCTAACAGAAACATTTCTCTTTAGGATGGGTCAGGGCCCAATTACAGGCCTGTGTATCTTCAAAGCCCAAGTTCTTTCCGCATCACCAGGCTGCCTGCAAAGCCCGAGACCCATAGCTATCTTTTCGAAAATTCTAAAAAAATGTGATTCTCTTGTCTCAAAGGTACCTCCGCCCTTGCGGCTCTTGAATGAAAAAACTTTTTAGTAAATCACACTTTCCGTGAACTTTTTTTCCTGATGATCTATTATGATTGTTTTCTAAAAAAAGACAAGTATTTATTAAGTGTAGAAATGGTAAAGTAGGAATAATGATCCTCATATTATAGTTGAAGAAATGGAGGCAAATATATATATTTTTTGCTTATGGTGACTCAAAATATTGTAAGAAAAATCAACAGGTAGGTGACTAGGAATCATAGCTGGAGCATAATAGTGTTAGGAAGGGCCATATAGGTCATCAAACCAAACTATGATGCCTCATTTTAGAAAACTGAATTCAGTCCAGAGGTCCGATGGCCTGTCCAACGTCACACAGAAGGTAGGAGCAGAGAGGGAACCAGGCACAGACTGCTCTATGCTGTATATTAGGGTATTTCAACTTCGACGCTATTGACATTCTAGGTGGAATAATTATCTGTTTTAGGGGGCTATCCTGTGCATTGTAGGGTGTTAAACAGTATCCTTGACTTCTACTCACTAAATGCCAGTAGCATCCTCTTTCCAGTTGTGGTAACCAAAATTGTCTTCAGACATTGCTAAGTGTCCCATGGGGGATAAAATCAGCCCCAGGCCCATTGAACAACATAAACCTCCCTTGTGGTTTAGGAGGGAAACTGTTTTTGGGTGCTTAGGAGAGGAAAATCTTTCCTCCCCACCCTCCCAGCACCTTGGAAGAGCTCTGTGGGATTCCTGATCTTAGCCTGGAGAGAACAGCTCTCAGAGAGGTGCAAGAAAGGTGCTGGAGGGAACCCAGCATAAAAGCCAGACCTTCTTGGAGGTTCATATCAGTATCCTCATTTCACGGATGCAGGCTTAGGCATTCAGAGGGTTGAACACACAGAACCAAGTATGGTTTCTCTTACACTCATCATAGGCAGCCCTGTACAGTACCCAGGATAACTATCACTTAGTTGTGCTCTGGGCCCATAAGCAATGCCAGAGGGCTCCTCTCATTTGTTAATTAAAAGAGGAGTGTGTTGGAAAGTTAGATCTGGTCCCTGCCCTGACTCTCATTTGCTGTGGGCCCTGGAGCAATTTGCTTTCTTTTTGGGGATCTTTGTCCTCACATTTATAAGATGAGGATGTCGACTGGGCCAGTGATGAGCAATCTTCCCATGGTCCTCATTAGCCTCTTCACATTCCCAAACTTGAGAATCAAACAAATAAAAGGGTTGACAGGTCATATTTATTTTAATTAAAAATGGGAGTGGCTTTATTGAGTCTTATGGAGGAAAATGTATTTTCTTAAAACTTAGAATAACTTGTTTTATTAACAGAAAGTAAATTAGTAAAAATGATTTTAGTTACAAAGATGTCAATAACTTCATCTTTTTAAGGAGCAACAACATGGAGTTAGGTTTCTAACCCTTTATCCTAAAATTACACCATGAACCGCATAACAAAATGAGACAGGCCACAGGTTATCACTGGGCATAGTCTTAACAGTCTCTTAGGTCTGATTTATAGTATTTGTAAGTTAGTGTGCTAGGAGACAGTCCCTTGGTGGTAAATCCCCAAGCTCCACCAAAGCTGAATGTCGTCCACTGGCTTCCACAGAAAAATGGGGATGGGGCTTTGGGACAATACCAAAGTTGGTTTATTGAGAGAGTGGCCAGAGAATCACATTTTTGGAACCTCCCAAGAGGCAGTGATGGTTCTTGGACTTTGCAGTCAGATAACTTGGGTTTCGGAGTCAGACTTGATTTCAAATCACTGCTTCGGTATCTTGGGTAAGTTACTTCTTTCAGTTTCTTTTTCTGTGAAATGAAAATGATAATATCCACCTCTCAGGTTTGCATTAGGAGGAAGCAAAGAAAGCGGGGTTTGGGAGAGTGGTTGAAGATGAAGCTGGAAAAATAGGGCCTGATCATGAAGACTTTATGTCTCATGTTGGAGAGTTTGAACTTGACTCCAGAAACAAGGGAGCCAGAGAAAGCCTCTAGGCAAAAGTGACATGATAGGACTTGTGTCCTAGAAGGATAACTGGTGGCAATGTAGATAACAAAGTGAAAAAACCTGAGACTTTGGTGGTGGTGACAGAGCTAGAATATAGTTTGAAAGCAGAATTGATAGAACGTGGTGGGTATTGAGATGGGAAGAGTCAGAAACGGCAACTTGCCAATGTATAGCTGTTAAAATGCTCTCCCATAGGCTTTAGTAACTGATTCTTATAATAACTTTATGAGCTAGGTATTATATCTTTCTCATTTTATATGTAAAGAGACCGATAGGGATATTAAGCCAAAGGATAGTTAGCAAGTGGCAAAAACGGAACGTTAAACACAGGTCTTTGGTTCCTGATTCTGTCTCCATCTCTTTAGAACACACTGATCCTCAAGATTTCGTGTTCAGTCACTGCACAAGGAGAAGCAGTCTGGGTCCAGAGTAAGATGTAGATGGGCTACCAGGTTGTATAATCTTTCTGGTTGCTAGGAGTCACTGATAATTAGAGTCTCTGAGTTGCTAGGCAACTTGGGTTGCTAAGAGTCTCAGTTTATTATAGGTCTTGGGTTGTTAGAAGCCCCAGGTTATTTGATTTTTCAATTTATTAAAGGCTTCATGATTCTCAAAGGCCCCAGAGTATTAGAGACCTCAGTTATTAGGGGTCCCAGTCTCCTGTGGCTCTAGGCTCTTGAAGTCATCAGGTTGTTAGTCCACTCAGGTTGCTAGGAATCTCAGAATTTTAGATGCCCTGGGTTGTAGAGGCATAAGCTTTTAAACATGTCAGTTTACTGGAAGCCTCAGTTAGCACCTCCAGCTTGTGAGGGCTTCCAAGTTACTGAGGACATGGACTCAGACATGGGCTCAGATAATTAGGTCTTAAGGCTTCCTAAAGTCATGGGTCAGACCTGTAGTTTCCCTCCTCCTATTCAGCCTCTTTCTGTCTGGTCAGGAAGTGTAACTGAAGCTTTATGTTTTTTCCTGGGTGTTTCATCGTAGGTGACTGTCCAGCTCCCACAACTGCACTGTCCCCATTCGATCTACTCAGGGCTCTCACCACGCAAGCAGTGCTTCCCCTCCCCCCCTACAGCACTTGGTCTTCCTAGATGGTCTCTCATCCAAGTACTACCCAGGCCTGATCCTGCTTAGCTTCCAAGATCAGACGAGATCAGGCACGTTCAGCATGACATGGCTGTACTAGACTCAAGCAGTGGTTTGAAGGCTTTTAGAGCAATAAACCAGATGTTGAAGCTCATTTGGGTTGCGTTTATGTTCTAATCATTCACCCTATAGCCAGTCAGTTTCAAATAATCTTAAATCAGACTTTGTGAAAAATTCCAGAGTTGATCGCCCTCATTTCCAATGATTTTATTAGATAAGTCAGAACCATAAAACCTGTGCATTTTTCCTTTTTAAAAATATTATTTTCAAATAGTTATAGAGTCACAGAAAGTTGCAAAAATACAGAGGGTTCCCATGTACTCTTCATTCAGTTTCCTCTGATGATTACATCTAAAATAACTGTAGTATGACACCCAAATCAGGGCATCAACGTTGTTGCAATTTGTGTATATAGCTCTATGTTGTTTTATAACACAAGATTTGTGTACCTGTCTCTTTTGTCAAGATACAGAATGTTTAGTTCCCAAGAAAACCTCCATCATACTATCCCTTTATAGTTTAATCCATCTCCCTCTCTCCCCAATCAGTGTGTTTTTAAATGAATTCACCTAACCTTTATTCAGTGCCTTCTGTGTGCCTTACCCATTAATAGGTTGAGGAAATACACAGATAAATATACCATACTCCTTGTTCTGGAATAAATTATAGTGCAATGTGGTCGTTCTGTGATGGGGATTAACTCAAGGTGCTAGAACAGCAAGAATGATTGGAGGGTTAGGAGGTGTGGAGTGTTGGATTAATATTTCCTGCAAAAGTTTCAATTCCGGCTTGATGTTGAAGGATGACATGGAGTTATCTGGCACTCAAAAAAGAGAGATTTTAGGCAGACAAGTTTGGGGGAGAGTTGGCATTTCAGAACTGTGGCAGCCCAGGGGGTGATGTGCAGAGGGAAATGTGCTGGGAGGTGAGGTGGAGGAGTAGGGAGAAGACAAACTGTGAAAGACCATCTGGCCACTGAATTGAGTTGGCTGAACTAGTCCTCCACGTGATAGAGAGCCACTGAAAGGTTTAAACATGGAGAATAGTGTATTCAGCTCTATCATTTGAATGTAGAGAGACCAGTTAGGAAATGATTGCAGTCCCAGGTAACTTATGCTGAGAGCATAAGAACCATTTTTGACCTCTGAAGGACATCAGGATGGGGAGGGTGGAATGTGACAGGATTGAACAAGCCCTTTTTCCAAGATGGATGTCTTTCCTTTTTTGTTTTTGTTTTTTAGGCTGTATCAGTTTCCCTGAGAACAAATCCCTAGGATAAAAGTCTAAGATGGATGCTAGTAGAGTAATTTCATGCTTATCCAGAGATCTTGTGACTTCATCGAGGGCCAACACAGCACAGACATGGATAAGGAGAGGCCTCTGACTGGTTAAAACAAGCTCATGCTTTTCTTTGGAAATATCCTTCAGGCCCTTTTACTCAGAGTCTTTTTGACAATTCAAGTGCAGTTCTCAAAAGTTTGGTTACTTGGTTTCCTCTCCCTTTATATGACAACAATTAAAAACTACCTTCAAAGGAGTGTCTACGTGGTGCCAGGTTCTGTGTAAGATGCTGTGCATGTATCTCACTAATCCCCTCAATAACCCTTAGGTGAGGTAGCAGTTATTTTCACTTTCCAAGAGAGGTATTGAGGTTTAGCAAGGCTAACTGGCCACCTAGGTCACAGAGCTAGTGAGTTTGTGACATCAGGACTCCAGCCAAGGTCTGGCTGCCCTCAGCCAGATGGCCTGTACTGTAGAAGACACAGATCATAAGAGGGGAGGGAAGAATGTCACCCAGTAGTGGCACCAGGGCAAAGAAGGGAATCATGTGGATTAAGAAATGGAATGACTGTTAAATGATTTCTATCAGCTTTACACAAGGAGTGTATACGTATCAGTCAGCTTTCTCCAGAGAAACAGAATTAAAAAGATATGTGCACACAGACAGAAGCACATACATGTCTACACACATAGAGGGAACTATAAAAAGTCTGGCTAGAAGAGTAGGTGTGTGTGTGTGTGTGTGTGTGTGTGTGTGTGTGTGTGTGTGTGTGTAAATAGGCTATGCAATTATGTAGGTGGCTAAGTCCCCAAATCTGCAGGCTGAGCTAGTAAGCTGGAGACCCAAGAGAACCAATGGCATAGTTCCAGTCCAAAAGCTGGCAGGCTTGGGATCCAGGAAGAGCTGATGTTTTGGTTTGAGTCCACAGGCAGAGAAAAAGCCCATGTCTCAGTTTGAACACTGTCAGGTAGGAGGCAGTCTCTTTTATTTGAGGAGGACTGGCCTCTTTGTTCTATTCGGGCCTTCAACTGATTGGTTGAGGCCCGTACACACTAGGGAGGGCAATCTGCTTTACTCAGTTTATTGATTTAAATATTAATCTCATCTAATGTACAGTATAGTGACTATAGGCAATAAAGATGTATTATAACGATATATTAAACTTGCTAAGAGACTAGAACTTAAGTATTCCAACCACCAAAAAAAAAAAATAATTGTATAATGTGATAGGAGTGCTACTTATCCCTATGTTGAGAAATGTATCACCATATATAAACACGTTGCACACCTTAAATTTACACATTATATGTCAAATACATTTCAATTAACAATGTTAACCTCATCCAGAAAGACTCTCACGGAAACTCCCAGAATGTTTGACCAAATATCTGGGCACCCTGTGCCCAGGCAGGTTGACAAATAAAATTAGCTATCGCAGAGATGAGGACAGGATAATGGAGACAAAAAACTAAAAAAATATGCTGGTGTGAGACTATTTAGTGTAAGCTTATAGACTTTACATGTCTCAGATCTCCTGATCTGCACTCACAGCCGCATACTCTTTTCAATGTACTAACTTTGGAGTATATCGGGTAACCAGTCCTTCCTCTGGGAGCTCCAGGCTCTCCCTACATGCAGCCAGAGGAAGGCTCAGTTTTTTCATTGTCCACAGTGACTCTGGCACGCTCTCTGGGACCAGAGTCAGTGCTATCTTCGTGGAGTCCTCTGGGCTAAGTTTCTTCTGAATCAGCTGACTAGGTGATTTTCATTCATTTCTTCATTTCTTTGCATACTACTTTTTGATCTTGTTTTGACAATTGGAAAATTGACATGAGAAACAAATCAGGCATCTCCTCGTCTGGTGGGAGTGATCAAGAAGATGCTGATATAATGTGATAGGTGATGAGATCACAAATTGGCATGCAATGTTGCGGAAGCAGGGAATTCCTAACTCGGTCCAAGGAGTCTAGGAGAAGAAGCTAAGTTTCAGTGATGCTTTAAGGAGGACTAGAACCTAGCCAGGGAGTTGGAGCAAAAAGGGTGTGTTTGACATGTACAATAGCTTATAAGACATGAATGCAAAACACTGTCACACATTTAGGGAACTACCAAAAGTTTGGGTAGAACAGTGGTTCTCAGCCCTGGTAGCCCTTTGAAATCATCTGGAAGCATCTAAAGAAATACTGATACCTGGGTCCCACCCAGAGATTTTGATATAATTGGCCAGGCATTAGCATTTTTTTTTTCTAAAATGCTGCCAGGACTGAGAACCATGAATGCAAGAGATGCTGCTGGAGCTCTTAAACCTGAGGGGAGCAGTAGAAGATCTTTGCTAAGATGTGGTCAAGCATCTGAGCTCACTTTGGGGAAACAGAAAAGACTCATGCAGAACTCAGCAGAGAAATAAAGGCCCGCTAGTCCCCAACGGAGGCTGTGTCTGCCCTCATAACTGTTTCTTTTGAGTTGCTGTTTCTTATTCCCCATTTAAAAGTGAAAGTCAGGTGGGAAAAACAAAACATGCAATAAAATAAAATAAAATGAAAGATTACTCAATAAAAGAAGTGATACAATGGTAAAATCAGGCTGATGTGGTAAAACCCTCCAAACTCAAACGGACAGAATCACCACCGAGGGCCAGACAATAAAAATAGCTGAAGTAAACTGATGTAAGTAGCAAGCATCTTCATACACTGAGACAGGGAGGGAGGATTATAGATGAGCAAAATGAGGCTGGGGGAAATGAAGTACCATGGTTCCACAGGGTCACAACTCCGTTTTATATTGAAGAAACAGAGGTTAACTTGTCAAGACTAAATGGCCAGTTGAGAGAAGAGCAAGACATTGAATTAAGATTTATCTAACTCTGGTACAGAGCTTTTTTTCCTGAATACAGGCTCAAGCCTGGCCCCCTGGTGGAGTCACTGGGGGTAGCTTTTAAGAAATAGTGATGCTGAATAGACATTTTCCCAAAGAAAACATGCAAATGACTAACAGGTATGTGAAAAAAATGCTTAGTGTCCTTAATCCAGGGGAAAAATCAAAACTATGGTGAGATATCACCTGACTTTCGTTAGGATGGCATAGATATAAAAGACAACAGGGATTGGCAGGGATGTGGGGAAACTGGAACCCTTGCACACTGTTGGTGGGAATGCAAAAACGGTGCAGCCACTATGGAAAACAGAGTGGAGGTATCTCAAACCATATGATTCAGAGAGCTCACTCCTGGAAATTTATCCAAAAAATTGAAATCAGGATCTCAAAGAGATACTAGGACTTCTACATTCATCACAGCATTATTCACAATAGCCACGATGTGGAAACAACCAAATGTCCACTGACAGATGGACTGAAAAGAAATTGTGTGTTTCACACACACTATTTTATATTATTCATCTTCAAAAAAGAAGGCAATTCTGCAATATGCGACAACATGGATGAACCTTGAAGACATTATGCTAAGTGAAAGAAACTGGTCGCACAAGGACAAATGTGGCGTTATTCTACTTATATGAGGTATTTAAAATAGACTCGAAGAGGGAAGTAGAGGCTTGGGAGTTATTAATCAATGGGTACAAAGTTTCAGTTGAGCACGATGAATAAGCCCTAGAGATCTGTTGGACAACACTGTGCCTATAGTCAATGACACTGTATTGTACACTTAAAATTTATTGAGAGTAGATCTCACGTTAAGTGATTGTAACACAATATATTTTTTTTAAAGGGAAGGAAGAAAAATCCTCCTGTGATGATGCACCGATCCTCAATTCTAACCTGGTCTTTCTGTGGTGGGGCCCAATACCATGGTGCAGCTTCACACATGTATGGCCGTGCTCTGCTCTGAGTAATAATTGACCCTGTGACTTGAGCACCCTGAGTAGTACTAAGTGCTGTACTTTAAGTAGTAAGTACTAAGCATTTATAAAGATATTTCAGGTATTGTCTCACTTGAGAATGGAGGAAACTGAGAGGTGAAGTCACTTTTTCTGGGTCACCCAGTTGGTGGTCACCAGTGCCTGTGTTCATGTCTAGGTCAGCCTGACTCCAAAGCCCATGCTTTAATGCTGTGCCACATAGGTTTCAAGCAGGACCCTCATGTGGAGCAGTGATGTGGGTGTCATATGCCCTTTCATTTTACTGTCTCTCTAGCTTTAGGGTTGACAGTATCACCTTTGTTCCAGGCTTGTCCACACTGAACAGTCATTATCTAGATGTAGAAAGGGGATGGTTTGTGGCTCAGCATTAAAGAAGAACTTTCTGCCAGGTAAAGATGTTGACAGTGAGATAGGCTGCCTGGAAAGGCAGTGGGCACCTGACATCATTGCAGGGTAGCTGCCTGAAGGATCTGTTGGGAAGAGAAGAGTCATCTTCAAAACATCGTGTGTGTTTGTGTGTGTGTGTGTGTGTGTGTGTGTGTGTGTGTGTGTGTGTGTGTTTGTGTGTGTGTGTGTGTGTGTAGACTTGGGCAAGAGAATTTGGGCTTAGATACTCCTAATATGTCCCCAGGCCCTGAAATTGAGGGACTCAGGGGCTAGTCAAAGCTTAGTGGGCGAGAGATGGTTCTAGAAGATGAGATCACAGAACTGGAGAATTCCAGAAGGCTCCACATCAGTTTGGAGCCTGCCCTCTCCCATCATTCTCTTAAAGCTGGGTGCCTGGGGGCACAGCAGTATTATGGGGTGTGTCCTGGGCTGAAGCAGGGTTCAGGGTCACTGCCGCCGCTGCCACTGTCACTGCTGTGTCAGCTTTGGTGGGACCGACACCTGGTCAGTGAGCATCCTTCCCTCTCTTTCTGAAGCTGTTAACCAGGTCCCTGGGCTGGTCTGACTAGCAAGGGGTGTGGAAACAGAAAGGTGGTGGTCTGCAATGGGGGGACATTCTGGGCTAGGAGAGCGATGAGTTGAGAGAGAGAGAGAGAGAGAGAGAGAGAGAGAGAGAGAGAGAAGCCCATGCTGGCAGGTCTCTAGTCTCTGAATCACCAGACCTGACACCTTATACCTCTAAACCTGCTGTAAAATGCTCAAGATAAAATTACTTTTAAGTCATTTTATTCCAAAAAAAAAAAAAAAATCAAAAAAGAGTCTCTGTATAGCAGTCACCTTGGTTTCTTAACCTATAAATTGGGGATATTAATCCTATCCCTCTTGAATTGTTGAGAAGATTAGGTGAGATTAAGTTAGAAAACATCCAGAAAAGGCCTGGCACAGTGTCTGCCAGGTTTTAAGAACTGAGCAAGAATAAGAAAAAGAAAAAAGAACTCAGTGAGGTTAACCGTCTTCGTCCATTTCTTTCCCCACACTTTGATGGGAAGCACTTATGCTCCTGTGGTCATGACTTCAGTACAATTCGGTTTAAGAAGCTGAACAGTTACTCCATACCAGTAGCTCTGCTTGACTCTTAGGAGAGGAAAATGAGTAAGACGAGCACTGTTCTTTGGAAGTGGCGGGAAAGACTAACATATACTACAGTCCAGTGTGGCAGAGGGCGGGCAGCACCGGTGCTCTGAGAGTGCTGGGGAGCAGTGGCCTGCCAGGAGAGTCTTGCTGGAGAACTCATCTCTGATGGGACATTCGAATGACAAGAGTTATCTATGTAAAGGAAAACAGAGTTTCTGTCCTAGACGGAGGATCATTGTCGAGTGTACAATATTGCTGGAACTTAAAGTGAAAGTGAGGGAGGGGCCAGCAGGGCTGGGTCATGAGGGGCCTTGTGGGTCATGCTTAGGAGCAATGATGAAAGGAGCCATCGAAGGGTGTCACAGGCTTTTTGTTTGAAAAATTCTTTCTGGTAAATGTGCATAAAACAGTTGGAAGAAGGGTCAGGACTGGATCCAAGGAGACCATCAGCATCCCGTGATGGTAGTCTGAACTACGGGAAAAGCGGTGCTCTTGGGAGGAAAGTGGGATCAGCAGTACTCTGGGGTCGAGTGATGGTTGGGAGGGCTGAGGGATGTGGTGATGAAGAGACAGAGTGAAGAGTAACTTTCGTATTTCTAGTTTGGATAAAACTGTGAGTTTAAAACCAAGTATATTTTAAGCCAAGAAAGGGAAGACATAAGGAAGAGTAGATTTTAGCAGAAGCTTTAGTTCTGTTTTAGTCAGACTTTGTTAGAGGTGGCTGGGATATCCAAGTGGAGCTACGGGGTCAGTGTGTGGGTGGAGTGAACAGCAGGCCTGCCCAGAAGGCATCCTGAAGTGGAAGAGAAGAGGGATGAAGGAGACATGCCTGGAAAGCATAGCAGCATTCAGGACCTGGGCAGAGAGTGGAGTCCACAAAAGGGGAATGAGAGGAAATAGCCTGAGAGGAAAGAGGGAACCTGGGAGAGGGGAGCATCACGGAAGTTAAGAGAGGCAAGAGTTTCAGCAAGGTGGAGTGGTCTGCAGTGTGAGATACTGCTGAGAGCTCCCGTAAGGCAAGAACTGACAAGGGTCCATTGGACTGGGCAGAACAGCTTCGGGTGAGTGGTGGTGGTGACGCTAAATTCCACTGGGTTGAAACACGAGAAAGCGGTAATTTCCCCCCTAGAAGTTTAGACGAGAAGAGAGGGAGAGAGACAGGCCAAGATAGATAATGACAAGACTCGAGAGAAAGTATTTTATCAGCTGGAGCTCTGAGCATGTTTATATACGTGGAGGAAGAAGGAGCTGGTAGAGAGAAGGTGCTGATGATGCTGAGAGAGAAGAGATGGCCAGTGAAACAAGGCGCAGCGATGGGGAAGAACGAAATCTAGAGCTCAGAGGGAAGACGGGTTGTGATAAGTGTAGAAGCACCTCACCTTCACCCCTAGTAGGAGGGTGAAGATGAGGGCACTTGAGGCTACGGATGCATTTTGTAAGTGGGACAGGGA
This sequence comes from Cynopterus sphinx, assembly GCA_030015415.1. Taxonomy (NCBI): domain Eukaryota; kingdom Metazoa; phylum Chordata; class Mammalia; order Chiroptera; family Pteropodidae; genus Cynopterus; species Cynopterus sphinx. Next base: position 31,320,029 of record CM057385.1, on the reverse strand, counting down.
CTTAAGGCAGAAAGAGGGAGTCAATCTCACCTTGTTTCTCTCTTTGAGGCAGGTGGCCAGGTCTTCTGGGAGTGATGGGGTAAGACCGGGCATGCAGGGGGCTCCAGGACAGCAGTGAGGTTCTTGAATATCCTTCTAAGACAATGAGAGGGAGGAAGCTGGTCAAAGACAAGCATCAGTGCTGGTGTTAGAAGCATTTCGTAATAGAAATAACAACTGACCTATTTTTAGTGCAAAGAGCTGAGTTCTCTCCGTGCCTTTTTTCTCATTTATTCTTTCAACACCGTGCGAGGCAGGTGTTATGGATTTCCTCATTTTACTGATGAAGAAAATGAGGCTTGGGAAATGTCCAAGTCAGACATGTCAAAAAGTGTAGAGGTGGGCTTCAACCTCAGGTCTTACTGCAAAGCTACATCCTTAACTCACCTTGTCACCCTCAATGGCTGGAAGCATCGGTGGGGGTGGAGGCCACACGTTTGCAGGGCCACCCATTCTCGAGGTTGTATGACTGTTTCATTTTTCTGACCTTATGAAGGTGGAGGGCATGTGTGGTGGGGTCATGAGAGACATGGAAAGGTGTGTCAGAGATGGCGGTCAGGGAGAGAATGGAATTGAAGGTCGCAGAGGTGGGGGAATGTGAGGTGATGGTGACAAGGCCATGGGAGTGGGTGGCTGAGACAGAATGGAGGCAGAGGTCATGACCAGGTGCTTATGTCCTTTGTGATATTGGGGACTGGCCTCCAGAGCCAGCGATGAGAGGCAGGGAGGGCAAACCAAACGAGCTCAGGTGAGCTTCAAGGGAGGAGGGGTTCTTGCAAGGGGATGGTCTAGAAGGGGCAGTGGGCATGAAGGGCAATTTCAGCACCGCCCTGCGGCCTGTGTGCGGGAGAAAGAGCAGCTGCAGGTGGTAGTGTTCTGGGGGAACTTGTTCCAGTTCAGGCCAGGGGAGAGAGGCTCAGTTCCAGAAGAGTTTCCTTGGCAACTGGGTTTCGGAGCTGATTTACACTGATGCCACTGCTTGGCCCTTCTCTCTGGGAACAACCGCTCATGGCCATACCCCAGTGAGGCTTCGGATTCACATAAACTTTGGTCTCCATCCAAACTTTGCCCCTTCTTAGTTATGAAATCTTGGGCCTCAGAATTCAATGTCTGGCGTATAGTGTGGAGTTCAAAATATCTCTTCTCCCCTCCCCTCCCCGTGATGTCTCATCCTCTTCTCTCAGCTGCCAGGGAGAGGTGGTATCAAACAGGCTTGGAGGGGAGAGGGGCTGGCCTCAGGGAACCTGCTCCTGGATCTCAGGGGCGTGGCTGATGCTTCATCAAGCCTGCAAGGGAGCTGGTTGGCAGGGTTGGGCTTTGCCCCAGATCCCTGGCCCTGTTTCCCTTTTCCTTCTAAGGGGTAGCCTTCTGTGAGAGGACGACCAGCGCTGTTGAGCTGCCTGCCATCCCAAAGCCCGGCTTTGAGCCAGCGTGGTGCGGCTTCCCATCTGCCACCTGCATGGAAGCCAGGAGCTGGGCTCCCAGAAGGCAGCCGTGCCCACCTGGGATCGTCCTATTGGCCTTGGCCTCTCTGCTCAGCTGCCTGCTCACCTCCAGCCAGGCCAAGGTCTACAGTCGCTGTGAGCTGGCCAGAGTGCTCAAGGATTTCGGCCTCGATGGATATCGGGGCTACGGCCTGGCTGACTGTGAGAACCCCTCTCCCTGGCTGGTCCTGTGCCCTTCCCACCACACTTCCCCCTCTTCCTCTCCCCCTTCCACCTCTCCCTCACTCCTTCTTATTCAAGGGGTATGGGCTCAGGGAGCTTTCTGAGCCTCAGCTCTCATTTATAAAACAAGGATTTTATGAGATGACGGGTAGAGCACATCAGCACGGAGGTAAATACAGAGTAGGCAGACGACGGGCAGCCAGATCAGAAAAGCCCCTTTATTCTCCCGGCTGCTGAAGTTAGAAGTCAAAGGAACAGAATCATCGGGTACCCCAAGTTTAATCTTGGCACGAGGACCAGACATTCCCATTGGCGTTTAGGGTAAACTGCAAACCGCTACTACCAAGCTTTTCAAGCTGGTGGCAGTTTTGGGAAGCTGCAAATACAGCCATGTCTGGACTTATTTTTTCTCTAGTCTAGTCCTCTACAGGTGCCACCTGTGTCTTCCTAGTCTTGCCTCTGAAGATTTAGCTCTTATTCATTCATTCCACAGACATTTCTTGGGCCCCATTCTGTGCGGAATTGTGACACAGCGGGAAGATTGCTGACCTGTGGCCAGAAGGCCTGAGGTCCAGGCTTGACTCTTGCTATTTCATAGCTGTAGGTGACCTTGAGTAAGTCACTTTGCCCCTCTGAGTCTCAGTGGATTCATTTGTCTAGTAGGTGAGAGGGCATCTGCCCTGATCACCTTGAAGCAGGAGCTGAGGCTTGAAGGAGCTGCTGTGAGCACTGTGGTCTGGGTTGGCCTCGACCTTGTGACCCACAGGCCTATGTCTCTACCCTCTGCAGGGATCTGTCTCGCTTATTTCACAAGTGGCTTCAACACAGCTGCTGTGGACCACGAAGCTGATGGGAGCACCAACAATGGCATCTTCCAGATCAGCAGCCGGAGGTGGTGCAAAAATTTCACCCCAAATGTCCCCAACCAGTGCCAGATGTACTGCTCCGGTAGGCTGGGCCTGAGCCTGGGGCTGGCTGGGGGGTAGGCTGCTGCACAAGCCTTTGCTTCTTTATGCTTTTTTTTTCTTTTTGCTCTTCTTGCCTTTATCTCTGAGTGGGAACCCCTACCCCACATGCTGCTGTATGAGCAAGTGATGAGGGTGGGTCCTCCACGAATCTCATTTGGGGTCCCAGATTGGTGGTGGGAGGCTGTCCTGAGAGCTATAGGAATGGACAGGGGTTAGCTTTGATAGGAGACAAAAGTGATAGTGTGATACCTGTGTGCTTCCAGAAGGCTCGAGAGACAGGGCTGGAGGGGATAGGTTTGGTGTGTGTGTGTGTGTGTGTGTGTGTGTGTGTGTGTGTGTGTGTGTGAGAGAGAGAGAGAGAGAGAGAGAGAGAGAGAGAGAGAGAGAGAGAGAACCCCTGCATCCTCATCATGTTTTTCTGCCTCCCACCCCAGACCTGTTGAATCCTAACCTCAAGGATACTGTTATCTGTGCCATGAAGATAATTCAAGAGCCCCAGGGTCTGAGCAGTTGGTAAGTAACTTGGGCTGGAGCCCCAAGTTGATGTGGGCAGGACTGGCGGACAGCAGCAGCAAGGAACTGACCTTTTCTGAGTGCCCGTGTTGTCCCAGGCACCATTCCACGGCTTCCCCATCTCATCCAAACGACTTTCCGAGGTAGGGATCACCACCACGGAAGCATTTACAGGGAACACACTGAGTTTCATGGAAGACAAGCAATTCCCTGGAGGTCACGGAACCAAGCCTCATTCTTCCCAGTATTGTGTATGTTGCGCTGCCTGCCTGTGGGTCCACTAGGTCTGGATCTTGCAAACCGTTTTTTTTTTTTTTTTTGAAAAGTGGCATCTTTGTCTAAACTTTTATATAAAGACCCGTGATGTACATCACATCAAATAATAGATTCCATGCCTGAAGCAGGGTGGGCCCTCCACAGCTTCACCCTGTTGGCCTTCTCTTTTCCTGCCTCCTTCCCACAAGATAGCCTTTGAAGCCTCCTGACAGGCAAGGGAATTGGATGAGTACTGATGAGGCAGTGGCCCCAAAGCTTCCCTGTCTCTTCCGATGGGAGCGTCACTTAGAGTCTCCAACCTCCCTTTGCACGCATTTCTGAGTGAAAGACCAGCAAGTGGAAGAATGTGAAGAGGGTAAAATACTCGAGGTGGCTGGTGCCACCAAAACCATGGACAGATGTGATAGTGACAAGGCTGGTAAAGTAATTTGGAAGACACGAAACGTCTGAGGAGAGACTCAATGCAGGGGGGACCAGTGCGGGAGCCTTTGCAGGAGTCTAGGTGAGAGATGTAGGGTCTGGACTAGGACAGTTGCATGGGGGATGGACAGGAGAAGGGTTGGATGGGTGTGAAGGGGCTGTGGAGGAGGACTAGGGACTGGTGATATGTGATCAGTGAGGGAGAGGAGGAGGTGAAAATGACTGTGACTGGAGAAAAGGTCCAAGATGGGGGTTGCCAGTGGCTACAGCTTCAGAGATGGCTGAGACCCAAGTGTTTGCCCTCAAGGGTCTCAGAGTCTAATGGAAGAGACAAAGATGCTAGTTGGTCACTCTTGGTCAATAGAGCAGTAGAGGTCCTTAGGGGTACTCCTGGTCATTGGGTCTGACATAGACATCATGGAGGACACTAGTTATCAAAGTTTAGTAGCCCTGGGAACTTGAGACCCTGGGACCCAGGATCCCAGGATCTTGCTTACCTTTCTCAGGGTGCCAGCACGACACTGGAACAAGGTAATAATCCTGACTGAGTCTATAAACTGTAGTTACCAACAATCGAAAGATCCAGGAGAACTGGGTGTGGGTGCAGTTCTGTCATTTACGGCTGTAGACCCTAGTCAAATGACTTTGCATCTCAGTCTCAGTGTTCCATTTGGAATTTAGGGAACATCAGATCTTCCCAACCTATCATATAAGGCTGTTGGGGCAGATAAATGAGTGACAGATGTGACCGTGCTTTGAAAACTGTAAAAGGCTGGACATTTGAAGGGGGCATTACTGTCAGTAGAAGCAGCAGGATGTAGGAAAAAAGTATTGCACTAAGGCTCCGGGCCTAGGACACCAGGTCTTTGCCGCTGACTTCTTGGTGAACTTGAGCAAATTACTCTTTTTCTCCATTAATAAAATAAGGAGGACGTAGATGACTTTTTAGGGCCATTCTCTACCTTTTTATTTCTTCTAGGGGGTTCTTTCCTAGTTAATACAGTTTACTTTTTTCTCTTTTCCATGGTTGTCCCTTTCCTCACCTCACTTCCGGTTGAGAGCCCACACCTACTTCCTGTCCTTTTCTGAGCAGGAACTGAAGGTTGCCGCTGATTTGTTTCTCCTCTTTCCCTTCATCCTCAGGGAGGCCTGGAGGCACCACTGCCAGGGCAAGGACCTCAGAGACTGGGTGGATGGCTGTGACTTCTAGGATCCTCTCTGGATGCACCAGGCCGTGCACAGCAGACTGGGAGATGTGGTTTGGTTCCTGACCCAGGCGTGGGAAGACAAGCCAAATAATAAAGTATAGTTAAACATAAGTGTGCTTCTCAGCTTTCACTGTGTTTCCAGGTGGCATGTTAGAGCCAGAACATCTCAGGGTTTCTTCACCAGTCCACCTGGGCTGGGCTTCGGGTGGGCTCCGAAAAGCTTACCACACAAGGCTTGCTTCCATTCCTGGAAGCCTGGATGGGGGTGTGGGTGGGGGTGGTCAGTGTCTCTCTTATACCCACACCTGTCAGAATTTCCTAAACCCTTTACTTGGACCTAGATTTGCCAAATTTAGCAAAATGAACAAACAGGAAACAAACAATGATAACAGAAACTGGGTGCCTGACTTAAATCTCAGTGTCGGAAACAGAGCCGATAAGTTTGACTATGAGTATGTCGCAAAGATTGCACGGGACATACTTATGTTAGACAAGGATTTGCTGTGGACCTGAAATTCAAATTTAGGTAGGTGTCCTCTATGTTTTCTGGCAGTCCTACCTGGGTCTGGTGTCGTGCACCTCTGGCTTGTTTTGGAACGTTCTTGAGACACTTATTTTCTCTGGCTCTGGTCGCAGAGGATGGCCAGGGCGCCTTGGCCTTCAAGCTGGTGACTGCTAGCACACTGGCGGCCACCAGGGGTGGGTGCCCCATGACCCGCCACCAAACCCAAGGCTTCAGCTCAGGCTCTTGCCCTGCTCTCCAGTGCCCTCTAGTGACGGGAGATTCAAATGCCACTGATGGTGACGGTGGACGTCACATCCCGGGTTGGGAAGCCACCACTCCTGCTGCTGTGTGCTGCTGCTGGAAGGCTGGAGCCCGGGGCGGAGGGAGCAGGTGGCAGTTCTCTGCCTTTCTCAATGTGCGGGAAGCTCAGGAGGGGGCAGCACTGTCACCCGTTCACCTCAGGCTCAGTGTCTCTGGTCTCTTGGGATGGACTCTGTCTGAGGAAGGTGGGCAGAGACTCAGGATCGCTGTGGATGTCTGAGAGAGCCCTGCATTCAGATGGTAGATTTTTCTGGAAAGGCCTCAGAGTACCCTGCAAGTACTGAACTGTTGATTGAGGCACAGCTGGTGATGCTCAGGGAGAAGAGGAGACTATGGTGCCGACCACCCCGCCACGCTGACCTGCCATCTCCGAATGTCACAGGCCAGCAAACCAACACCAGAGGGGTGGCCGAGTGTCACAATGGGTGAGGCAGGCCAGTTTCCTTCCACTGCTGGTCTGGGGGGAGGCCATTCTCAGCCCTGCCTTGTGCTCCGCCCTGGCTTTTGGTTCTGCCTCCCAGTTGAGCTCTTGCCACCAGGACAAAGTGATGATAAAACCTTGAGGGCTGCTCCTACAAATGGGAAGTGATGAAGGACCAGCTCCTTGCTGGGAGCTGGGGGTTGGGGGAATAACGACTAATGGATGCACTCTCATTAAGTCATAGGTAGGGAGATACTGTTCTCTTTTTAATATTAAAGTAAACAGTGTGCCTACCATGTGCCACAAGTAATCTAATTTAGACCCTAGAACAAGAACTGTGGTGGAGGTACCATTATTATCCTCATTCTATAAGTAAGGAAATGTAAGCCTAGAGCAGATACATAACTCCGGGTGTGCTCTTAGTCGCTGTACTTTGCTGCTGAAAGGTGGTTACCCTGGATGACCCGCAGTCTCCTCTCTCCTGCACTTGTCCAGAAACCTATGGCCCACCATCTTTGTGTGATTTGCCCCCTCTATTTCAACTTCACTTTAGACTTCTGTTGCCTGCAACCCGCTGATTGCTCCATTGGTTTCCATTTGCCCAGGATTAGGTGGAGTGAGGCCCTTGGAATCAAAAGGAGAGATGTTAAAAAGACTTGGAGGCTCTGGGCTGGCATGATGGCCTCAGGGCCCCTCAAGGGGGGGCTGGCTGGTAGGGGTCAGTTCTGGACAAGGGAACCTGGGGGCCTCAGCTGGGTAGTTGACTAGAAGCAGTTGGTGATGAAAGAGGAGTATCCGGGAGACAGTTCTATGGCTCCAAAGCCTATGCATGTGGGTAAAATGGTCCATGGCTCCCAGTTTCTAAGTGAGGTACTCAGATTGGTTAGAGTCGCTAGGCTGTGTGCTGGAGTCTCCCTGCTTCCACGGCACACTCTGACCTCACATTCCATTGGTCACTAGGTCCTGTCTATTTTACCTTTCTAATATTTCTTGAAACTGTCCCTCCCTTTCACCCCATATACCTCTATTTTAAAGCATGCCCCCATGGTTTTTTCCTAGGCCCCTTGTAATGGTCTCATAAAGGTATCCCTCGCCATCCCACCACTGCCGGCAGACTGAGCCTTCCACACTTGCATCCTGGCCCCAGCGGCTTTTCTCATCTTCAGTTTAACTACTGAATTTCTTGGCTTGGTACACGAGTTTTCATGACCCAGGCTCATACAGATGCATTTCTCCACTGTGCAGAAACTTTTGCTCTAGCTGGTTTGTATCCCTGAATTTAGCTCCCTGAGCGTACATAGAGTGCTGCTTCATACTTTCACCACCCCCTACCATTCTCCCTCTTGCTCATTATACCCCAGTTAATAGGCACTCTCCTCTCACGCACACGCTGATCTTCACCACAGGGGCTTCAGGCCTGCTATTCTGTCTTCCTGGAATGCCATTTCCTCAGATCTTTGAGTGGCTGTTCCTTTCTCTTCAGGTCTTGTCTTAATGTTACCGACTCAGACTAATTTCTCTGACCATTCCAAGTTCTCCTTTGCCTCCAAACCTTCGCTCAGGTAACTCTTCTGCTCAGGTATGCAACTTCTACCCATCTCTCAAGGATTCAGTCAGAACCTGTTGGCCTCAGCCTGGCCAATTGACCCTCTTCTCCAATGAGTGTGCTGTGCCTCCCGAACCTTCACTGTTGCTCTTGTTGCTCTTGTGTGTGTGTCTGCTGCCCACCTCTGCCTGACTAGACTCTGAGCACCCCCACCCCTAAGACTGTGTCTTCTAGATATACAAACTCCCAGTGCCCAGCACAGTGCCTGCTAGACAGTGGGCACATAGAAAATGCTCATGGAATGAAGGGGTCCAGACAGAGACCCCTGACTGGCACTGGGAAGTCATCTTCCTGTGGTTTCTTGAGCCTTTTTCCTCTAAGGTGGGTTGAGCTGGCTGTACTTTGGTGCCTACCAATCATTTTCTGTTGGACCTATTTTAACTTGGACATAATTCTTTCCAAAAAAGAGCCATGAAGATTGAATCACACTAAAGACAAATGGCCCATAATAGTGACAAGTTAGCTAAATGAACCACTTCCTTCATAGACATTGCATGGAGAGCAGCTTTAAAGAGGCTAGACTTCTAAACTCCCCATCTCAGGCATCACTCACAGCCATTATCAGGGGGTGGGTTCCATCTATCTATCTATCTATCTATCTATCTATCTATCTATCTATCTATCTATCATCTATCTATCATCTATCTATCTATCTATCTATCTATCTATCTATCTATCATCTATCTATCTATCTATCTATCTATCTATCTATCTATCTATCTATCTATCTATCTATTCTAAACAAAAAGCATCATTGCCGTTCTACTCAGAAATGAATGAAATGTCAACAGTGGCCTGTGTCTGGGGGCTCGTTGTGCATGCATTTCCTGCATGCAGTGGATGCAGTGGTGCCATTCCTTCAGAACCAGGCCACGGGGATGTTTGCAAAGCAACGTTACAGTTGCTTTCTATGTATGCAGGTCTCCTCAGCTCTCAACATTGCTGCACGCATAAAGTAATTTTGTGAAATCACAGTGCTCTCACTTCTTCTGTTCGTTATCCATTTTCTGCTCATTCATTCATTTTGCCATCCGTGAGAACTCACTAGTGCACAAATTGGTGCCAAAGGTTTAGAAAAATGATGGGAGAAAAACTTCAAATTGATCAAATCCTATCTGTCATTTTCCCCCTCCTGTAAATTGAAAAATGGCACTCATTATGTTATTTTAGGAGAAGAAATGTTGGTTGCTTCTTTGTGGCACTGTGGGGGTCTTCTGGAGGAGAGTTTAACACTTTCTAGGCCAGGGTGGCTTTGCCTAGCATCTGCGAGTAGCGAGAGGATGAGCCCCGGGACTCCATAACCTTTCTAAAATCGTATGAAAATATTTTATGTACATCTCTGTGACCATGTGCATTGTTTTCCCCCTGGGGAGACAGTTCATAGCTTTTGCTTTATTTTTAATACAAACAAGTGATCCAAACAAGATCAAGAATCAATGTTTTACAGGAAGAAAAAAGAAAAGGTAGAAAGTATATGTCTTAGCTTATTTAATCCTCATAATAATCATCATCTAGACATCATCATCTCCATCAAGCAAATGAGAGTAGAGGTTCTGGGTGGTCGATTAAAAATTTGCTTAGACATCTGACACCCATTCTCAACTTAGACTTATAGATAGTGAGAGAGTTGGGACACGCCAAAGAGATTATCTGTTCCCTTTCCATTCCCCCCTACACCCTTTAAAAATGTTTTTAAATTTTTATTTAAAAAATTTTAGTTTCAAGTATATAGGACATTGGTTAGACATCTATATATTTAGTAACTGCTTCCTCCCTACCCTGACCCTCCACTTAGCCAATGTATTAATGCTAATTGCATTCCCTATGCTGTGCTCCATCCCACTACTAATTTGTACTTTTTTAACCCTTCACACCATTCTCCCAGCCCCCAAACACCCCCTACCCTCTGTCCATCACCAAATTGTCCACTATATTTGTGAGTCTCTTTTTGATTAGCTTGTTTTTTTTATTCCTTAAATTCTGCGTATAAGTGAAATCATACAGTGTTTATCTTTCTCTGTCTGACTTAAATACCTTCTAGGTCCATCAAAGCAATCTCTTTTTCCATCTCCTTCCTTTTCATATGTAGGGGCCTTGTTTTCTTATCCTTTCAGACACTCTACCTTCTGGTTGGAGCACTTAATTCTTTTCCATTTAAGGTAGTTATTGATAGAAATGTAGTTGTTACCATTCTTTATTCCTGTTTTTGATACATGTTTGCCCTTCTTAAAGAAGTCTCTCCAACATTTCCTGTAATACTTGCCTGGTGGTGATAAATTCCTTCAGCTTGTTTTTGTCTGGGAAGCTCTTTATATGTCCTTCAAGTCTAAATGATAGATTTGCTGGATAAATTATTCTCGGTTGTAGATCCTGGGACTTTATTCTGTCAAATATTTTTTGCCCTTCTGTCCTGCATAATTTCTTTTGAGAAATCAACTGCCAGTCTTATGGATATTCTCTTATAAGTAATTATTTCTTTTTCTCCTGCTGCTTTTAATACTCTTTCTTTGTATTTAACCTTTGGCATTTTAATTATGATGTGTCTTGGTGTGGGCTTCTTCGAATTCTCTGAGCTTCCTGGGGTTTTATGTCCATTTCCTTCACCAGGTTAGGGAAGTTTTCCATCATTATTTCTTCAAACAGCTGTTCGACATCTTGATTTTCTTCTGTTATGCTGATCAGATGAATATTTGGAGCCTTAATAGTGTCACATAATTCTCCTTAAATTATTTTTATAGTCTTGGCATCTTTTTTCTTGCCATTCTGATTGAGTGTCCTGATTGACTTTCCTGTCCTCTAGATAGGGCATTTGATCCTCTTCTTTATTCACTTTGTTTATTCCTTCATTTATTCCGTTTGATATTCTTCTCATCTCAGATAATGTGTTCTTCATTTCAGACTTGTTCCCTTTATAATCTCCATTTCCATTTTTTTATCTCTTTGTTGGAGATTTCTACACTTCTCAAAAGTTCATTGAGCATCTTGATAACAGTGTTTTGAACTCTGCATCTTTTAGATTACTTGACTCCATTATATCTGAATCTCTGTTCTGTTCTCTCATATGGTGTCTGCTTCTTTGTCTTCCCATTTTGGCTGCCTTTCTGTGTCTGCTTCTATGTATGAAGCAAAGCTCCTAAGTCTCCTGGTCTTATTAGTGTGGATTTGTGAAGTAGGTGTCCAGTGGCACAGTCCTGAGAGGGGTTCAGCTGCAGGTGAAATTTATCCCACGCCTCTACCCCTCTGGGTGCCACCTCTTGAGATTCAGCAAGCAGTCCACAGATGCTGTGCTTACAGTTGCCTCCACCAGTGTGAGTCTCATCAAGGGACACCTGACTCGCTGAGGATACACCTGAATGTGGCTTGGGTAGGGGCCGGAGTTGTGGGAGGTGGGGTTTAAGGGAATCCTCTGGGTGGAGTGACCTCTAGAATCCAGTCTGATGATGTCACAGCTATGGCAGCACTGTGTCCTGTGCACTGGTAGTGGAGAGGGCTCAGCAGGGAACAATGGATATGGCCTGCACTTCTACACAGAGCGAGTCTCACATCTGCCCTCACTCTGACAATGTCTCCCTGTAAGTCCCTGATGCCCCCTGTGTGCAGCCAAATCGGCACTGGTGCTCAGAGGGAGCAGGTCTGTCACCACAAAAATCCGCTCATGGACGCGGCCCCTGTAAGAGGCAACTGCCTTTGCCGCTGCTGCAGCCTCCATCTCACTCAGCTGCTCAAGACGGGGCAGCTCTGTGACCTGGCCCCGTCATACCTTCTGCCATTACAAGGTGCTTTCTTGGATTTCTCCCTAGTTGCATGGCTTGTTCATCAAGATCCCTGGCGATTTTTCCTTGCTGCTGCTCCTTGTTTCCATCACAACTTTGATTTGGTCACCAGAGGGATGAACAGAGCCTCTTTCATCTACACCATTTTTTCTCTCCCAATCTTCTCTCTTTTCATAGAAAACTTAGGCCCAGGGAAGTGAAGTAAATTGTCTGAAGTTATATGGTCAGTTTACAGCAGAAATGGGTTAGAAATACAGTCTTTCGACTCTGTCCAAAGTCTTTGCCAACTCATTGCTTTGTTCTTGTAAAACCAGTGAGTGTAGGTTTCATTGAGTGTTAAATTGATTTAGAAAGAAACGTTTCCTCTCATCTGTCCTCAGGCTGGGTGATTCCCTCTGACCTATTTCATGGTCCCTAGGGACCTCACGGCCCCCAACACACTCACCTATTAGCCTTAGGAACAGATAAGTGCATGCACGAAATGATCCCATGTGCCAGGAATCTCAAACAAGTGAGGAGAAAGCCACCAGCTAGACACATCAATGCTTGGCTTGGGAAATAGCTTCCTAGACACCTAGAGAGCAGAGGAAGGAGCTTGGAGGACTTTAGCCGGGATACATCCCTCAGCGTGGTGACCAAGTCCTTCATCCTTTGGCACCTGCCTATCTTTCAGTGGTCATTTTGGACACTTTTCCCTTTCACTTCTCTACTCTGGTCCCCTGGATCTATGTGCAGTCCCCTGAACTGTGCCTTCTCCAGCCTCCCACTCCCCTGGCTTTGCACACGTTGCTCTCTCACTCTCCTTCCACTGCAAAACTCCGATTCATCTTCCCTAGATGTCTGTTTATTTGTGAGTATTCCCTGCTCAGATGATAAATTCCTCGAGGGCAAGTGCCCAGCGCACAATAGGCAGACGATCAATAGGAGTCTAATGAGTGGTGAATGTGTGTTCTTCATGTGGCTCCCCGTCCTTTGTTGCCCTGTTCCCTTCCCAGCTGTGCCAGGAGGCTTGTTCTGTTCAGTTTAGGGTCTGCCTGGCTACATGTGGATCAGGGCTGGTGACATATCGCCTGCGGAAGCAAATTCTTGGCTTCCTGAGCTTCCTTTGCTTTTCTGTAACAGAGAAGCACATTCAGTGGTGTTTTCTGGAGGTGCTTACCTCTGCTCTGAGTTTAGTTCTCAAAACCAAATTGAAATCTCTGAGCTTGTGGAGGAAGAAGTCCTAGGTCTCTTCTTGGGCCTCTAGATTCAGGCAGGCTAAGATGAGCTTTACCTGAAGGGAGCGCTACCCACCAAGTTCACCCCTGAGGATGAAGTCTACCTATGACTTTCTCCCTCCCAGCTCACGAGTCACCTTTCTCCAGATGCCCTCTGTGGATCCTTTCTCTCTAGGCATGGTCATGGTTAAGACACTTACAGAAATAGCTGCAAGTTGGAAAGAGGAAAATGAAAGAATTCCAGCCTCTCTCGGCCGAAACAACCAAGCCACAGCATGTAAACAGCCCATTCTGTCCTGAGATGGCTACTCACAGAAATGCTCACTCCTTTCACTCCTTAACTGCAGCGGACTCTACTGATTCTGTTTCTGAGGTCACGTGCCATTATGTTATTGATCAATTAATTGATTTATTGATCTCACCCTTTGAGGTCACTGATAACTCAACTTTGTGCTTTGGGCTTGTGATTGTTCCAGACTGCTGGCCTTTGTGTCACCATTTGAATTACTCTCAAACACGTGCCACATCCCCACGTGTCCTCTGTCTATTAGACCTCTTTAGGTCTTCACTGCGGAAATGATTACACACATGGCAACTTGTTTGAAATGATAATAACAAAACACCTCACCACTCCCAGGAATTTAGCCAGGCAACTCTGTCTTTGGTTAACTACAAGTCAATAACAATTAGTAGCTGACTATTGATTTGCTCTCTCAAATTTTCTGCCTATTTTTTTAAACAGGTTAAGTCTGTAGGCCTGTTCCAAGATAAACAAAGACAGAACCCCCGAATCAGAAGGGGCACATACATATGTTAGGCTAGAAGCAATCCAAACCTGTTAGAATATTCATTTTTGCTCCATCCCAAATTGATCTGAAGGTTTTTTGTTTGTTTCTTTGTTTTCGTAGAGGAAACCAAAAACCCAACGAAGCAGTTCAAATTGCAACTTAATTTATAGGCTTAAAAAAACATATGGACCTGTTAAACTGGAACAAGGTGGAAGCATCCAGTGGAATCCAAACTCTCTGAGTAGACATTTCATTTGTTTCCTGTCTCCAAAGGGACCATCTGAAGACACTCCCTGCTCTTCTGCATTTTATGGTCTTGGCACCAGCAGGACATTTTCCAGTCTGATGTAATGAGGAGTTAGTTTGTCTCAGGAGAGGGACTTCCATGTCCTGGCAAAGCCTGGAAAAATGGTCCGTCTTTGTCCTTCTTGCTTTAAGTGGGTTTACAAATGGAACTGGGATCTTGGGAGCTTGGGACCATGGGGTGCAGCTTTGACACTGCTACTAATTTACTGGGTGACCCTAGGCAAGTCCCTTTCTTTTCCTTTTGAGTCTGCTTGTTTGGAAAATGAGGACAGGAGGTTATACAGTACCAAAGGCATGTCATAGGCAGAATAATACCCCGCCCCGCCCCAAGATGTCCACATCTGAATCCTGGGATCTGTGAATATGTTACTTTACATGGCAAAACAGACTTTGAAGATGTACTTAAGTGAACAACCTTGAGATGGGGAGGTTATCCTGGGTTATCGAGTGGGTGCATTCTAATCAGAAGGGTCCTTGAAACATAGAGGAAGAAATCAGGGGAGGATCTGAGTTAGAGGGAGATGTGACTATGGGAAAGGATCGATGTTGTGTAATGTGAGAAGGACTCAACCCATCGCTGCTGGCTTTGAATAAAGAGGAAAAGGCTATAAGCCAAGGATTGCGGGTGGCCTCTAGAAGCTGAAATGATGAGGAAATGTGGATTCCTGAATGGGGCTGGGCTCCTAACTCCTGGTAGGAGGCTCTTTTTAATTCGTCACATTGGGTAAATACCTTTTCCTTGTGTTAGTGGGTTGGGAAGGAGAGAGAGAGAGAGAGAGAGAGAGAGAGAGAGAGAGAGACAGAGAGAGACAGAGAGAGACAGAGAGAAATGGCAGAGCAGGGACCAGAACTCTGAGTCCCAGTCTAGCCAGTGCTTTTGTGCATCTGTGTATGAGCAGAGGGCACAAACCACATTAGATCTATCAACCTATCGTTAAGACTGTGGAGGACCTTTGAGTTGGAGTGGCGGGGGAAAGAAGGGCAAGAAAGTGTAAGCTACAGGAATTAGCATGATGCCATAGGACAAGGATTCTATCTGAACAGGAAACTCTCTTTGGCTACAGCGGGGGCTGGAAAGAGGAGGTCCCCTCCTCAGCAAAGGTACCTCTCACCTCCTTTCCCACATGGACATCCTCTCAGGAGTCGTGAGAAGCAAGGCAGGATGCAAAAGCGACTTCTGCAGGGTCAACCAGGTCTATCTGATGGGGGTGAGGAGGTGAGGTGCAGAGAGGGTCTGAAAAGGCTGGTGTGTTGGAGGGAGGCCACTCTGGAGCCTTTGTCCACCCCAAGTTCTCTGATGGGCTCAGGAGGAGTCAGGACAGAAGATGGAAGGGCAGAGGGATGTGAAGTTCTCCTGTATGGTTTTCAGGTCGAGGCAGTGTTCTGTCTCCCCCTTTTCATGCCCGTGCCTGTGGTCCAGGGCAGTGTCATTTGGACCGTGGACTGTGACCCATGAATATGTCATGAAATCATTTACCAGCCTGCGATCAATAGTCTTCAAAGATTTAACATAGAATAGAACATAGAGTGTACACATTTCATCAAGGGAAGTGTCGTGCATAATACTTTATGTATATATAATCTGCAGCTTTTGACCTGTCGGGTCTGGTCCTTTCCTGAGCTCTTGAGGAGTGAGACCTGAGGGTCAGGAAAAGGCAGAAACCACACAGCCACTTCCACAAGACCAGCTTTTAATATGACCGTGACTGGAAGCACAAATAAATAAACAGCAGGGAAAATGGAACAACCAAACCAAACCGAACCTCAGAACAGCAAAACCAAAAATCAGAGAACAGAACAAAACAGGTCTCTGACTGACAGACAGTGAAAAGCCTCCAAAAGAAACAGAACCAGACTGTACAAGCCATGTCACAGGGAGAGCAGAATGACGTGGGGGCCGTGGATGAGTGCTGGAGCCACCCAGGCCACCGTGCCTCCATCACAGACACCGGGATGGGAGCGGGTTGGCCCTGGTTTCCCCGGGGGTCCAGCTCGGGAGAAAGGGGTTTGTGGGCAGGTTGAGAACCTTCACAAACGACACAAAGACTGGACGTAGTCAACAGTTCTGCGGTTCCCCTCTTGATTGTGCGGTTGTGACTCCAGCGTGGCCTCCTGGTGACTCTGGGGCTGGAACCTGGTCTTGCTGTGTGGCTGCAGAGTGGCTGCCGGAAACCGCACGGAGGGGTGTCATGTGCAGAGACAGACATGGAGGTGGCGCCGTGAGAAGTCTGAGCATGCAGGAGCTTTATACATCTGGCAGTGAGATGTGATGGCAGGTTGGTTCTTGGACAGTTCCAGAGTGTGACTCATTTCTCCTAAGAGGGACGCACGGCGGGGCCCAAGGACGCACCGTGTCGGACGTGGCCGTAGCGAGGTTTTTGGCAGATCGTTTGCTGTGTGCATAGGGGGATCTTGCTTCTTTCTGTCATCAGGAGGCATCTTGCCTGAGCCTGCTATCCCCTGTCCTGGGTCTTGGGCCTTAAGGTCTGTTTGGGGGGTGCTGGGTGGTCCAAGGGCTGTCAGCAGGCAATCTCCTCCAAGGTCCCCAGGGCCGTCTGCAGGGGCACATTCACAGTGTGGCTGATGGTTTCAGAGTGGTTTGGCATCGTGTCACAGGTGCTCTGGAGAGAGAGAGAAGATATTTATATTGATTTAGCAGAAATTCATCACGATGCTACTGGTGGCCGAGGGGCCATTCTCTCTACTTGCGGGTTTTCCTGGGACACTGTTCCTCTTGTCCCAGTCATCCCAGGTACTGGTTTGGTGTCTTGGGGCATGAGACTGAAGGGATGCCAATGCCTCTAGAAAACTCGCCGTTGTCCACCTAGTTGCCCTCCGGGGTGGGGAGAGGCACTGTGGTGATGCAGTTCAGTAGCTGGTTTGACCTCTCCTGGAGGTCCCCTGATGTGCCACCTGAAGCTATATCTAAGTGAGATCTAGCTTTGGGGCTAGATGGCCCTATACTTGTGGGCCTCCTTTGGGGGCCTACCTGGGGTGAAGGGGTACAGCCCATGGCTAGGCTGGAGGAGGTGTTGGCTATCTCTGAGGTCAAGCTGTGATGGTGGAAGTCCCCGACACCCAGAACCAGAGCTGGTCACAGCTGCCCAAAGGATCTGTAGGGTTAGGCTGGGCCCAGGGAAAAGTCACCCTGGGTCCCCGAGCAGGGTGTGGCTGAGGTGACTAAATCTTCAAGGAGGTTCCCAGGCTTTCCTGGGCTGCGGCAGCAGGGGTGGCTTGAGGGATGGGGAGCTGAGAGACTAGCCAGGAGGCTGTGCCAAGAATCTGAGGGAGCTCTGATGAAGACGGTGTTGTGGAAGGGGGAAGCGATGAAGGGGAGGCTATGACTCTGAGGCATTTGAAGGCAGAAGGGAAGGGGGAGTAGGAAAGGGAACCTGCACTTGCTGAACACTTACTATAAACTAGGCAATGCTGATTGCTTTACAAGCTGATCTCTTTTCAACCTTCCTTCCCGTGCTCCCCAACCCACCCACTGTCCCAAGGTCCCTGTGTGATGAGGCAGATGCTCGGGGAGCAAGTGGCTCTTCCCCAAGTACAAAGCTAAGAAGCAGGGACCTGGGATGCAGCCAGGTCAGCTCGGTCCAGAATCTGAGCTCGATCCGCATGCTCCTCCTCAACAGAGGCCGTCTGCTGTTCAGGCAGAACCTACAGGGGCCTCAGGGAATCAAGGCAAAATTTTTAGCCCAGGAAGTCGGTAGAGAAATAGTGGCGGGAACAGAAATGGAGCCTGTGATACCTGTACCAGACAGCCAAGACCAGAGCCCAGGAGCAGACTGAGTTTGGGAAGGGGAATGGACGGCCACAAAGAGGGCTGCCTCTCTGGCTCTAGGAGAGAGGCAGAGCAGGACAATGGTTAGGGGGGCTTTGTGTCCTGCTCCGACATCACCAGATGCATGATCTTGGTCTCTGGGCTTCACCTGCCTTAAACTAGAAAATGGAGATGAAAATAGACCTTTCTCTAGGGTGACTGTACGGCTGAAATGACCTGGCACTCTTAAGGCATGTGGCACAGTGTCCTACACGGAGCAGGCACACAGGGGTCAGTAGTTATCATGGGTACTTTGCTGCTACCAGCGTCACAGGCCCTGTCCCCTTTGTCCCCTTCAAATGGAGTAGAGAACCGGGGATGTCCCAGCTTGCATTTTGCGAACACGGGGAATAAAAGTGTAGACCAACACAAGGCTCTCTGGTGTTCCCGAGGCTATTAAATGAGGTGAGCAGCCAGCCCTCTGGCCCACGAGAAGCTGGACTGGGCCAGGCAGGACCTATCTTTGGAAGCATCTTCTAGTACTCATTGCATCCGGGGCTTCTATCAGGCTTTGGGATGAATCTCAGAGACAGGCGAGAGGCTCGGTCAGTGTGTCCCTGGATTTGGGAGCTGACTGGGTGTCACAAGCCATGGGAAAAAGTCGGAGGGGCAAATCAACCCGCCATGCATGAGCCGCTCTTACCACGTTCTCATCGTGGCTCCCTTCGTCCTCTTCTTTGCCCAGCAGGTCTAATAACTTCTCTTTGATCAGCTGCAAGAAAAGCAGAAAGGAGTCAGTCAGGCCGGGGGAATGGTGCAAAGGTAAAGAGACCTCCTTCCACTCAGCTCGGCTAGGGAGCCATGAAGACAGTGACTACCCGGGCCGTGGCTGGACAAACCATGGCAGGAGCCCGGCCTGGCCGCCAGCTCTAGGAGCTGCTGCCCAGCCTTTGGGTTGAAATGGGATTTTGGAGCAGAGATTAGAGTTTGGAAGAAGTCACAGGAGGGCCCTGTCTTGCAGGTAGGGACTGTTTTCTCTTGTGGATGGAGAATGTGAATAAGAAGTACGTGCTGGCGAGGCTGGGTCCCTGTTTGTCCTCAAGAGTGACCAGGGAGCACCTTTCTGAGGCTGGGCCTGGGGGACAAGATTACTAAGCACTTCCTAGGCCTGACATCATCACAGTTCATAAGATCAGGGCACGTGAGTTCATAACATTATATTCTTAGCAGTAAAGGGTAGTTATTATTAAATGTTACCTGGTGCGATTCAATTTCCATACCTTTGTACAGATTCCCACACAATTAATAAACAACGAAGACTAATATCTGGCCGTGGGATGTGGTTTGGGTTTGGGGAACAAGGTCTCCATGCTGAGAGGCCTGGTGTGAGACTCTAGGAGACCCTGTTCACAGGGGCTTCCAGCCCTCACAGTGACTCCCTGTGACAAACCTCTGCCCATCGCCAGGCCTCTCAGAGAGGCAGACACGGCCCTGCAGGCTGTTTGCTGGGTTGAGACACTCGTGGTTCTAGGGACCGCTTGGGGGCTGGGTGTGCTTTAGGAAATCTGGAGCCCCTGGGTCTGGGGAGGTGCTGGTGAGAAGGCTAACGGGCACCATGAGCTCTCAGGGCCAGAAGCAGCTGTCGACTGTTTGAGAGGCTTTCAGAGGCTTTGTTCCCGCAGCCTCTTGAGGGGGACATCTCTTCAGACTGCTAGCAGCCAGAAGTGGCTGGTGTGCCCTTGCTCCTCTCAGGACTGGTGGGGCTTACCCTTTACCTCCTCGTCCTGCCTGGGCCACGAAGGCACCACTCAGATGACAGGCCACCCAGAAGGCAGGTGTGTGTGGCGCACGTGTGTGTGGATGGTGTGTATATTTATGAGGAATGTGTGCGTGTGTGTGTGAGTGTGTGTGTGTGTGTGATATATGTGAGTGTATGTGTATATGTGTGTGGGGTGTGTGTGTTCACATCGTATGAAGGTGTGGGTGCCACCACATCTGGCCTAGCTGTGGAAGGGGCTCAGAGCTGGCCTCAGCCCAATCTCATCTCCTTCTCCTGATCCCTTCCCCTCCCTCCCTGACAGTGTAGAAAGCCCATGGCTCTTCCCTGTAGGACTGTGGCTTCCATCTCACTTTCATCTACTCCTCCCCCAGGCCAAGGGCTTGATGATAGACAATATCCAGGGACAGGGAGGAGAAAGCAGGTTCTGGTGGAGGGAGGCTGTCCTCTCCCCCGTACTTTGGCTCTGGACATAAGGGCACCTGCAAATGGGCAATTCCCCACAAGCAATCCAAAATCTTACCTCATAAATATAATCAAAGAGCTCTAGTATTGTGAGGATACTAGCACCAATAAACAATCCCATCTGACCACCAATATCACCTAGAGAGAGAGAGAAAAGACCAAAGGTTCGGCTTTACTCACAGTGCTTCCAGGAAGGGGCGAAGACACTACGAACTCGGGAGCCAGACCCTCTGAACAGTTCCCCCTCCTCAGTGCACCTGGGCTTGTAACTGGAAGGCCAGGCCTTGACAAGACTTCCCTTGGTGCACAGCTCCGAGAGATGATGGTCTGTGGTACCCAGTGGGGACGGAACTAACCTGAACGCTTATTATTGGGGCTAGAATAGACCTCATAGGCTAATAGTCTTGTCAGTTACACTCAGAACCACACTGATTAGGCCTTGTTTTCACTCTGGGCTGGAAATATAAATAAGGTGTGTGTGGTCCTTGCCCTGGGCAAGGGCACAGTCTAGCCTGGACACACATGTCAGGGGTCTGGGAACAGTGGCACAGAAAGCTTTCCCCACGCCTGGTCTAATCATGACATGGGGCCCCTTTAACTCTTAGGATGAGGCCCCTCACCCCTAGGAAGCACCCCTGTCTCTCTCACCTAAAGGTAAATAAATGCTCAGTGTGGTTTCTTCTTAGGGCAAGAATCTTGCCCTGGGGTGCGTGGGCCCCTTGACCAAAGTTCTAGACTGGTCTTCAGATCTCCCTGCATCAAACTCCTGGGAGACTTGTAATCAGTGTAGATGCCTGGACCTACCCTAGGTGTATAAAATCAGGATCTCTGGGGTTGGGAGTCAGAAAGTCAGGATTTTTAGTTTCCCCAGGTGGTTCTCGGGCCCATCGGAGCCTGAGAAACACGCTCCTGTGGGAGCTTCAGATGGCCACAGAGTTCCTGAAATGGAATGAAACTGCTGTGTGTGTATGCCTGGGCATCTGCAGTGGGAGAGCTCAGATCTGAGAAGCTGTTGTCAGAGTCTCCAAGGGGTTGTGATCCCCTAAAAGCCCCAAGGTGCTTTGCTCCATCGCTCTCTGGGGGTCCAAGCTTAGAGGGGCCACCAGCTCGCTGTGTGACTGTGATAGGTCCTGACCTTCTCAGTAGCTTTTCCTTCAAAGAACACCTGGTGGTGGAGGTGACTGGGGGGGAGGTTGGAGGAGATGAGCTGTGAAGTCCTTCCCAGTCGTAACTAATCTCTCAGACTGGGTTGCGGGGAGTGCTGGGAGTGGGGGGTGTTGTTGGCGGTGGTTATATAGTCCTACTGAGGATTCCAGGCTGACCTCTCACTCCTCCACTGTTACAGCTGGGAGGAGCCCAAGAACCATACCCCCAGGTAAACAAGTGGGGATGGTGGGGGAGGGGGTGCTTCCTAATAGGACTTGGGGCTGGTCTCAGAATGGCTCCCCTTCATTCCTCCTCTCCCCCAATGGTCACTCTAATATCCCTAATGGAGGCTCATTGGAAAGCGCCCACCTGTGTGCACGGCAGGTGTGAGTGTGTACCTGAGTGTGCATCAGTGTGACTGAGCGTGGCGTACGAGCCGGGCGCTGCGCATGCACACGTCTGTGTGGAAGCAGGCAGCACGTCTGCCCATCAGTGGCTTTCTGTAGGTGGCTTTCTACGTACAGGACAGGTACCCTGAGTGTTTCTAAGTGTGTGTGAATGTGGCTTGGTGGAGGTGGGCGCAGGGTGTCTGGGTGTGTGGAACGTAAGCACGTGTAGGTGTGAGTGTGTGAGCACGGGCAGTCGTATGGAATGAGTGTGTGAGGGCGTCGGCTGCAGCAGGCGTGCACGTAGGTGTCTCTGTAGCTGAATGGCTTGCATGTGGGTTGGTGCAGGTGCACACAAGGTGCGTGGCTCACCATGGTGTGTGTGTGGCTGTTGAGATGCAGCGTGCATTGAGGCGAGGGTGGGCCTCCTGGCAGTGAGGTAAGGGCCTGCCTGAGTTTGGGCGCCGAGGGTTCGCACGTGGCACACACTCTCATCAGGGAGGTCCAGATGGCAGCATGCTTTTTTCAGCAGGCTATTCTGGGTGGGGACAAGATGCTGGGATATGCTCATTCTCCTATCTGATGCAGAGAAGAGCCGTCCCTCCTGACAGATTCAGAGATGAGGCCTTCCTGGTTCTGTGTGTGCGTGTGTGTGTGTGCGTGTGTGTGTGTGTGTGTGTGCGTGTGTGTGTGTGTGTGTGTGCGCGCACACCTATGTGAGGAGCAGAAGAAATGAGAGGGGAGGAGGCATGTCCTGAGTCTTCTTTAGGAGACAAAGGTGGCAGGCAAGTGAGGGACCTATATCTCCGGTGCACGGCCTCTACCTTGGGCCCAGGACATGAGTCTTGAGGCCCAGGTCCTTTGGCCACAACAGCCTCCGAGGAGTGAGTGACAGTTACTTTAACCCAGCTGGGACCCAGCTGTGGCCCCAGCTTCCTGGGAGAGGTGCAGAATGCTCAGACGGTGCCTAGAAATACCAGCTGGGGCCTGGCCTCTGGCCTGGAGGCTGTCCGGATATCAGAAACAATTCTTAGTACAACTTTTGTGTGCTGG
Organism: Cynopterus sphinx; assembly: GCA_030015415.1. NCBI lineage: Eukaryota > Metazoa > Chordata > Mammalia > Chiroptera > Pteropodidae > Cynopterus > Cynopterus sphinx. The sequence goes on along the minus strand of CM057385.1, from coordinate 31,297,408 downwards.
GGCTTTCTCACATTTAACCATCACAACAAACATTTGAAGTGAGTTTTAGTAGACCTATTTTATAGCGAGGGGAAGCAGCTTGCCTCCATTCTCACAGCTGGTCTTTCTTCTATACTTCCAGGTAGAAGGTGTCTGTCCCCTTCCCCCGACCCCTACTCCCAGGATGACACTCTCATCTGGTTCAGCTCACATGGACACCGGCAGCTATTTTTCCTTGTAGGAACAGGCAACAGACCCTTTCTTGAAAGTGAGTGGGAGCTGTGAGGAGGGCCCAAGGGGCATGTTTTCTAACTGTCCACCCTCAAGAGTCTTGCAAGTTTTGCGCTGGGCTGTGGCAGGGTCGAAATGAAACTGCTGCATCCATTATGTGCCAACGGGGCCAGGGGAACTGATGAGAACTTGTGTAGGGTGGCAGTCAGGTTTGTAGATATCTGGGGACAAATGGCCCTTCTTCTATGTTTAACAAAGAACTCAGCCCAGGGGTGACACCTGGCCTCAGTGCAGCAATTGCTTTCCAGGTAGGCACTCCACTGGGCGCCCTCACTGTGTCCACCACCTGGGGACCACCCACAGCTCAGCCGTCATTCACTTGATGGCTCTTTCTTCCTGCCACAGCCCCAAGGCTGACTCCACCCTGGGGACAGAAGGCTATGGGTTCCAAGGCGGCAGCTCTGGAAAGGCCGTGAGAGACTGTTAGCTCACCTGCCTCACTGTGTCGATGGGGAAACCGAGGCAGCATGAATTAGATCTAAAACCTGCACCACACTGAGTTCTTTTCGTTCTGGGACAAGAGGAGTGCAAGGAGAGAGGGAACAATGAGTGACTATAAAGGCTAGACTCATTGGGAGGCTTCTCTATCTACCTTTCTGCCTGCCACCTAGTTGCCCATCCCCACTCCCTCCCACCCCTATACGATGTGGAAATTTGTGCAATAGATACTTCGACTTACCAAGTAAGGCAGCAACTTCATACGCCTTCTTCTGTTCAATTGTCTCGTAATTGAGAGCTTCAAAAAATATATCCAGAACAAGGATGTTCTCTCTGCAGGGGGAATGTTCAGTACCACACATGGTTAGAACCATCGGGATCCACAGGGACCATCTAACACAGCTGTCCCATAGACAGATGGAGAAACTGAGGTCCAGGGAAGTGAAACAACTGGCCTGAAGTTCCAGCTGGATAGTGGAAGAGCTGGGGCATGAGACCAGTAGTCCCAGCTCCCAGCCCAGTGCTCTTCACAGGCCTGGAGGCATGTATCAGCTGTCTCCTTTGGCCCCTTATTTCTCCTTCCCTCTTTGGATGTTTTCCACGAGTCCCACCTGGCCCTCAGGTCCTTGGGCCTCCAGAGAGTCTGCCCGCGTCCTTACCTGCAGTTGAACCCAGGACTCTCTTGACAAGGCTTGCCTTGCCTGCCCCAGCTGACATCCCCTGCTCACTCCTGAGATGTCCCCAGGCTCCCACTGGGATTTACAAGCTTCTCCTAGTGGGAGGTCCTACCCTGGCATTGCCAAATCAGCTGCCAGAGCCAGGGAGGGTTTTCGGGTGCAAACCTACACATGGCTGGGGGGTTTTCTGGCAGAAGCACTCTGGTTCCCATTTGCTCCTTGGGGCAGGTGTGCTAACGAGACACATCTTGGCAGGGGAAGCTGTTACTGTGTGCAGAATGTCTGCTAGGCAGCAGGACCCGGCAACTTCTACAGTTCCCCATCTCCTTCCACGCTGCTCACAATGCCTTCAGAGCCCCGGTCCCCGACCCACTGAATGAAAGCAGCCAGGTATGGAGACATCAGCCCCAGGATGGGCTTCGGGGCCTATGTTGGCAGGAGGAAGAGGCTGGGGAGAGAGGATGCCCCTTTCTCCACACAGGGCTCTCTGAGGTACCACTCGGAGTGTCACCATCTCTTGCCTGGTTTATGGCAACTGCCTCCTCACAGGCTCCCTTCTGCCCATCTGGCTTTCTATCCATCCTCGAAACTGCAGCCTGAAGGATCTTTCTAAAACTGCTAAACTAATTCAAATTAAATAAAATCACAGTTCCGTCCCCAAGTCACTCAAGCTACATCTAGAATGTTCAATGGCCACGTGTGGCTGGTGGTTACCGTGAGGGACATCACAGACATACAACACGGAAGGTCCTACGCAAGAGCAGTGGTCTAAAATACGAATCTGAGACTGCCACCTGCTTGAAGCTCTCCAGTGGCTCCCTATTCTCTTAGGATAAATTCCGCTCCTTGCCCACTCTCCCCCTTGCCCAGCTCGGCCTCCAGCTCAGACATGGCTACCTGGCCCGGCTTCCCCTCGCAGTTCCTTTGTCTGTCCTGTGCTGATTCCCTCTCCTGAACCTCTGCCCAGGACACCCTCTCCTGCTGTGTCTTTCATTCATTTATTCTGTAAAAAGATATCTTTTGAGCAGCAGCCTTGTACCAGACACTCCACAGAGAACAAAAAAGGAAGGCTTCTACCCTCAGGGAACTTTCAACCTAGTGGGGCAGGAAATGCACACAGGAATATAGGAGTATACACGGTGGTGAGTGTCATGAAGGAAAACGTGAATGCTTTGAGAGAAAAATAATCGGGGGCCTAATTTAACTGTTCGAGGAAATGACATTTAAATAAAGGCCTGCCTGATGAGGGACCACTTAGGTGAAGAATAAGAGGAAAAGCATTCTAGGCAGAGGGAACCGAATGTACAAAGCCTACGTGGAAAACTCCTATCCATCCTTTAAAACATTCTCATGGAAAACTCCTACACGTCTTTAAAACATTCCTTGACTGCATCCCCATGCAAGGTGCAGCCAGCACCCCCCGTATTGCCTGAATCAGCCTTTATAGCATTCGGTGTGTACTTGTCTCCCCACCAGACTGTAAGCTCCTGAAGGGCAGGGGCTACGTCTTAATCCTCTTTGTCTTCATATCCCGAGTGTTGAGCACTGAACTTGGCGCACGGTGGGTGCTCGATTAACGTCTGCCAAGTGGAACTGCTGACTTTTGCCCTCTTACTTGATTGCCCCCAATTTCCTCCTGATCCATATGCCCCTCCCAGCTCCCCCATCCACTATGCCCACTGAGCTTACGAGATATATTTTTCTGATTTGTTAAATTTCTTCTCAAGGTACTTGGCTGACGTCTTGCTGGGGATCTTCACCATGGAGAGCTCTTTGTTGTACCGGGTCAGGTTGCAGGGTGTCCTGCAGAGACAGTAATTACTGTCCTTTTCCGCCAGCAGACCTGGAGGGGAGGCAGGGCTTAGTCAGGTGTGGGGACCAGGACCTCTGGGCCCAGAGCAGTTGGGTCCAGCAGCAGAGAAGTGAGTCGCGAGGGGGTGCCTTCCCGGGTTAGCGAGGGTGTGGGGCGAAAGGAAGAAGGGGAGCTGGGCTTTCGCTTTAGGTTGCGGGTGTGACCTCTCATAAAGAAAGGCCCACTCTTTCTAGGTTATTCTTGGTCCTGTTTTCCTTCTGCTTCTTTTACTGATGTGCCACCCATTAAAACTGTTGAAAAGGCACCACTTTTGGAGAATGGACTCCAAGGGGGTCCCCGGCCCCTTCAACTTCCTAGGGCCGCCTTCTCTGCTCCTAGCCTCAGCGTTCTTATCTGCAAAGTGGGCCCCCTGTCAAAGGCGAATGTGGGTGACCGTTTTATCTGAAACCCAGGGCTCTGTGGGATTCCCTCTGGGGCTCCCTCATAGCCAGCGCCCACCCCCTCTGCCCGCTGGGTTAGGACCCAGGCAAAGATTTGTAATTCCTCTCCCTAGAGGCCAGAACACTTTTCTCTCTCTCCTCTCCTTTCATTTAGGAGCAGGTGGTTGACAACATCATTTCCCTCCCTCTCTTTCCTCTAACCATCAGTGTTTCTGGCTGCCCATGGGTTTTATTGATTCTTCACTTCAAGGAGAGACTGAGCCTCTGCACACATCAGAAGTCACTCCCTCTCCTCCAGGCCTCCCCACTCGTCCTCCTGGAAGTATCTGGACATGTAAGTCCAGAGTTGCCCCTGCTTAGTTCCAGCAGTGTCGCTGCTGAATGAACTTGAGTCCATGTGATTTAAAAATTTTCTCTGCTTGTCTTGATTGTAAACCTGGAGAGAGGCAGTCCTGTGGAGTGGGTCTAACTTTGGGCTTGAGGCAAACATCCAGCAGGCCAGGGTGAGAGGAGGAGAGGGAGCGCTTGGGTCCTTGCACTTGCACATGTGATATGTATAGCAGGCCTCTTCTCTCCCTTCCCCCAAACCCCCAAGCTCAACAGAGCATGCAAAGACTGATCTGCGTTACGTAACCTTGGCCTCTCTATGTGAACCACCCCAGTGTGTGCGGGACAATATCACCAAGGTTCTTTGGTGCCCATCACCATCCTCCCTCATCTCTGTCCCCTCCTCTGCATTCCTCAGGGTCCTCCATTCCCCCTAAAATCTTCTCTTTTCTCTATACCTCTCTACCTCCTTTCTTTCTCCCAGTGCCCTTTCCAGCCCTCATCCACCCTGCTCTCCATCTCCCTCCCTTGCTCCTGAAGCCACACCACCCTGTCCAGCCTCTTTCCCTTCACTCTTCTCTGCTTTCCCTTCCACTTGATCTCTCTTCCGCACCCAGAAGGTCTCCAAGGCCTCCATCTCAGAGCCCTCCACCCTTCATTCCATCTTTTCCCCCGTACTGACCTAGGGCAGGCTCTGCACATTCCTTGTGCTGCTCAGGGGTACAGAAAGGGGCATCCCCTGCAAAGAAGAAACACAGGGAGAGGTACTCAGGCAGCAACGCCTCCCCTCCTGGGCCTGTGGGAGGGGAGCACATGTCATTACTGGGGAGGGGCAACAGTCTGCGAGTGGACAGTCAGAAGGAGGCCCTCAATCAGGGCAGCAAGGACACAGTGTACCTAGAACCAGAATGTTGGCTTCTGATCTGCTCTGTGACCTTGGGCAGGCAAATATGGGTCCCGCCTGGCTAACTTCTCCCAGATTGCTATGAACGTGCAATGAGCTCATGTGGGAGATAAGTAAGAAAGCCTTGATGACTGAAAGTGGGGAGGCAGTGGCAAACACCTACTAGGTCCTGGGCATGCATCAGCATCCTTAACCCACACAAATTCTCTCCGAAGTATCTGTTTTACCCATAAGAGATGAGGCCTAAGTATTTCGCCTTCTCAGGACACCAGAGTGGCAGTGATGGAGGTAGGCTTTGGGCCCAGGTCAGTCTGATCCCGAGGCTGGGCTCTTTCTATCACAGCACACTGCTGTATGAGAGGAGGTCTGTTTTGTAAGTTCCTTTTTGCCATGCCCTCAATTCCACATTAGCAACTGGGATGCCAGTAACAGAGTCTTGGGTGGAATGATTAAATCCCTGCTGCTCACCCTGAGCTCGGGTTCCATGGGGGAAACCTCACTGGCTGTTGAGCCAGTCTGAGTAGCAAGCAGGTAATGCCAACTACTGCTAGATTGCTCTTTCTGTCATCTCTTTGTGGAAATCTGGGACCATTTTTTTTTTTTTTTACTTTTACCAAGTGCTAAAGTTAAAGTTCACCACAATGTCTTTCCTTTCCCATTTCCTGAAACACCTTTTTTTCAAGAGCTGAGGAGCTGTTACACTCCCTCCTTTCTAATAATAGTAACTTAACGCATGCTTCCCTTTCTGCATTGTCTGATAGGCAGCTCAGAGGCAATTTTAAAGACCAGTCATTCTAATCTTAGATTACTAAACCAATTACTGATTGCTAATGAAATAATTCAGAATTTAGCTAGGAGGATGTTCATTTCAGCATCAATTATAGCAAAGAACAGTTGGTAATGAACTAAATTTCTGAGATAAAGATTTAGTTAAATATAGTTAAATAAAGTATGTTAGAAACATAAAATAGTAGCCATTAAATACAATAGCAAAGTTCCTGGTACATAGTAGGTCTTCAGTCTATGGTACTTTTGGTTTTCTCTCTCTGTGTACTAACACAACCACCACTGGCTTTTGCAGTTTACAAAACATGTTTAAACCTCTTAGTCTGATTTTATCCTCATCACAACCGATGTTTGTGTTTTAAAGATACTGAGGTAAGAACAGAGAGGTTTAGAAACTTGGGCCAGGACACACAGCAGGTGAGTAGAGGACCCTGAATAAGAATCCAAAGCCCCTGCCTCCAGCCTGTCATCCTTCCATCATGTGACACCAAACTTTCTGCTTTAATTAGCCCTTGCCCCCTGCAACTTCTGCCTGTGACATGCTGACCGCCTCTAATGAGATCGCCGTAGGCACTATTAGTCTGATCACAGAAATGTCAGCACATGCATATTTATTTGTTGGCAAATGGACTTTTGAAAGAATGCCGGGCATGTGGATGCAAGAAGGGAGACATCTGGATGAAAGCAACAAACCTCTGGGCATTTGAATATGTGTCATACCAGGATGCAAGACTTGGAACATCCAGATATCTGGACACTAAACTCTAGGAGGAGGTAGGAGCAGCAAACAACCAGTAAACATATTGAGCACTGGGAGGAATGTTCCCTAAACATCTGGATGCTTCTGGATACCAGGGTGCTGCCTTGGTTGCTGGAGTGGATGTTTCTACCTGCCCTCGAAATGTCTGGGCACCAAGTCACAGTCTTGACAGAACAACATCCCTTCGGATGCTACTGGAGTGGGTGAAGTGTGTCCCATTAGTGTGAGAAATGCAAAGAAGACCCCAGGTGGTCCCTGTCGGGACGCTGAGGCCACCCTTCCCCTGGCACTGACCTGGCATGTGGACCATGCGGCAGTTGCAATTCTCTACAATGTAGCGGGTCTCACAGTCAATCCTACAGGCGGTGATACTGTAAACAGGAAAGAAGTCGAGTCCCATCTCTGCGGATCGGCACTCGCCCCACGGTGGAGGCAGGTATGTGAGCTGCAAGACAGGAAGGTGGTGGCAGCAGTCAGCCCTGGAGGTTCAGCCTCCACAGACTTAGTGGCTCATTCATTCACTTATTCAATCAGCAAACAATTATTGAGCATCCACTGCGTGACAGTCTAAATTCCACTGACCTCACAGACCTTCAATATCTGGCTCCAACACCATTTTTCTTAGTTTATCTTTTATAATCTTCCCAGGAATGCTGATCTTCTTAGTCTCTTACACATGCCACATGTCTTCCTACTTCCATGCTTTGTCATGTCCCACCTCTTGGAACAACTCAGTTAAATTCTACCCTCTTGGCTTGGGATGTTGGGACCCCAGACCTAGACCTGGAGGACCAAGCCTGGAGGAAGGTTCAGAATGAAATGGCCTTAGGTATAAGCCTAACTTGTTGTTTATGATCCTTGGCCCTGATTAGAGCAACTCTCCAGTGTCGTGCTGTGGAACATGTCATTCTTATACTCAGAGGTCCGATGGCCATAACATTTTCCAACACCTATTTACTTGCCTCCTGGGGACAGAGAAGGTGAAGGATAAGGGAGCCAATGGGCTAAAGGTTGTCGAGCTCTTACTATGTGTTAAGCCCCAAGCCAAGTCCTTTACACTTTTTTTTAATCGAAGAATAAAAAATACAATAAAATGCACATGTTTTCTGTACATAGTTCAGCAAATTCTGAAAAACGTATATTCCTATGTAATTACCACTTCGATCAAGATATAAGACATTTTAAATCAGTCTAGAAAGTTGCTTCCTATTCCTTTCCAGTCAGTCCCCCACCTGCACAGGCAATCACTGTTATAGATTCTGTCACCATGGGTTGGATTTGCTTGTTTTCAAATTTCATGAAAAAAAAAATTTGCACTATGTGCTCTTTTGTGTCTGGCTTCTTTTGTTCAACACAGTATCTGTTACACAAAGCAAACTTCAAGACAAAGATATTGTAGGAGATAAAGAGGGTTATTCACAATGGTAATAGGGTTAATTCATCAAGAGGATATAATAATTTTAAATATGTATTGCCTAACAATAAGTTTCAAAAAATCCATGCAGCAAAAATTGACAGAACTAAAGGGAGAAATAGATACACCTATAGTTAGAGATTTTAATATTCTTAGTAACTGATGAATAAGTAGACACAATGTCAGTAAAGATATAGAAGATTTAACACTATTACACAACTTGACCTAATTCCCTTTTACAAAACACTACACCAACAAGTACAGAACACATATACTCTTTAAGTACAAACGGAGCATTTACCAAGAACGCATATGCTAGACCATAAAACAAATTATAAAGAAATGAAACCACAGGCAGTATGTTTTTTTGATGAAAGTGTAACTAAATTGTAAATAATAACAGTGAGTAAAAAGAGAGATGACACAAGTTACCAATATTAGGAATGAAAGAGAAGACATCACTGCTGATTCTACAGGCATTTAAAAAATGATAAGATTATTATATACAACCCTTTGTTAATAAATCTAAAACTTAGATAAAATAGGCAGATTCCTTGGAAAGTAAAAGCAGCAAAACTTGCACAAGGAAGAAATAGAAACTTCAATCTTATGCCTACTGTTTATCTTTTCCCATTCTTTTAGTCTTTTTTGTTTATCCTTTTACTTTTAATATGTCAGAATATTTATATATTTAAGATAATCTCTTATAAATTACATTTGAATGTCGCTATTTTATCTTTTCTGACAATACTGGAGGGTTCAATTCACTCACATTTAATGTAATTCTTAATACGGTTGAGTTGAAGTCCACTATCTTGCTTTGTTTCTTATTTGTTTCCACTGTTATTTCTTCCTTTGTCATCTCTTTCTTGACTCCTTTTTGGGCTGAGTGTTGTTTTGATAGTTCATTCTGTTTCTTCTGTTGGGTTTGATGTATACCTCTTTATATTGTTATTATTATTGTTGATCTAGGCTTTGTAGTATGCACCCTTAACTGATCACAGCTTATTTTCAATTAATATTCTACCACTTCACATATAATTCTAATTACATCCCTTCCTGTTCGTTATTCTTTCCTGTACTGAATTTCCATTTGATATCAGTTCTCTTCAGTCTGAAAACTTCCTTGAATACGTCTTACAGTATGGGCACATGTTTTACTTGTGGCTCACTTGTGGGAATTTCCTCGGTTTTTGTTAATCTATAAAATGTCTTAGTTTTGTCTTTATTTTTGAAACATATTTTGGCTATATATCGAATTCCAGGTTAAGCGTTTTAGCATTTCAAAGATGTCCCACTGTCTTCTGCCTTCATTGTTTGAGAAACTCGAGCAATCAGTTATATACTTTTCATCTCTTCTGTGTACACATTGTCATTTTCCTTCTGACTGCTTTTAAGATTTTCTCTTTTTTTGATTCTTAGGATTATAACTATGCCATACCTAGGTGTGGTTTTCTTTGTATGTATCCTGCTTGGGGATTTTGCTGAGGTTCCTGTAACTGTGGAATGATGCTTTTGAACAAATTTAGAATAATATCTAGCCAATATTTCTTTACTTATCTTTCCCCCCATTCTCTTTCTCTCTGTTCTTTCTGGGATTATATGAATGTTGGACTGCTTGATTCTGTTCCACAAATCATCAGGGCTCTGTTCACTTTTATCAGTCCTTTTACTCCTTGTTCCTCATTAATCAGATAATTTCCATTAACCTGTCTTCAAGTTTGATGTTTACTTATTGTTTTCAATACAATCTCCTGATCATCTTATCCAACAGGTTTTAAATGTCAGGTAATTGTAATTTTCAGCTGCAGGTCGACCTTTTAAAAAACGTTTCCATATCTTGCCTAAAAGTCTTTCATTATTTACATCTCTTTCCGCAATTATTTAACATACTTATCACTGTAATTTTAAACTTGCTATTTTCTAATTTCAGCACAGGTTATATGTGGATTTGTTATTACTGATTGTTTTGTTTTCATATTTTCCCTCTTTCTTTACACGTACAGTAGTTTTTGATTGTATAGTGGAGGACATAGTCATTTTTTATTGTATGTTGGACATTTTGGATAACTCTATAGAGTGACCCCAGACCAGTTATCTTCCGTTGAATTTCATGGAGTTTTATTCTAACAGGCAGTAAACATGGCGAATCACTTTGATTCTATGAAGATGCTCTTCAGGCTTTGTATAAGAATGGGTATATTTTAGTTTTTCCCTTAGCCCTTAGTCTTAGAATGTGATCTGAGCTCCTCAGGATGGCACTTCTGGGATTTCAGTGAAAAGCCTGAAGTGTTTATCAAGTCTCTTTAACTTAAATTACAAAAAATCTGTCTCCCTTGCATTGTCAGCCACTGCTCAGCTCTTTTAAATTTTGTCCTGGGCTTCTTGGAGTGGTTCCCCATCCATATGAAGTTCAACGTGCAGGGTATGATTTTAAGGAAGGACCCTCTGTGGGCCCTTCCTTTCTATGATTTCTCTTCTCATTTTCAGCCTTTCTGGTAATCCTGAATTCTGACTTGTGACTTTTTAACTCAATGATTGCTGCGTTCAGCTTGAGCTGTATCTCCAGTATTCTATTAGAACTTTACGTGCCCTTAAGGAAGGGGTCAGATAAATAAATGTGTATTTTACCCAGTGTGGGTCCCTGTCCTCAAGAGCTGTATACCCTCTAGTTTCTGCCTGCTTTAGTCTCTCTCAAGTGACATCAAAAAGAAGTTTTAAAATATTTTGTCCAGAGTTTATAATTGCTTTGTCCAAGAGGGTTAGTCTGATAAAAGCTGTTCTCCCATTCTGAGAAACAAATCTCTATGCTTATTTTATTTAACATTCACAGGACTCCTTTGAATAGGAGATGTTCCTATTCTCACTTTATGAATGAGGAACGTGAGTATTATAAAGGTTAAGTAGCCTGTTGAAGATCACATACCTGTCAGTGGCAGAGACACTGGGAATTTTTGACTCCAGCCTAGTGCTTGTTACACTATACTACATTGTCTCTATAGGACAATAGGTAGAAGAGAGGGAGAAACACACCAGAGAGAACTTTCAGAGCTTTTCTCTTTTGTGTTTATCTAATGGCTCTTTTCTTCTTTTTACATGCAGATTTGCTTTACTATCTATCTCATCTCTCTTTGGAGTTCTCGAGCTGAACAGACTTTTACACAAACTTCCTATTTGGCCTTGGATAAACTCTCTTCTGGACCTTAGTTTCCCCATTTGTAAATAGAAAAGATTTGGGGGTAGGTTTGATTTTCTATGATGAGAAGGATTAGGTCCCCTACGTTGCTTAATGTTGGACCAATAAACACACAGACTGGATTTGGGAAGGGCTAATAGTGACTTTCGGCAAGGCTGAGGGGCTAAAATGATATAAATGAACTTTTGGGGGGATTCATTTATTTTTATCCTGCTAAAACAGGTTCCCACAATAGGTGAACCAAGAACGTAGCTGGTAAAGCTCTGGTGATGCTGTTTAGGGATGACCACTTCCCTCTCCCCCGTTTTTGTTTTTTGCAAAGGTCTTGATTCATGTAACATGGCTACCTTGCTGCAGCTGGTTCATCATTTGTTCCATCAGCTTTTCTGAAGCTTCACGCATCACGGCGGATGGAAAATCAGAGCGTGTGCAGCATCAACTCTTGCTTACCGATGAGTGTCTGAAAGCGGGTTGGAATATTTGTTTATCTCGGGCAAGAAATGCCTCAGGGAAACCTTGAGGCACTGTCTTCAAATATCTGAAGAGCTGTCTCAGGGAAGAAGGATGAGATTTGTTTGCTGGCACCCCAAGGGAAAGACAGACACAAGAATAGTTGTAATAAGGAAAGTGGAGACCATGATAACATTTATTGATGTTGTAGGTACCATGTTAGGCACAGTACTTGCATCACCTTCTTTATCTTCAAGAAGGATAAATTCTGTCTCAACTTTCTAATTCATTAGTATGATTCAATAATAAAATTACTGTCTTGGGAGTAAGTTCCCCATCACAAGGCATGTTCAAATGGAAGCTACCCAACTACCTGAATGGGATAGGAAGAGAGAGAGTCAAACATTGGGTGTGCAGTGGATGAGGTGACTTCTAAAGGCTCTTAAGCCGCTATGTTTATGATTAGACCCTAAATCTGTTATTTCGATTTAAAAACTCGAGGCAGTAAAATGAGCCAAACAGAACCTTGAACCCCACTCTTTCACAGACCAGCTGTGTGACGGGTAAGCGACACAGCCCCTATCCCCTATCCTCAGCATTTAGTCTCCTCATCGAATTAAATGAGATAAATTAAGTGCGCAGCAGTTAGTAGGTACCCACGAAGGCTTAGTTACCAATCCCTTCCTCTAAATTACTCTTTATATTTTTTACCCCTTTCATTCATTCAACAAATAACCCAGCTCCACCTCTGTTCTTATGATTCGGTTCTCTAAAACAGCAACTCTCTGCCCTTTCGGGGTCAAGTTATTTTGAGTTGGGTTTATTAAGGTAAGAACTCCTGCTAATTCAGACTTCAAAGTCAAGATGAAAGCAGGACACTGGATCTAGCGATATTGAGCTGGGAGAGAGATATGGGCTGGACACGTAAAGGTGGGAGTTACTGGCACATAACGAAGCTGCGGGGTGGATGAGCCAGCCCAGGGAGAGAGCAGAGACGCCCAGCGCTGAGCCTTGAAACGTTCCTCCCTTTCTACGACAACTGGCCCTCCCGAGTACCAATTGTTCATTTTGCTGTGGAACTGGTAGCTTTGGATAATTGCTTAAATGTATGAACTGAGCAAAGAACCCAGAACTTTCGGGGCTGAAAACTCTGGTGCTTGCCTCTCATTGTTCACTGTCTCAAAAAGGGATTCTTTCTATAGTCGCTTTCATTTGATAGCCAGAAGCTTGCGTTTGCTGCTTCCCTGCCCTCTGGACACCCTGTGCTGCTGCTCAGCCACTGGCTGTCTCTCCCGCCCACGGATGCCAGGCGGGCCAGCAGGTGGCGATGCAGTCAGCGCCGCCGCCACAAGCCTGTCACTACAGTCAGGGCTGCCCCCAGGGAGCGGGCCCGTCTCCTAGGTGCTGGCCAAGCTGCCTCGGCCTTTTCCCTATGTGCAGCCCACAGTCTGAGCTTTGGCTGGGATGCTGCTGCGGTGGGGATGCTGAGAGGATGATGAAACTGCAAAAAAAAAATATTTTTTCTGCTCCCGGAAAGGATAGGAGAGGCATGAGGAGAGAGAAAGGAGGAGGGAGACAAGGGGGGATGCCCGGCTAGCTCACCTGATGCCCACCTGGCTCTTTTGTTATGTCAGCCATTTGGCCTCTTGCTTCAGTGATGGCACAAGATGCTAACCTGGACCAAGTCCCTTTAGGCTCAGGGATACCCCCGACAGGTTCCTTTCCAGACTATTCCAGGGCCTTGGTTCCAGCCTGTCTGGCTCTCTCCTCCTCCTTGCTAACCTACCTGGCCAAGATCCTGGTCCCCCTGCTGGGAGCACCCATGCTAAAGGCACGTGCTCTGTGGTCAAACCCAGCTGGGTTTTAATTCTGGCTCCACTACTTAGAAGGGGATTTTTATCAAGTGGCTGAGCCTCCCTGACCTCCCCTCTCTGCTAGAGAATCACACTGAGATATTAGGTACGTCAGAGGGATCCTGTGAGTTTTGAACGCAAGATACGTATAACCCAGCTGTCATCTTTCAGTCTCTGTCCTGTGTCATGTAGACAGGATGTGAACTCAGGCCCTTGTTAAGTTCCAGGGAAAGCCACTTGCTCAAGGCCATTAGAACACATGGATGATGCCAGAAAGAGCTGGGGAAGGGGGGTCAGCATCAGCAAAGCTCCTTTCTCTTGCCCAGTTCTGGCCCTCTCCCCGACTCTCTTTCCTTATGTTCTTTGCCATCCTTTCCAGGAGCAAAATCAACATATTCTCAAGTATTTGCCTAAGGAAAGGTGGTTCTACAGGGATTCTGAAGCTGAATGTTAAGATATTTTTTTCTGCCTGTTCTGTAACAAGATGAAACATCTCCAAGAGTGCCTGATGCATAGTAGATGTTGAATAAACCGGAGCCATGGTGTCGTTGTGAGTCATTATTGACCTGTCCTCTCCCCACTAGCGGGTTGGCTCATGGAGTGCAGTGACCAGGGAGCAGAGCCCACCTGGCTGTGCCTTCGAATGCATAACAGATACACACTCTGATGACCAGAAGTGCAGAGGCACATTCGGACGACCTGTGGCCCCCACTTATTGTGTGTTATTTCTGAAGTCTTCTCTCTGGGATCTCTACCTGTGTGTTACTGACTGGAAAACCAGCACTCAGCAGTTTTGACCACTCTTCATGATTGAGCCAGAAATTAAATGTAGTGGGTGGTGCAGTGAGAGGTGCACTGCTGGGGCTTCTGGGAAGACGGGCAGCCCTGTTTGTTGGGCGCCCTCATGGCATTAGGTTCTGTGTTGGGCCCTGTAATTGCGTTAGCTCGTTTCCTCTTCTCACCAGGAAGCAAGGTCGGTATTGTTACTCCACTTTACGAATGAGGAAACTGAGGCTCAGTCGGGTTGTATACATTTCCCCGGGTCACCGATTGCATTGATTCCAGGTCTCTCAGGTCTCCCCCACTCTTTAAAGTAAGTTGCAAACTTTCAAAAGCCATAGAACTTCCCCCATCTACTTCAAATAAAATATGACACAGATGCCAATGTAATAAACATGCAAAGGTGACCTGTGGTGGGTGCAGGTGCAGGTGCAGGTGGAGAGCCCAGAGTTTTGTGCTAAGTCTTTTGGCCTCTGTAGTGACCCCGAAGTATCTCTCTGAAATGCCAAGGCTTAAGGTGCAGAGTTTGAGCACACACATGAGGTGCCAGTGACTTACGCGATTCATTGGGCAGGAATTGTAACCTCTCTGAGCTCGCTTATCTGCTCCATAAAATAAGGGGTCTTGACCAGATAGCATCTAAACTCAGAATCTCCAGTTTTGAGTTTATGTGTCTCACAACAATCCAGGATAAAAGGTGAAAAGAGGATGGACTGCTCTGCGATGCTTGGTCTGGTCTTAGTAGTTGGCTTAGAGCGTGTTTTCTTCCCTTCGTGTGTCTGGACGAAAGAATCAAGGTGAGACCAGTGTGGCTCTGGCTGAGAGCCAGCAGAAAGCCCTCACTGTGGGAAAAACTGCCTTGAGAGTAGAGGGAAAAATTCCCTTTGAAATCTGTTTTGCAGAGAACATAGTCAGAAGGGGTGTTCGGCTTGCTCAGAGAGGCTCCCATTGACTAGAAAGTGCTTAGCCTAGACCAGGGTGGCTTAACGGGGATGCAGGAAACAGAAGTGGGGCTGTAGTCTGGGCTGACACAAAAGCCTCAGGAGGGCTTCGTTAGCCCAGCCAGCTCAGTGTCCCGGCCAGCTGAACAGGCACCTCATTAACTCCTAGGATGTGCCAGGCTCCAGGCTGGGCACTGAGGCTGGAGAGGTGAGTAAAATAAGGTACCTGCTCTCCAGGGGCTTTTCTTTTCCTGAGGCCCCTCCTGCCACCATCTTAGAGTGTGTCCCTAGATCCTGGGGTCTGTTCTCTTTCTCTTCCCCAGCCCACACAGCGGAGAATAGTGGGAAGAACACAGCACCACCAGTGAAAGGCTGTGTGGACTTCTCTAAATCACCCAACTACTCTGGGCCTCAAGTTCTCTGTGTGCAAAACAGAGCTAATAATCTGCACCTCACAGGGCTTCCCTGAGGGTTAAATGAGACAAGAGGCATGGAAGTACCTTGCACAGTATTTGCATGTGTTTGTTGAATTTTTAGGTTGGGTAAGCGCTTACGTGAGTCCTTCATTCACGTGTGAGTCACGTGGCTGGCTGGTCCCATGTACCTGTCTCGGTTGGCATGTCCCCCTCTCCAGCCACACCCATGTCTCTTCCTACTTATTGGACCTTGGGCCTCTAGTACAGGGTCTGGCACATAGTAGGTGCTTGAAACTTGTTTATTGAATGAATGAATAAATTGCCAGAGCCATCCTGCTTTCTCCTAGCCCAAGTACAGAACGTGTGTGCAAGGGGCTGCCTTTTCTAAGTCCGGCAGGAGCAGAGGGTCCACCATTTTGGTTCCCATGGGCTCTGCATCAAACCACATCTGAATTCTGGACTAGCTGATGGCAAGTTCTCCTGTGTGACTTCGGGCATGCCACTCAACCTCTCTGGGCTTCTCAGTCTCATCTGTAAGGGGCGGGGTCCAAAGAGCACTGTGCTTTGAGAGGCCCACATTCTAGGATCAGGTGGCCCCATGAAGACTCCCTCGTTTTTCCACCTTCCACTGCAAGTGCAAACTTCTGCCTGGCACATCTAGTTGGAGGGGAAATCAGAGCCTGCTTTATAAGCCATAATTTTCAGTTTGATGTTTTTATTGCATCCTACTGAGTGATTTAAGTGTGTTCACGAATGATTATATTGTGCTCCTTTTAAACAATACTAAAATCAAATCAAATGCTAAAATCAAATCCACAAATCAGTCGGTAAAAGAGGCAGCCCTGGGGTTCCAGGGGCGACATGTCCTTGTATGCAGCCCAAAACCAGTGAGGCACCCCATCCCCCAACTCTGCTGGCTTCAGGAAGAGCTCAACCCACATGGTCAAAGCAGAAGAGATGGCATCAGGAGGAAGAATAAGTCATTGCAAAGAGGTGGAGCAATAATAACGTCTGCCAGTTGGAGTACACCTGGTACACGCCAGGTAGGTGCTTTTCAGAATATTATCTTTTTCAGTTCTCACAATGACTCTGTGAGAATAGGTACTATTTGCCCAAAAGACTGAGCATAGACTGATTAATGATATAGACATGGTTGATGTTTATCGAACTCTTACTAAGCACTGTGCTTGTACTACTCCTGGAGTCCTCACATTATGGGGTTGATACTTCTTTTATCTCTATGGTATATCTGGGAGACTGGAGCAATTAAGTGACTATGGTCATAAATAGTAGGTGGCAGGGCTGGAATTAGAACCCAGCAGACTACGCTTCTAACAACTACCTGCATTGCCTTGTCTAAAGAAGGCATTTACCACAGGGAATGGGGTCTGCTGGAAGCAGAGGCAATTACTGGGTGGGTGGGTAGAGACTGTGGCAGAGATTTGAGAGATGGGAATGTGTGTTCTTCGGACCCCAGTATAGAAATATTGCATTGGTTCGTTAAACAATTTAATCCTCACATTGACCTTGCCAGTTAAATATTATTGCCCCCATTTTACAGATGAGCAAACTGGTAACTTGCCCAACACCACACAGCTAAGAAGCAGCTGAGGAAGGATTCGAATCCAGGTCTGTCCAGCTGCAAGGCAGTGGGTCAGGAGATACTTTAGTCTAGGCTGTGCTGTTATCCTGCTATCCTCTCTTAGGGACTCAGGTTTTTCATCTGCAGAATCTGAGTTCAGACTAGATACTCCAGATGGAGTAGAGTATAGTAAGATGGTGGTCTATAAGGCAAACCAGATGATCGATCCTCATCCCCCCCATTCTGGGCATATGGAAGACATTACCAGTCAGTCACAGATGGGGTCTTAGAACTTATCTAAACACTGCCATTTGATTGAAATCAGAACCTTGAGGAAATGTATTTTGGGAGTCTTCATCTGTAGAAAACACTAAGCTACATACTGCTAAATATTCACATAGACCAGATAAAACTTAGGTAGTATGTTTTACAGAATGTGATTCCCTTGCAAGAGCAGTAACCCCAACTGCCCCCTTGTGTAGGAGCATCTCTGACTGGTGTTGGGACTATCTGGGCCACAGGGGGATTCAGAATTCGGTGCTGGGATCACACACAGGGTTGTTGTTCTGGCTGGAAACTAAGAAGCTGGAGCTGATGCAGCACTTTAACAAGCAAAAAAGATTCCATTTAAAAAGTGAATTTCCCATGGTCTGTGATAATAATACAATATTAAGCTTATATCCACTGCAAACATGTCTGTAAGTGGGAGAGAATGTAACAAGAGCAGAAGATGTGAATTGTTTACACCAAAGAGCAACAGGATGATTTTTTGAAAGACTATAACTTGCCTCATTTTAACATGACTTTCACCTTGGGCCTTGCTGGCTGTAGATATGCCTCTGAAGCTCTACAAGAATCCTTCCAGCTTTGGTGTCATGGGGCAGACATCCTCTGCAGCTTTATTTCCATCCATCCACCTATGCACCCATCCACCTTCCACATGCCCAATAAACATCTATTTAGCACCTCAGCTGTTCTAGGAACACTGCTAGGAATTAAGGCTGTAAAAATGAGTAAGATATGGTCCTTTTGAACACACGTGGGGCATGCACATAACAAAGCAAGTGTTATAAAAGGGTAAAAATGTACAGGAGTAGAGCAGGCACTGAGGATGCATGGCCAGACCAACTCCAAGTGGGGGATCAGAAAAGACTTCATGGAGGGAGTGTCACCTTTGAGCTGAGTCTGGAATGACTGGTCCACTAGGCAGATCAAGAGTGGAAAGGCTGTTTTGGGTCATGGGAACTGCTCAGGCAAAGGCACTCAGGTAAAGAGAGTCCTGGCCTGGGGGAGGAGCCTCAGGCAGCAGACAGAGGCAGCATATGGGTGAGTGTCGGGCTGGGGTGTAGGACGCAGTGCCCGGGAAACAGCCTCAGGTGACTGAAACATTCTCTGTGATTGTTACTGTGCCTCCTGTACTAGCCGTGAATATACAATCACTTGCAGGAAACGGCCCCTGCTAAACCCATGCCCTCCCCTTCCCTGCCTAGTGGAGGAGCGGCCTTGCAGAGTGTGTTTAGTGTGTCTTTGCATGCCGACGCGTCATTATAGTCATATCTTCATCCAGACACAATTTCTTGGGCAAGTCTAGTGGCACGGCTGGCATCATGCTCTCAGCAATTTGCCTTGGTGTGTGATTTGTTGTTTGAAACAGGGAGAGGGGAAGTGTTGCAGGGATGCAGGCGGGGAGGCTGCCTCATGCAGATGAATGAGCTTGGAGTCACACAGCCTGGCTTGGCCGCTTATTCACAGGCTGATGTGGGCCAGGCATTTGCCCCCACAGAACCTGAGGTTTTCTGCGCTCCCTCCGACCCTGGACCGGGCTACTGCCTTCAGTGTCCCTTTGTCTTTTCCTGTCCAGGCTCAGACAGGTTCTCCCTGACTTTTCAGTGTCATAGGGGTCTTCATGACGTGGCACTAGGGGTTCCTGTCTCCCCCAGCCCCTTTCTCTGACCCACGCTCTTAGCTCTGTAAGGTGGAAGTGGCCTTTGGGTTCCAGATTGCATCTCTGCCCTACATTTCCCTGCTCCTCTTTCTCCTCCTCTATCTCCCCCGCCCTCCTTTTTATTTCTGGGTGCAGATCCATCTTTCTAAGAAAATCCCTCAGTCCAATTTCTACCCTTGAGTATCATCAATTCAAGAGTCCAGAAGGGGCCATCAGAACTGACCTCTCTTCATGCTAAACTGGATCATTCCAGAGCTGCTCTGCACAGCTGTGCGAGGCATGAACTGCACCACTCACTCGCACTAAGGCATAAACTGGGCAGCCTCGTTTCTCTACTGCAGTCCCACCTAGGCCTCCACTCTGCTTCTTGGTTAGCCACCCAGCTTCAGTCCCTGTCATCCTACTGATTTCCTTAAAATACACACCTTTATGGTAGCAGTGAGACCTTCCTGTATGAGTGGGTAGGGCAAGAGATTAGGAGTGTGCTTGTAGGGGAACGGATTGGCCTCTGCTCACAATCTCTTTTGGAATGGGGTATGACCTTGGTTTTTTTTTTTTTCCAATGGGTGTATTTGAAACAGAAGTCGGGTTGAGGTTGAAATGTTCACTGAATGGATTTTCTTAACATGGAGCCCACCTCAGTGCATTTGCTACAGTTTTGGCTTTTAGCTCCATTCAAATCCACTTTCCACACATTCGGGTGGGGGTGGGTTTGAGGGAGCACGCTATCATCTCAGGGTGTCTTCTGGCCGGCTGGCAGTGTGAGTGATTGGGTGCTGGGTGTAGGGGAGGCTGAACACAAGGCCAGCCTGCAGAGCTTGGGTCTCTGTAGCCCTCGTGTCCTCACCTAGGGCCACTTGCAAACCCCTTTCTGGACCCTTACCTTTGCCTGCACAGGCTCTAGAACAGATTCTGGGCTTGGCAGAAGGGTTTTCAGCCAGCCCAGCATGAGACTTCAGGTCTAACCCTGAATAAGGAAGGATGGGATGTTCGTTGAGCTTGTGTGCTATCTGTGCAGCTTCAGCTAATCCTCACGATAATTCTCCAGGTAGTAGGGGTCAGGCAGCTTCCCTGAGCGGCAGTGGGAGCACCTTAACAATCCCACACCCAGCACTCCACCAGGAGACCTCTGAAGACCAGCAAAGGCGTCAGAATGAGCGGCAGCCACCCTCTCCCTCTGGGACCCCACCGCTGCAGCAGGAGGCCCACAGAGTGGAACCAAGCCTGGAACCCCGATGCAGGAGGCCAGATAAATTTCCTGCCCAGGGGCCTCGTGACACTGTGTGATTGCTTCCCTCTGAGCCTAAGATGGCCCAGCAGGGGGGCTCTATGTGCACAGAGCAGTTGCCATAAAATCCCTCTTTTATTATTCCCTTCCTGTAGCTTTTCAGTGGAGGGAAAGGTGGACGTTTACAGGCATAAAACGTGTGGATTCTGGAAGGATGAGATGTGGAATGGAAAGTTTATGCTCTTGAGCCAGTTAACTCTCAGAGGTGAGGGTGAATTCTCAGATCCAATCTTCTTAGCATAGCCCTGCACCAACTGGACCCATATTTAATTGAATCTTAGGTAATTTTCCTGAGTGGGTAATCACTTTGTACCTACGCTGTTTATGACAGCACACTGTGTTCTGTAATTCCTCAAATAATTAATATTCGTGGGGGGGGGCTCATTAGAATTGTGAAAGCCCATCTATTACTTCCTATTAGTCCTTCAAACTGTGGCTTCCTTTCCATCATTCCTAGAAATGGTACCACAGTTGGCACACTGGGCCATGTTTCTTACACAGGCCAGAGTACTCTGTCACCTTAAAAGAACTTGCTTTTCCACTAAAGGGTTCCAATTTTCAATGGCTGAGCTGGTAGTCTTGAATGAATCCCAAGATAGTTTCAAAGTCTGTAGGGTGTATCCAGGAAACACCTTGAAAGTAAACTCAGCAGAGGTTACCCTTTCATAGATGTAATCTTGAATATTTTGACCATTAGGAAGGACTGCCATGAAAGCTTAATACAGCACTGGCCTTGGGAGTTCAAAATCATTTGTATATGTTATGGATTGAGTTGTGTCCCTTCTAAATTCATATATTGAAGCTCTAACCCTCAATGTGACGGTATTTGGAGATAGGGCCTTTGGGGAGGTAATAAAGATTAAACGAGGTCATTGAGATGGAGGCCCTAACCTGATAGGATTAGTGTCCTTATAGCAAGAGGAAGGACACTCTCTCTCCCTGTTTGCACAGAGGAAAGGCCACGTGAGGATCCAGTGGGGACACCAGTACCACCCCACAGGCTTGCTGTGGAGACTGAACGAGATGGCTTAGAAGAATCCTAGCCCTGGAACGGAGTAGGTACTTAATCAATACTTGGAGAGGGGCGCTGTATGGTTAAAAGATTGGGATCTGATTCAGGTAGACCTGGGTTTGGGTTCCAGATCTGTCACTTATTGGCTTAGTTTCCCCTCCTGTAACTGTGAGCAACAGCACACACCTCATTGCTGTAAGAATGGTTACATTTCACTGGTTATGGAATACACGTTTTCCCACATCTGACATCAGAGGCCTCTTAGCATTATGTTATGGTTTAACTGGTGGTGCTTTTATTTCTTACTGGCAATTGAAACAATACTGACCCTTGTAGTCTTCGTTGTCTTAGATTTGATGAAATGTAGGAAATACAGTAAATGAGCTCGTTTTTGAAAGGGCGCAGCAAAGGGAAGCCTTCGGTTGGCAACATGGGCTGGCAGCATCCTTTCTGCTTTCCCAAGAGACCACAGTCTGCATTGAAGTCAGTCAAACCCAGTGTCAAATCATGGCTCTGGATGACTCTAAGCACATGCCACCCCTCTACAGGTCTCAGTGCCCTTATCTGCCAAGTTAATGTGCATATAGGGTCTGTCATCGAGTTGATGCTCAAAAATGTTATGCTGCCCACCTCACTTCCCTCCTCCCCGATTCAGAGGAGTGTTGGAAGAAGCCATAAGCAATACTGATGTAACTACAAAATGCTCAGATGTATTCTCTGTTGTTCTGATGGAGTGGGCTTTGAAGTGAACATTCTACTGCAAGTCAGGAAGGTTGAGCAGATGCAAACTGTCAGACCACAAGCAAGTCCTGGGTGCTCGCCTTTCAAAGGTAAACAAGTAATTCCTGTTCAAGCTCTTTCCTGGACTCCTTGAGATTGTTCCACGGCCCTCAGCCCTCCTGCTTGGTGATGGGGAGACTGGCATATTCCATGACAATGAAGGGAGGGAGGAAGCCTGGGATGACACCCTTTGGTCCAGGTACTTTGCATGAATTAAGTATGAGGTATGTCCCTGTTATAGAGATGAGAAAACTGAGGCGCAGATGTGCAGACGCTTGCTCACCCCACATCTCCCTGCCTGTAAGTGGTGGAGTCAGCATTCAGACTCGGACAGCCCTGTACCACAATCCTATAGTTCTCACTCCAAGGTAACTTTTATTAGTTAATCCCAGGTGATGGCTCCTGTCCCGGAAACAAGCCATTCATTATCAGAGGCCTACGAAGAGATTCCTGCATGATTCAGGATGCACCTTCGAAGGTCTCCCCTTTTCCCTTCAGGGTAGGACAGCCAAATCATCACCATTTTACAGATGAGAAGACTGAGGTTGTCTAGCAAGTTGGAGGCAGGGTTTGGATGAGAACCCATGTCTCTTGGCTTCTTGTCCTGCTCACACTGAACTCACTGTCTCCCCCTTCCATGCTCTGTCCAGCCTCTTTCTGAGGTACTGCCCATCCATCTGTAAGGGGAGGAATGACCACATACACTGAGTTGACCATCACACTGTCTTGTGCTTCAAGTTTTTTCCTTTCCTAGGAGTTTCTTTAAAAATACTAATCAACTGACTTATCTCTGGGATCTTCCAGAGGCCCTAGGTGAGGACACAAGAGCAGTCACCTTACTTGAGGATTGTGTTGAAATGTTACAAAAAATTTGGAATCAGTTGTTCTAAGCTTGGAGCTCAGCTTTACCACCTGCCAGCTGGTGACTCTGGGCAAATTGTTATTGAACCTCTTTAAGTATCAGTTATCTCTGTGTGAAAGAGGAATAGTACTCTCCGCCTTGAAGAGTTTTAAAGAAATAACATATGAACATAATCTAGAACATTATTTATATGACATATAGCAGGTGCCCAATGTAGTGATCTTGTTCTTTGTCACTGGCAAAAAGAGTCCGGAAAATTTTACTTCCCTTAAGAAAATCCAGTTTGTAAAATTCACCCAACCTTGAGTCAGAGCAAAGGTTATTTTAATTATTCAAGGATCCCTGACTTTCACAAAGGGCTTAGCCAGGGTCCTTTAAATGGCAGCTACATGTGCACGCTGCCATGCCTGTTTACGAATCATTAGCTACTTGACAGTGACATTAGCGGGCAGAGAGAAAGAGCACAGCCTGTGTGATGGGAAGCCAGGATTAGGAGCTGTTACCCGCTAGAAATCAAATAGGATTGGGGAGAAAAACAGGTCTGGAAAAGTAAACCAAAGAAAATATTTAGCTGATTAATATCTATCTCCCCCTCTTTCCCTGGAGCCCATTCTTCAGTTGTTCAAAGCAAGATGTACGTGGAGGGAGAGTTAGGCATCTCCAAATGTTTCGCTCTGAACTGGAAAAGCCCAGGAACAGGTGATTGCAATGAGCCTCACAATGTAAGATGCCAAGGTGGTAATTGTTAATTCTGCTGGCTGTAATTTGTCCTGCTGTTCCTTTGGGTGGCTAAACAACTCTGATCACGAGTTGCCCTATCGGCTTATAAATCTTCTTGATGAATCACTCTCATTCTCCCAGTCCTTTCTCCAGGCTGTGGTAATTCTTGACAACTGTCTTAGAGCCTTTTCTCTTGCGGGTGTGGAAGGGAAGAACCATCTATTAGGAAGAACACAAGCAGGACAGAAAGCTCCTGGCGTTGGGGAGGTTGGCATTGGAGGGCTGCGTCCTCTCCTCAGGACAGAGAGGCACAGGATGTAGGACCTGACCTGTGCTCAGTGACCTCCAGAGTATGAGGCACCCTTGGATCAGAGGTGACTGGGCAAATCCTGCCCACTGAGCTCCAGTGAGTGTCCAGAGCATCTTTATTAAGAAAATGCATCGTGCTAAACTGAAGCCACTACACAGATAAGCTAAGGCAGCATGGCAGAGACCACGAGTACTCTGGTCCTGGAGTTCTTATCTTCTTCCTGGGTGGTTGCTTTTCCCAGCCCCCTTTGCCTCTAGATGGGACATGTGACTAGTTCTCACCGATGAGATCTGGGTAGAAGTGGTTTGGGATTGGCTGGGGAGGTTAAGGGTAAACATCCTAGAGGACAGAGCCACAAGGTGGGAGAAACCTGGATCCCTGAACGACTGCGTGGAGTAGAGCTCCACTGCCAGTTGCACTGGACTGTGACATGAGTGAGGCGCAAACTTTCATTGTGACACACCATTCAGACGTAGGGTTGATTGTTGTAGCAATTAGCCTCTCCTGCCTACAATAGGCAATGCTTAATTTAACAGAACCCAAACCCTCAAACTTGAGGTAATCCCAAATGGCAGTTCATTCCAAGTCGGCAGGGTGGCTTCTACTAACCAGATAGCATGTTATAACTCATCTCCGTAGGTGTTGTGTGGACATTTGCTTATAACTTGAAGAACATCGCATGTATGAATTCTTAATCTTTAGACCTATAAATTGTTCCTGTTGGGGGTTGGACAAAAGGACATGGTTTTTTTTTTTTTATTATAAAAGGAGTTTGACCCTTCCTCTTTCTCCCTTAACATCCATAGGATGAGTGAGCAAGTAAGATTCTATCTCCCTGAGTCAATGCAAGTGTCCCCTCTTCTTGATAAGTCGAGATTGTCATCATCAGCTCCTTCTTGGACTATTACAATAGTCACCTATCTGCCCCCACCCTGCTTCCCACGTACCCTCCTCCAGTCTGACCCCCACTTGATCTTCCTAAAATGTAGACTCAATCATGTCCCCATATTTCCTGATAACAGTCCAAGCTCTTTTTCTTCAGAAGGCACTCCGTGAGCGACCTTCCTGTCTCTCCTCTCATCTTTCCTCAAACCATCAGGGTCTCAAAGCCTCTCTACCTCTGCTCTTCTACCTACCCAGCCTTGAAGGTTCCGTTTGTGTTCCTCAGCCAAGAGGGCTTCTCACCCATTCCTTCTACCTTTGGACCTTGGTGTCCAAGCGTGCGTTTTATCCCAGCATCTGCAATATTTTTCTGTCTGACATATCTGCCTCCTGCTAGCCTTCAAGCTTGTGGGGAGGGAGGTGGGGAACTGGTTTCTCTTCTCCAGGATTGGCACCAAGCTGGAGCTCAACCAAATAAACTCCCAGCTCTGTTGCAGTCAAGCCAGTTACCATGGCAACCTTCCCTCCCTGGGACTCAGTTTCTCCACAAGCAACATTTCAAGGTCCCTTGGCAAGGCTAGTTCTTGATGGTCTTTCCTGGCCTTTCCAGCTTTGGCATTCCAGGATTCTATGCTTTTACTGCTACCACAGTGCAGTCATATGAGGGAAATCGACAATCAGAGTTTTTTTCCTGAGCTGTGTCTGCGTGAGCCACAATTCTTCAGAAGACTGTCCTCAGGAGTGTCGGTGGCTTTCAGCATTGCCTGACACCAGAGAGAATTTATCATTACAGAAAAGCTTATGGTGCAGGTTTAGAAAATGTGGTGTTCTGGTGTTTCATTTATCAAGCGAACACGGCTTTGCTACTTAGACTTCAGTCACTTGGCTCATAAACTAGCACTCGGATATAAAAATTGGGGAAAGATATCCTTTTTTATTGACCCCGATGAGAAATGGGCATGATCAATTATGTCCTGGCATGGGAGGAAAGGCTGTTTGCAGTCTTGCAGCTTGTTACACAGACCCTCAGACTAGACTTCGGGGTGAGTGTGGGGTGGGCAGAAGGAATTCTCAGCACACTTCATGCCACGCCGTTAGCAGCCTCAGGAAGCTCTTCCACTGTTGGCCATGTAGCCTTGGGCAAGTTCCCTCCCCTCCACTGAGCCCATGTGAGTCCCTGGGTTGGGGCTCTCCTATCTGCATTTCCCAGGGAAGTAGTATCAGGGGTGGCATTGGGTTGGTTTGTCACTCTCCCAACACTCCAGAAATACGCTGCAGAATAGTCAGTTGTATCCGATGGAGTTACATTCGTAGGTTTCACAAGCTCAAAACACTGAGAATTCAGTGGATGTTTATGAGGCTGGCAGCCCCTCCCTGCCAATGCCTGACCTTAGGCACATGGGATTTGGCCCCTGATGGCTGCACATGGAGGGAGTCCTTGGACATCCCCCCGCTTAGTCCCACCTACCTGTCTCTCTGACGCCAGTACAGCTTCTTACCTATTCATTAGTTCAGTCGCCACATTTCCCTCTCCTGAGCCAGTACTACTCATTCCCCAAGAGTCACTTCTGGTTTCCCAAGGGCCTCTGGGGTCAGCCAGTCTTCTCAGAACTTCCTGCTCCCCTGTCTATGTCACATCCCTATATCCTGGCTGAGTGTGCTAATTTGCATCTCGAGTACTATCTCCTCTAGGAAACTTTCCTGGCTCTTCCTCCCACTCTCCCTCCTCTTGACTGCTGTAGCACTTTGCATCTGATCATTGGGTGCTTAGTGCATGCAGCCCTGTGCCACCATTTATCTTTCTGTGATATAATAGAAATATCTGTCCCAAAGGCCTCAAGGTCTTTGGGAACAGAGACTGCCTAGTGGTTCTTTACGACCCAATTTTACCTAGTGCAGGACACCCTGAAGGCTCTTATTAACTATTTGTTGCGTGGCAGCATTCATAGCATTTGGGGGAGAGCCTGCTCCTAAGATTGAAGTCCAAATCCTCAACCTGGCCTACCAGGCCCTGCATGACCCAGCCCGAACTACCTCCTAGCCTCTTCTCTCTACTTCCTGATCCAGGTTTTATGCTCTGTAATATGAATTACTCACAAGCTGGTTCCTGCCTTTGTTCCTTTTCTTAGGCTGTTTGTGATGCCTATAATGTTTTTCTTCTCAGCTAGTGCTGAGAAGTTTAGACAGCAACTCTTCCAGGCAGCCTTCCCTGACTCCCTAACTTGAGTAATGGTTCCTCCTCTGGACTCCCCATTGGACCCCTTGCTTCTCCTCTCCTAGCACTTACCACAAGCCCTCATAAACAATGGCTCACATGTTGGTTGACCTCCTCCACCAGACTGTCAGCTCCCCATGGGTGGGGCCATGAGTTAAGCATCTATGGATTCCCAAGGTGTGCAGATGCTTGGTAAATATTTGTCAGATTAATGAATGGATGGTTGGATGGATGGATGGATGGATGGTGAGCTCTGGGGAAGTGATGCTGGGGTGGAGATAAGAACATAAGATAAATGGGAAATATAGACATGAAGTTGAGGTCCAGGGACAGAGATGAACAGCCAAGACTAGACTGGATGTCATGATCTCAGTTTGATCATGAGTTTTCTGTGTGAGGGTCAACAGGGGTTCCAAGGGTGAGGCCCAGGAAGGTGAGGGGCAGATCAGGGGTCACATGGTCACTAAGGGGAGTGGGTACGTGCTGGTGGTGTTTGTCCAGGCCCAGCCCCAATTCTGCCATCAAGGGGATGCAGCTGCCATTATCTATCTGCCCCACCTCTGGCTCTTATAGGAATAGAATGGGCATCTATTCTCTCAGGGTAGTCTTTCCTATTTCAGACTTCAAACAAACCGTTCTTCACAGTGTATGCAAGCATGAAATGAAATAGAGACTCACAGAGGTTCTTGTTTAGAGTGTTCCTGGCAAACAGATTTGTGAGTGTGTGAGTCTGACTGTGGTAGAGAGGGTATGTGAACTATTATAGCGCTCTTCAAACTCTAATGTGACCACAATCACTTAGGGATTTTACTAAAGTGCAGGGTCTGATTCTCTAGGTCTGGGGTGGGGTCTGAGACTGCAGCTCTGACCACTGGGTGTTTCTGATGTGTTGGTGTTGCTGATGCTGCTGGTCCATGGATAAGACTAAATGGCAAAAAACTAGTAGAAACTGGTGCCTCTCCCACATGGCTTGATGAATATATCCTTTGAAGACCACAGTCATAGAATCGTGGAATTTTTAGAACGTTTGAGTTGGGAGGGACCAGAGATGTTACCATGCTTTACCATTGTATGCTTACTCTTCACCAGATGCTAACTCTTGTACGATGCACCATATTTTGCATACCACTGAGTAAAAAAGTTATCCTGCCAGTTAACGGTAAGAGGCCATCACCTGTAAAACACATCTCAATTCCAGAGATGTTAACTGTGTGACTTAGAATGGATGGACTAGGTTATTGATTTAACTCCCACACTCCCCATTTTGCAGAGGAAAAGGAAGCTTAGAGGGGAGGAATTTGTCTGGGGTGTGCGGTCAGCAAGAAGCTGAAACAGGACACCACAGTTTTATTTCCAGTGAAGCCTGCGATGGTGCTCAGAGAGCATCAGCAAGCCTGGGGTGCAGGATGGGGGTCTCCCTGCCATCACTGGATGGTCGTGGGTCCTCTGGGATTCCCAGCTCATCTTGCACTCCAGGCTGCACTCCATGGAGAGGAAGCCCTTCCTGTCCCTTGGCAGCCTACTTCTGCTAAGAAGCCTCAAGCCCAGGGCTTTTGTTGTTTGATTTTATATTCAGAACATCCTTTTCTTTCTATTCAGGAAATCCCTAAGTGAAATTGAATCCCAGATGGCGCAGTATCAGCCTTTCTGCCCTTGGCCTCTCTTCATGGGAATCAGAAAAAAAGCAGCCGCCCCATCTTCTTTCCATCTTGTCTCCCCCATGATAAATGATGGAATTAATTGAATAGCAGAAGTGGATAATCCAGGCCAGTGGTTCTCAGCCCACACTATGCATTAGCATCATCTGGGGGTACTTGAATATACCACAGATGCCTTAGGCTCTTCTGAGATTCAGTTTCAGTTGGTCTGGCATACTGCCCAAAATCAGTATTTTTTTCGAAAGCTCCCTAGAGTATTCTAATCCTGTAGCTAGGTTGAGATCCATTCATCTAGTCTAACTTATTTGAAGGATAGGACAAAGGAGTTCCAGGAAGGCTAAGCGATTTGTTTGGGGTCATGCAGTTGGCTATAGAGGTGGGGCTGGGCTTCAGGTCTCTGGATTCCTCCTAAAGTCCTCTTCAAAGCTCTAACTAACCTGCCTCACCAAGCCTTTACCATAGGCAACAGCACCAGGCACAGAGCTGTATGCGTGCGTGTGTGTGTGTGTGTGTGTGTGTGTGTGTGTGTGCATGAGAGAGAGAGAGAGAGAGAGACAGACAGACAGACAGACAGACATTCTCCGTTGAAACATCCAGGCAAAAATTGACAGGAAATGTTGGAAGGAGTGAAAATCAAAAGACCTCAAGTTAAACATTGGTATGTTTGATGCTACCTGTCTGATCATCACCCCTGACAGTTCAGGGCAGGGTGTTTCACCTCTTTCCAGCTTCCCAGATGAGATTCAGCCTCTTTTGGGGAAATGGGCATGCCACCAGGGCTCACAGGACTTATTTTCCAGCCCTCGGGCCCTGTTAGGAGCTATCTGTGGACGTTTTCCAAGTTTCTTATGCCCCTATATCCGAGAGCCTGATGTCCCCACCGTCACAGGCTGGGTGGCCTGGGCTGCTCCAGAACGTTTACTGTCCAGTGAATGACTCATCAGGAATCTACGTAGTTTCCCGTCAAGGATTACCCTGAGGAAGAAATTAATGGAACAATAGGCTGTGAAGTTATGTAGGAATGAAATACCCCACTGAGCTGGTGTGTTCCAGCAGGTGAACTGCTGTCCTGGGAACGAGCTTAGTGAGTCTTCAGCCCTTCCGCAGCTGCCCAGGATTTCATTCAGAAGCCAGAGAGCCTCTCCCAAAGCTGTCGACCATCTGTTGAGAGACCTAGGTCACACTGTACTGGTCTCTCTGGATTTTGAACTTGCCTATTTACTTATCTCCACAATGTCGACTGGCCCAGTGTGAATGTATGTGGTTGTGCATGTGTTTAAGGCAGTGGGAAGGGAGTGGAAGCAGTACCAGGGAGGGGCTAAGTTAGGCTGTCAGCTGCATACCTTACGGCTCTGGTCATTGAATGACAAGTGGGTCTTCCGGTTGTTCTTATCATTCAGGAGTTTTCCAGCTTGGGGGTGCGTGTGCACTACCGGGAGGCTTGTTAGAAAGGCAGATCCGTGGACCCCACCTTCGGGGAGTCTGATGTAAGAAGTGGGTCGGGCCTAGGAACATGCATTTAACCTGCTCTGACACACACCGAAGATGGAGAAAGACTAACTTAGGCTAACTTCATACTCAGTGAATCAGGGATATGAGCTCTCTGGAGCCTGATACCTCAACTGTATATAAGGAGAAGAACTAAATGACTTTTTGTACCTTTCAGCTCTATGCGTGTGTTGTTTCCCTACCTGCCCAGGGAGGTGGACATGAAGATGACAGCTGGAAGCTAAGGTGGTAGAGGCATCAAAGTTTAAAATGCTGTAGAATCTGTGCTCCTGGCAGGACTGGCTTCATTGCAATGACTGACTGCCGAACCCCAGCGTTTTCTCAGGTTCTGCCAGGGAGAGGAACCAAACACCTTTCTGGAGTAGCCCTCCAGAGAGTGGAAGGAAGGTCACTTTAAAGTAGGGTCCCAGTGGTGCTTGGCTGGAATAAAATGGCCCTGGTGTGAGTCTTGCCTCCTGAGCTGACTGAGAATTGGGAGATTTGGAGCAGGCTGTGGCTGTGGCCCTCAGTGGTTAAGTCAGCCCAGCCTTACAGATGGGGGGTGGTAGCTCAACTCCAGGGGGCGTGTGAGTCAGCACAGTCCTACCTAGCATTGGCGGTGTGGGGCATGGGGCAGACAGAGGCTGCACAAGCCCAGATTTAGAATGGAAAAGCTGTGCTTTGCTTTGCACAATCTGAGTTTTCTGGTAAAAGTTAAGCATATCTTCCTTTTATAAAGTAATATAAGCCTATTTGAAAGGAACTACGTAAAGTTTACTGGCATTAAGTTAAAACATTTCGAGAAACTATGCTGCGATGCCTTCTGTAGAGCTGCGATGCCTTCTGTAGAGCTTGTACCATGCATGATAATAGGAAATTAATTTTTGAGCAGCAAATCATTTAAGCGATTGAAATTTTACAAAGGGCTTGCATAGCTACAAGCTCATTTTTTCTCATACTAAGCCCTGGGAGGTAGGTAAGGCAGGCCTGTAAACCAAGGCACAGAGAGGCCAGCGGATGCACAACTGTTCAATGACTGACCTAAAACTGGAAACTGGGCCTCCTTTCTCAAAGCACAGAGGTATGGCACACCGGAAAAGGCTGAGAGAATTGTTAGATAAGAATTGATTTTCAGTTGTCAGTTTTTTTATTTTTTATTTTCTAGCAAGTATACCTGTGTGCTTTTGGAGTGATTGAAAAATATTTTTATATGACTTATCCACATGCAATATTTATATCTGTTCTTTTCCCTCCTGAGAAGTAAAAATTCCGTCTTTTTGATTCTTGCTATAGCTTCTTTTTGATGTAACACAATCCGTGACAAAGCTTCATTGCTGGAAGCCCTGTGTTTTCTGTCTGTGATTGTCAGCTGTCTAGTAACCATTTATCGTTCTTTGGTCTTCTCCTCTCTCTTTCCTTCTTTACACGGAAATCTTTGGGAAAACACACTTTGTACTATATTTTTCAAGAACCTTACGCATTCTCATTTCTTGATGCCAGTAATCTCATTCTTCTAAAAACTAGACGAAGGAAATAATTGAAATTAGCCTAAGAAAATAAAGCTTGTGCACAAAGATGTTCAGCAAAGTATTATTTACAATCGCAAAAACAGATAAAGCAATTCAAGTGTTCAATAGCAGAGGGAGGACAAGTAAATTGTTACATGTCCATTTGATAGAAATGTTATGCACCCATTTAAATGACGGGTATGGAGAGCATGTAAGAGCGAGGAGAAAATGCTTCCAACCGAATGTTCAGCGAGGTCACACACCTGCTTATTCTGCGTGATTATGGCTCTAAAGTAAAAGAACAAGACAGAAAACCACCTCCGTGACAAAAACCACACCCACAACATCTATACACAGAAAGAGAGATCTGAAAAACTATTTGAAATATTAAACTGAGGATGTCTTTCGGTGTTAAGTGTTCATGCTTTTTATTTTTCTGTCTTTTCCAAATTTACAGCGATGCATATCTACAACTTCTGAAAGAGACGGATGACACATCCTTTGCATGGCACTGCAGGGAGTGATTAAATGTGTGGACTTAGAGAAGGATGTGGGCTTGAATTAGAGTCTGGTCATTTCCAAAATTTGTGGGTAAATCCTCTCAGTATTATCTCCCCAGGTGGAAAATGGAAACACGTCATACTTGGTTGTTTGGGGGATAAATAAATTTAATAAAATTAGTGGCACATCATAGTGGCTCTATATCTATTGACAATGATTGAATAAATTATTGTTATTCAAATGAAATTAGAGGAGGATGGGGGAGCAACTTCTACCCTCACCTTCCAGGTATAACCAGATATTTATTTCTTCATTCATTTATATTTATGGTGTCTACCATGTGCAAGAAGTAGCAGTAGGAGAATGATTTCTGTGTCATTAACATCAGCCTCATGCAGTATAACAAGCTGAGGACAGAGAACGGATACAGAAAAAAAAAATGGGGTTATGCAATTAGAAGAATAAAAAAATGGAGTAAAATAAAAAAAAAAGCCCTGAACATCAGATTTTTAAGTTGTTTATTCCATTTAACCCTCACAATGACCCTTCAAAAGTGGAATGCTTTTTATTCTACTTTGACAAATGAGGCCTGACAGATTAAGGCCCTTTTTCAAGGTGCCACAGCTGGTAAGGGAAGAGCCGGGATCCTATCTCAGGCCAAAGGCGATAATGCACACACTAAGTCACCTCCCACCTTACAACAGAAGGGCTCTGTTTTACCAGGTCCTTCCGCACCACAGCAGGACATCTGGGCCATCTTTCCAATTAGGGTGTCCCCTGGGGCCCTGTGAACTCACCTCCTGCCAGTCTTTTCACTGTGGGAGCTGATGTCCTCTCTCAGAAAGGCAACAGCTTTAAACAATTTCTGAAGTTGGGGATTTATTAGTGAGCCATGATGGTTAGAAAGAAAACTTGGACCACATCCAGGTGGTACCTGGGGGAAGAATGGCTGTCTCTGATAGCATACTGGCACATACGGTGTGTAGATTCCCAACCTGCCTGTAGGCGGTGAGATCCTGGACCCCTGAGTGGTTTAATACTTATTCAGCTGGTGTTTTATAAGGCCTTGGGGGCCCTGTCCTGTTGCTGGGCTTGGCCGAAGGGTGAAGGGTGTCCTCATGGGCCACTTGTAGAGACCAGACAAACACGTAGTGAAGATTTTGGGCTAAGATCTTAGTGCCATGGAACCAGGATTAGAAAGTGAAACTTGGCAGGACCCTTCTTTTCTATCATATCCAAGCTCTTCATTCTACAGATGAACAAACTGAAGACCCAGAGAGGGAAAGTAACTTTCCCAAGATTGCACAGCAATGTTAATCAGCTGTTAGTTCATGACGAACTAAACCAGGAGAGGCTTTCGGAGGTGGTGAGCTGTCTGCTCACCAGGAAACCATGACTTAAGAGTGTTGAACTACAAGTATTCATTCAACAAACATCCGCTAGGTGCTTCCTGGGGAGGGGGCCAGATCCTCTGGTGGGCATCATGTATATAAAGATGAAGAATATGGAAGGTGCCTCCATTATAGTGCAGGGACAGAAATGAAAAGAGATGGGAGAGCACAGTGTGATATGTGCCCCCTGGCAACAGGTGAGAGCCTGAGGACTTTGGGAAGAAAGCCTGGGGTTGTAAAATGATGGGTGAGTTATCGAGCAGATCTGGAGGAGAGGCGTGGCAGGTAGGGGGAACAACGTGGGCAAAAGCCCAGAATCTTAAGTGAGCAAGCACAGCTCTTTGAGTTATTTATGTTGGCTGACATATGGAGTTCTGGGGGATAAGTGATGGGACTAGGTCACAGCTGGGCCAGGCCTTGACAGGGTTGGAAAATGGGGAGCCTGCCATCAAGTAAGCATTAGAATCTCATGACTAACTCCAATGCACAGCAGAAAGTGCCAAGAGCCACAACAAAGAAAGACCTTACTTCTTATGGTGGGCATCTGAGGTTTCCTGAAGGAGTTGGTATTTGAGGTGAGCAAAAATAAGGCGTTGGATGTATACATGGGAAGCTAGAGGAGATGGAATTCTGAGACCTAGAATTAGAGCAGACAGAGGTTCAGAGTCGGGAATCTGCTGGGCCCAGGGAGTGGCTGGCTGTGTTTGACAGAGCATCACCTGATGTGTTTACCGTGAGCATTAAATTTTGGCATCATGAAACCATCCTGTATTCTTTAGACTACAGAGAGCCAGGGAGGGTGCCTGAGTGAGGGTGGGGCACACTCAAGATGGCTGTGAGGTCTGACTTTCCAGAATGCATTGGACGTCTCAGAAATGACCGGAACTCTCATAAGACAGGGAGACGCAGAAACACTGGAAAATTTAAAAGGAGGAGTCTTAGAGGTTAGTGAGGGGATGGAGGTGGGCCAGGACAAGACCAGTGATACTTTCAAAGCCATCCAGCCCTGGCTATGGGGAGTCACTTCTTTAATGCCTGATCAAGTAGCTGTTTCTGAGAATCCAGCAGCCCCTGCAGAGCAACCTCGCCCCAAAGCAAGGGGAGAATTAATTAGGGGCATTTGTGTCATGATGCCAGGAAGACAAAAGACCCTGTAAGACCCTGCCTCTGACCTGTGAGGCCAGCATGAAGAGGCG
Source organism: Cynopterus sphinx (assembly GCA_030015415.1). Taxonomy (NCBI): domain Eukaryota; kingdom Metazoa; phylum Chordata; class Mammalia; order Chiroptera; family Pteropodidae; genus Cynopterus; species Cynopterus sphinx. The sequence continues at coordinate 31,262,605 of CM057385.1, read as the reverse complement.
GTCAAGCAAAGACACTTGCCAGCTCAGACAACCCATGGATTATTTAGAAGTGTATGTTTTAGCTTCTAAATAATTGGGAATTTTTCAGATATCTTTCTGTTATGTCTCATTCCATTATGAGATCAGAGAACATATTGTGCCTGACTTGAATCCTTTTAATTTTATTGAAATATTTTTTTTATGGCCCAGAATATGGTCTATGTTGGCAAATGTTCTGTGTAAACTTGAAAAAGAGCGTGTGTTTTGCCATTGTTGGAGGACTGTAAATGTCCATTATTAGGTCAACTTGGTTGATAGTGTGGTTCAAATCTTCTGCATCCTCGTCGCTTTCTGTCTGCTTGTCCCGGCAATTAGTGAGAGAGGAGTTTTGAAATTCCCAACTACCACTGTGGATTTGTCTATTTTTCTTTGCAGTTCCATCAGTTTTTGCTTTATGTATTTTTGAGGTTTTGCTATTAGGTACATGTTTAGGACTGTTATGTCTTCTTGATGAATTGACACTTTCATCATTATGTAAAGACCTTCTTTATTCCAAGTGGTATTGTTGGCTCTGAAATCTACTTTGTCTGATATGAGTATAGCCATTCCAACTTTCTTTTGGCTCGTGCAAAGACGATATATGTTTTCATTCTTTTCTTTTAATTATTTATATTTAATTATTTATATATTTAAAATACATTTTTCTTGGCAGCCAGCATCATGTTGGCACTTGCTTTTTTATTCAGTCTTACTATTTACCTTTCAATTGCCGTGCTTAAACTATTTTCTTTTAATGTGATTATTGACATGTTAAATTCGTCTATCATTTTACTCTATGTGTTCTATTGATTCCACTCATTTTCCATTCCCCTTTCTTCATTTTCTGCCATCTATTATACTAATCAAATATTTTTTTACTATGCCTTTTATATCATTTTATTGGATTATTAGCTATAACTTTGTTTTGACATCTTAGTGGTTGCTGGAGGGTTTACAGTGTACATCCTTAACGTACCACTGGCTACCTTCAAGTGATATTATAATATTTCATACATTGTATAAGAATCTTAAAATTGTATTCTTCCACTTCTCTTCGCCTTTATGCTATTGTTGTCATTCATTTTAGTCAGGTTATATACATACGTTATATATGTTATGCATATGTTATAATGTACATGTGTTATAAACTTCAGAATACATTGTTATTAAGCAGTTATTTAAAAATATATAATAAAATATATTAAGCAGTTATTTTAAAATAATAAGATCAATATCTTATTATTTTATTATCTTATTTACCAATGTAGTTACCATTTCTAGCACTCTTCATTCTTTTATGTGGATCCACATTTCCACTGGGTGTCATTTACCTTTTATCTAAAGGACTTTCTGTAATATCTCTTAGAATACAGAGCTGCTAGTGATTGATCTGCTGGAGTAGGAATGTGCTGTATTTTCAGCTTTTATATGTCTGAAAAAGCCTTAATATTGCTTTATTTTTGTAAGATATTTTCTTTGGGCATGCAATTCTAGATTGACAGATGTTTTCTTCTTTCAGTACTTGCCAGGTGTTGCTCCTGTCCTTCTCATGCATTGTTTCTGATGAGAAATCTACTGCCATCCTCATCTTTGTTTCTCTGTTTGTAATGAGTTATTTTTCTTGGGGTGCTTCTAAGATTTTCTCTTATCACTGATTCTAAGCAATCTTGGTGCAGTTTTCTTTATGTTTCTTGGGACTGGGGTTTATTGGGATTTTTCATGTCTGTAGATTTATAGTTTTTATCGAATTTCAAAAGGATTTGACCACCATTTCTCAAATGTTTTTTCTATGCCCCCAACCCCAATTTCTTCAGAAACTCCAAGTACACATGCATTAGGCTACCTGAAGTTGTTCCGTGGCTCACCAGTACTTTCTATTTCAAAACCTTTTTGTTCTCTCTGTGTTTCATTACTATTCATTATTATTTAACTACTTTTTCCTCTGCAATGATTAACTTGATTAACTTAGCATATTTTGCATTTCAGACATTGTAGTTTTTATCTCTAGAAGCTCAATTTGGGTTATACTTTGCTCATACTTTGAATATATGGGATTTAGTTATTATAACTGTTTTAATGTCATGTCCTTGTTGGCTGTTTCTCACGTGTAAGTTCTGGGTGGGTTTCAATGGTCTGGTCATTTCTTCTCAATACAGGTCATATTTTCCTGTTTCTTTGCATGTCTGGTCATATTTGATTAGATGCCAGATAATGTGAATTTTATCAACAACATCTTTTTTTTGGGGGGGGATGTATTTTTAATATTTTTGTATTCCTGTAACTTTTCTTGAGTTTTGTTTTGCGACACTTTTAAGTTGCTTGGAAATAGTTTGACCCTTTTGTGTTTTACTCTAGGATTTGTTAGGTAGAAGCAGAGCACCTTTAGTCTAAGACTAATTATTCCCCACTCCTGATGCAAGACCCTTGTGGATATCTTCTCCAATGTCCTATGAACTATGAAGGCTTCCAGGTTGGCTGGTAGGAATAGGCACTATTCCCAGCTCTGTGTGAGTGCTCGGCACTGCTCTCTCTAATCCTTTCAGATGGTTCTTTCCCTGGCCTTGTGTCGTCTTCTCACGTGCATACCCCAACTAGGCACCTGAATTCTGAAGGAGGATCCTCTATTGACCTTTGGAGTTAACTCTCTGTGAAGACCTCTCCTCTTTGATATTCTGTGTTGTAATCTCTTCTTGCCTTGGGCTTCCTGGACTCTCAGCACTGTGTCATCTACCCAGAGGTCCACGGGGCTCTGCCTCGCCCCACCCCTACCCCACATACTATGGTCTGGAAACTCTCTGAAAGATGGAAAGTGGGCAGTCACGGGGCTCACCTTTTTGTTTTCCATCTCTCTGGGATCACTGTTCTTCGTTGTCTAATATTCAGACCTCTTGACAACTGTTGTTTCATATTTTCTGTCTTTTTAAAATTTTTAGTAGTTTTAGGTGAGAAGATAAACCTACTCTGTTACAACATGTTGTCTAGAAGCAGGAGCCAGAGCCTCTGCTACCAGCGCCAGTTCAAGCCATCCCAATACCAAGCTCACTTCAACACCAGGGTTAAATATTTTTTCCTGGTGAAGAGCAGATTTGAATCAAGTGTGCCTGACTCTACTATGTGTCACTGTCTCTTCATACAGAAAAGAGTGATGTAGCCACTTCAAAATTTAAGCACTTGCATAATTATTACCGCATCTGATTCTCTCAAGAGCCAGGTAAGATAAATAGGCATTATTAGTCCATCTGACAGTTAGAGAGTGTGAGGCCCAAAGGGGTATAGTGACCTGCCCTGGGATACATAGAGAGCAAATGGCAGAGTCAGGACTGCAGCCAGAGACTCTGCCTTCCACTCCTGGCTGTACTTGCTGCTTCCCTTCTCCCTCATAGCAAGGAACCAGGCAGGAGCTCAGCTTTTATTCCTGATCATAATGACAAATGCATTTCCCCACTGGGAAGAGGACAAGTAATCTAGTCTCCTGCTAGAAAATATGTGGAAAAACAGTGCCACAATGAATGCAGTCCCAGGTGGGCCACCATGCTGCCTAGACACATGGCACGTATGATACAATCCTGTTTTTTTGACTGTTGCCATGGTGTGTGGACAAAATGGAAGTGTGTTTCCTTAGAAAATTTCAACAGTGACTCATCTTCATTTCTATTAGGACCAATTAAAGAAATGGGTAAGCCTTGGGGAATAACCATAATAATAGCAATGTTTGCTACCTATCAGGAAGTGGGTTGCTATCATTAAGCAGCTTCTAAAAGCTTGCAAAATAAAGCCACATCAATCACATTGAAGAGAAGTTGGCATTGGAACGATGTGAAGCTCTGAAATGGATTCTCTTTAATTGAGGGTCTCATTTTCCTCTTGGTTACCAGGAAGTCTGCCTACATGGAGTGGTCAGAAGCCCCTAGCCTCTGTGAGCTCAGATACAGAGTGGGGTGGGGGTTGAAAGCCTTTGGTAGCTGCAAAGTCTGGGTTTGAACTGTGTCTCTCCACTATTAAGCTTTAATTTCTTCATCTGTAAGATAGGCACAGGGAAGCCTGTCTTGCAAAGCAGTTGTGATGAGGCAGGCCGGATAAAGTAGCTGGTGCATGGCACTCCTTAATTACCACCATCACACTGGAGGTCCTCAGATTCAAAGAACAAAGAATGATGGATCTGACCATGGCAGTTCCACTCAATGGAGTGCAATGGGACGGTACAACTGATGTTATAGTGATCTCCCCTTGACAGAAGATGCTTATGGGAAATGGTGTTGAGGAACAAAAGGAAAAAAATACCATCAGAGTCCAATAAACAAACTAGACTAGAGATGACTGTCATAATTTGCCTCACCCAAAGCCCTACTGAGTGAACACAGTTACCATAGGCTTTGGGAAAATGGAGGTTATGAGGAGGCAAAACCATGCATAAATGTGGAAGCAGGGTTAGAAAGTCAGTTAAGAGAGAGAGGCGGGGGGGATGGAGAGTTGCAAAGATATCATTGTGGACTGAGAGAGAGAGAGAGAGAAAGTAATAAGAGAGAGCAGCTCATTGGTTCCGGGTTTCAGATACAAGTCATGTTGTCTCTGCTTTCTAGAAGCCCTTCTACAGCCTTCAGTAACCATGGCCCTTTCCTTGGGTCAACCTCTGAGGCAATCTGCTCCCTGCAACCCCAAGAGTCCTAACTAAGGCAGAAATGAACAGCAAAGTATGCAGATGGAAAACTGTAAGAAAAGATGAAAAGCACAACCATTCCTTCCTCTAAGTGGAGGTTCTATGGGTTATTTTTTCCTATTTTTCTCTTTTCCCTCCAAAATTCCTTATAATAAGTCATGATGGCTGCTGCTGGCTATTTTCTATGTCTGGGGCTTGACTTCAAGAGCAGCCTGATGCTCTGAGTGGAGCACTTCCACCTTACCTGGGTCTGCTCCTGCCGCTGGCTCCCTTCACAGCACTTTATGGAGGTTTGGGGGGCTCAGTTCAGTTAAGTTCAATTCAGTAAACATTGACTGAGCCCCTATTATATACTGAGCACTGAGATAGGTCCTGGGGAATATACCGGAGTAAGTCTCAGTCCCAGAGACAGACAAAACAAGCAAAAGACCTGGTAGGGTGGTACCCATTGTCTTTATAATGGGGCAGGAAGAAGGTGTCAGGCTAAGAGTGAGGACTAAAACTGAGAGTGGGGATATATCTGTGATACAGCCCAGAAATGAGGGCATTGAGGTAGGAAAGAGGATTGCTCAATTTTAAGAGCAATGGCAAGTTTAAAGAAAGCTTCGTCAATCTAATCCAACCTAATCAACCCAATCCAACCTAACTCAGGCTCATCCATCCCACTGAGCTAATTAAATCCATCCCACAGGATGGAGGACTTAGTGTGGTGCCAGGCACAATGCTCTTCAATGATCACTGCTGGCTCTAGACCTGGGGGAGGGGCACTTAAAAATAAAAAACAACTAACTTCAAAAACAGACAAAAATCTTTACAAAAGTTGCTTTTCCTAAAAGGGAAACTTCAGAAGCAATGTCTGAAGGAGGCTGTCCGCTGGGGAAGGTATTGCAGGACCAGCCTGGAGAAAAGATTGTCATTGGCTGGAGGGAGCGATGCAGCACCCACCGCATCCCCTCCCCTGGCCTTTATGTGAGCCTGTCTGTCTGTTAGATGCCGGTTCACGCCACAAAACATATTTCTAAATATATACATTATGTATGTCCTTAAAAATTAGCACAGTTAATACACAAATTCACAAATACATTCTTGTTCTAAATATTCCAGGGATCCGGAACAGTGAAAAATCTTTCACATTTAATTCTGTTCCCTTTCTCTGAGCAGCTCTCAGTGTGGCGTGCACCTTTCCAGAATTTTTTTGTGTGCTGCTTATGCATACACGTGCGTTTATAAATATATAGTTTAGTTTAACGTGTGAGTATTTGTAATACAAATAGGACCACTCTGTATATAGTGCTCTGTACCTCGCTTTTTACACTTACTAACACATCTTGGAAATTTTCCCCAAGGAACCTCTAAGTCTTCCTAAGCTGGTTTCATTGTTACAGGGATGGGGAGGGGATTCAAATGCAGTTGCCTTCTTTAATTTAACCATTCTCCTATTGATGAATATTTAAGTTGTTGCTAAATTTTTGCTCTTGCACACATTGCTGCAGGAAAGATCTTTATCCATGCTTCTTGGGTATATTTGTAAGTATTTCTTTAGAACAGATTCCAAGAAGTGAAATTGGTAGATTGAAGGGGATGAGTGCTTTTGTATATTTAATGGACGCTGCCAAAAGCCAGAGCGTCTCTCTAGCCCAAGGACTCTCCCAGTTTACACTCCCCTCAGCAGCTGTTTTGTCTGCCCTCTCCAGAGATGGGTGGTCTCTTTGCTGGGGTCTCACTTCTCTTCTGATTTTTTTTTTGTTTTTTTTGCAGTTCTCTTGGCTTTCCTACAGACTTTGGCCAGATGCCATTTTCCTGTCCTGTGTCATCCAATTGAGTCAAGGTCCCATTTTAAGGACTCTGAGTGCTATGTCATGAACAAATATTGATTAAGTCTGCAGTTCATTCATTCATTCACTGATTTATAGCATTAGGCTCTGTGCTAGCTGTTTTGGAGCCTTTGCCTTCAAAGGGCTTACTCTCATTGGAAGGAGCAAGATATGCTAAAAACGTGTGTTATTAGGTAAATTTACATTAATAGTCGGCAGGGTGTTGATAAAATGTTTTAAATGTTCAAAAAAAAAAAAAAGGAGAAATCTCAGTAGGTGAGAGACAGATGCTTTGGGGATAGAGCAATCTAACAGATAGCACTATGATTTATTAGCACACAGTGGATGATTGCTGGGGCTGTCCAGCCTGTTTGTCACTACGGAAACAAATGCAGAGACTTCTCTATCCCTGGGCAGCAGTTGTTTTCAAGCATGAAGGAAGGAGAAATAGAAAAGAGATATCTTTATCAGGGTACCCCTTCCAGTGCCCTTGAATTCATTCATTCATTCATTCATTCATTCAGGTTGATATTTTTAAAGATTTGTTTGTAATAATCTTACCTTCCCTGTTGTCACAAAAAAGATGAAAGAGCTTTCAGCCTGCATGTGGAAACGTCCTCTACAAATATTTTTTGTACCTCATAAAAAAAGCCCATCAGAAGCCAAGGCCACATTGTTCAGAGTTCAGATAGCAAGCTGCTCATGAATCAAAAGATAACGTGGTTCTGGGTAGCAAGACGCAACCAAAGAATGTTCTGATTTATTAACTTGTCTCCTGAGTAAGATAAAGGTGGTGAGTTAATAGACATTAGGCCTCCTTTCCTCTGCCTGGGTGTGAGGAGGACATAAGCCACTGAGAGATAAGCAACTGGCTCCTAATGTCAGAGCAAGCACAAAGAAGTGCCAGGAGAAGCTAGTTCTGCCCTGATGGATGCTAGTGAGAGTGGGCACCACACTTTGGACTAAGACTAGGGCTGCCATGTCAGTACCATTTCTGGGTAATCCTTTCTTCTATACACTCAGCAAAGGTACCTAAATTTTTTTTTCTAGTGTTACAAACTGTTTATGTCAGTTACATCATATCCGAAAGCTAAGCGAAGCTTAAATGGGCTGTAAATTATTGAAATAGCCCTTGAGATCATTTTACAATATTCCATCCATCCATCCATCCATCCATCCATCCATCCATCCATCCAAGAATTGAAAGACCTAATATTTTCCCTTAAGAAGTTTACAGTATACTAGGGGCATCTTACAGAAACATATATAGCTCTTAATATGTTCGATTGATTGATTGTCTGCCTCTCCTGCTAGACTGTAAGCTCCTAGAACCAGGTCAGTCCTGTTTACTGCTGTAACCTTCATGCCTAAGACAGTCCCTGGCACATAGTAGATGCTCAATAAATTTATGAGTCAGGGTGAAATGATCCAGAAACGGGGTAGGAAGGCTCCAGGCCTGTGAGTACAGCAGTATCTGAATCAGAGTGGGGTTGCTGAAGAGAAGTGGAACATAAACATTGCAACCAGGACGTGAAATTGAGACTTTATTTTCTGGGTTAGGAAAGACATTAGTGTGTATCAAGCAGGAGACTGACATGATAAATTAAGCTCTTTCTCTTTTTCACGCATTCATTTATTCATTCATTCCTTTTAATACAATTTGTCAAGTATCTTCTATAAGTAAATGCTGAGACAGAAAAAACAGAAATAAGATAGGGCTGTATCCTCAAAGAGCTCACAATCTGGTAGGGGAGATAGATAAATAAACAGATGATTATATTGTGCACATTTTTGTGCTAGAAATTCACACAGAATACTCTGGCATGGACTTCTGGAGGAGATAACATTTGAGCTGAGTCTCAAAGGACACATGAATTAGATAAAGAATGGGTGGGAAGGGTGTTGCTGTCAGGGAGAGGCGAGGAGCCTGTGATGCTTGAGAATAACTGTACACAGTTTAGTATAGCTGGTGCATTGCGTGGAAGGCCATGGGAGTAGAGAGAGATGCAGCTGAAACTGTAGGCAGGGGCCAGAGTGGAGAGGTCCATGAGGAGGTTCCTGAATTTCACCCTGTGAGTAATGAGGGAAGGAGATGCTCAGATTTATATTTTGAGAAGATTACGTTGATGAAGATGGATTGGAGAGGGGGAAGAGGGGCAGTGAGAAGACTAGTGAGGCAGCTGTTCTTATCCAGGCGGGGAATCATGCAGGACCAAATTAACATAGTGTCTGGAGTGGGGGATAATAATAGCTAGCATTCACTAAGCGTTGACTATATGCCAAGAACTATTCCACATGCGTACATTAACTCACTCAACCCTTTAACTAGTCACTGAGATGTAACTGTCATTATTCCCATTTTAAAGATGAGGAGAATGAGGCACAAGGTCACACACATCTAGTGAATGAAGATTTGTACTCACACCATTTACAGGCTTGGGGATTCTAGGAGGAGCAACGATTTTAGGGTGCAGGTGTGGGGACAAGAGAAAAGGATCAACTTAGTTTAGTCTATTGACTTGAGTTGCCCATGGGACTCCAAGAGGAGGCATTTGGCAGCACCTGGACTGCTAGGTCTGGAGCTCAGGAAGGATATCTGAGCTAGAGGTGGCAATGCGAAAGTCATGGAAGAGGGCAAACTCTTTCAAGGACACTGTAGACTGGGCAGTGCCAAAAACAGCATCCTGAGCGCCCATCATCCAAGGGATGAACAGAGAAAGAATGGCTTATGAAGAGGAGTACGAGTAATGGGCAGAACAGTGAGAAGAAAACGAGACCAGGGTGGAGAAGAGTGTCTCAGGAAAGGCATGGTCCATAGTCTACACGCTGCTGAGAAATGAGAAAGGACAAAGACTGAGGAGTGAGGAGTATCCTTATCAACAAGATTGGGTTTAGTCACGAAGCTTTCATGGGTGATCTTGACAAAGAAAAGCTTCAATGGAGTGCTAGAGGTGGGCTGAGAAGTGAAAAGGAGGTGAGAAGGTAAAGACAAACTAGGCTAGAGAACTCTTTGGAGACTTTGTTGGGAGCAAAGGCAAGGGAGAAGCTGCGAGGCAGAAAGCAGGCAGATTAAATGATGTTTTCTCCTTCTACGACTTGAGCATATTTTGTGTGAATTCATTTTGGGACTCTCTCGGCAGAGCTGAACACATTGGCTCATCCTAGCCAATCAACATTTCTTCTCCTCCCTCTTCCACTCCCTGCCATCGGCTGCATCTTGATAAATATGAACTCTAATTGTTTAGGGAAAATGGTGAAAACCTGACTGTTGGCAAAACTACGTAGGGACCTGAAGATACTTCTATTTTAGAAGATGAGTGGCAACAAGCGTTGAAGTAGCTAAGCTAGTAGGTGCCTAATTGATTCTTATGTTCATCTCTTTATGGGAAACAATGTACCCTGTTGATCATGGACGGAGCTGACCAGCAGGCTCTCCCACCGTCTGGCACCTGCCTGGTGCTTTTTGGAGCAGAACTGGATGCTGCCGTATTTATGTAGCTCCAGTTTTGACAGTTTGGAAGTTGCTGAAGGCATGTGTAACACATTCTCTCCCCTGCCTTGAGAAAAATAACTGGGCAAGCCTCCATTTCTATTTTTATTTGAGATGGGGTGGGGGATACTGTTTCTTGTGGTGTGCCATGGAATTTCCTCCGAATGGTGGAAATGTGATGAACCTACGTCAAAGGCAAAGGCTTTGGCTTCTGCAGGAGCCAACTGGGGTCATGTATCCTGCCAATGACCTAATTGAGGCCAGTAGGACACTAGTGTCAGTGTTTGCCTTCATTTACAGCTCCAAGTAGGCTCGTGGGCAGCTGCTCAATGCAGAGTGTGGTGTGATGATGGGCATTCTCATGGTACTTCGGATACAGCTCAAGTGAACAAACAACACAGAATCCAAGTTGTGGAACTGGAGTCCTTCTCATACCCAGTGGTTCCAAACTGGTAATGAGAAGGGTTCTTGGTGAGGATGGGATACCCTTGGCACTGATATCCAACCCTGGCTCCCAAAGGTATTTCTGAGATGCTCAAATATAAACCCAGGGCCATGTTCTCCAGAGAATTTCATGAATGATGAGTCTTTGGTGAGACAAGGGCCAATGGAGGCTAATGAAGGAACTTCCTAAGAGGTAGGTGTAAGGAGCAGTGATGTACAAGTAAGTCCTACAAGAAGAGTACTACATCTCTTAGAAATGTGACAAGATTGCAAAAAAACCCCAAATAATTCCAAGGTTGGGACCAGGTCTTGCTCATCTTCATTTTCCAGCACAGTAGACACTTGGTGAATATTTGTTGAAGGAATCAATGAATCCACAAAGTAATGTATGGAGCACTTAGCTGCTCTTGAGGAATGACAGAAAGGAGCAGGGGAAGGTCTTAGAGACCATGATCTTTGATCAGTATTTGGAAATAAGAAGAGGACTTTGCCAGGTAGATAAGACAAGGGAAGGATTCTGGCCAGGGGGAACAGTGGGTGCAAAGGCACAGAGGTAGGCCTCCAAGAATATGTGGTATTTGATGGATGGTTCTTCTGTGTGTGGTACCTGGTGGTTAACCACAGGCAGGTGACGAGGCTGGACAGGGGTCAGGGGCCAGGTAGAACAGGGCCTTGGAGGCCATTCTAAAGAGTTGGGATTTTACACATTATAGGAAACCCATGAATCGAAGGGTTTTAGGTAGGTTAGTGATGTGACCACTATGTGGGGGCTGAGGAAGGGGCACTACTAGTGAGCCTCTCTTCTGAATTAGGGCTGCGGTTTAACCCAGCTCCTGCTTCTCATGAGCAGAATTCTTGCTTCAATACACCTTAACAGCACTCCATGACAGCTGGCTTGAAGGAGGGAGTCACTGGCTGGCAGAACAGGGAGTGGGTATGAAACTGCTGTTGGCCAAACTTCCAGGGGACATCTATGTGCTTGAGTGACTCGGTCAGCGACTTGCAGGCTGTCAATGGCGGAGGCTTTTTCAGGTCATATAATTCAGTCCTACCATTTAATGGAGGGGAAATCTGAGGCCCAGGGAGTAAAACAACTCGTTCAACATCTCATGGCACGGTCAGGACTGAAATCAAGGCCTGTGGGCCCCCTGTCTGGTTTTCTCTCTACACATAGATCTGGGCTCAGAGCTGAGCCCTGCTATTCCCGGAGCTATGCAACCTTAAGCAAGTTACTAAACTATGCAGTTTTGTCATCTGGATCATGGAGGTAACAATATCTCCCTTTCGGTGGGGTGGGGGATTAAGCGAGATAATGCATGTCAAGTGTCTCTGCAGCTTAATGCCTGGCAGGTAGTGTGTGCTCATTTAGCAGTAACTTCCTTGTCTGCCCTTCCGGGGTCCTGCTTCTGCCCAGCGTGCTATCCCACTGCCTGTCTTTGGTGGTGGTGGTCCTGGGACCCTACAGGGGCTCCTGCAGCAGCTGAACTAGCCAGTGGGATATTTCTCAGGTTGTCCATGAAGGCAGGGGCACACCTTGGCCTAACTGGGTTTAGGGCAAACACTGATTTAAAAAAGCTATAGGCCCATAGTGTGGTCTTTCGGATTACAAATAAAATAGAAAAACATTGAAAGGAGCGTGTATAATATTGCATGGGCAGGATGATTTTTACCACGCAAAAAGACTTTTCCCATTTTTAAAAAGATTCAAGGCAGAATTCCTAAAGGCCCTCGCTCAGGAGTCGTTTTCCTTAACATGATTCACTCCAACTTTCCAGGAAACAGCCTTTTACTCCTCACGGTACTGTCACCCCTCCTGACCTTCTTGAAAGAGCCCCTTGAACTTTGACCTGAAGCAGCAGAATTCTGGAATGGGAACGCTGAAGCCACCATAGACTGTAAGACACTCCATTATTTTTTTGTGCCACCAAGAAAGAAAGAGCACTGCCAACTGTAACTGCGACATGTGATTTATTGTGAAACCATCCTGATTTCAGAAATGTTAAAATGTGAAAAAAGTTATGGATCTTAGAATCAATGAAAACCAGTGTTTGATGTTCAGGGTTAGCTAGATAGGTCAGTACAGTACTCATGACAGAGTGAAATTGTACAAACGGGGGACAATCCTCAAATTATACTTGGCTTCATATTATTTAATTATTTTTTTCTCGTGAAAGAAACCACAAACACATAGACTCTATGAGGACAGACACTGGCTCTGTTTTGTTCACCACCCTCCTGCCATCACTTCACTCATAATAGCTGTTCGACCAATATTTGCTGAACGAAAAAATAAAACTCAGCCACAGTATAAAACATGCAGCGAACTCAGAAAAGAAAATAAATCATTCATAATCCCCCCACTGCGGGTATTTTGGCTTATTTCCTTCGAATCTTATTTCCTATGAATATGCTCTTTTATATAGATGTAAACATAATGTATTATTAGATTTAGCTCCAGGATGTGTTTTTGTATTTCTCTATTAATATGAATGAAATGATAAAATGAGATGATGCAGAAATGCTTTGAAGGCTGTGAAATGTTTAACCAAATATCTTACTATTAGTTATAATTATCATAGCAATGCTGAAATGAATGAGGCTGATTTTCTGTGAATATGCTTCAAAGCAAACAATGAATTTGCCCACTGAAGCTGGGAGTATGTTCTCTTTCTGCTCACCATGGGGAGTCCCTCTGTTTCAAATTGGAAAGGAAGAGAGACTGAAGGACTCTTAGAAGTCATCAGCTCCAAATTCCCACCTGGCCCAGACGTTTCTTCAGTGTCCCTAATGGAGGGTAAGCGGAGGCAGGGAAGGAATAAGCACCTCTCTCAGGCTGAGGACAAACAGCAGCCCACAAAGAGCTCCCTTCTTTCCAGCCTTTGGCTAGCGGCATGAGACGGAGTTACACTGTGGGTTCCAGAGACTACTGCTTGCTTCCCCTGCATGCTGATGGCAACACGGACACCAGAGAGATGCCAACACAAGTCAGTCGTTCCTGACACGTGTGGCGGTTACAGTCAACACAGCTCCAAGTCAGAACTGCCCTAGGTAACTAGTCAAAAATTAGCCTTTAGAGAGTCAAAGAATTCACTTACATAGTTAGTAAGTAGTCCAATCCATGCCCGGGGCTTTGACGGGAGGAGGTTTCTCACACAGCATGCAGAAGGAAGGACCGACAGAGATTCCCTCCGCAACCAAACTCTAGCCAGGTCCCTCTGAGCCCTCTTCTCAACTAGGCCTCAACCTTAGCCTATAAAGATCTGAACAAACACTAATGTAGTTTCTAATAGCTCAAAGCCACATCCCTAGGATGACCCTCCACCCCTTACGCCTGGTCCCCTTTAAGTCTCTGCCTGAGAAAACTCAAAGCTGCCAAAAGAATTCACTATTTGCTCCTCCCAACACCAGAAGTTAGGGCCTCTGTCTCCCTGTCTTTGTGGGAAGATGGGAGCCTATCCTGGATAAATGCTAGTTTGCAAACTCAGATCTGTTTCACACGGACCAACCTCTCCTTCCCATTTTGTCGTTTTTCACTTCCCTGACTCTGCTCAAGCTCCCTCTTTCCCCCTCCCTCCTCCCTGATTTTTCCTTTAAATCGCTTAGTCATCTCTGTACAAATTGAAGTTGAGTTCAGTTCACATTGAACCCTCTTTCCTACTGTAATAAGTATATTACTGATTAAAATGTGTACTTGCCACTTTAACTAATGTCCAGTTTTGTTTATTTTCAGCAGAACTCAGGCTGGCTATCACACCTAGGCAGCAGCTCAGGCTCTGGGTTCACCCAGACTGCCTGTCTATCTGCACGCCTCTACTGTTAGTCTTTAAAAAAATTTTTTTTTCAATTACAGTTGACATTCAATATTATATTAGTTTCAAGTGCACGACATAGTAGTTAGATATTTATATAACTTATGAAGTGATCCCCCTGATAAGTCTAGTACCCACCTGGCACCATACACATAGTTATTACAGTATTATTGACTGTATTCCCTATGCTGCACTTTACATCTCTGAGACTATTTTTCTGATTCAAATCTTCTGCCCTGAACTGGGCTCCTTGCCGTCTGCCTCACTCCCTCCTTCTTTGTCCTTAAGGATGGGGTTTTCTGGGTGCACAGGTTGGTTTCACTTTGCACACCCTTGCATGCTCCAGTTTTGCTTGTACCACCTGTCTCAGCCTCCTTTCAGCCTCCTCTGCCTCCCAGCCAACCTCCCAGCCTCTTCTGCCTCTGCCTCAAAGCTGCCCTCCCACCCGCTATGTGCTGCAGGAGAAGCTAGTCTTGGCTTTTAGCAACTACCAAGGCAGTAAGTCCAAGGCACAGTTCCTGAGGCCTACACCATCAATTCTTCCTCAGAGATTCAAAAATACAGCTCATTACAGATTTAAAACCACTTTAAAATAGTTTCATAAAATGGCTAAAGGTCAGTATTAGGTGAAAGATGACATTTGAGTCAAGTTTTAAAAACAAGCTTAAGCTGTAAGTCACATGTGTATCTCTGTGCTGACTCCTCCCTCACTGTTCCCCTGACAGCTGGTGCCTTTCTCACACCTGACTGCCAGTGCCTCCTACCACTCACTGACCTCACTCTTTGCCCTAGGCCACCCAGGGCAAATCGTCTTGGATGACCTGTTTAAGACTCCCTCAGAGTCACAGCCATTCCAGGTTTTATTCTAGGCAAACCGGAGGTAAGGGAAAGTGTCCCTGGGTCTCTCCGCAGTCCTGCTGTGAGACTTCTCCCCTATTGAGAATTTGTGAATGTCTCCCTTCTAAGATGTGAACCCCACGTCAGACATGAGACTGTACCAGTCCTCACTCAACTGACATGAAGAATTGACGCAGCGGTCCTGGTTGGCTGGGAGGATCCTTTCCCTGTGCTAAATCAGAGAGAGCAGGCAGGAACCCATGCGTGAGGCTTCCCTCCACTTAAGCTCTATTATGAGAGAATAACACCCTATCTTTTTCCCTTTTTGCAGACCATTTTGAATTATATTAACACAGCGATGAAACAGATCAAACTCTGGTTAGCAGTTTCCCTTAGTGTCTCCTGTCCTCCTTCCTTATCCCCTGCCCCAATATTTTTTTTCCCCAGAATGTTCTAGGGTGAAAAAACCCAACCAGTTCAGAGAAAAAGAAACCAAGCTGGATTTCCTTTATACTGGATTTTAGGACCCATCAGGTAGTACTAGGGAATGGGGTTACAGAGGTGAGCCGACACCTCCTCCACTCTCAGGGTGAGTCCCTTTACTGAGACCAGCTGTGCTCCAGCCTCCTAGGGATTCAGAAACTTCCAGAAGCGGGAATCCAATGTCTCCTCCTCATGCCTCTTCAGGTGGCCAGGACAGGCCAAGGACCACTGACCAAGAAAGCCCAGGAACTTACCCTCTGCTCCTGTGTGGCCACGAAAGTCTGGAACCCTGGCGCCACCCCAAAGCCCAGCTCTTGGATGAAAGGTGGCTCTGACTGACTGTGGATCTGAACTTTCACTCCTGCTTCAAACGTCGTTTCCTCTGAAAGAACAAAGGTGGGTAGAACCATGGGTCAGAGATAACAGATGCTTATGGAGTCCTGGGACCGAAAAGCTCAAAGGGACACCAGAGAGGCCATGAGGGAGTCAGAATAAAAGCCCTCAAAGACATCCACCTTCTTATCCCTGGAAACTGTCGGCCTGTTACCTTCTGTGGCAAGAGGACATTGCGTATGTGATGAAGTTAGGGATCCTGAGATGGAGAGATGTTCCTGGATTCGTCATGTGTCCCTACGTTATCACAAGGGCTTTTGTAAGAGAGAGGCAGGAGGATCAGAGTCAGAGAGAGAATGGAAACATGCTATGCTGTGGGCTTTGAAGTAGGAGGACGGAGCCACAAGCCAAGGGATGTAGGCAGCTGCCAGAAGCCGGGAAAGGCAAGGGAGCCTCCAGGAGGAACACAGCCCTGCTAACACCTAGATTTTAGCCCATTGAGACCCATTTTGGACTTCTGGTCTACAGAACCGTAGTTTAATACATTTATGGTATTCAGAATCTCAAAGTTTGTGGTAATTTGTTTCAGTAGCAACCAGAAATGAATTCAGGCCAAGTAGGCCAACACCTTGCTTCAGTCTCCAGAACTATAGAATGGGATTATGATGTTAATCAAGCACCTTTATTTTATTTACTAACTTTTCTCCTGGGCTGTGAGCTGAAGATGAAATCAGGAGGAGAAATACACAATGACACAGCCACAGAAATAAAAATATAGGGCTTGCCTGTACTGCATACCACATGCCTGCTGCTTGGAGCTGTGGGAAATGAGCAATTAGAGGAGAAGCTTCTGCCTTTTTTACTTTGGCAGGAGAAATGCCCCTTGGGAGTGAGAGGTGGCAGGAGTGGAGGAAGGTGATGGGATGGAAAAGCCTGGCTCATCCTGTATGTTGGCACTCAAAACTGGTGGAGAATGCACCGATGGCATACATAAGCCTTTACGGTGCTTCCTTCTCTGTCTTACTCATTCCAAACTGCGTGCAGAGTGAGCTTTCCAAAACATAAGCCTGTGAAACTCTCCTGTGCTTATAAGGAGCCCAGTCACCTTAACCCGCCCCCTTTCCAGCTTTACTCTGGGCAGCCTTCTGCTTCGTGGCACTGTGGGGTCCAACACTCCAGGACTGCCAGATTGATTGTTACTGGTTCTCGCTCTGCACGAATGCATGCAGATCTCCTTCTGCCTGGAATGTCTTTCTACCCGGACCATCTGACCATCTCCCTACTCATCACTGAAGATTTAGTCCCCAGCCCCACCTCAAGCGACTCCCTTTGCACTGTAAAGTTCTTCACATATATCTGACAAAGCCTCTGCCACACCATGTAATAATCCTTTACTTGACTACTGCTTTCACAAGCTGGAGCATCCTGAGGCCAGGTTCCGAGCTTTCTCTCTGGATCTCAGAGGTCCTGCACAGGGCCAGGCAGCTAGCAGGTATGCATGAAAATTTGTGACTCGAACTTCACCCTCTTATTAATGGGCAAAGCCAGTTTAATGTCTAAATCAAGAAATGTTCTAAAAGATGAGAGTGGAGACAGGATGGGTAAATGCAGCAATGAGGGAAGAAGGAACAGGGTGGGGGTGGGAGAAATAAAAGCAGTGCATCTGTCAGGACTAAGGCCATAGCTTGGGGAGCATTTTGAGACACACGCTAAAATGGGCACAGAAGAGAAAGGTGAGGAAGGAAGGACTGGGGCCAGGCAAATGGGCAGGACTCATGAATAACTTGGGGACCAGTGATTGAGGCAGGGGAAAGAGTCCAGCGCTGGGTGAGAATTCCAAGGTTGGGGGTGCATAGAAAGGTTTAGTAGGCAGACATGAATTAGAGTGAAGGACAGGTAGGCCTTCCTAGTCTAGATGAGGAGTCCAGTGGCTGACACAGGATTTAGGCAAAAGGTACCCTTGACACTTGACCTTTCATCCTATGTCTTTGTAGAGAAGGAGAGAGTCCCAGGCAATCCACAAACACATCCCCCTCTCCTCCAGCAGTCAACGGCTCTGTGATCTCTTCACCCAGATCGCCCCATCCAAACTGCTGCCCACACGTCCCTGCATGCCTGTGGTTTTGTGTCCCTCTCTCTCATCGGTGGTGAATGCTTCAAGAGAGGAGGGTGCTTCTATTCATTCCAGTACCCACTGCCTCTATAGACTGGGAGGAGGGCTGTGGGAGACAGAGGATAGATGGGAAGAGGAGGGTGAGCTGTCAGTTTTCCATGGCTGTGTTCTCTAAGGACTGCCCATGAGCGGTGTTGAGGAGAGGCCGAGGAGCCCAAAGAACAGGCTCTCAGAGGGGAGAGGATGGAGCAATGTTGGGGTTATAGGATGCCTATGCTTGGGTGAACTGAGCTCACATTCAGCAACCAGAACAGGAGAGATGCCCAAACCTGTTTTCCACAGCGAGCTGAAGCTGTGCGCCTGCTGTAGAACTGAGCTTAGAAACCTCAGAGCCAGTAAGACAGGCTCAAAGGAGGGGTCCTGTGGCTCACAGGGAGACATGAAAATGGAACAGAAACGTGAGAAATGGGCAAAGCAGACAGGCCGGGCACGGCTGTGTCAGTGAGAGCTGCCCAAAGCTCTTCAGACTGGGTTAGGATTCACAAGGTCGTGTATTCCAGAAGCAGCAGGAGCAACCTCATCTCTTTACAAACATACGGCAACCAATGGGCATGCGCGGAAGAGGGTGATGGGTAAGGTTTCTGCTCTCTTTAGAACTTTCCAGTCGAACTTTTGGCCAGGATGGAATGTTCTAGGATTTGTGCTATCCAACATGCCACTAGCCACGTGAAGTGTAGATTAGCGCAGTGAGAATCTGACATTTTAGTTACTTACTTAATTAATTACCCCTGGCTTTACTGAGGCATAACTGACAGGTAAAATTGTAAGAGTTGAAGCACACACGATGATTTGATACATGTATATGTTGTGAAAGGATTTCTTCCAGCTAATTAACCCAACCATCGCTTCATACATTTACCTTTTTCTTGCTTGCTTTATTTTTAATTTCGTTTAATTTTAATTTGTTAACCTAAATTTAAGTAGCCACATGTGGTCAGTGACAAGCTTATTGGGCAGTGCCATTGTTGAATGCCAGCCATGTGCAGACCCCGGCCCTCTCAGAGCAGCGAGACTGAGGAGGACCCCCCCACCCTGCTTTCCTAAGCAGCTGCACCAGTGGGTGTCTTGTCTGGAGACCCTGGCTGAGCCCCTCTGGCCCTGCTTTTTGCAAAGCACAACTTATTCTTACAACTCCAGGTAGAGTTTGTTTCTGTTCCTTCATATAGCTACCCCCTGGCTTCCCCCTGTGGATTATTCTCCAGTCTGATACTGGACAACAGTTCCCTCCAGTCCATGACCCTGACTGGACCCTGGAAACACCAGCACCACGTGCCACCAAGCAACAGGCATCCTCCCCTGTCACTGGGGTCAGGAGGACTCATTTGCTGAGACGCATGAGGGCCGCACACAAAACAACGGCAATCACAATAACTGGGATCACCCACACGATTTTTGGATCCCAGTGCAAAATGAAAATGTGAGACCTTTATTAAGAAATAATCGAGTTTTAAGACAGCAATAGCAGAGCACGGAGCCACGAGTATGGCTCTTCTGAGCATAGGGGCCTGCGTGATGGCACAGGTTGCACATTCAGGAAGCCAGATATGGCATTAACCCAGATTGGTGCTGGATAGAATTACTCACATCCTCATATTCCTCTCACCACTAAATGATTCAACACTGAGCTGCTTCAAAGAGTGCAGGCCCCTACTGCAGTGAAGGATTTGTTTACACATCATGAACACCAGGATTCAAAGCCCCAGAGAGCAAGAGGGAGAGTACAGAGAAAGAAGAAGTTACTATACGCGCAGTGCTCGGAGCCCTTGTTAATTGGGACCAAGCTGAAACCCAGACAGCTTAACATGAAAGATGATGTTGGATCAGGAGGAGGTGGTAGATGAGTTCAACCTGCAGAGGCTGAATCTCTCTTTCATTTTTCAGGAGCACGGCCATGGCCACATGAGGTGAAGTCTACCTGTGGAGTGTTTTCTGCTGGTGCAGAGAGGATTTGGGGGCTCTGCGGGAGGAGGCAGGGAGTGGTGGGCAGAACACATAATATGGCAGGGAAAGTACATTGCAATAAAAGAAGCTTAAATCTTTAATCTTTGCAAATTACAGGAAACACGCCGAGGAAATAAACATTGGAGAGAGGTAGGAAGGGAAGCTGCTCTGAAAATCCGGAGAAATTTTCCAGGCTAAGTCAGGGATGAACTGGTATAAAGCAATTTCATGTTGGATGAATCTGACCTTATACCAGTGGCTGGAATAATTAGTTTGAGAGGAGAGGGTGGGAGGGGGGCCAGCCATATGGTGGTGATTGTGGTCATCTCAGTGCAGGATAGGTTGTCTGTCTGTCCCTTCTCCAGCCCTCTCCACTGTGCTCGCTCCCTGGGAGCTGCACTTGTCGAGACAGTACTGATGGGCTTCCTTGCCCTCTGGCTTCTAGTTGGGTTCAGCCAGTGAGGGTCCCAGAAGGAAACTGGAGGAGAGAGGAGGGGCAGGCTGAGATACTCGGTCTCTAGACTCCACTTTCTGAGTCACGGCAGATTAGCTGCACGTCACCTGGGAAGGCCACAGCTCTGGGTTGGGAGCTGGGGGCATCTCTTCATATTACTTTCTCTCTGGGTTCTGATACCAGCTCATTCTCCTCTTTCCCTAGGAGATGTGAGAATGGTTCTCCCTGCTACCAGGCCCAGGACACTGCACCATTTCATACTGCCTTCCTAAGGCTTCATAAACAGACCTTCATGAATCTTTCATTGTATTACCTTGTCTCTGGGGGCTGTTGATTTCCTCTTTGGGTCCTGACTGGTAACGCCCCCAGAGGGCATCTACTACCTGACCTACAAGAGACAGCAGGAGGCCCCTCTGTGACACCTTTCACTGAAGGATAGCCATTGCGTTTGAATACTTTTAGGAACAGAGCCCTTACTACCTGAAGGGCCAGACCATCATTTTCGAAATCCATCTTCATGTTGAGGATAAAACTGCCAGCGTATAGATTTTACTCCTGCTCCTAGTGCTACCCCTCTTCTACTCAACACCCCTTCAAAGATCCGAAAATGCATATTGTGGCCACCGGGCTTCTTGTTTCTATGCTAGCCCTCCCCAGCAGAAACGAGCACAGTGTGCCTTCATTACTGGAGGCGTCATTAGAAGGGGCTCACTCAGGGACATGCTTGGCCTGGCCAATCTTCCATGGGGAGGGGCTCAAGGCCCTCTCCCCATGTTCCTGCCTGGCTTACGAAGTTCTTGAGGGCCTACTTCCTACGTTGGCTGGGGCCAAGGTGGGCAGGGCTTTGGCACCTGGAGACAGAGTACCTGTTTCCCAAAGGAGCAAGACAGGCATTCTGAGACAGTGGCAATGCAGGCCTCTGTTAGCTGGTAGGTCAGAGCTAGAGAGAGCCTAGGACAGTTGGTTAGACGCTTGGGGCTCTTGGGTCAGGCAGAGTGAACTCTGGTCCAGCTCTGTGACCTTTGATGGGTTATTGAATTTCTTAGAGCCTCATTTTTCCTGCAAAATCTGCAGAATGGGTTTGAACATTATAATGGGTCCTTCTTCACGAGGCTATTGACATTGCACAGGAAGCCCTTAGCACAGAGTCTGCTGCATAAGAATAGCTCACTCATTTGTGAAGCTACCATCGCCATCATTAATTTAGTGTTTCTGACTTTCTGCACAACCCAACTGGATCAGCTGCTGATTTACATTCCTCTTTTTTTTTATACTAATTAGTCCCTTCGCTGCAACCGGCCCTTCCTCTCCCCTTCCATCTGGTTGACCCCCACTCAGCTTCATTGTCACCACCTCCTAGAAGCCTTCCCTCCATTTGGTGTTCCAATATCTGGTACTACGTTTGGTCATAACTCCCCTCCCTACCCCCCAAATTAAGACTGAGAAACCCCTTGGGGACAGGGTCAATGTTTTATTTATATTTACATGCATAATGCCTAACACTCAGGAGGTGCTCAATAAATGCTTGTTGAGTGAACAAAACTGCATGACCTTTGAGACTCAGCATCCTATCCCCCTGGTTTTGTAGATGAGCAACAGAGATTCTGAGAGGGAGGCATATTTGTTCTGGTCTCATGGTGAGTTTATAGTCAAGCTGGGTCCACAGGAGTCCTGCTGAGTCAACTCAGGGCCCTTTGCCACAGTCCCCAGTCATCGCATGGTGAGTGATTGACTAGTGGAAGGCTGAGTAGGGAGTTGAGGCCAGAGCTCAAGTCCAGGCTGGGCAGGGGCAGCAGAGACTGCCTGTGACACCTTCCTAAAGGGACACAGTTAGTGTTACTGTCTTATGTGATTTCTATCTTCATGGTCTCTGGTGATCATGAAATCACAGTGGCTTAACCACTGGGGACCTATTTATTGAGATGAGACCTGTCCTTTGGCCCTTACTGTTCCCCATGATCAGGGAGAGTGGGCCTGGCGTGTCAAGGTCCATGTTTCAGCCAGGCAGGGGAGGGGTTGGGCCTATCAATCAGATGAGTGAGAAAGAGAGTGAGAGAGAGAGAGAGAGAGAGAGAGAGAGAGAGAGAGAGAGAGAAGAAGAAGAAGGAGGAGGAGGAGGAGGAGGAGGAGGAGGAAGAGGAGGAGGAGAGGGGAGGAGAGGAGAGGTGAAGGGAGGGGAGTGGAGGGGAGGGAGAGAACTTTGGGATGTCGCTCTATTTCCTCTTATTTCCCTAAAGCTTTGGAGTTCACAGAAACAGAAAGAAAGAGCTGAACTCCTAAGGGCCAGACATGGATCTGGGTGCTTCCCACTATTCCACATTTATCCCTTCATCCATTGAACAGCAGTGTATTGAATGCCTGCTATGGACATGTGCCATAGTCAAGGACCAGGGGTCCAGCAGTGAACCAAGCAGAGCATCTGTCCTCATGGAGCTTGTGTTCTGATGGAGGGACAGACAATAAAAGGGGACACATGCAGCATCAGGCCAGAGGAGCTAAGTGCTGGGAGGGGAAGGGCAGTGGGGAAGAAGAGAGCATGACAAGGTGAAGCAGGGTCAGTGAGACTATATTAGATGGGAATTAGGGCAGAGCTTTTCAGGGTGATGGTGTTTGTGCAGTGACCTGAATGAAGGGAGCAGGTGGGTCATGGGATGACCCAGGGAAAGTATTCCAGGTAGAGGAAGCAGCAGGTGCCATGGCCCTGAAACAGGTATGCACTTTAAGAAGAGCAGGGATGTGATCAGAGGCTAGGCAATCATGTCATTACTCCTCACAGTGACCCCTCAAGGGAGGCTTATCATTAGCACTCCCATTTTACAGAGGAGAAAATAAAGGCCCAGATAGGGCAGCTGGCCCTAGCCACACCAAGCAAATCCAGAATTCAACTCTGGCTGTCAGTCTTCAAGGCCCTGCTCTTTGCCTTCCCACACTTGGATTCACTCAAATACTTAGTGGCTTTCTAGTGTCAATGGTCACATTCTTCATGGACAATTATTTACGGATTCTTTGTGTTGTCTTTAGAATAAAGGGGTCCTGTATGAACTTGTAAGCCAGGACCTCAAGCCACTCAGCTTTGAACCTCCTACATGGCAATCAATAATACTGATATGTGTATAGTAATCTTTGGGATTTTCACAGACTTTATCTTCCCGGATCATCCTAGCTGTCCTGAGACAGGTGTCATAGTCCCATTTAATTATATATATATTTATTGCATATCATTATATATACACACACATACATATATATGTATATATACACACACATATTAAAACATATAAAATACATACATAATATCTATTCTACAGATGATGGAACCAATGCTCAGAGAAAATGAAAGACCAGTCCAGGGCTTATGATTAATGCCTACATGAAATTTTAGAGATAAAAATGCCCTTGACACTTGTTAAACTCAAATAACTTCATTTTTCAGGTGAAAAATTTTAGACTCAAAGAGAAAAGAGTGGCCACTGGCCACATGTCAAGTGGTGGCCTGGCAGAACCCAAGAACCAGGTCCCTTGACTCCTGACCCTCCTCTGCCCTCCATTTGGCTTGAAGAGGCCATGGTCTCAGATAACAAGCCAACAAGGTTTCAGGCTGGACAGGGATGGGGGGAGAAGAATAGTTTAATTAACATTGGATTTAGTAGCCTGTCTTCGCTCATCTCAGAGTTCAGGAGGAAGCTCACTGAGCATGTGCCAGTGACAGTGATGGCAACCGAGGTCCTAGCTTTAGCCTCGAGAGCCCTGGTGAAAAGGGTCTGCTAAAGGCTGTTTGGGTGGTTAACTAAGGGTGCCATCTAGGTCCCTCATGCTGTCCTGGTTTGCACAGAGAAATCCATGCAAACTCAAGGCAAGGCCCTTGGAAGAGGAGCAGAGAAGTGCATCAAGAAAAACACGGGCTCTGAAATCCCAGCACTCTGGGCTTGACTCACAGCCTCACTCCTTAATAGCTGTGTGATCTGCTTCTCTGAGCCTTAGTCTCCCCTTTGTTAAAATGCAGGGTGGGGGTGCCAATCTCTCAGGTTACTTTCAACTCTAAAATTCTATGAGCTGGAGATCACGCACGAGTCTCCTAACCTCACTGCACCTCACTTTAGTTTCCTGAAAAATAGATTTCTTAACAAAAGACGTGGCTGTTCATAACTTAAATCAAGTTAGGAAAGTCTGGCTTTTCTAAAGACAATACAAAGAATCCACAAACAATCGTCTAGCCAAAACCAGGCGATGATGCATGTCTTGCCCTCTCCGGACAGGCCCAGTCCAGTGATGTGCCTACATGAGAAAATCTGAACCCAGAGATGGGCATGCTCATGCTTGATTGCTCACAGGTGACATTTTGAGGCAAGGTGAACTTCTAGAGGAAGAAAAATCAACATCGTGTCCCCACACGGGATGGGCTGCAATTATGTCTGCTCCGGGCGGCAGGGTGATGTAGCAGGTGTTTGCATCAACAGCTCCTGATCCAGGAGATGTTGTCAAGTGACCACAAAAGTTTGGTGAGGGCTGCAAACCCTGGCCCCCTCCTGCAAAGCCGCAAAATACACTAAGATTTTAAAGGCCCTAAGATGTGTTGCAGCAAAAACATGTTACCTTCTGTTGAACTGGGTGTTACCCAAAGCAACCTCTTTTTTTTTCTTTCTTTTAATTTTTAAGGAACACGAACTCTTGGTGGAAAGAACTAAGGACTAAATCAGAAGGTATGGACTGAAGTCCTAGTTTCAATACTTTTTAGTCATAAGATAGATTGTGGGAAAATCACTCGGCATCTCGGAGACTTGCTTACCCCATCTGTTAAATGGTTTAATCTGTTAAATGATAGAACTGTCCTGTCTATGCCATAGGAGTGTATGAGAATCAGAGGACAGAGTGGAGATGAAGCACCTTGTAGACTGTAGAGTGATGTGCCCATGTTGGGGAAGGGCATGGCTATTGTTAGATTCTAGTTATGTAACAGAGAAGAGTAGCTACACTTACACACAGTCCTATTAAATAGAATATTTACAGAACGTATCTTAGAGAAGGCACCCTGTGTGGAGTTGGGTCTGGTCTCATTACAAAAAGATTTATTCCAAGGATTCTTTAAATAATGAGTTTTCCTAGTGGATTCAGACTCAGACATTAGAAATTACTTGCTAAGAAGGCTGATAGTCTGGGTAGGTGACTGGCATGCAGGAGACAGCACCCTTGAAAAGCCATCAGGAAGTGTCATGTCTCTGAAGTTATAGGGGAAATTGGTGGACGATTAAGATTCTATTTATAAAAATTCTGTTTACACACACTGGTGGCAGAAGTTAGGCGCAACCAGATTACTGGATAGATCATATATATATAGATAGATTGTGATGTGACTATAAAATTCAAATCATTCAAAATACTAATGAATTCACAGCAACTTTTTGTTACTGTATATTTTCTCAATGAGTATGAAAAAAGCATGACAGCATTCACATGGAGGTGATGCCTGAGAAATATTCAGATGTTAAAAAGTCATCCTTAAATTTCCAAAGAGTGGGAAACAGTTGTCCAAATCAGATCTTCTCACCACAGAATGTGAGTTACTTGGGAATCTGATTACAATGCAGATTCAGGGTGGGGCCTGAAGGGCTGCATTTCTGACATGTTCCCAGGGGACAACGGTGCTGCAGGTTGGAGGACCACACTCTGGGACTCACAGGAGAAGGGAACATCTACAAGTTAGCAGAAGGCACCAGGCTCCTGCTGGTCTGGCCCCTGCTTACTTCTCCAGCCCCTAGTCCCTTCCTTAAATCCAGCTACCCCAGAATACCAGTGGTTGTTCTTGGCCTTTGCTCCTGATTTGCATCCCTCTCACCTCCCACGACCCACACCCTAAGTCCTACGCACTCACACACTGCCTAGACACCTGGCAAACAGGCCTAAAACCAAAGGTTATCTCTCTGAAGTCTCTCCGAAGATATCTTTTTCCTCCCTCCCGGAACAGATTATCCCCTCCCTTGTGTTCCATCTGCCCTCTAACTGTCATAGTACCAGATGACATTTCATTGTTTACATGTCCCCTGACCAGACTGTGAATACCTGGCACTCCTTAGGCACTTTACATGAGAGCTGTTGGAGCAATGAACTTCCATCTACTACACAAAAGAAGCCCTCAAAATGGTCCTTAGACTGTGAACTCTTTGCAAACTTGGACTGGGCTTTTCATCTGTATCCCTTAGTGCCTGGCACATAGTAGGTACTCTGGGTGCTGTATTGACTGGTGCACATGAGCTCTGAGGTGGGTCTGTTTGATCTATCTCCTAAATGTTCTTCTCAGACCATTGCCTGCTTGGCCGAGAGTTTTTACTGGAGCACGTATATTTTCTGTACAGCACTTAGAATGTGCATTAAGCAGGTCTTCTCAGAATGATAAAAGTCAGGCTTCTCCTGGCTGTGTAATGCATGCTTGACTCCAACAGTGCTTCTGACTTATGGCATCATTTCTCCAGATGCCTTGGCACCTGTAGAGACCCACCTCCCCATCGTCCCCCATCTATCATGAAGACTCACTCTGAGAGTGAGCTCAGAATGCCAGTTGCCGGCTGCCAGTCCCTGTGCTCTGGACCCTCTGCATTCAGGTCAGAGTCCGCACCTCTCCTTCTTGGGAGGTCCTCAGCACCAAGCACTATGACCAGAGTTTTTCCTGGGGGCAGAAATATCAGAGAAACCATAGGAACCATCTGTATCCCCTCCTGCGATGTCCCATTTGTGATGGGGAATAGGCAGCATGCTATCCTTGATAGTTGCTCAGGCCTTCCAACTACGTGGAAAATTTATAATTATTATAATTTTAATTTTTATTTTTATCAAGGCAAGATATGTACATAATTTTAAAAGCCAAATGGCACTGCAAGACTGCCAATGAAAAACAGCAGTTTCCTGCTCCACCTCTCCCCAAGTTCTGAGTCCCATTCCTCAGACGCAACTACTCCCAACTGTTTTAGTTGTTCCTGCTGTTGTTTCTTTTTGTATTTTCATGGACATCAACAGCTTGACAGTTATTTCTTGGATTTTAAAAATTTTCGATATTCTCTACTGAATTCCTACCATGAAGATGAGGATGCAGGCTTCTGATGTGAAATGTCTCACCATATGTGCTTTCCTTTCACCTCCTGTATATAATTATACAACCTTTTTCTTGAGTCATGGACCAGCTTTTATGCAATTATGACTACGTAGATATTGTCCATCTCTCAGTCTTGTAGTGTATAATGCTATTCGTTTCTTTCTTGTGAAACTATTTTGCTCTTCCTGGTTTTTGTTTGTTGGTTTGTTGGTTTAGCTTGCTAGGTACCTATCGCAGAAATGGCAAAGAAAAAAAGTCAAACTCACAGAAACAGAGAGTACAAAAGTGGTTGCCAAGGGTTGGGGAGAAATAGGGAGATAGAAAGAGGCTGGTAAAAGTGTACACACTTTTGGTTAAAAGATGAACAAGAGGACCTAATATAAAACATGGTGACTATGGGTGATAAAACTGTATTGCATAATTGAAATTTGCTAAGAGAGTAGAACTTAAATGTTCTCATCAAAAAAATATTTTTGAATACATTTGAATATATTTGAATATTGGAATATATTTGAAACCAAATTCTACCTTCACACTTCATTTGTAGCTTGCTGGATATAGAATTCTATCTTAGATCATCAGGAAAATGCAAATCAAAAACACAATGAGATACAACCTCACACCAGTTGGAATGGCTATTATCAAAAGAACAACAAAGAACATATAGATGAGGCTGTGGAGAAAAGGGAACACTTGTGTCCTATTAGTGGGACTACACATTAGTGCGGCCACGGTGGAAAAACAGTATGACGTTTACCCCCCAAATTAAAAACAGATCTAGCATACAACCCAGCAATCCCACTGCTGGGCATTTAACTGAAGAAAATGAAAGCACTAATTTGAAAAGATACGTGCACCCCTATGTTCATGGTAGCATTATTATAATAGTCAAGCTAGGGAAGCAACCTAGGTGTCCTCTGATAGATGATAGATAAAGATGTGGTGTATATACACGATGAAATATTACACAGCCAAAAAAAGAATGGAAAGGGTATTATGCTAAGAAGTCAGACTGAGAAAGATGCTTATACGTGGAATCTAACAAAACAAAACCAATGAACAAACTAGACAAAACAAAAACAGACTCATAGAAACAGAGACCAAAGGGATACTTGTGGAAGGGAGAAAGGTAGGGAGATGAGTGAAAAAAGTAAAGGGGAAGATAGTAATATTGGAATAAGTTTCCATGGTGACAGATGACTACTAGAATTAGGGGGGTGACAACACTGTAAGGTATAAAAATGTTGAATCACTATACTCTACACCTGAAACTAGTGTAACTTATATAGTATTGTATTCCAACTATGCTTAAATGAAAAATTAAATTTTTAAAAAAAGGAATTCTATCCTATTTAAGGAAGTCCCTCCTCCCCAATTTGAAAGCATTTGTGCCATTGCCTCTGGCTTCAGCTGTATCAGTTGGGAAGTCCCAGGCTACTCTGAATCTAGATCCTAGGTGTGTGACTTTTCATTCTCCAGAAACTTGAAAGGTTTTCTGTTTATCTCTGTTAGTCTGAATTTTACAAAGATGCATTTGGTCTGGTTGTTTTGCCGCTTCTTGCAGAAAGGACTTGGTGAATTCTTTTGATATGGGAAATCATATGCCTCAGTTGGGAATTTTTCTTACATTATTTCTTTGGCAACATCCTCTTCTCCTTCTCTCAGTTTTGTATTCTAGAACTCTTCATAGTAGGATGCTAGACTTCCTGGATTTACCCTCTTGTTTTCATATTTTTTCTTCTCCCATTTTCCCATTTGTCTTTTTGTTTTACTTTTCAGGAGGTTTCCTCAATTTCAATCCTTCTATAAGTTTAAAAAATGTTTGCAACTATATTTTTAATTTCTAGTTTTTAAAACTTATCTGAATGTTACTTTTTAATACCATCTTATTTTAATATCTTCTGTTTATGGATGCAGTGTCATCTCTTGTCTCTAAGGAATTTTAATTAAAGTAGTCTGATGTTTCCTTTTGTTCCTTGTATTTTTTTTTTTAATCAAACACTTACATAATGCCTAATATTATTCAGGCACTTTTCTAAGTACTTCGCAAATACTAACTCATTTTAATCTTCCTAACAATTCTATAGAGTAGATAATAATATTATTCCCATTTTACAGGTGATGAAACTGAGGCCCAGAGAAATTAACTAACTTGCCCAGGGTCACACAGCTGCTAAATTAAATAGCTAGGATTTGAACCTGGGCTTTAGTCTGGTTCTAGAACTTGTGCCATTGACCATTATCTTATTTCTTCATAGTTTCTTTTTTGTTTGGTGGATTTTAGTTCTTTTCCTGTTAGTGGCTTGCTTCAAAAGCCTGGCTCTTTGGCTGTGCATTCATAGTTAAGAGGTTCTCTAAAGCTTGCACGGTCAGTCCAGTGTGGCAGGATTTACCGAGGGACTTTACTCTGGAGTGATCTAACTGGGCCATTTCGTCTGGGGACTCCACTCTGTGGATTTTTTCTCTTAAGCTTGTCAGTGTCTCCAGAAAGGGATTCCCCCAGAATTGTTTGGGGGTGGGGCACATTAGCCTGGCTGGAGGTCTCACTACTCAGTAAGCAGAGTTTCCCTTCCTCTCTCTGTTTTCTGTGTAGCCCTTCCCCCATGGCCTCAGCTTTGCCTGGTTTCCTTAAGCCCAGAGCCTGTCTGTTTCAGTCTTATTTTCTGCTGGGGGTGAAGAGATATTTGTCTGGTTGCTTTGGGCCATATCTGGCGGGGATATATGGGAGGACTTAACAGCTTCTTTTATAGACTTTTAACTAATCTTCCCAATTTTACCTCTACCTCTCATTCCTGTCTTCAGTAATACTTGGTGCCTCCAATCCCTGATCCTTTCTTGGGATCTCTGGTGAAAACTGTTTGGCTCTAGTTGGCTTCCCGATGCAGACCTTATCTTTTAGCCTCATCTGCCCTGCCAATAAGTTTCCATCTGCTTTCCATCTTCCAAAAATTTGCTGACATCTACTGTTTTCTTCTCGCTCATCCTCTTTGTCCCTGTGGGTTTATACTTAAAAAAAAAATCCTCGATTGCCATTTAAGTGGGGTTTGGGGAGGGAGTCTCTATAAATTTATGTTCAGTCCACGGTGTTCAACCAGAGGTCTAGACTGTCAGCTTCCCTGAGGCTCTGGAACACAGAAGACGTGTCACGTGCTCCTTTTCAGCATCCCAGGAGAAGGGAAAGAGCTATTTAGCATGGGTCTCTGGGATGTACATAGCCATAGGTCCAGCTGACACTGTTTTTATCCCAATAATATCGATCTCCCAATGATTTCTAACTGGAATCCATGGAGCTCTGGGGTCCCTTGGGAAACGTCCCATGGTCAGCCATAGTGAGCATGGAGAAACCTAACTGGAGTCCTTATCCCAGCAGAAAAAGAGCAGCTCTGCCTTTATCTGTTTTATATATTGCTGTTATGTTAAAGCTTTTGTTCAGCCCAGGGATTCTGCTATTGAAAAAAAAAAAACAGAAAAAAATAGAAAAGAACTTCAACAGACCTATCATTATATGCTATTCTCTCGTCAGAGATATCACCTGAATTTCTTTCTTTCTTTTTTTTTCCCTGAGCTATTTTCATGGTAATGCTTTTACAATCATGTTTTGAACATTAAAGGAATACAGTGGAAGGAGAATTGCTTTTGGGTTCATAAGTGGGTTTTTAGCTTGGGTCAACTACTTAATGAGGTATGTGTTCTTGGGAAGCTCACCCAACCTCTCTGAGCTCCTCCAGTTTTATCTTTCTTTGGGGATTACGACGTCTTGTTAGCAAGATAACTGGGAGGATTCCTGGGATAAATGTTCGCGGCACATAATAGCAGCTCACCAATGTTAGTGCCTCCCTCACCCAGGCCCCATCAGTGGGCACAACTACAGCAATTTTTTTCTCTCTTGACAAATACACCAACCAATATGTCTTGCTCTTGTATATGTTAGTGAGCCAGACAGTCCAAGATCCCTAGCCTCTTGGAGTATATTTTAATGGAAGGGGAGAAACAAGAAAAAATAAATAAGCAAATCATATAATATACTTGAAGGTGACACATGTCATAGAGATAAGGACAAGCAGAGCAGATAAAGAGGGGTGAGGAGTGAGGTGGAGTGGAATTTTAAATGGAGCAACCAGGGTAGGCCTCCTTGAGAAGGTGATACCTGACTTGATGGAGGTGAGGCAATTATCCATGTGGGTCTGAGCAAAGAGAATGCAGATGCCCTAAAGTGACAGTGTTCCTGGAGTATTCCAGAAGCAACAGGGAAGCCAGTGTGCCTAGAGCCCAATGAACAAGGGGACGGAGTAGGAAGTGATGGAGCTGAGGAGATAATCAAGGGCCGGATATTCACCACTATTAGACCATACATTCTCAAAATAATTCTTTTGCTCAAACATATAATATTGAATTCATTTTTCTACAATACTAGGATTTGGAGAAATCAAGGAAGGAAATATTTAATAAAAAAGTATTTTACATTTAGGTGAATGAAGGATAGAAAGAGATGAGAAAGGGAGGGACCCTTTTATGATCTTTCTAACTTTTGAGCCTATCTATCCAGAATTTGAGTTCATTAGAGAGCTCCTTGTCTATCAATTCTTCAGACGTAACCCTCCCCCCAACTCTCACTCTGGCTCCTGCCTCCGCAAGGATGGCCGTTCATTGGATTGGCTCTTGGGAACTCCTTTCCTAGCTGCTATCTGCCCAGCTTCCTCAGAGCTGTCCTGTCTTCAAGTCTTTCCATGAACTCTAATGGTTGCTGGTAAGTCCAGGGGGGGACATGGACACCTGACTGAGCTAGGCCAGTAAGTCCCTTTTCTGTTTTTTTTTTTTTAATGGGAGATTGGTAAGAGACTTAACAGCCTCTTGCTTGTGGTAGGATGTGTAAAAATTAAACTATTGGGAACCATGTGTGAAAAAATACATATGTGGAAAAAGCCTTTCTCTAGTGAGAGAGAATAAAGGGTTTCAGAGAGAAGAGGTGAGAGAAGGAGTGTGAAACCCGAGGGGCCTGAGCCCTTGGTGCCAGTTGTTCCTGAGGCTGCATCCTTGCCCTCCCACTGTTTGGTTGTTGAAGCTTGCCTCCCGTTCCAGGGGCAGTACAATTCCTTTTATGCCTAAGCTTGTTTGAATCTTGTTTCTCTCATGTGCAACCTAGATAACCACTGCCTATTTCTTTTTCCTTTGAAGTTTCTCAGAGGCATCTATCTACACAGAGTTTCATTTTTAACAACCTCCCACCTGCCTTCAATTTAATTTCCTTTAGAAAACTCTGGCCATGAAATCTGCACTTGTATAGTCCAGGATAGCTTTTCTGTCCTTTCTGTATTTTGTGAGCTCCTCCAGGAGAAAGAAAGTTTCCATTCAAAGGCTTTTGGGAAATAAATGCTGCGTGCAATATTCCTATCTTGGAGAACTCATGATGTAGCATATTAAAGAATTCTTGCAATGAATAAATGTGTTTAACTTTGTCTAACCGGATTTCTCCAGGCCCTTTTTATTCTTAGAACATACAATATCCCAAACCCCTGACATGCCATAGGGCCCATTTGGGGGTGTACTGTCTAGGGCCACGTGTGACTGAACTTGCCTTTCTAGGCACAAGGATGTCTCCCCAAGAAGGCTTTGTCAGCCAGGAAGAAAAGGCACTTTTGATAATTTTCATAGTCACCCTCTACTTTCTAAGCATAAGCCCATTGGGCGGGGTCAGCCCTCGGGGGGTGCCTTTTCTTAATTCTCTCGTGGGTGCCCAAAGTCCTTTCTGTTGGTCAGAACTACACCCAGGGGAGTGGTTCTCTCATGGCTTCCACAAATTTCTGAGACATGAAGCTGTCCACAAGGCAAAAATGTATCAGAGGCTCTGCTTTGAGCAGAATGAGATTTCAGATGTTGAGGTGCTTTAGGACCCCTCTTACAGGTAGGAGATGCTTGCAATGTGCTATGCCTCTGGGATAGTGTGACCATCCTACTAGCTACTGGTCATCACTGTCATCCACCTGCCGTTTACAGTTTGCAGAGAGCTCTTGCTTGATCCCTTCAGCTGTTCTGTAAAGTTGATGAATTTACTTTGTTTTACTGATCTCTATTTCAAGGTGAGGTAACTAAGGCTCATTCACTTGTTCTTAGTCACATAGCTAGTAAAGGAGGGGCTGGCGATTTGAACTGGGGTCCATCTCTGTAATGCCACTTTTCTGTCCTACTGTACTGCCTCCTTCAACAAGCTGTCTGTGGCTACTCCCTCAACAACCATATTGCAATCAATTTTGTCCTTATCACCCAAATATTTCCTACAAGGACTCAAGCTCCTTTCTCTGGGGCCTGAGAGGAGGTGGGAATGCCAAGGAAGAAAGATGGTGTCTGTGGGGGCAACATGGCTTGGCACGTATGGACTCTCCTGAGGACCATGGTGGGGCTAGGCCTGGCTGCCCCCACAGGCCTTGTGAGCAATGGCCAAGCAGCCAGATGCTGTAGTGCTTCCTCAGGGAGCCTCACGCACAAGCATCTATTTGCTGAAGCCCACCTCTCATCCTTCAGAAGATGGGTAGACCTCACTTCCACCCACATGGGGCTCATTTCTCACTGGCCCAGGAAATAAGCAGTGTTGAGGTGACCGGCCTCCCGAAGAGGCAGCTCATTGCTCGGTTACTTCTCAGACTGAAGAAAAGGTATAGTGGGGGAAGCCTGGATATAAGGATTCGGGAGTCCCAGCTGGGTCACCTGGGGGAAGTCACCTAATCTCAGTCTCTTTCCCTGGCAAATGAGAACAATGAGCCCTGTGGCAACGGAAAGGCCAAGAATGAGGAATATTATGGCTCCAGAGGGATGTGGGAGGTGGATGTGAAAGCAAAAGTCCAAGAAGCACCCTGAAGCTGTGCTCCCCAACACGGTAGCTGCCAGCCCTCCGAGGCAATTGAAATGAATAGAAATGAAATAATATTAAAAATCAGTTCTTCATTCTCACTGGCCACATTTCAAGTGCCCAGTCGTGGCTACCATTTTGGACAGTGCAGACAGAGAACATTTCCACCGCTGCAGAAATTCTATCGGACAGTTTCTTCTCTAACCAGGGTCTTCTGGCCCGTACCCTTGCTTTAGACAGCCCCCTCCTTCACACAGCCCGCTTCTGCAACCATCCTACCTCCGAGGAAATGGTTTGAGGGACAAGTTCTGGTCTGTCATGTAGAGAGAGCTGCCACAAGAGTGGGACTGGAGTTCTTCTGTGTGTACGTCTGGCTTCTAAGGAGATAAGCTCCTGAAAGGCAGGGTCTTTGTCTCCTGTCTTCTGTGCCCCTGACAACGCCCTGCGCGGCGTGGGGCACATGCAGGTCCTTAATCATGATTACAGGTTTGTCTTCAATTGGTAAAGTTCGTGGTCCACTAGGGCCGACTGGTGGTCAGGCAGCTGGGGTCAACACAGTCCGGGCTTAGCCATGAATTCACTGTGTGACTTTCACTAGGTCACAGCTTCCTGCTAGACCTTAGTTCTCCCTCCTCAAGGGAATGAGGCCATTGGCCAGGATAGATGATCTCAGAGGTTCTTTCCTGCCTTGACCATCCATGGCTGCAGGAGGCAGGATGCACTTATCCTGGGGGTAGACCCTGTGGTTGGAGCCCCTTCAACCAGCAGCCAGTGCTTGGACCCAAGGCCACCCTCCCCCCCACCGGGGAGCTGTGCCATGTGAAGATGTCTGTGTGGGGGTATCTGGTATTGTGAGTGTGAGTGTAAGAGTGAGTGTACCTGTGTGTCTATACGTGTGTTTTTGCTCCTGAATCAAGGTGGCAGGCTGGGAATTCCAATATTACCATGGAAGGACATATTTAACTTCTGGTCAGGCCTTGGGTGTGGGGTCTCCAAGACTCATTTTTATTTCCTCATTTCTCTCCTTTTCCACAGATGGTTCAATAAACCAATATGTTCTGGTGTCTGCAAGGCAGGGTCTCTCTTTGGGACCAAGACTCAGCTCCCAGGACCCAGGGTAGTCTGTAGGTCCCCATGGGTATAGGACACGGCCCAGCCTCAGGGCTGTTCCAAAGAACCAGGCTCTGTTGGCCAACTCTCAGGGACACTGGAGCTCAGGACTCACACACACCTCATCTGTCTGCTGAAGGGAAGGGGCATGAAATTTAGAAAAGTGTATGGGATCAACTAAATGTCTCCTTAGCAAGCAGCAGATGAGGTTCAGAGGGCCTGGGGCATGAAGTGAGCTGCCAGAAGGCGTTCCGGGAGTGATGTGTGTGGTGGCCATTTTACCTTTCATATGAAGGGGCAGGAGAGCTGACCGTAGTGTGAGGTAAGAGGCCATGCTCAACTCTCCCCGGCTGGGCACTCAAGCTACAGAAGCAGGGAGGAAGGGAGAGCCTGGTGGTGGGGGAGAGTTTTTAGTTTGCGATCAGTCAAACCTCGAGTGGAAGCCTTGCTGCCTTAGAAGCCTGGAAGCCCTGGGCGTGGTGAGGGCTGGACCTCAGAATCAGAGGAGTTGGCTGCAGGAATCACAGGGTGGGGGCTGCAAAAAGTGGGGTCTAGGTTGCTCAGCCTCCATCCCTCCCCCTCCTCAGCTCTGACCCGAGGGGCCAGGGCCTCCCTCCTGCTGGAAACTTCTCTCCCCTCCACCCTTCCTTGCGGCCCCTTCTCAGGCCCATCTCTTAAGCCCCTTCCCCACTCCTCCCTGTGATTCCCTGAACACAACCTTAGTTGCACTTCGATCTCCTTTGCATCCATGGCTCCACTCTTTACTTTCTCCAGTCAGTAAAATCATCGAGGCTGCCAGTATCCCAAGGCTTACTGGCTTCATCACTCCGCCCTCACATTACCTTCTCCCCTGTCTGACCTTCCTGCACCCCTCGTAGGAGGACCCACCTGTATAATCCAGGGTAATCTCAAGACCCTGTTCAAATACCCCATGTACTAGAATGCTTTCCCTGCACCTTCCTGTCCCCCAGGAAAAGGCCGCCATCTCTCCATAACACCAGCACATTTGTGTCACACTGGACTGCAATTGTGTGTTTCCTCCTCCTGTGATCAAAAGCTCAACCCTTTCCACCATGATGTCCTTACTTTGGTACAAAGCTGGAGATAGTACGCGTGGCTAATGAATTGTTTGCTAAATAACTGAATGCATGAAATAAGCTTTGGGGCCAGTACACAGGGCTCTGGGGGACTCCCACAGGCATGGTGCTGGGCCCCTGAGTCCGTACCCTTCGTTTTCCAACACTGCACAGCCCTTCCACCTTCCCCAGTGGGAGGATCCTCCTTTCCTCTCCATTGGGCCTCTAAGCTGGGTTGAAATATTCAAAATGGCTGGGAGAGGAAAGGGCTAGTCCATCCTTTCCTCTTCTCCTGAAATCAAGACACTCACTTGCCCAATCATACTTGTTGATTCACACCTTTGTCCATGCCTCCTGCCAATACCTCCCCTCACTCTACCTGCCTTCCTTTTCCAGTATTCCCACTACCAGCCCCTTTTCCACCTACCAAATCCTAGGAAACATTCCAGTCCGTGCCAGGGACATTCACTGGCATATCACCAACCCTCCCATGGAGAGCAGTCCATCACAGGCTGGGCCAAGACAGCCCACCTGAAGCAACCAGTCTTTCAGAATCCTGCACCCCTCTGCCATCACCCACTGCCCCGATCCGTGTGCCCAGCTCACCTGTCTCTCCCCAGATAGGCAGGTACTCATCTTGCTGAATGTCCAGCATGATCTCCAGCCCGTTGCCTGTCCCCCCCTTGACCGTGGTGAGCAGAGGTTTGCCATCCTCGCCTGAGTTAAACATGTAACACTTCCCATATTTTGTAAACACCTGAAGAAGAGAAGAGAGAGAGAGAGAAGCACATGGTTGACTTCAGACTGGGCTTTGGAGAATGGCGAGACCCCAGAAATCCAACAGTAGGCCAGAGTCCCAACAGCCTATCACAATCAACCCCTCTTGGAGACCAGTGATTCCTCATCTTGGCTAATAGCCTGACTTGCCAAGTGGGATTCTGGCATCAAATAACAAATCTGGGCACACCTTGGGGCTTGCTGCAATGGGATCTTTTCCCTCTGGTTGTCCTGTCCATTTCCAAGTGTCAAACATCCTTATTAAGCTCTTGACCCTCCAATCAGAACCTCTGGCTTTGAGATCTCTCCTGGGCTCCAGACATACCAATCTCACTGTCTAATAAATGTGAGCTTAGGGGGATCCACAGATCTCCAACACTCAACATGTCCCCATGGGAACAATTCTTCCTCAGGCTCTCTGTTCCCCCACATGTTTCTTCTGAACTCTTGTGATGGGGAATAGCTTTGTCACCTGCCAAGGGGCTCAAGCCAGACCCTCACAGTAGCTGTCCACACTCTCTCTTCCTCACCCCCGTGTCCAATTAACTAGCAAGGCCTGTCGACACCATCTCTACACATCTTGCATTTTGCCTTTTTTCTTCTGCACTGCTGTAACTTAGGACTCAGTCATGTATTGCCTGAGCAGCTGCAGTTTCCTAGCTGGGCCCCTGGACTCCAGACAACCATCTCCAGCCCATCCTCTAAGTTAACCGTGGTTTGCTCTCTCTGCAATGAAAACTTGGTCTTGTTAATCCTGTGTAGAAAATTCATCAAGGCTCCTCACACCCCTTAGGGTAAAATCCAGGCCCACCAACACAGCCTTCCATGATGCCTCTGCCTACTCCATCCTACTGCTTCCCGTCTGAGTTCTGGAAATCCACTAAAAGGTAAGTTCCATGGGGACCACATTTGCTGAAGTATCTGTCCCTTGTGGCTAGCACAGTGCCCAACACATAAGGGTGCTCCAGAAATACATGGCAAATGAATGAATGAGTATGTGGGTGAGTGGAGCTAGATCAAAACCTTGCAGTGCCCTTGGATATGGCTTTCCATTTGCCACTTCCACTGCCTGTAACTCCTCTCATTCCTTGTTCTGCCTGGACAACCTCTGGCTCTCTGCCTGGGCAGCCCCAGACTGTTCTGCAAGACTGGATTGATGCATCTCTTCCTCCATGAAGCCTTCCTGAGCCCCTGGACAAAGTTGGGTTTACCCGCTCCTCACCTTTACCATGGTAGCTATCACATGGCACTGAATAGTTGGTCCCGCTTCTCTCCTGAACTTGACTCTGCCTTTCATTTCTGAATCCCAGCACTTAGTCCTTGCCTGGCACACAGCAGTTGTTCAGTCCACTTTGGTTTGATGAACACACGATTATAAAGACGCAGTATGGGGTTGTTTCGGGAAAAGCCCAGGGCAAGGAATGCAGAGATCTTTGTTTGAGTTTGATATTGCCACTTATTGTGTGACTTGGGGTGAACCAAATAAACCCTCCAAGCCTCAGTTTCTCCATCTATAAAATGACAATTCTAGTCCTTGCCTTAGCTACCTCCCAAGGTTATGGAAAGGCTCCACTGCGGTAATACATGTGAAAGTGCTTTGAAACTATAAAAGCTTTCTACAAATGCTGTGGTTATTATGATTATATAACTGCTTTGGAATCTCGAGCAGAAGCCAAATTACATCTGGCAAAACTGGCTGGAAGAGAGCCAGGCCAAATGTATTGGATTCCTGCAGTGACTGAGATTTGGTCCCCGGTTGCCTCCCTGATCGTGCTCTACAGCGCTGTCTCCTGAAGCGTGGAGGCCACAGGAATGTTCCTTGGCTTCCCATTTTTAGTGCAAGGGCAGGTAAATCACAGGGGCGAAGGCTGGAGGCTGCCTTTCTCATGCAGATCTTGATGGCTGAATGGAAGGAAGGGAGAGGGGCCTCTCCTACATGCCAGGCACTGCTAGATGCTTACCTATGTTGTCTCATTTAAACCCTGAAACTGTGACCACCTTTGGGTATCACTGCCGTTGTGCAGAGGCAGAAGCTGAGGCCCGGAGAGGTTATGTGACTTGCCTAAAGTCACACAGCTATTAAGAAGAGAAGCTGTAATTCAAATCTGTGTCTGTCTGATTCCAGCACATGTTCTCTTTCTGGGTGTGCTGCCCTGGGTCTTTGTCACTGGGACATTTCTGAGCCTATACTTTTCCTCTCTGCCTTGCCTTTTATATCAGCCAATCAACATGTATGTGCATGTGCTCCTGCACTGTGCAAGGACTGCGGGGACTACGACCTGCTCTCATGATCTGTAGGAAGGGTCAGCAAAACGCCAGATTCCACATTCTCCTCCTCTGTAGAAAACAGCTCCGAGTCCCTGGCCAGCTGTGCTATTTCAGCACAGACAAGCCCTATTCTCTCAGCTTCATCATGGGGAGAGCTGGAACATAATTTTTCAAAGATCTGAGCTTTATCATCACTACTGTATATAGCCACTGAACTTGGCTTAAAACTTGTCTTCCTAGATGCATGCTCTTGAGGGCCGCTATAATGAACAGCTGAGAGCATTATGTAGTTAGCACATCCATTGCAAGGGATCTGGAGTGACTTCTTGAACGCTCCAACAGAGTTATTTTTTGTAGACTCACTAAATAACCTCTTTGGCTCTAAAATAGTTTATAATATTCATTTTCTTACCTATATAAAGGATTTGTAAGTAAAAGTACATTCAGCTTCGCACCAGATTGCAAATTTGAATCCCTCAAGTCCCCCCTATTTGGTACTTAAACTTCTGAATCCTGGGCTGAGGTTAGAATGTATTGTCTACTCCTGGAGTCAGTTGTGATCCAAACCATGCCATAAACAGGCTATGTAGCGGTGATGAAGGTACCTTCTCTGAGCTTCCAAGGGTGATGACAAGGTGTGAGAACTGAAAGTGGTCTTAGAGGTCATCTCACTCACCCATCTGAGTTTACAGGTAAGTAAATGGAGACATGGCAGAGAGGAAGTGATTTGCTTAAGGCTGGGA
Organism: Cynopterus sphinx; assembly: GCA_030015415.1. Classification (NCBI taxonomy): domain Eukaryota; kingdom Metazoa; phylum Chordata; class Mammalia; order Chiroptera; family Pteropodidae; genus Cynopterus; species Cynopterus sphinx. Next base: position 31,222,250 of record CM057385.1, on the reverse strand, counting down.
AGCAAGGACATGTCCATCTGGGACACGGATTCCTGATCCAGCCTATTTCTTCCTTTATACCAGCCTCCCTCAGCTTCCCCACTTACAACAGGAGATGAGGGGTCTAGGAGATTGCTAACTTCAGCTGATCACTGACTGCCTGCTCTGTGACAGGCACTGGGCTGGCAGCATTGAAGCTTGTGAAGCAGGTTGTTCCTATGGAGGAGGGAGCAGACAGGTCCTTGAGGTGGGAGCGATAGAGACTTGCTCCCCATCCTTGATGCCTGGTACTGATCCTAGGGCCAGGTAGCAGCTCCTGTAGATGCTCCTGGGGGAGGGTGCTGGGGTAAATATACAAGGTTTCCAGGTGTATTCTGACCCAGGTCAGGGTTTGGCAACCAGAGTGGCAGTGCAGGAGCTGGAGCGTGACTGCAGCCATGTCTGAGAGATGGCCAAGTGACACTCAACAATGGCCAAGTTCCTTATCAAGTCAAGACGATCACAAAAAGGCCTAACACCCTCTGCAGCTTCCTAGTGCATTTAGGATAAAGTCTCAAATCCTCAGCAGACCCTGTATGGTTTGGACCCGGTCTGCCTTTGTCCCTTCTCTCACACGCTTCAAACACACTGGCCTCTTCAGCTCCTGGAATGTGCAATGAGCTCTTCCCTCTGCAGGGCCTTTCCTCATGCGGTTTCTTCTGCCTAGGATATTCTTCCACACCCTTTGCCTTGGCCAACTTGTGACCAGGCCTTGGCTTAAATGCCACTTCCCCGGAGGCCTCTCTTGACCACTCCCATCCGTCCTCCCAGCCTCCATGTAAACTGGGGCTTCTTGTTATACAGCTCACACCCCGCATGTTTCTTTTATAGTGCATATCAGAGTGTGTAACTGGAATATCTGTTGGACATGTCTCACACTAAACTGTGAGCTCAAAGAGAGGAGAAACGGTATCTGTTTTGTTGAACGAATGAATGAATGAATGGGCTTCAAGGTGCTGCTATGCCCTTTCCCCTTGCCCACCTCTAGGAGGTGCCTTTTGGTGCTGGCCAATTGGCCTGGGTCTGGTGGGACCTCAGGCTGATAACTTATTTAACTCCCTTCCCCTCCCTTTCTCTGCTGTGACCTTCACTTCCCACTTAATTATATCGAAGCATTTTTGCTTGCTTCTCTGTGAAGATATTAGAGGAAATAATCCTTTCAGGAAAGAAGACAGTTTACCTTGGTGGGGGCGGGAGAAGGGGCTCAGAGATGGCAGGGTGCACGCTGGCTGCTTCCTCTGCCGGCCTCCCCGTCTGCCTGCTGAGCCCTCAGCTTCCACCTGGCTTTTCTGAGAGGATTATTTTTCTCTTAGCTCAACATCAAAGGCCTGAGAGCTATTTACAACACAGTGCAGTTTTGCTTCAAACTTAGAACAAGATGCAGCTCTCTTTCTCCATTTCGGGGCATAATGATGTGTAAGAGTAACACAAGCCTCAAATTTATGCCTTATCACCCCCAGCCAGAGAATACAATTTATTTAAGTCCAGACTGTCAGGTGGAACTCGTTGCTTTTTCAGACCTGCCATTCTCCCAGGCATTTCTCTGCTCTCCCCGTAAGTGCTGACAGCCCCATTGCGGATGGCAGGGCTGGATTTCCAGGGTTTCTAAGAATCTAGAATTGCACTTAGTTGAATTGATTTGTAAGAATTAACGGTGCACATTTCAAACCTGAATCTCCAAGACTGACGGTGGGGATCCTGAGATAAAAAATGAGGCCATGACCATCATTTTCATTGCTGACATTTGCATAGTGCATCACAGGTTAGAGACCGCATCTACTTCAACTTTCTTAAGGGCCCCGTGAAGTTGGAGGGAAGGAAACTAACAGTTCCTGCACCTCTACTTTTTCTCATCTGCCAGTTGGGCATGATAATCTTCAAATGTGCTCATAGGGCCTAAATGGGAAAATGAGAGTGGATTTGTTTGGAAGGTTACGTAATAGACATCTTTACTAGTTACAAATCCATTCTGGGGGTGGGCATGGGGGGAGAGTTATGTTTCTCCTTTTCAACGGAAGAGAGATAAGCTTTTTGAGTGGTGGGAGGAGGTCAGAGATGAATTAAAGAATGGAGGATTTGAGGGGTCCTGTCCTCTCTGCTTATGTCTCCACAGTACCAGGCTCACCTTGAAGTAGTCAGAGGGGATAAAAACCACCATGTGCCACTGATTACTTATTCCTTAATAATGTTAAGCCTGTTGTTAGAAGCTCAGGGTGGCCAGTGAGATACTGGGACAGTGGAGCTCTGTAGGAGAGGGAGACACTTTGATGCTCACAGCCCACTTTGAAAATCTACATCTGAATTCCAACAGCTAAATCGTAACCAGTTATTAGTACAGTGGATGGACACCACCAACCTGAAGTTGACACATTCTATATTGAAGAAATATGAACCTGAGGACGGGAAGAGGGTCTCACTACCTTCTAGTGGCTCTTAAGGTAGCTCTTAAATCACCGACTGGCTTTGCTGTCCTCCCTGGAGTGTCATTCACTTTTAACATGCATCACTACTTTCTGCATCAGCCCTGTGAGGTTGGTATTGTCGCCCTCCATTTTACAGATAAGGAAACTGAGGCCCAGCAAGGCTGAGTCAGTCCATGGAGCTGGTAAGTAGAATATCTGGGGTGAAATACACCTTAGCTTAATTCCAAAGTCTGTGCTCTATGTCCCCTGTTCTCCTTTAGCTACAGCTCACACTCACATCCCCTTTCAACATGCTCTGTTCCCAACAGGCAGGTGAGATTGGCGCTTTGCAAACAGGAGGGCTCTCCCACTTGGCAGTGGGGGAGGTGCACCTCAGAGTCAGAGAATCCTGGAAAAGTGCAGGTTCCCAAAACATTCTTGCCCAAACATCTCATTTTGCACATGGAGAGAGTGAGGCCCAGGGAGGTGAGTGATCTGCCCCAGGTCCACGGCTGGTTTGGGGGCAGAATTGAGATCTGACCTGGGCTTGATGTCTTGGGTCTTGTGCTCCTTCTCTAACGCCTTCTGTTTGCACATGCCAGGGGCTGGGCTCTCCTTCCTGGGGCATTGCATCCAGGAATATGAGAAAGATTGGCACCCTATCTTACAGAGTCTGGGAAATGCAAAGTACAGCCCTTGCTGAGAAAGGTTAGGAAAAGCTGGTACCCATGAAGACACAGTTTTCTGGTCCAATTAATAGTGTAAACAACATTTCTACACCATGTATCTACTTAGGAAAATAAATTATGTATAAGATCCCTTAAGGACTGCTGAAACATTCACTTACCAGCACACGACTGGGCCTGCAAGCTTCAAACCTTCCAACCTATTCATTAATCCTAGCTTCAGGGCTTCTCCTAGGCGGTGGGTTTCTTGTCTTTTCTTGCTTACTACACTTGAAGGAAATGAAATTGGACTGCTCCGAAGTGCCTCTAAAATCAGCCTTTCCCCGACCCCCTCCCTGAGTTGACTGAGCTTTCCTCTCAGTGAGTGACTGAAATTTCTCATTAGGCTGCTTTCAAAGTAATGTGCATGCGTGTTCAAGCCAATCACTTAGTTTCATTTGTTTTGTTTTTGTCTTTCTAACTCCTCAAACACATTTCACACAATTGGGAAGTGAGAAACTGTCAAATGGGTTACCAGGCTTCCAGTAAACAAAATAAATCTGCTTTTTGTTTTCTGAAGATGCAATTAATGTTTGAAAATTAAATATAGCAGCGGAATGTATGTGTAAGGAGACTGCCGGAGAGGGCCAACTCTTTGACATCGAAGACTGTATCTTGTCAAACAATCTGCTTACTTAATTATCTCTTCTTACACCGGGAATTTCTGACCACTTATTACATTCCCAGGACTGTTGCTGTTCTCCACAATGAGATTCAAAAGGCAATTTCAACAAACACCCATGCAAGCACCTTCATGTGCCACGTGCTATCCCTGGGAATGAAGAAGAGGAAGGACACATGGCCCCTTTGCAACCACTTGTCTCTTCTTCCTAACCAGGAGACCATCGTCTCTCATTTCCTACAGAGGCTACTTTTCTGGGGGGAAAGATAAGAACGGACAATCACTGAGCATTTACCATGAATCGGGCATGGTGCTGATTGCTTTATATACCTTCTATCTTTTAAGGCTCACAGGACCCATCGATGTAGGTGTTATTCTCCCCAATGTGCAGATGAGAAAACTGAGGCTCTGCAAGGCTAAATGCCTCGTCCAAGGTCCTATAGCTAAAGAGTGGTTCTCCTGACTTTTCCTATATTTGTCTGGGCTGCTAGGAAAATGCTCAGCATTATTTGCATGTATGATATGGTAACAGTAACCTCCCGCCCCCATACTCTTGTATCTATCTGCTGGGATGGGACATTTCTTGTGCCGCTTTCACTAAGAGGCTCTCCTGTCTCCTCTCTCTAAGCCTGAAGTACAGCGCAGGCCTCTTCTGTGGGGCAGCTGTCCAGAGAGAGAGCTTCAGACCATGCAGGAGGAGATACGTGAGCACCCCACAAAAGAGTCATGGAGTGACTGAAAATCTGTCAGCTGGGAAAACAGCACCAAGGAGAGTGGTGGGTGACTGAGCGTGTGCCTGCAATCCAAACGTTTTCTGAGCCAGTGTTCTATCGTGGACAGCTCACGGGGCCAGAGGGCGACGTGGAGGTACTGCAGGTGCTCACCGGGAAGGTTGTTGGAAAGGACAGACCTCTGCTCATGAATTCCTTCTAACATCTCATGTGTGAATCTGAAATTGGGCCCAGCTTGAGGTTATGACGTGGGATGTGAGGAACCAGAAGCTTTTTGAGTTGAATGGCAGCTTGGCTGATAGGGGTGGGCGGGAGGGAGTCAGGGCTTGATGAAAGTTTCAAAAGGGGCTCAACGGTGGGCTGGTTGCTTTTTCTGCTGAGGCCCTCCTCTGTCTGTCTCCTGTGCGAGGAGAGGCTGTAGCATTTTCACCCCTGGATTCTAATACCTGGCCCCATGCGTTGCACATAGTGGGCACCTAATGGGAGGTGTCTGGGTGACAAATAAAAGGTCAGGTATGAAGGTGGGAATCAGCTTCAAATGCTGGCTCTACACCAGTTTGAAAAAGTCATTTTATCCGTTTGGATCGTGATCCCTCTTCTTAGAAATGCTGATAAGGGTACCTCCGTGACAATTACTGTACAGATCAAAAGGGGTGTGATGGGTCTGCAAGCACTCTGTGGAAAAAAATGTCCAGCCCAGGCACAGAGCATTCCTGCTTGTGGTTTGCATCATGCCTGAGCCTTGCAGGAACAGGGGAGGGAGAGAGTTGCTATTTGGCTGGAGAGACTGAATCTGAGGTGGTCCATCTGGGACCATGTTTGTGGCTCATCCATTTGTATGCTTAGTGAACATCAACAGAGCACCTCTTCTGTTTTAGGCACTGTCCCAGGCATTGGGGATGTAGAGATGAGCCAGCCCTTCGGGAACCACCTAGTAGGGATGGTGGCCCAACAGACTGACCCTGGGTGGTGCTAAGTGCTGTGGGAGGGCACAGGAGGAAGATGCCTGGGGGGCAGTGAAGGGAAGGATGTGAGCGGCTGTTGCAGAATTCTCCCTGGGGACAGTGGCAGTGCTGCCAGTGGCGTTTAGCAGGTTGAGACAGATCTGTTAGACTGGCTTCTGGTATTAGCAGGGCCACGCTGGTGCTGTCAGGAAGGCCAGTGTGCCAGTCTAGGCTTCTGCTGCCCTGCTGAGCCCTGCCTACCTGCCCATCATTTACGCTCTCTTCCACTTCCATAACCTAACGCCCCCAAGTAGACAACTATGGACTCTACTAAGAGGCAGGCAGGATTTTTGGAAGAACGCAGACTTTGGAGTCACATTACCCTGGCTGAATACCTACTATGTGCCAGACCTTGTGCACAATGAATGATGGAGCTTTGCTGTCAGGTAGTAGATAATTAAGACAGAGATGCAGTGACCAAGGGGAGTTGGCATCAGATTTTCCCCAAGGACAGGGTGTCAGTCTCAGAGGCACCTCCCTTACCCAAGCCTGGCTCTCTGTTCTGCCCACTGCCAACAAGTCATCATGCCAAACCTAGGAATAGAGGGCCAAGCATGTGGATTAATAAAAAAAAAGTACATTTCTAGCAAGTCAAGGCTGACTATAAAGCTGTAAGCAGATGTGGGAAGCAGGACCCAGGGAGGATGCCCTGCCTTCAAGGAGGACAGAAGCTCAGAAAGAATGAAGGAGAAAGTGTGTCCACAAACTGGCCACAGTCTTCTCACCAGTTCCCTCTGCTGTCCCCACTCTTTACTCCTAACCTTACTGACATCATTCCTGCTGCCCCAGCCTGTCCCATTTCCCAGGCAGAGCAGAAGGGGGCAGGGTGTGTTGAAGACATAGCAGCCCAGACACAGTGGGAGGTGGCGCTGAGTTCTGCCACATTTGCCTGTTCCACGCGGGACACATCTTAGTCTGTGTTCTGGTTACTCATGAGATAATGGACGTAAAGTGCCAGGCAGAGGGTAACCACTAAATCAAATTAGCTAATGTAATTATCATTAGTTGAGGTTCTTTATCTGAGTTCTGACATCTGAACTTCTACAGGATGTGATTTCTGGGCTCATGGTCCCTTCTATAAGTTCTTTCTACAGTTGCCTGGCTGACCCAGTGACATCAGCTCTGTGTCTACTTCTAATTGCTGCCTGCTGGACTTACAGGAATATGTGCCCCTTTTGTTTTCCTGTGGCCATACCCAGATTTTTTCTGGAATGTTCCTCGGGTTTCCCGGGTAAGAAGTTTGTATCATCCTCGTTGGATATTTCTGCTTGGCTGAACTTCACCTTTCCTACTTTTAGCACCTGTCCCAGGGGCTTGAGTGGGCTTAACCCTTCTACCTGAGTGTGTTTCCCATCTGGATTACCAACCCTGAGCTAAGACATGTGTCACTCCTTGCACCTGACTCACTCCACACCTTCTGGGAATTAACTGCCCTTTATTGAATAAGTGTGGGACGGGGGAAAAGGAAGAAGGGGATCAGAAACGTGTTCTGTTGTGTTACTGGTGAATTTTGCATTCAGCTGCATTGAAAACTATGCATCGTTGAAAACCAAATGATGGTTTATGTTGTTTACAGAGGAAAAGCAGATGTTCCAATTAATGCCAGGGCTGAAAACAGTCCCGAGGTGGGCTGATTCTCAAAGCTGATCAAGGAAAGGTCAGATAAATAACTACCCACAAGACACTGAAATCCTCATCCCACAGTCTTCCCAATTTCATGTTTTTTCACTAAAAACCTACTTCAGCTTTTTCAGGAACTGCTTAGAGAATGTCATTGTCTTCTAGTTCTCCTCAAGGGAGGGCTAGAGGTTGAGCAGAGTGTAATTTTAGTAGCAGAGTTTGCATGATGAATGGTCAAAGCCATCACCGATCCACAAATGCAGAGGATTTTTAGTAGTTTAATCAGACTGCTTTCCTGACATGTAGAATGAAGGCCCTGCTGGCAGATACACAGCGTGTACAATGCCACTCTCCTTCCTAGACCCATGGCAGACAGATCGATCACAACACACTTTCCCTGTGGGCCTCACAGTTTTTTTAGCTCAACAATTCTGGCTGCCACAATTCTGGGCAGAGTGACACGAATCCTATTTGCCATCCTTGTGCCCAAAGAATGTACGTTCTGCTGCCGGTGTTTCTGGGGGAAAGTTTGGGCAGGTGCCACAAGGCAATGTGAGGGGCACAATTTTGGGGGTTTAGGTAGAAGGAACTGTAGTTGGTGACAGAGGCAGAGGCAGGACTTTGTATATTAAGAAAGATAGTGTTGCTCAGACTTGAGCCTTGCCCTATAATGGAAAGAGCATAAGCTTTAGAATCCAATCCTCATTCTGCCGTTTACTAGTTTTTTAAGTTAAGCTGATATTTACTGAGTGTCCCCGTGTCTTCCTGTCTCACATTGGTGGACTAGCCTCCTTAGGAGACTCTACTTTTCATTGTACCATAGTTCTATGACTCATGCTTAAAATGTCAAAGGACCTAAGATAATTAAGGGCTTTCAAAATGAAAGACAAAGCGTTTTTTATTTCATTCAGCATATAATGAGCAACTATTACATGCCGAATACTCAGCTACATCCTGGGAATACAAAGATAAATAGGACATGGACACGACCACCAAGTAGTTCATGAGCTGTCCAAGTAGAAATGGAAATAAAACAGCTTCAGACCATCAGGGAGGTGGAAGCTCATCATGGATATATGAACATGGATTCACAGATTGCACTTCTGGAGGAACAATGACACAAAGCGAGGGCCACCTGTGAGATATCCCTTCTAGCCTGTGGTTTCCGTTGACCTGTGCGCTTCTGCAGCAGGGTCTGTTGTCAGCCACTGCTTTTACACCAGCATGCCCTACAGCCCGACTTGCCTGTGTTGCCCACACTTCCCCAGCCCCACTAGAATTTCCTCACCTCAAAATCAGGGCCTAGACCATGATGAGGCAGATGAGGTGCCTCGGGCATGGAATTCAAGGAGTCGCTCACTTCCTGGGCCTGTCCTCACACTCACCTCAAACAGAACATCTCCTTAAATTTCTGCCCTGGGTGTCTCGCTTGCCTCACCTTCATCCAGGCTGCAAAGTCAGATGAAGAAAGGAGTGGGGACGTTTGTGATGAAAGTGACAACTGGTTCCCTAGCAAGCTTGCAGAATGGACACTGTCGTCTGAGGCTCAGAGAGGCCGGGTTACTTGCAAAGGCATCATGGAGCAGTGACAGATCACAGGCTTTTTTACTGGGACAGAGCCAAGTGGGGATCCCCGTTCTATCAGTGGGGATCCCCGTTCCACCAGTTCTGAGCCACGTGACCTTGGGCCAGTTACTTCATTTCTCTGACCTTCTGATTCCTCATCTGATACCTCTCAGAGTTCAATGGGAATGAAGTCCAGGCTCTTTCAGCTTCTGGTTCCATAACTGTGCTTTCTCATGTGTTAAATGGACTGGCCACCCCATCCTCACAGAGATGCCACAGGAGCCAAAGGAGATGATAGATGTGCCAGCCCAGAGTGAGTTCTGAAGTGCTGTTCGGAGGATCAAATCTCAGTTCCTTAATGAACTTTGCTGTGTCATCAGCTCTATCAACTGTCTGTTCTGGGTGGGAGGGTGGGAGCGGGGTAAGCATGTCTGGTGAGTGCTTTTGGAGGTTCCTAACCCTAGCTGCAGATCTGTTCTAGAGGGATAACTGAGACTGAATGCCTGCTACGTGTAAGGTGCTATGCCGGGCACTAACATGCATGATCCCATTCAAATCTCTCAGGAATACTGCTGTTAACCCTCATTGTTGGAGAGGAAGAAATTGAGTCCGTGAGAGGTGAAACGACTTGCCCAAAGTCATGCAGCAAGTCAGAGGCAGAGCCGGCGTCTTCATGCCATCTGCCTGATAAAGAAGCTTGGGCTCTGTGCACCCCATTATGAACAATGACAAAAATACATGCTCCTACTTCTCAGCAATGGAGCAAAGCCTAAGATTTGCACCTGAGCATGTGCCAACATGTCTGAATATAAATGAGACTAATTGCAAGCTGGTACATGAAACCTCAGTTCTACAACCCTGTTTCCCCAAACCAGAGAACTAAGGGGGGCGGGTTAGCAGTGTCCTACCTTGAGAAATATCATTCCAGTTAATTTCCTCCGCTTCAGCCATGCGTCAAGGTGGTGCTATCCACCTTTACCTGGTTAATTGCCACAGGCCCCCCCACCCCGGTCTCCCTGTCTCCACTCACTTCCACATAGCAACCAGGCAGATCTGTCTGGAAAGCAAACTCCCCTGCTTAAACCCTTCCACGGCAGCACAGCCCTTGGTTGGGGTGACATACAAGAGTGCCAACTACCTGGGTCCCACTCGGCTCTAACCCCATCTAACCTCTAACCTCTTCTTCCCTGCACCACACGAGTCAGCTCTGTCCTGCTCTGCCCATCTCCAGACTTGCCACGCTACTTCGTACCTCTGTGCCGGCAGAGGTGCTAAATCCTCCACTCAGAACCCTTCCCCCTCCTTCATCCAGCTGACTCTTACTCATCCTTCATGCCTCAGCCTGGCATCACCTCCTCCTGAAAGCCTCCCATGACTGTTCGCCCTCCTCAGAATGGATTAGGTGCCTTCCCTGGGGCTTTGACAGAACCCCGTGTCACCTCCATCTCATCCTACTAACTCTTACTTGAACTCTGGACCCCAGCTGGCTCCTTTGAATTAGGGTCAGGTCTGGGGAAGGGACCCTCTTTCATGGTACCCTACACTTTTCCCTCAAGCCCTGGTCACTGTGTGCTTGTGTGAACATTTAATCAGTGCCCGTGTCTGCACACTGGACTGGCTTGCATGCAGAAGGTTCACTGGGCGCTGTTTTTAAGATCCACATGTGCAGATCGTGCCCATAAGGGAGTGAAGAAGGGAGGAGCTGAACTTCCATGCAGCTGTGACAGAGGCCCCCTGACCCATGGGGAGCTCTGGAGCTAGAGCTGTTTTTGGATTGAGACGTGGGGCAGCTACTGTGCCCACTGCATCTGGGCCACCCCTGGGGTGAGGACAGGACCTTGAGTGCGGTATCTCTCTACACCAGAGCACAATTCCCAGAGAGGGAATTTTCAGAGTGGGGAGCTGTCAGCCGCCAATTTGTTAAGGGGCCGGGTGAATGAGTCAGTCCTGCCGTGTGAGCATCCACTATGCCACTGTATTCCCTGTACCTGCCTCAGTTCCAGGGACTGAGCAGGTAACCAATATATGTCAAATAAACGAACGCATCCATTTGTCTATTCTTGTTCCATTCCCAGATTCTGGGACGGTGTCTTAGTTATCCAAGTGCTCTGTGGAGAGTCTAGCTCAGCACAGGTATTCAATAAGAGTTGGTTGAGTGAATGATTAAATTAAAAGGAAAGGAGTGAAAGAAATTACGCTGCCGTTTGTTCCATAATGAAGGATAAATTTGCACACGGCTTAGCTGTTCAAAGGCTGAATAAAGTGACGACATCTGTAAGGCCCCACTCCATAAGCCAGCTTTCTTCAAAGTAGAACTGGAGCAAGTGGACAATACCTCCCATAGCAAACCTCTGTCTGTTCCTGGCTCCCGTTTCAATGGGCTAGGAAGGGATTTGATAAAGAGGAAATCAGGCCTCCTTTGATCAAGGTCAGCATCCAGTCCCCATCTTCTGAAAACAGAAGAAATGGTGGGTGGAGCTGGGGTATTTAGAATGGAAAAGAGCAGACTCAATGAAGATCCTGACTGCTACAGCCAATATTTGAAAGGTATCATTTGAAAGAGAGAATAGACTCATTCTGGACTGCCATGGAGAACAGTTCTAGGATTGGGCTTGGACGCAGGGCAAGAACTTAACAATTAGAATGTCCAATAGTCTTTTTTTTCTGGAGAGATGGATGTATTCTGTATTATAAGGGTACAGATTACACGAGTTTATTAATTTGTCAGAACAATACAGGTAAAATCTGTACATTTCGATGTACATAAATTTTACAACAAAAGGGAAATGTTAAATCATCATCATACCATCATCTTTATGTGAGGGATAGGGTGAGCAGAGGTTCAGAGGAAATGAGAATGTCAAAATGTTCGCATTTTGGGTCTGAGTGGTGGGCACAAAGGGATCATTATACTATTCTGTGTATTTTGTATATGTTCTAAATCTATCATAATAAAAACGTATGTATTAACTATTAAACAAAGATGAATCAAATGGGCAGTGGGAGAGCTGTCTGTTACTGGAAGTATTTATGCAAATGCTATGTGCATCCTCCCAACACTGTCCTCAATCAAGAAAAAAAGGAAAAACTGGGACATTGATGGATATTGCCAAGAGCAAGAGACTGAACCAGATAAACTTGGTCAGGATCCCTGCCCTTTTACTCCTGAAGGCAGGGATTGGCAGGCCTGTCCTTCACTGGCTGAGGGTCTGGAAGAAGCTGGATCCTCCAGGGCCAAGATTTGGAGCCAGAGATCTTCATTCCAGACAGTGGGGAGATGCTGGGGATGGATGCAGGGCAGGAGGCCAAGGTGTCTAGGAAGGCCTCTGAACCTGGGGGAAGTGAGCAAAATGAGGGGAGGGTCCAAATTAGGAGATGCAATCACAGGTTTGGAAAACAGTCTGAGCTAGTGGTGGCATGAGTTTTGGGGTTCAGATCCATATGTCACTGCTTACTAGCTGTGTGAACCTGAGCAAGGAAGTCAACCTCTGTGAGCCTCGGTTTCCTCATCTGTACAATGGAGGGTGGATAGAACCTACTTCACAGGGTGCCTGGCATTTAGACAGCCATGCTTATTATAGTTATTATTTACAAGGGAGGAGACGAACCCAAGTAAAGGCAGGATGCAATGGGGAGAAGGGAATAGGGCTTGGAGGTCTGTCTCAAACACCAGCTACCAGTGGAGGGCCACACTTCCAGACGACTAGGGAAGAGGTGTCTGAATGGGTCAGCCTGGCTTAAAAGGCAGGAGAAAATCTACAAGGACCCTTTCATTGATAAAATCCCAGGATATGAGAGGGAGGCCAAGCAATTTTCATGACTAACGACTGGGGTTCTCCATGCCCTAGTTCATCCCCATCGCAAGCAGAAATGCATGGTACCGGAGAGCTGTGTGTCCATGTTGCCAGGACTCAGTCTCTCTTGGCAACCCCCATGGCCCCCAAACCCACTAAGCTGCAGCCATGACTCCACTGCAGACCCTGGGCTAGTTCTGACCAGTGCTGAGTCATACACAGTGAGCTCCACACAGATAGGCAGGGCATCTTCTTCATCTCTTGATCTCCAGCTCCTAGCACACAACGGGTGTCTAATAAATGGGTGCCAAGTAAATAGCACACAACGGGTGTCTAATAAATGGGTGCCAAGCAAACAGATGCTCGAGCTATGTGTGGAAACAGGCATGGCACCAAGCCAGCCCAGTCCGGGTCTTATGTCCCTGGGGAGGCCTGTGAGGATGCGGGGACAGCCCGCCCTTCCCAGCTGTGCCCACAGAACCCCAAGAGGCCGACTGGCAGCAGGCTGTTCTCCCAGCAGATGGCACTGGCCTCTTTATTTCCGCAAATGGTTTGGAGCACCAGCATGGCCACCCACCAAACATACCATACATCAGATGCCTAATGGTGCATTTTAGAACATAAGTGGCTACCAAATGGAACCTGGGAAGGTAATTACTGCCAGACGCACAGCAGGGAGGGAAAAAAAGTTGAGACACACCTCAGAGGAAATGGGGCCAGATACAATCATTCTGAGACAGGAGAAACCATCTCCCAAGCACCTATGGGCCGGGGGAGTGTATTTCATTTAAAACTGGGGCCTCTATGGAGAGCTGGGCTGGATCCTGGGCCCCTTGTCCATCAGCACAGCCCTGCCTGGGCCTGCCCTGCCTGGCCCTGCCCACAGCATTCTAAATGCTCTGTGAGCTCCTCCTGGCCACTGACTCAGGTTTTCACTCAACTAATGTTTTCGCACACCTACTGTGTGGCATGAGGTGATACACCCCAGCACTGAAACTCACAGGTTCAGAGTCAAAATGCCTGGGTTCACACGCTGCTTCTGCCCCGACCAAGTTCACTTCTCTTGCCTCAGTTCTTCCCCGTAATACCCTCCACCTTACAAGGCGGTCATGAGGTTGAAGGACACAATATGGAGAAAGTGTTTAGAGCAGCAGCGAGTATGCCCCCAAGGATCCTTGCCCTCCTGAGGATGCACCCTAGCATGCCAGTTGAGGGAGGGGGTTGGGGGCCAGATCCCGGGTGCCCAGCTTGGGACCCGCACGCACACACACACACACACACACACACACACACACGCACGCATGCACATACACACATAGCTATCCTGTGTCCTGGCTTTACACAGGTACCTGGGTTTCAGGGGTCTCTTCTTTCCAGTCCTTAGAGTCGCCCTTTCCTGAGAGCTTGGCTCTGCATTAACATTTCCTAAAGCTGCATGTTGTCCTGCATTTCTGTGTGCGTTAGTGGAAGATAGGTTTGTGCTGGCTCAGTTCATCATGAAGATGGAATTAGATGTCATGACCAAAATTTTAATTTTGTTTGCTTATACTCTGCCTTGTTTCACAAAGTTTTTGAGGTCTTTAGTAATATAAAAATGAACAAGATAAAGTCCCCCTAAAGGACTGCATAGTCCCTTTTGGGGGCGGGGGGAGTAAGCAAATAGCAACAATAAACAGCAGCAGAAAGAAACAAGTGGTAAATGGAGGGACAAGTCAGCTACCCTGGGGACACTCAGAGTGGCGCCAAGTGACCAGTTCTGACCTGAGGGATCAGAAAAGGATTTGTGAAGGGGGTGGGCTTTGCGCTGTGGCTGGAGGGAGGAGGAGGAGGATTTCAGGACACCCAAAGCGGGGAAGGGCAGAGGGAACAGCACGGGCAGAGACACAGAGCGTGAGTGGATGTGCACGTGTGTGGTGTTGGGAGCAGTGAGTGTGCTGATGGGATTGCAGGGGAAGCTGTGGGGGAAGGAAGTAGTGGGTGAGATGGGAAACACTGGTTGGACCAGACTGAGATGACCTCGCTGCTGGGTTAAGACTGAGCATCATTGAGACAGCTACCCTAGTTACATATTTCATCCTGATGGCGGTCTTATGTGTTATTATGCCCATTTAAGGGATGGGAAAGTTAAAATCTGAGAGGTTACAAGACTTTCTCCCACAAGCAAATTATCATTCCAAACTCAGCCATTTAAGCACGAACGTATCCAAACTCAGGATCCAAACTCAGATTTGTCGACTCTAAGTCCATGTCCCTAAAATATGACACTGCTGCCCTGAGGCAGTTCAGGAAACAAAGAGGGACTTTGGGAAACACAAAGGCGGGGTAAGGTGTATACTGATCTTCCGGGAGAAGCATAGGAATAAAGATGAAGAACTGTGTCCTTTGCCCCCTTCACTATCAAAAAAAAAAAAAAAAAAAGACAAAGAAGCTGACCTTAAGAGGAGAAAAATAAAAGTGCAGAGAAAAATCAAGGAAAGGACAATGGCTCAGGGGTGGGGGTTGAGGAGAAAAGGCTGGAAAAAAAATTGAACACTTTATCTACAATGGTAGAATCACAGAATTCTCAGAATATCTCGGCTCATTTGATGGAAGAGGGAAATGGGTGCAGAGGGAGGAGCCCCAACTTCTGTTTCTGTGTTTGATTGACTGATGCGGACATTCATTCGTGCATTCAACATCTAAGCTCCTCTCCTCCCAGCACTGAGCATTATGGGGTTGCCAAAGACAGAAGGAGAAGGAAGGTAAATAGAGCACACAACCTGTTAGGTACCAGCGTGCACTATCTCCTTTATTTCTCTGAGCAACTCATGTGGAAGGTGTTATGACCCCCATTTTACATATGGGAAAGCTGAGCTCAGAAAGGTTCAGTCAGTCATCCAAGGTCAAGTGGGGTAAACATCTAGGTCAGTACGATACCGATGCTTTTTTCGGCTGGTGCACCCCACTCCCTTACGATCACTCCCACCATCAGAAGCCTAACCACCAGGGCAATCATCATCTTTACTGACCCAAGAGGACACCTTTGAGGGTGAAAGTTATGAGCACTCTCAGTACCTACGCCAGGACAACAGGCATAACCTGGTGCTGTCCCAGGCAAGCTGGGATGTATGTAGTACCACCCTATACTCAAGGCAAGCTGTTTATATTTGCGTGCGGCTTTAAAGTTTTTCAAAGTATCTTCCCACTTCAGTCATGACTCATTTATACGGTACAGGGAGAAATTCTCCAGGTATCTGAAGTTCATCCTTTTCAACACTGACATTTTAAGACTCTGAATGAGTCTGGATGGTAAAACTTTAAAATGCAGCCAGCTTCCCTGCCTGAGCACAAGCACCCCACCCGTGCTGTCCCCGGGCTGGCCTTACTACTCTCCCCGCAGGAAGAGCTCCAGTGGCCTGCGGCGGAGCTCTGGGGAAGGGCTTTTGGTGCATTCCTGCCCCAGCAGAGGAACAACACCTTTTCTCTACAAGACCCTTGGATTTTCAGACCCGAATAGCTCCGTACTGGGTCTTCTGTGGCCGGCTTCTTCAGAGAAACTCAAACCCAGCATCGACCAAGTCAGAGACTTAGAATAGCAGAGAGATGCCATCTCATGGAAGGTAAGAAGGCCCTGGCAGTGGGAGAAAACCTTTGAGCTCAATGAGTTCAAACTCTTCATGTTGCAGATGAGAACACGGTGACTCCAAGAACACAGGCGCTTTGCCCGGAGTCACACTGCTAATTAGTGGCAAAGGTGGGACCGGAATCCAGGTTTCTTAATCTCCAGGCCAGAGGTCATTCCTCTGCACCCCGTTGCCCGCATGAGCTTCCTCGTCTCCCCTCCACTCTGGCACACGGACACGTGTCTGACATGCTCCTCTCTCCCACCCACCGAGCCTTTGCATCTGCTGTGCCACCCTCCCGGCACATTCTCTCTAGCAGTTCCCTGCTCGGCGAACTCTTTCCCTTCTTCCAGAGGAAGTGGAGGCATCTCATCTGGGTAGCCTTATCTGAATCATTGTGCCTTTCTGAACCTTGTTCATGGGTTAATTCTTGGTATCTATTACATTGCAGAATTTCTGTGTCTGTCTCTCCATTGGATTTCAGGCTTTCAGAGGGCAGAGATTTGTTCGTGTTCATCTCTGTATCCCTGCTCCCCACACAGGGCCTCGTATAGAGCAAGCTTTCAATCCACATTATTTTATTAAATTTAAATACCCTTGGGGAGAAGGGAGTTATGACAAGAAAGACCACGAGAAGGGGCAAAATAAGAAAGCCAGGCAGGGGACAGGCGCCGATGGCTGACTTCTGCATGTCACCATGGGGCCAAGGATGGTTCTGTGTGCAAGAGTGGTTTAGAACAGGCCTGAGGGTGTGGGGCGAGAGCCGAGGGTCTGGCAGCCCCAGAGACTGCTCCACCCTGCATCTGCCTGCTGGAGTCAGTCTCTGGAAAAGTACCAGTGAATTAAAGCCCAATAAAAAGTCAATTAAATCCAAACTCATTTATGCCTTAAGCTTCCCAAAGCCAGTGAGCCAGAATGCAAGCTGGGCTGACATTTCTCCATTTCCCTTCATGTCTACTTTGGTCTCCAGTGAAGCAGCTGTGACACATTTTATTTCAACTATAAATGGGACGGGTAGACTGATAGCTAAGTGATGGTTGCTGGGAGCTCTCTGAATCCCACCCAAGTGATTCATGACAGTGGGCATGAGGTCCATTTCTTGACCTTGGCTTGGGATGGGGCAACGAGGATCTGTGTGCATTCACGTGTTCCCACGTGCATGTGTGTTTGCATACATGTATTGACTGTGTGTGTACTGTTGTTTGCTACCCAGATAAGTACAATTAGCACATTTGTGAGTTGATGCATCCCTTGATTCTACACTTATTTAATGAGCACCCACTCTTTGATAGACCCTGCACTTGCCTTTGGGGTTCTCGTGGTGCAAGTGGTAGTCTCAGACTCTACCCTTGTGGGTTATATAATTCAGAGGATGAAATAAGTAGTTTCATGGAGAAAGAAAGAAGATGGAGAATGAAATAAGTACTAGTAATCTAGTGCATTGAATGTTATATGGATTCTGGTATGTACGTGCGTGCTTAAATACCTGCGTGCACGCCTGCTTGGAAATCTGTGTACATGTGTGCACGAATAAAGTGGCATGTGTGTTGTTGTTGTGTGTAGGTTATGTCTCTCCTTGACCCAGTTCTTAGAAAATATCCCTTGGAAACGATTGCAGACCTGCGATAGCTAATGGGAGGTAATGTGTGTGTGTGTGTGAAAAATATAAAAGTGAGAATTAAAGTTGTCAGGGGCAGCTGAATCAGAACAAGGGACAAAACACATACAGAATGTGCACACCCACGGCCTCTCTACTTTCCTGCCATTTCCTCTCATGTTCATACAGCCACTGCTCACCCACCAGAAGCCTTGGGTGGCCTGTTGCTGACCCTCCGTGCTGGGGAGATGGAGAAACCCTGGACCAGAATGACAGGAACATGGATTCTGTTCTCAGTTTTGTGGCTCACTAGGAAATCCACTGCAAAGTGGGGAGTCCGGAATCTGCCACTTACTGGCTGTATGGCCTTGGGCGTGTCTCTTAGTCTCTTGGAGTCTCAGTTTTGTCATCTGTAGAGTGAGTGTGATAACACTGTCTCTGAGTCTACCACCATAGGATGGCCACAACAATCTCTCAGCCCTAAAGCATCCGTGCAAAAGTAGGATGTGGCTAATACTACACACAGTTTTTGTTCCTACCATGAATGAGCCACTGCTCACTGGGCCTTTCTAAAGCAAGACTCCAATTGTGCCTCCTGTCTGCATAGCATTTTCCAAAGCATTTAACCAGAAAACACTATTTCTATGAGATGCTTAAGGTGTGGGATGGGGGGAGAGAAAACTCGGTAACCAACAGGTTAGAAAATGCTGGGCTAAACAGTTAAACACGTTTACTTTTTTTTTGGAGGACTTTTCAGAGCCTTTACTATGCCAATATGCTCTGTGAATCTCCTAGAGGGGAAGATTATGCATCATCTGTCTTAGGCTGAGTCCCTTCAGAGGAGAGTGGTATTTTGGGGAGCGACTCCAGGAAACCGTAGTAGGGAGCTACAGGGGTGAGGCAGGGGAGGAAAAGCAACCAGTATTGAGGGCATTGGAGCTAGTTCCTGCTGTGGCGACTGGGGCGTAAGCCTCGGGGGACCTCTGAAAGATGATGGAACACACACCACAGGGTTGTCACACCGGAGAGGGGAGGAAGCTGACCATTCATTTACTCACATCTATTTCTCATTGGGTGAGAGCTGCTCTTAATACCACAGAACTTGCCACATGTTTTATGCTTAGGCCTAGGATGTCCTTGTGCTCAGAAAATGCTTTCAGGCAGAAGGTCACAGGTGTTAGCAAAAGGTCCTGACAGCATAAAAGGGTAGTACGGAGGCCACACAGACAGAACACTGACGGTCTCTGCCACAAGTTCCTTACCTGGCTAGACCTCCAGGTCCATGTTTGGATCCATGACTGCTATATGAGATCGTGGTTCCACAGTCCTCTCTCTGAGTAGTGGACATGATAGTGCACAAAACCCCTCCACAGACTGGCCTTGATCTATTTTTTCAATCTTATCCACTTCTACTTTCTTTTAGCCTAAAAGACAGGCTATATGAATTACTTTGTGTGGGTGGGGGGTGGAGTTGGAATAGGTGAATACAAATATCCCTCCCAACTCAGACTTTCCTGGGACATTTAGAACTTTTATGCACAAATATTTGCTTGATACACCTCGTGGAACAGGGCTTGGGACTCATTATAGAGCAGAGGCGCTAAGCAAGGCAGGGGACAGAAGGTCTTAGAGGGTGGTTAGTCAAGGTATCGGGCACCAGGAAGGCCAGGATTCTTATTAGGAGAAACCAAGATTGAAGCTAATGAGCATCAGCGGGGAACAATAGCTGGGTCGAGGCAGGTCAGAATATGCTGGAATGCCCTTTCTAGGAGGCAGTAGCTCAGGGACTGCCTCGGTGTGTTAAGGGAACCACAAAGAGAATGTTGGAGCGAGAGGCCCAGAGCTCTGGGGGTCATCTAACCCCAAACACTTATTTTAAATGTAATGAAAATTGAGGAGTAGAGGGGTAAAGGGACACCCGCAATGTCATCCAGCAATTTAAGAGCACAGCTTGATCAGACCACATGTTTCACGCTCACGAGTGAGCCCTTCATTTTGGATTCCTCTACTAATAGGGTTCATTCTTGCTAAGAATTTGACCATTGCTCCTGTGTTCCCCAATGAGAAAAAACCCCACACAATTTCCCTTTGCTCAAACCAATTCCTGCCCCTCCCCGTCAGCCTGGGCCACGAAAGCGCACTCACTTCTCCACCTTTCATCTCACCCCATGTATTCCTCTGCGGGCTCCCTGCCACCTCAGGTAGTAGGAACATTTGCGATTTTAGACATGTCAGCAAGTTTTGGCAGGAGTGTGTGGGAGCACGAATGCTAATGCCTCCATCTGGGATTATATGAAGACACCATCCTGACCTTACATTTTAAAAATTGCATATTTTAATTGGTGCCTTTTCCATCTCCGAGTCTGGGATTGTATAGTATTTAGTAAGTGGGATGGGGGAGGATGTTGGAGAGATGTCTTCGGGTTGAAAGAAGTACTGACCTGGGAGTCGGAAGTCACAGGGTCTAGTCCCCGTTGTGTGGCCTTGGGCAGGTGCCTTCTCATGTTTGGGCTGCACTTTCCTCATGTGGAAAGTGAGGAAGTAGGAATTTACAATCCCTTCCAGCTCTAACCTTCCATGACTTTTGGACTTTGAGAGTCACCAGCTCAAAGTTCTTGTTTTCTTCCTGTCATCTTTGCCCTTGGGGCCAAAGCCATCAGCAATGTCATCTCCTGACTTGGAGACTAATTATATGCTTGGAGCACCTTTTCCTGCCTACTTGGTAGCTACATGGGTCTTACCTTCCAGATCTCTCAGTCTGAGTCTAATTCCTTTCTTAGTAGAGTTAAATGTGGAAAAGTTAAAGCTGTTTCAAGTCTTTTCCTGCAAGTCTATCTTTTCTCCCCCTGATGCCCGAAACGAGGTTTGTCAGAAAATCTTTGGGTCCATTCTGTCCTTGATTCCATTGCCATTTGGTTGCTACACATGATCCTCTTTTTGCTGATCCAATAATTGGTGACTTTTGGGAGCAGCACTGTTTTGGGCGTAGGCCTCCCACATCCCTTTCCTTGATGTTGTCTCCCTTTTCTGCAATGCTTGCCCTGGGCAGGCCTCTGTCATCTCTCACCTGGGCTACTGACTGGAATCGCCCTGGCCCCCAACCCTGCTCCCTTCTGGCTGGTCATGAATGCTGCCAAAGCATGCTTCATTCCCTGCAGCAGCCTATCCCCCTGTGCAAGCCCCACAGATCGGTCCCTGGTCTCAATGACTCACCCCCAAACACCCTCATCATGGGCTGTGTCTTGAATACCTGTGCATGTTTTCTCCCAGGTCTCCTTAGAGAGATAAGACTGTGTCCTTGAGTAAGTGTAAACTTGTAGGCGGGAAGACGTTAGCGTTGGCCCTGGCCTTACCGCTACCTGTTGTGTTCTTATGTCATCCCTTTACTTTACAGAGACTCAGTTCTCCTAGGTGTAAAATGAGGCTGATAGGTCTTTCTTGCCTACCTGCCAGGTGGTAGCTAGGATCATATGAGATTATGAGAGTACATGTGTTTATAAAGGATACCACACTGTACTTAGGAGAAGGGTTATTTGGGTGTTTTTCCAAATGTCTTCTGAAGCCCAGCTGCATCAGGACTGCCTAAAATATAATAAAATGCATTTCCTAAGACTGGCGCACAGCTACCGAGCAGACTTTCTGGCGGTAAAGCCCAGTAATCTTCATTTTAAATAAACCTCTCCTGTGATTCTTATGAGCTCTGATGTTTAAGGATTACTGGCTTATTTTTATTATATCCAACCTCCCATATTGGACAGCCAACTCTCCCATGAGCTACGTGGGCCCACTAAGCCTGCTCTGTGGGGTGGCTAAGTGCCTCATCTCTCTGCAGCTTCCTTTCCACTTCCCACAACTCCAGGATATTTTTTTGAGTTTGCCTCAGAGGCATCGTGATATAGTGGAAAAAGCAGGAGCTTAGGAATCATATCAGTATCTGAATCCCAGGTCTGCTACCAATTATTTAAGTGACTTCAGATAAATTACCTGTCTGTGTCTTCATTGTTCTCCTCTCTATAATGAGGATGACAGCAGTTATCTCAGGGTTGTGGTTGGGATTACAGGAAATAGGCTAATATATGAAAAGTAGCTGCCACTGTGAACAGGCTCACAAAAACCAAGTTCCCTCCTGCCCAGGGGGTCAGAGACCTGTCTTGGTTTGTTTAAGGTGGGTGTCACTTCAAATGGCATATTTGGACCCATAGAGGACCTGATTCTGAAAACTTGACAGCAGCTGCAAGACTTTTGCTGAATTCCCCAGAGCCCAAGTTTGTCCTGAGTGAGACCTACTGTTCTCGGTTCAGGACTATTAAAGTTTAATTAGCAACTCTGCAAGGCATGAATTATTAAAACCCTGCTGGATTGGCTGTTAAACCCAGCCAGGGCTGTTCTCAGTAAACGGGCTCTCCTGGGGCATGTGCCAGGCCAAGGGGCAGAGCCAGAAGGTGCTGTGACAGGGTGAGGGTGGCCTTCACTCTAAATGGAGGCTGCAAAGTTTGAGAAGATCAACATAGTTGTTTCCTGCAGAGCTCTATGGCCATAGATACCTGTGCTTGCTTGGCAATGGCTCTGAGTTGCATGTTTTTATATGCAAAGAAAGATAGCCACCTGTATTGCTCATTGGACTGGGGACTCTCCCTAGACAGGCTTTGCCTCTCTTATTAGATTGAGATTCTCTAGGGCAGACCTGTGCTTCTTCCAACAGAATGGTGCTCCCATCAGGGAAGAACTGTGTTCTCTCTATTAAACCAGAAAGTTTCCTGGGCAAGGTTCTATCTCCCGCATCAGATTGAGGGCTCCTTCCCCAAAGATGGGGGCTGCTTGCTGGCCTTTATCCCAAAGGCTGTATAGAATGCCCTCTTTATCCCAGATCTGAAACTCCCGTTGCCCTGAGGTCTCTGCCCTTTGCTTTGTATGCAGTAAAAACAGAAGGCAACTAGATTTCTAGCACAGGTTGTTTGTTTTTAAGTAGAGATAGTTAAAATAATTTATATTTTGCTCAGGGGGAAAACTGGAGAGAGGGAGAGATGGGTTTTCCTGGCAAGAAAAAGCAGCATAAAATGTCCTGCTAAATGTTTACTCAGCAGCCTCCATTTCCTTCAAGTGTGGAGCAAACACTGTGATTTAAGCTGAGCTCTGGGAATGGGTTAGTGCTAGAACTGTGATTGTAGATTTGATCTAAACACTCTGGGCCTGGAGTTAGGCTTCCCAGAAGACAAAGGAGACAGATGAGAGAGCTGGTTCTCAAATGAGAAGAAGAGGCACTGGAGGAATGGTGGTAGCTGCAAGCTGATACAACCACCGTTACTTTTGTTCACTAATTTATATTCTGAGCTCTAGGGCAAGAGATGGACTAGGAGGTAAGGACCAGCTACTACCTGTGTTACCATGGGTAATCCCTCACTCTTGCTCAGCCTCTTTAATGACCCTGAGATCCCCGAAGCCCTAATATCCCAGAATCCCCATTCCAAGTCTTTCTGTTAAGCACCCTCTTAGCTTCCTGAGCTTTTTCTTAACACAATCTGTATTACACAGGGTGTCCACGAAGCCTAAAAACATAGGTGACTATACATAATGTCAACAAGGTCATCTTCAATTTGTTAAAAAATAAAAGACTCCATGTTTCCAGATCATATTGGCATATATATGTGTGTAAGATTATTTGATAAATATTTGTCTCCTCCATTGGACTATAACCTCATGAGGACGAAGACTGGGAGTTTGTTCATCGTTGCCTCTTCAACAATCTATTCAGTGCATGGCACATACTGAGAGCTCAATAAACATCAATTAATGAATAAGTGAATGGTAAGGCTCATCTTGCAAATGAGGATGTCAATGAAATAAAATGAAGTCTCAAAAAGTGGGCTTTGAGAGAACGTGCTCACGTGTTTGGGACACTTAGCTCACTAGCTGGGCCCTCCATGGTGGCTAGAGGTAGAATTTCCACCAAGAAGATTGGGTTGTGATAAAGAAGACACAGATAGAAAGCTAAGAGACAGCATGCAGAGATGAATCCACTCTTATTATTCAACTTCTTCTGAACATTTTAAAATTATTTCTTTGTCTTCAAAGGATAGCCATATCTTTTGATAAAGGAGAATTTGGACTCAGGACAGATCAATGCATGTCCAGCCTGGAGTCCTCAAAGATATAGAGCAGCAGACTGTCTCTCTGGATAGGACAGAGAGAGCAAGAGAGGCTGGCACTGGGTCTTGGAGCCTTCTTGGGATCTTTGGACATGCTGCTTCTCATGCTCAGCTCCTCTGTAGTCCACTTGGCCCCATCTATCAAGACTCAGTTTAATGACCACACCCTCTACTCAGGTAGAATTGTCCATTTCCTCTATTGCGTATCACTGGAAAAATAGATTTCTTTTATTATGCATCTTACTGTACTAGTGATAAACCATTAATTATGTATTCATCAGTGTCCCCAGATCTGGTGACCCTGTAGGTGGTAAGCTCTTTGAACTGTCATGTCCATATTAAGACGTCTGGTTCCCCTCACACTGAGCATGCATGCCTCTGTCCATGGTCCTGAGGTTAGGGCCCAAGTCTTTCTGAACCTTGGTGTGTAGGGGCTTCCCCTTCCTCTTCCACATGTAAATTAAAAAGCTCAAGAAGGACTTGGTGAGGGCTGAGAGAAGAAAGCATGCTGTCTAGTGGGAAGAGAAGGCAATTAGTTGTACCTATTCTGTGTGACTCCAAGGCCTGCCAGCATGTTACCTGATGGCAGTGTCTGAGGTAGCAGTGTAGGCGAATTGCTTAGACCTCTGAGCCTTCCCTGTATGCTGACTAGTCAGTTAAAGCTTTTCTTTGAAATGTATATATCTCAGGTAGACAACATTTAGAGATAGCTACAGTTTGCACTAGTGATGTGCTAAGGTCTCTTGTGTTCTATGACAGCATGAGCTGTCTATTTGAATAGTATTAACCTCATGATGGAAACTGGTTACTATAGCCTTTAAAACATTTAAGATACAATATTAAAAATATAATTTGTAGAAAATTTACTAAGTTCCAGGCACCATGATGGTTGTTTTTACTTTTCACATATTCTCCCTATTCCTCCAAATAACCCAGTTAGGAAAACTATGTTTATTCCATTTTTTGGAAGAACAGAAAATGGTCACAGTGGTCAAACAACCTTCCTAAGGTCACAGAACCAGTTAAAAGCTGAGTTAATTCCAGATTTTTGGCTCTTCAGACACTGTGTCTGTTTACTAGTCTTTACTACCTAATTTTTTACCAATTGCCTAGCAACAGAGAAAATAGTTTCCATAGCAACAGTAGTATAATCAGTGCTGGTATTTGGATAATCTAATTTTTTAAAAAAACCTACATAAATTCTAAGCTGTATTCCACATCTGGGATATATATAAAAGAAAGAATTCTAACTATGGAAAAGATTTATGCATAAAAAATCTAAAAAAAATAGCTATGAAAAATGTCCAATAAGAAATGCAGTATAGTGATGCTGTTCATTGTAATGCACACGGTCCATTGTAATATGCTACCACTGGTTGTCACCCTCTCTGTTTCAAGGAACTGCTCCAATTTTCTGGGACTACTCCTGCATGGAAGTCATTTATGTGACCTACTCTCTTAATCAAGGTGGTTGGTGCAAGGTGGGTACCTGACCTAAGCTAGATCAATCAGTTCCTTCCCTGGAATTTATTAGAACCGGTTTGAAGAGAGCTCAGGTTTTCTTTGGGAACATGGACTGTATTGTAACATCAGGACTGTATTGTAACATACTGATTGGTGGCCCAGTCCTGCTTTTGTGGACCAAGTGGTGAAGACAGAGAGAGAGAGAGAGAGAGAGAGAGAGAGAGAGAGAGAGAGATGCGAGAGATGCACTGGGGAGTAGGGAGAAGGAAAAGGAGAAAAAAAAGGAGGAGGAGAAGGAGGAAGAAAGAGGAAGAAGGAAGAAAAAGGAAGAAGAAGGAGAAGGAAGAGGAAGTGGTGGTTTGAGAGCAGCAAAGGCACAGGTGGAGGCCTGCCCGCATTTCACGTAGCACTACAGACCCTGGTTCTGACTCTTCCAAGAGCTCAACTGCACTTGCACCCTGCAAGATACTGTAGCATTCTTCCAATAAACTCTTCTCATTGCCCAAGTCAGTTTGAACTGGCTTTCTGTTATGTGTAACCAAGAGAGTCCTAATTTAAACACAGGGGTTTAAAAATCTGTATTCTGAGGGATAAAATGTGAAGCTGCAGGGGTGAATAATGTGTAATTTCAAGGTGGAAAAGGTCTAGACCAACAAGAAAGCTGGAAGAGGAACTGGACAGATCAAACGACTGGACAAGGTGTGCTCTGACTCCCAAGTTCATGAAACCTGGGAAGCTGAGCCACCCCACTAGTGGGCATATATATGGGGATAAAATGGGGGCCTTAGGACATGTACCTAGACTTTTATCCTTTCAGAAAACTTATCCCCCCTGAAGATACTGCAGAAAAACCTGACAGGAACAGGATAAATCTGATCAGAAGTACTGCTCCTTCATTTTCATTCACTTGAAAGTTTCCTGAGAACCCAAGTTGTCTCCAACTCAGCTCTGTGTTCCCAGGGCTAGTACAGGGCCTGGTACAGAGCAGGTGCTGTCAATTCAGTTTACTCATGGAGGAAGACTGGGGGGTGCATTTCAGTTCCCTTCTAACTTGGTAAATGCAGTTGACCTCTTAGCTCTAAATGCACTCTCTCTTCTCTGATGCTGGGGCCAGAATGCTGCAAGCTATATTCCCTATACCCCGCTTGCCAGAAGATTGGCAGGTCTGTGTGGCCCTGTAGGAGACCGAAGGCAAGAGAACGGAGAAGGGACTGCCTACCAGCTTTCAGCTCAGCATCCCTTAGGAATCAGAAGATATTGATGTCACTAACCTCCAGCTTCTTTTGTCGCTCACAGTACCAGTGTAGTGACAGCTATTCCAAGTACCTCATCCTCTGGGCTACCATCCCGGCTTGTGGCCTGAGTCACATCAAACTGTTCATTATCATCCCTTTAGCACCTGCTGGGCAGCACCACCCGACTAGATTCTAGCAACCCTATTTCTTCCCTTTTCTTAGCATTCATAGCAGGTCGTAATGGCTTCTTGTATTAATCTCTGGGTTTCTTTAGCACCCCATCTTTCTCCCTCAACTTTCCAATACATGTATTACAATTTCCCAGATTGAATGGCCTCTGTTTGAAATCCCTTCTATTTCTGTGTTCTTGACAACATGTAACTTATTTAACTTTTTGACTCTCAATATCTTCATCTATAAAAACAGACTAATAATCCTTAACCTGTAAAGATGTTGGGAGGATTTCATAAAATGATTACGGTAAAATGCCTGGTCAGAGTAGGTGCTTATAAATGCTGATTACTCCCTTTGCCCTGTGACAGAAACTGTCAACCCATGGATACAGGTTTTCTGTTCTTGGTGATTTGCTGAGAGAATTGGTATCCAGCAAGTTTTCCCTAAGTAGTTAGAAGCCATGCCCAGTGGAGCCCTGTCACTTTTCTGCCATTGCCCACCCAGAGGCATGGCCAGCTTGGATTCATCTGCAGGTAGAGGCAAAAGTGTTTTCAAAATCTTTCCTTTTCTTAGTATCCCCTATTTTAGTTACTTGAGCAGATTCTAATTTGGTCTCCAAATATCCTTTTACAGCCCCAGGCAAGTGCTGTATGTCATAACATATCTGGGTATAGGGAGCTCACATTTCCATCCTGCTTCCTTAGAGTCAAATGATAAATTCTTGGAGGTCACCTGAGTGAGGAAAGAAGAAATCCTACCCTCCATTTGACAGCTGAATGAATGACTGACTGACTGAGTGAATGAACAGCTCTGGGTGCTGGGCTTTGTGTTTGGGACTTTAAAAGCATCATTCAGTCCTCACGACAACCCACAAAGTGGGAGGGATTATATTCATATTACAAATGAGAAACTTGACACTTGGAAGAGTAAGGGAAGGGGCCCATGTCCTATAACCTAGGTGGCAGAGCTGAGGTTTGAAGCCCTACCTGGCTGGCTGCAGGTCTGCCAGATGGAAGGTGAGATCTGCCCTCTAGGTCCTCTCTGTGGACACCTGACTCAGTAGCCCATGATCAAACACTGGGAAACAGGAGGGCTCTGGAATCTGAATATGTGACATTCAGATCACATTTCCCAGACAACCGAGCTCCTAGCTGGCTCAGAGCCAAACAGGGGGAACTAGGCTAAAATAAGAATGTTTCATGCAGGTTAGGCAGACAAAGGATGCTGTGCCCAGCCCATTCCTCCAGAGCTGGGAGAAGACTGTGCCAGCAGAAGACTGCATGCCACCTGTGCCCTCACCCACTGGACCTCAGCTTCTAGCTGGCTGGGTTCTCAAGAGCAGCCTCAGTCTAGGCTGGAAGGAAGAAAGAGGGAGGAAGCATTTGGAAGGACTTAGTCGTCTACAGGTAAAATGCCAGAGGCCAGAGGCTATCTATTTGGGAGCTCTGATTACTTCAGTCACTCTCAGGGGAAAATAAGCCCACAGCAAACCAAACCTGGGGGATCCTCCCGTGTTGATATCAACTGATGGGTCCAGCCGAGTCCTATTTTTCTCTGCTGCTCTATCTGTTTTGATCCTTGCTGTCTCTCACAGAACTCCACTTCCCACTCTGAAAACGTGCTTGCTTATTTTTATCCCACATTGAAAGTAAGAGTTTGATAACATCTCGAGCACAGGTAAGGTTAGGTTAACTGGATAATATTACAGAGATGTGGTAAAGGGGACGAGTGCTAGTATTTCTATCATTGTAGAGCATCTGAGGAAATTTAAATATTTTAAGAACATATAAAGCGAACAGTAAAAATTACAAAACAACAACAACAAAACCAAGTAGATTAAAATGCAACTAAGGAGAGAAACTAGTTGAAGCAAACACTGGAGATGCGTTTGTAACTGCATGTGAACTGTGAATTCAGATCTGCATTTCCTGATAGCCACGTCCCAAAAGAGAACGATTTCTATTTTTGATAAAAGACACTGTACATACAGGTTCAGCTGGTGTTTAAATCTAGAAGGACAGGTGGGCTTATGATATCTTACTGAATAGAAGCAATTGCAACTTTGATAACACTAATATACACCTTTGCTTGGGCCAGAGGAAGTGTTGTGTCTTCTGACAAGTTGCAACTCACTGCCATCATTTTTTACATTTAATAAGGCACAGCAGGATTGTCTTGAAGAAATTGTGGAGTACCAGCACAGAGGAAGCAAAGACACCTTTATTTTATTTCCACATAGGTTTTAATTGAGGAAGGAGCTGCTAATGACTTTTCTAATGAGCAAAAATGACCCCACACTATAGTCAACTCTAGGGCCAGTGCCAACCTGACTCATCTGGCGTGCAGGGGAAGGAAGGTGACTCATGTTTATTGAGCACGGTACATTCATCATCACTTTTAAATGCTCTTGATAAGACCGTGGACCCGAATCCAGCTCTGACTCAGAGGTGTCCCTCTCCAGGTGGAGCTACCTACTTTGGGCACAGGTTTTCATCACAGAATGGAGAACCAGGATATTTAGCTCTGTGTGTTCACTTGGAACCTTTCAATGTCCCAGTTGAGCAGACTTTGGAGGTTAAGGAACCTCTTTCCCTTTATTGAACAAATGGGAAACCGAGGCTTAGAGAGAGGCAGAGACAAGACTAGAATTAGGCCTCCCACGTATGGCAACAAGAAAGCCAAGCAGTCATGAAATATGAAATAATAGTAACAATCACTTGTCAGTGTATAGGATATCCATAGTTTATAAGGTGCTTTCATACTGCTGTGCCATTCCAATTGCTCCACTGCCCTATGCGGCTGCCAGGACGATAACCAGCCCTCATGTTTGTAGGGAATGTTATAATGTGCAAAGAAACATTGACACACGTCACGTATTCCCTATGTAGCCCTGGGCAAAGGTTATTAAACTCTTTCCACAGGTGATTAAATTGGGGTTCAGAAAGAAGTGAATTGTCCAAGGTCACCAGGTAGTGGCAAAGCTAGGACTTAAATCAAGGTCACCTGTCTTCAAGTTTAGGTCTTGTTCAATCTAGCCATGCTACTCTCCACATACACATTGGGATGAACTAAAAGAAGGGCACTTAAAACCAACGCACCATCTACAGAGTGCAGACTGATTAAATCTAGAATCCGAGGTCAAACTGCCTGGATTCAGACTCCAGTTCTGCCACTTCCAGGGCTCTGCCCCTTAACGATACTGTGCCTCAGTTTTCCTATCTGTAAAATGGAGATAATAATCATGCCTTCTTTAGTGCTTTATTGTGGGAATTAAACAGCCAACTCAGAAAGCATTCAGAGCAATGTCCTGCTCAGCCCTCGGTAAATACTAAAAGTATTTTTATCATAAAAGTAACAATAAAAATTTAAAAGTTGACATATCTTTCTTGATATATAGCTTCATACTGGCATTTTGTTTAGTAGAAAATGAAAAATATAGAAACATAAAGAAGAAAACAAAGTCACTATAACCCCAATCACGCTTTGATATCTCCAGACATCTTTTTCTAAACATGTATAGAACTATATACATCAACAGTTTTAATCCTGCCTTTTAAATTTAGCTTTATATTACATGAGCCTCTCCTTATGCTATTAACTAGTTTTTAAAAATGTAACCTTTAGTCATATAAAATTATGTCATTCTATAGGTGAATCAGAATTAAGGTACCCATCACACAATGGTTGTGTGCAGTTGGCTCTTCACACATTCTTGATTGAAGATGCTGTATCTGGTCTATTGCTGCCTGCTTAAAACCAACAGAGTACTTTGAACACAGTAGGAGCTTCATTAATACCTGGGTGAATGACAACCCATGTTTTGACAGGTACCTCCAGAGAGTTTCTACCAATTTATAGTCCTACATTTCCTGTGTGTCTTTCTCATTCCCATCCCACCAGCACTGGGTTTAAAAAATATTTTAAATTCTTTACCGATTTGCTAAATAAAATATAGAATCCTATTCTTTTAATTTGTTAATTTATTTCAGCAATAGGGAGGTTGAAAGTTTATTCGTATATTAACTCACTATCTGTTTTGTGTCCCTCATTCTCCTTTCTTTTCTTTTCATTTTACCACCTTTGGAGAGGAACCATTTTTGAAGGACTAGGCACCAGCCCAGAAGTCTTGATAAATTTCCTTTGCATATCTTCACATTTCCAGGTAATCTATGAGGTTTATCACAATCAATTGGGTGCTTGCTAATTGTTTTAAAGTAATTGTATTAATAAGTTCATGTATTCATTAATTTTGAGGAATCTCTGACAGCTCTCAGGTATTAATGAGTTTTTTTGCTCAACTTGGCAGTTGACACACAGCTTTTCTGACATTTCCGCTTCAGATTGCCATTTTGTTTTCCTTTAATTCCATGTACACATTATTAAAGTTCAATTCTGGTGTTGGAGGACCTCCATCTAAGGCCTTAGCATACAGTTAATTACTGAGAAGTGATGACAATCGAAGAAAAAATGAGTTTTATTTCCTATCATGACAACAGATTCCCTCTCACCCACCAGCCCAGTATAGGTGTACAGATAGATGTCCCACCTGCTGCTTAAGAAATCACAGAACATTCCAGAACTCGAGAGTCAGGAGATTTGATCATTTGTCTCTGGGCGAATGCCCAAATCCTCCTGTTAAGATGTTAATTTTCTTCTTGGAACATCTTTGGAAAGCAAAGCCTCACATCTACCTATAATCATTCATTCCACGGTCTTATCACTGGTGAGCAAGAAGCTCTTCCTTTAATCAGAGCGAAATCATTCCTGTCTTAATTTCTGCCACTTACTCATATGTGACTTTGGAAAGCCTTCTTGTTGTGGCTTTCTCATTTTTTAGAATTATGGTCCTGGCGTAATGGCTCTGCCAAGTCATAATTCTAAAGTCCAAGATGTAAGTTAAGTGCTTCACACAGGAGGGCTGCTTAGTAAGCATCGTCTCCACTTCCTACAGTGACTTGTTTCAACAGTAGGGCTAGAAGGAAGCCAGTACCCGTTAACGGTCTATCATTTACCATCGTCTCATCTGGAGATTTTCTCTGTATCAAAACTCACACAATCCTGTGGAGTAGACACCATTTTTATCTTTGTTTTGCAGATGAGGGAGCTAATGTTCAGAGGACACGGTTCTTGTTCAAGGCCTCACAGATTCAGTGGTACACTTGCTTCTTTTGCTGCCCAGTGGAGAACTCCTAGGTTGTGCTGGGCATGGAGGAATCGGTCTAGGGGAGTGGGTAGCAGGACACAGGAGAAGCTGACACTCTTGCTGCAGAGTCCACACACTCAACACAGCAAAGTCATGAATGCTAAGAGCTCTGCTGTTTCAGAGGTGGGCCCCATCCCTTCAGACGGAGGCACTGAAGACGCCTTCAAGGAGGAGGCAGGTCTGAGTTTGGTCTCAAAGGATGAGAAGATTTAGATAAACAGTGAAGCAAATAAGAAGGAAAAAAAAGATGAAGGCAGAGAGGTAAGAGTGAGTAAGGAGGATTGAGCGGAACAAGAGGTTTGCACAGGGCAGCGTCAGTGCTGGAAAGGGAGGCTGGCATACGGATCAGGAAGAATTTCCAATGTTAAGTTAAGGGGTCTGCATTGATTTTCGAGACTTGGGTTCCCAAAGTGAGCCTCCAGCACTGATCTTGGGGAAAGCCTCGGAGGAAAGAATAGGACAGTATTCCCTTGAGGGAGAGGTGCAGACTGACGTTACTTACTGCAGGAATCCTCTTGAGAAGGGGGATCTTGACTTAACTAATTTGGGGGTTATGTGATCGTAAACCAAGTACGAAAAGTCTAGAGAACTGAGTTATTATTTTTCGGGTGCTTGCTATGATTCGTACACTCACAAACACATTCTAACCTTTGGTCAGGCAGTGGAGGGATTTCTTAGATGTCATAATGGTAGGTTCTAATTTTCTATTTCGATGACAGGTTTGTAGGGTGTATACCTTCACAGTTTATGTGGTGCACATTTTCTAGGTAATGTGGCTCATTTCTGGACACTAATGACATGCTCCATTCCCTTCAGGGAAAGACGGACCAGTTGCCCTCTGCTGGGGGTGCTGTCAGCCAAGACCTCAGACATCAATCAGCTCCTGTAGGAATCGCTTCAGCTGCACCTAAGATCTTGTCTTTTCCTGAGGGAGCCTACATCCAGTGACTCCTCCTTGAGGGCCACATAGGCCCAACTTAGGATGGCTCTGAGGGGTCAGTTAGCTCTGAGTTCCTGTGGGTTTGACCAATGCTGTTGTTGGATCTGTCTCACAGTTTGACATCTCCTTGCTGCCTCATCATGATTCTTTCCTCTCAGGTCCCAAGAGTGCCCCCTAATGGACATCCTCCACACTAAATTCAATCTTGGTCTGCTTTCCAGGGTGACCGGGCATTCATTCCAGTTTGCCCAAGATGTGAGACTCTCAATGCTAAAACCAAGACAACAGAGGACAAAGAAGAGGGGGACAGGGAAGGTAGATGGAAAAAATAATTAATTTAAAATAATTTCTTCAATAAAAATTAAAAATAATAGACAAATCCTCATCAACATAAAAAAATAAAAATCTTAATGGATAAAAACAAAACCCAAGACAATCCTGGGCACACTGGAACCCTACAGCAAACCCAGACTCAGATAATCATCCTCAAGGTGATCAATAGTTCAATAGTTACTTTTTATTCTTCAACAAGTTGGTAGAGGGGCATGTGCCATTTCCCCCTTGACTCTTCCTAACAATCTCATGACAATCTTGGGGAGATTTTAGGTATTATGATCTCTATGGGGAAATTGGGGCTCAGAGAAATTAAGGAGCTTTCCTTAGGCTACACAGCTGGGTAGGAGCCATGTGGGATTCAAACCCAGGTCTGCCGAGCCCAATGCCTGTGCTCTACCACCCAGCCCTCATTGATTTTAAGATGCGCACCTTGGCCTTACGTTCCAAATACAGCTGCAGGTAACCATGGATGCATGGTTACCATATGGATGCACAAAGGAGCACCTACGGAGAATCCCAGCACACTCAGAACTTAAAAAAAATAAAATCACACTCTTTATTCAATGCCTCCCTCCCCACGCAGATCCAGTTTTAAGCATCTGAACTCTCCGCTAATTACTGTCATATTAATTAAAAAATAAATCTCCTTTAGTTTCATAACAGGTGGTTTGTGAGGCTGGAAGAAAAGTTGAAACTTGTGTGTAATTATTGTGTGGCTTATTTGCATTTATAATTGCTTTGTGGAGCACCGAGGACGAAGCTTCCAGTCTCCTGGCTGTCTTTCACCCCCACTGGCTGTGCTGAGCTGGTGGTGGTGGTGGCAGTGTCTTTTCTGCAAGCATTACCTGCGAGGATTGTGGCTCCAGCTGGAGTCCCAAGACCTCCAGTCAACATGGAGAGCAACAGGGCTGTGCCTGTGCGGGTTCGCTGTGAAGGGCCCCTGACTGATCGAGGGTCCTGGTGCCCCACCTTGAGCCCAGCGTTTGTTAGGTGCCCAATAAGTGTTGGCTGACCATGGGTGGTTCTTAAATGAAGCCTCACCTCGCTTATCTGACCCAAGCACCAGGTTCTGGTCCCTGGTGCAGCAACTCTTGGATTTGCCCCACAGATGTGTCTCTGAGCAGCTGTCTATAAACCGAACTCCTGTGTACTGAATCCATTTCCCACGCTGATTCCTGAATCACTTTGGATACATGCGGTTATGGAAATGTAATAATACATGTCAGAGCTTCATAATGCTTAAGATTTAAATTTATTTGACCATTTCTGCTGCCCCAACTCTTTCTATAAAAGAATTAATGAGCCACGGAAGAATACTTACATGTATTATAAGGACTTTCTATTTCAGGCTGCAAAGTAATGTGCTAGAAAGATCCCAGGTCTTTAAACTCCTACCAGGGTTTAGATGCTGGCTCTACCACTTAGCAGCTGAGGGACCCTGCAGAAGTCACTTAACCTCTCTGGGTTTCAGAATTTTTTTTATCTGTAAAATAGGCAAAATTATATCTTGGTTTAGTGTTTCTTAAGCATGATCATACTTTAGAATCACCTAGGGAGCTTTTAGAAATTACAAGTCCTTGAGCTTCACTTAGAGCTGACTAGATCAGACTACGGGTGGGGAGGGGGGCTTGGACATCATTTAAAAAGCTGCCCAGGTGATTTTGCTGTGCAGCCAGGGCTGGGAGCCCCTAAGCAAATGCTGGTTCCAATCCCCACTTCTTTTACACTAGGGAATGGTGCCTGACCACAGGGAGGAGCTAGGGGTTCTGGGCAGGTTACTGAGACAGCTCCCACCCCTGGAGAGCAGGACAGAGACCCAAGGACTGTGCTAGCTCATGAGGTAGGACTTGGTCAAGGCAAAAAGCCAGAGTCCATCCTCTTCCTGGCCAATAAGAATGAGAGTTCATCATTTCAGTGGTTCGTTCAACCCCACGCAGCCCCAAGGATTCCAGCCAACCAGCAGAGTGAGGGGCCGAAACAAAATGAAGGCGCAGAATGAAATCATTGAGGAAATGGCACCCAATTTTATTTGTTACAGTATTGTGATGATTGATCCTCATCACTATCCTGTAAGATAGGCACCATGTGGCCCATTTTATAGATGAAAAAAGCCGAGGCCCTGAGAGGCTAAGTGACTGTATCCTTTCAGTAGCAGAGCCGCAAGTCAGACAAGTCTATCTAGTTCCAAAACTCTTCATCTTTCTCCACACATGTGGCCTTCCTTATGTTAGTAAGTGGCTCATTATAATTTCCATCCTGTGGTTTTGGGCCAGACACCCTGGAGTCACCTTTGACTTCTCTTTCTCCCTCACAGCCCACAGGTAAGCCATTGGGAAAGCCCACTGGATCTACCCTGACAATACACCCAGCATCCAAGCCCATCGCCACCACCTCCCTGCTCTCACATTGGTCCAAGCCCTCCCACTGCTCACCTGGAAGATGTGCTGGTTTCCCCGCCTCTGCCCTTGCCCATACTCTGCATTTACAGCACAGTAGCAAAGTGACTGAAAGACTGTCTCCCCAACATTGCCTCCCACTGGCTTCCATCTCACTCCGGTCAATGTCAACGTCCTCACCAAGGCCTACACTGCCCTGCACAGCCAAGCCCTCCCGTCTCTTCTCTGAGCTCATCTCTTTCTCCCTGCCCTCATGCTTTGCCTTCCCCCAACTCTTCAAGCACGCTGCCGCCTCAGGCTTCTACACTTTCTGTTCCCTCTGCCTGAAATGTTCTTCCCCCAGGGTCCACAAGGTTTGCTCCTTTCCCATCTTCAAGGTTTTACTCAAATGTCACCCTGTTTAAAATCAACATGAATGCACTGGCACACCCTTTTTTCTCTCCTGCTTCATTATTCTCTATAGGACTCATCACCATCTGGTACACTAGTGGTGTAAACTTGCTTCTTTGTTTATTGTCTGTCTTCCGTGACTAGGTTTTCATCTGTTCACTGCTCCGTCCTCAGTGCCTAGAACAATGCTTACACATAGGAGGTACTTGGTAAGCACTTGATGAATGAATAAATGAATGAATGCATGAATCCAGACCCTGCTTCTTGGGAAAGGTGTGATGGCCTCTGGCCTCAGTGGCCACTGAAAAGACCAGGGGACCATGTAAGGAAGGGTTGTGCCCTGAGCCACCTGCTGCATTTCCCCTCCTTGGTGTTGGCACTAAGGGGGCATGCACATGACAGTGAGGGACATGTGGTCCCCTGCAGATCACCCTGTTTAAGGAGCTCAGCAGGCTTACTGTCTTGTCTAGTCCACAGGGCTCTGGCCCCCACTCCTTGCTGTCTCTCAGCTCCTCTGGTCCTGCCTGTGCGTCCTTTACCTTGCCTTGCCTCCACCTTGCATCATTATCATCATCATCACCAAACTTGATAGTTATCAGGGTCTTCCCATGTACCAAATGCTATGTAAGCTGAGTTCATGTCCCTAAGTCATTGAAACCTCATGACAACTCTCCAGCATAGGCACTGCTGTTATCCCTGTTTTATGGATGAAGAAATTGGGGCTCAGAATAGGGAAGTAGTTTGCCCAAGGTCACACAGCTAGTGAGTGATAAAGACATCATTCTACCCTAGGCAACGTGAGTCCCGTTCCTGCCTCTCCTTCTGTGTTTCTGCTCAGGTATTGATGGCCTGGGATATCATGTCCCTTATTTTCTACTCAGCATGAAGCCATCTTCTGTACACTCTTCCCAAAGGCAATGAGGTATGTCTGTAGCTGTGAGTCTAGGGCAGGGTCTCTCGACCTTGGCACTATTGGGCTAAATAGTTCTTTGTTGTGGGAGGCTGTCCTATGGATGATAGGGTGGTTAGCAGCATCCTTGCCTTCTATTCCCTAAGTACCAGTAGTATCTCCCTTTTCCTGAGTGGTGACAATCAAGAATGTCTCCAGCTGTTGCCAAACGTCCCCTGTAGGGATAAAACCACCCCAGTTGAGAACCACTGCTCTAGGGGGTGAACATTGGGATGGATCAGACTATTGGCTGATCAGACTATATGGCCTTATAGCTGATGCCAGGGCCATGCCTATGGGTCACCATGAGCTCCAAGGATCTCCTGTTGGGCTCCAAACTAATCCAATAATGTAAGTCCTCTCTTGGTTCTTTTAGACATTGCCAAAGAAATTTACTTTCACCTGTTTCTGGGCTAGCTTCTCAATGGTCTTTAAAAATCAAAATAGCACAGCAGGCTTGGAGCCAGACAGCCTGGATTCGAAACCGAATTCCACCACTTATTAGCCATGTGACCTTGGAAAAGTTGCTCCATCTCTGTGGACCTCACTTGTAAAATAAAAACAATCCTTGCACCTAGCCCCGTGTGGGTGAGGATTCGCACAGGGGACAACTGCAGAGAGCTTAGTGTACCCTAGTGTATAGTAAAGGGCAGCTCTTCCTAGGAAGTCAGGTGTAGAAAGTTACTGAACATCAGTATTCACATGTGAAAATCAGTGTGTGGCTGGAGTTTACGGAAGACTTTGATTTGGTGTTCTACCCGAAAAGTCCAGATGCCAGGTCGTGCAGGGGGCACCACCAAGCTCCCGTGCACCTGAGCCCAGAACAGAGTGAGCAAGGCCTGAAATGAGAACCTCAAGCCGGTGCTGCTTCCGGTTGCCACCAATCCTGCCTTTTAATGATAAATTACCACTAGTTTAGTTTTATCATTCACAGTTTAGTTTGTTGGGGGATGTTTGCTGAACCACAGTAATTTGGGCTTATGATTTTTCAATGGCTGCCCTTTAAGGCACGTACACATTGCAATTCAACTATGAGTCATCTGTCTCCCGTTTCTAAAGCCAATCTGTCCCTCATCTTCCCTCAAGTCACTATCACACATTCGCATTATCTCTGAGTTCCTTTCCCGCTGTGACATGAGCACAGATGGGGCAGGCAGCTTTGAGTCCTTTGACCCTGCCTAGGTAGGCTAGAGTCAAAAAGGATGAGAGACTCTGTTCTAGATCAATCTTCCCTCTCCCTCCTGTTTTCTAGATGAGGAACTGAGGCCTTAAGAGGTGAAGGGTCAGAGGTCACACATAGGCACTAAAATCTAATTCTCCTATCACCTGTCCTAGGCTTCCTCCACTCACCATATTACCCACGTAGGCCAGGACCCATTCCTCCACGGAGGACTTTGGGACCCTGCAAAGATGTCTTGAAATATCCCATCCCTGTGTTAGGGGCTCCACCTGGGTCTTCTGCTATTGTTTTGGTTTGTAGGAGGAGGAGTATATGTAGTGTGTAAGGGTTGGGGCTCTGGAGGCAGACTACTTTCCAGCTGTGTGACTCGGACAAGTTATTTCATCTCCCTGGGCCTCAGCTTCCTCAACCTAAAATAAGAATAATGCTCCCACCAACCTCCTAGGTTTGGAAGAATGCAATCAGACAGTTCACGCAGCATGCTTAGCACAGTGCCTGACATCGAAAATGCTCAGTGGATGATAATCATTGCTACTATTTTTAGATATAAACTTACATCCTGCTCCCTCCTGGAGCCTCTTAGGAAGAAGAATAATTCATAAAGCTTTCAAGTCTATAAAGAAATGTCATTTGCAGGACCTCATTTGGTCCTCAAAACAACCCAGGGCAAGGATTATTATCCCCATTTTGGAGATGGGATAACTGAGTCTCAAAAGTGTGGAGACTCTGAACTCAAGTCTTGGGGCATGACGACCAGAGCCCTTTCACTCCCGATGCTGCCTTCAGGGCTAACTTTGGCATCTTGGTACTCAAATCCTGCTTTGACTCTTCCTCCTCAGAAATACTCTACTCTGTATGCAGAAAGCCCAAAGCTGCTGTCTAGGAGTTTCTGGACCACTTGGACATCATTTTCCCCCATCCTGCCTCGGTAGAGCCTCTCTTGCTAACTAGATACATGCAACCTTAGCAGAAGCAGCGGAGACTGCCTGCTACGTCTTCAGACAGATCCAAGAGAAGATGGCAAGGAGTGGGAAGGCCCTTTTGATAGGTCCCATCTGCCTGGCTGATGGGAAGCTGGCTGGTATGGGGTCTGGGTGAGAAGGGGATGACAGTTTCCAAACAGACTGCATGCTTCCCCCATGGGCTGTGAGCTGTGCGTGCTGCTCGTGGGTGGGGAGAGGCCCTCAGGCATCTCTGCAGCCCTGGGCCTGGCTCAGCAAATGTGCACAGAATGAATAAGACCGGAGCAAGGTCAAAAATCCCCTTCCTCTAAAATGACCTCTAATAAAAAAGACCTAAAGGAGGGGAGATTGAGCCATGGGCACAGGGACCCAGTCTAAGGGGCAGCTGGTAACTGGGTTGCTGCAGAACGAAGAGGATTTCCTGATCTCATCACAAGCGTGCAATGCGATGACACCAGAGAAGCAGCAACGTCTACAGTTACAGTGGAAGACGGGGGACTGCTCCAGAGTGAAGGAATCGGGATTCGGTTCTCTCTGGTGCTGGGGAGCCAGCTGACAAGGGCATTCCAGTCTCTGTGGCTGGAGTGGGAGAGAGGATGCATGTTTAAGGAGCACCTCCTATGTGGCAGGCATCGTGCCTTGCCTCTTGTTTCCCGTTATATGTTTCAGTCACGCTAGCCCTCTTTCCTTCTCAAACCGAGCTGTTTCCGCCAGAGGTCCTTTGCACGTATCACACCTGCTCTTCCTGTTTCTTCTCCTTGCTCTTTGCATGCATGTCTGCTTAACACCATTTAAGTTTCAGCTTAACATTTGTCTTCTCTGGAAAGCCTTTTCCAGCCTTAGTTAAAGTCACAATTCCACCCTGCCCCATCGTCACACTCTTCCACATCATCCTTTTTTATCCTCTTTAATGCACCTCTCCACACCCCTCTGTTTTATTCACTTGCTTGTTATCTGCTTCCCAACACTAGAATGTAAACCCCTGGAAGATATTTTCAGCATCGCTCCTGGCTGTATGCATAAGGACATTGCGTGGCACAGAGTATGTGCTCAACAAATATCTCTTCTTACCTGGAAGCTGGGATTTTTTTCATTGTGCATATGGAGAAACAGAGGATCAGGGGGCGTGAGGGACTTGTCCAGCTCATGAGTGAAAGAACTAGGATCTGAATTAAGACTTTGATCTCAAAGCCATACCTTTAGGTAAACTACATTGCTTCCTAGAGACCTCAGATCAGCATAATGCAATGACACCAGCAGTTAGCGTCACCAAGATCCCTCAGTTCCCATCAAGCAACCTTCTGGTCCTAACCTGGCTTTCTAAGAAGATCATGCTGAGAGAAGAAGGTACTAGCCATCTGGCACGAATATTTCATATTACCTGGCAGTTTTCTCTCCCAAGAAAAGTTAATAACCGGGCATTTCTATTTAACATCCAGTCTTGTGAGAGATTGGTTGAGATGAGCCCCCACTCTGCCCCTGCCCCGTGAAGGATGTCCACTCTTGCTGGTACTGGTACACTCAGCTCCTGATCAATCTTAGCTGAGAAGCAAGGCCCGGAGGCTGGGGTGGCTGCCATGTGAAATTCGGGATGAATGAGGTATGCTCAGATGACACTTGCTTCAATACTTCGGGCCAAACAGCATCACAACACAAATCTCCTTGCATGGAACATCTCACCAACCCCAGAGGGTAGCCCATTCCTTTCAAGTGATATCAGATGAAACAAAATTCCTGAAACAGCAGAGGACGTGGGCATTGCCTAGAAGTGGGCCGTCATGATGGCCTGCCTGGCTTAGTGTTCCTTAGAACCCCCTCCTGTCTACAAGAGAACCCACAGGCCCATCCTCACCTGCAGCTGAGTTCTGATTGCGGCTCCAGAACAAGCCCACATCTCAGGTCTGGTGTTGACTTGATGTCCCCATTCTAATTGCTGGGTAATCTGTCTTATACATCCGGACTCTGGCTGCTGCTGAATCCCAGTCCTAGTGATGGGTGTCTAAGGCAAGTGGAGTGGGGAAGGGGCAGTGGCCTCCTGATTCTCTCTTTTTCAGGTAGAAGCTCCCCAGATGGGCAACTTCTGGGAGTTATTCTGAGAGGCATAGAGACATCCAATCGAGAGCCCACTCCTTTGTCTTTCCCAGCAATTTTAGAAGCACTCAGTTTCCTTTTATACTTACAATGATTGTTTCTCTTGCCTGCACTGAACCATGGCCCAAACATCCCACATCGTGCCTGGTCTTGGGCTGAGCTCTGGGGATAAAGAGGCAAATATGACACGGTCCTGCTCCCGAGGAGCTGAGTCTGGTGGGGCAGGAGTTGGGGGAGGGTAGGAACATGAAGGAGACCCCTGGAGAGACTTTTGACAGAGGCTGCAGATCACAGAGTGGGTTTCTGGGTGTCAGAGAAGGCTCTCCTGAGCAGTCTCCAAGGACGAGGATCATGTCTCAAGAAAGACAAAGAGAGCCATGACCTCCTTGGTGGAGAGAGATGTTGTGCAACATCCTTCCAGGAACCCATGTCCTGCCTCTTAACTTCCCTCCGAGAGGTGACCTTACTTCCTGCAGACTGAGACCACCTCCCTGTCAGCCTGGACCTGCCCCCGGTGACTTGCAGGACCTGCTCCAGCCCCCTGGCCTGCACTCTGAGACCCTCCTGCGTTAACTCTGGTTGACTTTGAGGCTGACCACTTGCCAGATGTTATCTGTCCACTGCCTGCCACCAGGGATATGGTGCCAAGTGATTTCCATATGCCGGCTCCTTCACTCTTTCATTCACCCGCTCATGCATTCATCCAGCACGTATTTATTGAGCACCTACTAGATCCTCGGTACTACTGTAGGCATGGGAGATACATTGATCTGAACAGATGTGAGCATGTGGAAGCTCATATCCTGGTGGGGCTGACAATCAGTGAATAAATGAGCAAAATATAATACGGTAGATGATGATGAATGCTATGGGGGAAAACAGTTCTACGGAAAAAGTGCTACAGCAGGGAAGGGGACCAAGGAATGCCAGAGCTGGCTGCAGTCTTAAATAGTTTGTCAGGGCAGCCCCACTCACAGATCAGTCCAGATCCAAAGGGGGTGAAGGAACCAGCCATGCAAATGTCTTGGGGGAAAAACACAGGCAAAGGAAAGAGAAAGGCAAAGACCTCAGGTGGAGGATCCTTGCATCCTCAGCTGTGGTTGACCTCGCTTGATGGGTCAGGAAACTAGGGTGACCCTAGTCATGTTTGCCCAAGGTCACAAAGGTAGAATCCGTAGGCACGCGTGATCTGTCACAAAGCCCACACAGCCACGCTTTGTGCTGCTCATCCTCCCCTGAGGCTGGGTTCCAGATGGCTGGCAGGCTATTTTCCCCCCTGCCTGTAGCTTGACTTGGCCTGTCTGATCTCCGTAGGTGTGTCTGGTCACCAGTCCTGTCCTTTCTCCTCCTGGTCCAATCTGTGTTCCATGTGGACAGCTGACAGAGAGCTTGTTTCACTTTTGACAGGACAGCGGTTTCTATATTTAGGCAACTCACGAATCCTTGTGGGATTCCGATGAGTGGCTGTCTTCCTGGGCTCCTGCTGGAGTGGCTCTCCCCCGGGATTCAGACGTTAATGTCCCCTGTGATCTCTCCCATAGGAGTTACTGAAGATGGCGGAACTGACCCAATTCTTCCAGGAACGGCAGTGACATTGGACGGGTAGAGAACTGACCAGGCTCTCTGGAAACACACACACACACACACACACACACACACACACACACACACACACACACACACCCCTCCTGATTGTTGGCAGGGGTTTGCTCAAGGCTTGGGGATTTCCTAGCAGCTGTGTCTTGTAACGAGCCCTTTGGAATAATGACCCACCTGTCAAGAATTGTCCTGCAAACAGTGAGCGACCTTCCAAGGCAGGGACTTCAGTGACCCTTCTCTTTTCCATACCTAAGTTTCCCTGACATCTCTGTCATCATGAGGAGGCATCCATTCGGTTGTTCTTTCTCCCTGATGCTTTGCCAACCACCACTGTAGGAATCAAGTCCCCACTCTTCCCTCATCAGGCTCTGTTTACCCTTTAACCTTGGTTTGATGAGCCCCCTACTCACATTGAATGTGCATGATGTTTTTTACTATCTTTATCATCTCCAGCATACTAAAAGCCGTTCGAGACTTAAGAATAACAGAGACTACGTGAGCACTTGCACAGAACATTGTAGCTGGTCCTGAGGCCCCACCGGTCCTGGGCTCCTACCTGAGCCTGCTCTGAACCCAGAGTTCCTGGTACCCCTTGTGCTAGAAGGCCTGTACCTGAGGTGACCCTGGTCATGTTTGGCCTGATAGCCTGCTTGCCCCTTGGTCAGCTCTGGCATTTGGGGAGCGGGAGGAGGAGCTAAAGTCTTGCTGTGCCCTGCTGGGATTTGCAGAACACCTGTCGGGGCTGGGTGCTCAGACTGCATCCACTCCAGCTGTCTCAACACTCATCAAAGAAAACTAAGAACCTGAGATGGACAGTCACGGAATTGCTCAGTTTTGGGGTGTGTGTGTGAATACATACGCTACGGGGTGTTTATGAGTGTTTCAAAGGCTGATTGGGAGGGAGTGTGGTGGGGGTGAGAAGTCTCGTTAAACTTTAAGGGGGCCCAGCCCATGAATCAACCATGAAAGACTTCCTTCTGGGTTCCTGGATCCCCTAAGCCGCTGTCACAAAGCGCCTTGTCACCATTTAAGAAACTCAGTTCCAGAGAGAGTGGCAGAGACTTCATCGCTGACTGGTGCCTCTACCGCCAAGACTCTCAGCTACTGTTTGAAGAGGGGAGCAAGGACAGTGAACGGTAGTGAAGGATTTACCTTTTTCATATTATTTATGGGAGATGGTCCCTGTAGAGACTAGTTATAGAATTGCCATTCTTTCACCCGATATTTGCTAGAGCCCCATTGATATATTCCAAGCATTGTGTGAGGGTGTGAAAGGGTCAAGGATAGAATATAAATGAAAGAATAAAGGACTTAACGATTCGGAGAACACCTTCTAAATTGCTGTGGTGGACATTGTGATACACTGAGGGCTCAGGCATGCATGAACTCGGGACTCACTCCAACTGGACCGAATTCCAGGTGTGAGTCCTTGGATAAGATATTTGATAATGATTGTTATAATTTATAGGGCTCTTGTGCCAGGAACTGCTCTAAGCACTTTTCCTGAGTTTACTCAGTTGCTTTAATCTTTAATTTCTTCATCTGGAAAATGAGAATAATAGTCCTTTTACCACTGGATTGGTGTGAGGATTACATAAATTAATAGTTATAAAGTTACATTTTTGATAGGTGCTTATGAAATATTACTTCCCTTCCTTTTTTCTCTGCTCTCAAGTACTTCACAGTCGAGTCAAGTTCTAAAGGACAGTTGTGACCAAGTACTGTGGGGGTCCGGAAGGGGTGGCTGAACCCTGTTCCTCCTTCCATACTGCAGGTGTCCCTGAGGTCTGGGCATGTCTCTGAGTGAAGGCAGAACCTATTTCTTTAGGGCTTCAAGTAAAGGCCACCCCTACTGGCTTGTCCTTGCAGTAATTGGAAGGAGATGGGCTGCAGGGAAAGGCAACAAGAACTGGGACAGCAGGCAGAGCCCAGAGCCTGAGCAGACAGAACCCCGCTCCCCAGCACTGGAGGAAAAGCAGAATCACATCAAGGTGGCTCTGCAGGATGCATCTCAACAACTCATCAGGGAATGTCAAATTCAGCTGAAGCTGTAGAAATGACAGTGATTTATTTGTTTCCTCTGAAGAGCTCAAAAATGAGGCAAGATTTTGATTGGCTCCTATGAAAAGAGCATCGTTTGGTAACAGACTGGAATCGCAGA
The DNA here is from genome assembly GCA_030015415.1 of Cynopterus sphinx. Classification (NCBI taxonomy): domain Eukaryota; kingdom Metazoa; phylum Chordata; class Mammalia; order Chiroptera; family Pteropodidae; genus Cynopterus; species Cynopterus sphinx. The sequence continues at coordinate 31,177,343 of CM057385.1, read as the reverse complement.
ATCAGTACCTCATGGCTGGGAGAGATAGCGATGCCTATCTCCGAGGCAGGTTGTGATGAGGAAATGAGCCAGTTTCTCGTATGGGGTTTGGCGCAGAGGTGCAGCCTGCCCGATCATGTGATACAACCCCCTTGCTTTAATGAAGTGTCAGGCCAGCGCATAACCCTTCACCCATTCCCAGCCACTTCTGTCATCTGCACTTCCTCTTTCACAGGACCCTGGTGCCATAAAACCGGTATGTCCTCTCGCAGGTGTCCTCCATTTCTTTTGGGGGCACCATTCCCCCAAGAGAGCCAGCCCTAACCAAAGCCTTAACAGGTTTCTGGCATTCCTCTCTTGATCTCTATGCAGTCACTTGACAAATTGCAGGGGTGCTACTCCTACCGTGGCCCCCAGGTCTGCATCTCGCTTATTAGCTCATTAGAATGAGAATAACTTCTAGCTATGATCACCCTAATTAAGGTCTTTATTCTTTCTCACCTGGACCATTGTCAGTACCTCAAAATTGCCTCCCAATCCTCCAACCTCCAGTTTTTGCGTCTCTTTTCTCTAAACAATTCTACGCATGATGCCAAATGGATATTTCCAAAGGCAGTTGTGCTTTTACCTCTTTACTCGAAAGCCTTTAACGGCTTCTCAGTCCTTATTGTATTAGGCACTGCAGAGGTCCTAAGGATTTGGAGATAAGAAAAAATAAGAGTTCTTGTTCTCAAGGGACTTAGAGCCTGATTGGCGTGGGAGTGGAAGGAACAGATATGTCAACAGACAATCTGCAAGGAGAGAGAATGGTGATGGGAGAACAGAGGAGGCATCTCACCTACCCCCGGGCAAGGGTAAAGACGGCATCTTCCATGATCACTGGTTCTACCCACACCTCAGCTCCCTCCCGGCTCCATGGATGGTTCAGCCTCTGCTGTGTCTCTCCCTTTCAGCTCCCCACTCACAGCCCATACTGCACAGAGTGCTTGGCGAAAGCAACTAAATGAAGAAAGATGCATTACAACACCCCAAGCTCTCTGATTAGATATGGCATGCAAACCACTGAGCTTAGTGTCTTACACATAGCAAGCCCTCACTACAAGTTAGCTTTGATTATTATAGAAAAAAACTAGGAGCTCAGGAAGGTTATGCAATGTACCCAGAAGGACACAGTTGGTAAGCAGGGGAGCTGGACTTTGAATCCAATTCCGTTTGTCTTAAAATCTCTCCTCTCTCCAAAATGCCACCCAGAGACAAATGGGAGATTTGTCTCCTTGTGTCTCTTGTGGCCCTTAGGTTAATGGAGATGATCCCAGGAAGCCCTGGAGTCAGTGAGGTCCCGGCTGTGTCCCAAATGCTTCTCTCACACACACACCAGAGGAGGTTCTGGAGAAGAGGTCTGTTCGGGATGCCTCTCGCCAGCCCCCTTCTTGGCCCAAGCCCATTTTCCCAGTCATCACTGCTACCTCTGATAACTCCAATTCTCATTCAGACTCCACTGTAATAACATTTCTAGAAATAATAATAATTTTTTCAGGCTTGGATGGGTCTCTCAGTGCCCTTTTGTACCAGAAATTGCACAGGATCTCCCAAGATGGGTCAATCTATTTCAGAGCCAGTCCTGTCCTATGCTTGGAAGGCGACAGAGGAGAGAGAGTTTTCTGGAAGCTAATAATGTGGAACCAACAGAGGACTGTACTCCCAGCAGCGCTAGAACCAGGTCTAGCCACAACGTCCTTTGGGTAAATTCTTCCTCGAGTTTTATGCATCTGAAAATACTTTTTGTGGAACTGTCTGGAAAGGATAACTAAATCTATTAGGAGGGGTCCAAAAGGCAGGACCCTGATTCAGAAGGACTCAGTACACTAAAGTCTAGATATAGGAAGCTCATAGGTGATTACTTATGTCACAGAAAGATTCCCCACTAAATTCCCTTCAAGTAGGAAATGGCTTCCCATTGTCATTTGTAAAACAGATCATTAACTATTTGACTAGAAGATGGGGAGCATGAGGTCAGACAAAATTAAAGCTACCAGTAGGAAAAATCTACCAGCTAAAAGTCCCCTAGATAAGCTCTCAAAGGAAAGCCAGGTGGGGAAGGGACCTTAGTTCTTTACAGCCTTGTCTCTACAGCATGGTCGTTCCTGCCTTGCAGGCTTCACCAAAGGCATTTGTCTAAATATTGGTGCAGCTCTCTCACACACGCCAAGTGGCCCTGTGTTTCTTATATCCTCCACTCCCCCTTGCCCCCTCCCCCAACAAAAAACAACTCAAGAAAGAGCTAGAGACCCAGCAGGACAAAGCATGAGAATTTCTTGCACACAGGGTTTTAAAGATCTCACAAGTCATAAAAGGGCTAGAGATCAGGTCGCTCATATCCTCCTGAGACACTTTTCTTACAGCATTCACATCAAAAGGTTTTCTAGTAAAGGGGACCTCTCTGCTTTCTAAGGCGACCCATCCCATTTTGCCCTGCCCAATATAAGGACCTCCACCCACTTCGCAGATCTTCAGACGGATGACACTGTGGGCCTCAACCAAGGGAAACCGACGTCAAGCCTGGTGCTGGCTTCTCAGGGTCCAACGTGCTCAGGAAGGCATCAAGCCCCTCAATGTACCGGTGATTCAATGTACTCCATGGGCCTGGGGGGCGGCAAGGTAGTACCAGGAACTGGAAGACTCAAGCACTTAGTCTTATCCTGCCCCTGGCTCTCTCTAACAACTGGTAAATATTAACATTTTTTTTCCTATCTAGGAAATCTCATCAAAGCCCATGGTTTGGGATGACCAGCACATTCCTATTTTTAGGCCTGTAAATCCTACTGCTTATTCAAAATTGTGCTTTATTGCTCTTAGAGTCTTCAGGCTCAATATACCCAAACTTGGTCATCTTTTGGGGACCATTGAATGGTGCCGTGATGCACAAGAGTCACCTTTTCAACCCTCTCTGTCCATACTCTGCCCCCAATCCATTACCAAGTCCAACTGATTTTACCTCCTAATTATGTTTCAATTCCACCTGACTTTCTCCATCACTGTCATCACATGTTTATTATCCATTACCGGTGCTCTTGCACTTGAACTCCTGCTAGGTCTCCCTGCATCCACAATGGCCTTCCCCCAACGGGTTCGCCAAATTAAAAAGTGACTCCTTCACTGTAAAGATTCAATCATACCTCCCTGCTTAGAACAGCTCAAGGATTTCCCACTGCCCTCGGGATAGAAACACAACCTTTAAACACAGGCTCTAAACCCTGTAACATGGCCTCAGTCTGTCCCTAGATATCTCTAGCCTCATCTTGCTCTATCCTATCCCCTTGCAAGGCCTTTGCATACATCATTCCCTCTGTCTGGAGAGCCCTTCCCTGTCCCCATAGTCTAGTCAAATCCTCATCCTTCAAATTTCAACGTAATGACCAACTCCCACCTCGTATACTCTCATAGCACTGGGACCCTCTCCCTCATCGCACTGGTCAGAGTTGACACGTTTATTTCCACTCGTATAATTCTTTGATTAATGTCTGTCACTCCTACTAAGTTTTAAACTCCGTGAGCGGAGGGAGCACTGGATCTGTTTCTGTTCACTTGTGCATCATTCTCCCTGGTAGTACAGTGTCTGATACATAGAACGTTTCTAATAATGACTAGTGGTGTGGATGAATAATATAAATATGTTCTGCACTCCCAAATGACCATGTCCTAAAGCTTAGCTAAAGATGCTAAAGCCTGTACTTCATATACAGACTGCCAGTGCAGGGGATGCGTAGGGACGATATTTTCCATGTGTGGAGCAGCCAGATTTCACTTGGGAGCCAGTGAAATCCCCAGCCCCTACCCTCGCCACAGGCAGCGGATGTCTGTGGTGAAATCAAAGCCCAGCTCTGCATGGCAGATGGGCATCTCACCAAGCACTGTGGGACAGGTAGTGGTTTTCACTCTGCAAAGGGCGCACACTGGCTGTCCGTGCCATGGTGTGAGGCCTCAGCCCTGTGTGTAAATCCTTACACTTGGGGACACAGTCACATCGTAGGCCCTCTGGACAGCCACTTTGCCCCTCTCAGAGATGCCTGTCATACATCAAGAGAGCACCCTATAGAGGTGATAACTTTCCTCCAGAGTTCACGAGAGTTTCTCAGCTGTGAGCTATTATAGGTCGCCGAGCTCAGTAGCGTGTTTCAGTGCAGCGGTTCTCAAAGTGTGGTCCCCAGAGTAGCAGCCTCAGCATCTTCTGGGAACTTGTTAAAAATGAAAATTCTTAGGCCCCATCTTGGTCCTGCTGAATGAGAGACTCAGGGGGGTGGGGTCCAACAATCTGAATTTAATAAGCCCTCCAGGCTGTCACTTCATCTCATGCAGTTTTGGGATCCACAAATATATCAGAAAGGACATCAGCATTGGAAGGTGCAAGCCGGATTTAGAATCCTGGCTGCCTCCTTGCCCGGCTGTGGGCCCTGAGCAGTTCCTTTGTTGGATTGAACAGAATTTTCTCATCTGTGGAATGGGAACATTATTCCCTTCCCCACGGAGACATTGTGAGAGCTCTCATGTCATGTGTCTGGCATGCTGTAGGTGCTCCATAAATGTCATTTCCCTTCCTCTTTTCACCCCCATCCTATCCCCACCCCATTTTATAAATGAGGAGGCTGACTCAGGAGTCAGGTCACAAGGAGAGCATGAAGGAGACCAGGTGGGGACACAAATGATTCATTACCCTGGACTACACCACTTCTGAAGTGACTAAAATCAGAGAGAGACAGGCCTGCAGCAGGTGCTGGCAGCCTGAATGACCCAGCACCACATCCGGACTGCTGTGAGGATGAGTGACCAGGGAAAAAACCCCAAACTGCCACAGACTTCAACTATCTCCGGGGTCAAGCTTACGGGACCACTCTGAGCTGCATAAGAGGCCAGAGGCACCAGTGCAAGGTGAGAACTTGGGGCCCTCTGTGAGGGCAGCTGGGCTTGAGAGGGAGATGGGGGATGCATTTTTCCTGGCCCCTTTCTTGCCTCTTGGAGGGCAAACGGGGGAAGGGCCATGAATGGCTTAAAGTTCATAAAGTAAACAAAACGCCTTGAAGCTATGAGTGCGACCTGCTTGCAGAAGACAGGTGTCAGCCCCCAGGTTAAGAGCACTGGCTTTGTTTGAATCAACAGGTCTGGGTTCTGAGTCATTTAATAGCCATGAGATCTTGGGCAAATGTCTTAATTTCCTCAAGTGTCGGCGTTCTCATCTGTAAAATGGAAGGGGCAGGGGAGAATAACACTCCCTATCCAGGACTGCTGAGAAGATTAAACGAAAAAGTTCCATAAAGCTACAAGTACCTTGCCTAACACAATATAAGGACACCATCCATGCTACTCCCTTTTCCCGATCTTGGTCTCTGCTGGCTAATGCCTGTGTCCTAAACAACCAGATGAAAATAACCTTTGATGAGCTCTCTGCTCCATTAACCTGGTTGAGTGAAGGCTTGACAAGTCCTTCCCTCGCCTCAAGGGTCTGCTCTGCAGGCTGCAGGAGACCAGGTGTATTAGCTTCTGGTGGTCTAGAAAGAATTCAAGGAAAGATTGTGGGCAGACCTCTCTGCACGCAGTCATTTAGAAAAACTCAACAAGTTCTGAAAATCAAATCCAGGTATCAGTTTATTCATTCATCAAAAACTCAACAACATTTACAGCTAGCTGTATTCATGCTGGAGATACCAAGATTAATAGGATATGGTCCTTGCCTTCGGGGAACTCATATCTTAGTGGGGATGCCAAGTACTCGATGGCTTTTGTGCCGCTGTAAAGTCATTGGGGCTCTCCATAGACATTGCCCTCTGCCCAAGCACAGGTTAGGGTAGAATTGCACTCCCTTGCAATTTGACGTCTGGCCATATGTGACTTGCTTTGCCCAGTCAAAGGAAACACACGTCACTGCATGGGAATGCAGTGACCCCCTCCACCTGCCCTGGAAATGATAGAAGCTCATGTGGAGATGGAATTTGTGTCCCTGAATGATCTGCTGTCAATCCACATTGGACACATAACACGAGCCAGTGCTAAGCCACTGCTCTTTGGGGGCTGTTTATTACACAGCATAACCCAGACCATTCTGACTGACTCAGCCACCAAGCACCTCTTTGCCATTGTGGATGAATTTTCGCCTCTGTCTGGCCCTCACTCCTGCCAAAATTGAAACTCGCGTTTTTTTTTTTTTTTAAACCAGACTTTAAAAACCTAAGCAAGAGAATAAAATTACTCTTATTTCTAATGAACACGAAATGGCTTCCATAAAGCTAACTACTCTGGTGATTAAAAAATAGCCAACACAGAATATCATTTCTTCTTCTACTGCTAAGTGGTTTATTAAATTGATACTGATTAGGCATTTTTCTTTTGCAAAATCTCGCTCTCTGAAACTGAAGGCTTGCACAGTTTTCAGCCCAAGATCTGATCTGGCTGAAAGGCTTTTTTTCTCCCTGATCTCTTTAGGGGGCATTTCTAGTCACATCTTCCAAGTAGCTGTTGGCAAAAGGCAAGTCCTGAGGGTCATTTATGTGCCCCAATTTCCTGAGTTAGTGTCACTTTATTTTTAAAAGCACTTCTTTTTGCTTTAATATTATTTAATTATTTTGCCTTTGCAGGACTGTACAGATAAAAGAATTCACAAATGAGAAACAAAGACTTTTTCCCTCCCAGACTAGGTGTGGTGCCTGCAGCAGGTTGAAATGACTTAATGTGGCTCCCATATGTGGAACAACAAAGCTCTACTGTTAAAGAAGTTCATCAAAGCGAGCTCATGCAGTCACTAAGACTGGTTGCTGCTGCCTCCCAAGCATCTGTGGAGTCTATTCATTGCTCTCCATCTCTGCTGCCGCCCTCATCTCTTCCCTGGGTGGCTCCCTCTTGCTCCTAACCAGTCTTGGTGCTCTCAGGCTTGCTTTTCCAATGTATTCTCCACCTCGCAGCCAACACTGACCTTTGTAAAATACAAATCTGCATATGTTATGCCTCTGCTCAGAATCCCTCCCAGCTGTTTTCTGGGAAAGCCTAATTTTGGCACCCTCTGTGACCCCCTCCCTGCTCACATCTCTGGTTGTCTCTCTGCCTTTCCTACTGGATACCAGCAAGCTGTGACCCCTAGGAAGATGCCATATTTCTATCTCCTGGACTCTGCACAGATAGTTTTCCCTCCTTGGAATGTCCTTTATCTGCTCTCTAAAACTTTTCCATCCTTCAGGTCCTGTTCCTCCTCTGAGGAGTTTCTATTTTTACCTTATCACAACTTGGCAGATGGCATGCTTTGGGCTTTCCTATAGTGCATTGTGTTGAAATGTGTCTCCCACATTAGATTGTGAGCTCGTTGAGGGCAGGGGGTTTATCTCATTTCCCTTTATACCTTTATAGTCTGGCACATAGTAAGTGATCAGTAAGGCCTTGCTGAATACGGGTGAAAGAACCTAGTGTGTCATTTGATCTTGATGACAATTCAGGAATGTAGGTTGAGAAAGAATTATCCCCAGTTTCACAGGTAAGGAAACTGAGGCTCAGAGAGACACAGGCTGAATGCCATCTTTCATAACTTAGTGCTGCTCCCCCAGATGCCTAGGTCTGAATGTCCCATCCTTAGAGCACTTCAGAATGGCCACCACAGGAAGGGTGAGGATGAAGCCCAGCCAGGCTCACTCCACAGGCACAGGGGATGGAAAGAAAACAGTAGATGGATTTGGGACAAGACCTATGTCTGCACATCAGATGTGAAACAGTCAGTTCTGAATCTGAATGCCTTTGTTCTATGTCTAAAGATATGAGTGGCTGGGGACAGCTTGCATCCATAAGTGGAATGGGATTTCTGGTAATTATCACATTATTTTCCCCACTGAATTTCCCCCAGTGTATGTATGAAATGGGAGAAAGTCCCAGATATGCAGAGGGATCCTTCTATGCCCCACTGACCTTTGACCTGCTTAATCAATTGGGTTAAATGAAAGCCAAAGAAATTCTGTGGTTCTTGTTTTACAGTGTATGAACCTCTAGGAATCTTGGAGCCCTCATATGAAAAAAGAAGGTCTCATGTTACTGTGTAAACGTAGCAGTTGCCATGAACACAGAAAACATGCAAGAAGGAGAATTGTGATGGTGAGGTACATGGACATGACCTTGGACAAAAGGAGTAGGAAAAATGGTCCTAAGGAGGAGGGGTTGCCATCAGATACAGGAGGCACCAAACACAACAAATCAAGGTGGTAGACTTCTATGGAGTGAAAGTTTGTGTTCCCCAAACTCATATGTTGGAACTTACTGCCTGATGGGATGATATCAGGAGGTGGGAAATTTTGGAGGTGCTTGGGTCATCAGGGTAGAGCCCTCATGAATGGGAATAGTGATTTTATAAAGGGGACCCCAGGGAGGTCCACAGCCCCTTCTACCAAAGGAGGATACTTTGAGAAGGTATCATCTATGAACTAGGAAGGAGGCCTCACCAGACACTGGCTCTGCCAGTGCCTTGATCTTGGACTTCTCAGAACTGTGAGAAATAAACGTCTCCTGTTTATGAGAGATGGTCTATGGTATTTTGTGATAGTAGCTTGAACAGATTAAGATGTGGACAAAGCCAGAAGGGGATGGGATGACCAGAGGTGGAGTCTCTTGGCTTCATTCAGGAAGAGGAAGCTGGGATACATGACTGGCATTCTGCTCTAGCTCGCTAAGACACAGTTGTCTCCCATGAGCTGCCACACTGCTGTGAGAGATGCATAAGTGAGCTATCTGCTCTTGTGCGTATTTCTGAAATGCCCACATCTCTCAGTCTTGAAGGCCGTGACTGGAGGCATCAATGTCTGGGAACCTGGTAATGGCGGAGACCCATGCCAGGGCCTAGGATCATTCTCTCACTCATTCGCTCAATGAATACATCTTCTGTACCTGCTTCGTGCAAGACATTGTGCTTGCCAGGATCCTGCCCTCTAAGGGGGCACAGTCTAGTCCTCAGCAGACTAGTCTAGTTCCTGACCTTATCCCAGTCACAGCCTCTGTGAGAGCCTGCTCAGAACTGGGATCTTCTCTCTGGAGAAGGATGAATCTAGGGTGCACACGCATGAACACACACATTCTGTGTACAGTTTAGGAGGTTCCTGGAATCCACTGAAATTCAGCCATGGACCCTAGGTTAGCAGCCCCTAGTATAGTTGGGGAGACAGGCACGTAAACAGCCATGTGATATGAAACATGGAGCTGAGAAATGACAAGTGAAGTCCCACCCTTTATGGAAAATGGAGTTAGAAAACACTGGGTTTGTATTACTGAACACGTATTATATGTCAGGGACGGCGCTAAGTATCAGGAGCAGAATGGTGGATAAGGCTATATAATCCCTATTCGTTGAATCTTACAGTACCAATGACAGGGGCAGTGGAATTTGAACTGAATCTTGATGTCAGGAAAGACAATGGCAGGAGGCTGGGGGCAGTCCAGACGGAAGGCACAGCTTGAGTTGGGAAGCATGGGCTGAGTTATAAGAGAACTCAGGCATCATCTTCCCCTCTGCTCCTCTATATCGACTAGATGAGATTGGTTTCCAGTGCTTATTCTGGAAGGATACAGCCCAGCAGAGGAGGTCCCACGACGGGAGGGGAGGCTTCGTGTGCGTGCATATGTGTGCATGTGCACATATACAAACGTGAATGAGGGAAAGTGTGGACTCTGTTTCCCCTCCGGCCTCCCTGCAGCAATACCCAGAGCCATCATGAGGAGTTGCCACATGCAAGACATGACTGAGGTTTCTTCTGTGATCTTAGCATAGAACCATCCCGGGAGAGAGCCTTCTCTTATTTCTTTCCCCACATTGGCCAGAATTATAAGTGCGTTAGAAGCAGAAGCTCATTAATGGCTTGGACACTAAAGAGTCCCTGGGGTCCAATGCAATCCATACACAGCTTTTGTGCCTTTGTGCATAGCCATGAATAGGGATGGTGAGGCAGGAGACCCAGGCGTGCAGCTGTCAGCTCAGCTACCTCTTCTTTGGGCTCAATGCTAGTTTTTTTGCCTATAAGACTTCGCTCCATTTTAATGGAAGAAAACAGGTTCCTGCTTTCTTTTCAGTTTCCTGGCCCCCTATCATATTTTTGACAGATTCGTTGCTGGCAGTGAGAGGACGTTTTGTAACTACCACAAAACAAATGTTAAGTACAAAAAAAAAAATAAAAATAAAAAGAGATCCTTTTCTGGATAGAAAAAGAACGTAGACATGTTTGGCTTTGTAAAATTACTGTCAGTCAGTAGGCATATGGGTTCTTGAAAAGTTGGGCAGAAATCACAATATTGTTGAAAGGATCCCCCAAATGCATCCCACTCTACCTGGCAAGCTCTTGTTTTTCCTTAAGAACCTGCTTAAGTTGTTTCTCCTTTATAAAGCGTTTCCTAGACCCACTCCAGTAGCAGAGAATATATTTTTGTTGCATCTCTACCATGTGCCAGGGATTGGGCTACATAGGTATTATCTCAAGTCATCCTTTCTACAACCCCATAGGTAGGTGGCAGGGCCATTTTACAGGTGAGTAGACTGAGGCTGCAAAGTTAAGAGGATTGTATGAGGTTCTACAGCTCATAGGTGATGAGGCCAGAAGTTGACACCAGGTTGGCTGATGCTGAAGTTCATTCCATTTTCATTACAAGTAGCTGCAGAGTGAGTTCCTCCACTCAAATGATCCTTTCATTCTGACCTGCCATCACGGTTCATACCATCTTAAATCAATTGTTGACTGGTTCTTCCTTTCCATTTGGTAAGACTCCTTGATGCCCAGACCATCACGGCCTTCCATTAGGCCAAGCATGCACTAACATATGCAAGCAGTATCTGTGGAATGAAATTCCACAAAGGAACGGATTACTGCTTCCTTCTGAGACGTTTTATCTGCAATCATTTTCAGTCTATCTATAACCCCTTCTTAGATTTCTTAGCTTGCCTTTGTGGCTCTCTAAACAAAAAGCAAGGCTACCTCCACTTTAAGAAACCTAGCCTCTCCTCATATCCTACAAGGAATAAAAAGGAGTGGCCAGGAAACTATGGAAAGATTTTCTAAAAGATTTCAACCTTAAATCCTAATTCTCTGGAAACAAGATTTGGCCAACAATGGTTGTATTTATTTCCAACTTTCAGAAATGTAGCTTGAGATCATCGAGCTACTGCTGAAGATACAGATACCCTGCACATTGGCGTCTTCTCCTGTTTCTCCATCACCATCCCAACTATTAGTCTTGGTCCCCCATCTCGGCAGGTGTTCTCCATGTCATTCCTTCCTGCTGTGGCCCACAGTGGGAAGAAGCAGCGAGGGGTCTAAGCCGAAGCAGGACTGTCAGCCTACAGAAAGCTCTTCCACCAAGCCCACCCACCCCCTTTAATAGATCTACTCACAATAACAATTATAACAATTAACATCAATATTTACTGAGCACTTGTTATATGCCAAGCACTAAGTACTTCCTATGGATTAACTCACCCAAACTTCCCTGCAAACTTCATTTTACAAACAAGGAAACAGAGACACAGAGTTGTTCAGAGACTTTCTTAACAGAGCTGGCTGACCACAAAATGTACAAGTGTAACGACTTTGTAATGACAGCTTACCATAGGCTCTGGGAGCATCCCAGGGGCACTCCATCCCCATCCAAACCACCTATTGACCACTACCTGTTGTGCCCAGTGCTCCTTGCTCCTGCCCTCCTTATTTCAGCTTCTGAAGTTGTCTTAGACACGGGCTTAGAAATATTCCCTGCTTGTCTGAGGTGCTCTCCTCAGGATGTAGTCATACTTAAGTTCTCAAGTCCTACACACTGCGTTGCTGGATTACCAACCCCACTCCTCCTTCAGGAGAGGGCGATGTGACTCTGCCTGCCAAACAAGCAAGATTCTCTGGCAGGCAGCCAGTTTTCCTAATGAGGTGCACTTTTCTTGCAAGATGCGCTCAGTTAGAGAAGGTGTTTTGTTAGCGGTACTGTTAGTGGCCAAGGCTCAGGCCTCAGACACATGACCACGCGGTGCCTGAGGAAGCATCATGGCAGTGGGGAGCATTACCTTGTATTCCTGTGGGTTCCCTCCTCACCACTGCATCCTTCTATTCCTAGCATATTCTGAAGCCAGAAGCCAGTTCGGCATTGAGGAACACCCCCACCCCTCCCCGGGACCCAGTGCTAGAGAGGTGGCTGGAGGGAACACTGCAGTTTCATTTGAAGCCCCTCCTCACTCTACTGTCCACAGCCACCCCAGCCCCTGCCTGGCCTGAAGTCACAATAAGGCCTTGGCAGTGATTTGGGGCTTGCTGATTTACGGGGAAAATTTCTACTGGAAAACATGACCAGGAGACTCATTCAGCTGCTTGGGGATCCTCTGATGTCTAGAAACCATGCTTCTTAAAGCTACTTACTAGAGACCAGAATCCTAACTCTAAAGGACATTTGGGCACATTTCCCACTTTTGGAGCCTGTGTGTATGTGTAGTTCTGTGAAGAGGCCAGCCTGCAGACTTACTGGTGTGTCACTGGGGAGGTGGAGGCCCTGTCAGGCAAGTCTGGCTGGCTAAATGCTCAGTTCCTGCTGGTCTCTGTGGGCAAGCTGAAAGGTCACCAGGGATTCTCTGTTTCCCATCCAGAACATTCACTTTAGCAATTCAGAGAATCTCTGGGGAGTTTTGGTGATTAAGGAAAAAGAAAAACCCTTTTGTTGAGAAGTATGTGGCCAATTCACAGAATACTAGGAGCTGGAAGAGACTTAATTGACATGACCATCAACCAGGTGCCACCGGTCATTGAAATGGCAGACAACCTGGCAGGACCTGGAGCTATAGTATGGAAGTCCTGATCGCTTGTCCACCACATAGCAGGTGTGAGCTTTTGGATAAGTCCTGCAGCCTCTCGCACTTTGATTTCATTGTCTGTAAGATGAGGATCCTAATAGGCAACACTTATAGAGCTACTTGTAATAAAGCTCTTTATATAGATAAGGTCATAAAATCCTTTCAACAAACTATTGTACTAGTTTCCTGAAGCTGGCATAACCAATGATCACAAACTTAGTGGCTTAAAACAACAGTTTGTTCTCTCCCAGTTGCAGAGGCCAGAAATCTGAAATCAAGATGTTCGCAGGACCAGGTCTCTCTGAGGGATCAAACAAGAGTCCATCTTTGCCTCTTCCCACTTCCAGGGGCTACTGGCATTCCTTGGCTTGTGGCAGTATCACTCCGCACTCTGCCTCCTTCATCTTCCTCCCTGTCTCAAATACCCCCTTTCTTTCCCTCAAGGATACCAGCCATGGATTTAGGATTCACCCTAGATCCAGAATGATATCATTCTGAGATCCTGAACTCAATCACGTTTGCAAAAACTATTTCCAAATCAAGTCACATTCACAGGTACCGGGGGTGAGGATGCGGACATATCTTTTGGGGGGACACCTAGGTAATGGGTACTTCTATTATCCCCACTTTACAGGTAAGGAGACCAGTCAGGGTCTCACAGTAAGAGGCAGATCTGAAATGCAAACCCATGTGGTCTGATTCCAAAGCTAATTTTTTTTTTTTTTAAAAAAACCCACTACATTAGACAAACACGTATTGAGCCAAGCATAGTTCTAAGTGCCAAAGACATAACATTGGGAAAAGAAAAAAAAAACAGATTTCAAACCTGTTCTAGGAACAGCAAAAAGCCAGTGTGACTGAAGCCGAGTGAGTGGGTCTGTAGCAGGGCCTGAGATGAGACGATAATAGTGACCAGATTGTGCAGAACCTTCTAGTGACACTGATGTTCAGTCCAGATGAGATGGAAAACGACTCGATGGTTTTGAACAAAAAAAGTGACAAAATCTGCTTTGTATTTTAAAGCAGGGGTCCCCAACCCTTGGGCCCGGACCAGTACTGGTCTGCAGAGGTAAGTGGCGGGTGAGCGAGCAAAGCTTATGTATGTGTAGCCCTAGCACCAGCATCACTGCCTCAGCTCCACCTCAGATCACCAGGTATCAGATTCTCATAGGAGCAATGGTCCCCGGTGCCAAAAAGGTTGTGGACCATTGTTTTAAAGGACCCCAGAGTGACTACTGGGTTGAGAATAAACTATTTCAGGTCCAAGGCATGAATAGGGAGATAGTGAGAGGGCTGTTACAGTCACCTAGGCAAGGAATGATGGTAGCCTGGAGCAGGGAGGCAGTAGTAGAGAAGGGGTCAGAGTCTACGCATATTTTGAAGAAAAAGTTAACAGGGCTTGCTGACAGGTTAGTGTGGGCTTTGTTAAAAAGAAGAAGCCAAGAGTTTTGACCTGAGCACCTGGATTTGCTGTTGTCTCTCTTGCTTTCCTCTCAAGGTCCTTGTAAAAACCAAATGAGATAAGTCGGAAAGCGTTGTGCGACTCGGATGCACTGCTTAATGTCTGGTTGTTGTTGTTGTTGTTGTTATCATCATCATCATCATTATTATTCTATAATCTGAAACTTTTTCCAGCTCAGGTTACCAGCGAGTGCCAGATCGGGCTGAACCACTTGTCAAGAAAATCAGTGTCTTAATTATGAGAGAATATAATTAGCTGAACATAATTTTAATTTGTCCTTATTTAGTACTTCACTCTCTTCCCTGCCTCCGCTGAGTACACATTTGAAATTCAAGAAGTCTCTCTCTATCATAATGGACAAGACAATATCAATATAGACAGCAACAAAAGAAACAGTGGCAATTTTGAAATTATCTCCTTGAGATCCTTGTCATTCCACCCCCCCCCACCCCCGAGCCATTGTACTTAAATGGATGAGTTGCAGGCTCTCTGCTCTTTACCCTGTAAAGTATACGATGACAGGCGACTGTTCTAGAAGTGATAAATTTATTCTCTTTCAACTTGCCCGAGTTTCTAGCAATGCTCTTATCAATGTGACAGTTTCTTGTTGATTTTTTCTTGAAGGAGGGTCATGTTTCATATTTGCTTCCTGAGTGTACTGGTGAATTTTCTTTGCTTCTTTGGTTCATTCACTCAAACGTTTCACAACTTTTATTAATAATGAGGTACTATTATTTTCATCATCCCTATTTTACAGATCAAAACACTGATATTTGGAGGGGTGAAACTAACAGGCTTAAGGCCACATACCCGCTAAGGGGCAGAGCTCAGAGTTGAAGCCCACTTGCTTCCTTACTCCAAAGTGTAACTACTACACACTGGATTTTCAAAACATAATTAACCCGTGAACAACACAGGGTTGAACTGCACAGGTCTACTTACACGTGGAGTTTTTCAATAAATAGCATAAATATATTTTCTCTTCCTTATGATTTTCTTAACATTACTTTAGCTTACTTTATTGTATGACTACAGCATATAATACATATAACATATAAAACGTGTTTATTGACTGTTTATGTTATTGGTAAGGCTTCTGGTCAACAGTAGGCTATTTATAGTTAAGTTTTTGGGGAGTCGAAAGTTATATGTGGGTTTTCAATTGTGTGGGGGTCCGCATCTTTAACCCCTGTGCTATTCAAGGTCAACTGCACGGGGTTTTATGGAAATTAACTTTATTTTTCCCCTTTGAAAACCAGTGCTTGTTAACCTTAGTGAAAATATTAGAATCATAGAATGATTTTAATAAAAAAGTTTTATTACTTTTAAATGTTATATAAATGATCAACTAAGACATAATAGAATGCAAATAATGAATATAAAGGAAGTTAATGAAAAAATTACAATTCATAATAGGACTGCAGAATGCAAGTGTGTATCATAAACACGAAAGACCTTTAACATTACAATAATTAATTGCTGGACTCCAAAGTTGCTGATGCATGAAAGGAATGCTTAACTTGAGAGGCCTCAATTTTAGAAAAAGAATACTGATTTTAAATAGATTTTCTTTACCTACTGAAACCCTCCCAAATTTTTAATAACACAGATAATTTCAAACTATTTACTAAAAACCCCCCACAGGCTCTATATCTGCTTTTATATCAAAATCTGAATGAGCATTTATTGGATTCATGATAATCTTTCATCAGTGACTGAGCCTTGGTTAGAGCAGTGATGGATCAACAGGACACCCTCACACCCCCCTAGTCTGTTTTCTTGTGGTTTACATAAAAATTCAAAACTTACTTTCTAACTGCATATGCTCGTCATACTTTGCAAAATCATAATTGATTAGAGGTTAAAGGGAGCCCATGGCTTTGGAGTTGAGACCTGTCATAGATTCCTGGCTTGCTCACCTCCTAGCTGTGCAAATGTGGGTACATCTTTAAACTCTCTGAGCTTCAGTTTCTTCATCAGACAAATTAAGCTAATAATGATAATGTCCATGTCATAGGCATTGTTTGTAAAATGTCTATAATGGCAACTGGCACACTGAGTTGAGCCATATGGCTCAACCCCTTTATTTTAGAAAGGAAGAATTAAGGTATCAGGAGACATTTGAATTTAAAGTGACTTGTCCAAATCCACTTGCCTACTGGGGACTCAGATGGTATAAAAGCAGAATCAAGGTGTCCTCTTTCTAAGCTCAAAATCTCATCAACCATTATGTTAACACTGAAGAACTTTTCCTCTTAAGTATCCGTTGTAAAAAGTCTCTGCTTGGATCAGTCTAGAAAGGCATTGCTTGTGAGAAAATGTGCTGGAAGTGGGGAAAGTCAGAAATGCTCTAAATTTCCTAAAAATGCTGATGTCTGAGACTTTGGAGGGAAGAACCAGGCTCCCAAGTTCTATGCCTTTAAAATAGAACTTTCTCCATGACATGTGGCCAGCCCCAAACATATCAAATTTCTGGTCCTCTGTGTTTTTCCCAATAGACATCCTAAATGTGACTCCCCAGTCTGCTCCTGATTTTTGTGACCTTTAACCCTCTCCTCTGTTGCTTGCTCTGACCCTTTTAAATTCAAAGCTTCAAATGTCTCCTGAGGTCCTGTCCTCAACACTCATCCCTCGCTAACCTTTTTACACAATCCCTGCATCCCACCTGCCTCTGGCTTCTCTGTGGTAAGTACCCAGTACCACCATCAGACCCGCTAATTCTACCTCAGTATTGACCAATGTGACCTGTGGATTTGCTGAGTTTGCTCCGATTTAACAGTAAGTTTAGGACAATAAAAGGCAGTTCTATTTCAACAGTGGATATGAAGCTTCCAGAGCTTATCATGCATAGGAGAGTGATAGAGATTTACATGGATTTAGCACCTGCTTAATATAAGCAACTGTGGTATATTCTCTAGGCCTAGAAAGTTTGTTGAATATATCAGGAGCAATCAACTCCCACCACTCCTCTTACAGTATCAATAACAGAGAGAAATTTGCCCCAAAGATTTATTCAATTCTAGTCTTCTGGCACCTTCTCTGAAATCTCTTATTAAAAGAAAACAAAACAGCAAAAACAAAAGTCTAAATGCAAATCAAGCTAAACATGCCTTGTCTGTAATGCCGCCCACTGGCATTTGTAAATATTGACTATTATTTTGAAATATCCTCTTCCTAGAGCAGTGTGTTTTCACTTTTTGAATGGGCTTTGTTTGTTTGTTTGACTATCTCCTTCACGAAATGGTTTTGCAGAGTTCAAAGGGATAATATATTCTCCGTAAAACTGGCAGCCTATCTTCTTGGATGACTATATCAGTTAGGGAGTATGGGGATGCACATAACAGAAAAACCAATTCAACCTGGCTCAAATAGTAAATTCTTTAGTTTATATAAAAAGCCTAGAACATTTTTCAGACATTAGACTATAGCCAATACAGGGCAGTTCTCTCTAAAAGAAGGGCAACAAGCAAAGTGAGCCCCACAATTGCCTCATATTACTACCAAAATAATTTCTAAACTGTGGTCAAGGGAGGAAGAATCCTAACAGAGCCTGTTAGTCTCCCTGAATTGAGGTGACAGTTGAAAATTTAGGAAGGGCAAACAGCTAGAATTCATGGTGTTAAAAACCTAAGAGATAAGGTTGTATAGAGAAAGAGCTCCAGAGGTCTGCAATAAGTCTCCCTTGAGTTTTCGATAAGTACTGATCAGTGCCTGTGTGTGAGGGAACGACCAAGCTGAGAGAAAGAGCCACACAGCAGGTGGAACAATCCCCAGTGATCAAACAGGACCAGGAATACTATGTGTTTCTATCAGCCAGAGAGCAATAACTTTTCAATACACTAGGTACCAAGCAGAGTCCTCAGAGGTGGAGAAAAATTAGCTATAGGCTAGGGCTGTTCTGGACCCACCTGATAAAGTGTAAAAGCAATTCTCCGAAGCAGGGGTTTGCAACCATTTTCTGCAAAGGGCCAGTAATAAATATTTTAGGTTCTGAATGCCATATGGTTTTTGTCTCCATTACTTAAGTCTCCTGTTGTCATGCAAAAGTAGCCATAGACCATACATAATTAAATGGATGGAACTTGTAACTGTGTTCCATTAAAACTTCATTTACAAAAACAGAAAACGGGCTGGATTTTGCACGCAGATGCAGTTTGCTGACTCCTGCTCATCAAAATTGTTTCCAAGTAATTTAACTGCATCCCAGAACAAAACCTCCAGACATTCAAAGAAATTGAAAAATGACAACACCCCACACTATAAAGTTCACAATGCCTGAAATCCAGTCAAAAATGTTCAGGCTTGAAAGAAATGGACCCAGTTATGACCTATAATAATAAGAAAATTCAATCAAAAATATATCCAAAAATGAAAGAGCTGACCAGATTAGTGGATAAGGACGTAAAAAAAACTCTTAGAAACATATACCATTTGTTTGACAAGGTAGGAGAGTGAGCATAATAAGGAGAAACATGGAAGATATCGAGTAGACCCAAAGCAAAGTTTTAGAGATGAAAAATATGATATCTTTGATGGAAAATAGAGTGGGTAAAATTAACAGCAATTAGACACTGCAGAAGAAAAGATCAAAGAACCTGAAGACATAGTAATAGAAACTACCCAGTATGAAACAGAGAGAAAAGACAAAATAAAAATAATGGGGTATCAGTGAGCTGTGGGATGATATCAAATGACTTACTATTGATGTATTTAGAATCTTAGAAGAAAAGAGGAGAGGGGAGAAAATATATTTGAAGAGATAAAGTCCAGAATTTAAAAAATTTGATGTAAATTTCAAACTCAGAGATGCAAAGAAATCGATAAACCACAAACATAAGGAACACACCAAAGCACATCATAATCAAATAGCAGAAAAGTAATAATAAAGAGAAAAACCTCAAGAAAAGTCAGAGAAAAAGACACATTATATACAGAAGAAAAAAGAGTAATATGAAAGTAGACTTCTCAGAAACAATAAAACCCAAAAGGCAGTGTAGCTATAGCTTTAAAGAACTAAAGGAAAGTAACTGTTAACTTAGAATTCTAGATCTATTGAAAACATATTTCAAAATCACAGGTGAATCAGAGATTTTTTCAAATACACAGATGACATCAGAATTCATTATTAGCAGGCAACTATCACGTGAAATGTTAAAATAAGTCCTTTAAGCAGAAAATTAAATGATACTAGATGGATACTTGAGTTTTTATAAGGAATATGTGGGAAAATATAAGTATTTTTCTTATTTAAAAATCTCTTTAAAAGATTATGTTTAAAAAGTAAAAATAATAATGTACCATGGGGTCCATAGCACATGTAGAAGTAAAACAAATGACAAAAATAGCACTAAGATGGGTTGGAGGAGATGTTAAGTATACTTTTGTAAGTTTCTTATACATGAAGTGGTATAATATTTGCTTAAAGGTAGACGGCAATAAATTGAAGATTTATACTGTAAACTCTAAGCTGTAGTTCTAAAGTGCCTGTCCTGGGACTATGTCACAGTGGGGAGAGGGATGCTACTGGCATCTAGTGGGTCAGGGAGGCTGTTAGACACCCTTCACTGCACAGGACAGCATCCGACGACAAATAATTATCTAGCCTAAAATGTTAATAGTGTCAGAACTGAGAAACCATGCTATAGAACAACAACTAAAGACAGAAAACAAAGAGACTGAACTAGGGTGCCCGGGAATATTACCAGGGACAAAAATATGCATGTCATAATGACAAAGAAGTCAAGTCACCAAGAGGAAATTAATAATAATAATAATAATAATAAAATATTTATACATTTAACAGCAGAGCTTTAAAATACATAAAGCGAAACCTGATAGAACAGAAGGAGAAATAGACAAAGCCACTGTTATAGCTGGGGATAACAGCACTCCTCTCCCAATAATGAGTACAACATGTAGACAGAAAAAGATATAGAAGACTTGAAAAATAATGGTGATAGAGGATGATTTTCTCTTAAGATCAAGGACAAGGCAAGAATATCTGCTCTTACCACTTCTATTCAATATTGTAATGGAAGTCTTAGCAAGAGCAATAAGACAAATGAATAAATAAAAGACATATAAATTGGAAAGGAAGTAGTAATACTGACTTTATTCATAGATATGATCATCTATTAGAGACCGTAAGGACTTTACAAAAACGCTACGAGAACAAGTATCTAGTTGATAAGTGCAACGGTATGGAGAGCCCAAGGATTATTACACTCAGTTAAAGAAGTCAGACACAAAGAGCACATACGGTATGATTCCATTTCTATAAAATTCTAGAAAATGCAAACTAATGTATAGTGGCAGAAATCAGATAAGCGTTTCCAAGGGATGCAGATGGAAGGAGGGATGGGTTACAAAAGAACTGAGGAAACTTTGGGAGATGACAGAAACATTTACAGTTGGCCATCCACATCTGCAGGCTCTGCATCCATGGATTTAAACCAACCTCAGATGGAAAACAATCTTAAAAATGTTGTGTTATTGTTGACGTGTACTATGTAGTTATGGTTGCATCTGTACTGAACATGTACAAACACTTTTCTTGTCATTATTCTCTAAACAATACAGTATAATCATTTACATAGCATTGACATTGTGTTAGGTATTACAAGTAATTTAGAGATGGTTTAAAGTAGATGGGATGATGTGCATAGGTTATATGCAAATTCTTCATCATTTAATGTAAGGGACTTGAATACCAGCAGATTACAGTACCAGCAGTTACAGGATCAATCCTCCCTGGACACTGAGAGATGATTGTATTTTCTTGATTGTCGTGATGGGCTCCAGTTGTATATAGATATTCCTCGACTTACAGTGGGGTTATGTCCTGAAAACCCCATCATAAGTTGAAAATATCATAATTCAAAAATGCATTTCATGCACTTAACCTACAGAACATCACAGTTTAGCCTGGCCTACCTTACATGTGCTCAGAACACTTACATTAGCCTACAGTTGGGCAAATCGTTTAATGTAATGAATACACAGTAGAGTGTCAGTTGTTAGCCCTTGCGATCGATCACATGGCTGACTAGGATGTCTTTTTTTTTAAATCCTTTTTTTGCCACGAGATTCTCTACAACTATTTTTGGACTAAATGGGGGAAAAAAATCCGCTGCCCTAACATATTTTTCTTTTTCCTGAGTTGGCCTTTGCTCACCACAGTGGTTTACAAGGCGGGAGTTTGCTAAGCAGCTGAGGAGTTCACCTTGGGTTTCAGGAAAAAGTTTAGCCCATTTGATAGAACCCACTCGTTTGAAAATCTATGAATGTATCCATTACATGTTAATGTTCTAATTACAGAGATGTTTTATCTGTTTATTTAAAGAGAGGAAACCCTACTTTACTTAGAACCCTTTGTTAACACCTGATAAGTGTCAGAAAGTAATAAAACTTTCCCCAGGAAGAACCTGGAGATTAGTGACTTAGTTTGCAGTGGACCCTCTCACCACAGTCTCAACACCCTTCCCTGTTGAATGCCCAAGAGATTTCGTGCTGACAGCTGCTGGGCTAAAGGATATAGACATGCATCTGCGCCTGCATTGGGCTGTTTGGGTGACTAGACCCTACAAAGCTCTGCTCACACACTCTGGAGCCTTCACAATTTTTCTGCACATGGCTCTTGGCCTGTTGTATTTCCAGTCCCAAGGGCCAGCCTCTTTGTTGGAGGGCTGTTCTCTGCTTGCTGGAATATGCTCCTGCCACATGGAAAGCCAGAAGTACTTGGGAATTTACATCCCCCGTGGGGAGCCACCCGTAACCCATGACTGACAGGGGCAGGGTGTGTACACACTTCATTCAGTTCTCTGTGTGCTCACTGGGACAACTCTGAGATGTGAACTAGACCACTATAAAAAGACCTGGGGATCTAATTCAGAGCCTGCGCTGGGGTGGAGATTCTTTCTTTCCTGTAAGTTCCTCGGTAAATGCCAGGGCTGCTAGTCCAGGACCATGCTGGGGTCCCACCGTTTCCAGAACACCCGGTGGGACTGAGTAAAGTTAGCATCTTGGGGACTTTGTTTGGTCATCTTTTTTGGCTTGGCCATCTCCCAGGTGCTGATTCGCTACTGATGTTTCCTGTGAATGCTTCCTAATAAATCACTCTCTGGATGTAGATGTGAACAAAGGCAGCTCCATCTCTCATATAAGTACTGCGTGCTCACCGATTGCACCCCTGGAGCTCCAAAAATGCTCCAGGTGAGGAACGACAACTCCATCTCTGTGTCCCAGATTGGCTTCCTGCTCTGACCTTTGACCAACTTCACTGTCCTTAGCAAGCCTGTCCAAGCCTTCTCGCTGATGATGATCTGTGTTCCTCAAGATATAACCATACTGTTTTCGTTAACAACAGCTGGAATGGCAGGACGACCAAGACATCTCAAACTGGTAATAGTGTCGACTATAAGCAATCCTCTATCACAAGACCACCAGGAGGTGTGGCCCCTGATGCTACTGCATTCTTTGTCCCTCTGTCTTGTCAATCATTAGCACCCAAGTTATACCATAAAAAGGGACTGTAACAGGGCAGAGGTCTGGTAGTGGGAAATAACCTGTGCAAAATTGCTGGGTTGTCGCTTCCACTCTGACCCAATTTGCCCATAAATAAATGACCTATAATAAATTATTATATTCCATGGAGTTGCTGCTTCGTTTGTTGGTCTTAAGATACCTCCTCATTATGCCTTTGTTCCACTGTCGGACAATCACATTCACACGAATCCTTGTCTCAGGATCTGCTTCTGGGGAGCCCGCCATAAGACAAGATGTACTAATGCCTTGGCAGGTAGAAGGTGCTACTTCAGACCCACTGTCACTGGGCCCCAGCCTCTAACTCAGTGCCCACCACAAACTTCCCAAGGCTCCTGACTTTCATTCATGTGGTTCCATAAAGCTGGAATCACTGCCTCCACTTATCTGCACATTCCTCATTTTTCAGGAGTCCCATCTACTGCCGTCGTTTCCACGAAGCTGTTCCCCATCTCTACAGTCAGAGTCAGCCCCTCCTCCCCTTGTGTTTTCATTGAATGTTGCCTATACCTTGGTTTCCTCATCCAAATAATGGGTATATTGACACTTGCCCTTATCGCTGTCATAGAATTGAGATGATCAAATGAGAGGATAGATGTGAAATTCCTCACTAAGCTGAAAAGTTTCATATGAAGGCCATCTGTTATGATGGTTATTATTATATAGGAAAAAATACAGCACCTGTAAACTCCCACATGTAGAGCTTTTCTAAATTTTTTTTTGGTATCTTTACAGAAATCTTATATTTAAGCATTGGAAAGTAGAAAACCTTTTTGTTATGTACAAACCCAAGCCTTAAAGTTTTCAGATGGGAATGCAAATCTGTTATTTGGGAGCTCCCATTGCCAACTGAAAATACTGCAGCCCAGCCCTATGACACCGAAAAGCCAAAACCAGAGTCAAAGGGGCCAAGTGCTGGGGGTAGGGTATGTGGTGAAATCCAGCTTCCAGGGTGTCTCAGTGGAGCCCTCGCCAGCTTTCCCCTCACCAGCACGCCAACCTGCAAAACCTCTCACAGTAGGATGAGTGGGAAACTTTTGGGAAAGACAAATAGTTAAGGTTTGCCACTTCTCAGGGAATGATGACAGCACCCAGGCAGAAATATCTGGAGCTCAGCAAGATGTGTGGAGATCGGACTGAGAAAGCGAGGTAGGAGGTAGGAAGACGAATGTGGGAACGAGCTAAGTCGGGCTTCGGGCTTGACAAATTATTATTCAGCTGGCTTGCCTGAATTGTGACATGTTATTTATTAAAATAGAAAGGAAATTTAAAAACCAAGATGTCAGCCACAACCCCAACCTTCCTGAGCACAGGCAGCTGCCATAAAGCAGCCTCTGCGCAGCCTAAAGCTCCAGAATGACTGCTGTGTGAGCAAGAAGAAGTCACCGAGCCTGCTGAGAATCACACAGACCTGTGCAGGAGCAAGTGGGGCTCCATTGCTCAGTATCTGCATGACTGTGGAACAATTCCACTATTTTTTCTAGTCCTTGGGGTTCCTAATATTGAGATAATAATACAGAAGAAAGTAATTGTCCAGATTAAGGTAGAGAATGGATGGAAAAGCATCTGGCCAATCACTTCATCGCATTATGACTATTATGAATGACGATCACAATAGTGGTTGGGTTGATATCTTACAGTTTTTAAGGTTTTTTTTAATCCATATAATACATGGCTACTGTTCATCAGTTTTTTTACATTAAGAAATCTAAATGTCCTCAGGGGATTTGCGGGTTATCAGAGTAAACAGACTTATAACCCAATAATTAAAAGATTATTTTGAGTCGGGAGAACACACATAATCTTCTTTATTATACACAAAGGGAAATTGAGGATCAGAAAGTCAAAAGACTTGCCCAAGGTCATGCAGCTAAGACGGAGGGTCATAGCTCCAGCCCGGTTGTCAGACCCTACACTACACCCCAAGGATGGCTGCCCTCACCTCCTCACCCTCCTCCTGGGACATGATGAGGGGACTCTGAGATTAATGGTCTGGAGGGAATGAGGGACACGAAGACTATTGATATAAATCTTGCCAAAATCTTATTGGACCTGGCACTTAAATACATATTATAATTCACAAGATGAAGTAATGTGTTGTGGAGGAGGAGGCTGCCCAGGCATCATTTTGGGTATCGGTGGGGTATTCTGGCTGGGACTCTCAGCTGTCCAATTTCAGGTTCTCAAGAAGAGAAGGCATGGTTTAGGTTGTCACCTAACCACACACGCTTTCAGCCACGCTGCTTTCCTTGTGCAGGGATGTGTGCTCCCCTGAGGATGAGTGAAGAGGCTCCTGAAGCTGTGGCCAAGCCTCCTGAGTGTAGGTCCTGGCACCTCAGCTTACCTGCGGGCTGAGCTGGGCAGTCACCGAATTCCCCTAAACCTCACTTTCCTCCTCTGTGAAAACATGGCACTGACACACGCCCTGCCTCGCCTCATGAATTGCATTCCTTGTACCAGACACCCTGCAAGGCACTCAACATATACCAAAAGGATTCAGGAAGCAATGAAGAGCAGGCTGGGTCCCTCACGAAAGCTGTGAGCAGGTTTAGCAGCTCATTTCATCGTTACCATAATTCTTTTGTCATCCCCATTCTACAAATGGGGAAACTGGTGCTTGGAGAGGTTAAATAATGGAATGTAGGTCACCTAGGTACTAAGAGGTAGACCTTAGATACAAATCACGACTTGAAAACTGCGCTCTTTCCACCATTCTGTGCTGCGGGTTAAAGGGACACCAGAGGGTGATGACTACCAACACTTATGGAGGAAGAATGTCAACGTAACCTGCCGCAAAAGATGCTCAAACCTTCTCTGTCCACTGAGAAGGGTAAAAGTACACAGGGTTCCCTGTGGGGTGTCCCTGCAGCTATTTGCTGGAGCCTCCCAGGCAAGAGTGTGGGGCGCCCTGAGGAATAAAAATAGAATTGTAAATGGCCTCCTAGTGGAAGCAATGTGCTATTGTCAGAAGCAATAAGTTCCAAGTGCTAGGGCCTTGGTGCCCTGGGTCCTGGCACCATTCATCTTGCTTAAGTCTTGATTAGAAAACTCTTGTGCTTGCTGGCGGTGCCTGATGTCATGAACAACTCAAGTGACAAGAGTGTTCCTTTGGGCTTGAGACAGTGAGGAACTGTGGACGAGGCTAAAATTCAATTCTGGCAGGTGGGAAGTGGTTGGATATAAATATTTTAAGACAACAAATATGATTCAGAAGGCTAATTGGAACACACTGACACCACCCAGGGCTCCTGGCGGCATGACACACAGATGGGAGTAGGAATCTCTGTCTCAGCATTAGAACGCACGCTGTGAAATGCATGGAGGGAGCTGTCCCCTGCAGTGACACACATCGGAGTCCTTGCTAGAAAACTGGCAGGAGGGGTGGGGAGAGGCAGGGTGGAGCAGGAGACAGCTTTTTTGTCTTGGGTCTTCTTAAGAAGGCCACTTTACCATGCCGAGCCTCAGTTTCCTTATCTACAAAATGGGCAGAGAGTGAAAGTGAAAGTGGTCAGGGTTAGACTAGATGCTCTTTAAAATACCTACCTCTTTGCCCGCTCTAACGTGGTGGGGTTCTGAAAATCTACATTCACCACTTGGACTTTATGTTTTTTTGTTGAGAGATAATAGAGCGGTGGGTTCAGCCTCTGGAAGACAGCCTGCGTTCAAGCATCAGCTCTGCCGCTGGGCCTGCTCTGGGCCTCACACTTTAGAGTGTGCTTCTCTGGCCTTTTTCCATCTGTGTCCTTCCCTACAGGGGCCAAAGAGAATGTACCACCCAGAAGCCATGTTTCTTCTTCTTGACCATACTCTGGGGCCCCAGACCATGGAACCCTCTGCTTGAATGACTACAAGCCAGCTTTCCGGACCCAGGAGCCCCTCACTGTGGGTCCATCTTCCCTAGAGTGGACATGATGTTGGGGTGCACAGCCCTTGCTCCAAAGTGGTGGCCGGCTGCAGTGCAGCCTGGGCTGGGGGTGTCCCCATGCATGTATGAAATGTCCCTCATGGCTTAAGACAGCGCTGGGGGACAGGGAAAGAATGGGAGCATTGCTTAACCTCTCTGTACTGGGTTTCCTCATCAGTAAACTAGAAATAATATTAGAGTTGTCGTAGAGGTTAATGAGTTGGCACCCAGTAACCAGTCCTATGCCCAAGGCACAATGAGCATTCAGTAAAATGTTAGCTGTTATTTCGCTGTCATCCAGGTCTGTAATTCTACCCTCTCCCCACCAGACTTCTTGGTCCCCCACTGCGATGGCTTCACTTTGTCATCATTGTCCTACCATCTGGCACATGGTAGCCTGACCATAACACTGACTGCATATCGTTAGCTCTTGTGGTCATCTTCAGCTTGTGTAGGCCCCACCAGCATGAGGAACCTCCTCTCTCCTCTCCTGGGAGCTCTCCACCCTGGGGGGCAAGGGATCCGTCATCTGCATGGGCCCAGGTGGCAAGCAAGACATGTGCACCAAGCTGTTTGGGGTAAAACTGAAATGGCAAGCAAAGGCCTCTTTAAATGTCACTACCCCAGTTAGGGGAAGATGCATGGGGACTTAAGATGCATAATCGCTCTCCTGAAGAGCAAATAAATAAGTCTGAATTCAGGTTTCATGGCCATGGTCGTGTCATTAACCATTAACTGTCTTGCTTAGAGACTGGGCTCATGATAACAAGCCAGTGGGAAGGACTGCTCTTTCAGTTTAACTTTGCTATCATTAAAAAGCCTTCTGTACTTCCTCTGATATGCTTATTTTAATTTCCTGGCATCGTGCCAGTTAAAAGCAGGCTACATGATCAGTCTGTTAAACAATACCTCAGCTAACGTTATGGCAGAGGGAGCAGAGGAGAGAGCGGGGGGACCATCCCCACGCTGCGGGCTCATAACCATTTTGAGCATAAAATATTTATTAAGGACCAATAATAAAACCCCCCATGATGGTGTAATGGCTCATTCTAAATGCTTCCAGCTAATAAAACGAGCATTGATTTGGAAGATAACATTCAAATTCTATCCACAGCGTGTCAAGGAAAGGACAACTGCAGATGAGGCGTGAGAACCACTTAGCCAACTTGTCTGATCAGAGGCCCAGTAAACTGCGTGCTCTTGGCAGGTGGTAAATGGCCACTAGGAAATGCTTCCTCAGGGGAAGCACCCACAAACCCAGGTTCGAACCCTGGCACCCCATGTTTGTGCTGAGTGACGTGGGACCTGATACACAAACTCTCTGAGACTTCACTGTCTGTGCTAGAAAACGCGTTCGCACCCTAGATGCCTTTGAAGCAGCAGAAGAGATACGTTTGAAGTTCCCTCCCCTTCCCTTGGGCCTGAATGTGGCCCCCGTGTGGGAAAGCACACCTCTAGCTCCCGGGCCAGTTACTGTGCCATGGACGGGGCTCCTCTCCCTTGTAAAAAACGGTTTCATGTAAGCACCTTGACCACCATCGCCAGCCTGGATACCTGTCTTATGTCCCAGGCTCTGATTGCTAATAAAGGGAACACGATATGACCTTCTCAAGACTATAGTCTGGCCCTTCTCTCTTTACCTCAGGACAAAGTCCACATCCCCGAACATCGCATCTGAGGCCTGTCCTCCATCTCACCTCCTCCAGCCTCACCACCTCCTTTGCTCTTCCACAGGCACTTCCTGTCCTGGCCCCACGCTCTGGGCCGACTTCCTGCCTTCGCACATGCTATTCCTACTTCCCGGAGTACCTGCCCATCATCTCCACCTGATAACTCCTTTCACCCTTAGCGGGAACTCAGGGGCCTTCTCTTTAGAAGGCCTTCCCTGAGATGCCCACTCTATTCAGGGTTAGCCTTCCCTCCAAGCCCTGAGTTTCCTGCCTCCAGGAATGACAGCATCCCTTTGATATTGCTGCCCCTGCCCCTGCCCCCACCCCTCCTTCTCCTCTCAGACCTCAACGTGAGCCTCATCTCTGCACACCAAGCAGCCATCACAGGGCCTGTTACAGAGGCAACAATTTATAAGAGTTTCTATAGACTCAGCTCTCAATCCCTAGGGAAACTTGTCAAGTCTCAGAGATTAAAAACTATCTATATACTGAGGACTCACAAATAAATCTTGCCGAGTCAACTCACTTAGCCTCCACACTTATACACCCAACTGCCCACTTACAGATCTCTTGTGTGTCCAAACTTGCCCCAAAGTGAGCTCCCAATAGTCCTTCCCAAACTGGTCCCTCCTCTAATCCTTCCCAAACCAGTCCCTCCTCCAGTCTTTCCCTACTTAGCAAATGGAAACTCCATCCTTCCATTGCTTAGAGCAAAAGCTCCAGAGTCAGCCCTGACTCCTTTGACTTCTCTTACACCACATATTTGGTCTGGTTGCGATTCTGTTGCTCCGGCTTCGAAAGGGATTCAGAATCTGACCCCTTCTCACCCCACAACCGGTCTAAGTCATTATCACTCTGACTTAGATTATGGTGACATCCTCATAAGGGCTATCTATGTCCACATCCACTCCCACCCCCTTTGAGTTATTTCCAGCACAGAGTCAGAGTGATCCTGTGAAATGGCATTACTCCTCTGTTCAAAAACCTTGAAAGGCTCCCCCATCACATTCAGAGTAAATGCCAAAGTCCTTACCATGATTTTAAGGCCCTGCGCCATCTGGCTCCTGTAACCTGCCATGCTCATTTCTGATGTTCTTTGGACACGCTGGGCAGGCTCCTGTCTCAGAGTCTTTGATCTTGCCGTCCTCTCTGCCTGGAGTACTCTTCCCAGCTCCATAGCTTCCAGATTGCCTCCAGGTCCTTCTCAAAAACATCACCTTCACAAGGTGGCCTTCTCTGGCCTCCTAATAGAAAATTTCACCTCCTAGCACATATTTTGGCCTGAATTGTCTTTTGTTCTTAGCACTTATTTCCTATACTAAATGCTTTCCTTATTTGTCTTGTTTTCTGTTTCCTCCAAGGAGTGAGGACATGGATTTTGGTCTGTTTTCTTACCTAATGTGTCCTCTGTGCCTCTAGCACATAGTAGGTTTCCATTAAACATTAGTTGGTTGGTTGAATGAATGAATAAATGAATGACAATCTTCCTCAAGGGAGAAGACTGATTTTCCGTGGAGGACCCAGCAACCCTCCAGCACTGCAGAACCAGCAGGAGTGGTACCAGAGTGAGTGGCGAGTAGTTTAGGCCCTGTCTGCCATCTGCAATAACGAAGGGCTTACTGACTGCCCACAGGGACAGTCCTGGATTCCTTCTGTGCAGTGAGCTTTGGAGGGAGATAATGGGCTGTTTGGGGTCACTGGGCTGCTAGAAGCGGGGATGGTTTTCTCTCTAGGGAATATTCTGAATTGGATTTGAGAGCAGGAAGAAATTAAGTGTGAGATGAGGGCACTGTGTGCAGGGCCCAGATGTCTCACTCGCCTTGAGAGTGAGGGTGTGGCCAGCAGTCAGTACCCTCTCTAGGGTACCACCAAGGGGTGCAGCAGGCCTCCAGCTGGACTTGGCAGCCAGACCAGACACAACATGTAAAGCAAACTATGCACACAGTGTCCCAATCCTCCATTAGCTTATATGTTGGAAAAAATTAGATAAGCATTTCTATGGAAAGAAAACGTGATTGCAAGATGTGATTGCTGTTTCCTTGTTCTCTCCCTAAATAATGCAATTACTTAAATTTCTCCTTTCTGTTTTATTTAGCTTAATCCTTGCTTTTGGAATTTATACCCTGAGGTCTCCCCGAAGGATTAGCACTTCAAAAATCAGAGAGGAAAAAATGCCAAGAATAGTTCTTGGGTTCCAAGAGAAAAGGTGGCACATGCCTGCTCTGACGAGCTCAGAACCTTCACAGGCACTAAAGAAGAGAAAATGGCTTCTTTTGGCCAAAGAACCAGGAAAGACAGCTGTTAGGGAAAGCAAAGGCCAGAGAGCTTAGATGAGCACTTTCTGACAGCTGGAGCAGCTCTGCACTGATGCCAGGGGATGGAGGACGTGGCCTGGCCAAATGGAGGGAGAGAAAATCCTCAAGCAGAGCTCAGGTAATAGGAGAGAACACTTGGACAGGAACTGTCTGGTCCAGTGGTGTGGCGGCCAGCCTCCATGGCTGAGACTCTTGTCTTAGCTCCTTTCTGAGCTTTTTCCTCACTCAACCATGGAGGCACAGGTCCTTGCTTCTCT
Source organism: Cynopterus sphinx (assembly GCA_030015415.1). Classification (NCBI taxonomy): domain Eukaryota; kingdom Metazoa; phylum Chordata; class Mammalia; order Chiroptera; family Pteropodidae; genus Cynopterus; species Cynopterus sphinx. The sequence continues at coordinate 31,146,383 of CM057385.1, read as the reverse complement.
GAGCAGCCACAGCCCTTCCTTACCTGGAGCTCCCTCAGCACACGTATCACGCTGCTGTGTTAGAATCGATGCTTTCCATGTCTGTTTTCTAGGCCTGAAGTGACATGAGGGCAGAGACTACATCCGGTGGATTTTCATGGCCCCAAAGCTTAGCCCAATTTCTGGCACATAAGGCCATAAGTTCGTGCACACATGCGTATATGTATCTGCGTGTGTATCCACGTGCCTTTTCAAATCCTATTTTTTGGTTGTTTTAGGTATCAACCCCTGTGATCCAGCCAGGCCCCAGTGTTTAGCCATACGATTAACTGGAGCCATGTGAGAAAAAACCAGATCTCTTTAAATGATGCAGAGAAACTGTTTCTTTCTCTCCCCACACACTCATGCCGTCATAGAGGAAGAAATTCCAAAACACTTCTGCCCTCTCAGAGAAAGCTGGAGTCAAGCCCCTTTTTAATTCCACCCAATTGGAGAAACGTGGCTCCTCTGATTAAGGGTCGGGGCTCACCTTCATTGACCTCTTTACCGTGAGGGGTGAGAATGAACTTTAGGAGTGAGTGACAGTCTCCACATTTGTTCTTTTTCTGGGGCTTGCCCTGAATTACAAGACAGACCTGGGGGCTCACTCCTCTGCTCCCTGTTTGTGAACACCCTAGGGGAGGATCGAAGCTGGGAGTGGCTTGTCAATCGCTCTGAGTCTGTCAGGCAAGGCCAATGTCTGTTTGGGTAGGGTTTTCATGGTCTGCTTGATTGCCCCAGTCAGGTTCCAAGGTCTAGGTTAAGGGTGAAGGTTATGAGACCCTGTTTCAGCCTCAGCTAAATCAAGTTGATCCTCGGTTGACATCTGGATTCAGTCTTCATGTCTATTTTCTATTGGTCAGACCCAGTGGGGAGGCAGGACCTAGGTCTCCGAAACTGAGACTCGGGTTTTAACACTGGGCTGCTAGAAGCAGGGATGGACCCTGCACTCACTCATGTTCTCCTAAGTCTGATTATTGTCTGGTCTTTCATCTCGTGACATTGCAAATCTTCCAGAAGAACTTAGCCTGTAATTCCTCTGGTCAGTCCCTACCAGTCTCTCCCTTGTCTAGCTCTGGTCATCATGTTTTTGTTACTTGCAGGTAACAAAAGTGCCTTGTCTAGTCACTCAGTCAGTGAGAGGCCAGCCTGGCACAGTACGAGGAGGCTTCATCTGGGCAGGAGGTGAAAAATCCGCTGCTGCCATCGCTGGGGCTAGCCAGAAAGACAGTCTGCTGTAAATGCTTGTTGTGTCTACTGCCCGACACCCATTCACCTTCTATTTCCCTCTTGGGGAATCAGCTCCCCCACTCAGCCCATGTGCTTCGGATGAAGTAGACTCTACCCAAGGGTGGCACCCATGGCTGAGGCCAAACCAACTGGCGAATTTCATCCCCAGCACAGGTGGAGCAGGGAGGAGCATAAGATCCAAGTCAGGCTAATGATAGCCTATAAAACTCAATTTCAGTGTGTGTGTGTGCCCATATGCACACTAATGGAGAAGTGGCTTTCATTTTCTAGCAGCCAACACGAAGAGACAGTCTGGCCAAGAATGGAGCCAAACAAAGGACGCAGAGTCAGAATGGAGAAGAAAAGACCTCGTCCAGGTAACAGCATTGGATCCCTGGGCTGCGTCATTCCTGAAGGCTGAATAGTATACCTGGACCCAATAAGACCTCTAGTTTATTTAAGCACATTTGACTGGGTTTTTCTCAGTTTCAAACAACAACTTCCTCCATGAATCAGAGCCTCTGTCGCTACCAACCACCATCCAGTATCTTCTCTTCTAATACTTGCTCTGTGGGCTTTGCAGTTTCTCTCTCCACCCTCGGTTAGCAGTTATCAACTGGATCCCCTGCTGGAGACTGAGTCTGTTTCTGCAGACCAGATGCTTAGCCAGGCCCTAGTCCTTGTGACTGATCCCTCTCAGGCCTCCCTCAATATCTGGTCCTGAGGGTCCCTGCATCACCTAATACTATGAGCAGCACATCTTGCAAGCTCATTCCTTGTGCCCCTTGGAAACGCTTCCCGCCTGAACAGCAATTCTCAAAATATGTTCTGGGGGAATAGTGGTCCCATCAGATGCCCTTTTGGGAGATTAAAAAAAGAAGGTTTACAATTTTAAAAGGTTGATAAAGCCCAATATTTTATATTTTTCTCTTAGAGATCCACAAGCACATTTGCTTATTAAGGATTCTGATAAGTACTGCAGTAAAGAGAAGTGTTTGACATATCATAATTTAGTATTTGGAAATGTATGTGACCACTGAACACTTAAGTTTTTGACTGTAGGAATAATATCTAAAACATCCTGAACATATTTTGGAAACCGTGACTCAAATTTGCAGAAATCCCTGGGATCAGGCAATATGTACAACTGGCCTCTTTCTGGAGGTGGTTGGCCTTTCAGTCCTGGTTGGGGTCTGACACTTCCACCCTGGCCTGGTGAGAGTGACATCATTTCTTGCCATCCGTGCTCCCAGCACGTAGCAGGTTTGGGGCCACACAGGCTGTGCTGTTTCTTGACAGAGCATTCTCACGATGGTGGTGGCAGGAGACAATTAGGTTGGGCTGACAACATTCATTCCTTTCCGGGCCGTGAGGATTCCCTGATACCTCATTCTGAGACCACAGTTCAGATTTGGCACCAAGAGTATCTGCAGTTACTTGTAAACAGGGAGCTCAGTACTAAACTATGATTGATGTTTCCAATCAAACACTTTCAGGGTCGTGACAGTAGATGTGTTTCCAGGAATCAGGCACTGTCGTGAAGCCCACCAGCCTCATAAAAATTCAGGATTGCCATAGGAGGCCTCCTGAAGACTCAAACAGAGATGAAAGGAAGAGAACTACATTTTAACATGTATATGTATGTGTGTATATATATATATATATATATATATATATATATATATATATATATATATATATATATATATAATTTTTTTTTTTGCTTTCAAAACAGCAGCGTCACAGCATTGTACTTCCCAGGAAACAGAAATGCTTGCTTGGTATTGCCTTGTAAATTCTCATGACCTGTGAGGAGGTCAAAGGAGCCAGCAGCCCAGGTGCGATTTGTTCTGGGAGGAAGGAGGGGAGAGGGGAGGCCACCACTAGCTAAGGACTGACTACATGCCAGGCCCACACTAGCTGCTCTGCATCCATAATACATCTTAATTTTCATAAAATCCAATGAGGTGAGTAATGTTTCCATTTTGATGGGCAGGAGACTAAGATCCAGAAGGGTGAAGCCTTTTGCCAAACAAGCACTGAGATGTGCATCCAGCTCTGGCAGCCACCCAAAGCTATCCAAGGAAGGGATTTCTCACTGGCGCGTTATGGCACAGAGACATATTAGACTTAGGTGTGTCCTTTGACTCTCCTTGGGACTGAGGGGGTTTGTTTCCCCCGTTTCTACAAATCTGCTGTGTGTCCCAATCAAGACAGAACATCCTTCCATGGTTCTGGCCTCTCTGATGGGGCAAAGTGAAGATTTGAGGGGATGGAAATAAACTGGATCCCAGGTGAAATTCCAAGGTGATGCAGATACCTCCAGAATGGAGAAGCTACTTTTAAACCGACCCTGGATAAGTCACTAGAGATCAGTACTGCCAGAGAGCCAGCAGACTGGTTTGTCCCCAGGAAACATCAATGTATCTGTATCTGTATCTGTATCTGCATCTGCATCTGTATCTGTATCTGTATCTGTATCATCTGTATCTGTGTATTTAGTATATCCTAAGACAGTCATTCCAGTGGGTGGCAGTGAAGGGCTCACTGGATCGAAAGCCAAGATATCAGGGATCTTAGTCTTTGCTCTGCCCCTTCCTAGTAGCATGACCCCTCTTCTCTCTCTGAGCCTCAGTTTCCTCATCTGTAAATTGGGTTTAATCATTCCTTCCCTGCTCACTTCAATGACAACAAATGTGGCATTTCATTCAACTCATCCCGGATTTATTGAGCCCTGACTATGGGCCAGGCAGCCTACCTGATCTAAGGAGAGAGGCTTACAAAGGTGAATCACAGGAGAGCCCCGTTCACAAGTGATTCATTTAGAGCAAAGAGGATGGACAGAGGTGGTGGGCAGTGGTCCACATTTCAATAGTGTTCTAGCACATTCTTCTTCGTTACCTCATTTAAAACATATGGCAGCTGTCTGAAATAGGCAGAGCAAATATTCTTATTTTTGTTTGACAGATGGAGGAAACTAAGGTTGCAGGTGACTTGCTGAGTGATGATAATAGCATCTAAAGTCTGTGCCCACAATTCATTTGCATAGGGTTTTCATATGTGGCATGTCAACGAATCTTCAAAACATCCCTGCATGCTAGAACTTTTTAGTATTAGACCTTATATTATAAATCAGCAAAGAGGGAAGGCCGAAGGGTCAGCTCCTGGAGAGGAGGAACCAGACCATCTTCCTCTGCATATCTTCAGCACCAAGTATGGTGTCTGGCAATAAAAGCAAACTCCCACACTCAACGGCAGAAAATCTAATGATCCAATTAAAAATAGGCTAAGGGCTTGAACAAACATTTCCCAAAAGGCATACAAATGGCTAGCAGGCATACGAAAAGATGCTCAACATCACTCATCATCAGAGAAAGGCAAATCAAAACCATGATGAGATATCTCATCTCACATCTGTTAAGATGGCTATCTCAAAACCACAAAAGAAAAGTGTTGGTGAGGATGTGGAGAAACTGGAACCCTTGCACACTGCTGGTTGGAATATAAAATAGTTTGAGTGTCCCTTGCATCACCTGATATTGAGAACAGCATAACCTACAAGCTCCTGCCTTGTATTCCTAGGAAACGCTGCCAGCCTGAATCAGCAATTCTCAAAATAGGCTCTGGGGAACCATCAGATGTGCTTTCGGGAGATTAAAAAAAGTTTGTAATATTCAAAAGTTGATAAAGCCCTGTATTTTATATTCTTTTTTTGTAGACCCACAAGCATATTCGCTTATTAAAGGTTCTGATAAGTATTGCAGTAAAGAGAAGTGTTGGTTGAAATACAAAATGGTACAGTATGGAGGTTCCTCAAAACATTGAATATAAAGCTACTACATAATCCATCAATTCTACTTCTGGGCTCTTATCTGAAAGAATTGAAATCAGGGTCGTAAACAAATATTAGTACTCTTATGTCCACTGCAGCATTAATCACAAAAGTCGAGATGTGAAAACAACCTAAGAGTCCCTCAATAGATGAAAAGATAAAGAAAATGTGGTTTATAAATACAGTGAAATATTATTCAGCTTTTAAAAAGATGGAAATTCTGTAATATGCAATAATATGGATGACCTTGAGAACGTTACGTTAAGTGAACTAAGTCACATAAAGACAAATACTTGTCTAAAATAGTCAAATGTATAGAATCAAAGAGTGAGAAGGTGGTTTGCCAGGGACGGGGGAGGGGGAAATAGGGAGCTACCAATCAGAGAGCATAAGGTTTTTGTTAGGCAAGATAGTAAGTTCTACAGATTCGTACGACGCTGTGAGTATAGTCAATGGTACTGTACTGTGCACTTAAAAACTGTCCGTGTCTCCTGTTAAATGTTCTTACCACAATAAAATAAAAATCAACAAATAAAATTTAGTGTTTCAAAAAACTGGCTTCTAAGACAGACTTTGGATGCCCTGCCCATATCCCCTTGCACTTAACAATTTTAGTGTGGAATGGCCCAATTTTCAGCTACCAGCCTTTTACCGCATCACATAGATAGAGGGGTATTATTCTGGTTGGTCTGGTATTTCAAACTTTATTTAGAAATTGTCCCAGTTTTATCTTTTGCTGGCTTATGAGCAAATATATAGGTTGGCCATACAAATGATTTGCCTTTAAAAACATGTCACATCTAAAAGAATGTACCCCTAGAGCCTTTAGACCAGGGGTCCCCAAATCCCAAGGCGCAGACTGGTACCTCCATGGCCCGTTAGGAACCAGATCGTACAGCAAGAGGTGAGAAGCAGGAGAGCGAATGAAACTTTGCAGCCGCTCCCCAACACTAGCATCGCCTCCTCAGCTCCACCTCAGATCATCAGGCATTAGAGTCTCATAGGAGCAGCGGTCCCTCATGCCAAAAAGGCTGGGACCGCTGCTCTAGAACATGGTTTTTCAACCTCAGTGCTACTGACATTGTGAGTTGGAGCATTCTTTGTGGTGGGGCCTGTCGAGAACATTTTAGAAGGTTTTGCAGCATCCCTGGCCCCTATCCACTAAATGCCAGGAGCTCCCCCCAGTTATAACAACCCAAAATGTTTCCAGACACTGTCAATTGTCCCCTGGGGGACAAAAATGCCCTCGTTTAAGGACCACTGCCCTAAGCTATTAGAGGGCAGGTACTATGTTTATTTTGCTTATGATCGCATTGCCAGGGCCTGGCCCGAGTTAAGTGCCCCGTAAATATTTGTTGGAAGAAAGAATGCATAAATGTGTGACTTAAGTGAATGAACGCCTTAATCCAGCCAGTGTCCTTGGACTGAGCTTACTTGAAGCGCCTGACCTCAGCAGCTCTCCACTCCTCCTGTCTCCCTGACATCACGCGGTCCACCAGCCTCACTGACCAGTCAGAGCCAGCCTTCGGTAGAGTTACTCCATCTGGCTCCCCATAAACTATCTCCAGCAGCTCCCAGCTGGGTCTGTCTCAGCCTTGTGCACAGAATCTGGAAGTTTCTAACCTTAACCTTCAAGTGAAACACGAAAAGGAGGCAGAACACAGTAGTATATGCAATAGATGTCCCCATCAATCAGGAGTCATTCGCACCCTTTGGGGTCCAACCCAAGAGGCTGCAGCAGAGGGGATTACTGAGCTGCCACTTTCCCTGCATCCCCCATATTTCTCCATCTCTGGTGGAGACACTGGTGGAGAAAACATCCATCAGAGAACATTATACTGTATAATGAGGCAACTGCACTCAGATCCCAAATAAGAAAATGGGAGGCTTCTATTAGACGTCAAGCCACTCAAGTTTACTCAGCCTCTACTAATGAAAATATGAGCAGCGTCTGAGGCTTAGCCAGCTCTCTCACGTGGTCGGGTAAATATCTTAATATCTCCAGATTTTTTTCTGCCTTCTAAATTATATGCATCACTTCTGGCATTTACGAGTTATCTTTGAAGCCTGCAAGATCGAGCCGCCATGAAAACCCTCCATCTGCACTTTTATTTCCACATCCCCCCACCCAGATTGAGCTAGAATCTCTTAGACTGTTAAAGCTTATCCCATATGGGTGAGATTTGAGGCAAGCTGCAGACCTTTTAGGTTGTATTCTCCCCTCATCTCCATTTGGATCACACATGGCCAGAGATTTCACCTCATTTCAATAAGTCCTGGCTGAGTAGGAACCTTCTAAGTACAAGAAATGTGGGGGTAGATGATGGGAATGAGACTTGGTCCTGCCCTCCAAGGAAAGGCCTCCCCACTTACTACTGTGTGCTCTGTGCATACTCTCGGGGTAACTCCTAAAAAGAAAATGGGTTGTAGGTTCATAGTCTTGTGTAGCAGTTGAGAAACTCAAGTGCTATTTAGGGAAATTTGACTAAGGCCACTGTCTTTCCAAAGCCAAGATGACAGGAAAAGACAAACTTAGTGGTATCTCACAAGGTAGGGTGAAAGAAGTGCCAACTAAAAATGGAAGCATGTTCTGTGGAGAAGCAGAGAAAGATAGGATAACTTCACCTGAAGGACGTCACGAGTCCAGGCTCAAAGAACAAATACGATTTTGGTTGATGGAAGATGGAAAGGTTCCAGGGATGAAGGACGGAGTGTGAGATCGCACAGGAGTGCAAACCCCTTGGTGGAGCAAGGCATGTGTGAGGAGTGATGCTCTATAGCAGCAGTCCCCACCTTTTTGGCACCAGGGACCAGTGCTGCTATGAGAATCTAATGCCTATGATCTGAGGTGGAGCTGAGGCGGTGATGCTGGTGCTTGGGGGCGGCTGCAAATATAGATGAAGCTTCGCTCACTAGACCACCGTGCACCTCCTGCTGTGTGGCCCGGGTCCTAACAGGCCACTGCCCTATACTAGTCCGTGGCCCGGGGTTGGGGACTCCTGCTAGAGAGGGATGTAGATGCAGGGGGCATAGCTGTTTGCTGCAATCAGCCTGCATAAGCTCAGGAGAGCCTATTGCTTCTCCAGCCCGACTTGGTGTTCAGTGAGGTCGGGTTGGTAGCTTGAAATCAGCTGTGGAGGGAACTTTGACACCATGGAAACAGGCAATCAGGATTTTCTCCCCCAGAAGTCCACTTGCTAAACGTTGATGTGCACCCATGGAAGACTGAGGCATATTAGCTTCAAGGTGACACCTGGCACCCAAGTCTCATAAAACAGCAGGTTGGTAATGCTGTTCATGAAGATGAGGGCTCCAGTAAGGTGACACTGGGGGCTGGAAATTCAGATCTGTAGTTTAGAAAACTGGAGGTGACTGCTTTTTCTTCCTTTTTCTTTTTCTCTACAAAGGGAAATGCCCCATCCAGAGAGAAGTAAACATCTCTTTAAATAATAAATAAAAAAATCAAAGTGAAGATCCAACTTGCTGGCGTTCCTCAGCAGGTAGGCAGACAAACACACAACTCCTTCCAACTATTACGCATATCACATTATCCCAGATTCACTTATTCAGAATTCTGTTACCATAGATCAGTGCTTTGCCTCCTCCATTACTAGCTACTCCAAATGGACCTGGTACAAACTTAATTTTGAGGATAACAGAGGTCCAATCTGTTTGTACAATCTGCTGGCTCTTGCATCCTTGTAGCATTTGCTGACTTCTTAAAATCAGCGCGGCTGCGCCAGACCAGCAGACCCTCCTAAGAACGAAGAAGCGGAGCTCCACAATCCCCCAGCACTCCTGGCTGCCCATATTAAGTACCGGCAGCGCTGGGGGTTCCATGCGAATTGTGTCTGATCCTCACAATAGCCCCGAAAGAGAGATAAGGGACTTCTGTTTGGCAGAAGAAATAACAGACTCCTAGGAAGGCTGAAAACTGTGCCCAAGGTCTTGCATTTAGCAAGCACCAGAGCTAGGGTGTGGAACCATGTTTGTCTTTAAGGCTCCTACTCTTTTAACTATCTCTTGTTACTACCTCCGGCCAGCTGAATAATGGCCCCCTCAGATATCCACACCCTAATCCCTGGAACCTAGGACTATTACCTTACCTGGCAAAAAGTACTTGGAAGGTATGATCATGACAGGCTCTTGAGATGGGGAGATGATCCTGGATTATGTGGGTGGGCCAAATGTCATCACAAGGGAAAGCAGAGGAAGGTCTGACTACAGAAGAAAGGAAGGTAGTGTGATGATGGAAGAAAGACTGGGGTGCTGTGGCCATAGCCAAGGAATGCCAGTCGTCACTAGAAGCTAAAAAAAAAATATAGAATGAATTTTCTCCTAATGCTTCCAGAAGGAACCAGCCCGGTTGACTCCTTGACTTTAGCCCTGTGAGGCTCATTTTGAACTTCTGGCCTCTCGAACTGTAAGACATTATTTTCCTGTTGTTTTAAGCCACTGTTCGTGGGCATTTTTTTAAACATCAACAACAGGAAGCTCATATACTTCTCAAAGCAGGATGAAGAGAATCAAGTCAAGATGTCAGCACAGGCAAGGAATGGGATGAGGCTGACCAGGTGGATCTGACTCCTGTCCTCTTAGCCACACTGACCTCAGGTGAAGCAATGCAATCTGTAATTAAGACCTGAGTTCCTTGAACCCCTAAGGGAAGAGAAGGAGGAAGCTGAGTGACAGAGGACAGCACGCTGGGCTCAGTCACTTGGCTCTGCCAGCCCCTTGCTGTGTGAATTTTGGGCAAAGCATTTTATCTCTCTCAACTTCTGAAGATGTCATGACGTCTCAGATCCAGCTCAAAGGTTCTGATAACTATGTGCTGAGCAAAGTAATTGTATAAGCTCAGGTTGGGTAAAATGTTGAGCCCATCAAAGGAGCTTCTAAAACATACTCGGTGCATATTATTCTTACTCTTCTTTTATGCAAACAGGTTCCCGAGGCTCCCTGGGGAGACCTCTCAAAGATGCAGGCCGGGGAACCATCCCTCAGGGAGAAACTCCGATGCATATTAATTTGGGAGGATTTCTCTGGCTGCCACTTCCAGAGTGGCACAGATTGGTCCTTATGAACTGAAGGTGAAAACAAACAAAAACAAAACAAAAGTCAGGTTGGAAAAACAAGCAATTTTTAATAGTCTGAAAATGAGGAGGCTCCGAGTGAACTTGCAGGGATAAGAGGAGGTGAAAATTTGAGGGATGAAAAGGGAATGGTGACGGTTCAGGAGTTGGTGTGCTAAATTGTCAGCAGTGGTGGAGATCTAATGCAGTTATTCTTTTAGCCACCGGAGGCTGGGCCTGGCAACAGGGATGAGATCACTCCCAGGCCTGGGAGTAATGCTCAGTGGTTATCAAGTGTCTCAACTCAACACCATGAGCTAGGGTTCCAACGGCCTATGCCCTAGATCAAGTCCTGCCAGCATCCTTTTGGGGGACTGTGGGTATCTCAAATTTTCAACTTCAGCCTCCCAATCTGTCAAGTGGGTGAGTATCCTAGCTGCTAATCTCTCTGAGCCTTGGTTTATTCAACTGAAAAATGGGGTTCCTCATCAGAAGGTTGGTGGAAAGTTTAGTGGGATAGGATACTTGAGAGGTACAGGCCCTGAAATGCTGATTCCCTCCTGCCCCTGCAGGCTTCCTCACAGGTTGAGAGAATAACAAGACATGACAGGATAACAGATGTGAGTGCGCTGCTGCTGTCTCTTAGAGGGTGGCTGGATGTACGCAGCAGAGTGACTGTTGGAAAGCTTATGCACCTCCCTGATCCCTAACCAGCTGCTATTCTGCCATGTTCACAGCAAAGTTCCCATGCATCTTTTACCCTCCCCCTGGCTGCTGTCTGAGGCCTCTGCTAAGCAGCTCTGGGACCCCAGCAACAAATTAGAACGTCAGCATGAGACGGGTCAAGTTGCTACATCCTGCCGAGTCTACAACCTCTTACCTGCACCCCTAGTTGACCCATCCTTGTGATGGAGCACTTGCTCAAGCAAAAAATACAGCACTGAGCCGCTGAGTGAGGGCTGCCTCCCCAGAGATTGTACATTGCTGGGCCGACTTCTAAAGAAGATAGAGGCAATCTGTTCGCTCTCTGTGCTTTGGGGCTGGCAGGAGCTGTGTGAGAATAGGGTGTGTGCCAGGGTTTCCAGGCACCAGGCGCATAATCTACCCTTTTCTCCAGGGGCTGGTGCTGGTTATTGTGCTGGGAGAACACACCCATCACCCTCAAATCTCAAAACCTAAAGCAGGACTTTTCAGATTTCACCGTGCATCTGAATTACTTGGGGATGTTGTTAAAATGCAGATTATGACGCAATAGGTCTGGGGAAAGGCCCAAGACGCTGCTTTTCTAACAAGTTGCTGATCACCAAGTCACAGGAGCTTAAAAAGGATCACCTTGAGGCAATGGCAAAAAGTTTGGGCTCAGAAAGAAGGAAAAGGGGAACTAAAATTGCATGTCTGCTGCATGCTAAGGGCTGGCCAGGTAAGCGAAAGTTGCTCCTCTCAACAAATTTGCAAGGTAGGATCAGAATCCTAAGCTTACAGAAAGCTGGGGGAGCTACAGACATGCACCCAGAGACACAAAGCTGGCACAAGGAGCAGCGGATGAGGTTGCGTGTCTGGCTCGTGCTCTCTCTGTCTACCTAGGTGTTTATAAATGAAGACGATGTTCTGCTGCAATTCGCAAACGAGGAAATATATCTTGTAAGGAAACATGCACAACATGCTTGGTCTCATTCTTCATTCAAATGATACAAAGCCCAATGGTATAAAGTGTTTTCTAGCCGGTCAAAACAGAATAGACATTTTAAAATAATAATTGCATGCGAGACAAGGTGTGGTAAAATGGGAATTCTTATATACTTCTGGGGAGAGAGTGAATTGGGGCAACTGACTGGAAAACAGGTGGCCACATTTATCAAGAGCCTTAGACATGTTCCTGGCCTTTGACTCAGCAATTCTGCTTCTGGGACTCTGCCTTAAGAAAGTCTTGGCATGTGTGTGTCCCAGTATCACTCAGGATAGGGAGACAGAGGAGAAAGTGTAAACATCTAACAGCAGAGGAATGTGATCTATGGAGCATCCACCACTGGAGTTTTCCGTAGTTACTGAAATGTGTGTACGTAATACCATGAAAATGTCAATGTCAGAAGGGAAAAAAAGTGGCTTGCAAAATGATGCATAGCCAATAATCTCAAATTAATATTATTTTTAAAAAACACTTAAACTTACACTGAAAAAAGATGGAAAGGAATTAAGTCAACATGTTAGTGGTTAATTTGGGTTGTGAAACTATGGGAGATGATGTGTTTTCCAAAATTTTTTTAATGTATGTGTAGCTTTCACAATAATCTTATAAAATTTCATTTTAGATGAATATAGGTCTATTGTACTTAATCCAATGACTTAAAAGTCAAATGTTCACTAAAGTGGCATAAGGTATTCCTTTTTTCCTCATCGACTCACACTATGTTCAGAGACAAGTGAACTTCACTCCTATTGATCACTGATTGGCACAGCTTTTGTTTCTCTGTCCCTAGCTCCTACAGTTAAATATTTTGTAATGTCTAAACAATCAAAAGTCACCAGGAGGGTCATACGTTAAAGAGACTTTATGAGTGATCATTCATTCCTTCAATGGGCTGGCCTCTATGGATGCTGAGGTGAAAGGCAGTTTAGTTTGTAAGTGGCCTCTGGGCTGGAAGGGGGGAGAATCAGGGCATCTATTATGGTCCAGAGACGGCAGACTTTCAGGGCCCGTTTGCAGGGCACATGGTGGAGCAGATATCGAAAGGGCCCTTTCTGCCAGAGATGCCCTAAATAATGAGGAGATGTTAGGCAAGGAAGAGACAGGAAGGAGCTCCAAACAGTATCTGCAAAGACCTAACTGGGAGACACTGAGAGCGTGGTGGGTTTGAGGAGCCACCCTGAAGTGTGGCCTGGCCTGAGGATGGGGTGGCACGCTGGGGGAGGGAAGAGATGCGTTAGGAACGGCTAAAACTATCAATGGCTGTAGATGCTCTCCTGTGTGGTTTGACTTTTAATTGAGAAGGTGATGGGAACCCCAGGAGGGTTTTAAAGAGGGGAGGATCATGACCAGATTGGAAATTAATGAAGACCACTCTGGCTCCAGAGTGGAGGTGAGACAGGTGGGTGGTCAAGCTGAGAGTGGGGGTGGGGTAGTGAGAACTAGTATGGATGTTTTAATAGTTTATGTGAGAAACAGTGGGGATGGAGCGAGCTGGGCAGCTGGAAAGGAGATTTAAGAGGTGAAATCAATAGCAACAGTCTTTGCATATTAATTGGCTTGGAGGGCTAGGGGGAGGGAAGAACTCCCAAGTTTCTGGCTTGGGCACATGGGGTGACTCGCAGACCATTTGCAATTACGTGTATTTTTGCAAGCTCACATTTCAGGGTAAATTAGAAGACGATTTGATTAAACAAAATATAATTTAGTCACAACCTTTTAGGAATCTATACAGCGCAGACCCAAGGCCCATAGCCTAGCCACAGTCATTGTGAAGAAGATGTAGATAGAGGCCGGCTCTTCCTAGTGCCTCTGGGAGGCCGTTGGCCATCACTGATGCTTCACGGTGGGAAGCAAAGTCAGTACCACCAGTATGCTGCTTTGGCTGGTCAAGAGCTCCCGCTCTTATGTGGTAAAAGGTGCTTTTGCACAGAGGCGGTACATTTTGACCCTTGTCTACCCCAAATCAAGGCGGGGTATAGGAGGCTAAAAATGAGAAAGGTACAAAAGTACAGTGGTTTCTGGGCGGCTCCCAGGAGAGTAAGGCTGGGCTCCCTTCTGCAGGTCACCTTTCTTCGCAAAGCAGAAAGGAACCATGAATCTGTGATTTGCTCTTATATATTTATGAAGTCCATGCACGCATGCACACACCTTTTCACAGATGAGGGTCAACGTGCTTAAGCAGTCTATTTTATACCACGAGGCTAGTTATGGCCAAGCCAGACCCGAGCCTGAGTCTTCAGCTCCTGAGTGATTGCCCTTTCCCACATGCTACGCTGAACACGTTTAGACATTCCCTGTCTGTGCCACTCCCCCAGAGCCCTTTGGAACCTACAGCTTGATGTCCTGGAAAGAGCCCAGGCTCTGACTTCAGACAGAGCTGGGTCTGATCCAGGTTCTCTCCCTTTCAGGGGAGGGAACTCCTCTCTGACCCGTAGATTTCTCTTCTGTAAAACAGGATGCCAGCATCGCCGTGTAGGCTTGCCGTGAGAAGTGGATGAGATAATGCAGGTAAAGCATCGGGCACATAGTAGGGACTCAATGCCTGTTACAGAGCTGTGAAGCACACCCTCTGGCCCAAGGGCGTGCTGAGTAACAGCTTCCCTCCCATCTTGCAGAGGGGACTGGAGACAGGTCCTTAATACATGCGCCCTCACAGAAGCCCTCGGGCAACCCAGCACCGTATACTATGGTAATTTCTGCAGCAAAATCTCCCATGATGATGAAGACAAAAAAATTTTTTTTTGCTAGATAGTGCAACTCATGCTTTTTAATGTTTTTCGTTGAAAATAAATTAGCCGTGCTGTTGACTCTGGCACAGAATCACAGCTCTGCTTCCAGTCCGCCTCACTGCATCCCAAGGGCTGCCTCTGGGTGCGTTTTACATCCCATCCTGGGAGTCCGGGCGCCTGCCTGGGGCTTGGTGCAGAGGTGGCTCCCTGACTGGGCACAGGCCCGCTGCGCGGCGAGCTGGGCTCACACCCTTGCTCCCCCACTGCTTGCTGGTGACCTTGGTAAAGTCGCTGACCCTTGCACTCAGCTGATAGCCTGAGTTCTGCGCATCTGTGCATTCCCAGGATCTAGCCCACTGCTTGTAGGGTGGGGGCCCAGAGTTCTTTGTTGGATGAAGGAATAAATGTGTCTGCTTCACCTTCCCTAAAAAGCAGATAATAACTCCTATGTTGAAGAATTATATTAGAGATACAGAATAAACAATGCCCAACACCGTGCCTGGTGTGTAGTGGATGCTCAGTGTGCGGGAGCTTACGTTATTATTGTCATTATCATTAGCTGAGTACTCCCTCTGGGCGTAACTGTTTCCTCTACCATATCTGACAGTGTGCCTCACACATAGTAGGTGTTCAGTCAATGATGGCGGATTTTTAAAACACATTTTCCTGTTTGCTTCCAGTGTGGACTGTAAATCTGACTGGGTTGCTCAGGGCATCTCTCTTTCTCCCTCCTTCCTTCCCTTCCTCACCCCTTCAAGAGACATAGTGATAAGTGGGTGGGGCGTGGGGGGGGCAGGCTACTGTATTGATGACTCAGCATCTGCCACAAATATTTTCCAACCCCGCCCGAATAAGAAAGAGCCAAACCGGGCTCAGGGAATTATTTTTGGTATTTTCTCTAGCTATTCCAATCTTTAACATTTTACAGTGGGTGGTTAGAGCTGGTGATTTTCCTTTCTTTTGTGCAAACGAGACCAGAATAAACACCACAGGGTGAGTCACTTCAGACTCTTAGCACTTCAATTACTTAAAAACTCAAGGGCCTGATGAAGCTTAGAATGTCACCTTCTTCAGAACAGCCATGAGCAGATGGGA
This sequence comes from Cynopterus sphinx, assembly GCA_030015415.1. NCBI lineage: Eukaryota > Metazoa > Chordata > Mammalia > Chiroptera > Pteropodidae > Cynopterus > Cynopterus sphinx. The sequence goes on along the minus strand of CM057385.1, from coordinate 31,130,723 downwards.
AATGCTCCATATTCTAAGTAGTTGATGCCTTCCCGGCACAGGAAATCTGCGATTAGCTAGCTACTAGCACCCAGAAAGAAGAGGCAGAAAGGCAAGTCGGCCTTTACAAGTCTCCCTCCCGTGAGATGCTGAGTACTTTGCACACATTAGTTCATACCTTACTTCATTTAATCTTTACAATGACCTTATGAGGTAATACACTTAATGCCTACGAGGTAATAAATACCAGCCACATATATATTTCCTGCCTACATAGGTGTCAGGCCCCCTCTCAGCATGTGACATCTATTATCTCCATGAATCCCTGCAGCTATCTGAAGACGTGGGTATGTTATCTCCGTTTCATGGATGAGAAAACTGAAAGGGGAAATAGAATTGAACCCAAGTCTCTCTGTTTATAAAGACCATAGTGATAAAGTCCTCTGTTTCCTAAACTGTGTCCCGAGGAACTTTAAGGCCTCTTAAGATGCTAATAGGTAATTATCAGAGGGAAAAAAAGAGGTTTTGTGGTCCGCAGAGTTTGGAACCTGCTTACACCCCTCCACCCCCCAAAGAGAGTCAGCACAAGTTACTCATTAAGGCTCTGGAAGATCTTGTGCCAAAGAAATTTGTCAAGTCTCTTTAACTTTAACTATTTCTCTTACTTGCTTGATCATGTAGCCATTCATTCATTCACTCACTCTCAGAATGTTCGTCATGGTGTCATGGACCCCTGAGCTCTGTGGGGCATGGCTGTGGACCTGTAACACTATTCCCTGCCAGAGGACTCATAGAACAGGACAATTTTACCCCAGTGTTCCCACTGGGGTCAGTTCTTGGGGGCAAATGCCCAATAAAAAAAAGTCAATATTCTAAAAATTGTCCTCATACAAAGGGAATGACATTTTCTTGAATTCCAGCTGAATAACAGCCCTGCTAAAATCTCATCTGACACGTTCAGTTGAAGAGGCACTAAAAGGTCCTCTACCTCATAGTGGAGACTAGAGTCTTCCCTCCACCCTGCCCCCACCAAGTGATCGCTGAACCTCTGTTTACAAACCTCTGGGGACAGGGAGGTGCTATCTCACAAAACAACCTGTTCTACAGGGAAAGCAGCTGTTGTGAGATGTGCTCCCCAGCAGTTCTTACACCTCTTCCTCGGAGCTCTCAAAAGTGTGAGGGTCATTGTCACATTCCCCGGGGTCTTCTGTTCTCCAGCCCCAACATCTTCACTTCCCCACTGATCTGGTTTCTAGCCCCCTGGAGAGAAGCAGATAAACTGAGAAAGGCGTTGAGGCTTTGGAGGTCCAAATCTTGGATCTACTAACTAGTAGCTGTGTGACCTGGGCAATTTGTTTAATTCCTCCGAGGCTCAGTTCCTTTATCTAACCTTTACCACATAGAAATTTTGGGAGGATTAAATGAGATCGTGTATGCAAAACACCCAGCACAATTCCTGATACGGGGTACGTGATCAATACATATGACTGATCTTTCCTCTTCGCCTCCTCCGCCCTCTGCTCTGCCTGTGTGGTATGCTCAGACTTGTTATACTACCCTTTTTGTGATGCTTAAACGCATTCTAGGTGCAGTCAAGCCCCCAAATAGCCAGCAATAGCAATTCTTCTCTCCTTTTGGAAACTCACTCTGGTTCTGGTTCTATCGTGAACTCAAATGTCATCTTGGCCCAGTCACTTCTCCTCCCTGGGTCTTGGCTTCCACATCGGAGGTCCGTCTCTGGTCTTCTGGGGTGTTCAGAAATGTTCAAATACTCTTGTGTATTATGTAAAAAGCCAGCCAATGATTTGAGTTTCAGAACAAGTGGCAAGGAACATTTTTACCCCAAACAAAAGAAGTAGAATCTTCAGGGATTGGAAACCCGTATGAATGTTCTTTTCTTTCCTCCTGAAAAACCTGACCATTGGAGTTTATCTTCAATTGACCTTGAAATAATGAGAAACCTGGCTGATTAGACTATGGGGAAAGATTTTAGGCTTCTAGGTTCTGCTCCTACTTGGCACTGAAAAAACCCCCAAATTATTTAAGATGCTTATTTTAAAGAAGGCCAAATAAAATAAATTCACTTTTTCTAGATTTGACTTTGTAAAATAGCCTTAATGTGCATTACAAAGAGCCTGCTAAGTTGTTTTTCTGTTTAGACCAAACATAGAATATATTTATTTGAGCTTTGAAATGCAGACGCTGTGCAGGAAGATCTGAAGATATGTTTTTCTGAAAGTTTATCTTCAAGATAACTATTTTGCATTTAGAGTTCATTTCCCCCTGAAAGTAAAGTTATAAATGGAGGTCAGGGTCCCAGGCTAGCCCCATAGATGCTTTAACTCATTCACATTTATACTTCCATTTGAAGTGATTCCTTTCTTACTGCCTTCTGTGGTCTGCCCACCACTTGCGGGCTCTATTATGAAATGGGTGTGTTTTGGGGAGGCTGTCCTGGGTTACTCCCTAAGGTAAGCAAATTCTCTGTAGTGCAACCAAGAGAAAATATGGTGACGTGAGGGGCACGTAGTTAAAAAAATACAGGGTAAGTAGGGGAATTCTTGTGCTTCTATCCACAATTTCATCTCCCCTGGCCAGAAGAAGAATTAAGCTAAAAAAGTAAAATGTACTATTTCTATACAGCAGAATGTTAGCTGCTAATAAGAAGGAGTGAAGTACTGACACATGCTACAACGTGGATGAACCTTGAAAATGTTATGCTAAGAGCCAGTCACAAAAGGCCACATATTGTATGATTCCATTTATGTGAAATGTCCAGAAGAGGCAAATCTATAGAAACAGAGGATGGATTAATGGTTGCTTAGCGCTTCAGGGAATGGAGTGACAGGTAATGGGTACAGGTTTATTTTTGGGGGATGGCACACCAATTCTAAAATTTCAATTTTAGAACAGTGACCGTTTAGAGTGGTGATGGCTGCACATCCCTGTGAATAGACTGAAATAACATTGAATTGCTCACGTTCACTGGGTGAATTGTATGGCATGTGAATTATATGTCAATAAAGTTGTTTTTAAAAAAACAGAATTAAACGAAGAAATTGAAGGAATATTTCTCTCTTTCCTGTGCTTCAAAGAGAGCTTTCTCCACTCCCCTGGCTTGGTGCTGGCATGCTGTTCCCATAAATACACGGGAACATAGGGATTTGTAATTTAGTCAATACTTCTTTATGTCTCTTAGAGAGCGTATTTTGCAAAATATTATCCAATAAAACTGCTGTTGGGCAGCATTCATGCATTCGTTCACTTCTGCAAAAACCTTTCCCAATCACCAGTTCTGCACCAGGTGGGCACATGCAGGAGCCATGTTCGCAGGAGGGAGCCAGATTCTCACCAGGGGCCCAAGTTCACACCAGGGAACCAGCTTGTCATCAGAGATCCAGGTTCACACCAGGGAACTATGTTCAGAGAAATGCTTTGATGTGCTCAAAGCCCTAACTATTCCCATCTTACATTCCAACCTGCATCTCACAGAACCAAAATACACCCACCTACCCTACCCCTTCCCTCCTTTTCAAATGTTTGCCCTGTAACAGCAGATTTTTTTTTTTTAAGGGGAAGGAAAACAAACATTCAGATATCCTAGGTATTTAACTCAATCAATTAGTGTGCTTTATAAGAAGATTTCCAGCATGGCTTCGATGACCGATGCTGCCTGGTGCACTTAAATATTTCTTTACAGAATATTTGGTATCAGACAGGAACACCCTAAGGCAGAGAAGCCTAGAACTGCAATGTTCATGGCAACTCCCCATCAGAGCTCTCTCAGAGATGAGTTTCTTCCTGAAAAGGTAACGTGAGGGGGGTGCAGTGCCCCAAATCCAATGCAGGCCTCCCCTGTGCCAGACGCTGTGCTAAGACCTAGGTGGGGCTGGGGTTACAGGTGACCCTCTGCCTTGGAAGCTCAGAGTTTGTGGTGCAGAACATCAGTCAGGGGGCAGAGCAAATTCTGATCATAGACGCCTGGTTTTTGCACATGACATTCCAGAGGGCAAGGGTGTGGTAGGCACCTCTGTTTCATTTCTTTTCAAGGATTTTACGAACAAACTGGCTTCTGAAAGGAGCTCCTGATGTGGATCAGATGGGGCTCAGAACATTTTAAATGCAAGCCGAGAACACAGGGTCAGGTGTTGTGCATTTAAACTTGGCAACATCAGATCATAAAACCAACAGGGCTGTGTAGGAACTGGGGTTCCCCTTCCGCCTCATGTTAATTCCTATGCTCGTGCTTTCTGGGCCCTGAATTATTCAGGAGGGCAGATATAAACAGGATGATGGCAATCTCCAGAGGTGGCACCTGAATGTGCAGCTGCCGCATCTGTTTCCAGGAATGGAGACTGGGTGAAGGAACTCACAGGTCTCAGGGCGTCGGGAAGCAGGGGTGGCAGGGAGGGGAAGAGGGAGGCCAGAGAAGTGAGAGGAAAGTAAAGCGATGTTGCTCTCAGAGCAGGTGGAAATGAATTGAACAACTAATGGGTTACAATATGGGGAGTGAGAGAATAAACCCAACTAGAGGGAAGAGCTGGATAAAGGTCAAGTGAACGAACGAACGAATGAATGAATGAATGTTAGAACGGTCATGCTTGAAGGGCAGAGGGGAGGACATGGGCCCTTGCTGCATGCCTCCCTCCTGTGAGGCACTTATTTAATTCAATTCTCACGGCCCTTGAATGAGGTGAGGAGCACGGGGACACACACCTCTTTCATTTAACTCCCATGACTATGATTCAGCGTCAGTACCCCTGCTTTATAGTGCTGGAAGCTGGTGCCACACAAGAGACCTACTACCAATGGCTAGTAGTGGGGACTTCAGGTCATAGGGCCCCATATCCCACTGGCCAGACACCGATTTAGGGGATAGGTGGGCAAAGCTATGAGCATCAGGTGCTGTTGGGAGACAGCCGTCACAGCCTTGCCCCTGGACGGAGGAGTGGCTCTGCAGGGAAGCTGCCCTTCGGCAGGTGTCTGATGGGGGACTTGGCTGGCTCTTTGGTCCTTTCCATCTACTGCAACCTCTGCTGCTCTTTGGGAGACCTGGCATGGGAAAGGCACCTCCTGAGCGTAAGTGGGTCAGCCTTTTCTTGGAGGGCAACTTGGCACTCTCTATCAAACGAAAAATGCCTGGCACCTTTGACTTGGCAGCCCTGGAGGAGTACCCGCACACGTGCAGAATGCAGCAGGTTCTGTGGTAATGTCTGCGATAGCAACAAAGCAAAAACAACCCAAGCGCGCGTGCACAGGGAGGTGGATAAATACAACACTGTATGTACAGAAAGGCCGTGGTTAGAAGTCGGGATAGTGATCCTTGCTCTGCCATTCATTGTCCGTGTGGTGCGAGCCAAGTCACAACCTTTCTGTGCCTCAGTTTACCACCTGTAAAATGGGTACAACAACAGTACTTATAGAGTCGTCGCAAGGATTACAAGAGCCAATACGGGTGAAGTGCTTAGAAAACTGCCTGGCATACAGTCAGGAGTGAAGGAATTGTAATGATTAGCAGGACTCGATAAATACCAAGTTAGTAGTAAGACGCTCTTTCCTCCCCACCTCCTGCCCCCAGTCCTCTGAAACTCAGGTCTTTCCCTCTGGCCAGGCAGCCATCTAGCCAGTTTGGTCCCAAGGGGCAGCTGACTCCATGGGGCTAAGGGGCTGGGCCTGTCTGCAATCCTAAAGCTCTGAAAGTGAAAAGATTTACCGCTCTGAGCTGCCAGCGGAGGCTTCAGTGGGAGTTGGACTATGCGGCCAGCCGGCTCTGGCCCCCAGGCTAAGGCAACACTGGCCACCATCGTTGGTCTCGGCCAGCGGCAGCCAGGAGAGGTGAGGAGGTACAGGGGTTTGTGCTTCCTGGCCCTGGAAGGGGCAGGGACAGGAATTTGTAGTTACTGATGTAGTTACTAACAAACACCCTCCCTAACATCATCACCTCAGACTTTTCCCTTCCTCCTTCATTTTTTTTCATTCATTTATCAAAAATTTACAGTGCTCCCACTATATGCCAGGCAGCAGCATAAGGATTCTGGGCATGCGGAGGCAAAGGAGACTCCTGATTTTGGAGGAGCTTGTGGTCCGACGAAAGAGACAGACAAGCAAACAATTTTAGGGCAATCGTGAGCTCCATGCGATAAGGCCCTCATCTGTGTTATCACGGATTCCCAGCCTCTAGAAAAGTGCCTCCTGTGCAGAAAGCACGTGTGAATATTTATAAGACAGAATATGCATGACAGGATGATCTGCACAAGGTGGAAGCACACTGAGAAGAAGCACGCTAACTCTGTTGAAGAGGGAAGAAAGTCTTAGGCAGAAAGAGGCATTTGAACAGGGTTTTGGAGAATGAATAGGAGTTTGCTAGCGACACAGCACATAGTTGAAGATGTCTGTGACATACATAGCTGCCGTTATAAATTTTGAGGCCAAAGGAAAACAGGCTGACAGATGTTCTCATATCAACAAAGGTAGGAGAAAGCAGTGCGAAGAGCTCTCCTCCCCTCCACCCTTCGTCACTTTGGTCACCCCCTTCGTTTCTTTTATAGCCCTTATTACAATGATACGTAATCCATTTACATTTTATGTGTTCCCTGCATCTCTGCTTTGCTGGCTCCCAGAACAGTGTCTGGTTTTTAGTGCTCAATAAATGTTCACTGAGTAAATTAATAAATGGGGGGAAAAGAAGAAGAGCGGCCCTCAGCACCCACCGCCAAGGACTCCCAGTCTGGGCAGGACTGCGGCAGCCTTGTCCAACAGAAATAAAGCGAGCGTTAGGCGCAACTTAAAATTTTCTAGTAGTCATGCTTTAAAAACTAAAATGGGGCAAATGAAATTAATTAATTCAACTCAGTAATGAATTTTATTTTATTTTACCTATTACTTCTCAAACAGTCTAACTTCAACATGTAATCAATATAAAAATTATGGAGATACTTTTTTTTTTTTCAAATTAAGCCTTTGATTATACTTTGAGGACATCTCATTTTGGACCAACCACATTTCAGGTGCTCTGTAGGCACCAGTGGTCAGTGGCCGCTGGGTTGGACAGCGAGGCCTAAGGCTTCCCCTCTGCTGCCTACCCATCAGAGACTGTCAGTGGGGTGGGCCTGGGCCCTGCACAGGACTTGTCACCTTGGCTGGAGGGACTCTCGGGAGATGTCTGACCAAAAGGGAATAAAATCATTTAAAATGACGTAATTCACACTTTTCTTCTCGCTCAGTATTGGCACCGCGGTACGCACCCCGAAGTCCCCGTATAAGAAGACGGCACTGCCGGGCCCCTCCCTCCAGTGTCCCCCTCTCCCCACAACTCTGGTCCCTCTCTCTTCTGTGCCTCCCCCTCCAGCTTAGTAGAGAGTAGAGCACCTTCCACAGTGCATTTGAATTGATCAAATATGACAGCGAGACCCAGTTCTCTTGGCCATTTTAAATATCTGGGCAAAGGGCAGAGAAGATCTGAGGAGCGACTGAAGCCAGGGACACCTGAACACTCTTGGGCTCCTTAAGCAACCTTTCCAAGCTCCCTGCACTGCAGGCCCTGTGGGCAAGGAGTACCTCCTGTAACAGGGGGGGAAGGACTGTGGACTGTGGACGTCTGACACCTGGAGCACTGTCCGGAGAGCTCTGCATGTATTCTCAGCTCGCACAAGCCACACGGTAGTCCTCTTTGTTGATAGGTCTTATCATGGAGCCCATTTTGCAAAGCTGAAGCCCAGGGAGTAGGTAACTTGACCAAGGATTTACAGCTGGTAAGAAGCCAACCCAGGACTGGAGACCTGGCCATCTTGTTCAGAATCCGTACCCTTTACCGCTGTGCTCTAGGAAATGGGCTGAGAAGGCGTTGCTGGAACTGGGTGCAGATAGAGACTGCTTCTCTGCTGGCGGGTGAGAGGTGGGAGAGGGTGGGGTCTGGGAGGCAGGTGGGGACGTTGAACTGGGACTTGAATCTAGAGAGATGACAGACAGTATTTCCCACATGGGGTCCTTGCTTTTGTCCCTCTGAGGTACTCTCGGCATCCTCACTTTGCAGAGCCAGGAAGGCCTGGTGCTGCCCCGTTACCTGGTTACTTTCTACAAGACGGGGAGAGTGGGTTAGGGGCTTCCTTTGACAGTGACGGGAATGTTCTGGGACTAGGGAGTAGTGATGTTGCACAGCATTGGGAGCTTACTAACCAGATCGAACACTTGAAAAAGGTTAAAATGGTGAATTTTAGGCCATGTGAATATTACCACAATTCAAAATAAAGAAGGGCCAGAGAAGGTCAACTTTCTTGAGAACGGAGGAAGGAAGAGAAACCCCTGAGAAGACGAAGCTGCAGAGTGTCGAGCTTCCCTGGTCACCGCTGCACCCTGGAGAAACAGGCACATGCCTACGAGTGTACACATCCTCACGAGCGTGTAACTTCCCCATGTGCACATCCATGTGAATAACACCCACGAGTGGGTAACACGCAGAGAGTATGCGATAGTCATGTGATATTTGTCCCTCTCGCATGAGTACGTACCACCCACCATCCCAATAAGGGGTTGAACCTGCCTGGAAACCTCTAACAGGTGACAATAAGTATGCATCACATGGGAGAGGCATGGGTGACAACTCAGCAAGGGGGGCTGAGGCGGGTAAAAATGAGCTGGAGTCAGAAACTGGTTAAGTTTGTCCCCTGTTCTTACTACAGTCTATATCCGCTAGCTATCCTTCCCTCCACTCAAGCCTGGGTCTGTCTGGCCCCCCAGCTCTGTCCATGTCCCCTCATGCCTCCATCACATGAAGGTGACCCACCTGTATCCCACGTTCCCCTTTATCCTCCAGGAGCTGGATCTCAGATGGACTGATGCAGAACCTAAGAGACTTGCGTGGGTGTTGTGAGCCGAGGCTGGGAGGAGGAAGGTCTCAGCATAGGCTCCATAAATTGGGCAGGGCATGGGAAGGTTCATCCTGAGAAGCTACTTGAGAGGTGGCACAATAAGCCGTGAGATTTCCCTTGAACTTGGAGATATAAGAATATGAGAGTCTGCTTATAGCTGGCTGATTTCAGCAAATCCCCTAGCTTCTCTGAGATGGGATGAGTGATAACCTCGCACGATGAAAGCTCTGACGGGGAAGCGAGTTGGAAAAGAGGAAGGTTCAGGGAAAAGAATGAAACAGAGTAAATAAGGACTTAGGGAATTTGCAAATAGCATTTGGGGCTCATCAGGTGTTCTTCCAGCCAATCACAGATTTGTGTGTCTGTTACACAAGCAATCCTGTGCCAAGAGCTATAGGTCTGAGAACACAGACATGAGAGTTGTGGCTCTCAAAGGGCTCACAGGAGAGTTGGGGATCAGGCGAGTATGGAGATATGGAATCAGGGTGATAACTGCCCGGACCGATATCAGCACATGCTATACCCGGGGGTCTGGAGATGGAGAGAATTTCTCACTGTGAGAGGATGGTCTCAAGCAAGAGGAGAAAATGCCTGTGTTGCTCTTTGAAAGGCAGGTGTGTTTTCCCATGCAGGTGGGAGGTATGGCACAGAGGACATTTTAGGAGGGGCAGTAGGGTGAGCAAAGACAAGGAGGTGTGAAGCAGCACTGTTCATCCCGGGAACTGAAGTTCGACCGGGACATGAAACATGCGGGAGATGGAACACAGACATCTCTGTGTTGCTGGCCTAGCTGAGAGACCTAGGAAAAAGTTGATTTTCCTGTTTTGGAAATGTCTCCACATGTACAATGAGGGGATCAGATGATTCTTGAGGGACTTTGCAGCTCTGGCTCTCCTAGAGGCAGTGAGTTTCCCATCACCCAAAGTATTCAAGCAGTGAATAGGTACCACTGGATGGGATTCTATCCTTTGATCGGCATCTGGACCAGGTGACCTTGAAGTTACTTTCCAGCTGAGCTGCCCTCATTCTGGAACCCCGCTGGGGTCTGTGGAGCTGAGCCGGGCAGTTGAGGATGGTCATACAGGACACTGGTTCCCTTCTCTGGGCCCAGGTGGGGCCCGACTAGCTCATGACATGCAGGCTGGCCACTGAGTGACTCCTTTTCTGGTGTAAGGCACAGGAACACCCTTCACTCTTGCCTACTAAATTGTCGCAAGGCCCCTCAGGGCCAAAAGCTGGCAGCTGTCCCCTCAAAAATGACAGCAGACAACTGTGGGCCCTGGCTTCTGCTCTATTAACTCAGTAAATAGACACTCAGCTTTTCTGGTCTCAGAAGTCACTATGGTGAGACTGTACCGCTTTGGTGGGAGCTGATGCCCAGGGAAAGGTTATAAATGATCTAGGTGAAAGGGAAGATGACATGGAATCCTGCCCACTGGTCCAGAGGCCACAACCAAGGGAAGGAAACAGGTGCTGCCCCTTTCATCTGCTGTGGCCAGTGGTGGGGACACAGAGCAGGGCTGTGGACTTGGGAGGCAGCGGGGAGCTCAGCTCAGCCACCTCCTCAGCTGGCTGATCTGGGGGACACTGCGTCTTCTCCATAAGCCTCTGTTTTCCCTGCTATACAATGGGGCTGGCCTTTGTGTAAGCTGTCATACACAGTGTAGACGCTGGGGCTAATGTTAAGGTCCCACTTCTAGGCGATGTGGCAATGGAAACATGTTCAGAGCAACTGGAGGTGGTTTTACTACACGAGTGTATATGTATTGCATGACATGAATATTATATGACATCATTTAAATAATTGATTTGTAAATTAATTTTCAAAAATCTATTTCTTGCTTATACCATAGAAAAGTTTTAAGGCAGAATCTGTGGTAATTCACCCATTTCTTATAAAGCTCAGTTTGTAGGCCATCCTCCAATGCTCCAGGGAATTGCAGGACCACAGAGGTTGGTCTTGGGAAAACCCAGCTGGTACCAGGCTCAGGCCATTTTCTTGGAAAGCCCCGAATTCCCCTCCCAAAGCAAGTCATGGAAGCCACAAATACATTGGCAAAGACTCGAGTCGAGCAGGCCTGGGGACCTGTTTCAGCCCTGCTTCCTACTTGCCATGTAACTTGGAGTACTGCCTTGTCTGAGCCACAATTCCCTTATCTGTAACTTGGGGACATATGGCCAAGCCTAAGGTGCTGTGAGGATTAGCAGTGATGAGATGCAGCACCTAGCACAGAGCTTGGCACAGAATGGATACTCCACGAAGGTGGTAATAGTACTTATTAAAGCATGAGACGTGTCACATGTGGGACGTGCCCTGGGTTGTGCTCAGTGAGATATCACAGAGAACCCAAATCAGCCATGGGGGCCTGGAGACTCTCACACATTTCTTGTGCGAGCCCAGGAAATATATCTTCTAATGGCGAATACCAGTGAACTATTTATAAATGTCTGCTATGAGCTCAGGACCATGGCAGGTGCTTTGGGGGAGAAAAACAGGAGACACCCTTCTCTAAACGAAGGTGAGAACCAAAGAGCCCCCCAGCTTTGGGAGTCAAAGACAGGGTTCTTGGTCCTTAGGGAGCTGAGCATCCAGGTGGAGGAAAGCACTAGACAGGGGAGTCAGCTTCGGGCCAAAGGCCCCCCATGCGCTAACCGTGCTGCTCAGCATGAGGGGAGAAAAAAGCCTTCACGTGCCCTTTCGGTACTGGGGTTGAGAATGGCATCATCAGGCAGGGCACTCGTCTTCCCTGCCTTCTGGGCAAAACATACCCCTGTGCCTGCCTAGGCCCAACCTGAACATTTTCAGGGCTCTGTACTTTTTGGGGAAGGAATTCCAGGTGCCAGAGGCCTGAAGTGTGGTCCGGCTCCAGTGGCCACGGCCCTGTGGTCCACAGACTCCTCACTCTGTAGGAAGATGCATGGCTGGACAAGAGCCATGAGGGGGCCTTCTGAAGCACGGGGCCTGGATCTGAGAGCACCCTGCTGCCCCTAGCTTATGCTAGCTCTGTCTCCTCATGGCAAGCCCTGGTGCCTGCCCGTCTTAGGAGCATTAGCTAGAGTCCTATTCCAGATTTAATGGGCCACCACTGCAGCCTCAGGACGCAGATCTCAGCCTCAGATACTGATTCTGATGCCGGTCAGATCCAGGCCCAATGACCCCTTTGGGCACTGTGATTAGGATCCTGGAACGGAACCCTGTCCCTGTTCTTACTCAGGCCTAGAATTCTCCTTCCCAGCCTGCTTCTGTGGTTAGAATTATGTCTTATTTCAGTGCTTCTCAACAATGAAGTCTCTTGCTTTGCAGGCATCGCTCAGCAAATCCCTGATAACAACATTTGCAGAAAACCAAGATGACCAACGGAGAGAGAGGCAAGCAGGGGGCGCTGGGTAGAAGTTGGGACACTGGGTGCTACCCAACTCTTACACTTATTATATTTTTTATTGTGGTAAAATATTCATAACATAAAATATATCATTTTAACTATTTTAAGGGTGAAATTGAATGCTACTTTTTTTAACAGAAAAATAAAGTGTCTGCTGCCACCTCAGTCTCCTCATCCATATTTATTCATTACTTTTTTTCATTCTACAAATATTTATTGTCTAGGACACCTCTATCGCCCTGCTACGTACTTGATTGGTTTTGCTAACATAGTCCTAAAATAAATTTGAAAAACTATTAACCACCTCAAACATTTCAAAGCGGCAACTGAATATAATTTATTTTGTATTTATACTTTAAATATATTTTCACTAAAACCTTGGATGGAAGATTTTGCTCATTGAATTTATGTAAAATGTCTATCCTACAAGTTGCAAAGAAGGGAGAAGTTTTCCTCAACTCTCTTAGGGTCCCTGGTTAGGTCTGAAAATTAAAGTGATGATGAAGACAGATTACCAGGAGATAAGCATACACACGTAATTGAATTTTTATGTGTACTCGGGAACCTTCACAGGAGAACAAAGGCCTGGAGTGACCAGAGCAGAAAGCCTTTATATCTTTCAGGTAAAGAAATAATAAATTTGTGGAGAACTGATAAGACAAAAGGGTTGGGCTTGGGTAGTAAGTGGTGAAGAAGTAATTAGGAAGATAAGAGTTAGTTTAACACGATTTGTTTATACAGCTTTTTTGGCCTTGAATTCCCTGGTAAGAATGTCTTCCTTCCTCCCGGTAAAGGGAAGGCCCTTTACATATGGGAGTTTTACGGTCTGTTCCAGGGAAGAAGGGTGAGGCAAGGAGGTCAGAGTGACCTTCTGCTTCTGCTGTTTTCTCAAATTCCTTCAGCTTAAGATAGTGATATGCTAATACACCATATTTTAGGATAATGTCTGAATTCCGTCACACTTAAAGGGCCACACTGTCCTTATTATCTAACCAATCAGCCAAAAAAACTGACAATTTTCAATTCAAATAAATGCATGAATATGCATCTCCATGGGCACTTCTGAATGCCAAGAGAGGGGAAGATGGACAAGGTAGATGGAGAAAGAACATGCAGAGCCTTTGACACCTGGTTGCCCCGTCACTACCTCTTACTAAGCACCTGCCTTTCTTTTTCCTCAGAGACTTCTCCCTTTGGAGCTGCGCACTCTTGAATTGTCCCTTTGGTTGTGCCAAGAAATTTGTACCTCTCAGGGCAAAGCACCCAAGAAAGTGCCTTTCATTTGTAAAGTGAGAGGAGGTGGGTTAGGGAAGGGGAGCCGAGAAAGGCCATCCAGGCTGACTCCAAGCACATTCCCCGACTGAAGAGCTGGAAACCGATTCTTTTACCACTTTTTCTGCCTGTGCACCCTCTGGAAAGTCTTCCTGTGCCCGTCCCCTTAGCGGTCTGGTTTGAAACCAGCTGCAGTAGATGACTCTCCATCTTAGCATTCCAGGATCCATGTCTCGGACCAACACCTGTGTTGAGGCTCCACCTAAATCCCAAGTCACCCTCTCCCTGCCCACTGCACATCCAGGCGGCTCTAACTGGGCCCTGAGCAGAGAGCCCCGCTCGCAATTTCTGTAGGAGCTGGAGGGGAGCAGAACATGGCACCACGCAGTGTGACTGTAGTGGTTCAGGACGTGCCCTTCTAAAAGGTGCCACTTCGGTATGTTATTTTGAGCTGTAGGTACTTGGAAAACAGCAAATGCAGAGAAGGCTTTCCCTGAACTCCTCGTATCTCCCTAAAGATAAATCCTTCAAAGGAACTCAACTGTCATAGATCCCCTCTCGGGAGTTTCATCAACCAGGGAAGATTGACTCTTGTCACAGGAGAAGAGACCAGAAGTAGACACGACACCTAGACAAATTTTGTCACAAACTATCATACCTCCCACCTCTTCTCCTAAGGGCCCATTCATCTTCCTAAAAACTATTTGCTCTCCCTCAAGAGCCCTACATCCCCCTTTCCCTTTCCATATTAAGATGCTATTCAAGTTAAAATTCTAAAGCTATCTCTTTGAGTTATTCATATTTTATTGGGTCTCTCCGATATATACATTATGTATACGTCTTACACAAGCACAGGCGTCAGACAAGAGTGCATTTTATCTCCCTGTTTAGTCTGTACAGAGAACGGATCATATGAAAAGCCAGCCTCGACTCAGAGGAAGGAGGAGTGGAAATTGGTGTTGGTAGACGGAATATCAAAAACTTAAGGTAGGCAGGTGACACCTTCTCACTGGCAGAGAGTAGTGGGAATTTGAAACGATTTCTGATGAAAGTGAGGGGGGAAAAAAGTGCCAAAGCAAGACTGAATCTAAACACCAAGAAGACAAAAACCATGGCTACAGAAGAAATACGCAACTTTCACATAGACAATGAAGACGTCGACACTGTTAAGAAGTCTGCTTACCTTGGTTCGGTCACAGTTCAAAAGGAGAGTGAAGCCAAGAAATCAAGAGAAGGCCGAGACTCAAAGGGCAGCAGTGGGAAAACTAAGAAAGATCATCAAGAGCAAAGGGGTGTCCTTAGAGACCAAGGCTAAGACCATTCTCACCCTCATATTCTCAATTACTATGCATGGATGTGAAGGTTGGACAGTGAAGGAGGCTGATAGAAAAAACTGATTTATTTGAGATATGATGTTGGAGGAGAGCTCTCTGGAAAGCCTGGACCACTAGAAAGATAGACAAATGGGTCCCAGAGCAAATTAAGCCTGAAACATCGCTGAGGGTAAAAACCATAAAACGGAGGCAGTCCTGCTTTGGGCACCTCATGAGAAGATAGGGTTCTTTGGAAAAAATGATAATGCCGAGAAAAATAGAAGGCAGCAGGAAATGAGGAAGACCAGAGATGAGGAGGATAGACTCCATAAAAGAAGCCTCAGGCATGAGTCTCCAGGGGCTGAGCAGGGCTCCTGAGGACAGAATATTGTGGGCATCACTTATTCATAGGGTCGCCGGGAGTCGGAGCCAGCTCAACGGCCCACAGCACACACACGTTAGTTAATAAACTTCTGCTTGTTTTTTCTCTTATTCAGCTATGTTTTGTGACAGGGATCACAGCTAAGGATTCAGAAAGGCAGAGGGGAAAACAGTTCTTCCTCCCCTCCAGAGACTTTTCACACTTGACACAGAACACTCAACGCAGTATACCACTGTGTTTGCTATTTTCTCCTGAGTTGGATTTTACTACTTGATCTGATTCATACACACATGACCTCTTTCCGGAGTTTCAAAGCTGAAATGACACTTTAGGCCGCTGAGTTGGAAATTGAAACACACACACACACACACACACACACACACACACACACGCACACACACTTTTATTTTTTGGTCAAAGAGACAGGCCTGGCGCGCATGCCCACCAAGTTCGGTGTCTGTCCTCCTGGCATCCTTTAAGCCAGGCGGCCCTGTCAAGCCTTGGATACTGTATGGGAACATGGAAAGTGGGTCATGACCACAGGCTGGCAGTTGTCAGCGTAAATCAGTTGTGGGGAGATCAAACCCGTCACCCACAAGGCAGCAGCCACGTGGACACCCACATGGCCACGTGGCCTCCTTTTCGGAGGCTGAAACACAAGCCGCATTCCCGAGGAGTGCATTTTATTACAACCACCGAAATGCCTGGAGTGGTTTCTCTCTTTCTTTGAAGTTAGCAGCTCTTTAAGGGGAAGGTGAAGTCCGTCGAAAGCCCTGGATGTTGTCCAGCTACGCCATCCATCTTTTACGAGATGGGGGCAGGCTAAGCGTCTCCCGTGATTTATTAAAAATGGGGGCCTGAGAGGCTGCCAGCTCTTCCTGGGTTTCTCTTGGTCTCAGGAAAGACTGATAGCTGTCCTGGCTGAGGGCTCTGAAGTGTCCAGCCGGGCAGGAGGGAGGACATGGTGGTGTGAGTGGTTCGCGGAGCAGGATCCTCTGTAGGGGAGGGGAGTGGTTTCAGACTGGGTCCAGTCTGTTGCCTACAGACCCCTGGTTCATCCACTCTGAGGCTACAAGTCTTTGAGGCTGTTATTTGTGCTTCTGAATTCCCTCGTGGGTCAGGCCGCGGTCAGACACAAAGCGGCGACCACATCCTTTCCTGCCTCCTTCATTCCCTTTCTCCTGAGGGCCTGTGACTCTGGTCCCATTTACTTTCCTCTCTGCTGCACCTTGCCATCTTCTCTTCTTGGAAAGCAAGGTCACTGCTGAGCCTTGGAGCTGGAGATGTCAGACAGCCACAAATACGGGCACCCACGGTGCACCATTTCCATCTTCATTCCTATGAATAACCATATATATGGGCCAAACCAAATGGCACAGCCGAGCAGAGCCGGGCACGGATGACTCAGGCATGGAGTGGGAATCAGTCCCTTCCAGCCCTGAGTCTCTGCTCTATTTCTAACTCGGATCAGATTTGGAATGAGTCAGGGTACAAGTGCCAATCTATAAATGCATGTGCTATTGGGAGGAGTGGCTTGGGGGCTCAGAAAGCTGGTGGGTGACCCCAGCTCAGCTCCCTCGAGACACAGGTATCACCTGTGCTTCTTCACTAGTCTTTGGAGGAGCCCTCTATGCTGCTGTTTACTGAGCTCCAGAGTCTACTGAGCTCTGCTAGGAAAGGACCTCTGTGGGCCCAGCCTTGGCTTTCATGAAGCTAGTGTGCCCTGAACTCCCCTTTCGTGCCAGGTGCAGGGGAATTCTGGCCCAGGTTAGATAAGACCCTGAGTCCCACCCATACCTGGTTTAGGTGATTTAGATGATGAGATCTGGTATTTTATGAGGTGACGATATTTAGATGAGTTTTTTTTTTTTTTTTTCAGATTTACAGGTGATGCTGGCATGGGTTAAGACTTTTGGAGATACTGGAATGAGGTGAACGTATTTTGCATATTAAATTGGGGGGACAGAGGTGGACTGTAGTGGGTTTAATAGTATTCCCTCAAAATTCAGGTCCACCTGGAGTCTCAGATGTAGACTTACTTGGAAATAGTCTTTGCAGATATAATTAACAGATTTTAAGATGAAGTCATCTTAGATTTAGAGTGGGCCCTAAATCCAAGGGAAAAAGAGAAAAGAGAGAGAGATTTGGACACGAGAGGAATGTCAAGAGCCACCAGAAGCTGGAAGAGGCAAGGAAAAGGTTTTCCCTAGAGCCTTCAGAGGGATCATGGTCCTGCCAATACCTCAATTTTGCAATTCTGGCACCAAAATGTGAAAGAACAAATTTCTGTTGTTTTAAGGCACATGGTTTATGGTAATTCAGTTCAGTGGCTCTAGGAAACTAATACAGAGTGTGGTACAGTGTCATGGAGAACTCACAGCCATGCCAAAGGCAGGGCTACTGAGAAGTCCATCATCTGTGCAGGCAGCAGGGTACCATCAGAGGCAGAAGTCATTGGTGGCTTCCCAAAAATAGGCCAGGTAGTAGCTTGTGAGGCATATTGGGGGAAGCTGAATGCCAGCCGAGGCTGGGCCTGGGGTTGCATACAGTTGGGGCCACAGCAGGGTGTCATGTACGGAAGCATAATGGGAAGGGGTTGGGCTCGAGGATAAGGTAGACTTGACATTGCCATTTAGTAGATGTTGGGTCTCAAGCGAGTTCTTTGACTGCTCCGGCCTTGTTTTTCATTTTTGTACAGTAAGTGCCATTATACTTACCTGTCAGGGTTGAGGAAGGAGGAGATGAGGCGTGTACTTGGCACATAGTGGGTATCTCATTGTTAGGCCCATGCTGCTGATGCTAACTTATGGGATCCGGGGTGAGTCCACTCTGGGGTCTCATTTTCATCCTCATAAAGCCATTGCTACAGCCGCTTCTTGTACTAACCACTCTGCTCCCAGCACTTGCCCCATGCCAAGGGCTGTGTCAAGAACTCCTCATACATTATCTCATTTAATCCTCACCACAGCCCTGGGAGCTATTATTAACTCATTTTACAAATGAGGTAACCGGGGCACGAAAATTTTAAGTAATTAAGATTCAACCCCAGCAGGCCTGTGTAATTCCGAAGCTGGAGCTGCTTAGCACTGTAATAAAGGCCACTGGTGTTTTCATGGTCACAGGTTTTGTTTTCGTTTGTGTTGAAAGCTCTGTTCCTGGGCCTGACTCCATTGTCACCTGAGAAGTCCTAGGCCCGCTGGTTTGGTTGGGAAGAACCCTGCCTGTGAAATACAAGAAGATGAGCTGAAGAAACCTTGGGGTCACCTCTTGAGGGAGCAGCACCCCAGCACTGACAGGTTTTTGGACTCCAAGGCTGCTTTGACTCACAAACCCTGAGAGAGGAGTAGGCCCTGGGGACTCTGCCCAGGAGGCAGACAGCATGGCCCAAGGCGACCATGAAGCTTTGGCTGCAGGCAGCTGCCTCCTCACTGGCCTCCCTGCTTCCTCCACTGCCTCCCTCCAGGCTATTCTTGACACCAGAACGATCAAATATAACCTACTGCTGTTCTGCTCAAAACCTACCATCTTTTCCCATTTCGCTGCTAGTGAAGCCTCATGCTTATTGTGGCCTGCCTGCTAGATGTCTGAGATCTGACCTCACCTCCTCTTCTATCCCGCATGCCCACTTAGCTCTGGCTGCACTGTCCGCCCTGCTCTTGCAGACCACTCGAGGCCCACTCCTGCCTCAGGGCCTTTGCATTGGCTATTCCCTCTGCCGGGAGTATTCTTCCCTTCTATATCTACAAGGCATACTGATTCCCTTTTTTCAAGTCTTTGCTTAAATATGAGGCCTTTCCTGTGCACCCTAATTAAAGTTGCAACCTCCCCTCCCCTAACCCCCAGCCCCAGCAATACCTACTCCTCTTTCTGCTTTAGTTTTCTCCATGGCTCTGATCCCATTTGACATTCTATAGTTTGGGTTATGTATTTGTTTATCTCTTATATCTATCAATTTTTGCTTGGGTGAAGTTCTGAGTAAAAGCTCTGCAGGACAGGAAATTTTGTATGTTTTGCTTATTTCTATACAATCTAGTGCCTACAACACTGCCTGGTTCACAGTAAGTGTTCAATAAATATTTGCCAAATGAATGAATGAGAACTCTAAGATATTGTCTGGCATGGCACATGGTACATGCTCAGCAAACAGGACTATCCTCTTGTCCTCCCAAGGTGATAATAAATTTAAAAGAAAGTTTGCTGAGATCTGGGGACACAGTTATAGAGACATTTGCAAACCACCCTGAATCTGAGTACTGGGTAGTGTTCAGTACCTACCCACAGTAAGCACTGCACTTGCCCTCTCCATAAACTCTCTTCTCTCTAGTCTCCAGGCCTTTGCATGTGCTGTTCTTACATATCCCTTCCTCCAGGAAGCCCACCTTGACTTCCAGACTAGGTCAGGTCTCCCTTACTGGTACTTTCCCAGCACAGCACTGCTCCATATCACCTGTTAATTTTTCTATCTATCCTATTAGACTGTAGGACAAGCACCAGAGCTGGACCTCACACATAGTAGATGCAGTGACTTTTTGGAAGAGTTTATAACACAGGGGCCAGAAAATTTTGCATCTAAGGACACAGCCTTAGATGATTAATCTGGATGCTTTGAGCTTATGAGTGCTGCTTCCATCCTTGCCCTGCCTTGGGGTCAGCATGATGGATAAATGTCCCAAATTGTTGGTGAAACACAGATGACTATCCAGAAAACACTGCCTCCCCCGCATCTCCCCTGAGATAGAGGCTTCAGGCCACAGCAGCTTTTATTAATATTGGTCTTCCTCTTCCACATCCCCCACCCAAATGACTGCCCTTAGTGGAGGCTGGAGAGAGAAAAGCTTCTCTCAGAAAGCAGCCTGAAAGGCCGATGGGAGGGTGCTAGGCAACTGGTCAGGAAGCAAATACTGGCCTCATCTCTGGGGCCCCACCAGACACTGTGCAGCTCAGGTCTGGAGTCCTTTGTCTGGATGAGTTTCCATTTCATTAGATTCCCCACCTGATCTACGTGTGGGGCTATGGGAGGCAAAGAGGCTGTCAGCCTGCAGGCAGCTAGGAGCAGGACAGAGCCATAGCACCAAAGGAGGTGGGGTGGGTCTCCCACCTCCCGTTCCTGGTGGGCCCTTGCCCTGCTGGTGTCCTCCAGGCATCCTCCCTCCATAAACACAAATCAAGATGCTCTCACAGCCACGTTTTTTGTCCTCTTCATGACCAGTTTTCTCTCTCTCCTCTAAATAAATAAATAAACAAACAAACAAGCAAACAAATAAATAAATAAAGCATTGAAAACAGGACTTTGGCGTACCAGTATCTGAGGATTTTAGCTCTTCAATTAACTTGACCATTCATAGAGAGCCTATTCTGCACTACTAATGAGACACTGGAACCAGAGTTACCTCAGTTACCACCCAGACCAACCCTGGGGTATTGAAGTCATAGATCTTCTTTTGTAGACCAGGAGACTGAAGCTCAGGCAGCCTGAGACAGATGTTCGAGGTCACACAGCTAGCAAGTATTTAAATCCAGGCTCCCTCATTCTGTCCTCTTCGTATTCAAATCATCCTGCTGCTCTTAAGAGTTGCCCCTGTTTTACACATAGGATAACTGAGCATTGGGTACTTAATTAATGACTTGGTTCCTGGACAAAAGAAGAGGCAGGAAAAACCACAAAACAAAACACATCACCCCAGTGAAGAGGATGCTTCACCTCTTCCTCTGCTGCTTCCTTCAGTTGGTGGGAGCTTCGTTCATGCACCAGTCAGCCTTTTTCCTCAGGCCCCTCACCTGTCCTTCTCTGCTGTCTCACCACAGTGGGGGAGGCCTATCTCATTTCTGTGCTGCCTGATGATGGGTGAGTCTGTACAATTCTAGTATTCAGTATTAGTTTCCGAGTCATCTTCCCACAGATATAAACCATTCCTTGTCTAGACCTTACTGGTTGTAAGGGAAACATTTCGGTTTCTATGTTATTTACTCTTTTTTTTCCCCTTATTTTTCAAATGGTTTGGAACCTGAGCAGGAAGAGAGAGGGCTGCATTTATTGGACATTCTAGAAGACCCTAACAGTCTTTTGATCTAATTCCATTCTGTTCAATCCAGAACACCTGCTTGTACATCCAGCATACACAGAGGTTGGGATGCTACCATGGAGTTCTCTCAAAAAGTGGAAGGCATGCTACCCTTTCCCCTGGGCTTTGCCACCAAGTAGGCGAGGCCGGGTTGAGCCACAGACATGTCTAGCAATGCTAAGGCAATGCTCTGGAATGCCTTCGCTAGGCCATCAGGCAAGCATGGAGTGATCAATTTAAATCAATGTCCTAGGTGATAGTGGCCAGACGTAAAAGGAAACCCAATCTCAAAATATTGAAACACAATATAAATATTCTCCACTTTTATTCTGAACATATAGAAAACGGAATTTATTCTTTCTTCAATGAATCAGAAAGTCTTCCATGAGTTTAGGGAAATCACAGCTGCCTGTGTTGTGCAGCTAGTGCTACATCCAGGTCTTTCTCAGTTAATCTTCAGCCTGCACAGGAGGTTTTGTTATCCCCATTTCACAGATAAAAAAAAATGAGGTTCAGAGGACTTTAGTAACTTCTCAGGATGACTCAAATTGGATTTAAAGCCAGTCTGTGTGGCTCTAAAGCCAAGTCCATCTTGGCACACCACGCTGCCTCTCAATAAACATGAGAGCATTAAATCCTTGACATTCATGAGAATAATCCCCACACCTGTGGGAGCTCCCAATTTACAAATTCCACTTTAGCATATAATCGCCTCCATAAAACATCAATTTTCTAGCTAAGGTCCATCCCGTTTGCTCCTACTTCCGACACCGGCAAGGGCGGTTACAGCTCACTTTCAGGGGGCTGCCATGCAAGGAGGGTGGGCAGAGAACGAGAGGGCTGTGGCGAGGGGGGCGTGCCAGATGTCTGACTTCCCTATGAGTTGAGCACTTGCTGTCACACACCAGCCCAGCTCCCTGGGGCACATGGCAGAGAGCATGAGAACATGATATGCCTGTTCCAGGGGTCAGATGGCCATGTCCCACTGCTGAAAACACGCAGATGTGCACACACGCCTTCCGCCGACTTGATTCTGGGCAGAGACACAAAGCAAGGCTGTTCCCCGGAGACAGGCAGCAGATGATGGAGTTTCCCAAAGCACCATCTGAATTGAAATTTTAGGATGCACGTTGATAGATATTTTGATGTTTAAATAACTAAGCGTTTTATAATGACTGTTTTAGATAAGTCTAACTAGGATAGCAAACCCTGATTTCATAGATAATATGGCTGATTTTCTATTGATAGTAACGATGCACAGTTTTCTCTGAAAATATATCAAAATAAATAAAATGAGTCAGCTCAGAGGAAAATATTTAGTCCATGGCCATGCTGTAGTACTTGGTGAAACCCCCGAAGATGGTCTGCGGGTGAATAAAACGGAATATCCTGGCTGTGAGGGTCCGGTGTGGGCATCTGGGAGACATGGGTGGGGAAAAGCCTGAGGCCGCTTCCTGGAGGGGTCTGGAGCTTCAAAGACTGGGCTAGCTGGTGTTCTGGCTGGGAGTAATTATGTGTGGGAACAGACTGTGTGCAATGTTGAGGGAATTCAAAGTACAGGAATGATCCCTTCGGGAAGAATGAAACAAGTCTTCTTTGAAGAAGTGAATATAAAAACAGGACCCATTCCTGCTACAATCAAATGCTCTCCTAGGGCTTTTTTTTGTTTTTATAACTTTTTTCATATGGAAAAATTTCAAGCATAAGCAAAAGTAGAGAGAATAGTATAAATAATTCCATATTCCCATCTCCAGCTTCTTCCCGACCGTTTTTACCCTCTCCAGGAAGGATCGCCTAACTGGGAGTTGGGGATCTGCGTTCTAGTTATAACTCTGCCACAGTTAGCTCTGTGACTTTGGACAAGTCAGTTAACCTCTCCGAGACTCTGTTTCCTCTTAAGTGACATGAGGGGGATGGCTCGGTTGATCTCCCAGTAACCTCCTGTCACTCCAAACCACTTCTATGAGTTTATAAAACAGCAGCCAATAATGCAAAGTGCTGGGTTAAATGTGGCGCTGAGCAAATTGAACTGGCCAAGTCTTTCAACCCATAACCTTTGGATAACCTTTCCCATGGAGTAAGTCTCAGGAAGTATGGGGACATGCTGCGTGATTCTGTGAGGACAGACACCCTTACCAGGCCAAATACACTGAGATATGTTCTGACCTGGAATGAAGGAAGAGTCAGAACAAAATCATTTTTATTTGAAATGCTATGGAATAATACTGGCTTTGTATTGGCAATATTTGGGGACAATGGTCTATTCGTCTCCAATTCACACTGGAAAGGTAGGTTAGGTGGCCATCTGTTGATTTAAGAAAGCCATGTGGACCCCAGGACTGGAAAGTGATGCCCCCCTGGGAAGCCCGTGAAACCCTGATTTGCACAATTGTGTGACTCTTACTGGTGACAGCGATCAGATCATTGTTTAGGTGAGTAAACTCATATAAAACACTTAGCACAGTTGCCTGGCATAGGTATCGGGCATAATTCTTATGATTTCTATTTGCCACACAGATATTTAACTAACGGGTTTAAGTGTACACATGTAAAGCTCACACACATGCTCAGTGTTGGTAGCAAAGAAGTGAAAGAAGGCGTATCAACCACTTTGCTCAGATAATCTGAACAACACCCAGTGGGGAACTCAGCAGCTGTTAATCCCAAAGAATCACCTGTTGCCCCCGACACCTGCTGCCCGCTGAGCTCTCCAAGGGCCTCGCATACAGTCCTGTGCCTTCCACACACAGCCTTCGGCCTTGGTGACAGTGAGCCCTCCCACTAAGCCTGCCTTTCTCACTGGTTCAGCCTCTCTGCTCCGGCGAGAATGCAGAGGAGAGAAATGGGGTAGCACAGGCTGGGAGTGAGAAGCAGCAGAAAGAGAACATAGCAGGGAGGGAGTGGCTCCGAGTTCCGGTCTCTGTTCTGCCAACGTGAGATCTTGGGTAAGACCCTCTTTCGCTCAGTACTACTGGTCTCATGCGCATAACAAAAGGGCTGAACAAGGTCACAGGGGAGCATTTTTAGCATGAAAATAGTCTATTCTATGAACATTATGATGTAGTAACTGCATTGCTATATGTCAGAACTGTAACAACGCATAATAATCATACGTACTGTAGACTCCTAACCAGCCCTGATTCCTGGGACTGCCTCGTTACAGGTTTTATTTACTCCTTAATTCATTCTCACTGGGCTAGATGCTAGGAACAGGGTTTCTGTCTTTGAGAAGCTCATAGGCAACCGGAAGAGACAAGGAAAAGATCAATCAAGTGCAGTGAGAGCCATTACGAAGATAAAAACGGGTGTTTGGGAAGTCCAGAGGAGGCAGCTATGATCCCAAAGGGGCTAGAATTTTGGCTTCCCTCTGGTTTAAACATCTGCTCTTCCTCACTGAGTCAATATGGAAATATTTACTCATTCAACAAGTGCTTGTTGAACTTCCACGGAGCCCCAGGCGCTGTACTGGGTGCTCTGTGCAGGCCCTCTAGGCATAACTGCCTGAGGGGAGGCAGGCAATACACAGGAAAGCAACAAGAACGTGGGTCCAGACTGTGTGTGGAGCTATGAAGGGAAGTCAGAAAGGATACGAGAGAACGTCAGAGACAGATGTGCCTTAACGATCTGGAAGGCCTCCTTGAGGACCTGACTGCTGAGCTGGAAGCCCAAGGGCGAGATGGAAGCGTCCAGGTGAGGAGTCAGGGAAGAGCACTGGGGACAATGTGGGCAAAGATGCAAAGAGCCTGGGGGCTCAAGAAACCCGGAGGCCATGTGGCAGGAACTGGGAGAGTGAGGGCTCTTGTTGATGGTTGTGGCACCAGGGTGAGGTGGGTCCCCCACCAGGAGTCCAGGAAGATGCACTGAAGGGGAAAGCAGGAGAGTGAACGGATCCGATTTACCTTTTTAAAAAGCACTTCAGCACCCATTTAGAGGACAGGATGGAGGTGGCCCCGTAAACTCAGGAAGGCCAGTTTAGAGGTGGCTGTACCCTCCTCCCAGGGATACATGTTGAAGGAGGGCTTGGCCAACCAGGTTGATGGATAAGATGTGGAAGTGGGAGGAGGGAGAGAGAGAAATGAAAATGACTCCCTGCCCTCTGGTTCTTGGTATGAGCTTTATACTGAGAAGAAAAGGCAGGGAGAGAAAAAGAACATTTCCAGGCTCGCAGGCTTCCATGAAGGCTGAACGAAAGGATGTGTAAAGAACACCTAGGACTAGTAGGAACTCGATAAATGCCTGTCCCTTTAATGCAGTGGAGCAACTTTACTAAAACTCAGACAGCCCTGGCAGACAGAGTGGGGTCTGGATTTAGCCGGGCGAACAGTGGGCTTGGTGCCAGGAAGCCCAGCAATGGAACAGTGGGCTGACTCTTGCTCAGGAGGAACTAAGGCACACCTCACACCTGGCCCAGGTGAGGTCAGCCAGTGAGGCTGGTGAAAACGCCTGCCGCGAAGAGCAAGTGTATGTTGCTTTACTGTTGACAAAGCGCTTGTGCTGTACATTATCCCATCTGATTCCTACGACCCCATGGAAGCAGAGCCATATTCTCAATTTTAGGAACAGGGAAGCTCAGGTTCAGAGTGCATTAGGGACTTGTTCAAGCTCCTATGGCATATCAAGAGCAGCACCTGGCCTTTCTGATTCCCACTGAAGGTTCCCCAGTTCAGCCAGTTCATCCATCCATTAGCCACCACAACACAGGCCTGGGACCTAGAAAGTTTTCAAGAGCCTATGAGAAACCAAATTGGGGCCTGAAAAAAATGCATTGGTTCCAAAGTACAAAAAGAAAAGGGCAGAAATGAAGTAAAACAAGGTAGATAAGCAACTTGTAGTCAAAGAACCGCAAAGGCAGGATTTCACTAATCCCTTCCAAGGGTGTTACCACAAAAAATTATATTTCTTGTGGGATAAGGGGCTTGTATTAATGTGTTTGATACAAAGCGAGGTTTGGTGCCACATATGAATGTCTAGGGCCTCGGAAATCTTAGGTGTCCAGCTGTCGGGTCTCCCTTGGATCTTTTTTCTAAGTTTATTTGGTTTTCATGAAATGCTGTAAATCCAGAAAAACACTTGAAATCGTCTCAGGTTTTGAACGTACCTGTATTTTTGGGAGGGAATGTCTCCAGATGGCAGGGAAATGAGACAGGGAACAGAGTGGCTTCCGGAAACCCAAGTGGGAGGGCCCACCTGTGCCCCCTGGCAGCCAGGAGGCCAAGAAGGAAGTGACGTGGCTAAAGGAGCTCCCCACGGCTCCCTGGGGGGCAGGAAGCTTAAGTCTACTAAGCCAAGAGCAGCTTTCTGGGCCCGTGTGTAAGGAGAGGGAGGGTGAGTCTCACCAAACAGCAAAGGCAGGTAAGTTTTGGTTTCACAGATCACACAGTAAGTCGTCTCCCCCACAGACCCCCATGCAAATCACTGGCCCCAGAATCTCAGTTCTGCCAAAGGCGGGGTGGGCCTGTACCCAACAGGCTGTGGAAGAGGCAGAACTCTCCAGACTCTCAGAATGTGGCTAATGAGCCATAAGCTTGTGGCCTGTGGCCCATCAGCCTGTAGCCGGGGAGGTGGGACTATTGGGAGAAAACAGTGAGTATGGCTAATCGAGAAGTCACAGGGGCTGAATCTGGAACAGGGCTTCTTGGGGCCAGACTCTCCCCACCCCAGGAAGCAAGCCTGCCTCCGATGCTTGCTATGTTGATGTAGGCAAATCACCTACCCTCCCTGAGCCTCAGTTTCCTCATCTGTAAAACAAACGAAACTGCAGCGATCTACTTCCCTGGGAAGGAATATGTAGTAGTTCCCCTTTATTGGTGGGGAATACGTTCCAACACCCCCAGGGGATGTCTGAAACTGGATAAGGGGGACGACTGTACCGTGTTTAAGTGACAAGGCACCTCAGGGGTACTCCAAATTTTAGTTTTCTTCCCCTGACACTCACCCAAAGGGAGATGTCTCGTTGTAGAGGAGCCAGGAAGGGCAGACAGCCAGCCGTGGACCTGGAGGCCAGAGCCAGGATCACTTTGCCCACGTGGGCTGCTGGCCTCCTCTCTCAACTCCAAAGACCAGCCAGCCCGATGTCACAAACCCATGTCCAGGGAGGCCTGGGGAGATTGTGCTGATAGCTCACAGCCACCGTGGCTTCTAGACTGACAGAACATTCTCCGAGTGGACCAGGCAGATGCCTGGAGTGCGCGTCCTGCCCCCCAGTCCTACCTCTCCCTGCCCACTCACGGTGTCCTCGGCAGGTCACCATTCCTCGGTAAGCTTCATTTTTTTCATCTTGTACGATGAGGGGTTTGAATTGCATTTGAACTACACGGGTCGTTTTTATATTTTTGTTTTATAGTAGGAAGCATTTTAATTTTTTTTAAAAGAAGCTTCACATTGTACCTGACATTTAAAACAGATTAAAGAGTGGAGGGAGCTCTGAGCCTCCTCATTCCCCAAGGTGACCCGAGGCACCTCCATGGAACCCTACAGCTCCAAGGAACAGACTGAAAAATTCTGGCAAAAGGCAGAATTTGCTAGCATCTCTGAGTTTAAAGCTGTATGTGATTGGAGTTAGATGAATTGGTGCTGATGAATATGCATTTCAAATAGTTATGTATAAAAATATATTTGTGTGTATGCTTTATTTCCATTTTTAACCTGCAGATAGACAGCCAGATTCTTAATGTTTGATGCCTACTTGTTACTTTCTTGATGTCGAATTCGTTGCACAATTATATTTTGATGAGAGGTTGACTTCGTATTTGTAGTCAGTTAAAAACGCTTTGACTATGAGAGAGAAATAAAGAGACAAATTCTAAATTAAGTATTTCTAAGGTGTCTCACAGCTCCAGAAAAATCTCAAAATCTCAAAAATGATATCTTTTTCTTGTGATCAGGTTCTGGGGTCCCAGAAAATCAGGGCAAATGCTGTTGTTTAAGAGCCAGGGCAGGAAAGAGAATAGAATCAGCTATAGTTGAGCACCTGCTACATGCCAGGTCCCATCTTTATACCTTATGTTAGTTAATTCTTTGACTTATGTAAAGAGGGTGTAAGTATGATTATTCCCGTTTCACATATGAGGGAAACTGAGGCTTAGAGGGACAAAGTGACTTACTTACCCAAGGCTATATGTCTAATAGGTTCAGGATTTAAACTCAGATCTGTACGCAGGCTGTGCTTTCTCCCCTCCACGTTGTTTCTAAAGGCAAGAAGTCCCTCTGATTTTAGTACGTAGTCACTGAGTTGTATGAAAAACAATCCCTGTTATTGACCTGCAGGTTCTTTTTTCACATCTGGCTCTCCCATCTATTACTAATGCAGGAACCCTGTGAGGTAAGCAGGCCAGGTACCACCGTGCCCACTTTTCAGACAGGGAAACAGACTCTGAGAGATGGAGCGACTTGCCTACGGTCCTGCAGCGTGGGCAGACCTGGAGCTTTGCTACTCCCGTCTGAACCTTCTCTCCGTCAGGAGCACGAATCATACATCACAGGGCTACCTAGCTCCGGAAGTTCATGCTCCTCTCTTTAGCAGAACTTATTTTGTTTTCAAAGCGCACCCAGTTTTTCACCACTGCAGGCTTTTCAGTTATTAGGCATTCAATTTCCCTTTAGTTCACCATTTATCTACTTCTGCTTTCATTTTTTAAGAAGGGAAGGAAATGCAAATGAGCAAGTAAATGTCATGCATAATGCAACCGGCCCTGCTACAAATAGCCATTGTTACAGTCCACTCCATTCGAGGACAAATTGGTCTACAAGGACCTGACACACCTCTCTGGATGTGTTTAAACAGGTCCAGCCTGGAGACCAGATTTCCTGTCCATGCCTGCCTACAGAGAACAATGGCAAAAATGTACTTTTGTTTAGTCTGCCACTCCCAAGGTTAGCAGGTTGGTTAAAGTCTAGACTGTTGTTTCTCTGAGCAGCAGGAACATGTGTTTGCAGAGACTAGCGATGGCAGCACAGAGGTTCTGACGCTGCTCATGTAGTGTCGCCTGATATGGCCCTCTTCATTCTTGGCCTTAGCTCCTGAACTACCCGGCCTGGTGAGTCCTTTACACCGCACCCTGTTTTTTGACTCTCCGAGCTGGAGTTTTGCTACTCTCCCTTCTGGTATGTCTTCGCCCAGATCTTTGACTTGTTATGTGTTCTCTTCCCTACTTCCAAGAATTTGGCTCTTCATTGGGCCATGGCTGTGTCTCTCCATTTTAAGAACACATTCATGGGTGCCTTGGCATCTTAGATTTAGCGAAGACACCCCTGCCATCTATCCTCTGCCTCTACCAGGTCTGACTTGTTCTGGTGGGTGGAACTCAGATACACCTGGATCCTTCAATACTCATGTTGAGTTTTTACCACTGATGCATGCCGGGCTCTGGGCTAAGTCCTTTTGTTTATTAGTTATCATCTCAGTCAGTACTCCTACCCCTGTGAGATAGTTAATATAGTATTTCCATATTGCAGTTGAAGAAACTGAGCCTCAGAAAAGGTATAAAATTACCCAAGATCTCTCAGTTCACAGGGGACAAAGCTGGGGTTTAAACGCAGGTCCATATGTTTTTAGCAACACACAATCCTGCCTCCCAACCAGTAGATTTAGCCTCAGGAGCTCAAGAACAAACAGATGTATCACCGACTGTGGTCTCTAGCTTCATTTCAGTCATTAGTATACACAGACACAAGCACATGTGCACACACACATGTGCATACATGCAAATGCCACCCCTCATTTGTATCATTGAGGGTTACGTGAATTACATCAGAGGTGAAAATAAAAAATTACCATCAAGTCAGCATTATTAATGCCTCATGGAACACATTCCACCTCTAAATAATTAGGCTGATGAATATTCTTGCATTTCTTTTCTTTTTTTCCGCTTATTACCACAGATGTTTACAAGAAGAAACAAGGGTTTTTGCCTATGCAGCATTGATTGGTGTTTGCTGGCAAACATGATTCCCTTTGGATGAGCCAGCCAGCCAGGGGACTCAAGGTTGAGGTGGAGTTCAGGTTGGGAAAGATTTGGGGAGAACAGGTGACCATCCGACCCTTGAGACTCTAGTTTTCATACAAAGAGGAAATGCGGATCTGAAGATTTTAAAAATAACTGAAACGTGTATTCTTTTTTTCCAGGAGCCCTGGGTCTCCCAACTCTACCATGTGGGAGCTGGCCTGATCTCTGGGGACGTCCTAGCTCCAAGATGTTGAGCCCATTGGACTGGGGATCATTAGGTGAGAAAGCATGCTCAAATCCACCCAGGATTTGTACAATTAAGCCATTTGTAGGTTTCTATCAGTAGGTGCATTCCCACGACCTTGTTTCCCCTAATTTCTGTGTTTTGAACTGAAGAGCAGCTATAGAAGCAGGACACAGATTTTTTTCGTACAAGTTTTCCAAAACGATTTCTGTCAAGTTGGTAATGGTTTCACTAACAGGTGCTCTGGGGCTTGGAGGCATTGCCCACCAGCTGAGAACATCACAGCTTGAGCTGGAACGACTCAGGTAACTATTCCAGAAGTGGCACCGGCCTGCAGAGAAGCAGAAGGGCCAGGTGAGTTTTTAGGATGTAGTCTTAAAAAATTGGGGAACACTGTTCCCAGGCATTTCTGTGAAACCTCTCACCTTCTCCCTACCTCCAGCTGTGCCTTCTCTAGTTCTGCCCCTGCTCTGTCACCAGAGTGATTGTCCTAAAATGCAATCTTAAACATGATTGTACTACTTTCCTTTCCCTCCTGGATGAAATCCTGCAGTAAGTCTCCTTTGCCTTCAGGACAAAATACAAGTTGTTAGTTTAGCCCCAAACCCTTCTAAGAGCTGGCGTTTGTCTCTCTCCCCCACCCTAACCCATGAAACCTCATGTGGGCTTTGAATGCACCAAGATTCCTCTCACCTCTAGGCCTTTGCCCATGCTGTTCCCTCTGCCTAGCATACCTATTTCTCTCTTTAATCCATCTGGCTGACTTCTACTCATACCTCAGGGTTTTTCTCAGGCATCACCTCCTTCGAGAAGTCTTCCTGATTGTCTCTCCCACTTCATAGGCATGAGAAATCTAATCTTTAACTTATTTTTTTTCCTTGCGAGCTTCCTATTTTAAAAAATATTGAGTGTATGGAAATAATGCTCACATTGCAACAATCAGTCAAAAAAACAGGACCTAAAAAAGCAGACAAAGTAGCATTATTTTTATTAACTACACAGACATGTGGGTACATGCAAAGCAAACAGACCCAAAGGAAGAATGCAAGAGCACCAACAGCGGTTACCACTGGCGGCAGGGCTTGGGGTGATTTTCATTTCCTTCCTTTAATGTTTACAAATTATCTACATTTTATATGACCTGGTTATTTTAATAATTAGACAAAATGGTATTTAAAAAATAGTTTCGCTAAACTGTGTGTGTGAATGGAAAGAGATGTAAAGATTTAGTTGAGGACTAAATCTACTGAAGGGAAGATGTCCATGACATATGATAACTCATAAGAGCAAGTTTTAGATTGATGTGTATAGTTCTGGGTTAAAAATATTCAAATAGGTGAATAGATGCTTACATATCCGTGCTTATACGTCAACAAGGAGTAACTTGTGGGTAGATAGTGATGGTCACAATAAGTTAAGAACGTTGGTTATCTCAGGGGATAGGAAGGGCAGGTGAGGTGAGGAGGCAGACGGTTCACTTTGCCTTTATTGATCTTTGTACCATTTTATTTCACTTGCTGTTGTGAGCATGTATCACTGTTGTGAATATTTAAAAAATCAAATAGAGAGTAAAAGACTCTAAGTAGCAGGCCGGACTAAGGTGCTTATAATTACTAATATAAGGTTTCAGGCAAGTCACAATGTTGCTTTGTTAGAGTAAATGTTAACACTTTCAATTTGGAAATTATTGTAAATTTAGAGAAAAACTGCAGGAATACTATGAAGAATAGGATAAAGAACACCCGCATCATAGCTTTACCTAAAATCACCTGTCATTACCATTTTGCCCCATTTACTTTATTTTCGTTCTCTGTTAGAGTCATATAGGTACTCTATGTAATTCATACTTAAAAAAAAAAAGCATTCCAGGTTTATATGTCATTATCTAATGCCAGACTAATTTCCATGGATCTAAGCCCACTTTACAAAAATACATAGTATTTCTTAGGCTACAGACATGCTAAATGTGTACAAAAATGCATGTAAAGTTGTCCTTTGCAGTATTATCTGCAGCAGAAAAGCTGGACACCACCAAAGGGTCTGACCCCCAGTACTGGTGAGACAAACGATGGCAAATCCACATAATGGCTTGCTCTGGAAGAATCAAAAACATTAGATGGATTTATGTGAGCCAATATGAAAATGAGCGCCTTAATATATGTGTCTTAATGTTTACTTAATATGTCCTAGATATATTAAGTAAAAAGTGCAGAACAAAGTATAGAGTATGAAATA
Organism: Cynopterus sphinx; assembly: GCA_030015415.1. Taxonomy (NCBI): domain Eukaryota; kingdom Metazoa; phylum Chordata; class Mammalia; order Chiroptera; family Pteropodidae; genus Cynopterus; species Cynopterus sphinx. The sequence goes on along the minus strand of CM057385.1, from coordinate 31,098,041 downwards.
TGAGCCCTGAAAAAAAAAGATAAAGAAAAAAAGGATAAATGCTGGAAAGAGACACAGGAAACTGCTGGTTTACTTCTAGGAAAAGGGCTTATTATACTGTTCCACACTCTTTTATCCTGTTTTAACTGTGTGCACGTACTACTTTCATGATAATACAGAAGCAAACTGATGTGAAAAAAATTTTTCCTGTAAGAGGAAATCTATTTCCCCTGCCCTCCGAGAATATCCCTCTGGGTTTTGGAATATGAAAGGAAGCCATTCCCAGTCTCCCTTGGGTTTGCTGGGTGGAGGTGATGGGCAGCCGTTTGCCTTCTGAATTATCTGGTAAGTAGCTCTTCCCCCCGTAGTCACAGATGCAGAGATGGGGACTGTCAGCCCCCTGGGCCTAAGCCAGCCCACAGATATGCCTCCTAGCATCACAGACTGTGCTGAAAATTGTGTCAACATTAAAAACATCTAAAGATTTCATACAGAAAAATCAGATCCCTGGACTATCTGGAGAAATCTGGCAAAACTGGGGCTATATTTGTGAGCGCGACCCTGGGCAGCAGCCAGGTGTGGGCTGCCCTTGGCAGGTGAGCGCACCCCATTGGCTAGGCCCCTCCTGATGGGGGTTGGGCGGTGTTTGCAGTGTCCGTGCTGACATCTCATGGGTGAGGCCCTGATCTGGGGGAAGTGGGATTTGAACACCTCTCCTTTTCAGGTTCTTCGTCCATCAGTACTTCCTAGTGGAGTCTGCCCAAGCATCTCCTAAGAAGCTCCACAGCAGGAGGAGGGCTTTTATCTCATACCTGTGTGGCATAGCTGAAGAGGCTGTGGCTCAGAGAGGAGAGGTAAATTCTCTGGGGTCACACAGCAAATTCATCTCAGGGGCACGACAAGAGCCCAGAGCACCAAACTCCCTCCCTAGTGCACGTTATGGAGAACGTTATTGTGTCCTACAGACCGACCAGCTTCCAGACTGGATATGACTGAGAGTCAGGGTGCTGGGCTCCCCATGAACACAACCCAGCCCTCCCTCTCTGGCATCACATCCTGAGTGAGGCAAAAGGAATGGCATGTGCGAGTGGCACCAAGGTCTTATAATCCAGAGGAAAGGGTTATAATAACAATGACAGCCACAGCTTCATTCATAGCCCACTTATCATGGTAGGCATACAGGGCAGAGGACAAGAGCACAGCCTGAATCGTTGCTTTCGTACTTACTATCTGGGTGACCCTGGGCAAGTTATTTGTCCCTCTGTCCCTCTGTTTCTTCGTTTGCTAAATTGAGATTGTCATAACAGCACCTACCTCAAGGGATTGTTTCGAGGATTAACTGAATGAATATTCGTGGCGTGCTCAAACCATGCCTGGCACGTAGTAAGTACTCAATGAGCGTCAGTGGATATAATTATTACATGGTAGGATTTTCCCTAAGTGATTTACATGCTTCATCTTCGTTCTCTCAACTGGAGTCGGGCAAATACATTCACTCCTTCCTTCATGCGACAGTTATTTATTGTCTTTATGCAGGCTGCTGTCTGTGGTGCTGGGAATATAGCATTCAAAACACAGAGAGCTTATATTCTGTCTGCCTTCGCGAAGTTTGCGTTCTGTGGGGGTGGGAGGACACAGATAATCAGTCCATCACTTAGTCAGCAGTCAGGAGTGGTCCATGCTGTGAAGGGGAATAACAGAGTGAGGGACAGAGAATGAGGCTGGGTGGGGAGTCGAGTGAGGGATTTCGAACAAGGTGACGAGGGAGGGCTGTTTCCATGAAGTCTATCTGAGCAGAGACCTGGTGAAGTGAGAGAGCGGCCAGCAGAGGAATGCGGGAAGAGAGGACCAGGGCTGCGACAGGCCCACTATGTGAAATGTTTGAGGAGCCCAATGGAGGTCTTCGAGGCCACAGCCTGTGAGCAAAGGAGAGAGAGTCCACACACAGGGCAGGGCGGGAGGCAAGGACCACGCCTTCTAGTCTGTTCTCTGTTTTACAGAAGCAACTCTCGTTCTGAGGTGACTCAGCTGGTAAGTAGTAGAACCAGAGATCTGAACCGAAGACAGTCTGGCTTCAAGGTACACGTGCTTAACCGTGGGTTATACACTGTCCTGGGTATGAACAGCCAGCAATACAGTGGGAGTCTAGGCCCCAGACTGTCTCCTGGGAAACTAGGCGCAGAGTACAGGACGGTGGAAGAGCAGGGAGCGTGTGTGAGTGTGTGTGTGCACGCGTGCACTCATCACACACGTACAGGGAAGAGGAGGACAGAACAGACGGGGCACTGTGTGTCCCAGTGCACCCACATTCACCTTGGCCGCTTCAGTCAGCCACTCTGGGAAATGGCGAGGGCTCAGGGTTTACAGGATGAGTGCCATTTGCCCCCCCAAACCTGTCAGCTCATGGACATTTCAGAGCTGACAGCTGTAAAACACCAAAGGCACTGAAGTAAAAACAGCACACTTCTAAACGCAACATCCTGTTTGGTAATGATGTATGAGGTCTCCATCGCTGGTGGCGTTATCTTACACGGCGATATACTGCATTGTCACAATTCACGCCGTCCGTCTGCAAAACCACGTCATAAAGCCCCGTGATTTACGGCAGAATCTGTGTATTATATATATATGTGTAGACACCACTGCCTGGCGTTTCACATGTGGTAACCGCGTGGTTTAGCAGTCTGGCCCAGAGCAACTCCCCGACCCGCTCCCCAAACGCAGAGCTCAACAGACAAAGTGAGGTGTGCATATCTCTGCCAGACCCCCCAAGCTGAACGCTAAAGTAAGGAACCAGCTGTATCTGGCTGGTAGAATAAGACAAAAATACTAAACCAGCAAGATTTAGTGAGAAGAACAGGGAGTCACCATCTGGAGACCCAGATGTGAGTCTGGGCTTTATCGTCTATTTTGGGGTCCTAGGCCATCTGACCACATGGCCCCTACTAAACGCCACGCACTGATGGAGACGGAGAGGACAGGCACAATCCTCCTTCCCGGGCAGTGATTCTCAAACCTTAGCGTGCGTACAAATCACCTGGTTCCTGTCAGACCACACGTGCTGGGCTCCTCCCCCAGAGCTTCTGAGCTGGGTCTAGGGCCTGAGAATTTGCATTTTGAACGTACTCTCAGGTGATGTTGATGCTGCTGGTCCTGGGTCCCCACTTTTGAGTCAGTTTGTTTCACCCAGCCCAGGGGACTTTGGGGGCCTCCGTACAGAAACTGAAGCTGATGAAACAACCTGCGCAAGGTATTGCAGCAGCAGAAGGCAGAGCTATAGATAAAGCCTAGTCTTCTGGACCCCGAGGCCAGTGTTCCCCCGCTGGGCTGCCCTGCCTGCACCTGACTTTGTCCCTACGCATACTCTAACCATGGGAACAACAGCAGCTGGTAAGGACGACAACCAGACACACACAGCTCCCAGAACCTGCCCTGAGCATTAGCTCTGTGGGGGCTGGTTGGAGCACTTGGCAGAGGCCACTCTGAGCTTCCCAGGGCTCCCCTGAAGGTCAGATGGAATCATCTAATGGCTTCTTGAAAGGAAAATGACGGTCTGATGGTTTTTTCCAGCTGAACCTCATCACCTCCAGCAGCCACACAATAGATCGCTGCCGCCAGGAGGCCGAGGAATACAGGTCTGTGTGGCCCTGCAAAGCAGGACGCTTCGTGGAGAGGTCATAAATGACTTATGGGGATCAAGGTAGCAGGCAGGGATGTCATGCCGGGCTGAGCCCCTGCAGGCAGAGATGCCGAGGAGACGCCTACCTCTCCCTGTCCCAGTGCCTTCCCGCCTATTTCCTCAGGGAGAGCCCCATCCTGTGCCAGGGGTGACCTTCTCACCCCACCCTCACCGGCTCCCCGCACAGTGCAGGTCCTGACCCCTTGGCTCCTGCAGGTAAACGAGCTTGGGCCGACCAAACGCTGGCCTCCCACTGCGGCCGCACATTACTGCAGAGATGCTTTATTGCCACTCGATTGCTCTTCCTCAGAAACCACCTCTTCAGAACACTTTTAAGCCTCTCCGACAAACATTTTGATTTCACTCCTTATTGCCCTGATCTGACTGCAGCGCCTCACACCCCTGACTTGACCGCAGACTGAGAAATAAATACGCAAGTGTGTCCTACTCAAAGGGCCATTTTTGCCAAGTGAAAAATCCATGTATGACCCAAACAGTATCCTGGTCCTCTAACTTGGTCGCCGGCATTGCTAGCTTTCCCCCATTGTTTTCTCTCTTGTTTATCAGAATCATGATCTATCCTCTTGAGCAAGGTAAGACATTTAAGAATAAATGTCGTCTCCTACCTTCCCTTTGTCTTCCGCATCACAGCATCGTCAGTTCTCATCATTCCACCATTCACTTACTGAACAACTGTTCTCCAAGCTGCTGCTATATGCCTGTGCTGGGTCCTTGTCGACATGGAGTTTCCAGGGTCACGAGAGGGACAGTAAGGAAATGCGACACTAGGCTTTGTCATGAATCTCCTGGTGACCTGGATAAAGTCGATTCACTTTTGCTGAGTAAGGAAGGCCTGGTTCCCGCCTCTGGGGAGTTCACACATGTGCTGGGGAGAGAGCCAGGCATCCAATCGCTGCAATCGTAATGACAGCCCAGATGCTCACAGCACTGACCACGGCCAAGCACTTCATGTATGTTAGCTCATTTACTGCTCATGACTGTCCTAGGACTTAAGCACCATTATTTTATTATCCACATTCTGCATACAGAAGTGGCTTGTATGTAGTGGAATCAGGATTTGAACTCACGAAGTCAGCCTCCAGAGCTCATGTTTTCAACACTGCATCACAGCAAAGAACGTCGGAGCCGGTGGCTGTCTTCACTCTGGAATGTTCCCAATCCCAGAGGAAGCCACCCCAGCCGCCCAGCCCCTCTCTGCATCCACGCAGGGCGCTGATGGCCTCTTTCTGCTACCAAAGTGTGACTATCGGGGATCCCTCCAAAGCAGCATCTGAAGAAGGAGTAATGAAGGAGCGCTGGTCCTTGACCAGGTTGTTAGGCTGGGGACTGAGCAGTCTGTGCTGAGGACTGGTCTGCAAGTCCATGCAGGCCCCGGTGAGCCACGGACACGTCTGACTCTCCCAATGCCTGCTGGGAAGGACCTCCAGGACTGACTGCCCGGCCCCAGGACTGGGTTCACCAAAGCTCCCCTGCCTGCTTCAAAATTCACTTACACCTCTGTACTCCCCTCCAAGGGTCTCATTCCCTTTTTCCTCTTATCTTTCTATGAATTGAAGGAGAAAAATAGAGGGAGGGAATGGTGGGAGGAAGGAAGGAATGAAAGAAGGAAGGAAGGGAAGGAGGGAGGAAGGAGGAAGGAAAATAAATCTATAGTTGCTCAAATGCTTTATAACACCAATCTCTCAGCCTGTCATTCAAGCCCTCCTCCCTGCCCCTCACCTCATATTCTAAACCTCAACCACTCTCCACACTTACCTATCACAATCTCCCAAAGGATCATTCATCTATTTAAAATTAATCTATGTGTCCAGTGTGGGACAGATACTCTGCTAGACTGGTTGAACAACGTGAGTACAACAGGCAGTCCCTGAACGCTGATAGACATTAAACAAACAAACACACAAACAAATATGTAATTACACCTTGTGCTGAGTGCTACAGGGAAAAGAATAAGTATCATGAGGGGAAAACAGGGGGTGGGGTGGAGAAAGATGTGCCAATGTGCAGGAGAGAAGGGGTCTGAAGTGTGGGGTTAAGGCCGCCTGTGATGAGCAATGGATACTCAGGTCTCAGCCAGGCGGGAGGTGCTGAAGGCTAAAGCAAAAGACCAGGGAGTGCTTTAAAAGAAGTTCAGGGATGTTTGCTCTGTAAATGAGCATTGAAGTTCATTACCTGGACTGTGAGCTCCCTGAGGGAAGGGTGTCAGATTGCTATTAACCTGGGTGTTTCCTGGCCCTGCCAAGTGCCTTGTAATCACCCCTTCCCGGAGACGCCACCTGGTTCCACAGAGGGTGAGCCAGGCCCTCCGCTGCGGCACACGACTCGTGAAGTGTGTTTACTCTGCACATCCCACCCACTGTCCCCCTGAGCCATGGAGACAACACACTTCTAGAAGGACCACTGTCCCGCCCACGCACCCTGAGCCGTGGGTCTAGGCTGAGAGCCCGGAGGCCTACCTATGAGCTGCAGTTGTCGGCTTTTGGGTTAGTAAATCTTTTTCCCCCAAAGAAAACCTTGGATGTAAATCCCACCATGTGAAACGGACCAAAGCTGAGTTCTTCTGGGAAACCCAGTTTGACACCCGTTGGCTTAGACTATCTCTGGGATGGGGCCTTCCCTCTCTGGTCCCGTGAACGCCAGACTGCCACCTGCTCCTGTTCAGACCGGGATCTGCCCTTCAGTGAAGGAGCATTGATGTGTCAGGAGTCATTCCTACCAGGAAGTCATAGCCTGTTCATTCCTATATCTCCCCACAGGGCAGTGAGTCCCTGAGGCAGGTGTGCTAATTCGTCATTGTCTTTCCCAGCATCCAGCATGGGGGAGACATGGAGGAGGAGCACAGAGCTGGAGAACAAAAGTGGGCTTCATTCTGTCTAATGTGAGATCTCTTTGTTCTGTTATTCCTCTGCTTCATCCCATAACACAGGCTGAGATCCAAACTCCCCACCAGAGAAGCCTGGGAAGCCTGCCTGGCTCCACGGACCCTTCATGGCCATCATGGTCCTCGTGCTGGTCCTTGAACACATCCAGTTTCTTCCTCCCTGGAGCCTTTCACTAGCTTCTCTTTGCCAGGAGCGCCTGCCCAGGGACGCTCACATTCGGCCCCTTGCCATTTAGACCTCAGTGGCAATGCTGCTCTCCGAAGAGACCCACCCTGTTTTTAGGCCTACACACAGCACAGGTGTGTTTTCGTCCTTCTCCTTCTCGGGAACATAAGCCCCACAGGAGCAGGAACTTGGCCTGCCCTTTTCTTCCCTGTAACCATGGCACTGAGAACAATGCCCTGTCCGGAGTGGGCAGTCAATAAGCCCCTGCCTTGTGAAAGAATGAAAACCACTGGTGATTAATGAGCAACAACAAACTCAGCTTTCAGTTAGATTGAAAAGAAAGTCTCCTCTTGCATTAAATTCAAAGAGGCAAAAGAAAGTAGAAGCATTTTTTCTCTTTTGTTGGTGGAGAACACTGCAGGGGTCAAGACCTGACTTCCTGTCCCTGGGACTGTAGCGCTTCTGCAGAACCTGCCACCTGGTAGTCGCCGTCCTGACCCAGGTTTGTCCCTCGTCAGTGCACCCATGGCTGCCTCCTTAAACTCGCTTCCCAGACATGTGGAACCAGACACTAAGTGGATGATCGCTATGATTAAACCGCCTTTTAATTATTCAACGCGATGTCAACGGTGCACACCATTGTGACATTATAATGGACTCTGACTCCCTCGCACATGTCGAGAAAGGCAGGGGACCATTACCTTGTCAAAATGTTCACTCCCCGTGACTTTATTTCCAGAACACCGACTAATGTTTCCAGTAGCACCCAACAGAGGAGTGAGGGGGCATGGCTGACAGGGGCTCCTGCTCGGAGTGATTTTGGCGACACAAGGATCCAGTTGCTTCTGTCCAAACATGACAAATCATCCCCTTTTTGAAATTCATTGACTCTCAAAAGAAACGAAGTTTGAGGGTAATCCATCGACATTTCTTGGCTGCTCACTGGCAGCAGCTTGGGCAAAGATAGGAACAAGAACAAGACAGAGAACATGCTAGTGCCATCCTGGCAGCATTTTGTTTAATTTTGCAACCACTGACTGAGGATTTGCTAGGCCAGATATGCTACTAGGCCAGACTGACTCAGAGAAGTAGAACACACGTGCACGTGCACACGTAACACAGATGCATACACACGTGCACACACTCAGATGTACACACACACCTGTACACACTTGCATGCACACCGACAGCCCAAGGCAGCAAAGGGTGCTGGTTTGGATTGGATCGGAAATGATAAGAGCTGGGTTCTGGGCCTAAAATTGTCTCTCTAAGTAGTCGTGCAACTTTGGATAAACCAGCCCTCGGCGGCCCTGTTAATTCAACTCTCAAAGGACGTCTGTCTTGGCTCATTCTAAGACAGGATAATACAGTCAATGACTCCGCCACACTCCCTCATTGGTAACTGATCGACATGCATTCATTGGTCGCTGGTTCCAAACCCCACACTTTGCTAGGACCACGTCAATATCAGGCGAGTCTGACAGGGCTTCTGCTTTCAGGAAACTTACAGTAGAGCCCAGACCCTAAGAGTGAAGCAGCACACAGGCTGGAGGTAAGGATGATCCCGTGCTAGCTGATGACAAGGGCAGTTGGAGCTCACGGACGGGAGCAATCAGCGTTGGCTTGGGAAGCCGGAGGCTTCTTGAAGTGGGTAGGAAGTGACTGCAGAGGCAGAGGCAGACCTGGTTGGAGGAGAATGAAGGGTGAGCAGAGGCATGAAGGGGAGGAGTGGCAGGGGGGCCAATGAAGACACAAGTCCCCGGTGCTGCCTCCAGGGCCTGAGGACTCATCCATTCACTCTGTTGCAGGCGGCAGTGGGGCACTGAGCCCCCAGCAGCCATTTCTCTTCTTTTGGCCACAGTCCCTTGATTTCCTTCTGGAACATTACCTGCTCCTCACCGTGCATGCTCAGAGGGTTTACACATCAAGGGACGTGTGACCCAAGCTACATCCACTGGATTCTCCTGTAGGACTTTGACGTGAATGCAATTAGGCCTAGGCATAAAAAATGCCTGCTGTTCATTCACTCCAGGGACAAGGCCCTGACCTGACGGAGAGGTAATTATTGCCTCTCCTTAACCCTGTGGGTCCTCAGTCCCTGCCTTTTTCTCAGCAGGGTTTCCCAGCATTTCTGTGTGTGTGCCTGTGTGCGTGCATGCATGCATGGTGCCTGTGTGTGTCCCACCTCTCTGACTCGGTTCTAGCCTGGTACCGTATTCGGTATAGGAAACCCTCATTCAGTGGTTGTTTAATTAAATAGAGCCCTTCCAGGACTATCGATTCTGTGAGCTCCCTGATATCCTTCTAATATAGTCTCTTTTGCTTAATTCAGTCAGGGTCAGGTTCTCTTGCTAACCAACAAACCCTAACTGATATCCATCTATACAGTCATCCATCCATCCATCCATCCATCCATCCATCCATCCATCCATCCATGCACCCACCTGCCCACTCATCCACCCATCCATTCTCCAGTCTATTATTGGAGTGTTGCGGACCGGTGGGAAATAAGTAAGCACAGATAAGGAGCACAAAGTTAAAGAGAACTGAAAAAGCCAGAAGGAGTTTAAAAATTAATCCCATAACAACAAGCAATTTAGTGCAAAGTAGTAGAACACAGATGGTCCACTAGATAAAGAGGATCAGGGCCAGCTGGGCTTAGTGGGAGGGCTCTTTGGAAAAGGAGATTTTTCAAGAGTGAAGTCTAAAGGAACCAACAGCTACAGAGCATCTAGTACCACGCTAAGCATGTTTACCTAAGCGGTCTCCTTTACGTCCCAGCCATCCTACATGGTAGGCGTCAGTGACCCAAGTTCTGGAAACTGAGGCTCGGAAAGTTTGGGCAGCTTGGTCTGGGTCATCTATTAAATGGCAGAACCAAGATTCAAACTCAGGTCTTACTGCCTCCAACATCCTTACTCTTCCCACAACCCCACACTGCCCAATGCTAACACTGTGTGACCTGGGGCAGACGGAGACACTTCCCCAGGACTCAGTTTCCCCTTACCTACCTACCTACCTACCTACCTACCTACTTATTTTTCTCTCCTCCCTTCCTCTCTTTCTCACTTCCTTCCTTCCTTCTTCTCTTTCTCTCTCCCCACAACCCGTGTATTTAAAAACATTACGGATGGTGGCAGAAATATTTTTTATGTTGGGAGCAGGGGGAGCCCTGGTCAGCTTGGACTACCTCATTACCCAAAGCTCTACCACTTGTTGATTCTTTACAGAGAGCAGAGGGGAGAGATGCAGATCTGAGCCCACTCATTCCGGGTCCCAGTAGGCTCTGTGGTCCAGGTCAGAGCCCCCTCCTCTCCAGCCAGGGAAACCTCTCCAGCCTCGTGAGGGGAAGCCTCAGGACCCCCCACCCTTAGCTTTCACTCTAACCAGACACTAATCTCATTTACAACTTTTATTGTCCATAGTGAGTGATTTTTTTGAATCAATAAACTAATTTCTTGCAAAATCAATTGGTTAAAAAAATTTCTTACCTTTTTATCCAACCACCCACTCAAACCTTAGGTTAGAAAGTTACTTGTCCATTAAAAGGAAGAAAACCTTTTAATCGCATAATCATCTTAACGTTTTCGGATGATAAGCCTGCATACTGATTGCAGAGCTAATTATGTTATAATAAGCCCATTTCTTCATCCCGGTTCTCCTCTTGCCTGAATGAAGAGTTTCCTGGCTCCTCTCCCTGAAGGGAACTAGACCTGTATCCCCCTCCCAACCTCTCTCTGCATCGTGTCCAGATAGCCCTGCTTAAATGTGACTCTGATCCTGTCTATCCCATACATCCTATTTAAAAATGTTTCTTTGGTCCTCCATCACCTTACAGGGTCTCAGGCCTATCTGGGCAGCACTGGGCCTGTATGAATGAATTCTGTTTGGCCTACCTGGGATTTTAAACATTTTAACTAGAACACCCCTAGGCAGAGTGTGTGTGCGCTCCAGTTGGCCAATGACCTCACTGTCCCTATCTGCTTTGACTTGGCTGCTTCTTACATTACCTGTCTGATCCTTAAAGACTTCATTTCCAACCCTGAATAAAAAAAGCCAAACTGCCCAAATGAAACCTTCCCTTCAGAACTTGGACACCTCTATAGCACCCGAGTAACAAAACACTACCCATCACAACAGTTTCAGGAAGAACCCAACTAACTTCTGTTTACTGAGCACCTATGACATGCCCAACACTAAGTACTGTACAGATATTATTATCTCCTTTAAAATGTATAATAATGCCACACAGAGGAGGATGTCAAGGATCAGGAGGTTAGGGCCTGGCCGAGGTCTGAAAGCTAAAAAGTGGCAGTGTGGTCAAGTGCGTCTGGTTCTGAAGCCTATATTTACAACCTCTGTACAGCACTGCCTTCCATTTCCAAACAGGGAAGAAGCCTGCCCCTTGTTGCTGCCCATTGCTGTTCAGGGAGAACAACTCTTTTCTCTTATAACCCTGTCCCCTAGGCCAGCAGTCCCCAGTCTTTTTGGTACCAGGGACCAGTGCTCCTATGAAATCTCATGCCTGATGATCTGAGGTGGAGCTGAGGCAGTGATGCTAGCGCTGGGGAGCAGCTGCAAATCCAGATGAAGCTTAGCTCTCCCTCCTGCTGCTCACCTCCTGCTATGGTGAGCAATACTGGTCTGACAGGCCAGTATTGGTCTGAAGCTTGATGGTTGGGGACCCCTGCCCTAGGCTTCTATGTCAGCCCTCCTATCTCCATGGCTATTTCTTCTCACCCTCCTTGGCCAGCTCCTCTGCTCCCTTACTCCTCAATATTAGCCTGACCTTGGTGCTCAGCTCACTGTTTATCTCTGCCTACACTCTCTTTACACAATTTCATCCAGTCCATGCCTCTGAATCCCATCATTCTACCTCTGACTCCCAAATCTCTGTCTCCCATCCTGACCTCTCCCCGAGATCTAGGATCATATATGCCCAGCTGCCTCCTAGGATGTCCATTAGTTATTTCAGTCTCAATATGTCCAAATGTTGAGTTCTACCTGCCCTCTACATGCATATCTCTCCCATCCCCCAAATCTACTCTCCCCAGCCTTCGCCTTCTCAGTGTATGATACCAGCATCAACCCAGTAGTTTAAGCCAATAACCTAGGAGTTAGTCTTGAGCCCTCCTTTTATCACACTCCACACCCAATCCAACATCAAATCTCATTGGATCCATCTTTAACTTATCCCAAACTGGCCACGCTCACCACCTCCACCATCAAAAACCTAGTCCAGTCCACCAGCATCTCATATCCCAAATATTGCATCAAAACTTGTTTCCTGCCTCTCTATTCTTAGCTTCTATTATCCAGGCTCTGAAGCCAGAATAATCTTCTTAACACGTATATTAATTCGTGGTGTTCTCATGCATTTTAAGCCTTCCAAAGTCTTCTTACTGCCCTTGGGGTAATCTCCAAATTCAGTTCAGGTTATAAAGTTTACCACAATTTAGCCTGTATCTACCTCTCCAATATCAGCTCAAACCACTCTCTCCCCCTCTCTCCCTCTCTGTTCAAAACACACAGGTCTTTTCCTCTCTCAAACAGCCAAGTTCATTCGCACCTCAAAGCCTTTGCATTGTGTCCCTTCTACCTGGGACACCCTGCCCCCTGATCTTCCCCTGGTTACATCCCTCCATCATTTTGGCCTCAGTTCAGATGTCACCTTTTCAGACAGGCCTTCCTATCTACACAAGCTCAAAGCGTCTTGCCAATGCCCCTCTCCATCACTCTGTGTCATACTGTCCTATTTTTATTGTCTTCAAAGACTTTACCACCATCTACAATCATTGTTTAGATGTTTACCATTTATCTCCACTACCCCATTCCACCATCTTCTAGGCTATAAACCCCACGAGAGCAGGGACTGTGCCCATTTTGTTTGTTCACTGTGGTCCAGTGCTATATAGTAGGCACTCAATAATATTTGTTGAACAAAGGACTGAAAGCTCTAAGAGGTGAGCCACATTCTGAAACCTGAGGCTGACTTTAATGGATGATTCTGTACCGAGCACCCACTGTATACACATAGGGAAGTATAAGGTTCTGAGGAAAACCTTCTTATCACATAAACCCGTAGGTTCTACCCTGCACATGGCAGTGTCACCACCATCACCATCATCACCATCATCACCATCATCATCATCATCACTATCAACATCACTATCATCACCATCATTAGTCATCATCATCATCGCCATCACCACCGTCACCATCACCATCAGTACCACCACCATTACCGCCATCACCATCATTATCTTCATTGTCTCCAGCCCCATCACCATCACCATCATCAGCACCATGTCATCACCATCACCATCACCATCATCATCTGTAACAATAATCTCTAATATGTTTATAGTACTACATTGACCTGTTTTGTCAGATAAAAATGGTTTTATTTTTTATACATTATGTCATTGGATTCTTTGAATGTTCTTTGGAACATTCCAGGGAGGAAGGTCAGTCTCTAATTTTTGTCCACATTTTACAGACAAGGGAACTAAGCCCTGAGAGCAAAGTCACTTGCCTGGGATCACTCAGCTCTGAGGTGAAAGAAAGTGACTCAAGTGCAGCACTTACGCTGCATGCCCAGTTCTGGCTGAATTGCCTCCCTCCATGCCAGCCTCCTTTGCCACCTAGAGGCAGGTGAGGCAAGCCAAGCCCACGGCTCACTTCTGTTTTATCAACAGCTAATTAAGAAATTGCAACTGAGTTTGCACATTTTCATTCTGACAATGTAGGAGAGGGGGTAGCTTTTGTATTATAATCCCTGGTCACATTTTATGATTACTAAAGGGAAAAAAAATAAAAGCTTAAGGTGATTTTTAGGATGACTTTTTGGTTGGTCAAGGGAAAAAATAGACAAAATTAAAAGCGTGGAGAAAAATTACTAGTGACTATTTTTACTGCGTGAACTTTCAAGCTGAAGTGGAGAATTTAAAGTTCTGTAGCTGGGGTTTCTAACCATAACTCATCACAGACAAATCCTCCAGCTTTTTCCTTTTTTTTTCCATCTCAAGATAGTAAGCAATTTCCTGATATAGGGTTGTGTCTCTGCCTGGGAACCCTGAGGGCCTTGTGTGCTCAGTCGAGCTGTCATGGCTGAGAACACAGTCAGCAAGAGAGGACTTGGGAGGCTGTGCTTGTTTACCCTCTGCCTTTGGGAGGGGGAATCATTCCCTAGATCACTGGAGAATCTCCGGGGGCAAGGAGGGGGGCAGAGCACTCCTCTGTGCCAGGGCCTGGGAGGAAAGGAAAGCGCTACAGAAATAGAACTGTCACAGCTAATGCTCTATGCCAGAACCTGTTCTCTCAATGTATTCGGTCCTCACAATCGCAAACACCACTAATATCTCTGTTGTACAGATGGGGAAATTGAGGCCCAGAGAGATTAAACAACTTGCCCAAAGTCATGCATAGTGCATTGCTTCCCACAGTCCTAGTCCTTGAATTTAAAAGACAGCATGGAGAAAGGAAGAGCTAAAGGGAGAATGGGAGAAATTCTGGAGGGAGGAAGAAAATGTTAACTGAGCACGCGCTTTGAGCCAGGCTCCACAGGATTTTTGCCTGGCTATCTTTTTCTTCTTTATCATCGCACTCTGGAAGTGGGTGGCATTTGTGTCCATTTCGCAGATAAGGAAACTGAGGCGCAGAAAAATTAACAAAGTAGTCCGTGTTAGTTTGGAAGCTGCAGTACTGAAGTTTGAACTGATCTCTGTCTGGCTCCATTTTTTTTCCTGGCTGGATGACCTTGAGCAAATTATCTGTCTCCTTATCTAGGAAACAGGAAAAATATTCTCTGTCAGGCTGACTGCTCAGGCACTGGATGGGAAAGCCCTCTGCAAATCAGATGTCACTGTAACACATAGTCTGGTCCAGCCTGTGCTTGCCGCAAGCAGCGTCAAACTGTCCTCTAATTGTCTAGAGATGAGGAGACTGAGGCCCAGGAACCCCACAGTGGCTGACCCCTGGCCACAGATCTAGTAACAAAAGCCTGAAGCTGAGCTCCCGCCTCCTGCTGTAGCTCTCCAACATTCCCTGAAAAGAGGGAAGCTCACTAGGAAGAAGGGGTGACACAAGGAGGTATAAATTATTGCCAGCAAAAATCGAAACTTGGAAACAAGTGACCTTGGACCTCTAGGTCACTGACTTGTTGCCCTTTTAAATGACACAGGCTCCTATCCTAAGGAAGACTGGTTATCAGTTATTTCAGGGACTCTTAACTCAGGCTAAAATTTACCCACATCTGTGCTCTACCTCAATCCAATGAAATCAGAATCTCTGGGGGTTGAGCTTGGGGTGTTAGTGATTTTTTGTTTCTTTTATAAGTTCCCCAGGTGATTCTAATGCACAGCTAAAGTTGAGAAATACTGATTTATGATCTACTTTATCTTCCGGATGGGGATCAGAGGCCCAGAGAGAGACAGCTAAAGGCTTAGGGTTGCTCAGCTGTCAGTGGCAGAGTGCAGACTCTAGTTCCCTGGTTCCTGTTTTGGGACTCTTCCTCCATTCCTTTCACTCTGGTCATAGGGTCCAGACCACCCTGGTGTCCCCTGATGCCTGAGAGAGGAACACCCCAGACTCCCATTCTCCCAATCCCCCGTCCCCCCTAGCATCTCTTGTCCTCAGAGAGAGCCATGAGTACCTGGGAGGCCTGAGCTGAATCATAACCTGCAAGTCTGCACCTGGGCTGGGCTACACACTACAAAATGAAGTGGAGGACTGAGGCAATTACCTAATGCATTAGCAAGCCTGTCCCTGCGGCAATCTTGTGAGCCAAAGTAATAAATACAAAATGGTAATTTCTCTCTGGAAGCCTGGCTCTGGCCTCCCACTCAATTCCCCTCCCACCCAGAAGTCATATACCACTGCCTGGTTGTCCTCTCCTGCATGGGGTGGCAATAACTTGAAGTTATTTAAATATCTCAAGCAAAACTTGCATTTTAAAACCTGAATCATCATGCAATAACCTCAATTCTCCTTTGAAGCTTACTTGTCTGGCTAGAGCAGATTCTTCTAGCCCTCAGTGGAAAGTAATAAAGGTGCCCTGCAGATATTAATTAATGACTCCCAGCAGCATCTTTGTGTATGTTGTAGGCTAACATCAGCCCTGAAAAGGGAGTGAGAAGTTGTAGCTGAGACTTGGCTTCTTACTAGCTTTGTGGCCTTGAGCGAGTCATTCCACTTGCCCTGGATTTAACTCTTGTACCTGCCTTTAGTGTCATTGTGCAAATCCAGATGGAGAATAGATGTGAAATTGCTTGCATAGACTCCAGTAATACCTGTTCATGGTCATACAGCTAGCACGTAGCAGAGTCAAGACTGAACCCAGAGCCCTTACTCTTAACGATTGTAGGATTGAGTGTCTCAGGGCACTGATGGCTACATGCAGCCCAAGGGAGGAAGGACCAAATTCTTCCTGGCATAGAGGCATGAGGAAGGGCAGGAGATGATAAAGCTGAGCCTCGAAGGAAGAGAAAGAGCTTTCAGGAAGACAAGGGGCTTGCAGGATATTTCAGGCCAAGGGAACAGCATATGCAAAGGCTTGGGAGAGCATGGCTGGTACAAGGAACCCAAGACAGTTCAACATGAGAGAATGCATGTGTGGGGTGAGAGTTTGGAGCTTAGTCTTGCAATGGGGAACCATGTGGTTAACTTTAAGCAGGATGGATTCTCAGAATAAAGATAAACGGGTTGGCCAGTTGTAGAGCACTAAACTGGAGAGGCCATTGAGGGCCATCGTGCCTGCCATAAGGTATACAGAGGTGAAGAGACCGAATTGGTGACTTAGAGTGAATTCACTTAGCACAGTACCTGGTATACAGAAGGCACTCAAAAAGTGCATGAATGAGTAGGTGAATCTGAGAGTCGTGAATAAATAAAAGAATGAGTGAAGGGATGAATGACTAAAATAACAAATGAGGGTATGAATGAATGAATCAAATGAACAGTCCAAGGCATGGATTGCAAGCAGCCTTAGCACTTCTAACTAATGGCCTTATAGCAACAAAAGCACGGGCTTAGCCATGTTACCTAGAAATGCCCTGTTGTTGGCCCAGCTCTCTCAAACTGAGGTAGCAAAATGCTGCACAAAGACAAAGACCGATTACTGTGATCAGACTAGAGGCCATCCTTCTTGGACTCACAGCTCTCGTGGACATATCCACTGATAGGCATAAAATCTAGGAAGGGCGCAGAACTGCCTGGTGTCAGCTCATCTTTGTGAAGCGCTCGTCTTGGAGGTATGTGACTCCTTTGTTATTTCTCCATTCGCATGGTCTCCCTAAATGACTAGTCATTTCAGTCTCAAATAAAGACAAAGGAAAGAGTTGCTCTTAATAGAGACTTACCAATGGTTGTGCTGTCTGCATTTTAAGCAGCAGCAACCTAAGGGTCTAGCCTGGGAGAAGCAGCTTTGCTTCCCCGGGCAGGATTCAGGACCAGGTGGTCCCTCTTTGAATTCTGTCCAAAAGGGTGGATGGTTACAACACAACATAAAGTGCCAGGGTTGCGATGCACCCAGGTCTGTCTGGGACCAGAGGTGCTTCTTTCTCTTGTGCTCTGTGCTGCCTTTTCCTCCTGCCTTGTAGATCTTTGCTACTTAAAATGTGGTCCGTGCAGCAGTGGCATTGGCATTACTTGGGAGCCCGTCGGCAGGCCCACCTACCGAACCGAAACTTGCATTTTAGTGATATCCACAGGTGGATCATGCCTGTAACAGTTATCGAAGTTTGAGAAACTCTGTAGGTGAGCCAGAGACTTCTGAACCAAGGATTCAGCCCTCTGACCAGGTTTCACAAAGCTGTCCTGGGCGATCAAGGAAGACTTCCCTCAGGAGGGGACGGTGACATTGAAACTTGCAGAAGGGCACAGATTTTGTCTCCCAGTGATTCGCCACCGTGGGAAGAGAAAGTCCCAGAGAAAGAGTCAGAACTGAGCTGGCTCTGGCACTAGTTGGGTGACCCTGGGCAAGCCAGTTTTCTTCTCTGAGCCTTAGTTGCCCCACCTGTACCATGGGAACGACACTGTTTGCTTTTCTGTCACATGGTTATCATGAAGATGAACAGAGGTGAAAGATTCGCAAGTTCTTAGTGAAACACAGAGCCAGGTAATGGGGCCTATTTTCAGTGTAGACAGCCAGCTATTCTGATCTAACACTTTAGAAGATGACTAAGGAACATCCTACTGGGCATCAAAGGTGTGAGACCTTGCCCGAATGAAGATTAATCAGCAGAGAAATGGGCTGCTAATTAACCAGGATGTAGCATTCCAGTGAAAGGGCCTGGCCTCATCCTTGGTCTCACCGAGCTGCCCTTCAACAGGGACTTGCGATTGGATTCTTGAAACTGTGGGTTTTTTCCACTCACTTGGAGTTATTTTTAAAGGAGAGTTCGGCCTAAGGACTTAAGGCTCCATTCCATTAGCATTCTGGAGGTCAATATTTCCAGAACGGCTAGAATCAGGTTGTTCTCTCACATTGTGTGGGTGAGGGAGGCAGCCACATTTTTAAAAACCAGATGTACTCATGGTACAAAGAATAGGAGAACTGAGTGACTGGAGTTGAATCTCCAGTGTTGGAAGAAAGAAAGCAGACATCGCCAGACCCCCCCCCCCCCAGGGCCTTTAGCTTGCTGTTCTCTCTTTTGGGAATGCTTTTCCCTGGATCCCTACAGGGCTTCACCTTCTCACCCGTCTGGTGTCTCAGCAAAGATGTCATCTGCCCACAGAATCAATCCTTCCCTATTCCCAACTTCAAGCAGTCTCGTGCCATTCTCTCACATGTTCGGTCGTTCTTTTTCTTTTTTTTTCCTTTCTTTTCTTTTCTTTCTTTCTTTCTTTCTTTCTTTCTTTCTTTCTTTCTTTCTTTCTTTCTTTCTTTCTTTCTTTCTTTCTTTCTTTCTTTCTTTCCTTCCTTCCTTCCTTCCTTCCTTCCTTCCTTCCTTCCTTCCTTCCTTCCTTCCTTCCTTCGTCCTACCTTCCTTCCTTTCTCTCTCTCTTCCTTCCTTTATATCTTCCTTCCTTTCTCTTTGCTTTCACAGCATTTATTAATATCAAAACACTCTTCATTTATTTGTTTATTTGTAGATTATCTGTGCCGCTCCCCAACACAGACTGTTTTCCTAAAATCTTCAGTCACCTGGAGCTGTGCATTAAAAATAAATCTATTATTTATTATGGCTCTCTCCCCCATAAATTCTGATTCAGTAGTTCTGAGTCAGGTCCAGAGATGTTTAAACAAGTCCTACCACGGACTGGATCATCTTGAAGATCATTGTTGGAGGTGCAAAGTGTGAGCTGCACGAGGGAAGGGCTGTATGTATCCATTTCCCTCTGTGTCACACACCTAGCATAGCGCCCGGTACACGTGGGCTCTCGGTCACTCTTTATTGAATGAATTAATGAACAACTAAATGAGTCCACATTCGTTTGGGTGGTACCAATCCTTTTTCCTGTTTTGGCAATCTCGTATTCAGACCAAGCTCTTTTTACTTCTGAAGAATGACATTAGGTCCTGAGGCAGCCAGGAGGTGGAGCCAGGCACGGCCCCCACCCTCAGGGAGGTGCTGGTCTGCTGAGGGGAAAGTCCATCTGTAGAGCGTTTCAGTGAAAGACCCAAAGAAGAAAGGGCCATATATCAGAGAAGCCTGAGCACTGTGAGCCTTGGGTGGTTGGAAGAATGGGACCTTTGCTTTCCAGATGGTTTACATGGAGGAGTGACCAGAGGAAATCTCAGAAGAGATGGCTTTTTTTTTTTTTTCCGGAAAATACCTTTGTTTATTATAAGTTATACATACACTTGGTTTAAAACAATTCAAACTGTAGAAAAAGATGCAGGAGAAGAAGCCAGGCTCCTTTCCACCCAGCCTCTCCCACCCTCTCAGCCCCTCCTCAGGGACAGCCGGTTATCGGACTCCAGGTAGCCTCCCATAGCCCATGCCAGTCTTAGCAAGCAGCTGAATAGAACAGGGAGGGCTGACTCCAGGGGATGGGAACAGCCTGAGCAAGAGCATGGAAGCTGAAAAAGTCCTTGAAAACAGATGAGCAGCTCATTAAGTGACTTGGCTTTGTGATCCAGGGTCATGAACGGATGACTCCAGGAGGGTGGGGATAGGTCACTGAGATTCTTGGAACATGGGGCAGGGGAGGGGAAGGAGTGTGAGGGAGGTAGCCAGGATTCAACAGAAATCAAATATTCAAAATGCAATCCTCTGAGAGCAGGAGATGTCGGTCCTCAGCACCTCCCATGTTAACCCTGTGAGCCTTGATTCCCTCATCTGTAAAATGGGCACACCGGGACTGGCCCCGAGAGTGCTGTCATGAGGGCCGAAGAAAGCAAATGCGAAGCACAGAGCCTGCTGCAGAGCAGGCCGCTCTCCTTCCTGCTTCTGCTCTCCCCACCCTACCTTCTGGCATCAATCATTACACCTGAGTGGCTAAAAAATGCCTTTGTAGAGACCTCAGCTGACCTTGGCTCCCACATTTATCAGCAATGTCACTTTCGGCAAGTTTCTGTCTGCAACCTGAGCCTCCGCTCCCTTGTCACCATCTTGCTGGCACCACAGGGAGGTGAGCTGTGATGACATTCTCGACCCTGCTCCTTGCCCAGGCACACAGGGGGCTCACTCAGTCCCTGCCTGTGCCCTCCTTTCCTCAACATCGCAGCTCAGCTAACCCAGCTCCTCAGCCGCAGCTGAGGGCACACTGTTCTTGCCTTTCCAAAGACATGGTAAATGCAGATTGGAGCCCGAAATACCCCAAGCTGGAATTTTTAAAATGCAACTGCTTGGATGTGAAAAATGCAGCCGTGTTTCCCCGGCTGGTTAAAATATTTGATGCTCATTGAATATTCAACGACAACAAAAAATGCTCTCACTCCATGTACTGTCAAAAATGTAATGTAATTATAGCCATGTTAAATATCCCCAGCTGTTCGGAGATATTTGAATCGTAAATCAAGCCCGCCGATACGCAAACTGGGGTTGCAGCTGGAGATTCACACCAAGTACCACAGGGACACTGAGCTGGGGAAGTTTGGGCAACAGTCTTCCAAGCCTGTTTGTTCTATCTGGGCTTCACCCAACATTTGAACGAGGACCCCCAACCCGAACCCAGCAGCATCAGCAAAGAGGGCTATGTTCCTCAACAGCGCCTGTGCAAACTGGCAGGTCATACGCATCTATCCAAACAGTCTTTCGAATCCATGTGCACGAGGCATAAAGAAATAGTGTAAAATAAACGGTAATAAAGTGAATAAACACGCGTCTCACTCCAGAGCCTTTGAGGTGCTTCTATAAATCAAATTCCTGCCATAATTTGCTCTGTGAGACTGTGCTGAGAAGCAGAATCAAACCTCATCTGCTTTCCTGAGCAGCAGGTTCAGATTTATGGATGCGAGTTCACAGTGGATGCCCGTGCCATTTCAAAGTGGAAAAATAATTTTCGCTGGGAGGGGTTCCAAGAGAAGATTAAACCCGTCACTTTCAGAGATTGGAGTGGCAACGAGTTTTAGATCAGATACGACATTGGAATCAGAAGGGATGACCAGCATACATACACATTTTGAAAAAAAAAAAAAAAGATTAGGTTCGCAGCAGAAGCAGCAGATCCTGCTGTGATGTAAAAACATCGCCCGTGGGCTGAAGCACAGAAATCCTCAGGGTCTATTTCAAACTTCCCAGTGGCCTTCGATGTGACCTTGGGTAACTCAGAATGCCTCTCTGATTTTTAATTTTGGTGATGGGACTAAATGGAGGAAGAATCCCTCGAAGGCTATGTACTGCCCATAGAAGTGTGGCCTGAAAATGACACACGGTTCCTGGTTAGAATGTGGCAATATACAGTAGGCCAGCAATGACACACTGTTCTTCTAGGGCCTGGAAGTCTTGGAAGAAGTGAGAGGCGTCACCTATTAACAACAATGAGAAAAATGATAGTGGCAGCTCTCTTTAATCTGGCACCTATGCATCTGTGTTTTTATGCTCAGCAGAGTAGAGATGCTCTTTGTGCTTAAACATAGCTTCTATTAAGTCTGCGTCCTAAAGCCACCTCCTTCCTCCTTCTCTAAGCACCTCCTTTCTAAGTTTCTGGGGGCCAAATTTCCAATCTCACGTGAGTGTTAAGCATGGAGAAAATATCCCCATGTTGACTTTTTTGAACCTAACTGTGTGTTTGTTAGGGATTATTTTATTTTCTTGTTTTGAGGGTAGACTCGATCTAAGCCTACCCTGACCAGTGGGAGTCAGGTGCATAGTGGAGAGTGTTTGGGATGACAAATGAGGCTTATATTAGTTTTCTGTTGCTGCTATAACCAATTACCACAAACTTAATAGCTTCAAACCATGCCAACGCATTAACTTCTAGTTCTGTGGGTCAGAGGCTTAAAATTATGGGGTGAGTGAGGCTGCACCCCTCTGGAGGCTCTGGAGGAGAATCTTGCATTGCCTTTCCCAGCTTCTGGAGGCTGCCTGCGTTCCTGGACTTATGGCCCCTTTTTCTATCTTCAGAGCTATCACTGTATTTCCTTCAAACCTTTCTCTGTCTTTCTGACCTCTCTTTCTGTGGTAATACTCCTTCTCTGACTCTGGTCCTCCTGCTTCTCTCTTATGAGAACCTTTGTGATCACGTTAAGCCCACTACATGGTCCAGGATAATCTTCTCATCTCAAAACCTTTAACTTAACCACAGCTGCAAAGTCCCTTTTGCCACATAAGTAAGGCACTGTACTCATGGGTTCTGGGGATGAGGACGTGGCTATTGTTGAGGGGCCATTATTCAGCCTACCACATGGCCTTTATTTTGGGTTTGATTGGCACTCTGGCTAGGCCCACGGCCCCTCTGCAGACCCTCCTTTGGTTAGAATGTGGCAATATATAGTGGCGTGAAGGCTGTGCCCAGAACAAAGATGCTTCTGTCATGCCCATCCTCCTGGGTTCACTGGGGAGACCAGGACTCCTCTGCTAGGCAAGCTGCCTTACTGCAGTCTAGAATGCTCATTCCGCGTGCACTTTTACAGGCCCAGTGGATCGAACATGACTGAGAGAGGCCATGAATCCCTTCTTGGCATTCGTGGGACTTCAAGGAGCCCATAGCCTTTGCCCCCTCCGTGTGGTCCATGGAGCAGCAGCATCGTCATCATCTGGGAACTTTTAGAAATGCAAATCCCAGGCCTGGTTCCAGTACTGAATCAGGAACTCTGTGGGGGCCCAGGAAACTAGGCATGCTAAAGCCTGAGAAGCAAGGGTCTTGGAGATTCTCCATTCATCCACGGCCAACTGGAGTGTGCTCGAATAGACCTGCCTGGGAAGTAAGGAGCTCAACATCTGCCTCAGTGTCTCTTCTCGGCTGTCAGTTTTGGCACTGATTCTTTCCTGCACGACACTCAAAAGCCTGTTGCTTTTCCCCTGAGAAAATCTTGAGAGCAGGTAAAATCCCTCAAGCCACACTGACCAGGAACAGGGGAAGAAAAGGTGTATGGAGGCCTTGGAGGGCTGAACTCAGCCCTGGTTATTTTCTGTCCTCATGCCACCTGACCCTCCATAGGTTACTGCCCTCTCCAAAGTTGGGCAGGCAATGGTGTGCGATAAGCATCCTCCACTGAGGTGGGGATAAAATGAGGTGGTCAGGTACTATGCCATCCTATTCAGATACAATGATTGAGACTCACCGATTAGAAATGCAGGTTTGTCTGGCCAAAGCTGCACTACAATGCAGGGCAAAGAGCACCGACTCTGGCACCCTGGAATCAGGGTTCCTGTCTGTGACCTTGGGCAAGTTACTGAAGCACCCTGCACCTCGGTTTCCTTATCAGTACCAGAGAGAAAAGAACACTCTCCTCTAGTTTCAGGCTGAGATAAACTAATGAATGTAAAGTGCCTGACAGAGAGCAGGAGCTCAATAAATGTGTGTGGAATCAGAGAAAACAATTTACTGAGCAATTCAATAGTATAAACAGTGGTGTCAGGGGAGATGTTTGACATGCTCAGAAGAACAAACTTCCCCAGGATGTTCGTGGCCTCTATTTGTTTCACCAACAATTCATGTTCCAATTACCAGTGAGTCATCTATTTGTTAGCCCAGGCCTGAGCTGGATCTCATTCTGGCAACAATTCCTTAGCCAGGACTTAAGTTACCGAAGTCCTTGAAAGAATGCAAATGGTTTGTTCAGATTACGGCTGAACTGAATTTTTTCACAGCTCTCGAGTAGACAGATGATCCCTTCGTGGTTCTCCTTGCATCTGGCTGTCCCGCTGACGGAGCAGGCGGGCACAAGTCATCACTGATCCTGTATTCTCAGGAGCGGTCTTTCCTTCGCCGAGTTGCAGGCCTTGGAATCGGATGATTTCCAGTGATGTGGAGTGAAAATAAAACTTCGAGACTTGAAAGGCTGGGAGGGGCACCTGCATGGAAGGGTTTATTCTCACCGGCGTCTCTAAACACTGCCGTAGGAAAGAAAATTGGCTTTGGAGCCGGGCCAATCCCGACTCTGCTGCCCACAAGCTGTAACGTTGTACCCTTCCGAGTCTTGCTTTCCTAGTCTGTAAAATCGGTTCCATACACTCGTTTGATTCTGGTGAACTTGACGTAACTATGTCCTATACAGATCCTAGGCTGTCGCATGCCTGGCCCCACTCCCTGTATGACGGGCAGCTCCCAGTAGACCTAGTCACCCTGATGAAGGACACTGACCTCTGCAGGCCTAGTTACCAGAAACAGAGTGGATTTACGGCCATCTCTGTGGCCCAACGCCTGGCACACAATAGGCGCTTAATGTGCGCTGGGTGATTGAATCTCTGAGAAGCTGATCCAAGCAAATCACTTACGAGAATCAAAGTGACTGATGCATGAAACAAATGGCCTGCTTATTCCTCCAGCCCTTCTCGATTGGGCAGACATCTGATGGATGCCTTCATGACTGGCCACAGTGGCCCCCAAAATAGCCACAATCAGCAATAGCCTGACGTTGGTCAATTTGGATATCCGCAGACCTGAGCCGAATTTATATTTGATTCCCTAAACTAATTTCCCCAAAGTCAAATAACCAGGGTGGTCTTTCCATGTTCCTTATATAAATGTCCATTTAATCACCATCGCGTCTCTAGAACGTCAATACCTGGAACATTTCTCCCTTAATCACTCTGTTAGTTCTGCAAAGCACAGCAATGGTTGGCCGAAACTCAGGACACCTGCGGTGGTTAAGCCCTATCCCCTCGACTGCTCACTGGGGACAGGGCTTGACCTCACTGGGACTGGGAACTTCTTAGCCAAATCCTACCAGTCGTTTAGTTCGTGCCCTCATTCCACAGAGGATGACTTTGCGGCTGGAATGGTCCTCCCAGCTCACTCCCCGCCCCCCACCCACGCTGCACACACCCATGCTGTCACGAGGGCTTGGGTTCGAATTCCAGCTTTGTCGCCTGCTGGCTCTGTGACTATGGGCAGACTGCAGTCTGTTCCTGAGTGCAGTTCCTCCACTTATCAAATGTGGATGGCCACGCGACTTTTTACGGTTACTGTGACAATTGACATGGCACGAAACATGCCCAGCTCCGGTCTGTCACATCACAGCAGGCCAGTGCTATTTGCAGTCGTCCTTTTCATGAAATGCTCACTGCAAGTAATAATAACAGAAATAGCTCACATTTATTGAGTCCTTACTCGGTGCCAGAAACCGCTCTAAGCACTTGACATGTATTAGCTTGTTCATTCCTCCTTCTCTGAAGGCAAAAGTACAACTACTAGACTGCCTGGCCTAGCACCATTTCAACAGAATTTGCTGATTTTAAACAATATGTTGCTGAAATAATTTCTTGTTTTCTGTCACTGGCTCGTACTAGCCAGCCTGCTTGCTGTGACAAGGGGTGGGTGATGAAACCAAGCATGGTTTCCTTCGCCTTTAACTTATGACTAGTCCAACTCTGGACTCGAGGTAGATGGGGATTGAAAAATGGGGAAGGGTAAGGGGAAAAGCGGCCCCTGATGGCATCAGGAATGGGGGTGGCAGCTGGGGGACTGAGACATAGATGAGGTCTCTGTGGTCTCCCTCCACAGTGTAACAGCAGTATGAGGAAAGAAGGAGGTCTTTCTGCAAAGTTTAAAAGCTCAGTTTGGCCTTGAGGTGTCCATCACATCATTGCATTATCATTCCTCAACTCCACCCCACTCAGAACATCCAGCCCTCCCGCCACCTACCCTGAACTACTCTTGTGTTCGATCTCATCACTTCATGCCTCTGTATTTACTTGCACATGCTGTCCCCTCTCCCTGAAGTCTTCTACCTTGGAGCCACTGTTAATCTTTCAAGACTCAGGGAAGGTGTCACCTCCTCCAAGAAGCCATCACAGTGCCCCAGCCTGAACTGGGTACTCCTCTGAGTCCCCACGGCACCTCTACACTCCTGGCATCTGTTCACATCCCTACTAAACAGTACTGCAAGTTCATGGACGACACACACCAAGCCTCATTGAATTTTATATCCTTAGTAGCCAAGGGAGAGCCTAACATATAGTTGACACTCAATAGACACTGAGTAATCGGGTGCCCGAATCGGACAATGCACAGGTAAGTGGTCATGCTAAGATAGGATACTTACATTGATAATAATTAATAACTGCTAGGACTAGATACAGAGACTGTGTCGATCCCTTTCTCCAAACTATAACAATAGTATTTGAGTATCCAGAACCTGTTTCTGTCCAGGCATGGGCCAGTCACTGCATACACGTTACTACCTTCATCCTAGCTCTCTGAGGCTTGGAGAGCTAAGTGCCTACCCAAGGCTAGGAAAGGGCAGAGCCAACGTCCTCGGCCAGGTCTGCCTCTCAGAGGGGCCCTGGTCCTAGCCTTGTTCTCACAGTCCACCCTGACTGGACTCTGTGTGCTCCTGTTCCCCGCCCCACAGTTCTTCTTCGGAGGCCTCAGTGGCCAGAGAGATTGGCCTCACAGTTCTCCATCCTGCCCAGTAATTGGGAAGGCTGCTTACTTCTGCCCCCAGGAAAACTGGGAAGGGCCGGAGTGTGCAGTGCCTGAGGTTCGGGGTTGATGCTGAGGAAACAACAAGGGCATTCGGAAGCAGGAGCTGCTCGTCTGAGGGCTGAGTGATTAACCTTTGCATCGCTGTGACACACAAACATGAGCTGCTAGAAAACCCACCCTAAGTGGGCCTGGACAATAAAACCCGACAGATGCCCCTCCACGATGCTCTTCTCTCCCCTGCCGAGTTTATTTCTAGACCTTGAGTCTAAATGAATGGAGAGAGACTCTGGGGACAGCTGGCACACTCCCCCAAGGGTATCTCCTGGAAGCCCATTCCTCATGCATTACACTAGTCCCCTTAGGGCTTGGGAGACAGGTGTCTGGGAGCATTTGGAATCCTTCTCTCCACTCTCCCTCCTTGTCCCCAAAAGGAATAAACACTCCAAAATTGTTTGAGCATTTGTTCATTAGAAATGCACTCCACGGGAGTCCCTGTAGATCAGGTTCCCAAGCCCCAGGCTGTGGACCAGTACCCGTCCCTGGCCTGTTAGGAACTGGGCTGCACAGTAGGAGGTGAGCAGTGGGTGAGTGAGCGAAGTGTGTGTGTGTGTGTGCGTGTGTGTAATTAAGTTTATTGGGGTAACATTGGTTAATACAATTATGTAATTTTCAGGTGCACATTATAATTTGACATCTGTATATTCTGTTTTGTTTTTACCACCCGAAGTCCAGTTTCTTCAGCTTCTATATATTTAATCCCTTTTACCCACTTCATCCTCCCTCTACCCACTTGTATTTGACCCTCCTCACTAACCCCCTACCCTCTGGTAACCACTAGTCTATAGTCCATGCTTACATTTGCAGCCACTCCCAAGCACTAGCATCAGCACCTCAGCTCCACCTCAGGTCATCAGGCATTAAATCCTCATAGGAGCACCAATCCCTGGTGCCAAAAAGGTTGGGGACTGCCACTGTAGAACACCAAGAGCCTTGGAGTGAGTGACCCAGGACAACAATAAGTCTTGCGGGTACCCGGTAAAGGTATTCATTCCCTAGACCTTTCCTGAACACTTAGTATTAGACTCTGTGCTGGGTGCTGGAGACTGCAGGGAAATCAGACATGATTCCTGCCCAGGTTCGGAGGGAATAAGAGACACAGATCACGAGGTGCAGTGACATGCACACATGTGAGGACTAACACCTAAGCAGGGTAGTGTAGAAGGAGAAGAGGAGGAAGGCATCCATTGTTTGGTGATAGGGGAGGCTAGTGGGGGTCATCAGGAAAGGTTACAGAGCAGAAGAAACTCCAGGACTGGGTGCTGAAGGATGAGTAGGTGTCCCCCTGCTGACAAAGCAGCAGGGGTGGGGGCCCCTATAGTAGCAGAGGAAGGCGGAGAGTCTTGAGGAGAGCGGTCCTGCTGTTGTAGCTGTTCTGCAGAGCTTGAGTATGTGGTCTGAGAAGGTTGTGGCAAGAGAGAAGGCAGGGCCCAGGTACAGGGCCCAAGGAACTGAAGCTCTTCCTGAGGACAGGTGAGCCACTGAAGGGTTTAAGAAGCAGGCTGGCATGTTCAGAGTGGAGCTTTAGAAAGACAACTCTGGCTATGCTGCAGAGGATGGATGCAGAAGGAAGGGAGCGCTGAATCGGAGGCCAAAGGCCAGTTACGAGGCCAGTGCCATTTAAACGCAACGTTTTTATGGGGACCCATAACGGTTTTAAGAGCCTCCTCTCTTTATTTATATATATACACACACGTCTATATATACAGACACACAACTAATATGGTGTATGTACTACTGTTACCTCCACTAGATGGAGTAGGAAACAGAAGAACAGAGAGATTAAGTCACTTGTTCCAGGGCACACAGTAAGCAGTAGTCTCAGCGGAACCATCAGTACAGCTTGAGCATTCATGCTCCTAAGCACTACAGTATGATGCCACTCCACCAAAGATGACAAAGCCTTAGACAGGCTCTCATGTTTAGATGAAAGTATTCCTGATGGGCCCATTCTGTATTTGGGGCACCTCTGAAATAGCCTTTAATTCTGAGGCCTTTGGGGACGAGGGAAAACAAACAAACAAACAAAACTACAGTATGAAATGTTAAGGGGCTGGAAACTCCCAGAAGGCCACAATATGAAGCCACTAGGGGTCACCTGAGTGTCCAGGAACACATATCTTTGGGGAATGGAGGTAATACTTTTGTTTGGGTGCATTTGTGCCTACAAATTCTTTAGACACAGGAAGGCAAGGTACAGGGAAGGAAGAGGAGAGTGTGTCCAGTGGGAAGGACTCTGCTTTCCTTAACTTATAGCCATACCTGCTGTGAAGGCTGAGGTCAGGTGGTTCCTAAAAGTGTTAGTCCCAAGTAACATGTGGCCAAAGCCATAGCCACCTGGACTCCTGGGCCAATCCCATTTCCACTTTCTATGCTTCTAGGGAGAATAGGATTTGGTAGGAGTAAGGGAGGGCAAGAATTCTATCCAGGGGTCCTCTGATAGAAGACAGGCCCAGAGTTCGAGAATGAGGTTACATGTGGCTTCTGTACAATGCATTTGATAGTATGCAAAGTTGGACTTTGAACTTCCTGGCTCTGAGCTCTGAGCCTCATTTTCCTAATCTTTAAAATGGGAATACAACTCATTGCTAACACAGGGTTGTGGTGAATGTCTGAAGTGAATACTGGCTGCTAGCATGCAATTCTGCACATTGTGTAAAGCAGTCATCAGATGTGCAGAACTGTATTTGGTAGGCCGAGTAGTATAACTTGGAGCTGGCGCTGCAGATACTTGAATGTAGCCTTGGACTTCGGTCTCACTCAAGGGTCTGCTAATTTGTCAGCCAAAAGGCAATAAACAAAAAAGGCATCATTACCCTCATTCTCATCTTTGTGGAACTCAGAGTTGTGTTTGAAGTCCAGAGGAGGTCACTTAAAAGCATATGGTTACGGCATCTCCTGATTGCTAAGGTAGGGCAGCCAACAGATAGATATTCTTTAAAGACAAACCGGAAAGGGATGTTTTGGGAGTGGATAATTCAGGGATACTTTACAAACAGGCTTAAAGCAAAGCAAGGAGGGAACCAGGGTCATCATGCTAGACAAACACGAGCCCAGTCAGCCAATCAGAGGCCTGGCCTGATGTGCCAACACCTGTTGGAACCATAACATTTCTTTACCACCCCAGAAAAAGCTTTGATACAGATGAAACTGCCCGGAATGATGCATAAAGGCTGGGAAAATCACCATTAGAGCACTACAAATAAATTTACACACTAACCTTCCCTGTACTAGTGGAAATGGCCCAACCCACCTAATGGACATTTACACACAAATGGCTGCACAGGCTAGCGCCTTGCTGGGGCTTGGCACCAGAACTTCTCCTAGGCAGACCGCACGAGGCAGATACCTTCTGTCTGACAGCTGCGTTATCCAGACCCACAGCGTGGGGGAACCAGCACAGCAAATGGCTTACAAACCCTGAGCACAGCTTCTCCTGGGCCCGGCTGTTCACAGCAATATCTCTGCCTCACTGCTCTCCCACTGCAGAGTGTTGGTTGGTCTAGACCACAACTACACTCCTGGTGGGGGCAAGGGCCCTGCTGGCACTGCTCAATTGCTCTGGATGCTTAAGACGCCAGGACTTTAAAAAAGTAGCAGAAGGGGCTGCTCCCTCCCCCACCAAACTAGCTGCAGCTTCAACATTAATTAATATTCTGAGAGTTTCCTCCGCAGTCCCCCTAGAATGGAAGGATCTTGAAACTCTGAACCCAGAGACACTTAGATAAAGTCTCGAGCTTGTTTAGGGTCTCTGCGTGCCTCTCCTAATGGCCCAGTTTTAAAGAGCTTCCTACCCGTCTTCCCAAACACAACCAGCTCACACTTCAGGCACGCTTCTCTCTCTCTCTCTTCCCATTCCTTCAATCCAGAGACAAGACAGCTTTCTGGAGTTCTGTGGCCCTGCAAGGCGAGGCTGGGGAGACGGAGGGCTAGGATTCCCAGAAGGGACCCCAAGGAGCAGAGCTGAGGGCTTTGGGAGCTTGACACCAAAAGAAGACAGGCTGGGCCGCAAGGGCCAGGCCACCAACTCCTCCTGCAGCTGTGTTCAACTTCCCACGACCCGGAGGGGTGGACTCAAGGAGACACCCCCCCACCGACCCCCAAGAGTGGGTTCTGCTCTGGCATCCCACAGTGAGGTCCCCCACCGCAAGGCGGGCCTGGCGTCCAGTCCCCCACCCTCGCTCCCTGGGGTGGGGGTGCTGGCGGGGGGAGGGAGGGAGCCCGGGGAGGCCCCAACCCGGGGCGGGCGCGCGCTGGGCCACTCACGGAGGAGAAGTTGTGCGGGCCGCACAGCTCGCCGCGGTACTTGCAGGACAGCAGCATGTCCTCGAGCTGGTGGCCCAGGCGGTCCACGAAGGCGGCGCTGATGCCGTCGAAGTGGCGCGGCGGCAGGAACAGGCGGAAGTCGGCCAGCTTGCGGAACCACTGGCGGCGCGGCTCGTCGCCCCGCAGCAGCTCGCCGACCAGCGGGCGCGCCGTGCGGTTGGGCAGCAGCAGGCCGAGCCAGTGGCCGGCGTAGTAGAGGTCGCCCTTGGAGAGGCGCGGGAAGCGCAGCGGGTTGTTGTTGCACACGGTGACGGCGGGGAAGGGCAGCTGGCGGCTCCACTCGCGGTGCACGCGCGTGTGCGACGGGAAGCTGAGCCAGTAGAGCAGGCGGTTCGAGGACCAGGACAGCAGGAAGCCCAGCGACGTGCAGAAGGCCAGCACCCAGAGCGCGCGCCGCCGCGCCGAGCCCCCGGCCCCCGCGCGCCCCGCGCACATGTGCCGCAGCCCGTGCAGCTTGGCGCGGCTCAGCGGCGCCCGGCGCCCGCCGCCCGCGCCCCCCGCGCCCACCCCGGGGCCCTGCGGCGCCCTTCGCCGCACGCCGCGCCGGCCCTCCGCGGGCTGCCCCTGCCGGGCCATGCGGAGGCGTCCCGGGCCGGCTCCGCCGCTCCGGCTCATTCATGCAGCCCGCGGCCGGCCGCAGCGGCGGCCCCGGCCGGGCGGAGCCGCCATGGGCGTCCGCAGCAGCAGCGGCAGCGGCAGCGGCAGGAGCAGGGGCAGGAGGGACAGGGGAGGCAGCAGAAGGGGGAGTCGCCGCGCGCCGCCCGCGCCCGGGAAGCGTGCGCCCCAAAGCAGCCCCGGTGGCGCGGCATGCCCCCCGCCGCCCGCCCGCCCGCCCGCCCGGGACCGAGTGCCGCCCGGCCCTGGCCTCTCCCCAACGCGCCCCCACCCCCGGGAGCCGCTGACCCCGCGGCTACGCCCGGGACCGAGTGCCGCCCGGCCCTAGCCTCTCCCCAGCGCCTCCCCCCCACCCCCGGGAGCCCCTGACCCCGCGGCTTCCCGTAGGATGCCGGACGCCGGGCACTACCTCCGGAGGGGCCGCGTCTCCCGTCCCCGCGCGCTGCGCCCGCCTCGCCTCCCCTCGTGCTGCCCCTTGAGGGGACCCCGAGCTGAGTCCTACCCCCCACTCTCCTACCCTGCTCCGCCTAACCCCAGCTTTTACGCTGGTCTTGGGGGAGCAGCCACTCGGCCACCATGCCCGGTTCGGACATCCCTAAGGACCCTACTAGCCCGGCGGCGCCGGGACGCGGGACAGAAGTCGCCGGGGAACGAGCGCCCCCAGAGGTGCACCGCGGCCTCCGGCTGGGTGGGTGGGTGTGCTGGGGTGCGCGGTCGCTCTGCCGATGCTGCCTCTTTCCCTTCCCTCCGGGACCCCTCTCGCTGCTCCCCCGGCTGCACTCGGGCGAAACCCGCTAAGCCGCCCCCGGTCCCGCGCCCCGGCCCTGTGTTTCCAGGCGCCCGCTCTCGCCTGCAGCTGGGGGCCCTCGGGGCGTCCTGCCACAGGCTGCTTGGAGGAGGCTGACCAGAGGGAAGTGTCGCTTCTTCAGCCGTCTCTCCGGGATGCTGCGGGTCCCCCCTCCCCCACAGAAAGCCCGGCCTCGAGGTCCTCCGCCGCTTCTCCTCCCCGCCCCGGCGGTGCCAGGAGGAGCTGGGCACTGCGGGGCCCCGGCCTCCAGCTCCCGGGGGTGCCCGAACTCGCCGCTCCGCTCCTCTCTCCTCCGCAGACTCCGACGCCGCGCTGGCGGCGGCTCCTCTCCCGGTTCTCCGGCCTGTCCCGGCCGCGGGAGAACTTGGGCAGCGGCCGCGCGGCGCCGGCGCGGCCGGGCTTCGCGCACCTGCTCCTCGGCGCGCGGTCCCCGCGGCTCGCGGCGGGCGGGGCGTGCGCTCCGGGAAACGCGCTGCTGACGCGCCCCGGCTCCTCCTCGCTGCATTTTAATTCCCGGCCACTGTGGCCGCTGCACACCGAGCGGGAAGCCTTTTGCTGGAGTCGGCCAGAGGGGAGGTGCACTGCACAGATGTGCCGGGATGGGGATGGGGATGGGGACGGGGACGCGGTGCAGGCTGGTGGGGGAGGCGTGGAGTAGACACATGCTGTTTAGTAGGGCCATGTGCAGACAAGTTTGAGAGCCCTTCAGACTGTGTGAGATGGGCTGCGGAGACAGTCAGCCACTGGGTAGGGTGGGCATTTGAACAAGTGTGGCAATGGGGTATCGCGCACCGAGTGTGGGTAGAATGTGCATGTGTGAATCCGTACTTCTGTGTCTCTCTCGAGTGTGAGCTTATTTGCACAGATACTATGGCTGTGTGAGTGTGTGTGGTGTGTGTACGGGTCTGAGAGTGTGTAAGTTCTGTGTGCGTGTATTTATTTAGTGGGCGGTGGGTACAAATGTGTGTGTTCATGTGTGGATGGATATCAGGATTTCTGGAGGAGGTGTGTGGTTGGTGTGTTCTGCGCGCGCGTGTGCGTGTGCGTGTGTGTGTGTGTGTGTGTGTGTGTGTGTGTGTGTGTAGATGAGTATGTGTGCTGAGGAGCTGCTTGCAGTGACTGGGCCTCTGACAGGTTGGACTCAGCTGGACAGCCTGCCCCTTGAGCAGTCAGCCGGCACAGCTGTCCTAGGAGGGCGGGAGAAGGGAGTGTGACTTCCATGAATGGGAGACTGCATCTCTGCCATTTGCACAACAAGGATCCTACAGTCAGTTGGCTGATGATGTTACCCTTCCCTCCTGCACAGGCCCAGGTTCTTCTACTAACCCCTGGGCACTTTTGTACACTTTTATTTAACCTTTTCTTATTTTCTCTTGGTGTGTTTGGGAGGATGGACGAAGTTTGTAGTGTACTTCTAGCTCCATTTTGCAAGTGAGACTAGGGAGGCCAAGTACTTGCCCAAGGTCATACAGCTAGTAAGTGGTGGGTGGGGGTTCTGCACCCAGGTCCCCAAGCCCCTGTTCTTTCTACTGCACCACAGGATTTCACTGTTTAAACTCTCTGAGCAAGGTGTTTTGAGCGCAGGGCTGGCATCTTGCTCCTACAGCTGCCTGGCAGTGTGTGTTGCACAGATTTCTACCCATTCTTCCCAAATAATTGACTCACTGAGCCCTCCCTGGGACAGTGAGGCACTTCCAGTCCCATTACTGCATGAAATGAAGGAGTTTTCTAGACATTTTCCAGAGAGTAGATATTGTCGTGGGTCAGGTGGGAGTAGAGACAGTGTGAAGGGATCCTGAGTGTAGGAGGGCCCTAGACAAGTTGGAGGATTTGTGCCTGGAGAGGAAATTCACCCACTTTGTGATGACTTATTAGGGGAAGTCTGGGCTTATCTGTTAAATGAGCACCAGATGTCTAAGAAGTGGTGGGGTGGGATTTCCTTTCCACTAACCTGGAAGACGTCCTGTCAGCATGGCAAATCCTTGTGTCTGGTCTCTGGAGAAGAGGGCATCTGAGGCGTACACATCTCCACATCACCGCTCACTCATACACATACATATATACACACCAAAAGGTGTAAATACAACACACATGCACACTATACACACACAGCCCCCGAGTCCCTTCTCATTCACCCGGGGAAGAAGCTATTGGAGTTGAGCTTTGCTGAAATTCTGCTTTGGTTTCCGTTCCTTGAAGGTGTCTGTTCTTGGTCTGGAAAAGCATTTCTCTGAATCTGACAGTTTTATGGGATCGCTAACAAAGGCTCACATGCCAGTGCTCCCAGCCTGGTCCCAGTGTGTGTGTGTGTGTGGGGGGGCGTGTTCCACAGTGACACACATCCCAGCCAAAGTGGGGCAACCTTGTGAGCTCAAGTGCAGTTACTGATGAAACAGCCAGGGCGAGTATGTGACATCTTCTATGACATCTTCTATGTGACAGCATCATAACTGGGGTGGCACAAAGGTCTGTCTTATAGAAAACTTTAAGCTTTTTCTTTCCTGGCAGTTTCTGCCTTCAAATGTACACATGCTGCTTTGGTTGTGCAAGTGTCTTCTCTGCCCTGGGTTTTTCTGTTAATTCTCTGGACAGTGTGCTTCTCCAGAGAGAAAAGGGGGTATCCTCTTTAGACTCCAGGGGTCTTAACACGGAAATCTAGAGGCAGGCACAGGGACAGCTAGTGACTGCAAGCAACGGTCTCTTTATGGCACATGTATGCAGTGTGTTTTTTATGCTGCCTGGAATACCCACCACCTCCTCCCCAGCCAATACTTTGACCAGCTTGGCGAAGTTCTTTTCTTTCTTCAATCCCAGATTAAGCACTGCATCCTAAGTAATTGACTTGATGCCTCTATCAATAGCCCCTGTCGTAGCACCTTGTCATTGCTTGTGTCCAGGCTTTTCTTCTGGACATGAGCCCTTTGAGGACAGAGACTACTTCTTATTCATATTTGTGCCCCTACCACTTAGCACAGTGCCTTGGCACATTGATAGAACACATTGAGACAAAGGAAAAGGGGAAAGGAACTAAGATTGCTTGACTATCTCTATATGCCAGGCACTGAACCAGGCACATAGACATATTTTATTTAATTTCTCACTCCAACCCTGCAGGGCGGTATTTTTGCCCCCCCACCCCGCCTTTATTTACAGTTGTTGAACCAAGGGCTTGGAAAGCAGGAATTGAACTTAGCTCTAACTCATTACAAAGTCCGAGATTTTCCTTCTCTGTGATTTGTCTTTCAAAAGTATTATGATGCATAACAATAACAAAATAAAAAATGTAGAACTTTCTAAGTATTGGGGCCTGTTCTAAGTAACTTCCACTTAAAACAAGTGTCCTAAATGTTTTAAGTGTTTAATCCTCACAATAATCCTATGAGATAAATACTGTTATTTTCTCTCTTTCGAAGAGGAGGCATCCTTACCACAGAGAGGTTGAGTTACTCACCCTAAGCCATACAGCTCCTAAGCAGGAGAGCAGCCTTTGAATCCAGGCAGTGTGGCTCCATGCCCCTGAGCTCTCAGGCCCTACCCCATACCATCTCTGCCTGTGGAGCTGCACTGACACAACAGCTCCTGTGAATTAGCGTTTCCATCCTGGCAGACTCACTTGGCCAGAAAAACAAATTCGCGAGGCAGTGTATGAGCTGACCCACATAACCTATCCACCAAGAAATTAGAATTTAGCCTTGTGATTTCCCAATAATAAGCTTTTAAGAAAATCTCTTTTCTTGTTTATCTTTGAAACATCTGTTGCTCCACACCTGGCATCCTGGCTTTCTGTGTGGTGTTTGTGTGCAGGGGCAGAAGGGTCGGCCAGACAGCCCACATTCTGCCATGTGACCACCACCATTAATTATAAGCTCTTTCTCCCATGAAATGACTTTGTTGTAAGAAAAAGGTCCACTTAAGACAACGTGAGTTCTTGTTTTTATAATCCAATTTTAGAGGCTGACACTGTTGGCTAGATCGGGCTTCACTGAAGGCCCCAATGTTCTGGTTTGTCTTAAGCCCACTACTCAGGGACTCAGCACTGGAAAGTATCTGAGGTACCTCTAACCCCGCTCCTGACTTACTATAAAAAACTCCATACAGCGCTTCAATGGTAGTCCACTGATGACCCAGCCTATTCTGGAACACCTGGCAGTGTTGACAGCTTCCTCCTTTCATCAGATTAAAACATGTCTCCTTTTGAATTTCTTCCGATTCTCCTAATTTACCCCTGGATAGCCATACAAAATAAGTCTGATCTTCCTTTCACATGAGAACCTTTCAAATACTCTATGGAATCAGAATACTTCAGTGCCGAAAGGTGCTCTAGTGGTCCACCTACCTATCTAGCAAGGCCTTACGATAGTTCTTTCTTCTCCAGGCTAAATGTCACCAGTTCCCTCAACTTTACTTCTGTACATTCTGTTCTTCGGATGGTATCTTGGTTGTCAACATCCTTAAAATGTGACCCTCCAGCCCTGCAGAGGGTGAACCCACGAAGCCCTTTATTCTTAACCTGGTCTTTGCAGCCCCTGAGCTCCTTCCTGATGGTCATAGGTTCTTATTTGTGCTCTCACCCCTGGGATTTAGTGGAGGTGGTGGGTGGGGAGAAGGGACACTAAGCGATGGATTCTTGGTGTCCCTGCTTAGAATGCCAGAAGTACGTTTTTTAGGACTCTGCTGCTCCTGATGATGAGTCAACACTATTTTTAGTATTAGAGTTCATTGGTTAGATGGGATGGGCAGGCTTTTGGGGTCTGCCTGTGAATCTCACTCTCCTTTCTCTTCATCTTCCTTTTCCCGTCTCTGTGGATCTCTTTCACTCTGTCTCTCTCTTTCTTCTTTCCCTCCCCTTTCTCTTCTCCATAACTTTTTCTTGAAGCCTATCTGTCCCCTCTGACATCGTCTTATCATCTCATGCTATTGGTGGCCTCTGGAGTTATGGAGGTGGCTGCAGTGTTACGGGACCTGAGCAAACGTCCACTTGTCATGATAAAAAGTCCTGTGTTGATGAAAGAGAGTGAAGAGGATGTCTCCACCGTGGATTTAGCTAATTGCACACTTATCTTTCTCATTCTTTGCATCTTCCCACAATGAGGCTGACACTGGAGCTGTTGTTCTATCCCACCTTCTCACGTGCTTTGGTATTTCCACTGCTTTTCCTCTCACTCTGTGGCTTTCTTTCACACTTGGCCTCACCTAGCTCTCTCTTCTGGGTTCCTTCTTAGACTCCTCGTTTTTGTTGTTGTTGTTTTGTTTTTTGCCCTTTTGGTCATTCCCATTTTACTTGAGTTCAAGCTCTCAGCTGTTCATCTTTTGCCACCACTAAATCTGAGAGGTAAAAGGAAAACGGGGGCCCACAACCTTCAGGGGTGCAAGGATCAGGTCCAGGGTAGGTTCAATTGCCCCAGGGCAGGAGGGAGCTCTGCTGAAGCTCCACATTGAAAGGCAAATTCTGAGAGGCTGGAGCTGGAGATGAGATCTGATTTAACCCTGTCATTGTCAGGGGAGGAAGCAGAGGTCCAGAAAGGGGAGAGCCTAGCTCTAAATGACGTAGATTGATACTGATAAACACAGAACCAGAACCCGAATTCTAACTCCACTTCGTTCTCTGCTCAGCCTATGAAACAACTTTTTAAAAATCCATTTTGAAATCAGTAATGTAGTCACATGGTTCAAAAAGAACAGAAAAGTGAAATCCAGTAAAAAGTATCTTTACTCCTTTCCCTCCCCTGGCCACTCAGTTTTTCCTCCCTGAAGGCAACGAATGCTATCAATATGTTGCGTAATCTATTCGTGATCCTTTATGAATGTAGATGTGTGTATTATCTCCACATGTTCCTTTTCTCACACAAATGTTTGTATTCTGTGAATACCATTTTCTAGAGTGATTGTATTCTATGTTCTTCACACCTTTTCCCCTTGTATTTTCAGCTATTTTATGGCTGCCTTCCTCTGGCACCTCATTCCAACGACTGTTATTTTCCTCAACTTCTCATTTCACATTGTCCTGCTTTCCCATCCAAAAAGGACAGTGGGTACTATGACAAGGTGGTACACAGAGCTTGGTGTTTTATTATCAGATTTTTTTGTTAACTCTTTGCTACATACACTGACGGATGAAAGCTCTCATGTGGATAATCTCAAACATCAGGTAATGCAAAGATATGTTCTCTTTTGCCTCTGAGGGGTATTACCTGACATACTTGCATAAGATTTAACTTTCTGGTCATACATTTTTAGCCTAATTATCACACACACACACACACACACACACACACACACACGCACAATTGAGCATTCTGAGCACACAGCTCTTGGGTTGGGAAGGTCCAAACATGCATTGGTTGGCAGAGAAAGCTAGTTTGAGATTCAGGAGTTTCTGTGACTAATATATCAAGAGGATAAAACTAAGGAGCAAACCAGAGGGTGTCAGTGCCTAAAGTGATCTTAATGAGCATATAACTGAACTTAGGAGAGGACATTGATGCACACAGGTTAGTGACTTGCCCCTGGTCACTGGGAAGTTGATGCGATGATGGTACTGATGGTAATGGTGACGGTGCTGATGGGAGTGATATGGGTGATAATGATATTCGATAACTGACATTGAGCACTAACTATGTGCCAGGCGAGGTGTTCAGTGAACACGGATTCACTCATTTAATCCCCCCCCCCACAGTAACTCTACAAGATATGTACCACCATTATCGCTCTTCTACGCAGGAGGAAACTGAGGCAGAGATTGGATAAGTAACTTGTCTGTTAAGTGGCTGGATTCAAACCCAAGCATTTTGGTTCTAGAGTATAGGGTCTTAATTAAGTTGGTTGTAACTAGTTGAAAATAATGACTGTTGCTGATATGAATCAGGCACCTAGACTATGTCATACCCTGTCCTTAGCACTAGAAACACAGCTTCTACTCTGATGTCCAGTGGGGGAACTGGGTAAAAAAAAAGTAGATAATTTTAATAATGCGTGATAAATGTTATGCCAGAGATAAGCATAGATTGTTGAAAAGGTCCAGAAGAGGGCTCTCCCCTCCATTGGTCTGAGAGCTGTCACCACATACATTCCTCGTTTTCCTCAGAATTTCTCCATTCATTTTCATTTTCTTGCCCCAGCTCATGGAGAACTACGTGGCCTCTCCCAGGAGCTCCAACTTTTGAGCCCGGATCTGGGGCTAAGGCAACACCAGCACATGCCCCATGGTGGAGGATGATTTCATACTCTTTGTCCACAATATCCCCATTCCTGTCTTCTTCCTGAGGTGGGTTCTGTATCCCTGATGATGTCACATTGACATTTACTTTCCAGATTCAGGCCATCTCAATAATGAATCTCTCTTCCCTCCCTCAACAGAGCTTTGCCTGTTACTGACTTAGCCTGGGTCTAGGCTTGAATAACTGGGTCTTGGTTGTAACTTGGGCTATAAAGTTAGCAGAGAAATGGAGCTTTGCACACTTTTCTACCCAATTTCCTCTCCCATACACATAACCAAACTCTCATTAAAATAGTTAAGCGCAATAACCTTCTCCAGCACTTACCAGCCACTTATATAATGAAAAGGCATTCCGTTAAAATAGGGTTTAATGCAATATATAACCCCAGATGCAATTAGACATTTTACTCGCAGTTCCTTGACTGTCCCCTAACTGTTTTCAGTCATGACTTAATCTCGCCCTGACTCTCACCTCTCCTTTGGGGAACATTAACTAACAAGCCCTGAGTCTCTCTGGCAGACGGATCTTCTGCAGTGACTCAGAGATTTAAGACCAGGTTGATTTGTCAGATGCCTCCATTCTGGCTGCTCTTCTTCCTAGCCACAGCTTTCCTTGGTCTCAGCCACTAGAGGTTGGTTATCACTCTTTCCCTTATAAACGACCTTGCCAAATCACAGCCACAGGTTTCTCTGCTCCTAGTTTATCTTGCCTGTCCACCAAAGAGAGGAGCAGGAAAGAAGGGATTTAGTACATTCTTTTGTCGTGGTGTGGGCCTCTGTGACTATCCAAACAGAAGACGGAAGTGGAGGGCAGTATAGGGAAGGTAGAACAGGGAGGGGAAGGGGAGGGGTAGGGAGTAAGTGACAGGGGAGGAGAGGAGAGGACAATGACACAGAGTGCCAACCAGGTACCTACCACGTACTATGTGTACCATGTAATGATTCTGCACAGCAACTGTCCCAGCTGGGTAATACTTTCCCCATTTTACGGAAGCAGACCTAGAAACTCTTTCCAACCTTATTCTCCCTGTTGCTGGTTTAAACACAGCTTAAACTAGTATAACAGCCATAATCCCATAATGCAACCATTCACCAAGCTAGACGTCAGGCACTGAATTAAGCTTCATTTTCCAAATGAAAAAAGTGAGGCCCAGAGAGGTAAAGCTACTTGCCTAGAGGTGATGTTAAATACGCCAGGTATGTCACGCAGTGGCAGAGCCAGGATTCCAACCCAGGTCTGACTCCAACGTGCTGGTACTTATTAGAAAGGTAGGAAATTGGGAGTTCAGAAAGAGATGAGACAAAGAGGGTGGCAGCATAATTCAGAGTTTCGCAAAAACCTTTGGGGGAGATGAAGGAAGTGAAAACAGAAGCTAGATTCTCAGTATCTGCTGTGCATCTGGAGCTATGTTCTTCCCAGCTTTGGTGTGAGCCATCATAAGCAGAGCTAAAAATATACATGCCCAGTGGTTGGGAAGAGGTTTAGGGATCTACCCATGGGTATAAGTGCCAGGCTGGGCCAAATAAGTTAGAGAAAGCCACACAAAATATTTCCTCTCTTACTGAGATCCATCACATGACCACCAAGTGGGAACTCACTTTTACAAACCACAGGTTTCAGCCCGTCTTTCTCTGTCTCCCTCCCTCCTTCCTTCTCTCCCTCCCTCCCTCCTTCCCACCCTTCCATTCTTTCCTTCCTTCCTACCTCCTTCTTCCCTCCCTCTTTCCTTCTCTCCCTCCCCACCTTCCTTCCTTCCTTCCTTCCTTCCTCCCTCCCTCCCTCCTCCCTTCCTGATCTCTGCCTTGCTTTCTCCTTTCTTATCAGTACTTATTTAGCCCCAAAGTACTTAAGCTGACTCATTCAATATCTCTCAGCAGCCTACAGCACTAATAACATTAGATTCGAAAGTTTTCTGAAAGTGTTTGGAGTTATAAAGGCAAATTCATAAGCTTGATGTGTAACAAGAGCATAAAACACTTCATACCCTTGGACCTTGAAATCTCATACTCTAGTAGATTCCTTGAGGAAATAACCTCAAAACAAATAAGCAAAAAAGTACAAAGGTATTCACAGTAAAGCTTTTTATGATAGAGAGGGAAAAAAGAATTAAATACAGTTCACATGCCCAGCCTCAGGGAATGGCCAAGCAAATGATGGTGATGGTGATATTATGTCATTGGAAAATGATGTCATTTTAAAGAACAGAACAGACAAGGATGCCAGAGTGTTGAGTTATATATGAAATAGCACTGAGGAAAGAGATCTGAGCATGAAGGGCACACCCAGCCTGCTCACCCGCGTTAGGGAAACATGTCTGTGGACGTGAACAATGGTCGGAGGAGCGTTAGGAGAGACTGGATTTACTCACAAATAGGTTTTTTGGATAAGGTTATGTGGATATTCTACGAACAAACAAAACCCAGGAAACTCACTAGAACCAAGCTTGGGAAGAAGGCACGTTGGAAGGGGAAGGTACGCGAGTGGTATCACCGGATTACAGGCCACTGCAGCCCTGGGCTTCTCGGCCAGCCTCATCATCCTCTTCACTCCACACTGCCCATCAACCAGTGAACGTGAGCCACAGAGGCTGCCCTGATGTGGGTGCCTACAACCATCCTGAACCACGTCCCTCCTGGCTTCTGACCCCTGGATCCCCCTCCTCCTGCATGATCAGGCTCCACCAGGATATCCACCTTGGTCTCTGTCCCTTCTGAACAAAATCTCATCAATGATTCACATGATGCTCTGTCTCCAAACAGTGACCCATAATAGAAACTGACTCAGAGGCTAAACTGTCTCCAATAAGGGAGAGTTATTTGGACGAGGATTGCCTCTGAGGTACTTTTTTCTTGAGTCCTTTCTGCTAGCTTACTGCATCTCTATCATCTGTTACCAGTCTCTGCTCGTGATTAAACTTACTCTGGCTTGTGATTAAACTCATGGCTGGACAACCCGAGGTGGTGCACTTGACCCTGGCTGGACCTCAGCATCACGAAGGACCTGAGCACTTTCACAAGCTACAACTATGCTTCTGCCTTTAACTATAGCTAAAATTCCCCTTGGTGTTGGCGCCCATGCTACTCTCCGTTTTAGTTTAGAGGCCGTGCCAGGAGATAAGGACAAACACCATTTGAGCAATCACAATGCATGTCACAAAATCAATAATAATAATAATAATAGCCTTAATTAATTGAGGATAGTAATAGAGCAGGCATGCTGGGAACTTTCACGCATTCTCTCATTTAATCCCCAAAGTAAACCTAATAAAGTAGAGGTTATTCTTTCTATTGGTGTCAAGGAGGAATCTGTGACTGAGAGATGGCATGTGGATTACTTAAGGTAAAACTCAGGTTTTGCTGATGTCAAATCTTCTTTCTCCCTGTCCGCAATTTTGTGATTCCAGACACTAAAGATACCATCGTATAGTTTAAGCATGAGTGAGCTCCTGTCTTTTCACAGAGGCTGCTTATTCTTACTTTATGTACAATACAGATAACACGCTCAGTTGTTTGTTTCTCAGGCTTTCAGCAGAAAAAGAAATAGTATCTGTTATGAAAAGAAACAAGTAAACTTAAGATTCAGGAGTACCAGTAGAACGTATAGCCAAAGCCCAACAACAAAGGAGAAAACAAAACAACTATAAAAACAGATAAAAGGACTGAAAAAATGATGCCACTTAATGTTGGGCAAACTCCACACATTTCAAAAGAAGTCCTGAAATCGTTTCGTTTAGTCCAAAATAATAGTTAGGACTTATAATGATGACCTTGAGTCACCAGGATTACATTTTGTCTATACAATTTGCACAAGAATATAGGAAAGGACAGAATATATTTCAGAAGGTGTTTTAGCCAAATGGTTCCATTAAAAAGAAAAAAAAAAAGTTGGTGCTTAAGAAATCCATAAATCCTGGAAACACTGGCTATTCAGAAAAATGACTGATTTCTTTGGGAGAGACAGTCTGAATAACAAAGGCTCTACCCTCTCATTGGTCCATTGTGTCAGCCATCACCTTGAACAAAGTTTCCCTGTTGTCGTTTTGTTTGATGGCCAAACCGTGACTCGGTACATGGCTTCACATCCCACACTGGTTACCTTGCTGCCAGTTGGGTTTTGTTGCAGGGGTTTAGTTCTGTGGTGTTTAAATGTTTCTATCTCTTTTCTGTTTCTTAAATAAAAACGATGGACTGATTTTTATCACATTTTTTTTCCCCTGCAGGAAGAAACAATAAAGGCGAAATGAAATTTTATTTGAGGAAAACAGTGCTAGCGTTCATGTCTCCATCAGAAACGTTTCCGAGTTTTGTTCCGTAGGACTTGGAAGTCTCGTGTCATAGGTGACAGCCAGCTTCCGACTGACAGAGGGATGTCCTAGAAGCTCATCGGTTAGCTTCCCAAACACGAACTTCCGTTGGAGGGTCTTTTCTTCGTGTGTGTGTGTGTGTCTGCTTTTCCCTTCTGCATACGGAGAAATGTGAAATGCCGGTACTGCTTTGTGAAGTGTTGACAATATCTTGTAAATTTGGAGCTGGAATTTGACTCAGGGGAAGAGACATTTCAGTCATGAATTCTAAGTCTCCCTTTTACCTATAAATTTTGGAATTATTCTCAACTAAGCCCTCACCATACCAAGTTCCATACATTATGAAAGGCTGTGGGTGCTGCCTCCTAAATCATTCGCAAGCCCGTGATCTGTGACCCACTGTCATGACTGCTATCTTGGTTCTGCAGCTTATAGCTTACCCTGTTATGTACAGTTCTTAACTTATGGAAAGCATTTGGCACAGAGCTTGGCATACAGTAAGCACTGAGTCAATATTTGTTGAATCATAAATAGTAGTTGCTATCATTAACCATCAGACTTCTGCCAGTGCACTGACCCATAACTGCATAGTGGCTGTTAACTCTTTTAAGATTTCCTATTCACTGTAGCAAATAGATTCTACTTTGCTAGGATGTAAGCTCCACGAGGAAAGAAATCCAGAGTTAGTCCACTGGTGTATCCTACAAACCTTCCAAAGGGTCTGGTACACAGTAGGCCTCAACAACACTTTTGTTGATTGCTGGCTTTCCTCATTTGGCTCTTGAGAAGGTCAAAAGTGATGATGTTTTTGAAATACTTTAAAGTATAAACACCTCGCTAATATCTTATCAATCT
Source organism: Cynopterus sphinx (assembly GCA_030015415.1). Taxonomy (NCBI): domain Eukaryota; kingdom Metazoa; phylum Chordata; class Mammalia; order Chiroptera; family Pteropodidae; genus Cynopterus; species Cynopterus sphinx. Next base: position 31,053,154 of record CM057385.1, on the reverse strand, counting down.
AGGAATTGTCCTTTCATTTATACTTTTTGTCCCAAGGCTGATGTGTGGGTTGAACTGCCAGTACTCAAACCTGTTTTCAAACTCATGTTCCTTGCTGTGACATGTAAGTACTAGGGATGTCTGGCGTCCACATCAAATGCTTGCACTTTTGTTAGACAGAAGTAGGCAAGGTAGACATTCTAATTTGTATCATTACCTCCTGAAATAGATGCCAGAACAGGACAGCGATTTATGGACCCGCTTCAGCGCTCATGCTTCTAGCACACATGCAGTTCTGGATATTTTATACCCTGAGTTCAGTTGCTCTTATTCTCCAGATCGGGTGTGACCACCCTTATCAGGGAGAGTCACCTTGGGAAGGGCAGATGAAGGTGGATTCACTTCAGGAAGCCCCTTCGAAATCAGCCGGCCTAACATCCTTAGTCCAATTTACAGACGAGGAAACAGAACCAGAGAGAGTTCATGACTTGTCCAAGGTCCCACAGCCAGCTCTGGGACTTCCCTTGAGCATTTCTTCTTTCTCCCTTACTACAGTATCTATAACACAGAGAAGAGGAAAGCATTCCAGGTAGAGGTAATAAGAATACCTGAAAAATACTGGGAAAAAGAAGTCTATTCATGGGCTCCAGTCACATAAATTTGGTAGCTCAGATCTGTGAACAAAAGTAGAGAAGTGAAATTCTCTGTATGTGAAGGTGAGTGAACATAGATAAGGCACAAAGGTGGCTTGAGGCCACAACAGGGTGTGTGTGTGTGTGTGTGTGTGTGTGCGTACTTTATTATTTTGGCAAAAAAGATGTTATTTTATTTTTTGTTTCATTTGCAGGAAATATGAGTGGGGAAATAGAAATAATACGAAGCTTTTAGAAAATTATTTTTTCAACAGGTAGTAGAATAGATTGGAGGTGGGAAGAAGAGCAGACAGGGAGATAACTGCAATCTTCTCTGCTTGAATTGACGAGGGCCTGGATATGGTGGTGACAAAGGGGACGGGAAGGAACATTTCCAGAGACTATTTCCATAGAAAGGGATAATTAAAGGACGTGTGTGAAAGACACAGGGAAAGAAGAATCAGCGCGAGGTTTCTTAATGAAGAAGTGGTAAGAATTAATTAGGTGCCAAGTTGAATAAGTGGAAGTCAGATAGGTAACAAGTCTGATACAAACATCCCTTAAAATGCTAAAGTGGCCCAAAAGATAGGGAATTCCATTTAAATAACAAACTTTAGCTTTCAGAAGAGGGATTTCTTGCCTGGGATAGAGAACCAGACTAATTAAGAGAAGAATGACTCAGTGGTTTTCAGCTTACTTATTTAGGAAATCTCTAAATGTATGCTTTCTTTCAATGACATGGTATTTACTCAAATTTGGACAGCCACGCACAGTTCCTTCACCGCACCCGCCTCCTCCCTGTTCTCTAAGGGAGGCAGGTCTTTACTGATGTTCAAGGTTCAGGTTCCAGACAATAGGCCTGTTTCAGGCTACTTAGAGGATTTTCTGCTTTGTAATCCTTGCTCCTTCTTCTGCATTTTCTCTTACCTTAATTAACCAAATCAGTTGGATCTGACCTTGGAATTTCCTCTCTGTGATTTCCAACACCCCACCAGGCTGCTTTACTTACACACCTCTCTCCTGGTATTGCTATAGCCAGTCCAGCCAGCCTCATGGTCCTAAACCAAACCTTAGTTATGGAGCCTTGCCCAGTAGCTGGCGTACGATAGGTATTCAATAACTCTGTTTTTGTTAAATGAATGATTAACGAATGAAAACAGGAAGAAAGGTAAGAGGATAGAAGAACTTAAAGGAGCAACTTTTTTCCACTCATAGATTTAACCGCTGTGATACTCAACTTGGTTGAGTTGTTTTATTTCTCGTAAGAGACAGCACCACCTCCATATTAAAAACTTTATGAATCATCTACATAATTTAGGTAAAGGGTCAATTTTTTTAGTGGGAAACAAAAGATTAAATGTGTAGCTTCAATTCTTTTGCAAATAGGCATGGTCTGAGCTGACTGAACCACAGAGTAGTTTGGCACGGAGAAAGCCACTGGATACACCAAAAGGATCCCACTGATCTGGGGTGGATAAATTCTCGCCTCATTGCAACTAAGCATATGAAGTGGTGACTGACCACTTGATTATATTGCTGTCTTCCATTGCACCATCTCCTGATTCGACTGCTATATCACACGTCTTTTCCCAGTTCTCTTCTCTGCCCCTGCCTCCCTCTTTTCTTCTTCCTCCTCTTCCTCTTTCTCGTTCCTCTCCCCCTATTATGCTCAGATATTGACTTTTGAAACTCCTGGTTAGGTAAAGGACACACATCCTTTACTTCCCTATGTGCCATTTAAACAATAGTAAAAGAAGAAAAAAGGAGAACACTTTCAAAGACAAAGAGGAGACATCAGTGGGTTAGCTATTTCAATCCATTTTTGAAAGGCCCGATGAAAATGGCAGAACAGAGGAGCTGTGAGCTGAAGTGCTGGCAGAGAGAGGTTTTGACGAGAAGTGAACCCGAGCTGGTTCACCCGACAGAAGCCCTGAAACTTAAGTGCCTCCGAGAGTGCTTGAACTTAGGAAGTCCCAAACTAAATTCACCATCTTCCTCCTTCTCCTCTTCTACTAGGACCACCACCCTCACCATCACCACTATCGCCCTCCTCCTCTGTTCTCCTCAGGGCATCCTCTCCTCCATCCTGTGGTCCTTATCCCGAAGGATGGCATACTGACCATACAAGCTGAAGCACACCCTCCATACTGAACCCTCGAAACCCATTATATCTGCTTCTCCTGTGACACAAATCATTCCGCAATGCCGATATGAACTCCTACATCTATCTTCCCATAAGACCATGAGATCTTGGAGACCATTTCATTCTTGACAGTAATCTTAAAGTCGAGCACATTCTTGACATATAATAGGCATTACATAAAAATCTGGTGAAGAATCTCTAACTCTGGGGGACATTATGTACCTAGAATCCCATCACTCCCTCCCCACCCCATGGAGTCGAGCAAGATGATGCTTTTGTCAGTCACATGTGGTTTTAAAATTGAGTGATAGCATATTACATTACTCCAATGTTCTATATTACTGTAATACCGCTATTTGATGCCCGTCCATCGATACCTATGACATCCCTTAACCCTTTTGATGACTATTTGCATGTCCAACCTGTGCCAGTGAGAAATACTTATGCTCAGGAAAGGCAGGTTGTACTTGGAATGACAGTGGTGAGCTCTGGGTTCACGTCCCAAATCTGCCACTGACTTAAGCTGTGACTTGAGGAAAGTCACTTTTCCTCTTGGGAGCAGGTCTTTTGTCTTTAAGATGACAGAGTTGAACTAGATAGCCTCTAGGATTTGTGTTTCTCTAAGACTTGTACACACCTGAGCTAATCATTAACCTTTAGACTACAGAAGCCCCAGTCTTGTCTTTGGAGTGGTCCCAAACGCCAACGTTGCCTGCTTAATTCAGGTGACTTATGTATATCAAAAAGCACAGAGGTTAGGGACTGTGGTGCTGATCTGAGGGAACAGCCTGGACTTTCATCCTCAGGCTCAGAACCTGCGTAAAAAATGCATTTGAGGAAGCAGGACACTGGCTGTGCATGGATCTGATCCTTACCTTGTATCTTCTGTTGCTCTTTTAATGTTTTTCTAGAAGGGGAAAACTACTCAAATAGAGTCCAGGAGACAGTCTTCTCTTGGAACATACACCTGCTACTTTCAGTGATGTTTCCTGTACACAAGATTGCTTGGGGGCCGGAAGGAAAACTTTTCTTACCCCTTTATATAAAAAAAGAAAAGTTGCATTTTTGTCTTAGCATTACTTATCTGGCCCAAGGGCTAGAGCTTTCTTGGGAATCGTGAAGACTGATTTTACAGCCTCTGGCTAGAGAGGCAGGCAGGTAAACACGCACCTACCAGAGCCCCCTCTAAGTTCAAAAGGTGAGGGAGGAGTGGTATGAGGCTCAGACCCTCTCTCTGCATGGCTCTGGCTTCATTCTAGCCTGGAGGGAGCAAGAGGAGAGAGGCAGGGCTTCCTTAGCTGGGTGGAGAGGGGGAAGGGGGGCACCACCTGTGTGCAAGTTGTGCTCTGGCTGCTTGTATCTCACCTGATTTTTTCAACTATGTTTCTAGGTCTCTGAGGAGGATTACCCATCTCATACATATGGGAACTGGCACTTGGAGGTTTGAATAACTTACTCAAGTTCCTACTTTAAACTTGGGATCTGAACCCAGGTCTGTTTGCCCCTAAAGACTGTGTTCTCTCCACTGGAAAGTAGACTTCCTCATTCACGTTTTGGTTGCTCCTTGGTTGTTTTTTTTGTTTGTGTGTGGGGTGGTGGGGAGCTGGTAATAGTTAGGATGAGGGAATGTAGGACAGCTCAGTTTCTTCTGAACATCGACTTATCTCAGAGGTGGGAAACTACTGGTTCGTCACATCTCAGTTTGCGCTGCTCGGAGCAGAGAATCTAGGAGTTGGAAGAGGGAATTTCTTCTCAGCTTGGGGAGCTCAACTCTATTAGAACCCTGAGATGCAGGTAGGAGCCGGGTGGTAGGTAGCCAAGATGCCGGGAGGAGAAAGTGAGATTTTCATCTGAATACAGAGAGGAGACACTTCCCCGCCATTGGCTACATCTCTAGGGTTCCCTCTTCATCCCACATTTTTTTTCTATGTTTTCTTTGGAGAATCATTTACTTCCTTGGTTTCAACTCATGGATAAAGCCATAACTCCTTAACCTACAATTTCTGACAAATTTTGATTCCAAGTTCTAGGCCTGTATATGCAACTCATTGTATACATTCTATGGGATTTCCCTTGGGCACTTGAAATTCAGCAAGACCAACATTCATCTCGTCTTTTTCTCCCCAAAATCTTCCTAAGTTTCCCATCTCAGCAAATGGCTCCACTAACCACTTAACTGCCCATGTCAGAAACCCAGTTGTCATGCTTGCCTTCTTCCTCTGCCTGTCCTCACATCTTATTGATGTGAATCTGATTTTCTCAAATCTATCTAGCTTCCTGCCCCCAACTATTTCTACTCTCAGGAAGGTTCTTAAGCTCTTAAAAAACAAAAACAAAAACAGAAAAACCCCAAACTCCTATCATCTGGAATCTTGCCATAGTCTCCATCTGGTCTCCACTCCCACCCACTCTCATCCATTCCCCACACTGGGACCAAATCGAACACTTCACTAGTCTTCTCTAGACCCATTAGGGATCCCCTTGGCCTTCAGAAGAAAGTTCAAAACCCACAGTGGTCCTTGGGACAGCTGTCAAGCACACGGAGGGCAGCAGAGGATGATGAGTAAAGACCTAGGTACCTTGACCTAGTAAAGACCTTTGAATATCAACTCTGTAATGTTTTATACACGCGATGTTGGGTAAGCCACAGAATCTCTCCAACTTTCTGTTTCCTTATCTTTCTTGTAGAGCTAATAGCACTGACACGATAGATTTTTGTGAAAATCGAGTGAAATGAGAGTAGCACATGTAACCTGTTAAACGAGTACCTGATGTGTAGGTAGTAACTTTGCATGGTAGCTGTTCTTAAGTGGCAATGCTTTAAACTGTGTCGTTAGTGGGACTTTCAATGGTGTGACACAGGGAGTGTCCAGGTTTTTACCTCATGGGAGAATTCCATTTCATGACGGCCTGCAAGGTAAGAAGTGACTTTTCTGCCAAATGTAGTATTTTGTGCCTTTCTCCGTGCACAGCAGAGAAAGCATCGTGGTACCTATCTGCGGAACAACATGGCAGACGTCAGAAAGGACTCAGATGCAGAACATTTAGACCAGCAAAATCAGGTGCAGTAGAAACTGCCTGGCCACCCTATGAACAAGAAGAGCAGTGACAAGAAGAACCGTACAGACTTAGTCTTTTAGAGAGAAGTAAATATATCCCTAAAGATCACTGAGAAAAAAATCAGTGAAGAATGGGAGGCAAAACTCTAGGAATCTTCCATTCCTGGCCGACAAGGACCTAAAGCAAAAAGTGAACTTCAGCTGAGGCAGTGCGTCCTAAGACCAGCCTTGTACACCTGTGGGGGAATCTAACAAGACTCCGAATGTTTCCTTTGACCACAGTGGTTAAATGTGACTCTTATCCTTTAGAGTTATCCCTTGTTCTATCATCTGGTATCGTAATCTAGTGTATGGTTTAACATCTATCATTATGTCCTGTAAGTGTATATGTTTTTGATCACAAGAGGGTAGATGTCATCATTTTCAACAAATCCCTTTGTTTTCTTCACGAGGTCCAGTTTTTAGTTGTTGTGACATGTGCATTCCTGGATGGGGATGGGGGGCTCCTGTTAAAACATACCTTCTCTGCAATGCTGATAGAATCTCTTCTCTCCTATTTTTCTCTCTTGTCTTTGCACATTTCATAGGCTTTTCGAAGGAGGCTGATTGGTTCCTAGCTGAAACAAGGGAGAAAGACACTTGCCTCCATATAGGTCACAGCAGCTCAGAGGGAGAGAGCCATCCTGAGGAAACACACGAGATGGTAGCCTACGCGTCTCTACGAAGAGATTGTTAGTGAGATGTGGGCAGCAGAAGGTGGGGGACAGCTGTCTTTGGTGACCTCTTTCTGGAGCAAGTTTTCCGACAGAGGCCGTGTTATTCTTTGTGGATTATTCAGGATTTTGCTTCATTTGTGGTTGTCTGTGGGTGGCAACGTCACGTCGGGGAGAAGCAATGGGGTCTGAGGCTGGCAGACACTGGCCTGGCTTTGTGCCTCCACTCTGTCAGCTGTGATGCCCTCGGGCCACCTTAGTACTCAGGCCCTCAGGATCCTCACTAAAACCTTATTGAAAGGCTGCTGTGAGGATTAAGGAAGCAAGCAGAGTTGCTGTGGACACGGTAGTGGTAATTTCTTGCTTCTTCTCTTCTCTTTCTCTCCATCCTGGACTATGAAGAGAGGACTCTAGTATTATCCAAGTCTTCTGGGCTTCCCAAAGGTCACAGTTTCTTCTTGGCTGAGCAGGTATATTTCTAGAAACTTAGACTTTGAGATGTGGATTCCAGGTGAGAACCCGCATTCTGTCCCCGAGTGGACAGGGGGACGATAAGAGCCCCATCACGGTACCGAAGCATTTCTAATACTTCAGTTCTGAAAGGGCCTCGCTGAAATCTGCCTTTCTGGGGAGGGCTAAGAAGACAGGGGCTTATTATGCAACACGAATTTGAGGTTAGGATTTGCACATTGAGTTTTCAATACCAGCCTCAAAGAAAACAGAAGAGCTCGGTGGAAAAGATTAAAAGGAATTTTTTTAAACAAGGATAGATGGACGAGTCAGGGGGTCTGACACGTTCTCCATTCTGTGTTCTTAAGGATAAAGATAATGGAAAAGAAAGAGTCTATTTTTATGATTTGAAAGCACTTAGTTTAGGTTAGGAAAAGAGCCAATCTGGATGTTTAGTCCTGTCACTCTATCTTAGATGAAATCTTTCTCTTTTTTTTTCTTTTTATTAATTGAGGGGAGCTGACTGGGTAGGGAGATGAGGAGGTCGCATGAGACATACTGTCTTGCCTAGTCACAAAGGGATTAAGAGAACTGGGCCTCTTTCAGCAGAGGGAACAGCAAACAGGCTTCGGTATCAGAGAAACCTCAATTCAGATTGAATTTCACCTGTGCGACCCTGGGCTAGTCATTTGAACTTTGGTTTTCTCATCTGTGTAATGGGGTGAATAGTAACCACCTTGCATGGTAGCGTGACTAAATGTGGTAAGGTGCCTAACAGCGCAGTGTCTGTTACTTAGTGGGCAGTGAAGGCATAACAAATACAGCCAGTTCACACCAAAAACGTGCACAGCATCATGATACAGAGCAACGTTGCTATCCGAGAGCACATTGCAGGTAGAACCCAGGGAGGGAGGAACCACAGGCCTGCCCACTGTAGCAATTATTCTGATATTTGCTCAGAGTAATAATGGGAAAAGGACCATGTAAGTAGAAGGCATATTTTGTAGTACTTTTATATATTCTCCAGTTGTATACCAAAAAGCTTGGAGGTATCTTAAAACAAAGAATATGAATTCAATAAAATAGAAAATTCAAAAAAAGCATATAAAAGGTTGGAAAAGCATACATTATAATTACTTTGGCTGACATAGTTATTGAGTTTAAGGACTGAGTTTGGAGCTTCTTGGTAAATAAGCCAAGAGGAAAAAAAGAAATGGATTAAATGATTCTTATCATCTTAGAAAGTACACAATTCCGCTGTTTAGGGAGGAAACGTTTCCTTGACATTACATTTCCAAAGGAATTCATTACAAACCCCGAAGGCATTTATGACTTTGCACCTCAAATTTCATGCACAAAGCTGAGTGAGGCACTCCGGCTCATGATGACTCTCCCGCAGTGTCTCCCATTTGGCTTTTATCCTGATTCTTGATGAAAGAAGCCAAGGAGGATAAAAACCATGGCAGAGTCCTGGTCTTGGCATCCTTTAGTCTTGGGTTCGAATCCTGATTCAATCACTTTGTATTTGTGTGACCTTGTGAACCCACTTACCTTCACCTAGCCTCATTTTCCTTTACTGCAACGTGGAGCTCATTACACTCCACTCCCTCCCCACAACGTGGTATCGCTGTGGCCCCTCAGTAAGCAGACAGGTGTACGACACCTAGCTTGGGGTCTGACACAGAGTAGGTGTTTCATAAACTGGGTCAGTTCTCTTCCCCTTCCTTTTCACAGAATATAATCTGGAGTGGTTTATTTCTGGGAGTGTCTAAACTATTGAGCTAATTTACTTTTAGGCCTCACTGTGTCATACTTTCTAACCCTCCATTGGCACTAGAGAGATGGTTCTAAACTACACACCTGAGCATGTCTCTCCCCTGCTTAACGCTCTCTGGAGGATCACCGCGGTCCACAAAATACAAGCGCAGATGCCTCAGCTGGGGGTTCAGAGCCCTTCGCCCTGGGGCCTCTGCTATCTCTAAATTCTAGGCCTCTTAAACTATTGCCCTGTCCTAAAATACATAATGCCGTTGCGCCAGCTTCTCCCTCTACCTGGAACATCCTTTTCCTCACCCTCCTGCTCAGCTTGGCATACAAGCTCATTCATTCTTTGGGATGGTGCCTTTTCTGTCAGGCCATCTATCCTTACCCAGTTAGTCTCCCTCTGTTTCTGGATACCCCTGGTGACTCTTTCACATTCTCTAGCAATATTCTTACTTGTTATTTTGCTAGACTATGGGCTTTTTGAGGCCAGAGATGTACATTTCCTTTAGTCACGTCAGCATTTCCTGCAGTACCTAACTTGGTGCTACTCAGTGTCTACTGCTAGTTGTTGCCTCCCCTGTATCTTGTACAAGTGTCTCACATGACCTCTGTAACTTTGACCGCCGAGTTTGATTCATATGGTATCTTTTCCTGCTGAACTTTGAGCAAATTGAAAGCAAGACCTTGTATCTTTCAGCTTGGCAATGTGCATGCCTACCACCTGCCCATAGTGGGGAAATAAGTGCTTTCTAAAGGCTGAATTAATACACTCGAGGTGAATGAAAAAGTGAGAACCCCTGGAGCCAACATCGCCTACTCTTCCAACGAGGGTTGGAGACTGGGATTCAGCTTGACTTTTTGACAATTTCCGTTTCAGGTGTATCTCATTAAATGCAGTTCTCTGGAACTACTTCTTAGGTAGGGATTAGGTTCTAACACAGAGTATAAGGTAAAAGTCAAGCAAATAACAATCACCCTGAGAATCTCTCAGAAAGGCACTCCATTGGAGTATTGTTTCTCCACAGGTCTAACTTAGGCAATTTCTCTTTTGCACTGGAAAGTTTAGTTTTCTTTAGTGGAACCCTAGAAATGAGTAATTAGCTTGTTTAACTAGTTTAGGGGTCATGCTGGATCAAAAATATGTATCATCAAGCACTAGACTGGATTGAGAGCCCAGAGGGAGGACCCCTGGGAGGGCAGGTGGTGAGGACATGGCCTGGTGGACGATGAATGGGTGGAGGTGGAATCTGTTGGACAGAGGTGGTTAGAAAAGGCTGACGCTGGCAGTCATGGTGGACACTGAGTCGGAGTCCCAGTGTGAAGACAGAAACGGGCTGGGGATCAGGGAGCGGACGGCATGGGTCCCAAGAAAAAGCATGGAGAAACTGAGAAGGGATTGAAAGATGTCAGAGCAGGTTCCGAAAGCAGAAGCCAGGTTGGCAGGGAGAGAGGTCCAGGCTCCACAAGATGCCACTCTGACAACTGAAGAGGGTGGTCGCAGCTCTGAGACCATGGCCCTCACACCTGCAGCCACCCTGCGCAGGGGTCTTTGTGCCGCTGTGTCCTTGGCTTATCCAAGGAGTGGTGATTTTCAGATTTTAATAAAAAGTGTTTTAATTGCAAAAGCAATAATCCTGTTACAAAATTCAATTTTCACCACTGAAGCACATAAATGAAAAACGAAGAGTGCCTCTTACTGGTGTCTCCAGTCCTGCTCTCCCAGTGTTAACAGTTTAGTGCACAAATGCTCAACACACAGACACTCACCTGGAGGTTTTGGCATTATTAGTTAAAAATGTTATTGTTGCCGACAATCTGTTATGTGTGGTTTTTCTCATTCAGGGCAGTCTTTTGCATCCCTAGCTTTTGTACTTCATATTTCTCAAAGCGAAGAAGGCTGCTTAAAAGATCGGTTGATGGGAGACTATTAAGACCAAACCTTGATGTTCTAAGAAAGCTTTTCCTCCATCCTACTCAGCCTGTTAGCCCCAGTGAACTAGAAATTAAAGATTTATGTTACTAATTATTATTTTTTAAATAAAAATTTAAGGGCAAAGCTTTGCTGGAAATAAATACAATAATTGTGTTTACTGATTGTCACCACTCCCCAGCAACAATTCACGGTATAAAACTCCAGTAATTAGAACAATAAGCCCAGGTTAATTAAAACACCGGGTAACATTTGGGCAAGAATAAAATCTGTGTTGGAGATGTTCCAGGCACACATTCGTTTTGCAGGCACTTAATTCACCCTGGGAACCGGTGCTGACAAGGTAAGAAGCTTGGTGCTAATCAGCTCCGGTCCGTCTAGATCACACACTGCACATTTCTCTTCTCTGGCCTGTGGACCAGCTTCAGAGAGCGGGGTCCAGCTGCTGGGAGAACAGCTCTACAGTTGTTTAGGCCTAATCTTGGGTCCCCTTCCTGTGTTATTACCGTCCATGCCACTTGCCTTTATGGATACAGGCTGGTTAATTAAAGCAATTAATCAAGCCCCCAGGAAGTTTGCATGCTGTCTGGAGTTTCTTCTGCTTTTGTCTTCTTTCCAGTGCCGCAGGCCTGGTTCTCTTGGAATGCTGTGGTCCGCACGCCTGGTCAGAGGACTGTGCCTGCTGTGAATCGTTCCTCTTGCTGCAACCAAGGAGTCCTCTAAGCTCTGACAGTGGAGCTTCAAGGTCACCCCTCTAAAATGTTCTGCTGGGAAGAATCTACCCTAGGTCAGGTGAGCAGTCCTCTGTCACTCTTCATTGACCACAATAAATTGGTCAATATCCCTATGTATTGGAGCTCCATGTGGACTGACCTGTGTTTTTTCTTTTTGTATTTTCAGAGCTTTGTTCCAGGCCTGCATATAGGGTCACCCAATAAAAATCTCCTCACCCCCTCTGCAGTTCCTCTCCTCCCAGGGACTTTTGGATGAGGAGAATGATCAATTCAACAGATATTTATGGAGGCTTACATGTGGGCCAGGGACTGCTGTGGGCACAGTGAGGAATCAGAGGTCAACAAGACATGGCTCTTGCATGCAAGTTTACAAGTTGGGGGTGAGGTCTGGGTGGTGGTGGGATAAAACACATTAACAACAGCTGTAAAACACGAATCCCAGAATATTCAGCCAAAAAATGTGCTATGGCCTTTTGGAGCAAGAGAAGAACACTGATGGCTAGGGAGATCTCAAAGGGCTTCATGGAAGAGGTGGCATTTTGGCCAGGCTTTGATTTTTAGGAAAGTGATTGGGATGCAGAGACGTGTGTGTGTGTGTGTGTGTGTGTGTGTGTGTGTGTGTGTGTGTGTGTGTATGTGTGTGTGTGTGTGTACTTGTAGATGGGGCAAAGATAAGAGATGGAGATGTTTCCAGGATAAAACCTCCCGCATATGCAAAAGCACTGGTTGCATTCGTGCAGAATCTTGCATTCGTCACAGAGATAAAACATTGTTGGGGCAGTAGCTGGCAACCCAGGAAGTGCCTGAGGTCAGGATGGACCTCTGCAACACTGTAGAGTAGGTGAATTTGGAAATTGGCCTTTCCTCGCTGTCTTCCTCTTTCCCTTTGAGGGGCAAACCCTCACCCCTTTCTTCCCATTTCCCAATGTGCTCTGTGGATTTCTCGCCTTCTGACTTTCTTCCCTGTCTTAGCAATGCTCGTTCGCTAAGGAAGAAATGGAAAACTCCGCTCCTTTGTGAGTTTGGGTTCCACGTTGTCTATTATCACTCACTCTCCCTTAACCCAGGGCTGATTTCTCCCTTAACCCAGGGCTGTGAGGAGGATTTGGTACCAAAATAAGGTCCTAACACCCTGGGCTTTCTTCCATTCCCAGGAACTGACGAGAGGAGGAGGACTCCCCTCCCCGCTGCCCTGCTCATTTGGCCTATACATCACCATGGCAATCCAAACAGTTTTCTGCCCATTGAGTAACTGGTTTTATTTCTCATTAATTAATGGAGTCAATAAATATAGAGGATGCCTTGCTAAGATCGAACTTGCTTTTATTTTCCTTCAGTACTCCCGTGAGGGTCCCTTTGATAATTGATAGAAAAGTAAGTGCCCTTTGAGGCTTCTTGGAGATCAGGTATAAAAGCAGATGGGACATCAACAGGGGAGCTTCCCATCCCTTGGAGGGTAGAAGGATAGCTGTGTTGACAGGAAAGAGGACATAATACGGCCTCCCCCCCTTTTTTTTGAAGTTTAAAAAGAAAAAAGATGTTCAGGGAACCAAAGGAATTCTAGGTTTGCAAAGAGTAGTCACCAGGAACAAATCTGGGCAACCAGACGTTTAGAGAAAGTCTGTGGGAAACATTGGAATGGCTGACTATTAAGAATTAATACAATTATGTGCATCTAATGGGGTAATTTGGAACAGGCTCATCACCGATGGAGTGACTTTTCTTCCTTCAAGATCCCATGGTACATCAGGGTGGGGAGCAAACACCTGCCCAGTATCTTCTGTTGGGCTTTCTAGGGACCAGCTGATCACAACCACACCATAGGGCATTCAGAAGTAGACAGGAAAGAGTCCGGGCTTTCCTTGTGTTAATGTGAGATTTGGACCATCCCTGTTCTTGGTCTATGTAAATACAAGGTTTAAAAATTTCTATGGGGAAAAAGTTGAAATCAACCAAACAATGACCCTCCCATCCCCGCCAAGCAAAATTATTGCTTTGTGACCTGGGACGTGACCCTGGGGACTTCATCAGCAGTTAATGGAACGGTAAAAAGTGGGCATTAGTAGGCTCGGAGGTGGCCTCCTCAGTGTCACCACACCCATCTCAGCCCTGTGTCTGTGAAAGCTTTGTGATAAAATCAGAAGGTGAACAGTTTCCAGGCATTTCCTCCCTTCTTAGACTGGTTGTCAATAAAATTCTCTCGTCAATTTTGAGCCTATGTTTTCTTAAAGGAGAAGCTCTATGATTGTACTTTTTGTAAATGCAATTACGTTGAGGCATTCATCATTCCAGCCGGTGTGTTTAGAGCAGCGAGTCTTTCAGGCTTTAAAAGGTCTCATATTTTACTAGGACAGCTCTCGGTGGGTGATCATTACAAGCCTAGAGATGACTTGAGTAGGAAGGGGCTCTCTAGACCATTACCACCCACCCTCCCACATCTTACAAAGAAAAATCTGAGATCCAGGGAGGGTAATGGAATTGCCCAGTCAGGGCGCCAGTTCGAGAGAGAGCTGGGGCCAGGGCTAGGCCAGCATGACCTTGACGTGGACAGTAGCCTGCTTGAGGGTTTAATTGTTGCAAACACATCCCCCTGTTGACTCGTTCTGGTTTTAGAGTTGTCTAAATTGCATATGTAATTTGCTTTTCTCGTATGGAACCCTTAAGTCATGATATGTCTGTCCTCTGAGTTATATAAGCTCCCATTTTCTTGCTCCTTTCTCTTCCTGGTACTGTGTCCCTCACTGCTACTCCAGGTTTCCTCCTAGAAAATCTTTTGCTGTTGCCTTAAGAGAGTTCATAGTTCTCTGTCTGTGCCCCCTGCACCCATTTTATTAGTGGATGTCATTAAGGCTCTGTCATCCTTACTCAGCCTTGAACTCCTTAGTGGCAAGGTCAGTGCCTGTATTTCTGTGTCCCAGGACCTTGCACATTGTAGATATGAAGTTGGGTGAATGAATACATGTGTCATTGTTTATTTGGGCCTAAGCATTGTCCTTTATGTTTAATAGATGCATGATTAGTTTTTGTTACAAAGCTACAAAAAGTTAATCTTGCACATTCTCAGTGCATCAAAGATGGAGGGGGACACTTTATAAATGTAGAACCTGAGGCCCAGAAAGGAACAAAGGATGCACAGCATTTCTGTGTCAGAATTAAAACTAAAACCAGGTCTCTGTGAAAATGCAACAGCCTGCTATTGTTCCTGTGCCATCATTTAAAATATTTGAGACTCAGTTGCATTAAAATACATATTCCTATAAGATTCCCTTGGCATAAAAAAAGATTAAAGGTTGCATTTCTAGCATTTATTCTTCTCATTATTTTGTTTCTTTCTGACAAAAACCATTTTGCTTCTTGCTGGAGGTAAGATCAGAAATGGCCATTTCTCAGTCTTTTAGGGAAGCAGGTCATAATTACTCTATCAATTTTTGGTAGAAATGATTCCTTCTTACACGGGGAAAAGATAGCTCCTGAACTTTCATTACACATTTTCTTTTCACTGAGTTTACAACCACCTTGATGAGAAACATGATGCCAGTTTAACTAGAGCATTGAAAATGTGCTGTTCTCCTCCAAGCCATCAGCAGATCGTGGATGCTATGGTTTGTGCCAGAAATCTCACAGTGCCGGGAGTTGAGCAATAGTAGGAATGGGGGTGGAGTCTCAGCTTTCAGTTTGCCCAAGACGTCATGGTTTCTCAGTCAGCTCTCTGAAGCCCAGGGAGGACCACCATGAATCCATGCTCTGTTTTCCACTCTGGAGTGACAGGTAATAGAGGAGGGACAGGCCCAGAATTAGCCAACAGCAAGGGCCTTCTCTTGTGAATCAACTCCCGAAGGCTTGGGGATGAAGGGGGTGGATTGGTCTTTATTTCCATCACTGCAACCCTGTCTCCTGAATTTCAGTTCCTGGAAAATCAGAACCTGAGCCAGGCTGAAACTGGGGCAAAGTCAGCTCTGTGCCTGGGTGAGAAATGAGTCGGAATCGCCCCACTCTGCCTGAGTGACAGGAGAGAACCAGAGGAAAGTAAGATACAAATTTGTCAAAATTCAGTCAGAATGAGAGCCTTGTCTGCCCAGCCCTGTTCTTGTTATTTTCAAGTCTTCCCTTAAGCAGCAGGAGGTGTTGGTTGCAATTCATGCCAATTTGTTGCAACAAACTTCTATTAAGTGCCTGCTGTATGCCCAATTAATTTAATATGAGAGAAGCCGAAGTCCTGACCCCTGACTTTAATGAACTTACCATTAGTAGGAAATTAGTAGGAAATTTCATTCATTCATTCATTCATTCATTCATTCATACCAATTTTCTGAAAGCCTGCCTTGCGCTCTATACAGTATTACGTAACGAAGGCAGAGATAGTTAAAACACAATACCATCCTCCAAGAATGCTACCGTCCGATAGACTGATGGAAGAGATAGGTTCTCACGAAATGAGTGAGAGAGACAGAAAGTGGTGGAAGCAAAAAGGATAGGTCTCTCCTGACCCAGCCTAGGTGCAAGCTTAACGGAGGTGATCCTTGAATAGAATCATGAAGGCTGAACAAGAGTTAATAAGGAAATAAAATTATGTAAATACAGGGTAAGTTTAGGAGTCAGAATCAACACCTATTAGAATTTAGAGGATGATTAATATTTTTGAGAATAAAAGACTAGAGCATTTGCAACTGACTACCTCTTTCTGGATACAGTCACATGTAACCAGGTAAAAATTAAAAAAAAAACAAGAATAATTAAACTAGCATGCTGCTGGTAGGAGTATAAATTGGTACAACTGTTTTTGGAAAACTGGCAGTATTTGCTAAGGAAAATACTAAGCATATGGCTACCCTATGACAGAGCCATTCTACTCCCAGGTATGTACCCAGCAGAAAGGTATGCATATGTTCACCCAAAGGGATATACAAGAATGTTCAAGGCAGCACTATTCCAAATGGCCACAGACTAGAAACTGCCAGGATGGCCATCAGTGTAGAATGGACAGATAAACTGTGATGTGTTCATACATTGGAGAACTGTGGAACAGTGCGAATGGATGCTGCACAGCCATTCACAGCAATATGGATGAGTCCCAAAGTCTATGTTATAAAGTACAAAACAGGCAAACTAATTTATGCTATTAGAAGTCAGGACCATGGTTGTACTGGGCAGGGGTAGTAAATGAAAGCAAGTATGCTTTGCTGGTGCGGGTAAGGCTCTAAGTCTTGGTTTGGGCACTGATAACATGGAGATGGTCATTTTAGGAGAATTCAGTAAGCTGTGCACTCAAGATAGTGCAGCCTTGTATGGATATTATTCTTCAATAAAAAGTTGAAAACCATCTGTAACCCAAGGAAAGGCTGCAGGTCAGAGGTGGCTGGTAAGGGCTGTAGGAATTTGGAGCACAGAAAGGGTCTGTGGTGAATTGGGGCCTTCTGCGTTCCTTATGAGAAGAGTGGGATCTCCTGGGAGGTTCGGAGTCTGCGTGTCATTAAATCAGGAACTTCGTTTTCCCTCCAAGGAGGTCTCATTCCATGCATTTGGCTTTTTTTTTTAACAGATGCTACTATTTTAGGAGACAGAATGAGGCTGTGAACAGAGCAAGAGTGTTTTCCCATTGCTAAGTCTGTGCCCATTACCAGTGGGCAGCTTGACTGTCCCTCGGTTTCTACCATAAGTGAATAGAGTAACAGTCTGGGGCTGTTGCCCTGACAGAGATGTTGCTATGATTCACTTCTAGCCCCATTAGTTGCCTGCCTGCTGGGCTCCAGCAGGATAAAGAATGTGACAGGACCATATAAATTCCAGGGGTCATTGTATTCTGACCCAGGGGGCTGAGAGGTAAGGGGTTGCCTGATCTACCTGGAGATTCATGTGAAAATCAGGATACCAAGCTCCTGTGCCTGGCTATCCATAGGAAGCCTTCATTGAGAGGTGACTGTGCTCTTTCAGCATTTCAGTTGCCCCTGCCATTTGGCCAAGCCACTGAACTCGCCTTTGTGTTCTCTTCTTCCCATTAAGCAGGAGCCCAGGGATCAGTGGTTCTAGCAGCATTCTCAGCAGCACAAAGACCGCTTCTCTTCCAACCCTAGAGAAGAAGACCAGGGCAGAGGGATGTGAAGTGATGCTAATCGCTCCTCCAGGCTCCTGGCCTGTGTGCTGCCCTCCTCACTCCAATTACCAGGAATGTCATAAGAAAACCACCCTGGAAAGAGATGTGACTTAACCTACCCTTGTCCCTGGCACCTGGGAAATCGGCTTGGCCCTGAGCCCCAGTGGAGGGAGGGAAGGAGAGAGAACACGGGCTGAATGCGTTTAGCACAGCACCTGACACAGAGCAAGCCCTCAGTTTTCATTAGATAAGAAGCTACTGTTGAATGTACTTCTCTACCAAACACCCCTTGTCCCTTGAGAAAAAGCAGCAGCTTCCAAAGGTGGAAGGGCTTGGAGACTGCTGACCAACATTTTCCCCAAGTGCCTCCTATTATCTCTATCCATGTCCCAGAAGGACCGTTTCCCCATTCTCACTGTCCTCCTCCCATTGCCACAGTCAGTCAATCACTGAGCCTCGACGTTCCTCCTCCACAATCTCTTTCTCCTTGCTCCTTTCTCCCCCTCACCTAACATCGTTCCAGTTCAGATCCCATTTCCTCTCGCCTGACCTAGCACAGTAACCTTTTAACTGATCTCCCAAGCGCTGGCTCAGTCTAGCATGCACGTCCCTATGTTTTCTCGTCGCCTGCACAACAGAGCTTGGACCTCTTCATCAATGGGTCAGGCATCGTTACAGACTCCTGTCCATCTCTTTCGAACTCGATTCCTGGTGCTTTCAACAGGAAGCGTGCTCTCCCACCAAAAAGCTAACTCATTATCTCCCAAGGTGTTACTCACGATCCCTCAACCGCACTTCAGACCACACTGTTCCTTAGGCCCAGGACATCCCTCTCTCATTTCCACGTATCTTCCTGTTTCTTTAAGTGCCGCTTGAGTCTCACCTCGTGAAGCCTCTCCCGATTTTTGGCGCAAGAAATTTCTTCCATTGATCCTCAAAGTGCTTATTGCATTTTCTAAGACTTGAAGGCTGGGATGGCTCTTACTCACTGTTGCAGCTGTAACGCCCAGCGTGGCTTTCTACACGTAGTAGGATTAGAACCTTTGAAAAGTCCCACGTATATAGAGGTTATTTGGAATATGCTTCCAGTCAGTGAAAACTCAAGAAAAGCATTCACTTATCATTTGTTTTTTTTTTAGCTAACCACAACAAAGTGGATTGTCCACACCCCGTGTGCCCTTGCTATGCTGGGAATGCCAAAATGAATGAGACCAACTCTCTACTTTCAAGGAACTCAGTGTGTGGAAGACAATAGATAAATGGTTCATGCTGTGCTACAAACAAGATGTTAAGGCAGGTTGCGAGAAGAAATCCCCCTATTCAGACTGTGGCACTGATGGTTATATTGTGGGTAAAATTGTGTCCCCTGAAAAGCTATCCCCCCCCCCAGTATCAGTGACTGTGACCTTATTTGGAAATAAAGTCTTTGCAGATGTCATGAGGTTAAGATAAAATCCTACTACATTAGGGCAGGTGCTAAATCCTGTGACTGATGTCCTCAGAGGGAAAACATTGGAGATGCACAAACATAGAGGGGAGAAGGCTATGTGGTTGCAGAGGCAGAGACTGCAGTGATGCAGCTGCAAGCCGTGGAGCACAGGGATGGCCAGCGACCACCGGAAGGCCAGGGCCTTCAGAGCAAGTGTGGCCCTGCCAACACGTGACTTCAGATTCCTGGCTTCCATAACTATGATAGAATAAATGTTGTCTGAAGCAGCCCAGATTGTGGGGCTTTGGGGTGGCAGTCCTAGGAAACTAACACAAAGGGGTGGGTAGCTGGAGGCGGCCAGCCCTGGGTTGAGGAAATGACATTTGTCATGTTACAAAAATATCTGCTCGTTTTGGGCATCGTGAGCTGGGAGGGTGGGAAGTCTACGTTCAGGCAACAACTGAGACCTGGTGGACCCCTGGTGTGGTGCTGACGGGGACACTGGATTGGTGAAGGTGTCTAGGTTGAATTGGGGACCATGAGCCAGGATTCTGAGGGAGTTGGATGGTCCCGTGCTTTCTCTTTTTCTCTCTCTACTTCCTCCTTCCTCTCTCCACCACTCTCCTTCCCTCTTCTGAGATAACCAGGATGCTGTCTTGATATCCATCCACACCACCTTTTAATATCTCTGCTTCTGAGGACCCAATTTCTGTGATTGAGACACAACCTCTTCAGGGGACACACGTGATGCTTCCTCTCTCCCTCCTCCACCCTTTAAAGAACTCTTAAATTGCTTTTTCTCAGGATTCTCTCTCATCCACTCCCTTGCTTCCTATTCTTTCTGATGTAGCAGGAAGAATGGGGCAAAGAACCTGAAAGAAAACCCTTGCCTCTTTTTTAGCCTATTTTTAGCAGTGTTGTTATTTTTGAGTTTTTTTTTTTTTAATAGAGATTTAGCAAATTCTGCGATACTCACTGATTACCATCTATACGTTAAATTAGTCTCCAGGGGATACTCTGCTAAATATAGTAATTGAGCAAACCTGAATGTTTTCAAACACCTTTTTCTCTTTGCTTTTTTATTCCCTTTTCCTGGAAATGGGGGTGATGCTCTGGGAAAGTTGAGTGGAATCTTGGCTGACCAGCCAGATGCTTTCCTCATTTAAGCATCAATTTCTTTAAGAGGCAGGAAACAGCTCAGAATCTCAAGAAAAATAGTGGTGGGAATGTGTAGGTGATGAGGTTGAAGCCAGTATGCTATGGTTGATAGAGTAGCATAGGTTTGAAGCACGCCAGCACCCCACACTGATGGTGTGATCGTGAGAAAACCCCTTACTCTCTCAGGGCCTCAGCTTCCTCTTCTGTGAAATGGAGCTGTTTGGTCTCCCTTTGCAGAATGTTTTAGGATCAGGTATACATACATGCATAGTAGAGAGTAGGTACTTATGCGATTAGACTGTTAATTCTTCCTTGGCTGAGAAGTTCATTAGCTATAAGGCTTTTGGGGTAATGGGACTATCAGCCTGCAGGGGACAAGGAAATCTGAGCTAATGGAGTGGAATCCTGACTCAGAGTCACAGCTGGTCAGATCAGGAAGGGATCTTGGGAAAGCCTCTCATTTTACGAATGAGAAATGAAGGCCCACATTTCAGCAGTGCTTTGGCCAGGGTCAAGAACTTCATTCTACATGCAGCCCAATGTCCTGATTAGCAGTATGAGTCCCTCGCAAGGCAGCCAGCGCTATCTCGGTAGGCACTGTGTGGTTTCTCCAAGGAGTATTTTCTTTCTACATGCAGTCTTGGAATAAGGAATCTCCAGTTCAAGCCTTAGCTTTGTCCTTACAGCTGTGTTTTGACCTTGGACAAGCCCCTAGCATCATGTCACCCCTTTTATTTTTTATTTTTTGCCTTCCCAATGGGATCATGATCCTGGCCTTGCAGTTTTGTGAGGACCAGAGGTGTTAAGTCTGTGGAACTATCTAGAACCATCTGCGGAGGTCACTGTACCTGTCCTCTCCTCCCAGAAAGGAGCTGCTTCAGCAGTGAGGAAAAGGAAAACTGTCTTCAGGGCAAGAAGAAAATGCACTCTCTATGAATCAGGGGTATTTGTTTATTAAAAATCTATGAAAGGGTAGCCGCGGTGAGACCACATGATCTCTAAGTCCTCACCTGGCTATGAGCCATGCTCCCCTGTGGCAGAAGTCAGCTCTGCCATTCTGAGGGAAGGAGTATTCTCTTCCCAAGCTGAGGGGTCTAGGTTTATCCCAGGCTCCTCAGCCCCACCCCAAGGGCCATCAGCTGGTAGGAGTGTCCGCAACTAGACACCTCCCCTCTCCTAATTTTCCCAACTCCTCAAGTGACTGGGCATCTGGCCTCTGGAAGGGTTGAAAGAAAGTCCTTGGGACCAACATCTGCAGAGTCAGTTATGAGCCAGGATCATTAAGAATAAAGGCTGCATTTACGGAGCCAGACTCTGTACACAGACACTACTGCAGTGAGTCCTCATGACATCCCAGGAACTCAGTCCTATTAGTCCCATCTTACAGATGAGGAAACTGAGGTCCACACAATCATATTATTTGACTAGAACACAGAGCCCCTTAAAAGGCTAAGTTGGCATGTAAACCTATGTCCCTGATCTAAGTCCATGCCCCTTCTATGCTCTTGCTGTCCATCTTTGCTGTTATCCTTTCCACCACCAGGTGTTTTCTGCTTCTGTTCTTCTCTCCCTGTGTTGCCATTTCTTTCTCTTTTTTTGGTGGATGGGTGTATTGTATTCCAAGGGTTCCATGTGTAAGGATAGACGTGGAAGGAACCTGCGGGATCAAAATCTTCACGTTATCAGCAGAGACTATAGGGTTGAGAGGGTGTCTGTGACTTCCCCAGGGTTTGCAGTCAGTTTGGACGGAAGCCAGGAAGAAGATACAAACATTAATTGAGTTCCATTAAGTTCCAGGTGTTGTGCTGGGTGTATTTGGTTGGTTATCTCAGTTAATCCTTTTGCAAATACTAGTAAAGTAGACACTGCTATTATCTTTATTATCCAGATACGGAAACTCAGATTCAGAGAGGTTAAGATGTTATTGAAGGCTACATAGCAGGTATGTGGTGGAGTCAAAACATTCAGTTTGTTTGCTTTGAAAACTTCAGCTATTTCATGTTGACTCCACTGGATGCTGCCTCAGTTTCTTCTGAATAATGAGTTTCTGAGGCATCAAAGGCACTGAACTGAAAGACTCAGATGACAGCAGGCACACATTGTATTTTACCCTCTTTTTGATCTGCGTGCCTATAAAGATCTGTACTGACTCGTGAGTCAAAGACAGCCCTTTGTTATGCCAAGCAGCAGTAACCGATGTTAAAAAGAGCTGCTAAAATTGATTATGCATTTTCCATACACCAGATAGTGTGCTAGGTTCTTCTACACGGGTAATATCATCTAGTCCTCTCTTCAACATTACTGTCATCCTTAGTCGACAGAAGAGCACATGGAGGTTTAGAACTGGTAGGTAACTACCCAGACTCATCCTGCTAGCAGGTGATCGAGTCAGCATCCAAACTAGGCAGCTGTCACTGGGGCAGCTTTTCTCAACTTTAGCTGCACATTATGATCACGCGTGGAGCTGCAGAACAATAGGATGGCAGGTCCTTCCCTAGACCAACTGAGTCAGGGTCTCTGGGACATAAAGCATCCATGGTTTTTAAAGCTCATCAGATGATTCTGGTGCTCAGTGAAAGTAAAAAGCTACTGCTTTACTAGCAGGGGATTTTTAAAAAATCACTAAACAGTGGTGCCCAGGTGACTAGGTGATGCTCGCCTTCCACGAGCCCATTGATGTTATGAGGCTGACCTCAGCCTTCTCCATGCCAGGGAGGCTAATTCTAGAGCTACTCGCTACGCATGCTGTTCCATAGACATAGAATGTGAGACGTACTTGTAATTTTACATTTTTTGGTAACCCTGTTTTTAAAAAAGGTTAAAAGAAACAAGTGAAATTAATTTTCAAAATGTATTTTATCTAGTCCATTATATAAACATGTATAATAATATCATTTCAACATATAATTAATATAAAATAATTAAGGCGATACTTTACTTTTTTTGTATCAAGTTCTAAAAATCTGGTGTATATTTTATCCTTACAGCGCATCTCAGTTTGGACTAGCCACATTTCAAGTGCTTGATAGATGCATGTGACAATAAAGACTAATGTATTGGACAATACCACTTTATAGACAATTTTCTCTGTCCCTTGGTTCCTCTTCCAAGGCTTCGGGTTCATATGGGAATCAGAGCAGCATGGCCTTCTAGGTACCAATCTGTCTCATTACCTATACAACATCTGTTCGATCTACAATAATCAATTTCTGCTCTCCCAAATGCCTAATGATTACCACCATAGCATTAACTAACACCTCCATCCTGTCACATAACTGCCATTTATTTGTGCAGTGAGAACACTTAAGATCTACTCTCTTAGCAACTTTCACCCATTGACCCTTTAAGAAAGGTCTAGCCTTGGGGATGACCCCAGGAACTCCACTTTGCAGGGTGATAGAAGGCCAATCATCTTTCCTTCATCTTTGTTTGTTTTTAAAAAGTGAAATGTCTTGAGAATTAATCTGATGATATGAATCAGGAGACATAAAAAATATCCATTCCCTTCGACCAAGTAATTTTCTAAGGAAGCAATCTGAAATTTGGAGAAAGTTTCAGGCCTAGAGATGCTTATCACGGCCTTATTTATACTGAAATAATTGGACAAACCCCAATGTGCAAGTCTAGCACAGTTATCCAGGGACTGAGCCACGTCTAAAGGGTGGGGAGATCATGCAGCCATTTTAAATAATATCAAGCAGTTATCATAAAGGAGACTTCTTATGTTAAAATATGAAGGGAAAAGAGCAGGAATAGAATTGTTTATGCAGAATTATAGGTACGTAAAAATAGCTCAATGCAACAAAATGACAGAAAGAGAGAATACACCAAGGAGTTTAAAGTAGTTATCTTTAGGTGGTATGATGATGGGCGATTTTCCCTCCCTTTTTTCCATTTATCTGTATTTTTTGAAATACAGTGAGTACATATTTCTTTCATAATAACACAGGCTTTATTATAATAAGTAAATAAAGTTAAGGGAAAAATAACTTTTAAAAGCAATTAAAAAGTTTCTGCTGTTGCGTGTTAGAAAATCATTTCACTATGCCTTTGGGGTCCTGAAGGAGGGGAGGAGGTGGGAAAGAGGAGGACTGTGGGTGCAAAAGCTTCTCGGCTGCTAGGCGAATTTGCATTTTGCACACTGATACATCATTTCTGACAATTTGGGAAGTCTTTTTCCTGGAGCCTTGGACTGGGGCTGCCCCTCAAACAAAAAGCTGGTTTGTGAGGAAGACCCCTCTTCAGTGGTGTTGACACAACAAACTCTTTCTTCAGCCTGGAGCTGCAAAATGGATGTATTCAATGCCCTCAGGAAGAGGCGGGCCCAGGAAGCTGCTCAGTTGCTTTAAGTCTAACATTAGGTGTCTGAGAAGCACAACTATTCTCCTAATGCCCCAGGCAGCAGAATCCTTTTCTCGAGGCACTCAGTTTGAAGCTCTGAGGCATTCCAGGGCCTATACATTCCTAAAGGGAGCCTCAGAACCTTTGTTTATTAAAAAATAAGCTCCTAAGAGGAGGGAGCATTAGCTGAGGTACGTTATGAAAGAGGTATTAATGTACCCACTTCGTGGATGACAAAACTGAGGGGGCAGAAAAGGGGAAAAAGTCACTAAACTAGCAAGGGGAACCCCTGGGGTTCAAATTCAGGTCTGCCTAAATTTGTCATTGGGTGACACTTCCCATTGTTTTCCTTCTCTTCTGCTCTGGTTTGTGGGGATATAGATGAGATGGGCACGCCCTGGGAGATGGGCACTTGGCTGTTCAGCTTTCTCCTAGTTCTGACCAACCATATTTTCTCCTTGCTGGAATCTCAGTTTAATGCAAAAAGGGATAGGAGACTTGTTCTCTAATGACCACAGTCATGTGGGCTGTTGCAAACAGACCCCATTGGTAACCAACCCAGCTGGAGTGTAATCCTAAAAGTTGGGGGGAATTTTGACCAAAGCGGACATTCATATACAAAGGGAGCAACTTTAGCCTTCACAGAACAAAGAGAGATGGGCTGTATAATTTGTAGGGGTTATTTAGAATGCAAGTAACTGCTCCTTCTCCCCAAATGAGCAACCCAACTCAAGGCCATGATGGCTTGTGTGTCATCCTCTCCTGACAAGGATTGACAAAGGGTCCTCTGTATTCGGCAGGTGACAGGGGTCGTCTTCCTGCAGGCAAGCGCAAGACTAATGATGCTTTCAGAGGAAGATGGAGGAACAGCTCAGGCAAGCTGCAAAAATGCAAGCTGTCAGTGTGATTCACGGAGTAATTACAGAATAATACAGTGTAAACTATTAGGCGATAATAACAATAAGTCAGGATTGACTCAGTGCTTTGAAAACTTGGGGCTGACAAACTTGCCCGTTTATTTGCTAGTTCTCAAAGTCTGTAAAACATGTAATGTGTGCCAAGCCAGGCAGCTGGATTCAAAAGAGACAGATCTATTATCCCTTTTTACAATAAACTGTGAGAACCCAGCGATGGGAAAGTGTATATGTAAGTAGTTAGGCTCATATCAGCACCAACGTCCAGGTAAAATGATAATTGCCAGGTGCCTAAAGCCCCCAGAAATGAGGTGCTTTCAGTTCACTGAAAGCTGAAAATTAAGCTAGGGCATGAAGCTAAACATGCTTTGTCCTAACTAAAAGGAAAAGAATAATAATAATATAATGATGATGATGATGATGATGATGATGATGAAGGCTAGAATTGCTGGAGTACCTACTATATGCCAGGTAATTTATATATGTTCCAGTCATATGAATTCTCACAAATTTGCAGGAGGGAAAGCTTAGTCTCATTTTCGGGTTGAAGAAACTGTGATTTCACTCATCTAAGTAGTGCAGCCAATGTGACAGCAAGTTGGGGAGATGAGTTTCAAACTTAAATGCAATGGGCTTCAAAGGCCAGGCGTTTTCCACGATGCCAGGCTGGGTCCCAGGAGCTGTAAGGGTGGAGTCAGAGAACTCGTAAGCCTGGTTGACATACAAGAGAACCTATACCCTTCAGAGACTACAAAGAAAATATGGCATGTCCTGTGGCTGCCACCGAGTTCAGGCAAAGGCATGGCAGAGCAGGTCCAAGCACAAGGGGAAATCAGCTGAGAGGCTATAGCTACATGTACATGAATGTGAGGGTGTAAGGGTCAGAATTATTAATCAAACATTGAAGAAGCACCTAGGACTGGAGGCCACAAAGATAGATAAGACTTAGTCTCTACACTCAAGGGGCCCACAGTTCAGCCTCCAGCTCCCATCCCAGACACAGGAGCGCTACATAGAAATGACGGATTCACAGAAGGAGGAAGAAGGAAGTCAGAGTCTCCTTTGAATAGAGGTGACATTTGAGTGAAGCATTCAGGGATGATTAGGGATTTGCCAGGGAGAGAAAAGGAAGAGGGTAGAGATAGCAACCTGAGCAAAGCACCTAGGCGCAAAGGCGCTGTGGAGTTTGGGGGCGGGTGCACACCAGTCCCGCATCCGCCTCCCAGGTCTGGGGCAAGTTCCGCTGCGGGCCTGGAAACCTTCCCGCATCCCAGGCTCTCTGTCTTTCAGGATAATTTATGGATTATTTCAAAACTTAAAAAATAGGGTGTATAATCCCTGTGTCTCTAATCAGTGGCTTATTCTGCCGAGTCCCATTCTTCCTTCTGAGGAAAGGGCAAGGAGTAATTCTATGTTAAGTTATACTGGAGCCTGAAGCAAAAGGAAACATCTCTAATACTGATCTTGTCTTTATTTAAAATGGGGATTTCATGTTCATCCTGATTTTTTGACATATATTTGATTTTTAAAAAGCACTGCACTAAAGTATTCTTTATCTTGGTTACTGAAATGTTGGCATCCCTTCAGTTTGGTACCTGGGGAGAGTGTCTCATTGGCCTCACTCTCCAACCAGTGCTGCGAAGGGACTGAAATAGATGAGTGTCTAGTGTATACTTTAAGAGATCCCAGTTGTCCTCACAGGGCCGTGTGTGGAGGCTCTCGTTACTCCCACTGTACAGGTGTGGCGAGGGAGGCCCAGAGAGGTTGAGTTGCCCAAGGCTGCACATGTCTGGCAAGTGATCAGTGTCTTCCAAGATTCTGTCACAGAGCTGTTCCTCTCTCTCTCTCTCTCTCCTTTCCCTCCCTCCCTCCCTCCCTCCTTCTCTCTCTCTGGAGAGAACTGGCTGGAGTCTGACTGATTCTCCAAAGCCATGCCCATTTGATTGTGGTGGAACCTGTCAGACAAGAGGTAATGGGGCTTCTGGTGACTGATACCAAAAAGAACCACATGGTCAGATTTGTCAATGTATTCGTGGCCCAGAAGAGCCAGGAAGACCCTGAATTTAGACAAATGACCTTGGTTCTTGAGACAGAAATATTTCTAGAGCAGAGAAGGGTGATCCATCAGGCTGCCTGGACTGGATGGAAATATCTCCTGAGAACATCCAGCTCCCTTTTAATTTGGGGCTCTCCACGTACCCTCCGGAGCTAGCTTTATGCTCTTGAGGTCTCCTGCCCTCTCACAGAGGGCTGTGGGAGACAAGTGGCCCCGGACACCCATCAGGCCCAGACTCAAGTTCCTCTGTACGTGAGCACAGTGGCACTCTCATGAGGCAGCAGCAACAGAAGCAAACATCGCTTGGACTCTGAAGTTTCACATACTTGGGTTCAAACCCTGACTCAGTCACTTAACAAAATGATAACGGCTAGCACTTGCTGAGTCCTGTCTGGGCCACTTTGTATGCATCAGCTCACTGAGCCTCATATGATTCTACATTTTACAGATGTGGAAACTGAGGCTCTAAGGGGTGTTGTTGCCCAAGGGCAAACTGTAGTTAGAAGCAGAATCCGAATTTTCACCTTGGGTGGTCTGACTCCAAAGTCCTTGCTGGCCTCCCTCCACATCATATGACCAGGGGCAGGTTACTTTACTTTTTTGAGCCACAGTTGCCTCCATTCTTCCAAGGGGCTAGTAATGCTGTCAGCATTCTTGTGAGGATTGAATGAGCTATTTCACTTGAATGCCTGTTAGATGTTTGCTCTGCTCCTAGCCCTGTGCTGTTAGCCCTGGACAATGCAAATGTTATCACGGGGATCTCACAGAAGATTAGGGAGCCAGGGAGTAAGCAAAGATGGCAGCATCCTGTGAGGAGCACATGGCAGAGGAGAGTGCTGGCCTGACAAGGAGGAAGGGTCTAAGTGGGAGAATCGAAATGGCTTCCTAGAGGAGGTGACATCCAGCTTGGGTCTGAAAGAATGGGGGGAAGATAACTTTGGGCAGATTGGAGCACCATGTGGAAATCAGAAGCGAGAAGGAGCAAAGCACGTGTGTGCAGGAATGGCTGCAAGCAGCATGGCCAGAGCAGGCGTTCTCAGTGGCCTACTAATATCCGTGATATTAAAATTTCTTGGGCAGATAAGGAAAAATGTCTGAAAAAGCTCTGTAGGCTACAATGAGTATGATCCTTGAGGATACTCTGCTAAGTGAAATATGCCAGGCACAAAAGACAGATGCTGTACAATTCCCCTTCCATGAGGTACCTGGAGTGATGAAATTCATGGAGACAGGAGGTAGAATGGTGTTGGCCAGGGGCTGAAGGAAGGGTGAGCAGGGAGTCAGTGTTTAATGGGTATAGAGTTTCACTTCTGCAATGAAAAATCCTGAAGCCTAGTTGCACAACGATGGGAATATATTTAATGCTACTGAACTGTACACTTAAAAATGGCTTAGATGGTCAATTTTATGTTATCATTTTGACCACAATAAATTTTTTTAAAAAAACTTAAAAATTAAAATAAAAAGAAAACATCCATAGGGAAAAAGGCTGAGAAGCACTGGGCTAGAGTAGGGTGTTGGGGGGAAGTGGCAGGTGGGTATCTAGAGATGAGGCTGTGAAGGTGAGCAAGGTCAGGCCTACAAGATCTTGGATCTTGTGTTCGATGGACTGGAGTCTCCATCCTACAGGTGTAAGGTCAGCAAACTTTCTCTGTAAATACTTTTGGCTTTGGGGTTCATATGGTCTACTCACGTCTGTTGTCATAGAGCAAAAGCAGCCATTGGTGATGAGCACATGAATGTATGCGGCCGTGTTCCAATTAAACTTTATTTACAAAGACAAGGGCATCTGGGTTTGCCCTGTGGGCCATAGTTTGCTTAAGACTCCTGGCCCGTCCTTGGAAATGTTTACTCAAGGGATCAATTTGCATTTTAAGAAGCCATGGTCATCTAGGCAAAGACTGAATTGGAGAGAGTAGTGTATGTAAGGGGCCGGCACAATGCCCTCCACTCAGGAAGGCTGGGCCCTTTCCTCCCCTCATGCCAGGCAGTGTATTTTGAGTGGAGGTAGGATAAAGTCACCTATCTGGGGCTGCCTCCTTTTTTTGACCTTGTACAAACCCAAGGCTCTAATGGCTTCCCAGCTCCTGATATCCCTGGAAGGTAAGAGATGTATGTGCCACGTTTAGATCCTTTAGCTGCATCGAGAAGAGATAGAGCTAAATTTGGAACTGGTGACACTCAAATGGGTATCTGATATTTCGCTGTAGGTCATCTGTTAGCACAGTCTGCCCCTCCACACACACTCCCAGCATTTCATAGCTTTGATTCATTAACTTCAACTTCTGGAATTGCAGGTAACACTCAGAGTTGCATTTTAAGCAGACAAGGATGACTGCTTTAAAATTGGCCCCTCTACAAAGGTTAATATTATAAATGCATCTTAAATGCCTAATACATAACCAAATGCCACAAATATGGAAATGTCAGCAACGTTAAAACTCAGAGTGCAAGAAAAAAAACCGCTCACCTTTGCTTTCTGCTGTATTTTATGAAGGTCTATGCTGCTAAATCAGGCTGCCGACTGGACTGGAGAAATGTCTTCAATTCCCCTTGTGACCAGTGGGCAGTGCCTGGGGCCAGAAGGGAAAGGACCAACACACCACCCCACCCTATGCCCACCCGTGCTACCACTAGGGGATGGGAAGGATGACTGGGAGGGGACCGTCTTCTAATCTGCTAGAGTATTGACTTCCCCAGATGCTGAACAGACATGGTGATAATTATTCTCGCCCTGCTCACGTTACCTAGAAAGTTCAGAGAGCTTGTAATTAAGTATAAATCCACTACCAGTGTTGGATACTGCTATGTTTTCTAAATCAGTGCTTGGCAACCAGCAAATGCTTAGTAAATATTCATTGAATGAATGTTTCTTCTCTTTCCATTCATCTTTTTTCTTCCCAAGGTCTACAAGGTCTCTAGGTTAGCTAAGGTTAGTTTACACCTCCCCGAGGTGCACTTGTGTTTTCTAAGATTTGAAGGAATAAATATCTAATAGTGGAATTTAAGGTATATTAATAGTCCAGGGATGGAAGCATTTATGTTCCTCAAATTGGACTGCAGAGGAGGTTCCTCACTCATCACACCAGCTCTATAGTGTGTGTGTGTGTGTGTGTGTGTGTGTGTGCGTGTGTGTGTGTGTGTGTGTAGGGAGAGGCAGGGGTGTGCAAGCAGGTATCTGTGTGTGAATGAATATGCTCATTTGTGTATGAATAGCTAAACCAGGGTCAAGACTAGAGTCATGAGTATGTGTGTGTGTATGTATGTGTGCCTGTGTGGGAATGAATATGTGCACACGTGTGTGCATGGATGAGCCAGGGCCAGGACTAGAATGAAACATGTGAAGTGCCCAGGAGGCCTCATTTAAGGAAGCACTCGCTCTCAGGTACGGACTCTGTACTTGCAAGACCCCAGGAGTGAGTGCTTCCTTAAATGTTGTGTCTGGTGCTTCATGCTGCCTCGCCCTGGTCCCAGCCGTGGGATATTCATATGTGTGTAGGAAAGGGGAGTCGTTTAAAATGTGGTCATGAGGAAGAGCCAATACTCTTGTCCTAAAGACCATTCCAAACCAAAGATAAATTTCTCAAATTTTGGAATTTGGGAGGGAATCTTTAAGGTCATCCAACACAGCAGCAATCAAATGTTAATATGTGTCAGAATCGCCTGGGAGAGCTGGTTAGACCTCTAGATTCCCATGCCCCTTTCAAGATTCAGGGCTGGGGACCTCAATTCTGCATGCTCGCGCTGTGTACCTACTCCCCAAATCAGGTAATTCTGATGCGGGTTAGACAGACCACCCACTGAGCAACTCATAATTATAGGGACCATGTGATTCATAACACAAAGCAGGTCACTTTTGAGAGGGAAGGGAATCTGTGATAGTTTAAATCGGAGGTGGCAACCTTTGCCTGTTTTTGTAAACAAAGTTTTATTGAAATACAGCCATGCCCATTGTTTATGAATGATCTCTGGATGCTTTTAAACTGCAGTGGCAGAGTTGAGTAGCTACAACAGAGACCACATGGCCTGCGAAGTGTAACATATTTACTCTCTGGTTCTTCACAGAAAGTTTCCAAAGTCTGGTTTGGATGATGTTTGGCAAAATGTACCGCCACTCATCCCTTTCTCCTGTGGGCAGAGCGTGCCTCTCCATGTCCTTGATGTTGGGTGTAGCCATGTCTCTTACCTTGGGCAGTGAGATGTTAGAGGTCATGCTGTGGACTTGCATTATGGGGCTTGCTTTCTCGTCATTCTCTCATTTCAATGAGAAGAACATGTCCTGTCTAGCTTGCTGGCCCATGGGGAATGAAGGACATGTGGGGCAAAACCAGACCCAACTCCACGTGGAACCATGCTCAGTAGAGCCCACCCAAGACCAGCCAACCCCAGCCTATCTATAGACTTGTGAACAAGCATAACTGGTTGTTGTTTTAAGCCACTGAATTTTGGGGTGGTTTGTCAAGAAGCATTATTATGGTAATAACTGATTGATACAGAGACACTATTAATAATTATTCCAGGTTTGCAGGCATAACCTGGGCACGGCTACCTTAATTGTAGTTTATTCATCCCCTTCCACTTAAAAGAAAGATGAGGCCCAGAGGGGTTAGGATTTGACCAAGTGAATTATGGACAATGCCCAGACATCTGATTGCACTACATCATTCAGTATTAGCTATAGAAACACAGCTGATGAACCTCTGAAGAGATATGCTTAGTGGTCCTTGGGATAAACTGGAGTGAGCTCAGGGGGAAATGGGTTAAGTTGGGGATTTGCCTTAGCTGCTGATGCCTCTTTGCTAGGGTGCTGAATAAAGGCCTGCTTCAGACTGCCATCTCTGGGAATTAATACCCCCATCTACTCCTGAGCAAATAAATAGCAAGAAAAATGCAACCGAAGGGAAGTAGCAGCAAGAATAATTACACAGTAGTCACATATTTTGATTCAAACTTAATGTTGCTTAGCAGAAGAAAATGTGTTGTGAATAAACAGAGATCAATTCATGCCACTGTCAAGCGGCAGGTGACGTTAGTGGAAAAATGGCCTTAAATCCTTCTGAGAGCATCAACAATTCCACTTCCATGTGCAGTAGGACAAGGGCTCTCTCTGGGGTGTCCCCTGTGAGGACATAAACGAAGTGGAAGGGGCCACCACCTGTGAAATCCTTACTCTGGTGCTAGGGATTTAAAATACAAACTGGCTTTTTTTTTGGAAAGGCATGTGCACGAGTGAGTGTGTGTGAGTGTGTGTGTGTGTGTGTGTGTGTGTGTGTGTGTGTGTGTGTGTGTGTGTTCCCTGTTGTCTGACATTGTAAGGATCCCTCCCTCTGCTTGCCTGTTGCCCTATATCTACAGCCGGGCTGTTCCTGGGGAAGTCAAATGACTGTCTTACTCTCCATTGACTGATTAAATCTACATTAAGGCTGTAAGTGATCATTAAGTCTCAACTAAGCCTTTCTACTCAGAAATGTCACAGTTCCGGTATGGGGGCTTGTAGGACATGGAGGTGATTGCCCTTGATGCAGCCCTGTCCAATCACTTCTGCTCACCTGAGGACGGTAGAGCTTCTAGGCAAAGCTCAGTCCCTTTCCATAGCTCCCGCTCCTGTACCTCATTAATTCCGGAATGAGTCTGCCTCTATGTCTTATACTCATGAAGTTATTCCATCGTCCCCTTCTTGGGGACCAGGACAGAACCAGATGGGCTGGGCAGGAGGGAAGTTGGATGGGCCTAAGATGCTACTCAGAAGGACCAGAGTTCATATATCCAAGGGGCACAAGCGAAGTGTAGTCAAATTATTGAGCCAAGGTCAGCATTCAGAAGTAGCTTCAAGCAGCAAGTCTGGGAGTTAAGAGGGAGGCTGAAGCTAGCCAGATAGCAAACTATGAACAATCCAAATAGGGGCAGGAAAGAGGACAAGCAGGTAAGATGAAAATAAATAAATAAATAAATGAATGAATAAATGAATGAATGAATGAATGAATGAATGAATAAATAAATAAATAAATAAATAAATAAATAAATAAAAGGCTGTGAACATCTCTGAGGGGCCAGAGTCTAGAGGGGTCCTGTCCAATCTCCCAGGGCTCTAACATGTTGAGGGCTGGACCAGGCAGAGTACAAGAAGCTTCCCCTGGAAAACTCATCGATTCCTCAAGCACTCATAGAAACCCTATCTTTCCTGCTCTCGAACTTCTCCAATGCAATTCCGTGATTTTTAACAGATTCCACTGGCTACTGCAAAAATTTGTTCAACTCCCCTGGACATTTAATTTCCTTCAGACATTAGGTCTAGACATTACCCAGCCACTCCCTTGACACTTGTCATTGACTGCCTTGTCACATTACTGATTTTTGCATGTGTTGCAATCTTAGCTCACCAACCAGACTGACAGCTCCCCTGGTCCAGGAGGATGCTGTCTGCTGCATCTTCCCCTTCCCTCTGGGCTGTACACGTGTATGTACTCAAGCCGTCACTCCTGACTGGTGAGTTGATGTGGCTGTTAGTCTTATAAAACCTTTTGTCCATGCGACACATCTGGCTTCAGCCATTTCCCCTTCCTCTGCATTCTCCAGTTTCAAAATTCTGTGCCTGCCTCTATCCCAAACTCATTACTAGCAGCTCATCATTTCTAGATGTGCACATTCAGATGTGATTGGAGCTCTTCTCCATGTAAGAGTCATGGATGGATCCCTACAGAATCCCCTGAAGAGCCACTGTGCCTTGGTCCACACACTCTCCTCTGTGTCTATACTGTCCTTTGCCCTTCTCTGTTTTGTAAATGTTTATTATTCACAATTTGGTTTAGCCATCAACTCCTCTGCAAAGCCTTCCCTGATTCCTCCAGCCTGAGTCTTGTGCTCCAGACTCAGTCTGCCCAGAGGGATTTGTTCATGCCTCATGATAGATAGCACTTACCACATCATGATGTCAAAATCAGGTTAGATGTCCAACATCCCTACCAGACAATTCTTCCAGGGCAGGGACCATGTCTCAGTCATTTTTGTAGCTCCCAGCCCCATCCCCCAATGCCACAGACATTAGTGGGTTTTCAGTAAAACTTTTAAATGACTCTTTTGACCAGTTGCCAGGGAAGATGTAAGTCCCCTGAGGCAGGTAGGGCGGGGCAGAGAGAGAAGCAGGTGCTGGTGTTTAGGTTGTCAGTGGCAAGAATGTTCGGTGTTAGGTAATGAGGACTACTCCTGCCGTAGCACCAGGCACGTGCGGGCTGGCAGCTGACAGTCACCGTAACCTGGCAGGCATATGGCAAAGGGAAGGCCTGGAGCAGATAACAATTTTGAAACGCAACTGTAATGGAGAAAGAACCTGGTTAGAAGAACCCGATTAGAATCCTGATCTGGCCACTTAACACTGTTTGACCCTGAGCCAAAGATTTAATTTTCCTTGGCCTGTTTCTTTGTAAATTTGGGATACAAATCCCTGTCTCATAGGGTTGGGATAAAGGTTAAATGAAACAATATGTTTAAATAATGGTCGCAGGCCTTCCTTGACTGGAGTAGATCTCTCTGTGGTCTGTCTTCCCCCCTAACCCTATTCACACGTTTCTCACGTTGTTAACTTACTACTTCAGGAATACATTTCTTAAGTTCTGGTTGGGGAGAAGATGGGACAGTCTATGAGAACACAGACCAGGTCTCAGCTCTGTATTCTTGCTTGCTGCACATATGGGTGCTAACATACACTCGAATGAATGACTCAACAAAAAATGAATAAAAATTCTTAGTTGTGGGAGTCATGTCACTATATGTGTAGCAAGCACATCCTTGTTCCTTTAGGGCTGAGGACAGAAGCTTGAATTAGCAGACCACAAGAAGTTTTAAGACAAAACAAAACAAAAAAAACCTTTAAAAAAAAAAAGAACTTTCCAATTAAGCCACCTTAACTCCTGACTACCAAAGTGTTTCCAGGGAGAAAAAGGAGACTCTTGAATATAGATAAGGCTCATTTGTAATTAGTAAGTGTCCATTTGCATTCAAATGCAGTAAGGTGCCCAAGTTCTTAAAAAGAATCTGTTCTCTGAAGAAGGCTAAAACTTTATCCTTATAATTTTAGAGATCAGCATTTTTTCTTTTGGAAACATTCTTTGTGTGTGTGTGCATTCCCTCAACAAATATTTGTTGAG
This sequence comes from Cynopterus sphinx, assembly GCA_030015415.1. Taxonomy (NCBI): domain Eukaryota; kingdom Metazoa; phylum Chordata; class Mammalia; order Chiroptera; family Pteropodidae; genus Cynopterus; species Cynopterus sphinx. The sequence goes on along the minus strand of CM057385.1, from coordinate 31,017,617 downwards.
CCCTTATTCTGTATCAGGTACGATTCTAGGCACTGAGAACATAGCAGTGAGTAAGTCAAGGTGCCCTGTTCTCACATATATTATGATCTAGCGAGGGGAGATTGTTTATAAAGAAACAAACAAACAAAAAGAATAGGAATGATAAATATGGAGGAGAGATTTTAAACAGAGTGACATGCTCATGAACAATCGGGTAACTACTTCTGATTGGGTGGTCAGACGAGGGTAGAAAGAATTCTAAACAGAAAGCAGAGCTGGTGTAAAGTCCCTGGGGTGGAAAAGAGATTGGTATATTCAACTAGTGGACAAGGGGATGCGTAATACAAATGAAATTGAAGAGGAAAGTGAAAGCTGAATCATGTAGATCGTTATAATCCTCGGGGAAAGAATTTAGATTTTGTTTCAAGTGCACTAGGTGGGTTTAAGGAGGGGAGTGACATGGTCTGTTATATGTCTTTAAAAATATAAACCTCTGGCTTCTGCATGGAGAATGGATTTTAGGAACCAAGAATGGAAGTCAGAGACTAATTAGGAGGTTATTTGAATAGTGTGATGAGAAATGGTGGTGGCTTGGAGGAAGGTGATAACAGCAGAGGAGGAAACATCGAGACATGGACATACATTTCTCAGTATATTTTGAATTTAAATAAACAGCCTCTGTTGATTGATTGTTGGGTAGAGGTAGCAGTGAGTCAGAGAGAAGAATAAAGGTGAATTCCAAGATTTTTGGCTTGTGATAGGGTAAAAGGTGGTGGTATTTTCTGAAATGGGGAAGAACTGAGGGTAACAGTCTGGGGTTTTCTCCGTGTGTGCACGTGTGTGTGCACGTATGTGATCATGTGTGCACATGTGATTCAGTGATAGGGACAGCGGGGACTCAAGGTTTTGCTCTGGCCGTCTAAGTTTACGATGCCTGCAGATACCAATACGGAGATGTCAAAAAAGCCATCGGATACTTGCACCTTGAGTTCTGAGAAGTGATTAAAGCTGGAAATACAGATCTGGGAGTTATTTGCATATGTTACCAAGGGAAAGAAATGTAGATAAAGAAGAGAAAGAGGCCCCAGACAGAGCCCTGAGATGCTTCAATAGTTAGAGTTTCAGCAAAGAAGGCACACCTGGCAAGGAAGAAGAGCAAGACAGAGAGACTCTGAGGGAGAGTACAACCTGAGAGTGAGCTGCCATGGAGGCCAAGAGAAGAAAAGAATTCAGGAAAGGGGGGGGGGGGAAGAAAAAGTGTTAATTTCAGCAGTGTGAGGACAGATGAGTGACCGTCAAATGGGGCGAGCAGTGGCTTTGGCAGGAGGCCAGGCGGTGTCCTGTGCTGGCGGGGTTGCACATGGGATCAGCGTAGGCTGAGAAGACGATGTGAGGCGGGAATACAGGCAGCTACAGGCACTTTTTAAAAGAAAGTCTTTCTGTGAAGGGAAACAGAGTAGAGCAGTGCCCGAAGGGTTAATAGGGGCTTGTATGCTGCCAGTAGAAGATCTGAGAACAGGTTTATATATCGAGGGAAATGATGTTGGTGGAAGGGAGAAATGGAAAGTGCAAGGGAGGTGGAATTGAATTGCAGAAGTGAGCTCTTTGGGAAGGAGAGATGAATGGGACTTAGAGCACAAGAGGAGGGGCGGCCTTTGCAAGAGGCAGGAACACTTCATCTGTAGGAACAAGAGGAAAGACGAAGACGATGGGTTCAGAGCTGCATCTTTTCAGAATGGAAATCTGAGAGTGCCTTTCTAGTTATATCTAATTGTACTCAAGCATGTGATAAGGACCATGGCTGTTGTGCATTCATATGTGCATGTGTATTTTGGGGGGAGGGATGTAAGAGTTTTGACTAGAGAGTAGAAGATAGGAAATGGTCATTTCGAAGAATAGGCAAGTGAACTTGGAGGATATAGTAAGATTGCCAGGCAACACTGAGTGCCAGTTTGAGATCTCCGGCCATGAATTTACAGTTGGATGTGTGTTTCTGCATTGGCAACTTAGGTGGAGAGTCAGATAGAGAGGTAAGGAGAGAGAGAGGTGGCAAAGGACTTAAAGGTGTTTGGTAGAGTGATTACAGTGACAAAGGATGTGATGAAAGAAAGATTAAGTGAGTACTGAGGACCGGAGTGGATGACTAGGGGCAAGAAGTGGTAGGGTTGTCCATTCAGAAGCCTTGATGGGGTCCCAGAATTGCTGGAACCTGAGTGCTGGCCTGAGGGAGCCGGTAGTGAGAAGGTTGTCCTCAGAGGGGATACTTAACGTCATGACTTCTCAAAGGCAGTGCAGCTATGGGTGATGATAAAGTCAAGCTCGTGACCATGTTGCTGGGAAGCTGAGGTAGGGTGGGTGAAAAGTTAATTACTGGAAAAAACGAGGTCAAGAAACTGAAAGGCCTAGGTGCTGGGTGACCCACCCACGGGGATTCTGCTGTGACTGCGCGTGAGGACAGAAGTGTTAGAGAAGACGCAGGGAAACAGATACTGACTGAGGGGCAGTAAGGAGGGCTGACTAGCGAGCTGGTATTCAAGGCTGCGCTAACCACCAGGACGCGGGGTGTGTGTGTGTGTGTGTGTGTGTGTGTGTGTGTGTGTGTGTGTAAGGAGGGAATCTATAGGTTGGGAGGCAGCACTTGAGAGCTAAAAGAGCTATACCCCACTTTCAGCCCTTCAGAGTAGGTAGAGGTGCAGGTGAAAGTGTTGAAATGGGCTACTGTTAGGGTGGAAAGGTGAAGGAAATATTCAGGGAAGGGGTGTAGTTGTTGGGATGCTCCTGCCCATAGATTGTGAGCTCCTGAGGGCAGCACACAGGTGGAGAGGGCTAGGAAAATGGGTGAGAAGAGGGGCTGTGCAGAGCAGTAAGGGGTTGAGGTTCTATGATGAAGGACACCAAGAGGGCTTGGGCTTTTAGGGGAGACTGAGCCCAACAGGTTGTGGGCCTGATAGACTTAGCCCGATGGTCTTTTGGGAGAAGGTGGGTTCAAGCTGGACTCTCTTCTCCTGAGGTTTCAAAGTGGTGGTCTATGGCGTGGGTTTAGGTGGTAACTTGTTTAAGAATGAACTAGATCTAGAGTAGGAATGTCATGTGTCCCCAGGCCAGGCCACTGAGGTAAATAAGAGAAGCTGGCTGGGCTGGAACTTGGGGGAACCAGATCCATGCTTTTTCAATCTCCAACATGCAAACAAAACACCTGGAGATCCTGTTAAAGTGAAGATTCTGATTCGATAAGCCTAGGGTGAAGCCCAAGGGTCTGCGGTTCTAACAAGCTCCCAGGTAATGCTCACACTTCTGATTCCGGGACCAGACTTTGGGTAGTGAGGACTGGGGAGTTTATGGTCTGCAAAAGGCAGCAACTCTTTCTCACTTGTACCTATTATTGTCGTATGAGAATGAAGGCTTTCTATTGTCCTGTCTTCTGGTTTTTTTAAAAGAAGCCAGAAATCTGAATTTTTACATAAAATCATCCCACTTACAAAGAATTGGTAAATAATTTTTTTTAAATTGTAAAAACAATTGATGGGCCAAACAAAACATGCACTGAATTCCACTTAACATCCATGTGTGATATCCGATGAAGAGGAACTGGGGCAGGATGGGGAGTGGGGAAGCAGTGGACTCGGAGTCAGCTCTTCTGGGTCATAGCATTGGCTCTGCCCTTGGCACTAGAGGTTACAGGTCAGACAGTATTTGAAAGTTAAAAAGCAGTTTTCCAGGCACCTGGGCAGATGTATGTTTCTGCCAGGCTGTGTTCATTCCGATCTCTACAAAAAAAGTTTTCCTTTCTGCTTCCCTCATGTAGAACGCCCTCCACCTGTCCCTGCTCCCACCTCCCAATCTATCTTACTGGCTTCCAAAGTGGTTTAGGTGATGAAGCGCCTGAGGTCTCAGTTTTCGGTGTGAAATGCCATAAAATATTGACATATTTAATTCTATCATCCAGACCTGGAACCATTTTTCTAGCAGGAAATACGGCCGTATTATATGTATGCAGGTCTCTGCGACTCAAAAAAAGAATAATCACAATAAAATATTTTGAACAAAACACATTACTGGTTTCCCATTGGCATTCATTTCCGCTTGTCGTGCTCTGTGTCACCTACAGCACTCACTAGCGGCCAAGTGGTAGCAGGCATCCAAAGTTTAAGAACAGTTTAGTAGAAAAAAATCCTTAATGGAGAGAAAATTCTCCATTAAGGTAATGTGTTCTGGGAATTGAAACATTTATTACTCCATTCTAGTGGGGGAAGCTGTCCTTTAAGCCTGTGGAGGCTGGTGTCCCAAGTGAGAGTGGGCTGGAAATTGGCCCCAGTCTCATCCATTCTGTAAAGTCTAAATGAAGATCTACCTTCTCTACAGAATCTTCCTGGGTTCTGCCTGCTCCCCTCTATCCCCCTCATTGAGGGTGTGCTGTGCCCACAGCACACAGTTAATCCCTAGGTATACACTGTCTCAGATGACGTTGCATGTGTCTGTCCCGCTGCCCAGCTGTAAGCTCACGAAGGCTGGGACTGTGACTTACACCTCTGCTGAGCCAGCAAAGAGCACCTGCAAGAAACACTAAATTGCTAACTTTTCTCTGCATCTCAGAACTTTGGCAACTCTGAACCACCCATGAGTCACAGAGACACTGGAATCTGATGGTGTTATAGCCCCTCTCTGCAAAAACAGTTGCTCGCCTAGATGAGATTTTAGCATCATATTGGAGGTGTAGGGAGGTGGGGGAAGTTCCTTCAAAATCTCCAAATCTCCCTTGTTCCTACTACAGAGACTCTCTACTTTCCTTTAGGGTTGAAAACAGCATAGACTGCTATCAGGAAGCTCTGGGTTCAAATCTTAGTCCCATTACTTGTTAGCTACGACTTGACAAAGTACTCGAGTTTTTTAAGTCTTCCTATGAAAACCAGGAAAATGAAGCGAATACTAAGACCCCGTCATTGAGCTGGCATGGGTGGGTTCAGTTATAGCTAGTCCCCCTCCACCCCTCTTCTCTGCATCTGCATGTCCCTCCCCGTTTCCAAGGCCCCACTGGCTGTCTGTGACTGACTGGGTGTTGGGACACTGTGACCTGCTCTACTGCAAATGGAAGGGCAAGGAGATCGAAGCTGGCTTTAAACTCTCCCTTCCACATGCTCTTTTTTTTTCTTTTAAGTTGTGATACTAAGCCATTCAGAAATCATTAGGCCCCAGGTCGAGATATTTTTACACAGGTCTAATGATTTCTCATCCTTTCTTCATCAGTCTTGTCCCTGTTGACATGCCCGCCCTACACTCCCACCAAGGCACAGAGCTTACTTTTCTCCCCAGGGGATCCTCCTTCCAAGTGAACCCCTATCTCTCAGCAGTGCTCTCATACACGCCGAAGCCTCCTATTTCCCTGCCACCAAGCTGTTCCTGTGATTACAAAATGTTTGATTGTGAAGCATGTCGAAATGCATTTATAATGCAGCTTTATTTCCTAAAGAAAATTTCCATGAGAAATCAAAGACTAGGAAGGCTGGCACCCTGCATTTATGATTTTTGAGCATTTTAGAGTTTTTCGGAGGATGTCTTTATCCTTGCACTCAGAGTGGGGGAGGGAGCAGACATGGAGGTGCTGGGGAGGATGATGAGTGAGGAGTTGGGGCATCTGGGATTTGGACCTGCTCTTCACCAGCTGATAGACTGACTGTGTGACCAGCAGCGAGTCCGTTGATAAATAGGTCCTTAAAACCATCTTCTTCCTCCTGCAGTACTTTTCTAGTGCCTCCTCCTCAGTCACCCATATGGTCTTCCTTCTAGGCTTTGTCCTGTGCCTCTGACTCCTCTCTTTCCACTCCCTGGGTTAGTGCCTCTTCTTCCACGGCTCCCACCACCACCCTCTAAGGAGACCTCCTCAGTGTCTATCTGAAACTTTCAGCTCTATCTACCTGAACCTCTAACTTTATCTCTACATGGACATCATACAGGTACCTCAAAATCAGCACACCCAGAACCAAGCACACACTCTTTCCTGCTACCCTCTCCTTCTCTTAAGTTGCCCATCTCCTAGATTACTAGCCCCCATCTTCGCAGAAACAACAGGCCAGAAATCTTGGCAATGTCATATCTGACCCCTCCATCACCATCTATCCAACTCACACTGAACCAGAGCGTGAGATGCGTTGGTGTCTGCCCACTGTGTTCCATGGCCGCCTGGTCCCAGGGAGGCCCTTCTTACCCCTTGCTTGGACCTGTCCAGAACTCTCTAATCTCTTCTACCCATGGAAGCCAGCTTTTCCTACCTCCCACTCACTAATAGCGAGAACTTGGATGATTAACGAGACTCTCTCTGCTTCTGTAAAATGGGAACATGTAGAGCAGATGATCTCATAAGACCCTTCAGCTGATAGATCTTTGATTTAATTATTGTCCATTTAATTCCATAGCTCAAAACCCTGCAATAGAGCCTTGCCTCTGGATTCTGTCCTCTTCTCCAAACCACCCTTCAGCCATTTCCAGAGGAAACTTCCAAGACTGGAAGAAATTCTGTGAAGCCCCCATGGCTGATTCCTGCCTGCCTCCCTCTCAACACTTCAGCATGAGCTTTTAGTTCCAGGTACATCTTGATGCTCACAGTTCCTCACACTTACCAAGGGGTTTTCCTGCATGCTGTGCATTTCCTCTTCTAGCTGCTGGGATTTCTTCTCTTTCCTCTTTTCCTACTCTTCCCCCTCCCCGCTTCCTCTTTTCTTCTCTTTCCTGGGGTCTGTCTGGTGAACTTGTCCTTATTTCTCCAGGACTAGGTAAAGCCTAAAACCAAGCTATTGACGTTTACACCTCTGCCTCCTGACTCTTACACATCTGCCTCCCCACTGGTTTTGGAGCTCATTTAAAGTCTTGATACTGCATTCCCAGAGCTCAGCACAATGCTGACATAAAAGATAAGTTCAATAATTATATTATGAGATCATATAGCATTTCTCTTTCTCTGCCTGACTCATTTCACTTAGCATAATATCCTCCAGGTCCATCCATGTTGTCACAAATGAAAAGACTTTATTCTTTTCTTATAGCTGAGTAACATTCCATTATATATATGCACCACATCTTCTTTATGCAATCGTTTATTAATGGGCACTTAAGTTGTTTCCACATCTTGGCCATTGTAAATAACACTGCAGTGAACATAGAGGTGCATAGATCTTTCTGAGTTAGTGTTTTAGATTTCTTTGTAACTGAATGTCTCCCCAAGACCATGAAATAACATCTATTCTTTTCATTTTGGAGTTTAAGACTCTTTTCATTCTAGACTCATCCACTGTTAGTTAGCTGTTTGCCTTAAAGCACTTAAGCCAACTGCACCACTCAGCCTTCCATAATCATGCCTTGAACACACCCATAACCATGGTGGAGCCTTCTGCTCCTCAACTTCCACCCCGTCTCCTGTCTATACCTTATCTGTTCTTCAAGGCCCAGCCAAATGTCACTTCTTCTTTTTCTTTATTCCTGAACCAGGAGCGACCTCCTCTTCCTAGGAGCTCCAAAGGTCTTTGAATCATTTTTTATAGTTCTTAGCATTTTAGGCTTTGGAATAGAGTGGTATGGCCAGTCTAACTGACATGTTTATCACTTGCTCTTCAGGACACTCTGACCAGGCACAGGGCCTCCATCAAGATTATACTTACCATGTGTACCATGGAGCTGTTCGAGACTCTCCCAGTGATGGCACAGGAACATCATTAAATTCGTTCATCCCCACCTCTCCATCCTCACATCAATCCCCTAGTGGAGAGCACACCATCTTTCACCTGGACCATGGCAATAGCCTTCTAACTGGTCTTCTCATTGCCACTACAGCCAAGTGTGAACTTCTTGGTCAGAGTGCAAACCTGACCAAGTTACCCTCTGCTCAAAATCCTCAGTGACTTCCCATTGTTCTTGGGATAAAGGCCAAAATCCTCCACAGGGCCTGTGCCACCTCTCTGTCCCTCCATCCCCATCCCCAGCTATGCTGCCCTTCTAAGAGCTCTGGACTCCTTCCCACTCAGGCCAGGCTGTTCCACTGCAGGAAACATTCTCCTCTTCAGCTTTCTCTGGAAGGCCTGCTGGGTCCTTACGTGTCTTTCTGACCTCCACTCACATGTCACTCCTCCTGGCTCCCACCATGACTTCAGCTCCCCTGGTTTGATAGATTCAGCACTGACTACAGTTTGTCAGCCTCCTGCAATGATGATTTGGGGCAGAGGCCAAGTGATTTTATTCACCACTGTCCTTTCTTCCTTCCTCTTGCCCCACACACATATATCCAACTTAGTGTTCAACAGAGTAGGTGCTCAGGACACGGCCCCTGGTATGTGTGTGTCTTGCCCATAACAGACTGGGAGAAGACCTGTGAGCAGGAAAAATGTTGTGTAGGTGTCTATGTATGTGAGTATTTGTATCTCCAGAGTTTCAGTTGGTGGCAGATAAAACAAAAAGCACCAAAGCCCATGAATACAAATTTGAGAAGCAGAAGTGGAGGAGAAGTCTGGGGCCAAAGCTCCTCTGAGTGGCAAACAGGACAAGCTAGTGCCGATGGCTCCACTGAAGGTTGTCCCAAGAAATTTCTTGTGGTAGGATTTGTTATTGGGCACTGGAGCGGGATAAGTTGGAGTTTTAAAGTCTTGAGCCTCTCCCTCCAAGGTGTGCCTTCCATTTCTTACATGCACAGCTTTTAAGATTGTAAATTATTTGAATGTAGGGAGTGTATTTTATCTATCTTGGTTTCCTCTGCTCCCATAGCAGCTCTTGACAAGTAGAAATTTTGTAACTGTTTGCTGAATTAAATTTATCCTGACCCCAGCCTGAGCCCTGTTGAGAGTCATTCATTCGTTCAACATTTACTGCACAACATCTGTTCGTTTATTCATTTAGCATTTATTGTACACGTACTGATTGCCAGGCATAGGATTGCAATTGTGAACGAGGCAGACAAGTTTCCTGTGTAGTCAGAGTTAACGGTGTAGAGGGAATCAGATGATATGATTAGTGCTGGGTTAGGAAAGATCGAGAGTCAATGGGATCCCAGAGAAGGTGAAACTAAACTAGACCTGGGGTAGGGGTAGTGATCAGGGGTGGCTTCCTAGAGGAAGTGATTTCTAAGATGAGACCTGACAGATGAGTAGGAATCAGCCAGGAGTGGGGGATCAGCACAAAGAGTATTTGGGACAGAGAACAAGCATATGTAGAGGTTCAGAGATTTCCACATCATTCACCCATTCACTACGACAGGAGTGAAGGTGGGTGGTGAAGGAGAGTTATGAGGCAGAAACCTATGTAAGCACTGGCCTGGTGACGGAAGGTGTTGGGCCAGGCACTTTATAAATTCTTTTTTTTACTGAGTCTTTAGGACAGCCCTGTGAGGCAAGGATCATTATTCCATTTGTTCAGGAATGTTCAGGGGCATAAGGAAGTTTGCACAGCTGGTCAGCAGCCAGGCCAGGTTTCAGACCTGTCCACCTCCTGTACCACCTCTAGATATGAGGCCATGGAAGAAGAAAGGCACCCACGCTGGGCAAACATTGGGACCAGAAATGCCAGCACATCCCTGATGATGTGGCCACAGTTTGCATTCCTCGGCTCACTGGCTGGTCTCTACCACAATTAGGATCTGCTGCATGCTGCTCAGTTGGAGGGTTAGGGGTGGGGAGGAAGGGGAGATAGAAAGGTGACTGCAGAAGGGGAGGTAGAAAGGCCACCTCTGCAGACAGTGCTTTTGGCTACAAAGTATTAACGTCATGTCTTAATAGTCTTCACATGAAAGCCCCAATAGGCTGCATTCAGAGCCAACACCAAGCTGCATAATTTAGAAGAAGCACCACAGACACAAAGGCCTCACTATATAATTAGGTCTTTGGAAAATGAGCGATTCTTCAGCCACTGAAATTAGAGGCTCGATGCAGTGCAGAGGTCCAGGGAGAGGCTGGTATGTGTCTCTGTTGCTCGTTGCTGCTGCATGAAGATTGCTGCATGGCAAGGAATCTCTGGGGCGATCCAGACTCTATGAGGAGGAAAGAGGGTCTTCTTTCCTTTGTCTTCCAGTAGGGAACAACTTGGGGCACAGGGACAGCCTAGAGCAGTGGTTCTCAACACTGAGTATGCACTGGCCCCCCCGGGGAGGTCTGTTTAAAACACAAATCGCTGGACCCACTCCGAGTTTCTCTTGGGTTCAGTTTGGGTGGGGCACGAGAATGTGCATTTCTAATCAATTCCCTGGTGATGTGCTGCTGCTAATTTGGAGACCACACTTTGAGAACCACTCTTCAGGGTGGACAGAGGCACCTGATCCCCAGGCTGCTCCGGAAGACCTCCTGCCAGACCCTCAGTCAGAGCTGAACTCCTTCCTCCCATGTGCACGGGTTCACAGTGAGCTTCACAGTTTAGTGAGGGAGGGACGACAGAGTGGTTATCCTTATTTTCCAGATTAAAAAACTGAGGCCCAAGTTTCCATGGAAACAGTAGAGCCAGGTCTAAAACTTTGCTCTTCTGTTGCCTGTTACAAGAGCTTACCTGACTGAGATGTTCATAGGATGACCTTCAGTAGTTAGTTATTCCTTTTAGCTTGGAGGAGTGGGACCACTAGCTCAGCATTGAAATCTATGTTCTTTCATTCTTTCTGGGCGAGACCATCTCTCTCATCCTCTTTCTAGTTGAATAAGACCATTTGCCAACTTCTTTCCAGGGAAATGAAGGGACAGTGCTGCACAGCTCTTCCAGGTCTGGCCCATGTTAACTTCCCACATACTAGGATCCCAATACTTAATCTCCACTCTGCTTATGAACTTCAACTTCTAAGGTGACTTTGGGACTCACGAAGACCTGGGGTCCTGAACATAGGTGTAGAGGAGACTTATCCATGAGTTGAAAACTACCCAGAACTCTATATAATAAACTTATGTTGCATTAAACCTCTACAATTTGGGGGTTCATTTGTGTTGGCAGCCTGACCTGCCTTAATTAATGCTTGGTTTTTGCATAGTAGGATCGCAGGATCACTTGCTTTCTAAAAAGGCAGATTTCTATGCCTCACTTCATCCCTACTGAAATGGATTCCCGGGCTGCAGAGTCTGACAATCTGTATTTTAGAAAGTATCCCAGGTAGTTCTTACACATACTAAAGTTTGACAACCATTGTTTAACTCTGGAGTTGGCAAACTGAGGTCCACAGCCAAATGTCGCCTGCCACCTGTTTATATAGAACATGTGAGCTAAGAATGGCTCTACATTTTTAAACGGTTCAACAAAACAAAAGGAGAATAACAGAATATTATTTTGTGACGTGTGAAAAGTTTTATTGGAACACTGCCTCGTTCATTTATTTAATATACTTTCTTTGGCTGCTCTTGTGCTCCTGCGACAACCTGAAGAGTTGCAAAAGGGACCATATGGCTTGCAAAGTCTAAAATATTCACTATCAGGCCTTTTACAGAAAAAGTTTGCTGACTCATAGTCTAGTTCCTATAACTCCACTTTACAAGGTTCCTCCTCATGAATAATAATGTGTAATTATTGTGTCATGACCTATAGATTTAGAGTCCCTGTGGCATAGACAAATGAGAACATAAATTATCATTCACTCATTCACTTATTCATTCTTTTAATAAACATTTATTAGATGCTCTTGAAGTGCTGGACATTGAGTTACAAAAGAGAGCATGATAGGTGAATAATACATAAGCTCAGCAATTGTGCTTTTCTCATTATAATGAAACTCATTATTAAATAAAAGGCTAAACATTAACTAATCTCTAATTACTGTATAACAATGTTACATATTATTGCAGAGGAATTTTTGCAGAAGGCATTAACAGAAAAGGTTTGCACTGGGAGATAGCTGTGCCTATTGAAGATCTTTATAGGAAATAGAAATCAGCAAAGACTAAACTGGAAGCAATTGTAGGCAGCAGGCCAGAGAATTCTGTGTCTTTTTTTCTAACATGGGACAACAGGAGTCAGCAGGAGAGGCAAAAACGTCCCAACGGACAACAGCAGAGAGGAGGAGGGAGAGAGTCAGGAACTCCTGAAGGCCACATGGAGGAGAGAGAGAGATGATCAGATGTGTTTGAAGAGCATAGCTCTGGCTACCTGGCTGGCATGATGGCAAAAGGGGAACAGGTGTGCTAGCCAAGAGGCGATTAAATAGAATTCACTCAATGCTAAGGGCAGAGAAGGGGGCAAAGTTAACTCTAATGTGATCTGAACCTAAATTAATATTTGAAGGGCCTAGTCTCAGGCTGGAGTATAGCAAGTTGAAAGCGGTTTCTAGGTGGCACTGATGCTTGGACCAGGTTGGGTCCAGATTTTAGGTCAAGGACGTACATCCAAGTCAATGAGATGAGTTTCGGAAGCAGAATCCCATTTTAGAAGAAAAAGTCAGATGAAAACAAAGCAGTCGTATCTTGCTACTACCACTTACCCGGTCTAAGGTTCAGGGCCAAGCCCTAGCTTTGGCGAAGGCAGCTAAAAGTCAAGGCCAGAATCGGTAGAAGTTCAGACAAGCACAGGAAGCCGAGTAGGGGGGCTCAGTGTTCAAGAGGTACCGAGAACTGGATTCTCACACGTGAAGCAAAACTGCTCTCTTAAAGTTCTAGCCAAAAAGATGTAAGGGAAAGCATTGGAAGCACTTGTAGAAAAGTTCCTCAGCAAGCTGACTTAAAGGGGTCCTCCTCTTTTGTCCTCCCTTCCCTTACCGCTGCCTCCTGGAATACAGATGTGATGGGTGATGCTATAGCCACCATCTTGGGCCATCAAGTGACTTTGAGAATGGAAGCACATACTAGGATAGTGTTGATGAAAAGTAGGAGTTTGGGTCTCTAATAACCCTGGAGCAACTACACCAGACTGTAGATCGTCTCTATCCAGAATTCTTTTATGTTAGATAAAAATAATTTCCTATTTTGTTTAAGGCAATTTTTTGAGGTCTTTTTCATTGTCTGATGCCAAGCTTACTCCTCACTGATACTTTCCCCCATCCAGTAGCATTTCCCAATATGTGGTATACGTGTCATTGACAGTACACAGACATTTTTAGAGAGTATTAACTCAGACAAGCAGGCATCTATGGTTATGGATTTATTTTAATATATACTAGAGAAAAGATAACCAGCACTTTAAACGTGTGATTTCATGAATAACACTTGGGTTGGTATTTACATTTAAAAAGTATGTCAATTTAAATGATATGGTTGAATAAATAATGGAATAATCAGCTTGCAGGCATGGCAACAGTTTCGAAGGTAGAATTGGCGTGACTGAATATTCGTAAGCTGTGCCACAGGGAATGATGCTGAAACTAGACCTGTCTTGTTCAGGCAAGCCCGTGTGCTTACCTTGCGTGTAGGAGATGCTCAGTGTCTGTGGAACAAGTGACAACACACACAACTGTTCCCCAGAGGGGCCTCCAGCTTTGCCCAGCAAGCCCTTTGCTCTCCCACAGCCCACTCCTCACACCGAGGCCAGCAGAAGAGAGACCCTAAGCTCCTCCCTTGTTTGTTTTTTCCAATCATCTGTTAATTAATCTCTCTTTTCAAAGCACAAGGAGGCAACCTGCTCTTAGGGTTTTTATTTTTCAGGTTTTATTAAATGGAGATTTTAGCCTCAGCCATTTTACAATTCTATGTAGATCTCTTTCTCACACCGGCTCATTGGTCAGGCCCCATTTCATGTGGTTGAAATAAAAAGAAACTGCCTCCCATATAGAAGATCTATGGCTGCTTGTTTCTCTTGAGCATAAATATATTTCTTACCTATGGCCAGACCAAGCCCTGAACAGAACTTGTCTCCTGGAGGTGGAAGGAAAGAGGAATCCCCTTGCTTTCAAGAAGCCCAACTTACCCTAAGGGCCTCTCACTACAGATCCTTAAGTGGGTGTGAAAACCGCCTTGCTGGTTTCAGTGCTTCTAGATCTCTCCCTGGAAGTTCTGCCTGCATGAGAACACCCGGGACACTCTCTCCTCAGCCCCAGAGGCCTAGGAGAGATGACCATGGTCTGCTCACTGGCCGTTGCAGAAATCTGGAAAAGGCTGGGAGGAACATGTAGATGAGGGGGCTCTGGCTTGAAATGGGGGAACAAATAAACCATGTAAAGGGAGGGAGTGAGATGGTGGAGTCATACTGAGATAAACCATAACATTATGGACACTGGGCTGAGAAAGTAAATGGGAAGCCCCCATGGGAGTGGAGGGGAGTGGTGGAGAGAGGGAGATGTAAAGGATAATTCAAAAGTCTCAGGTGGAAAGGCTGAGACCGCTGAGAACCAACCAGGGCTGGGTGAGAGCGGAGGCTTGCAGAACGCGTCCTGAGTTTAAGAGGTGGGTTGTGGTTGGGGTTGTAATATGCGAATCGCTTTCTGTGTCTGTAACCTGAAGTTAGCTCTGTTGGCACACAGAGGTAGGAGCATTGACAACTGCCTTCCAGAAGTCTGGTTTTTGAATGTGGAGACCTGTCAGTGTGACGTCTGTTAGTGGCAATTACCCCATGTGTAATAATACCCATCACATCTGAGCCTCAAGGTAATAACTGTGGGAGTGGGGCCAGGGTGTTGTCCTCATTTTTACAGGTGAAGTAACTGAGGTTTGAAGAGTCTCGCCCAAGGGCACACTGATGAAGAGCAGCAGAATGCCAAATGTCCAGTCTCCACGTCTAAGGCGCTTTCCATCACCCCAGTGCCTCTGTGATCTGTGACTCACAAGATGAGGCGTTGGAACAGTTTGCGGACCATAGGAAGTGCCTGAAGGCATTTGCTGATAAATTGATTCAGTTGTGATCTTGCTCAGGTCTTTTTATTCCTTCCCTCCTAACTCCTGCCCCTTCAGCCTTCCTCTGTGGCTAGCATCTCCAGGGGGTCTATTCTACTTGAGTCTTCTCTTCTCCTTGACCTTCAGTTGGCTTTATGGTCCCTCCAATTACTTCTTCATTTTTCTCCTCCTCTTCCAGACAAATTGCCTTAAGGGTAGGATTTGGGCATTGGCTCTAGGTCTGCTTTGTGTTATACTCTACACAGTATAACCAATTGAGAGTGGTGGCTATGCATCTTTTCTTCCTGTATCTGTTGGCTGAGTACCAGGCTCCGTGGATGAAGCAGGAGGAAATAAGCACAGCTACTCAGGAGCACACATAGTAATTCTCAACCTGGTAGGGGTTCAAGACCCCTTGGAGAATCTGATAATGGTCTAGCCTTGCTTCCCTCAAAATGCACATGATCCCATTCCACCTAAATTTTGCATAAATTATAGGGGTTCTAAAACTCCTCTAAAGGCCATCTGTGGAGACCTGTGGTTGAGAAGTAGTGGTGATGGCAGCTGCGGATGAGCAAATAGGCTATAACGCTGTGATATGGTCAGGTGTGGAGGGGAAGATGAGGCTGGAGCTGGAAGGGTGATGGATGCTGCCAGTCGGAAGCCAGGGATGACAGGGCCATGGGGCAAGCTTGGGGCCATGTTGAAGAATATGGCCTGGAGCGAGAAGGCCAGGGGTCCAAACTGGGTCAAGCAGAGACCTTGCCGGTGGTGCTTTATCTCAGGAGTGTCAGTTCTTTCTCTCTGAAATGGCAATGATAACACTTTCCTTACAGGGCCATTGAAAGTCTGCATAGATAATGGATGGGGGAGTCTCACTCCTGTGTCTGCCTCCCTGGCTCCTGTGTCTGTGCGCCTCCAGGACAGGACCTGTCTTGTTACTACTGCATCCCCAGCATCCAGTACAGTTCCTGACACAGAGCAGACGCTCCTTAAATGCATACGAATAACAGTCATCAGAGTCGGCACTGTTTGAGCATCGACTGAATAAATAAAGGAAGGCAGGGAGGGCGGAAGTGGCTTGATACTATCCCTTCAAGCAGGTGACATATCAGTTTTAGAATTGCCCATCTTACACAAATCAATGTCTTCCTCAAACTGTATCTGTGTGTAAATTGAAGTCAGATAAGAAAAATCCTTTTCTCCTAATGATTTTGATAATAATTTCAAAGATGTTTTGCTTCTATTTCTTCTTGATGTAAAATGGGAAATTGATTAATATATTGGCCCCTAAAGCATTTTTTTCCCTATAAAGGAAGAAATACTCAGAAAATCAGGTCTTAAATGCACAGAAAATGATGGGGGGAAAAATCGCTGATAAACCTTTACATTTTAAGACTGTCTTTTCCCAAGCAAAGACGCTTTGAATATTTCAATGGACTCACCCACAGAATCTCAGGCAGGAGGAGAAGGTGAGAGCCTGCCTCCAGGCTCCTGAATTGAATTATTGGCTCATTTTACAGTTTAGAAAAGCACGGTCTAGAAAGATTAAATGACCTGCCCAAGGTCACATAGCAAGTTCGTTGTGGAGTGGAAAGCAGTGACCTTTCCATTGCTGCTACAGATGAGTATTAGAGAAAAACTGTGGTTTTGTAAAACCAGGGTGACTTATAATGCAAAAATTCTCATTTCTGCTCTACTTCCCTTTCCAAGCTTTGCTGTGAAGCAGTGTTTGTCGAAGAAGAATGGCAACAGCTGGACACACCTGGGTTAAAATCCCAGCCCTGCCTTCCAAATTGTGAGTCTGGGTCACTAACCACTGAGCCTATGTCCCCCGGCCCAACTGCTTCCTCCCCAGCTGTCTAGTCTCCACTTGTAGGTCATTTGGGCCCTGCTTCTGGGGCTGAGTGATGGGCAATGAGAAGAATCCAGAGAGAAGTTGCCACGGCAACAGGGGAGCAGTGGCAGCTGCTCTGAAAGGTGATCTATGGCTCCACACACGTCAGAGGGTTTGCTTGTTTGCTTCCCATCTGGGGCCTCCAAGCTTCCGGGCATGCTTTGGGGGAATGTTAATGCCACCCACTCCCTCCTCTCGCTCTTTCCTGGTTTGGCCACCTGGGCTCAGGCACACCCGCTGTCAGTCTCCCTTAGTAAATGGCCAGAGGACAGAGACGGTCTAGGATGTTGTTTGGTTTTCACTCTCTTTCCTCACTGGACAATAGTCACGTTGCATCCAGGAGCTGGAAGTAGACACAGATCTCCTTGGCCCAATACTCGCTTTGATATGTAGGGAAACTGAGGACTAGAGAAGAACAGTGATTTATTGAGAAATACACTATGCATATGGGGTCTTAGTCTGTGTGAGCTGCCACAGCAAAATGCCACAGATTGGGTGGCTTAAACAACTGTAATTTATTTCTCACAGTTGTGGAGTCTGGGAAGTCCAAGTTCAAAGTCCTGGCAGATTCAGTTCCTGGTGGGGCTCTCTTCCCGCTTGCAGACGTTTGCCTTCTCTGTGTTCTCACAGAGCCTTTCCTCAGTGCCTGCACACGGAGGAGGAGTGAGATCTCTGGTGTCTCTTAAGTGCACAGGTCTCATCATGGGCCCTACCCTCATGACCTCATCTAAACTTAATTACCTCTTAAAAGTCCTAACTCTAAGAACCATCACATAGAGACTTCAATAAATAAATTTTGGGGGACACAAACATTCAGTCCATAAGAATGGGAAGGACCAGAACTGCGACTCATAGTCTTTCTACAGCACCATATTGCAAGTCAGAGGGGCTGTTTACAGGCCAGTTGTCATAACTGGGTTTTACTGGCCAAGTCACCTCTCTTTGGTCCTCAGTTTCCCATTCTGATAAACAAAAGGTTGGACTTAAGGATCCATGATCCTCTGCTTTGTTTACAGAAATGATGTAGCCTTTCTGATGACTCAAAAATGGGTCAAAAGGAGACTCCCAAACCAAATCCTATAATCTCACTAATTTTTCTTGGCATCTACACATAAGTAATGGCAGTTGTAAGGAGTGAATCAATGGCTTAGCCATGAAGGCTCCTTCCCTATAGCGTCCAAATACTGCAACAGTCCCCTAAACAAGTTTTCCTGCCTCCAGCCTAATTCCTCAGTCAAACTTCTGGTTTAGCTTCCTAAAACTCACACCTGCAGGTCACCCTCCTTCCCTCTTAGGATGAACATGAAGCTTTGTCTCAGTAAAGCATCACACCAGCCCCCTTTGTCATCATTTTTCTGCTTCCACGTGACAATGATGTTTCTTGACCATGTTTGAATGTCTCCAACTTCACGATTGCTCCACTCCTCCTTTACATCCCATTTGTCCTAATTCCCACTCATTTTTCAAGATCCAGCATTCCCCTGACACTCCGAAATCATCCCTGTGCCCTCTCAGTCCCTACCGGAGCTCTTTTCGCACTGTGTAATTATTGTTTGTCATCCCCTCCTTCTCTAGGATACAGGCTCTTCTGGTGGGAACTGGGTCTTGTTTTCTGTTGACTCCTTAGTATCTCCTGTAGAGCCTGACACAGAGCGGGTAGCTAGGTAATATTTGTTGAGTGAATGAGTAAATCTTTACAAGCTTCAGTCCACTATGGAGTTCTGGGAGTTGTCTAAAAAATTCCCAAGCTCAAGTTGTGAGTGTTTGTTACCCACTATGTTTACCAGTGTGCCATGTCCTGTTCCCAAGGGGCCATCCAAGAGATGCTCACCGGCCTGAGAATCAGAAGACCCTCAAATGAGTCTTTATTCTAGGGAAGTCATTTCTCTTCCCTGGCGTTAACTACAATGAGAGGTTTGAGCGTGACCATCCCTAAAGAGCCTTTTATCTTTAATTGCCCATAATTCCAAGATATCCAATCAGCAGTCAACAGATAACATGTATAGCAGCTGAGGTTAGAATGGGAGGGAAACAATTCTATTGACATAGTTTAATTACAGCTGGATCTTGGGAATAAAGGCAGTAACATGGTAGGACTCACCCAAAAGGGCTCCAAACGATTGGCCAGCTGAGCAGAAAGGAGCTTGCAGACAGACAGGTCAAGCTCAGATTGACAAACTAAGGCACTTTGGAGCACACAGGTGGGGCCTAGATGTCAGGGTCAGTGATCAGGGTGGCAAGGCTGATCTAAGAGCAGATGCTGTCTGCTTCCTGCTACCAACCCTATGTTGATGGTATGTGGAATGTCAGCTGAGCCCCTCTCTGTTCCTCAGAGGCACCATACTGTCCTATACCTTGGTACCTACACATATTCTCCCCTCCCTTCTCTCATATTCTCCTGCCAACTCTAACTCATTGCTCAAGGCTTAGCTCAGGTGTTGCCTCCTCCAAGAAGCTTTCTTTGATACCCGCTCCTTCAAACCTAGAATATCTTCCTATTCTATGCTCCCACAGCTCCCAGTATTCTCTTATAACACCCACTAAAATGTTTCTTTATTGCATTGCTTTCCCACTAGGAACATGAATTCCTCGAGTGCAGGGACTCTAATTTGCTTATCTTCAATGTGAAGCATAATGCTATATTCGATAAATATTTTTTGAGTGAATAAATGGATGACAAATTAAAAACAGAATATAACTTTCAAGGTCCAACTGTAGTATTTTTATCAGCTTGGGACAAGAATGGAATTGGGCTTTGAGTTTTCAAGAACTTTGTACACTCTATTAGCAGATAAGAATGAGAAATATTTGCAAATAGGTTACCCTAATGCTGTGGGTGCAAGTATATTCACTTTCAGTGTTTTATAGACTGAGCATTCCTTGTACTTAACACAATTTATCAAACATTGTGTATACCAGGTGCTATGGGAAACACTAGAACTCATAAGGACAAAGGGTCTCCACCAGGCCTTTCTGAATAAGCATCTTCGCATGGTAATGAAGTTTGAAGGGAGACCTTTTGCTGCTTCTTAGTCTGTGTGTTTCTTCATGCTGGTGTTTCCTTCAGGGAACTTTCTTTGGGGAAATACATTTTTTAGGATGTTAGCTGAGCAGGGAGAATTCCAGAGGCTCAAAGGTGGTGTGTGGGGCAGATGCGGGGGTGAGGGCCACAGCCCTCTGGCATTTAACCTCTCCCCCAGGTGCCTCCATTTTGATCCTTCCCTGCCTCTGTCTGTAAAAGAAATGACAGTGAAGCAAAATACAAAATGCTCCAGGGCTGAGCTAAGACAAGCCACCCAGAGAGAGTTAGGGTGGGAGGGACCTTGTGTCTTTGTAGCCCTGAGTGGGCCTCCCTGCTGAGACCTGCTCTCCTTCACGCCCCTCTTTAGAGAGACCTGCTCCTCCTTGCCTCTGACTCAGCTGTGAGCAAATTGAGAGCCTTCCTTTGGTTTTTCTCAGCATCACTGATATGGGCTCAATTTTCAGAAAGATCTTTACCAAAAACTAAGGGAAATTGACAAAAACGAGCTTTCCACCATCACTAACATCCACCACAAAACAAAACAGCAACATAGCTGAGGCAGAAGAGCATAGAACTCTAGTCTATAACAGCTAAATTCCCACACACTGCTTCATTTTTCTCTAAAGGAATATGCCAATCTCCCTTTTTGTCTTGGCCTTGGACATCCTCATCTCCAGCCCTATCTTTTCAAGGGAAGGCCATTGTCTGTGCTTTTTTTTATGTTTTCATCCAAGCTGACCACCGCAGCATGAGATGGTGCCATAGAGAAGGGACCTTGGACAAAGTGGCTGATCATATTTTCCAAGATGGCTTCAAGGATATGTATCCCATTCCACATGTTCTTCTTGAAGTATGATATTGACACTCCATCGAGAAGTGAGATCTCTGTTCACTCTTCTTGTACACCTTTGTAATGACCTTGATCAGTAGGACATGGTTGCAGTGTATTGCATAACTTCTGAGCTTGGGTCATAAAAAGTGATACCATGTGTAAGCATCACATTGGGAACCCTTAGCAGACATGTAAGAAGTCTGACTACTCTCTATAGCTGCCATGTTGGGTAGACAATGTGGGAGGGCCACACAGAGACAGACAGAAATGCCCACAGAGCTCCTGCTGCATTGAGTCTTCCTAGCATTGAGCATGAGTGAATGAGCCTTCGGATGATTCTAGCTTCTAGTCTTAAAGGCTGACAACTGATGGCCAGGCATTAAGGATCGAAGCCAAGCCTTTCTTGCTGTGCCCTGTTTGAATTCCTGAACTCAAAGATCTATAAGCATAATAAATATTTGTTTTATGATCACTAGGTTTGGGGCAATTTGTAATGCAGCATTAGATAATCAGAGCAAACAGAAGAGCACT
This sequence comes from Cynopterus sphinx, assembly GCA_030015415.1. Lineage (NCBI taxonomy): Eukaryota > Metazoa > Chordata > Mammalia > Chiroptera > Pteropodidae > Cynopterus > Cynopterus sphinx. Next base: position 30,996,618 of record CM057385.1, on the reverse strand, counting down.
TTTCACAGCCTTGGTACTGAGTAGCCTGTCTTTACCTCCATTGTGGATTACTTTCCATGTTGTTACTGACCCTTGGCACCTTTTACCTCCTAATTCTTCCCTCAATTAAGGTATCATCTTGCCCTTTTATTTGAATGTTGCTTTTTTGGCCACCATATTTACTTTTCCTCTCTGGTGGTAGAACTTCTGCTTCTTCTGGCTTTTTTTTCCCCCCTCTGCTCCATCTCAACTCAGGATCCTCTGCCATGGCACAAACTTTCTGGAGGAGGCTCTGAGTAGGGCCTGGATACCAAGCACTAGACAGTCTGAGAAAGGCAATGTTCTCTCTGGTTGTCTTAGTCAGCTCTGGCTGCTATAACAAAATACCATAGACTGGGGGGCTGAAATAACTTTTATTTCCCAGAATTCAGGGGTGGGAGGGTGGGGAGGGGCTGGGAAGCCCAAGATCCATGTGCTGGCAGATTTGGATCTGGGTGAGTGCTCACTTCTAGCTGTGTCCTCACAAGGCAGAGAGAGTAAGCGAGCTCTAGTCTCTTTCTTTTCTTGTAAGGACACTAATCCCATTATGGGAGCCCCATACTTATGACCTCATCTAAACCTAATACCTCTCAAAGCCTCTACATCCAAATACCACCTTGTTGGGCTTTAACAGATGAATTGGGGGAGGCAACAGTTAGCCCATAGTATTAGTGAACCTTGCCTTCTCAGGTGACACTCACCTGAACTTAAGCTGTCCAGATACAACCCCACAACCTCTCTGTTCTTTAGGATGAAGAAAAGGACACTGGAGGGGTGAGTGATAAAGGCTCTCTGCTTCCCAATAAAGACCACCTTCCTTGGTGGAAGGTAAAATACCCAGAGAAAATGCAAAAAGACCCCAGAAACCAAAATATGAAAGGGAGGAAGGTGTCCCAACTTAAGTTCTTAAATAGCTTAGAAGGTCTTCAGGAGGTTCATCAAGACCCTGTCACAGAACTTCCTTTCCCAGGAGAGGCAAACCTGACCCATGAAGGACCAAGAAGAGTACCAAAGGATGTCTCTGGTACCTGACTACACTTTGAGAATGAACTAGATGCTTTGGGAAGTTGATAGAGGAGCCTGAGTCACCTAATTGAAAAGAATCCAGAGGTAGACATTAGAAAATGTCAAGTCCTTGCTCACCCCCTGCTTGTTCTGTGTGACTGCAGACAAGTCACTTTACCTCCTTGAGGCTTCCTTTTTTTTTTTTTTGTAAGTGGGAGTAACTCCAGCCTGCCTTGTCTCTTCCCAGGGTTGTTGTAAAGATCAAATGACATAGCACAGGAAGATGCTTTAATTGAATACCTGGCACATGCCATGCTGTGTGCTGGGCACTCTACTTGTGTTATGTCACTTGTATCTCATAATAGTCCTGAAATGTAGGAATCACCACCCTGTGTTACAGCTGAGGAAACAGGGTGGGAGGGCCACCCAACTCACCCAGATGTCAGGGCTGATAAGAAGTGGATCTGCCATTCTAGCTCAGATGTGCCCGGTGCTGAAGCCAATGCTTCTTCCATTAGAGCATGTTGTTGTTATTGATTTTATGCCTCTTCTATGATCCGTCTTGGGAGCATATTCTTAGTAAGTGGGGATGTTTGGGCCTCATGAAAGGGTACTTGATTATCCCCAAATTCCTTCACTTTTGATCCCATGGACCACATTCCAAAAGAATTAATCAGATTTCTGCAGTGTTGTCTCCCAAAGAGGTTTTGATTTTCAATATCAAGGTCCTAGGGGAATGTGGGACCAGAAATGATGCCTCAATGATGTTGAGAGGACTATACATGCCAGCCCTTGTAGATGTCATAAGTGAGGTGAAACAGCATCTCCCAGGACATCCACCCTGGGGACAGACAGTTGATGGTAGACTCAGTCCTTGCAACCTAATGGGGGAAAAAAAAGAGCGGGGGTGGGGAGCCCACAGTGCAGGCAAATCTAGCCTGGACAAAATTCCTGGACTGGAGTGAGCAGAATTTCAGCATGTTCTCCCACTCACAATGCTCCATACTTACATAATCACCTTTTCTGCCAAAGAACAAAACCCCCAAATGGGTAGCCTGGCAGCATAGGCAAAATGAGCAGCTAGGCATGCACATTATGCTCTGCTTTCCAACAAATCAGTCTAGAATATGTAGATTCTGGCTAAAGAGAGTCAACATAAGGGAAAATGGAAATGCAAAGCTTTCATTAAAGACAGCTCTCCTGCCAGGTGGAAGCTGGAAGGGAGAAGAGCTCTGGTTCGTTAGCAATCAAAACTAAGGCAGGACAATGCCACTGGGAAACCCTGGCCCATCTCTGGAAGCAGATTGGTAGGAAAGGTGTGAGGGATCCCACGCTTCCCAGCTGGAGAAGCTCAGAAAGTACAAAGCAGATCCTCCAGTAGCGTTGGGAAATCCAACTCCAGGAACAAGACGATTCCTAGATTCCCCACTGGGAGATCCTCGCTGTATCACAGCACGGTAGAGTAGGAAAGCAGGACTTGGGAGAGCCGCTCAGCCTTGCTTTCTAGGAGCCCTGGGCACAGGAAGCAAGCATTGCTAAAAGTGAGAGACTCACAGGGAGGGGCCATACCACACATTGCAGTGCAAACAACTGAAAAAATACAACAAAAAGTTGTAGTTGGCCTTTCTGAAGCCCAGATGGCAATCTTATCAAGACGTTCCACTCCTCCTCCAGATATGGTTTCCACATCTTGACTCTGCCACTTAGTTTATCCCGGTGACTGAGTTGTGTTATCTACTTTTTCTACACTTTGTTTCTTCACCTGTAAAATGGGCATTGTCATGGGTTCATTAGGGCCAGTGGAGGGAATCAAATGGTGTGGTGTGTGTGAAAAGCACTTGCAGACAATAAATATGCTTTAAGATTGGTTTTTGACAAGAAGAAAATGAACATAAACAGTAGAGAAAAAGCAAATTTCAAAGCATTGTGAATGTCCTCTTCATGGGAATGGGTCTACAGGGGCTTTAATCCTCAGAGACTGCATTTTAGGGCTACGGGAAGATTGGTTTGAGAGCCTATGAAATGAATCTGTACTTGAAAACAGAAAGCTAAAATGATTGTGCGTTTATTTGATGGGGGTGTGGGAGCAGATGCTGGAGAGGAGGGGTGACCTAGAAGGAGATCTCTGTGTTCTCTCAGGAGGAGATGAATGAGAAAGGTTGAGAGGATGATCATGCCACTGGGATCATAAGGGCCCCAGACAATAACCTGAGCTCTAGGAGAAATGGGACCAGAAGAATGCTAGTGAGAAGAATTCTCCACCATCCAAAGCTGATGCCCTCTGCCTCTCCCAATGTTGAAACTACACCAGATGGGACAGTGCAGGGCCTGAACCACCTCAAATGTTTCCTGCCTAGAGAACTGTAGCAGGGCTGAGCGTGTGGTAGAATCAGGTGCCTGAGAGGTCATAACAAGGCATATCAGTGTTTAGGAATAATGGGCAGAGGGTGTTAGGGCAGAAGCACAGTAGAGCTTCTGGCTCTGTTTCCCATTTAGGAGAGATTTAGGAGAGTTTCCCCTCTTTTCTTTTTTCACATCTTATTCAGGTTAGGGCCCGGGGACTGTCTCCATCGGTGACATTCCTGGAGCTCTGGTGCCAATGGGCAGGGGTGAGGAGGGAATGGGGCTCAGGATCAGTGAGAGAAAATGTCTCTGAAGCTTCAAAGGGAGAGCTAAGGAGCACTGACTACGAGCAAATCTGGTCCCTGCCAGAAAGGAAACCTGGGGAAAAGGCCAACATGTCTCTAGATCCTGTGGCATTGGTTTGAAATGGGCATGTGACAGAGTTGGCCAGACATGCAGATGCTAGGAAATATTTCAGATGCTGGTAAAAAAGGAGGATGGATGGTAACTCTCTCAGCACATAGCAGATGCAGGCGGTGTGAGTGTGCAATTACATGGACCTGTGGGCAGAACCACAGACGGAGTCTAGGGAATGGGGCTCTTGGCTCCATGTTCGTTCTCTGAGGCAATCTGTGGCTGACAGGGGAGGAGTCTCCCAATGGTTAAGCACTTCCTATATGTCTCACAAGGCACTAAGCACTTTTATACAGAGATCATCTTATGTACTTTGAACCACAGACCTGAGGGGTGTGAAGAATTATCTCTTTTTACAGATAAGGAAACTGAAGTCCAGTGATGTTGGGATCATTGGAGATTCTCCCCCTACTGAGCCCAGGAACCTGTATTCTAAGAAATCTGTGTTTCAAAATGCTCCTTATGCAATTCTGAGCCAAACAAAATCATTATTTATTTATTCATTCAATATTTATTCAACAGATGTTATTAAGTGCCTATCATGTTTTAGGCATTGTTGAGACTATACGTACAAAATAGTGAACAAAACAGCCCCCATGGTGTTTATGTTCTACTGAGGGAAGACACATAATAAAAAAATAAATAAGTAACTACATAGTCACATGCTGATTGAAAAATAAGGCAGATTATGGGTACAGACAGTGCTGTGGTGAGATGTTTGTTCTTTTATCAAGGTTGGTCAGTAAGGCCCCACTGATAAGGTGACATCTGAGCAGAAACCTGAAGGAAATAAGGAAGTGAGCCAGGTAGCTCTCTGAGGGAAGAATCGTCCGACAGAGAAAGTAGCACATGAAAAGATCCCGAGGTAAGAATGCGCTAGCATGTTCAAAGAAGAGCAAACAGGCTTGTGTGGCTGGAGCAGAGAGAGAGAGAGGAAGAACAGCGGGAGATGAGGTCAACGAGCGTAGTGAGAGACCATGTGGGGCCTTGCAGGCCTTCGTAAAGACTTTATCTTCACAATGAATGAGATAAGGAGCAATTAAAAGGTTGTGTGCAGCTAAGGGCCATGATATAGCTTGTGTTTTAAAGGGATCATTCTGGTTGCTGTATTAGGAGTGGACCACGGGGGATGCAAGGAAAGAAACAGAGACCAGTAAGGAGGTACTGAAATAATCCAAGGGTAGATGAGGGTGGCTTGAACCCTGATAGAAGCAGTGGAGGTGGCGAGGAGCAGTCAAATTCTGGAAATATTTCTGAGGGTAGAGCTATTTGCAAATGGATTAAATGTGAAGTATGAAAAAGAAGAGAAATAAAGGATGATTTCAAAGTTTTGGTCTGAGAAACTGAAAGTGTTAAGTAGAGATAGAGAAGAACGAAGGATAAGTAGTTTTGGGGCTGGAGATAAGAACTTGGTTATGGACATAATGAGTTTAACATTTCGAATTAGACATCGAATAAAGATCTCGAATCAGCAATTGCACTTATGAGTCTGGATATCAGGTGATGGCTGAAGGTATAAATTTGGGAATTGTTAGTATATGAGTGGTATTTAAATCTATTAGACTGGATCAATATCCTAGGGATTAAGAAAAGAGGTCTGTGACTTATGACACTCCAGTGCTTGGAAGTTTGAGAGATGAGGAAAATCAACACATGAGACTGAGAAAAATGGCCAATGAGTCAAAGGAAGGTCAAGAGAAAATAGTGTTTCAAAAGCCAAGCGAAAAAAGCATGTGGTATAAATAATCAACTATGTCAAGTGCTCTTGCTAGTCAATGTTGAGACATCTATATTAGCTGTAGTGCTTAAAAAATACAGAAGTCAAAGAGCTGATCTCATGAAGTGGGGTGGGGAGTGGGTTCTAGATGAGATGGTGGAAGACAAAAATGACACAAAGAAAAATGTGAGGAACTTTGTTGTAAAGGTGTGCAGATAAGTGAGACGAAAAAGGAGGTGGAATCAAGAGAGATTTTTTAAAAACTTTATTATTTTTTAATGGGAGAAATTAAAGACTGTTTGCTGTAGGGTATGACCCAATAGCCAGAGGAAAACTGATGATATAGGAGAGAGAGAGTACGATTCCCAGAGCAATGTTTAGGGTTGAGGATCTCAGCTATGAGACTTGCTATTAACTCTGGTCCTCTTGCACTTCTGCTCACTCCTAGAGATGTGTGGGACTCAAATGTAAAACGCATGATTTATATGTACTCAGTAACATGTAATTATGAGATGCATTCTAACGAATTTACTATAATGGCTAGAAACAAACCTCCAGGAACTATGGAAATCTCTTTGTCAAAAGTGGTGGTGGTGACAGCAAACAGGCAGGACAATACCTTTCTGGCCTATGCAGGTAGAAGAGCGAGTCAAAGACAGAGAGGGTAGGGCTTGAGGACTAAGGATTGAGTTCTCAAAATATGATTCAATGCAGTGTCACTACATGTAATTTTTTTAACCAAAAATGTTTACTGAACTTCTGCCTCTGGTAATGGAGAAATAGCTCTTATTGGACCAACCTTCTACAGATAACATCTATTGACTCTGGAAAATCTCTCTCTCTCTCTCTCTCTCTCTCTCTCTCTCTCTCTCTCATCTATATCTATATCTACCTATCTATCTATCTATCTATCTATCATCTATCATCTATCTATCTATAGCAACAAAAATCAGAGAGAAACTTGAGAGGAGTCTGCATTTGGAAGAAAGAAATGAAACTAGATGAAGTTTACGTTTTTGTGATTGTCTTGCTTAATGGCAGGACCAAGTTAGCAGTACTACATGAGGTAGCTACAGCTCAGATAGAAAATCTTTGGTCTAACTATCTTGAAAAGTCAGAAGACAACATTCAGAGTGAACACAATAGCTAGAAAATGGAAGAGGGATACCAGGCAGTTGAAAGCCATAGAGGGGAAGCCTTACTTTTTCTATACATTTTCCCCACTTCTCTGGCTGACCAACCCTTGAACTACATATATACAGAGCAAACTCTAAGAACCCCAGCTTAGGGAAAAATAACTGAATCAAGATATCAGATACTACACACTACGGGGGAGAAATGTTTGAAGTGTGGGATCATCCAAGTTAACTACTTTCTAAAAGAGAAAAAAAAATCAAAAATCAATTTTATTTAAAGGATCATAACAGGATCCAGAACTTCTATAATACATCAGGCATAATGTTCAGGATACAGTTAAAAGTTAGTAGATATTTGAAGACATAGGAAATGCAAACCTAGAGAAAAGGCAATAAATGGAAACAGAGCTGGAGATGACCCAGGGGTTGAAATTAGCAGATGTAAATTTTAAAGCAGCAATTATGACTATAATCAAGGACAAAAAGAAAAACATGCTTGTAATGAATAAAAAAGGTAAAAGACAAGCACCTATCAGTAGAAACACAAAGAAGAACCAAATGGAAATTCTAAAACTGAAAAAATACAGTATAAATAAACCTTTCACTGGGTGATCTTAATAAGAGATTACAAATTATAGAAGAATCAGTAAAATTAAAATAGATAAATAGAAATTATCCAATGTAAAGAACAGAGAGAAAGAAAGATCAGTGGGAAAAAAACAAAAACAAAAACAAAAACAAAAACAAAACTCCAGTGATCTGTGGGATAATTGCAAAGGTCTAACATAGTTGTAATTGGAGCCCCAGAAAAATGATAATAGAAAATGGGGCAGGAAAAAAGTTTGAAGAAATAATTTAAAAATTTTTAAATTTGATAAAAAAGCACATTTAAAAGATGAATGACTTTAGTGAATTCCAAGCAAAATAAATATAAAGGAAACCACACCTAAACACATTATAATCAAATTCTAACCAAATATTTTCAGAGTGCCTAGAGTATACCAGTCATAATTGTAAACACTATGAACATGGAAATGAGGAAAACTGATAAAGTGCTCCTTTCACAGACCTATATTTTAGTGGGAGATTCAGAAAATAAATTAACAAATGGACATAAAATATAATGTTAATATAATACCGGCAGTAAAAAGAAAAGAAAATACAGTAAAATACAAAATAAAGAAAAAATGAGTTAGATGAGGGACTAGCTAATGAAGGATGTTCTGCTTTTTTTTTGTTAAATGGTATAAATCATTTCAAAGCTGTCCATTCCAAGCTGCTCTTCAATGAACATTTATTAAGAACTTATTTTCAGCTGAGCCCTTTTGTATATGTTTTATATATGTTTACTCACTTAATTGTCATAAAAACTCTTGGAAGCAGATACTACCCCCATATTAAAAGCAAGGAAATTGAAAAAAAAAAAAAGAAAGTTATTGCTGAAGCTTACACAGCTCTAGAGTCCAAGTTCTTAGTTATTACAATGCAGTTCCTCCATAAACAGAATTCTTTACTGACGTATCTGAACGACCAATTAATCACCACCACCACCACCACCACCACCACCACCACCACCACCACCACCACCACCACCAGCACCACCTCCACTGCCACCACCACCACTATCATCATAATCTTAGGTAGCAATTATTGGGTACGGAATATGATCCTGGGCACTCTCCTACATGTTTTACTGAAATTATTTTCAATCCTCAAAATCACCTCGGATGAGAGGTCAAGTAATTTACCCAAGATCCTACAACCCTTAAGAAGAGAAGCTGGCATTCAAACCCAGATCTGTTATGTTCCAAGAGGTAGAAAGGTTTTCCCTGAGATAAGTCCAGCTGAAGAATATTTTTGCAAACCAAAAACTTAAAAAAAATGGTTAAAATAACCCCTAAATTTCTCTTATTTACTAATTTTCACTAACTTCTCATTACCCATCTCTTATTTCCAGTTTTACGGTGGCTTTGTCCCAACCACATTCACCCTGCACTGTCCCTTTTCTCTACCTCACCCTCCATGCAAACAGGTATATCTGGGATTTCCCTAATCAAACTCTCATCTTCTGCAATTTATCTATCCATTTTTTTTTCTCTTTCTGGCCCCTAGTTTTGTTTTTATTTTTATTTTTTGGTACAATCTGCAATCTGATGGGATCACATTCTTCTTTCAGGTTTAGTTCAAAAAATCCTTTCTCCATGAAGACATTTTACATCTTCTCAACCTCTGACTTCTTCTCTGACACTCAACTCTTGGGAACTGTTTCTAATCTTGGAGCATGTATGATTCAGCCAATCCAGATACTGTCACTCTGGGCAAGTCATTGGCTCTCTCCAGGCCTCATTGAAAGAGTAGTAAAGAACCCAGGGGTCACTCCACATTATTTTCTCAAAATATAAGATTAGGATACAGTGGGGCCACACAGAGTCCTGAGCAACACCAGTTCAGCAGCCAAATGGATAGAACCCTGAAGAGCAGGTCCCCTCTCACCCCTCCTCTTCAGAGGATGCTGATATCCCACAGTGGGCACAAGATAAGACTGGATAGGACACTTGCTTTCAGAATATGAGGTAGAAGCTTTGGAGCCAGTAGATCTGGGTTCAAGCCCACTTTCAGCCATGTGCTCTTTGGGCAAGTCACATATTGCAATGTCTCATTCAACAATGATCATTTCATTAGAGGCTGGTGTAATCATATTGTGGGTACGACACACGGATGTGCTGCACACATTCCTTCCCTTTTCTCCTTCCTTCTGGCTAGGCATTATGGCCATCAGCTTTGGCAGAAAAACTTAGATGGTGATAAGGGGGACCCTCTTCTCTCTGTTATTTAGTGAATTCCCAGACAGAGACTCATCTGGATTCTGAACCCCAGAGGCTGCCTCAGCTGGCTTTGAGGGCTGGCAGGGGCACAGCACTGCCATGAATGATAGGTCTATCTGTTGGCCAAGGGCGTGACTGGGCCTCTCCTCCACCTCGCCCTCCTCCCGCCTGGCTCTACCCTGGGTGGTTCAAGCTCTGCTCATCACTCGCTGGTTCCACAAGTATGTGGCTAGAGCTCCCTCGAGAGGCAGGGTGTTTGAACTGACAACAGGCACAGCAAATTGAATTATGGAGATAATTGGTGGGGGATAATTTTTTTTAATTAAGTTTATCGGGGTAACATTGGTTAATACAAATCTATAATTTTCAGGTGTACATTACAATTTGACATTTGTATATTCTATTGTATATTTACCACTCAGAGTCTAGTTTCCTTCAGCTGCCATATATTTCATCCTCTTCATCCACTACACCCTTCCAGGGGATGATTTTAAATTACCAATGACTGGAAACGAAATGACAGGATGAAAACAAGCCTCAGAAAAGTGTTAGGTCTTAGTGATTATTCATGTCAATAGATATTTCTATTTCTCTAGGGCTGTGTAACGACTTCATTTTTTGGACCTTAATTTTCCCATCTGAGAAATGGCAATGACCTTCATTGGATACGGGAAATCGGATTTAGAGGGTGGAAGTCCTTACATAGGACTTCAGGTAATTCTAACCTCTCTGGGCCTCATTTTTCTATGATTTTCAGTTTGTATAACTATTAAATGATAACAAATAACTGAGAAAAAGTGCTTTGTTACTAAAAAAAAATCTCCATACATATTACCATTTGAGGGTTATTGGGAGCATTAGATGAGACAATGTGTTCAAAGCACTCAGCCAGTGACTGGACCAGAGCAAAGGACACATAACCAGTCTGTATGCCTGTCTTCTTTCAATTCCAAATCTTTACAGCCTGTATAGTGAGCTTCTTAATATGGTGAGACACCTGTATTCCACTAAGGATGCTGAGGCTGGTGGTACCCAGAGAATATCTCTAGGCTCTCTCTGAGCCCATTCAGGAATTCTGGGTAAGCCCTGCATGGTCATCGATGATGGGTTCTACAGCCAGGTCCCAGGCTGACTCCCTGAGTCAATTTACTATCACAGGTAGAAGCAGCAGAACCAGGGGAGAATCTAAAGGAGAAGTGGAAATACTATAGAAAGTTATGGTCAAAAGCATATTTAAGGGCAAAGTGAGACCATAAAATGCAAGAAAAGACTGAGGCGAAAAATGAGTCTCTGCATGGAATTCATCACGCAAGGCAGTTTCACAGATTTAACCTTCCACTGGCCGCTTTTCCAATGAACTTGGGGCTTGTAAGAAGCTTAGCCGTTATTTGAGGACGCTGTATGGTGGCGCCTCTGACTAGTCACACTTTGGAGTCAGCAGACTTGCCTCCAAATCCTGGCTCACTCGCTGTGTCGGAGACTGGTCAAGCTACTTCCCTTTCCTAAGTCTCAGGTTTTCTCATCTATAAAATGAGGCTGATGATTATGTGTGACACCCTGGTGGCCGTGCGGGTTCGCTAAGTTCAGCAAGCAAAGCACCAAGCACAGTGCCTGGGACCCAGGAAATGTCTTGCTTCCTTCATCAGCAATCAGAAAGCTCTTCGGTTCCAGCACTGTACACACAACTGGTCCCCTGGGCACCCCAGTTCTAAAGGACTTCTAGCACCTGAGAATTCCCACCCCCTGATGTTCAAACATTGCCTGGGGCTCCTGTTATACACTTCATGCCTCACATTCTTGCACCTTTGCCTCCCTCTTGCACCTTGTGCTGCTCCTTTAGGGGATCCTATAAAATGAAACAGTCAAACTTGCTCTATTTTCTTCCCAGGAATATTATGAAGACCATCCTGGTGATCTACATCAAACAGCTTTTAGACGATCAGCCGTGGCACACATATAAGTTACGGCTGCTATGAATTTCACTGTGCTAATAGAGGGCATGGGTGACGAAGAAGTGACTAGAGAAAGGGACCCTATGGCTTGTAGCTGAAGATGGGGCTTAAAGAGGACAAACCACATTTAACCGACTCCACATACATCTTCATTGTCATCAAAATGTGGCTTTGGTGTCTGGCACATATTAGGAATTATTAAGAATTGGTCACATTGATTCTCATTATATACACGACGATGATGATGATGATGATGATGATGATGATGATGATGCCATAAACACTGATTAAGTGTCTGCTCTATGCTGGGCACCCTATGTGCATGCTATTTAAATTCCATCTCTGAGCCAGAAAGTGATAGCTTCATCTTATACAAGAGAAAAAATAACAGACTCGGGGAGGTTAAGTAACATGCCTACCCTTGCACAGCTGGCCATGACAGAGCCCCATCTGTGTCCAGATGCTTCTGCATCCAGAACCCATATTCTTTCCTCCAGAGTGCTGGGCCAAGCTGTCAGTTTTAAATTCCTAGAGTGGCAGGCATCCTGCACTGGAGAGTAGTCATCAGCTTTTCAAAGTTCAGTCCTTTTGCGGCCTTGGAAAGCATAGTCACAGGCTATGAGGCTGTCCCCTTGATCCTCCATCAAGGACATAAATAAATGTCCCCGAAGAGCCCTTGCACTGCAGGTGTCCTGACTATGGTCTGCACTGAAGAAGGGGTGCAGGAGTCCTTCCCTAATAATTGCTGCTGTTCTGTAGATTGCCAGCCCTGGGCATCAATTTGTCCTCTGAGGAGTACGGTACCCACCCCTCCCCGCCCCATGCAAGTGGATGGCATGCCGCCCCGGTGGTTGATACCCCTTAAACCATGTCAGCTGCATCGTGCTACGGCTGCTGAGCACCCACACTGCACACTCGCCAAGAATTGCTCCAGTGAGGAAAAACAAGACAGGGAAAGGCCTGTAGAAGCAGATGTGTATTTTAAAGAAGAGCTGGAATCACTGTTCACAGTTCCAGATGGCGGGGTTTGGGGCCCAGGAGAGGCAGACCTGTGGCTCTTCCCAGCAGGAGGCTTGTAACAGCACTCAGTGGGGGGTTGCACTTTCCTGTCCATAAAGAACAAAGTGAAGAATCCTTATTCCATCTCCAGCAGGCACGAGAGTCGTTCAGAGAGAATTTATTAGCTCTGAAACCAAGATTGCCATGGTTTTCCTGCTTTTTATAAAACGAGGAATCCTGGCTTGCCTGGGTCAGCTACATCACACTCTCCCTGGGCCATGGGCTGGTGGGAGGGACCCTGCTTGTCCCAGCTTCTGCTGCCTCTGAATCCCACAGCTGGATCTGTTCTTCATTGCAGACCATGCCGAGCCTCCTGCAGTACAAGGGGATGTTTGTGCCCTTGACGAAGGGTCCAGGGCAGCCTCACAGACTGTGACTATGCTGCCCAGGGCTGAAGAAGGACCTGCCTAGGCTGCTCTCTCCTGCTGTGGGTCCAACCCGGCCACAGGCCTCCTTCATCAGATTCTGCTCTTGTGTCCTCTTATCCGGGAGGATGGGGACAGCTCTGGCTCTGCAGTCAGACAGTTCCAACTCGACTCTGCTGCTTCTGGTATGTGCCCCGGAGTGAGGCACTGCAGCTCTCTGTCCCTCCCACATTCCTCAGCGGTAAGGCGAGGCTAGCGATGATAACTCCACCCTGGTAGTTCATTCAGGAGAAACTGAGCTGATTCATGGAAACAGCTGAGCGCTGTGACCGGCACATAGAAGGTATTCAAAATATAGTAGCTATATCCATGATCGTAAAAGATAATAAAGCAAGAGTCACGGCAAGTCAGGCCCAGGCTCAAATCCTGACTGCACCGTATACTAACTGAATGGCCTTGAGCAAATCCCGTAAATTCTCTGACTCTTAGATTCCTTTGTGGAAACAGAACTGTTCCCAGTTCCTAGAGTTAGTATAGGATGCACTGAAGTGAGGCATATAAACTACGTGCTGCTGTTTCTGACACATAAGATTTCGAGAAACGTTTTGTAACATATATTTTAATTGACACATGGTAGGTACTCAGCGCCCCTTAGTTCTCTGCTGTGGGGCCCTGTGTTAACCTTTTGTTGAGTCTCCTGGTGCTGAATGTTTGTGTGGTCCTCACACTGCTGTCGGTTGCTTGACCTGTCAGCCACTGGGCTCCATCTCCACATTCGACTTGCTCCCAGCACTCAAGATGGGATAAATATCCTCAGTGGATAGTCTAAATCCTGTCCCAGCATCTTTCAGAATCCATCTCAACCTGGGGCATGCATCTGGGCCATGCCCAGTTTGGACCAAAAACAGGATGAAAAGAGACATGAACTGAAAACAGGAACCTTCTTTTCAGGTGAACGAAAGGTCAACGACAATGAAAGCTTACACCAAGTTGGATCCTTCCCAGAGACACTGGAGTGTGGCTTGGATGGAAAGCCGCTCTACCAGAATGCGAGGAAAGATGTGTCTCTAGGTCCCCTAACAGCCTTTTCAGCAGCACGAGGCTTTACCAAAGGCAGGATCTTGGGGACTACAAACTCAAGTGATAGAGCCACAGAAATCCAGCCCTATACCACGTGACCTCATGTATGGCAAATAGGAGGCCCTCGTTGTGTGTTTGCCCTGCATACTTACTATGTGTCGGGCATTGTGCCAAATACTCTACCATCTTTGTGTCATTCAGTCTCCTGAGACGTGAGTTCGGTTATCTTGGTCTTACTGAGGAGGACATCGAGGCTCAGAGGGATAAGTAACTTGCACAGGTCCACCCAACTAGTAAGCTCTCTGAGGCAGGGGCTGTGCCATTTTCACCCCCTAGAACTAAACACAATACTCAGTACACATTAGCAGCCCGACAAATGTTAAAGCAGATAAGGACAAATTCTTTCTAAGCCTTGTTTTCTACTTATTCCCAGCTTTCTTGCTGTTTCTCAGACTTACCATGTCTCTTTCTGGCCCACATCTTTGTGTCTGCAGTTCCCTCTGCCTAGAGCATCTTTCCATCTTTCTCCACAGAGAAAACTCCCATTCTTCTTTCAAGACCTAGTTTGAATGTCATCTTTTTGTAAAGTTCTTAGAAGTCTCCTCTGCAGAGTTAGTGTCTCCCATGTAAGTCTCACAGTAATTTTCCTCCCTTCTCTGAGAGCTCTTATCACATAGGTTACACATGACTTGATTAATATCTTTGTATTTCATTAGGCAGCTTGAGGGTTAGGCCATGTTGGAATTGCCATTGTGCCCAGGATGTCCATGTATGCTAACTTGTCTTCATGGAAATATTCCTTAAGCACGGTCACTTCTCTTTCATTTGAGGACAGCATGTTCAGCCTCTACCTTCTGAGAGCAGAGAGTGCTTTCCAGGTGGCTGATGCCAAGAAATGGATGCATAGGAAATTGTCACGAAGTGACTGGCAATTGTGAACTTCATGGCAGAAACACATCCCAACATCAATAATAAGTTGACCTTTTGACTTATGGTTTGCCCTTTTGTGAGTTTGACAGTGGGTCAATTCTTTCGTGTCTCAATGTCTAGACATCTGGAGATGGTTTAGCCAGCATCAGTGCCCCACCCCAGGCCTCTATTCTTGGCCTGAAAAATCCCATGTTTCTGTCAATGACTCAGAGAAATACAATGAGGTTTTGCTCATCAGATTTGCAGATGACAAGACAGTGGCAGGAATGGTGATTATGTCAGATGACAGAAACAGGATCCAAAATGATTACAATAAGCTGGAACAAAGGGTCAACTCATTTAGCAGAGATTAATATTGGGTCCAGAAACTGACTGCACAGGGATTGGAAAGGGGTGGTGTGACACAGAAGCGTGTGGGGGCAAAGGCTTGTTTACTCAGGAGTGCGTTAGATATGAGCCCGAGAGTACTGCGGCTGTTAGGAATAGAAGCTGGGAGTGCATTGTTAAGAGTAGAGGTTCTAGTAGGAAAAAGATGATGGTCCTGTTGGACTTGTCTCTGGTCTGACGACATCTGGGTGTGATGCTCATGTCTGGTCCCAACCTTTTAAGGGAGACATTGACAAAATGGTCCATGCCCCAAGAAAAGTGACCTGATACCGTAGGCACTGAAACCCAAGAAACTGGGGGAATGTTCCCCTGTGGAGTAGGGACTGGAGAAGAAACATGACTACCTTTTGCAAATATCCAATTTTGTCATCCCGAAGAGTGATCTTGTGAGGCTAATGAACAGAATCGATGTTAATTGGTTAAAGCGTCAGCTAGGTCAGCCAGACATATTTCAGCTTTACATAAGGAAAAATGTCCTATAAGTCAGTGCTACTCACCAGGGGCATGGCTGCCCTGTGATGATGGGACTCTCTTTTACTTGAACTATTTGGCACGAGTGATATGGGAGGAATTATAATGTTGGAGGGGGGTATCAACTTCCAGCTGTCATCTACCCGAGAAGCTAAAATTCCAAATTACACTTTAATAATCTGTTTCCTCAGGCTTTCCCAGCTCAAGGAGAGGAGAGGACAATGGACAAGTGGGCATTATTAGAGATGCATGCCATGCTGTATCTGTCCTACCAAGGGCAGATCACTGACCTTGAAAAAATAGTTCCCTCTGTGCTCAGGGTAAGTTCCTTTCTGTAAGGGTCCTTGCTTTCTTGTGCCCATAGACTCAGTCCTGAGGCATGCCCAACCGAAACTGAATCCTTAGAATATTGAACCTGAGACCCCCTAGTTGGGACCCACACTCCTTTAATAAGCAGGTTGTTTGCATTTCAAATCCATAAATCTCATTCATAATCTCAATGCTATTAAAAATCCCCAAAGAGCAGGGCTGTATCTGTCACTAAATTAAGCTTTCCCCCTAGCATAATGGTTAGGAGAGCCCACTCTGAAGTCAGACAGAAATGGGTTCAAGTTCCAAATCTCATTTTTAGCCTTTACTACCTGTGTGAATTGGACAAGATATGAATCTCTCTAAGGCTCAGTTTCCTTGTCTGTAAAATGGGGGTGATAATATTCCTTATTCCATAGGTTGTGGTAAGGATGAAATAAGATGTGCGAGTAAAGAGCTTGGTGAGATGGCAACACATGGTAAGCACTCAACATATATTAGCCACGATTACTTTATAGAACTACAAGACTGAAGAGCCTGTCTGATGCTGGGTCATTCCAGGTCTCTGTATCCACCCTACCCAGCTCCTATGTCCTTTTCTCTGGGTCATAGCAGGGGCTGTTCTTTTCAGCACCCAGCTTCCTCCTGGGTGAGCGTCACCATTTCAAGCTGTAGCCCTTGTCCCTGTGTCCCATCATTCTTCGTGGCACATCACTCTCATTTTCCTCTCACCCGAAATCATCCAATTGTAACTTTCAGATTTCTCTTATTTCAGGGGGAAAGCTGTTTTCTCATATGCCTTGCATTTTAATGGATTTCATTGCTATTGCTCATTTGATCGGTTTAATAACATGTTTTAAAACGAATCCCTTGTAATAAAAGGATTTCATTTCTAATGGAGACAGCTGTGTAATGCAGTGAGTTGATTACTTTCACTTTTCCAATGAGGTCTGCTGGAGTTAAAAGTTTTACAACTCTGCAGAGTTTTGGTTAGGAGTGTTGCCTGAGGAGGCTGAGAGAAAGATTTTCATAGCAGCAACAGATTCACAGGTTGCAAAAGAGTGGAGTTTGTGTCTGCAAAGACCGGGTGAAAAGGGCAGAAGAAGCCCCATCCTGAGGTTGGTTGATGACTGTGAGGAGGAATGCTAAGGTTTCGGGGAAGACAAGATATTGCATGGCGAGTGAGGGGCTCCTGTGATGGTCATGGGCCAAGGTTTATGGACACCACATGCTGCTAACTCACAGAGATGATCACACCTTCCCCCCCACCTTGGCAGGTGTCGGTCACTATATATATCGCACTGTGACTGATTATCTAACAAACCTAAGGCATGATGTCTTATTCATCTTTGTATTCCAAGTACCTAGACAGACTTGCCACAAGAAAGGTGTTTATTAAAATAAAATAAATTATTTTTCTCCCTCATTTTCCCCCTAGGTGCTCTCTCCCATATGCATGCATCATTAACAGCCAACTCTAAGCTATGACAGAAACTTCTATCTCCACCTCTGACCTCTAGAGATCCACCTGTGTCTCTAGGTGCCCACTTATCTTCTCCATCTAGCTTAGCTGCCCTATATTCACCTTCTTCTTAATATGTGTAAAGCTGGATGTGTCACCTTCCCTTGCATTCCCATGCTCCTAACCATACCTGGTGCTTTCCATGTGTTACTTATTCCTGTGAATGGCACCACTGTACACTCAGTTAAGAACCCAGGAGTTGTATCTTGATACCTCTCCACTTTGATCCAATTAATCATCAAATTTTGTTGATTTTACCTATTGAGTAGATTTTGAATCCATCCACGTCTCTCCATTGACTTTGCCACTACCTTTATCCAAGCTATAGGCATCCCTCACCTGAACTCCAGTCTATATCTACCCCTGCACCATTCTCCAACCAAGGGCAAAAATGCTCTCTGATCATGCCACACCTGCTACATGACCTTTCTCTAAAGAACAATCCTATAAACATCCTTAACATCTGTGGATACCCGGCAAGTGTGGGCCCCTTTGGATCTCTTTGGTCTCATTTAGTGCTATTTTTTGTGCAGCTCTCAGATTTTCTGTCACTCTCCTTATTTTAGTTCCTCCGACACATCCCGCGACTTTCATCAGGGCCTTCACCTTCGCATTTCCATGAAGACATCTAAGGGCTTGGTATGTGACAGGCACTATGCTAAGCATTTACATGCATTCTTTTATTTAAACATCACAACAAAGCTATGACACAGGTCCTATTCTAATCCCTATTTTATAGATGAAGAAACTGAGGCTCAGAAGGATTAAGACACTTATCAAAAGATTAGAATACAGCTCTGACTCCAAAGTCCTTTGGGACACAGTTAAACACGAACTAGAAAGTATCTCAGCTCTTTACCCAACCAGCAGAGGAGCCTTCCTTCCAAACCCAGATCCTGGCCTGTAGGGACAGACATTGAGGAGGGAAATAGTTATGGGCCTTTATCATTTTTGTCACTGTACAATCTCTTCTTCATTGTTTAGACAACGTATTGACTCTGTCCTAGCCAGGTATAGTAGGCTGAACAATACCCATCCCCCAAAGGTTTTAGAACCTGTAAATATTACCTTATATGGCAAAGCCTTTGCAGATGTGGTTAATTTAAGGATCTTGAGTTGAAGGTATTTTCTTGGACTATCCCAGTGAACCCTCTAACTGCAATCTCAAGTATCTTTGTAGGAGGGAGGCAGGTAAAAGTTTGACCACAGACAGAAGAGAAGGCAACGTGACTACCGAGGCAGAGACTGGAGTCTCATGACTAGGAGTGAAGGAATTCTGGCAGTCCGCAGAAGCTGGAAGAGGCGAGGAACAGATTCTTCCCTACAGCCTCTAGAAGTAGCGTGGCCCTGCCAACACCTTGACTTCACCCTGTGATACTGATTTTTGACTCGTGGCCTCTGGAACTGTGAGAGAATAAAATATCTGTTGTTTTAAGCCATGCACTAACTGTAAGAATGAGTCCCAGACTGCTTAAAGCACATGTTTTAACTTTGCAGAAAAATTAGTCTGGCAGAATGATGCCCACACCTGAGAGAAGCAGAGAATAAGAGGGGAACAGAGAATGACCTCCTGGTGAAGGAGCGACTGGTTCCAGCCATCCCTGAAGCTAATTACCTACCCTCCCTCCCCACTCTCCACATACACATATTCACCTGATGGCCTTTTCATCTTTTTTAAGGACACAGACTCTCATCAGCAGTGATCACTCATTTACCAGGGATGGCTCAGACTACATTTCCAGAGATTTTTGGTCCAGAGCTGCCTCCTACATCAAATGGCTGGTTAACCATTGGAAAAGAGAGGACTAGTACAGTTAGCTCTGGGATCCCTTAGTCAGTATAAGCTAGGCTATGCTGTGATAATAAATAAACCTTTGAATATCTGTGACTTAACATGTTTATTTCTTGTTCATGCAAAGTCCAGGGTAGTGTGGCTCTTCTCCATGTGGTACCTCAGCAATCCAGGCTGCTGCCATTTGCAATACTTCCATCTCAATTCATGGCCTCTGTGGGCACTTCAGCAGGAGAATAGAGGTCATGAGAATCCATTGCCACTCTTAACTGCCCTCAAATAGATGGGAACACACGTCCCTTCTGTTTATAGCTCATTGACCAGAACTAGTCACCCAAGTCCCAATTTAACTGCAAAGCAGGCTGAATGGTCTTGATTAAATGCTGGAAGAGGAGAAAAGGGGTAGGGTGAGATTTACAAGTGTAAAGTAGAGGGAGGTCACCTAGTTCTGCTAGTGGATTCTAGAACCAAAGGGAAATCTCACCATAGGTGAAAATTTGCCAGGCAGGGTTTCAGCAAATATGTCAGCAGAGCAAAGACAATGAAAGGTCTCTGAGGCTAGTTCTTATAAGTGAAACTGGGTAGGAAATTAATGCTAGCTCTCCCATGACTAAGACACCTAGCCTATTAGTTAAATCTGTCTGCAGAAGAAAGATCAAGGAAGAGATTTGGAAAGAACATATCACAACAGCTTCTGACAAAACGATTCTTGTATGTCTTCATGCATGCAAATCAGTAATCTGGCACACATTCCTGAGAATCCTAAGAGAATTGGCAAACTATTTATGAACAGAAATAATGCAGTGAGTTTGAGTAAATGAGAGTCGAACACAATAAATTTTTTCAAAGGCTTGTGGGGAGGTGATGATGATGAGTTCACTATAATAAACTTCATTAAGCAAGTATAGAGGACCAATTCTGTGCTGGCCGATACGTGGGGGCTCAAGACTCATGGCACATTGAGACCCAAGCACGAGATTGGCATGTGCTGTGTCTTCCACCTGAAACATTCTTCCCCTTCTTCTCTTATCTTCCTCTAGTTAACGCCTCCTTTTTAAAAAACACAATTAGTTGTTCTGTTGATAGTCACGTAGTTGTGTAAAAATTCCCCTCAAAATTTAGTGGCTTAAAAAAGCCAAGCCTTTACTATGTCACGTTTTCCATGGAATCCAGGGTCATGGCTTCTGTGGAATCCAGGAATCCAAGAACCACCTGTTGGCTGTCTCTGCCTCAAGGTCGTTAGCAAGGCTGTGGAGTGTCTGACAGGGCTGTGATCCCATCCGAAAGCTCAGCTGTGGGGATGCCTGTTAACAGGATTCAGTTTCTTGTGAACTATTGGACTGTTGTCTGGGAGCGGCCCTCAGTTCTTTGCCATGAGGACATCTCCACAGGGCAGCTCACAACACGGCAGCCTGCTTTCCTCAGAGTGAGTGAGAAAGCTTGAGAGAACATGCAAGATGGAAGCCATAGTCTTTTTGAAACTCAAACTGAGTCATTTTGTAATCTCAGAAGTGCATAATCTCAGAAGGGACATGTATCACTTTTGCCATATTTTATTCATTAGAAACAAGTCACTAGGGATCTGCCCACCTCACTCAAGGGGAGAAGGTTACACAAAACATGAATACAGGAGGTGGAGATCCCTGGTGGTTAGCTTAGAGGATGCCTACCACATGTCCCTTCCTCTAAGAAGTAGCAGCTGACAAATAGAGAAGGAGGAAGGGAATGGTATAGTCTTAGCTACATCTCTAGCACATTTTTCCTAATTCTTTCCCCACAACTTCCTGCCCCCTGTTCTGCTGCTTAGAATCTGAGAGCTGGAAAGGAATTTAGAAATCATGTCTAATATCCTCCTTTTATAGACGACGAATCGCTTCTTGACCGTTTGCCTAAGATCAAGTGTAGTATAGATGAGGAAAAGCATAGAAGAGGTATATGGCCTCCCCAATAAGATGGAATTTTTTGAACAGGGGACCTAGTGTGGGGCCTCAGACCAACTGCTTTTCCAAAACTGGCTTCATCATGCCACTCTCTCCCACCTGTCCTCCTTCTAAAGTTTCCTACAATTGTATCAATACCAATCATTCCATAGGAATTATTCTCTCAGAGGCCACCTAGAAACTTCTTGGTAAAATATTTGATCTTGGCCTATTTCTTGAGTGATTACTTCCTTTGGCTTCTATGAGAACACACAGATCCAGTCTTGCCTTCTCTTTTTGTGGCCAGTTCTAAGTCCTCCCTGCACCAAGTAACAATTTTTATAATATCACAGAGACTCAGTCCTTAGCCTCTGCTCTTTTCCTGCCATCTAGTCCACTGATGGACTTATCCAGTCTCAGGACTGTGAGGATCATCTTCCCTTGCTTTGATCTTCAATTTCAGTCCAGTTCTGCCATATCTAACTGCCTGATGGGCATTCTCATTGACATGTCATTGATACCTAACTCAATCGTGACAATAGAATAACCCCATCTATTATTTATGACATATGTGCCAGCTCCTAGGCTAAGTGCTCTATTTGTATTTTCTTATTTAATCCTTTCAAGAACACTGTACTGTAAGTACTACCATTCACATCTTGTAGATGAGAAAACTAGGCTCACAGAGGTAAAATAACTTGTTTGACATTCCATTACTAGAAACAGATCCATATCCTTTTGATTCTAAAATCTGTGCTTTTAACCACTGTACTCATGATCTTTTTCCTTAAACTGCTCCCTTTGGACTCTCCCATTTCTGTTCTGCCCTTATCCAATTTACTCAGTATCAAAATCTTGGAGTTGAAAAATTATCATGCCATGGAACAGCTCTGTGCCTTTGTATGTGCTGTTCTCTCTCCCTAATCGTCAGTATGGTCAATACATCCCCTCCATGGCACTCTCCTGCTGAGGTCATCAATTCCTCCTTGGTGTCACATGGCTGGGTCACAGTGAGCTTGAAATTGTCCTAATTGGCTAAGTCTTTGCCATAGGAACCAAGGTGTCCCCATGCTGAAACACTACCTGGGGATGCCTCTGCAACAGCAGCTATCACCTGAGTTCTAACAACTTGTTTACCTATGGGTACCCCCATCTGAAAAGTATACTTTATAGGAACAGGGCCTGTGAATGCTTATCTTTGTAGCTTCTGTCCTGGCAGCAGATATTTGATGGCTAATGAGTCATCTTTGGTGCATCTCATTCCTTTTATCCCCACAGCTAATCAGTAGACGTGCCCTGAAGAATTTTCTTTGTTATGTTTCTCATATCTCTATCTCATTTTCCATTTTCCCAGCCATCATCTTAAGTCTGTGTCTCCTGACCTCTCATGCGGCCCATTGTAATCACCTTCAAACTTGTGTCCTGGCTCACTCCTTGCTGCCCTGTCCGGTTCATCGTGATGATTTCTACTCTATTAACACTGCTTTGTATACAACGCTTGTCTGCTCAATGACTCCCTGATGCCTACATAATAAAGCCCAAGCTCCTTAGCTTGGCTTTCAATAACCTTCCCAATATGCCTTATGGCACCCTCCAATGCCATAGTCGCTGTGGCACTATATAAATTACCTGTTCTAGCTAAAGTGCCTATTCACCGTGTCTTTAATGCTCCACTGAGTTCCATTTCCATGACATTGCTCATGCTGTTCCTCCTGTTTGAAATCCCTCCCTTTTCCCCTCCACATAGCTGAACTCTACCCTGCCTTGACATCTCAGCTTGTCACCTCCTCCACTAGTCTTCTCTGGCCGTTGATGCATAGCAATTTTTCTCATCTGGGGTAGAGAGAAAAGCTTAGACTTTACTATCTGAGATATATAGGTCAGGATTTCAACTACTGATTAGTTGTATGGTCTTAGGCAAGTTATATAACCTCTTAGGCTTAGTAAAATGGGAGATAATAATACCTAAATCCTGGGATTGTGGAAAGGATGAAATGAGGGAATATATGTGCCCCAAGAGATTCTAATTGGTGTCTTAAGCTGTGCCAGTCTAGGATTCATATAGAGCCAGGCATTCCAAGGAGTCCAAGGAGTAGACTCATCAGGCCACTCTTTGCACAAGAGGAAGAACACACCCATGGTATCTAAGACTATATGTGACCTGACATGACTGAACCAACACCTTGGTCACAGAGACCAAGCATAACAGTGAAAGGTCTGGGCCCTGGGGACCATGCTCCTATGTTGGAACTCAAACTCTTCCACTTCTTAGCCAAATAATCTTGTATAAGTTCCTTCATCTCTCTGTGCCTCTCTTAACCCAATTCCAAGATGGGAATTAAATATGGAACCTATTTCATAGGGTTATAATGTAACAATAAGTGAAATACCTCTAAGGAATTCAGCATGCCTCTGGCTGACTGTAGCCTTTAATAAATGCTAACTATTATGTTTTATGTTATAATTCTTTAGTATGGCCTCTGTGGACTTGTCTTCATCCCAGAACAAATGGGATGTGAGTAAAAATGGAAAGAAATGTTTCACTAATCAATTGTGGGAAAGCTCGATGGGAGCAGAGAGAAACCTGTTCCATAGCATCTGTTGTTACAGAGGGTAGCACAAGTGAGAATTACGTTATAGAAAACAGCTTAAAACTGGGTCATCCATCAGAAGGAGTAGAGCAGTGGCTCTCAGCCCTGGTTGCAAGTTAAAGTTGAAGGCTTTCAATAAGTGCTGATGCCTGGGCCCCATCAATGGAGTTTCTGATTCAATTTGTTGGGCTGGGCCCACATATGGGTATTTTTGAAAAAGTTTCTCAGATGATTCTATTGTGTAGCCAGGGTTGGCCAACACTAGACTAAAGAAAGACATAGGTCAATGTCAGGAAAATGTGAACCAGCAAGGAAGGGAAGAGGTGAGAGAATAGAGAAGAGCTGAGAGGAAATGATCCCGAAGACAGGGTGAGGCAAGGGATGTACCAAGGAAGGCAAAATTTATGGAGAATAAGTGCCTCTTTAAATTTTGTATCTAGGTACCTCATATGCCTCACCTTAGAACCAGCCTTGCCTGGGGACATTCATGGGAGCTCAAGCAATATCTTAAGTGTTTCCCTTCATTCTTGTATAGGTGGGTTGTACCTTCTTGGAAGCAGATATACAAAAGAGAAAGACTGAACTCCTATTTTCACAGTGCTCCCCTCCATCCAGCCATTCCTTATTCCCTCATTTATTTATTTATTCATTTAACAAAAATATATTGAGGGCCTATTATTCATAGACACCTAGCAAGGCCTCCAATCTGCTGTCATTCTCTCTAACAAGTGTGATGGGTATATGTCAGGGGTTATGCCTCTAGTCTTAACTTCTGAGGCAGAACTTAACTTCCTGATGACAAAGACCCTAGATTGTTTCTAGCTGAGGAACCAGGGTTGGATGAATGTCAATGTGGATAAAGGTAATGATACATGGGCTCTTCCCGTCAGAGGTGTGTCCATTTGGAGGAAAAAACACTCACTTTAGCACTTGGTAGCTGTGGAATCTTGACCAAGGTGTTTAACTCCCCCAAACTGCATTTTCAAAATTGAAAAGGTGTGAACATTAGGTGATGGTGACAATTAAATGCGCAAGTATGCATCTAAGGTCTGATTCATGGTAAGTGGTCATAACAAAGGCCAGAAGAGTTGTAAATGAAATTGGTAGGGCTTTTGAATTCCTCTCAGGCTTTGTTTTTCACTTCATAATCTATTAGAGGAGAATAGCAGATTTTCCCAAATAAGCTGATCCCTTCATTACCAGAGAAACTTAAACTCCAAATCAGAAGGAATGTGAATGTCATCTAGTCCAAATCCCTCATTTTACAAATAAAAACAGAGGCCCAAGGAAGGGCACTGACCAAAGCTGCCCAGTAAGTCACTGACTCATGGAGTTGGAAGAAGCTCAAGGCATTTAGTCCTCTTTTTCATTGCACTACCCGGAGCAGATGCACCTCTGGTTTCTGATGAGCAGAAAACGAAACTTTTAAAAATTATGGCTCTGAAACTGGAATTTATATAATAGAAACAGGGATCAAAATCTCACATTTCTTGATCATCCACTATGTATTAGGCACATATATTTATGTTGTCCCATTCAAAGTTTGCAAAAGCTCATGAAGTAGGTGTTAAGATTATTTTCTCTATTTTACAGATGTGGGAAATTGAATCTTAAAGAAATTAATTGACTTCCAGGGACTCACACCTAATAAGTTATGGTGCTGGGCTTGAATCTGTGACTTCAAAGCTCACATTTCTGGTGTTTTACTTCATTGCCTCACGTGTAGAAGCTGCACCATAATTTATAGACATTTTTGTATCCAGGGCTGGCCCTGGATCACACTTCTGGGGCTAAGGTGGAAAACAAGTAGCATTTCTCATCATGGGGACACAGCTAGACCCATTTTCTAATAATCTTCCACATGCTGCTGAAAATATATCAGGGGGAACTACAGTGGAGGAGATAGACATTGGGAAGATTATCTGTCACACTTCTCTGCCTCCTCCAATGCCAGAAATTCTGCCATTAGTGGTTTATTCCTTTGGCTGATTTAGCCCAATTAGCCAGGAGTGGAAAAGAAGGCAGAGCAAGTCCTAATAGCTCAGCATGATGAGTTTATTCTTCCCTCCCTGACCTGTTGGACTCTGACTCATCTTTCAAGGCCCAGCACAAATGTCATGGAACACAGGAACTTATATTCTGAATCATCACTTTGCTATGGGCTAGGGACACAATGACTAGTCAGGAAGTACAGGTCCTGCATAGACTGTTCACCATCTGGTGGGGAGGTCAGCTGAGAAAATACACAACTATAATGCAAAATGAAAAAGGACAATGCAAACTCGGGGCTGTTTGAAGGGGGCTCCCAGCACTGGAGAGGGCAGAGACAAGGACTACTACGTGTGTTGCCAAATTTCCCTTGGAATGTAGTTTCTCCACCCACAGTGCTCATCTAGTACTTGGCACAATCCCTGTCAAGGCACTAATCTTGGCCCCTTGTAAAGATCTATTTGCTTGTTTGTCTTAGGATGTGAGCTTCTTTGGCAGGGGCCCTATGTCACTTGGCTCTGTATTCCCTGTGGGTAGCATGGGGCCTGGCACATAGTAGATGCTCAGTAAATGTTAGTAGAAGAAAAGAATGAATGGAAATATAAGGAGACCTAAAGGTAAGACACAACAAGGATGGCAGGAGGAAAAAGGAACTAGAGGAAAAACAGATATGAAACCCTTCTCAAGCACGTTGGATCCACTTTCTATTTTGGCTAGAGATAGTCCTTGGGGACCTGAGGAAAGGAAATGATGACTCTCCCATCACATCACTGGCATCCAATCAGTGCAGCAGAAAATCTCAGGGCACAGCTCAAGGTCTAGCTGAAGGAGCTCCATTAGGCAACGTCCACCATTCAGTTCTATAACACTTTTGTTTTACTCTTCATATTGATTGAGCTTTCAGTTTTATTGTGAATAATTTACTAATTTACTGTACCTTATTTTAAAATCTCTCTTTAATCACAATCTTTTTTTTTTTTGAGTCACAGCGATTAATATTTGTCGGATAATGACCTTCTCAATGAAGATAACACTGAAAAAACAGATCTTAGGCTAGGAAGTTTTCCATGATGGAGGGAACAGGGTTGGCTGTGGAAAAGGCACAGAGAGACGCCTCTGTCTGCTCTTCTCCTTGGGCTGCTGACCTTACTCTACATGTTTGTTTTTTCTTGGCTTGATCACCTTCTAACATATTATGTCAGTTACTTGTATATCACGCTTATTATTCATTGTTTATCTCCTCCTCCCACAATAGAATGAAAGCTCCATGACATTAGGAGTCTTTTTCTATCTTGTTCACCAGTATGTCCCCAACATCCAGAACAGAGCCTGGAATATAATAAGTGTTGGGTCAAGATTTGTTGAATGAACAAATAAATGAATAAATAACAAAGTCAGAGCAGGTTAATGCAATCCAAGATTGGAAAGCCACTTTGGGTTGCCATTTTTACCATGTACCCAGTGAAGGAGAGAGAGGGAGATTGGAGGGAGAGAGGAAAGTAAAACAGACACAGAGATGGATGGAGATGAGGGATCAGGTGGGCCCAGGAGAAGTAAGGTAGGGTCATAGGTATTGTGGTTCCGGATGGCTTTTTGGGTCCATGGTCCTATCTTTCACGAGGCCTTTCTCCATCTTCTGCTCTTGAGAGCTGCTAATAACTCCCTCATCAGATGACCTGGCACTACTAGAAATCTGCACACTTTAGAAAAAACATCTATGACAGCCTATTTATTCAGTCTTCAGGAAATCACCCATCCAAGACCCTCAAACTTGGGATCAGCTAGAGGCACACTGGGGTGAAGGGAGGGTAGCATTGAGGTAGAGGGCTTATCTTTACACTCCTGAGTGATTACATGCCCTACTCACCCCACCTTCATCTTCTACACTCTCTCCTGATTCAGCTCAACATACTCTCCATCTTTAGGTAGTGTTAGGGTGAAAAAATCTACTCCCATCTTGATTTTAGTCTGACCTGTTCCCCCAGTGCACATTGGTCATCATGTATAGGCACAGTGTCCAGACCCTGCAGTGATTGAGAAGCAACTTCTTTTCCCAGTGTGGGCACAATTTTATGACCCCTTTCTTCTACATCCCATGATATGTGTGCCCTTTTCCCAGCTTCCAGCTCCCTGGCATTTTTGATTGGGAGAAAGCCATGGGAAGAAAGCCCAGGAATAGGGTTTCCTGAAATGTGTGTGTGTGTGTGTGTGTGTGTGTGTGTGTGTGTGTGTGTGTGTGTATGCATGTGCATGTGCATGCATGTAGCAGTGGTGAGCAATGCCAAACAGTGACCTGGGTTCAATGTAGCTGTTACTCTGCCCATCCAATAATGAGACTTCACCCCTTTGGTTAACAGAAAAGTGAGCCCTTTTTAGATAAGCTTGGGACTCTATCTCCTCACAGGTTAACTTCCTAAGAAATTTGTCTAAGATGGGGACAAAATAAACAGGGCTAAGTTACGTTAGACACCTGTCTTCCCAGTCTGGGCAAGAAATCTGTTCTAAAATAAACACAGTTAATTTCTCTCTTAATCAGGCAGAGGCTGGTCTGGGTAGAAGCTGCAAATTTCTGAGTTTGGTCTTTCTACCAAACTCTCTCTCTTTTCATCTCCAACTGCTAAGCCATTTGACAGGAAGTTCCTGGAGTAGGATATGCTGAATGACCTGAGAAGTGTCTTCCTGAGGGAGGGCAGAAGCTAACAGATGTCGAGGCCCTTGTGTGCCAAGTGCTATGCTCCTTGCTGTACCTGAGTAATCTTGTCAAAGGTTTCATTACAGGGAAATAGCTAGCCTCCAGATCTTTAAGGACCTACAGTTTGAAGCATTTGGGCATTCTTGGGACTAGTTTTCTAGGCTTCGGAAGAACAAGCAAGAGGAAGTAAGCTTAGAGGACTATAAAAAAGGTATTGAGGAAAGGGAGATATAAAGTAGGGGAAATGCAAAGGGTGAAAGCTGGCTGGAGTAGATGAGTTTGTGAGTATTGGGTACCCCTACAACTCTACTCCCTCCTAAGATATGCTTGATAATGAGAAGATCTCAGAGCCAGAGATCTCTTTTTGGGAAGAAACTGAAACTTTTATGCTGAGAGCTAGGAAGGACCTAACGTCTTCCTAGAACCATGCAGGCAGCAAACACTTAAGATTCATTTCCATGTGATGCCCTTCCGCAGGACTATTCCATGCAAACCACTGTCCACAGGCTGAGAATTCAAATTGTTAAGACCTTGCTTCTCGCTTGTCCTTCCTCTTTTCTCTTTCTGGTTCCCACCTGGCCTCCCCACCAGGTTCCCTCTGTTACAAACTCGTGTCTCTGCTTTCAACTCACTTATATCAGTTGCAATGATTGAGTTATGAGAAAGTAGCAAACACTTCCAAAATCTCAGTGGCCTAAACCAACCCAAGTTTATTTTTTCATTCATGTTGCATATCTAAAGCAGGTCATTGGAGGGTTCTGATCATCCTAGTTATTCAGGGGCCCAGGCTGACAGAGAGTTAACTCTGTAAATGACATCACCATCTCAACACACTAACAGATGAGTACACAAGGGGAATTTCATGCCAGCTCTTAAGTGCTTCCACAGAAGACACACATCACTTCTGCTTTTATTTAACTGGCCAAAGGAAGTTACACAGTCATGCCTAACTTCTTGGGGTTAGGGAGTTATAATTTTCTCTTGTGTTTGAAAGAAGAGGAGAACCAGAACTACTGGTGAGCACTACAAATGTGTACCTTGCCTCTTGTAATCCACCTCCCTAATTCCTTTCTCCCCTTCTTCCCTCCCTGCTCTTCTATCTGAATTCCAGTCCTTGACCCTTTGGCCATGCTAATGTTCCCTCCTTCCCTTCCTTCCTGTGTCTCCATGCCCTTCTCCCTAACTCTGCCATCTGTTCCCCACCCATCCCTTGATGGTCACACCTCTACCGCTTGGCTGCTTTGAATAGATGTGATTGAACACAACCTCCAACTCTAACTTCACAAGTTTTCCTGGCCCCTAATTGAGCTTAATGATTTATGTCTTGTAATGCACATGAATGGGCAAGAATTCCTGGATCTCATTAATAATTTTAAGCAAGCCAGAAGTAAGATTTTAAATCCTAAGCAAAAATTAAATGACCGTAAAATCTTTGTTCGCTTCCCAGGAGACAATCCCATTTCAACTTGACAGCTTAATTAAAAGCTGGGTAAATTGGACACAACATTTTTAATAAACAGGACTTGGCAGGCCTGAGAAAGAGATAGAAGGGAGGTGAAAGCGGGAGAAAATGAAGCTCACAATGTAACAAAAGGAAATTAAGTTACGGGAGCTCCCTCTCCTGGAGAGTGACCTTTCTGGGAGATTCAGGTATCTTCAAATGACATGACTGACCCAGAAGATTCTGAGAGAATTGATTCTCTTCTCTGACTCTAATTTTTCTCCAGGGCCATAGTCGTCCACAGGGCAAGACAGCTCTTGTCTGGGGATGCTCTTGGAGAATCTTTGCACTTTTTCTCTTTTGGCTTCATGTTTGTCTCCTTCTAGACTAAGCTTCTTGCAAGCCCCAAATCCATTGGAAAAGCTGCCAGTGGAAAGTTAAATCTGTGAAACTTCTTTGTGTGATGAATTCCATGCAGAAACTCATTTTTAGCCTCAGTCTTTTCTTGCATTTTATGGTCTCGCTTTACCCTTAAATATGCTTTTGACCATAACTTTCTATTGTCAAAGTATTTACACTTCTGCTTTAGATTCTACTCTGGCTCTGCTGCTTCTACCTGTGATAGTAAATCGACTCAGGGGTCCAGCCTGGGTCCTGGCTGCAGAACCCATCCTCGATGACCATGCAGGGCTTACCCAGAATTCCTGAATGGGCTCAAAGAGAGCCTATGAGCCATTCTCTGGGTACCAGCCTCAGCATCCTTAGCAGAATACGGGTGACTCACCATATTAAGAAGCTCACTATACAGGCTGTAAAGATTTGGAATAAAAAGAAGACAGGCATACAGCTTCCCCCCTCCACTCTCCAGGATCCTTTCCTCCAATCAGAAGGAATCATTTTTTCATTTATATTTAAGAAGGTCACATCTCTTCCCCCATCAGCTGTCTAGTTAGATTGATCTTATCTTTGCATTCAACAATAATTTACTTATGGGTAGCTGCCACATGCTGCTTTAGTTAAAATAAGGTTGCTTATCTCTCACATACAGATAAAAAATGTTTAAAAAAAGAAACTACAGTGTTTTAAAAAGTATTTTATTTTTCAGTGAAAAGCCTCATTCAGAGGAACTGGCCACAAGCACCTGGGGAGGTGAAAATGATCACTCACGCTGGTGTGGAATTTCCTGACCTTTGAACAAAAAAGAGTGTTGAGAAAGAAAACAACCTTCATCATCGCTTGTATGCCTTTTCACTTCTATTAAAGATTTTTATAAACCTAAAGCTGATAGAAACCTTGGCAATCATCTGAGTGAAGAAGCTGAGCCCAGAGTGTGGAAATGACTTGCTCAAGCCTCATAATGAGGTTGCAGCCGGGCTATCAGGAAGATGGTGTCCTCCGTCAGTGAATAATTTATAAAAAGGTTTGTGGCCTTATTATTTTTGACTATTGGCTTTTCAGCTTAATGCTAAACTACAGTTTTGCTAAGTCACTCACTAAGTGAAAACAAATTTTAATTTTTCTGTAATGACTTCCATCAAAAGCAAAACGATGTTATTGATTGAAAGACCCCAACAGCCTGAGTTATCAATTTGAATATGAAAGGGTTGAAGTGATAGGGTAAAAGATGAAGGTGCTTAGTGGTTGCCTGGAACCAGAGATGGGAACTAGGAGTAACTACAAATACAGAAATGAGATTTCTTTTGGGGGGTGATGGCAATGTTCTAAAATTAGATTGTGGTGATGGTTGTACAACTTTGTAAATTTACGAAAAGTTATTAAATTGTACAGTTAAAATGCATGAATTTTGTGGTATGTAAATTATACCTCAATAAAACTATCCTTTACCATCCAAAAAAGTAAAAAGAAAGAAATAAAAGACAAGCCTGAGAACAAGAATTCAGACAACACTTTCAGGACAAGAGCAGAGGTAGACGATAAACCCAGGGGCTCCAAAATGATCTGTGTTTACGCTCTCAAAGGCTGTCCACCTCCAGGACACGGGGGCAATGTCCGAAGCAGATAGCTCTATTTCCAATCAAGTGTACTACAAACCCTTGTTTAAGGCTCAGTCTTGACCTGACAGCTCTTCAGCTTCTGTCAAACTCAAGCTGGGTGACATTTAAGAGAAACAAAATATGCATTGTATTAGCCACACACCATTCTGGGCTGTGAACATCCTGTGAGATCCCCAGAGAGCAGGATGTTTATACTTTATTTGCCTAGATAGCCATGGACATGTTTTCGCAGCTGTTACAATAATAATCTTTCCATTTCATCAAAGCTCAAGGAGTAAAATTACCACATGAAGACTATATAGGTATTTCTGGCCAATGTATTGTCTATGTATTACTACTCAATGGTCTTCCTGTGAGACTCAACTTAGCCAGTACCCTAGATAAGTTTATACCAAGGAAAAATGTTTCTACCCTAAAAACTTGAATGACTTGTTTGATAGGCGGTGGGAGCAACTGGACCCATATGGGTCCTCCTGCTTCTCCTTCTTCTTTCTCTTTTTATTCTGTTTGGTCCTCATTGCGAGGACACTCTGAGTAGAGACAGATATGATGTCATCTCTGATACAACTGTTTCCTGTCTTCTGGTCCATTTCAGGTCTCTCTCTCACATTCATTCAGTCATCAAATGTTTCTTAAGCACATAGCATGTACCAGGGACCATGCTAGACACTGGAACTGGAATGATGCATGATCTCTGCCTTCACAGAGGCAGATATGTTAATAATTGCAAATAGATTCCCAAATAGGGCCCTGGTCCAGATGCTATGACAGTAGAGAAATGAGGAGACCATAGAAATAGAGAAATGGAAGACACTGTATATATTAGCTGTATTTTTTTACTTGCTGTATTCTTGATGCTCTGGTTTTTATGACCTTATTGACTTGGGGAGAGCCTGTCCTTTCTAGGGTTAATCAATTTTTAGTAATGACAAAGGGCTCAGGAGCACACCTTTCGTATAAAGTAACCAAGCCAGAGCCCAAATTCTGAACCACTCCCTCTATCTGGTTCTTATATTTCAAGAGGCAATACTCCTTCCTCTTCTCTAAACCACTCTGGGGCCAGGTGCAGACAACTAGAGACCACCAACATTATCCAGACTTGCCAGTCCTAAGCTGTTTTTCCTGCCTGGCCTTTCCTATGGACAGCACAATCCAGGCTCTGGGCCATGTTTTCTCTTCAACACCTTTTGATTCCTGAGAAAACCTGGTGGTTTCCCATGCGGTCCTGCATGCCATGGCATGTCCCCTCCTCTTAAAAAATGTAAGTAATAAAAATCATCTTTCCAAGCCATTGGCCTCTCTGTGTCATCACTCAGTCACCCCTGTGAATTAAAATCTCGTTGGTACAATTGGTACAAGTAGGGAAAGCTTGATAGATAATTGGGAATTTTCCAGGTGGACGGGCATTCCAGAAGTGGAGTGAGCTGTGTATGGCCCACAGAATTGGTGAGATGGGACCATTATGGTGCAGTCTGATGTATATTTTTAGCTCTTTAAAGGCAATCTGCTAACATTCCTGTTGAAATGTGGGTGGGACATAAATTATAAATAATAGTGTCTGGGCCAAGTCTTATCTATACAAGCCTGAATTTTCCTCAAGGTCAGGTTCTGACTGTTCTTTCTTTTGTTTTATCAAACACAGAACAGCACAGTACAGAATTCAAATTCCTATTCTCTCTTACTAGCTGTGTGTCCCTGTTCAAATTCTTAACCTTTCTATGCTTCAATTTCCTCTGCTACAATACCAGTAGCCTCTCCGAAGAGTTGTTGTGAGGATTACATGTGCAGATATTTGTAAAACACTTAGAACTGTGGCTGACACACAGTAAACTCAATGTAGGATTTGCTAAATTATTTTCTGACTCCTGTTATGGGAAGGGCACTGTGCTAAAACTTTTGAATTTAAAAAGATGTGGAATGTATGTTTCTACCCCTAAATAATTTACAAGTATAATGAGAGCCTAGAGAATTCTGGAAGACCAAAGGGCTGCTCACAAAACTATTTGCATAAAATGCTGAAATGTTGAACATGAAAATAGACTAATAGTTCGGCCTGTAAACACTCTCAAACAGAAAGATAAAAGAGAAAGTGAAGTGTCATTGAAAAAACCCTGAGTTTTGACCATGACAGACCTGGGTTCAAGGTCTGGGAAAGCTGGATTTCCTGCTCTGCCATTTCCTTGTCACGTGATCCAGTTAGCTAATTTCTGTATTAGTTTTCTCACTGGTATAATGTAAATAGAAATACCTACTGTAGCAGATGGGAACAAAACAGGTTATACTAACAATAGCTGACACTGAGTGCTTGCCGTTGTGCTAGGCAGTGGACTGAGTTCCACGTGGAAGTCAGAGTAGAGAAAGGCTAGTAATTTAGTGCCCAAGGTCACTCAGTAATAAGTGGCTGAGCTGGGATTTGAACACAGACAATTTGATTCCAGTAGCTGTTCTAATAATTGCTATTTTATGCTGAATCTCTAAGAGCTGTGCTAGAGCTAGCAGGCACTCAAATAATGACAACCAGCTGTTATTATTAACTGTGTAACATCCTTGATTTATTTGGCTAACAGCCATTGATCATTTAAGACTCTCTCCAAGTATTATATTTTCTTCTCATCCCTAGAAACAGCCTAGTGATACTCTCATGATGCATTATTCTGGGCAAGCATAGGCCCGATTCTCCTAAAATTCTCAACTTTATATATTTTTTTCAAGTGATGAGGAAAAAAAGAAAAGTCCTATTAGGTTCCAAGAATATTAGTCAAAAATTAATCCAATAAAGTTAGTAATGAAACAATCTGATCAGAGAACAGGCCAGGAAAATTAGATCAGATAAATGATTTATTCTAAATGCATTTAATGCAGAATCATCAGGACCTGCAAGCTAATCAAGTCCAAAGACTTCTGGGAGCCAAACGGGGGTTGGTTTAGCCAGGTAGACCTACAGTCTACAGCCGGGTCAACTTAGGTATTAAATCAAATATCAGGGTAGGGCAAGAAAAGTGCTGGCTGGCAACTTGGTTCATCAGAAGGTCCCTAATGGCATCTGGTGTTGGCATGACGACCTCAGTTCCGAACTCTTCCCGTTAAGGTGGGATGGCAGTTAGGGCCAAATTCAGATCTCACCAGTTCAAGATCTGTGACCCCTACCCTTTGTAAGAACAATAGCATGTGCACTGGCAGCCTCAGGATTAGCTTCCCATGAGCTTCCTTTCTTGCTCAGATCCTGGGCAGAGTTTAACATGCAGAAGGCACTGGCTGGGCCACTGCACATAAATCAATTTGACTGAGTTATGTTAAAAAAAAAAAAAAAACAGCTTAATTCGATAATCAACCTTTGTTTCATTTGTAGCTTCCCTTTTCTGTTTTGACTAATTTTCATTCCCTAACAAATGTCACGGCAATGTGATGCAGTGGCAGGAACACCAGGAAACAAGAAGACCTGGACCCATCTCCGGGTTGTGGCCACAGGTGGTGGGGAGGACAGGAAATTTCAGTGCAATGTAACGAAAAGCCAGATCAGAGTTTGAATATGGCTATGGTACTTCTTAGCTATGTGAGTCCCAGTTTGCTTGTCTTTAAAATGTGGGATAAACATTAACTTACAGGAACAAACGATTTGTAAGATAATGGTAGAATAGAACACTCAATTACAAAAATTGGTTAGTGCTTATTAGATGTCTGACAACACACACTTAGAATAACCACCTTCTCTTTCTCCTCTCTTCATCAGTGTAACAATGCCTTTATTTTCCATACCCTGGGTGAAAACCGGAAATAAATAAACAGACAAATGGAAGGGTAGATGCATAGGTGGATGGATGGATGGCTTGTAGGAGCTGGGAGAAGTCCAGAAACTACAGAGCACCAACTCCATTTTTGCAGAACAATCAGTAATACCTCCTTGATGTCCCAGGGGGAAGGCAGCAGAGTGAGAAAGCCACACAAATCAGGGAGGAGTGAACAGAGAGAGTAGGAGATGAGAGAGGACAGGAAAAATGCCTTAGAATACTCAGTGAGCCCAGGGAAGATAGTGTGTATGGAAAGTACTGGTCCTGAATTCCATAAGCCATCAACACCAACATCCAGGGCATGGGTTCCTAAAGCAAAGTGAGATGTGTCTGTAGCAGGTATCAGCACAGAAACTGAAGTAATCTCTGAGGATCCAGCTATGCTAGGTGGACCACTATCTTGCCCTCATTTGGGAGAAACTAGGGATAGAACTTAACACCTTATCTGAGTAAGCTCCAAGGCTAGCCCTAACCCTAACACTAACACTAAAATTAACGTCAGGAGTTTGGGCAGAACTTGGGAGAAGATGTAGAGATGCTCAAAGTCAGCGTCAACCTTCTCTCAGCCATGGTCATGTACCCCATTCTCCCAAACCCCCTTCCTCCCACAAATGCAGTCGTGACTAGAAGATGAATGTTCACAGCAGGTGGCTATATTTTCTAAGGCTCTGATGAAAGATGAATTTTGAGGAGGAGGTGGCAGAGGGAGCTGGACTATTTGCCTTATGCCCAGGGGTATGGGCCATAGCGCCTCAGCTGATGAACCTTAGGGATGTAATTGAGTTGGGTTTTATGAACAACCGATCCTCCAGGATCCCGGCCCAGTGTAGATGCCCTTCTGGCCACGCTTGTTCTATTTTAGCATCGTTTGGCTCCATTCAGATCAGTCCAGTTTCCACTTGTCTAAATCTACCTAGTTCATCCAGTTCGGCCCAGCCTGCAGCCATCCAAACAGCTCAGGGCAGTTTACTCTAGCACCACTCAGCAGAGAGCCATCTGTTCTGTGTCGTTACAATGACTTGGACATAACAGTTCACAACCACTGATGATGGACAGACATTGGCAAATGACCAACTTCAGGGGCAGCTTCAAAGATGACGATGTGCAAGCTCTCACAGGCAGACTTGAGGAACTGTCCCCTCCTGAGACAGTCAGTAATGAGCCTGGAATTCTGAGCCTGGCTGCTCTAAGCATTTCTTACGAGATTGCCCTGTACAGCAACTACAGGCAAATGATGAAGGGCTACAGTGCCCAGAAACCACAGAGCTCTGGACCATGCAACTCAAAACAATGAGTACATAATTTTGTGCTTCACTGGATACTCTCTCATACTAGACCCTGGTCTAGATAAATAAGAGACATTAATGATTTAGAAACTTATATGAGAGAAGGAAAATATTAACTAAGAGAACCCTATTCTTTAGCTTATTGTTTTCATCTCTGAGTTGAGAAAAATATCAACAATCCAAGCTAGCTACTGCACGTCAGTGTTTAAAACTACTGCTTTTGAGGAACACACCCAACTAGGACTCAAGACCCCTAAGGAAGCACCAGCCCCTCTCCATGCCTCCTACTCACCCTAGCCTCCTTGCACATCCCCATCAGATCAGTCTGTGGTCAGTGTTTGTTTTTCATCACGAGAATTTCACATCCATTCTTTCCTCCACTGATCACCTTGTTTTGTCAATCTTAGACCCTTGACTTTGTCAAGACATTTCCCTGAGTGGGCTGACCTCTGGACATCCCTCTCTTGCTCCATGCTTGATACATTACTGTATCATTTTTGTGGAACAGGTAAAGGTGTTCAGACAGCACTTTTTCCTTTGCAGTTCTTCTTCGGCTGAGGACAATTTTGCGAACATTGCAAGTGCAGGAATTTCCTTTGTATCCGGCCAGTAATATCCAAGATGGAAGTGGATGACAGCAGATTCTTATAGAAACTGTCTGGCACAGAAATGTTCATAAAATATGTGTCGAATAAATGGGTATGTGGGTAAATGATAGAATAGAAGAGTGACTAAATGAATGATGTCAATAAATGCATAAGAAAATGGAAGTATGAATAACATTAGAATAAGTGAAAGGATATGTAAAAAATGAGTGAATGAATGAATGATACATGAATGATCACAGTCAAGTTGACTTTATAGACCACAATAAACATAGGCTCCTTCTCCAAGGTGGCCAGTATGGCTTGGGCTATCCTGTGAGGCCCTCACAGCAACCCTGCTCAGAATCTTCATTCGAATAGCAATTTTCCGTCCTATTGTTTTTAGTTTAGATTGTATGATTGTTATCATTTGTCCTCAAATGATCGGAAAAACTTTGAGGTGTTTAAAAAGAGCTTCTCTAATTGTGAGTCCCCAAATGAATATCAGTGCAGCTGGGCCAGACTTCCAGAGCTGGTCTGTCATTATGTCAATCTGATGTTAATTATAATGGTAATTGGATGAGAGTTTTCAAAGGTCTCCTCGCTGGCCAACTGATGCTTCTGATTTTGGAGGGAGAAGAGCTGACAAGAAAGGAGAAGAAGGTATTCGGGGTTCTCCTAGGTCTGGAGCTAACCCATGCATCTATTTGCTTTGGAGGGCTCACAGAGCCAGCAGGCATGCTGGTTTCATTCTGAGTCAGTGGTTTATGAACCAAGGAGGCATCAGGAAGAAAAAGAGTAAGGAAGGAGAAGGACGAAGAGAAGGAGAGAAGAAGGGCCTTGGCATTTACTGCCCTAAATTTGAGGACTGGCTATTGCATAGACTCATTGTATGATTTTAATCAAATCTCTTGACTGCTGTGAGCCTCAGTTTCCTCACCTGTGAAATGGGCTAATGATATCCACTTTAACTACAGCATCTCTGTGCAGGTCAAATGAAATACAAGTGAAACCACTTCACCAACTCTAGGGTGCGGTATAAAAAGATCAAAAGGCCATAACTATCCTGGTATACACATTTCTCCCAATTCTTTAGGCTATATCACTAGAAGTAGAAATGCTAGGTCAAAGGATATGTGCATTTGAAATTCTAATGTATTAACTATATAGAGGTCCTGCCAGTTAACCAGAAGGAGAACCTATATTTTTGTGCTTGATTGGAGCCAAATAGTAATAAAATGAAGCTCTGGGGGGGATGTCTCAACAGGCTTGTCATTTTTGATTCGGTCAGCCCAAGCCTTGGTCGGGCCACTTTTCAGCCCTCCATGGTCCTATTGCTTTCTCCCAGGCTGAAAAGGAAATGAGCAGGAGTTCATGAGTGGCAGCCCAGCCCCACCGAACTGTCTGGCAGCACAGACCCCACAGCCTTTGTGGGTCTTGGCAAGCTGTTGACAGCCTGGGTGTCAGTAATGATGATCCTGATCTCCCATACTATGGCTCATGGTAACTTCAGAGAGAAAGGGAAGGGGAGCACTCACTTATTGGGAACCTCTATGGGCCAGGCACTGTACTAATTATTTCCCTACTACAACGGTCTTCAAGGTCAACATTAATCTTTCTTTATAGGGAGGTCAGATTATTTGCCTGTGGTCAGATAGTGAGGAAAAGGGAGAGTCAGAATTAAAATCTCAGTAAGGATAAGCTATAAAATAACCATTAGGTGGGGCAAAGGCTCTCTGTTTTTCCTGTGGTCTCTGAGCTGATTATGGGCCATGTCCCTGGGGATCAGGTGGTTAGTATAGGCCTAGAGGAAGGCTGCCTGGATCATCTTTGCTGCCTCTGAGAGTGTGAGTGTGAAGGGAGTAACGCAAAGATGGAGAGAAGGTGGTATCCTGTGATGGGTCCAAACCCAGAGAGTTGAAAGCAATCATAAATTTGGATTTATTTATTTATTTGTTTGTTTGTTTGTTTGTTTGTTTGTTTGGTGAGGTAACCCTTGGTGACCTCACAGATTGCAAGGACCTTGTCATCTTACAATTCCTTATTTATTTATTTTTTTATGCCTACGGCACCTGGTCTTCCTAGGTGGTCTCCCATCCAAATACTAACCAGGCCTGACCCTGCCTAGCTTCCGAGATTAGATGGGATCAGACTTGTTCAGGAAAGCATGGCCATAGACTATAAATTTGGATTTAAAAAATTAGTTCTCGGCAGCTGGTACTAGGCCAAGAATTGAGGTTGTGAGAGGGACCAGGGGACGATGAGGCGGCCAAAAGCTACTAGAGGTGAAGAAAGTGGATAAAGAGCCTCTGCATACCTGCTGCCTTCAGCATAGTATCAGATAAGGTGCTATGGGCAAGTTGTTCTCTTTTCTTACTTGTTCCCTGTGCTATGCTTCTTAAAGGCACTTGGCTTCTGAGGTTGGGGTTCATGTGTAGAATTCTCCAGAGATGAGAACATAGTGGGCATGCAATTAGGGAGTGTCATGCTGTCTGTCCCCTGATGTTCTGTGTTTCTGAGTTTCTCAAAATCAAGTGAAGTGGGACATAGCCCCCAAAGCAGGAGCTCTGACTCAGGGTTAAGATCCCAAATGTTCTCACCCAAGACTGAATGCTTCAATAGGAAAGAGGAATTAGTAAATTTATTCATTAAAGGCCCATTGACACTTCTATTATAAAGACTAATCATTTGTTTTTATTGAGATCTGCTCCTTTGATTAAAGCCATTAGTGCCAATGAGTAACCATGGATCAATCAACATGCCTTCTTAAATGTCCCCAATTTGGTCCTAATTGCAACATGAATCCACTCAGTCTTACCCTTTAAGTATCTCTCCAAGCTACCCACATATCTTCCCATCCACAGCTGCCACTCTGGTGGGAATGCCATCCCACCATCCCCCACGCCAAGCCATTTCTCACTAGGACTGCTCTGATAGCCTCTGGGCTGGACTCTGTATTACTTCTTAGCCAGCTGAAGCCTTGCCTGGCCTTATTTCACCTCATCTTGTGCCAAACTCACTCGCTTGGTTCGGTTCTTTAGACATACCTACTCCCTTCTGCTGCAGATTTTACCTGCTATGCTTTCTTCCCTCAGTCCCTGACCCCCCTCCCCAGCCTCCTTAGATCTTACTTCAATCTTCAGCTCTCAGCCCAAACGACATTCCTCAACAAATCCTTTCATTCCTCCACAATTCTCAGACTGGTTCAGGCCCCACCTGCTGTACACTCTCTTAGCTTTCTGGCTCATTCCTTCTCGGCACTGGCCTAGTTTATTTTGATCATTTGATTCTTGTTCATTTCTCCCTAGCAGGTAAGCTCTACAGAGGCAGAACCTACTCCATCGTGTTCACACTTGGTTTAAGGGGGAGGATGAGGGTGAAGCATCACTTAAGGAGGCCCTCACTCTCAGGCTGACCTTCAGCTTGTGCAATATGATTGCCTCCAAAATCTTGTTCCCAGGACATGTTACTCACTCATCCTAGTCCTGCCCTTGCTTGGTTCTCCAACACTCATCCTGAGACTCTGCATGTGGAAGATACACACAACAGATGCTTCTAGAATGAGGACATTGAAGGTAGAAAGGTGCAAGAAAGGGAGCTAGTTGTGGGGCCATGTCTGAGGCAGAGCAAGGAGTTGAAAAGGTTAAACCATCAGTAGCGGCCAGAAGACTGGAAGGATCAGTCCTGTGACAATCTAGTGAGTAGAGAAGAGAGGACACAGGAACAGTTTGGATGTGAGGGATAAGAAATGGGTGTGATTTTCCAGGTTGGGTGGCTGACAATGCCCATGGGCAGGAAGGGGAGGGGGAGAAGAAAGAGGAGAAAGCATGGAATCCTGGGCAGGATGAAGTCGAGCAGGCCCCCAGTGGAGATTATTCCTTCATACTCACACCTCAGCTCATCCAGGACCTCATTGGAGAGGGATGAATCTGCCTTGTGGGGCTCTTCTCTTTCTCAGTTGCCCCTGGGGCTCACATGCCTTGAGGCTATTGAAAATCTGAGGGCAGGCACTCCAGGGTCTGAGAGAGCAATCCTGGGTCCTTTAGAAGGTTCATTTACACCAAGAATTCCAAACACATTTCTCTTTTAAATTTTAATTTGGTTCTGTCACTGATGTCCTATATGGCCCCACTCTCTCCCTCAAAATGACATCTTATAATATTCCTGGATATGCATTGACATCAAACAGGTTCCAAAGAATTTCTTTGTCTTCTCTGGACCTTCCTCACTGTCTGTCTTTCTTCCTCTCCATCCTTTCAATCAGAGCATGTAGTTTCCCAACCAGGCTACACCTAGATCTGATGCCCTCCTGGCATGTTCGTGGGTTATTCTGATTTGTGCTCCCAGCATTCCCTCCAAAGCTCATGAAAGGCATTTAGATCACCTGCTGGGGCCTTGGGGTTAAATTTCAGCTTTCCCCTTAACTGCACTGATTTACTCTGTGACTTTAGTCACTTATCCTCTCGGGAGCTCAGCTAAAACGGGACAGGCTTGGAGTAGAAAATGTAATAGTCTTCCTGAACTTTCCTTTGAAGGTCTTGTATTTTTTTTTTTCTTCTGAAGGAGCAAGAGCGAGCAAGAGAGAGGCACACACACATATACACGCACAGATAGAGAGAGAGGATTCGTTCAGTAGAAGATCACCCAGTCCCTCTCATTGCCCTCTGACCTCATGTCTACAGCAGCCAGTCAATGTGGTGTCACGCTTCCTATTACATTCCAGAGGGAAATACGGAGATAGGGATCAAGAGACAGAGAAAGAGGGAGAGACAGAGAGACACTTAAGTAAAGAATAATAGATCAGAGAGAGGGAAGTGGGTGAAAGAGAAAGGATTCAGATCACATTTTGTGTCCATGACACTAGTTTGAACGTCATTTAGGGAGCTGACCTAAAGTCTACAATATTTGAAGACTGTGCTCCTTCCTGTTCCAGCTAGAGCCTATGTGGGCCCTGTGGAGTAAGCTACATTAGATAAGGAAAATTACTTCCACAGTGACTAAGTCTAGTTCCAGCTAATGAGCAGAGCAGGGAGCAGTCCATGCATTTCCATCTGGCAGAACCTCCAGGCGCACTGTTCATTTGTGGACCAGATGCCTTTGGCCTTGCACTTGCCGTTGAGCCCAGCTCCCTGGTCCAACTCATGCCTGCATTTTGAGATGCTGTTGTTCTGGAGGTAACTCATACCCATTTTATGAGGCCAAAATCAAGGCAGGACTTCAAAGTCTTCACAGAAGCACGACTCACTAATTTTCTTGTTGTCCTCTCACTGAAGAAATAGATGGAGCTTGAACCGTTCATTAAAACGATGGACGTGCTCACTTTTTCTTTTTCCCATTTGCACTCCGGGGTTCTTGACAGTGAATAACTAGCTCTTAGCATGGCCAGTCTTTTCCACCTTCTCCCATGGGCTTTTGTTTTTGCTGTTTGATTATTCTGTTTTAATTTTTGAGGGCCTTGTGGCTCCTAGAGGACAGGCTCCCACAGGGTGATGGGAGTTGAGAACTAAGCCAGACTTTGGTGTCTGGGAGGAGCTGCTAATTATTGCAGGTGCCCATCAGTGTGTCCCGCTGGGGGTTTTGCACATACAGGCAGCTGAGGATAGCACGGCTGTGCAGTTGCAGGAAGATGGCAATGGCTTTTTTAATGGCTGGGGGCCCCCTCATTCATCTGTGTGTGCTGAGTTTATTTTGTCATTTGTCAAATTCTGACTCTAGGGGACCTGGGTTCAGAGTGGCTCGGGCTTCAAGATTGATGATCCAAGTGAATGACAGGTCCCCCTTCTCCTCTAAATAGTCAGCACTGCCAATAGCAAACACCACAGTTCGCTCATCTCTGAAAGGCCCATTTCTCCACCTCTGCTGAGGCCGGAGATAAAATATTTATTTGTGATCTAACCAATACACCACAGCTGTATCCTTGTCTGTGCTAGACAATGAGCAAGCTTCTAAATGAGCAGGCAGCTTAATGGCTCAACCCCAGTTCTGCTTTGCCAAAGAGAGGAAAGAAAGAGAGAAAAAATATTTCAGGTCTCTATTTGGAGAATGAATATTCTTTGGATGGAGAATAGCTCTCTATTGGACCACACAATTACTCTACCTGCCACAGACAGACCTAGAACACATTTAGGCTTGAGTAAGGTGCTAAAAAGTAGGTTGTTTGATGGCACACAACATAATTTTTAGGCTGGAAAGGACATTTAATCTTTAATTCTCAAGGGTTGTGAAATCTCAAAATTCACTCAACCCAAATCTCTAGTCTTTGAATCCCTGCCAGAACATTTCTCCCTATATTTGAATGCTTCCAGTGATGGGGAAATCATGACTTCCCAAGGCAGATGGCTCCCTATTTGAAATAATCTTCCTGTTGAAAGGACTGCATATGTTCAATTGACATCTGTCTCTCTGCTGCTTCTATTCACTTGGTCAAAATTAGTCGTAGAAGCTCACAAAATACAACCATTCTTTCTTCTCCTTAATGGCCTCTGCAGAGAAAGTAACCTGTCTTCTTTGAGGCTTCTTTCCTCCCGGCTAAGTGTCCTCAGTGAGATCTTTCATGCTAGGCATGGGGTATACAGAGATAAGTAAGTCTAGTGAAATCAGGAGCATTGACCTCAAAAGATACACTTTTAAATTCCTTCACCATGATGGCTGCTGAGAATGGGGCCCGCCCATGTTCATGCCAACATTTCTCCCCCTTTGCTCATTCCCTTTCTCACTTACACCCAAGAAGGGAGA
The DNA here is from genome assembly GCA_030015415.1 of Cynopterus sphinx. Taxonomy (NCBI): domain Eukaryota; kingdom Metazoa; phylum Chordata; class Mammalia; order Chiroptera; family Pteropodidae; genus Cynopterus; species Cynopterus sphinx. The sequence continues at coordinate 30,952,253 of CM057385.1, read as the reverse complement.
ATTGACAGTTTAGAGTGCAGAGTACTCACTGGGCCATGTTTGACTAGAGGATAGGGCCACTGTGGGTGAAGAGTTCACACCATTGTGTGGTCTCCCCTTTGCAGTCCAGCCACTAGGCAGTAAGAGAACAGGTGGGCTAGACTTCTCAGAGCAGGCTCAGCCATATTCCCCTGGTCTACCTCTTCCGTGGCTACAGCCAGGTCAAGCTGACTTTGCTGGCTCAGCCATTTTAGAATAAAAACTATTGGCACAAATGTGTGTGCGTGTGTGTGTGTGTGTGTGTGTGTGTGTGTGTGTGTGTGTGAGAGAGAGAGAGAGAGAGAGAGAGAGAGAGAGAGGAAGAGAGACAGACAGACAGACACACAGACACACAGACACACAGACACACAGAGAGAGAACACTCAGGTCTGACTAACTAGAGAAGTCCTATGTCAGGGGAACCAGGGACTCTCCCAGCTCTGAAAACAATGTTCCTTGCTTATCTTGCTATTCTCCTTTGGGAGTAACTCCCTAGTTTGAAACCCCACAGTGCAGAGGGATGTCAGGAGGGTGGGATTCAGGAATTCCTGGCTCTTGAAATGTGACATCTAGAACTAAACTGAGCACCCACTTTAGAAAATAAAGATGTAAAAAAGGAAGAGACATGTTCTCTTTACTGCCTAGTGGCTGGACTGCATCAGAGACAGAGGGGTCTGTGCCTTGCCTGCAAGAGAATTGGGGAAGAACTGCTTGCAGCCATTGGTTTCTCTCCTCCTTGCCATGGAGGGGGTGACTAAGATAAGTAGCAACTGTGCTGAGTCTCCTCCATATCTTGGCTATTCATCTATGAGCAATGATGGAAAGCAGCTCAGAAAGACTGGATTGGGTGTGCTCAAAGAAATAATGTCAACAGGTTCGCCTGCTGAGGTTAGGCACTTGTCCATTGGAGGGATGAGTCATTTGTCTAACACCATGCTGTGGCAGCACAAAGCTGGTTGGCTCTGTCACCTGGTTACTTGGTGGAATGATGGTTAAAATAACGACAGCAGTTTCTAATGCCAGAAAAGGTGGAAGTGAGCAATGGGTAAAAATGAAGAAGTAGATAAAGACTGCTGGAGAGAGGACAGCAGCATTCAAGGTTCTATGCATTTAGAAGAAAATGTAGCAAGAGCTATCAAAGTTAAAAACATGCCTACTCTTTGAGTCAAATTCTATTTTTAGGCTTGTGTTCGTACTGCTATACTTGTCTATGTGGGCAAAGATGTATGTATGTTGATATACTGCCACATTCTTGGAAATATCCAAGACCTAGCCATCAGCAGGACACTGGTTACATAAAATATGATCCATCTATATGATGGACTATCACACAGCCTTGAAGAGGAATGAGCTTGACCTAGTTCTGCTGAGATGGAACTGTGTTTGAGACATATTAAAAAAGAAACTACAGAACAGTGTGCTTCCATTTGTGAAAAATAAAAAGTCTCTTCCCAGACATATGTGCTTGTGTATGTGTAGATTATTTCTGGAAGGATAAAAAACATTGGTAATGTACTTCATTCTGGTTGGGAGTGGTGGTGACAGAATAATGAATAGGAAGGAGGGAGGACTGCTTTTCTTTCTATACAGTTTTGCACCATTTAAGTTCATTATCATAAGCTTATATTCTATTTCCAAGAAAAATCGTTTATAATAAAAAGGAAGCGTACGTCTTCTGCAAATCTGCCAAATACTGTGCTTCTCGTGACTCAGATATTTATTGAATGCCCACTGTTTGCAGGATACTGTGCTATCCTAATTGGGGGAGGAAGTAAAAGAGATAGAGTTCATGCTTTCAGGGAACCTACTGTACAGGTGGGGAGAAGAATGTGTTCATGTAGTTATTCTACAAGTTGGAGGGAAATTTAATCCTGACTAGGAAACTAGAGATTTATATAACTGGCTGGTAAAGTATTGATAGTAGAAGTATGAGACCTGAAGATGGATTAATGGGGTATAGAATTCCAGGTGGAGAGAACGTGAACCAAAGCTATGAAATGGGCAATGAAAAGCCATACTGTGTCACCTTAAGTATACCTCCTGCTCTGCTTGCTGCACTATCAGAAATACTTTCTTTTGGGTTAAAGTATTGTTTGCTTTCAGGTGTCTTTGTGAGAATGCAGACACTAGCTTTTGATTGAGATACGAGGGGGTGGCTTCATTATTCAGTAGGGGTGCTAGTAATCCAGCTCCTCCTCACAAAAAAGGCCTGGATTTGAGCATTTGTCAATTTTTATGATGTAAATACTCCCACCATGGCTGATTTCAAGCTACCAGTACAGAAGAGGAGTTGGGAAGCACACTTAATGGATTCTTTAAACCTGAAAGAGCTGACTCCAGCATGCCACTGGATAAATTAGAATCCCAGAATATCAGAGGTAAAAGGAAATTAAAGAGATTTAAAATAGACCCTGGCTTACACATGAGGAAATTAATGTGTTTGCACAATGTCAGAAGAAGTGGCAGATTTGGGACATTATCTTCTAGTTCTTAGTTTAGTGAAATTTCTACTTTTCCTTGGAAATCACTAATATAATAAAGAAGATGAAACCATGCGATTTTGGTGGAACAAGATGTTGTAAATAAAAGCAGAGCCATTTTTCCAAAAGAGCAGAGCGGGGTAGAGTTCCAGGAAGGTTCTCTGTGCTGAGGAGTATATGAAAGAATCTCAACGGTGAGAAAAAGGCAGAGTCAAAAGAGACTTTAGGGAGAGGGCTTGGAAGACAAAATTCCCAACTGCGCAGTTTTGTTCAGGATTGGCTTTTCTTCCTGGAACCGGAGCTGAATGAGTTGGCCTGGTATGTGGAAAAGAAAAACATGCCAGTCTTTGATGGCGTGTGTGCACTTGGGCAAGTCATTTCTGCTCTTAAAGCATCAGAGCCTTTCCCCTTAAAGTGGGGCTGGAGGATGAAGGTTAGCAGAGGATTTCCCAGGACGCTTCCAGCATGACAGTCTATGTGCCTGCGAACCAGTGAAGGAGACCCGACATCCATCAATATTGGAGAGGGACTGGTGGACCAAAATGGGTTTATTTATACCCAATTTGAGATACACAAAGAGAAATCAGAGCAGCAGAAGGCAAAAGCGAGGCTGGGGAGTGGAAGAGGGATTAGTGACAACAGGGCAGAGACTCTTCTTCTTTATTATGTCATACATTTAAAACTATGTGACAACCCAGGCTGAAGAAAGCTTTTCAGCGGGGAGCCTTTACTTTCAAGGCAAAGTCCAAATTCCTTGGCATGCCCATAGAAACTTCCATTTTTTGCCCTTGCCTATTTTTCCAATCTTCTCTCCTGAGTCCCCCAACCCACACCTGTAACACCCAGGTAAAGCTTGAGGAGCTCACACTGCTTGCTAACACCCTGCAGGTTTGGGGCCTCACCCTTTGCAGAAACATCCCCATGAAATGCTCTTCCCCATCATATCTGCCCTGCCTTCAGATAGAGATAAATCACTCCCCTGACACAGCAGCTGTTTCCACGTGCATGCTATTTCAAGGGCAATAGGGCAATTTCATTGCAAGTTTCTGTTTTTTGCTCACTCCCCGCCCCATTTCCCTGTGAACCTTGCAAGAACAGGAAACTTCTATCTTGGTTACTGAGGGGGAAGCGATGACAACATGTTGGAAACTGGTCGCAGACTCCTAGACACAGTAAATCTGGGTGGAGAGAGGAAGAAAAACGGCTCCTGTAACCCCCTCCCCTCCTGCCCAGAGCTGCCTTGGGAGAGAGAGAGTTGAGTGTGCCAGCTGGATGCAGACTTTTGCTGAGGCCACTGGGAGTGCTGTTCTGCCAAACCCCTCACACTGTTTTTAGCTGAGCCCCTGAGGGAAACTGAGTGAAGCTCCCAGAGGGGCAGGAGGGTTGTAATGCGATTGTAGAGTGAGGTAAATAAAAACTTAGTTCAAGGCAGCTCCGTGCTAGACTCCACTAAAGCCATTTGAACTGTCTGGAGAGCTAGAGAGGAGGATCCTTCTTCAGTTCCCACGTGAATCCATCCCACATTAGCAAAAAGCTAATGTGGATGCTTGACATGCCGCCCAGATGCCTCTTCAGCACTGAAGGACTTATTCCCTGACCTTCGTTTCCCTTCCATAGGTACTGATGTCTAGAGCGCGCCCTAATAAACTTCCCGTGTGCTAATCTCCATCCCAGAGTTTACTTCCCGAGAAACTCAACCTACAAGGATAATATCAGCCTGCTGTTAAAGCTGTTAATATTAGCAGACTGGTCAGTTGGTAGGCTTGGGTGATGATCTCTTGGGATGGTGGTAGGAATTGAGACTATAGGCAGGGGGGTGCAGATGTCATCAGAGTGGTGCTTAGCCCTAGCCACCAAGTGGAAAATGGCCACAGTCATGTAGGATAATTCTAGCAGCACTGAGAGTGGGTCACACTTCTGATATCACGCTGTCAGGGGCTCTCACGAGCATGGTGCTATTCTACAGGGTGCTATCAATCATGTTACGTATCGGATTCACTACAAAAATACTAATTCTAGGACTTGACCTTAAGAGATTGTGATTTAGTTGGTCTGCAGTAAGGCCTGGGCCTTTCTGTTTAAAAATGCTCACTGGGGATTTCTAATGTGCAGCAAGAGTTGAGAAATACTAATATGGTGGAAAGAAGATAAGCCCTGGAATCAGACAGAGTTGGGACTGGATCCTGGTCCACTAGTGACTGGACAACTTCAGGGTGTTATTCATTTTTCTCAGCTTCCATTTCTCATCTGTAAAATCACATAAATCATATATATTTCATGGACATATCACAAGGGCAACATGTAAACAGTCGTAATAATAATCATGATGATAGCCTTCAATTTACTATCATCACAATCCTACTTATTCCTCTTTATAGTCCTACTTGGCCTTTTGTTCCTTCTTCTTTGGAGTATAGTACCCTGTGGTAGATCTGCCTTCCTTAACCCTTGCCTCGTTACTGGGGAGACCAATTTCCTTATCTTGACTGTAGTTACCGAAAGTCCAGGAAACTGACTGCGCAGCTAAATGAAAAACAAATGCTCTCCTGAAGCTGACCAGATGACCCAGTGTTGGCATACATGATTGCGCCCCTGTTCACACCTAGAATAGCACATTAGGAGTTCAATCCTTCAAGATGACAGTGGTAGGTGTGTGGCTGCTGTGTGGAAAACTAAGCAGGACAGGTTTTACTCATACGAGGGCAGCAGTAAGGCCCAGAATACTGAAACGACTTCCTCAGAATTGCACCAGTTACAATGTGGCTTTGGACAAGTCCTTTCTCTTCTCTGTGCCTCAGTTTCCTGCTTTGTAAGATATGGGTGGCTTATTTGGATAAATGACAATTCTATTCCATTTGTTGCTGCTGGTTCTGCAATACCCTTCTCCCCAGAATACGTCTTGGGGGAATGACATCATCTCCACCCTTTCCACAGAGACACATTGGCCAATGCCAAAGGTCAGAGCAAGGGACCTGAGAGTCTGTCCTGGCTGCTGCCCACCCTGGTTTCCCTTTCCCCGCCTCCCAAGAGTTGTAAGTTTCCCCATTTCTCCTCCTGCCATCTGGAACTTTAAATAGCATGTGGCTGCCAGAGTTGTAATTAAATAATGTCCAGCCATCAGAAAAGCTGTTATAAATGATCCTTTTGTCTGCACCACTGTCTGGAAAGTCAGGAAGGAGAGGAACTAGAGGGTTATAAATATGAAGGGCAGAAGTTCAGTGGGAAACCTGGAGGCAACAGCTTTTAGGGACCTTGAAAACCACTAGAGATTGTTTTGTTTTAAATGTGTAATTATCCCATGGAAAAGCTCCTTTCCCTGGTTCTGTAACTAGATTTGCACATGGAGTAACCTGAGGAAGCTGGAGTCCTTATCTAGAGCTGGTTCTCTTAGGCTGCACTCAGTCTCCCCTTTTAAAATTCAGACAGAAAAGCAAAAGGGGCAGGGTGAATGCTAGCAATCCAGAGACAGTGCTCAGATGAACTTTCATTATGTTCTCCCTCCTTTCTCCTTTCTTCTCATCCTTTCTCTCTCTTTTCAACAAATGCTCTCTATTATGTTTGAGAGTTCCCTGTAAATGAGGAATATGAAGAAGAAATACGCATTTCTTGAGCATGTATTTAGTGTTAGGTGTTTTATATAAATTACTCTATTTAATGATTATCACACACTTAGGAGATAATTATTATAAAACTCAATATTGTAGATAAGGAAACTGAGTCTTTTTGATATTTAACAACTTTCCCAATTCACTTAGCCAGTAATTAAAAGGCTGAGAATTAGCATTCCATGAAGTGGTAAACTCCATCAGGGCAGAGGCTACGTATCTTTTGTGTGCTGTCTTGTAAGAGTGCAGCATGAAACCATGCACACAGAGAGTTTGAGAAATACTTATGGAAGGAAGTATGGAAGGGAGAAGATGAAGAGGGAACCATCTCGGTTCTGCCAGACCTCAAAGCCAGTGATCTTTCTGTTAATTCACGTTGTCTCTGGAGAGGACAAACACGCAGGTATGTATCAGAGACACTTATAAAATACTTGGGGGAAAGGAGTTTTTAAAAATATGTGCAAAAAATGACATGATTAGAAAGCAGACAGTTGGTTTCAAGAGTCATAGAGGAGGTGGAGCCAAATTGCTGTGGGTATTCAGAGGAGAGAGAGGTAACTTCCAGTTGCAAGAATGAGGGAGCTTCATGGAGGAGGCAGAATTTGAGTCTTGAAGGATGAGCAGGCTACTGACCTGGAGAGATGGAGGGCAAGGAAGCCTGATCAGACAGCGGGATGGAGAAAAAATCACAAGTAATCTACCACGGAGGGACCTGGGTTAGAATATGAGCTTGCATAATGTTCTGATGAGGTTCCTGGGGATTAATCTGGCAATGCAGCCCACCTCCTGTGGGTGGGAGATGATCAGGGTAAAGGTAAGTCAGCCTGAGTGAGCCTGAGTCTGTGAGTGGGTGCGCGCGCGCGCGTGTGTGTGTGTGTGTGTGTGTGTGTGTGAGCATGCGTGTGCATGTGTGCATGCACACATATGCTGAGGCAGATGGTTAGAACTTTCTTCTAGGCTAAAGTGCCATGAGGCCCAAGTAGAAATCTGTCTATGCTTCCTGGGTGGGTCTGTCATGTTCATGTCTGCCATTAACTTCTGTGTGCTGACGGGTTCTGCAGCAGCAAAAAAGGTATGCCGTGACTCCCAGGAAGGGCATATTTTTGGGGGTAGAAGACTTGGACCCTCACCTCCCTCTAGGAGACAGAGTCAGGTGTGGCACCAACAAAGGTGGTTTGAGAGGTAGAAGAGGGAGCTGGAGGGAGCTAATCAAGGATAAGGGCTTTGACTTCCCTTTTCTTTATTGGTTCCCAGCTCAACTGCCACCCCAGCAGCACAGAGCACCTGGCCCAGTTCCCAGGGCACTGAAGGCTCATAGAGGCTATTGTTGAGTTGTCCCTTGCTTCTGCCAGACACCCCCTGAGAGCAGCAAGAACACAGGTTGCAGGAATAAACAGCTCAACTGTTTGGGGATCATTAAGCAATTATAGCCAGTGTACTTCACCTTTGTGGACAGGCTGGCTGGCTGTCCCCAAAGGCCAAATGGAAACTCACAGGGCTGTTTCAAGAGACATGGATGCTCAGAATGAGAGGCCTGAGGTGGAAAGATTAAGGTTTACCTTGGTAAGTGCTCTCCCCAGGAAAGCACAAGAGCCCGGCCAAAGGCTACCATCACTTTCTGCTGAGGGATTAACACTTTGACTGCCATGAAAACCTGACTGCTCCATTGGCAGGGAGTCCTTGGGACCAGTTTTAGAGCAGGTGGTATACACAGTTCTCCACAGGACGAAATTCCAGGGACAAGATAGACTCTAGGTATGAAGTGAGATTCTGAATTTAGCATATCTGCTTTCAGGCCCGGGGTAAGTATTCTCCTACCTGCCTGGGTGGCCTTGGGAATTCCTCTAAATGTCTCTTGGGCTTTGGTTTTCTATTCATAAATATCCATTTAGCAAGCACCTACTTTCTGTCAAGTGCTGTGTTAGGTGTTGGGGGCCAGGCACTAGAAAAAAATACCTGATCTCTGCCCTCATAGAGCTTCCAGTCTAGTGAAAATAAACAAGCCATTGCACAAATGAGTGCAACGTTACACACTGCAATAAACGACCTGGGGGAAAAGAACAGGGTGCTGTGGGAGAACCCTTTAGGCTGAGGGATCAGGGAAGACATCTTTGAGGAAGCAACTAGCAACTGAAGCCTGAAGAAGTTCAAGTTATCTGAGTCAGACTTGGAGAAAGGGCTTGTGCAAAGTCCCTTAGGAAGGTGACAGAGTAAAATGTTTTAGGTGTCAAAGTTAAGCCTGTGTGGCCTGAATGCAGTGAACAAGAAGCAAAGTGAAGTGAGATGAAGCTGGGGGTGGGGGATAAGAGAGAGGCACATCATGCATGAGAAGGACTTGGGACTTTACTTCATGACTGTTAGGAGGCCATTGCTCAATTTTGAACAGGACTAAGATGATTGGATTCATGTGCTAAAAATAAAATAGTAGGAGAAAACAACAACAAAAACTTGGAAAGAAAATAAGAGAAAACAAAACAAAAAACTACTTGGATCTCTGTATAGGAGAAAAAAGATTTGAACAACTATTTTCATCCTACAAAATCCCAAGGGAATAATCTGCTAGCAGAACAAAGAATTACATACAAAAGTATTCATTATAGTTAAAAAGACTGAAATCACTGTGGCTGTTGTGTGAAGAGAATAAACACTAATAGGTCTTGCCTGCTTCAGAATCATACGAGAGAAGAATGTAAAAGTGATTTGTAAGTGGTAATGTGTGGTACATGTTTGAGAGACCTGAAGGTCTCCCCATCCTTCCACTCCCCACCCTCTTCTTGATAGCACCTAAAAGCTTTACATCTATTAAAAGGGAAATATCCCAGAAAGGGTTACACTTTGAACTGAGCAAAAGAAAGGTGGGGCCTCAGTCTCAAAGGGACTAGAAGTAATGATTCTCAACCCTGGCTGCACTTTATAAATACCTGGTATAATACCTAGCCAGCTTCCAAAGTGGTCCCCAAAGAGCCTTATCTCCTGGTATATAAGCCTCTATGTAGCCCCTCTCACACTAAATAGGTAACCAAGAGGATATTGTGGAAATAATGGAGTGTGACTTTCAAGGCTAGATCATGAAAGACATTGTGTCTTCTGTCTTGTTTTCTCTTAGATTACTCATTCTGGGGGAAGCCAGCTGCCATGCTGAAAGAATGCTCAAGCAGCCCTCTGGAGAGGTCCATGTGGCACATAACTGAGGCCTCCTACCCAGAGCCACTTGAAAGAACCATCTTGGATACAGAACCTTCAGCCTCAGATAACATCTTGACTGCAGCTTCATGAAAGACCCTGAGCCAGAACCGCCCAGTTAAGCCATTCCTAGATTCCTAACCCACAGACACTGCAAAACAATACATGTGTATTGTTTACATCATTAAGTTTTGGAATGATTTGTTGTATAGCATTAGGTAACTAATATTTCTAAGGAGTTTTTAAATTATTGATGCTTAAGTCCCTCCCCAGCAATTCTGATTCATTTGATCTGAAGTAAAGTCCGGGCATTAGTAGGTTTGAAAAAACCCGGATGACTCTGATGTATAGCTCAGATTGAGAACCACTGGACTAGAGTACTGGGTAAGTCAACAGGGCTCGGGTACACAGCACTGACTCAATTTCCAGAGCTATAACTCGGTTTGTGCTGAGGGTTCTATCCTAGGAGAAGACCAAAGCCCAGCCTGTTGATTAGAGTTCAGGGTCACTGTGGCCTTGTAGTCAACCTGTTTTAGTGTTCACAGCCTTTGACCACAAGATCCCTAAATTTCTAAAAAGGCACGGGACTCAGAAGGAAATCAAGTGGCCTTAGATGAGGGGAGAGAGAGGTCCAGTGCTAGGCAGGTAAATCTACTTTCTACAGACAATGGCTTTGACCTACGAACTCTCTCTCTCTGCAGTCTTACATCTGCAGGATGAAGGTGTGCAGGGTGCCCAGTTCTCCAGACAAATAGCCCTCCTGCTTCCTTCCACCTGCCATTATGTTTTCTATCCAGATCACGTTTCTGCCTCTGACTGTGACCTTTGAAACTTATGAGCAACGATGACAACTAATTCTGAAAACCTTTTGTGTGTCCTCGAATTTCCATGGCTAATGGGACGTTGTTCCCATCTTTGAACAATAACTCAGGATGCCTGTCCCTTTGTTCTCCCTTATACTATCTCTCTGATGAAACCTGCAATAAAATAATTAAAACAATTATAAAGGGAGTCCTAGCAGGTGAAGGATGCTGACGGGATCATCATATGTTGTGAATTGCCCAGCCTCTCTCAGTACTGTATGTTGGGGTGCGTTGACTGGTCTCTTTTGACTCTGTGCATGGTCACTAGTACAGATTTGCATATAATTGCATGATATATATAATTTCAAAAGCATTTGTGGACATTTTTGAATACCTGTAACATGCTATCTATAGGAGATATAGCATTTAGTAAGACCATCTTGTTCTCAAGGAGCTTTTAGCTTAGGAGGGACAAATAAGTAACAGATAATACAGTGTGATGAGTGCATCAGTCAGGAGGCCTGTGAGAGCACAGATGAGGCACTGCACTTGGCCTAAGAGGTCTTTGGAAAAGCTGAGAGCTGAGGTATTTTGTTTTCTGGGTAACGATAGAGGGAAAGCAATTTAAGAGGAGAAGCAGGTACAACATACAGGTATAGGAGCCTGAGAGTTCTCAGGGAATTGTAAGAGGCTCCTGATAGGTCTAAATATTTTCCTGGGATCTGGGCATAAGGGTGGCCCAAGGGTATCTGGTGAGTAGCACCACTTTAAGTTGAGCACCAGGCAGTAGAGGAGAGGATGCAGTGGGCAGAGTTTACCATCTGCCATATATATCCTTGACCCAACCTTGCTCCATACCCAGATCCTAATCTTCCTTTCCACAGACTGCAGATGACCTTTCCCCTCCATTGTCCTAGCCTAATGCTTGCTCCAGCCCCATCTCCAGAATCAGGATTTTGATTTGCTTTCTCTTCTGTTGCCTGGACCCCTGAAACCCTGGCCCCTAGCTGGTCTATTCCTCCTGTCTGCTGCCTGCATCTTACTAAAACTGGCCTCCCTGCCATCAACCTTCTGGGCCTTATAAACTGTATCCACAGGCAACCTTATCATGTATAAGTGTTTTTTGGAACCAGGAACTGGACAGAAGAGGCCAAGGAATGTAGAAATCCAAACGTCTGAGGGGATTCCAGGAAAAAAATCTGGAAAAGGCACAGCCATCAAGGGTAGGGCACCCCAGGGTTCAGAGTGGAGCAAAGAAGTGGGGGGACATTAGCCCAAATCCCTGGGTAAGGAAGTAAAGGTCTCCTGGATAATCCCTAATTCCCGTCACTGATTCCAGAATAGGAGTCACGATGTGGATGCCTTCTGTACATGAAGGGCCAGAAAGATGGTGTAAATAAGTCAAGTGGTTGGTGAAACAATGGAGGTGCTGGGGCCATAGCAAGCAGAAGAGCTTGTGTCCATCTAGTGGGAGACGTTGCTACATAGCTCCAGCCAATTGTTGCTATATGTGAATGTGAGGCAGTATAACCCGACATTAGAACTTCTCAAGATAAGTAAAAAATCTGGGTTTTTAATGGAAAATAGTTGGCAGTTAGTTCAAACGAATGAACAAAGAAACAAAGAAACAAACAAAAAACACTTGTGCGTAGAACTGATGAAGGCAACATGGTTTCTGAATTTCACCACTTCCCAGTATAAAAATAAACAGAACAACCAGAGACTACTCCCTCCTAAACTGGACATTTACAGCAAACTAGATGATAACATATCTCTATGAAACCTAAAGTACAAGCAGGTAGAGACAAACCATTGACAACCCTCAGCCCTGTATGATCTCAGCATCTATGTGAGAGGAAGCTGAGCGAGCAGTGAGGTTTCTGATGGGCCTGGGAGAAGGAGGATCCCCAAAGAGCCAATCGATGCCCATTAGAGAGCATGGGGTAGGGGAGAATCTGAAACTAGAAGGACTCTGCTCAGTCCACTAGTGAATGAGTACAAAGGGTCTGTGGTAAAAGTCTGAAAGATGGGGCAGTCAGACCCTATAAACACTCAAACTGATCAACTAGGCATCCCCGTCCCAGGGTCCACATACTGATGAAAAACTGCTGGCATGTGATTAAAATTAAGTAGAATAGAGATCATAGAATCAAAGAGAAACAGAAGTTTCCAGTAAAAGTGGGTAGGGAACGAGAGCCAGGAAATCTCAAAAGGCGAGCTGCCATATTCTTTAACACTACCTCAGAACAACCAAAGAGCGAGCTCTGTGAAGTTAGAAAAGCTACCCTAAATCAGGCCTCTTTCACAGAGTTCAGGAAAATTGTGTTCATATAAAAATAAACATCAGAAAAATATTGAGAGTGAAATCTACACAAAATCTTGATAATAACAAAGAGAAAAAAGTATACAATAACTTCGTTACAGACGACAGAAGTATGCTAGAAAGATATGCCCACAAAACAAATCAAAACTGTGAGCTAATGAGCTAAAACGATGTAACAAAAATAAGCTTAAAGACATTAAGAAAGCGACAGCATCAGCATAAATGAGAAAATAATAAATACTTCAGAAATTATATGACAAATCATAGGAAGAAGTAAGAAGTACAGAAAAAAGTTATTTCAGAAATGAAGATTGAAACTGCAAAATCACAAGAGTAAATATATATAGTCATGCCATAAGAATAACAGAAGGTAAAAAGGTGGAAATTTTTAAGAATCAAAGAGAAGTGAAAAAAAGAGATAAAGGAATTTGAGAGAAAATTAAAATGTTGAACAGAAGAATGAAATATCCCATAAGTAGCAATAGGGGTCCCGGAAAAAGAAAACCAAAGGGAACAAAGCCAATGTTAGAAACTTTAATTCAAGGAGACATTTCTGAAATAATAATAATGAAAGATCTGAACCCATGTATTGAAAGAACACAGCACACAGTGTACCTGAAAAATTGAGCTGAATGACCAATAGCAAGACACATTCTGGTAAAATTACTGCACTTTAAGCAGGAGAAAAAAAAAATGAAAGCAGAAGAAAATTATCTAGGCAATTAGCCAAAATGAAGAAATAGTCTACAAGGAAAAGAAATATTAGGTTATCATCAGACTTTCTGACACCAATGCTTTATGCTAGAAGAAAATGAAGTGACATTTTTAAGATACTTGAGGAAAGAAAATATAATTGAAGAGTTTTATCCTCAGAAAAACCCACTCCCATGTACAAAGACCATAGGTAACTGTTATAAACACAGACAAACTTGAGAATTATTTTCCCTAGGAGCTCTTCTTGAGGAATATACTAGATATCAAGTTTCAGATAAGCAAAATCACCAGAGACATTGATATTAAAGACTGATGGTGAGCTTCAAATACATAGCTACTTATAAAATTAGGACTGAATGGTTTTAAGGGAGACAATATAGCATGCAATGACTACATAATCTGAAAATATAGTTACAGTACAGCTACAAAAATTTAGAGACAATGAGGAGAACATATGCAGATTTTTTTTCTAATTACTCTCAGTAATAAAAATAGTGGCGGTACATTTGCATTGTTTTTCTGAGACTATTGAGTGGGTAATGAGAGATAAAGCAAATAATTAATTCTGGGAACTTCTATTCTTATTATCTCCTGTATCCTCAAGAAACAAGGAGACTCAGATATAATAGGAGAGATTAGATAAAACCCAGTAGTTATAAATTTGAATTGAAAGTGTCAGTATCTGTACAGTATATGTATTTTCTAGGTCTACTGAAAAGGCCTAGAAACAATGACCAACCCAAGTGGCAGTGAGCATCTCTAGTACACAAACCATGGTCTTGAAATACTGTTTACCATTAGAAAGAATCAGGGCTTCTTGAGAAGTACAGATTTCAGATGCAACACTGGCAATGTACAAGGTAGGTCTGGAATATTTTGTCATACAAGATGGCAAACAGGTTATCAAAGAGCACTAGAATCACATTAAAGGAGCCAACTTAAAGAGCTTCAGTGGCCAAAGATAAGTTCATTTGAACTTTAATAGGGTTAATAATTGAAATGGATTAAATCCCATCATATATATTAAATATTATGTTCATAATCATATTTATATATTTATAAATATATTATTTTATTATGTATTACATTTATTGCAATATGTTATACATATTATATCATATAGTTTCTACATTTATAAATCTATACTTAGAAAATAAATGTATATTTTTATTTTATAAACAGATTTATAAATACATAAAGTAAATATTATAATTATAATACATACAACATATGATAATTATATACAAATATATATGTATATAATTAGTCAGCTTGGGAAGAGGATAGCAAAGTTCATTATCTTGAAATCTGATAAAGAAAGAGGACAAGAGGACAGATCAAGTATTTATCGTGCCTTTTCTATATGAACTATGAAGGAAATATATCTTTATAGAATTATTCCAACTCGTATATAAAAAGGAAATGATTAAATTGGAATTTCACCATTTATATCCTCTAACAAATGATTGAATATAGGCATCGAGCAGCAATAGCATCATAAAAGGAGAAACAAGCCATTAGTTGCCTACCGCTTTGGTCTGGTCAAAGGAGTCAGACCTGAGTCTGATCAGGCCTCCAGACGCAGTTGCTCATTTGCAGAAAATCCAGAGGACAGTGGAACATGTTGTACGGCCTCAATGAGCAATCAGCAAAACCCAGATAGCAGGAAATGCAGGTCAGGTAATTCAAATTCTTTAACAGATAAAATGTTAAAGAAAGGGATGGAGAACAACCTGTAGTGCCTTAAAATATACATTGACTTTTTTAAATGGGCAAGACTATAATCACTAGAGATACACACTTGAGTGATAAAACTATAAAGAAAAAGCAGAGAATAGTTTACTAAAAAAGTCAGAATCTAAAGACTTTTTTTGAGGGGTGGGGTGGGGTTGTGACTGGAAAGAGGCACAAGGAAGGGAATGCTGGGGTAATTTGCAAAGTTCAAGTGTTTTACCTGGATGGTAATTCTGAGGATGCCCATCTCATAATAATGTATTCAAGCTATACATTTATTTTGGTTTCATGTATTCATTTTAATTTAAAATACATTTATTTTCAACCCACATATATAGGTAGACCAAAAGTAACACACTGGCCAGGCTACCCTGGCCATTAAGGCTTCCAGGGTCATGTTCTGCCTTGGAGGACAGGGTGTGGGCTTCAACATGGACCCCCAACTACATGTTCTCTCTGGCTTTTAGACATTTAAAATGAATATCCAATGAACAGGTAGAGGTCATGAGAGTAAGCTACAGGCTTTTATTAGAAGCTAAGAATGAGCTGAGTAATAAAATATAACTTGGCTCCTTGCATTTGACATTTCTACTTTATTTTAACCAGAAGCCCTCTGGGGTCACACTGAGTCCCAGAAAATGTCATGAGAAATGTATATTTATAGTGGTGGCTTGATATTGTTAAGCAAGTTCTAACTTAACCTCTAATATGTAAAATTTAATGGTAATTGTGGTATTTCCACTACAATTATATTCTTCCCTTCACAGAAGGGTTTGGCATCACGGTTCCTTTAAATAGGAGCTTGCTGGATACGGTAAGCATTTTTATACAACGGTGATTACTTCATAGGGTGGAGGAAGGTGTGGGCTGTACATTGATTGTCTGGGCCATACTGGACATAGTTATGCAGAGCAGATAAAAGTTTCCAGAGCCATAATGTTCATAACAATGCAAAGAATTGGGGAACACCATTTGTTTCCTATTCCTTGGGCCAAACTACCAACTTTCTTCTTCACAATCTAGGATCCTCACACAACGAGACAGAAACTGCTAAGAAAATCAGAGAATTCAGGATTTCTGAATCATTTTGTTGAGCACAGGGGGCCACACCTTTACCTAAATAATTATTCAAATTAGTCATAAAGGCTATTTTTTTTTCTATTTTGGGACTTGTTAGTGAAGGGGAGCAGAATATGTGACTCCAATTTGCCACATTGGAATGTGGATTATTTTGAGCTGAAGATAATCAAGACCCAATCAATGCAAGAAGAGCTGTTTACCTTCCTCTTCACTGCCTAAACAAATTTAGAGAGAGGGCTTGTGCCAGAAGTCAGCTTTTTTTCAGAAAGACTTATCTTCATGGCATAGCAAATATGTATTTACCAAACATTTGCTCTTCTCATCTTCCTGTGAATTGTCTTCCTCTGCTTTGCAGCCCTGCACCCCTCCCCATTTCTCCTTGGCTCAGGATGGCACATAAGCTTGCATTACCTGACAGTCTTTGGGTCCCATGGCTTTGAAGCTCCTGTACCAATAAAATTTGTTTTTCTCCTGCTAATCTCATGTGAATTTAACTCTTAGACCAGCCAAAGAACCTAGAAAGAAATAAAAAGTTTTCTGCCCTTACTTTAGTATCTGAATTCCCTTCCTATGTTTGGAGACTTTTTGGTGGTATGAATTTTGGTGAGAAGAGACTGTCTTTCACTCTAAAAGCTGAAAAAGACAATTACACATTTTCCCAATCTCTTATGTGGTTAGGAAGCAGGCACATGTCCTGGGCCTAACCAATCAAAAATACTCCTTCCAGACTTTGCGGCTAAAAAAAATTGCTGGTGTAAAATTTTTAAAACAGCATGGGAGGAATGCAGCGGCATTTGTTTCTATAGACAAGGCGGCAGAATCGTTAGTGTGAGCTTCAGTGTCCTGGATTCAATGGTGACAGAAGCAGGATCTTCACTAATCTAATTCCAGGGTGTGGGTATCCTGCACAGCCAACCTGTATTCTTATTGCTTATTTTCTCAGTGATTCATTTCTATAGTCTTGTTGGCAATTCTTTGAGCAACCCAATGTATTTCAAAAAAGGTTTCTGTTTAAATCATTTGTAGTCTTCTTTTTGTTTTTATTTTTGGTAACTTCCAATTTAGAAACCTGGCTGATTCCATGGTCTGCTAATGTCATGATAAACCACTTGGAGCGAAAAGCACAAGGCCTCAAAGAAAATAGCTAAACCAATCTTTACGAGAAAAGAAGAGGAATTTTTTTTGGTGGGGGTTGGTGTTGAGGAAGGAGTAGAGAAGGATGGTATGAAGAAAGAAGAGAGGGTATGGAGTTGAAACAATGTAGGGTAAAGAACTTGTGAACGTTCCCTGAGAGGGCTGAAGGCCTGTTAATAATATCTAATGTTGTTTTAAGTGTAAATTACTCCACTCTATTCCTTGCTTCCTTGGCTCCACAAGTTGTCTACAATAAAATATACTCCACTCTCATCAATGCTTTACCTAAATGGGGCTTCAAGCACATTAAAAGCAGGAGAGGCTGAGTTTCACAAATTGGTCATATGAAGTGAGATAGAGGAGCTATGGGGAAAATCAACAGCCCAGAGCCAGAGGAGCAGAGTGAACCGAAGTCCTCTGGACATTTGTGAACATCTTCTGAAGGAATGGTACAGAATAATAAATAGAGTTCAAGAGGTTTTAAGACCTTGACTGGCCTCTGGGACCACTTATGAGCAATAGAGGAAGCATAGACTTCCACCTGGGATGCAGGGACAAGGTGGAAGGTAATGAACTCCAGAGATGAGAGTATGGATGGAAGTTAAAGGTACGAACTGGTGAAAGCAAATGAGTCAACACAATTGGAAAAAGATACAGAGCAAGACAACTGAATTCTGGTAGGCTTTAGTTCTTTTATTCTTAATCATATATTTTGAGGTACAGTCTATATACCATAAAATTTACCCGTTGTAAATGTGAGAGTCAATGATTTTTGAGTTGCACAACCATAATTATAATGCAGCTTTACATAATTTCCATCATCTCAAAAGTTCTCTTGTACCTACTTGTAGTCAATCCACATTCTTGTTCCTATCCCCAGGCAAACACTGATCTATTTCCCATTTCTATAAATTTACCTTTCTTGGTAATGCCATACAAATGAGGTCATACAATTTGTAGTCCTTTAGGTGTGGCTTCTTTCATTTAGCAGGACGTTTTTAAGTTTCTTTTATGATGTGCCATGTATCAGTTGTTCGCTCTTTTTTATTGCTGGACAGTACTCTCTTGCATGTACATATCACATTTTGTTTATCCACTCAACACTTATTGAACAAGAATATACAATAGGAAAAGGGTAGTCTCTTCAACAAACGTTATTGGGAAAACTGGACAGCCATGTGCTAACAAATGAATTTGGACCACTATCTTATATCACACAAAAAATTAACCTAAAATGAATTAAAGACTTGAATGTAAGATCTGAAACCATAAAAATCCTAGAAGAAAATCATAGGCAGTAAGCTCCTTATCAAGGGTTTTGGTGATAATATTTTGAATCTAGCAAAAAATAAAAGCAGTAAAAGTAAAAATAAACAAATGGGTGTATATCAAACTAAAAAGCTTCTTCACAGCAAAGGAAATCACCTAAAAGTAAAGTGATATCCTACTGAATGGGAGAAAATATTTGCAAACCATATATCTGATAAGGGGTTATCCAAAATATATTTTAAAAAACTCATACAACTGAAGAGCCAAAAACAAAATAAACAATCCAATTAAAAAATGGGCAGAAGATCTGAATAGATCTTTTTTTCTAAATAAGACAGATGGCCATCAGATAAATGAAAAGATGTTTTATATTATTAATTACCAGGGAAATGCAGATTAAAACCATAAAGAGATGTCAACACATACCTGTTAGAATGGATATTATCAAAAAGGTAGAAAATAACAAGTGTCGGTGAGAATGTGGAAAAAAGGGAACCCTTGTGCACTGCTGGTGGAAATATAAATTGGCACAGCAATTATGGAGGTTCCTCAAAAAATTAAAAATTAAACTAGCATGTGATCCAGCAATTCTACTTCTGGGTATTTAACTGAAAACAAAAAACAAAAACAAAAACACCAACTCAAAAAATTATATGCACCCCTACTTTTATTGTAGCATTATTTACGATAGTCAAGATATAGAAACAACCTAAATGTCTATTGATGGATAAATGAATAAAGAAATTTTCTATTTCACACATGTACACATTGAAATATTATTCAACCATGAAAAAGAATGAAATCTTACCATTTGCAGCAACATGGATAAACCTCAAGGTTACTATGCTAAGTGAAGTAAGTCAAACAGAGAAAGACAAATACCATATGATCTCTCTTATATGTGGAATCTAAAAGCAAAGCCAAAACAAAATAAAAATACAAAACAGGCTCCTAGATACAGAAAATGGATTAATGATTGCCAGAGGAGAGGGGTGAGGGCTGGAAAAATGAGTGAAGGGAGTCAAAGGTTAAAAAAAAAGGAATTAAAAAAGTCTTAAATCTACAATGATACTAGAAAAGAAAAAAGAAAAAAGAGTGGACAATTGGATTATTTTCACATTTTGACTATTATGAGTAATGGTGCTATAAACATCTGCATAAAAGTTTTTGTGTAGATATATGTTGTTATTTCTCTTGGATAGATGCATAGGGATCGCTGTGTCACATGGTAACTATATGGTTAAACTTTTGAGGAATTTAGTCCAACTATTCTCTAAAGTGGTTGTGCCACTTTACATTCCCAGAAGCAATGCATGAGGGTTTTTTCACGTACTAACACCGACTACCATGAGTCTTTTTGATTAGAACTACTTTGTTAGGTGTGTAGTGGTATCTCAGTGGCTTCAATTTACATTTCCCTAATGACTAATAACATGAAGTATTAATTACTCATGAATTAATCATGCTTATTAATCATGAATATAATTTCTTTGGTAAAATGTCTATTCAAATACTTTACCCACTAAAAATAATGGGTTATTTGTCTTCTTATAGTTGAGCTAAAGAGTCTTTTACGTATTCTGAATACAAGTCCTTGATTTTCAAATATTTTTATCACTTTTAATGTTTATATTACTTCCAAATATCTCCTGCTCTGTGAATTATCATTTTATCTTTACAATGGTGCCTTTTGAAGAACATTTTTTTATTTAGACAAAGTCTAACTTACCAATTTTTTTTCTTTTATGTATATACTTTTGGTGTCATATCTGCAGAGTCTTTGACAAATACCAAGTCAGAAAGATTTTCTCTTGCAAAATATTTTATAGTTTTTGCTTTTACATCTAGCTTTTTGACCCACTTTGAGTTAAATTTTGTGTATGGCATGATGTATGCTGCAAGTTTGTTTGTTTGTTTGTTTTAGGTATATTGACATCCTTTGGGTCCCAGTACCATTAGTTGAAAAGATCATCCTTCCCTCACTGAGTTGACTTGCTATTTTTGTCAAAAGTTAATTGACCATGAATGAAAAGTATTATTTCTGGACTCTCAGTTCTATCCCATTGAGCTATATATCTATTCTTGATTTCTTTAGGTTTATATAAGTTTTGAAGTTGGGTAGTTTATGTCCTTCAAATTTGTTCTTTTACAAAATAGTTTTGGCTACTTTAAAATCCTTTGAATTTTCATATAAATTTTATAATCAGCGTGTCAGTTTCCTAAAAAAAAGCCTCTAGGTCTTTTCAACAGGATAGAATGGAATCTATAGATCAATTTGGAAAGAATATTAAGTCTTTCAATCCATGAACATGAACTATTTCTCCATTTATTTAGATAACTCTTAATCTCTCTCAGTACTGTTTTATAGTTTTCAGTGATCAAGTTTTTGCACTCTTTTTGAGAAATTTATTTTTAAATATTTTACTCATTTTGATGTCATTGTAAATAGAACTATTTTCCAAATTTTACTTTTGGATTGCTCATCGCTAGCATCTAAATATACAAGCGAGTGTGAAATACTGACCTTCTATCCTGCACCTTTGCTAAATTTGTTTGCTAGTTCCAGTAGTTTTTGTTTTATTTCGTTTTGGTTGTGGTAGGTTCCATAGGCTTTTCTACAGATGGAATCATGTTATGAGAATAAAAAGTTTACCTTCCTTCCTAGCCATGTGCCATTAATTTCTTTTTCTTACTTTATTGCACCAATTATATAATGTTGGATAGGAGTAGTAAGAATTGACATCCTCACCTTTTTCCTGATCTTCATGGAGAAACATTTAGTCTTTCATCACTAAATATTATGTAATCTTTAGAGTTTTCTTAGATACCCCTCATCCAAATGAGGGAGTTTCCTACTATTCTTAATTTGTTGAAAACTTTTATAATCATGAATGGAAATTGGACTTTGTGCAATGGTTTTTCTGTACCTATTATGATTTTGTGGGTTTTCGCTCTTTATTCTATTGAGTTTTCAGGTGTTAAACCAATCTTGCATTCCTGGGACAAATCTCACTTGGCTATGGCATATAATTCTTTTTATGCATTGATGAATTTAGTTTGTTAATATGTAAGAAATTTTGCATCAGTGTTTCTAAGGGCCATTGATCTGTAGGTCTCCTTTCTTGTAAGTTCTTTTTTTTGGTATCAGGATAATATTAGTGTTATCTAATGAGTTAGGAAGTGTTCCCTCCTCTTCTATTTCCTGAAAAAGTTTTTAGAGGATTGGTATTATTTCTTTTTTAAAATGAGGTTGAACTCATCAATGAAGCCATCTGGGCCTGTACTTTATGTGTCTGACGTAGGGGAGGCGGGTGGTAATTTTTAATTCAATTCCTTTACTTGTTAGAGGCTTCTTTGGATTTTCCACTCCTTCTTGAGTCAGTTTTAGTAAACTGTGCCCGTGTGCCTGGACTTGAACTGTGGAATTTGTCCCTCTGTCTTGTGTAGCTGCATGTGTCTCTGCTCTGTTTCTTGAAATTTTTTGTTTTTATATTTTGGCCTAGCTTTTTAAGGCCTGCCCCAGTTTCTACCAAGTTTAGTGATCAGCCAATGATTGGGCAGGGCTTGTGCTCAAACACCTCTAGACACTAGGGATTTGGCTCTCTGTGGGTGGATCTGTGTGTGGGTTGGGGGAGCATTCAAAGTTCAGGCAGTTTTCAAATCTGCTATGGTTTTTAATTTCCAATGGGCACCTTAGGTTCCTGCATGTTTGAACAGCCAGGTCAGGCATGGGTGCATGGAGGGCTTATCACACCCGCTATAGTCTCTAACTTCCAAGATTTCCCTGTTAAATTTCTGGCTCATCCTCTGGTCTGTGGCTCACCTCACCTGGGTTCTCAACCTGAGGCTAGGAGAGCTAAAGGTTCCCAGTTCATGGTTGGCACAAGTTTTGCCTTCCACTCTTAATAAAGTCAGCCTCCTTTGGCAGTGAAGCTGATGGTTTTCATGGCTACAAAGAATGCCCTGGAGTCTTGCTATCTTACCTGAAGCTCCAAAGTTTCTCACAAATAAACTATTCTCAATTTGTTGTTTGCCTTTGGTCAATTTCCAGAGCCTTGAAATGGTTCTTTTTGACAATTTTGTCTGTTTGTATTATTGTTTTTTGTAGGGAGGATTTGTCAACTTCCTCATTCTTCTACAGCTAGAAGTCCCTTTCATCTTTTTAAAATGCTGGTTATGTGACCTGTCAGCTAGGCTTCTTCTTGATTTTAAGGTGCTCTTGGGCATCTGGAAGCCAAAGAGAATAAGCACTATTTGAAAAAGGCAGGACTAGAAATGGTGCCAGGGAAGGTATGAGTTGGGGAACTGGAAAGACTGAGAATTGGTTGGAGACCAGAGGTGATGCAAATAGGAAAAAGTTGTGAGACCAGGAGGCAAGAACTGAATGGTCTATAGGAAAACATGGAATTAAAAAAAAAAAAAAAAAAAGCCTACCTTACCATCTCCTTAATGTTTCCAATCAAACAGTTGCTGCTTCCATGAGTGTTTCCTCCCAGGTACCTGGTTTGGACTTCCAGTCCTCTGGGGACTGGGCTGGTGTTAGGGTGGGGATGGGAGTGAACTGGCCATACCTCGAGGAAGGCAGGATGGAAGGGGATCATGTACCCTTGGTAAGTGAAAATGACCTTCGTGTCAGCATTAGCTAGGGAGTCTGGAGTTGTGACCTCTTGCTCAGCTCTAAGTTTCCTCTAAAGATTTGGCCCTAATACTTTAAATCAAGGGTTGGTAAATTATAGCATCCAGGGCAAAGCCAGCTCATCATCCATTTCTGTACATTAAGTTTTGTTGGTTCTCAGTCGCATGCATTTGTTTCCATATTGTCTATGGCTGCTTTTGTGCTACATGGATGTTGCTGAGTTGTGACAGAGACTGTATGGCCTGTAGGCCTAACATATTTACTATCGGCCCCTTTATAGAAAAACTTTGCCAATTTCTGTTTTAAATTAAAACCACAGTAGCTAAACCTCTTGATATGTGGATAAAGTATCACATATATAATCAGAAGATAAAGGAACAAGCCTGGGGAATGGTAATGTGGGTAGAGCATCACGTATGTAATCAGAAGATAGGGGGTCAAGCCTGGGCCCTGCTACGTATTAGCAGTGACACCCAGAGAGAACCATTGGCAGAAGTCCACTATAAAATGGAAATCAGAGCACCTATGCTGTCATTTGGGGGTGGCGTTCAAACAAAACCACTGTATGAGGAAGTACGTTGCAAACCACATAGCGCCACACACAACGCTGTTTATTTTGATGTTTACAGAAAATGCACGTTGACCTTATGAATCCCATTTGGATTCATTCTTCTTGTGGATTGAATACTATCTGTGGGCCTTTCATGTGAAGTCTGCAATCTAGCATTTTCTTAGGCAGTTTTCCTTTATTTGAAGGGGAAGCAAGAGACCATTTCTATCACAGAACAGAGAAAGATGGAAAGAGAGAATTCTAAGAAAACACCACCCCTCCCCCACGTAATAGGCATGCTGCTCAGCAGTGAAGGAAAGGTTCAAAGGCCAGGTTTCTTCCCCAGAACATCCTTGCTGGAAGGGGTTATCATTTGGGGCTTAATCTTATGAATTATTTCCTTTACCTAGAAAAGTCGGAGCATGGTAAACCTAACTACAATGGCAAGGATAATTCAATGGTCGACATGAAACTGAAATTTAGACGAGCTTATTTGTAATCGTAACACTGAGTTATAACTCAGAGCCTGGAATTCCCAGGCTCTGTGACTATAGCAAGGAAACATGAATCCTAAGGCAATTAGAGAGAAAGTCTCTGGCCAGTTAAGATTAGAACTCTCAGTGTGGATTGCCCACTGCGATGCTGTAAGCTCCTGGCAGGCCTTCTCAGTGGGGGATGCAGCAGCCTCCAGATTCAGGGAGAAAGGCTACATCGTCTCCCCCACCTCAGTGTTCACAGTTAAAGCACCTACAGAATGAGCTGTGGTCTCTGCTCCCTTTCTACCTGCCCCTGTGAGATCAGATCTTGGTGTGTGAGTGCACAGGATCCAGAAGGTGTTTATTACATGTAATTGCCTACAAGCAAATGGCAGGGGAGGACTTCTGAGAGCTGATGAAGCCAGAGAGGTTAAGGCTAAATGCATCTGAAGACAAGCAAAGTCAGAGCTTGTCCCTGATAGCAGAAGTGTCCCAAATGGCCTGTCTAGAGACACCATTAACCAAGAGAAGTCAAGGGGGTCTGTCAAAGGAGAGTGTGTTTATTGGTATAACTATCTGTCAAAGTACTACCAGAAATAGAGAAGTCAAAAGATTGAAAATAAGTGGCTAGAGACATGAGTGAGTGGTAAGATCTTGTAATTAGAGGGAGTAGGTAGAAGGGAGGACAGAGAATTGAGTGAGGTTCATGAAGGGGAACAGGAAAGCAATAAAAGCAGTTGTGACTGGGCAAGGCAGGGTTATCCAGAGCTAGGCCTGTGAACGCTGGGTATGATCAGCTAGCTTCCTTTTTGGTGGAAAATAAAAGAAACTGATTCAGGCTAGCTTCAACACAGGGGGAAGAAAGAGGCTGGGAGCAGTTGTTGAAGAAATAACTGTGGTATCTCATAGAACTGAAGGACTGAGATGCCTGCCAAGCATAAACTAGAATCAGGAGTTGTATTACCATGAAGAAACCAGGCATTTTCTTCTCTTTCACTCTTGCCTCCTACTTCTCTTTGTATCTTCTTTATTACTATTTTTCACTGCCAAATGATCCTTTTGCTAATCAGGCTGTGGCAGCAGGTAGCTCCTGAGTTAACCGGTCCTCAGTTCAGGCTACCTGGAGAGACTGAGTTCCTTGGAAGGACTCTGATTGGCCCAATTCTGGTCAGGTGACCACTGTTGAACCAATCAATCACCTGTGGTTAGGGTCACAGTGAAGAAGCACGACAGCTTCTGCAGTAAAAGGAGAAGCTGGGGATGTGATGGTTCTCAGGAGAAAGGACGTTTTGTAAAAAGACAAAAATGCTGCAGAGAAATAACGATAGCTGTCAACGACCCTGGGGTGATTTTTCTATCTGTGCCCTGCAAACCTTCAGGAAGATGAGGGAAGTATCTTAAAAAATGTCACACAGAAAGCCTTTTCTTGCACTAATCCTATCTATCCCCTCCCCACTACCACTCAGCCTCAGAGAGCAGTCCAAATGGGCATCAAGTCCGTTCAGTCGATAAGGCCGGTCACTATGGAAATAAAGAACGCTGGAGGTGATGGAACTGTGCTTTGGCCTGGAGCAAAGAAAAACATGGTCAGTCTCACCCCACTTCTGCTCTGTCCAGCAAGCATTCTTTCTAGGAACCACAAGTTCGAGAGTGAAGAATTGGGACCACTGGCTGGAGGTATGCAGGGATGAGGGTCTACGAGACAGGAGAAATGTTCTTAGAACTGTTCTTCTTCTACTTCCCCTAGATTTAGGCATGCATATTTTGCTTTCAGTGTTGCCTTGGACTTTGGAAAGTCGAATAGACCACACTGGGACCAAGGAAAAGACAGCAGGAAGCTGGCTGCAGAGAGCTGACTGTGGTGGTAGAAGGCTTTCAGGCAGTGGGTAAAGGTGGCCTTTGCCAGCCCAGCTCAGCATGGAGAAAAGTAGACCAGGTTTTGGGGACTGGTCAGAAAAGAACGTGTATATTTGCCCTTAAGGTCTCCTGTAGAATGAGGGTTCCCTACCTTTCCATCACCTTTGCAGATGTGCACCAATACAGCTGACTGATTCCTGCGCAAGAAATGAGCAGAGATGTGGGGACCACATGGACGTCACTTTGAGATCCCATGGGCTTGAAGCCCATCACTTCAACCACTTGGCTGTGACTTGGACGACACTTTGAAACACATGGAGAGGACCACTCTTGAAGCAGATAACTATATATGTGAAATGAACTGCATTTCCCCTGCCCTGGTCAACCCCATTTTTTTTCAACTTTCGGAGGGGGAGAAGCCATTTTACTTTTGCTCTGCAGTGCTCCTTCCCCTAACTCTTATGTCGAATAATTCATCATTCCACTGTAATCAAATATGTAATCACTATGTTAAAAGAACTCTGTACGTATCATTCACTTAGCCTGAAAAGGTCTGATTTGATCTCCTGTGCCTCACCCTACTGGTCCCTCTTGCTCATTTCCACTCATCCTTCATATTGCTTCCTCTACAAAGCCCTCCTGAGGCCCTTTTCCTCACATAATGTACCTGCATTATAGGGTATAATCCATTATATTGCAGTTGCTCATCTGCATGGTTGTCTCCCCTATTAGACTGTGAGTGCTTGAGGGTATTGTATTTGGCTGAATCATGGTCCCAAAGATATCAGGTCCTAATCTCTGAAACCTATGAAATGCTACCTTATATGATAAAGTTTTTGCAGATGTGAGTAAATTAAGGATCTTGAGATAAAGAGATGATCCTAGATTATCCCTGTGATCCCTAAATATTATCATAAGTGTCCTTACATGAGAGAACCAGAGGGAGATTAGACACACAGAGGAGAAGGCAATGTGAGGATGGAGACAGATATTGGAGTGATGTGGCTGTAAGCCAAGGAATGCTGACAGCTGTCCGAATCTGTAAGAGACAAGGAATGGATTCTCCCTCAGAGCTTCTGGAGGAAGTGTGGCTCTGCTAACACCTTAAAACTGATTTCAAACTACTGGCTCCATAACTGTGAGATAATAAAGCCTGCTGTTTCAGACACCAAGTCTGTGGTAATTGGTTACAGCAGCTATAAGATACTAATACAGGTAGTGACTATGTCTTTTCATCCCACACCTTGCATATACCCAAAATGGACTAGGTGTACAATAAATAGTTGTTAAATGAATGAATCCCCTGGAAATCGGTTTTTAAACCTACAGAAAAGAGCACATAGGAAGAGACCCCACAGCACTCTACATTTTTCCTTCTTAGTACTTTTCATAATTATAATCAGAGTAATTTAGGTACACACATTGACTACCGGTCTCCCCTCTAAGTCCGTGATGTTGGGGACTGTGGTGGTAGTAGCCACTGCTGTAACCTCAGAACCTTTTCAGCTTAAGTTATAGAGTAAGTGCTCAGCACACATTTGTTAGATGAATGAGTGTGTGAATGAATTAATGCACCTCCACCAGTGAGTAGATTTTAATCTGCTGCGAAATGAAAACCTGGAATACCGAATATGAGATGCATGTAGACTAAAAGCAGAAGAAAAAAAACACTGGCTGCCAACCAATGTGTGTGCTAATATTATTTAGGCTTTGAACCCTCTGAAATGAAGACCACATGACATATCCTTTGGAAGGAACTTCATGCAGATCCCTGTCCCTGGCTCTGTCTTATGGAAGGAAGGAACTTCATGCAGATCCCTGTCCCTGGCTCTGTCCCTGGAACTACAAACTCAGAAAAGAGTGGCCGCAGCTGGAAGGAACTTCATGCAGATCCCTGTCCCTGGCTCTGTCCCTGGTTGTAATCTTGGGCATGTTCTTGGCCTCTTTCAGTCTCAGTTTCTTAATCTGCAAAAGAGATCCATTAATATCTATCTCACAGGGTTGTTGTGAGGTTTATATAAGATAGCTGTGCTCTTCTTCTCATGATTTTTGACCAGTAGTTTGGTCAGGAGTGTCCTATATCCTTATGCTGCCCCTCTTCCCCAAGACTTTGACCTGCTCAAAATCTAAGGAAATGGAAAGCTTGATTGTCACAGCCCTGTCCTGCCTTTAAATAGCAGTTGAGAGATAATCCTAAGTGGGTAGATGGTCCCTGTTTCCGATGTTTCCTGGGCTCACAGTATAGTCTGCAAAGAGAAGGGAAACAAAATGGGCCTTCCATCGCTTTGCATGATAATGCTGTGTGCCATCTCTGTTTTGGCTGGGACAGCTGTGCCAGTGATGGTTTACATGTTATTGTCTCTGAGAACTGATATTTTCTGTGTGTGTGTGTGTACACGTGTGTGCATGCGTGCTTTTAGACGGCAAGGAAGAACCAGAAAGTCTACATGCATGGTACACTCAGAGGGAGCTCAGGTTTGCTAGGCCAGAACCCAATCAAGATTTCTTTTTTTGCCAAAACCATCAAACTCCTTGTTAATCAAGTCCCTCCAAGTGAGGCAGTTGTACATTTCAGTGTTTGGCACGGAAAGGTGAAACATCATGAGAGGACAGGGCCTTAATGTCTTACTGCACAAGTAGCGTGACTCCTTTCAAATGAGTATTATTAGCTCCCCTTACAAACAGCCTCTTGGGAGGTTGCTAACTTGTGCCTATGGGTTTTGCCTTTCCTCCCCTGCTGAGCATCACACAGTCTTCTCTCCCTCCTCTCAAATTCTCAGAGTGTGTGGATGTGTGTGGTGGGGGGATGGCTCTTAGATTAAATTCATACTTAAAAGAAAGCCTGTGGCTTTGGATATGGTTTGGAGCTGGGGCGTGGGACATTCCCGTCCCTGATTAAGGATAACCTTCTTCTTTTTTGTGAAGCAGTTTTCAGTAGATGAAAAAGGTTGATTTTACTTTCTGAATATATGGTCTTATTTTTTCCACAATATCTCACATTTTGTGAAATATTCCTGTCCCACAGATTTCTCTGAGGGAGAGGAATAAAATCTAGGGGGAATAGGGGGCCTGTTGTGGGGTAGGAGGTGCTTTCAGAGGAAAAGAGGGCAAAGTATGTACCTATGTGGGTACCCACAACTCCCCATGGAGGTTTTTAAATTTTGTATTTTTTCTCTTGGTCTATGATGACAATCAAAGGTTATGCATAGTTTTTAAAAAGTTTATTGAGGTTAAATTGATTGATAATAAATTGAATATATTTGAAGTGTGTAATTTAATTCATATTGACATATGTATACACCTATGAGACTATTATCACCATCGAGATAATATCCATCCACCCCCAAAGTTGACTTGTACTCCTTTGTAATTCACTGCCCCCCACATACCACACCCACCCAAGCAACCACCAATCAGCTTCCTGTCACTATAGATGAGTTTGGATTTTTCTAGAAGTGTATATAAATGGAATCAGACAGCATGTAAGTTTTTGGTCTGGCTCCTTTCCTTAATATAATTATTCTGAGGTACATATATATTGTTGGAGGTAACAACAGCTCACTCTCTCTTTTTTTTTTTTCTGTATGGACATACCACTGTTTGTTTAGCCATTTGCCTGTTGATGGACATTTGAACTGTTTCCAATTGTTGCTTATTACAAATAAGTCTGCATGAGCATTTTTCTATAAGTCTTTGTGTGAATATATGCTGCAATATACAGTCTTAAATGTTACCCCTTCTTGAGGTGACATTTCTTTTAACTGTCCCCAACCTCTGTAAAGCCTGACAAAGCCAGCCAGTCTTCCACGGTGGTGTAGAAGATAAAGGAGAAGGAAGGGGTAATGTGGCTTTCCCCATGTTCACTGCCCACTGGTTCCATGTGGTGACCAGCAGCAGAGTGAAGAGTGGCCTACAGCAGAACTGAAGGTCTCTTAGAGAGCTGGCTACACCAAAGACTTGACTCAGAAACAGCTATGAGGCAAAGTCCCTGTGCCCCAGTGAGACTCATTGGTGGAGATGCACTGGCATTTGGGTGCATGTAAAAGAGGTGAAACCTATTGCAAGCACCCAATATATCTAAGTTCCTTCTGCTGTATTTGCTTCCTTGATAGCTTTGTTTGCAGGTTCTAGGTCATTTTCTTGACAATTGGTGATTATAGGTAAATAACCTCGGGGAAAGGAAGGCATTATTACTCTGTTATTCTTTAAAAACCTTCGGCTATATGTCAACGTTGTGGTATATATCAGTCCTGTGCCTGGGAGGTCCCAAACTGTCCTTCTAATTCCTAAGTCTTCTTTGTGGGGAGAACGTCTATTGTTTCATAGGATGAGCACTGGGCCTATTTTCTTTTTTCCCCCAGATTCATTGAGATATTATTGACACACAATGTGTTAAGTTTGAGGTGTACAAAGTGATGATTTTATACACGTATATATTACAAAATGATTACCACAATACAGTTCATTTAACATCTTCATCCTCTCACATGTTACCATTTTTGCGTGCATGGTGCTAACATTAAATGTCTTCAGCATCCGTTTGAAATAGCTTCTTCAATGGTTGCTGACTTTTGCCTATGAGTTTCCTTCGTCATCAATTTCATAATCCCTCCAAAAGGCTAAGGAACAGTAAAACTCAAGCCAGTGAAGTTTCATTTACATTTCACAAGCACCCAGATATTTGGAAATATCTGAAGGACTGGCTAAATGTGCTCACTTTCATCTAGTTGCTTAGAGCTATCTACACGAAGCTAAGCTTTTGTACAATCCTTTATCGCAGACTGTCAGAATTGCAGGGGCCTTTGCAGGCCATGTTGTCCAACGGTGTCACTTTTAAGAGGAGACAACAGCTCAGAGAGGTGAGGCGCCTTGCCCAGAGTCACAGAGCTTGTTAGTGGCAGGGCTGGCCTATGAACCCAGCCTTCAAGCTCCCAGTCCACTGCTGTCACCATCTCAACTTCCCCCAGCCCTCAGCTCTCATTTAGTTTTTCTGCGCTTAATATGTTTTCCTTGAATTGATTTTTCTCCTCTGCCTCATCCGTTACCTTCAAGGTTATTTTTGGTGCGCTTCTCTGCCTCTTTCATTTTGCAGACTGATTTCCCAGGCTCTGCTGAGGTTGGCAGCACTTCCCACCCCCAGGGTCTTTGGCTTTCATTAATGTAGTGTTCCCTCCCTGCCCCTACTTTATTGTCTTCCTGGGGCCTGTAAAACAGATCATCCCCCAAGACCCTCTAACCCCATCTTCCCTCCCTGCCCCTTCTAGCTTCTAAGATGCTGCTATTTCCAATGATGCACTATCCCCACCCCCTTCAGTCTAGTCCCAGCTTGCAAAATCTATTCATAATGACAACCCTCGGAGCTCATCTTTCAGTGATAATTCAAGGCTGCACCAGC
Source organism: Cynopterus sphinx (assembly GCA_030015415.1). Lineage (NCBI taxonomy): Eukaryota > Metazoa > Chordata > Mammalia > Chiroptera > Pteropodidae > Cynopterus > Cynopterus sphinx. The sequence continues at coordinate 30,920,996 of CM057385.1, read as the reverse complement.
CACTGGGTGGTGACTACTGATACATCTTTCTGATGGCATTTCTTTTCCCTGCTGGTTCTTCATTGTATGGAGATGTGTCTACCTGATGATTCCTTCTCTCTTAACTATGTGATAGGTGGGGCATCTGCCAGGTGCTTGCAGGTAATGGCTGCTAGAGTATGAATAGTTTAAGATTATGTGTGGAGATGAAAAGAGAGATGGACTGAGCATCATTTCAAACACCAGGGGTCTAGTTCCAGACCCTGGAGTATCATAAAAAAAAGAATGGCCCAGCTCTATCATTGAGTGACTCTGTGAAATAGGTAAGTTTCCTCACCTGTAAAATGAGGATGCGGGTCAACCATTTGCAGTCTTAAAGGAGTATTAAATGTGGCAAAGGGTCCACACTACTTAGCTCAGAGGCAGATAGTTTCGAAGTCAGAAGGGGATGGGTTCAAATCCTGGGCTCTCTGAGTAGTTGCTGTCATTCTCTGGTAATTTCAATAATCTCCGTAAGTTTCCATTTACTTAATTGTAATGTGGGGGGAATGGGACGAAACCTAATACATTGGTTTTGACAATAAATACACAAAAATAGGTGAAGAACTTAGTGCGGTGCCTTTCACGAAGTGAATGCTCAGTAAATGTTAGCCATTTTTAAGTGTTCACTAAATGCTACTTTCTTTTCTCTTTTAAATTTAGCCCTTAATATTTTTTAAGAAAAAATAAATGGAGCACATCCTGAGCATCCTGTGAACTTTGAGAAGTTTGTGAATTAAGCATTCAGTAAATACTTTTTTATATATGGAGAGTATTTACTGGGAGTATACTCTGCAGGGAGAAATACAAAACTCTATGGAGCTCAAAACCCAACTGAGTGGCAAGCAACTAGGCAAATAATTTCAAAATAATTTGTTACCAGAGCCAAAACAATAAATTGAAAATTGAAAAGCCACTTCAACAATTCAATTCTACATCCATTTATTAAACACTTACTAAAGGCCAGATATGAAGATTAACAAGATCTGACCTCCAGGAGCTTATAGTCTGTAGTACTATTATTAATATGTCTGTGATGGTAATGATGATGGCAGTGGCAACACCTCAATAATGATAATAACTAAGATGTAAAAAGAGCGTATAATAAGATGGGTACTGGCTAAGAGCTTTGCATAAGTTATCTTATTAAATTCTCATAAGAACCCTTTAAGGCAAGTAATTTTATTCTCTCATGAGCAAAGACAAGAAAGCTCAGAGATAATAATTTGCTCAATACCACACAGCTCCTAGATAGCAGGGTTGGATCTCAAACTCAGGTCTGCTTGGTGTCAAAGATTTTGCACCCAACCACCAGGCCTAGCTCTTCCATGGCCAATTGTAATGGAGGAAAGAGTCACATAAACGCTGTGAAAGAGGACAAAGTGTGATGGGGGAGGGGATGGGAGCACCCTGATTCTGATCTGGGTGATTATTGAAGTCTTCATAGCTGAGGTGTCTTTGGGGTTAGGTCTTAAAGAATAAGTAGATCAATGGTGGAGGATGGAGTAGAAGGGGATTCTAGATGAAGGAAATAGCCTGGCCAATACAAAGAGGCCTCAGAATTCTGGTGTGGTTGGGGATATGAAGCAGGGTGGCATGGTAGGAGGGAGGGTTCTGAGTAAAGCAGAGATGAGTGTAGCTGGCAGGGGTTCTTTGGAGGTTGAGCTTGTAAGATACAGCATGAACGCTAGAAAGTCTCATGTTACTGGTTTTACTCTGTCAACTTAAGTAAATTATTCCAGAATCTATAGGGAAAGATAGTTTTTCATTTTGACTGTTGGAGCTTTCTCACATGTATGACCTGAGAACCAGGAGAATTGGGTTTTATTGAAATGCTAAAACCATAACGGGGTTTGAAGTTGAATCCTCTACTCCCACCCCAGTTTGAATCCCATTGTTATCACTTCTTGCCGATAGGACTTTGGGCATGTTAGTCAACACTCCTGAGCCTCAGTCTTTCCCTGCACAAAACGGGATTGTTGGGCGACTTGAAGAGATTAAAGTGTTTAGAACAGTGCCTGGTACAAAAACAAGTACTCATAAAATAGCATTAGCATGATTGGTCATGGGGCAGCTACTGATTGGCTGTGTGGCTTTCTCTGAGTCTCGAAATCCTTTTCCATTCATGAAGAGATTGAATAATATTAGTTCTACGATCCCTTCCAGTCTAAAATCATTTCATTCCAAATGGCTCCGTTGGTAAAGTTTAAAAATATAACAACTTTAGAGCTCTCCTTTCCTGATAAAATGAAGAACTGGAATAATTCAGGAGCGCTCATCTGTACTGCACAGGAGTTCTGTCCAACTGAGCCTTCTCAGAGCTGAGAGTATTTGCAAGACCGATGGCCTCATCACTGTTCAGCCTCCATGTTGTGAATGGAGAAAGACAAAACCTTATTGGACAACTGAAACAATCTGCTAATTCTAGCGACCTCATTAACTTAGTTTTTTGTTGGTTTGAGTGTCTTTTGACCACTTGGGGGCCCTACCATTATTCAAGCATGTTGATCAAGACACAGTCTCTTGCCTGCATGGCTGGCTGAAGGGTGATCACCTGTGAGTGATGCATTGCCTGCTCCCTGACCACGTCCCCACTGGGCTGCGCTCCCATTCAGTAATGTGCCACAAGAGGCTGCCTCCCAGGAGACGCACACAGGATCAATGTATCTAATTCATCTAGTGGCTATTTAGCTCATTAAACAGCAATAGCTTCAAATAGAAAAATGAAACTCTGCACAACATTAGAGCTAAATATGCTTCCTTCCTTTGTCTTAGTTTTATTTTCTGGAGGGAAATGCGAGAAGCTCTGCATACCAAGAGGCTCATTGCTAGAGCAGGAGCGAGACGCTGAAAGCATCGAGGCAGAGAGATAAAAGGAGATTGGCTCCAAGCAACATCCTCCTTGCAGGAAGTGAGTGGTGATGAATCCGTATTTCTACATAATAAGCTGTTCTGTGGGGGCCGGAGAGTCACTTCATCAGTGCAGGGGAAGAGTGTTAAGCAGGGCTGGCTGTGCTTGTGGGGATGAGGTCACCGTCCCTGCTAATCTCAGGGGCAGCAGCTGGCCGGCCAGCTTGGTCGCTCCAGGCCATTTCCATCTGCCCTTTCAGCCTGGGCCAAGACTGCAATGTGGGCTGACATCTGGGAAGTGACTATTTTTGTTGAATGAAACTTCTTTAGAGTGATAAGGGTATTAGGTGGTACCAAGTTCATTTAGTCCTTGGTTTGTGGTTAGATGCTTTATGATCCCAAATCTTCTGTGGAATGTGAAAGGATTTTTCCAAAATCCCGGGCTTTTTACTATATTCCACAGTCTTACTCAGATTTCCGTGGTTGAGAGCTTAGCTAATAGCTTATACGTTCTTGTAGACTATTCTTTTTTGTTTGCCTCCAACATAATCTATTTCTCACTTTATTCTGTGCACATGTCCCGACTTCTTTAGGAAAACTACCTCCCCATAGCGTTAGCCATGGGTATTGACCCCACTGTCAACTCTAGGGGTGAGCCTGGGTCAGCTTGAGTGAATCACTATGTCTTGTCCCCAGGCATGTGACAGTTTGGGCACTGGTACATGAGGCACCGGAGGGGTTGGGGGTGGTGACCTACCGTTCATCTGTCCAGGAGCTAGCAGAAGTGGAGTCCTTGTCCTTTTCCTAGATGGTGTGCTATGAGGCTACATGGTTGGAACTAGTGTGGCCCTTTTGGCTTCCTTGACAAGGGGCATGCTGAGGGTGACCCTGGCAGGCAAATGAGGCCAGATTGAAGAAAATCAAGGCTGCCTCTCTGATGAAAATGTGAGTCTTTAGAAGAAACAACAAATGAAGCCAGAACTGTTTCTGGATTCTTCAATTATGTTAGCCGATTACTTTGTTTTACTTTGGTTTTCCACTTAGTTGAAAAAAGAATTTGGAAATAGATAGTCTTGTTAACTATGGAAGCAAGGAAAGCCAAATACACTTAATTTGGTTTCATCAGCCAAGTCTATTCCTTTCTGTTTCAACACTGCAGATTCTGTGAGAGCTAATATTTGTGGACATTATGTGCCAGATACTAACTTACGTGTGATGACTTGTTTAAACCCTTAAATGGCCCAATGAGGTGTGTACTATTATTGATTCCATTTTACAGCTGAAGAAACTGAGTAATTTGCCTAAGGTCACAGGATCAGTGAGTGGCAGAGCCATGATTTAATTTGATATCAAACTTCTCATATCCCCTACAATTCGAGTATTCTATGACTCTATAATTTCCAGAAACAGAGCCAATGACTTTTCCCACTGGGAACTATCAACCATCTAGCCAATTTCATCACCAAGATTTCTCAGCTTTTCTCAATTTCATCTCCTTTGCCCAAATCGTCTGTTGTGTTCTTAAATCATCTTGTCTCCTCCTCTAAGTCTGACACTCTGATTTCTGTAACATATATCTCCATAGTGCTGTATTATAATGTAACCAACCCACTTCCACCTGCCCTCAGTATGTGCTTTTCCTGAAAAGTCCCAAATGCAAGTTCTACAGCCTGACGCAGCACTTACTGGGATCAGATTCTTTGAAAATGAACACTTAACACTCTCCCAGGTTTAGGTCCACATGTTAAAATCTCCTTTAGCTTGTGGCACACTGGTTTTGCCCAGGTCCTGGGAGAAGTGGGGAGTTATGGAATGTTTGCTCATTGCTCCTGTCTATCCTCTGTCAATTCCAAATTCCAGGTACAGTCTTAACCACATAAATAACCACTCTCCCACTGCCCCAGTCAGGGAGATTTCCAGAGTCTCACATTCAGTCTTGGCACATTGTGATATTCCCCAGAGTGCTGCTTCTTGGTGCTGCTCAAGTTCTCTTTGCTATGACACACCCTTTAGGCAACGCAGAGAAAAGGATTTGAGTTAGATTCTGCTTGGCATGATCAGGGGCACTAAGAGAGTAATGAAAAAGGGCAAACATTGGGAAGTAGTGGAAAAATTATTCATAGCATCATACCTCTGAGAGTTGACTGATACCCAAGTTTTCCAAATGCTCACCATCCTCTAGAATTTATTGTCAAACACATGAGAACGTGTGTGAGTGTGTGTATGTGTGTATCCCATACCCGAGCCATCTTGTCTCTTACCTATCCCATCCATATCTAGCAGTCATGGGTTTATCTGTTTGAATAAACACATACACACGATTGTACATTAGAGGATAACTTTTATAAATCACACTAGAAAACGTTCAGATCCCTGACTGTACCATTATACCCCAGTTCCATTCACTCATAGGTTGAATAGTGTATTGATCTGCCCATTCATCTAACAAAACCTTATTGAACACCTACATGTACAACTGTGTAAGGTATTGAGGATGTAAAGATAACAAATGTATATATTTTTGCCCCTAGAGCTCATGCTTTAGTGGAAGGGAGACAAGCAGAGCATTTCACTTCATTTAGGTGAACATTTTAACAGAGTTAACCACAGGGTATCATAAGAGCACAGAAGAAGGATCAGGCTTTGGGAGTCAGAAAAGCCTTCCTAGCAAAGGTGACAATTAGGATCAACAGCTGAGAATCACTGTGGCAAATAGTACTAATTACCTCCCAGTATCTGCCCTCTCCTTCCTTCTGGTAATAGATCCTACCAGGCTTTAACTGGGCACAGTGGAAAAGGATCATTTCCAACCCCTACCATCTTGGTGGAGCCACGGGACTAAATTATAGTCAATAGGATATGAGTGAAAGAGATGTATATAGTTTGGTTATGAACTTTAAAAGGGTATCTTGCTCTCTGCTTCCACTTTCCACTCTCCTTGAGATGGAAATGGAATAAGGTAGCAGTGACCTAACTCTGACCATATGGATAATGACCTAGTAGATGACACAACAATAACATAGAAAGAAATAGAGTCCTTGGATGACTCTATGGAGCAGAATCACCCACCAAACATGGACCCCCACTGCAGCCACTGTCTGCAGGCACCCCTTTATAACAGCCTCTTAACTTAAAATAACCAACCACCTGCATGGTCAGCTCTGCACAAGAAGTTTAGCCTGATTAGATATTTAAATGTCTCTTCCCCTTTGGTAAGCATGATCTGCAAATAGTTTGTGGTTAGGATGCTTTGACAGGACCTGAAGATGAATAAAACACTGGATTTAGGTGAGAGTATTGAGCCGTAGACACACTGAGCACCCGCATCACATACAGCCAGTATTCCCTACTAGTCCTTCTAACAGCTCTGTACTCTGCTGGACATGGAGTGGTTTGAAAGGATGAGACAGGTAATACGAGCCTAGAAATACTTCCTAGCCTGTGATTTGGGCTACCTCTGACTCCTACCTATTTTCTGTTCCCTCTTTCCCTTGGGCCTGCTACGGCTCTTTGTAATAAAGATCTTGAACTTATTCAATTCGAAGATGGATTCCTGCTATATCTGAGATTTCCTAAGATATAGTAGGCTTGAAGTTGTCTTCCACCCAGTCTTCTTGAATTAAAACCCCAGGTCCAACTGCATGTGCCTTCGGTTCATATCCCTAGAACCTGTCACTGGACCTGGTCTGTACTATCAACCTCAGTCCTCTTGTTCAAATTGGACCAACTTATTGCACTGGGTCAGTTTTGATCCATATCTATGTATGTGCATTGGTTCCTGCACAGTGCCCTGATGCCACCATCACACAGAGGAAGTTTCTGGAATGTTTTATGCTTTATAGTTAGAGATATATAACCATTTTAATACATCATGATCATTCTTTCTTCTACCTAGCCCTATGACTAAGACTACCCCCCAAAACTACTGTTCAGACTAAATATTGGCAAATAAAGAATGCCAAGGGCAAAGAGATAACTCACTATCCTCAAATATTTCCATTTGCTGTCAGTCAAGGAATAAGAGGCAATTTGATGCCTTTCTCTCAGAATCTATCTACAGGCAACTGGACATATATATGTTAGAGTCTCCAGTGGGTTTTCTACTCCATGAAATTTGTCTCTATGAGCTCTAGCCCTTTTGGACCAAAAAAGAGACTATTGCAGGATGTGTGAGACAACAATGACAGACTCAGATACCTGGTCTAGGATTTTTGTCTCTAAGCCCTGGATGGCCTGGATCCCCCATCTCAATGGCGTACGCTCTCTGTCTCTGTCTCTCAGTCTCCGTCTCTCTTTCTCTCTCTTTTTCTCCTCCCTCTCACTTCCCTTCCTTCCTCCTCTGTCTCTCACTGTCTCTCTCGGATGTTCTCCCTGTTCTGGTGCATGCGTTTATGATACCATTGCTCACACTGAATAGTCATGATTGCAATATGCCTCTTTCCCCTTTAAGGTGCATCTTCTTGTCTCCAGAAACGACACAACACTTGCCACATGGGAAGACTTTATAAGACGAATGAATCCTCAGAAAGCACAGTTGACGGACACACTAGTTACAGGCCCTTCTGAGAAGCTCTGAAGACCAGATCACAGAACAGCCCAGTTCTGAAATTCTGGATACATCTGACATTCCATCCTTGGCCTTCATGGGCCACACCCCAGTGTGTGCTACCAAATGTCCTATTTCCTGTTGAGGCTCTTTTTCCCAGCCTCATGATTCCTGGCTCTGAAGCTTGTTTTCCATTCAGTGACACCTGCCTTTCTCTTCCGTATCCTTTAAATTTGAAACAGGTCCTTAGATTCTGATAGTTCTTGATTCTGATTGCTCGTTGGCTTCTGGTATCTTAGGTGAGGCACTCTCCATTTCTGTCCAGATTCTATCTCTCATCCCAGGCCCCTTTGGGGTAGTGGGGCAGGTATCTAGATATTATAGTATTTGATTCCAAATGGGAAGCAACTTCTTACCAACATTTGGGGAAGATCTTTGAAAAAGAAATTTCAATGAAAACAACCTCATCCTTGATTCCACACTCCTCAATGACTCTATTCATGCCCTTTCTTCCTTTCTTTTTCCTTTTCTAAATGTTTTTATAATATTAGCAGGTAAGTGCCTAAAAATTAACTCTCCTACTGGGCTCATTACCTGGAGCTTCACACTGAAACTTCAGATAACCCCCTATTCTCCAAGCATTTGGACAAAGCTCAAGATTGCATCTCTAGACCCCCTGAATTACCAGATTCCCTGACTCAGGACTTTGCTCAGTTCAGAAGTACCAACAAGGTACTTTTTCTGCTTAGGAAGAAACTTCTCCCTTTAAATGTTTTGTTTGCCTTCAAGTCCATTTGAATACAAAGATACAATAGAATTCCATTAAAATGATGTCTGGGGCATGAGACACTAGGATAAAAGACAGGAAATTGCCCTATTCTTTATGCAGTGCTTCACTTGGAGCTGACAGTTCCTGGATAACTCCTGGAAGCAGACTGTTAAGAAAATAAGTGGGCCACATTTCATGCAGGCTTCCAGCCTCCCCTGGCTGTTTTTATTAGGAGCACAGAGCTTGTTAGAGCAATAATATACCTGGTCTGTTTATAGTACTTTCCCCCACATGCTGAATTATCATAATTGTTCAACAGGAAAATTGTTTCTTGGATGAACATGTAAATTCTTAAGTCACTTCTGAAAAGGTAGTAATGAGGGATCTTTGAGTGTGGGCTTTAGTGATAAGTAAGCTTATAAGTTCCAGAGCTAGAAAGGTCTGACCTCTCACTTGAAATATAAATGATCTGGGACCCAGAGAGGGGAAGAGATGAAAGCTCAGCCAGACGAATGCCCACAGGAAGTGGTGGCAGAGGCAGGACCGGAACTTGAACTCCTGACTCTGGTCCCACACTATCCCCCATCTGTTGTGCCTGACTTACGTGGGGATGTGTAGAAAGGTTCTACACCAGTGTTCTTGTTGCTGTTAGAGTTAAATCTTAAAGATTGTAAGGACCAGCCAAATTATCCTTCGGCTGAAGCCAAAGAGAATGTAGTCAGACTTGTAAAAGAATTTTTTGAGAATTAGGCCATTGAGATTCTGGGTTTAAAATAATATTTACAAATAAGGATGAATTTGGAAAGGATTATCAAAGTGATAAAACAGATGGAGAATGGTAACATGAGGGGCATCTTCCCAGAAGTATTTAAAGGTGAGAAAACCATGAACTATTTTGGAGCAGGTCAAATACCCTAAAAGGTGGGAAGAGTAGACCAGAGAGCTGGGCAGGTCTTGTCCACGATTATGATTCTGGGCTTATCAAATGGCTCTTCCTCAGTTCTCAGGACTGATGACACAAGGGTATGCCTTCCTTTTTTTTTTTTTTTTTTTTTGTTAGGGATAAAGAGACTGTGTTCTGGAGAACCAGAGATGCTAATTAGTAGCTATTAATTTCTTTCCTGCCCCAGCCAGGGTAGATTCTGAGCTTCCAGAATATTATTGGACAAGGAAATGAATAAATCAGTGATCCAAGTAATGTAGGGAAGAGGCAAGAGAATTAAAATGTTAATCAAGCCACAGTTAGAGATTGCAATATGCTGATCAGCTCTGCAGCCAGGCCAAAAGGACACCTTCAGAATGAAGAAAAATTTCTGCTGGGATTGCTAACAACTCAGTCCCTACACCCATGAAGGGGAAACAGGAACCAAGAGTCACTCCTTATAGCTAAAACCATGGGGAAACCTATGGATTAAAGGTTGGGAATTGCCCTCAGGCCTTTCACTCTACATATTCTTACCTTTTCACCACTACATACTCTTCCCCTTCCTCACTGTATGTTCATATCAAAGGAAATGGGTTAACAAAGTCTTTTAAACTATAACTCACAGGAACTAAAGAATGGTATATAAACTGGACTCCCTGAACACTCAGCCCTCTCTCTCACCGCCTTTCCAGCCTCTCACTCACTCTTTCTCTTGGTATTCTTTACTCTGTCCTTCTCAGTGCCTTTACTCTCACTGTCCTCATCTCTCTATTGTCTCTGTCACTCTCTGCCTCTGAGAGGAGATGGCACTCTCGTCTGTGGAGTGTTACCCCTTTTCTAATAAACTTTCCTTTTGACCCTATCGTGTGTGTGGTGAATTCTTTATACACTCTCTTCTCTCCGTGCTGAGCTTGGTCGCTCCCCACCAACTTGAGGAAATTTGTCTTGTCCTGCATCACAAAAGCAGTTGAAGAAAGAGATGATAGTGGTGGTTGGAAAGGCAAGACCATCTCATATTCTCCCCTCTGTATACCAAATGGCAAAACATTATAAAAATTAACTGACCCAGTGATTGATGCAGGACAGGGCAAATTTCCCCAAGTACACGGGGAAACCAGCGCCTACCCAGAGAAAAGAAGAAGGTCCTTTGGTGGAGAGTGTCAAAAGAATTCAACACACATGCCAAAGTCAGAGTTAAAAAGAAGTTTATTAGCAGAATAGTAACACTCCACAGAGTGTAGTCTCTTCTCAAAAGCAGAGAGTAAGAGAGACAGTGAGAGACAGAGGAAAAGCACTGAGACGGACCCTAAGAGTTCAGGGAATTCAGTTTATATATTATTCTTTAGTTACCGTTTCCTTTGGTACGGACATACAGTGAGGAAGGGGAAGAGTATGTAACATGACAAGGTAAGAATATGTAGAGTGAAAGGCCTGATGGCAATTCCCAGTCTTTAATCCATAGGTTTCCCACGGTTTTAGCCATTGGGAATGATTCTGTTGGTTTCTGGTTCCCCTTCACAGGTGTGGGGGATGGGTTGTTAGCAATCTCAGTAGAAATCTTCCTTTGTTCTGCAGGTTTCCTCTTGGCCTGGCTGCAGGACTGATCAGCATATTGCAGTCTCTAACTGGCTTGATTAACATTTTAATTCTCTTGCCTCCTCCCTAAATTAGGATGAAGATTCCTAGATTAATTTTTCTGGTACTGAAGTTAGCTTCTTTGAACATAAACATATGTTGTTTTGGTTCCTTTGATTTGAAAACCCTTTAACCATGTTACATACTTCTAAAACAGGATTTATGAAACAGAAACATCTTTTCTCTCTGCTTCAAAAACAACAACAACAACAATAATAAAATAAGATATATTTTCTAGGGTGCTTTGTAATTATGATGTAACTTTATATTTATCATTTCATTTAATCCTCACAGCGCATTATAATGTAAATTATGTATATATTTTTTCATTTTAACTTATAAAGAAACTGAGAATAAAAAATACCCCACTTTTCAAGGTCACAGCCAGTAAAAGTCAAAGGCAGGTCTCAAGACAACGTTTTCTGGTTGTCCACCCATTGCCTGAGCTGAGAGAGTGAGTGTCTCTTGACTCCTTCTCAGGGCATGGCCAACAGCAGGCTCAGGAGTCTGCTAGAAACATGGGCACTGCAGACTGGAGAACAAGGGGTGCTGGTCCTAAGTAAAAAGTTGGTGAGTAGGAAAGGAGGCCAGAACAGTGGAGGTAGAAGAGCCTGGTGGGAGGCCTGTACACCAGGGAAGGGAGACAGTCAACAGTCAGTGTTGGTGTCTAAATGGGAGTGAAAAGTTGGCCGGCTGCCTCTGGCATTGCTAACCCAGAAGGGCCTGAATTATGGGCAGAGTCTGGCAGAAGGAAGCTCTTGGCTGGAGTAAGATTCAGAGGCAGGTGCTTATAGATGGCCTGAGTGGCTTAGAGCCAGACCATCAACCATAAGTTTGGTTCTTAAACCAACTTAAAAGGCTCTAAACTAATGATTCCAAACCAGCCATAGATCGACTGCAGTGTAGGGAGTAGGATCCAGCCTCAGGGGTCACAGAGTGGGGTAGACAAGGTATAGCATATGGGCCTAGACCAAGCCAGCTGGGGGTCAGGGCAGGCAGTCAGACCACACGAAAGGGCAGAGACCCATTTAGGGGTTGGGGCAGAAGGAAGTTTCCAACCTGGCCTGTGCAGCTGAGCCTAAGAGCCTGCAGGTCCCCCCGCACATCAGATGGTCATAAGGTTCTTCCCAGCCCCACCCTCTGAGTTTCCAGTCAACCTCAGAGCTGCAGGAAGAGGACATGGGGGTACAGGCAAGAACTATAGCTGGAATTGTGTCATGAGTCATCTGTGAGTGGCCCCTCTAGGGCAGCTGAGAGAGCAGTGGACATAATGAGCAATGGAGATGGGGTAGTGGAGAGTCATGGGTGTGGCCTCTCGATTCTCACTCATTAGCTGTGGGTTTGAACAAAGCATGTGATCTCACTGAACAATATTGCTATGGGACATCATTTGTAAAATTCTTAACCTTTTAGCAGGAAATGATATGGGACATCTCTTGCAGAGTTCTTAATCTTTTTAGTAAACCTAGTTAAGTTTTCTTCCCTCCTTTCTTTGGGATAAAGGTCCTCTCCCTCAAATCCAGATAATTACCCTGAAATTGGTGACTCAGGTCCTCTGGCTTTTGATAAAGATCATTGGTCCATCATATGCAGAAAATGGGGCTTTAGCCCAGGCAAGGCCCTTAGAGTCCAAGAAGAGTGGGGACAATTAGCCCAAAGTTTTTTTTTCCCTTTAAGAAATGTATTAACCAAGCCTATTTTCCCTTACTCGCTTAACAGGCAAATCAATAATAAAAATTAATAGATATGTGATTTAAATAACAAGTTTGTATCTTCTTTTCCTTGTCTAGGGACTAAGGTAGCATTTCCGCGGGATACCCAAGAACCCATTCTAACTGAGGCAGAAAAGGAAAGAGCTCCATGAAAACCCAAAGGGCAGGGATGATGACCCTTCTCAGCAGGAAGCAAATACAGAAGAAGAGACCTGTCCCTCAACATCCATATTAATAATAAGGGAGTTCATGGCTCTTAGAAAGGGTTACGGAGGAAAGTTAGTTAGGGGATTTCGGGTCTGCCTGCAAAGACACTGAGGTCATCCTATTCTAGAAGGAGTCCACCCTAGCTTGCCCACAATTAAGCAAGCCAGAAGGCATTTGGGGGCTAAAAGTAACTCATACAAGGGAACAAGTAAGCAGAAAATTAGGTATTCATTTAAGCCAGCCACATGTACCTGTGCAGTGAAGACTCCAATGACCTTCAACTCACCTGAGCTTTATTATACCATCGTTATAATACGATGTATATGCCCAGAGGTTCATTAATATCATTATAACAGACTGAATTCTGGAAACGAACATGCACAGAAGGCAAATGATGAATCACTGAGTCCTGTCAGTCTTAATTATCAATCAAGGAAGCCCACCCCTTTAAGAAAATAAGAATAAAAACCCCAAGGTCTTTGTTACCAGGCCTTTTGAGCCACACCTCTCTTGTTCAGGCCTGCTTCCATGCCTGGAAGTATACTCTCCCTCCTAATAAAGCTTTTCTTTTCTGCTGTATATCAGTGTCTCGCTCAATTCTTTGTTCGAGACATCAAGAACCTGGACAATGTGCCAGGAGAGGATCCCCATTCTCTGGTAATAATATGGTGATAATAGTGCCCATCCTTCCTTTCAGGATTAGGTGAAGCAACTGACCTGATACCATAAAAGTAGGCAAGGAAGCCCTTCTTCCTTTATTAAGGAAACATAGTCAGCTCCCTACTTCCTTTCTCCATCCAAGTCTACTTAACTTGGATGGAGAAAGGAAAATTTGGATTTTTCAACATTTTTAATGAAGTAGCTAAGGTGTTATGTGTCTGGCACTGTGCTAAGTGTTGCAGGAAAACAAGAATGCCCAAAAGTTTCAGCTCTGAAGTTAAGGACAGGAGCTAACATCTAGTCAGGGAGACACGTGCACAACGAGTTCTAATGCACAATGCAAGGTAGAGTGGAATAGCAGCTGAAAGGGAGTATACCCATGGAGTGGCTGCAGGGGTTCAGAGCCAGGAACAATTCACTTTGACCAGGGAGGTTCAAAAAGGGACTCATGGAGCAGCTGGGGTCTGAGCAAGACTGTGGAGGAGAACTATAATTGATACTAACAGCAAAATCCAGCCAAAAGACCATCAACCATGGGTTTGGGTCTTAAACGAAAGTATAAATCTCTAAACTGACGCTTCCGAACTGAGATTATACATCTGAAACACGCAGGAATCAATAAATAATTTACAAATGATAAGATCCCTTTCAGATACCCCCATTTCAGGAGCCTGGGGAGTGGGCCTGGGTATTTGTATATTGAAGAAGCCCTCATCATTTCAGGTGAATCTGATAAGCATATTTGGTTAAGAGCCAATGTCCCCAAACCAGTCCCAAGCTTTAGCATGTTTAAATATCTCCTGCAGATCTTATTAAAATACAGATCCCTGGGCCCTTCCCTGAAAGATTCTGATGCAGGGGGTCTGGAATGAGGCTTGTGATTCTGCATTTTCCACACACGCTTGGCTGATGCTGGTGCTGCGGTCTGTGGACCACACTCTGAATAGCAGGGCTCCAAACCATGAGCTGGCCCTTTGGTTCTTATTTAGATGGTGGGGCCCAGAGTCAAGAGGGCCCTTTAATCAGGAAATGACTTTGAAAGCAAGTGCATGCTTCTCATCCTGAGCCTTTAAGAAGTCACACACACCCAATTACCTTGAAACAACCTGCCTATCAAATGAAATAAGGAAACCCTAGAGGGATTCACAGCACCCATCTGTGATTTCTGTTTGCTTCCCTTCCTCCAGTGTCCCTCTGGCCCCTATTTCTCACATTCTTATGTTCCTATTTTAACACCTGATCTGTAGAACCCTCCTGGACCTTGTACATCCTGCCTCTGCCCAGGGATTTCAGGAATATGTTCTGGATCTTTTTATGGCTGGTCCACCAGAAGCTCAACCAAGAGACAATTTGTTTGCACCAGCCTGGTTGGCTCAGAGAATGTCTGAGGGCTGAGTGTGCTCCGCATGCCTTCTTTCTGATACTCTAGAAAGTCTGATACAATGAATTCAGGTCACATTTGTCTTTTACATGTTTTTGATCAGCTTCATTTTAGAAAAACATTGCAACCATTAGTGTGAGAGACCTCTTCAAAAACCGTTTTTGAGTTAGGAGAAATTACCTGGACAGGATCATTGCACTAGCTGACCGCCTCTGGGATTTGGGCATTTGAACAAGTAAGCTGTTGATAGATGACACCCACCTTTTAGAAACTCGGAAAAATAGGGTTTGCATTGTGGCTTCTCGTTAATGCAGTGGATCTTGGCTGGTCCCCCACTTTTGGCGCTGAGGAAAAGTCTTAATCTCACCAGAGTTGCCTTTCAGAGGCAACATCCACGTTCATTTCAATAAAATTATACAGACAGTTTTTGTTGTTGTTAAAAATTTCTCTCCCTTTTATTTTTATTTATTTATTTTTAAAAATCAAGTCCTTTGTGCTGGGCAGAGTACTAGATAAGAGGCTGGAAATGAGATAAATTAAATTGGATCGCCTGTACTCAAATCGCTTGGTAGAAGAGACATGCACCGCACTTAGTCGAGTCTACAACACTGTGTGTTGTTAGAGAGATACCCAGTATGGAAAAGGGAATGTTCTTTTGTGGCTTAACGAAACAAGGAAGCTTTATGGAAAGAGCAGCTGCCTTTTCTCACAGGAATGGTCAGGCTCTGAGAGGATAACCATATCTGAATATAACACAAGAAACATATGGTATCTAAGAGGACATGCATGTATTACATCTCTAGATAACCACAATAAAGATTTGATAATACTAATTATAGCAACAGCAAATGTCTTTTGAACACTTTATGCCAAGAACTGTGTTAAATGATAACTTATATGCATTACCCAGTTTAATGAAATCTTTCCAACCAGCCTACGAAAGTGATAGGATTTTCCCATTTTCCAGATGAGTAGACAGAGGTTTCCAGAGATTGGGTAACTTGCTCAGGGTCTTACCATGCTGGAATTTGAACCTAGAAATTTAAGCCAGTGCCTATTCGTTGGTCTTACTTGTTGAATACATGCAGTGCACCGGGCACTTTGTGTAAGCCATCTTTTTCATCTTTAAAACAACCCTGGAAAGCAGGTAGTACAGTGTTCTTTTGCAGGGGAGGATGCACCTGCCAAGAGGTGGGTTTTGAGAGTTTAGACCGTTGTTAAGTGGAAGGACTGGGATTAGAAACCGGTCTGTCTGAGTGCCAACAGCCATCTTCTTTTGACTTTGCCAGCTTCTGACCCTTTCACTGAATCCTTGAATTAATTTCTTAACCCAAAAGGTAGCAGTAAACGTAGGTGTTACAGACAAGTTGCTTGGGGTGAGCCACTTTTTTACTGAAATGATTGTTCCATGTTTGCTTAGGGCTGGAAGTGCAAATGACATGAATGCTTGCCTGGAGAAGAAAAGAAACAAGGAAAATGGGGTTTGGAGGGGCCAAGAAACAGGTGAGATGTTGAAGTCAGTTGGTAAATGACAAGAGATAGGTTTCACGAGGTGGTGGGTAAGCTGTAGGCAGCCTGGGGCTCTGGAGTCCAGCAATCCTGGGTTCTAATCCTGAGGGACCTTGGCCCAGTTGCCTCAGTTTTCCCAACTGTAGAATGGGAACACTGATACGTTCCTTGTAGAGAGATGCGGTGAAGAATACATGAGCCAGTTTGGAACACAGAGTCCAGCCCATGGGTGTGCAATAATCAGTAAATACCTTCTTGCTGCCTTGTTTACTTTGGCTCCTGCTGATCTGATCATGCTATTGAGAAAAAGAGGTTCATTACTTGAGCAGACAGGATCTGATTTCAGTAGGGAGGCCCTGGGGCATGGACTGGCATGGGGGACTCTGGCATAACATCCATCTGTTTGGTTCTTTCTCCAGGCCAAAATGCTGGTTTCAGAAGCCTTCATCCAAGCACTAATTCTACCTAATTGGTTTGAAAAGCACAGGGTGGATAAACATCCTGTCCGTAATAATGCCAGTGACATTTATGCCTGAGATGAAGGATGCAGGAAGAATGGAAATCAGACTCCAGGTACCCTGCCATGAATGACAGCTCAGACAAGGCACCCCCTGAGTCAGAAAATGCCAGCCTCTGGGGACGTGGACCTGGGGAGGGGGTGCTACAGGCAGGGGGGAATGCTACGTGAGCCTTCTGGACACTTAATGAAGCGCATGTAGGCTCACTTAGGAAGGAGATCAGATTTTCCATGACATGGAGAAGTGGAAAGAACACCAAGCCACTCTGCCGGGCAAATTACTTAACCTCTCTGAACTTCTGGTTTCTGCCTGTGAGATAAACACCATGATGTTTTGGGCACAAAATGAAAGAAAAAAAAGAAGAACCTAGTACCCTTCCCGCCAAGCTGCCAGAGCTCCAGAAATGTTAATTTTTTTCTCTTTTCATATTTTTTCTTTCTCCTGGAATCACCTTTTTCTTTGCACAAAGAGCCCAAGACCTGCATGTGCCCTATTCACAAACCCGGGAGTACACCCCATCCATCCATTCATTCACTAATACCATTTTCTCCTTCATTCAAAAAAGTTACCAAAAAAGTGCCAGCTCCTAGCAAAGGAGCTGCATGCAAAAACCAATTAGGCCTCTTCCCTGCTCTTGAGTTGGTCAGAGGCTTGGAGGACAGACCGTTGCACTATGTCCCCAACAAGAAACAGATATAAAGGAATGAATTGTTAAAGGAGTGAATGCAGCCACCAGCAGCATGGCTGTCCTCACCTCCAGGGCCGATGGGGAAGGAAGGTTAATGGACCCCGAAACCCAGCAGGTGAGAGTTGTGCACAGCAGCCCATCTTGAGAGGAGCAGTGGCCTTCTGTCAAGGGACACAGGCAGCCCAAAGTAACCTCTCAGGAAAGGAGCCCAACCCATGGGCTTGTCTTGTGTTCACCATTAGCTGACACAGACAGAAACTCAAGGGCAACAAAATCGCTGACTTGGTCCGCAGTGGTTCGCCTGCCAGGGTGGAGAGCAAGGCCGAGAGCAAGGCTAAGAAGGCTGGGGAGTGGCACAGGATGGGGCAAGTGAAAGGTGACCAGCACAGGCAATGCAGCTGATTACAAGGGGCTGTGATCTGGAATGGTCAATGAGCCCTAGAAGGGAGTGATCGATTAATTCCCACTGTTCCTTTTAACTTCATCACAGCCCTCTTCATTTCTGAGTTCATAGGGAGAAAGGGGTAGGTGGGCACTTGATCTCCCTGCTTCCAGTTCATCCTCCTGTGGCAGCAGTGACCTCTTTGACACACACATCTGTCTTACCTTCCAGCTTGAAATCTTTCAGTGGCTCCCTACTGCCTTCAGGGTAAAGCCCAAATTCTTCTGCATGGCTGCAAAGCCTTGCATGATCTGGGCCTTTCTTGCCTCTCCAGGATCACTTCTTGTTAGACCTCGTTGCACTCTCCCTTCCCGCCTCCCCTCTCCTCTCCTTCCCTTGTTCTCCCACCTCCATCAATACTAATGTTCTTTTTCCTGAATGCCAAATATCCTCTCCTTCTGGGCCTTTGAACTTGCCTGTCTCACCTCCACTGGACTGAAACCTGGAACATTCTTCCCTCTCCCCTTTGTCTGGCTGACTCAGAGCCGACTTTAAGAAATCGTGACCTACTTAAACATTCAGAAAGGTATAGAGAATAACAATCGGACACCCACATACCCACCACCTGTATTTAGCAAATGTTGAAATTTTGCCACATTCGCTGCAGATCTTTTTTAAAGGAGAAATAAAACATTGCAGATGCAGTGGAAGCACCTATTATACTCCTTCCCCTCCGGTAACACTATATTGAAGTTAGTGAACATCCTACCCATTCATGTCTTTACATATTTGCTAGATATTTCTGCTTTAAAAATGTATATCATTACCATTATTTTATAGACATACTTTTATAACTATATGCTTTTTCCACTCAACACTATGTGGGTGTTTTATTTTGGGGGCTTTGTTGATTGGACATAATCTTAAATAGTGGCAAATGATTTCCCTCTAACAATGAGGGTCCAGTAGTAGTGTCTGGTCCCCACTTGACATGTATAATCACCTTTATGAGCTGAGCTGTGATGACAACCTGAAAATATACATAATTTATTTTACTTGCTAAATCATATTCCATTGTATGAATATTATCACAACTCATTTACCCATTTTCCTATTGAACATTTAAACTTTTTAAGTTTTTGCTATTATCAATAATGCTATAATAAAAAAAAATCCTTGAGCTCAAGTTAAAAAAAAGTTCTGCAGTATATATGTACTCAGAAGTAGAATTGCTGATCACATGATATGTACGAATATAGGTATGCATGTGTGTGTCTATCATCTGTCTGTCTGTCCGTCCATCTGTCCATTAACCCATCCATTATCTATCTATCATCTATCTATCTATCATCTATCTATCTATCTGGAAGGAACCTGCAGAGGAGTAGAATGTGTGGAGGACTGAAGAGAAAGGAGCTTTATAAACATGGAACTAAAAAAGGTCCATAGTACTAGAGCACAGTAACAGGGAAACAAGAAATCAAGGGATGACATTGGAGAGGGAAGCTGGACATTGTTCCAGTCTTTTAAAACCAGGTGAGGAGCTGGGCTTCTCCTAAGGGCATTGGGAAGGAGTGACCACTGACCACTTCTTTGCTTCCTATAAACGCCTCCTGGCCATGTTGTCAACCTTGCCTCAACCATGCCTTTGCTTCCCTGTGCCTGTTCTGCAAAGTTCCAGTTGTGCATCAATTGAGCTCTATATATTGTCTCTTATGCCCTGGCTTCTGAGAGCAAGTGCTATGTGAGTGTCTTTTTGCGAATTCGTGACTTCTGATGCTGATAAGGCCTTAGATGCTGCCTGTTCTGGGCTGCCTTGGCCATCCCTTTCCCCCGCACTTACTCATTCTTCATCGTGGTTATTTCAAATCTTCATTCCTCTCCCCCATATTTCCCCTACCTGTTCTCCCACCTGAGCCTCAACAGATGACCTGCTTCAAAGCAAAAATGAAAGCCACTGGACAAGCACCACCTCATCTGCCTGGCGCAATACCTACGCATTAACTTGCATTTGTGCTTTTTCGTCCTCCCATTTGTCACTAGCTGCTCCTCGGCCTGACCTCCAAATCCCAAAGTTTTCTCGCTTCCTGAGGACGTTGCTCTGTTGATTATCCATTCACAAGGAGAAAGAGGTCAAAAATCTTTGTCCTTTCTGTGCCTAAAATAGTACTGGGTGCATAATAGTGTTTGAGAAATATTGGTTGGATAATTTCTCTCTTCTCTGCCTTCAACCTCTGTCTCTCTATTGATTCATTGCACCGACATTTAAACCTGCTTCAGGCTTTGTCCCCATTTAAAACAAAACCAAAACTGAACCAGAACAAACAGCTCTTGACCTGGCAAACCTCTCCTCCTGGCTACAGCTCCGTGTCTCTTCTCCCTTACTCGGCACACACTTGAACGACCTGCCTAAGCCTCTGTCACCGCTCCATCTCCCTGCCCTTCACTCCTTAGTCCCTCACCACTTGGCTTCACCCTCCAGAGAAAACTGCGCTCCTCTGATAACTTCGTTTTTGCCACTTCTCATGTCTCAGAGTACCGGTCCTCTCGGCAGTGGTTGACACTGCTGCCCTCTCTTTTCTTTGAAATGCTCTCTTCCCCTGACTTCAGTGACCACACTCTCTCAACTCTCCACTGCTCTGGTTGCCCCACTTTGGCCTTTCCCTCCTCCAACTCACTCTGAGCTCCAGGTCTAATGGAAATGGGGTCATGACACTCCCCTTTAGCCCTCATAGTTACTCTGCCGTCCTCTAGATGATGTCCCATTTCCTTCCATGTGGTTGTCAGATTCAGCCATGCTGGTTCTGAAGCTTCATCCCGGGCTTCATCTGCGCCATCTACTAGAGGCCCCTAGCCTTTCTCCCATGCTGTACTTTCTGGTTACTTGACCCTCTATCACTTTCTCCCAGCAGCATACTTGGTTTTGGGACCACAACCTTACCCCAACCTAATGGTCAGACCTTCTGCGGGTCAGACCTAACCTCCAGTTGGACCAGTTCTGCATTCCCTATCTCGTGCCTACTCCAAGTAATAGCCCTTACTCTTGAGATGGACTTTAGAGTTTACAAAGTACATGCACCTTCATTTGCTCATCTGATTCTCTCAACAGCCCATTGAGGTGGGACTATCCACTGCTACGTCCATACCACAGAGAAAGAGACTGTGGGTCCCAGGCCTGGCTGGTCCCAGGTTTGGCTGCAATCCAGGCGCATGGCTAACAACAGGACCCCTGATTTAAAGTGTTGCATTAGTGTAGTAGGGCGTCTGCGCCTAAACCTAACTCAGCTTACTGTATCACGCACGTGTGGCTGAATGCCACTATTGTACTCTGATGTGTGTGGAGCCATGTGGTCCCCTGGGGAGCACAAGAAGGAGAGCAGAAGTGCATGCAATACCACGCTCCCCCTCTATAGGACTGTGCTCTCCCACAATAAAGTTGGTGCCTGCCTTTTCATTCTCACCTTGGCCCCTTGTGCATTCTTCCAACTGGGTGTCTCACCATCAAACTTTCCCTTGTCAATCAGCGCTGACAGAGACTGAGGGTCAGGAAGATTCCATGACCTGCCCAAGGTCACACAATGATAGATATCAGATCTATGACTCAGACTCAGATCCTGTGGCTCCTCACCCTGGCTGTGTCCTTACTCTTTACCCTGTTTCCACAGTTGCTCATCACTCCCTGTCCCAACCTTACAGAGAAGTACCTTGTCTCCAAGACCAGCTAAGGGTGGCTGACCTCCAGATCTGAGACCCATGTGCTCTTCTAGAGCTGCCTGCCCATCTCCCCTCAAACCACCATGTTTTAGGATGGGCCTGGAGGTGAAAATGAGAGGGAACAGATGGTGGAAACACACCACAACAAAACTTCCTTTTTCCTGAGGATGAAATGTTTTCCTTTCCTTGACTCCACTTTCCCAGTAAATGATGGTTCATCTGCTGACAACACTGAAAATAAGTGACTAGGAAGGACAGAGATGAATGAGGTGGGAGTCTGTGGAGAGACAGTAAAGAGGCAGAAGCGGGTGGGAAGTCTCTAGGCTGAAGGGAGACCTGTCAGAGAAGAAAAACTGCTGCTGAGCAGGGCTCCCTGTGTCCTGCGCCACACAGGTTCTCACAGCCTCCTGCTGCCTCCAGCCCAAGTTGCTTCTTTTCGTCCCTGATTAATAAAACCGGCATCACTGGGCCTGGCACATTGCAGGAACAGTGTGGGCTCCATCAAGCCCACCATCTGTTTGGAACCACTTTTCAGCTGCCCCTTTGATTGCAGTTTTGCTCGAGTCTTGTCAGTATGGGTCCCCTGACACAGCCACACATCTGGGCTGCTTCCAGAGTAGCTGGAGGGCCATCAGCCTGAAGATGATCCATGAGAGCACAAGGTCAGACAAGGTCACAGAGTATTGCTGTGTTTGTGAAGAAGGGAGTGAGGCAGAGCTACCTCCCCTGACAGTGGGTTTCTATGCTGGCAAGGGTCAGCGGCTTCCTTCCAGAGTGGGGTCTTTTAGCTGGGTGTGTTCATCCAAGTCACTAAACCTCTCTGGGCTTTTGTTGCCTCATCCTCACGAGGACCGAGATTATAGGACTGTATTGCCCTGTAGTCAGGAGGCAGACAGGCTTTCTTTTCATTTCCTTTTCCAGGGCTATGATTCTTGGTGTTACGGTTTGGTAACTATCTGTGGCCCATATGATGATTTATAAATTGGAGGCTGGAATAAAATAGGCAGGTGTGTTAGGCTGAATAATGCCCCCTGAGACGTCTACATCTTAATCCCCAGAACCTGTAAATAGAATTTCCTATGACAAAAGGAGCTCTGAAAGCAAGTGTGAAGAAGTTAAGATTTTTGAGAAGAGAGCATATCCTGGATTGTCCAGGTGGGCCTGATGTCATCACAAGGGTTCTTATGAGAGGGGGGCAGGAGATCAGAGAGAAAAAGATGCTGTGATGCTAAAAACAGAGATTGCAGTTGTGCAATTTGAAAATGGAGGAAGAGGGCACAAGCCAAAGAAGAGAAGCAGACACCAGAAACCGACAAAGGCAAGGAATCAGATTCTCCTCACAGAGCTTCCAGGAAGAACCAGGCCTGCCAACACCTTGGCTTTAGTCAGCGCAGCTAATTGCAGAGTTCTAACCTCCAGAGCTGTAAGAGAATAAATCTGTGTTGCTTTAAGCTACAAAGTTTGTGGTAATTTGTTACGGCAGGAACAGGGAACCAACATAGCAGAACTAATCTGACCCATTAGCAGTATCCACATACAGATTACATGGCCCAAATCAAGGCACCGCATCCAAGAGCCACACTCTGGGAGAAGCCCCCATCACAGACACTCTTTCGGGCTAAGGGATTTCCCCCCCCTGAAGTGCATGCCCCTTGACAGCAGCTCTGGCCAGTAGAAATATAACACGAGCTATGTAGATAATTAAAAAATTCTGAGAAGGCTCACTAAAAACACTAAAAGCAGGTGGAATTAATTTCAACCATATATTTTATTCAACCCAATATATCCAGTGTATTATTGTGTAAATCGTTATCAACATAAACCATTTTACTGAGACATCTGACTTTTTATTTTTTGGTGTTAAGTCTTTGGAATCGAGTGTGTAATTTACATGCACAGTGCGTTTCAGTTTGGGCCAGCCACCCGGGGCTCTGATTTGATCTTGGGTCCAAATGGCACAGTTCTAAAAGGTTACACTGTCAACTCTTAAGAGTGGATGAGTTCATCAGACTCTTTCTAACTGACCCTGAGTGGATCAAGGCCTTGGGAAAGTAATGGCTATGGAAGGCTTGTATAAAATTACAAGAGACACTATTGTGAATGGTCGCCCAGGGTCAAGCCAGTAGCTGGTATGAATCAGGGACAGAATTCGAGGGTGCTGCCTTCAGGCCAGGGTGGGAAGCGGGGAGCAAGGCCAAGCGGAACAGCTGAGCTCCCACTGGGTATACTGCTCTGTAGCTCGGTTTCCAGTCTTGTATACAGTTAGTGTGCCCAGTACCCCTCACTGTTCTTCAAGTATCTAAACTCGAATGACATATAAATTATGGGATATTTATGCAATCCTCTACTTTAGGTCACTTTATCTTTTTAGAGTCAACAAGATGTCTGAGCCCCTGCCTTCTCCCCAAACCTCTATGCAGTGGGATTCAATCTTCTCTATGTTCCTTTGCTTTCTGCCTCTCAAAGGTTCTTGTCATTTCAAGGAATTGGCTTTGCATATCCTCTGGGAAGCAGATGGGACAACAGAATTCAGAAACTTGGGATATAATTTGGAGTTTAAATAACATATTCAACATGAAATGCCTAATCCAGAGCCTGCCATATAGTGAGGGCCCAGTCCTAATCCGTGGCTGCCGATAAATGGCTGAGGTGACCTGATATGAGCCTTTCAGGGTCACATTCCAGAGAAGCCCTGCCCTTCTAGTCTGCTGGGCCAGGCGTGACTTCCCCTCCTGTCTCCTCTTTGCTGCTGCCCTGTCCCTGGTACACTGCTGTGCCTGTAGCTCAGGCTCTCCCTAGCAGCCCAGAGCTACTCTACTTTCTCCCTTCCTAACTTGCAGTAGCTCCCACTGACCCCAACTGACCTTTGAAACTTCTATTAACCTGTGAAACCTCTCTTGTCATCTTCACCCCTCACCCCGATCCAGGATGCAATAAAGATGATTGCTGACACCTGACTAGTGTTTACATATGCCAGATACTGTTCGGATGGCTTTACCCATATCAAGTTCATGTTGCATGATCCCCATTTTCCCGTAGACGTCATCGAGGTACAAAGAGAGGTCACCCAGCTATTGTGGGAGAGTCAGCTTTGAAGGCAGGCAGTCTGACTTTAGAGTGCGTGAACTTACTCATCATATTAACCACTTCTGCTCACATTTCCTGCAGCCTGGTCCAGTGTGAGTGAAAGAATGAATGAGTTGCTTTTATGGCTCTGACTCCAATGAGGCTTTATCAGTCTCTGCTGGGGATTAATCTACAAGGACAGGATGGGGTGGGGAGTACAACCCTATGAGGGTTATAGCCAAGGAATGTCCTGATGTGACACCGCACCTGAGGAGATGCACACAGCCTGAGGAGCTCCCTGGTTGACCTGTGGGCCTCTCAGATGGTCTGGGGCCATTATTCAGCCTAGCATACTTGCCTCCAAATTATAAATCATAATAACAACAAGAACTCACTCTCATTCCACTATCCTAACTCAACTGTTCCAGGCTTGCATATTTCCTTCTGGACCATTCAAATCCATCTCTTATGTCGTTGCAATCATGATGAATATACAACTTCGTGTTTTGCTTTTGTCATTTAACACAACTCTTGGGCCAAATCTGACCCACTACTTGTTATTATAAATAAAGTTTTTTGGGAACACAGTCGCATCTATTTGTTTACCTACTATCTGTGGCTGCCTTTACACTACAGATAGTTGCAGCAAAAACTCTGTGGCCTGCAAAGTAAAAAATATTTCCTATCTGGCTCTTTTCAGAAAAAAATTTGCCAGTCCTTAACTTAGAGAATTACAAAAAGGTACCTGTATTATCAGACAGCCTTGCTGGTTATAATAATTAATGGTTACCTGCCACTCTACTGGGTGGCCTATGATTTATGGCTTAGCATTTCCCAAGTGGTCAGATAAATTTGCTAGCCTGGATAATCTGCAGTAAAGATCTTGGTGCTTCTGCTGAATGATTTCCTTAGGAAAATTTCCCATATGGATTCTTAGGTCAAATTATGTGACATTATCACTTGAGGTGGTCAAGTTCTGTCCCTGCGGTGTCTGTTTGTTTTGACTCTGCTTTAAAAATGGGCTTTCCTGACCCTTGACCCACTGACAGCCCCAGCTGGACCCAGAATCTTTTTTTTTTGAATTTCTGTTTCATTGAATTTTCTGTTTTTTGAATTTTCGGCTTAGTTCACCAGAGGCTGTTCTTTAGCACTTGCCATGATCTGCTATGCATGCCCCTCATTCTTCTTCCTTCACTTCCATTCCTCCATCCCCCTCTGCCAACCCTTGTAGACACAGCACTTCCCCTTCCTCTCATCTCCCTACTTATTTCTCATTTGCAATTCACACACTCCCCAAAGCAGCAAGTATCCAGAATAGACCTCTTAGTGAACAACAAAGAGGAGCTCGGACTGGAATGCCCACACCAATCACAGGGAAGACAGCAATCCATCGCTGGATTCCTCCCCTCGGGTCCAGCATGAAGCTGGGCACCCAGACCCAAGGGCTGCTTGTCGAGAGGATTTACTCATCTCTGCCTACAGCCTCACTGTTGTCCCTGCCTGCAATTCATCCCCACGTTTTCTCCATCTTCCGGCTCCTCGGAAACTTTCCACATATTGGCTTCTGATTTACTGCATGCATAGACTATTTCTATGAGAGAAGGGCTAATAATAAAAAAAAGAAAGCTCTAAAAATGGATTTTTGCCGAACACTGCTTGCCAATGAGTTTCTTTAATTGTGGCGTTAGGATCTACATGCAATTACTTTCATAGAGCTGATCTGACATAGTAATTTGGACCACAGAGGAAGCCAGATCATTCTGGAAGGCAAGGCCCCAGTGGTTTGGACTTCTGGCCAATAGATGTCATCCCACTGGTGACTGATGGGCACATTTATCTCTTGGCCGCCTGGCCTGAAGCTAAAGGCTAGAGGGTCCCTTTCTGATGCTTGACTCCTCTGAGAGCATCTCTGCTCATGATCACCCTGCTCGGCTTACAAGAGAAAGCGACATGAAAACAGAAACCCATTTTCTGGGAGTTTATTCATTTAAAATGTCTCCCTTATGAGGAGCTTAAATCTCATCCCCTTTATGTTTTCCTGTTGGCCCTAATTTTGCCTCTGGAAAGTGCTGAGCAAGTCCTTCTATCTTTTTCATAGCAGCTTTTGCATTTTTAAGGATTATGATCTCGTCTCCTTGTAATATTTTCCTTTCAGGCTAAATATTTCCAGTTGCTTTCACCACTTTCTGTTTGTCTTTAATCCTAGGTCCCTTGCCAAAACAAGGTCTTGCTAGAAGTTGCAATACCTAACATAACAATAACACAGCTAGTGCATTAAGCATGTATGATGCAGCATGTTCGAAGTGCTTTATGTCCTGTAACGTGTCTAATCTTCATGGCTGTTCTACGAGGCAAGCGTCATTAATGCCCCACTTTACAGATGAGGAGATCGAGTTTGGGATGGACAGGGAAAGTCCTTTGAATTTAGCCTGGTGCTGCTGCTTGCTAGTTTGGGCCATGCATTGAGTTTTTAGCTTCATTTTTTTCATCTATCAAACAGGATTTTGAGTCTTATGTCCCAGAGAAGCTGAGAGGCTTCTAAGAGAAAGAGTGCCTACATTGTGGATAAGTGTGGGGTGTTCCTCAGGCCTTTTCCGGGAGGGACTGCCTTTTAGTTTGATATTCTCCTCACCACACAGACACTCTGAAAAGCAGACTTTCAATCTCCGTTCTCTGTCCTCCGGCCCGAGGTCCTATCCCCCTCGTAAAGTGAACACACCTTTCCTCTCTTGGTCCTACTAAGAATAGGAGTCCTATGCAATCCTGAGGAAGAATTCGGGGAAGCGTGGCCTTGAACTTGGGTTTGCTTCTAACACTGGTGCTGATGATGTGGTGGGGCTGGCGGGCCACCATGTGGGTCTGTACTGTCTGGGATTCATTTTACACACTTGATAGTGAATGGCCCCTGGCCCCTTTGCCACAAATGTCCTCTCCTTCCCGAGAGGGTGGCTGGTTTGCAGAATGTGGGAAAGCTGCTTTATGTGCTTGCCTCTCTCTCCATTTATGTGGCCTGGGTGGATACGGGTCCAGAGTCCCACCACCATAGACAGCCCTTCCCGCGGAGTGGCAGAGGTTTCCAGGAACAGGCAGCTGAATTCTCTCCAGCACCTTAGCTCTGTTACGTCAGAGCAAGAGTTGACCCAGTTTTCCAAAGGAGCAGTTTTAGAAATACGAAATGAGCTGCTAATTTAGTAGCTACCGATATCTTTAAACATACAATTCAGAGGCATAATTTCACAGGAGAGCATTCTGGGAAGCACAAGTAGTCACTGGGCCCAGCAAGCATAGGCCAGTCTGGTTTCTTGGGTCCCCGAGGAGCACGCTGGGCCTGGCCACACCATGGCTGGGCCTCACTTCCACCCTTGACTTGCACTGGGCTGTACATCCTCAAAGGGCCACACGACCTTCTTTGGACTTCTTGTCCCTCTTGCCACATGTCCCGAGGTTTGGGTACCTGACACATTTTATTTTAAACATTTTTTAAAAGATGATTAAAGATTCATATGCAGTTGTGGGAAATAACATTGAGAGACTCGGTGTACCCCTCGCCCAGTCTTTCCTGATGAGTCCCCCCATCTCGCGTTACTGAAGCGTGTGTCACAACCAGGAAACTGACTTGATCACTGACACTTTTTGACCCTCTGCAGCCCTCATAGCATGTCTTTTCTATCTTCCTTTTCCTTTCTTTCATTTTCTTTTGCTCCAGTGGTCTGTCTGCTTTCTTAGCCAACTCCTTCTTTCACTCTGCCTCTCTTTTACGGTCTTTTCCTTGAGTTTTACCACAAGTAGTGGTCTGGTAAAGCTCACGTTCTAGCTCCATCCCTGGGGTTGGCCCAGACCAGCTGTGCCCCTCACCAGCAGGGAGTTTGCCAGCCTTCCTCCAAAATAGCACCCTTCCACCATCCGCCCTGGGGTGGGTGTTAGCTAGAGAAATACTTTCAGGCCAACTGTTTTCCAAACCCACTACACCAAAGGAGGAAGAGCAGCTCTAGGATCAGACCAGCACCAATAGCACTGGCCCAAGTACACTGTGCACACTGCCCTTCTATTACCCAGTGTGGCCGTTACTATAATCAAGGCTACCTGATCCAGTTTTCTCTTGGATGACCTCCCCTTTTATAGGTTTCCTATTTGGAGAAACTGAGACTCTGAAGAGAAAGGTTTACCTAGGTCCCATGCCAGAAAGTGGACAGCTGGGGCCAGAAACTAGCTTTCTGATTCTTTATCCAGCACTCCTCTCACTCATCAGACACCTGTTGCCTTTCTCCAGCTGGCACCAGACAGAGGAGCCCAGGCCAAAAGGCTTCCGTGACCTGAGAAATGCCAACGCCAGCCTTCGAAGTGCCTGCTCAGTTCCAGGCTCATTAAGAACGCCTTGGCCCTGCCTTTTCTCAAACTGAATTTCCCTTGGCCCCCTGGAGACCTATTGACTTCTGGTGAGGGACTACAATTGCTGGCTGTGCCACCACCTACGCGAACATGCCACAGTGGCTAAAAGTACAATGTTTGCAGTCAGGCTTTATAATCGCAAGACACAGTCTGCGGGGCTTCGGGTGAGTCGCTTTGTCACTGAGCCTCATATTGCTTCCCTGCAAAAGGAAGATAAGACCTTCCTCAGAGATACTGTGATGTGTCAAGTAAGGTGCGCCGGTTAGGTCCATGTCAGGGTCACAAGGAGTGTACAAAGAACAGTAGCTGGCACCATTCAAGAAAACCTTGGGGCCTGAGAACCGGCTTGCAATGCCACACAGAGTCCTACGGTCGAGAGGGGAACAGGAGTAGAGGCCAGATCACCCTGAGGCAGGAGCGGCAGGAGAAGGGCTTATGGCTGGCCTGGGACCGAGTTTCCCAAAAACTTAGACCTGTGAAGCTGTAATGTACCAGGCAGCCCACACCGCCTGAATTTGAGCATTCTGCACAGTCTTCTTTTGATTGAACTTTCCCCCTCTAGCTCATTATTACCTCAACCTCAGCTCTGCAGTGTAGACGTGGGACAGAAAATGGATGATGTCCTGTGTCTAGGCCATCACCTTGATCACTCACAGAAATCTCCCTGACTGGGGCAGGGCCTCCGACCTGCTGTGCACCTGAGTCTCTGCTCATCCTCCCAGGAGATTTCTAGCTAAGTGGCTCCGGAGCCTGACTGTGCATAAGAATCGCTTGGAAATAAGGACTGAATTAAAAGCTTAGGGAATGAGGCATGTGGTCTCTAGACAGGGCTGGGGCTTGGGAGGCTAGCAAGGAGTCCAGGGTGCGAATGGTAAGGAGGTGCCGGCTCTCAGGGCTGAGCAAGTGTAGGGCTCACGTGGGAGAGTAAGCGCCTCCTCAGATTTTGTGCCCTGGCTGCCTTGCTTGCTTCCCTTTTGTTCTGGTCCTGTCCCTAGATTTGAACATTAAAAACTCTGCCATACATCCTTGTGGGTACCCACGTGTACCCAGATTGCTGCCTTATCTTAGCCCCGGTCTGAGCAGCTCTGACTCCATGCAGGCTGGGTCCTAGTTCTGGACAAGGAAGCCTCTCCTCTTTTCCCCACTGCCAGGGTCAACTCCCATCAAGATTCTCATTCTCTGAGAAAGCAAGAAGAAGACATATCTAGGGTCTTTATTTTTCTTAATTACTAAACCAAACCAATCCATCTCACTGCCGGTAGAATTATAGCTCTCCAGGAACTTGCATTGATCTCAAGTCCTTGTTTCCTATTGTCTTTAGAAAACTCAGGACTGGGAGCAGCAGTGCTCTAGCACCCTTTAGTCTCTTTAGTAATATGTATAGAGAATTTCTGACGTGGCAGGCACTCTGCTGGACCCTGGGGCCAGAACTGATTCCAATCCTCACAAAGCTAACAGTAATAGGAGCACACCACTGAGCACACAAGCGCGTTCCTGTAAATTTTAGTGAGTGCTGTGAAGGAGACACACAGGGACCAGGGGAGGAGAGGGCAAGGTGATCTGGTGATCCGGTAGGGGACAGTAGCAAGCCATTCCAAGACAGTGACATTGGGATGAATTTACTGGACTGGAAGGGAAGAACGAACATTCCAGATACAAAGAAGAGCATGTAAAAGAAAAAAAAAAAAACAAAAAACAACCAACCAACCAACCAACCAAACAAACAAACAAACAAAACACCCTAAAGAGGAAGGAAAAATTTAAGGGGCTAAACTTAAACTGGTTGGTTGAGGGTGGAGGCCACATAAGGGTGAGACTGCGAATGGAACCACGGAGGCAGACGGGGCCTAAAAAATTAGAACGTCAGGGATTTTTCCTACAAGCCCTGGTCAAGTCTCATAGAACTTTGAGCAGGCGAGGAGCTGAAATGACTGGCTTCACAAAGACATTGCTGGCAGCATTATGGTGATTAGACGAAAGGGCAGCAAAGGGGGAAGGATAGGAAACTATGGACATGGTCTAGGAGAGAGAGGATGATGGCTTAGAAAAACTGTTGGAAGTCGATGCGAAGCAAAAAGCACGGAAAAGGGCTGCTCAGAGCCAGTTTCTCTGAGAAGCTTTTTCTTTTCTCCCTCAAGGCAGGGATGGCACCTGTTCTCTATGAGTCCACAATCCCTGTGCTCACATGACTTGGAGCCCCTCTCATGCCACAGTCCGTCTCCCTCAGTGAACTCTTGTAGCTAAGAACCGTGTCTTATTTTCAGGTCTTACCCCCGATGCCTGGTGTGTGTTCGCTCCGCATCTAATGAGCAACTGCCCTCTTATAGTTCAGACACTTGACATGACTAACGATTCCCAATCATCATCTGCAATCTCAAACGCCCTCCCCTTCTAAGAAGATTCCAGTGCTTGGCTTTGCAGGGGCAGGGTAGCTGCGGGTCAGGATATTATGGATAGCTTTACTGTTGTGTGTCATGGTAGGCTGTGAGCTTCCCAAAACTGGGCCATGCCTGCTTCTTCACCATCGTGCCCCTACACCCAGCACTCTCCCTGGCCCACCATGGTGTTCGATAAATACATGCTGAGTGAATGAATGGACTTCTTCCTCCAACCCTTCCTAAAATGTTGTCTCACTCTGGGACCCCCAGATGGGCCCTTGGAAAAAAAAAGACTCAAAAGGCGATCTCAAATGAGTGCTCCCTTTGTCATCTTCCATGTAGGGCTCACCTTAGGACATACAAATACTTGGTGATTTTCTTGGTGCAACTCGTTTCTCATTTTTACAAGAATAGGAGGTCAGGGGAAGGAACTTGAAGGGAGGTTTGAAGGACCTCTAAGGATAGGCCCGGCAAATGAATCAGCGGAAACAGGCTTTTCATGTGATGCCCTAAAATAACAGAAAGACCACTGAGAGGTCCGGTTCTTATCTAAAGTGCTCTCTGCTTCTCTTCTGAGGAGCCTGTCTCGCCTCTAGGCTGGGAGGGTGAAGAAAAGAGGGCAGGAAGGAGCCATTGCACAGGACACCTTATATAATATACTTCACAAAGCACATTCTACGCGGCCTCACAACAGCCCTGGAAGAAAGGGTGAACATCCTCTTGCAGATAAAAGAAAGGAGGCTCAAAGAAGTTAAGTCACGTGCCCAAAGTCATACAATGTTAGAAAAAAAATAGTATAAGGCCAAATATAGGCACCCCACTTCTTCACAGGAGCCTCCCACAAGCTCTGAGCAAAGGGAACACGGTAAGTGATCATAGTGGAATAAGGGAGGGATTACACTGGAAAGTTCCTCAGAGTTTGCATTGAGCCGGTGGTGTAATACTAAGGAATATAAAGAACGATGTGTGCATAGCACTTCTCAGTCTACAAAGCACTTCCAGTGATTTAGGGTACTGATGGAATCACCCATCTTTCAGATGAGGAAACGGAGGCTCAGAAGACTGGAGTGATGTTCTCTCAGTCATTTAACTCATGCACCGGATTCAGAGCTTGAACCCTGGGCTTTTGTCTCCGAAGCCAGAGTGTGTTAGAAAGGTTTCAGGCAGGGCTCCTCAGAGCATTTAACACCTGGCTGTAGGCTGAGAATCCCAGGGGTAGGGGATGCCGGTGCTGCATTTCTGAAATTTACCTGATGCTCAAACACCTTTACTCCAGAGTGCCAACATAATTTGAGAAAAGCTTCCTTTTTCTTTCTTCCTCTGTATATTGCCCACAGAAAGCACCCCCCAAAGTTCCAGAAGCTCGGTGTTGGAAGAGGCCTCAAAATTGAACTGGCCCATGCTTCATCTGGTACGTGAATGTGTTTGGTTTCTGCCTCCCCACCCCACTCTATTATGACAACTACCCTAACTTAGCTATTTCAGTGTCACCGTGGTGGCTCAGAGGCCATGTGGTGTCCTGGATGAGACCAGATCCTTGACACCTCAGTGCTTCTGCGAGGTCCACCTGATCTGGATGGGCCATTGGTGGTACCTGCATCTGCAGTGGGATTCCCTTGGCCTGGCAGTCACAGTGGAGCCTCCGTCACTGAGCTATATTCTTCTCCCAGTCCTTGGGGATTCTGAGTGCTGATAATGGCCATGTGATGTCAGCTAAATAAAAGTGACTTTCAACACTTAGAAAGCATCCCAGCCACTCACAAAGCAACCCCTCGTGTTTCATTGTACGTGGGGCACGTTAGCTCTGTGCCATTCTCAATCTCTAGCTCCCTTGCTCCCTTAGCACCAGGATGCAGACATACCAGAAGATACAGGTGAGGAAACTGGAAAATGCAGATGCCAGACTGGACCCCAGTGACCAGCTTGCCCACCCCCTTGCTTTTATTTGTGCTGAAGAGAGGGAAAGTAACTTGCCTTTCTGCAAATAAGCGACAGTGTCGAAACTTGCCTTTGATAGTGTCCAGGAAGGAGTTAAATAAATGTTTCCTAAAATGTATTTCTAGAGAACACTGCTCTTTTGGGATAGTGGAATCTGTTTTGGAAACGGTGTATTCAATATTCTTTGGTTGGAGAGCACACTGAAACTCTGCAGTAAGGAATCCTGTTGAACTTCTGTTTAACCCAGTGTTTTCCAAATTCACCTGGCCATTCTAAAGAATCAGCTCCCCAGAACTTCTGTTTTAAGGCCTGGACTTTGGGTTTTGGCACTAGGCAGGGGTAGTGGGGTACACAGGCAAGGAATGGGGAGTGGGTAGAAGGTTCCGAGGCCAGTGACAGGAACATCGACACTGGGGAAGACTGAACCTGGATGCTTCTTGCCTGATGGCTCTTCTGTTTGCTGAATGAATGAAGAGCATGAGGCCAGAAGAAGAGTCTTTAAGGTGGAGGCTGACACCTAGAGATGAAGTCCTGATGGAGGTGTGGCCAAGCCAGTGAGTTCCAAGATCTAGGGGTGGGGGACAAGGGCATCGAAAGGGGATGAGTAAGATAAGATTTAATTCCAGGATAAGGGAAATGACATAGATGTGGACACAGATATTCTACAAAATGCATATAGCAGAACAGAGAAACAGGACCTAATTCCTGAGAAACTGGGTGGCAAGGATAGGGTGGGGTGTCATCCCAGAAAGGCGGTGAGGCATTAAGTAAGTGGTCCTGCTTTGCCCTGGTCACCAGTGCTCTGGGGGACACAGACACATCCCGGGCACCCTGGAGGTCTGGGAAGATGTGCGGTAAGGTTCCCAATTTCCCCGTGGACCTCCAGGGGGTACACCTGTGTGTGCGGCCCGGTAACGTGAAGGCTCAGCAGAGCTGTCTGCTACCTTGGAGCAAAGGTGGTTTTCAAACTCCAGACAGAGAAAGAGGGCAGCTAGCCAGCCCTCTAGCACTTGCAGGGGAATGGCAGAGTATGACCAACAGATTCCCAAACACTCAGTGTTCACGGCCGGAGTGGACCAGACTCTAGGCTCGTGGAATGGTGGCAACCCAGGGATCCAGGTTCTCATCCCAACCGTGCCACTAAAAAGCTCTATGTCCCTGCAGAAAGAGCCCTACTTCTCTAGGTCCCAATGCTGACGTTTTTAAAACGAGTTGGCCTCAATTATTTTCTTTATTTCCTTCTATGACTTTCTAATTCTCTGGCCGTACGAGTAGAGTCACCCTGGCTTGGCCTTCATTCTGCTTGTGTTCCAGCTTGCGCACATCACTCCCCCTTGTTTCTTTGTAGATCTAAGGTGAGTCTGTCATCCTAGAACTGTAAAAACGGGAAACTGCAGCTCTGTCAGGAAGGCACATTTAAGAAATATAGCTTTCCTGAGGTAGCAAAGCGGATACAACTATGAGTCAGCCCGACTTGAACTCAGCCAGACCTGCAGCTTCCCTGGGTATCAGCATCCCTTTGTGCAACCTCACGGGACAATGGGAGGGCCAAGAGAGGCAGTGGATAGGTAAATGGTATTCTCAGTACACACCCTACAGTGTGCTGTGCACACAGGAGGAGTTGAGGGTAAGAAAATTGTGATTGACGGAGATGACAATAAAATTGTTGGGTCCTTGAAGATAAAAGCAGTAAAAAAAAGGGGTATCATTAAAGGCAAAACTTTGCCTCTTCTATTTAAAACCTGGACGCCTCAAACTAGGGCTGCCTGAGGCTGCTGTTGCCAGAACTCAAGGCCGTGATGCCCCAGAGGGAGCCGGGGAAGGGGTTCAGCTTATGTTAACCTCAGATAGTCCTATCTCCTTCTGCAGGCAGCAGTGAGGGGGTAGAGCAAGGTTTTTGCTGGGAGCCATGACTCCCCAGAAAACTCGGCCCAGATGTTGGCTCACTTCACTCCAGTAACAAAGGCAACTCTGTTGATAAAAGACAGAGCCTTTGGGTCCAGGCTTCTCTTGATCTCTCGCGCGCTCTGTTGTTTGCCTGCAGAACTTACACACCCTGCCTTAAACAAAAGTCAAAGCCCCTGGGAAGTCAGTGAGTGGTTAGGGTAGAAGGAAAGAGACCAGAAGGCAGTCTGGAAATGCACTGGAATGACGGCAGGCCGAATCCTAATCCCAGCTCCGTTGCCAATGAACTCGGTTACCCTAGAAAGCAGCAGTCCTTTCCTGAGCCACGGTTTCTCTATCTGTGAAACACGGGGTTCAACCCCAGTCCACACTCCAGGATTAGATGAGAAATGAGGAGAGAAACCACACCAGACTCACCACATCGACCTCCACCCCCAGCTCGGTAGGTTTGGGATGAAAGGATCCCATTGCAGACACCAGCAATAGTTTCCACCACCCAGCCCCATCCGAAGAACGGGGGAGGGGCAGCTAAGGAGAAATAGGTGGAGCCAGGGTGGAGATGTTTGTGTTTTCTAAGAGGCAGACAGACCCTCAGCCTTGGAAAACTCCCCTAGGAACCCGGCAACTGGGGAAAGGGAAAATAACAATGGCAGGAGTCAGCATTAATTGAGCCCCAGGTTCTGACAGCGATCTTTCATCCCTCTCCCTGTATGTTTACAGAATTGATTTCTAGATATTCACCATCTCTTTTTTGCTCCTTTCCCGACATGCTTGTGCCCATGGCTAAACACTGTATTACAGTTGGAGTCTACCAACTAGAAAGTGATGTGGCCAGGCTTAAAAGTCCTGGCTGTCAGAGCAACCTTCCTTAACTTAGACACTAATGCTAATGATTTGGCCTCAAATTGTGTTTGTCCTTTTAGCCAGCCTCTGCCTCACATTCCTGGTGACTGCTTAGGTCTTGACCATCTCATCAGCCGCTCCTCTAGATGTTTCCTTTATCGTTACTACAAATCAGCTCTCCCCGTCCTGTCTTTGTGATTGATTTCTCGGCTCTATATGTAGAATTTGACATTTATCTGTGCTAAATTTCATCTTGTTGGTTCAGGTCCATTGTTCCCAGCTGTCAAGAGCATTTAAATCTACCATATTAGCTTCTTTTCCAGCTTTGTGTGGTGGTGTTGGGGAGGGGTGGAGGGTGGAGTTGGCCATGTATGGGCGGGGCTGGGTGGTTGCTGCTTCAAGGTCTGGTTCAGCTCAGAGGAGAAGGGGAAGAAAGCAGGACTGGCAAGGGTGGGGGTTAGGAAATGGGCCTGGCTTAGGGCTGGTACAGGATATGCCAAGGGGTTTGAGAGAGGACATTTAACATGAGCTGGTAAATTTGGGATTGGTGGTAGCTTGCAAGGCAGTTCAATATGGAAGGGGGGACAATTAGGCATTGTCCTAGGAAGGTATCATACGAGAGGATCAGGACGCTAACAGTGAGACCCAGTCAGTGGCTGGGAGAATAAAGGCAAGAGACCATTCCTCTCCCTCCATCATCTCTTATAACCCTATATCACTAGACCTATTGGTTCTACCATCCAACTACCTTGCAGTTAGTCTTCTTTCCATGCTTTTGCTTTTTCCCATGTGAAACATTACTGTGTGTATTACTAAATGATCTCTTTGCTTTCTCAATCCATCCCCCATATGATGATGCGACAGGATCTTTCAGCCTTATACGTCTGGCCACATCACTTTCTAGTTAAACCATCTTTAATGGTTCCCCATTGTCTTTACCATGAAGTACAGACTCCTAGGCATGTTGAAACACCCTCCATGGTCTGGTCCCTGCTGCTTCCTCAGATTCAACTTCAGCCCCAACCATCCCAAATGAACTTCAGACATTAAATCTTGCTAGCCTTTCAGCCTTAGGACATTTTAGGTTCCTCGAGCCAGACTGCCCACTAACCCTTCTGTCCTTCACCTGTGAACTCTTCCAACCTAGTACAGCCTCCTCAAGGAAGTCCTCCTGGAGCTCAAGGTCCAAAGCCTGAGATGCCCCAACACGAGGACGACCCACTCTTATATTCATGATATCAGCCCATTGCCCTAAATTTTATTACATAGTTTATTTATCTACCCCCATCACTAGACTGCAAGCATCTGGAAAAAAGGGATTCAGTTTTGTTTATCTCTGCATATAACATGTGACCAACAGGTTTTTGATGAAATAGAAATGAATATTAAGATTTGTAGCCATGTGGTCTGGGGTTAGAGCAGGGTCCCAGGATACTGGGATCTAGAATTATAAGATAGTGGTGAGACTAGACAAAAATAAAAAAAGGTAAGACATTAAAGTGTGTGTATATGAGACAGAGAGAGAGAGAGAGAGAGAGAGAGAGAGAGAGAGAGAGAGAGAGAGAGAGAGAGAGAGAGGTTATGAAAAGAATCAGGCTTTGGGGCCACTAAACCAGGGGCTATTGTTTCTGCTACCTTATAGCTGTATGCCTTTGGATAAGTTCATTGCTCTCTCTGAGCTTCAGTCTTTTCATACGTAGCATGGGGATAATGACGACTGGCTTCGAGATAATGTAAATAAAAACACACTTCACTCAGTGCCTGGCATGTGGCTTGTACTCAATAAATGCGGCTGCCTTGGTTGTTGTGCTGAGAAAATGTAAGTCAGCAGGACAGGACATCATCTTTCCTGTCGGAGTCCAACTGTCATCAAATACCCCTTTAGTAAATTAGAGCAAATGAGGACACAGGATCTTAATCTTCAGAACTAGGAAAGACTCATCCAGAAGTCTTCATTGGAACAGCTGGTCAAGGGGCCTGGAACACTCGGGCCAGCTTCTCAGGACCCCCTCGCCCTCCTGGGCTAGAATCTCATTCTCCTTATCCACTCCGCATTTATCCTCTTCCACAGTGTTTTTCTCAGCCCCTAGAAATTCTATGACACTGCCAGTGACAGACAGGTGGCAGCTTCCAAGATTTCACTTTATTTTCCATTAGCTCCTTCTGAAATGTAGGCCTTTCTGTAGAGAGGCCCTCTGAGACCCTGTGCCGAGATAGAGGGATGGCTGTAGCCCAGGCTTCTCAGCGGCACCCTGATAAACCATTGTTCTGGTTGCTTGCATCCCGGGGAGGTAACTAATCTCATCTCACAGAAACAGTTTCCAAGGTTGACGTTTCCTGATTTCCCTCCCAGATTCTACAGTTCCCTCTCTTTTGTTCACCGTTCGTTATGCTCATATGTCCATGATGGCATCCTCTTATGCCAGGGGTCGTCAGCTTTTTCTGTGAAAGCCCAGAGAGTAAACATTTTAGGCTACGGGACGCCTATGGTCTCTGCCACAAATCCTTTGTCAACAATTTTTGCAGCCTTTTAAAACACCAAATCATTCTTCGCTTGGGCTTGCACAAAATCAGGTCATAGTCCAAATATGACCCCAAACTAGACGGCCATAGTTTGTTGACCTCTGCCTCATACCACTCACTAAATAAATGTACTTATCAATGTATTTCTCTCTTCCTCCCACCTCTGCTTTCTCCCTCTCTCCTTTTCCTCTCTCCCCTTCCCTTCGCATCTCTTCCTTCCTGTGCTCCCCTCCCTCCCTCCTCCTTTCTCCCTCTTTTTCCCTTCTCTTCTGTGTCCCTCCTCCCTCCCTTCCTCCTTCCACCCTCTTCCCCCACTACATTTACAAAGCATTTACTAGACTTTGGGTGCTGTGCTGCGCCCAGAGACATACAGATGAGTAAAATGAGACTCCTCAAGTAGTTTCCGGTATTTGAAGCGATCAAGCCTGTAACAGTAGCTGGCAACGTGCACTAACATGAATGGCAACCTATTGGCATTAACAACAAGAGGCAGGGGTTCGGCAAGGAGTATTACCTGGTGTGATAAGTATTATCTCAGGCTAGCACACAGCAGGCCATGGAGCCGAGAGGGGAGAGAGAAAAGAGGGGCTTGCTTGCATGGTGGGCGGATCCCAGGGAGATGAGATTGGAAATTGAACCTCCAAGCAAGATTCTTCTCAGCAGTGCTTGCCAAGCAGGAGAAACATTTAAGGAAAGGGGTGAAGACAGGAAAGTATGTGACTTGTTTGAGGAGAAAAATTCACAGGAAGTCAGGTGGGTGTCCAGACCATTCGTGAAGATAAGAACAATATCTCTGGAGCCAGAGTTGGTTCAAATCTCAACTCTCTCATTCCCTGGTGGGGCCTTTGGGTTAGTTCTTTAAGCCATATAAGCTTGTTTTTTTGTGTTTTTCGCTTTTTTTTTTTTTTTGATTCGTCAAATTAGAGAAAATAGTGACTCACTTAGAGAAATACTGGGAGTTGTAAAGTACAGAGCATGTTGCCTGGTGCGGAGTAAGTGTGTAATGCACGTCAGACATTCTTATGAAGAGTCGGGAGGCAGGTAGTACCGAGTCTGGCTGTCGGCACCAGGTTGCACTTGCCTGAACTGACTTTAGACTTTGACAAACAGGCAATGAGATTCTTTAAAAATTTTAAGCCAGGGGCATCAGAATTGGTCTGCCTCAGACACCAATATTTCTGACTATGGACATTGGTCTATAGGGCAGGTGTGATGCTTCCCACTTCACAAATGAAAAAAGTGAGGGTTAGAGAACTTAAACGACCTCTTCCTCAAGGTCGACCGGCTCCTAAGAGCAGACCCGAGCCTGATCTCCTGAACCCAAAATTCTACGCTCTTCCTCTCCCAACTGCTCACTCACCAACTGAGGGCATCGTGCCAGCCTCGCCCTGGCTCCAATTAGCAGACAAATCAGAAGCGGCTGGCGGGGCTCCGTGCCTGCTGCAGTTGTGTTTATCATTCATCAGCGGAGAGAGGAGATGTGCCAGGCTGGTGAGTCAGACCCCCGCAGAGAGCAGATTTAAGGTGATGTGTCCTAGAGGGCTGGTCTTAGAGACTCTAATTTGGATTGTCGAATATGCTTAGGAACAGAATATTTCAACAATTCACTGCAAGCTGAATATAGCCCTCACCCGGGGAGAGCTTTGGGTACTTGAGGAACTGCTGAAAGCAAGGCTAGCCCTGGAGTCTGCAGGCCTGGGTGATGCTCCCAGCCTCGCCAGCCCATCCTGTTTTTATTTTTATTTTTTTTT
The DNA here is from genome assembly GCA_030015415.1 of Cynopterus sphinx. NCBI lineage: Eukaryota > Metazoa > Chordata > Mammalia > Chiroptera > Pteropodidae > Cynopterus > Cynopterus sphinx. The sequence goes on along the minus strand of CM057385.1, from coordinate 30,880,689 downwards.
AATTTTATTTCTGGGCTCAGTCTCCTTCTGCGTAAAATGAGGAGTTTGGGAAAATTCAGTTTAGTAGTAGGTAGTGTAATAGTGAGGCTATGGCAAGATTCAGATCTTTTCTCTTTAAATAGACCTCCATGGGGAGGGAGCAGCTACGGTGCAGTAAAGAGTAGAGAATCTGCATCTGAGGCTCCACTTTACCCATGACTTGCTGAGTGACCTTGGGTTTTTCCAGGCCTGTCTCTGAGCCTCAGTTTTCGCATCTATGTGTCAGGTGGCATGGACCAGAGCAGAGATGAGCCGTGGGCTAACTCTGATGTGTGGAGGAGACTAGAGAGATCTATTTTTCTAATTGTCCCCCATCTTGTTAGTGAGCCAACACTAAAGAACTGGGAAATTTCACATTCAAGCCCAGATTCCTGAGTTCTCTTGCAAACACAGAAGGCTTAGCCACACTGGGTCCTGTTCATACCAGAGCACATATGGAAGCAGGTGGTGACTGCTTCCTTTGGACTGGCATCGATGGGTAACCCCACCATTACCACACAGCCCTCTGGACTCATTTATGTCACCTGAGTCTGGAAGCAGCAGCATATGCAACCCCCAGACAAGGGCCTGTTAACATGCACCCCCTGCCCACAGGCACTGACATGCCACTCTGTTCCCATAGCTGACACCCAGCCCCTTTGAGGGGCCACGCATCCTTCCCTGATAGGACCGCAGATGTCTGCTTAGATGACTGTATTTCGGAATTATTTGCACTTTTTATGTATAAGTTTATATTAGCATAATGAGCATACCTTTCCAAATTCCTAGACCTTCTTGGAGATGCTGTAGTGCTCTCCTAGGGGAGGTGAGCCATCCTACAGTAGGATCCCCACCCACCCGCTCCACACGAGGACCTTGCAGCCCTACCACTCCAAGACTCTGTGGCTGTCACCCAGTGCTTTGGTTCATCAGCCATATCCAGAAAGTTGAATCTCCATACAAAAGCAGAAAGAGGGGAGACCAAAACTGCAAGCAGTGACTCTTGAAGAGTGGACATTTCCTTTACTGACAACTGCTTTCATTTTTGCTCCTGCTCAGCCTTCTCTCTTTAGCTTCAGATATACGTATCCAAATTCTTCTCAGATAGCTCATTTGGGTAGGCAGCGGTCACCTCAACCTCGGTGGGTCCTAACTAAACCCATGGCCTCGTCCCTACCTCTGTCCTTGTTCCTTTGTGGTAGTTTCTCATTTCAATAAATGGCAACTCGCAGTCGCCCAAGCCTAAGATGGGCATTATCGTGGTTTCTCCCTGTCCGTCACACTTCCTTGCCCATCCCATACCAAGCTAAAGTGACTCCACACATCACACACATGCCATTCTCCGAATGTGTCACTTCTATCTAGTCTCACTGCTTGCATCCAAGTCCAGGTCCAAATTACCACTGTCCCTTGTCAAGACCCTTGCATAGTCTCCTAACTTGATCTCCCCTGATATACATACCATCCTCCAATTAGTCCAATTAGTCCTATTCCACCTGCCGAACTGGTTTTTGGAAAACCCAAATTGGATCACAGCACGCCTCTCTCTAAAACATCTTCAGGACTTCTGATAGACTTCGGGATAAAGTCCCATGTAGCTAACAAGGCCTACATGCCTCTGCAGGACCTGGGACCTTGTACGCAGTGGGCATGGGGGAGCCGCCCTTCTTGCAAGGCTCACACTCACTGAAAGAACTAAACTGGAGCTTCCAGGCAGTGGCCCATGGAGCTGGAGTAGCACCAGCCGTAGTGGTCAGGAGGACCCACGCACAAGTTCACCAGGGGCTCCTGGGGCTCAGCCTGACCCACATCAGGGTAACACCTTCCAGCCACTCTGTGTGCTGAGAGAGGAGAACAACCTTGTAGTCAAGGCAGGCTCCTTAAAGACTCTTGTCTAGGAATTGGCATCCCTATTTTGACTTCAGAGCAGGGGCAGAGGCTCCCCACATCCCAGATTCCATGGCGAGTCACAGCTACACGCAACCTGATGCCTGACCTATTTTCATTTATTATCATTGTTCCTGCCTGGTACTGGGCCTGGAGAGTTTAAAATAATTTTGAAATAGATGAGTATTTAGAAAAGTAAAAGGAGAAAAAGATAGATGAGTGAGTCCAGGAGGAAGTGAAGGGGAATTCGCCAGATTTTAAGAGAGCACTAGGTCCTGTCATGGCTACATTCCCTGCTTTCTCCAGCCCTGGCCCACGCTCTTAGATACCCTAGGATGCCTTCAGTGTCTGGGTTTACCCTTCCAACCTGGCACTCCCTCTCAGGCCAACCTTCTATAAGGTGGCCCGCTGGGACAGCTACCATTACTCACCACCACCACCATCAGCATTTATCCATGGGATGGTGACCTCTTTCTTCTGAGGAATTTTGGCCATGAATGGAATGTAGTTGATAGCTATCAGTGCCAGCAGGTGGCCCCAGTCACTACCTTCTACAGGTGGGAATCTGAGGACCAGGAAAGGGAAGTGACCAGGCTGAGGTGACGGTGATGGGTTTGGCTCCAGAACCAGGTATCCTGTCGTCAAGTCCAGTGTTCATTGCGTTATGTCAAACAGTCTGATTAATCAGTTCTACAAAGGAATAAAATGCATCTCTATGATATCAGTTTTTACGTAGACTTTAACATGCGAGTCTTGGAAGCGGGTAAAGTGAAGAGGGTGCTGGCAATGTGGGACTGTTGTGGAAAGAAGAAAAATGATTCAGAGTGAAAGTGGAATACTTTTGTTGTTTTCTATTTCATTCATTTTAACTTTTATTTTCATTAAATCCCACCTCCTGTGTTGTTCCTCACTTATTTTATGGCTCTTTATCTAATTTCTGAGGTTGAGTACTTGATGCAATGATTTCCAGCCTTTCACAGAAATAAGGAAAACATTGAAGGCTAGAGAATGTCCTCTGAGCACAGCTTTAGCTATGTCCCACAGGCTTTGATATGGAGTCTTTTCTTTGTTACTTTCTATAGAATATAAAACTTCTGGTTTTATTTCCTTTTTGAGCCAAGGGTTACTTAGAAATATTTCTTAGTTTCAAAAAGTTAAGGTTTTTATGTAATACTTTTTATAATTTCTAAAATGAAATACCCCTCAATATTGCTGTCTAGAGACAGAACGAAAAGGAGTTGGCTCCAAGGAGGAGAGGAACATTTATAACAACTTTCCAACTTCTGGCCGCTGCCAGCTAGGTTTGGCATTTAGGTTTAGCCTCCAACGATTTGGGGGGGATGAGTAAGCAGGAAGAAACTGGGGAGCAGAACCCCATGATGCCTTCAGTTCAATGTCTGTTCTCTGGCCTGCTTTCCAGGCTGTTTGGGTGTAAGGACGGAACCACCACTGACTTCACGTCATGGGATCAGCTGATATGGGCACCCACCATGCCAGATACTCTGCTGAGTGCTTGACAAATGGGATCTCATGTACCCCATGGCAGACATCTTTCCAATTTGGCAGAGGTGTACACAGAGTCCTAAAAGGCTGTGGGCAATTTTCTCAGGTTACGTGGCTGAGAACTAGACACAAACGGATTTCTCTGGCTCCTGAAACTTTGCCTCACTCTATACTACTCTAGTCCTATTATGACACCTCCCTACCCCTGCTACCACTTAGAATTTTTAGATGAGGAAACTGAGGCCCCAAGCTTCAAGGGATAGACATCATCACAAAGCTAGTGCATGGTTGGCAGAGCCCATATGAAGTTGGAATTAAAACCAGCAAAAACACATGTTCGCCTATCCTGCTGCCCTGATTCTCTACTCTCTCCATCTTCCCCCCACATCTCCCTCATCCTCATTCTAGTCTTCCAGTTCCTAAAAGGGGAAAAATGAAAAGTGTGGTAGAAATAAGGGGCAGGCAGAGGGCAAGGAGAATATAGAGGGAATGCTTTGTTTTGGGACAAAAGACTGACAAGAAAATTGACTCTTCTAGGCTGAGCCGTTCCTAGCCACCCCTTGGAACTTTGTATTGCCCATATTGACCTTTCTGGGGGCATTTATTTACCCAATGACCAAGAATTATAGAAAGTTTTTTGGGATGGAGTCCCATATTATTATAAATGATCATTTAAGGAGGTTTATAATCTCGCGGCTGGGAACTGGGATTGTAAGCCATTAAAGGTCATGTGGTCTTGGAAAGGCCACCTTGCCTTTCTCTTTCTCTGTGGGCTACTCCCTCCTCTTCTCTGACTCTCAGCTTCTCTCCTCCCCGGATTTACTGATTCTCTCCCTCAGTGTTATGGCTGTGTGGCCCTGGGAAAGCCATCTGCCCTCTGTGAGTCTTATTCTTTGCTCCTTCTGAGAACAGGTCCTTAGTCCTTTCTCCCAGACTCTCACTTCCTTCAACCTCTGCGCCCACCCCCAGCACCAGCAGTTTAGGCATAATGCTTTCTTTTCTACTAGGTTAGTGGAGGTGTGCCCGGCATACCATGGGGCCATTAAGTACTTACTGACTAAAGGAGTGAATGAATGCACAAACAAATGAATCATGGGATTATGGCTACCCCATTGGAACTTTGTGGGAGGGGGCAAAGAGAGAAGTAAACAAGGCAGAGAAATTGCTCTGTAGTTGTTGTCACAGCTTGGGCTGGGGCAGGGATGGAAGCGGAGTCCATCCTGTCCTAGACCAGCTAGGCTCCAAGACAGACCCATACGCAGGCCTTGGCTGGCTCTGGGCCTTTCTCTCAGAAATGCAGGCTGTCTTTGAGGCCTCAGTGGCAGACCCCAAGGCAGCCATGGATTTTCACAGCCTGGTTGTCAAGCACAGCTCTGGCTCTGGTACCAACATTGCTCCATGGCCTCCTGGCATTTTCAGGCCCATGAGTTTCACTTCTTTCAACCTGTTTCCTCATCTATAAAATGGAGATAGAATACCCACCTGTTTTAGTAGGAATAATGCAAGATAAGGAATATAAAGCATTAGCAGAGGGTCCAGTGCTGATACAGTCCGTCTTCCTTTCCACCACTATTTTCAATAAAATCGATTTTGCTTCAGGCCTTGCCTGACCCTCAGCCTCCATTTCTTTCTGCCATAGCCAGCGCTGTGGGGGCCTCTGCCACAGGTTCAGCTTTGTTCATGGTTCCCAGGACCAACCCTGAGGTTTAAACAGCTCTGTACATCCATTTGGAGACTTGCTTGCTGATCTTGTCCTGACTTCTGCCCTCATTCTGAATAATGCAGAGCACAGTGCCCAGCTGGGTCTAGCTGGGTGGAGCCCAGAGCTGTGCTGGGGGACACCCCCCGAGACCACCATGGCCCCAGCAGTATCCATCTTCTCTACACATACCCAGCACCTCTAGTCTGTATTCCTCACTTGGAAATTACCAAAATTATTCAGCATAGTGTGAGTGAGTGAGTGAGTGTGTGTGTGTGTGTGTGTGTGTGTGTGTGTTGTGTGCATGTGTATGTGTGTTGCTGCAGTTGTTTCTTCAGATAGACTAGTGGTTTTCAACCTCATTCATTACACATTAGAATCGCCTAGAAAGGCTTTTTGAAATGCTGATACCCAGACCCTTCTCCAGAGCCTGTGATTCAGTTGGTCTGGAATGGACTCTGGGCACTGGGACTTTGAAGTAGCACCAGTAGGTCCAGCTGGTGTTGAGAAGGACCAGATTATATGTGGGCTGCCTGGAGCCAGGGGTGTAGCTTTACCTATTTTTGTCTCCTCCGAGGATTTTGGGTTAATACCAAGTGCACGTTAATAATCAGGAGTCACCCTCTCTGGGATGCTTTGACCCTTCCTTCCTGCCTGGCCGGGTGCTGCGTGTCCCTCTTATTGCTCGGAGCTTGATTTCCTGTTTACCTGGCTGTCTGTTGTTCTCTGTATACAATGGGCTCAGCCCTAGGGCAAGAGCCAGACTCTTGTCTCTGGATCCTTTGTCAAAGCCATCACATGTCAGAATGTATCAGTGCCACAAGGATCTAGGAACACCTTTTTCCCTTTTTGTAGTCTCCCTGATGGTTAATGAAGCCCCTCCTCCTTCTAGATATTGTTTCTCCGCTCTTTTCTCTGAAGGCCTCACAGCCCCTGTGTTAGTAGCCTGTGGCTGTGGAACAGGTTACTCCACAACTTAGCATTTTAAAACAGCAAACGTTTACTAGTGTAATAGTCTCTGTGGGTCAGGAACAGGCAGCAGCTGAGCTGCGTGATTCAGATCTGGGTCTCTCCTGAGGGTGCAGTTAGGCTGGCAGCTAGGGCTGCAGTATTTGAAGACTGACTGGGGCTGAAGAATCTCCTTTAAGCTCCTCACATGGCTGTTCGAGGAAGCTTTGGTTGATACTACACTGGCCTCTCCATAAGGTTGTTCATGACACAGCCTTCCTAAGAGCCTTGGATCCAAGAGACAAAGGACCCAAGCAAGTGAGAGACCAACTGAGCTGGGAGCCAGTCTTTCTACTACATAAAGTCACTTTCTCACAAGGCACAGAGAACAATGCAGGTGCAATGTGAGAGGGATGACATAAGGAGGCAAGATCACTGCAGGCCATTTGGAGAGGGACCACCATGGACTGTATGCAGAAATCAGACCTGAAATTCCAGACAGGGCATCCTGTTCTTGTCCTGATATTTTAGCATCATCCTCTTGAACTTCAAACATATACTGACATTTGCAATGTACGGGGAACAGTACAATTTCTTCATAAATTTCATCATGGCCTCTTTTTGATCTTTTTGGTCAAGGGCTAATAGGATAATGCTCCCCTGGCTCAGCCCCAAACTCCTTAATAACATCTGAACTCTCTGTAGAGAACTCGTAAATTGAGACCCAGGAATAAACCAGAAGTTTAGAACATTTTCAGAGTGCGAACAATTTTTTTATGGCCACAACATTAAGACACTGGGCGTGGGAGTCAAGGAGAGATTGAAAAATGCTGCCCACGTGGGCTCCCAAGGGGAAGAGGGTGAGTTAATGGAGACCCACCTCCTGGGTGTGCCCCCAAAACTGCATGACAGAAGGCAAGATAGGAGGCGAGGCCAACCCTGAGATCAACTGTGGCCCAGTCCCCAAGGGAGGCAGCAGGGTGTGCTAGCTATAGGGAGGAACGAACCCCAAGCTCAGTCAGATCTGGGTAGTTTCCATTTCTGCTTTTTACCTACCGTGTGACCTCCAGCAGTTGTTCTTTCCATAGAGCCTCAGTTTCCCCATCTAATAAATGAATTCATTGCTCTAATATATTATTCTTAGACTATTTTTTTAAATCGTGGCACCTTCATTTTCCAAATTAAATTTTATAACCAATGAGGTGAATGTAGTATTGCTGCCTTATTACAATCTAAAATAAACAATATTATAAGAGCTACCTGCTCTTTATGCACTCATGCTTAGAATATGCTTGAAGCTGTTCTGAAATGCTTTGCATACATTAACGCATTTAATCCCCACAGTGGCCGTGTCATCCCATTTTTCAGAGGTGGAAGCTGAGGAAAAGAGAGGTGAAATAACGTGTCTAAGGTCACACAGCTTGTAAGTGGTTTGAACTCAGGGAGTCCCCAGGGCCCTGTTCTTGGCCCCTCTGCTGAACAAATAGAAGCATAATTGCTCCAAGGAAAGTGGAGGAGGAGACTGATTGGCCCCTTCTTTCTCCTTCTTCTCCTACTGACACTCTCAAGCACAGTTACGGGCCCCTAGCACTTGTGGAGTTTTTTTCTTTGACTCTGACCCTTGATGAGCTATGACCATATTTCTCTAAGTGGCCCTGCAGACATCTGCATCAGATTCATCTGGGATGCTTATCAAAATACAGACTTCTAGGCCACCTTCCAGCTCCACAAGATCCAAATCTCTGGGTGGAACCCAGAAACCTCCATGTTAATAGGCATGCAAATGGGTCTTAGGCTCACTGAGGAGGAAGAACTGTGGCCTCATGAGCGAGGGTGGGCAGCTTGAGCACAACCACTTGGCTTAAAAAGGCCTGGAGTTAGCAATTCCCTTAAGCAGGAGGAAGACCAAGGTCTGACAGTTCAGCAAGGGGTCTTGCCTGCTTGGGTCTCTGAAGGTGTGGGGGTACCATTTGTCACACATGACCTCACCTCAGGCCACCCACCTGGGGCATGCTAATGCAGAGTGAGCAAAGAATTCCACTTGGTCAAGAGCAAAGCCTGTGGTTTGGTCACTGTGACATTCTGGGCCGCTATTAATCTGTGCACCTGCGAACACACCAGGTGACATGAAAACAGTTTTATGCTTTGGAGAGAAAACAATTTTCATTACTGTTCAGCATGACCCAGGATTCAGAGAAACAAATGGTAATCCACATTCATGCCTAATTATTGTTATTTCTGGAGATTGTTACCACCAGGGGCTGATGACAAGCTTGACGGCAGAGAGCGTCTTGCAGCAGGAAATCTGGCTTCTCAAGGCCTCTCCCGGGGCCTTCTTGGCTGATAGATTTGGGGGAAGGTCACTAACAGAGGTGCTGCAGCCACAGTGTAATCACATTGTGCTCACGAGCATAGCTGTTTCACATCAAAGAATCCTTGCCGGAGCAAAAAGGAATAACAGGATACAGGACAGAAAAATGGGGAGAGTGGATAAGCATTCAAATCACTTCTACTTTCATCCTGGTGTCTGGTCCAGGAGAATTTACTCCCTTCCGCCATGGTTTAAGTTGTAGATACACCACGCCCTAGCATCTTTTCAGGAAGTGACACCTGCAGTGGTTTTTGGGTTACGTGGGCAGTTCTGTTAATTAATGTGCCAACTGTGTTCAACATGCAAGATGTCAAATGACCCTCCAGGAGGGACAGTTTGGTCAGTTGCCATTAGAGGGAAGCATTGAGCTCATATTCTGATTAATCCCTTCACACAAGGATGGATGGACAGGAATAAGTGAGGGGCCTGGAAGCTTGAGTCTCATTTGGTTCACATAAATATGTCTTTGGGTCTCACCTGCATTTTCACTTTGGAGTTCTGAGACAGCAGGGAGTTCTGTTTTGAGGAGGTTGCCTGTTACCCAAGGAGAAATTACAAGGGACATTTCAAAATTACATTCAGGCCCTGGGATTAAATCTGTGGAACCAAGAAGGTAGAGGATTCTTGTCTCACCCTTTTGAGTGTGTAGGTACTAGAATGACTTCATCTAGAAGCAGGAGCAAGTCAGAGAGAAGGTGCTGATGCTGGAAGACTGGATTATGTCAGCCAGAAGTCTGAACAATAATGATAATAATACCAAGGCTACTACTACTACTAATAGACATTACAAAAAAAAAAAAAATTATAGGCTGATATCCCTGATGAGTATAGATGCAAAAATCCTCAACAAAATATTAGCAAATCATATTTAGTAATACATTAAAAAGGTTATATACCATGATTAAGAGGGATTTATTCCTGGGATACAAGGTTGGTTCAAATTTTGCAAATCAAGTAATGGGATATACACTACATGGACAAAATGAAGGATAAAGATCATATGATCATATCAATAGACACAGATAAAGCACTTAACAGAATCTAGCAAATACAATAAAAAACTCTTAGCAAAGTGAGAGTAGAGGGAATGTACTTCAACATGATAAAAGCCACATATGACAAACCATAGCTAATGGCATACCCAGCAGTGAAAAGCCAAAAACATTTTCCTTAAGATCAGGAACAAGACAAAATATTCACTTTCACCATTTATATTCAACATAATATTGGAAGTAGTAGCCAGAGCAATCAGACAAGAAAAAGAAGGAAAAAAAGGTATCCAAATTGGAAAGGAAGAAGTGAAACTGCCATTATTTGCAGGTGACATGATTCTATGTATAGAGAACCCTAACGATTCCACAAAAAAACTATTAGAATAGATCAATGAATTAAGTAAAGTAGCAGGATACAAATTAATATTCAGAAGTTAGTTGCATTTTTATATACCCCTAACAAATTATCAGAAAGAGAAATCAAGAAAGTCTCATTCAAAATAATATCCAAAAAATTTCTTAGTAATAAATTTGACCAAAGAGGTAAAAAAGACTTGTGCTTGGAAAATTATAAGACTTTGAAGAGAAAAAAAAAAACATTATTGAAATGTTTGTCTACCCAAAGCAATCTGTAGATTCAATGTAATCCCTATCAAAATATCAATGGCATTTTTCATAGAACTAGAACAAATATTCTAAAATTTATATGGAACCTTAAGAGACCCCAAGTACCCATGGCAATCTTGAGAAAGAAAAAAGAACAAAGTAGGAGGTGTCACACTACCTGATATTAAACTATACCAAAAGACTATAGTAATCAAATCAGCAAGGTACTGGCACAAAAGCAGACACATAGATCAATGGACAGAACAGAGAGCCCGGAAATAAACCCATGCTTAAATAGTCAATTTATCTATGACAAAAGAGGCAAGAGTATAGCATGTGGTAAAGACAGTCCATTCAACAAATGGTGTTGGAAAAACTGGACAGATGAATGTGAAAAAATGAAACTAGACAATCTTCTTACACTACATACAAGAATAAACTCAAAGTGGATTAGCGACTTAAATGTAAGACCCAAAATCATAAAGCTCCTAGAAGAAAACGTAGGCAGTAAACTCTCTGACATTCCTCTTAGTAATTTTTTTCTGATATATTTGCTCAGACAAAGAAAACAAAACAAAAATAAATAAATAGGACCACATCAAACTAAAAAAGTTTTCACACAGTGAAGGAAACCATCAACAAAACAAAAAGATAACTTACTGAATAAGAGAATATTCACCAATGATACAACGAATAAGGGGTTAATATCCAAAGCTTATAAAGAACTCATGCAACTTAACACCAAAAAAACTAACAATCCAATTGAAAAATGGGCAGATGACTTGAATAGACATTTCTCCTTAGAGGACATACAGATGGCCAATACATAAGAAAAGATGCTTAACATCATTAATTATCCGAGAAATGCAAATTAAAACCACAATGAGACATCACCTCATCCTTGTCAGAATAGCTATCGTCAACAAATCAACAAACACGTGTAGATGAGGATGTGGAGAAAAGGGAACCCTCATGCACTGCTGGTGGGATTGCAAATTTGTGCAGCCACCATGGAAAACAGTATGGAGGTTCCTCAAAAAATTAAAAATAGAACTACCTTATGACTCAGCAATACCACTACTGGGTATTTAACCAAAGAAATCCAAAACACTAATTCAAAAAGATAATGCATGTCTATGTTCATTACAGCGTTATTTACAATGACCAAGATATGGAAGCAACCAAAGTGCCCATCAACAGACAATTGGATAAAGAAGATGGGATACACACACACACACACACACACACACACACACACACACACACAATGAACTATTACTCAGCCATTTAGAAAAAGAAAAAGAAATATTACTATTTGTGACAACATGGTTGGGCCTGGAGGTTATTATGCTAAGTGAAATAAGTCAAACAGAGAAAGACAAATACCATATGATCTCACTCACATGTGGAATCTAAAAAACAAAATAAACAGACTCATAGATACAGAGAACAAACTGATGGTTGCCAGATGGGAGCAGGCTGAGGGGCTGGTTAGAAAACGCGAAGGGATGAAGCAAAAAATAATATCATTGAGGCAGCTGACACATGCTTACCATGGATCAGACAGTACCAGGCAGGCAGGCACTGCACAGGTGAAGAACCTGAGGTTCACTAATGTCAACACAGTCCTGTGGCTAAGTGGCAGATTGAGTGTGGGACCCAGGTCTGGCTGAGTGCATACAGCACTTTGCCTCCTGGGTGGGAAGTAGAGAATAAAGGCCTCTGGGACTTGGTGAGGGCCCAACACCTTAGTTGGCTAAAGATTATTTTTTAAAGAATGAAAATTACGTGGGATTGAATGAGTTCTTGAGCCCTGTGTGAGGAAGTGGGAAGTAAGGAAGGCCACTGACTAATGAGCTCTGCCACCGGGAACCAGACTCGTTGACATCCTTGAGTGCAGCAGCCACGGTGACAGCATGGGGTGGGGGGTGAGGAGTTCCATTGTGGCTAAGGGAATGATGGACCCACCAGACCACCAGCATCCTGGAGAGACTGAAGGAGCCATACAGGTAATGAGGCAGCCCCTCCAAGCAGAACACACAGAGAACATCCACCAGGACAGGATTCCCATAAGAGCTTGCTAATGGGGTGGCAGAGATGGGTTAGGAATGTTGGACCAGACTCAGAGTTGAACGGGATCTTGGAGAATCTTCTAGGCTAGTCTCCCCACAATATGGGTGGCGAAACGTTCATCTGGGAGGGGAAGGAACTGCTCACGTCACATAACCGGCTGATGGCACCACTGGGACTGGAGCCCAGTTCCTGCCCTTGGTGTCATAACCTACTCTCAACACCTCCTCACTGCACCTCACAAAATCTGAGTCTTATGCCAGCTCCTTAGCTGGTCCCATGGCCTCTGAAGATGCCTGGCATGTGCCCAGGCTGATGCTCTGAGTAGGCCCAGCAGGCAGACCCCTTTTCCCACTGGCTGGCCCTTTGTGGGGAGAGGTGCCTGTTGACACTGTGCTCTTAGGCTGGGGCTGGGGGGCCCTCTGCTGGGCAGCCACTGCCTGACCCACAGGAAGGGGAGGGGAATGAATAGGGGCGCTGAGTTAAAAAAGGCTGGATCTGCTGGGGCCTGGAGCCTGACACAGGTGTTTAGGGTCAGTGATGTCAAAATTGTGACCTGAGCCACCTGTCTCATAGGTGTTCCTGTCTGTCCTTGTGCTCTCTGCTCAGGATTCCTGCTTGAGGCCTCTCTTCTGGGGCCCAAACTCTCCAGTCTGTTTCCTGCTCCCTTCCATTCTAGGTCCCATTCACACGACATTGACTCTTAAAGGGTAAATGAATGATTTCCCTCCTGCCCTTAAGGGCTACATTTGCAGAAACCAGGTCTTACCCCAAAGGAGTGACCTGAGCGGTAAGGCCCAGTGTGGTTTTGAAAAACCACCAGTTTGACAATCATTCTGACCTTGGTTGGAATCCTGCCCCTTACTAGTTCTTTGACTTTGAACAACACATCAAACCTCTCGGACCCTCTGTCTCCTCATCTGGAAAGTGAGAATAATTCCTGTCCCCCAGAGTTGCCTTGCGCATTAAGTGAGATGATGTCGTCAGGTGTCCACCACAGGACGCAGTAGCTATTCATTTCCTTCATGGAGATCCTCAGGTTTTTCATCTGTGAAATTGAAATTCTTGTCTGCCCTACAAGATTGCAGCCTGGAGAATTGTGCTTTGGAAATCAGAAAGTGCTACACAAATCCACGTGTGATTTTTATTTGAGGGCCACCTCTAGTGAAGACATCAAAGTTCAAACCAGGTCATGGGGAGGGGAAGTGATCTACACAGCAAGTCTGGTAAGGAGAAGTGTCAGGACACCCATGCACTGAGCTGGACCTGGGTCTTTCCTTTGCAGATCTTTTTTTTCTCTCTCTTAGGAAAAAGGGGAATTTTGAGGTTGGCTTGGAGATCAACCTCCAGCTCTAGGCTTATTGCCTCTGTGACCTTGGGCTTATACTTGGTTGGCCTCCCTGAGCCTTCCTTTCTTTATTTCTAATGCAGGGATAACAAAACTCCTGCAGAGTGTTGTTTAAAGGTTTAAAGCAGCGGGATGTGTAAGTAACCCTGGCACAGTTCTTAGCTCCTAGCGGGTGCCCCTTCCCACGTGGACACCAAATCATGAAGTTCCACTTTTCACTTGGTATAAATAATCCCTAAACCACCCTGTGCCGCTTCCTGGGCTTGAGAGGCCCTCTGTGTTAACCCTGCCAGGCAGTCATCTGGTGGTTGCTGCTGCACCTGAGGGCTCACCACCACACAGGCTGGCACCTCGGAGCCACTCAGGTGGAGGGGAAATTCCGACGGCGATGCCGTGGATTCTGTCTCTGCAATTCTCACCCCCTGGCAGAGTCTAGAGATTTATCGACTCCGTCTTTCTCTAAATCACCTGTTCAGTGACCCCGAGTCTTCTTGTCTTTGTCAACCGAATCCTCACACAGATCAGCCTCAGACTTCTCCAGCTCCCTTCAGCTTGGAGCTCATCACACCTTCGACTTTCAGGTCTCTGCATGCCCCAGGGTCAATGCTGACCTTGGCAGGCAGCACCTCTGTGGCCTCGGACCCACAGCCTGGGTTCGTGAACTCCTCTGACTGCTTGAGACTCAGCTCTGAGCTCTGTCCAGCTCTGGATGATCCCTTTCCCCCAAAGCTCTGCCTTCACTTAGAAATGCACTGAAACAGATGGTTGCGCATTACATACAAACACTGTCTATAGGATCCCCTTGTAGGGTCAGTATTGTTATTCCCATTTCACGTATGAGGAAATGGAGGCTCAGGGAGATTCAGTGACTTGCCCAAGGTCACACAGACAGCAAATTGTAGAACGAGGAGTAGAAGCCTGATCTGTTTGATTCTGGTTGGGACTATGAGTTTTCTCCACATGGGTATGATTGAAAAGAGAATTTATGCAAACCAGGGCAAGTCGTCTCTCACTGCTATGGTTTCTCTATTTTCTGAACTGAAGGGTTGAAGCACGGGTACTCGTGGTTTGCTGAGGGACTGTCAGAGCTCAGATGCTACGTAGCAAACGACGAGGCAGCACCCTAACAGACACTAAGATGCTGCCCTTGTAACCCTTGCAGTGCTGAGGTGTTAGCTGGTGCAGCAGATGGGCTGTGCTGGGTCACTCCCTCCACCTCCATCCAGTAGCTGCCGCGTACGTTTTCACCTTGGTCACAGGTCATGGCTGAGAGTGAAGACGGTGCATAGAGAGTCCAGCAGTTCCTTTGGAAATGCGGCTCCAGGGCACATGAAAGGCAGAAGGCCCTATGTGACTCCTGGAAGGCAGCCTCATGTGCCAGCACCACAACACCCTGGTCCCTGCTCTCCCCAGACCCCAAACCTGTCATTTCTGTCTCCATGCCCTCACTCTTGCCCTTTCTTTTACTTGGGGCACCTTCCCCTCTCTGAGTTGTATGATAAATCTTGGTGACGTGCAGATAAGGACAGCATGGGGCAGGTCTCACGCCGACTTGGTTAGGCCGCACGGCACTTCCCAGCATTCTCTCCCCTGAGCCTTTCTGGCTGAGACGACCACCAGGATGGTGGGGAGCTGGAGGGTGACAGGGATGCAGCAGCTCCCTTGTGGCTCACACACCTTGTTGCTTAGCTGCTGCTCACCTGGTGGGTGGCCTGTCCTGCCACTGCTCTATCATCCCCCAGAACATTCCCCAGCTGCTCTGACTCCTGGACAGGTGTGTGAGTCCAGCTCTGTGCCAAAGGGCCCTGGTTTCTCAGGAACGCACACCATCAAGGTGAGAACAGCGAAAACTGCCATGGTGGTTCCTAGTTTATCTGGGCCTAATTCTAAGTTAGACACGTGGGTGGGTCCCAGCTTTTCCTCACTCTCCCTCCCTTTACTTCCATCTTCCCTTCCCTACCTCCGGCCTCTGCACGCTGAGATCCGGCATCGGAAGTGAAGACCACAGCTTGCAGAGACTGTCTGACCAGCTCCCATCAGAGTGGGCATATGCTTGTTACAAAGATATGGCCTTGCTATTTCTATCACCGCGTGGTTACACGTTCCTTTAATGACACAGTGTTCAGTGCGTGGAGGCTGATGACAGAGGTCGATGGTGACCTCTGACTCCTACCTATCTTTCAGAGCCCCACTTAAGTGTCAGCCCCTCCAGGAGGCCTTCCCGGACCCCAGCCATCAGTGTTTGGTTCTGCCTCAGAGCTATTACAGCACTTAGCGCCTGTCCTGCTTTAGGGTGTAAGTTATCCGTCCACCAGTGAAAGTCTCACTGCCTTCGATCGAAGTTTCCTATACTTCACAGATGACACAAATCTTCCGTCCCTCCCTAGGAGACTCTAATTCTGTGGGCCTCCACCTAGACCACAAATATAATAATTAAGAGATTGGAGAATCTCGGCCCTGAGTAAACTGTGAGTCCTAAGATGACAGGACCCATGTCTTGATTGATAGGACAGAGAAAGCTCTGAGCAGCAGTGACAATAGTAGATTGGGATGGGGGTGCTTGAATCAGCCTGTTTGGGGGCAACAGCCTGGCTTAGAATTCCCTTGGGGTCAGATCTCTCAGTTCTTTCTCCTTCCTTGCAGAGGAAGAGGGGGCCCAAGCCCCAGACATCAACTACTGGAGACATCATTTGAGCCTGTGATCCTGGGTGGGGCTAATTCTTCCTAGTCACTTGTCCCTCACTCTGACCCAAAGACTCTGCTCCCTTTTACGTCTCTGCAGAGAGGACTGTTCTCACCCACCACCCACCCTGGCAGCCACCCTCTTTCTCCCAATCTCTTTTTCCTTTGTGCTTGGACTCTCTTGCCTCCGAATCCCCCAGGGCTGGATCTGATAGGCTCAGGTTTAACCCTATTTCCTTTGGGGCTTTCTCGCCACTTGTTCCCCCAGCACATTCTAGATCAATCCTTTATCAAACACAGAGTGGGCACTCAAGAAAAACGGGGGCCAGGTCTGCCCTACTGTGTGAGGGCATGACGGGGGCAGCAGACGGCTCTGCGTTAGTGGCACTGCTGGGCGCACTGTGCGGGGTCCTGCTTACTCAGCATCTTCGAGGGACTCAGGTGCGCTCACCTCTCACCCCTCCTTAAAACCCTGGCTTCCCCACTATGACTGGTTCTGTGGCCATGCCTGCCGGGAAGGTCACTTCTGATGTCCATGCTGGAAGCTTTTGTGTGAATTCCTCACAGTGGACATGTCTATTTCCTAATCAAAACACAGGCAGCTTTCTCATGCTGGGCCCTAATTTGCTGAACTCATGCATAATTGAGACAGATTATCTCCATTTTCCTACTAGACAATTTGCCACTTACTCTTTCAGGAGGGACACTGGGCTGGCTCAGGGTGTTGTGAATGGAAGCCACGACCCAGCTCTTCTTCAGGAAGGCTGGGCGGCCTCTACTCCTGCCCCACTCTAGGGTCTAATCTGTGGAGAGTGCAGAAGGCCACCCACCTAGAGCAGGAAGGAAAGAGGAATCCTGTTCTCTACCATATGCGCATGCCAGGGAAGAAGTGATGAGTAGTGGGGGAGACTGTCCAAGAAAAGAGAGTTTCTCATCTGAGTCTCTGACAAAGGGAAGATTCAGGGCCCTGAACCCCTCCAAGAGCCAAGAAACTGCTAAAACCTTTAAGCTCCAATTGGACTCTCTGCAGTAGCCAGAACCCAAGTGACTCTAGCTCTGGATCAGTTGCCAGACTAGAAGCCCAATATACCCTGGGCTGGGAGCAACAGCCAGGGCGCAGAGGCAAGTATTCAAGTGGGTGGTAATGAACCAGGAGTGTGGAGTTAGGTGTCCCACTTGCAATGACTGAACCAAAAGAAACAAACTTTGGCTAAGGGGTTCCTGTGACCAATGGGCCTTCATCAGGAACGTCTCTTTAAAGGGTGTTGCCTCATGCATGCCTGATATCTGTGGGCGCCAGAGTTAGATCTACAAACTCAGTTTAGGGACATGTGCGTAGAATGATGTACACCCATTAGTTCAAAGGGGAGGCTCTATGGGGGAGGGAGGAAGATCTAGTTGGGGAATCAGGGAGCTGGTTCTCCCTCACCCTCCCTCCTTCCCCCACTGAAGACCAGGGAAAATCACTGCCCTCTCTAGGCCTTGGATGCCCAATGGCCAGAGGAAGGGATTGAATTGAATGGTCTGTGAGGGCTTTTTCTGCTGTGACATTTCCTGCAGGAAAAGACACTCCCAGAGTCCCCACTGTGCTCCAGGTGCTCCTTTCACATCCTGCCAGGGTCCTCCCAGGAGGAAAGCAGCATAACAGTCCACAGACCAGGGAGCGGAAGTTCAAACAGTGAAGTAACGTGCCTCAGGTGAGAAAGTGGCGGAGCCAGCAAGTGCCCTTAAGGTTCCAGCACTGGAAGACGGCAGGCACGACTGGAACCCAGGCCTGGCTCACCCCACACGTGTTTCCTTTCCCATTGCAATCCTGTAGGACCCAGAGACAGGAAGTAGCCAATGGGGGTTGCTGTGCCAATTCTGTTTCAAATTTGGACAAAGCTTTGGGCCACCACCTATCTGTGCGTTTGATGGGGAGAGGGAGGCCGATCTATTTAATTAACACCCTTTTGGGCACCTGGAATATTCCCTCCAGCCACAGCTGCCACCCAAGAGTGATTCTGATAGCATCTGGTTTGCCCTAACACAAACCTTTAAGCAATTCATTTTCTATGCTTATAAATAAGTCAATAAAGAAGATGTTCAACGTAATTTCCCCAGAGAATAAAAGGAAGAAAAGGCATGAATTGGAAACTTTTATTATCCTCTGTTGTCTTGCCTCTGATGACAGATAATGGTGAGCGGTGAGGGGGACTGGCTGTGGGGGGAGAATTAGGTGTGCGTAAAGATTGTCTTTCGAATGTGTCATCGTGCATCTGACTCAAAAAAAGGAAAAGAAAAAAGGCAGAAAAGACAAGGCTGGCTGTGCTTATTCTCCTCGCTTCGCTCCCACCCACATCTGGTCAGGCTGCGGTCCCTGATATACAAGGAACAGTTGTGGAGTCACCCCCTTTGCTTTTGCCTCCCCGCTTTGCTTCCAGGGAGCTGATGAATTTGTCCAATTCCAGTGGCTCATCGTGAAGGTCTTAATTAAGGAAGAAACTGCTACCTTGTGAGTTCCTGGGGAATCGATAGCCTGGGGAAGTCTCTTTCTCCTGCTGCTCAGAAGGTGAGAAAGGAGGACAGAGGCAGGCTCAGACTCCATGGGATTAAGCATTAGAGGTGGTGAGAGAGGATCAGTGCTGTGGGAGACTCCACACGGGGCACAAGCCAGGAGGAAAGTTCAATTGAGAGTGTCTGGCCAAATGATTCAGGCTGTAAGGCTGAGTGTGATTGGCTGGAGGCTCTGGGGATTGGGCTGGACTTTTAAGATTTGGTTTAAAGAAGGCAGTAAAGAGCATAGTGGTTGTTTTCAACCCTGACTTCCCAGTAGAATCATCTGGGGAGCTTTTAAAGCAGTAACCATAGAGCCCCACCCAAATCAAATAAGAATCTCTAAGTGGTGAGACCCAAGCACTGACACGTTTTAAAAGCTCCCTGGGTGATCCCATGGTGCACGGAGGGCTGAGCCACTGGGCCCAAGGGTATTGTGGACCCTTTTTCTTCTCTAAGTGTACTCCCCAGACCGGCAGCTTCAGCATCACCTGGGAGATGGTTAGAATCTCAGACCCTGCCCCAGACCCCCTGAAGTGGAATCCACAATGTCTCCGGGCCACCCAGATGCATATCAAAGCTTGGGAAGGGATGATTTGAACAACAGGTTGTTCTGCATTCTACTCTGAGGGCAACATAAGGCAAGTTACCTGACTTCTCCAAGGCTGTTTTACTCTGTGCAAAATGAGAATAATGACATCTCTATGGCAGGACTACCCGGAGAAGGCAATGGTGTTATTTCTGCAAGGCATCAACACAGTGCCCAGCACACAGTAACTTCTCAATAGATGCCCATTCCTTTCCCCTCTAAATGAGGATTAAATGAAATTAGTCGTGCAAGGAATTTGGAAGGGTGCTTGCATGAGGTAAGTGCTTAATAAATGCAAGCTATTATTATTTCTTCAAGGATTCCCAAGAAAGACAGAGGGGGCCTTTGTGCTCCTTTGGCTCTGTACCCATCCATTTCATCTAGCATTCAGAGTGTGGTATTTTAATTAGCTATTTTCATAAGTCTCCATACCCCACTGAGTCATATGTATCTACTGGGTCTTATTCAGCTCTCCTCCCTGGGCCTAGTACAAAGCAGGACCAGGAAACACATACTAAGTAAATGTGAAGGCCATAAAGGCTCAGCAGATGAATAGAGAGGCTGGAAGGTCAGGGCGCCCAGGGGTTCTGAGTCCCTAGACATATAATTTCTTGGCCCTTGGAAAGAACCTGACTCTGAAGAAGAGGAAGGGGTTCCTCTCTGTGTCCACAAGTGAAAAGCCACTAACAAATGTGCCATGGAATATTCTGTGTGTTGGATGAATTTTAATGCAGAAAATGAGGTGCTCTGCGGGCCTAATTAGACTGTGAGCTTCTGGAAAAGGAAAATAGACTTCAGGATCATTTCTGGACTTCTTTTGTTCCCAGCATTGTCTGGATGGAAACAAATGAGGCTTGGTCCCCTTCTGCTGTCAGGCCCTATGACAGGTGCAGGGTAGGCCTGGCAAATGGCAGCGATATCTTCCTAATGTGGTTATCCAGGAGCTGCCCACAGACACTGCCAGGTCTTCTAATGAAACCACTTACTTAACTGGTGTGAACACGGGTGAGTGTATAGGTCACTTTTACCCTGGGAAGGGCCTCAGACATGAGGGTAAAGCCTCTGGGCACACACCACGTGAAGTGTTTTTCTCAGAATTGGAACCACAATATTGAAAAACAGCTCCTAGTCCTCCCTAGGGAGCCAGAGATGGGCTAGGTTCCCTAGTGCACCAGACCAACCTAACATGTAGCAAGGCACTGGAGAGCACCTCTCGTAGCTTTCTAAAAGGCAATCATTTGTTAATCTATGCACTCATTCATTAGACAAAAAATTTCTGAGTCTCTGTTCTATGTTAGGTATATCAAGTGCCTTTTTGTACATTGTTCCATTGATTTCATTTAATTAGATGAGAACTCTCTGAGTCAAGTCCTATCTTTCCATTTTTACCTATAAACAGTCTTAAAGAAGCTAAGTAACTTAGCCCCAAATCATACAGCAAGAACTTGACAGGATTTGAACCACTGTCTGCATTAAGCATTGAGCAGTAGAAGGAGTTTGTGGCAAACTTCCCAGAATAGCCTAGGACATGGGAGACTGAAATCTAGGTAGGACAAGATGCCACTGAGAAAGAGGAGGCTTTGTGTTGGGTGGTATAAGGCTAGGCAAGGAGCAGTGGGTAGGGGGTCATCAGATGTGAGCGCCTTTCTTTGTGCCAACCCCACATCCCAAGCAGACAGGTCTCCTGGCAGAAAGAGCACTTGGGAGTCAGACATGTGGGTGCAAGTCTTCTCTCTGCCTCTAGAGAGGTGTTTGACCTTACAAAGACCCCCAGCTCTCACCATCAAGAGTTTAGGAGCAGATGGCCATTCACATCTCTAAGAATTAGGTTGGCCTGATTTCTTGAGCTGTAGACTAGTGTGTTTCTGGAGATGCTGCTCAAAGTTCTGCAAAGTGCAGGAAACTCAATGGCTAAGGACTTGCCCTTTACACTTTGGGCAGCATGCATATACGTATACACACCTTCCAATGGTCACATGGCCAAGGGTTTGTCGTACTTCCATTAACAGAGTCCTTCTTTCCTCCATCTGCTTTCCCCGCTTTTTGTTTTTCCTTTTGACCTTGGGAAGCTGGTAACCCCTGTCAAATTTCTGGGGTGTTCGAGGTGGTGAGGTGTTTCCCTGACTGTCTCACAAATGGGAACAATCATACCACATGACCGGCCCTTTGTCCTCTCCTCAGCCTTACCCACAGTGTTCCAGGTGAGAGCAAGGGCCACCTGGGAGGGGAAAAGATATTACAGTGAAAGGGATCCCCTGGGGGGTGTCTCAGGAAGGAAGTGGTTGAGGGATCACACAGGGCACTGTCAGGTCCTTTCTCATCTTTCCACTGCTTCTTCCCTGCTCCCATCTTATTTTGGGGGAGGCATATCTGTGCCCATTGCAGAAATGAAGTGAGGGGAGCCTGAGCCACACCTGGCCACATATTTACTCCAGTGTGTGTTGGGTGAGGTTGAGTCCAACAAGTTGAGATGTCCCTGGCTTCCCACCAGCAAATGTGTGATTCTCAACCAGTCTAACCTATGAGGCCAAGGGGCACTTATTTATTCATGGAATATATTTTTCTACTATATCTCAGGCACTGTGCTGGGCTCTGGGAATACAGCAAAGAAAATGATCCACATGATCCCTGCCTCACAGAACATTAATAATCTTGTGCTGGAAAATGGTAGTAAGCAAATAATGATAAAAAATCATTACAAAACCAAAGTTTCAGAGAGTGCTGGGGATGCCTTCATGTGCTCACTCCTGACCTTCTATTTCTCTTTAAGACTGACAGGTTCTGACCAAAAGTGAGACAGCTATGGATGGGCCAGTGAAACATGTTGGAGATGAAATGCTGACTTGAATCACCTGTCACTCTCTGGCTCTTGGGACAACAGAGCAAATGAATAGGAAGAGAAAGGAATAAAGTGCCATAAAAAGGCAGCTTGAAGACTGAAGGTGCAAAGGGTAGAGCAAACTGCATTCTATCAGTTCCATCTCTTCCACGTCACTGATTTTTGGCCCTCTACCCTGTCCCAGCTCACACCCTCACTGCGTTTTCCCCAGATCGCTGTGGCAGCCCCCTGCCTTGTCTTGCTTCCCACCCACCATGATGCGGCCTCCACGAGGTCAGCAGGGAACCTCTGTCTGCCCAGGGCAGAGTTTCTCAGCCTCAACACTAGTGACATTTTGGGTGGGACAATTCTTTGTTATCTGGAGCTGTCCTGTGCATTGTGGATGTTTAGCAGCATCCTTGTCAGCATTGACAACCAAAAATATAGCCACAGATTGCCAAATGTCCACTGAGAGGCAAGATCTGCCCTGGTTGAGAACCACTGGCTTAGAGATATTATGTCTTTGGACCTGACACTCAGGGCTCTCCATGATCTGATCTAAACTGCCTTCCATCCTCCCTTCTTTCACATTCTATAGTATACCCACACTCACATACCCCAGATTCCCAGGCAGTGCCCTACCCTAGTCTTGCTTTTGGCCATGCTGTCTGCTTGGACTATCCTTCTCCTGTCCCTATTGAAGAAAAGTCTTCCTCTGTCACAAGATTCAGATCAAACGCCACTTCTGAGAAGGTTCTCCAGATATTTGGATTTTCAGTTTTCTCATTTGCTAAATAAAGATAAAAAGTGCGTCCCATGAATTGCACAGAATCACAAAATGTTAGGGCTGTGGGAAACCTGGGAAATCACCAATGTCTTTTGTTCAGGGAAGCAGATGAAGGTGCAGGGAAGTGGAGTGTCTTGCCTGAAGTTACATAGCCAGTTGGAGACTGTTCTGGGCCTGAAACCTGGAGCTCTAAATTCCTAGGTCAATAAGCTAATCCTGTGTGCCAGTTTTTGCGAGAAAAGTTAGCTTTGTAACCATGAGTATACAAAACCTCTCCGCATTTCAGTGCTTCTCTCTATAGAATGAGAGGCTAAATTGGATGCTGTCTACAGGTCATTCTGTGCTGCTGTGTGCCATTATGAGCCTATTTTTTTTTTTTAGAAAAAAATTGTCATTCAAATATAAGATAGTCTCATTATTAATCCTTCCCCAATCCATCCAACCATGTCAAAATTGAACTGCAGAGCTAACTCCTGAGAAGGTTAACATAACGATTTTGCTACTCATCATAACAACCATTCGCATCACTCCCCAGCATCATTCTTCAAATTCATACATGAAGCAGAAATGACAAATGATTCTTGTAATGCACTCTTTGACACAAATCATTTCTGATTGCTCAGAACCCCGGACAACCTTGAGCATGCAGAAGCAAGATGAGAGGGAGAAATCTTGGTAAATGAACAGCTTCTACTTCTTGCTGACAGGAACCCTCTGCTCTTGGGGCATTGGCAGGATGTGCTGATTACCAAACAGATCATTTTTAAAATGAGGCAAATCTGTTGTCGGGAGTAGGTCCCTGGAGTGATGTGTCTCATCTCGCTACATCCTGAACAGCCTTCCAAGTTTTTTCTGATGCTGCTAATAAGGCAGACATTCACATGTAAAGATTCATATGCGAGAACTCGTGCATGTGATGTCTTACTTCATCTTCCCAGTGAGGTTGGAATTTATGGCTATCAATTCCACAAAGGAGGAAAGGGAGCCCCGGGGAATTTCAATAACTTGCCAAAGGACCCAATGTGTTGTTGTTAGATCTAGGACTAGAATGCAGGTCCCTTGGCTCCAAAGCCAGCGCAGTGCACTGAGGGGGCACCTCTAAGGTGTAAAGTTCTTTCAAATTTATTTTTATTATTGAGCCTCATTCTCTGAATTATGGGTGAGAGCTTGGGGTTGAGGGAGGGAATATACATTGATGTGAGGTAAGCTTATCTGGAAAATTAGGGAATTGGACTAGGGTAATTATAAATAGCTCAGTGCTTTGCAAGCACTATTTTCTTTCAGCTGTAAAAGAGCCCTGTGAGACAAGTACTAAGATTGAGGAAAGGGAGACTCAGAGTAGTTAAGTGTCTTGTTCAGGATGGAGCTGGGGTTGGGAATGGAGGCTGAGATTAGTGACTGTCCACCAAGGATTTGTGCTCCCTTCCGAGTTGTGAAGCTGTTACTGAGAAGTGGTTGCCTGGCCAAGAACTGCACTTCTCAGCTGTCCTGTGACAGATGAGGCCGCAGTGACCAGTTCTTAGCAATGGACATGGCAGAAATGAAGATATCACTTCTTGGGAGAAGTGTTTATGAAGCAGGTGTGCCCTCCATTCTCTCTCTTTCTCTTCCTTCTAGGAGATATTAATCCCTAGACTGACTTTAGAAGCTATGTGTTGAAGATGGAAGAGTGTCTATCACCCTGGAACCCTGAATGACTGTGTGGAAGAGAATTCCCATCTCTATTCTAGTCTACCATACACTGCCAATTACATTTTACATACAAGAGACATAAACTTAAATTAAATTTTGTCATTGAGAGGTCAGGAGTTACTTCTTATAGCAGCTATCATTACGCTAAATAATATGAAGACAAAGAAAAAGTCGTTTCTGACGTGTATGCTCATAATTGCTGTAGATAGTCTTGGGATAGCTTAGATTTATGAAGTGTAGAAAATTTTCTCCTTATTCCCAAACCCAAGAGCAAAAATATGGAGATAATACTTCCCCCGTTAAGCCTGGAGAGTATGTTGGAGTGACATTCATGATTCCAAGCCCCTTCCAAAACTGACTGCTTTCCTCAGTCTTCCTGCCTCAGGAAATGGCACCACCTATGTGACAGACTGGCAATCATCCTGGATTTCTGTCTTCCCCTTCCCTCCCATATCTTAACTATCAACAAGTCGTGTGGGCTCTATCTTAAAAATATAATCAGTGGTGAGCGGGAGCTGGTTCATACCAGCTGATGAGAACTGATCGTCAAATTGTTGGTAATGTTGCATGCTGGCTTGCATCATATTGGGAACTTGAGACAGCTCACAGTGGGATTATTTACAGGGTGTGAGTTGGCAAACGCTACAAATCGGGGTTTCCCTCATTCCAGAGAGCTGATTGTTAAACAGGAGACAAGGCTGGCAGGAGAACTGGGTGGCTTGACTATGCCCAAGGAGCATGGAACAAAGAGAGAAGGAAGGGAAGAATCCAGACAGAGCAGAAGATTCGAAGGGGTACCTGGAAGAATAGTGATAACTGGGTCTCAAGTCAACGTCCATTAATGAAAGGCCAGGACAAGTGGGTCGAGGAGTGGCGATTGTATAGGACCTGGAAAGATCTGCCGAAGGCTACTTTGTTAGGGCATCAGACAGAACCAATTCCTTTCTATAACTTTCTGGTCTTGTAACTTTGGGGGAGTTACTTAACCATTTTGAACCTTAGTCTCCTCTGCAGAAAAGGTTGATACTATCCTTCTGTGGCTGGTGTGATCACTAAAGAAATAGATGTATCAAAGCCTCCAGCACAATGCTTGGCATGCAGTAAGCGTCCAATTAAGCCTCAGTAAATGCTAATTTTCATATCTTTTCCTGACTTCTTTACTTGTGAAAAATCACTCCTTAATTGTCTGTATTCTTTAGCTGGACATTAGAATCGGGAATTTCAGGGTGTCAAAGCTACAAGGGACTTAGAAATGAAAGCTGGGGCTGTGTGGGGCTCATCACACCACTCAGCAGGCAGAGTCGGAACAGGTGATGAGAAGAGGGCAGGAGGCATCAAACTCTCCATACGGACACGGCCATGGGAGGACCTGGGAGGTTCAGGTAGGTGTATAAACTAGAGCTGTGGAATTCGTGTCTCATGATGAATATTTGTTAGAAATCAAAATGACAATCCCTTAAACCCATAAACTGCTTTTTAGCTTACAAAGCCCGCTCAGACCCAGGTTTTCACTTGCAACCCCCTCAACAAATAGGCCTGTGCAGTGGTAGCGGAGGAGAGTTCTGCTTCTATTGGCAGATAAGACCGAGGTGTGGAAAGGGAGAATGACCATCTCTAATGAGCCTTGTGGCCTTAAGCTAGTCTGAGTGGAGGTGATTATTGGTTACTGTAGTACCACTCCTATCACCTGAAAATGGAACCTGTACTGCCCCCAAAGCGTTTAATTTCTGACTAGCAGATTCCTTCTCAGATGCCCAGCAGGTGCCGTGAATTTTAATGGGCCCTCAAAGCTTATTGCTTGCAAAGAGGTCAGATTTCTAAATGGACAGCCAGATGGAGAGGCCTTCTGGACTTTCCCTGGGGCCAGGCGAGGCCGCTCCTGCTGTTTGGCTCCTGCTTTCCTTGCCCTAGACTGGTTCCAGCACCTTCCATGGCAACAGCTACTCCTCCTGGGTCCCTTCAGGACTCCGGCTTGCTTCCAAAATACAGGGCAGAAAGGCTGAAACATAAGCAGGGCATCTCCAAACACAAACATCTTAAGGCCCAAATGCAAATTCTTTTCCCTGACTGCCAAGAAAACACAGGCAACTTGAATATGCAGCGCCTTGCAGAAGTGCAACACTGGGGATCACTGCATATCCAATACAGTCTAGGTTAAAACACAAATAATAAAAACTCAGTCCACGTGCCTACGGCTTTATGGCTTGCAAAGCACATTCACAATTACTCTCTTTCTTGATTCTCATAGGAAGCCCAGCTTAACACACTTGACTGGAGCAGGTATTTACTGAGTGCTGACTGTGTCCCAAAGGAGCTCACCTGGATGGGGAGACAGGATGAACCAGGGAATCACATGAGGGAATGAGACCCATGTGGTACCATGGGGATGCAAGACAAGGGTCTTCACTCAGGAAGAGACATCCAGGCTAGGGAGGAGTTAGCCAGGAGAAGGAGCGGGTAAAGAAGAGTGCTCCAGGGTATAGCATATGTGGAGGCCTAAGACCAAAAGTGCTCAGGCCTTGTATGGGTTTCCTGTGGCTGCTGTAATAATGAACCACTGACTGGGTGGCTTAACAGAAATTTGTCTCAGTTCTGGAGGCTGGAAGTCAAAAATTGATGTCCGTGGGATTGGCTCCTTCTGAGGGCTTTGCAGGAGCATCTGTTCCAGGCCTTTCTCCTAGTTTCTGGTAGCCTCAGGCATTCCTTGACTTGTAGATGGGCTCCTCCACGTATCTTCATATCGTCTTCCCTCTGTGTGTCCATCTCTGTGTACATATTCCCCCACTTCGATGAGGACACAGTCATATTAGATTAGGACCCACCTTAATGACCTTATCTTTATTTGAATATCTGCCAAGACCCAATTTCTAAATAAGGTCATATTCACATATACTGAGAGTCAGGGGTTCAACATCTTTTGTGGGGGGCACTGCTCAAAGGACTGAAGGTGGTGTAAAGATTAAAGAGAATGGTGAGAGGAGAAGAAAGTGTGTCTACCAAGGCCCACTCAAGGAGGATTCATCAATTGTGGTGAAGACTCCACCACCTATCATAAGGGCTAGGGGACCCATCTTCGTTGTCATCACATGGAGTTAGAATCCCTTGGGTTCTCAGTCCTGACACAGGTCCCCAAAAGCACTTTCTTTGTGAGTAGGTGTAGGTTCCCCTATTCGATAGTTAATTCTTTGAGGCAGGGACCAAGTCTTACTCAGTGGGACCCCCAGCACAGTGGTCAGCACATGAGACATGCTTAATAAATGCTTGTTAATTGAATAAATTTAGTTCAGGTCTTGTGTCCGCTGAATGCAGAGCTGCCTCTTCATTTACATGCGTTCTTCATACATTTTACATTGTTTTTGTAATAATACACAATCCCTTTTGTATCTCCTTATGCATGTTCTTGATTTATTAGATTGTAATGTTTATTTTATCTTAAAACTAGTATCCTTTGTTATGTTTTTCCAGTCTTCTGAATCTTGTAATGGGTGGTTTGGAAAACTGATCTGACTGGGTTTTTGTTATTTGTCTTAAAAAAGAAATCAATATATTATTTGTGTGTTCTCAATGCTGAAGGAAGTAACAGAATCAGTTTGCCACCTTAAATTTGACAAGTTAACACTTAAAGTGGGGTTTATCCAACCGTCACGTTGTTAGAGGTTGTAAGTTTAATGATATACTTCCAGGATTTAAGATTTAAGATTTGCCTCGGTCTCTTCCTTTCTTTTTTGAAAAACTTGACTTGGAGGTTTTCCTAAACAGAAGCAGGATTTTGTAACCCTGGCCACAATATTTGGACTTCTGAAGAAAGGGGGCTCAGGAGCCCTAGAACGCCTCATTAAAACAGGGCAAATGAATGGCTGACAATCTGTTGACACGTGAAAAGGAAGTGCGGGTCACTATATCACAGCATCCAAACTGGAAAGGAGACAAAATTAGTGGGAAGAAAAGCTAGACCTGCCTACCTATTTACAGATGAGGGGAGAGGGGCTCAGAGAGGAAGGGGGACTTGCCTGAGCAGAGCCAGCAGGTAATAACAGGCCAGAAAAGGGAAATGCCCAGTGGAAGTGCAGGTCATTGCTGCAAAGTGCATAATGACCTGCAGCCAGGTAAAGACTGTATTGCCAAGATTTCTTCTTTCTCAGAGCTTCAGACTTACTGGCCCCCTGAGGAGTATCATGGGAAAGAGTGAGCAGCCTTACAGAATGGGTCAGGACTGCTCTCAATTATGGAGAAAGGAATACAAAGGTAGCTAGGTCCCAAAGCACAGCACATAGGTCATTTGTCCCTACAGCTCCAGGCCGTTACCTATTGCCAGGGACTCTACTGCAAGTACTGCTTCCCCAACAGCCCTTTCTCCAGCACACCATGCCCAGATACTCCATGTCCCCAGGCTCTCTGCTCCCACACATTTCACCCTGGCACTGGGTTCCCGGGTCCTTCATTTGCCCTAGTGTATGGTTAAGGCCCACTGGAGTGGGACTTTAGCGTTTGAATCCAGGCACTGCCCCTGACTATATTACAACATCCAAGGTTAAAGCTGTAACCTTGGACAAGTTACTTCATCTGAGTGTTTTCTCATCCCTTTCATGGCAATAAGCATAGGGTTTCTACCTCATGCAGTTCTTGCAAAGACTAATTGAAACCAATGAATGCAAAATACTTAACTCAATCCCTGTTGTGTACAAGATAATTCATTTTGCTTTGTGTACATGATTCAAAATGAATGGAAAGAAAAGTCAGTTCAAATCAATCCTTGCCTTGACGTGTGTGCCAGGGACTGTGCTCAGCCTTCTAGGCATTGCTGGGGCTCCCACTCAAAATAACTTTCACTCAGCATTCTCTCCCTTTCTGGAAAGTTTCTCAGAGTGAGATGGATAGTGTGAGCACAGGCAGTGAAGGGTTGAATGTGCAGACTGTAAATGGTTCAGGCTGCGTCTCCCTGGAGCCTTGATTTCA
The DNA here is from genome assembly GCA_030015415.1 of Cynopterus sphinx. Lineage (NCBI taxonomy): Eukaryota > Metazoa > Chordata > Mammalia > Chiroptera > Pteropodidae > Cynopterus > Cynopterus sphinx. The sequence continues at coordinate 30,851,188 of CM057385.1, read as the reverse complement.
ACATTGTTTTCATCAGAATGATGGTTTCAGCCACAAGCAATCGATTAGCCTATACAATTCTGTCAGTCCAACAAGTGATTAATTCCTCAGTAATGAAACTGCCTGTGGTCCCTACTAGCGTGAGCTCCCATTATTGAGCACTTACTCCTTGTCAAGTTCTCCAAGTACTTTACATGTATTTTCTCATTTAGTTCTCACAACAAAGCCATATGCAGTAGGGCTCTGTATATGGAGAACCTGGGGTCAATTCAGGAGGTTAAATAAGCTGCTCAGGACACATGGCTAGCAAGAGGACGAGCTGGGATTTAAACTCAGGTCATTTTCAACCTTTCAACCACATTTAAAAAAATCAGGTTTATAGAGATACAATTTACACTTTTTTTCCCCCAGAGAAATAACAATATTTTTATTATTTTTATTTTTAATTATTAATTTTTTAAATTACAGTTGGCATGTGATATTATTAGTTTCAGGTGTATAACATAGTGATCAGACATTTATATTATGCTTACAAAGTGATCACCCTGATAAATCTAGTCCCCATCTGACACCATACATAGTTATTACAATCTTCTTGACTATATTCCTTATGCTATTCTTTACATCCTAGTAGACAGTTCAGAGTTTTGACAAATGTATACAGTTGTATAACCACCGTATAATCAAACTATAGAACATTGACTAATCCCAGACTAGCCCTTTGCAAGCAATCTGCTTCCTCTACCTTCTGGGAACCACTGCTTTGTTGTCTGTGCTGCAGTTTGGCCTTTTCAGAAATGACATATAAATGGAATCACGCAGCCCACAGTGTTTTGTATCTGACTTTTTTACATTTGTCATAATGAAATTATGAAATTCACCCTTGTTGTAGTGTGTCATGAGTTTGTTCCTTTTTATTGCTGAATAGTATTCTATTGTATGAATACACCACAATTTGTTTACAACTCACCAGTTGATGGACATTTATGTTCTTTCCAGTTTGTGGCTATTATGAATAAAGCTGTCATAAATATCTGTGCACAGGTCTTTATATGAACATATATGTTCATTTCATTTTCATATTTCAAATACCATGAGTGAAAATTCCTGAGACTCAAGTTATACGTTAAATTATATGTTTAACTTTATAAGAATTTACACAATTGTTTCCAAACTTTCTGTACCTTTTCAAATTCTCACCAGCATTGCATGAAAGATTTTTTTCAGCTACCTTGAAATATTCTAGTCTCAACATTTACCTCATTGGAGCTGCTCCAAGCTGGGAGACTGAAAATGATAACTGCCACATTTCACTAAATCCAAGATGCCGTCAATTTTTAGATGCATCATTATTTTATGTACCACTAAGAAAAAAACAATATGACTAATCATGACAAAATATTCACTTAGAAAAAGTATTTTGTGCTTATTAAAACAATCTGTATATCATTCTTATACATACCTAAAATAAATTAAAAAAAAAAGTTAAGGTGTTCCAAGAACTTATTTATCTTTAGAATCCTCTGAATCTTTTTTGGACTCGAGTCTTTAGTGTCCACGTTTTTACACTCAGGATTTCCTTCTGTGCTATTCACCTATTGACGACATAGCATTTTAAAAAATTGCTCTTTTACTGTTTCCAGGATTTTCTTTCAAGCAAATCTTGACGCTGAGAACTTTCTTATTTGACTACACTCATATTTTACCCTCACCAGATGAATTATGTTTCATCAGAAGTTAAGCAGCTTCTGTTTAAATTCAGTGAAAATTTTTTTGGTGAATAAATGTTTGATGCCTTAAAGATGGTCCCGCTTAATGGATAAATCAGTCACATTAGCCTCTCTTGCTTTAAATTTCATTCATTTTCTTTAAACACGATGTGACATTTCTCTTGCCCTCAGTATCTGTTTGTTCTGCTTGTCAAGCAATGTATAAAACCTAACATGTCACCAAACACGCACATGGGCAGGTTATGATGATTTTTTTTACAACTTACTACTTGCCAGTAATTGAAAGATGCTTTCATTTATGGGAGACAGATTGATTTAAAATTGGAAAAAAAAATGTGCATCTTAAAATTGATAAAATATAGCCTATATTACCCCAAAGTTATTCTGTCACGCTCTATTTTTAATGTCCCCCCAAATCCTTGTCATAGACAAACAGAAACAACTGCTCCATTCTCAACACCTCCTTTCTCCCCAACCACATGGGATCACAATGATTCTCCCCTTTTTACCCACTCCTATCATTTTCCTTCAATGTCCTTTTCTCTCTCTCTTACGCTATTGTAAAAACCTCCTCACTTATCTACTTGCCTTTGAGCAATTTCTTCTTCTTCAGTCAATTCTATTCATTACCCCCACAGTGATCTCTCTACTACATGAATCTGAATGCATCATTCTCCTTCTCAAAACTCTTCCCTGGTTCCCCATTATTTAAAGAATAAAATATAAACTCCTTAGCCTGACATTCAATTTCTTCTACATTCTGGCCTCTGTCTATTGTTCCAGTATTATCTTCATCATATCTCACTCTGGGCACATTTGATTGGTGTTCTCCAAACATACCTTGAACTTGCCCCCTCTGGGATCTTGCATATAATTTTTCTAGAAACATCTTTCTCTTCCTACTCCTACTGAAAACTACTCTTAGAAGTGAAGCATAACGCTCATTTGGTCATATTAGTATGGTGCATTTACGGATAAAGTTTTCTTTTCTTTCTGAGTTGCCTATAATGAGTTAATATTTATGTGCATATATATATATACACACATATGTAGCATGTCTGTATATGTACAGATGCTCACAAAGACCTACATAGACAAATACGTGTATACATTCCGTCTATTCATTTTTAATTGTCACACCCTCTGTGGAATTTTCTTTGTGCCTTTTGATCAGAGTCCGTTCTTTATGTTTTCTCAACACTTGCTTGTACTTTCAATTGTACTATCTTCTGCTGTGAATGAATATAGGAGGGCTACACAAGCCTATTTCAAGAACTGAATTCAATTACATGGTCTGAGAGTGCTGGCATTTTAGAGGCATCTGAGTGTGATAAGTCAGACCTAGACCTTGGCACCAGGCAATTCTGGGTCAATCTGTGGCTCTGTCACTTACTATATCTGTGACCCGGGGCAAGATATGTGACCTCTCTGACTTCAGTTTCCTGATGATCCCGAGCCAATGGAAGCCTCAGGAACCTTATAGAAGCCCCTTCTCCAGCATAAAAGGATGCTGGGAAAGCTGCTTTGTGTTTTTCCGAGTCCTCAGAACTATGACAATTCTGCCCAGCTCTTTCTCCTCAGGCCCCTGGTTCAAGTTCTGTGGTGAAAAATTTTCTTTCTTCTCTTCCATATTATAGATTTATAGCTGGGAATATGCCGGCCAGCATGGACCCTCACTCCTAGCCCTCCTTATAGCTAAACATGGCTGTGAGTCCAGCTCTTACTAAAGCAGTGCTAGTGGGAGGGATGTATATCATACAGGGGTCAAGGCTTTTAATCTTCAGGTGCCTCACCTATACTCAAAAAGGTCCTGGACCAGTGGTTCTCAAATTTTGTGTACATCAGAATCCCCCAGACAGCTTGTTAAAACACAGATTGCTGACCCCCAAGCCCAGCATTTCTGATCCAGAAGGCCCAGAGAAAAGCTTGTGCAGGAGCATTTCTAATCAGTTCCCAGGTAATAAGTTCCCAGGTGAGAAGCCGATGCTGTTGGTATGGGGACCACACGTTGAGAAGCACTGTCCTAGGAGATGGCAGAGCTGCAACATAAAATGAGTCTGGGTATCTCAGTGACCTTGGAGGTTGGGCTGAGCAACCCTGCCAATCAGATACACCCACCTACAACTATTAAGTGATTAAGAAATAAATTTTTGTTGTGTTGAGGGTTTATAGATTTTGGGGAGTCTATGTAGATTGAGGCAGGTTAATCTATCCTTAAAAGCATCATTTCAATTCTTCATGGGGCCAGCACCCAGACCCATTGTGTCTGGCTGTTGTCTGTTTCTCCCCTTGGTCTAGACCCACCTTTGGAATCCCTCACACCCTTCCAAGTATCTTAACTAATCAAAACTGTGTCACTGCCCAGAGGCTGAGAGTCCCATTTCCTACAAACCTTCCTGCTCCCTGCTGCTTCACTCCATTCTGGAGAAACCAGAGTTCCCTCCCTCACACTGGACTTGGTGATAAGTGCTACTGGCCTCTCCCTGGCTGGAGCAGCTCATCCCCTTGGTCCTAATTTAATTGCTCCTGGTCATTACCCTGGGCAGCTTATGCCCACTCCCCCGTCCCCGTGTTTGGGAAACCCCTGCCTCCTTGCAGTAAGGGAGAGAATACAAGAGCAGGCACTCATCTGCTGTGTACCGGATTCCTCAGTCTCCAGCACAGCTCCTTGCACAAAGTAGGTGCCTATTGACTAAAATCAAAGCCACAGTGACCAATTCTGAGAAAAAATGTTGCAAAATGAAGAATGACAGATGGCAGGGGGATACAGTCTACCTGGTCAGTGATCACAGCCAGGAACAAAATACAAGTCAAATATTTCCCCAGCCAAGTTTCTGGAGCCCTGTCTCATCAGAATGCTGTCTCTCGGATGTAACAGGGCAATTGTGTGGTAATTATATATAAAAAAATCTAGCAAGTATTAAGAGATCACTAGTTCAATAAGCATATGAAAGCTCAAAGCAGGATTCATGCCATTAACTCAAATTACATGAGCTGTAAGTCTGCCATTGCCTTCCTTTTAACCAGCGCATCAAGGAAAATAGGCGCTTTCATTGGATTATTAAAAGGATTTAATTAACATGGAATATTTCACAGGCAGACAACCTATGACAGAATAATTAAAATATAGTTTGTTGAAATGCACATTAATTGGTTACCAATTATCGCATTTCGTTCCCCTTTAAGGGATAAAGATATGCTCAGAAAGAGACATTGCTCTATACAGAAGCACACTTGGCTCAGAATTTAATTAGAAGGAAGGATAAAGTCCATCACTGCAATTCTAGAGAACTAGAGCGGAAGTCGAAGGAAGCAAGTGAGGGTGTCATTACACACTGGGCGTGCTATGGTAGGAAGAGCAGTAGACTGGAAGTCTACAGGCCCGGGCACTCCCCTCCAGCTCTGTTCTAGAGTCACTATGTGTATTGCTCCTGCATAAAGCTGCTCATAGATCCCTTACCATGAGATAAACTCGAGATCTCTGCTATCTGGTAAGTTATGATCAGGCCCTTGACTATCTTCCCAAGGTTCTCTACTTTACCCATTCCTCTCTAGGCATGTTGAACTTCCTGCTGGACCTTAAGCAAACCAAGTCTGTAATTACTACAGGAATTTTGCACTTGCCATTCCCTCATCTTGAAATCTGTTTACCTGAATCTCCAAATGAGACATTTTTGTACCATTTGCACCTCAGTTCAAATGACTCCTTGGTGGCCTATCCTGACTAATCTACTGTTGCCCTCTTTATTCTCTATCACATCACTCAATTTTATTTTATTAACAGACATAACACTATGGGATTATCTTAGCTATTTACTCACTTACTGTCTGTTTCTATTGACTGTAAGTCCTATGAATGCTGGAACTAATCTGTCTCCTTGATGCACTGCAGTTCCAGCACCCAGGACAGTGCCTGAAACACAGCTGGCATTCAGAAAACATTTAATGATTAAATAAATGGAAATGAGGGAGTAGGAGATGAAGCTCTTTGAGGGTTCATCCAGTGCCAACATTTTAGGATGCTTTGAACTTATACAGAACCAAGAGAGACACTAAAGCTGTAGAAGAGGGAGACGTCTTAACTCTTTTTTATATCTCCTTACTGGCCCTCAGCAAAGCCTTGCCCATGATGATCTTTCAAGAAGTGATTGTGGATTAGGGTTCATCCAGATTTTCAATTCTAGCATTTGAAAGCACGTGCGACTAAAGCTATGACTCCTGTCTACTCCTTTTCACAGCTATAATCATGGGGTCACCACTTTAAAAACTGATTCCCTCCCTTAGTTCTTTGTTACCTGCTTCATCAATCTGCATCATGACATTCTAGTAAACCTAGGGTCTCCTTTCAGGGCTCCCTTGGCAAACTAGCCTGAATCACGGCTGACAGATGCTTCCTATGGCTGTCAGGTGGGCATTCTTGTCTTTAAAATGAAAAGTCCAGATCCTTGGCCCTATAATATTACTTTCCTGGGTTATGCATCTAGAATTCTGTTCTTCTCTCTTATAGAAAACCTGTGAAATGCAGTGGGTGATAAAGCAAGTTGTAAATCGTCTTCCCTCCCAATGCTTAAGCCCTGCCTCCATGGTGTAAGATCATATCTTCCTCCTCAGCAACTTAGATGGCATTGAAATCCACCACCTCTCTGCCCTATGTGGAATTTTCCATCTCATGGGGCACTAAACCTGGATACACTGAGGTGGCCTCGAGCCAAAAGCCTGGACCAGCTTCACCCCCAGCGTTTGGCCAAATATTTTCTTTTGCTCTATGTTTCCAGAGTTATTTATTTTATTTTTTATTTTTATTTTTAATCTCTATGCAGGTCCTCATTCCAGCAGAGTAGAAATTCAAATTTCAGAGACACAAATAGGGCCTGGGATAAATCAGGCCCTCCATGTGGACAGTCCAGCTCAGTGGAATTCTGCACATCATTTGGGGCCAGGGCCCCAGCAAATAATAAAACATCGGTGTGTCTATTTTGTGCATGTACTGTAGAATCAAAAGGAAGTTTTCTAAAGTAAAATTTTAAAGCAACATCTTCTTTGTTTTCAGGTTTGCATTTACAATTATTGCAATGAGCAGCCATGTGGATACCAGTGGAAAGTACCACTAAATAGATGAAAGGCAAAAGATTTCATGGGAGGTAAGGGCTAATATGTATGGCATGGATATGACCGAACTGATCATGGTGGGCAATTGTAGTGATGTCAAGGAACCCTCCATAGTTAACACACATATCTAGACAGTTCTTATTCACATTTTGCAATGGGTAGCAACTGCTTTAAAGCTCTATTTTGTAATGGTTAAATAGCAAAGAGTCTAGAACCAGACAGTTTAGTTGAATCCTGGCTATATTGTCTACCAGCTATACTGGGGGTGGGGCGGGGGTAGGTTCCTCATCTAGAGGTGAAATGATGGGAGAATATTAGCAAGCGCTATGAGTCCAGAGTGAAGGAAGCAACAACGTCTGAGTGGGGGAGTTAAGGTTTCTAGAGGAGGTACATTTGAAGTGGGCTTCAAATGATGACTAGGAATTCGATAGGCAGGAAAAGCTATGGTGAGAATGGGGGTGTGGGGAGTAGAGAAAATGTGGTGTTTGTAAGGGGAGGGGCTACATTTTAGGCAGGGAACAGCTTGTGTGAAGGCTCTACGGCTGGCCTGTGAACTGTTGTGCTTCAAGAATATTAAAAGACATGTTGAAGCTCTGTATGAGCTTAACACAAGGCTAAGGGATTTGGGCTTTATTCTGTGCAGAAGGATTTCTTTCTTTCTTTTTTTTCCTAGATGGTATTTTTATATGTAGAAAAATAAGCACTATTTATCTTAAGCTCAGTGCAGAAAACTTGAATACCAAGAAAGTGCAAAGGAAAAACAATCACATGCAATTCCACTGCACAAAATAATTGCTGTTAACATTTGGTCATGTCTTTTCAGCACTTTTTGATGAATATGTATGTTATTCTAGCTTTATAAAAATGCCATCTAAGAAATATTTTTGACCAAAAGATTATCATAATCAGGCTTGCATTCTAGAAATATCCTGGTGGTGGCCATGGGGAGGTCTGGTGGAGGGTGCAGCCAGAGGTCAGGTTGCTGTTAGGTTTATTCTGGTCCAGGGGAAAGATGAAGAGGTTTTGGGCCAGGGCAGCAACAGTGAGGCTGTGAGTAAGTGACAGATGCCTGCTGAGGCAGAAATGCTCTAAGAGAAGAAACTGCTACCTTTGTGAAGTCAAACCGGAGGTCAGTGGTTCTATCGATGACTGCTATAGTTGTCTTCTGCACACCCCTGTCCGCTTCCTAATCAGACATGCACAGTGTGGTCATCCATCCTGAAAAATGCTCTTCTCCTTAAGAGCAACTATATTATAGACCTCCTCTCCTGGAGCCTCCAGTTACTTCCAAAACTCAATGGTGCCTCTTTTAGAACTCCATGGAAAAGACTTACAGACTTGGTCTGAGATGTTACAGCCATCAGGACCATGTAGAATACAGACACTGTCCTTATAAGGAGGTGTCATGGTGGCTTTCCTGACTAAGCTGGGGCCATTCCCCTGGTCCCTCCAACCTCAGCCGCAGAGAAGACAGTCATTCCTCTCTTCCACCCCACCACACCCCTCCCATCATCAGCTGCCTCAGCCACCACCAAGCTGTGTGCAGAAAATGAAGGTTATCACAAAGGAGCCCGAGGCTGGTCTGAGAAATGAGATGTGTTGTGGGTGATGGAGGAAGATTGAGAGACCAGATAATTGAGGGTCTAAGCACAAGGCTCTGCAGATAGCTAGGATAGGCTCACAGCGTGGACCACATTAAAATCCCATCACCCACCACTTCCCCAGGCCTTAACTGCCTTGCTTCAAGTGCTATTTTATAAACAGCATTTTCAGAAAGTTAACAAATCTGAAGGGGCCCCGAAAGGGAAAGGACTTCTGCTGAATAGCTTTTCTCTTACCAGAGGAAATGAAAGATGGTTTTCCTTGTAACCCAATTTCCAAAGCCTATTATTACACAGCTTTGAGAAGATTTGCCTCCTGCCATGCTGAGCAGGGCTGGGCCAACTGTGAAGGGGAGCTTAAAGATCGGTGGGTTCAGGGATGTGGTCACTTATCCCCTAAGTGACCTTTCGCCAAAAGGCCTTTTACCAACTTATGTATTTCATACTGATTTTCTTTCACGAAACCAGGAAATGCGAGGTGGCATGGTGTAAGAGTGATAGCACAGGCTTGATTTCCAACAGCCCCGGGGGCCAAGCCTAGCCTGGGCACTGTCTTACCAACTGCCTGACCTGAAGTTGCCCCATCTGGAAAAAAAAAAAAGATTGTACCTGTCTCACAGCCTGCTGGAAACAGAAGTGAGGCAAATGTATAGGGTGCCTGGTACACTTAGGCCTCAGCAGATTGAGTTCTATTCTTCTTTTGTCCATTCTGGATCCCGAGAACATTATTCAGCCAAAGATCAACCAGTATGATTTGTTCACCTTTTCAGGTAACAATTTTAGGGCGGTGATATGTCAAGTCACCTAGTAAGTTCTTGACAAAGCTGGAAGATAGGTGACCAGTAGAATGTCATAGCAGGTATGCCGCTGGTAAGGCTGGAAAGGCTGTTGACTAGAAATGCCACCCCAGGGAAGTGCCACGAGGCTCTCTTGGATTGCCTAAGAAAGGAAGGGAGAAGCATTTGCCATGTGTCTCTTCTGCTTCCATAGCCTATGTCCTGGGCCCACTGGACAGTGTCTCAAAAAGAGAGATGCTAAGCACCAGGGACATTCAAGTCACCAATTCTTTGGGGCTTGGGGATGTTTAAGATAAAGAGGCTGCTAGTGCTCTGGTAACCTTGCCCCCTACCGTGGGGGCACGGAGGTCATGGTAGAATTGGGGATCTGTTGGGGGAACATCAAATAGATGCAGCAGAGGCACTGCATATGATCTAAAGGGCAGGGTCTCCTCTGGGGAGATTAGTGGAGACAGCATTGAGTTGGCACAGAGCAGGTGGTAACTGAATATTCAGCTTATTTGGGGCTGTAGTATAATAAGTCACAATAATAATCATAACCCATGAAACTTTTCCTGTCCCAGAGCCTTCAGAGGCCCCAAGACAACACTGTCACAACTTAGTGAAGGGTAAGCCGACCGTCCATGCAAGACTTGCAAAAGAAGGTAGAAAAAACTGTTTTAGGACTCTTAACCTTTTCACTCCTGATAAAGAAGATTTTTTTTGAGAAAGATCCTTTAATACCAGCTAACATTTATTGAGTTTTTTCCCCACATACCAGAAATGGTAGTATGTGCTTTATATATTTAACCTAATTAACTCACAAAATTATGAAGTGGTCGATTATTATTATTTATTATTATTTTTTCCTATTTTGGTGATAGAGAAAGCTAGGTTAAGAGAGATAAAATAACTTATCCTCATGTCTCAAATGTACTCCTTAAGCTTAAATCAGTGTATGAAGCATTTTGTAAAGTAGAAGGGCCTGCTAAAAGGCTTTTTGTTGTTCTGCATGAAGCAGGTGGGAGTTAACCTGAGTCCCCTTTCATTTTCCCTGCAATCTAATTATCTTTTCAAGCACAATGTAAGCCTCCAGAAGCATAGGGGCTACCCAGTAATAGATAAATTGGGTGGCAGTGCTGATGGGCAGTGAGGACTGGAGGGAGAATTATGTAGGATGGCCATGTAGACTCATTGAGATGGTGCCTGAGGAAGCACTTCACAAATTGAAGGCTGATACTTTGAACTGCCTTGAAGAGTTTCCGATAGGTGGAATTGTTCTGTTCAGAAAGTGGCTTTACCTAGAGGCAGTATTTTTTTCATTGAGTTTAATTTTACACGAAGATGGCTCAGAGTCCCCATCCTAAGTGAGTTTACAGTTTAAGGAGGGGTGCACAGTAAAACTGTAATGAAATGAAATAGTAATTAGCATGGCTGTGTGTGTGTGTGTGTGTGTGTGTGTGTGTGTGTGTGTGTGTGGTGGGTGTGGATCAATCAAAAGAAGTGCCAGTGGAAGCCTGGGCTGTTATAAAATTAATGGATGTCCACATTATAGATAAGATAGGCTTCGGGGAGATGACATCCCAACAAATGGGAAGGGCATATGAAACGATGTGAAATGGCCTGGGCTTGTCAAAGACCATCTACCTAAGACACCGAATCCTTCTAGTGTCTGTAGCTGGGATCATTTCCCCATAGATTCTCTGTCTCTGTGCTTTATGTGGAAGATGTTGATGGGCAATGCAGATGAAGTCTGAAAGGAAGGAATGAGCAACTTGGCTAAACACAGGAAATGCCACCAGCAGATACATTTATTCCCCACCACCAGGGAGGATTCCAGTAAGGCTGAATAAGACCTCAGACCTTGCCTTACTAAACCGTACTGTCAATGGGACTTTTGAGATTGAAACAGGTCTGAAATGTACCAGCAGCCACTGATGACCATGAATGAAAGAGAGGGAGCCCATTAAATGTCAGGTAGGTGCTGGGAGTATTAAATTCATTCTTATCCTGATACTCTCAATGTCTCTATGAGACATCTCTTATTATTTCCATTTCTCAGATTATCAGTAAGAGGCAAATTTGAACATCAAATCCAGGTCTTTCTGGCTCTAAAGTCTGTTTCCAAGCATTTCTAACTTCATAAGACTTAAATTTCAAAATCTCCTGTGGGTAATGTTGAGGCTTATTTTAAGGCTTTATTAGAACAAGTCTAGAGTAGGCCTTCCTCTAGGTCAGAAAACTTCTTAAGAGACAAATAGCAAATATTTTAGGCTTGTGCGGCACATGGTCTTCACAGTGAGTAATCAACTCTACCCTTGTAGTTTCAATGCAAACAGATAGGCCTAAATGTGTTCTATTAAAACTTCATTTAAAAACATAGGTGGTTGTCCTTATAAATTATTATTGTAATCATATATTGGTTATTACAGGAGCCAGTATTTTCTGACTCCTGTTACAGGACATGGATCTTACTTGTAAAGCATGGCCTTTCTGATATCTTTGCTGGATCCCCAGGTGCTTATAAGGTCTCTACACTCTGGCTGGGCCAGAGCTCCAACGTTTTCTAGAACTTTGACCTTTAGCATTTATGTTCCACTTTCAACCTGGTAACCACCCCTCCTGGTAAGCTTTGTCACCTTGCCCTGTGCATGTGTAGCCTATCCATTCTGCCACACAGAGTTTGGGGGAACCACTCAGCATAGCTCCATTCTCTGTGATGGTCCACTTCACAGACTCCAGTCACTTTGGCATTTCCAAAATCGGACCCTCTCTCCCCAGGTCCATGGGCATATCATGCTCTATTTGGCCTCCACTTCTCCATATCACAGTTAGGAAATTGTTCTGATGGAGAACTGGGAAAATGAGACCTCACCTCACGATTTTCCCTTTTTCAGGGATCATGGTCTTGTGTTGCCCATTGCCACTGCCAGAAAGCAGTTTGCTTATATATTTAGTCCAGGTATACAGTTATTTACGGCACAGGGTTAGTCCAGTGCCAGTTTTTCTATCATGGGCAAAAGCAGAAATCCCCACATTCACACCTGTTGTTTTCAATCTGTTCTCCACTCTACAGCCAAATTGTTCTTTTCCATCTAATCATCTAATCATCTGCAGCACCCTCCCTAAAATGGTTCAATGATTCCTTTGTGCTTTTAAAATAACATTGAAAGGATAGAATCTGTTTTTGCCCATTGATGAATTCCTAAGGCACAGCATGATACCTACACTATTATATGTATTTAATAAATATTCTTGGACAAATGAGTGAATAAATGAGAAATAATATTTTTTTTGGCAGAGAGAACAACATAAGCAAAGGCAGAAATGCATAAGATCATGGGGAATAGTGAATTATTCAGGAAAATTCTAACTCAAAATGTTGACTACAAATAACTCAATGACTTCATGTGTAGAAAATGTGACAGTTGAAGAGAATAGTTCTAAATTGCCATTTTTCAATTACCACAGACCTTCGACTACTATTTCCTCAGCAAGAAGCTCTTAAGATGGATAGCTCTGTCTAGGCAAAGCAACGAAAGCTGGGGTGGCTATGCTCACAGACAGACTGACAGATGGACATACGTGCAGGCAGAAGGAATCGTGGATTTGCTAAAAATAAAGCCTCAACCAGTTTTTCATAGAAATCCTAAAAGAAGAGAAAACAGATAGATTGATAGCAAGCACACCATTTGTGTAATGTTGAAAGTGAAATCACCGTGGAGACCAAGTTCTTTCGCAGACAGTGGAGGAAGTGACTCAGGAAACAACTACTTTGGAAGCAAGTAAGGCCCAAAAGAACTCACGAGTTGATTAAATACATCTGAGAGCAAATTTTAGATACAGAAAATTAGCGTTTGCGAAATTCAGGGAAGGAAAAAAAAATGTTTGGGCATAAATGTCCAAAAGTCCTTTTAAAAGGTAAAATTCAAAGAAGTTCAGGGTAAAGAGAGGCATGAGTCTGTGGCTTGAACTCTGGAAGGAAGAACTCAGAGGGGATCAGAAATTCTTGAAGATGTGGTTTTAACTGTCCACTAGTAAATACTCCCAGGGTAAAAGAAGCATTGGATGTGATAGAGGAAAGAGAGAGGCTGCAGGGTTGCTCCCGAAGGAGGCAAAAGATGAGCAAAATTTACATTCACTGAGCATCCTTGGGGTGAGAGCACATTGCTTGGAGCTTTACATAAGTTAGTTCGTGTTGTCTTCATAATAACCCTATAACGCAGGTCCTATTATTTCTATTTAGAAGTAAAAAAACTGAGGCTTGGATAAGTGAAAATATCTGTTAAAAGTCACAGAACTCACATACAGCAGAAGTGATCCGGACCCAGATTTGTCTAATTCTAAAGTCTAACCCCTTCCCAAACACCAGATCGTCTCCCTGATGTGCTGCCTTAGCATGCGGTAGGTGGCACATTGTGGACGATCTAAATTTTGGGGGGTCAGGCCTTTCCGCTTCCTGGGTCATACGGTATTGAACGCTGTGCCACAGACAAGATGGAGTTTCATAATGGTTGTATTTGTGTCATTTCAGAAATGGGAATGCCAGTTTCACTCGCTTACTGACAAGAATCCTTTCCATTTTCTGACCCTTGAGCATTGACATGAGAATCTATGTATGTATGTATGTATGTATATGTGTGTGTATGTATATGTATGTATGTCATGGCCAAAGACCAAATTGCGGCTGCACCAGGGGATCCTGAAGGAACAAGCAGATCCTGAAAGAACAAGCACACACCCATGCACGTGTTCATGTGCTTGGCTTGTCACACTTGGGTTTTAAAGACCAGTTACAGAGGTTTTGGTCTAGCATAGAACTAATAGCACTTGAAGGTGCTCACCAAGCTTATCCTTACTGTGAAATGCAATGTTTATAAGATTCATTCCCACCTGTAGCAAGGCAAACCCATTTTTCATTTGCTAGGGGTCCTCAGCAAGTCAGAGATTGCTTCAACAATCAGCCATGGAAATAGAAGACCAAACAGAAACAACATGTAGAAACCCTGGCCTCTGCTTCCGCTGTCTACATCACTCGGAGGGCCTCAGCTGGCAGGCCACCATCCATTGTTTTGTATGCTCTGGTGTTTGTATTCAGGAAGACATGGGACGTGAGCTGGAGCATATGCTGGTGGGTTTGCACATGTGTGTTGAGAGGAGAGGAGGCAGGAATCTGGAAAAAAGTGCAAATGTGGCAGGAAACAGAAACCCAGCAGGATTGTTGGTTTCCTAGCAATCGGTGACCAATTTTCCTCAGGGACTGTTCCCAGAAGAGCAGATAGTTTGAAAAATAGATGTGGGTCTTGGTTCAATTATTGACATTGTTCTACCCAGGGCTGTGCACATGAGCATCCCTCCAGGAAGAACACAAAACCTTGGATTCAGGTTTGAATGTGCACATTCCTGGGGCTCCTTGTAGAAGTTCATCTCTTGTTTGCCAGGCCCCTTGAGGTTTAGTCCCAGGGCAGCTTCTTCAGGACAGCTTCTTCAACCCAGGGTGACTAAAGGATTTTTTTTCCCCAGGGAATCAAAGAGGGGTGGTTGTTATTCTCAGTAGACTCAAAACCATTCTCTAAGACTCAGCTCAAAGGTCACTCCCTTCGTGAAACCCTCTCCAACTTGCCTGGGCCAAATGCCCTTCCCATCCCCCTCTGCACTCTTAAATTTGACCTGCTCTTATAACACATTTTTTATTCTAGATAGTCATTTTTGTTCATGTGCTATGTCCCCCAATAGACTGGGAGCTTCTCGATTAAGTCTTGTTTATCTGTCACTTCCAGTGCCCACACAGACCTGGTACATAGTAGGTGCCTAAGAATGCTTGTTACATGACTCAACAAGTAGACAGAGTCCCAGAGATTTCCCATCTTTTCTCTAACTGTCCTCCCCTTCCCCAGTCATCAGCCCTGTGTCCTCCTGGAAGGAAGCCGACAGAACGACCAACACTTGCTGTCATTACTGCATCAGCATAGAAACTGAAATGCTGCTGTCTCGGAGGGCCACCACCAGGAGAAGTCAAGACACACCCTGGAGCCAAAGTGGGTCTTTCCTGAGAAGGGGCTTCATTACTAGAACCAACTGTTTAAAGAAGAGAAGCTTCTCAGACCAGAGCTGGTGTCTGTGAGCTTGGGGGTGCTGCCTACAGGAATGGGGCTCTCTAAGCTTGGCCTCCAGGAAGTCGAAATACAAGGCAGCTCCTTCGTGAGGTGGTATCATTTATTTAAAGTTAATCCAGAAGCTAGGAGATGGGGTATCAGGCAAGGGGCTGAAATGGGTGGCTGCCTCCAAAGGCATGTAGATACACCACTGAAGCAGAGGAGGAACTGAATCTGTCACCCTCTTTGTTCATTCTCTTCCCTCCCTTAGGATTTAGTTAACTCTCCTGCACACTCTGGCTCATCTCAGCTGCTTTTTAGGGGAGGCACAGGGTTCATCTGGGCCAGTGGGTTCTTGGAAGAGTTGACACAAGGAGACAGCTCAGGGAATGGTAAATCTGGAGCTAAATTGGAAGCTTGATTCCACATCCACCTACTCCTCATACCCAGGAAGCTTCCCTCCACAGCTTAAACTCTGGATTTATGCTACTTAAAATGGCCTTCCAAGAAGCTGGAAAATAGTGATGCTTTAGCTAGCACAGGAGGAGAAAGGAACTAACATCTGCTCAGTATTTGCTCTGTATCAGACATTTTACATAGTCATATAATCTAATCTACCCAGTATCCCTGTGATGTAGACTTTATATTTCTCATTTTAGGGTAGATGAAACCGAAGCCTAGAAAGAAATGTCTGCTCACAGGATGATTGTGCACGAGAAGTGGGAATTAGAGCCAAGCTCCCACATTCCCAATCCTGGCTCCTTCTAATTCCTGTATTTAAGGCATCTATAAAGAAAAGTGCATTGTACAGCTCTCCCTCCAACCTGTTTCCAGCCCCCAGCACACCCCCAGGGCGCGTTTCACTAAGTGCAGAAGGCACATTTTGACCTTTTCCTGCTCCTGTCTTCATGAGCTGCATGACCCCGGGTCTGCTCTTCAATTATTCCACCTC
Organism: Cynopterus sphinx; assembly: GCA_030015415.1. Classification (NCBI taxonomy): domain Eukaryota; kingdom Metazoa; phylum Chordata; class Mammalia; order Chiroptera; family Pteropodidae; genus Cynopterus; species Cynopterus sphinx. The sequence continues at coordinate 30,834,946 of CM057385.1, read as the reverse complement.
GACCCTCTGGAGTCCCTCAGGCTGAGTGAGAAAAGCCTGTACCCAGACCCTGTAGCCACTGCTTCCAAACAAAGAACTAGTGAGGGACTGAGCTGGAAAGGACTGCAGAGACCATCTAATGAAACCCCAGCAGTTTGAACATGAGGAAACCACGATCAGGGAGGAAAGTGACCTGTCCAAAGCCATAAGAGGTAAAAGAAATGGTTGGGGCACGGGACCTAGGCTCCCTGACATTAGCCATCTATCTTAGCCCTCGGATGCTTTAGTCAGCAGGATTCCAGGGCTTTCTTCCCACTGTTACCACTTGGAGAGCCAAATCCTGTGTGTGGCTACTGATGGGAAGCCCTAAGCCTGGTACCGTAAACTTCTTTAAGAGATTAGCTGGCTAAGGTCCAAATCAGGGCTTGGACAAGGCAGCAGGTGATGCCTTACTTGGAAGTGACGCTGCCCCAGCTTCCTGAAGAGGTGAGGCTGGGCGGACGTGGGCATGGAAGCACTGCACAGCCACGCTAGGCTAAGATTAACTGCATAAAGAAAGGCACAGTGCTCCGAGATATGGAGACACGCTGCCTCGTCTGTCTGCCTTTTTCTCTGATTTTTAAAGCCTGTATCCCTAATCACCAAGTTGGCAATCTAATTAACTGAGATTTTTGAGGAAAGCCTCAAAATTGAAAAACTAAAATCTTGATTAGGAAGATCTGCCCTGCCTCATTAATCCACTGGGTGGTTTGCCATGGCTCGGGCTGACCTTGGCTTTACCACTATCTCCAAGATGTTTCTAGAATGTTGATTTAAGGAGGCAGAGTCCTCAATTTTAGAGATAAAGATCTCTTCCAGCAGCACCAGTACAGCCTCTGGACTGGTGGAAAGTCACAAAAAGTACAAAATTCTGCTGGGTCTCCTGAATTAATTATTTTCGTTATTTGGTGTCTTTCTGCAAACAGGAATATTCAAGGAACGAGAAGGGCATTTGTGTCCCTGAGGAGCACTGCCTGCCATTCACACCTTGAGTGCCAGCAAGCCACCCCTAGTCTTGTTACTGCTCTGTCCTTGACCTTGACTGCAGGCAGTCTCTCTGTCTCTCTGTCTCTCTGTCTGTCTGTCTGTCTGTCTCTCTCTCTCTCTTTCCTTCCCTCTCCAGGCTCAGAACCTCTTCTGCCTCCACTGTCTTGTTTGAGTTTCGAGAAAATGATTGGTATCAGGGCAGATTTTTGAGTGTCCATTGTACAGGTGAGCAAATTGAGATTTGGTGAATACATTAACAGCTGGAACGAGGACATTCCAAGCAGAAAGATGTGGAAGAGCATGGCATGTCTTTGGGAGTGGTGGCAACTCAGTTAGAAGGGTCAGGGATGCCTGGGATAGAGTGGAGGCATGCAAGGAAGGCAGCAGTGAATGGCAGAGCCAGGACTTGAAAGCAGAGCTTCTGCTTCCACATTTGTCCACTACTTTGTGCAGGACACCACCTCTTTACTTCCTGTGCCATATCTGTCTTTGTGCCTTTGTCTCTGTTGTTCTCTGGAATGATCCTTAGAGGTGGAGTGGACCCTCTTAGGCTGCCTACTCAGCATCCAAGCATGTCCCATCTTCCTTTCCAAGAAAACCCAGAACCTGTTCAGACATCCATCCCTCCTCAATGGAGCTGCCTGTTTGAAGATAACACCCCCCCACACACACACCTCTAGACTAATCTAAGGGTAATTTCATTCCCCTTGGCAATAGGACAGGTCTAGTGACCCAATTTTGGCCAGTGATTAGAGAGGCAGAGTCTTTGAGGAAGCTTCTGGAAGAATCTCTCCTGTCTTCTAAGAGTCACAGGAAGAAAGGTTCCTTTTTCCTATGGATTGTCCTGTCCATGTGTCACACCTAGGACTACTGTGGACATCTTGCTACGAGCTTGGAGATGAAACCAGCACTGAGGACTGCGATCCCTGAGCAGAGAGAGGAGAGAGCCTGGGCTCTTGGTGGAGGGCTGAGCACTGATTGTCATACCCCTGGGGCCCGGCTTGACTCTGGACTTCCTGCTATTTGCACGGCCAAAGGTCCTTACTGTTGACACCAGCAGGGCTTTCTCTCTCAGAACATGGAGGGTGCTTGCTCACTGGGGACATCCTGCCTGTCCTCTGGTACCTCTGGGCTCACAGAAGTCATCCTCACTTTACTCATCTCCCTTAGACATCTCTCTGCCACTCTGTCAGGAGCCTCACCAGTTACACTAAAAGAAAACCTTATGGTATAGAGTAATTTGGGACTCTTCCAAGCTCAGGAAATACTTAGAAGAATTGAGAAAATTACTATTTTGCTTGTGATTTTAGGATGACTTGTGTTTTCTAGCCATATATGCCGTAGGAGACAGCATCAAGGGTGGGGAATCCTCCTCTTACTCAAGAAACTGCCCTATTTCCACTGTGGTCCCTGCTGGGGACAGGGAGGGCCAAGCAGCCAAGTTCATGTCATGTGAACTTCTTTCTAACCAGGCTACAACTGATTAAATCAGACTGGAACATCTGACTCAAGAGGAAAGCATCCTGGCTGCCAGCTGGCCTGTAAAGCATGGCTTCTCTTAACAGAGAAAACACGAGTCAATCGAATTTCTTTTGTCTGAGGAATTTGAACTAAATACACAGAACAAAGTCTCTAGTCAGTTGAGGGTCAGAGATACCCTGACCTGGGAGGGGGCCTGTGCAGTCGGGTCGCGTTACACTACACATTACATTCCAGCAGCATAGTCATGGGAAGGTTTGCAAGCTTCTGTGAGCCACCTTGAACCCCAAAGTTAGGCTCAGGAGCCTCTATTTCCAGGATTCTCTTTACCATCTTTTGCAATAATCTCCCATCATTTGAGGTGTCTTCTTGCAGCTAAAGATGCACAGGGCCTTCCATGGTCTGCTTCGCCTTGCGTCCATGGGCATCCATGAGCCTCCTGAGTTGCCTTCACTGCCATAAATATGCCATGTTCTTCTATATCTTTCTGCTTTGTTTTGTGCTATTCCTTTTGCCTGGAATGTCCTTGCTTTCTGTCTACCTAGTGAGATAATATTCATCTTCCAGAATCCAACCCTAATAGATATGTTTATTCTTTCCCTAATATTCCTCTTGCATGAATTCATTCAAACACTATGCAGTGTCTACTATGTGTACAATATTATTAGTACTGAATGAGGGTGAGAGCAATGGTTAAAAAACAGGCAGAGGTGAAATGACACAGAGCTTGGTAGCCCCAGTGCATCCCTGCAGAGAATTTGGATTTTGATTTGAGCATAAAGGGAAACTCTGGGGCAGGGAGAAGTTGAGAGGAGTGGGTGCCATGACCTGATGTGCATTTTGAAAAGGTGCTCTGCCTGCTGGGTTGTGAGAAGGCGAGTATGGAAGCAGCATTCCGGGCAGAGATGAAGGTGGTGGCTGTGGAGGAGCAAGGAGAGACAGGATTAAATCTCTTTGCAGGAAGGGCCAACCAGTCTTAATGATGGACTAGATGTGGGAGGGGAGGGTGGAGGAAAGAACGGAACTGAATTTCAGATTGGAGCCAGAGCAATTGAGTGGAGGTACCATTGACCTAGATGGAAACAACAGGTGGAAGAATGCATTTGGGGGTGGAAATCAAGAGTTAGTTTTGGACCTCTCTAGTTATCAACTGCATTGTAAGACTTTGTTACCAGTCTCAGACTTCCTGAAGGGGACGGTCTATGCACGTTTTTTCCTCTCTCTCTCTTATTCTACTTAGCATGGGTCTTCACAAATAGTAAATACTTAATCTATTGTTGATGAATGCTTCGATTTTCGCAGTGTTTTTATTCCTGAAAAATTGCAAATGGTACTCTGATGATCTTTCTTTAGCTTTCTTGATCACCACCAAACCATTTCATTTTCGTTTTTGATGACTAAATGGCAGTGACCATCATCCTTTAGTTCCAAGTCTATTTAACCTCCCCCATTACCTATCTTCTCCATCAGTCTTTTCATAGTCAAACAAAACACAAATGGGTACTAGAGGAACCCTCAAATTATAGACTGAGTTTCATAGGCTCTCTTATTAGCATGCCTTGGTTCAGGGAGGTGTTATGTTCACCCACTGCATTGTGCCAAATTGGCCAACTGATTGCCACTCAGATCCTGCCACCTTCTATAATTAGCCCTTGCATTGGCCTAGCACTTTTCAGGCAGAAAACATTTTCAAACATCCTTTCATTGGACTTGCACAACCAGCCTCTGAACTGACAGAGCAGGTCTCCAGATATTCGATTTTCTATTTCACTTCAACCACCATAACACTTAACCAAAGGTCTTAACTAAGACTGTTCCCTCTGCCTGAACTGGCCTGCCCTTCTTTTTGGCATTGCACACTTCCACTTAACCTTTCAGAATAACCTTAAATATGAAATAACATCTTCCCTGACCCTCAGGCGGAGTTCATCACTCACCCCTTCCACCTCTGCATTACCAGGGCCATGTGGATGTGCCTACCTTTTTAGTTATTGTGCTGTGATATGTAGCTATAGATATACATAAAATATCTAGTACATGTACAAGTATCTGTCCCCCCCATAGATTGCATTCATATTGAGGGGAGGGAATGTACCTCATTCACCTCAGGGGCCTAATCTACTCCCTTACGCATAGTAAGCAGTCAACAAATGAATGAGCATGTGGATATTTTAAAAGCTTGAGGTTGTATTGTGAGGGACTATGCACATTTTGCTATGGAATATGGACTTCAGCCTATAGGCATAAACGAGCCAATGGAGTTTGATTTATATCACAAAAGACAGATGGAAGGCTTGTTTCATAGAATTTATTTTCCTGAAAGCTGATGAGGTCTGATTTATGCCTTCTCTTGAAGGTCAGGTTATGGACTGTTCAACTCACTCTGTCTTTCTCTCTAACAAGGGCTTTTGTGAAGATGGGATGGTATCAGTTATATTATACACAGCCTGTTTCTTCAGCCCATCCAGAGAACTTCAGGAAATTTCATTTCAACTTATCAAACTTTTATCAAACATATACTATGTGCCTGACACTGTGCACAGGCAGTGACAATGAGTGAAGGTGGTTGGGAGCCCTCTTTGTCAAAACTCTGAAGGTGGGGCCTGTGAAGCAGGTGGAAGTGTGACATGTCTGGGATACCAGTCGTGCAGCCTTCATCCCATGCTGCTCTAATCTGCTCCCAGAGGAGCTGGAGCCTGTCTGTGATCGATGAGCTCCTGTCACCCTCATGACACACTCTCCTAAACCATTTCATCAGCGCTCAGGTGATCCTGCAGTAGTGTGGGCTGATGGGATGGGCCCCAGGGACTGGGCAGTGGAGAGCAGCAGCAATGATGGATGTGAGTGTCAAAACTGCTCCCCAAAGGACTTAATTGACTTTCTCAGGCTCTTCCTTCTGCCACATACTCATCCATTCATCTGCCTACCCATACATCTATCTATGGATACATTCATTCATTTATTCATTCATGTACCCATTTAGATCTTTATATTTAAAATACACATCTGTGTGCCTTCATGTTACATATTCATCCATCTATCTATCCATTCATCCATCCATCCATCCATCCATTTAAATCTCTGCCTCAAAAGTACATCATTTCCATGCTCAAAAACCCTGATTGGTTCTTGTGTGGCACAACCTAGAAGCAAAGCTGCTTATCTTCGCATTTATAATTAGCTTTTATTTCCTAATCATATCTACATGAGCCATCCCTTAGCCAGTGGGTTCACTCATTTTTTCCTGGCAAGCTGAATTTTTTTCCTTTTCTCCCAGCATCTTCCCCCTTCTTAAGTGACATCTCTAGCAATTCTATCAACTTCTTGTTTGTTGTAGTCCAACTCTCATTCATTCAAATCTTCATTCCCTCATGAGACTGTCCAATTTTTCCTACACTAACCATTTGGATGATCCATTCCTTCTCTGAACCCCCAAAGCTCTCAGTATCTGATCCACCTTTTGGTTATTGGCTCTTGTTTCCCATATTGATCATTTTCAAAATGTGGTCTTTCTCCTGAGATGCCTGCCTTTCCTCGCACTCCTGAAGACTAATTCCTTTGACTCTGTCCTACTTAGCCCGAAGCCCATCAGCACTCAGAGAGAAAGGTCCAGAATGAATCTCGGGACTCCAAGCCTTGGACCCACAGTTCCATGGCTGAGTCCTGCGTACCTCTGAGGCTCTGACTTGAAGCCTGCATTTTCAGACCACCAGCACATACATGGAAAGTGCAGTGTGGGGCTCACCTAGAAGCCTACTTGGCCCTAAAACTTGTGTTACTCTTCTGGGAATGCCTCTCTTACCCCAAATTTAATGAACACTTTCTGTGAACTAACTGGTCCCAGAGAACCATGTCTCTGCTGCATGAATGCCTTTGTGGGTTACCTTCTGTGTTACCTATTGTTGCATAACCTCTATGCTCACTTCAGCAGCACATATACTAAAATATTGTTGCATAACCCCCTCAAAACTTACTGTTTCTTATGATTCTGTGGGTTGGCTGGAAGGTTCTACTGGTCTTGCCTTGGTACATTCATGTTATTATAATCAGTGTTGGGGCATCCTGCATGGCTTCACCCATGTGTCTGGAGCCTCAGCTGGGGTGACTGGAATAGCCTCACCCTCCACGTGACCTCTCTCTCTCTCTCTCTCTCTCTCTCTCTCTCTCTCTCTCTCTCTCTCTCTCTCTCTCTTCTCTAAATCCTACTTGAGAAGAGGCCCAACTAGGATTCTTCAAAATGTTGTATTCTCAAGGTTCCCGGAATATGAAAACAGAAGCTGCATGACTACTTGAAATTTTGGCTCTGGAACTCACCCAATGTCTGTTCCACCACATTCTTGCAGCCAGAGTAAGCATGAGCTCAGCCCAGATTTAAGGGGCATGGAAAGAGATTTCACTTCTTGATGGGAGGAGCTCTGAAATGTCTTCCATGTCCCACTTACCAGAATAATCTCCGCTGGGCAGATTAAGCTAGCATTAACCACTTTGGAAGATGGTATATAACACCTTAGGCTACTATCGCAGGGGTCACACCTCTAGCCGGGTCAATTAGAGTACCTTCCCAATCTTAGAGCCCCAACTAAACCATACAGTCTAGGAAAGGAGAAACTATGTCTGGACCCCAATCACCCACTACATACTAGTCTATTGTACATTTTCACAGCAGTTATCCCTACCTAAACTCTACCATTTGTTGTTTGTCTTGTTGCATTTTGTTTTGTTTTATTTATTTTTGTATGTTTATCTCTTCCGCTGAAATGAGACCTTCATGTAGAGACTTTGTTTTTCCATTGATACACCATCAACACCTAGATACACATTTATCATATAGTTGGTGCTCAGTAAATATTTTTTGAATGAATGAAAACTCCTGAATACTATGATAAAGCTTTAAAACTATTTGTAGCTCCTCTCCCAGCTCCTGTTGATAGAAAATGCCCACAAACATCTGTTATTTGAGGATCATTTGTTCATTTATTACACACAATGAAATGTTATGGAGGTTGCGAAGATCCTCTTTATGCCAATTTTATAAATGTTTCTAAGAGTCTTCTATGTATTCAGAGAGGGTTCTGGTCCTTGAAAGTATATAATTTCTTTGGCAATTTAAAATTTGAACATCTGGAAAGATAAGATGATGTCTATTTCATTCAAATTCTTTCAAATATATTCATCTCAGCCATTCAGATGCATGCCAGGTGGACATGAAAAATAAAAAGCAAAACCCCCAAAACGCTACAATCTTTCACCAAGGGTTTTACCAACAATTTCTCAAGACTTCCCAGATTTTTATATAGATGGGGCTAAGTTTTAGGTGATAGAGAAAGATTTCTGGTCTTTTCCTCTGGCAGGGGAGGGAGACTGTGGTCTGTTTCTTCTTTGAAGCTATAGAATCCAGTGTTCAGAGGCTACCCTAGCCAACTGACCACATTGAGCAATGTGTTAGTTTTACATCAGCCAAGAAATGGATGGGTTTGCTATCCACCTATATTAGCAGGGTTTTGGCTGGAAGCCACTTGCCATTCTTGTTGAATGCAGCTTCCTCACCCAGGACCTTGTGTGGAATCACTTACCCCTATTGGCTCACTGCCCAGAAAGCCTCAGAGAGACCCTTACATTATCAACTTGACAGATCCTGGCTTTATGAACAAAGAGCCATCTACCTGAGGATAGAGATCTTTGTGTCTTGCTGCCAGCCAAGGCCCCAGAAAGTTAGCTGTGTTGTCCACAGCTACCTCTCCTGCAATATGTGCTTCCACATCATCAGTGCCATGGCAGAGCTCTAGTTGTCTTCAGAATCTTGGTTATCTCTAGACTCATACCTCCCTTCACACACATGGTAAGAGATGGGGTATCTAGTGAGTCCACTGCCATTTATACATCTTAACCCTGGCCATGAGGAGAATAATTCTAAAATTGAAGGTGAGGCGTTCCTGACTTTAGATCCAAGTGATGGTAGGACCCAGAATTTCAGGTTTATCTATAGATCAAATCTTATGACACCAGGCCCAGCTATTCACCTGAGCCAAGGTTGAAGTAGGGTGAAGGAACAGTAGCCATAAGCACTTTCAAGTAAAACAAAAGACCATGCTTACAGAGATCCTTATAGGAGTGGCTGGTGCTGTCCTTTAGACCTGCTCCACACTTTCCAGGAACTGGCCTCACTTGAAGCACTCAAAGCACACAGCTGTCATCTCCGGGAGCACTCTCATTCCCTTCTCTCCTTCTTTCAAGCCATCTGCACTACCTGTGCCTGATGATGGGCCAGTTTTACCTGCTGCCACTGTCCACAAGGACTGTCACAAACATCTGCCTGTTAAATCTTGAATGTGACTATGGAATGACCTTCTTCTAGAGAGAGTCTGCTCTTAGAGTCTGAAACTGAGAACTTCCAAAACCATGCAGATACCACTTCAGAGGAACCACACAACTCATCATGAAGGTAAAATATGCGCTTCATGGCACATACTTGCATGGATAAGCCATGGTTCCATAAAGGATTCAGAGTAAGATGGACAGCAGGCTCTCCACTCAGACCCTCTGCTCCAAACTGGGTTAATTGGGACCACTAAATCATTTATGTGACATTACACTTTCTTTTTATCATAAATACAAAGAATAGAGCAAATACCCACCACCTGCCTTAGAAAATGAAATATAAATATAATAGAAATCCTTTGTGATTCTCCTCAATGTTATTTCCACCTTCCCCAGAGATGACCATTATTCCGAAACAGATATTTCCGTGCTCAATTAGATGCTTTTCGTATGTGTCAGCTTTGTCAACAGTTGGTTTCTTAATTTTAAATCTTTATATAAGCATAAATACTATTTTCGGGATCCATTGTAACTTTTTCCTTCCTCTAGTTTTTTGCTATTTAACTACATTGATGCATGTTTATTCGTTTCATCATCTAGGCCCCTTTGATTGACTGTTAGGTCATTTCTAATCTTCCACTACTAGAGAGCTACCATATAACATTCTTGCTCATATTTCTCAGTACCTGGAGGGTGATTTCTCCAGGATAGAATTACTCAGTCTGGTTATGTGTATCTTCAATTTAACTAGGTATTGTCAAACTGCTCACTAAGTGGCTGTACCCACATTTGCATAAGTTTTCATTATTCTACAACCCAACCAGCACTTATTACTCTCACCCTTTTTAATTTTTGTCCATTCGATGGTAGAAAATGGTGCCTTAATTTTTCTTTAATTTGCATTCTCCTAATAACCAGTAAAGCAAGGCATATTTTTAAGTTTATTGACTATTTATATTTCCACTTCTTTACCTTACCTTTCCATATCTTTTGTCTATTTTTCTATTGAAATGTTGATCTCTTTTTCATTTTGATTTATTTAGCTGGGTTTCTTAACAGTGTCACTATTGACATTTTGGATGGAATGATTCTTTCTTGTAGGAGACTATTCTGTGATTGTAAGGTTTTTATTAGCATCCCTGGCCTCTTCTCACTGGATGCCAGTAGCAAATTCCTCCAATCCCAATTGTGACAAGCATGTCTCCAGGTATTGCTAAATCACCCTCAGCTGAGAGCCACTTGTTTATAAGAACATTTTATTTTTCATAGATATTAATCTATTGCCAGTTATGCAGATTGCACAAATCTTCACAAAGATATTTTGTGATAGTTGGTAGATCTCATTCTTCTTTATCTCAGAAGCTGTATCACTATTCCTTAGAGAGAAGAATGGCAGAGAATCTAACTTATTATGTCCAAAGTGGTAGTTTGGGTAATCTCTTTTCTCACCCTTGCTTCAAATCTTCATAATATGTATTAACATCTCTAATTCACAGATGATAAAATTGAGTCTAGTAATTTGTCCAAGGGCACTCAGCCAATAGGTAGTAGAAAAAGTATACAAATTCAGGCCTGTCTAGTTGCCTCAGCAGAAGATAAAGAATGTAGCACTAGAAGTGGGGAGGCCTGGGTTTTCATCCTGGTTTTGCCACTAGCGACTCTATAATGAGGACCTGTCTTCCATGCATATTGGTTTTCTCACATGGTAACAAAGAGGCTGGCCACAGATATCAATGTGCCAGCCCATTCTACCAACAGAGCAGTGTGGTTGAGAACAGAATCTGGAGCCAGGGCTGCTAGGGTTAAGACCTGGCTCTGCCACTATCTTGTAGCTGATTTATCACTGACCTTTTCCATGCCTTGTTTTCTTCATCAGAAGATGAAGATTTAAGTAGAACCAAATTCCCAGGGCTTTTGTGAGGATTCAACGAGACAATCCATGTAAAGTCCTCAACACGCAGTTCCATAGATGCCATAGAATGTCATAATTTTACAAATAAGTGACCAGTTAGTCTGGATTAGGAAGCACAATGAAATGTAGATTATGATGCAAAGAAACAGTATTTCACTATCTTCAGATATAATAAATAACACCAGGAAAGAGTTTTATCAGTAGGCAAAGATTCTTAATTGAAAGATGAAGAAAGGAGCTCTGTGGTAAGCTTGTAGTTTGTATAATGAGGGTGCTTCAAAAAGTTAGTCTACCTGTGACTTGTCCTTTCTCCCAAGGGAATTTTACACCCTCCTCTCATCTGTAGGCAGCACTTGGCAGCTGGGTAGTGTTATCTGCAAAAACTCTACAAAGATAGATTTTTAACCCAAGGCCCTCCAGGTATCGCAGAGTCTGAATGGGGCTCTAAATGCACACCTGCCTTGCTTTCCTCTTCACTGAAGCTGTATTTGAAATGAGGAAGTAAAGCTGCTCTGGACTCATGGGGAGAGGAACAGGTTGCCAGGGAGCAGGGCCCCCTTCGAGTAGGGAGGTGAGGGGCTCTTTAAACATGCATGCAAAGAGAGCAGGGGCTGCCATAGCTGATAGCTCTGCAGACTCAGAGGGGCTGCCTGCTGAGTGCAGCAGTAATTAGTTGTTAACACATGGAAATACAAGCCAATTTAGAAACAGAGCCCATCATTTATTTATAGTAATCCAATGCAAATATTTCTTTAAATAAAAAACTGGACATAATTTCTAGTCAGAGCCAAACTATCCAGAGAGTTCCAATCTTACAACCTTGTTTATACACCTTCTTTTTCATCTCTTCTTGGAAGCCCACCTAGACTAGACTGACCTGGCTGAGCTCTGTGCCCTTCAGTGTCAGGCTGTCATTCTGCCACACATTGTTGTGCACACAGGGCTACCACTGGATCATGTTCTCTTGCACTTGAGCCTCTTTTTGTCTCTGGAGAATGGAAAGAGCACAGGCTTTAGAGAGAACAGAGTTCAAATTCTGATTCTAGCACTTTATAGCTGTCTGGCCTCAGACAGCCTACTCTCTAAGCCTAGGCTTGTTGCAAATATAGATGTTAAATGTAGTTAGATATATGGAGTCCTTAGTATGGTGCCCAGAATATAGCAGGCAGACTTACACCCTCCTGGGTAAGGTTTGAATCTTTTTTTTGGAATCCTTTTAAATTTTTAGCAGAAAAAGCAGGATGGCATAGAGAGCACAGGCTCTGGAGTTAGACTACTAGCTTCGAATCCTGCTCTCTTTCTAACCAGCAGTGTGACTTTGGGTGACTTACTTAAGCTCATGGTACCTCAGTTTCTTCAACTACAAAATGGGATTGGTCTCTACCACACACGGTACTTGTGAGGTGTATTCCAGCATTCTGGGTGCTAGCGGAGATGATGTGGTAGAGACAGGATGGCGTTTACTACTCACTCACTGCCCATGAACACTATCCCCTTCCTGGCAGGAAAAGGGCACCTGTGATTTGAGTTTAACTCGAGCTGGGATTGTATCCAATGCACTAGTGTGATCCTGGGGGAGGTTTATAACCTCTCTGGGCTTTAGTTTTCTCTATAAAACAGGGGTGATGATAAATAACACCTACCCACAATAACCTGAGTGAACCTGGAGATGAATTTCGCCCTGAGTTTCCAAGATCCCAGGCCAGCAGATATTCTGATTTCAGTCTTGTGAGAATCCAAAATGAACCCAGCCTCAGTCGCTTGGGCTTCTGACCTTCAGATCTGTGAGCTAACAAGCAGGTGTAGTCTTGAGCCGCTGAGTTTGTAGTAATGTCTTACAACAGAAACTAATGCAGTTTACAAAATAGAAGGGTGCCATTTAAAGAAGGGGCATGAATGGATTGTGATCTCCTGGAGAGTAGAAGCTTGGTGTTACCTATTTGGAGCTCCCTAGAACCTGATATAGAATAGATCCTCAATAAATATATAGATGAATATATCAACGAATGAATACATTTTTTAAAAATGAGCAAAAGATCCAGACTCAGTCTACATACAAGTAATTTTCCAAAGAGGTGTAGGTTCTGGGATATGCTCAGTCGGGAGGCAGGATGGCGAGAAGTGAGGGTTTAAGAACGTAATGTTTGGAGCTTGAGGTCTCAGCTCAGCTCAGACTGTTAGTTGTGTGACCTCAGGTGCGTCACTGAATTTCTGTTGGTTTTCTCATCTGCAAAATGATGATAACAATAGTAACTGCCTGATAGGGTTGTCACAAGGTTTAAATAAGGGAACACACAGCACACTCTTAGAATAATGTGCTCATTGTAAATATTCAATAAATATTTGGTGTTATTTCACAGAGTTGGATTCTTCTGAATTAAATCTTTGTTTTTTCAAAAATATGCTTAATCCGTCTCCACATCCCACACCCTCATCCATACTCTAAGCCTTGTTTTTCTCCTCTATAAAGACACAAACTTGAAGAACATGCTCCAATTAAAAAACTTCATCACTTTAAAGAGTGCTGGGCACTGTTATTTCAGTCTAGGCAATTCCCTTACTTCTCATTGCTACTGGCTTTCTAAAGTGAAATTCATCAGCAGACAATATCCCAATGAGAGAGGTGGAGTGAGGGTTGTCTGGCTGTCACATCGCTCCCCAGATGGAGAGAGTATGGGGACACCAGTGACTTCCACAAGGCTAACTGAATCAGCCCCAGGACAGTGATGGCTTAACTTACACCAGGCAAAGCTTCTTTTTTGATGGTCTCATTGATTAGCAGAGCTCGGGAGGAGAGGCTATTAGTTTTGTTGTGGTTGTTTTTCTTTATTAGACTCAGTGCCCCAATTCCATAAACCCATAAACCAGAAATGGATACAATCTATTCTCAATTACACAGCGACAGATGATCTGCATTGCAAATTGTCCCCAGCAAAACCTTCCTCCCAAATTATTGATTGAATTCCCACTTACCCTGCCTAAGTCCATTTTGGAACCAATCGCCCTATTTCTTACTGTGCACTTAGATGGCCATATATTAGGACTGTTTATGTGTGGCCATTTCTCTACCTGTCTCCCCACCTAGAAGAGAAATTCCTTCAGAGAGGGCCCTGGCTATTTGTCTGTCAAAATGAGTTTAATTTTTATGCCTCAACCACAACTTCCTTCCAGTATAGAAGAAGAGAGCCAGCTCATCAGAGCTATGTCCATATTCATTTCTAAGCATCAGGACTCAAACTCCAGGACAGTGCCTGTCCTGCTTAGGCTGGTACTTTGCACCAGTGTCTGTGGACAATATCTACAGTAGAAACTACCAAGGGGAAAAGGGTCTCTTAGAGCTGGTTAGGTTTCCACCTCCTCCTGAGGCACGTCTTCCAGATGCTACTTCCTGAACACGTCCGGAATACGGCGAAGCTCAAAGCACTGAGCACACACCAGCTTTCAAGGGTAAGCACCCGAGCAGCTTGTGAAGTCCCATGTAAATCATGTAAATGATGCTTGGCTGACATTTCCCAGTTTTCTTTAACTACAGCATGGGCAATGAAGAATAAACTGCCTTTGATTTTGCTGTGGCAGAGAAACGATCTCGATGAGACCTCATCCTGGGGCTGAGCTTGCAGGTCCCAGGCAGGCATGTTCTGGGTTTCTGAAGCTGAGGGTGGGTGGGGATGAGCCTCTGCTTGGGTTTAGCCCAGCCAGAGTTATGAATTCCTTGGATTCTTTCCCTTCCCTTGCCCCAGCCCTGAACCCTTGGCAAGGTGTGGGAATCTGTTTCCATAAAACCAATTTATTTTTCTATTTATGTGATTAATTGAAATTGCTAATACTCTGGCCTCCAGGTCGTAAAAACTGGGTAATAAAACCCCTTTTACATCTGTCCAATGCTTTAGTGTTCCTTAAGCACTTTCACATCCATTATTTGATGTGACCCTCAGAACAGCCCTGGGAGGTAGGCAGGGAAGGGATTAGAATCCTCAGTTTGTAGAGAAGGAGATGTGCGTTCCCAATGGTTACACGGGTGGTACAAAGCAGAGCTGAGACCGAAGCTGGTTCTTATATTCTAAGTCTAGTTCTCTTGTAGGGTAGCCAACTATCCTGGTTTACCCAGGACTGAGAGGATTTCCAGGATCTTGGACTTTTAGTTTTAAAGCTGGAAAAGTCTCGGGCAAACTGGGAGGAGTTGGTCACTTTATGTCAGGACCGCAGGCTGCCTCTTGTGCTGCAGCACTGATCCCCACACCAGTTTCATTTAAGGGAGGTATCCTTTGACTTGACCAGTCAGAAAGGGCTGCCAGCTGAGAACTGTCAACTGTGACTGACAGATGATCCATCTGGGCTGATCCTGGGTTGGGGTGAGTGACTTATGGAGGGACAGGAGGCAGGGCCTGGACAGATGACCCCTCCTGTCTGGGCTGCTCGTGAAGACAATTCACAAGAGAAGGATTCTGAGAGCCTATGGGTGCTGAACCTGGAGGGGATATTACTAGGAACTGCCTGGTCAGAGTAACCCAAGACAGAGACACTGATAGCCTAAAGACAAGATGGAAAAGAGGCACACGGGTTGATGGGACAATGGAGGAGAGAAGGAAAGGGTTGGAGGAAGAATGGGCAGAGAGAGGGGTGCATATGAGGTAGTCTCAGCCCGAGATGAGTCCTGTGGCCATCAGCTGCTATCCACAGTATCCCTCCCCTTTGTGGATTATAGCTCCCTCCCTCCAGCCAAGGTCGACCCCTTTCTGATAAACTAGACAATCTCACTTGGCTGTGCAGGAGAAGAGAGGGGAAGTGATTTGCTCAATGTGACATAAGCCTGAGCTGAGTATTGAGTGCTCCAGTCTGGGTTAATGGCCATTTAGCCTTGACCGAGAGCAGGAGACAGGCTGGCCGCCACTGGCCTCTTTTCATCTATGTGCCCCTGGCTTTCATCCAGTCCCAGGACCTCTGACTCGGGAAACTTAGCTGCCTTCCCCTGTTGCTCAAGGATGAGAATCTCAGCTCTTGGTTCCATTTGCCTTGCTTGTTAGCATTTTGACTTTAGTAATGTGAAGGAATTCAAATCTGATTGGGAAATCATTAGGCTAAACCAAGCCCAGAACAAAGCAATTGAGTAGAAAATCATGAATACTAGCTGCTCTGTTTCTTCCCTGTCCAGGGAAGGAGAAACACCATTTCTGAGATCACCTCGGAAGCAGGCAGGGAGAGAGAGGCCCTCATGAAGGGCACCTGCTCAGGTATGTGGAGATTGCCACATAGCTCGCAAGAAAGGCCCAAAGGTTGTTGTAAATATGGGAAATTATATAATAATATGCTGGAGAGAATGTAAATAATACAACAGGAATCAGTGAAAAGGTAGGATTTCCCATTGTTTTTGTGATGGCAACCATATAGGATGTTATAACCTGCATTTTGGCTTTTTCTTCTGCCTAGTGGTTTGACCTTTCATCTGATTTGTATTTTCCTAGTCTTGATATATTAATACTTTTTTTTCTGTTTTATCATTTCTTGAAAGCTGCCTCAAATCCTCTGTGGGACAAAGTGAAGAATAAATACACAAATGACCAGCCCCTCCACAAATGTGTGGTGTTTTTTCTGTTGTTTTTGGGGAGGATGTGGGGGACTATGGTGCTGTGATGTAAGCTCAAGTAACAGTAGAAACTGCATGACAGGGATGTGAGTGCATGCTTCACTGATGCCCTGTCCCAGATAGGCTGCAGCTATGAGCAAACAGGCACCTCTAGGTTGTATCATCCTCCTTTGTCTCAGGAGAACCCACCAGTATGCAAACTCCCCTCTCAGCTGTGAAGGAGATCCCAGCTCTGGATTGTGGCTTTCTGAATATCTTCACAGAGAAGCTGGTCCATCTTTTTGGAACTTTCTTTCTGTTGCTTCTAAGTTCTCAGGTTTCCCCCCATCATCCCATCCTTACCATCCAGGTGGGCCCATTGTATCCACAACTTAAATGAATTGGGACACCCTCTATAAAATTCTTGGGCTGTTGAGACAGCTTCTCAACTGACCTCTCTGCTCCATTCTTGTCTCTCAATAGTTCATGTAACAGTCAGGTTGATCACTTTACGGTGTAAATCATTGCTCTACCGCTCCCCTCTGTAGAATCCTACATTGCTCTTAGCATAAAACCTTAGCATAAAACCATGTTTCTTCTCAGGCCTTCCAGATTCCACGTGATCTGGCCCCTGATTACTTCTCTCTTGTCCACTCTTTCTCCTTGTGGCTTCTAGAATATACCACACTTAGTCCTGCCCTAGAGTGTTTGCATTTTCAGTTCCTGTTGCTTGTTACAGGTTCTTCCTATTTCTTCAAGTAGCAAGTTCCTTCTCATTCTTTAGGTCTCAAATGTCATCTTCCTAGAAAAGCCTTCTCTTACCAATCCATTTAAACTGGGTCTAACCCCACCCATCCCTCTGCTCAACCTCAAATTCTCTATCACATCATTTGACTTCCATCACAGTATTTATCATAATCTGCAATTATCTTCTTTATCTTCTCATTTTTTTTACATGTTTTCCTGAGCAGTGCATATGTTTCGCAGGGCAGAGACCTGATAGATTGTGATACCTGCTATATCCCCAGCACCTAGAACTGTGCCTGAAACATAAGAGAGTCTTAGTAAATATTTGTAAGATGAATATATCAACAACTTCAACCAGGAGTTGGCAAACTAGGGCCTGTGGGCCAAATCTGGCCTGTTGCCAGTTGTGTAAATCAAGTTTTATTAGAATGAAGCCTAATTATTTACATGTTGTCTATGGCTGCTTGTGTGCTACCATGCCAATCACCAAATACTTGCTACAGAGATCATATAGCCCACAAAGCTGAAAATATTTGCTATCTGATCCTTTACAGAAAAAGTTTGCTGACCCCTTGCTTAAACTACAAGCCTAGCAATAGCTTAATCTATGTGGACATTTCGTATTTCATTTACTAAGAAGCCAGAGAAAACAGGTTACAGGGTCAGTTCAGCTATTCAATAATGTCATTGAGGACTCATGGTCTTGCTATTCTGCCCTCTGTGTGCCTTCCCTTGAGGTTCTCAGATGGCTGCGTGCAGCTATGAGCCTCATGTCAATGTACATCAGAACTCCAAGGAGGGAGGAGTGCAATGAGAGCATACACTGGCTTTCTCCTTCCCAGGGAGAAAATCTTCTCCCCAAAGACACCAAATAAACTCCTCCTTGTATTTGACTGGCTAGAACTTGATCATATGCTCACTGGTAGTCCAATGATTGGTAAAGGGAAAGAGGACTGCCATGGCTAGCTCAGACCAGTCATGATTCATGCCCTGAGGCTGGGCCCATTGCCTTTAGGGATTGGAGAAGAAGGGGGCTGCCTACCAGCATGTATGAGTGAAGCACACCACAGTCCATCTTGCTAGAGATGGATGTGATTAAGGACTGAAGTTTGTTCACTCTTTCCCCTTGACAGAATTAGAAACAGATAGGCATTATTACCTTTTTTCCCTTTTATAACTTTCAGATATATCTTATTTTTCATCCTTTACTCTCTCCCCCACTTTCTCCCCACCAGCCACTAGTCTTTAGGCAAGCAGATTTCAGCTGACTTTATGACAATCCCACTTGATTCTGATTTTCCTAAGGAGTTAGCCTGGTCTCATGATAAGAATTCAAGGGACACCCAAAGAGAATGTAAAATACCTCAAATTCTATTCTCCACCAGCTGAGTCCAATGTTTTAAACCAAGTTATACAAAAGACATTTCAGTTTAATGCTTTGTTCTCCAGAATCCCTCTGTTAAAATGGATGATACTTTCAAAAGGCCATGTATGGTGAATTTATGACTTAATCCCAAAGGTATGAGGTCATACATCATTTTGGACAGCAGAAATATTGACCTCTAGAGGAGCAAGGAGCAATGTTATAATGGAAATAGCACAGGACCATGAGCCAGGATTTCTGGATTCTAGTTCTCCTTTGTCTATCAATTTTCTATGCGCCTAGGAAAATTCACTTTCTCTCTCTGGCCCTTACCTTTCTTATCTGTTTCAGCTATTTGTTACAGGGTCAGCCATACATTCTGTACAGTTTCAGGTCCCCATTATTGCATTCATTCACTCATCATTCCTTTAGCCACCCTTTCGATACATATTGATTAAGTACCTCTGTGTGCTAGGAGTTTTGCTAGGTGCTGGGAATGTAGCACTCTCTGCCTTTATGAAGTTCAATGTCTAATAGGGAAGACAGAAAGAGTACACAACTAACTATACACAACACCATGTAACAGTGCGATGGTAGGAGAGATGACAGTGCATTGCAAGCTCATAGAAATTCAGGTTAGGTAGGGAGAGCAGGTCTTACCTGGTATGAAAGGGTTCCCAGAAATGGTGGTATCTACTCTGAGACCTAAAGGAAAAGTCTGAGTTAAGCTAAAAAGAGGGAGAGAAAGAAGATTTTCCTTGGTAAGGTGTCAGTACATGATAAGAACTGTTAATAAACTGTCAATCATTTATTCCACATCCGAGGTTCAATTTTTTTAATCAATCTACTCACTATGTTGCCTATTTAAAATTATGATGAAAAGAACAATCAGATACATTTTAAAAGAACTTCAGCCAAGTTTATACAACTAAGCACTATTGTGATATTAGTTGTTATCTGCTTCATTTAAAAGCTATGATAGGCATTTCGAACACATCGTATATAGTACATCCATTAATTTAAAATGGAATTATCATATTGTCACAATATGCTAAGCATTATTGGTTAGAGCCAGAGATACAAAGTAGAGGGGGACATGGTCCCTAAGAGCTCACAGCTTCCTATGGAGACACTCACGTGCATTACTAATCAAAGAAGAGCAGTAGTCCAGGTGCACAGAAGATGGTGTTCTGATCAGGCAGATCCAGGAAAGCTTTCTAAAGGGCCTGAACCCTAAACTGAATTTGTTTTCTTATGTATTTATCTATTCATCCATCCATCCATCCATCCATCCATCCATCCATCCATCCATCCATTTTAATTGCAGTAAAATACACCATTTATATACACATGAATCTACTATTTTAACCCTTTGAAGTGCACAGCTCAGAGACAGTAAATTCATCCACAATGCTATGTGAAGATCATAACTATCCATCCCCAGAAACTTTTTCATTCCCAACAGAAGCCCTGTACTTATTAAGCAATAAGTATTCATCCCCTGCCTCCTCTTAGTCCCCGGCAATCTCTGTTCTGCTTTCTGTCTCTATGAATTTGCCTGCTCTAGATGTCTCATGTAAGTGAAATCATATGATATTTGTCCTTTTATTCCATCCAACACAATGTGTTCAAGACTTTTCCTTGTTGTAGCCTGGACCACGTTTTTTAATCCTTTTTATAAGGAATAATATTCCATTGTGTGTATATTTTTTTAAATTCATTCATCTGTTGGTGGATACATGAGTTGTTTCCACCCTTTGGTGAATAACACTGCTATGCACATTGGTGTACAATATCAGCTTGAGTCCCTAGTTTCAATCCTTCCAGGTTTATACTTAGGAGTAAAATTTTGGATCATATGGTTGTTCTATTCGAACTGAACTTTGGAGGTAGAGAATGAGCAGGAGAAAGCAGAAAACTCTACAGGCCAAGGGAGGGCCCACTTCTGTGGGGTGACAATCTCTCACTGACCCTCCTCTCGAGAACTGCGCTATGTGTCCCACCATGATGACAACCACCTAGGTCAATCCCAGTTTCCCGAGAAGTGTGACTCTGTGATGCCTTGTAGGATATGTGCTCCTTTTCTAGATACTTCCCTAGTTCCACCCAGAGGAGAAAATCCAGGTCTTTTCATGGGTTGGTAACCACTCCCCTGCCCACCTGAGTTTTATTGACATCAAGAAATAAAACCTGTAAAGTAGTAGTCCAGGTGTTTGTGGTCATGGCCATTGCTACCGTCTTCATTATTGTCTTTGTCAGAACACTTGCAGGTTTCCTGGTGGCCTCCCCTGGTCTGAGGGAACCCCCTGCTTGGGTGCCCCACTGAAATCAGAACAGATTCCTTTATTCACTGCCAGGTCAGCCAGGACCATAGAAACAAAACCCAAGTGTGACATCGTAACCTGGCATACCTCTACATTGCACTCCAATTCCTCCTGACACCAAAATCTGTGATAATAACAGAGAGGAGTGGAAATTCACCCACCACATCCTGAGAGATACAAAGGAAGCAGGCTGCTTTTCTCACTTCGAGGGTTGACAGATGTATCTGGGAGACTATGTCTAGAAATTCTGAAAGAGCAGACTTCTCTCTTCCTTAAAGAGTTAATTCCCCGAGGGTTGGTTTATTGGTTTCAAACATCTAAAACATATTTATTGAGAAAGAATTGTGTGTTTGGCATATTGCTAGGCCTTGTGTGGGTAAAGAAGCCTCAGACATAAGGTCTTAGCCACGAGTCTGTCACTGCACTTATTCTAAGGTCCACAAGTGCTCGGTGTCTGTTTTCTGACGCCTTCGTTCCAGTTGTATACTGCTGATCTGGGCTCTAAATGTGACTGCTTTCTCTATTGAAAAACTGTCCATTTAAGTAATTCCCTTGCTTTACTTTGGGGAAGTGGTCTTTTAGTTACCGGCTGCCTGTCTGGTTTCTACCTATAGTCAATGAAAATACAGAAACTTATCAGACAACATATACGATAAAATTCTAAACAGTGTGATCCATAAAATTCTCCCAGATCCCCTAAACTACTGTAGAACTCTGATAGTAGACACAGCTTCAGTTTCCCCTTAGGCTCAAAGTGGCAAACAGGTGCCACCGATGCTGCCACTCCTTAGCCCCCAGCAGGCACGGTTAATCCATCACGGTACTTTCTAGCTGTGCCAGGGCGTGGTTTCTCACCCTTTCTCAATGCAACACTCTAGGCAGCCACCTTCCACTGACCTATCTATGCTGGCACTCGCAGTATGTAGTAGACACTGTGTGTGTGTGACACCCAGGTCTTCCTTGGCCATGCACTCGGCCCCCAGCTACCCGGAGTATGTATGGGCTATAACTGCCCCCAACTACACCTTTCTCCTGAGCATTGCCCTCTGCTGGCCCTGATAGGAGCAACCTCACCAGGAAATGCCTTTGATGTCCTATACTGACTGATATGGGATACAAAAATCTGGTCCCCTTGTTATTCGCACATATTCTTATCCCTGGGGTCTGGTTTTGCCTGGTTTCTCACCTTGTTCTATTCCTGCCACCCTCATGCCTTTACAGATTGTGTCTGGGAGCCCCACTTCCACTACAGCCTCACACAGAATCCCCATTTCAGGTTATGTTCCTAGGGAATCTGACCTAAGCCAGCTCGTTCGTCATACCTGCCTCTGACCCTGTATCCAGGAAGAAAAACGAAGGACCAAAATATTTTGAGTGAGTGCAAAGTTTTCTGCTCTCTCTTCACTGTAATAAATAAATGATCAACCCACAAATGTGTCCTGAGCCCTAGACATGTGTCGGACAGTGTGCTTGGCATGGCAGACAAACTCACACACAAGACCAAGGTGATCCCTATTCTCATGGAACTTCCATTCCAGAGGGAGCAGGGACTCTCTACCTTGGACCAAAGGGGAGAGGAGGGTGGAATGGAAAGAACAAGATAGATTCTGAAGGCTCTCTCAGGAGACAGACTTAAAAGCCCATATTTCACTCTGGTTTTCTCATTACCAAGAGCAGGAGTTTTATAATTTGTGGTTCACAGACCTGGAAAGAGATTCATGGAAGAGCTTCCAAGGGTTTGCAATCCTCTTCCCCCAAATTAAAATGCATGCCTATTTTTTCTTGCCAAATGATCCATACCTTCCACCAGATTCCTGCAGGCATCTGTTAGCCACAAACATCAAGAATCACTACTTAGATTTTACTGCCAGCTATCTGAAAGTCTTGAGAAAAAAATGGAGAGAAGTTTTGATAATATCAAAAACATGCAATGCCATTGCAGCAATTGTGTGTGCAGGCCCAGCTGTGATGTCAGTGGAACAGCTGTCTGATGGATGGATTTTCCTGTTTCACATGGTTTAAAATCATGCAGTGACTTCTTTTTGGAGCTGGTAGTCTGCTCTGTGCTGGGCACTTGATCGTCTCTCTGGATCTCCTCATTAATTAAAAGGGCCGATCATGCTACATTATCTTCAAGGTCCAGCCCATCACTGATTATCTGATTTTGTGAAGAACCTCAGAAACCATCTCTTTCAGGATCTTTTTAAAATGCTACAGAGCGTAGTGGTTAAGTGTGGGGCTCCAGAGTTAGCAAGCCTAGGTTTGACTCTCAGCCTTGCCTCTTGGACAGATTTTCTCTCGGGACCTCTGGGAAATGGCAATAATAATGGCTAATTACGGCATCCCCCCATGGGGCTGCTTTGAGGAGCAAAAGAGTCGACCATGTGAAGTGCTTAGATCTGAGCCAGGCACACAGGAGGCATTCACTAAGTGTTGGCTCTTCTCTAATTCATATATAGAAGATAGAACTGAAAAGCAAGGAGTGATTTTCTGGTCAAGACAGTGAGGCCAGACTCTCTGGGGATTCCTGCATCCAGTCTGGGCTCTGTCCACTGCACTTCCCTGCCTGCTACTTCTGACATCAATCTTTACAGTGTCTGCAGAACACGAGCAACCACAGCCCATTTCCTGGCCCTGATGATGCCACAATGATCTGGGAAGTTTGAAGATGCTAGGAAGTACTGGGATCTTATTTTCTTCTCACATTCCCATCCCCACCTCCTCAAAGTCCCAGTACCCTATCTCTGGGGCTCCATCCCATCAGGAAGATGCTGCTTCGCCTCAGATGTAAGGCATCTTCCTGGATCTGAGATGACTTTTCCTACCAGGTTTACATCATCTGTGCCGTGTGCCTCTGGATTCCAGGCTGTCCCTGGCCATCTGCTGTGCGTTGACAGTGCTGGCGTTCTGCCACATTCTGCGGTCGGTCATCTCTCTGTGCCCAGTCAGATGGTCGACTCAGGCTTAACATTGGTCTTCACCAGCTGCCAGATTCTAGAGCTGACTCTGGGTCAGCTCTAATTTCAGGCCAGCCCCATCTTCCACCAGGGCATGTATGGATGTAGGAGCAGGTGTGTCGGGTGGAAGGGTGAAGTGAGAAACCCAGAGCAGGTCAGCTTTGTCTATAGTGAATGCGAATGTTATTTACATTACTATTGCTGATTACATCCTCTTGCATTTGTCACTTGTCAATTTACAAAGCATATTTATACTAACTGTTCCGTGTGCTCCTACAACAACCTTGTAGGGCAGACTTGATGAAATCTATTAAGCTGTTAGTAAGCTTAGGCCTGGAGAAATTAAGTAGCTTGCCTAAGGCCAGACAATATTTTTTTAAGGGTAAAATTGAAAACCAGGTCCATCTGACTGAAAGTCCAGTACTCTTCCTGCTATACCTCAGCTGGGGCCTTAGAAGGTGATGAGACTCAGAGCCAGGAAAGAGGTCAGCAAGATAGGGAAGAGGAAGGGTTCCTCAGGAGACAGGGGCTGGGGGACAAGAGCCCAGGCTGTTCTAAGGCACAGCCCAGAGCACAACTTAGTGACTTTGGCATCTTCCAGCTTCCCATCTAGGTAGCCTTCAGCTGGATAAGAAGTGTTAGAGCCTCAGCCATAAGGACTCCTAATCCGATCTCTTCCCGTCCTGTCACATCTCCCAGGAGGTGATGTTGTGTCATGGAAATGAGTCTGAGCTTAAAAACCAATCAGATCTGAGTTTAAATCTTTATTTTACTACCAAGAGGTCTTGGGCAAGCTATGCAGCTTCAATGGGTTTCTGTTTCTTCATCTGCACAAATGGAGTAGACATATCTGCCTTGCAGGGTGTCTGTAAAGATTACATTAAATCATGAATGCACTGTTGTCAGGAATACTTGGGGAGTAACGACATGTGATGGCAGTTAGCCACGTGGCCAGAGAAATCCAAGAGGTCTCCCTGTAGGGCGCCGGGCCTGGCTAAGCTGTGCCCTGCCTCCTCTGGGCCCCATTTCTCTTCTGGGCCCCCTTCTGCCTGCAAGCTAAACAGTCCCTCCCCCCTCGCTGGTGTTGATGCTGTTTCCGCCGGCTACAGACTCTCTAATGCTCCCTGCTTAGCAGTTGCTTAGCCAAGCTGGGCCAATTAAGCTGCATTCCTCTAATTGTTTTGGTGGCTTTCTCTGAACTCCCTCCAACTTGTCTACAAATCAGATCTAAATTTAGACTCAAACACCAAATCTTGGAGCTCTGAGCTTCTCCCTGCTCTAGCCAACTGTGAAGCTTGCGTGCTTTCAGTGGTCGGGTTTGAGGTGTTTCTCCTCCTCCCCCTCTTCTCTCACTTCTCCCCCTCTCCCCTAATCATCCACACAGAGACAAGAAATGACTCTGGGACATGATTTATTTTGTTTGCAGAGTGAGGTCCATATTCAGTTAAGAAAACAGTTTTTCTTATTTAAACTTCCAGGGAAGCGATGGCAAAGAATTAAAGGGGGGATTAATTGAATGCTCAATTTTTTTTTCCTAAGCTCTGGAAACTGAACAGGAAAAAAAAAAAAAAAAAAAAAAAAACAACTTTGAAATAGCTTGGGAGGGAAGTATGGAAGTGCGAGTACGGCGATTTCTTTTCTGTTACTCTATGCTCCCCACCACTCCACACCTTCCTGGTTTGCATTAGTAAACCACCAGCCTCAAGCAGAATTGTTATGTCTAATAGAAAGGCAATTAGGACCCTGGTCCTCCAGGAGGGAGATTTAAAAGAGCTCTACTCTCCTTTTTCCTCCTCTTTCCTTCCTTCCCCTTCCCCTGTTCCTCTCCTCTGGGAAGTCTCCTATTTCATCCTTCTCCTCCTTCATTTTCCTTCTCACCTCCTCCTACCTCTATTTCATTTCTCTCTCTCCCTCCCTTCCCCTCTCCTCTTGTCATCCTCCCTATTAATATAAAATTTACCGTCATCAGGCATCTTTCCTACCAATAGAGCAGCTTACCTTGTTGAAAGCCCTCTCATATCCCTAGTCTCGTTGGAGTTACACAACAGCCCTGTGTGGGGACAGGGTAGGTGTCCGTGGCTCCATTTGGCAGATGAGGAAATAAAACCCAGAGAGGTTCAACAACATACACAATATCATATAACTCATGTACGATGTCTCAAAAAGGCCCAGGACTTCCGGCCTCCATCTTGGTCACAGTCAATGCTCTACAACACTAGTCAAAGAAAGAATGATCTCACTGCTGGTTAAAGCATCAGATCAACACAGCCAAAGGCGTAATGGCGAGGCTGCTAGAGAAGCCAGGCTCTTCCACTGTCTCAGAGCTTTATTCTCATCAACACAGGACACTTGTTGATTGTCCCCAACAAACCAGGTAACAGGCCTCTTTGTTGTCATCAGTCTCCATGGACATCTCAAAAACTGTAGAGGATGCCCAGAGGGTCCTGCAGGCAAAGAAACACGATGGAGTGCTGGAAGAAACGCCTCCACAGACAGCCAGAGAGGTTTTTCACTTCTGCCGACTCAGGGTCTCTTTCTCCTAGAATCTCCAAGTGGTTTCAGCTCCTAAATTTAAATCTGTCAACAAGTGTTGGCTCTAACAATTTGCTGGGTGCATGCAGCGACAGTAATCCTGGCCCCCTGTATAGGTGACACGTCCCTGCTCTATGAAATGGGCCTGTTACTTTTATATACATGACTTTTTTGTTTCTGTAAGAAGCCAGTGGATAATGAGTGCGAATAAGTTTTACAAACTAGAAAGTTCTATACATATATGAAGAATTCTTTCATTGCTGGAATTACATTACTGATAGGGGTAAAGTTGGCCCTGACACTGAACAGAATCAGAGTAGGAAGTGCCTTTTGAGGTCACATTGCCCAGCCCCTCACTTTGTGGGAGAGGATGCTGGAACCCCCAGAGGAGTAATGCTCTGACAGGCCACACTGCAGGGGACAGGAATGGATGTTTTAGGATCTGATTTCCTGACCCGCCTCTTTCTAGATGCAGCTGGTAATCTCTGTTTTTCTTTCCTTAATTTTTCCTTCTTTGTTTTTCTTCCTCAAAATTCGAGATATGGGAAACACCTTCAAAATACTTGTTATCCACAGCTTTTCCTCTATCCAAATATATCTAGCCATGTCCCATTACCTCAAGATCCTATGATATGGCTTAAAAAAAAGATTAACAATTCCATACCGAGGGTTTAAGAAGAAGCAACCATGGTGTCCACTTGTGCCACTCCACTTGGAGACCATTTTTCATTTCAACAGAGGCCTTCACAGACCTCAAAGAAAGAGATATGACTACTAATGAAATTTTGGGTACTTGGCAAGCCATGGGGGTTTTATCCAGACGGCCTGTTGATCTAGCTTGTTCTATGGTGGAGAAATATCTCGTCAAGTCGTCCCCAAACTCTTATCTCATGTTGAGCCTCTGGCTTCTTTTCCCCATTAGCTCATTGCTTTACCCTCTGAGCTCTGTGATCCTGACCGACAGCACTGACCATTCCAAAGGCTGCTTTCTGACATGAAGTGTTTGCTGGTTACTCCCTAGTCTCTGAGTCAAAAAACTCTTGTATCTTCAGTAGTTAAGACCCGTAGTTTCTCAGTGAGTGTGAATGCAGATGAAGGGAAGAGATTCTGCAGGCCACGTTTCAAGGCATAAACGATGTGTGAAGATGTGAGGGTTGTGTCTAATAGATGTGGATTTAAAAGAAAATATAGATTTAAAAGAAAACTACCTGGAGAGAAGAAGCAAATGGACAATTTCCCACTTGGTATCAGCTGTCTGTTCCCTTTTTTCCTTCCTTGCTGACTCACAGACTTTATTAAAATCTCTTATTTCTTTTTATGTGCTCGGAGCCTATTACAGATGCTGAAATCTCAGTATTTAAGGAATGCCTGCATTAGACTGTGAGAAGCCTTGGCGCCTCCAGGATAAGGAAGGATGAAATGTCAGAATTTGGAGAACTTAAATGTCAGCAATTTTGGAAATTATCTAGTTCAACCTCCCTCAAGTGCTTTCTCAGGAGGAAGGTTATGGCTGTCCTTAGGGTATTTAATAATACATTTTCTTGGAAAGAAACAGAACCACTTGGACTGTGTGAGTGTTTGTACATATCACGAAATTAACAGAGCCCGTGCCCATGTGTGCATGCACCATGTGCCCCAGTGTGTGTGTGTGTGTGTGTTTGTGGGGGGTCCTCTCCAGCATGTGTGTGTATACTAGTCATAGGGAGTCAGAGGCGAAGGGACAATAGTGACGAGGTGAATCCTCTTGTTTCCCAAAGGAAGAAACCAAAGCCTGGTACAGCAAAATGGGAACCTTGATATCTGCCATGTGTCTCACACGGGTATGGAATGGGTCGATAAGATCATGAATATAAACTCATTTTGAGAAAACAAAAACAAACAAACAAACAAACAAAAACGTTTCTTTGAAATATGATTGAAACCCCAATGTGTGAGAAATTAGGTCCAGAACTGGAGGATGCTGTGATGGCAGAACCACTTTGGGGTACTGGGAACAGAAGTCAACAAGGAGTAGATGGGAAGGCCATTCTCCAGACTCCCCAGGAGCCCCACCCAAATACACAGCTGAAGGTTACACAGTCCACAGCCAGCCGAGGAAATACAGGGGGCCTGGTGAGATTCGCTGATGAGGAGGAGGCAAGAGGGAACAGGGGCTGGCCCTGTTTTAGAGCTTGTGTGATGCTTCCTAACTCTAAATATTCTCTAGAATAATGGGGTCTCTTGGGGGTGCCAGGGTGTTACCCGCCACCAGGTCTAAGGCTCAGAGCTGCTGAGGATTGAGCGTCATGTCCCTGGATGACAGCTGACGGGTGTGGAGTAGCTCATGGGTGACAAACGGGAGGGGGAGAGAAAGATGTTTGGCTGAAATTACATGGCGGGATGTACTGGAGTGAGACTGAGCACAGGCCAAGGTGGCTCCAAACAGAGGACTGTCCCTCCCAGCACCACCAACCAGGGGAGGCGAAGGCAAGAGAGGTGTTCTGTGTTGAGGAGGCTTGGAGCCCAGACATGACGTCACCACTGCTTTGGATGGGGGACGCTCTGGACCCCTGATGGCTTCCTTTCTCTTCAAAGCGGTCTAGGTGAGCTCTGTCACTCTTCTAGGCTAGACTAGCTGCTCCTCTCCCGTTTCAACTTCTTTATCCAGTTATCCAAGCCAAAAACCTTCATCATCTTTTTCCCACAGTGGGTTTATCTTTGCAGGACATCCATCACCTTCAGTGCTACCACCCCTTCAGTCTCCACCATCTCACACTGCCTCTCCTTGCATCCACCTTGCTGCCCTGACCACTCATCTCTGCACAGCGGCCAGGGAGAGCCTTTTACGTGTAAGTCAGAATCATGCCTCTCTTCTGAGGAAACCCCCAAAGTTTCCCCACTCACTAGGAGCACAAGTCCCCCCACCGCCCCACACACACCTGGGACTGGCATCTCTCACGAAAGGGCTGCTCTGATTCGACCTCACACTGCTCTCTACTGCCCTTGCTCACTGTGCTGCAGCTACATGGGCCTCTCCTGTCTCAGGAACCTTGAATGGGCTGGCCCTCTGCCTGGGATGCTCTCCCCCCACAGAGCCACATGGCTCCAGCTTTCATTCCCAAAAGGTCCCTATTCAAAGGTCACTTTTTCAAAATACCTTCCCTGCTCTTTTCAAATGAAACAGCTAATTCTCACTCTACCCAGCTCCTTAGCTCACTGGGCCTGCTTTACTTTTTATCCTTCAGGCGTTTTCTCCACTAACATATGTGGTCACTGTTATTTTGCGGCTGCTGCTGTACACCCAGCTACGGGTACCCTGGAGGCCCCCAGTGGAGTGTCCTTCCATGTGGGCAGGAACCTGATGCATTTTGACTCATGGCTGTAGACCCAGCTATAGGACTAGACGAGTGTTCAGAAAATACTTGCTAAATAGAGTTTGCCCCTTCCCCTCACTGAAGCTTCTATCTTGCACCTTCCCCCTCTAGAGCATACCCTACACTTCTCGCAGGAGCTCTAGAAAGAAGGCCTGTACCCTTTCCCAGTACCTCCCAGCATCGCAGAGAGGGAGCCCGAAGGCAGAGTGTGAACCCCATTTACAAAGTCTCCATACCAGGCCTTCCCATGGCTCCCCATTTCTCCACCACCTCCAGAAGCCCATCTTCCTCCATGGTCCATGCTTTTCTCTGCTCTCTCTGCAGGAAAGAAGTCACTCTTGTCATCATTTTCTGTGACTGGTTGTTATGGCAACAGGACACAGACATCACCAGAGCCCGAGGTCAGTGTCTACTTGGAGTTTAGCAAGGTGGCAGTGGTGGGCGTGGTGGTGGGGTTGTCAGGTGGCTCGTATGGGCATCCCACAAAGCAGGCATCTGAGACAGGCAGAGTTGCCGGTCGCCTCCCTCTCCTCCCTCCTCTGGCTTGACGGGGACTCTGAGTGGCACCTGTAATTACACACTGCTTAGAAGGAGCATGACCCTAACATAAAGGCACAATTTATTGTGGAGGTACCTGCCTGGGACCAGGTACAGCCCCTGAGAAAGGTATTCTCTGCAGCCTGGCCCGACAGTCTCTCTTCCTTTGTTGAGGCCCTGGCTGACCTGGACCAGCATTCAAGGGAGCAGCAAGAGGGAGAAATGGACTAGAGAGGAAAGAAATGCACAGAAACGTGAAGAGATGGGGCCACTCACGTGGCTAAACCCAGATGTGGTCCTGGTTAATTACTGAAGTCGGGTCCCATAAGAAACCAGACTGGATTCTAGACCCTCACCCTGGGAAAAAGAATTGATCTGGCTACATGGATTATATATGAACTTAAATAATGTTTGCAGCTATAAAAGGTAAACTCCCAAATCTCAGTGAATTAGCCCAATAAAAGTTTACTCCCCACTCTGTATAAACCCAGTCAGCATTGCTGAGGGTATGGGCGATGGAGGAGTGCTCAGGGACCCAGGCTGATGAAGGTCTGCTAAACTCAGGTGGTTTCCAAGGTTTTCCTGGACTCACATCCAGCAGACAAACTGTGAAGAAGAATAGGAAACCACATGGGAGGTTTTCGTGGCTAGATTTGCCAATGGCCTATGTGGCACTGCCCACATTCCAGGGGCCTGAACTTCATCACATGCTTCACCTGTCATGGTGTATGGGAAATGTAGTCCAGTTGTGTGGCCAGGGAGAAAAGAAAACCCACTTGTGGTCGCTGCCACAGGCTGGAAGGAAGCCTGGCCCTTCAGGCAGAATGCGGTGTCTGAGGGAGTGGACTGGAGGTGGACAGTGCCCAGACGCAGACAGGAGGGTGTCCCCACGAATGCAAACAGCACCAGCAATGTAAGCAGTCAGGATCAGAATCCAGATTGTCCTGACTCCAAAAGCTTCAGTTATTTGTATCGTGAAGCTTCCTCCCATAGGAGCTTCCTGGGTCCTGTTGAAAGGAGGAAGGAAGGAAGAGTGGGAGCCGACAGGAGGTGGGAGGGTAGGTGTGGAGAGCAGTCATGACAGAGTGAGTGTAGACTAGACACTGGGACCCTCTTCTAGCCCGCACGTGTCACGCTAGCCTTGCCCCGTATGTTTCGCTCATTAGGACTTCCTCTGAAGTGCCTGACCGTTTCTCTTTGAGCCTAGAGGAGAGTTCAGATGAACGTGGTAACATGTGGGTAAAGGCAGAGCTGAGATACGATGATGTTAGAATTCAGGAACCCTCAGCCCAAAAGACTGAACATCCTACCCAAGGGGCAGAGTGAACTGGGGTCCTCAGAGAAGAGGCAAATTTCAACCCTGTGGGTAGCTGGGGCAAACATAGGCTGGAAGCCCCAGAAAGTGAGCACAGAGCGGGCTGTTAGAGTGAGAGCTGGAAGGAGCCAGAGGGTCCGAGGAAAGGGAATCCACAGCAGCCTTACTTGGGACCTTTGTAGAAAACCTCCGGCCCTGCCCTGGCCTTTGAAGTCAGATTTCTCAGAGGTGGGACCCCCGGGGTGTAAAGAATTCCCATGCACTTGCCAAAACCGGTTCATTCTATAAATGGAAAAATGAGGCTTAAGAGGAGCATAATGATTTTTCCAAAGCCACCAAACTGACTGGAAGCAGAGCCTGGCCTAGAACCGTCATGTCATGTCTCCCAGGAAGTGTCTGTTTTATTCCTACAACTGCCCGACACACACACACACACACACACACACACACACACACACACACACACACACACACCTTCTTAAGCTGTAAGGAACTCAGGTGGACGTAGAAACCCCGACACGCTGACAGTTGGAAGCTGACTTAGCCGTATGTTCCCATAATTGATCCTGCAGTTCGCACAGATCTAATCCATATTTATAATCTCACATTGGGCAACTGGTACCTTCTGTGTCTGCCAGTGCACCAAGAGCCCTAGCTGCAATCTGCACGTGGAGAAGTGGGTCTCTGCTCCAGCGGTAGCCCGGGAGAGATGCCCCATCTTAGCTCCGAGAGTGGCAGCATTCTCAGGGTGGTCCCTGCGCAGGGTCCTTAGCCTGAATTATAGAAAGTCTGAATTATAGAGAACTATTAAAGACAGCGGTTTTTAATTGCTTCCAAATCATTCAGAAACAAAATGGACAGATAGGGAGCAGGAAGAGCCCAATTAGAGGCACTTTGGGGACCACTTTAATGAATAGAAGAGACAGTCCTATGTAATTAGCATGCTTTTTGCGGCTAGACTGGTATTCCAGTGTTTGAAAACCAACTTGTTTTGTTTTTAACTAAATGTAATAATTCAGGGGTGGGAGACAACATATACGATTGTTTTGCATGGGGAACAATTAGTTTACATTTATAATGAAGCATTTACACAGACGATTATCAATATCACTAGCCAAAAAGGTTCTAGTCCCCTTGCAAACCTAGGACACAGCATTCTCTGGTTAGTGCCCCTATTTTGCCCACACTGCTTCCTGGCAGCCTACAGGCATTCACTCTCACCCGTTCCTGTCTCAGGCACAGTGCCCCTGCCTCTGGCCCTACGGACTTCCCTCTTGCCTCGTGAATGGCACGGGCGCAGAATGTGTTACAATAACACAGCTGTGCGACTGCCATTGATTTCTCGCTCTCAGTCGCCACTTTAATCCATATTTTTATTAAACTTTTTTTTTTTTTCCTGCAGAAAGGAACGTTTAGGGAAAACCATGAAGGGCTGTCAGGAACTGTTATTAGTCATCCCGGCTTCGCCAATGAGCTGTTCCGGGGCAGAAATATTCGCTCTTGGGCAGTGGACCCAAGGGCCCAGATCGGAGGCAGGAGCTCATTTTGCCAACAGAAGGAAGAATAAAAGATGGCTCTCGAGACCCAGGAGGACAATGGGAGCAGCAGTTTCCAATTTATTTCACTTCCATTGAATGCTTTTTAGAACCCAGCTCCCACATCTGGCAAGTTGGCACTAATCTTCTCTTAGAATTACTGAGGCTTAGGCCTGGGAGTTCAGAGAACGTCCAAATCACTCCACGCTGCTCTGTTTGGATCCTTCCAGGTAGGAAGCTCTGGACGAGGCGCGGTGATACAGAGTCACACAAGCCCACCAATGTTCTGCACAAACTCCCACTCTCTCCCTTGAGTTCAAGGCTAAGTTCTTAAATAGGCCCCCACCCCTGAACCTGGAGCTGCTTCTACTATAACACTTACAGGATTGACATGGTCTGTACCACTCCTCCCCTTAGATTGTGAATTTCTTGAAGACGAGGATGGTATCTTAGTCACTATTTTATCTCCAACATGTAGCATAGTGCCTGGCCTATTACTAGACACCCGGAAAATATCTCCAAATGAATGAGTGAGTGAATGAATGAGCAGGTGGCTGAGTTCACCACTCTGCCACTGGCAGATCCTGAGCCACTTGTCAAGGGGAGGGGGAGATATGCCCAGGGCAGGCAAGTCACCTCTAAAGGGAGGCAAAGCACTTCACAACAGGGCCTGGAGGTCTGAGAACCACCTTGCCTTCCTCACACTTCTACCCAGTCCTTTACGCAGCGATGCCTCCCTCCACACCAGCATGAGTGGTGCAGAGCAGTGCAGGTGTGGAATGTGAGAGCGGCAAACCTCTTCCTTGGGCCAGGGGTCTGACCAGCCTGTGCCAGACACCCACTGATTCCCCAGCAGAGGTTGAAGAGCTTTCTGCAGAAAATCAAGATACTTTTGGCCAAGAAGAGCACTAATTCGGATCACAGGAAACAGGAGAATGGAGCAACGTGAGAATCTTTGAGTCAGCCCACCAACAGCGTCCCAGACAGTGGAAGAGAGCTTATCATGCTCTCTGGGTGCTCTCTGCCCAGGTGGGACCTCTTGCGGCAGTGTGCAGGATGAATAAATCAGAAAGAAACATCAATTCTGAGAGTGTAGGGAGGAGAGGAAGCACCCTGGACCTCTCCAGCCAGGGCAGGCCCTGAGCAGCATCTCTAGCTCCAGCCTCCCTCTTGCTCACTTCCTTCACTGATTTCTAGGCCAGAGGCTCTTCTCATTGCACCCTCTGCAGCTGAATCCAGGGCTCCCTGGAGGACCCAGAGGTGATCTTAGGACAGCCCTTGTTCTTCCCCTTGAGGGGTGGGCCATGGTTATATTTTTCTTTTGCATTTTCTGTGTGGGGATGACAATCATGCGAAGGATGCCTACAGCTCACAGTTAGGGAAGCCATGGAGACCTCTCTCACTGGTTCCTGCCTTGCGCCTCTCCATTGGCCCCAGTCATGTGTAACCTTCATTAATGGAGAGCAACTTTCTTTCATGCAGAGACTGCCATCCTGCACTCCAGCAAGAGGGCTTTGGACTCCTGGCTCCAGAAATCTCAACAACACTGTGGTCCGAATGAGCTGGCCTTGTGGATACCCTTCCCCCTGGGCACTACATTCCTAAGACATTAGCAAACATGAGTGTCCCCAGGAGAGGGGGACTTAAATGCAGGGCCCTAAGATAAATTGCTAGAGGAATTGAGTTGGTTCAACCTGAAAACAAGAAGTCTCTGGAGGTGCCTGATTGTACTTTTTATCCACCTGGAGGTCCTGATTGTACCTTCTTTCTACATGTAGGCTGTCAGGGCAAGATGAATGGGTCTTGCTCTTTGTTACCAAAAGGGCAGAAGCAGAACCAATAGGTGAAAGTTAAAGGAAACAGAACCAAGCCAGGAAAAGGAAGCTGCTAGAACTCTCAAAAGACGGAATAAATAAGCTCGACATGACGGAAATGTTTGTCCCTCTAAACAGAACACCTCCTCAAGCATGGAATCTCATAGTTTTCCTGTGTTAATTTCTTTAACTCTCCATCATCTCCGTGAGGAGGTCAGGATCATATACTATTACCCCCCTCTTTCTGAGGTTCAGAAAGTTCAAGTGGTTTCCTAGAATCATCTCCCAGCATGGGTTAGATCTGGATTTGAAGCTGAGTCTCCTATTTCCAGTCTGGTTCTTCTTCCAATGGGATTCACATAGAAGTCTCGAGAATGGTAGAAGGGACTCACACATTTTGGACATCTCCCACCTGTAGGACCTCATATGCATAGCGGGCTGGAATTGCCTTCCTCCAGGAAAAGCAGTACCTAGGGGCCTGAGACCTAGCTTCAGGCTGGAGCAGCGCCAGGGAACCCTGGGACCCAATTGGCTTTCTTGAACCTCACCTGGGAACCAAGATAGATTTCTTTTACTCTAAGATCTTCCAAAATTTGGGGGATATTTTTGCATTCCCCTTACCTATCTGTTAGTAACTTTCTTCTTTTTCATTGTCCTCCCTTTTCCCCTTCTGGTTCATCTTAATCTCATTTCCTTCTAAGTCTTTCTATTACCTGGATTTTAGATCTTTAACCCAAAGACCAAAGCTATGAAGTCATTATCCTCTAGTCCCACCCTGGCAATTCCACTCGAGCAGCAGGTGTTTCACGTGTAGCTGTCTGAACTGGGATGGTCACTAAGGGGTGGGCATGCGGGAGCGGGGGTGCAGCTATGACACTTGACGAACATCCACAAAGCCATGTCCTGATTATACTTTTCTCCATCTCTTCAGGCACTGCTGCAGCTTAACCACCAGCACCTCTTCACCTTCTACCTGAACTGCCGCATGGAATTCTAGAAGTTTCCCTCTTGGTTCCCTCCTATCCACTTTTCCTCAGAGTTGCCAATGTGATCTCTTTAAAGGTAACTAGATCACGTCAAGCCTCTGTTTAAGAGAGAGTGGCAGCTTCCCATTGTACTTAGGATAAACTGTAGGATCCGGGCCTGCCTCTCTAATCACACTGTGCACAGCTCTCCCCTTGCTGTCTGTGCCTGGTCACTCAACTCATGGTCACTCCGGGCTCTGTCCAGCTCCCTGAGCACACCATGTACTGGTTCTGTACAAAATTCTTTCCATCATGATCCATGATTCCCACTGGGGATCTTCCCTGGCTATTTATTTATCTTCATGCATCAAGTTAAAATGCATGCTCCCTAAGAAGCCAACCTAGATTTCCCCTGGAATTCCCTCCCATTGCATCACCCTTTTTCTTCATTGACTTTATCATAGCTTGGAATTATAGATTCATTTTTTTTTTTTCTGTTTGGTTATCGCCTGCTTTCCCTTCTAGGAGATAAAATCCACAAAGCAGAGACTGTTGTCTGTTCAGCCCTGCATCCCTGAAGAAGCTCACCCCTTATCTCTGGGACACAGAAAGAAGAAAGGAGAGAGAGAGGGCAAAAGAACGGGAAGTGAAGATAAAATGTAGGTGAAAGAGAAGGAAAAGAGAAAGGAGAAGTGTGAAAGCAGGGGGAGGCTGTGGGAGGGAGGAGGAGATAGGGCAGGGGAGGAGAGGTCATAGGGACCAGAGTCCTAGCTGAACACAGCTTCCTCCTTCTCTGAGCTCCCAATGTGGGAGCTGGCTCCGCTGATTTGTGCCGCCCTCAGCTGGCAAGTGGGGACTGTGCATCTCTTTTTAGCTTGGGATCCTGGAAGGAGTCACATGGGCCTGTGTGTGCACGTGTGTGTGTGTGTGTGTGTGTGTGTGCGCGCGTGTGCACTTATGCACACATTTGAATGCACGTCCTGAGTCAGGAAAGAAGCAAATGCACTCTCTCCTCACATGTTCTTCTATCCTGGGCTCTTTCCTTAATGGCACGAGGATTTTCAGATATAACGGGCATAAAAACCCAAAGGACAGGAAGCAAGTAGAGGGCACACCCTACCGAAGGCTCCTGGGTAATCTGCACAGAGGGCCTGCAGGCCTCCAAGAATCTGGCTTGCCATTAGAATGACTTCTGGGAACTGGTGTGGTAGCTGAGCAGGAGACCCATAGATTGCAAGATCCACAGATTTCAGACAATCAGGGAGGAGAGAATAAGCCACTCAGTCCTCTGCCCCCTGTTGGTAGCCTCTGCTGTCCTGACTAGCCTATGCCTGAGCCCGTTCCCTTTCCCTCTCCCCTGCCCAAATTGAACTACACATCCAAGCCCTTAGTGACTCTGTACTGCTTCCCAGGAGAGTAGCTAGAGACTATTTTTCCTTTCCATTGAGTTCATCTTGGCCGTGTCACTTCCTTAGGCAATGCAGTGTTAGTGGGCCCTTTCTCAGCAGAGGCTTTACATGTGCTGGCACGAGTTAGCTTGACACCTTGCAATCCTGTGATCAGCCATGAAAAGATGACGTTACAGACAGTCACCACCCTTCCCATCTGGGGCTCAGAATAAGGATATATAGAACAAACTTGGATCTGACCTAGCCTGGACATCAGCTCGGCTCAGGCTAGCCAGCCCAGATCAGCTGAACCTCGGTCAACTTACAGACCAGTGAATATGAAAGCGAATGTTTGCTGTAAGCCACTGAGATTTGAAGGTTTTTGTTATGCAGCAAAAACCAAACGCTAAGTTCAAAGGAAGCATGGAACACATAAGGTCTGGGTCCTGGGGCTGCTGAAGACCATCTTGCATATGAGCCATCTGGAGCTTAGAGAGGGAAGGAGAACTGCTTGCGGTCACAGAGCCAAGACCAGAACCCAAGCCGGTAATCTTTACGTCCAGACATCCACCAGCCAGCATAGAGCAGGGCTCTATGGCAAGTCCCTTTTATTCGCAGGGTCTCAATTTCATCATCTATAAAATGGGCATAATAATAGTAAATACTTCATAGAATTGTTGTTGGTTAGATGCATTAAATCACAAGTTAAGCTGGCAAAAAGTAAGAGCTATATGTGTTTTTATTTATTGCTTTCCCTTTTATGGATGTATCATAATTTATCTACATCTCTTTCTGTTGAACATTGGAGATTTTTTCAGCCTTCTCATCATAAATAATACTGCAATAATAAACATTGTATGTGAAACTTCGTGGCTATTTCTAGCTATGGGAATCGTACATCTAATAATATAGTAAATTTCAAAGTTTTTGATGTGCATTGCCAAATTTTTCTATAAAGATTGTGACAACTTGCATTTGAATCAACAGTATATGAGGATACTTATTTCCTTGCTCTTTCATCTAAGCAAAGTGTCATTATTCTTAAAAATCTACTAGGCTTCTCCTCCCCCACCCAGAATGTATAATTCAATGGACCTTTTAAGAAGGAAAATAATTTCAGAAGAAAAATAGCAAAGTGCAGACGTGGAATGAAGTTAAAATCAGGATACTTGCATGATAAATCTTTGAAAATGAAGTTTCTGTGGGGCTCCCACTGCGAATAAAGTCTTGGTTCTAACATCACAAAGAACATGACCTTCCCCCACGCCCCCACACACATCCTGGCAATTTCACTGAGTTTCTGAGAGCTTTGGTTAAGAGGAAGAAAGGGTGGGGGAGAAGGCGTATGCACTGATCAGTACACATGTATCCCCACTTCTGAAAATCAACAGAAAGATCTATCTGAGCCTTCATCTTTTAGATTTCCAGGGACCAAAAAGAATGTCTTTAAAATAACAATGAAACCAAGCTGCAAATACTTCGTTCTGGTAAATTAATAGTCCTGGGATGTTGCTACTCCCTGGGGTGCATAACCTTAGCTAAATCATGTGTCCCATCCTGCATCCTGCATCCTGCAGCCAGGATTGTAGGGGCTGACGAGGGTTGAGGGTCACAGACCAAGATCTCAAAGATTCCCCTTTTGCTCTCACGTTTCCTCGGCCTAGACCACCTGAGTTTATGAAAGAGATTAGAAGTGTAGACCACAACATGTTTTAAGCCATGGCCCCTGACCAGTACATGTAACTGGAGGAGGCACACTTCAAAGAGACAAAACACATGAGCAGGTCCTGGCCGTGCCAAGTTTGTTACCACCGCGCGCAGCAAGTCTTGCTTCAGCCAGGGAGTTCGTACTGTGTGGGCATGAGGGCTGACCCCGCTTCTCAGAACAGCCCTGTTTTCTCTGGGTCCAAGAGATCCTGCTTCCACCTTCTTCCAAATGAGAAAGCACGTGGGGAAGAGGAAGCCAGTACCAGCCACACCCAAGACAAGAGAACAGGAGTGGAGGCTGATTTTAAGAGCTGCAGGTTAACAGCACCTTCCAGTGGATAAGCCATCCACACCCACAATGCCACAGCTGAATGTGGCACAGCTTAGTGTTTATAAGCTTGAACTTTGGAGCCAGACTCCCTAGGTGTCAATACTGATTGCACTTACTCGTGTGACTTGAGCAAGTTGCTTTACCTATGTCTCAGTTTCCTCATCTATAAAATGTGGATAATGATAGTAGGGTACCTACTTCATAGTGCATGGGGATTAAATTAGTTCATATTTATAAAGTACTTAGGAAAGTGCCTAATGTGTAATGAGCTTTATATAAGTATTTATCAAATAAGTAAATAAATGATTTTGAGGGAGTTGCTGTGGTCCAGAAGAGGAAGGTTGTCAGCGTCCACTTCGTCTCTGCTATGCTTTGAGCATGTGCCATCAGGAAAGGTGTGCCATCTCCCTGAGCAATGGGCTCCTCCCTTGTAAATCAGATTTTACAACACTGACTTCCCAGTAGGTCTTATAATGGAGGTCCTGGCCCACAGCAAAATCTTCATTGCCATGATCGTTAAATTTATTTAGCAATGTCCCAGAGAGCCCATGTAGGTGATTTTATTAGCATCTGTACGGGGGAAACTGAGGTGAGAAAACTGAGGCCCAGGGAATCTAATAGTCTTGGTCAAGGCCACACAGGTAGATAGCAGTGATCATTGCTAAGAGGCAAACACCGGCTCATATTCAGTAGGATAGAAACTCAAGTTAAATGAAAGAGGCAGATTAAGAGTGGGGAAAAGGAGGTGGATGTGCAAATAGGTGGGGGAGGACCACAGAGCCCTAAGGGATCGTAAGTCATAAGCATCTCCTTCTGCCATGAGAAGCAGTCCACTGCTCTGGGCCCTGTGCCCCCAGCTTAAACAAGACCCCGAGTCAATACCTTAACCTTTCAACTGGCATAAAATGAAATGAAAACTTTGCATCCTGGATTTCGATTTGAAAAGGTCAAGGCTACATTAGTGGATAGTTACCCCCACAATACCTTCATTTTATCTTTGTTCTTTTCAGGGGCATCAGTGTTGAAGGATGTTGAGGGCAGGAGCTTGAAGGCGAAGGGTAGCATTGAAACTGCCAGGGACAGAGAGGTGGAGAAGAAGGAGCCTAGGGAGGCCTCTAGAGTAAGAAGGAAAGGGAAAGGCCCTGTTTATTCAGTGTTTACTATGTTCCAGGCACTGAGCCAGGTGTTTCCACGTAGTTACATGTTCTTAAGTGGATCATACCATTCAATTCAAAGGTGAGGA
This sequence comes from Cynopterus sphinx, assembly GCA_030015415.1. NCBI lineage: Eukaryota > Metazoa > Chordata > Mammalia > Chiroptera > Pteropodidae > Cynopterus > Cynopterus sphinx. The sequence goes on along the minus strand of CM057385.1, from coordinate 30,794,558 downwards.
AACCCAGGCTCAGAGATGTGGAGTAGCTTGTCCATGGTCACACAGAAACCCAAACCATTAACTATTTTTCCAGAGGCAGAATATAGAATAAAGTTTCCTTTATTTTTTGTCCAGGGACAACTGGACAGAGGTGGCAATCATGGTATGTACTAAAGTGAGTTTTGTCAGGACTTCAAGGCCAGATTGAAACACTGAGGAAAGGGTAAGATGAAGAAGGGGTCTGAGGATAGAACTACCAATCAAGGACATCAACAAATAATCCTGCTGCTGACAGGCAGTAGAGGTGGGGAGGCTTACTGTGGACCCTTCAAGACTCACCATGTATAAAATAGCAATCTAACCATCTGCAGCCAATCTAGAGCTGCTACGCAGAAGTCAAGCTCCACTAGTCATTACATTTCCCAGGGTTTTGGTCTCCTTGTCTGCAAGATTCAGAGAATACCTGCATTGCCTTGTGCCATAGGGTTGTTCTAAAATTATAAAAAAAATAATAGTAAGAGAAAGGAAAGTACATGTAACTATAACATGCTATTTCACTGTAAAATAATGATAAAAGCAAAATAATAATAGCAAAAATAATGAGGTTACATACTCATTGTTAGAACCGCTCTACCCAGTCCAAGCAGTAAGGTTGTGCAGTGGCGAAATTGCCATGCAGAGTGAGTTCTACCACTCTCCGAGGAATACCGTGGTGGCCAACTTGAGTGCTTGGGCTCATTCTAGTAACACCTAATGTCTACCAAGCACACTGTATTACGTGCCAGGTAGACACTGTGCTGTGGTTACCAAGAACCCTGTAACACACATACTATTGTACCATCGCTTTTTTTGCAATTAAAAAACTCATGCTCAGAGCATAAGGCCACACAGACAGTATTAGTGAAGCAGGAATACAAACTCTCACAGACCCAGCTGAGGGCCTGTCCTCCTACCTGCAGCCCTACCTTGCCTCTTACTTGGAGCTGGCTCAAGTGTCTGCTCACCCCTCTGCCTCTTTCACCTGCTCATCTACTTTAGTATGGAATCCACTCTTTGCTTCCTCATTGAATCTGCTTTTTGGAGAGCACTGAATTCTTACTGGCTTTCTCACTGGGTCTCTAGGAGAGAAAGACCATTGATCCCGAGTAGAACATGTGGATGGAGACAAGAGAGAGAAATCTGCACGTGGAGTTTACAACTCATATGACTAACTTTTACTCTCTTCATTTCAGGTGTGATTCTGGCTGATAACTAGATATGCTGGATGTTATTTGTTAATATTATCATCCTGCTTTCATCAAAGAGAGGTTGAGTGAGATTTCTGAGAAGAGGAGATACAGTTCCCTAGTAGCAGCAATATGGGCACAAGTGTGGCCTTCAGCAAACAGTGGATGGGGTTTCCCTAGGGGCCACTGGACATCTTCCTGCAGACATGACATCTGCAGTAGCTTCCTTGTGATTTTTACATTTCTACACTTTCTGAAATACAGCAATTTTCCCTGTCCTCTTTCTCACGGCCAGAAAGGGTTGTATAAGCCTCTAGTTTTGTACATTAAATACTTTCCCATTTCAAACACCTTAAGTGACTTCTGTTTCCTGACCTAATATTGACAAATACATCAGCTAGTCCCTACGAAGTAGTAGATAGAAATCGCTCTGCTCTTAGAATTTAAATTCCCCTGTTTAAGTTCCACCTCTTCTGCTGACAATCCATATGACTCTGTGAGAGCCATTTACGTTTCTCATCTATAAAACAGGACAGACAATATTTGTTCTGTTTATGTCACAGGTTTTTTGTGAAAGTGAAAGGGGCTGATGAATGCAAAATTATGTTCTAAACTATACCAATATCTACACAAGAAGGGAAATACTATGTTGTCTTATTTACAGAGTTTATTTTTTAGAAAATGTATTCTCATGTTGCCTATAAGAAATTTCTTGGTCAGCCCCACTGCTGATGGTACAGAAATCACAGCCAGTTACTCACTTTTAGGAGTTTAGGCCCCTGCCCTACCTGGAAACTGGGTTCCACTCTAATGGACTGTGATTCATAGGTGGTTATCCAATTCTTGTTTTTAACCAACTCTGCAAAGCCATTGATGGAGCCAAGTGTATTGGAGGGTGAGCTATTGTAGAGAGCGTGGTTAGTGGGTTACTGTTTAATGAATACAAAGTTTCATTTGGCAAGATGAAAAGTTCTGAAGATGGATAATGTTGATGATTATACAATGATGTGAATAGACTAAATATCAATGAACTGTACACTTAAAAATGGTTAAATGGTAAATTTTATGTTATGAATATGTTACTGCAATAAAAAAGAATCCCCAAAGGAGATACCGATGTCCACTAATGTTTGAAAAGGTTTGTTATGAATATCTTATGCTATATTATGAATGTATTATATTATGATTTTGTGGATATTAAGAATTCAATAATCCTAATACTTTTCACATAACTGCCTGAAATGTCAATAAATTTATTCATTCTTTTAAAAAGAGATCAGTCACAATTAGCTGAACTGATAACTGGTAAGGGAGGAAAATAGGTATGCAGCGTAGAAGATTTGCTATATACTTGAATGAAAGTACAAATGAATCGAATGTATCTAACTAGATTTGTAGTTTAAATTCAGTTTAAAAAATAATTTCAATAATACTTGTGAGTGGGCCTTAAAAATAATTTCAATGATAATTTTTACTCCACTTAATAATTTCAATGCTAATTCAATTTTAGCACATAAAGAGCTACTTTTTAAAGCTCTAATAAAGGATGTACTAGAAAACTCATATTCTCAATAATAAATTATTTCTTCAATAAAACACAATATTTTAAGAGGACAAACTGGAAATGGTTACTTTGACTGCAATTAATAAGAATTCAGGGATAAGGATGGAGAGAGAATATCATATGAAATTTATATATTGATTCATTCATAGGCAAGTGATTTGCACTAAGAAATGGAAACAATAAACAAAAGGATGCAGATGCCATCAATGTGGTTACATTTATAAAAACAGAAGCTTAAAGATGCAGTCAATCATTACAATGCTTTGTAATGAGAAAAGAAGCAGCCATAATATTCCGTGGAGCTCAGGATTTCTCTGATTATACCATAGCGAGAACTTAAAATTGGTGAAAACTCAAAGCAGAGCTGTGTGTTAGTCTTTTAAAAACGACAAGCATTCCAAATTTGATGACCTTTTCTGTAATGACAATGGCAGTTAGGAGTATATTACCTATCAGATATTTTCTGAAAAAAATAATGCACACTTAATCATTCCTTCAAGATAGGGGTGACATTTTAACAACACATAAGAGAGCAGTTGAGTCTCCAAAAAAAAGTCATGCTATGGAAAGAGCATTTAGAAAAATGAATATTTGGAAATGTTGCCATTGTTATGTGATTTTATTGCCAAAAAAGTGATGTGTTTCCTCTATAAAAGTTTTTATATCTGCACAGCCAAAAAACATGGAAAGAGAATGCTTTTCTGATCTCCTTTAAAATTCCCCACAAGGAAAATTTTAGTGAAATTTTGAAAACATTTGTTAAAACTATACAAGTATAATACATTTCATTTAGTTTGTCAGAAAAACTAAACAACCTGTAGGATATTGGAATGTGTCTAAGGAGGGTTGGATCCTAGCAGGGGAGAAGGGAAAAATCACCTCCTGTGTTTTCTATACTAAATTTCTATTAACACGGCCAAAGAGACGATCAGCTCATTAGACTACCATAGAACACAGTTGATGGCATAGTTCCCCCAGGTCTCTAATTCATTTCATCAGTGTTTATAAACTTAGGCAATTTGTGATGGACTCTTCTGTATAATGTAAAAATCTCCTATCAAGAAGGTTTATTTGTCTGTATTAACCATAGGGGGTTGGTTTTGTTTCATGCAATATTTTTTGAAGCAGTAAAGTCTCCAATGGAATCTGGTGGCAGCCTGTGGGAAATGAAATCATCCTTATTTAGAGCTTTCCCATAAAATTAGCAACTTTGCTACTTTTCTGTAGAGGCATTGATTTTTTTATATGTCTCAGAAAATAATTCAGAAAACATTTTTAAGGCGATAGTTGCATCTGCAGCCTTCTTGTTTCTTAAAATTACGTAAAATGATTTTAATGGGCACCTATTTGAATGGAGTCAGACTATAAAGCTCAGTTTGATTGCTCATTCAATTATCACCTTTTACTCATCCTATGAATCAAATCTGTGACCATTTTGGGGATTCCAAGACCCTGCACGCCTGGCATCTCAGCCTCTTTGAGCCCATCGCCTTCTACCATCACTCATGAGCCACACTGGCCATCTTCCTTTACTCGACTCAGGTGGAATTCTCTTCCCAAAATAAATGAGACATCATGAGGAGCCATCAGGTATGAGTGGTCCACTGTGAGGAACTGAGGAACTAGTGCTTGTTGAATGGTCAGTATGTGCTGGTCCCTCTCATAAGCATGTCATCCTCTCTACAACCCTTCAGAGCAGGGGGTGAGGGTTGGCTTTCTTGTCCAAATGAGGAAGCAGAAGCTTAGCAAGCTAACACAGCTCAAACCTGGAGCCACACCATCGACACATGGAAAAGCTGTTGCCTTGGGATCAGTGTGGCAGACTCGGGATCTGTGTTATTTTTCTGCTGTCCTCTGAAATGCACAGAGATGCAGTTCCTGGAAGGCTCTGTCACCAATTTGCTAAAGTTAAACTTCTAATTATCTTCTACTAATTAGATCGTGTACTAAAAGATTTCTTCTAAATTTTTTAGATTTATCTTCTAAATCTTCTTCTAAAAATCTACTAGTCGTGTGACTATAAACAGTGTAACCCATTAAATCAGGATGCTAATAGTACTTACCTAACCTAAGGGTTATTGTGAGCATTAAATGAGATGATACATGTTAAGCCTGGACTATCATGTGTCTCAATAAATGCTGGTTGTTGGTGTTATGATCACTATTATCACTGCCATAAATTTTCTTGTTTCTGAAGCATTTCTCTTCTTTCCTTCAATAAATACTCCTCTAGCTCCTACTAGGTGCCTGACACCATGCTAGGTGTCTGAAATAAAAGGATGAATAGAAAGCAATTTTCACTTGAGGCAGTGTGTGCAAAGCACCATGGGAGCTTGAAGGAGGGCATCTCTCCCTTGCTTAAGGGATTTACTGATAACCTTTGTGGAGCAGTTGACATTTGAGTTAAGCCTGGAAGGATGAAATGGAATTCTTCCAAATGGAAAAATGGTGGGGCAAAGGGAAGCATAGTAAAACTTCTGTCAGGACTGGGTCTTAGGGTTGAGTCAAGATTTTTCAAGGAATAAATTAATTATATTTTTTAAAAAGTAGCAAACAAGCAGAGAGAGAGAAAGATAAAGGGAGAAAGAGAAGCAGTTTGAAAGGTACATGCAAAATGCGGCTGAATTCAACTTTTCTATCAAGTACCACATACAGTTTAATAGTGGTAATATTTTTCAGGAGAAAGAATATGAGTTTTGCTATCAAACAGTCTGGAGTCAAAATAATAATTAAGCTTTGTGATTTGGGGCAAGTGTTGTTTTATCTCTTTGATGTGTGAGGTCCCTCACTTGTTTAAAATGACCAAAGATAAAACAAATAAGAAAGGTAGGGTGGCACAGTTCTTACTTCACAGAGTTGTCTTAACATGAAACGGAATGACATATGTGAAAACACTGAATAGAGGGTGTGGCAACTAGCAAATAGTCAGAAAATGTTTGCAATCACTCTTCCTTCTCAAAGGAGACTCTGTCCCGACCCGCGGGACCTAGTTATTCGTGTGGTCCGAGGAGGATCTCACCTTAAAGAGGAACATGGGCGAGAGAAAGGAGCGGAGGCAAGACAGTATTCTGATCAAGCCTCAAATTTTTTTATTTCAGAGCAGATATATTTATACAGAAGAACAAAAGGGGGGCAGGACTGACTAGGCAGGGGGATACTTGTTACAATTTCATTGGTCCTTGGTTGATGGGGTTAGGGGGTACAAAGGTTAGAAGAAGTGAAAAGAGGAACAAGGAGGAGAGGGGCTCCTTGGGCAGGTCCACAGCCATTCAGTAGGTCCTTCCTTATCCGGCGGGCATGTTAATACATTCTGTGGTTAACTATTCCCTGGGACATTGTCTGCTCCTGCATTCTTTAGATAGCATACAGGTTTGTTAAGGGCCAGGTTCTATGCCGGGGGCTGGGCGGTCAGGATGAGGATCTTGGCTCCCAACAAGACTCCACACACACACTGACCACACTGTCAAACACAAACTGAAAATTGCCAAATGATGTCATTGCTTTCACATTAATAGACCCAAAGAGAACGCAACCACTTTAACTCAGTTATCAACTTAAACAAGAGTCAGGATTTTCTTTCCCAAAAATTAAAGCCAAGAGAAGTTGGTGTCCCTTGCCTTGGTGGTTCATTGCTGTCATTATTCATGTAGACATCTATTTAGCGCCTACCAAGGAATAAATACCTGGGTGAGTACCTGCTTTCTTTGTTCTTTGAGTCTTCACAACGACTTTGAAGACAGGAACGCTCCCCGTTTTGCAGATGAAGGCAACTTAAGCTTCCAGAAATAACCAGCTCAGGATTACACTTCTGGCAAATGGTGACCCCAGGCTGGCTCCCAGAATGGTCTGACTCCAATTCTATGCCTCATGTAATATCTTAGGGTGGGAAAGAAACATGTTCTACCCAAAGTGCACAGCTAGGAAGAGCAGAACCAGGTCAAACTGGAGCAATCCGTGGTCCTCAGATTTTTCTTAATTCAACACAAGTAGTATTTTTGTCCATTTTTCTCAGCCTGCTTTTGTTTCTCAGTGTTTCTCTTTCATTTCTCTGTAGGAAGGCATATGTACATCATTCCCAAAGTACATTTATCCCTCTCCTTCTCTATTCCAGGTGGAAAAAATGAAGATCACCATCTTAGAGGGATTCTCCAAGCTTTACAGGGTGTTCTTTGGTGCTGGGATATGAGGCTCCAGCCTCCCCTACTGTCCCATCTGTTGCCCTCCTCTGCCTTCTCCCTCTGGCATCAGACACAAACCTTACACTTTCCTGCCTGCCATTCTGATGTATTCTTCAGGCCCAGAACCACTTAGAAATAATTATTTTAAAAACAAATAGATTCTTCTCTCTGTGATCTTTACTCTCTTCACATACGCACCGAGCAGTGGCTATTTTTACTCACCCTAACTCCTGGCAGGTCTCTCTGGAAAGTCACCGTGACATTTCATGCAGCCTCGTCTGGCATTCATCTAAAATATTTTTTCAAAAACATCTTGCTCTGGAGAAATGTCAGCATTTATGATGTATCCACAAGGATGTATCAGCAGCAGAAAAGATCCACTTAACAAAGTCCTAGCTTGACAAAAAGTGGGTTTGGAGGCAGATGCAGAGAAGTAGGAAAGCACACTTGGGTGTGTGGGAAGGAAATGGTGGTGAATACCCATGTCTGCAGTGAGGTCACATGGTGGGAATTTGGTGCCTGGTGAGAGGATGGATGCACAGAGTGACCAGAATTAGGTAGATTAAAGATAAAGCAGGGATGGTCTCTGGGTCAGTGAAGTCCAGCTGGTCTTGGACTTGACCAAGTCATGTTTCTTCCTATCTCCATCTGAGGCCTCCTCTTGGGTCAGGCATGGCTAGGAATTCTGAAGCAAGCCAACACAGTACCTTTCATGTTGAAGATGGAGATGAAGCAATGGAAGAGGAGCCTCAGGTTCAGTCCTATTTTGTTACTAAGCCGTCATTTGATCTTCAGCAACTCACATTATCTCTCTTGCTCTCTAATGTTTTATTTGTAGAATGGAGTAGGGCACTAGATGGTCCCTTCTAGACATAAAATTCTTTGAGTCAAAGACCAAACCATGAAGATGGTTGCTGCTCAGCATTTGAGATTTAAGTAATCAAAAAGAGGTCATTTTCAACCATCAATTAATCCATCCATTCATCCATGCATCCATCCATCTACCCACCCACTCACCCATCCATCATTCCATCTACCCATCGTATATCTATCTATCCACTGGTCTGACCATCCATCCATTTACCTTCACTAAGAACTCTCTTTATGCCAAGAACTAAGGTAGGCACTGTGAAATGGATACAACCCAAGACCTATCTTCAAAGAATGCATTGTAAAAAGGTGTGGTAGCCAGCCTCCAGCATGACTCCCAGTGCGCTCTGAACTCTGGTATTCACTCCCTGGTGTAGACCCGTCCGACTCCGCACTATAGTCAGTCTGCGCGACCAGTGGAAACAAGACAAGTTACAGTATGTCACTTCTGACTTCATGTTGTAAAGGACACTGTGTCTTCTCTCTCTCCCTCTCTCTCCCTCCCTTTCTTCCTCTTTTTCTTCTCTCTCTCTGTGTCTGTGTCATCTTGTCCTTGCTTTTGCTCTTGCTCCTGGGGAAGCCAGCTCTATCATGCAAAGACATTCAGTCACCCTATGGATAGGCACATGTGGTGAGAAACTAAGGTCTCTAACAACCAGTGACAAACTAAGGCTTTCCAATAACCACATGAGTTAGTTTGCACATGTATTATGAGACTGGTTTACTGTATGTAGCTCCAGTCAATAGCCTGACTATAACCTCATGACATATACCCTGAGCTAGAAACACACCTAAGCTGCTCCCTGATTCCTGACCTACAGAAACTGTGAGCCAATGAATGTTTGTTGTCTTAAGTATCTTAATTTGGAGATCATTTTGTAACGCAGAAACAGATGACTAATACAGAAAGAAACTGAAAACATGGACTTATGAAACTACTACACAAGGTTTTTGAACATCCACAGCCATTAAAGGTGTGTGTGTGTGTGTGTGTGTGTGTGTGTGTGTGTAAATAAATAAATAAATCGCCTAGTGTACACTTCCAAAGAATGCCCAGTTGAAGTAAAAAGTGCTATAAAAGATAAAATTGACAAACTTGCCACGGGAATTTTGAAGAGGACAAGTTCACAGCCAGTTGGAGGGGAGAGGGGCATCTATACTTCTTAGCTTGGGAATGTTTCACGAGTAAATGTCTTTAAACTGGATTCTTAAAGATACGTGAGATATGGGGGTGCAAGTGGAAAGGTATTCCAAATGGCAAGGTCAGCATAAGCTAAAGCTAACCACTGGATAAAATTAGCTACATTCTTAAGACTGGCCGGCAGTTTAATGGGGTTGGTAGATAGGAGAAGAAAAGGTGAGTGCCATGCAAAGGCATGTGATGTGCCCTTTCTCCTTTAATCCGTGTTTCTCGAGCTTTAATTTCTTTACTCTTTATTGTTTTTTACAAGTATCCTATATACCATAATTTGTTTATTTTTAATTTTAATTGACTAGTTTTGTGAAATTTAAAATTTTCCCTAAGCAATAATATCCATGAAACCATGGGTTTGATGGGCTATTTATAATTGCGCTAATAAACATAAAAATAATCACTGTTTAGAAAAATGAGCTCTTCAGTGCACCACCTAAAAAAACTCCTAGTAGCCCAGATGCAGTGGACCATACCTTTAGAAATACCTAAGATGATAGTGACAGGGGGAAGAGGGTCCCTTGATGGGAGCTGTGCTTGAATGGAATACATGTCATGTCAAGTCTGTCCATGTAATCATGTCAGGTGTCAGCCACCCTTGATGCCTCCCTCTCCCTAGCACTCCTGACATCCAGTCAATCACCCAGTCCATTGATCTTGTCTCTCAGATAACTCTGTATGACCCTGCCCCCATTCCCTCCACAACTTCCCTGAGTTATTATCACCATTCATCACATGCACCATTAGATCGGCTTCCTGACCTAAGCCTTCACCCTCTTCCACTCCATACAATTCTGACCACGTGACTTCCTTGCTCAAATTCTTCGCCATCACCTTCAAAACAAGAATCCAAACTCTATTAGCCTTGCCTGTTGGGTGCTTCAAGCCCAGGATGCTCCATACCAGCCCAGGCTCATTTCTGGCCCTCGCCCACCCCTAAACAACACATACACAGACATACCTCAGGCTCTAGCAGCTGAAAGGCTTTGAACTTTCCTGAATAAGACTGTTCTCACAGGGACACCTCCGTGTCTTTAAATAGGCCATGCTCTCTCCCTGAAACATCCTCCCTTGCATGTCCACTGGAATGAACCTAGTCCCCCTCCAGGGGCAGCTAAAGATTCCCTGATTTTCCCATAGAGATGCAAGCATGCCCTTGTTGGAGCTACCACTTCACTGGGTACAAAGCTCCCTTATATCACCTGGGACTATAAATGGCCCTTGTAATTCCACCTCCAATACTAGACTGTGAGGACAGAGCTGAGGGAGCTATTCCTGTCTTTGAGGCCCAGCACACAGAAGCCACTAAATAAATGCTTCTCAAATGAATACATAGATTACAGGGGCACAAGGGCAGGTCTGTGGTTTGGCTGAAGAGGAAAGAAATTCCAGCTCCCTCCTGCTGCTGCATCTTCCACTGATTAAATGTTTCACTTTCCCAACAGGAAAAATGAATGGGTCTGGGAGGGTGGTGTGGGCAGCATGTGGAGTGTCAGGTGCAAAGAGCCTTGAGTAGATCCCCTCAATCCCAAAAGGTGAGGCTTTGGTCAATATTTCCTGATTCCCATTAATTTCAGTGTTTTCTGACAGACGCAGGCAATTAGCTGTCTGCTGTAGGCGTCTGGTTTGCTCAACATGGTTTGTGTTTTTATTTGAAAACCTAATATTTTTCATAGATTTTGTTTGGTTTCACTGGGGAGACAAGATAAGCTGTTCAGTCTTAGCAGCTGAGTCGGCTCTAATGGCCCTTGTCTGCTTCAAACCCAGCATTAAGTGAGTTCTCAGGCTCCATCTCCAGCCTAGATATGGGAAGATGTAGCCTGTGCTGTGGGCAGGCCTGTACAGGTGGCTTAGACAATCTGACTGGAGCCAAAGAAGGCAAATCTCCCCCACCCTACACCCTGTTGCTCAGACTGACAAGGGTGGTCCTGGATGCCTAGGGGTCTACTCAGCTCCTTCTGTGTCGATCTACTCAAATTCGGCTTCCATTTCCCTTCATGGCCTCTGATTTGCTGTTGGAGTGGGGTGCCTATCCTTTGGCTTTTCGAGAGTAGGAAACTCTGTCCATTCATGTTTGCACCCCTGGCACGAGCTTATCATGATAATAACCACTTTGGTAGATGTTTAAGCCTGTGTCCAGGCCTGGCACAGTGTTCAGCACTGTCAACATCCCTTATTAGATTTAATCCCCTCAACAGCCCTCTGGGGTTGATAGAATTGTGTACTCCTTTCAATACAAGGGAAAACTTGAACCAGAAGAGATTAAGGAACTTATCAACAATAACCTTCCCTTCTAGCAAGAGACCAGGCTGGGTTTGAACTCATGTTGGTGTGATACCACACACATCCCCTGCTCCTGACTCTGTACTCCCCAACCTGGCACAGTGTCTGGGCATGTAGGTGAAGCATGCATTGATGCAGGCTTTCTCCCCACCAATGCCCTCCCAGCTGGTGAGTAGGGGCCACTGTGGACTGGATGACCTCCCAGAAGTCACAGCTACCTTCACCTGACCCTCCTAATGATCCCACCCACAGGATCGGGCCCTGTGTTGCCAACATCTGTCTGAGCTGCCCTTGCGTCTGCTACCCCTGTTGGTCCAAGCACATTGGCCCTCCTGGTCCACCTGGTTCCCATCCCAGACACCAGCTTCTGCAGCAGAAGAATGATCCTCAACCCTTGTCCTGCATTCTTTTCCAGCTCTCTGCCAGCTTTTCTTCCACTTTTTAGCTGGTTAAGATCTGGAGTCTCCCTGGACCCACTATTAGAGAAGACTGATTCAGCTTAAAATTAGGAGATGTTTAGAAATTTCTGAAGGAAAGATACTTGACTCTAACTGAGGAGTTTCTAATCTATTCCCAGGTCAATGTACAGCTCTCTTAATTGGAGGAATCTGATAGAAATGAGGTTACCCCATTTTTAAAAAATATCTGTAAAAAATCGATAGGTTAAGAAACTGACACTGACCCAGTGACAGTTTGGGGTTGTGTTAGTACCAGCACTGCCTACTGAATGAGGGAAGGCTAGTTTTGAAAATGACACTAATAAAAAGTAACAACAACTAATGTTTACTGAGTAACTGATCTGGCAGCTAGTAGGTACAACAGATAATAAAGATAAAGCAAAGGACTGATGTGGAAGGTCTAATCTCAGTGAAAGAGCGAGACCATTCACTAAATTCTTATCTATTGATACCTACTTGTTGAATGAATGAGTGAACACGTGTGGAGAAAGTATAACTTCAAGACAAATTGGAGAACAAGTCCAGAGTGGGTTAAGAGGTTGTGGGAGGTTGCCCAGTTTCTGTGGTCAGTACCCAAGATGGCACTGCCACATGACGGCAGGAAGGAGGGAGCCAGGAGGCCTGAAGCCAGCCAGCACACAGGTGAAGTGGTGCCAACCCCTTGGGTTAAGAAACTATCTATCAGAGGCTCAGAAATCTGTACTTTGAGAACCCAATTATCTTTCGCAGCTGGCATTTTCTGTAGCTATTTTCTTTGTGCTCTCTTTCAGCCGTTAGCATGGAGTTTTTAGGGTTTAGGTGGAGTGAGAAGGGTTATTTTTGAATCCAGCCTGTCTCGGTTGTTCTAAGGAGAAACAAGGAAAGCAATGTAAATAGAGAGACTTCAGTAGAACGATGACAGCTTGACTTTGGAGTGAGATCTGCCCGGGTGTGATGCTGGCTGGTTCTGTGACTGTTTTGTGACTCATTTTCCTCATCAGCAAAATGGGGTTGAGAATAGCATCCACTGGAACAGGCTTTTGGGAAGCTGGAATGAAATCATGCCTGCAGTGTGTTTACCACCAGGCCTGGCATATGGACAGAGAAGACAAGCAGAAGCGAAAAGCATTGGCTGCTGTATAGCATGCATGGGTGGGGCAAGAAGGGGACAAAAGAAGTCAGGGTGTGAGATTCCAAGAGGCACATGAACTGAGAATCTCCCTTCCTGGTGCCACCTGACCACCCAGAGCCCTCTTTGTTCTATTCTAATAAGGAAGGCTGTTGTCTTATGGGGACTTGATCACCATGTTCACATATTTGATGAGCAGAATGCGGGGGAATAGTGTAGGATCAATTGACCTTGGTGTCCTTTCCAGGTTTGGGTTTCTCTCATTCAAGAATGAGGAAAAGCCCGGGAAGAGGTCATACTATTGGTTCAAAGCAGAGCTGAATATGTATGTTTAGAGAGGAGGCTGCAGGAAAACAGAGGTTACACATATGGGGTTGAGAGACAGAAATGCACTTGATTCCTGGTTCTGTCACTTGTTATCTGTGCAATCTTAGGAAAATTACTTGACCTCTCTGAGTCTCACTTTCTCATCTGAAAGATGGTAATCATGCTTACCACAGAAAGGTTTTGTGGGGGTTAAGTGATAAGAGTGCATGGAAAGTCCTCACCTGGCACATGGAACACAGGAAGTGATGGATTAATCACACTGATGTATAGTAATATTTAAAATAATAAGGTAACTTTACTTACATTTTAATGTATTATATCATTATGATATAATACATTAAAATGACATCATAATAATGCTTAAGATTGTCATTGCCATTGGTGAAGTAATAATTCCCCGTCAGAGTTCAGGTTAAACTTGGAGTTGGGGGATAGGAAAACACCACATACCTTAGCACGCAGGACTGGGCAGTACTGGAGCAGTGTCCTGAGTCTCACATTTGGAGACCAGTCAGTAGAATATCATGCCCCACCCTCAGCTCAACACTTGACCATGAGCCCTAAGAACATAAAAGCTATTTTCCCTGATGAATGGGGGGCTATATTGGCCCATCCCTTGAAACTCCCTCTGCCCTTTTCTGATTCTCCTTCTTGACCAGGCTCGTCTCTGACCTCGACAGAAACAATACAGATGACAATAATAACAGCAGCCGTTTATTTTGCATTTGCTTTGACTTGCTGACAACATTGTGTAATACATTCACAGATCACCTAATTTAATCTTCAAACAACTTTTTAAAGTGCTCCCACTTTATAGATGAGGCTCTGGGAAGTCAGATAACTTGCCTGAGGCCAATTTCAGCTTCATTAAGGGAGGTTCAGTGGCCCCTTCTCCTATAAATAAGTGTAAGAGTGACAGGAGTGACAGGCATCATCACTGGTCTATGTTGCTTCTTCTAATGGCCACCAGCCCAAGGGGCCCATCCTCTGTAGGAAAATCAGGCTGAGTGAAGTCACCATTGTTTTGCCCCATGATGCATCCCTCTCCCATTCTCCAAGGACCAGCCAAGGTGAAGTCTGAGGGGAATTGTCTGAGAGAACACTACTCCTTTCCTCACCACTAGGGTACCTTTGAGCCAACAGTCCATGATGCTCCAGGGGCTTACTGTGGCTCTCCTGGCTACCGTGAGGGTGCGTCCCCAGGATCAGAGAAAGCTCTTGTATGAGCCATTCCCCACCTTGTGGGATCACCTGATTCCCTAGGCGGCCCTGACATCCGGCCACAACATTGAAGGTAGTCAGGAGTGGATGCCGGGTCATAAGAAATGTCCGCAACAGTGAGGAAGGACTAATTAGGAAATAAATAGCACATTATCTCCTCACTTCCAATCCCTGCCTAAACCTTTGGCACCCCAAACTCCAGGTCACAGGGATCCCATTTCTTCTGGGTAGAAGAACTGCTGGAATTGCTTTCACCTACCCAAGTGTTCAGACCTGTCATTAATGATGCACCCTACTGCCACATGCCCATGACATGCTCTAGTTACCCGAATGGGCTGTTCACGTGGCCACAGTGTGGTGGAATTGTCTCCTACTGACCTCCAGACTTCGGGATAATTGGTTCTGTCTAACAGGTTGACCCCTCCCCTTTGGGACTGATTAGTTTCTGACCCCATCATCTCCTGGCCTGCCCTGTCCGGCTGCAATGAATACGGTCATAGCAGGCCCTATTCCAAGCTTGACCACAGCCTTCACCTAAGTTATTAATAATAATAACATTTTAAATGATTTTCACATATTCATTCAAAACACTCTGACTACATTCCTATAACATGCCAGCCTATGATGCTTGATGCTCGATATTCAGAGAGGGAAGAACTTTTATCCTTGTGCTATTGGAGCTGTAGTTTAGTGGAAGAGAGAGACAGTCGATGAACTGGCACAAAAGGAAATAGTGAAATACACTTTGGCAAATAGCGTTATCTTGGACAGAGAATTATGGAGAATTCCACACAGTTCGAGTCAAAATTTCCGTAACATTAGAAATTTCACAAGCATGCAGTCAGCAGTTAAACAAGTTAACAAATAAACAAACAGAAGAATATTTGCCATCTTAGTCTAGGACTCCATCTCCAAATCGCTGTTTCTAAATCAAACAACTAAGTATATGGTGATGCCATTTATGGAGATGAGGACGACTGTAGCAGAGTTAGGCTGAACTATATGCAATTGCTGTATTTCTAGGTGATAACACTGATGTAGCTAAGATTTAGGGAGCACTTGCTACTACATCTCTGACACCATGCTAATTGCTTTAAATACATTGTTTCATTTAACACTAGGCATTATTATCCTCATTTCCAGAAATTGGAGTCTAGATTAGAACAACTCACTTGCCGACTACCCCCCTGCTGGGAGGCAGAAGAGCTAGGGCTCTAAGCAGATCATTCTGCTCTCCGCTTGGCAGGTCTATTTCCCTCAGAACTACTGTCTACATTAGGGGGTGTTAGCACAGCATAGCAGCACTGGAGAAAGCCTAAAGTGGGAGGCAGCATTTAATCTTCTTCTCTGCAGGTGAGTTGTTGGAGTATGTATTTTTAAACCCCCATGAGAATCCTTAAGGAAGACAGTTTAATAAACAGAGTGATGAGGAGGAAGTGAATTTACTTTCAGCATCTCTCTGTGTAGAGAAGGCACCAAAGGCAGAGAACAAGAAATTTCCCTGCATGTGAAGGGGGAAGCTAAGAACTGGGAAAGGAGGGAACCGAAAGCTCATGGTTCTCTAGCCCTCACTTTCTGGCAGGTCCTCCTCCTGGCAGAACCTCCCCTCCATGATCTCACTGACAGAACCAAATCAGGGCACCTACACGGAGGCTCACTGCAATTACAAACCTTAGAAGACCGTGGAAATGTCATTCATGGAGATGCTGGATGAACTAACTGGAGCCCACCCACACCGAGGAATAGTATCAAGTCATTTCAATGACTAATGCAATTTCATTTGAATCAACAGAGACTGATGTTCGCAAAATGTTATTTAGAGAAGCAAGCACATCGCAGAACCATATCATATTATTTTGTCTTTATAAAAAGTAATGATACATATATTGTAAATGCATGCACATATATTATATGCATACATGCATATTAACATATATCCAAAGTGCTAATCATGCAGTGAAAACACGTGGAGGGAGAGATGTCAAAATGCTAACAGAAACATGGCAGAATTCATGTTTTAAGTTGTACATTCCTGAAATGCTACATTTATAAAGATACTCTTGATTTGAAAACAAGAAATGACCATTAAAAAGAAAAAGAACAATCTTATGCCTACTCTTGGTCCCCTTCCCAGCATGAGGAGTCATGGGGGCAGAGAAGAGGGTTACCTCCAGTCCCTGTCATTACCCTACCATGTGTCATGCCATCTGGTGTCAATCCTCAATATTAGGTCGCCTCCTTGTCCTAGAAAGATAACGGGACCCACCTTGGCTGGTTGAGGAGCTAGTTACAAGCTTGGGAAGATGCCTACTCCTTCTTTTATCCCCATAAAGCTGCCCTGATTTCTATCTCGGAGCCTAGATTTGTGAGGAACATCTTTCTGGGCTGTTTTCTGCAGCTGAGAAGACATTAACTGAAGATTTCTCACTTGTTCACTCTTCTCCTTTCTAGGGAGTAAGTAAGTCTCAAGGTCTGTTGCTAGATGCACATACAGACACAGCACACAGACACACACCAGCACACAGACATGCACACCAATGCACTAAGTGACCAAAACAAACAACCTGTAGCTGCTGAAACTGCATGCTCACAAAGCTGGCAAAAACACATGGTGCATGCACGCACTCCACACACCTATCCAATTCTCTTCCGTTCTGAAGGAAAGAAAAGAGACAGGTGTGGCTCCAGCCCTTCCAGGAGGCTGACACAGATCTTCTGAACTTGCAAAACTACTTTTTCTCTTCATCCCTGTCCCTCCTCCCTCTCCCCACTTCCTCCTCTTCCATTTTCCTCTCCTCCTCCCTCTCCTCCCCTCCTCCCTTCCCATTCTACCATGTCTCTACCCAAGCTCGCTGGCGCTCTCTCTCTCTCTCTCTTTCTCTCTCTCTCTCTCTCTCTCTCAAGCTCCCTTTTCTTAGCACTAGAGGCTAAATGATGCACAGACAGAAGCAGGAACTGGACCACCAATTAAAAGCTGCCTAGGGCATCAAGGAACAGGTTTTTCCTTGATTATTTTTTCTACCCCGAGTCTATCTATCTGTCCTGTCCCCACTGCCCCTCCCAGAGCAACAGGCTGGCACCTGATGTGCCCTTTCTCAGCAAGCAGCTCAGTATTTAGGTCTCTATCCCTCAGTTCTATTCCCATTTCTTTTTATTTTGCATTTACCCTCCTCTAGCCACTGCGGCATCTTCCAAGACTCCTCCGTCCTACCTCCCTTCCACACCTATTTCGGACAATGAAATTCCCATAAAGAGACTGCCCTGAGTGGGTGTCTCCTCGGGAGAGGGCAGAGGCTGGTTAATGGTGAGATGCAGAAGTGCCCAAACATCCACATTTCTTCTAAGTAGGAGACCCATTTTCAGGTCACATTCCAATCAGGAGGTGACTGTTCTCACCCAAAAGGGTGACAGGAAATCTCTCCTTTGCCCCATGTTGAGGATGGATAGAAAGCTCAGGTTAAAAGAAGACCCAAACAAAACAAAGCTCTTCCTTGTTTAACAAATAGACCCAGCAGCCAGTTTTTGGCAGAGCCTATTGGAGGGAATAAAAACCTCCAAAAAAATCAATGGGTAATGATTATACTTAAAGTGCTCTTTGAGCAGTTGCATTAGCAGGCTAGTCGGTAAACAGTAACAAAGCCCTGAACAGAGGAAGCGATTGTAATAGGGACAAAGATGACCTGTGAATGAGTATTCTTAGACTCTCCCAACCCCACCAGGAGAATTATTTTGCTTGCTGGATCATATCTTGGTCTCTTTTTCTTGTGGAGATTTCAGGTGAGGGATGCAATGGATAAAATGCTAAGGAAATCAGAGAGGTGTTAGATCTACATCTTAA
Organism: Cynopterus sphinx; assembly: GCA_030015415.1. Classification (NCBI taxonomy): domain Eukaryota; kingdom Metazoa; phylum Chordata; class Mammalia; order Chiroptera; family Pteropodidae; genus Cynopterus; species Cynopterus sphinx. The sequence continues at coordinate 30,776,314 of CM057385.1, read as the reverse complement.
AGATATAAGAGAAGGAGAGAGGCTGCCATGGGGTTGAAGATTAAGGGGGAGAGTTTCGGGAAGCATGATATCTCAGAAGAGGTTATTTAGAAGAGGAATGAGGGATGAAAAAATTTTTAAGATTTTTCCTTGAATTAAGAATGTACCCCCACCTTTTGCATTTCATTAAAAGACACGTCAAGATAAGAAACATGTTTGGTTGCCAGACTCTAATTCTTGTACACTTCGAAACATGCTATGATCTACTTGGATTACACAGCCAATCCCACACAGAGAGCAGGGACTATAGATGGCATGGAATATGCACAAGGATCGTTGGAGCCAAGAAATGGAACTCAGACCAAGTTGGCATTAAGACTATTCCAGCAGCTTCAATTTCAAGAGTTTATACAAGTTCTTACAAGTTCTTAGTGAAGAGAGACTGCAAGGGGCCTCTTAGGAACCCACTGGGAAGTGTTGGGAGCTTACCATATCTATGCACGTCCGTGTTAACTACATAACAAAATGCACGTAGGTCCCATTCCTGAGGGTGAGTCAGTCATTCTCCATGGATGCCTTGCTTATCTACAGAGCCCCTGTAGGTACTGCTGTATGAAGAGGTGAAGAGACTGCTGCCCCCACCTGACTGTGAGAATCAGGTTTCAGTTACCTTCAGAAAAATAAAAACTCTGTCCCTGGCTAAAGGAATTTCAGCAGGAAACCTGGATATCATAGGAGAGGAGGTCCTCTTTAGGCTATGGAGTAGCTGCCTTTGATGGTGAAATTATGTCTGATAAGGCTGGGCTGCCTATTTCACCATAAGGAAGAATGATCCTGTCCCCTTTTCTCTCTTCAAAAAACAGCTCTTCTCTTGGACCTAAACAATGACTTCCTAGATTTGTCACAGGATCACCCATTTTCAGCTCAGCAGGTAGAGATTTCTGTTCCTCTGTTCAGCATCTGATGGGCTCAGAGAGGAATTCTGAGCAAATTTAAAAGGTGTAGGGGGAAAGAACCCTCTCTGCTGTTTTACAGAAATCAGCATGCAGCATGTCATGATGTCCATATACAATGACTGGCTAGAATACAAGCTCTGTTCTTATTCCACACACAGGCTCACACTCCTGAACAATAATATTCTCTGTCTTCGTGGATTCCTGAATCCACAAAAGCTGGAAGGGCCTTCAGGATTTGGCAGATGAGAATACTGAATCCAGGGTAGTTCAAGGACTCACTCAAGGCTACAGAGCAGGCTATGGCTGACCCAGGGCTTAAACTAGTATTTCAACCTCTTTGTCCACTGCTTTTCCTACTCGGATCTTGTATGTTCACACATGTAGTCCAGGGAGTGCCCCACTTTACTATCTCAGAAACTTCTCTTTTTGCAGCTGAATGGAATCACTCCAGGATATTAAGAGACCGTGCTCCTCACTCCTTGAAGTTACCAAATCCTTGCCCCTTCCTGGCTGGGTTCATGGAGCAGGACAGTGAGGAATTCCTGGTGACAGGAAAGTTCAAAAGCCAGACATATAACACCATTAACACCAGTTAAGAGGTATGTGCAAAAGAGACTGGCAAAAGATTAAGCGTCAGTTTCTTCATCTGTAAGATAAGTCTGTAACGAGCCTATCACACAGGACTGTGGAAAGGAATAGATAAGTTCTAAGAAGGTCATACATGTCTTAGTACAGGGCCAATATATTTCGCTATGGTTATCATTAGAGGACACTGAGACCTTAGGTAGAACAACTGGATCTACTAAGACTGAGGTTCATAGCATGAGCCGTAAACTGTTGTGGTCCATGAACTATTTCAAGCAGGAAGTAGGCAGCGCTATAATTTGGGCTTCGGGGGCAACAAGAAGAACCCTGACAGTGAAAGCTGCCCAACTAGTCTCCTACAATGAAACTTGGGACTTGATGTTAAGCTCTATCAGGCAGGAGGCAGCCTCCAACAAAAGTGACATGGGAGCTGGCACAGGTCTGAGATTGCAGCAAGGGGCCTCTGTAGATCCCGTGCAGCTCTGGAGAAGGCAGAAGTGGGGAAATAGGTAGGGACCAAATGACAAGAAGATTCAGAATCCAGCTCTGATCTGCTCTTTGCGATCTCTGACAGTGTTAGCAAAATGCCTGATCTTCTTGGGTGCGCTATAAATACTGGCTGAATAAATGAATGAGTCAATCAAGACTACAGGCTGAGGTCAAATTGGAACCCATAGTTCTAAAGCTTTTATAGCCCGCACTGTCCATCCGTCCGCCCTTTCTGTCAGCAGTCAGAATTTCCTTGGCAATATCCTGGGCTGGCCTTCCAGTTATCTTTTATAGTTTCCAGCTCTGAGCCTTGTGCGTATTGCCTGGAAAATGTCAATTTCTGTTTGATTTTCTCCCAAACACCTCAATTAATTATATGATGCTATCTGGTCAGGACCTTATCTCCATATAATATGAACCTGAGAAAAGAACACCTCTGGGCTGCATTCTTGAAATGCCACGCACCTGCATAAATTCTTGGCCCTGGCGTGGTGTGAGACAGCCTTGAGCCTTGCTGGAGTGTGACTGTCCAAGAGGTGGGTCGCAGGGTACCTTGCTGCCAGAACTCAGCCCAGACTTTCTGTAGCTGAGCACACTAACTGATTGGCCACAATGAGCACTCTTGGCAGCTCCAGCCACTGTGTGGAGCCAGTCTCCTTCCCCACCACAAAGAATGAGGGTTTTCAAACTCTAGTGGCGATGACCTACAGTAGCGACCCAGAGAGTAAATGCATACACAGCATTCCAACACTCTTGGACACAGATTTTTTTTTCACATTATAATCTCAGAAATTCAGAGGACTCTTCCAAACTGTAAAACCTTGCCATCAGTTGGCAGCATCTTTTTCTTTCTTAGTGTTCGTGAAATTTTGTGTCTCCCAATAGATTATGACTTTGATTCAGTGAAGTATGGTATATGCATACATAACTGAAATACTTTTTATTTTTACTACATGATTTCCTATGTTATTTCCTATGTACTATTTTATTTCATTTCCTTTTTAAAAAATTTTTTAATTATTATTATTTTTTTAGGTAAAACAACCCTTGGTTGACCTCACAGATTACAAGAACATTATCAGCTTACAATTCCTTATTTTTTTTATTTTTTACGCCTACAGCACCTGGTTTTCCTAGGTGGTCTCCCATCCAAGTACTAATCAGGCCTGACCCTGCTTAGCCTCTGAGATTAGATAACATTTCACTTCCTTTTAATGATAGTTACTGCTACCCATTTAGGAAATTTCACTACTTTCGGAAGGGTCTCAATCTGCTCTTTTCAACACTGCTGTGGAGACCATTATAGACTGAATGTTCATGACCCCCCCCCCCAATGTTTATGATGAAGTCCTAACCTCCAATGGGATGATAATATTAGGAGGTGGGGCCTTTGTTAGATGATTAGGTCATGAGCATGGAGTTCTCATGGTGGGATCAGTACCCTTACAAGAGAGAGCTCTCTCACTGTTTCACATGTGAGGACACAGCTGAAAGATGGTCATCTATGAACCGGGAAATGGGCCCTTGTCAGACACTGAACTTGCACTTCTCAGCCTCCAGAACTGTGAGAAATAAATGTTTGTTCTTTAAACCACCCAGTCTCTTGTATCTGCTATAGAAGCCCGCACTAATGAATACAGGGGCAGAGGAAGATGTTAATGAGCTGTGAAGAAAGAGAGTTTTCAATAAAAGATTTATAAGGATTAGGCTACTGGGGCATGTGAAAAAGGTCATGATTAGGGAAGTAGGGATAAAAGATGACAGAAGACTTGGAATCATACAAACCTGAGTTTCTATATCAGCTCCCTAATTTACTAACCATGGAAGTGTAGGTAAAAAATTTAAATTATTGGTGTTTCAGTTCTCTCACCTATAAAGCACTGGTCAGAGCCCCTCTTATTCACAGTTGTCATAAGCATGAGAAATAAGGAGTTCAAAGTTGTGACCCAGGGCCTACATGTAGTAGGTGCTCAATAAGTGGTCTTTGGTAATGCTGATTTTAGAAATAATAGAAAAGGAAGTCACTCAACAAATAGCAGCTATTATTATTTAAAGTAGTAAAAAAAAAAAAAAGAGTTGTACCCAGTGTAATATCAGCCAGTGTGAATATCTTGACAATTATCAATAACATTGTAACCTATTTTATTTATTTAATTCTATAAGTCCTCATTCTTGTCCGATTCAACATCTGGTGAGTCGACGGAAAGCACCTATGCAAGAGCCACATGTGGGTCTCCACTTATGGGAGCACAGTTGCTGAGTTTTCCTCTTGGGGCAGGCCCTCCACCTTTGGGCTATACCTCTCATAGCAGTAAAGATGTCCCAGACTGCGAGCTCAGTCGAATCTTTTGTATTAATCTTATAATTTATGTGTTAACATGTGCCTTCAATAAATTCTTTGCTAGCTCACTGCGGTGGCTCATTTTTCCTACATTATGTCCTCACTCATTGATTATTATGGCCTGTTGACTATTTGACCTCAGTTACTTTACTTGATCAGTCCTACACAGTTTCACTCCTTTCCATTTCTAATTGTCCTCTTTTATTAGTGTTCTTTGTCAGTCTTTGTCATTCTAGATGTTCATTTTGGTTTGTTGTCTATGTGATCTTCCCTCTGATGTTTCATTAGCATTTCTTCTATAATTTCTTAGGATTGTTTCCCATGATTCAGCCATTATACACTTCTTACAACTGAATGAATTGCTGTTCGCAGAAGCATAACCTTTTCTGATTACATGAATGAACCTTTGCAAATGTATTCAATGATCAAGAACACCTTAACATGTCATATTAACTTAAAAATAGGTGAGGTATGTTTAATATGAAATGCTGAAGAAATTCTAAACTTAAATTCAAATATGTTGAGTAGGTAAATGCTCAGAGATGCATACGATTCTAATAAACAGATATTTCCTATCCATCAACTATCATTGTCAACATTTGTAAATTAAGAAGCACGGTTTTATAGAGAATACCGTAGTCACCCCTTCTCTGTAGTATCGCTTTCTGTGTTTTCAGTTACCCATGGGCTATCACAGTTTGAAAATATTAAATGAAAAATTCCAGAAATAAGCAAATGGTAAGTTTTAAATTGTGTACCATTCTGAGTAGCATGATGAGCTCTCTCGCCATTCCCCTGCCCCACCTGGGACATGAATCACCCCTTTGTCTAGTGTCTCCACAGTGTATATGCTACCCACCTGTTAGTCACTTAGTAGCTGTCTCACTTATCAGGTTGATTGTTGCAGTATGCAGTGCTTATATTCAAATAACCCTTACTTTACTTAATAATGGCCCCCAAAGTGCAAGATTAGTCATGCTGGCAGTTTGGATATGCCAAAGAGCAGCCATAAAGTTCTTCTTTTAAAGGAAAAGGTGAATATAGTAAAATAAGACATTTTGAGAGAGACCACATTCACATAACTTTTATTAAAATATATTGTTATAACTGTTCTAATTTATTATTAGTTATTAATCTCTTACCATGCCTTATAAATTAAATTGTATCATAGGTATGTATGTGTACAAAAAAACATTATATATATAATGTTTTAAGACATCCACTGGGGAGGGGTCTTGGAATGTAACCACCACTGATAAGTGGGACTACTATATGGGTGCTTGTGTGTCCATTGACTCCAGCAAATACGTGAAACATACCTCCACATTCTTAGCTGTATGTGTAGAAAGGTAAATAGGAAAGAAGGAAGGAATGTACCTATGTATGTAGCTAAGTAGCTAGGTACATGAGAAGGTAGGTATTACACAGGTAGGAAGGTAGGAAATGAGAAAAAGTAGCTGAGCTGGAAGATAGGCATTTAGGTAGATAAGAAGGTAGGCAGGTAGGAAAGTAGATGGACAGACAAATAAGGGGAAAAAAATTCCAAGATTAATAAGAAGGGTAATCATCATCGTTATTATTTTGCTTTGGTTTTCAGAATTAGCTATATAAAATATGATTATAATCCACTGCATGCATTACAGGTCTTTTAGTTTGCAAAGAGCCTTGTTAAAATGATTAAATGCCGAGATAGTTATAAGTGGCTCTCCCACATTAGTAGCCTGTGTAAGCAAGCCGAATGCACTCGAATCGGAGAGAAAGAAACTTAAGGACAACCAAACAAACAGCCACCCGGGCTTTCCCAAATAATGCAACCACTTAAGTTATAGCCAATCAAATACTTTCTTTGCCTTGCTTCCCATCTTCTCTACAAAAACCTCTTCTTTAGCTCCTGTTTGTGGAGTGCTCCTAACCACTTTCAGTCTTGCACTGCCCGATTCAAATTAAGGTATGCTCAAATAAACTCTTGAAAATGTCACTGTGTTTCAGTTGATCTTTTTCAGCATTCACCTTCATCATCTCCTAAATATTCAACAATATTCCCATTTGACAGAGATGTAAATGAAATCGTAGAGAGGTGAAGTGACTGCACCTCATTTAATGCCACAAATAAATGGCAAATCTGGAACTCGACCCCTGGATTCCTAATTCAGTGCCCCTTCTACAACACCAGACAGGAAGAGGTAACAAAAGGGACACAGCAAAGGAAGTACTGTTCTCCCATTCTTCTGTACAGGATGACTTTGGGTCCATTTAGGACACAGTCCACTCTAGAAGTAGTCACAGTCTTTGGCCCAAGCTTCTTTTGTCATCTCAAAAACCAACATTAAAACAAAACAGCCCTAGGTCACCCCTTGCTTAATGCTTTCTTAACCAGCTCTTCTGGATCCCTGAACCAAGAACTAGATAGGATGTCCTGATTCCTAGATGAGATCTTTACTCTTTACCTGGATAGCTGCCATCTGCTATCTGAACTCTGTAGGCCAGGTCCTGAAGAGTTCTTATAAAGCACGATTTGTGGTCATCCTCTCTGTGTCTACCTTCCACTAGGCAAAAGGGCCACTTTATTTTGATTCCCATTTGTTAAAATACAGCTCAGTCTTCTCAAAAATAGGATAACCTTGCTCAATTGTGTGATTTTATGGCATACCTGGTACATGCCAACACTTTCTATTACGTATTTGTAATTCTCACAATAAACCAATGAAGCTGTTACCATTCCCACTTTAGAGACAAAACTGAGGGTCAAGAAGGCCGTGCCAACCCATCGGCGATGAACAGCTAGTGCATGGTAGAGCTGAAATCCAAACCTACGCATGTCTGATGCTGAAGCCCTATATCAGATCAGTGACATCAATTTTCTCACTTTTGTTAAGCATCCAATTGCTTTGCTTTCAGACCCCCAGCTCACCAGAAATTTGGACCCTGAATTTTAAAGAAATGCTATCATCCAAATCAGTTCCTCCAAGTATGAACAGGGATCCCGAGCAGCATGAAAATTTTTAACAGCCATGGCGCAGAGTTTTCTGAAGCCTGATACAGATCAGAGACGGAAAGAAAATAAGAGATGTGTATATTACAGGTCATGAGTGAAAGACTCGGATAAAGAAAAGATTGGGTGTACTGAGAAACGACCTCATGCAAAGCCTGGAAGAGATATTCCACCCATCAGCCAGAAGCCCAGATGCTAGTATGGCAGTGACAGTGGGCTTGGAACAGGCAAAAGAGGGAAGGAGGAGAAAAACAAGAAAAGACATCATCGTACCTGGGTGGTGAAAGGGAGTAGAAGGAACTAGGACATGGTGGGAGGGTGCTCCTGGGGACAACAGGAGCAGAAATACTGTCAGAGGAAGAAAAAAGCAGAGGTTGACCTCCTTCTGCTTCTGTGATTTGCAAGGGACAGGCCTTGTCCAGATCCTGATTTGCTTGAATTCCAGGTATCAGAAACAGAAATAATGAGAACATGTATTTCCCACAAATTCATCTCTACTATGAAAATCAGATTCTTTGGCAAGCTGAGGTGGGGCTATTGGTGAGGTGTCAGCCCCTGCAGTAACAACTTCTAAGTGTGGAGCAGCTATAGTGGGAAACAAGGGGCTCAGGGACAGAGGCTGTGTATTTTTCTGTCCCTAAAATGCTTATAATCATCAACCAGCATGAAAACAGTGCATCAACAAAGCAAAGCAAGGAGGAAGGTGATGAAAGGCCAACAGGATCTGTACTAGGAGGGCTGATGGTGAATGGGACAGGGGCAGACTAGGGTGACAGAAGTGGAGGAATCAAAGAAGGCTCCCTGTGGACATATTTTGAGTTTTGGAAGATGAGGTATGTGTGATGCACAGGCTGGAGAGGGATAGTGTTCCCAGTGGGGACCTCTGCTTAGGATGGCACTGAGGACAAAGCCCACCGGCCCTGAGCCATTACTTTGAACAATGTGGAGGGTTGTCTTGAATGGCACATGAAATGAGGTGAAAGAGTGCCATGAAAAGTACCTGCCTGGGGCGTCCACAACCTTTTGCTACCTCTGTTTTCTAATCTGCAAAATTAGGGGAGTAACCCTGCTTTTTAGTGATGTTGGGGTTTTAGAAAGACATGGTATATGTTAAGGGCCAAGTCCACTGCTATGACGTCCTATGAATGGTCACTTTCTGCATGCTCATTCAAATGAGCAGAAAATGGGCCCTTGGGGATCCTCTTACACACTTTCGGTGAGCATTAAAAGAGATGGTGAAGGCCCTTTCAGACATAATATAATGCCTCCGTCTCACCTCCCACCCCAACCCTGAGAGCCAGGCAGAGGGCTGTTCTGGATCTTGTGCGGCTCTAGTTTCTCTTCTTCCCATCATAGCTTGCAGCATAAAGAGGCCTGGAACTGAACATGAGGGGCAGACAAGCAGGCGTAGGGGTCCCAGGCCACTCGTCCACTCATTCTGATGACTCAGAATAAGCCACACAATCAGTCAGTCTCTCTCTCACGCGCGCGCTCGCTCTCTCTCTCTCTCTCTCTCTCTCTCCCCTCCCCTCCCCCCATGTGCATGTGTGTATTATGCACACCCAAGATGGGTTTTATGTGCATATGTGTGTTTCTGCTCATGTGTAAATGTGTGTCCTTCTGGAAAATGACAGACAGAAGAGGGGCAACATTAAAGTTAAAGATAATTGTTGATGATCGGTCTACTTGATGCCCTGAAAATGCCCAATTAGATCAGTGTGCGTGGTTGGCTGCTGAGCTGGAGGGCTGAGTGATGCTCCACTTCTATCAAGGTCCCCGTGGATGGCCAAGCGATGCTGCTGTGAACCTCTTCCTGACTCCCCTGATGAATTCCTGGTACTGGGGAGAGGGCATAGCCCCAACACACCCCATGGCTAGTAAACAGTAGTGGCCTCACGGTCTTATTTCTGGGCTCAGCACATGAAACCACTCACCATCGTGAATCACGAGGTGCCCTATTTCCTAACTCCCTCTTCTTCCTTCTTGCAGGTGAGTTGAAGGTGAGGTGAGTGTCGTGCTATCTATCAGGATGAGCCGGAGTCCAGAAGAGCCTGGGGAGGGCAGCTTCATCTAGTGGCAGCCGCGGGCAGTGCTGAGGGACCGGAGTTGAGAACCAGACCCAACATGGCTTGTTCAGTCTACACTGCCCCTGCCAACTGTATGAGGTTGGGCAGCTCACTCAGTCTCCCTGAACAGAGGACGCTCCACGATGAGATGTAACCGTCTCTGGTCTACTCCACTGCATCATCCTGGACAGAGCCACCATCATCCCCTGCCTGGGTTATTAAAAGATGAGGACATTATTGCTCACTGTGGATTCTCCATTGCCTCCTACAATCCTTGGCATATAGGAGGTGCTCAGTAACTACATCTAGAATAAATAAGGGAAAACTGGGTGACTGCCTGGGGCCTCAAATCTGCAAAAGCCTATGGGAATGAGGGACTGTCTAAGCCAGGGTTGTCTAGGGGGACCACGGTGAACCTCCTCCCACAGGAGGCAGCCTACATTCACAACTCCAGGGGTGACATTTGTGTAGAATACAGTGGGAGCTGTGCTTCTGAAGCTGCAGTATGGGGGCCCAGCCAGACCTCTCTGGAATGGAGAACTCTTAATCTTTTCATATGAGTGTGTTCTTGATTCATTTAAAGAACTGAGGTCTGTGTAAAGTATTCGATATATATATATGTGTACTTTTAGGGAAGGCATGATTGGAGGAATTTCATCTTTAGACACTAGAAAGTGGTACTATTAAAGATATTCTGAGAACCCATTCATGATAAAAACTCTCAGAAAAATAAGAATAAAGGGAAATTTCCTCAACTTAGTAAAGAGCTTATTTATTTATTTTTTGAAAAATCTATAGTTAGCATTTTACTTGACAAGAAAAGACCAAATGCTTTCCCCTGGAGATTTTCAAATTACATATTGGACAAAGAGCTAGTATTTGGAATATATAAAGAACTCTCAAAACTCAATAATAAAAAAATCCAATTAGAAAATGGACAAAAGACATAAAGAGACATTTCACTGAAGAGGATTGCAAATAAGCACATGAAAAGGTGTTCAACATCATTTGCTATTAGGAAAATGTAAATTAAAACATAATGAGATATCACCATATGCCCACCAGAATGAATAAAATAAAAAAGAGTGAGAACACCAAATGCTGGTGAGGATAAGAGAGCCTGAGTCACTAGTATAATGTTTCTGAGAACGTGAAATGGTATAGCCATGCTGGAAAGTTGGCAGTGTTTTAAAAAAATGAAACATGTAACCTAGTGATTGTACTCCTGACCATGTAGTCCAGAGAAATACAGACTTAAGTCGACACAAAAATCTGTGTATAAGGTTTATAGCCGCTTTATTCATAATAGCAAACACTGAAGAAAACTCATATGTCCTTAAATGAGTGAGTAACTAAACAAACGGTGATTCTTCCACATCATGGAATACTACTTGGCAATGAAGAAAACACACACAATCTGGATGAACTGCCAGATAATCATGTTGAGTGAAGAAAGCAATCCCCCAAAAGTTGCATGCATGGTTTCATTTATAGAACGTTCTTAAAATGACAGAGTTACAGAAATGGAGAAAAAATGAGTGGTTCCCAAGGGTTGTCAGACGGGTTGGGGACTGAGGGGAAATGGGTATAAAAGTAAAATGTGAAGGATCCTCGCGGGGATGGAAATGGTCTGTTTCTTGGAGTATCAATGTCAATATTCTGGCTTGATACTGTACTATAGCATCACAAGATGTCACCAATCGGAGGAAATGGGAAAAGGATACACGGGATCTTTCTGCATTATTTCTTACAACTGCATGTGAACCTATAAATATCTTGAAATAAAGTTTAATTAGAAAAATCAAGAAGAATGAAAAGTATAGATGTGATAAAACTTTATAGAACTACACAGACATAGACACACACACACACACACACACACACCAAAATGAGTGCATACAGAATTGGTGAGGTCTGAATATAGTCGATAATGCTTTGGTTATAGTTAAATATTTTGGTCTAGTTAAAAGCATTATGTAAATGTGGATTTCCTGGTTTTGATTACGTGGTATGTTACGCGAAATGTCAGGGGGAGCTCGTTGAATGCTACATATATGTTTCACCTCTGCACTAATTTTGCAGCTTCTTTTGAGTCTATAATTATTTCTGAAAAACTCTAAGTTTATTAAAAGTACTGAGAACAAAAAAAAAGTTTTTTGTAAGTACTGAGAGCAAAATAAAATGCTAACACTTAAAGTTCTGTTAAAGCAGTTACCACTCTTAAGGATGTGCATCCATAAGCAGTCCTGTTCGTAGTGCCAACTGTAGATTCAACCAATTAGGAGTCTGCACGGGAGCTGGGCTCACACTCATTCTCTGCAGCCTCAGACACCTTACAACTACTCATCTCAGATCACACATCAAGAGAGCCAGGGTTTGTATTTGCCTCCTCTGGAGCCCATGCTGACTCTTCTAGACCTATGGCAAGGGTAAGGCAGAACCCCCGTCTTAAAGGAGCACCCAGTCCACTTCGGGGGGGGGGGTAGGAGGGGAAGCAAGACACGTGCTCTAGTTGTAGCCATGTCCTTGCATGGAGCAGTTGACTCAGTTCCTAGTTGCAGATAGCTTCTCCATAGCAATGAGACATCAAAGGCATGAAAAGGATGTGACAAAAGAGATTGAAGTGGATAATATAGTCTCCCTGCCTCTGGACAAACTCCTTGTACTCTGAGGCTTACACATTATCTGGGTGTGGCATGGCAGGCATCCCAGGATAGTGAGTGAGTGAGTGAGTGAGTGAGTGAGTGAGTGTGTGTGTGTGTGTGTGTGTGTGTGTGTGTTTAGGGGAGTGCTGCTGTAGCAGAAGGGTCTCGTCTGCTTGCCCATCTGTGAGGTAGGGAGGCTACCAGAATTACCATTTCCTCAGGTCCTAATAGATCCCAGAAAGAATTGCAGAACAGGTTATTGGGGCTGCTCTCTCAGTTCTAGGACAGAAGAATCAGTTCCTAGTTGCAAATAGTTTCTTCATACCAATCAGACATCAAAGATTTTGAGATGTGCAGTAAACAGGGGCTACTACCAGCCTTTCTGAAAGCGTCCAGGTGGGCAGGAGCCTGATCCAAGACAGGAGAGCTCTAGTGCTGGGGATTCTGGCTGAATGACAGGAGACTTGAGTGCTCTCTTGCCCACCTCAAACTCTCATGCAGGAGGTATTGTCAGTAGCCCACATACATGGAGCAGTAGTCATGTGCCAGACATTTCTAAGCACTTTATGTACATGGTCTTGTTTAATCTTCGCAGCAACCCTATATGGTAGGTCCTATTATTACCTGTGACTTACAGTTAAGAAACCAAGTTGTAGAGAGGCCAGGCGCCTGGCCTAAGGTCACACATTAGTGGTAGAGCTGGGATCAGAACCTCCAGCTCCAGAGATCACCCTTTTAACCACATTAGAGTCTATCGTTCTGCTCTTTTCCTGACACATTCTGAAAAAGTCAGGGCCAGTCACTCCCTAAGCCCACTGCTGGTCCAGGTTGTCATACTAATCGGAGGAGGACCTTCTCCTCACCTCAGGAAAGCTGCCACATCAATGAGAGAGGAACACACGTTTACGTAGTAAACCTGCGTGCACCTGCTCTACAAACTTTCCAATGCATGTCAATAGCAATACTAAGTACTGACTGGAAATACAGGTCTAAGTCACCAGAAACCTGAGGGACCAACAGCCAGGGGCTGAGACATACCTGGAAGACCCAGCCTGATAAAGTTGAAAGGGAATGAAGGTTGGCATCGAGAGACTAAGAGTCAAATTCCAATCCCGCCACTCCCTGGCAATATGACCTTGGCAGGGATTTGCCCTCCTTGCACTTTGACTGCATTTTCTGAGAAAGGGAAGGACGTCTCTGTCTGACTCTCAAGGGTGCTATGAGGATAAGGCAAAAGATGATAAAAGGTTTAGACCTTAAGCTTTAGTCAAATGAATGTAACCATTGCTGTTATTGCCATGGTAGAGGAAGGGGGAGTTCAGGTGGTGGAAGAGAGTTTGCTGGCCTTCCACCTGCTCTGCCATCATTGGCAAAGGGGCTGCCTGTAGCGCCTTGCTCCAATGCCACCTAATCAGTTAGACTTCCCGGTCCATGGTCCTTATCATAGCATCACCCACCTTCCTCCTTCATAGCACTTACCGTCATTGGATTCATGGGTTCTTTGAGCTATTAGGAGTCCAGCATACATTATTTCCTGGAGTCAGAAGAACCCTTACTCCATGTAATCATAAAAATGCTCAGCTGGTGCAGCCTTCTGGATGAGTATTTTGACCCCAGCCTCATGGAACAGAAGCTGAATCAATTACACCTTGGTTGCCTGCCTCTAGGGCTGCCAACATTCTCCCTGTCTCAGGTATTTAGCATTGCTCTTTTATTTGCTTCTAGAATTCAAGTTTCCCAGAAGTTTAAGGAGGCCATGGATCGCTTTGGCCACCTTCCCAATCTTTCATTAGGAGGAATATACTTAATTTCAGAATAGGTGATATAATAAGAACATGAATTTGGAACCATCTAGAGCTAAGGTCAAGGCTCACCTCTACCACCTACCTGTAAACATTATTATTATTATTATTATTATTATTATTATTATTAACAAAAATAATATCTATGAATTGTAGAACTCCTGATACATGCAGGCATTGTACAGGACAATTTGTGTGCATAATTTCATTTGTTCCTTAAAAATTTCATTTGTTCCAGAAAGGCAAACATTAAGCCCCTTTTTATAGATAAGGATGTTGAAGTTTAGCAAGTGAACGAATTGGAATTGGATCTCAGGTCCACTAAAATCCATATATGCTGTTCTTTCTACTCTGGTTAACAGTCTCTTTGAGCCTCTTTCTTCACATCTACAAAACGGACCCATTGATATCTGTCTTATAGAGTTGTTATAAGGCTGGGATAAAGCACTGTCTGGGAGGGATAGGGTACTTAGTAGGGGATTGATTCACGCAGTCCCCTTCCCTCCTCCACATGCCCAAAGGCTCATCGGGAGCACAGGAGAACCCCCAGTTTATAGCTTACCTGTCAGGAATATGGGAGGTCTGGACTTGTGATTGGCATCTGAAGGAGGAACAGCCTTGTGGGGGTGAACCCTTAACCTGTGGGGTCTGACACGAACTCCAGGATGATAGTGTCAGAATAATTAAACTGAATTGTATGACACAAGTTGGTGTTAGAGAATTGGTCAGTGTAGGAAAAAAGACATTCGGTGTCAGAAGTGTTGTGTAGAGAGGAAGCCACAGTTTCCTTTTAGGGAATATTCCCCCTGGTGGCATGTGTGCTCTCAGAATGCTGTGTGAAGAGGTGATGAATGGGCTGCCCAATATGGCCCCAGATTTTCCCAGCACCACTGATAATGTGCTCTGACATGGCAGGTCCTAGATCATCTTCTTATGAACCATGATCACAGATATCCCTGCTGTTCTACAAGAGAAATTGGACAGAACACCTCATCTAGGCCTGCTTTGCTTGGAGGTACAATGCACAGACTGGCTAGGCTGTGGGTCCAAACATCTTCCCCCTGGCTGGAAAGCAAAGTCCTCACTGCCTTTCTCCCCAAGCCTGATGCCAATATGACAATGGGTCTGTTACTTGTGAGCAGTGGCCATGAAGAGGCTGGGACTCGCAACCCGGTGCTGGCTCCTCAAATCTCAGGAGAAATCAGAGCGACAGAAGGGATGAAATTCATCAAGGTACAAGATAAGAGTATTTGGGGTCCCGAGCCAGCCTCTTCTTCCCAGTTCTGTCTTATGACGGGAATGAGTAATCACCCAATTACAAAGCAACCTAAAGGAGGCAAAAGCACTTAACTAAATGAGGCGCTTGGGGAGTGGAAGGAGGAGGGAGCAGCCTGCAAAGATTTTGGCAGAAGGTTCTGGGCCAGCTCCCCAGAAAGCTCATATTAAACAAGCAACATGGTTTTTAGAGCTCCTATGTTGGTGGCCTCAGATACCTTTGGCAGTTTGTAGAAAATGTCTGCTGCATAATTGTCATCTCCAGGATGTTCAGAGAAGCGGATGCTGAATTAAACTTAGTTGGAACCCAATGGCGATCCAATAAAGGCACAATCAGAACGTGAGGCGGTGCACTGCAGCTAATCAGAGCTTGGGAAAGTATGGGGTTTGGCTGTCTCCTTCTAACAACTCTTTGGGGATATAATTAGCTCATGCCACTTGGGAGACCTGCCCTATGCGTATTACAGCGAGCTAGCACAGGGAAGCGAGGTAACAACAACTGTGACGATGAGGCCCAGAGCCGAAGCCTGCACAGCCCTCACTGGCTCCTGCTTGACCCACTCACAAATGCTGCTCGATGCCTGGGCTTCCATCTAGGCTCAGCTCCTGTGCTATTCTTTTGAATAGTGATGTGAACCCAGCACACTGAGAGGCCACACAACAGGGTCTGTTCTTAAAACAAAGAGAGACAGCTCCACACTTGTCAAAATCCAAACGATCTTAAGTAAAATAAAGGACAGAAGCCCTGTAGCCCTGTATGTGGCAAGTGTCTGCAATCCTCCTCATGAAGTGCTGGGGTATGGTTATAGGACCTTATTAGATATGGATTCTCCTTTAACTTTCCTTTTTTTTTTTTTTTTTTTTTGGCTACTCTAGGGAAGGCAGTTAGTTGCACTCTGGATTGGTAGAGCAGGCATGGCATGATAGCAGAGGTCCCAGTGGGCCACTTAGCTGTTACATGTGCATCATATCTTTAACCTTCTGTAGCTCCCTGGGGCATTTCATTATAATCATGTTGCTCTGCCTGACATTTGAGACCCCCAGTCACCACCCCTTGGACATCGCCCTCCTGCTACAGCTGTGGGTTGAACTTTGCAGGGTCCCTTCAAGCCAACAGGCCTCCCCACGATGTACAAAGCCTGACTCATCTCAAACTGTGCCTCTGGCTTCTTAACTTCGAATGCAGCTTTCATCTTAACACTTCGCCAGGCTGCCCTTTACTACCTGGTCTCCTCGAGATTTTCCAGCTGGACCCTCTGCTACTTATACTCTGGCCCTGTCTGACTTAACTAACTCCATGAGACATTCCAAGTTACAATCCCACCCATTCCCTTTACACATGCTGTTCTCTGACACAACCCACCTTACTTTCCTTTAACCTCTCACTCAGGTGTTGCTAAACCTTATGTAGCGCCAGCCTCCAAGAGCAAGTGCCCTGTGCTAACTTGAGCTCATGTCTAGCAAGCTGCTGCCCTGACTATAGGAACTAGAAGCTCAGAAAATAGTTCATGCACTTCCAAGCATTAATTTCTCCAAAAGCCAGACTCTGTAAGATGCTCTTCTAGCATAGTGGAAAGAGTTAAAAGATCTGGACCCAAGCTTGATTGCTTCCCTCAGGGCTGTCCCACTGCCCAACACCAATTTTATGGAATAAATATGGACAGAGCACACTGAAGTTGTGTGATCGAATAGATCCACCTTCCCCTGCAAGCTAAGTAGTATGGCCTTGGGCAAGACAGAAAATGACTCTGGGCCTCACTTTTCCTATTTGGTTCCTAGCCGAGCATCCTTCCTCTAAGACCTCAGGCTTAGGTGAAGAGCTCTTTAGAGAGCAGTTGTTATCTGAGTTTTGCTTTATTTATACCCGCCAATCATGAAAAAGCAGGACCTGATCTGAGGATTAGAAAATTAATACCTATTTGCAGCCCCGTCATGCTGTATGATTGATTTTCCCTGTGGCAACAAGACCTGGAGTTGTTCTGCATGAAATTCAGGCCTCTTCATTTCTGTCCCATCACACTTGTGGGAACTGAGAAGAGGGCTCTGGTGGAAAGTCGACTGCCAGGCAGAAATAAAACTACTGCAGAACTTACCTTGTATCTGTGCCTTCCCTAAGACCCACAGGACCCTGCAAGAATTAGACTTCACTGCCCTCTTCCCTCCCACACAACTCAGGCCTTACTTGCCATCTTGGAAGCTCTCTACTACCCCTGCATTCCTTCTCCCTCCAAGGCTCTTGGCAGAAAAGAATGAGATCATCCTTGCTCAGTAACACTTCCTACTATGTATGAGATCCAGAACAAGAATCTTTTCTGAGTGTGTTACCATTTAATCCTCACCAGAAAACTTAGCAAGGTGGATATTATTATTATATTCCTATTTTAAAGGTGAGGAAAAGAAGGTTGAAAGAAGCTAAGCAACCTGCTCCAAGCCACATAGCAAAGAGGCACCAAAGGCTCAGTCTTCTCATCTGCAAAACAGAGATGATAGCAGTTCCTACCTCATGGGAGTGCTGAGGCAAGTAAATGAAAGGATTAACTAAGAATTCAGATTGGGGCCTGACAAAGAATAAGAATTACTCAAGTGCTTCCTATTTTAGTGCTATTGCTTCCCCCCCCCTTCTTTTCTCTTTTCCTTCCTCTTTTATTCTCTCCTTCTCTCTTTTCTTCCTTCATCCTTTCTATTTCTTCCTACTTTCCTTTCTACTCTCTTCCTAGAATTTCAGGGTACTTCCAAGAATATTTAAGATACAATAAGAAGCCTTTAAGTGACTTGGCCAAGGTCACATACCAACAAGTAGGTCATAAAAAATAACATAGATGGGAAGTTAAAAAAATGTTCCAGATTTTTCAAAAGGGTTAATATTTGTCCTGGGCTAGTACAAGTGGTGAAGACCTGCCAATACAACCTCTTTGCTGACTCCTCTTAGATGACTTCATTGAACAGGTCTACACACACACATGGATGCACACACCCACACACAGCTGGGGACGCTAGTAGGAAACAAAGACAGCGGTCATGAATGTTCACTATCTCACTCAATCTTCGTAATAATCCTAAGAGGTAAATACATTTCCTCCACTTTGCAAATGAGGAAATTCAGCTTTTGAGTACTTAAGCCAGCTTTCCAGGTTCACACAGCAGATAATTGAGATCCCAGATTCAAACTTTGGCCTGTCTGATTCCAAAATCCTTGCATTCTGGCCTACACAATGCTGCCTTCCTCCCAAGAACACATGTATTTCTCAAAGTAAATATCGGTTTCTCAGTATGAGCTTTGTAAATAACTTCCAGTGAATCCTAAGATATTTTACCCAGAGTAAAGAAGTGAGTTTGGCTCATTGAATGTAACTGAGCCTAATGACATATTTTCTTCTTTCCTTCCTTCAGTCTTTGCAGGATGTGTGTCCATGTTAAAAGGTGCTCGCAGAAGCTTCTTTTTAGATCAGTGTAAGGTGGCATGAATTAAATACAGGTTATAAAACAATTTATATTTCACTTTGAAAGTCTTCTCCGTGCCTGGAGGTTCTGGACAGAGCTGAGTTGAGCAGAACCATGTGGTAAGGGAATGAATGTATAATTTAACGCTGCAGTGGGGGCATGGGGACACGGACCATAACTTCAACATGAGGGAAAAACTTGCCAGCAGACAGAGTGTTTGAGCTCTTATCGGGAGCTGTGACTGCTGTCAATGCATCCTAGGCCCTTCCCCCCACATTTCACTGCCTTCTGTCATTATTAATCTCTCTTATCTCTGGGATATTCTCAACTGAGTCTCAGTGGGCTCTTCAGAGTCCCTGGGGCCCCACCTACCACCAGCTGCCCAAACCTCTCTTCCTCACTCAGGGATGAAATGAACAATCTGTTCTTATCATTATTGTTCTAAACCTCGACCTCTCAGCCTCTTTTCATCCCAGGGTATTGTCTCAGCGCCTCCTTTGAAACGTGTGCTAGCAGGGTACATCTCATGCCACTGTGCCCCTCACCTTCTGTGCTCTGGCCACACCAGCCTCTATGCAGTTCCCTTCGTGGATTCTACTTCCTCAGACCTCTGGGCCTTTGCAAATGCTCCTCCTTGACACTTCATTTGGGAAACTAGTTTTTTCCTTTGGAGCTCATCTCAACTGGCGTACTCCAGGAAGAAGTCCCTGATCACCTAGAGAGAGTCAAAGCCTCCTATTTTATGCTCTCTCTCAGCAGCCTGGATTTTTCTCCATTGCATGCATCACGATTGATACTTAAATATTCACTGTGTGATTCTTTGGCTCATATGGATGTGCCCTACCCAGCAGATGGGTAGTTTCCAAAATAGGGTAGACAAGGTGATCCAGTGAGTGCTGAGAAAATAAAATTAGAACTCCTGCTGATCTTTATTTTTACCTAAAAATATGATCTGAGCCTTACTCATATTTCATATGCATATTGACACTTGTACATGATTCAGCCCTGTGTCAGGCAGCCACATGTCATGAAAATCTATGAGCCCCCAGGGAAGAGTGGGAAAAGTCCAAGCTGTGGACAGTGAACATGCTGAGTGAGCCCCCCTTCACTTGCGGATATGTTGTGATGGGTTGTTTGTGTGTCCAGCTAAGAGAACTTTTACAATGTATTATTGAGTTATTTAACTAAACCAACCCTTGAAAAAGAAACAAGCAGCTTCAGACATTTCTGGGAGGAAACCATGGGGTGAAGGTGATGCTAATGATGTGCATGCAATCGTCCTCCCACTGCAAGTTCATGGTCAGCCTAATTTCTTAGCTAAAAACAACCTGATCTAATCAGATCTGAAAAGACAAGTCAGCACATAAGATTTTAATTGCCAAAATGACTATTTGAGATCTGTAAGGGCATCCAGAATCACTCATGATGTTTTGCTAATAAAACTGTTAAATTAAGTGTGTTTATTTCATATACTCCTCATTATTTTAACGTTTCTATTTGTGTGTGTGTGTGTGTGTGTGTGTGTGTGTGTGTGTGTGTGTGTGTGTGTTATTATTTTCAAAAACTATTGAAACAGTGGTGTCCTAGTTTGGGCTGTTATTTCAAAAAAACATAGACTAGACAGTATTCAGTGTCCTGGGAGGGCCTGCTTCCGGGTTCCCAGATGGCCGCCTTTAGTCCATGTTCTGATATGGTCAAGAAAAAAACCATCTGTGTCCTGTCTTTTTATAAGAACATTAATCCCATCATGAGGGCTCCACCTTTGTGACCTAATCACCTCTCCAAGGTCCCATCTCCTAATACTATCACACTGGGGACAGGGACATCAACATAGGAGTTTTGAAAGGACACAAACATTCAGTCCATAACAGTGGCTGATGTATATAATGTATACTCTATATTATACATAAACTAAATACATATACATGTATCGGGGAGGTATGCTCAAAATCATGTGCTGATAGGGGTGTCTGATTCAAAATCTGTAGATGATGGCACTATGCTGAACAGCCACAGAAAACAAAGACCATGACTCTTTACTTATCACCTGGCACAGAGTAAGTGCCCAGCTGGACATAAGTGGCATGCACATGTTGGATGAACGAGTGACAGGCTGGCATTGTCCAAGTGCTTAGGGGTCAAGGTTTAGGTTCTTCAGAGCTGGCATTTCTATACGATGCTATAGGAGATACCGAGACCAGATGGTGAACAAATGAACAACCTGTTAAGGACAACCAAGGTTCAAATGCAAAGTCAACAGCCCCCAACCCTCTTGACCCAGGCACTGCAGTTAAGAGACCAGCTTTTGTTGCTTAAATATGCTCTCAGAATCTCTCTTCACCTTCCACCTGAAACAGCTTATCCAAGTATATTTTCCAGACGAGTTCACTGGTCACTCCCCAGGAGGAATTCTGGTGAATAAATTTTTCTCTATCTAATTACACAATGAATGGAGAAGATAGAATTAAATAGTCAAAATTTCAAAGGGAACTGAGGGTAGAAGGCATCTTCCTGTGGCTTTGAATTCAGACAGACTGCACAACAAATCCAGGCTCTTCCCAAGTGACCTGTGTGAGTTATTTAACATTTCTGAACTTCAGCTTCCTTGCATGGACATACAGAAAATGTGTAACTTGCCAGGTTGTTATGACAACCAAAGGGAAAATATTGTATGATTTTCTCAGGCAGTGATTGGTGCAACACGTGTAATCTCTTCCATCCCCCTACTCATGTCATCAGGCTCTGTCCACCTCTAAAGACACCCATGACCTGCAGGACATCCTGATATTAATTTCTCACATATTGGTGGCTGCGGGATCCTCCTGTGACTCACATCAGCTCCACCCACCAACCCGTGCCCAGCCCAATAGGTCTGTCCAGCAATACCATCTCTGCTGGCTCCCTCAGCTCAAGGAGTAGCGAACTTCCATCACGACAAACCCGTCCGGCACAAGCCGCACCCCTGCATGAGGCCTTCCTGACTATACCTCTTTGCAATGACCTCACTTCCTCCTTTAGAATCAGACATCTGAATCCACGATCAAGCCCCTCCTAGCCACCTCTAGCCCCATCCACCTACCTCACTCCATTCTAGCCATACTGAACCACTGGCAGTTTCCACAGCACATTACACACTTTCATGCATGGTGGGTTTCGTATTTGCTCTTCCTTCTGCCTGAAACATCCTTTCTACTCCATTTTTACCAAAACCCAATGACCTTCATTCACTTAACTGACTTCTATGTCTCTTTCTAAAGACCATTTGAGCCAAATCTCCAGTCTGGGCTAGAAGAACCCTCTTCCCTGTGCATTCAGGCAACTGTTTATTTCTGGACTCTCCTCAGCTGTACTGAGTGCCCGGCCTTCTTTCCTGTCTCATGTACCCAACATGGCAATAAATATCTAGTGCACGTTTCAAAAATGACAGACTATCTTGTCATTTTCTCTTTTATCCCTATGTAATCAAATTATAAATCAGTTTGACTATAAGCTCCTGGAGAACAGATGTTTGTCTTTACCAGTGGGACTAACAAAATAAGCACTCAGTAACTACTTCTTGTTTATTGGCTGATTGAAGATTGAGTTCCCAAACAACCAATACAATGGCTGGCAGAAAAGAAAAAGTGAGAGACAAAATTAAGAATTGGGTGCATTATGGGGATTCTGACTGTGTGGGTGACAGAGGGTGTCACTGGGTTAGGGGTAATGGTGGAGCAGCCAAAGCTCCGATATTCTGGATCTGGGACTCTGCACCATAGGCAACTACTATGAGAACCAAGAGGCCCAAAGGCCCCAAAAGGTGACTCATTCTCATAATCCTCTGCCTCTTTCTGCCTTTTCAGGCCAAACTGACCACCCCATTTCTAGAACTAATGAAGGAATCATATGGAAAGCTGAAGGCAACTGGGCAGTATCTTCTGGGTCATGAGGGCTGGTCAGAGAATTCTTTGTCTGACTCAGTCCATCTTTTCCACCCTACCTCATCCTCCCTTAGCTGTAGACCACCTCTACACACACACCTGGGACTGGGGCATGAAGTAGGTCCATGAAGAAGGAGCAAGGTGTCCCAGTCTCCATTGCGGCCTTGAATGGACAGCTCTTCCCAGCATGGTTCAAGGAGGTTCTAAAAGGTCCCCTGCTCCAGAATAGTTTCCCTGCTGGTCTGCTGTGTGTAGAGCTACCAGGTAAAATACTGGATGCCTAGTTAAATTTGAATTTCATGTAAACAAGAATATATTTTAGTATAAGTATATCCCACACAATATTTGAGGTACACATACTAAACAATTATTTGTAGGTATCTGAGATTCAGATTTAACTGATTATCCTGTTTTTAAATTTATTTTTATTTTTTATTTTTATTATTTGCTAAATCTGGCAACTCTGGTTGTGGCTTAAACAGGTTGGTGAAATCAGCATAAAGCAGGTGAGATGGCATGTCTATGGGACATGTATGAGATAATGGCAACTCCTAAATCTCAGCCCCAAACCACCAAACTGAACACAAAGCAATGTGCTTGCATGCACACTGGCTTTTTGGGAATTCTACTGTGCCCTGACCAGACAGATATTCAGATGAAGGTGTGGTTGGTGTGGGTTTTAGAGACTGCATTGTTAGGTGCTTCTAACAGTATAGGAGGGGAAATGAGGAGAGAAAGAGAGAGCTAGCTCCTTGGTTATAGTTAAGTGAGCAAGAATATCCTCCTAATGGAAATGGATCAAAAACAAGGTTGTATCAATCTCATATAAACGTTTTCTTCTTTCTGCCCTTTCTTCCTTTCTTTCTTTCACTAATTATCTTTCCTTCTTTCCTCTTTCTTATTCATTTATTCATTCACAAGATAACGCTGTTAAACTTGGCCATGTGGCAGAGTAGTTAAGGGTATGAGTTTTGGAACCAGACTGCTTAGATTTTAACTGTGGTTTTATCACTTATTCCTGTGTCACTTAACCTTTCTGAAAAATCTATATTAGTTCTCTAGTGCTGCTGTAACAAATTACCATAAGCTTAGTGGCTTAAAAACAATACAAATTTATTCTCTTCTAGTTCTGTAGCTGAGAAGTACCCATGGGTCTCACTGGGCTAAAATCCAGGTGTCAGAAGGGCTGCCTTCCTTCCTGGAGACTCGAAGGGAGAAACCATTTCCTCCTTGCTTGTTCCCACTCTCAGAGGCTGCCTCCATTCCTTGAATCCCTTCTTCCATTTCCAAAGTCAGCAACAGTGGCAGATTCTTCTCTTGCTGCCATCTCTCTGATTCCCTGTAGCTGGTAACAGTTCTCCAATTTTAAGGACTTGTGATTGGACCCACCTACGCAAGCAGGGATAATCTCCCTACCTCAAGCCCCTTAACCTCAATCAGATAACTAAATCTTTTGCCATATAAGATAACATATTCACAGATTCCAGGCGTTGGGGAATTGACAACACTGGGGGGAAATTATTCTGCCAACCACAGCCTCCATTTCTTTGCCCATTAAATGGAGATAATAACAGCACCTACCTCGTAGGGTGGTTTTAAGGATTCGATGGGTTCATACACATAAAGTGTTTGGACAACAGTCTGGTATACAGTAAGTGCCCATTATGATCGTCTTTGCTGAGCCAGGACCGTGCTCAGTGGAGATGTGGATGCAAAGATAAATTCCTCACACTCTTCAGGACACCAGTAGAAGGCTTCTTGGCAGCACTGAGTTTCCCTTCCTCGAATCTATGCTCACCAGATGAGACAGCACCAGAAGGAGGCAACTCATGCAAGTGGACCTAGCATCCTCAGCAATAAAGATAAACTTCAATATCAGAATCTGGGTTTTTGGATCCATCTCTTCTGGATTTGGTTTGTGAAAGTCCATCCCCCAAGGGGTCACTCTTGAATACACGGCCAAATTTTGCATCTGCAAACTTGGAAAATATGATGCCTGTACCAAAGTTCAGCCACCGCAGCAATCTCCCCAGGTCCTCATGTCACTTAATTAGAATAAAGTAACATTTCTCTATAATTTGTAAAGATGCTACTTGACAGGGATAACACAGTACCTGCTTGTGTTCACCACGTCAGTAAACCCCAAAATTACGTACTCCTGAGTGTGCTTATATGTATATGAGCTAAGTGTGTGTGCATATTTAGATAGATAGATAGATAGATAGATAGATAGATAGATATGCATCACAACCATTTTTATAACCTATTTAGCATCTCCCAGGTTTCTCTGTCTACACTGCTGACTGACCAGCTTTTGTCAAACTCCCTACACTCAGTTCAGAAAAGAACATATACTAACATGGATGCTTATGGCTTTAAAAGATGTTTAGCTGGAACAGTGGGGAGATTACAGTAACAAAGGCTTATGTGATAGAATAAATTGGTGAGATTTTAATTTATGCTTAATCCTTGCTATAAACCATTTCTTCCCTTTTTTTTGTGACTATTTTGTCAAGCATCCACAAGACAAAAACAGCAACAAAACAAAACAAAACAAACAGAAACAGACACGTAAGAAAGCTTAAAGAGAAGATGGAGGCAGCCTGTCTGAGACAATGGGGACAGACTCAGAGGGCAGGAAGAAAAGTCAGTGGGCTATCACACAGGGAACATCCCCAAATGACAGTAAGAAGTTGGGGCTGGTCAGTTCCATGAGAAATGGGGACTCATGCAATGCTATGAAGAGCACAAAAGAAGACTCATTAAGAGGCACCAGGATGCCCCTTCCTGGCACAGACCACAGAGCCCAGACTTGTCCACAGCAGAGATGGGCAGCATTGGGCAGTGGGCAAATCATCCATGATGGTGTGAAGTGCAGACCAAGAGCCTTCCACGAACGCTCTGCACTGCCTAGGAGACCTCCCAGCGAGTTTGAATGGCCCTCCCACTCGCAGCCATGCTGCTTGGTGCTCCATACCCTGCCACCTCCTTCAGTCGAGCAATGAACAACTGCAACTACGTGTGGACCGGTGTCCCAGCCACTTGACTTGCTCCCTCTAACTCACCAACCCATCTCCCCGAAACTTGAACTGAAGCACACCTCTCACCCTCTTAAAACCCTCCCCGTGTGTTCACCCATCACATACGGCGGTGTTTCTCACACTGCGCAGATAGGTTCCAGGGGTGTGTGATAGGAACCCCTCCACCCAGATGAACAAGGAGCATCTTCCTAGGTCCCATCATTTTTATTTTTATATTGTAATATAATTAGAATAGAACACACACTTCAATAGGTTTTAAAGATGAAATATGAGACCTCTTTGAAATGCCAATCCCGTAAAAAACTTCTTTGGGCTTTGCCCTTAGACCCCTTACATTCATTCTCCCTTCATTTCTGCTTTTAAGACATAGAAAGGTTTAAGAATCTATGAGATAAAACTCCAAATTCTGTGGCAGTATCTTCTCTCTTGTCTATACCTACAGCTCCTTCATCAGTTACTCTGTGGACATACCCTGTTCTTTAGAATAAAAACTCTCACACTTCCTATTCCAAATGCACCTCACATTCACTCATATCCCGAGACTTCGCTGACCCCCTTTCCTAGTCTCACATGGCACACTGTGCTAACGGCCCCTCTTCACACACACACACACACACACACACACACACACACACACACACACACACACAGAGCGTAGCATTTATCACCCTGTGGGTAAAATCAGAGAATACTTACTTACTGAGTGGGTACTGTGTGCCAAGGTCAGCTCTGAGCCCTTCATTTGTATTAACTCTTCACCACCCATGACCGTGCTCCATTGGGTAGTGAGATGTCCAACGATAGAAACTGAAGAAATTGGAGTGATAAAAACAGTTCTCTCTGGCTGAGAGCCAGAATGAGATGGAGTGTGGGGAAGATGAGGATGAAAGATGGAGAGAGAGATTATTTTGATATGCTACTTAAGCAACATTTGTCACAGAAACCTAAGGATCCAGGTTTCTCGGATGATGAGAACATCTGCTGGGAGCAGCCAAGCTCTTGGGAAGGCTGTAATTAATAAGTACATTTCTATAAATAAAACCATGCTGTGAGGGGGTGGGGGAGAGTCCAGATAACACTTTAGTTCCTCCCATGACCTGGTCTGGGTCCTGAGCCGTGAGACATACCACTTTGTGCTTATTTTTTTATTTTTTATTTTTTTTAGGAACCTGATAAATAGAACCACCTTCCTTGTTTATTCTCGTCATTTAAAGCTAATGAAAGAGAAGTTAGTTGTCAGACCTTGAACCTTCTTTATTGACTAATTCCAATCTCTTTCTGTGATCATTACTTGTGTTGTTTCCCTTTAAATCAATTGAAATTGTACTCTTGTTGCAAATTGGAACCACTTTAGTTCACCTTTTTTTCCTCTGTTCATTTGGGGGTTTGAAAAGCCAAGAAAAAATTTTCCCAGCATGAAAAGAAGGATCTGGGACTTGTTGCTGCACAAATGAAAAATAAACCTCCTGGTTCTTAACCCTTGGTAGTCATTTTTCAAATGCCTTTTCCCCAAAGGGTAGTTGTGCACACTCCATTAATGCAGGCTGCCACTGGGACAATTATGGACAGGCAGCTTTTCTCATCTGAGCAACTTCTTGAATTAAAAAGCAACTGTGTAGGAAGGAAAGGTGTGTGTCATAGGCCTTGTAAAAGAGGCTTTTTCCACTCTACCCCTCACACACACACCGTGCCCACCTTTTCCACCAAGTCTAAGAGCCAAATTAAAAGCTAGATTTCATTGGAAATGCAGTTAGCATTAATGTAATGGCTAGGTGGAGAGCCAGAGGAAAGAAAGAGCAATCAGAGGGATCGTGTTATAAATTATATAAATGTCTAGCTGATGTGCTGTATACTTGAATGTAATAATAAAACAAAATAAATAAAAATAAAAACTAGATTTCACTTCTTTTGGGTGCTGAGCTGTTATTTTATTTTCGGCCCTCAATTATTTAAAAAAAAAATTCTTTACTGAATTCATTAGTTAAACATTTTCTGGGATGCTGTGCAAGGTTTGGGTCAAAACTCAGAGCTTTCAACATGGGTTCTCAGCCTACTAGACACAGTTAGAGCTCACTGACTTGGGGTATGGTGGAGTTGATCCTAATTTTTTCATGTCTTAGTGATTTCCCCAGTTTTTAAGCGTCCCAAGAGACAGCATTTACTTTCCATCTCACCTATGCCAGTATTATCTTCCTAGAGACTTCTGCAACCTTTAACAAAAATTGTCAAGTTTTCCATACAGGGTCTGAGAAATACAACTGGCAACATTTAGTATGATTAGGAGGAGTCTTTAGTCTAGTATTGAGATGACACTTCTGTAGAAACTACTGGGATATACAGTAGTCTCCAGGGGTAAGTTATTTAAGCACTCTGAATCTCAGTTTCTTTACCAATAAAATGGAAATGGCAGTGGTGTCATTATCACAGGCTTGTGAGAGGAATCAATAAAATAAAGCTTGCATAATGCCTAGCATATAGTGAGCACTCTGTAAATGTGAGCTGATAGCAGTAACAATGATCATGATGTAAAGTTTGTCATGGGAGACACACAAAAAAGAAGCCACTTGATTTGAGAGAAATTGGGGACTCCCTCTCAGAGGAGGCAGCATTTAAACAAAGTCCTATAGTGTTTGAAAGGCTTGAATTCAGGTGCAGAGTGGGGTCAAGGTTGGCAGGAAGAAGAGAATTTCAGGATGATAGAGGATGTGACAAAGGACAAAGATGTGAAAGGCCTTGGGGAAGAGTGAGCAAATCATTCATTTCAACTGAAGAGAAAGGAGATGAGACAGATAGAGGAGGTGGGGTCTACTTCCAAAAATGGAAAGGGCTCGGACTTTTTCTTTGTGGGTAACAGGGCACTATAGGAGGCACAAAGTATATTCCTCTTGAAGTTCATGCTGTCTTATCTAACAGGCTGCCTTCCAGAGCACTAATGTCCACATAAAAGTCACATAACATCAGAGATGAAAGACATCTAAGGATCACTTGATTCAATCCTTTTTTTTAAAGATGGGGAAACTGAGGCTTAAAGAAAATAAGCAATATTCAAGCAAAGGCTCTAGGACCATAGGCCACTGAGGAGGTGGAGAAGGTCCCTACACTGGGAATGGTGCCCTGTGCCCCTTTCATTTTGAGCTTCTACAATCCTGACCCAGTCCCCTGCACCCATAGCAATAGCAAGTCCTCCTCAGGAAGGAGTAGGGTCCTGGTGGGCCTCATCTTCAGGGGATTAAATACCCTATGCCTTTTTCAATATCCAACTAAGTGGTTCCCTGAATCTAGTTTATTATCGGAATCACTGGGAAGCTATGTAAAGACGCAGACAAGCCAGCCCCATCCTTGGAGATGGGGATTCTGTGCATCAGGGCTGAGGCCTGCACATCTGTGATTTCAACAAGCTATTTATTTCAAAGGCTCAGCATTCCAAGAAGGTGCCCTTCATGTCTCCCACCAGTGGAGAACCCCCTCATCTCTCCTCATAGCAGTTACTTTGCAAAGTTTTCTCTATCTGGGAGACCATATCTGAGTCACCTTTGAAACTCATCCCCCACCCTCCTAGCACCTAGGGTAGTATTTTTTACATAAACAGGTACTAGATAGATAAATGTTTTGTGAATTGAAATGATTGAATTAATTAATTAATGATTGAACAAATTAATTAATAATGGCAACAGAGTTAGTTACTAGTTTGAATACTTGCCATGTGTCAGAAATTGCTAAATAGATGTTATGGCATTTAAACCTTGTATCCCTAGGAGGCAAATACTTTCTCTTCATTTGGATAGATATGAAAACTAAGGCTCAGAGAGATGAAGTGACGTGTTCAAGTTCAAGCAGCCTGTAAGTTGACAAATAAATGTTTAAGGAAACTGTGAATGGATCTATGATGCCACCTGTCCCGGGCAGTCCATGGGACTGGTGCCTTTGCTCGCGGGCCTGAAAACAAACCAACGTTGCTCTCTTCTGCCCTCTACTGGCCCATGCTGGGCAGCGGAAAGAGCACAGAAGCAAGCCCGGCTTCCTTAAAACCAAGGCCTGAGCCCTACTTCCATCCTGATCCCCTTTTCCTCTGGTGGGTCATCGTCCTTCTACCTGAGATTTTCCTCTTGCCCAGAATGTCTCTCCGTTGGCCAGCTTTGGGCACTGGCTCAGGGTGGGCTGCAGTGAGCTCTGGGAACGTGAGAGGTGCCAGGATGATCTGGCACCTGGAATTCCCAAGGGGTGTGCCTGCCCTTAAGCTCAGTGGGGTCCCTAAAAACAGCTCCACCTGAGTTTGTCCTAAAGAAGCATGAGCTCAGAGTTCGGAGGTCCCTTAATCCTGAGGTCCTGAGAAATTAGGTCACTTGTTCAGAGTCTCCCAGGTAGAAGGAAGACGAGCTGGCCAGCCCCTGAGCTCTGTGCTTTTCGTCTACATCCTAGCTGGCTCTGGGTTTAATGTGTTCATGTTTCAGGAAGAATGTATGTTCAAGGGTTAGACCTATATTACCTCTGTTGAATAGTATCTTTGCAGTGAGCCTTTTCAGAAATATCTTGAACAAGGCAGTACAGAAACATGTATTTTAGTTACATATGAGCTTGGATTATCTCCCACATATAGGAAGAACAGGAAATATTCATGCAGAGACTTCAGGTCTCTCACTAGCCAGTATTCCTGACCCGGTAATCTTCCCTGGTCCTTTTATTTCCCAACAAATGATTAATCCAAACATGCAAATCCATTTTCAAAAGTAAAGAAAGGGAAGAAACTATGTACAATTTAACTCCTTTGGCATTCCAAGGACTTTCTCTTCCTTTATTTTCCTTCATTTATCAATGAATCCATACGTTTCTCCAGCAGACTATTTTGAGGGCCGACTTCATACCAGGCTCTGTGGTCCTGGGATACAGCAGTGAATAGAGCTATGGGCTTGCCCTCATGGACATAGCTTTCTAGCTAGGAAGATTGATAACAGTTACAAAAGAACATAGAAGGGAGCCAGCAGGATTCCAGGTAAAGAAGAACGGGGTGTGGAAGATCGGAGTGGAGGGATCCTGGAAGTCCTCCTGAGACAACACTTTATGACGAGCAGATACCAAGGACAACATATTCTGTTCCCAGGATCCTTCGTGTCTGCCTTGCATGGATGGGAGTTCCTGGGAACTTTCTTTTCCCTAGATGAAGAATGAGGGCTACGTCGCCAAGGCAGGAGCTCAGCCAGTGCCATGGAATCTCCTGCTGGGAGCTGAGTGGGAAACTCATCACATCTCCAAAGGCTCCGCCAACACCCCGGCCTCCTTCCCACCCACACAGGGCGTTCACCACACAGTCCATGAGGCCTGAGCTCTGGCTGCATCTGCATAGCACCTTTTGGCTGCCGTGCTTGTTGGTCTATTTTTAAGGCGTAATTTGTTTGGATATATTTTCCCCTTCTAAATATAAAGTCGCTTTTCTATCTAATTGTGTATTTTTTAAAGAGGGCTTCCCAAATTGTCTCAGCTTTGGCAAGGGCTCCAAAATCTCTGCTGCCTCGGACACTTTTGACCCTCCCTTCTGCTTAGCCTGCTCTACTCCCCTGGGTTCCAAAGACAAAGTTGCCTCATTGATCTCCTTGATAATAAATGCTCATGCTTCTACAGTGTTTACCCCATGTCTGGCTTCATTGTAATAGCCTACCGTGTATTAAATTGCAGAATCACCATGACAACCCTTTTAGATGAGTACGATATCACTCAGTTTTACTGATAAGGAAACTGAGGACAGAGAGGTTAAGAAATCTGCCCCAGGTCACAGGGCTAGTAAGTTGAAGAGACAAGAGTTAACTCTAGGCAGTCAAGCTCCAGGGCTCATGTGTTGTCTGTTGTTGGCTCCAGTTATAGCTGACATTTCTCCCCATACCCTCAGACAGATCTATGCTCTTCCATTTGCTGGGCTGTCCATTGTCCACCAACTCAGCCTATTCAAACTAGAGTCCATCTCAAGCCTGGGATCAAAAAAATACCGTTTTTGACCCACAGTGATAGAACCCATGAATGTGAAACCCCTAGATACAGAGGGCCCACTATATATTTATTGAAAAAAACTCTGCATATAAGTTAGTGGATCATCACAGTTCAAACCTGTGTTTTTCAAGGGTCAACTATAATTTCAGCTGGGTTTCTGTCACTTGCAACCACTCAACTGGACCCCAAACTAGGAAGCTTGCAGCCCTTTTGTCACCTCCATCTCCCTTGTGACACATCTTATTGATTTCCAAGTCCCTACCATTCTCAGTGTTTCTTGGCCCCATCACCTTGTCTCTGTCACTGTAGCCACTGCCCCAGTCCTGATTGTCATCATCTCTCACCTGAACTATTGGAAGTTTCCCCTAGACCAACTCCTTCCAATCCAGCCTTCTCATTCCCGACAGGCAGAGCTACTTAAACACAATCACAGGTCAACAGGCCCTTCCCCAAGCATTTCAAGGATTTCCTGTCATTTTCCAATGATGCCCAAGTTCTTTGAAACATCAGGCAAGGTCCTGCATGGCTGGAGAACTAGATTGTCTCAGCTTCAGACTATTCTTCCTACAGTCCCCATTTCCTAAAACACATGCCTTTCTCTTCCTTCACTTAGTTAGCTCTTGTCATCCTTTACGGTTCAGCTGAAAACCATCCTTAATCATCATTCTAAAGGCCCAAAGCCTCTCCTCTGTGCTACAGTTGTGTCCTGTGCATATGCCCATCACTGTCCTCTGTCCCCCGTTAGACCACATGATCCTCAAGGACAGGAGACAGGACTTGTACTGACACCCCTGGTGCTATCTCAGTGGCTGGAACATGATGGAACTTCAGCAAATGATTTTGTCCTATGTTAACTTTCTAACCCTCACTCTCTCATCCATAAAATGTGGAGTTTATGCCAGGTGACCTCTGTAGAACTCTATGAGTCCATAAATCAGGAGCCATCATGAGACATGATTACTTCAGTGGTATCTGTCATGACTGAATTTTTGCAGTTGAGTGGCTGGAAGGGGGATGAGCATCTCTTTCCCACTTCATATTCTCCTACATGCAAGAGATCTGTGTGTGTGGCCTCTAGAAATCACATTAAATTGATCAATTAAAAAACAGAATAACAATCATTTTCATTTTTAGTTCTAATAGCTCAAAAAAGTTAATCTCTTGTATTTGTTCCTGGCCTAATGCCAGAGCCAAATTAGATTTATGAATTTAGCATGATTGCAAGTTGACAGATAACTCCATGTTCTGCTAAACCAGTGCGAACCTTTAATGTTTAATCAAGAGGTGGAATTAGGTGTTAAGTGTGCCTTGCTTTAGATATTAAAAATAATAAAATGAAAATACCCCTAAGTCTTCTAATTACAGCCAACTTCCAGCCTCTATAGCCTGCCAAGGTTATTTGTAGGTTATGTAACTTTAGAGAATAATGCTTCCCAAGTACGAGGGTGACGGAATAAACCATACAGCAAGCCGAAGCACTTCAGTGTCTGCTCAAAGCTCCCGGCCCCAGCAAGAGATATGACAGTCAGTGTAGGAGCTCACTAGGGTTGTAGCAACAAAGAACTACAAACTGAGTGGCTCAAACAAAAGAAATTTATTATCTCATAGTTCTAGAGGCTAGAAGTCTGAGATCAAGGTGTCAGTAGGACCGTGTGCCCTCTGAAGACACTGAGGAAGGCTCTGTTTCAGGCCTTGGCTTGTGGAAGCATGACTATCTTCACGTAGCCCTCTCCCTGTGTATTTATCTGTGTCCAAATTTCCCCTTTGTGTAAGAACACCAGTCCTATTGGATTAGGGTCCTTCCTACCCCCATATGACCTCATTTTAACAAATCACATCTTTAAGGACCCAATTCTCAAATAAGGTCACATTCTAAGACGCTGGGGGACAGGATTTTAATGTGCAAATCTAAGGAATGGGTGGTGTAGTGTAAACCCTGATGGTTTTTTATTTTTATTTTTTTATTTTTGTAATGCAATTGCCTGACTTAAACTTTTGCTAGCCAGAAGACCAAAGCCAGGCAATCTCTCCTCACTGAGGCTCCTTTGTTTTAGAAATCTTGGTTGATTCCATAACTAATCATTTGGGCTGCTGTGTTTTTAATTTTCTCTCTGTGCTATAAATTCCTGCTCTTATGTTTAATGGATCTCAAAATTCTATGACAGATTTCTGGTCAAGTAGTTCCTATTAAAAAGTATCAACTTTAAAAACTAATAGCTTAAAAACTGCCACACACACACACACACACACACACCCCTAAATGGTCCACAAAACATTCTCCTTTCCTTCTGAAAATATGCAATGCTTCATAAATTTGCATGTCATTCTCGCACAGCGGTTATGCTAATCTTCTCTGTATCATTCCAAGGTTAGTATATGTGCTGCTGAAGCAAGCACCCTGCTCTTATGTCTTACATTTACCAATCAAGAGTGAGCCCAGACACCCTAGGTCCCACACTCAACTCCAATGAAAGCAGAACCCCAGGCCTATGCTCACTGTCTCTCTCTACCTGCTTACTCACTGTGTGGCCCCAGGTGTGCTGTGTAATTTCCGAGTCCTTAAGTAATAAACCTTCATGTTTTTCAAAGTTTCCAGATGGTTATTGCTGAAAGGCATCTTGCAATCATAATAAGAACCACAGGACCAGTCCATCCACAACACTGGTTATTGATGAGCTGAGACCAGCTCGAAATAGGGCAACACAATTCAATCCATAAAAGCCATTTTGATGGAAAAATATTTGGATAATCAGCATTTGCATATAGACTTTTCTTTTAATTCTTTTTACCAGTCTCACTAATTGTTTGTAGGGTGCTTCTACTATATTTTCCATACCTTTCCGCTCATAGCCTTCTCAGAGTCTATCATAAAAGGCTCCAGGCTAGGTTAACCTAGCCTACAGATTCTGCAGCCTGGAATCTTTAAAAGCACAATGCTCACTTGAATCTCCAATAATACAGAAACATCAGAAAAGCTGCCAAGCTGGTGGCCATCGTGGACTTCAGGAGTCCGTCTATCCCCCTTAGCCCTGCCCTCTGTGGTTTACTACAGAGCTGGCTTCCCAAGTGCTGCAGGAAACAACATGGCAGAGCAGCTAGGAATAGCGGCTCCTCTCTGAAGAACACTATGAAATGTTGATATATCAAGGTAAATAAATGTAACAAATGTATAATTGCTTGCTAAATTGGTCATTATCTTTCCTAGATTCTAGTTTTGACAGGAAGTAGCAGGCCTCAGTGGTTTCAGGGGAAATCACTTAAGATTTTCAGGAGAAAATGTTAAAATTGAGAAAATTGAATTCATGTCTTTTTTTTTTTTTAATTGTTGAAAAGATGTCCATGATCAGATTCAGAAGAACAAATTAGTCCAAGAACAATTCAGGAACAGCAGCATTCTTGGGAATACCCTCATACTGTATAAAGTTGGAAAAATGTATAATAGCTTGATCCTGTTGTGAAGCCACATACTCTGAGGAAGTCTGGGGTAGGGGACAAATATGAGTGGGGCTGTCATACTGAAGTAGGAATACAGCCCAATGGATTGTCTGCCCCTTCAAGTCTTTGTCCAAGAACCAAAGCAAGCCCTCGAAGCAAGATAGCTTACCAGATGCATGACCTTGAACTTGTCCTCACCCCTGATTCCTACACAGTGTCACAGTCTCTCTCTGAAGGTTAGGGCATGATGCACACACATACAGAGGTTAGGCTTTCTAGCCTCTTCCAAATGCAGAAAATGGCACTAGCCATTGTCTAAATAGATGGAAACCAACACTTTGTCCTGGCTTTGTCCCAAGCAAGCTCTCAATCTACTTTACCCCCTTTCATGCTGTGCATGAAGATGAATGACTTCCCCGCTGCCTATCACCCACGTTTCCATCTATCACCAGCTGCCTGCCTGTGGCCCTCACCAGATCTCCAGCCTTCCCTGCCGCATGCTCCAGAGACACCCTCCAATGTGCTTCTTCTGCCTGAGCTCTAAATTATCCTGACAGGTCCTGTTTGATAATGGAGGACTGAGGACTGTGTTTCCAATCAGTGTTGAATAGCTGTGAAATGCAAGGTTTAAGACCCCAAAGTGCTTGCTGTCCTTTGGAAAACAAGAAACAAGCTTAACCAGCTGAGAGGGCTTGCTAGAATTCTAAGAGGAAGGAGGCTAGCAGGCTTGGTAATTTCATCCATTTGAAGAAAGTTTACAACCCCTTGGTGTTTATTCTGTTCTTCCTAGTCATTTGTTCCTGGTCCTCTTAGTCTTCTGCATAGCGGAGTTCATAGGCGGTATAGCCCCATTGGTCAGGTTGAGACCAATAAGGCGTTGAGACAGCACTCAGGATTGTCAACAACTGTCAAAGGGCCACAGTGTTTGATATGATGCCAAAATCTCTCCCTTGGCTAAGTTAAATAGGGACCAGGCAATCAGGAGTTTGTGAGGCAGCGCCTGTCCTCAGCTAAATGACTGCTGCTCTCTGTGAGGGGGGCAGCATACTGGAAGCCACGGGACTTCCTCACACATAATTCTTCGGTAGTTAATCTCCTGAATGAGGCTGGGTAGAGGCCATTTGCCCACATGAACACCTTGTTAACATGGTTTGCACCTCAGAAAGAGGAGGCCCAAATCCTAAGTTCCAGTGGGAGAACTGGGCTGGGCTTGGGCTGGGTAGGGGCAGGTTTCTGAGGTGGTTGCAGCAGAAGATCCTGCAATGGCACTTCTGGGGCTAGAGGAGTGGGCAAAGGTAAAGCTAGGAGGAGAGTCAAGGTCCACGATGCCTGGAAAGGTAGAAAAAAGATGACCAGATTCAAGAGAGACAGGATGTCCTCTCTCAAAAAATAAGAGATGAGGGTTAGAAATCAAGGAGAGAAAAGCAAGGTAAAAGAATATATTATCCTGTAAGAGTAGTGTGTGTCTAGTATAGTAAGAACGGAGGTTTCGTCTCTCATACTAGCTCTGAGTGTGTTGGTGCTGCTTGCACCTATGCTCTGAGCGGGACCCTCGGGTCACCTTGAGGGCAGGAAGGGGTCAGGAGTACTGTGACCAACTAGTGATGTCTGCCATGGTCGCCATGTGGGGGAGGAGCCGCAGAGGTAGGTGTTAACCATCCCTGGCCAAGAAGAAAGGCTTCCATATATGGTTTCCAACCAACTCAGTTGGACAAGTATTTATGGAGCCTCTACATTCAAGTCCCTGGAATACAGAAATAAAATGCTCTCCTTGTCTTTGATGAGCTCATGTCCAGTGTGGGAGGCAGACACATAAATAAAGTGTTTCATAAAGCGTGCCAGACATGAAAGTAGACACAGGGGATCAAAGAAGGTTTCCTGAAGGAAAAAGGACTGTGGCCCCTGTGATTTCCCACCCCTGGTTACAGCATGTGGCAAAGATAATCCTCCTGTGATTAGGTTATGGTATATGGCATGGTGAAGGCATTTTACAGATGTAATTGAGTTCCAAAATCAACTGACTTTAAATTAATCAAAAGTAGGCTATCTTGGGGGAGCATGATAATATCAGCTGGAAACCCTTTAAAAGGGGGCATAGCCTTCCCTGAGGTCACAAATGTTCTCCTGATGCTTGTGAAGAAGCAAAACAGTCATACTGAGTAGAGGGTCCCATGGCAGGTGCTAAAGAAGCAACCCTGGCTGACAGCCAACAAAAACAGGACCTCAGTCCTACTATAAAAAGATGAATTTTGCCAACAACCACAGAGAGCTTGAACGTGGGTTCTTCTTTTGTCTAGTCTTCTGATGAGGATGAACCTGGTCAACACCTTCACTACAGCCTCATGGAACCCCAAGCAGACTGGAACCAGCTAAGCCAGCCCAGATTCCTGACCCATGGAAACTGAGACCATAAATGTATACTGTTTCTGGCCACTAAGTGGGTGGGAGGGTGTTTTACATCTGGAAAGCAAATTAGAGTGCCTAAGCCAGGGATAAGAAGGAGTGAGCCAAGTGAAAGTGGAGGGTAAAGAGAACACTGGACAAGGCCGAAAGTATAAGGACTTTAAGGTGAATGGGGCTCATGAGGCAGCCAGGGGTGAGGCTGAAAGGTCGCAGAGGCCAGGTGGTGAGGGACCTGGAGTGCCTGGGTAATCCTGCTGAGGATGAGCAGCAGGGGCATTCTTCCTGGAGCAGAATCCGCACCTCCTTAGGCCACTGCCAAGAGCACACTTCCCTCCCTAGGGAAGTGGCCCTAGGCACGTAGTTCCTCACACATCAATGGTGCATTGTGGACTATGAGGAAGGCCACCCCAGTC
Organism: Cynopterus sphinx; assembly: GCA_030015415.1. NCBI lineage: Eukaryota > Metazoa > Chordata > Mammalia > Chiroptera > Pteropodidae > Cynopterus > Cynopterus sphinx. The sequence continues at coordinate 30,738,552 of CM057385.1, read as the reverse complement.
CTAGTCTTGGCCACAGTTGTCTGGGTCTGAGCTCTCTTCTGAGGATGCCAGTCATTGGATTTAGGGCCCACCCTAAATCCAGTATGAGTGCACCTTGGGGCCCATAACCAATTACATCTCCAAACATCCTGTTTCCAAACAAGGTCAATTTCTGAGGTGGACATGAATTTTGGGAGACATTATTCAACTCACTACTCTTGCCCTTCTCATTCCCAGTGTACTCTGACATGAGCCCAATAGACAAAGATCCCATTATGGGGGCTCTACCCCATAGGGGAACTCATCCCTATTTCCCCAGTCGCCCCCACCCCACTGTGCTCACGTCTTCCCGCCCCCAGGCTGGTGGAGACTAGTGGACAGCTCTTTTGACCTCAATTCTCTTCTCCCATCAACTTTCTGAAGGGAAGGGAAGGGAAGAGAAGAGAAGAGAAGAGAAGAGAAGAGAAGAGAAGAGAAGAGAAGAGAAGAGAAGAGAAGAGGAGAGGAGAGGAGAGGAGAGGAGAGGAGAGGAGAGGAGAGGAGAGGAGAGGAGAGGAGAGGAGAAGAGAAGAGAAGAGAAGAGAAGAGAAGAGAAGAGAAGAGAAGAGAAGAGAAGAGAAGAGAAGAGAAGAGAAGAGAAGAGAAGAGAAGAGAAGAGAAGATCCCTTTTGGTGCTCTGCAGGGAGTGTCATGTTGTGGGAAGCGCCCAGCTCTGGCTCTGGACTCACAACACCTGGCTACAGTTATATGCTGGGGTCACCTGCCAACCAGCTCCCTGGACGGGCCCTGCCCCATCCCACTCCTCACTGTATGTGTGAGAATCTCAAAATCAAACACTCTCTCTCTCTCTCTCTCTCTCTCTCTCTCTCTCTCTCTCTCTCCTTCCTGACTTCTTGGAGGTCAGTTCCCAACTGCAGATTAGGCAGGGGCAGCCAGAGCCCCAGGCCATAATTGGACTGGGATCATTTCAGTGGAGTTGGGTCAGGGAAGGTCAGGGGCTGGGAACAGAAACCTAAATGCAATTTAGCTAAGACCTGCATGAATGACCAAGGTGAGCAGGTGCAAGTTTCAAAGTCACAGAGACCCAGATTTAAATCTTCATTCTTGTATATACTTCGTGTCTTTGGGTGATTTGCTTAACCTCTCTGTGTCTCAGTTTTCTCATACAGAGCAAAGACAAGAGGCATGCCTTCTTCATAGAACCATTGTGGAGATTGAATGGGATAATATTTAAGCATCTAGTACTGCACTGAGCATATCGTAGGTGCCTAATGTGAGTTTGTTCTTCGCCTTCCCCAGGTTCTCCAATCCATAAGCAGAGAGGAGTCAGTGCCAGGGAGTTGTAGCAGAGGGATAGGGAATTAGTGTCTGGAGGGATAGGTTCAGATGGCAGCTGGGTCACCCTCTAAGAGAGAGGTAGGGTTTAGCTCTAAGGAGGATCAGAGTGAGAGAAGGCACAGACATGACAAGTGTTAGTGGGTGCTACCCAGGATGATGCTTCTCATGCATCAGGACAGATTCTTCCAACGACTAAGTGCTGCTATCTCTGCCTTATTACCTGGGAATATTGGGACCCTCCTTCTCTCACCACAATGAATGGCAGCCCTCGGTATCGTGGGAGGGGAGAGGACAGGGCTCTTAGAGCAACCTCTCCTTCTCCATGTTGCTCGAGCCCACTCAGCCTCTCTTTGCACTGCGCTTGTCCCCTCCAACATGACTCCGGGTGGCAGATGCCAAAAGAAGAATCCAGATAGTTTATGGATCATTTCCTCTGCAGTCAAACAATAACTGAGGATAACTGTCTGTTGGACGTAGTTTACTGCTTTTGGTTGCAGGTCCTGTGCCCAGAGATGGTCATAGCCTGAGCCTCCCTGATGACCTGCAGAGCTGAGCAAAGGATGTGATTATTCTGTTTATTGAGAATTAAAATAAATCTGGTCAGAGGAGAAGCTATCTACTATTCGGCTCTTCCCTGAAGCAATTACCTGTAATTTCGCTGCTTCAGGAAAGAGTCACTAGTATTTGAGGACCAAAACCATTATAGCAACTCGAGAAGGCCCAGAGGAGACTAATCGTAGCACTTTTCTCAGTGTCTCATCAGCCTCACTTCCTTTCGATTTGGGTTCAATTTATAACCTACACAGGCCCCCTCCACAGATGTAGGGAGAAGAGACTGCATGTGTGTTGGGAGGCATGAGGGTTAATTGGAAAATTTTGCAATCCACTTTTATCAGAGGCGAGGCAGCCTGCTGGCCTATTAGTTCAAATGGTTTCATCTTGTCCAGCTGAGATGTGCTCTGGCTCTGGGACTTCTTGTTGGGTTTGTGTATCGGTGTGTGCTCAAATTAAATGTCCTAATGAAACGTGAGGCTGTCATGGCCCACCGGCATGGTGGCATCCTTCACAAGGTATTGCAAGTTCACTTTCATTGCTAACAGTACAAATAGTGAGGTCCCGAATAATTTACTTAAAACATAGATTCCAATGGAATAAAAGTCATCCTAATAATATTACAGCCATTCTCCTGGGAGGTACTTAATTTAGTAGAAGATTAAAGGTTGGCTTTAGAGCTGAGAACTGGAAATGGGTCTCATCCGTGCTGCATACTCCAGCTACTGCTGTATTGTTTACAGTTACTTAAATGATAACAAAACGTGTTTTGGGATTGGATGACTTTGAATGAATATCTTGCTTCCTTCATCTTCCCACCCCACTGTCAGAGGCTGTTATGTCTAAATATGAGTACGTTTATGTGACAGTGTGCCACATATGTGCATCAATCTGATGTGTGAATCATTCCCCCCCATCCACCCCTAAGGCTGCTATGGGACCATCATCCCCAATTCCTAGGTAGAGAAATGGGGTTCTAGAAGTCCCTTTGAATGACCTGTATGTTCCCAGGTGTCTCTGAGGGAGGCCCATGGCAGCTACGGCAACTTGAAGGCTGGTAGCTGACTTAATAGCGTTGAGGACACTTCAGTCAATGGGACCCAATATGCACAGCTGTCTCCATCTGTGCAGAGATAATATAAAGGAGGTGGAGCTGAAACATCTGCCTGCCCTCACCACATCATCGTAATGGGTCTGGCTGCACATGAAAACAAAATTGTTGTAATGGTAAGAGCAATCTCACACCCAAATGAATGTGAAATCTGCATCTCCATTCACTTGTTTGTGTTTTCATTAGATTACTGACTGTGGCAGATGGATTTAAAGTGGAGAGAAGGGAACCAAACAGTTATGGAGTGAACCAAGTCTGGCACTTTATGAATTCCTGACGACTCTAAGATATGATTATTATAGAAGTAGGCATGGTTGGTTTCCTAGTCAGTACTCTTTTCTCTTGTCCTCCCTAATAGAGCTCCTGTAAGTTGGGGGTGGGGAGAGCTAACTGATCTCCAGCTGCAGGAGTGGATTGTCACTGGTCTAAACAGATAAAGTGATCCTGTCCCTTTTCTACTGATGAGTTCAGAAGCCAAGCTTAATCAATCACGTGTGGCATTCTTCTGGTGAATGTCATTGGTCCAGCGTGGGCACTTGACTTCAGTTGGCCCAATCGGACTAGGGGACCATTATTTATCCCATGGTTGTTCCCACAAGATGTCAACTAGGCAGCACTCTACTCTGTTTCCTCTGGTGTCCCTTTTCTGACCACAAGGAGAGCTGATTAGGACAATGTTGACACAATGAATCATGGAGATGCAACACCAGATCTGAACCCCAGCCAGAACCTGCTCTACCACAGGACTGCCTGTCACAAGAAAACATTCCTTATCATTTAAGCCAGTATGGGGATGGATTCTCCTCCTTGCAGTCTAGAGTATCCTAAGCAAACAGGATTCATGCCACCCATTTTCTTGATGCGGAGTATGACTCCTAAGTTTTGAGTGGTTTTAGGATTAGCAGTCCTTGAGTCGAGTGACCCTCCCCAGTCCAGCCAGCTGAGACGGTTTTCAAGAATGAGAGCTGAGGGAAGGTAACACAATGGTTCAGAACAGCGCTAACCAGCCCAAGGACAGTGGCTGTTTATTTGGAAAATAATGTAGGTGAAGCAGGCTTCCCAGATCACATCTACCATGCTCAGTTAGAAGGGAACTGTCCATTTATTAGGGTATTTTCCATTCCGGAGTCTCGTTCCATATTGGACACATTCCTAATAAATATAGACTAGTGGGTGAGTGGAAGACTATGTATATCCTGCCTACGGGGCTCTTCCTTGTTTGGACCATGTATTCTGTCATTCTCTCTTGTTCAGCCCCTCCATCTTCTCAGCCATATGCTAACTAGCACTTTCCCCTCAGTTAAAAAGGGACAAGAACCGTGGCAGCCCCTCAGTGTCAGACACCAGCTTAGCAGAAAGAATGCAAAGAAACACATCTCTCTGGCCTGGTCCTAGAGGGCTGCCTCTGAGGAGAGACACTTGAATGCCATTGGGACAGAGACACAGGTAATGTTTCAGATACGGCCTCCATCCCCGAGCTGGGGTCCAGCCTGTACAAGCCAGTCACTTAGGAGCCTGAGTTTGGAGAAAGCACTATTTAATTGTGTTTAAACACAGTGTTGACCCAATGACCTAGTGAAATGGAAAATGTGCTTACCCTGTGCCCTGGCAATTCTGTTTGGAGGTGTACACCCTGGAGAAATTCCTGCACATGTTTAGCGGGAGGCTTATATTAGGGGATTCACTGCCATGTTGTAAGAGTGAAAAAGATGAAAAGAAAATACATTCTGGTGTATGCATATGATAAACTAAAATGAATGAACTAGCTCCATATTGCAACGTGGAGGAGTCTGCACTTAGTGACTGAATAAAGCAAGTGGTAGAATAACACATGCATTATGATAGCATTAAGTGAAAATTTCAAAACATGGAAAGTAAATCAATGTTTTTTACAGGTATGTGTGTGAGTGTGTGTGTAACGTGTAGCAAAAATTAAAAAAAAACAGACTGAAAAGAATGATATTACATTTATATTTCTAATAGATTTGGGAAATGGAATTTATAGGAATGAAGGGGGATAAATGTCTTCAATTTTAACTGTAAGGCAACATTGTGTGTGTGTGTGTGTGTGTGTGTGTGTGTGTGTGTGTGTGTTTATGTTATGCAAAATATATCTGAAGTGAAAACAAGCAGAATTTTTTACGTGCTTAATTGTCCAGTAAAAACACTATTTTCAGGAAATAGGTTCTTTTGTATCGCTCAGCTTGCCAGATTTCTGAGAGCTCATCTGGGTAGGAAATAAAGTGTCTTAAAAATATGTAAATTATTTACATTATTTTATGACTTTTTAAAGAAGCAATCTTTTTAAAGCAATGCATGCATACATCCTTAAAATTTTTTAAATGACTAAAAGGCTTTTAGTAAATACATCAGCTACCTGCACAGTCTCCCCGCCCTCCACCCCTCAGCTACACTACACACATAGCAACTTCTTTCAACTCTTCTAGCTGCTTTTTCTGGATCTACCTCCATAATTTTAAATCATATTATATAGCTTTTTCTGGATTTTCACAGTTAGACATGAACTTCCTTTTGTGAGAAAGAAGTATCTAACTCATACTCACCACTCCCTCTGCTCCTCTCAGTCACTGAATCAATGTGTGCTTCTCCCAATACCATTTTATTTCAATTTTTATTAAATCAGGTCAGTAATAAAATTATTATAGCTATATAAATACTGTTCACTGCTAACCAGAGAATTATATTGTGATTTATTTCCTTTCTCATACCATTTCAGTTTTCTTGGGTTAATAACTGCTTTTAAAAAATGTTTAGTTTCCTATGTAGAAATTTGATTTCTATCCCAAAACGGCCTCAGCTTTCTTCAATTAATTTTTAAGATGATAACCTATTGTCTATTGATTAGTAGTAATACTTTTAAACTGGGGCATCCTATATTTTCATTTAGGTCAAACATGCTGCTCAGTTCACATTCTGGGACTTCTGTCTGCCATTTTCTTGGGAATTCCTTTTGCCAACCTGTCCGTTGAGATCCATTTTCCTTGTATGCCAGGCCCTCCTCATTTCTGCATTATTCCCTCCACCATGTGGCTGCTTTCTAAGAAAAAGAAAATGTACATAAAGGATTTGAGCCTTGTAAATCTGAAAATAACTCCAGTTTAACTTCACACTGGACCAACTGTGTGCTTTGGCAGATATTCTGGGTTGCAAATCATCTTCCTTCATAAATATGAAGCCACTAACACGTTGGCAACTTAGCTTCTAATATTGTAAGTAAATAGTGTTAATGTCTATTTCTTTGTGTGTTACTTTCCCCGCTCCGCCTCTCTGGAGTTTACAAGGCTAAGGTAAAAATAAAGTTTGGGGAGCATTCTAAGCCTTGCTTTAAGATTAATAACAGCACAATAATTTTAAAAAGCAGCTGCCAGAGAGAGAGGAATAAAATCACGATGTCACAGAGTGGAGCCATCATTTTGATATCGAGTTCCCTAAGAGCTCAGTCTGCTCTGGCTTTAGAACATATGACTATTGATAAAATCACAACATATCAAGGACAGCAAAGAAACTGGAATTCCTCAGGTGGGGCACTTGTGGCTGAGATGGAGAGCTGGGGTACTCTGAGAAGTGGGGTCTAAAGACTACCCATGCTGGAGTGGAGTGGAATATTTAAATTATGCACAAAGTATTTGATTGTCTGAGACTTAGATCATGCTGTTTACAGTCCCATCTGACTGCAGCCAAGAAAGGAAGAAAGGAAGGAAGAGAGGGAGGGAGAGAGAAGGGAAATAAAGGGAAGGGAAGGGAAGGGAAGGGAAGGGAAGGGAAGGGAAGGGAAGGGAAGGGAAGGGAAGGGAAGGGAAGGGAAGGAAAGGAAAGGAAAGGAAAGGAAAGGAAAAGAAAGGAAAGGAAAGGAAAGGAAAGGAAAGCAAAGGAAAGGAAAGGAAAGGAAAGGAAAGGAAAGGAAAGGAAAGGAAAGGAAAGGAAAGGAAAGGAAAAGGAAAGGAAAGGAAAAGGAAAGGAAAGGACATAGGTCTGGGTCCATCTCCCAAGCAATAGGCTAAACTCTGCAGGGTATTGGCACCAGGGTCTATCCTGGTTAGAAAGAGTGCAATGTATTGTTCCAGCACCTTGACATGGTGCAGATTCCCTCCTGGTCAAGGTCAGCATTGTTCTACACTGAGATATCTTTCGTGGCACTACCCTGGAAAATACGTTTCAACCAACTTGATCATAAGGGATTGTCACAATGAGGTATTTGCAAGTCACTTAATTGGGTAGAGAGCCCTAGGATTAAGATGGCAATTAGTCATGTTCCATCAATCCAGGCTGCCTCCCCACATCAATCCGTGTTAGTCTAAGGATCATCACAAGATGTGTGCATTTCACTGTCAATATTTCTGATCCAGTGGCCAATTTGTCTAAGTGACAGCTGGACATCTGCCCAGTGGCAGCTGGTAGGGTTGAGCTCAGCTGGGCAGGGGTTCCTATTGGCATGGTGAATAACAGAGCTCATTTGGGAAGGCAGCAACTCCTTCCGTTCATTCCACTCCAACGTGGCATCCTGGAAAGTGTTCTGGTTTAAGGATCAGAAAGATGGGAATTCATGTCGTGGCTCTGAAACATACTACCTTTGTGAGCTTGGGCAACTACCTTGATTGTAAAATGGTTATGTCTCTCTTCCTGTTATAAGGATCAATAATTTAGTGTTGATAAAGCACACAGTATATGTCTGGGATGTAATAGGCAATGAGCCACAGCTGACCCCTCACCTCTGGGGAAGAGAAGGTAGGGAACTGGTTTAACCATGAAACACACAAAGAAACAAGCTTCCAAGGCAGGGAGAGGCTTCCTATGAAGGGAGAGAGGACAAAAATCTGCATTTCTTAATTCTCAGTCAGGATAGTCCACTGGAACTTGAAATCTGGACGATTTCAAGGAAGCAGAGCTAGAGGGGCCCCGTGAGCTTCTGTAAGAGCCAATATACACCAATTCTCTGTAACTGTCCAAAAGAGGAGGCCCTTGTCCCGAGGGAGAAATTAGGGCGACTTCTGTGAGCGAGTGACCTATGCCATAGTGCAGGGACACCAAGCACCCAGTGGGGCTGGAAACTGCATAGGTGGGACCCACACATCGACTCAGTGACTCAGTTGCTGCAGGTAGCTGTACAAGTGTCATCTGTTGCCTGCCCTGGAAATGAATCCAGCAGACTCAGTGATTCATTCACTCAGCAAATATTTGCTAAGCACCCGACTGATGCCAGGCAATGTTCTGGGAACTGGAAGACTATGGCAAACAAGGTTTCTGCTCTCACGGATCTTACGTTCTAGTAGGACAGAGGGACTAACCAAATAATAAGAGAGAGTGATTAATGCCATGAAGAAAATAAATGAGGTTATGGATTGTGATAGGGTAAAGAAGGGGTTAATTCTGATTGTGTGGCCAGGGAAGACTTCTCTGGGTTGGTTACTTTAGGAGGAGAAATGAAAGATAAAAAAAAAGGAGCCAGGAATAAAAAGGAACTGGGAGAAGACTGTTTCAGCAAGTGCAAAGTCACTGTGGCAGAAATGACCCGGGTGTGCTTAAGGGAAAGAAAGAATGCTCGAGTGTCTAGAACTTAGTGAGCAAGGGGCAAAGTACTAAGAGTTGAGGTTGGAGAGGTGGAAGCCATGTTTTGTATTGTGGCAAATGTCAGATCTTAATTGAAATGGGTCCGGACACTGTGGAAGGCTTCGAGCTGGGAAAGATACCTTCAGGGGAGGGGAGCTGGGACCTTGAGCCTGCCCCAGCCCTCACTGCTGTAAGCTCTTGTGTTCTGCTCCTCGACTCCTCATGCCCTGAGGTGCACTTGTTGATTAGACTATGCTCCTCCTGTTCTCTCCCTTGGCTAGGAGGGCCAAGTCAGTGCTTCTAAGCAGAGACCTCTAACCCATAACTCTGTCTCTTTGGCCTCAGGATTTTCCTCTGACAACACTCTATGCCTCATCCGGACACACCAGCTCTCCAACTCATTTTCTCTTTTCCCTTGACCCTAGATCATCCTCATCTCCCTATTTCCTGAACATTGCTGGCACCAGGACTACACAAATTACAGAGAAATAAGGGGCAGAGGTTTGTGGACTAAAGATTAGCATATAATAATCTGGACATCAGAGGTCAGGAGCCTCAGGGTCAAGTCCTGCCTTGGCTGCCTTGGGAATCATTATTTCACCCCACTCTGGTCCTCTCTGGATTCCATAAATTGTACTCAAAGGCCTTTAAGTTCCCTTTCAACTGTCATGTTCTAATCTTGGGTACAGTCATATGGCCTATCCTGGAGTCCAAGAAAAACAGAAAAGCCAGAAAGCAAGAAGCAGATATGCTGTACATTTGAGAGCAAATGACTGTCCACATTGAGTCTAAAACGACTTCTTGTTCTTTTGAAACCCCACAAAACCTCTCTCCAGCCCTCTGAGCTCTTGGCTTCTGGTAACCACATGTTTGTAACGTACACATGTCTTCTAGGAAACAACATGAATGTGAGTATCATTTAACTAAAGAGTTCGTATTTGAAACGAATGACTTTGGACTATTTGATCTCAAATGTAGATCAAGCAAAGCATAAAATCTTTCCCCTGCCTCTTTTTTTCTCTCACAGATTAACATTTTACATGAGTAATGTATGTTCATTATGCAAAGCCATTGTAGAGATACATGATGTGGAACTGAAAGTCTGCCATAACATTCCGTTGGGAACCATAGTGTAAAAAATTGGTACATAATATTTTATTTATTTGTTTGTGTGTTTGTTTGTTTATGCATATATGTGTGTATTTTATAAATGTACTAAAACGGTTAAAAGTGTTTGTGATAGGCTAAATAATGCTCCCCCTCAAAAAATACACACACACACACACACACACACACACACACACACGTGTCCTAATCTCCAAAACTTGTGAATATTACCTTATCTGGAAAAAGGGTCTTTGCAGATGTGATTAAGGATCTGGAATTAAAGAGATTGTCTTGCATTATCCAGGGAGGCCCTAAATGCAGTCACATGCATCCTTATAAGAGGGAATGGAGGCAGATTTGACACATAGGAAGAAGTTTATGTGAGGTGCTGCAGATTTGAAGATGCTGTTTTTTAAAAAAAAAAATTTAATTAACTTCGAGTATACAGTACATTGGCTAGACGTTTATACAGTTTATAAAACAATCCCCTAACTGCTCCTTCTTTCCTCTGCTTTTCCACCTAGCCAACATATTAATGATAACTATATTCCTTATGCTGTGCTTCTGTTGAAGATGCTGGTTTTGAAAGTTGGATTGATGTGACCATAAGCCAAGGAATGCCAGGAGCTATCGGAAGCCGGGAAAAGCAAGGAATAGATTCTCCTGAGAGTCTCTGAAATGAGTACCACCCTGCTGACACCTTGGTTTGGCCCAAGAAACTCATTTCAGACGTTTCACCTCCAAAACTCTGCGAGAATAAATTTCTGTTGTTTTAAACTACCCAGTTTGTGGTAATGATCTATAGCAACCACAGAAAATGAATGCAATGTTCAAGGCTTAAAATGGAAAACAGCAGTCTTCCATCTCTCCCAGACCTCAAGTTTTGCTCCCCAGAGGCGAATATTGAAAATCTTAGAGGAGTTACTTCTGAAAAAATGTTCTGTATTTCCTACCAGGATGCATATATACACTGTATACATTCTCTGTTGATTTTGTATTTTTAAAAATGAATTTAAAATTCCTTTTTCTAAACTTTTAAAAATTAAATTTATTAAGGTGACATTGGTTAATAAAATTACGTAGGTTTCAAGTTCTTATAGCTCCAAAACATAATGTATGTACACACACTTCTTCATGCAGACAACTTCTAAAATAATTACAACTTTTAGCTAAACCTATAGTTACATTTTTATCAATATATTGACATAAATTACATTCATAACTTTCCACGTTTACATTTCCCTTCTTGAACAACCTTTTGTCTTTCCTACAGGTCACAACTGCTTCCAGTTTTTACTTGTCCATTTATATACATATTGCTACAACTGCATCTCCAAACCCTGCCAGAAATAAAAAATCTCTCTCAATAAACTCTAATACATTAGATAATCTGTGATTTTTACCCACCATCCCTCACCTTGGAGACACCCTTTCTAGATCTGTCATCCCTGAAATCCTTTTCCACCTTTCCTGTTGGAAACCTGGCCTCCTGGATCCTGTCTTTCTCTTTCTTTATTGTGCCTCACCAGAATAAAGAATCAGTTTTCTAGTAGCTAGAGAGAGGGTGTATGCTATGAATGTGGTATTGCTTATCTTTATCTTGGCTATGTAAAAGAAGCATATCCTCTAAAAGTTTTAAAGGTATTTCCCTATCGTCTTCCAGCTTCTGATACTGCGGTTGATAAATTTTAATGCAAATCTGATTTCTGATCTCATGCATGTGATTTTGTTTTTCTCTCAGACGTTTTAGTATTTTCATTCTACCCCCATTGCTCTAAAATTTTATGAGTTCATTCGTTGTGTCGAACACAAAATAAGCCCTTTAAATCTGGAACCCTCCGATTACAGAAATTTTGTTTCTTATGAGTTCTTGAATAGTTTCCTCTAGTCTAATTACTTCATTTTTCTGGAGCTTTTCTCAGACTTGAAACTTTCTGGACTAACTTTATATGGTCCTTATACATGCCTTGCCCTTTTCCATTACTTTGTCCTTTCACTGCACTGTTTGCTTTTTCAAAAAATAAGTTATATATATAGTATGCATACATATACATATATATACACGTACACATACATATATGCATATATACACACACATATACACATGTATCTCACTATTCTATCAAAGTTTGTGTTTTTGCATTTCGTCTCTCAAAAATTTTAATTTCTGAGAGAAATCCTATGTGCTATTTTAAACATGTTTTTAAAAAGCATCAATATTGTTTCTTATCTCTCTGAGAATAGACGTTAGAGGGTTTCCTTCCTGGTTTTCTCCTCTCTGCTTGTACTTTGTTTCATTTTACTTCAGGATCCTTTATTCTTTTTGAATATTTTTCATTTAGAGACTTTACTCAAATGTTTCAAGTGTCTGCTATCTTTTCACATTTAAAGTGAGGCATCGTAGAGAAGATGAGCTTTGTGTGCATAGGCCGTGCTTGTCCAGTGTTGGGATTCCATGAGGCGCCAAGGCATTATGCTAAGAGAATCTCAACTGTCAGTCTAAAAGGCGCTTTCCTCTTGCAGGTCAACTTGTCATTCTTACAATCTTCTGTTATAAGGACTGGAGTTTTTCTACTCTGTAATTCCCAGTTTTCGGTACAACAATCTGCACCTCCCACTCTGCCCAAACTGTGCATGGCCTTCTCCAGTTCTAATCTCCCCTGCTACACCACTTTCCCAAAGAGAAAACCTGCAGTCTCCTGCTGGGCGGGAGGGGAGAGTTGCCAGGTTGCCGAGGGTAGAGTAGGGAACCTAGGAGGTCTAATTGCTCTTTGAGATTTTCAACCAGTCTTTCACTGATTAGCCCCACCATACCTTCACTTTTAAAAACACTAATTGCCTTAAATTCCAGAATGTTTACAGGTTGTAGAAAAGAAATCGGTTAGCTTCTTGACTGCCCATCCAAGTACTTTGTGGGTATGTTATTTTAGCTTTCTCTGTTATGCAAAGTTAAATTTTACTTATCCATCTGTTTTCTAGCATTCAAAGTTCTCTTGATGTCTCTCTCTTTTCTTTTTTCCTTTCCCAATTTTTGTCTTTATTAGGGCATGCTTTAAAAAAAAAAAAAAAAACCACTCATATTAGTGGGCTCTTGGGTTGGAGCAGAGGAAATCACCTGAATTCTATCATCCACAATTTACAAGAACCTACCTCCTCCCTTCCTCTTCTCTTCTAGCTCTGACCTCAAAACCTCCTTTTCTGAATTGATGGCCCAAAGCTTCTTTCCAATTGCAAGTGGGTAGTTACTAGCTCTACCCACTATTGGATGTGGAGCAGAGAAAACCTGAACTGCCATGCTGCATACCCCTGTTCTCGCAATTTTGCACCAACCATCCCCTCTTTTAAAAGTCCTTTAAAATATCCTGCTTTGGAGCAGCTTCTGTTGCTGAGGCATCTCACCTGATTGCTCTAGCCCTATAGGCAGAACTTGGACCCCAAGCATTTGCTAGGTGCTTCCCCAAACACATCTTTTTAAATCTTTACAACAATTCTGTATGAAAGGTCTCATTTTCATCTTTCCATGGATAAAGAAATTGAGGCTGAGAAAGATGAAGCGAGGGCACACAGCTAGTAAGTGGTAGAACTGCAGCTCAAGCCCAAACCCATTTTATATCAACGTCATGCTCTTTCTATCGCATCCTGAAACTTAATGGATGAGTATCTTTCTTTCCACAATCCGTATTTACTACTGTGATATCTCTTCACTGGTGGCGGTATCAGAGCCTGTCCATCATCAGCACCACCACCACCAATTGCCTGCCCTAACTACCCTTGGTTGTGCTCATGCCTTAGCTCCTAGTCTGAACAATGGCTTAGAATAAAATCTTCCCAGTTAAAGAATTCCTTTGCAATAGCCTCTGCATTAGGAGGAAGTTGTTAATATGCAGAGAGACTGAATAAGTTCCAGTCACTTATTTTCTGCTCTTGGACAAACCACTTAACCTTCTAAACACCTATTTCTTTATCTGTCCAATGTGAATCTTCTGTTCGGGTATTTCTATCTATAAAAGTGCTCGGGGTTTCGTGGGGCAACCCTTTCTATCATTGCAGTATTCATAGCCCCTTCTTTCTTTTTTGTATTGACCTTGTTATCTTTGTTCCACTTTCCTAACATCTGTCTTCACATATGCCGCCAATTAGTTTTCTCTGCCTCCAAGCTCCACAGATTGTTAGAGCAGAAAGAAGATGAGCTTCTACCCAGCCTCATGGGTCTGCACGGATCCTGAGATCAGGCTTTCTGAACCACTGGATGCCCTTCTCTAGCCATAGTATGGCACTGCCACCAGTGAGCCGTGTGTCAAGAGACAGACACAACTCCCTGGCTGAACTATAGTAAGCAGAGGAGCCATTTATTCATCCATCCATCTAGTCACTAGTTAATTTATCAAAAAGTTACTGGACATCTATTATGTGTCAAGCTCTCTGTTAGGTACTGGTCACACAAAGAAGAATAAGACATAAGACAGACTCTGCTACAAGTGCTGACCAGATAGAGAAACAGACCTGTAAGTCGACCACCACTATGTAGGTTGTGATATTGGATGTGTGCCTGGGTCATGCACCAGAGGAGCACTTCACAGAGGTTGGAATCTGGTGAGGTTGTGGAAGGCTTCCCAGAGAAGGAAGCGCCTCAGTTTTTTAAAATGAGCTCTAGGAACACTTACGTGATTAAACTTTTTACCCTAGACCTTCAGAATATTTTATAAAAATGATTAAATGTGAGTGCTGCAGAGGCCTTTAAAGATTCCATGAACAAATCTCCTGATTTTACAAATATGAAAACTGAGGCAGAAGAAAGGTTATGGCACATCCAAGCACGTTGGCAGGGATGCCTGAAGAAATGCTACTTGTACAGCTCAGGTCCTTTTAGCAAAAGTTCTCATGTCATAAGGCTTTCTTCTGAGTCACCAAATTGTCCTCCAAATTAGGTGAAGCCTGTGAGCCCTAAATTATGAGTAAGATGATGCCATTTTGTTAAAAAGTAGTAGTTTGAATTTAGGCACAGTGCCGGTTTGAATAATGAATGTCATTGACTTTTGGGTGACATAATTTAAAGACGCTGTGGTGTACATGTGCCTTCACAGCTCCTGCAGCCCAGCCAGGGCTCTCAGAGTATGACACACCCAAGAGCCTGTCATTTTCTCTTCAGGACCACCTGGCAAAAAAGTCAGTGTCGCTCTGTGATGTGTTGCTATACTTATTGGAATATCCCCTTTCTCTCCCAGTACTCTGCGGGGACTCATGAGCTTCCACCCCACACGCCCCACCCCCAACTCAGATACAATGGCCAGAGTTAGAAACTCCCTTCATACTGGGTCTAAGTGTGGCTGGAGGGACACACTTAGTGTGGCTGAAGCTCACCTTTGTACCCCTGGCTCTGGTCATCTTGGGCTATTTGTATAAGAACCTTCTCTTAGTTCCAACTTCAGAAACAGGAAATCAGTTTCTCATCTTTTTAAAACCCCAAGGTCTCCAGGGTGGTGAATGATAGCCAACTTCAGAAGTGAGTTCTCCGGAATCCAAATCCAGTCACTTTTCCCTTTTTCTCCATATCTCCCTCAATGCAACACTGGATGGAGAGCAGGAAGTCCCAGGAGTAAGTATGGGAACTTCAGGGAAAGTTGCTGAGTCTGGCTGAAACAGTCTGTCTGGATACCATCCCTTGTCTTCCTTCAAAGTAGTTCCACTGAAGCACACAGCCTCCAATGATAACCCTTAACACTTAGTTTTGAGCAGTCACCTTCTATGCAGGCAACAGGAACGTGTACATAATGTAGAGGATGGAGGTTTGCACGACTTTGTAACTTCTCTAAGTCACAATCCTCCCCCTGCAGCACAGAGCCAAACTCAAGGGACTCCAGCACAGGCTCTTTTCAGTCTTCGTACATAAGCACCTGCCCTGATCTACTCTTTGCATCTGTTAGTTATCTGTTGCTGCATCAAAAATTACCCCAAGACTTGGTAGCTTAAAGCAACAAACTCATCTTAATTCTTTCGTAATTTTGGAGAGTGAAGAATCCAGACATGGCTTAGGAGAGCCTCTGCCTCTGAGTCTCATAAGGTCTCAACTAGGACCGCAGTCATCTCAAGGCTCAACTTGGGGGTAAGCTACTTCCAAGTTTACTCAAATGCTTGCTGGCAAGATTTAGGTTTGCATTGGCTGGACCCTTTCTCGGTATCTTGTCGTGTGGGCCTCTCCCTAAAGCAGCTATGACATGGCAGCTAGCTTTATCGGAGAGCAAGTACGAGGGCAGGAAAGAGCAAATGGGATGGAATTCACAGTCTTTTATAACCTAATTTTGGAAATGACACTCCATCACATTATCTGTATTTGTTAGGAGCATGTCGCTAGGTCCAGCCCACATAAGAAGGGAGGGAGTTACAGAGGGCATGACTACCAGGAAGCTGGTCATTGGGTATTTTAGAAGACTGATTGGTTAATTTTCTGGGCAGCTTAAAACACAGAAATTTTATTATCTCACAGTTCTGGAGGCCAGAAATCCAAAATCAAGCTATCCGCAGTACACATTCTCTCTGAAGGCCAGAAGAGGATTCTTCCTTGCTTCTTCCGAGCTTCTGGTTGCCAGCAATCCTTGGCTTTTCTCAGCTGGTGGTTGCATAAGTCCAATCTGTCTTCCTTCATTACATGGCATTCTCCCCATGTGTCACTGTCTTTGTTTGTTTGTTTGGGGTTTATATCCCAGACAGAGGTAGTATTTATTAAATACTAAGTTTCAAAAAGTGCAATCCATAATGAAGACTCTGAAATTACGCAAATGGTGCAGATGACTTCACATAAATAAATCAGTGATACTAGAAGAAGATAATTTTATCTTTGCCACCACGACAAGGAAAAAGCCTAAGTTTAAGCTGCACGTGACACTTCTAGAACAGTTATTTATGACTGCAGGGGTAGAGAAAGTATTCTCTGTATGTGTCTTGTGTCTCTATGTCCAAATTTCCTCTTATAGGACACTAGTCCTATTAGATTTAGGACCCACTCTAACTGAGTATGAGTTCATCTTATTTTGATGGCATCTGCAAAGACCCTATTTCTAAATAGGATCACATTCACAGGTTCCAAGTAGATATGAGTTTTCAGGGGGACACTGTTCAACCCAGTGTAGCTGTCTACTGTAACATCTAGTTCTGTTCCATCCACTCCCCCAGGGATGGCCTCATTTTATTCTTTCTCTGTTGTCTCCCCAAGCCTGGCCACATGGTACAGGCTATAAATGTTCAAGAATGATTTGGTTTTTCAAGGCCTAGTGCTGTTGCTTCTTAAAGGATCAGTGCAGCTTTAGGTCCATCCTAAGCCAAGGCTGATCCAGGGATTTTTAGGAGGAAAACAGTTAATACACTTGTCCTCCACAATCCCCAGGGATCTGGACAATATTTCTGCTGAGAACAAGACTATAAGGGAGTTGGTAGCCAAAATAAAGACATCAAAGCAAAGTGGTTATGTCTGTGAAGTCAATTGTTGTCAATCCCCTTTCTCCTTTGATACACCTGAGCCTAGGACACATTTTCTTCCAAGAATGTTTCTTGCCAAAGCAGTGGTTCTTATTGGAAATCCATGCATTCTTGGCATGGAGAAGTGGCTGGTGCATAAGTATATAAAAGTTTCTGGGTGGGTGATATGTCGCTTGAAAATAATTCTTACTCTGACTCCTTCATTCCCACTCTCCACCAGGAGCTATTGGCAATACCTAATGAAATTAAAATTAACACCCTCACTAAGCCACCAATCCACAATTTCACTCCTATATATACACTTCATATACCCCACTTGCCCTAGAGAAATTTACATAAAAGCATGTTATAAAGCACAGAAAAGGATATTCATAGCAGCATCGTGTTTGTGTAATGGCGAATGTTTGGAAACACAATTGTCCTTCAGTAGTGGAATGGATGGCGAATGGTGGTATATTACTAAGGAATGTTATACAGCAGTTAAACCAACTAGATCTATATGGATGCATAAAAATATGTCTTAAAAACAATACAAAGAGAAAGAAAGCAAATTACAAAACATTACATACCAAATGATGCCATTTATGTTAAATAAAAACACACCAAACAATACTGCACTATGTTTATGGACATACATAAGTGCAGTAAAAGTTAAAAAATCATGAACAGGAAGGAAATAATGAAATTCATGGATCTTGATTGCCTTTAGGCATGGAGAGAGGAGAATGAGACTGAAGAGGGAAACAAAGAGGATTTTCACTTTATCTGTACTATCTTGTTTCTTATATACACGTATTGTTGGAAATCTAAAACAAATGACCAAATGTTCCTGCTTTACTGATATTTACTATATTATTATTAGTGATTTTCTGAGTTTTTACATTTTTAAAAATTAATAAGAAATAAATATGAAGATAAGATCCTGAATGTGGTCCCTGGAATTGTGCAGGGCACAACCTGCATGGCCATGAGTGGGGTTGTGATATCCTGGCCACTGAAACAGCATGAAGAGTTTGAACAGGACTGGATGGAGAAGTTTCAGGCCCTGGGTTGTAACTAAGCTCTGGAATTGCCCAAATTTTTACTATTAGGCCACTCATGAAATTTCTGTGGGGGCATGATAACTGCAGAAAATCCTCAGACCTGGAGAAAGAGGAAAAGAGTCATCTTGACCTGACATCTTTCTCATTCTGGTTTCCATAAAGCCTGCCCAGATTTGAGTCACTGTTCTTGGATTTTTGTGGGATGTCACTGTGTCCTTTCAATGGCATCTCTTCTTTCCTTTCAGGAACTAGCTCCAGTGGATTTTACTCCTTTATAATCAAAACAGCCATATCCAAAACAAGATCATGTAACAAACAAGCTTATGAAAATAATAGAACCATCATCCAGATACAAAGTGGCTGGGAGGGGCTAAAACTCCACATTCCTTCACTGAACTCATCAGATTCTCTGCAGCCTGTGGTCCCCTATCCCATTTCTCCACATTCTAAATTTAATAGCATTACCATCTGCTTGATCGCTCAAGCTAGAAACCCAAGAATCAGGATTAATACTTCTCTCTCCTTTGCCAACTACAAGTAATCATCAAGCACAGCCCATTTTTCCTTCTAAGCATTGTTAAAGCCATCTGCTGGTCTCCATCACTTTTGCCACCATCTCAGTCTAGGCCCAGGTCACCTACTTAGACTGCAGTAACGGCTTTCTAACTGGTTCTCCCTGCACCCCCCTGCTTCTAATCTATTATCTACTTAGTAGCCAGAGTAATCTTTCATGAGCAAATCTGTTCACATCCTTCTAATACTTAAAGCCCTCAATGGCTTCTATGGTCATTTAAGATAAAGAGTGAAATCTTCAATGGCTCAGGACACCTTCCATGATAGCCTGACTTAATCCTTGTGTTCCAGACATGCCACCATTGATATGACACTCAAGTGGACTACGATGGAGAGGACATTTTCTTAAGCATCTGCACCCTCGCTATGATAGTAAGCCCCAAAAGCTGGGTTCTCACTATTTCTAAACTCACACTTTATTTATCATCCCTAAATTTGGAATGTATTTATCATCAATGATGCTCCATCTTTGTCACCTTTCAAGGTCCAGCTCAAATGCCACCTTCTGAACATATCTGTCATGATTGCATCTCCTGCCCCCAATACACACACTTAGAATTCTGTCTTCTGTGTCCAAGAGTCATTTCATTTATCCTTCCTCTACAAGTCATCTGTCTGTACTTTCTTCTAAGACTAAAGGCAGCAACAGTGTCTTGCTCTGAATCAGCAACTGAACAAGGCACCTCAGTTCAGCAGGTGGTCAAAAAATATGTGTTGTATTGAGTTAAATAACATCGTTGGGCTAGAAATAGTTCTAGGGTATGAAGGAACAAACACTTATTAGAAATGCTGGGAATTCCAACTTTTCTAAAGAAGCTCTGTGACTCACCTTTAAATTCCTCTAAACTTAAAAACCTCTGCCAGCCCCTTCCCTTGAATCATTTAGACAGATGCACTAATAACCATGATTTAAAGTGAGACTTTGATGTCAGCACCTCATTCACACTTCAAAAAAATGTGTATTCAGAGGCACACAAAAAGGGTGTAATTACCATTTCAGGAAAATATGTTAATTTGATGCAATGCATTACTGCTCTGACAGCTCTCAGCCATTGTACCAAATCGTTGTAAAATGGATATTACCAGGAAAAACTATGCTTCTCTTCCCACTCAAAATATAGGTAGAGAGCAAAGGCAAATAAAATTGGAAACTGCTGTTAAGGGGAGGGCGCAAAGCAGGGGTGACAAAGGCGTTTAGTATACCGTGGCTGACAAGTGTGCAATTCTGGCCTGGAGGGGCCTCTGTCAAGATCTGTCTGGGATGCTTCCCCACTCATTAGTATCAAAAGTCCTAATTAAAGTAGAAGCGATTGGAACAGAAAGTAATCTGGATCTCTGCTCTGGGAAGTCCCAGCTGCCCCCTCAGCTGGAGCTGAGGTGCCCTGTCCAGATTCCCGGAAACCCCAAGGCTGTCGACCTCTTTTGAACCAGAATCCCCTTTAAGGGCTCATGAGATGCTGCATCCAACTCTTGATTAGGGGGAGAGCCACTCCCCGCCCGAGGCTCAGAGGATCCGCTGACTGTCCTCTCTGAGCTGACAGGGTGTTGGATCTCCCTGAGTTGGAGCTGCCTCTTTCCTAGAATGTACGTAACCCCTCCTGCCTCACAGGGATGTTTTGAGAAATAAATGGAGGAAATGGATATAACATGCTTAGGTTAGTAAGAGGCTTAATAATTGGTAGTTCATCTTATAGTTATTATTATAATATCATCTTATTATCCTAGGGAGTGGGATTATTAAAAATAATAATCAGAGTGAATGATAAAGTGACCCAGGTTTTAAGAAGCCAGCCAGAGACTTCCTGAAGCTCTCAGTGTCTACAATTTCAGGAGAGGCTTCTATTTATGGAGAGAACATTTTGCACATACACATCTCTGGGATCCTATGCAGAGAGTAGGAGGTACCTGGGAGAACCCAGGAGACGGGATGGGTGATCTGGAAGTCTGAGAAGCTACCCTTGAAGTACCTGTCTCTTCCCCCGCTGCCTTACTCTGTTCAGGCTGCTACAACAGAATAACGTTGACTGTGGTTTATAAATAACAGAAATTTATTTGTCACAGTTCTTGCATCTGGGAAATCTAAGATCAAAGCATTGGCAGATCCAGTGTCTGGTGAGAACCTACTCCCTGGTTCACAAACAGCCATCTGCTCTGTGTTCACATGGTGCAATGGGTGAGGTTGCTCTCTGGGGTCTCATTCATGAGGGCTCCACCCTCATTATCCAATCACCTCCTGTGTGTCCCAGTTCTGGCTGCGATTCAGGCTTGCGGCTAGGAATAAGACCCTGGATTTAAAATGTTACATTAATGTAGTAAGGCACCTGCACCTAACTTATGACTCAGCTTATTGTTTATTATGCATGTGTGGCAGAATGCCACTATTGTTCTCTGATATATATAAATCTCATGTGGTCCCCTAGTGCAGAAGCGTGTGCACCCCACAATAAAGTTGGTGCCTGCCATTTCATTCTCATGGTGGCTCCTCATGCGTTCTTTCAGCTGGGCATCTCACCCCCAAAACGTTCCCTTCTTGATCAGCTCAGGGCCGACATGTGGTGTAGTCAGCAGGATGAGGCGATTATGGTCCCCAGTGCTCCATCCAGATGGTCCCCCCGTGAAGGACACCGGGTGGAGGACATGTGGCCCCTCACCTCCCAGTGGTAGCCCAAGGCCACACATCTGGCTACGTGGACATCTCTGGAGGATTGAGATGGAGTGAAGCCGCATCTGGAGGATGCCCAGAAAGTTCTGGAGATGCTGGAACTGAATGTCCCGACCACTCACTGGGAGGCAGAGGGTCCGGTGGCCTGAATGTTCCTGGCGGTGCTGCGGCAGGTTCAGAACCAGGCTCAACAGGTGCAACAATTGCAATGTCAGGAAGAAGCTCTGGAAAGGCGGCTGGCAGCAGTGGAACGCATGATGGGGCATTTCCATTGTCCCGGTCTGGGAGCCCACCAGCGATAGCACTGCAGGTGCAGCTGGTGATACAGCAGCAGGTTGAAGTACAGCAGCCATGGGCCCCCGGGAGACGAGCTGGTGGCATCTCCCAGGCTAAAAAGCATACCAGCCTGACCAGTATATCCCTGCCGAACTCTGGGACCTGATGAAACAGGTACAGCAGAGAGCCAGGGAGATGGTCCCAGGGTGGCTGCTGTGGTTGTGAAGGGCCTGAATTATCTCTGGAAGAGATGGCTCAGCCGGCCTCTGTAATGGTGATACCGTCCCTCAGGCAGCGCCTCCAAAATGTGGCACAAACAGCTTGGGGTGCAGGCAACCACTCCCTGATTAACTGGCTCATGTCCACTTCACAGACAGTGTGGGCTGACCCTGGAGAGCTGCCAGAGACAGTGAGCAGATGGACCACATACTTAGATCTGGTCCAGATAATTCAGGAAAGGGGCATGCAATAGATGATGTTGTGCGCCCTGATGCACATTAGCCCTGATGAAGAGATATTTACAACCCATTTGAAGGACTTGATCTTGACCACTGGCCTGGATGGTACTTTTGGCACCATGGCAGCACTGCTAGCCTCTTCTGTGTATAGGTGGATCCATGAGTTAACGTCCACCATGGCAAGGTTGGGGGATGTGGAAGTGAAAGGCGCAAGGAGCAAGTGCTGTACCACCCCCTGCCCTCCCAAATCAACTAGCACAGGAATGAAGGTGTGGCCAAAAAGGGGTGGGGGCGGGGCAATGTCCAGCCCAGTCAGCCCTGAGAGCAAGCCGCAGACAAATGCAATTTGATCTTCTCACAGCAGGGGTCACTTGAGCAGCACCCTAATGGAGTGCTCCTGGCGCTGTGAAACCAGCTGCGCCCTGGCCAGCAGTCCTCTCCTATTCCTGGGAAAGCCACAACTCTCTCCGGCTAGAGTTGGGCATTCAGTGAGGACAAGGTCCAGGGACCTGGGTTCTCTGTCAGATTCTTGGGAATTGTCTGGTCGGGTAAGACAAAGGAAATGCTGTAGGCGGTGATTGATAAGATACAGGCGTATCCCCGACCTGAAACTGGGAAGCAGCTCCAAACCTATTTGGGACTGCTGGGGTTTGGAGAGCGTTCATTCCTCATTTAGCCTCCTTGATGTGACCCCTACACTACCTAGTACAACGGGGTGTCCAATGGAATTGGACCCCCAAGATAGAAGAGGCCCTCAAGGCTACAAAGCAAGCTGTAGCAGAAGCCCAAGCTCTACGTGTAGTAGATCCAGCCCTCCCATTCCTGCTTATGGTGCAGGTGGATGATGCAGGGTTTGGATGGGGCTTGTGGCAGAAACATGGTTCCCGGAAGGTGCTGATAGGCTTCTGGTCCCAGTTATGGGAAGGTGCAGAAGCATATTCTCTGATAGAGAAGCAACTGGCTGCCATAGATGCTGTCCTTCTGGCCAGTGAGGACATCACTGGCCCTAATCCCATAGTCGTGCAGCCCATGTACCTCATGAAGGGGTGGCTGTGGTCTTGGGTGAAGACTCCCAATACAGAAATTGCACAAACCCCTATACTGACCAAGTAGAAGGCATACCTGGAGCAGTGGGCGCAGTTCTCTGCCAGCTCTGTCAGGTCAACTGCACTCCCCATTGGGACCAGTGCAGTTTCAAGCAGAACTCCTGGGAGAACCTGCTAAGACAGGGGATGTACTGAGTCTCTATGTAGAGGGTTGGGCTCCTATCCTTGATGATGCCTGGTATACAGACAGCTCATGACACGGGCAGCCCCCAACATGGCCTGCTGTGGCATTGCAACTTTGCACAGAAACCTTTAGGTAGGAGACTGGTGCTGAGCAATCCAGCCATTGGGTGGAGCTTCACACTGCGTGGTTGGTCCTCACGAAGGAAACTGGCCCAGTGCACGTCTGCACTGACAGTTCTGTGTGTCAAGGTCTAACTCTGGCTGCCCTGGTGCACTGCCCAGGAGTGAATGGTAGGCCACCGTTCCTATGGGGCTGGGTGTTGTAGGAAGACCTCTGGAAGTGAGGTCTTCAGCAGGGGGCCAGCATATACCATGTCCCTGGCCACTGGCCGTTACAGGCCCCAGGCAATGATGCAGCCAATGCGCTGGCACGAGTCTGCTCCGCCCATGTACCACCGATTCCAGTGGACATTGGCACCTGGCTCCACCGAAAACTGGGGAATGTAGGGGCCCATACCATGCAACAGGTAGCGAGGCGATGGGGGCTATCGTTGACCCAGGGCACAAGCACAGATTGCTGTGTCACAGTGCCCCTGGTGTGCTGAGCAGCACCCAGAGAGATGGCGGGTAGAGAGTATCCCAGAAGTGGTGCCCTGTGGGGCCAAGCCGCTCCAGGAATGGCGAGTGGACTACATGGGGCCTTTGTCCACAGACCGGGACACCTCTATGTGTTCACAGGTGTGGACACAGCTATCGGTCTAGGGTTTACATGGCCGGTGGCAGCTACTAATCAATGCTATACTGTGACTGCTTCGGAGCACTCATGGCAGATCTATGGCCGGCCCTTATTAATCTCCCGTGACAGAGGCACTCATTTTACTAGACAGTAGGTGCAGACCTGGGACCCACACCTCCCAAAGGCCCTACTACCAAATGTCATCGGATTGGGGGTTAGGTTTCAACATATGAATTGTGGGGGGACACAAATAACCAGTCTGTAGTATCCATCTCAATAATTCCATGGTAGACACAAAATTCCATGCCCCATGTGCTACAGAGGAAATGGGGAAGGGTGACCTAGATTAGATCAGCTGTAAACTTTCCTGTGAGCAGAAATGAGCGAGCTCCTTTCTCTACATGTCCCTGAAGAGAAAATGGGTTCAGGAAGCCCTGAGATTCATATTCTACCCTCAAGGCGATAGGAGGTGAGGACAGAGAAAGCAGTGGGAGAACACTGGGGTCAGTCAGCACAGCGAACACATTGTGAGACTCCAGTCCTCTGTCTTTCCCTGCTTTGCTAAAGCATCTGCTGGCACACCAAGGGAGGCTTTTATCTAGTGGTCAGTGGGGTCAGCAAGAGCCGAGAGGAGGCTTATCACCAGCAGCCCGTGGCCTCCATCATGAAGGTCTGAGTCACCAGCAGAAACCCAGAGACAGACTCTTGTCAGGGGGTGGTGCAGGCCAAGCCTAATCAAGGTCACCCGGGATAGAGACCTTATTGATCACCAGTGCCAAGGTCCAGTTTTGCTGGCATCCCCAGGTATAGGTTGGGTCTACCACTGAGATTTCACTGAAAGTGATGGGAGAAACCCTATGCATGCAGTGTTGCTGGAGTGGAAATTAGACTCTCCTATGGCTGAGCAGGGACCAAGTCAGGGTGACAGACTAGCCCTCGTACCTTCAGTTCACAACTGAAGTGTTAGGGACAATAGAAGACTTTTATATGGGAGTACGTGTGGAGGAGGGCTCGGTGAAGATAAGCCAGAGAGAGCTTGGTGACTAGGAGTTCAGGGGAGACTGTGGCGAGCCAGGATCCAGGAGGTTTGGGAGGAATTTAATTACGTTCTGGCCCGAATTCACAAATGAAGAAATTGCAATGCAAAGTTGTATGTGGCTTACCTAGTGCCCTGGGCAACAGACTGCACTGCCCTGACTGCCCACTCAGCAGTGTGGCTGCTGCTAGTGCACAGGGCTCCTTGGTGCAGATGAGAAGAAAATGCCTTCTCGGGATGCTTCCTTTGCATCTGTCATGAGCTTGTCATAATATACTTATTTTGTTAGAACAAGAAATTTTACTGCCACTTGCTAGAAAATTGTGGTAATAGATAGACAAGTGTAGGGTGTCAGCATGCAATAGATGACTGCTTACGTATGGTGTCCATGGGCCGTGCACACACCATGGTGGAACGTGAAGCCTTCAGTCCACATTTGAAGCTGGATTTCACTTGGAGTTGTAATAGGGCACTGAGTCTTGCCTCAAGTTGGATGTGGGGCAAGAGGATTGGCTTCTCAAATAAGGTCAGAGCCAGGGCTGGGCTGGGGAAGCTTTAGGCCTATCATCCTTCCTAACCCAAACTTCAAACTCACCCCACAAACAACCTCTGAGGCAGAGCCAAGAGGAATGCTCATTATTTAGGAGTTAGGCTAAGAGAGATTTTTAGAAATAGAATGCTTGCCTAGCCCAGTTTATTTAAAGAATCTTAAAAAGTAAGTGGGGGTCTCCAGGAGCAGTAGAATTAAGAATACAGGAGGCTTTGAGTTTTTTTTTTTTTTTTTGATGCCAATAAACATGGTTATAAAACAATAACCGCTTTCTATGCCTCTCTCCAATTTCCAAAATGCTTTAATATTCACTGTGTAATTTTATCCATAGGATACTTCCCTGAGAAAGGCAGAGTGGGTATTATCCTCATTTCGCAAACCAAGAAATTGCAATGCAAAATCGTACATGACTTACCCAGTACCATGTATTTACCCAGAGATTCATGAACACATAGCTTGATGTACCACACAAAAGGTTTGGTCTCAATAATTTGAGCCATGGGACATATTGCGAGTACTCAAATACAGCCTCCTGAATAAAAAATTAAATAAATAAAGACATTTGAATAAATGAGTAGAAGTTGTTAGGTGATAGCCTCAGTGGAGTGACCTAAGTGGCCAGGGTGACCTGGTTTGGAATAACTTCGGGGTCCCTGGGCTTCAGTAAGCTCCAACAGAGTCCAACAAGAAAATGATGCTTGTGACTCCAGCTATAACCTATGAGGAAAAATAGGAGATCACAGAGAAATGCACACTGGGACCATGTCTGTAGTTGGCATGCGGTGGAAAGCGCATGAGTTTGAGAATTGAAGTTTGGCCTAGCTAGCCGCAAGATGTGGGCCATCTACCTTATCCCTCTGGATTTTAGTTGACCCAACCATTAAATGAAGCAAATACTATCTACTTCAGTAATTTACATAAAACACTAGGCATATTGACCTGGACCATGATGAAAATATAACCAATGTTTGTTACTATTTCTCTACTCCTTGGACTAAGATTAAAGGCTTTCTACTGAGGTTGGCTCCATGATGTAGTGGTTAGCACATCTGCTTTACATGCAGAAGGTCCTGGGTTCACACCCCAGGTGGAGCCATGGACCATACCCCGGGTGCGCCAGGCCCCCTGAATGTGCCGGGTGCGCCTGGCCTTGGGTGCACGCTGCGAGCATGTGGGAGGAGATGCCCCACCTTCAGAGAGTCAGTTCTTAAGGGGAAATGGCAAATCCACTGGTCAGGGGTGGAAGTAGGGGGAAAAATAAATAAGTTAAATAAAAAATAAAGGGCTCTTCCACCCAGCCATTTCTCAGTAGAAGACAATGTTGGTTCCATGCAACACCATTAGAGACTGGCCACCCAACTCTCCTCCATACTTGGCCTTTTCTCTTCGTCTTTATTTCCTGGATTCATTTGTCCATTCATTTGAGTATTTGAGCATTCATTCACGCTTTCATTCGTTGTGGCAGAAATTACTGGTGCTCAATAGGATTTTTAGTTTTCCTCTCTCTCCAGGCACACACACTGGCCATATGCTTTGGTTTAAAATGTGAGCGAAATGATGTGTGTGACTTCTAGGTAAAATAATTTAAGGATCAGTGCTCTATTCTCATACTCTCTTTCTTCACAGCAGAAAACCCAAAAGCCAGTATGTAAGAAGGTGACATGATAAAATGGTGGCTTCGCTGTCAATCTGGATCCCTGAATAACTATAATGAACAGAATTCCCCCTCTTCTCCACATTAGATAAACAGCATGAGTGAGAAATAAACCCTTGGAAGTTTTAAATACCCAAATTCTGACTAATACACCCACTTAATTTTCCATTCATTTAATGACTTTTTTTTTTGAATACCTAACAATTCTGGGCACCCTTTAGATGCTGGGGGTTCATAAGGAACAAAAAAGACTCAGGTCCTGCTCTCACAGAGTTTAAGTCAAATGCGGGTGGGGCATAAATGAACAAATTAATAAATAAACATATATATTAGGTTGTTAATACTATGAGGAAAAATAAAACAGGGTAAGAGGCTTGGGAAAACTATTTTGGATGCAGTGGTTAGAGAAGGTCATCTGAAAAGATACCATTTGAGCAGAGACCCAGAGAAAGTAAAGGAGTACAGTAATCCAGATATCTGGGGTGGGGAGGCATTTTAGAGAGAAAGAAGGGTGACCACAGTGATGCAAAGATCAGATCACGCTTGGCAGGTGGCAAGACCAGCAAGAAGGCCAGAGGACAGGACAGAGGAAGTGTGAAAGGGCCAGAGGAAGTAAATGACAGGGCAAGAGACGAAGTCACATCAAAAGACACCAGGCAGGAAGGAAACATTCATAATGCACACCTGATAAAGGACTCACATCTGAAATATAAGAACTCTTATAAATCAATAAGAAAGAGACAAACAACCTAGTTTTTAAAAATGAGGAAAATATTTGAACAGGTAACTCATAAAAGAAGATGGCTATGTCGCCAATAAGCCAATAAAATGGTGATCAACCTTATTACTCTTCAGGGAAGTAAAATTTGGAGGCAAAATGAGATGCTACTATACATTCCAAGAATGGCTAAAAAAGACTGAAAATTTCCAAGTATTTGTAAGGATCTGAAGCAAACAACATTCTCATCCTTTGCAGGTAGGGGTGTAAAATTATACTGGAAAACCATTTAGTAATTCTAATAAAAGTAGGCATATGCCTATCCTGTTTACCAGAAATTCCTTTCCCAGGTGCACGTACTGGGAGAAATGAAAAGATGCATATAAGCCGAAAGCTGAAAACAAGACCAACGTCCTCCAACAGTAGATTACACAAATAGATTGTGGTATAGTCGTACAGTAGAATACCCCACAACAACATGAAAGAACGTAGTGTTGATACCAGAACACGGGCAAATCTCCAAAATTACGTGGAACAAAAGGATCCAGGTGCAAAATTGTCCATACTCTATGATTCCATGTAAGTGAAGTTTAAGAGGGACAGTAATCTACGGAGGTAAAAGTCGGACGAATGGTTACCCTGGTGGAGGTGGGTATTAATTGGAAGATAGATAGGAGTGAACTTTCTGGGGGATGGAACTATTCTGTGCCCTGATCCAGGTGGTGGTCATGTGGATGTACGTGTAGGTAAAACCCCATCGAGCTGTACACTTAAGATCTGTACATTTTACTGCATGTTCATTGCCCCTCAGTTAAAAAGAACCACAACAATAGAGGCAGAGGTGAGCAAGATCATGTAGGACCTTAGGGCCATGGTAAGGGTTTTGGATTTCTTTCTAAAAGAGACAGGCAGCCTATAGAGGATTCTGAGCAGTTCAGAGACATGGAAATCATCTAGAAAAGATGATTCTGCTGCCGTGTGAAGAATAGATGTTGGTGGGGTCCAAGGAGGTGGCAGCAGAGGGTATGAGCAGAAGACCTATAAGAGCTGCACCCTGCAGCTGATGTGGCCCTGGGTGGTGAAGGAGCGCTGGGAGGGAGCAGTGGTCAGGTCCTGGAGGTCAAGAGGCCACAGTTTGATGAGGGATTGAATGGGGAGTCCAAGAGAGGGTCAAAATCTACACTAACTTCGGCCAGTGTGCCCTGCGAAATGCAGCTCCCAAATTACTGGATGAGAAGGACAAAAAATGAAGCAGTTCGGGGGGTGAGGAGATCTAGACTTTGACTTTGAACATACGTCCGAGATGCCTCTTAGACACCCAATGAAGTGTTAAAGAGGCATTTGACTAATTGAGTTTAGATTAATAGGCAGCAAATATCAACGTTCCCCCCAACACAAACGCACATGGCCTTAAATAAAACACCCACACGTTCTGCTTTGATTTCTTCTTTAAAAAGGAGGAAGTGAAATATTAAGGGCACTTTTAATCTATTTCAGCTGTAATCACCTTTGCTAACATGTATTGGACTGAACATGCTGGCTGCTGAGTGTGGAAAACACTGCTGAGATGTGAAAGGCAGGCTGGCCCCCTGTGCTTATCACAACATCCTTTCTGGATTTTGGCTCTGCCCTCATGTCACTGGAGTGGCACCACATGGGGCCCTCCTCCTGTCGTGCCCTCTGCTTTCAGCTGTGTGCTGGTGCAGCTCTGCTCCCCATACCCTCTCCCACAGGGTACCCAGTTACGCTGGCAGGTGGGGTGCTGTCAGGACAAATAGCCTCCATGCCCTGTGTTGAATAAACATGTCTGTCATTAGGGGGCTAGGATGATATGTGGAGGAGAGGGGAAATCTCATTTTCATAAAGGCCTCAATTAAAAGGAAGAAAAGCCATGGTGACAACATTAAATATTCAGCTGTCAGGCCTATTAGGAGGTTTTATACAGGGCATGCACCCAGACAGAGCTGTTGATGGCGGAGTGAGAGGGGCAGCTTGGAGACGTGAGGAAAAAACAGGGTATTTAGAGACAGATCAGCTTGATTTTCCACTACTCACGAGCCATATGGTTAGAAGTTAAGTCACTTCTCTAAACCCTGGTTTCTGCATTTTAAATAGATGTAGGAATAGGATAAGATCATGGTGAAGATCAAGCGAAACATAGACAGAGCCTTCCATGATTCATGGGCTATAGTAAACAGAATACCTGCATCCTCCTCCCCTTTCTGAGTCCCATCCTTTAGTGTTATTACATAATACAATCATCATATGGAGGCAACGGCATCACGTTAATATTTAGAAAGTGGTTATTTAGGGATTTTACTGTTACTTTCTTAACACAGGACTCTGGCAACTTTGCCCAGCTCAAAGGCAGGCCGGCAGGCAGGCAGGCGGACACACACACACACACACACACACACACACACACACACACACACACACACACACACACACACACACACACACACACACACACACACACACACACACACACACACACACACACACACCCAGGGGCTGGGCCCCTGCACCACCTTTGGGCCTGTGTCTGCACTGACCCCAAAAGACCACACGAGGGCAGCACCTTACCAAGGTCACTGCTCCAGGCCCAGGAAATGCTTAGACAGGCATAGGCCAGGGAGCATTCCCCAGGGGCCCCCAGACCGGGGCACCTATGCGTGCACTGAGCCACCCTTCTCAGTGCTCACACCCTGCTGAAACCCCCTGCCACACTGAATGTGGGCTGTAACTTGCTTGACTGATAGAAGGCAGAGGCTGTGCCACTTTGGGGCCTCCCACTTGGATTGTGTGCTCCTAGGAGCCCTGAGCCTCCACAGGAAAAAAAAAAAAATTCTGCCAACCCTTCTGGAGAGACCACATGAAAAGGCGCTGATATTACAGAGTGGGAGAGGCCCAGCTGTCCGAGCCTCCCCACGGAGCCTCTAGAAGCTCCAGTCCTAGCTGCCATCTGACCACACCCCATGAGAGACCAGAGGGAGGAGAGCAGCCGAACTGCCCAGCTGAGCCCAGTCAACTCACAGAACTGTGAGAGATAAAGCAACGGCGGTTACTTTAAGCCTCTGGGTTGGTTATGATGTAGCAATCAGGAACCGAAACGAACGGCTTGTGTTGTCTTACTCGTTCCGTCCCCCAGCGCCTGCATCCATGAAGCCTCTTTCACACTGTGGCATCATCAAACAGCCTCCAGGAATAACACCTATGTCCTCTCCCTCCCAACTAGATTGTGGCAGGACTTTCATAGGGTCCAGCTGGGGGCACTAACAGAGACAGATTCTTCACTCTCCTCTGAATTTCTTCTTTTCCTCAAGATTTTATTCAAAAGATGGTTCTTCTCTCTCCTTCAGCTGAAAAACCTTCGGAAAATTTAAAGCCTGCAATCTGGGCTACCTGATCCTCAAGCATCCCTGGGCCAACCTCAAGCCAGGACTCCCTACTGTGTAATGATTAAAAGAGAGAAACCCAAGTGTGAAGTCATTTGTTAGTTGTTTAAATTACTTGGAAAGGTGAGGTCTCCTCATGATCTGATTATAGTTGATGACCTCAGGGCAGGAAGGAGGCTGAGGGGACCACCTGCTCTGTGAGCATGCTCAAGTGCACCAATAATTTTGAGTAGAATAAGTACATAATGCATTTTGCTTTGCCTGCCTATTACTAATTGGAAAATCAGCATGAATATTCTGATTAATAAAATGTAACTTTATTTCAAAGAATAGCTGAATCTCTTAGGAGATTTTTGTCATATATTCTCTTAAATGATGGATACCAAAATCAACCCCAGAGGGGCATCTGTAAGATATTTTGTGTTCAAAAACAGTCCTCTTACACAAAAAGAGGAGCCTTTTATCTAGTCTCTCATTTTATTAATGAAGCAATTGCAGTTAAGAAAGAAGAAATGGCTCAATGAGGTTTGGTAATTCTCCAGGAGAGTTTCAACTCCAAAAGTCTAAGCCGGGAAGATGACAACACGGGGCCTCATAACTACATGCAGGAAATTCCAGGATGCAGAATGAGCCTCTAAAAGCTCATTTTGAAAACAATAATCCGGAGCTGAAGTGAGCATAAATGATTTAATTTTTTTAATGTTAAATTTATAGGGACTTTTGGCTTGGGCTTTCTCATTCTCGGAGAAGAATGCTTCTTCATAAGCTACATGTTGGAACTCTGGATGTGTCATCCTTTGTGTTCGTATTTGACCATGTGTCAACAAATATGTATTGAACATCTACTTTTCCTAGGTACTTCAGACGTAAAGTTTTTGCTCCCAAGTGCTTACAGAAAACTAACTGTAGTGAGGGGAAAATAGAGGTAGAACACGGGGTGCTGTGCAGACACTACCTAGATCACCTTTACCCATTCTGTGCATTCACCCCCTCCCTGCACGTTTGCTTCTACTGGCTGGCACGCACCTGCACCTAGCTTTGCTGGTTACTCTTGGGCTCTCGGAGCCACTTTGCCCTACACAAAGAGCCAAAGTCCTTGGGAGTTTACATACTCCTGGGGACCTGAAGCCAATGACTAGCCCCTAGGTGGGACAAGTGCTCTAGTGTACCTGACGCCCCATTCCAGAGCTCCCCACAGGAAGCTGAGGCTGGGGCTTCACCTAGAATCACACCTGGGTATGGCTTTTCCCCCTTCCCTGCACTGCTGTTTTAAGGGTTGACCTCTGTGAACTTGCTTTAACAGGGCAAAGAAAAAGCACAACTTACGGGAACCCCAGCTCCTTCTTACCAGGTCGGCTGGGATAACGCCATTTCCTCCTTCACAGTTATTTATTTACCTACCTGACCTTTCCTGAGAGACTGTGTCATGGAAAGAAACTGGTTTTCTCTTCATGTACCTATAACTTAGACTCTGGCCCTGCAGGCTGTGATGGGGTCTGTCTGACAGAGCACAGGGTCTGTCTAGAGGAGAACCTATTGAAGAGGGTTCAGGGCCTCAGGATACACCTCCAAAGTGAATTAGGGGATTGAATTATAGCTGCGGAGATGCAAGCTATGGGAGGGAATGTGTTTTCAAGGCAGGTCCTGGTGAGCTGGGAAGGCAGAGGAAGAGTACGAGTGAGGCTGGCTACGCAGGACTACAGGGTCTGCGCCCACGGCCATTAGCATTTACAAAGGAGCAGGGTGGGAAGAGATGAGTGGACGCATCAGAATGGCTAAGGATGATGCTGAATGTAGGATCCTCACTAGGGGGGTACAAATGTGCACCTGACGCTCCCAGTCTTTGCAGTGCCCGCCTCCCAACAGCATAGTGACACTGCACGAATTCAAGTTCACTTGTCTAACTCCAGAGAAATGGAAAAGAAGAAAAATTACCCAGTGTTGGATCATTAGATAGTATATGCCCAGTGAGGCTCTAGGCTTTTATGGACGGTTCATATGAGAGGCAGTGAAAGGCAGCAGTCACATCCACACGCTTTGGGGCTGAATCTTGCATCTGCTCTCTGGGCAAGGTGATCTGGGAAAATTCTTTACCCTCCCTTCACCTTAATTTCTCCATCCTCATAGAGACGTTAAGAGGAGTCAGTGAGTTAATCTTCCTCAAGCACCTGGAATAAAGAAAGCCTGGTGCTATGGGAGTGTTTGCTGTATTAATGACTCTTAATACTTTCAGTATTATTAATCCAGTTTTACAGGTAAGGAAACTGAGGCTCAGAGGTTAAGAAAGTTGAGCCAAATTATGCAGCTTGTTCTGTTTTAGAAACTGTGATAATGCTTGATGTGGTCCTGCTAGAAAGTTGTAAAAACTGACATTTAAATGAAGAGCCATGGACTGTCTACGCTTCACTGCTTCATGCTAGAAAGAAATATGAGAGAATCCACCTTAATTATTTTATTAGATTAAGGGACATGCAGTGGTTGTTGGTCATCGAGCGAAGATTCAAATACAGATCCACTGGGGACAGACTTTATGTGTCCAAAGGAATGCCTTCTAATTAGCACGGGGATAGTTTACCTGTGAATAGATAGATGACTTTAAAAATGTGTTAAAAACCCTTCCAATTTCCTTTGATAAATATTTCTTTTGAAACAGTCTCTTCTATTAATTTGCTTAATGAACTCCTGCCTTTGATTCCTCCAAGTGTAGGGAGAGGTAAATCAGAACAGGCACTTACTCCAGGAACTACAGAACTCAAATTCCTGTGATGACAGTGAGGGCTCTTTAATGAGGACTAATTGTGGGAGGATGAGGCTGAGTTAGCAGAAAGTCATAGCTGGGAATCTGTGGCACTGCTTTGTCATTTTGAAAACATACAATAATTTAAACCTGGCTCGCAAAACTCATTCATCCATTTGTTCATTCAAAAGTCCTTAGGTTTTAGGAATAGATGCGAATGATCTAAAATTAACTTCTTGACTATCCAAATGTAAATGAATGTCTCTAAGATGCTTGAGGGGGCTGGAAAAATTAGCTCTTGTGATTATTTGAAACATTTCTCTCCAAAGCCTTGCTGCCCTTGTTAGTGTGTTTTACAAACCCTCCCTAGAGATGCTTCAAGGAAAACAATCTAGCTTCGTCCCAAATTATGCAGCAGTGGCATTCAGCTTCCTAAAATCCCCATTTTCCCCTCACACGGTGTCTTTAACCTCTTTTCTGAAAACCATTGAATAAACTGGGCCACCAATTCATATTCAACATTAATGAATTCGTCTTTTGTGTCAGGCGCTGTCCTGGGACTGAAGGTATTATGGTGAGAGAAACAGTCAAAAACCTCCCGCTGCATTTAGCATGGCCTCTTGGACACAGTAGGTCTCTGAGTGGTTATTGCTGATTTTGAGGGAAACTCAGAGATTAGGAAATGTAGGCCAGACACCAAAGCTGATAAATAACATCCCTTCACTCTGTTTCCTTTTAGGAAAAGGTTTGATGTGTTCTAAGGCCTAAAGTTGATCTAATTCTTTTGTGCGTGGCGTTTTTCTCACAGTGGTGGCAATGAAGGCAGGATCCTGGGTTTTCAGCATTCATCTCGTTCACACTATGCTCTCCTCTACCTGTACCTACTCAGTGTATGAGTTAAATGGATGCTCAGATGCTCCAAAGAAGTGGACTGACTAGGTGAATGAGTGAATGGATACAAGGCTGATAGCACAAGGGCACGGGCACCCTATTTATATTCCCGCACCTCCAGTCCCACACCTGCATCATCACTGCTCCAGGTGTGAGGAAATGTCTCACAGAGCTTTACTGGGAGTAGGGACAGAACCACTTGGTGCTCCCTTCTCAGATGTCCCTTAGGGAGTAGACATTTGGAAGTTTATGAGGATCTCTGGCTGCAAAGCCAGACATTGCCACAGTGATGCTAAATGTTAGGGGAAATGAAGAATCACTTAGAACCCTTCGTTGGAATGGGATTCAGTGTTGGAAGGAAACCAAGTATCAGAAAGGGCAGAGAAAGGGAGTTTGGGGCAAATTAGTTGAAAGTCAAGAGATTGCGAAGTTTAAACCAATTTTTTTTTCTTTCACCTGAGGCTCAGAAAGAAATATTCTTTTGCCCCCATCTATGCTAGAATTATCCTGGGGCTAATCAATAAGTAATTTAAATGAGCAAGGAATTTAATATACGGAGAGGTTGATAGAATCTGTATAGTGGTGAATGGAATGGTAAATCCCCTAGAGGCTTTAGGGGAAAGTTCCCGAGAAAGGCTGAGCTGCGAAGGGTCTTTAGACATCCCCAACTCATCAGGAAAGCACGAATGCCTCCGCCAATGCTCTCTTCCCTACCCGCCACCTCATCCTGCTCACCGCTCCAAGGATCTTGACTATTTGGATGCAAGCCTGTGACCTATCCCTGTGCCCAACACCCTTAGGATGGCTGACCTCGGAGCATGGAGAATGCTCAGGATAGCCCATAAAACAAGGAATAGTCACAAACTGGGTGAAAATAGTGCTGTTATCCATGTGTGAGCAACAGAGGAGGGCTGGATGAACAGAACATGTTTGGTTTTAAGGTGGCTTAAAATGACTAGAAAACAGTGAATGTATGGTAAGTGCATGGGTGTAATATATTAAAAATGTATGTGGGGTATATTTTGGCCCTTTCCATCAAAATTATAAAGGCACGTCCCCTTGATCCAGCAATTTTGCTTCTAGGAATTTATCCTACAGATAGGCTCACACATGTGAAGCAGTACGTGTGTACCAAGTTATTCGTGGCTGCATTAATTATGTGACTGAAAATATGGAAATAACCTAAAAGCCTAAAAGGGCACGATTAAACAAACCGGGGCCTGTGTGTTGGATGGAATGTCCTGAAAAACGTCACTACCTTCCTGCTCTATGTCAGGCGCTGTTCTCGGTGCTGAACATATAACGGTGGACAAGGGCCCAAAGTCCTTGCCCTCCAGAGTTTATGTTCTGGCGGGAGACGTTTCTCTTTCCGAAGTGATAAAGCATGATCTCTGTGACCTTTTGCTTCCTGAAAAGGTCAATATGTAGGCTTTATATGTGAATGCTCGCATATGCGTTAGGCATCTTCAGAAGTACGCACAAGAAGTTGGTAACGGGGTGGTCTCCAGCTGAAGGACAGAAGACTTTCCCTGTTTGCTCTTCAGTATCCTTTGACTTTTGGCTCTTAAAGGCCACCTATTCAAAATAGGGTATCTATCCAAAAAATATAATTTCTATTTATTTTTTTAACAAAAAGGTAGCACAGGATGTAATTGTTGGCCTTAATTCTGTCTCCTCACTCCCAGTTCAGACCTCTACAGGAAAGGGCTCTGGATAGCAGTGCAATCTGGGAAGGGGAGTGCATGCTCTGTTCCCTCTGTGTCATTTCTCACTCTTGCTCTCACCCACACTCTCTTCCTCACTCTTTCTCTCTCTGTCTCTCCCACTCCCCCCACCATTGCTGCTTTCAAAATGCAGGAAGTCTGCATTCACACTTTGCTCATGAGTTGCCCTTAGCTACAGAGGCGTAAGTGGAGCCAGTACAGGCCCGGGAAATGGGAATTGGAGCACGGATGAGGGCAGCAGCATCTGCTCTGTGTGTTTGGCTGGAGTATCTGCTGGGTCCTCTCTTTGGGCCACCTCCACCCAGCACCGATATCTAGATAGGAGACAGGTCCCGTGCAAGAGAGGATTGTCTGTTGGCCTTGTCTGCAGAAAGTAGGACTAACTAATTATGATTTTTCTCAGTGTGTGTGAGGGTGCCTGTGAGTTGTTAAACATGCAACCCCATTTGCCTGGAACTTTCTAAGTTCTAGAACTAAAAATCGCATGTCCTGGGAAACGCTTCAATCTTGGGGAACTAGACACTTGGTGACCCTATCTGTAAAGAATGTGGGGTGGAGAGAAGTATGGGAGGGGAGGAGAGACAACACCAACATAAACACTCTGCTGCCTGAATTTCTCACCTGCCTGGCATTCACATTCTAAAGTCCCTGCAACATGGCTCCTCTACTGACTATATTTAGCATATCTCTCTGGGCCTCAGTTTATTTTAAATAGGGCTAGTAGTTCAATAATCTACTCTTCTGAGCATTGCTAAGAATCTACCATCTTTATCACCAGCTTCATGTCACCACTCTGCTCCTTGCACAGCTGAGCATCTGTGGTTCATCCCTGTTATTATCCTTTCTCCCTTCATATATTTGCCTGGCTAACCTGGTTAAATACTATTATCTTCCTACTCCTTCCTGGAACCTGGAAAGAGAGTGCAGCTAAAGAGAAATGCACCACCGTGCCGACTGCTCTCACCTTAAACTGTGACCACATGCCTCCAGTGGCCATTGGCGCTGCTCACAGCGCTGTCACATGTCCCAGAACCACTCATTCTCTTATTCTCTGAAAGGGCTATTTCATACCCCTTCCTTCCTCCTTAAACCTCCACCACAACACTCACTATTCATTCTTGGTCGAGGCCTTCGAATCTTGTTATATTGAAAAAAAACAGAAGCAACCAGAAGAGAAATCTGTCATCCTCGCATCACCAGGCCTCCCTGCCACACGGGCACAGTCCGTATCTGTAACCACACTCTCCGCCTCCCCTCCTGTTATACAAGATGAAGTGTCTATGCTCTCATCTCAGTCCAGCCTTCCATTGCTCTTGCCGACTCAACACCACAACCCCTGCAGTAGTCACTTCTGTCTGTTTTCCCTCCCTCCCTCCTCACAGCCCCCTCATGGCCCCCTCGCTCCTGGATCATGGCCATCTATTTATAGATAATCTGTATGATCTCATTTTTTACTCCTCTTCCCTTGCTCACTGTTAGGAACTAAACTGTTTCCCCTCCTCGCCCTCTGCAAAATTCATATGTGGAAGCCTTAACCCCTCCCTCAATGTAACTGTATTTGAAGCTGGGCCTTTAAGAAGATAATGAAGATTCAATGGGGTCATAGTGTGGGGCTCCAATCCAATAGGACTGATGCCCTTACAAGACGAGAAACAGACACCTGAACTCCCTCTCTCCGCACACACAGAGAACAGGCCATGCGAAGACACAGTGAGCGAGAAGCCAGCCATCTGCAACCCAAGAAGAGAGGTCTCACCAGAAACCAACCCTAATGGCACCTTGATCTTGGACTTCAGTCTAGAACTGTGAGGAAATAGATTTCTGCTCTTTAAGCCACTCATCCCATGGTGTTTTGTTATGGCAGCCCGAGCAGACTAAGCAGTCCCTGTGTTCCAGCCACACCAGCCTCCTTGCTTTTCTCAAAACTGCCAAGTGCGTTCCTGTTGGGAGACTGCACGTGCTGTTCCCACTGTCCAGGGTGCTCTTCTCTGACTCTGGGCATGGTGCTCGCCTTCCACTGGTGCCATTCAGATCCAGGTGCCTGTAGACGTTCCTGTCACCATCTTATTGAGAGCAGCCTCACACTCTGTCTTATTTGTCCTGTCACCTGCCTCTGCCTGATGTACTTGCTCATGTCCTGCCTCTCTCACTGGCATAAGAGCACCTCTAGGAAGGAACTTGTCCCTGACCTTGCTCCGTCTTCTCAGCATAACAGAGCCAGCAATGAAAAGTGCTCTTCAGCCTTTCTCAAACAGATAAATGGGCAGTGTGAAGAAACCAATGTTTCGCCTGGCGCAGGTCTTCGGGGGAAGCCTCACTGTGTCATTCCCGATGGTTCTTCAGTGTAGTAATCAGGGGATATGCCCTGGGTGGCCTCAGAAGTGGCAGATTCCCTCAAGGTGGAATCAAGGAAAAGTGCATGTGAGAGGTGGGGAAGTAAGAAAGGGCCTAAGCTTGGAGATCCCATAGGGGTGAGGGGGGTTGGAGAGGACTGGGAGGCACCACAGCCTGGCCCTTGATAGCATCATTCCATCAGGAAATAAATCAGTAAGGCTGTTTAGAAAGTTGTAGCGTCAAAGGTCCCTGGTGAAGCCCCATCAGAGAGCTAAATCCTTTCCTCAACCTCTGAGCAGTAGCTTCCCACCTCTACCGAGCACCCCCAGGGAGGGGCACCCCGAGAACTGCCCCACGGTCAGTTCTAATGGTAGAAATGGCCACCACTGTGTCCAGCTCTGTGCCTTGCCTCTCACCCCTCCATCCTAGTCCTGCTCTCAAGAGCCACAGTGGACTAGCCTCATTTTCCTTCCACTGGAAACTTCACCATTCTTATTTCATCTCTAAGCTCAAGATCTCTGTCTCCAAATCTCCCTTTGGCATGAACAAATGAATGAATGGATGGATGGTTTTGAGTTTCTCACTGTCTTAGTCACCCTCCCTGGTCTCCATTTATTCTTCACTTTTAAGTGTGTTGCTCGGAACACTTCTTGAAATTATTGTGTTCTTGGTGCCTGATATAAGCAAATATTAAAGGTAGCGAAAGAGTGCTCGATAAATGTTTGCTGGCTGAGGAAATGGACAAAAGCCTGCTCTGCCGGACTGGGGAGGCCACCCCAGGAATTTATTTTTCCTCCTACAAGGAGAGAAAAGATTATGAAATAGAAAATCATCCTGCTGTCACTAAGGTAAGTAAGGTTAGTGGGGTCAATCCAATGCCTGAGGCAGCAATAAAAGCTCGGCCTACTAATAATTCCCACCCTGTGAATTTATTAAAATCCTATATTTTATCACACAGACATTTTGGAAAGGAAATACATTTTCTATTGCCACTGACCTTTATGTTCCCATTCCAAACTTAGGCTGTCCCGCCCACCGCAATGTACTCAGCAGCCTGGGTCAACACAGCTCCAGCCCAGAGTGTCCCTCGCCAGCCTGAAGGGACAGCGAAGCCACCAGGTACCAGCTTCCTTTGAGGCAAATGATTCTTTTTGGCCCAGTAGGCAGGTTATACTTCTGTGGTGATTCACTGACTCTATTTTGTGATTTTACATTTTTTTTTTATTGCAAATGCAATACTAGCTTGGTGTAAAAAGTCAAATCATAGAGAACTATATAAAGAAAATTTTAATAGTCTTCTCTTTTTTCTTGCCATTCATGCCTCCCTCACCAGGATCATTAGGAAAAAACATTTCACACTTTCCCTACGCTCACATAAACCCACATATGGATGCGTATATCATCGCTCCCCAATTTTTCAAGCCAAATATGGAACTACATCATATACTTTACAAGGAAACTCGCTTTTATTACCTGAGGCATAGGTCATTTGGCCAAAACACATGCATCTAACACAATCTTTTTGTAAAAATAGCTTTATTAACATATAACTGAGATACAACAAACCGTACATATTTAAAGTACATGATTTGACTCTTAGTTACAGAGAACAAACTGGTGATTGCCAGACAAGAGAGGGTTCGGGTGAAAAAGGTGAAGGAATTAAGTAGTACAAATTGGTAGTCATGAAATAGTCATGGGATATAAAGTGCAGCATAGTGAATACAGTCAGTAATATTGTAATAACCATGCATAATGCCAGGTGGGCACTAGCCTAATTGGAGGGATCACTTTGTAAACCATATAAATGTCTAAGCACTTAGCTGTACACCTGAAACTAATATAAACTATCAAATGTCAACTCTAATCGAAAAATAAAAATGAAAAAATATATAAATAATGTGTATGATTTGATAAGTTCTGGCCTTTGTAACACCGTCCTATTGATGTTGCATGATATTCTGTTGTTTGCATACAATACAATCTGTTTATCTGTTCCACTTTTGGTAGACACGGAAATGGCTTGCAATTTTTCGATAATACAAAATATGCAGCACACACACACACACACACAACCTTACGTACTCACCTTTGTAAATGGAGGCTTGTTTCTGTGGGGTAGACTACTAACAATAAGATTGCTGATGAAACACATGCTCATTTTACATTTTAATCATTCTCATCTGATCGTTTTCCCAAGGCACAGTCCTGGCTCCTATGGACAGGTCATGTCTCTAGCTAGGACCGTGTCCTCAAACCACACTGAGACCCACTAAATATATATGTCCCTGCCCCAAGATTCTTTGCAGGACCTCCCTGTCTCTTTTCTGAATAGGATACCTTGGGGATAGCTTGGTTTGCTTCCTTACATCTGAATGAATTAAGGAGATTCTTTGAATTTTTAATCTGGGTTTAAGTCCCAAATTATTCTGCTATTAACCAACTGTGAATTAAGCAGTTTGCAGATTTACTTCTCTGATTCTGTTTCCTCACGTTTAAAACAGGGCTATGAAGAGTGACTCACTCATTAGGTTGTGAGAATTAAGAGAAAGCCAGTATGTAAAATACCTCTAACTGTGCACAGAATACAGTATTTTCTCAATAAATGGTAGTCGTTCTTACTGAGTAGATTCCTAAACCAATGGGACGCCATCTACCTGCATGCCAGGTGCACTCCACTCAGATCAGAGAAGGGGCCATTTATTTTGAAACTGCACAAGAATCCAAGTTAGAATTTTGTATGAGTTTGCTGGCAAGCTTCTAGATTACAGTCCAGTTGCATATGGCAAATGACCCCTTGGCCCACCTCTCCTATCTATTTCTGCTTTCCTGAAGGAAAAAAAATCACTCAGTTAAAAGAAAAAAAAATTGACATGAATGAAATAGAGAACGTGAACCAAATTGTTGGTAATCTTTAATCACTCACTGGTTCAGTTACTAGGAATCCCACGTACTTGTACATAAAAGTGAGATGTTTTAAGAAATTTAGATTATTAGCCAATAAGACCAAAAGGAAAGGCTCTCATTTTGCCCCATACCAGTAGACCTGCTCAGGCCACCAGCAGTATGAAGGCCTTACTTCTAGTCTCTGCTTGAGAGAACGTCTGATTCACATTCCTATCCAAAGCAGAAACCCCTGCTTTGTCCATTTGGCATCTTAAACATGACTAACGATGGAGAACTCACCACTCCGTAAGGGAGCTCACTCCTCTGTTGTATTATTTGAATCGTTAGATGGCTTTTGCATGGTACTGGATCCTCCATTCATTGAGAGATCCCGAGGAGTGTCTAATGAGTGTGATGTCTGAGGTAGAGGGAGGTCTGCCACCCAAATCCTGTGACATAGACACATAATTTGGCTACCGAAAGGGCTGGTTGCAAGCAAATTGGAAATCAGAGGAGATGGTGGGCTGGGAACAGATCTTCCCCTCCTCCCTCAGGGCAGGAGAAAGATGAGATGCTTCATATCTGACATTTCAATTAATTAACCCATCAACACCTATTAATTAACCCATCAACTACTCCCTCAGAGATTCAATGGAATATGATTCAGCCTCCACCACAAAGTGTGGGGCGTGGCTTTGAAACCAGATGGGCCTAGCTGAGTGGGTAACTAAATTCATCTCTCTGTTAGCTTCTCTGAAAAAAAAAAAATATGGTTATTGCCCCATCAATCAGGTTATTATGAGAAAGAAGGAGATAACACAACTGAATTTGGGCCTCTCTTGATATTCCATGGGTCCCTCTAGGTAGTTAATTTACAGCATGGCCAGCCTATTTGTGCGGGCTACCAGAGAAGGCGGCTGCCAGGGCAGACCGAGGAAGTCTTGGAAGGGCACAGAGTTGTTTCTAGACAGGTCAAGGCCATGGGGGAGAGGCACAGACAGCGTTGCCCAGGGACTCCAGACCCTAAGTTCCCTTTATGCTGTTAGACTAAGAGGCACTAAGAAAGCATTTTCTTTTTGGCATCAGGATATCAGGTTAAAATTTTCATTTCCCCCTCTAGTAGCTGCATATCTCTGACAGAGAGACTGTCATAGTGTCCAGAGGGACACTATGTTCCTCATCTCTGAAATGGGGATATCAGTATTCAGCATATCCGTCATACGGGGCTGATAGGAAGATTAGGTCAGATGAAGGAGGCTGACAGATGGGATGCTAATGTACTGAACATGTGTGAGCCTGCTTTTTTGGCCTCTTCCCTACTGAGCTGCAGAATTCAGTAAAAGGCAGATTCATCCTTCAACACCCTGGAGAGTTTGAGAGGGAATAAAGATAAGATACTGCTGCTGGTGGGGTGATGGAAGAGTCCCCAGGACCCTGGGCAGGCACTGAGCAGCATCTCTCGGCACTGCTGGTAGTTACAGCTATCCATCTTGGCTTCTAAAATGTTTGTGTTTGCTGGTGATATCACTGACAGTGACAGACAATGCAATTTTCTCCTGCTCTAGTCAGATACAACCACCAAGAGCCCCACCGCCAAACTTCCCAGGCTCAGGCAGTGTGCAGCCCTGATTCTTGGTGATTTTCAGGCAGCCCCTGAGGCCACCATTCCAAGATCCCCCACCAGAGTTGAGAACAGGGGATGAGCTGACGTATGGAGATGAGCTGAGCCAAGATTCCTTAGATGGGCGGCTTAAGAGGTGATGGAAAACTGGCTGGAGCTCATGCTATAAGGAGTAGTGTCAGGGCTGTCATTCCATGGGGAAGGACCAGTGGTCAAAAGACTGGACACTGAACCATCCACGAGATGGAGATCACCAGAGACTCCAGGGGAAGTGAACACTGGATACAGTCCTTGTTAGACAACGGGCAGAGAAGGTGTGAAGGCCAGTTTCAGACAAGGTTGTCTTAAGTGTTCAGATCAATCTGGAGCCAAGAAAGCAAGAATGGAACTTGAACTATCCACTTCCATAGCCTCATCCCTGTCCTGCCATCCAGCCATAAGGACGCACTGCAGATTCCCACTGTGCCACGGTCACATTAAAACAGTGTGCACACCATCATATTGTTGGGCCTATGATATATAAAAATGTAACATATTTGACAATAACACCACAAAGGAAATAGGGGGGAGCATTGGAGCTAGGAAATGATAACTTCAACCAGATGATAAACTTAATCCACAGAAACACATGAAGAGAATGAGAAATGGTCAAAAGGTAAATATAACAAACTCTATAAATATATACCTCCTTTGCTTTCTTTAACTTTTTCATTTTCTTTAATAGATATACATTATATAAGTAGTTATAACAATGTTTTACTGGATTTGCAGAGATAATAATAATAATAACACAAAAATGAGGAAGAGGAAAGAGAGCTATATAGAAATAAATTCTGATCTGTGTTAAAATATATACAGTTAGCCCTCGAGGAACCACTAATAAAATAACTCAAAAAAATTAAGTTAAAAAAATCATTACTGGAATTAAAGTGTTGCATCAGAAAAAAATCACCAAATGCAAAAGAAAGCAGTAAAGGAAGAACAAGGCAACAAAAAGACATGAGAGATATAGAAAAGAAAATTAAATGGCTATCCACGTTTAGCGATTAGAATATATATACTATATAGCTATAAATGCCTATATTTAAAAAGAAGAAAGATCTCAAATGGCAGATGTAAATCCAAATATGTCAATAATAATATTAAATGTATATAAATTAAACAATCCAATCAAAAGGCAGAG
Source organism: Cynopterus sphinx (assembly GCA_030015415.1). Lineage (NCBI taxonomy): Eukaryota > Metazoa > Chordata > Mammalia > Chiroptera > Pteropodidae > Cynopterus > Cynopterus sphinx. Next base: position 30,693,715 of record CM057385.1, on the reverse strand, counting down.
ATTGTCAGACTGGATAAAAAGAAAAACAAGATCCAGTTACAAGCCACATACAGGAGACACACCTTAGGTTGAAAGATAGGCTAAAAGTAAAAGGATGGGAAAAGATATATCACACAAATAGTAAGAATAAGAAAATTGAATGGCTATTATTAATATTAGACAAAAAATCTTCATAACAAAATGTATTACTAGAGATGGAAAGGGATGTTTCAAAATAGTGATAAAATGGTCAGTTCATCAGGAAGTTGTAATAATTACAAACATGTACGCATCTAACACCAAAGTGCTGAAACATGTGGAGCAAAAACTGATAAAACTGAAGGGAGAAATACGCTATTCAATAATAATAGTTGGAGACTTCAATATCCTTATTCCAAAACCTCAAACAGTTTTCTCAATAATGGATAGGACTTGTCAGAAAATCAACAAGAAGATAGAAAATCAACAAGGAAACAGATTTAAACAACATTGTATGAAAATTAGACTTAAAAGATATCTATAGGATCATCTTTCTTCAACACCACCAGAATATACATTCCTTCAAGCACTTGTGGATTATTCTTCATAAGCTAGATAATAAAATAAGATTCAATGAACTTGAAAAAAATTGAGATGGCACAAAGTCTACTCTTCAATCACAGTGGAGTAAAGTTAGAAATTAATAACAAAAAAAAATGGTCAAATTCACAAATATTTGGAAATTAAACAAAACACTACTAAAAATCAATGAATTAAAAAGAAATCACAAGGAGAATTAGAAAACACTTTTAGATGAATGAAAATACGCAATACACCCAACTTAACCTAACCTTTTACATCAAGACACTGGAAAAACACATGAATGAATCTTGAAAATGTTCTAAGAAGTGAAAAAAGCCAGTTACCAAGTACTACATATTCCATTTATATGACAAACCCAAAATGGGCAAACCTATAGAGACAGAAAATAGATTAGTGGTTGCCTAGGGCTGGGAGGGGAAGGAGAATGAGGGATAGCAGCTAAAGGGTAACGAACATATTCCCAAATGGATTATGGTGAGAGTTGGCCGACTCTGTGATTACACAGAGCCACTGAAAGCTACTGAATTACATCCTTTAAATGGGTGAATTGCGCATGTGTGGTATGTAAATATTATAGCAATGAAGTCATGAAAAAAAGAAAATCGAGACTTGGAGCCAGGCCCTGGCCTGCCATTTACCAGCTCTGTGACCTTCGACGCGTTTCTGAACCTCTCCGATGACGACGTTCTCCTCTGTGAAGTGGCCAAAATAATCCCGTTCAGCCTGTCCAATGACTCTTTACTCTCCTTCAGGCCTCAGGGCACATTTCCTGCCCCTTCCAGACTCACAGTGACACCTGCATGTCTTGCTGCACTTTGCCTATCCTGGGGATCTGGGCCAACCCCTCACTTAAAGATGAAGTAAGTGAAGCCCAGAAGTGAGTGATTTCTCTGAGGCCACAGGCCTAGGCAGTGGTGGAGCCTGAACTAAACCCCCTTCTCCTCCCTGTGACTGCAGGACCCTCAGGGCATGCCCCTGTGGTCCCTGAAGCTGGTTTCTGACAGGTAGGCCTTGCCTCAAAGCTGTCTTCTGGCATCCCCCCCCCCCCCAATCTCCAGAGCACTTTGACCGCAGTGGAAGCAGCCAGCCCTTGCTGAGTGTTTAGCATTCTGTCTCACGTGGCCCTCCACAGCCATTAGGGGCAGTACCACTATCACCCCCATTTCAGAAATGAGGAAGTCAGGGCTCTCGGGAGGGTCAAGTGACTTGTCCGAGCACACCTTGAATACAAAGGAGCTGGACTTTGAACCTGTTGGCTTCAACGGGAAACCCATCTTTCTGACCACCCAGCTCCTGGGGATCTTCCCTCACGTCTTACTGTCTAGCCATCCGTCTCCCCAGCTCCAATGGTGATGGCTTCATGGACACTTCACCCTGATGGCCCATCCTGGGAGTCCTCCTTTCAAACTGCCCCACCTTCCAGGTCTGGACTCTGGACTCTCTGATCTCAAACACCTGCCCTACCTCTGTGCAGGGAACCTGCATTGGGAGAAGTTCACAGGACCCTCCTGGCCTCAGGCTGAGCCTCTGTAAGGGGGGATATGACACATGTCCTATGTGACAGAGCTGTTGGGAAGTTGAGGATCCTGAGAAAGAAAGAAGTTCGCTTTAAATTTGGGCTTCTTGAGGGATGGCAGCTAAGGGGTACAGCATATCTTTTTGGGGTAATGAAAATATTCCAAAATGAAAAGAAAAAAAACAAAAACAAAAACAAAAGTGGATGTGTGCTCAAATCCACGAACTCATCTGTGGGTGTCCTTATAGCAGGACACTGCCTCTCCTGGTCTCTGTAGCCCCATCTGCAACATGAGAGAATGGAGGTGACACCCTGTAGGTCCCTTCCAGCCCCTGCTCTTGGGCCACGCGAGGCGCAGAAGCTGCCTGGTGACTTGCGATCTGCCTTGCGGCTCCAGGACTGAAAGATGGTAAATATGAGGCTTTATTATGCCTTTTTCTCCCTTCGTGTGCCTCTTAAGCGATTAGTATAATGCTCTACACACAATAGACTTTTAATTAATATTTGCAGAATGAATATATGCATGAACCATGACAACCTGAGTGAGAAGGAACTGGAGTCCTGTGCGACAATAGTTCCCAGAGTCCCTGGGTCCATCTTTCACTCCTTGTCCTCACAGAAAGAAAAAAAAAAAAAAACAAGACCGTGGCAGCAGCTATGGTGCCCGGGGGCGGCCAGAGCCCAGGGCTAAGAGGGGACCCGAGGCACAGCCTTTGCACCTGTAGGTGCCTTCTGCAGAGGTGAGGAGCAGGAAGCTGGCATCCCCTCTCTGATTTCTCTTCCTTTGCCTCCCGGGCCGGTGAGGGGGCAGGAAGTAGGGGACCTGAGAAAGACCTGGAGTTGTGATGCAAGAAAGATCCCTCCCTCAGGAATTTTACAAGCAGGAAGGCCAGCGAGTCTCCCTCCTGGGAACCTTTCCATCCTAGTCCCTCACTCTTACTTTCCTGCCCCACTGGACCACAGGGTCCCTCACCTTTTCAAGGTGCACAGTCCCCTCCCCCATCTGGCTTGTCCAGCCACTTCCTCTACTGGGGTAGAAAGAAACTGCACAAAAGTGTTGGGGAGGATCGTGGAGGTGGGGAGGGATCCTCATGTGGTGGGGGTAGGGGCATTTTACTGTCCTCCTCTCCCTACTCACGGGCCTAGAGGTCTCTAACATGAACACCTCACTGTTGGAGTGAACCTGTTTAGTGATACAAACTGTAGGGCCATTCCTCATGCACAAACCTGGATCTGGCTGCCTGATGTAGACCGTGCTCAGCACTTCCCTCGTGAGCTCCCTCCCGCACCACTGAGCTATTACTGGATAGGCCTATGGTCCCCACCAGACTGTGGTGACTTGAGGGAGAGGTGATGGCTGGCATCTCTTTAGAGTGTGCCAGGGTTTACACCTCTTCCACAGCAGGAAACCAGAGATCAATACTCACCTCCCTGTCACCCCTGCCCTGCTTTCTGCATCCTCACCTCCCCACACCCTCCCCTTTCTGTTCAGGCTGTCCTAATTTCTTAGCCAATTTCAAGCCAGTGTGAATTGAAGAAAGAGATCCACTGGCAGCTACAGGATTGGGGCCCAGCTGTGTGCTCCCTGAAATCTCCAGTGTTGCCAGCTTGAAGGCTGTCCTGCAGGTGAGTTTTAGGAATGCCAGAAGCCTACCCCTAGCACGAACCCCTGACCCCACCCCAGGGCTTAATTTACCAGGCCCATCAGTTAGGGACCCGCTTTGGGAGCCTGTCTCTCTCTTTGATCTCAGCACCCCCTTTTCAGTTTTTTATTCATTGTCTCATTGTTTATTCATGCCATTTCTGGGTGAGGGGCTGTGTTCAGAGAATAAGGTTGTGATGTGTGTCTGCAGTTCCTAAGGGAGAAACTGAGGCTCAAGTAAGAGGCAATCAGATGTGGTGGAGTCAGGAGACCCAATGAGCTCTGTCCCACCCTGCAGAGGGCTTCCTGGAACCCTGGGCCACCCTCAGCCCTCCTGGAATTTGGTTCCTCATCCTTAAATGAGCAGATTGCAAGGACTGAAGGAGACTGTGGCTCTTAAAGCTTAAGAGCCTAATGAAAACTGGATCCCATCCCCCAAATTCAGATGTGTGCATAGGAATGACATTTTGCAAAATAAATTAAGGGCACTCGGTTGACCCTGGACCTGGGGTGAGATGGTCCCATGGCCCCCTTCCCCATCCCAACTTCTATAATGGCTTAGTGCCCAAGGCCCTACAGTTGATATTTTAGCACAGGACCTCACCCCCTATAAAGTGCATTCATGGGAAGTCAGGTTTACTTGTTTTTAATTGTTTGTTTTGTTTTGATCCAAGACCATTGAGACATCAGGCACTGTCAGATTGGTCTAGGGACACAGCAGGAAGAATGCATGACTTTAGGAGTCTTCAGGACAGGCATTCTCCACTGCTACCCCCCACCTACACCCAGCCACACCTCAGGGCAGCTGGAGGGGAAGGGGAGGCTGATTCATCTTGTTTCCATCCAGTTTCTGGAGGAAAGAGATTGGAGATATCCCCAGGGCCAGACTCGGAGAAATAAAGTCACAACGTTTATCAGTCTTCACAGAGCTATTTAAATACAGATTGGGCTGCTGGTTTCTTAACCAAAGGGGCCCCCTTTGTTATGAAAATGCAGGGAAGTGGGCGGGTGGCGCTTGTGCTCTGTTATGTTGATGAGCTTGGGCGCCCCGGGGTGGGGCCTGCAGGGGAAGCCTGAGCTGCCCGCACCCTGACTTGTGCAGTTTAACAGCTGGTCTACCACGGAGCTGCAACAGGACTGTGTAAGGATAATCACAGCCCGGCCCCTGACCGGATGCCTGCGGGAGGAGGCCGCGAGTCCAGGCCGTCGTGGTCTCGCCCGCCATCCAGCGGCAGCTCCGGGAATTGCCTGGGGAGACGGAAGGAAAATACCTTCTCCTTAAAGGATGCGTTCACCTCCGGGAAGCACAGGGACGGCTGCGCTTGGCGCAACCATGAGGTATGCAAAGGTCTTTGGGAAGCGAGTGGGCAGTCTGCGCTTTTCACTGATGCTAACTCTGAGGCCTAAGAGAGTCGTTTGCTCAGGGATGCTTTCCGGCTGGGATTAGAATGGTTTATTCCAAATCCGCCGATTTTCCTAAAACAGCAGGGTTTATAACACAGATATTTCTCCCACTGTTACCCTGACATCTTTTCCGTTTTCCAACTCTTTTGTATAATGTACGTACGTATGTATGTACGTATGTATGCATGCATGCATGATTCAGTTCCTGGTTTTCCTTGATTGGAGATCCCCTTGGTTCCAGTACAGAGTGACTTTGAGTGACTCCTACTGGGGAACAATTCCCCCAGCTGAGGGAGTGGCAGAGGGGGTGCAACAGTAGACAATGGACTGCCTTATAGAATGGGCAGACTTCTGAAAGGTCATCTGTCCTGTAGGCCCTCTCCCCTCTCCCACACGAAGAAGAGGCGATCTGCATGATCACACACACACACACACACACACCCCATCCCGGTCTAAAAATAACTCTTTCTTTTCCTCTGTTAAGAGCTCCCTCACGCCACTCTTCTTACAAAAACCTTTTATTTTGTACAACTCCTGGGACCACCCTTCTAGTTGCTAGATGGGATGTTGCCTGATTGATGAATTGCTTAGTAAAGCCAATTAGATCTTCAAATGTATTCAGTTGAATTTTGTTCTTTAACAATACCTTGTGCTGTTTTTCTGTAAACTTAAAACGGCTCTAAAAAAATAAAACCTACTAATTAAACAAACAAGAAATAAAATGGTAGGCTGGACTGGAGTACTGACCCTATTCATCTAGTCTTCCCCCTTTAACTCCTTCACCCTATTTCTGTTCTTTGTTACATAGTTTGTCTATTCCTCCGCGTTTTCTCCCGACTTTGAGCATCCATTCTTCTCAGCCCATTTTCAGATTCTGCTTCCAAAACACCTGAGATGACATTGGAGGGCTGGGTATGAGATGACACTTGAACTGGCAAGGGAATGTAAATTCCTCAGGTGAAGGCTCTCAGCATCTGGGCTTGGACACTCCTGTGAAGTCACAGGCCTACCCAAAGGCCTAGCTATAAGCAGGCCTGGCCAGTTGCTCCATCACCTGGGAGGTCACAACCCCTGGGCTCCTAGGAACAACTAATTGCTGCTAGACTGCAAGGTCTGGAAAGGTGGGGGACTGTTTCTAACTGCTGATGGTATTCTTTACCAGAACAAGTCCAGTGTCTAAGTCAGAGGGTGTGCTCAAACATGAATTATCCAATAAACGAGTGAGCAGGTTTAGCATCTGTGGCAAGCTGAAAAATGGCCCCCTAAAGACATGCGTCTTAATCTTTGGAACCTGAAAATATTACTTGTGTGAAAAAAGGGACTTTGCAGATGGCACTATGTTAAGGATTTTTGACATGAGATTATTCTGAATCATCCAAGTGGGCCTAATGTCCTCAAAAGCATCCTTGTAAAAGGAAGGCAGAGAGATGTGACTATAAAAGAAAAGAAGGCATCGCTATGAAGAGGAAATTGGAGTGATGTGGCCACAAGCCAAGGACACCAGAAGCTGGAAGAGGCAAGAAAATGGATTTGCCCCAAGACCTCTGGAGGGAGGGAGATCAACCCTGCACATATCTCGGTTTCAGCCTATTGAAGCCCGTTTCAGGCTGCTGACCTCCAGAACTGTGAAAGCACAAACTTGTGCTGTATTAAGTTACTCAGTTTGTGTTAATTTGTTATAGCAGCAAAAGGAAACTAATTCAGCATCTTCCACTAGGGATGGTTTTTTCCTGATTCTGCCCATCTTCCTGGGTTCTTTCTTTGGGCTGCCACCTTGGTTTAGTAACTTTACCAGCTGGCAGAGTCTCCGCTGGTGAGGGACAGGGGGTACCCTGCCCAGCTAGAATGGGAGCTCAGAAACATGTCCTGGGTCCAAGCCCAGCATGGTAAGCCTCAGGTCTTGTGTGGGAGTTCATACTTGTGCAGGTGGCAGTACAGGAGAGGGGCACATGTTGGCTGTAGCTGCCAAAACATTGAATTTGAGCTCTATTGTCTGAAATAGGCTCCCTTTCTAGTCTACATGTAGGGAATTATCCCCAAGCTCTTAATCCTAAAGCCGCAGGCCCAAACCACTTTCTAGTTGTAAGGAGCATTTGTTAGACAATTCTATAAAGATAGCTTAGGGCACTTTTATCATCTGAGGGACAAAGCCTGAGAGCTAAGGCTGGCTGTGCCACCATGGGCATGCAGGCTGATTGACCAGGTCAGCAGTCGCAGGCTGAAAGCCTCTGGAGAGTCGCTGGCACGGTCAGGTGCTACGCCCTATCGAAAAGCCATTCCACTTACCCCACTGTTCCATTTGGAGGTTATGTCTTGTCCATTTATCTGTTGTGTTCAGATCATTCAGACCATGCTAATGGGCAGATTATTGGGGTATGACCTTCATTAAATGGGGATTAGGAAGTAGAGCTGCCCACTGGGTGGACTGACCATTCACACACATGCTAAACGAGATTGGAGCAGACATTCCTGGCCACATGGCCCAACCTCTTCACTTGCTCATCATCTGTAACCACACTGAGGTTGTCTTTCACATCACTGGAGCCCTCTGCCCTCCTGGCACACCTGGAAATTCACCCCTCAAGACTCAGGTCCTGAGTCACCTTCTCTGCAAATGTCCTCTAATGCCTTCTTGCCCAATGGGTCACTTCTTCCTTTGTGTCCTCTCTGCATTTTGCATTTTTAAATACACTTTTGTACACATCACATCAGGGAGCATTTGTTTAGGACATGGCTGCTCGCCTTGAGGGCCAAGACTAGTGTTCCTCTCAAAATGCTCCAACTTAGCAAAGGGTTTGGCAGATATTATCACTCAAAAAAGGGTGCTAAACGATTAACTAAAGTGCTCAATCACCCACTGATAACCATTCAAAAATACCCTTCTTCTATAAAAGCCAGAAGCTTCCAGGTCTTGCTAATAATAAAGGAACAGATGCAGACTCTCATGCTGGGCTCCAAGAGGAAGAGTGTTTAGGGCGTGATTCTTGTGGTGACCCTGAACCCTTCCTTAGCCCAAAGAGAATAAGGAACGAGATTCTGGCAGATTCTTTTTTGCTGTGGCTGCACCATTGCCTTTATTTTAACGGTGGACAAAATGAAGACAGTGTCCTTGGGACTTTCTCAGTCCCTTGTGTGTCTTCCTGTTAGACAAGAGGCATTAGTGCCTTACTCTTCCTCTCTTCCCTTCTCCCCATGCATTTTGCACTCAGTGGCCTTGATGATCACTCACTAGAGGTCCACAGAAGCTTTGGGAGGCTCCTTACTTCTATTTAAGACAAAATAGGAGGGTAGATCACATAGCTCGCAGCTGGACTCCCAACAAATACAGCTAGCTCTTTGGCCCCTCGCCCTGGATCCCATGTTTTTAGAGATCCTCACCTATACCAGACAATTCAAAACAAATGTACTAAAATGCTCCTGTGTAGTCTACCCTCAGGATCCACCAATCAGCACTGATCCAGAACAACCTGTGACCCTAAATATCTGTTCTTTGAAACACTCCAACTCATCTTTTGCCCCATGTCCTCCAAATCAAAGGCAACTATGCTGCAATTCCAGGCAGGTCTGTACTGCTGTGTGGCTGCCAGCCTCAGAGAGGGACATTGCAGGTGGAGTGGTGAGAAGAGTATGAGCTGCAGAAGCCTTTTAGTAAGCAAAAAGGGAAATTAATTTGTCAAATCCTTCCTCTCAGAGAGTGTGACAACAATCGATTCCTGCACAAAGGGAAGGTCCGTGTTCTTGCTTCTTTTGTTACAGTGTGCTGTTCCAATGGGACTCAGGACAGTGCAGTTTTCACAAAATCACAAACATAGTAGGGGGCGGATGGCTATCGTGCTGTGATAATAAATAACAACTCATCTCGTTCTTAAATCTGCGTGTATCGTGTGAGTGCTAGTATACGAACGTTCAGAACAGAACAAATCGGATATGTAGCGAGATGTAGAAGAGAAGGTTATGTGATCTGTCTGATGAAATTATGGAGGCCAAGAAGTCCCGTGGTCTGCTGTCTGCAGGCTGGAGAACCAGAAAAGCCTGTGGTGTTGTCTGACAGCAAGAGGAGATGGATGCCCTAGCTCACAGAGACAGCGGATTCACCCTTCCTCTGCCTTTTTGATCTACTCAGGCCCTCAGTAGGTTGGACAATGCCCGCTGCATGGGGGAGGGGTTACTGATTCACCTGGTTTACTGATTCAAATGCCATTCTCTTCCAGAAATACCCTCACGGCCACACCCAAAAGTAAAGTTTAGAGGCTATGTGAACATCACCTAGCCCACTAACGTCGACACATAAAATTAACCATCACAGATGGTAATTTTTGATGAAATTTACATAATAAATAATATCTTCTGAAAAAATAATTTACCAAATTCAGCCCCGTTGCAGTATTTAACCATGACTTGCAAAATTTATAACCTTGTTTTTAACCTAAGAAGTATCTTAATTAACACATTTGTTGTCAATCCCAGCTGCTACTGTCTCAGCAGAGCAGTTCGTCCAAATTGGAATTAATTAGGAAATAAACTTATCTAATGATTACAAAAACTCAAGAGAAGTTGTCTAATTTGATATGACTATCAATATCAATAAAACACATTATGTGAAAATATTGACTGTTATAGCACAATTAGTGATTTTGCTGAAATGAAAGCAGAAAAATAATTTATGAAATAAATATATAATATTTATGAAATAAATATATAATATTTATAAATAATGTATGTTTTTATTTTATTATTTATTTGAATATCACTGAATCATCAACAGAACACCCACTCAATCAAAACTGAATTCAGTTATCTTTGATATTTTGCTGACTTTCAGTCACATAAATACCATAACCACATTTTTATATACATACATACATATATACATGTATGCACACACATATACATGTGTATATTATACAGCAAGATAGATGTGTGTGAGTATACACCATATACCACATATAAACCATAACAGATTTACAGTTCTTCCATATATAAATTATAAAAGTGTATTCTTCAAGGTAAGAATAAAGAATATATTTTACATATTTGGGAAGGTACCTGATTCTTGCCTCTTGATATTAGATTCAGACCTCTGGACCTTTACTTGCTCTCTTGCTTGAGTGTCCCCCCATTTAAGAATGGCCTTGCCACTAGGACCTGAATGTGATACTGGGTGAATGTGACATTTAAGTGGCTGCTCTTAGATTCCAATCTAGACACAGATGGATGGGTGTGTCCTTGGTGTATGAATTTCTCATTTGTCAGTCTAAATCCAGATAGTAGCACATGGCACTTCAGCTTTCATTTTCTTTCTCCTTTCCCATCCAACCCTCTATATATAATCTTTCTGACACATACTCTCTGATCCATACATGATCATTTGGACACACTCAAATATCACAGATCAAGAAGTTTTGTAGGATGGACTTAGTACACCCCATTTCGTTGTGCTGCTAAACCCCCAAAAGGCACCGAGGAAAGCTTGGGTTGAATCTTCTGGTTGGATTATGGAGAACCTGCCAGCTCGGAGGGGTTGCTGGGTGTGGGAAGGAGCTATGGAGTGACTTGGGTCCCCCAACACAAGGGTAGGAGAAAGCTGCCTGAACTCACTTTATGCTCTGACTGGGCACCAGGATGAATCAGAGAGAGCACCCCAAAGGACCTTGTTGCTGATGTGGTCTGGTCTGGTGCCAACCACAGTGGAGAAATCAACTCTCTGGAGGGATTTTGGTCAGCAATGAGAGACGTAGCCTCACTGGAGTGGTAACGTGGTTCATTCTCAAAGGAATGTCAGAGTCAAGGAAACAAACACAGTTTCAAAGTGATTCCAGCTACTTCGCAGAGTTTCTCATCCACAAAGGGAAGCACAGTAATAATCCTTCCTAGTCTCCTTTCTTTGCCTTCCATTTTTCTCTCATCCTGAAGTCAATACCAAACACCTCTTCAAAACTCTAATAGCACCTAAGCTCAAGTACCTTTTTACCTTCTGCTGCTCTTTTTTCTAGACTCCTCATCTCAGAACCCATGAATCAGTCAAACCAGGCCTGAGCTTCATAGGAGGGAGGGGACGGGGAAGGAACTGAATGAGGACAGCCGGCACTCTTTGTGGTAGGCAGGGGAAGAGAAAGGAATAAAAATATGGGTTCACTAATAACTAATAACTGTCATCTGATCACACCTTCTTAAACTGGAAGCAAAGATGATGGCCCATTCAATCATAGTACCCACATCAGGGGCTGGACCCAAGTAACAACGGGTACTGAGCCTGATATGCTTGCTCCAGGAATACTATGGGGGTGGCATAGCTCTAGAAGAATGGTGATAAGGGAATGCCAAGCCTCGGATTTATTGGAGGGCCTGGCACCATGTTAGGTCCTGGGACCCAAGAGACCCCACAGAAAAGAAAGGATATCAATTGTTTATAACATGCTCAGAGTTTGTGGCTCATGCCCTATTCTTCATGTGCTTGGATAAGGTAAAGGGGTGTTGTGGGGGCTAGTGTTCCAGGGAACTGACTGACATGGGGTGCAGAAATCATTTTTACAATGAGTCTGTCTAACCTGAAGTTTGGGCTCAAGGAAGACAATATAGAAGCACTACGAAGTGCAAGGAAATGATAACCAGACATGACTGATACCATTTTTCAGCTATTTCGTGAGGGCTGATGCCTACTCTTTCCTCCTCAGACTCACTTTTTAGAGACATGGCTACACCACTTTTAGCCCCTGGTGACCATGGGCCAGCTATGGGTACAGGATTCAGTGCAGGCAAATGACATTCTCCCTCCTCAGGATTTGTTAGCTGTGGGCACTGGACTTAAAGATGATGTATTTGAAGGGAGGAGGCCTCTGAGGGTCCCATCTGGAGCAGCCATAGTTGGACAGTAACATGATGAAACAGGGAAGCCCTAACACAGAGGCAAGATGAAGGTTGCAAACAGGGCAGTGAAGCAGGGATGAGTAAACAGAGCAACAAAGAGGAGTGAGGCTCATGTTTTCCAGTTCCAAGTGGGGCCTTGGCATCTGTCAAATACTTTTCTGTTCTTCCACCTCCTTTCTCTGTTTTAATTAAGCAAGTAGACTACGCCCCGTCCTTTACAATGACAATCTCTGATTAAGACTAGCAAAGCGAAGCCCTACAGAGGAATGAACTTGACCAAGCTTACATAATTAAGTTAGAACCAGTCAGATATTCTGACTCCAAACCCAGGGCTCTTTCCTCTCAACCATGCCGTCCCCAATTTAAATTCATCTGGAGGAGATCTCTGGGTACAAGTCTCCCTGACTGTGGTTCCTTGGAGTTCAGAGAACATGTGTCTTATTGATTATTCTCTCTCCAGGGTTTAGCATCATGCCTGATGCATAGTATAGATCCAACAAATATTTTCAGAATGAATGACTGTGGGAGGAACAGAGGAAGAGCACAGCTCTCAGTCCATTTATTCATTTAATTCAGGTTTGATCAGTGAACGGCAGGTCATGCTGGTCTTCTGCGGGATGCTGGCTCCCATCTAGCTAGTCTGTCAGTCCTCCATCTCTAAGCCCAAGAACATCCATAGCAGAAGGACATTTTCCCATCTCCTTGGGGCACTGGGATAGACTGCATTCTTGTTCACTGGTTTCCAGTTCAGCCACTCTTTCTCTGTGACTTTCTCTGTGGGAGGGTTCTTCTTTCCCATTCTTCTGAACTTGGGTGTGCCCAAGTGATCTACTTCAGCCAAAGACATGAGAGTGGAGGTGAGATGAGTCTCCTCTGGCAGAGGTTTTAGAAGCCAGTGTGTAACACTCTACATTTTCTTTTCCTCTGCAGCAGTTATAGAACATGTTCCAAATAATAGCTACTCCTTAATACCAGGCCCCGGAGTGAGAATGGTGCAAAGCAGAGCCACCAGCCCATGTGAGGTGAACCTACCTCAAGTCACGGAGATTTGCTGGTTGGTTTTTACTGCAGCACAACCTGGCCTCTTCCTGACTCATACAAGCAAGGCCCCTTCTCCCTGCCGTATTCCTGACAACCACTCTGATTTTCTTTTTCTGCTGGAGGAGTTTTCCTGCATTTGATCTACCCTGGGGACTACTTTCATCCCTCATTCTCAAGTCTTGGCTAACTGGAGCTCCTCAATGCAGCATGTAAGGTCCTGGAGTAGCCTGCATCCTCTGAGTCTCAGTGGTGTGCACAGTGAAACCCAGCCCCTTGTTTCCATCAGTACATTCACATGACTGATCTCTCCTCTTTTCATTTCCCTGCCTTGCTTCTGAACTTTATTGCTCTCTTCTGCTCATGGGCCACCAACCTCAGCACCTTCTGATGTTGACCCATAAAACTGCCTGCCTATCAAGCAATTCCCTCAGCGTCATTGTCAGCATTCCCCCACCCCTCACCCACATATACCTACTCCCAGGAGGATAAGGAACAGCAGACAAAAATAACTGTGATGTTGTCAGAGTGGGACTTGATAGGATGCAATTGTAAAACAAGTTTTAAAAAATTTTCCTCTCAGGACTGTCTGACAAACCTCCTTTATCAACCTTTTTTCCCCACCCAAAGATGATATCTCTGGCAGGTCTCTGAATGTCCTGTCACTTTCAGGAAATGAAAAGTCCGTTGGTCACTGCTAGTTTCAGAGTAGTCTGATTGCAGCGATAAGATGTCCAGTCCCCTGAAATTCTTAAAACTCTGAACTGCAAGCTTCTCGCCAGGCAGCCTGAAAGGCTGGAAAGGGAAATGCCAGCGAGGTGAGGACCTTCTATTTATTTCTGATACTTCCATAAAGAGGGCACATTTTTGAAGAATAGATTGGAGACACGGATGTTTCTACTTTATTGGCACTGTTATGGTTTGGCTTTGGAGTTAGATGGGGTCAGAGGCTAGTCCAACATAGGACTTTCCTTTAGGCCCATGTGTGAGGTGTCTGGGGGCCCCCTCCCTTGGGCTCTATGGCACTGCAAGGCCCTTTGGTATGAACGATGTCTTCCCCATGTGGTCTCTTGTGGGCATCCCCACCGGGTCCCCTTGCGTTAGCAGGCCACTCTCTTGACAGGTGCTCTTCAGGAGAGGTCTTCTGCTCTGCCATCATGTGGCTCCTACTCAAAAAGAGACTTGTCAGTTTCTGAGTGGTCTCCTTGAAGCCCCTCTCACAAGGAGTGAGGTGAAAGAAACTTCTCCACATAATATGGCAAAAGCATACTTCAAAGGAATCTTCTCGGAATTTTCAGTCTGGAGCCCTACACACCTTCCCCTATGTGTCGAGCTGAGGGTGGAGCCACTGTGGGGGCCTCCTCCTCGTGTTCTGCGTGGAGAACAGAGCACTTTGCTCTGAAATGTGCAAGTATTTTCCACTGTCGTTTAGCTCTCTACTTGGGGAATGGGGTAGTTCTCCGCCAAATTTGAAGAAAAGTAAGTGTCCATTGAAATGAGGCTATTGTTGAGTTACAGTCTGCTTCCAATATGATCTTTGGTGAAAAGAGGAAAAAAATCTGAGCTGCTTTGGCTCATTCCTGGCTGTTAACCCAAATGTCACCGCCTCCCCAATATGAGCCTTCCATCTTCTTTAGTCATCAATTGATTTTGATGATTATGAACTCTAATTACATGTAGATACAGACATTGAGGAAGACAGACATAAATACAGGGAGGCCTAGCTGGCTTTGCTTATGATAATTATTAACCATCATTAAATAAAATAAATCCTTGCTGCTATTTACCCTGGAGCAGGCTGCCCAGAGTTGTTCATCCAAGAAGCAGCGTGAGAGCGAATCAGAGCGTGTGATTCAGAGCATCTGCTCCGTAACACTGGGTCTGAGGCTCACATTTGAAAGCCCCGTTTGTCTCCTCTGTGGTGTCTTCCTATGTTAGGCGTGTCCTTTCCAATGGTCACTCACTCTTCACCCCCAGTGAGTCTTGGTTTCAGCCACTCTTTCTCTGTGACTTCTGGGGCTTTCAGAAATATAGTTCCTGTATGATTCAGAATCCATGTTTTAAATCAGATCACTCTGAAACATCCCTTATTTTTTGAGGGAAACCCGATCAGCTTTTCGTGTGTGCATTTTGGGGTGATAGACATACATATGTATATGTGTTTACATATGATCTAGTAAGTACAGGAATAAAATAGCCCCCAAGATTTGAATCAACTTTGATTAAATTAAAAGTTAAACCAGAGTTAAACACTATATTTTAAAGCAGGAAATCTAAGAAATTTTAAGAAATGAATGACACAAGTTTTTAGAATATCTGGCACCCTTGAATCAACTACCTTGTGTATGAATACATATGAGAGAGGATTAGAGAATATCTACATACCAATTTCCAAAAAATTAAGTTAAATTTCTACTTAGTATGTATCTGGTCATTATGAAGTAAAGTTTCTAACTAAACCTCTACAAAAAGACTAAGAGTGCTCCCGTCTGATTGAAAAGTTTATTTTAAAATTTCTGAAGCCAATTGACTTATAACCTTCAGGCTGTAAATTCTTATTTTAAGACATTACATTTAACAGAATATTTGTTCTGAAAACTGTTACTTTACTTGAGGTTGTAAACTCTGTTTGCAATAGGTGTGGATTTTATTCACCGGTCTTGAGAAAATTAATCCATTGACTTGAGCTTCACTGATTTAGCTCTAATTGACTCAGTGTAACATCTGCATAAATTCTCTTAGTAGTGTGAACATAGCTAAAGGCATTTTTTTGGTAAAAAGTTAT
This sequence comes from Cynopterus sphinx, assembly GCA_030015415.1. Classification (NCBI taxonomy): domain Eukaryota; kingdom Metazoa; phylum Chordata; class Mammalia; order Chiroptera; family Pteropodidae; genus Cynopterus; species Cynopterus sphinx. Next base: position 30,677,902 of record CM057385.1, on the reverse strand, counting down.
ATATATGTTTGTAAAAAGCGCCTAACAGTTTAATTTAAAACACAATGAAGACTTCTCTTTTTCATTATCTAAGTGATCTAGAGTCTCAGCTCTTTGATGTAAAATACTTAAAAAGAGAATAATCACACCACAAATCTACTTTTGTTTCTTTTCCTCTGAATCCACAAATAAGCACTGAAATGGAGGCCATGCAGGAGAGACAGGCTGGCCTGTCTGCTGATCTGACATTCACTACTAAACAGCATGTATTGAAATCTTACTGGACCAGGATCCATGATGGGCACAGGAAACCCAGAGCCAGACGTACGTTCTTCCCTTCTTAGTCCTGAACATCTTTATTCACGGACTTTTACCACAGATATGGATATTTGCAGATAGTGTCAGAGATGCATACATGTGTCCCCTTCACCTATCCAGAAAGACATAAAAAATTTGTGGATCTTACCTAGCAAAAGAACCTTGAGTCTGGAACAAGAGCTGATCTGCTATCAAGTGGAGAAATCAAGTTGGGATCTCTTTGTTCTGTGAGTTGAATGAGAAGTGGGTCGAGAGGTAGGTAGGATGGGGATTTCTATAAGAAGGATGCTTTCCTGAGTAGACAGAAAGCCACGGTTGTTGTCCTACATCTGCCACTAATTTGCTTTACAGCCTTTGACAAGTCACTTTCCCTTTCTGGGCCTCAGTTTCCTTATCTGTCAGATAACGGGATTGAACTGGATGACTGCAAAAGACCGACCCTGAGAGACCTGAGACCCTATGTGGTTTATGAAATGGAACAGTTGATTGGTTATAATTCTTGATATTAGTTCACATGTGTCCAGCCACCTAGCTCACCCAGCTGTGGAAAGCACTGAGAAGATGCCCAACCACTGAGCTTAACGTTTTTCTCTACTGAATATGTGGAGATACGTGTGATGAAGGCTCTGTTATGTAATAAAAAGCAAAACTTCGGTGTCATCAAGCAGATCAGAGTTTCAACTCCAGCCTTGCAGAGTCACCGTTCACTGCCCTGATCCCCAGGGTCTTCCTCTGAAGGATGAAAGGCGGCCTTGCATAGTTGGTATACGAATCAAGAAGAAGAATACACTTGCAAAGTACCTAGACAGTGGCTGGCATAAGTAGGCCTCAATATGCTAGTTGTTATTGTTGTTGCTGTCGTGATTAGTACTATTTTTAGACAGTACGGCATCCATCACAGTTCTGGGCATGCGGTAGAAGCTTATTCTATGCCAGCTCTTACTACTGTTTGACAATGCTAATTTATTTCCCAGGCACCCCACCACATTTTCCAGGTCATACATCTTCTTCTCACCCTTGTTGCCAACTGCCACTTGAACAGGAACCAATTCACTGTAATCAAGCAGAGAAGATGGAAATTCCCCATTCCTGCTGGGTACTCACTGCTTTATCACTCTCCTTGGTTAGAATTGAAATGTTTTGTAGCATTAATGCTTTTCAGATTGAAACCTGCAGGGTTGGGTTTTCAACGTCTCCCCAGGGCTGGGGCAGAACTTGTCTTCTACGAGGAAAACTAATGGTGAGGTCTCTGACAAGGCCCTAGACCCTACTCCTGGCTGGAAGAGCCAGGAGTCATCTAGGTAGGTTTTGGTCATCTAGATACCTGGAACTAGCACTGCTGAAGGACCCAGTTGCAGGAGGAGGGGTCACACATGCTGTTCAATATGTGCCAGGCACTGAACCAAGAGCTCTGGACCCTGAAAACTCTGGGATCCAGAGTAAGAGCAAAAATACTGTGTAACCTGTTATAGCAGTTATGGGGTGGAGTGTGCGGAATGGATGTTTGTCAGTAGCCCATTCCAGTGCATTCTGGGGGAATATCAGCCCTGACAATGAGGGAATTATCACTCTCTACTAATGTGGAAACTGAGGACCAAAGAGGTTAAATAACTTGCCCAAGCTCACTGAGTAAGTGGCTAAATCTGGAGTACAATCCTGATCTGATCTGTATGGGACATCTGGGCTCTTTCTCTCCTGTTACTCTCCTGACCATGGGCACAGACTTCTCTGTCACCCTGCATTTTCTTTCTCATACTGCATCTATATAACAGCTTGTTTCCACCTCATTTTCCTTTCTTCCTATGGATATGCTTTGAGCCTGTGCCTGTGGATAGAAATTGAATCCAAGCTGGGGCCCCATAGAACCTCCATTAGCATTTTTCAAGGTGTCATAGAGCTGGTTTTGCCTGAGGGCTAAACTTTTAGAAAATTCTGGCACAGGCTTGTGAAGGCTTTATCTTAGCTCTGTGAAAAACCTAGCAAAGTTTCTTGGGGAGCTGTCTATCTATCTTGAGATAAGCATTAGAGATCACTTTTATGTATTCACGCCTATGCTACCTGAAATTTGACTTTAGATGAAGAGAAAAAAGAGAACAAAAGTTTACTGGGCTTCAACTGTGTGTCAGATGATTTTCCCACATTATCACCCTAAATCCTAAAATCCATCTCATGAGAGAGGCTGGGAGGGAGGTCCTGGGCTCCAGATCAGTAAGTGTGAGATTCAAAATCCACGTTCAATCACTTACTAGTTGTGATGTCTTATCAAAGTTACTTAACCTTTTTAGCTGGCAAAATAAATAGTAATGCTTCCTACATAATGAGGTTGTCGATGGGTTGCGAGTAGATTCAAAGGACCAAGATGTAAAATGTTTAGCATCATACCTGGCACCCAGCAAGTGCTTAATAAATGCAGCTGCTGTCATTACCCACACTGTGGATGAGAGCACTGAGGGGGATGGATTTCAGTCTCATGCTTAAACCAAGGCCATCTAGCTCATACGCAGCCAGATGCTTCTCACTCCTTAACACACTGTGCCAGACGATCATTTTTGTTAAAAAAAAAAAAGTTTTAAACTTTATACCTAATAAATTTAAAATAATCTTTCAGATAATAATACTGAGAACTTAACTACTTTTTTTTTCAGTTATAGTTGATTACCTTTGTGATCTAACTACCTCTGTACTCTGGAGAATGGGGTGGTCAGAAGAAAAGCATCAGCACTGAGGGAAGAGCTATTTTTTCCTCATAGCGTTTCACACCTCAGCTTGCCACTAAAACCTCCAAAGGCGGGAGCCTGCTGCCCAGCTGAGCGGTGAATTAGCTTGTTCCAGCTTTTGGCAAAGTCACCAATGCATACATGGGGGTGGCAGGCTGAGAATGAACATAATTCATTTGGAGAAAATCACACCAATTTCTCCCTTCATTTTCTCAGTTACACTTCTCTAATTATGGCCACTTTCTCTTTCTGGAATTGCACCAGACTGGGAAGGGGAAGGAAAAAGAGAAGAAAGTCACCAGGATGTACTGAATGTCCTTTAAGTTCAATTTCTCATCCACAGATTTAGACTTCATAACCGTCCTGTGAGGTCTGCAGCTTCATCTCAATGTCACAGTTAAGAAAACTAAAGCTCAGAGAAGGGAAGTGGCATTTTCGATGTCACACAGAGAGGAAGTAGTGCAGTCAGGATAAGAAGAAGAACTGTGGGCTCTCCGGTCCCCAACCTCATATTCCTCCTTCTGCATCAGGCTATCAGGAGTTAGAGAACCAGCGTCCAGTTCTGGCAATTCATTATTTCAGAAAGAAGCTCTCTCTTTTTTGCTCTCGAGGCTCAATTTATTCAAAATGACGGGTCAAGGGAAAGTTTGGGTTAGATCACACATGACTGCTAATTGATGTCACAGAAAGACCAACTTCGATCAATTGGCAGTGGCTGCTCAGAGCTCAGGATTGAAGGAAGTTCTGAGGAGGACACGTCTAAGTTCATTAGGAGACAGTGTCGGGGTCGATTTGTGATGTCTGCCTTGCATATCTGTGGGTACTTCACGAAAGTACCATGATCGTTATTCTTGTCCCCGCCGCTTATTGCGAGATGGTGGCTCTTCCTCAGCCTCTCACCTGCATTTTTAAGCGAGAAGTAAAAGAAGGAAGAAGGGACAAGAAAACATACCTGCATGTGGAAAGCAAAACGTTCCCCAGGAATTCCTAGCAGACTTTTGTGTGTATCTCACTGACCAGATTTGTATAGCATGGGGACACCTCACTGAATGGCAGTTTGGAAAAGTAAGCATTTGGACTGGGTCCACTTCTGCTCCTCACAACAAACTAGGATTCTGTTAGCAGAGAGGTAGATTGGATATTAGGAGGATACTGGCAGTGCCTGCCATGTGCACCATCCTGGGACTGGCTATCTCCAAGGTCTCTTGTAGCCAAGTCAGCCATCTGATGATTTGGCAAATTTAGTTCTTGGGTAGATTGGTATTTTCTTCAATGAATATGCAGCCCCTGGTTCATTAGAGACATTTAATTGATATGCAGTGTGTGGGAATCCGTGCCAATGGGACAGGCCCTAATCGTTTAATCTAGGAAGACAGAGAATCCACAGGAGTCCCATGAGTAATGCTCAGAAAGCCATGAAGCGACCTTAGCACAGTGTCCAAGGATTGGCAGCCATCCCAGCCGGGCGTGGATGAGACAAGAGGGATAACAAGGAGAATTTAAAGTGGCACAAAAAAGTCATGACAGAACCCGAGCAGAACTCAGTCTTCTGACTCCCAGGCAAGGGGAGTGCAGCCGTACACAGGCCAGCGGTGTCCGTCTTCAGTTCTGAGAGTACGAGGATGAGACATTGAGCTAATTAACCACAAAGCATTTATCAACAACTGGATGAGTTTCGTGAATAAAAAGTATGTGAGCAAAGAACAGGATCTGTTGGCACAGAATGAAGGAATGAAGTTTGAGCTAAGAGGCCCAATATAAACAGGAGTTCACTGTGTGTACAGAGGGGTCCAGCAGTGCGCACGCGCATGTGTGTGTGATGTACATATGTTCATGCTCACGTGCTGTGTAATGTGTGTGCATTTTTGTGGTACGTACATGTGTGTGTGGTGGGTAAGTGCTCCCGGCAACGGAAACTGAATCTGTAAGAAGCCCAGTCCTCAGTCCACCTCCCCCTAGTGATAGGAAACATCACTTGTAAAATTCTTAATCTTGTAGCAGGAAATGATATGGGACATCTCTTGTGGAGTTTTCAGTCTTTTTAGTGAACCTAGTTAAGTTTTCTTCCCTCCTTTAGTCACTTAATAGGCAAACCATTAATATAAATTAATGGAAAGATGATTTAAATAACAAGTTCGTATCTTCTTTTCCTGTCTAAGGACTGAGGCAGCACTTCAGCAGGAAACCCAAGACCCCCACTGACTGAGGCAGAAAAGGAAAGAGCTCCATGAAATCCCAGGAGGCAGGGACAGTGACCCTTTTCAGCAGGAAGCAGATACAGAAGAAGAGACCTCCCGTCCCTCACCATCCATACAGATAATAAGTAGGTTTATGGATCTTAGAAAAGAGTTAGGCAGGAAAGTTAGTTAGAGTTTCAGGTCTGCTTATAATGACACTGAGATCATCCTATCCTAGAAAAGGTCTGCCCTAATCCGCCTACAATTAAGTCAGAAGGCCTTTTTAGGCTAAAAATAACTCATAAAAAGAAACAAATGAACACAGAATTAGGTACCAGTTTAAGCCAGTCACTCGACCTGCACAATGAAGACCCAGTGACCTTCGATTCACCTGAGCCTTATTATGTCATCATTATGATGTGATGTATATGCCCGGAAGTTCATTAATATCATTATAACAGACTGGATTCTGGGAACGAACATGCACAGAAAACAAATGAGGAATCACTGAGTCCTGTCAGTCTTAGTCGTCGATCAAGGAAGCCCACTCACTCCTCTAAGTGACCACCCATAGCAAATAGGGATGAAAACCCCAGAGGCTTTGTTACCAGGCCGTTTGAGCCACACCTCTCTTGCTCAGGCCCGCTTCCACGTCTGGAAGTGTACTCTCCCTCCTAATAAGGCTTTCCTTTTCTGCTGTATATCAATGTCTTGCTCAATTCTTTGTTTGGGACATCAAGAACCTGGACAACGTGCCAGGAAAGGACCCCACTCTCCGGTAACACTAACAATGTGTCTCATCCAAATTCAGCCCCATGTGCTCTCTTGTGGGTAGTGCCATTGGCTGGGCCTTGGGTGACTCTTATAGGGTAGGGTTACAGCTAAGTTTGAAATTCAGATAGGCAACTGCAATAAGGTGGCTGGGCTTTGGCCTGGAAATGGCGCAGGTCTGGGCCTCTGTTTTCTCCTCTGTAAGATAAGGTCAAAGAAGCAGCCCTGATATGAGTGGAGAGAAGGGGCAGAAGCAAACATGCACAGGCTGGAGGATCTCATGAGGCCTTGCTGAGGAATCGGAGGCCTGGGCACTATTTGCAGCTTTTCCACACACTCACACCATGACCTTTGGCAAAACACCTTTCCAGCTGCTTCAGTCTTCTTGATAAAATCAGAGTTTTATGATACTCTCCACTTTATCCCTTGACCCAGGGCCACCATTTTAATAAACAATAACAATGGCGATTGCCCACTCCTTTCCTCCATTTCATTATCCACAGGGAAGCCTGAGGGATCTTTTTAAAGTGTTAGTATGACCCCGTGGCTCCTCTTCAGAAAAACCTACAGTGGTCTCCATTACCATCCAATCAATGTCTTCCTTCCATGAGCTGGCCCCTGTGGCCCCTCGTGGGTGCAGTGGGGTCATATTACCACCTTCCCTACTTTCTGTCTTCTAATCAACCTGAATTACTTGAGCTTCTCAGAAGGAATCATACTTCTCCCCCTCTGGGCTGTTGCCTGTATGCCACCAGCCTGAATCATGGAATGAATGAGGGGAGGGGAGCGTGTATATAGCCAAAATGGTTTTTAAAATGATTGTTATCATTCATTATCACTCATCCTCATTCAATGCCTTCATCTATGCTTCATAACATCACATTAATGTTGGGAGGAGGCATGAGAATTAAAAATGTCAATCAAGCCACAATCAGAGACTGCAATCTGCTGATCAGTCCTGCAGCCAGGCCAGGAGGACACCTTCAGAACAAAGGAAGATTTCTGCTGGGATTGCTAACAGCCCATTCCCCGCCCTGTGAAAGGGAACCAGGAACCAACAGTCATTCCTAATGGCTAAAACCATGGGAAACCTATGGATTAAAGGCTGGGAACTACCCGCAGGCTTTTCATCCTACATATTCTTACCTTTTCAGGCTACATACTCTTCCCCTTCCCCTTCCTTGGTGTGTCTACATAAAAAGAAACAGATTAACAAAGTATCTTAAACTATATTCATAAGAACTAAAGAAAGATAATCTAAACTGAATTCTCCTAACACTCAGGGTCCGTCTCAGTGCCTTTACTCTATCCCTCTAACTGTCCCTCTCCTTCTCTGTCCCTGAGAGGAGACCACACTCTTCTAATAAACTTCCTTTTTGACTCTGACTTTGGCATGCGTGTTGAACTCTTTCTACATTATCCACCAAAGGACCCTCGTCGCTCGGTGCAGGGCTGAGTCCCCAACCCCCTTCAGGAAAATTTGCCCTGTCCTGCATTGACATGATGAAGGCAGCCAAGAGTATCTTGGATTTTGGGGTACATTTGGGGGGCTTGTTCTAAGGCGTATTATGCTTGGCATGACATGGTCCCTGGAAATGTAATGGTTAAGGAAAATCCCCATCTCCCTCCCAATCCCCTGACATCCCTTTGAACAATTGAGCTACAGCCTGAGGTCAATCACCAATCATTTGTGGACCTGGCTCTTGTGCAGAGAGCTTTACAACTTGCCAATTGGAGATCTGAATCCAGCCCGCTGTGCAGCAGTGGTAGGGAGATTTCCTGGCCTGCTACCTTTGACTGGAGAAGGAATATCCACTGCACACAAATTCCCTTTGTGATATTATTAAAAGTCCTCCCAGGTACCAGGTTTGGGGTTATTGTGGTAACAAGACAACTAGGTGGTGCCAGTTGCCCCTCTCCTCCCCTGAAGTGGATCTTGGCATCACTTCTTACAGGAAGCCTTCCAGGATTACCTCTTTCCACTGTTCTATACTGACTTTGCTCTGCTCCGCTCTCATCTCTGTGAGGTGTGTGCCAGTATGAGTCTCCTCAGGATGACAATATCAATCCCCTTACTCTGTAAGTCCCTCCCCTGGGAAATAGTAGAATAAGGATTCCGAAGATGTGATGTCTCGCTGGCCTCACTGCTGACTCGCCAAGCTACTCAGTGGGGATGTAACTCGTCTCCAGCCTGTTTCCTCCTTTCTCAACTGAAGATGTGCTGCTCCTGTTGGAAGTCTTGAGGGGGAATTGAGAAAAGTTTGAAGATTTTCTGTGAGTGCTTACAAAAAGAGATCTTGCCTCAGAACTAGAAGTGTGAGTGATAAAAAGAAAAATATGGATGCTGAACACTCTGGAACCAAAGCACTCACGAGAGCATGGCTCTTGTCAAAGCATTCCCATGCCAGCCACACCTCATCCCCACGCTGTCCTTTGTTTACCAGACACCAGTTTATCGGCAGATAGGCATAAAACAATTTTCCTGCCTTATAGTCACACGTTTTAGAAAACATCAAATCCCATTATCCATTGAATGCTTTGGCCTGGAAAGATTTTTGACTATTTCTGAAAATCAAATTCACCTCCTGGGGATAAATGCTTGCCGCAACTGAGATAATTCAAGAATCAATTTCTTCTCCTTCCTGAGTAGGCAGCCCAACATCATCAAAGTCAGACGGGTTGGGATTAAAATTCTGGTAGCACTGGGCAAGTGACTTTACCTTTTTGAACCTCTAGGTCCTCATCTGGAAGAATCTAATCTCACAGGGTGAGGGTACACTTAAGTGAGACAGCATCCAGACTGCACGATGGATACTCGTGAAGTGTTAGTCCCTTCCTTTTCCCCCTTGTCTAGATCCTGTCAAGCTCTGCAACCACTGGATAGCTATATGTTTAGGGTACCTAGGTTACTCTGACTTATTTACAAGCCATCTCACCCTTATTGTACTTATCCCCGCACTGGTGTTTTAAGAGCACAGCATGCTTACTCACTTCTGTTTTCCTTTTTGTGCTAGTGTAGTACTAAGCACATAGTAGGCGCTTTAAAAACCTTCTTTCAATAAACCCGATATGTCACAGGTACGAAACCACTTCTGACAGAGGAGTCATGTAAATAACCGAGTGATGCGATCAGAGAAGGAGTTTCCAGGGTAATAAGGAACTACTGGCAGTCATTCTGTAAACACATTTGGCCTCCCAGGGTGTTGGCTTTGAACCTCCTATGGGTTATGCAAATTCTCATATTCCTTACAAAGTGATTGCTTCTGCCTCAGTGCATTCTCCAGATGCCCTCTAGATGGTGGTGTTCAACACAGATAAAGCCCCAAAGCCTAGAAACTCATAGAAGTGGAAGGAAAAAAAACCTTTTTATTACCAATGCATTAAGAATGAATTTATCATCCTGGCTCAGCAAAAGCCTAGTTATTTGGTAAGAAGCTTTATCCCTGGCTAACGTGCAGCTTAATCACTCGGTTAGATACAAAGCCAGTTCAAGCCTTTGTCTCGTGCTCAGAATGAATAACTTAGCCTTCTCCGAGGTTCTGCTTTCCTGTTGGACAAGCCCCGGAACTTAGCTTCTCCCCAGGACCCTTGGGCTGAGTGTGTGGGGGGAGGGTGGTGTTGGGGGGCAAGAACAAGAAACAGAGAGTTCTATACCTGAAGTGAGAATGAGTGATGGTTTATCCAGCAAAGGGATTTTAATGAAACGGTATTTATAACAACAGCAACTAAAGTGAATGCTTCAGCATGCCAGACACCATTCAAATGTCTTCCGATTCCAACGCATTTAATCCTCACACAATCCCATGAAGATCTCAATTTCATAGGGGAGGAAGCTGATGTCTAAAGAATTAAAGAATACCACAATGTCCTATTGCTATGGGTATCAGAACTGGTATTTGGACTTGGACCTGGCTACAGCAGTCATGTGAACAGGCAGGACAGGAAGGCCCTGCAGGGAGCAAGGCCTCCTCCAGCCAGCAAGGCCATTCATGTAACAGTCAAGAGCTTTGGTGCTGGGTCTCCTGGATCTGACTCATGGGCTCTATCCCTTATCAGCTATGTGTCCCAGGCCAAGTTATTTCATGACTCTGAGCCTCAGTTCTCTTATCCATAAAATGATATCATAAGAGGATATATGAAGGCCTGACACAGGATAAGTGAGGATGGGAGTAAAGGAATAGCACTAAAGGAGAGGCATGATGGTGAACACTTTCCCAAAAGGAAATCGAAGGCATTGTGAGTGACTGAAAACTTTCATCATCCTAAACCTCGCCCCCAGCCCTATTTCCCAAACTGCCTGTCTTCAAAGTCTTTGCTAGCAGCCACTCAATCTAATCTTCGCTGCCTGATAAAGAATGAAGACTCTTCTCCACAGCGTCTCTAAGTGGCTGGCTTCTTGCTTTGCTCAGGGGTCTGTATGTGCATTTCTTGGACTTGCTTTAGGTCATTAAGGTCAATATTGCCTCTGCCATTGGTCTTGAGAGAGGCTAAAGACAACATGGGATGATGGAGTAGGTAAGATGAGGGAGGCAGGCATGGAGGGCAGCAGTCTAAGTGAAGGTAGTGGGGCCAGGGAGGGCAGTCACTTCCTTTGAGCCCATTCACCAGCAGCGTAGCTATGCCAACAATTGTTTGATAATAATACATACACATGAGATGCATTACACCACAATGTAAAGGCTTTAGGGGAAACAGCAAGAACACAGGGATCAGTCTTGTCAGCACAAAGTCCCTTCCATTTACCATGCTCTATGAGAAAGTCACTCAGTTATTCTAAGCATGGACTTGACTCTGTGTCATGTCATCCCTGGAGATACCTTTGGCAGAAACACAGCAGGACCCCTCTATTTGATAGTACCAGAACCCCCCAAAGGCGTTGCTTTACCTGTGGGTGGAGTGTGGTGTAACTAGGCTTGCGGCAGGGGGAGGGTTGGTTCAAAGTCTGGAATTAGGAGACAGGAGCTTTTTGAAGATTGTCTTTAGACCAACGGTCCAATGGTTGATAAAATCCTTTTAAATGACTTCTATGAGAAATTCCAAATTATAGGTTATAAAAAAGATAAGGAATCTAACATAACACAGGCCCCGGGGAAGATGGAAAGACACCAGAGAGATGTAAGGTTTTACCACTAAAGAAGGAGCATCTGATCGCACATTGGGTTCCTGAGGCTGGACTTGGCACCTGCCATACAAGTTTACTGATGTCGGCTGAATGTTAGTAATGTCACCGCAAATGTGTTGCACGGCAGTTACTATGTTCCACTTTCCCAGTGTGGAAATTGAGGGTCACTGAGAGGTCAGGGAGCTTGGCAAGATCACACAGTTGGAAGTGAAAAGAGAGGTTGGGTTTGGACCACCTTGATCCTTTCGGATAGACCAGGCAGAGTACCAGGCTATGGAAAGAGTTGTCTGACTCATTGGCAGGTTCAAGGGCCATAAATGTGACTCAGAAATTGGAGGTGAGGCCTGACTTGCCCATTCTGAGGATAGAGAGAGTTAGAAAACACTGGGTGATTTCTCAGATGTCTTCTCTCTGGGACTCCCCGATGGAGCAGGGAGAGAGAAGGGTGGCCTTGAACTCTAAGTTTGAGTTGAGATTTCGGACTTCTAGATTTCAAGAACTAGTAAAGTGATATTAATAAAAAATTGAACATGGAATTGGAAACCAACTTTTTATTTCGTATCTAAAAGGCTTACTCCCTGCTGTCGCCATCATTTCACATGAAAAGGACATTTTAATACACACCTAATTAAGAAGATTTTAATCTCATAAAAAGAATGATCCTGTAAATTTAATAACTCTCCTTTTATGAAAATTTGCTAGTCTTTACCTTTCCCATTTTTTTTCTGTTTTTGACTAGTTTGTTCTTTTTTATTCCTTAGATTCCACATACAAGTGAAATTAGATAGTGTTTATCTTTCTCTGTCAGACTTAAATACCCTTCAGGTCCATCAAAGCAATATCTTTTTCTTTCCTTTTCCTTTTCATATGTAGCGGTATTGTTTTCTTATCTTTTCAGCCACTCTATCTTTTGGTTGGGGCTTTTCCATTTAAGGTGTTTATTGAGAGGAAAGTAGTTGTTACCATTCTTTATTCCTGTTTTTGATACATGTTTGTCCTTCTTAAAGAAGTCCCTCCAACGTTTCCTGTAGTACTGGCTTGGTGGTGATACATTCCTTTAGCTGATTTTTGTCTGGGAAGCTCTTTATCTGTCCTTCAAGTCTAAAAGATGGTTTTGCTGGATAAGTTATTCTTGGTTATATATCCTGTGACTTCATCTTGTCAAATATTTTTTGCCAAGCCCTTCTGTCCTGCATAGTTTCTTTTGAGAAATCAGCTGCCAGTCTTATGGGTGTTCCCTTGTATGTATGTATTTGCTTTTCTCTTGCTGCTTTTAATTTTATTTCTTTGTATTTAATCTTTGACATTTTAATTATGTGTCTTGGTGTGGGCCTCTTTGGATCCCTAAGTTTTTGAAATTCTCTGAGCTTCCTGGAGTTTTATATTCATTTCTTTCACCAGGTTAGGGAAGTTTTGCATCATTATTTCTTCAAACAGCTGTTCAACATCTTAATTTTCTTCAGTTATTCCAATCAGATAGATATTTGGAGCCTTAATAGCATCCTATATGCTCCTTAAATTATTTTTATAGTCTTTGCATCTTTTTTCTTGCCATTCTGATTGAGTGTCCTGATTGGCTTTCCTGTCCTCCAGATAGGGCATGTGATCCTCTTCTTTAGTCACTTTGGTTATTCCATTTACCATACTCCTCATCTTTAATAATGTGTTCTCCATTTCAGACTGTTCAGACTGGTTCCCTTTTTATAACTTCCATTTCCATTTTTAGCTGGAAGGGCTCAACAGGGAACAATGGATACCGCCAACATTTCTGTACTGAGTAAATCTTACTTTGGCCCTCACTCAAACAATGTCCCCCTGTGCACAGCCAAATCAGCACCGGTGCTCAGAGTGAGCAGGTCCATCATCGCAAATATCTCTGCTTGTGGTCATGGCTCCTTTAAGAGGCACCTGCCTCTGCCACTGTTGCAGCTTCCGTCTCACTCAGCCATTCATGACTGAGCAGCCCCACGTCCTCACCCCATCTTACCACTGCAGGGTGATTTCTTGGATTTCTTGAGTTGTATGGCTTGTTCCTCTAGATCCCAGGCGATTTTTCCTTGCTGCTGTTCCTTATTTCTGTCACAATCATCTACGCCATTTTCGCCCCACCTCTCTATTTTCCCCATTTTTCTGCAGTCAAAAAAAAGCATTACTCTCTCAGCAGTTCATGGGAATCCTGGTCTCAGGCCACCTCATCTTGTATCCTAAGCTCTGGGTCATTTTGCTGTAGTGAGAGTAAAAGAGGAGGCCTAGGGTGTGGAGGTTGATGGCCTATCTACCTTGGGTTGACAAGTAACCCTTTTGGCCTAACAATAAATTGGGGCTAAATTGATAAGGGTCATTTCGCACTAATTAGCCTGAATTAGTGGAAAGTATGAACTATAGCTTATTGTTAAAAGTGGGTTAATTTTCCTCTTCTCATACATTCTTTCATACTGTGATACGAACTAATTTAGCAAAGAGCTGCTAATTAGATGTCTTTGGAAAATTGGGTTTCTTGAATGCATAAGACTGATTTGCAGATACTATTCTCAGTGCATGCCTGCTAATGGGTACTTCCAAGGTACTCGTGACGAGTCCAGGAGAGAATGAGCCAACAGCAGAGAGCACACACAGCTCATGGAACATGCTCACAAAAGCCACTCCCCCCTGTAAACACTTGCTATCTTCCAGTGCAGCAATTATTCCCAAAGTTGCCTAGATGAAAGATGGACTGCATTCTGCAAGCACCCAGGGGCTCAGGGCCATTACTGCCTTCTCGAAGGCAGCCTGCGGTTACTGGCTAAGTGATGTCTGTGAACGCAAAGGCTTCACCTGCGGAAGGTGTGCAGCCTGGGCCCTGGCCTGTGTAGATGCCAACATAGATGATGGGCTTTCCAGCGGCCCCTCCAGACCGAGCTGGTAGGAAAATATTCACATAATAAAATGGTCAATAGGGCGGTGGGACAACATGGTTCAAAAGGATTCAACACACTTATTGGGCGCAGGGAAAAGAAGAAAGCAAACATTTTTGAGCTTCTATAAGGTGCTACATTCTGTGATAGGTGCTGAGGATTCAAAGATAAACTGGACAAAGTCAAAGCCCTCAAAATGGACCCAAACTTGTGGCAGAGAGTGACAAGTAAACAGTGGCAAGATGAAGGTGTCATGACTGTAAGAAGTTTATGCACAGTATTTGTGACAAGACAAAAAGAGAACCACTGAGAGCCTGGGAAGTAGAGGTGTATCATAGAAGCGAAACCTAAAAATGACATTTCCTGAGTACTCACTGTAGCCTAAGCACCCTGATAAGCACTTTCCATAACACCGTTTTGCTTAATTCCTCCAACAATATACTATTGACCCCATTTTATAGACATGGAAACAAGCTTTATTTGTGAGATTTAGCAAAGGATTAGGGTCCCACACTCAGGGTGCATATGCACACCCACATGGTGTATACATATTTGTAGTCTTTCGGCTGATCATGGAGACTCCTCACCTGTACTGGCTTCCTCCAAGGTCCTGGAAAAGCCACGCCATGTAGTCTTATGTTTTGATATAATTTTCCAAGTTAAAATATTTTAGTGACAATCAGTTAGGACTATTAAGGCCCCCTTCGTCCACTCTGATTTCTCTTCTATCACATGTCCCTTCATGTTGAGTAAGTTTACTGCGTTGAGCTGTGGTTTGGATAGTTTTAGTTTTGGCATCTGCTTAAGAGGATGCTGCATTTTGGATACATTTGCCTGAGGATTAATGAGATATATCCTTAGGGAATTCAGTCGCTTCTGTGCATAGTTATTGCTAGCCACCCTGGTATCAGAATGGCTTCCAGCATACCCCTACCAGCACACTGGGTGTGGTGATTTGAAATGCAGGCATGGGTCATATAGTAATAGGAATGGGTCCTACTATACCCGGTGCTGATGTGGGTCATGGAGGAGAGAAAAGGTGTGAAATGAGCAGAGCCAGACGCTAGTCTGTGGAGGAGTCTTCCAATCATGAGACATGTAAAGTTCTATAAGAAGGCTCAGTTTTCACTGATGCCTATCAAAGTGGAAACTTCCTCCTTGCAGATGAATACATTTGTACCATTAAGTACAAACATTACTTTTGTTTTCTGAATGAAGACTTGCAAAATAGAATTTATCAGAATTCTCAAATTTGGCCAAGCACATAGCAGTACTGCAAACAATGATTACATCTGTGTTTTTGCATCCCATCTCTCAATGATATCTTTTTTGATTAACCATGCTAAACAAAAAAGGCTGAATTATATTTCTATTTACTCTTTAGAAAATTATGTCATAAATTTGTTGTCCTATGAAAAAGCAATCACAGAGTACGCAACCAAAAAATTTAGGAAAAAAGTATTATAGAGGTGGGTCAAGCAGCTAATAAATAAGATTCTTATTTTTCTGGACATTGTGTTTACGGTATTTGTTAGGCCCTTTAAAATTCACTGTCTGTTGTATATTTTCTCATTCTTGCTCTCATTTTTTTCTCATATTTGCACTTAATTGTGCATTTATTATTTTGTATTCTTTTTCTTAATGCAGGTTCCCCAAAGTATATTAGTTTATGGCCTATCTCTGCCTGTTCAGGGAAAGTATCCTTCCTGTGTGTGTCATCTAGGCCACTGGTACCTCCTCCCAACTCCCTTTCAACCCAACACCAACAATTCTGATTTACATTTTTTTTCCCTTAAGGCTTGTGGCTTTTTAACCATTATCTCCCAACTGTGAGTCACAGATTTAGCAAGCACTCTCCAGAAATGACGAAGGAGTGAATCAGTCAGAGGGGCTGAGCACCTTCCTCAGGCTTCCCCATTTTGTCCATCTCATGCCTGTCAATGAGCTCGGAAGTGCCAGGGCTCCCGTGCAGAAACACTTCCATGGAGCCCTTTCAGCCCAGACTCCACCTTGGTATTTGAATGTTTGCTCACTGAGTGTCAAGCAGAGAAAGCCAGTCTCCCTCGGGCACTGGTGACAGCCCCTATCCAGGCACTCTGTGAGATTTAGTTCTACCAAGACGAATCATGAACACACAGCTTTGAGTCTGGTGGGGAGAAGCCCATGTCCTTATACTGTGACAAGGGGGCTGAGCCCAGACAAGGGCCCTGAACTCAACCTGAAAGGTCAAGGAAGGCTTCTTGGGAGAACTCACACCTGACCTAGGTCTCAGAGACCAAGAACGCACTATCCAGGTGAGGAAGGCAGCCATTGCAAAGCATATGCATACAATCTCCCAATTATTCAAACTCTAATCTGGGTGCTGCTGTGGAGGGATTTTGCAGATGTGAATATATCCCCTTATCAGTTGATCTTAAATTAAGCAAAAGGGAGATTATATTGGGTGCATTTGACCTAATCAGGTAAGCACTTTCAAGGAAACCGTAGGACTTGCCTGAACTCACAGACTCCAAAGAGCCACTGGGTCTATAATTCCTCTCCCACCTTCTCACTTCTCCCATCTTCCTTTGTGAGGCCAACGGTGGACAACAGGCTTCAGCTCATGCCCAGGTGATTCCAGCCTGCTCGTGACCTTTGCTTCCTTGCCCTATAAATCTTGTACTTACTTAGCTGGTCCCCACAGTTGTATAAGCTGATTTACTATAAAAATTTATATATATATATATATATATATATATATATATAAAATCTCCTCTCTTTCTCCCTCCATTGATTCTGTTTCTCTTATTGAATGCTGCCTGATGATGACGATGACGACGACGACGATGATGATGATGATGATAAAGTAATAATATCAACAACTCAACCAACTGAGAATTTACATGTATCAGAAATGATACTTAACACTTTTCAGGCATTATTCTCACTTATTCTGCTCAACAGCTCCTTGAGGTAGGTGTTGTTATTATCTTCTTTTATGGGTGAGGAAATAAAGGCCCAGGAAGGCTGAGCGACTTGTCATATAGCCAGTCTACATCAGCAGCAGGATTGGACTCCATCTACTGGCCTGGGCCTCATGCTACACGAGTGGAAACATAAGCAGGTCTGAGCCTTTTGTGCTTAAAGTGGGAGTGATGAGCAATGAGATAAGAGAAGTTGTAGAATTAGGCAAGAGTCATAGCTGCCTGGTGTGCAGGCCTGTTTTCTCCCTTGAGGGTGGAGTAGGTGGGAGAGAATCCTGATTCACAAAACAGAGAACACAGAAAGTCAGGAGGAAGGCTCTCTGATATCTGCTAGTCCTTCTCTCACTAAACACATGAGCAAACTGAGGACCTGGAGAGGTATGGTGAAGTAGCAGATGCAAATAAGCCATCAGATAGGTAATGTCATGTGGAGAAGTTTCCTTCCGATGTACAAGCCTCACCATGAAGCAGGGAGCTCTCTCAGGGACACCGTTCCATGTCAGGAAACAGGCGTACTTAGGTGGGTTCCTACAAGGTCCTGCCCACTAAAAATTTAGTCATGTAGCTACGGGTTAGTGTAAGGTTTGGGAAGGAGACAAATTTGGTGTTTCCCAGGCAGGAAGACATGAATCTCTAAACCCTGTGTAAAACAAAGTACCAAAAGGCTGAGGAGATGGCTTTGTGCTTTGGTTCAGATGTGCGCCTGACTGTGCTGATGGCAAGGAGAGCATCGTGGCATCCACGCAGACCAGGGTAATATTAATGCTAGTAATAACACTGGTAATAATAATGTTGATTATTATCCTTTATTTTTTTAAAGTGCTTTATAGTTTACAGATGAATATTTAATGGGACAATTTTCATCACTTCTAGTCTTCCCACTTCACAAAAGGGAAAACTAAGAGTCATTAAGGGATTAGCTCTAGGTCACACAGCCAGTAGCCGTGGCATTGGTCTAGGCATTCGGACCCCACTTGGCCTCATTCTCTACTGTCCTACGCTGCCTCCTGCTTTCAGGTGCTATGCACATGTCTCTGGGTAAACAGAATAGTCTCATTCCCTCCACAACCTGCTTCCATTTTGCTTTGAGAATATGGAGGTGGGGAGTAGCTGGAGAACCAGCTAACTTTCAAGCTGAAAAATGATGATGAATTTACACCAGCTGTGGTCCAAATATAAAGATTAATTACAGTCAATCCAAGAAGTGGGCTTTTGTGGGCTGTCAATCAGAAGAAAATATTTTGAAGTCGAAAATTTAAGAATGTCACAACTGGTGTTTTGAATTCATAAATACCTTGGGTGCCTTATAATCACTTTATGCTTTTTGTTCAGAGAAAATACCTGTCTTTAAAAATCACAGGACTTAGGAAATGCTCATTCGATGGTTTAGCACTGAACTCTGTAGGTACCATGGGTCAGGGTCGGGCTCTCAGTGTGTAATGTACAGAGGGAAAGGCACTCCCTTAGGAGCCTCCGTACCATTGCATGCAAAGACTTGGCTCTCAGATCTTCCTTTTCCCGGCTCTGTGACTTTGGGGAAATTCATCTCTATGCTCCTGTTTTCTTCATCTGCAAGATGGAATCCAGATCAACAATCTCTCCTAGCTTTTGTGGACTAAATGAGATAATGTACATCCATTAAGTGCCCAGAACATGGCTTGAACGGAAGATGAGATGCTAGTGCTACCCACAGCCTTTGAAGCAAATGGCAAATGCTTTTCCAACAGTAAATGTTAGATGGGTATCTGTGGAAAGAATAAATGAGAAATGAGGGGAGCCTTAAAATGAAATGTTAACAGTTATCCTGACAGTGACCCTAAAATCGCTCCAGCCTGTTTTATACTTTTTGCTGGGTAAGAAATATTTATAGTGAATCATAGTTTTTCTAATAAAATAACCATGCACATATACCATTTGTTGGTAGGGGTAATAATGATGAATAATTGCAAAGCAATTTTAAAAACTTCTTGTTGGCACTATTTCATTTTATTCTCTCAATAATTCAATGAACTGCTGATACTACCACTGTTGGTGCTGTGGCTACTTCTGCTACTCGCTTGCGTTTATTGGGTATCTTTCGTGGGCCAGCCTCTGAGGTAAGTCCCAGGTATACTGCATCTCTGCTGCATCCCTGTGATCTAGGCTATTAATAGCATTTTACAGGTGAGAAAACCAAGGCCAACTGGTTACAAATAATTGCCTAAAAGTCCCATAGCTAGTAAATGGCAGAGCCAAGACTCAAATCTGGGCCAGTCTTTTCCCAAAGACACTGCCACAAAGCAAGTGTCATTATTTCATTATTCAAATGAAGGAACACACTAGGAGAAGTTGCAAGACTTGCCCCCAAATGACCCATCTCAAAAAGGGTAGAATCTGGACCCAAATCTGTGTACTCTTGCTCCATATCCTAGGTTGTTTTTTACCACTTAATTGTCTTTCTATCTGGTGATGGTTAAAGAGAGGATGTAGTCAGTCTGCCTTTATTAAATGCTTTTATCTGCCAAGTATGTGCTAAGCATCTAATTTTGTCTTTTCATCTGCCCCCAAACACAATTAAATACGTGCTCATAAAAAGAGGCTCAAAGGGCCCTTCTCCAAACATTAATGACAGTTATCTCAAGTGGTAGGATTTCAGATTATTATTTTTTTTCTCACAATTTTACATATGGTTTTATTTTTAAAAACAAATAAAGATGATAAAACTTAAAGTGTGAAGCTCATAACTACGCTTTGTTGGAGGTATAATTTGTCCCTACTTTCTGGCTGATGAAACTGAGGCTAAGAGAGGGAAAGCAAATGGTCTGTTCAAAGTTAGCTTCCAGAGTTCCTACTCATCAGTTCCACTGGGGTGGTGCCCCCTGGGAGCCCTGATTTGACCAGAGCAGGGGAATGGTGCCCTGGGTAATTTTATAATATCTTCTATGGCAACGGCATGGTTCCATCTACCCTGAACCAGCATCTGGACTCACCTGGCAGTAGGGCTTTTGGTGTACGTATAGTGAAAGTAGGCACAAGAGCTCAAAGGGCTATTTCCCAAATGCTGGGCTGTCACCCTTCGATTTAGATATATTGTGTTTTGTAAAGTTTCCTTGGGGTGTAAAGTGCCCCATGTGACCTCACCTTCCTCACCAGTCATTGCCTGGAAGGGTAGAGGTGGTGATGATATTCAGAGGGTCTGGACACTACTGGTGAACCGATGAGCACAGATATATGAATGTGTTTGAATGTATGTGTTGGAGTGGTGCCCACACCATTTCTACTGCTGAGGGTGCGGGTGTAGAGAGGTATGTAAATACCTTTCAGATCCATCCTTTAGTTTTAGAAATTTGAAACTATGCCCCAGATGCAAACTGTTTGATAATTATTTATTTAGATGACTTGATAGAAAGTTCGTAGTGAAAATGACATTTACCAGATAATATTGGGTGAGCCCTCAGATACCATTCAGTCCACCGAGGCAAGGAGGCCCTCTGTGATAATGAAAGCTTGACCCATTTGTGGAGCATCTGTGTTAAAACTTAAAAATTAGTATGTTATCCTGCAGCTCTTCACAATCAAGGCCAGGAGCAGACTGCAGAATTTAGTAAAGAAAACACCAGGCCCAGGACCTGGATCTATTCCTTGGCTCTTACAAGCGGAATATCTTTGAATAAGACACTTGACTCCTCTGGATTCTTCATCTGTAAGATAAAGAACTGAACTGGATCATACGAAGGATCTGTGAGTACACAGGGATGCAGTTCAGTTCCGCAAACATTTATTGGGCATTCACCTGTGTTCAACATTGAACCGTGGTAATCAGGGAACAGCTGGAGATGGCAGGAGCTTGATTCTGTGCTGCCAAAATGCACTTTTCTACATCATAGGTGAGGCATGAAGACCCTCCGTAATGAATGCCCTGTGGGCCATTAGGTTTCTCCTTAGATGTGAAGCAGTCACTCCCCTCCCCCTGCCTCGCTCCCACCCTCATTTAGTACCTGCCTCACCCAACGTTCTCCCCCAACCAAAGATAGATTGATTCTGGGTCCAAAGGCCTTTGATAAGGGACATGCTGTCAGGGCTACTTCAGCGCCAGAGCTCTCCCTGGGAATACTGAGGCTGCTGAGGGCATTGCACCTTAACTTCTCCGCTCCATCCTGATTCCTTTGCTCTTTCACAGGTATCGTTCCCAAGGACACGCCTCCCAAACCACATGCACGCAAATCTCTGCCTCAGGGTATGCTTCCTGGGGAAACTCAAACAGCGCCATGGGACCTCATGGTCTTTGGAAAGGTGGATGAGATGAGTATCAGGTACTCATCTCGTTTTCTGAGATGAGGACACAGACATCCCCTGTGTGGTTTCACAGGAGTGGATTTGGTGGTCCCCGCATGGATAGATAGCTCTCATGAATATGGCCCGGGCATCTAGTGAATGCTGAGCTTAGAAAGGGAAACTAAGAAAGCTCCAGTGCGCTCCTTTAGTATCAAAGAGCAGTCGTCAACAGCACTTCAGTTTTATGAGAGCAAACTCCTCTGGCCTGACTTATCCAGGTGACTGGAAGCCCAACTCTTCCCCTTGGAGTTAACACAAAGAATGTCTAGGTTGAGCACACGGTAGAAATTCATGGGCACCTACGAAACAGGAAGAATTGTAACATAATATCAGAGCTGTAAGAGGAAGTTTTGAGAGAGTCTGGCTGAGTGTGACTTTGCTAAAAACTTCCATGACCACTAGGGCATGTTCCGCTCATTCGGCAGAGTGTCGCCATTGCAGTGGGTTCAGAAAACCATGGCTGTGCCAGACGACAGTCTCCCCACTACCTCCTAGACCAGCGGAGTGTGTAGGTCATACTTTGGGGGAAGTCGTGGTCATGTTTAAGGCCATATGCTCCCCGGGAAACATTGTGTGCACACTGGAGCACCGCACAATGGAAAGAACACCACGACTCAGATCCCCAGTCTGGTGCTTGCCAGAGTGTGTCCTTAGACAGGTTACTTCCCAAATCAGAATCCTTGCTAGTTTGCTGGTCAAATAAGGCTAATCCTTATATTTCAGGAATTTTGTTAGAACAAGAAATAATATTACATGCTTGGCCCTCAAAACTGGAACTGTTACTAGTAACAATAATATCTAGATAATACCGATATTATTAAAATGAAAATGAACATTAGCTAACCAGTATAATGCAGAGGCTAAAACCTGAGTCTATTTGATTGTTGACTTTAAATATATGTACAAACGAATACGCCCATCAACCATCCAATGCTGGAAAACAGCGCTGCCAGCATCATTAGTGCTTTTTCCCCCCTTAGTTCTTGGGCTTCACTCATAGCCTGGCCACATCTTGGGTTGAGCTGCAAGTATGGATGAGAGAAAAAGGCGCCTCTGACTTACAGGGAAACTCTGGGTTGGCAGGGGGTGAGGGGGTAGAAACACCAAGCTCCTGCTTGTGATCTTGGGTAAATCAGTTAATCTCCTGAGCTTCAGTTCATTTGTTCATTCATTCAACTGACATGTACTATACACAGAGTCAAGTATGGTGCCTCCCATAACAGCAACGTGGTAGGTTAGCCAGAAGCAAGTGCAGTGGAAATACTGACATGCTGAGTGCATGCTATGAGACATGCAGATCCAAGTGAGCCCCATAAGGGCATGACTACTTCTCTCTTGCTCAGGGCTATAGCCCCAGCACCCAACACATCAAATGCTCCACAAAGAAAATAAAAGAGACGTTCTGCTGCATAGACTGGGAAAAGTTTTAGAATGGGTAACACTTGAACTGAGGTTTAAACAAGAAGAAATTAGGAAAAGACAATTGAATGGATCCCCTAGGCAGACACAAGAGCACGTGAGAGGACATGGAGCTGAGACGTTGGGCATGACCAGTGTAGCATATTCAGAGGGCAGGATGAGATCCCTTTCAGGTGCTGGGAGAATGAAATAAGACAGCAAAACAAAATGGCTTGGGGAATAGGTTAGGTATATTTGCAGCTTGCTACCTTGATGTATATATGGTATAGATTTATCGTGTAATTGTTGTTGTCGTGACTTCAGATTTATGTTTAATGTTGTTCATCTGTGACTGATCATTAATAAACATGCATGCATGTTGATGTGAAGCTTGGTTCTGCATACAGTATGAATGGATTCATTACTCATCCAACAGATATTTTATTCTGATAAATGCTAATTACTGCGCCTGACCAAGGCAATTTGCTGAGGCATGAGTTTGCGCTTCCCTGGTTCTGCTAGGCTGCAGACAGAAGGCTGCCCGGGGGACTTAGATTTGGGCATACTTTTTCTGCTCTGGCTGAGTCTGTGTTCCTGGCTTCTGGGGACACTGCTCAGTGCTTGCAATAGGGAATGAGGTCAGGGTTTCTCAATAGACCTTTAGTACCTGCTTCCTCCATCTCGGCACTCACACAGGGAGCCTTTCTCACCCACAGGTTGGCTAAGCAGGGGCATACAGGCCAAGGAGAGAGAGAACTTGGGAAAAGGGGAAATCACAATGTGTGAAGCAGTAAAAGAAGAGAGGTGATGGCAGAAGATAGCAGCCGAGGAGAGGCTGGCAGGGCTCTGAGGAGCAGATGGTGGCAGGAAGGGAGAAAAAAAAAAAAAGAGGCCAGTTTTATTGATTCAGGAAAGAAAAACATAAAATGGGAAAAGGACGAGATACAAAAGGATGAGAGATGAGGAGGCGTGGAGAAAATACTAGGTTTTGGAACAAAAATTGAAGAGGGAAGAAAGTTGATGCAGGAGGAGGGAGGAGGGGAGAAAATGAGCTAAGATGATTGTGTAAAAAACGCCACAGAAAAGGGGTCTACGCAGAAATTCTGAGCTCAGGGAACACTGCGGAGGGGAAGGGAGGGTGTCTGCTTGCCCTGCTGGCTTGCCAGCCTGCAAGGATTCTCTGAAAGGGGGAGGTGTCACATGTCAAAATATTCAGTGGTGATGCATGAATTAGCAGACATCAATTTGCATTTAAGAAATCTTGATGAAGCACCCCAAAGCACAAATCAAAGCCATCATGCGAATGAGACTGTTGATCCAATTAACACACATCCAGCACCTGGATCCAGAGTGTGGGAGCACAGGCTCAGTCTGGCATCTGACAGGACAGGGGCTGGGTTTGTTTGCTTGCTCACTTGTCTGTGTGTTCCATGGCCGTGGAGGAAATCATCTTCAGGAATGTGGGCTCTGCTTAATGGTCATCACGTCCCTGATTTTCAACAGTCATGAAAGGAACTCATCCTGTGGCTTAATTTAGGCAGCATTTCCACTATCCTGCAAACCCATGATGGCTCTTAGAAAGAGGGTCAGGCAGCTCAGCCACCAGCTCTCTCTGTTGTTTGCCAGGGCTGGGAGAAAGCCAGCTCTGGGCTGAGAGGACTGAGCTTGGCATGGCTGTGGGCCCTGCAGATGTCATTAGGCTGGTTCTTGAGTAGACAGGTCACAGCGGGTTGGAGCTGGGGCCAGAAGAGGCTGGGCGGGCCTCAACGGGACCCAGAAAATTCTGTCTCTGGAGCTTCATCTTTCCTTTAAGGCCTCATGCCTAGTGGTTCCAAGGTGCTTGTCAAACTCCAACAAGTTTGACAAGCACCTTGACCTCCCACCTATTCTTCCTATTCTTTCTTTTGTAGGTGGACTTATTCCCTGTACCTCAGGCCTAGTTAGAGTCCTTGTTTAACTTAGAAACATATTTGTGTATTCCTTTCTTTCTTCCTCCCCTCTGCCCCCAAAAGCCACAATTATTTATTTATTGAATGCCAACTGTGTGCCAGGCACCAGATGAGCTTTCACTCTAGCTGGGGAAATAGCTTAAAAACATATACTATATGGGATGTTAAATGGTGATAAATGTCCAGGAGGAAAATAAAGGAAAGAGGGGATAAGAAGTCTCAATGCGCATGTAATTGCTATGTGGTGGTTATAACATGAGAACCCCAGTGGCACAGAGAAATAACAGACCTGCCCCTTCTTGTGGGTCAGACCTCTTAGATGTGGTTCTGTCTGGAGCTGAGTGTGTCAGGCAGGCCATTTGCCTGGATTGGTTCCATCTGCCTGAGTTGGGTTCTACAACATTTTGTTTTCTACTTTTAACCCTCTCCAAACAGCTGGCCTATTGCAGGGGCCCCAGAATGCCATTGGTTAAGGTGGCTTTGCACTGTTACTCTGGTGTAAATCAAAAACAAGCCACATCTGTTCGTCTTAGGATGATCACAGCCACCATATATAATTGTATAGGTTGTGTAGTAGACTATCCAAAAGGATGCTCTTTGCATTGACTATGATGTAAACGGTGCTACCTTGGGTTGGGCATTATACAACCTGCCCAGCCAATCATGGTAGCCTATCTGGGTCTATACAAACATTGGGAGGCTGGCTATACTGTGGTTGGACTCTGCATGACAAAGGGCATTGAGCAAACAGCTTCTACCTTAGAACTGGCTTTCACCAGTGCTTCCCCATGGCTGGCATCACTTGTTCTCTCCACAGATGTCCTAGAGTCTGAACCACACTCACAGGGACCTTTGAGACCAATCTGCCTCTACTGACCTTAGTTGGTCTGCCATGCTCTATTACCTGCCTGACCAGAGCTAACCCCATGACCTCTTCATCAGCCCTTGCATCTCAGGCCTTGATCTTCTGGTTACACTTCCTCCCTGGAGAGATTTTCCAAGCATCGAGACTGGGATATTCTATCAGCTTTGCCTTGCTGCTGCTTATGCCACATAGAAATTCAATTTCAAGCTCACTATTCTATTTTGCACACTGGAAATCACAGGGTGCCTGATCTTGTCTATACAGCATCCACCACACCTCTAGGAGAAGAGTCAGGTTGGGGACCAAGGCCTGTCTGACTCCTGTGCTTTTGTGCTTTTCACCTTGCCATCACTGCCTCTCTCTCTTGGTGGGTACGGATGTTCAGCACAGTTTGCACAAGAAACAGATACTGATTCCCTACAAAAAAGACAGGAAACAACTCTTTCTGACTGCCTTATCCATTTCCAGAGGACGGGCACACTAGGAAAGTTATTTCCACAATTTCTCCATTGATAAGAATCGTTAAGGGGTATTTGTTAAACATGTAAACTCCAGGGGCCATTCACATCCACAGTATCCGAATTTCTGGGGGACAATCTTGAGAAATGGTGTGTTTAAAACACATCCCATGCAATTCTTGTTATGAAATTTTAGGAAACTTTAAGGAGAGGAACATAACCATAGTGGACATTATTGAACACTACCTCATGTCAGCAACTCTTTCAGGTACTTTCCATGTAGTAATTTTTTTTATCCTGGTAACAACTTCTTGAGGCAGGTATTATTATTCCCACCATATGGATGGGGAATGGGATCAGAGAGAGGTTAAGAAACTTTCTCAAGGTCATACAGCTAAATTTCTCTGACTCTAAAACCTGCCTCTTAACTACTATGCTATGCTATCTCTCAAAGAAAATGATCTCTTCTGTTGACTTCATGCACAAGAAGAATGAGTGATGTCTTAAGCGGTGACATAAAATACCCTTTGGGAAAAGGAAATTTGTAATACACTAATAGAGGTTTAGAATTCTACTCCATCAGAAGGCTTTGATGTCCATCAAAATCTGGCCCAAAGGACCTGAAGCTGATATCACTCACTCACAGATTTGTCAAAGAAAGGAGTTAGTGACAGGTTTTCTTGGGAAAAAGAGAGGAGAAAAACGAGTGTCTGTCGCCTGGTATTAGAAAGAAAAGGTCGTAACATTTTGGGAGGAGGCACTGGGACTAACCAGACCACCTGGTTTTCTTTCTGTCTCCACCACCTCCAACTGCACAGCTCTGCTTTCTGCAGCTCCAGCTCCTAAAAACCTCACTTAATTGTCTGACCTAACATGGTCGATCCTTCCTCCTAATCCCTGTTTGTCACTTTTTGTGACATATATTTTTACCATTAATTTCTATATATGTGTGCTTTGTTTCTCCTACTACAGACTTTAAACTCCTTTAGAACTGAGATAAAGTCATACCTATCTTTGCATCACAGATGGTGCTCAGAACATTGCTTGCTCCCTGAAGATGTTTGGCAAATGTTTCACAAAGGTGTCTAACATAACTTCACAGACTTCAGAGTCCTAAGTAGGCTGCTTGAGAGCAGTGCTTTTCAATTTTATTTATTTATTTATTTATTTTTTTTAGGGCTCCTTAAAATTTAAAGTGCAAAGAAATGGCCTCAAGATGTTGTTAAAATTCAGATCCTCGTTCAGAAGGCCTGGGGTGCAGCTGGAGAGGCTACACTTTTAAGAAGCTCCCAGGTGATGTTGAAGCTACTGGCTTAGGACTACACTTTGAGAAGCAGGTCTTCCTTGTCTTCCACGTGCTGCTTCTTGCTGATCTGATGTTTCCAAAGGAAAGAACTGGAAGCTGGGTTTACTTCTCCTTAGATGCTCTTCTGTGCTTGAACTGAGCCAGGTTACCTAAGTCGACATTCTTATGTGAACGGTGAACTGACTTAAACATCACTAAATGTGGTTCAGTTCAGTTCAGTTCAGTTCAGTTCAGTTCAGTTCAGTTCAGTTCAATTCAATTCAATTCAATTCAATTCAATTCAATTCAATTCAATTCATTGCAATATGCTGAAGTCCCAGTTTGCCTCTTGGTTTTACCTATTTATATTATGACGGTATCTGTCACTGCACCTCCTCACACATTTCTGCCCTTCAAATATTCATTCCAACCAACATACCCACTGTGTGAGGTAATTAAATAAAAGTGTTTCCATTTTTTATTTAATGTATGTTCTGCCTCTGTTGGTTGGAAACAGTGCCCATTCCCCGAAGCTGGGTGGCTGGCTTCCTATCTTCCCTGATAGATTTGGGTCTCCTGTACTTGTTCTGCTTCTGTTACTCCTTTAATGATTCCCTAGTGCTGATGCCAACAACTCATGCACACGATGAATCAGGAAATTTCTAGATGGATTAATCAAGAGCTGAGTCTATTAAAACATTACAGAGGCTGGTTATGATGGAGAGCCAAAGAAAAGTACCTGTGCCTGTTGCTCATTATCTAAAATTCTGAGAGCTAGGCTGTACACCACCATTTATACTCTGCCTGTTTAACTCCATCTTCTACTCTTTCAAGTCAAAGATAGAATCTATAGGGCATGCTTCCTGGCACCAAACTGTTACTATCAAACTCTTCCTTTATTTTCCTTCTTCCTAAACCTTCTCTGTCTAGGAGAAATAGTGGACTGCTATATGAATAAAACACATTAACTTTGGGGGGTTTGGTTGACCCCACTGTCACCAAAGATGAGATTAAGTTCTTTTGCTCAGAATGGGTTAGCAATCTGAACCTTCTAGCCCTGCATACTGCAAAGAGGATTTGAAGCTGATCATGCAAATATATAGATGTAATGAAAAGATTTGATTACATAAAAATCAAGATAATGGAAATGCAAGGTTGGTGGAAGATTAGTCAAAGAAGAAAGAGAAAGGAGGCATGCAAATCACAAAAAGACCACACATTTGGAGACATAGGTATTAAAGAGAAATTAAAAATTGGCTCTGAGATTCCTGATGGCCAAAGCATAAAGAGAATAAAGTTAGTTGCATGATTAACATTGCAAAATGCATGCCATCTCCTTTTTCTTGGTGCTTAGGTCTGAAAACAGTTTTCCCATGAGTATTCATAGCGGGGATGTGGTAGAGTATAACAAACAGCATCCTTTCCAACATCTCCACAAGACATGTAATACTATTTAATAGACATTTTTTTTTGGTGCAAGAGCAAAATATTCAAAGACAATTCAGATCAATCAAGTACTTAACTTGAATTGAGAGAAGGGTAAACTAAAATTTCTAAGATGACATGTAGAGCTTGACAAAAATTAAATATCATAATATAATTTTGTATTTGTTAAATTAAAAGAGCTCATTATCTTCATAATATGAATTACATAAAGTGGAAATCAGTGTGGGCAGTGAAGTATGATCAAACAGCTTTTATGTGTTTTGTCTTGATTTTGCATGAAGTTCAACTAAAATATAGGGTAAAACACACAGGCTTATTTGCAGTCAGATAGACATGGATCCAAACCTCCGCTCTATCGCTTATAATATGAGAGACCCTGGGCAGGTTACTTACCACCTTTAAGCTTCAATCCTCTGCAGTAAAATGGGGATAAAAAATATACAGCAAAGTGTAGCATAGTGTCTGGAACACTCAATGAGTACTAAGCACTCAGTAAATAGTAGCTCTTCTATTCTTATTATCCAGGACTTTATTGTCTGATATGATAGCTACTAACCACATGTGGTTATTTCAATTTAAATTAGCTGAAAGTAAACAAAATCCAAAATTTAATTTATCATTTGCAAGTGCTCAACAACCACATGTGGCTAGTGGTTACTGTATTAGCTCAGATATGGAGAATTGTCATTACCACAGAAAATTCTATTGAATAGAACTGACCTAGAGGAATGTATAAACCACATATTATTCAAACTATTCTCGAAAATATTATTTTTTTCAGGTTAGCTTTGATAAAACTTGAACAACAGATAGTTCTTTGAAAAAAAGCCAAAGGGCCAGTATTTTGATTTCCTAAGCAAATCAAATTTATGTCCTTTAAGAACAAAGTAAATAGATAGTGAAGTTTGAGAACACCAGAGAGGCTAACCTTCTGAATTGCTTGTCACCCCCTGCCCACATGAAAGGTGTATCAAGGATCCATCTCTAGGCAGCATGAGGAATTTCCTTTGTAAATAGGCCCGAGCCTGCTCGATTAACAGTAATACATAAAGTATCAACTCCCCAGTTTCCCCTGAATTGTTTCCCAATGTTTACTCTTTTCATGGTTTGAAATAGTAATTGTTTCAGTCAGGAGAATTCTCTAGAAACAGAAGGAGGAACAGAGCAAACGATCTAATGAAAACCTAGCTTTTGTGTGCAGTTGGCCTAGTGGCCAAGGGCATGCAATCATGGTTCTTCAGCTTCCACGCTCCCTGATCATGGCCGTCCGCCTCCTTGGGGTGCTCCTCCATCAGGGCTGGGAGGAAAGGGCAGATGATTCCATCCATAGTGGATCTCCAGGCCTTGGAAGAAACTCCAACAATGAACCAGAGCCACATTAACACCCTCGGGCTTCTTCCTTGACCCTGTTCTTAAGTGCATGACCAGAGTAAAAGAAATCTTGGACGAAAGCATTGCCTTCAGATAACCAGTAATTTCTTTCTCTTTTGCTCATCTAGGTAAGTTGGTTCTCTTTTCTCAGGGATGAGGAAACGCTGACGGAAAAGAAAGCATTCCTGCAATTCTAGAGTCCTTCAGGTTGGTTAACTGTGGAGCTCTAGAAGACAGATTGTGGGAATTTCTAAGCTAATCTCTGACCACTTTTTCTCAGTGAAAGTATCAGAGGCAAAGAGAGGAAAGCTGCATGACTAAATGTTACACATAAACACAATTCCAACTTTACATACATAAAAAAGCCAGGCAGTTTCCATTTGTTTATGTGTGTGTGTGGTAGGATGGGTAGGGGAGGTTTACATAAATGTGAATTTCCACATCTTGAATTTCCCTAAATGGGGATGCACTATTTATGCTTCTTGCAGTATAATAAATTGCAAGAGAACTATGAGTGTGTACTCAATACGGTTGATGGGGAGGCTACCTCAAGTTCACTCCTAGAAAATGAAACAACTGACATAACGAAATGGAAGCCCTGGCCAAGATTGACACATTTTTTAAAAAGGCTTTGGCTTCATATTTATTATAAGAACAAAACTGTGTTTTTACTGACAGAAAATTCATTTCACCCACAAAACCCATATTTCCCTCACCTGCTTTCCATTCAGACAAGCCCTACAAGATGAATGTGTTCTCACCAGCAATAAGAAAGATAAAGGCTTGGAAACTCCACAAGTACTTTCTCCTAATTATCATAACTGGCATTTTTTTTATTTGGAAAACCATCTATTCAGATTAAACTACAGCTCAGGAACCTTTTATTTGAAGATTGCCAGTGTGAGGTAGAAAGGTGGCTCGATGGTGTGATTTCCACAGCTTGAACAACCCAAGAGAAGCTTTGAAAGAGATCCCAGTATTTGCATGCAACTGATTTTCATTAGGAAAGACCTAAAAATAGCCTTTCTCCCTGTCCTCTCCGCTCGAAGTCAGCTGGAGGACTCTCCCTGTTTCAATAATCAGAGACCTGTCAGAAGCCTCCTGTTATTACCCTCACATCCCAGGTTCCCCTAAGATCTAAATAAACAGGTGAGTCCAGCAAATGGATCAGCAAGCTTCAGCCCTGCTTAGCATTAGGAATATATTTACCCATTTAAGAACTGTTATTTATCTAGACATTTAATTGCACCGTTGTAAACACACAGGGAAATCCATGGAGGAAGGTAGCTCAGTTGCCGAGATGAGACAGATATTTAAAATTCTGCTCCTGGAGCCCAGCTCCCTCCAGAGCCAATCTCTGGGTCTGGAATCAAGGCAAGTCGTTCTGTATATAGTAGGGACCTACCAAGCGGCCTCCATCCACTTGGCGTACTTCTTTGCATGGAGTAAGTATGCAATGTATCAACAAAGGAATGGGTGAAGGAATGCAGAAAGGGAACCCAGGGAAGGAGAAACGCTCTGTTTGGAATGTATAGCAATTACTGTCAAATTTCTGTAGGCAAGAAGTCTGTGCTGGTGTTGAAGAGCAGATGGAGGCCAGGCTACAAAGGCAACCCAGCAATCTAAGTCCACACAACTCTGCACCTTTAAATTAGGCCATGATGGCAGCAAATACCCCAAAGAAGGGTGCTCTGGGCCTCATGGCAGCATTACTGAGTCTGAAAATCCATTCTTAATTTTGCTCCTCATTCTTTGGTCTGTCTCCTCTATCAGCCTCCTGGATTGGGTGGCTTTTGTTTTTAACTATCAATCCTTCAGACCTGACAACAGGTTAAACAGCATTCACTCTGGCTCTTTGTACTCCTGCTTATATATAATTTTTATTTTTTTTTACCAGCCTCAGCTCATTAATTTATTTAATTAAGCTCTGGATCCTTGGATCTACCCTTTAGTTGATTCACTTGGTCCAAGCCAGCCCAGTGCCCTTAATACTCCTTCCTCACCTCTAATGTTTCAGGCACTTCATAAAAAGCATTTGCAACTATGATCTAGAAGCTCAGGAATCATCTAGAAGTTGCACCCCTTCACAGTTTTTTCTGACCCTTCTTGCTCTGGTCTGACACTTCTGAATTCTCTCAAAGACTATCTTGTTTTTTCAATTCTTCATCTATGTGTAACTCCTCCAGAATGACGTTACGGTTGGTCTACATTTCTGATCCGTGGTATTGACTATGGCCCAGGAAAGCTCTGCAGATGGTGGGTCACTTCTGCCATGCCCTCTGATTGACCCAGGTTCTCGAAATCCTGGTACATGTCCCAAGATGAAAGCCTGCTTTTCAGAGAAAGGAGTTTGTTCGATGGTTTCATGGGTCACCCTTTTGAGAGTAAAAAGACAGTCTGATTTTCTCACCTAAAGTTCCATTTGCCGCTCTGGACACCAGCCCACCCAGTCTTCAACAGCCTCACTGCCAAGGAGAGAGAAACCTCTCCTTGGGATCACAGGAACTGCGATGGGTCTTTGAATATGAATATCAATGTTGCTGATTGACTAATGAACCAAATGACTGGGATTCCTCTTAAATTAGTCTTCTAGCTCTTTTATGGCAAGTAAAGGACCCAGCAGCAGAGGGCCTATGCTAAGTACAGCACATAGGCACCTCTTTGTATCACTAGATCATGGAATAGTAAATATTCTCCACAATCAAGTAGGTTGGAGAAAGCTGTTTCTGCTTTCCCCTTCCAGAAGGTCATGACGGACATCAGCATTCAAAAGTCTTCATGAGGCCTGTGGCGAAGAAACCTGCCTTACTTTGCTTACACAGGCTTCCCACCAAATCTATTTTTATGCTATACCCACATCATCCCTTGGAGCTAGTATTACCTTGAAAACATTTTGCAAAAATAGTGATCTTACTCCAATTCCCTGCTCCATCTTACACGCATGCGCACGCGCGCTCTCACACACATTCTCTCTCTCTCTCTCTCTTTCTCTCTCTCTCTCTCAGGGGTTAAAAGCACTGCCATACAGATATCATTCTCCAACTCAGCCTGCTCCTTCAGAGACCCATTCTCTTCCAGCAGGCATGAGAACTTTACCCCCACTCTGACTCTCGCTCCCACAGGGACCACCTTTGGTCTGGGATACCCAGGCCCCACCAATATGCAGAAAAACAGTCATATTCATAGACACAAGAATTTATTATGCAAACCAGGAATTGACAACTTTTTTTCTTAAAGGGCCAGATATTCAATATTTTAGACTCATAAGCCATTTGGTCTTCATCACAACCACTCTGTCCTTCTGGCATGAAAGCAGCCAAGGACAATACAGAAACAAGAGAGTGTGGCTGTGTTCCAGCAAAACTTTATTTATGGATACTGAAATCTGAATTTGATTTAATTTTTACATCCCACAAAGTATTACTCTTCTTTTGATTTATTTTCAACCATTTAAAAATGTAAAAGACATTCTTAGCTCACAGGCCATACAAAAATAGGCAGCAAGCTGATTTGACAAGTGGGCCAGAGTTTGCCAACTCCAGAAGCTTTATAGCAACAATAGGTTCCTAAAAACTGCATGAATTTTTCCCCAAGAATACTGTTGTAACATGTTGAAGAGTCCTCTCCTTGAAGGATATTGCGATGAGGTCTTTAGCAATAAGAATCTCTCATTTCCTAAGTCACAAGCATGGGCCTTCTGATTAATGCTGCTCCCCCCTGCCGTCTTCAGGGGACCTCTGCACTGAAGGTTGGCTTTCTGATTTCCCTGCATCCCAAATGGGGTCTCTCTTTTGCCAACACTAGCCCCATCGGATCTCTGGCTGTCAGAGATTTGGCATCTGAGCTGGTTCCAATTGGAAGCTTTCTGCCCACAGTTCTGTTCAAGATGTTGTACGTTTTAACAACAGTTACAGCATCTGCATTACACCCAAGATGCCAGTGTCGTGTTTGCACACTGTCACTGCCATGATAAATATTACTTCTCAAACCTGAGAATCAATTCGATTTACTGGCAAGGCAGCAGTCTCCACCTGAAAAACAAAGCTGGCTGCCTTCCCCATGCATCTGTTTCGCCATTAGCTCAGAGGCAGAAGGGAACCGCCAACCACGACAGCCACAGACAGCAACTCCCCTACACTTCAAGAAAATGTGAAAATGCTCAGTCAGCCAATCATTTTCTCTATAGGATGCCAAGTGCTCAGCTTGAGGGGTCCTTCTCAGTGATGTTATTAATTGTTTGGGTGGGGAACAGACACTGCTTTGGTATGCTTTTTGAGGAAGGTTCTGGGTACTGAGCAGGAAGCAGAAGTTAGAGGTGGATGCTCTATAGCTATGAGCCGTGGCTTACCGTCATTAAGTCTTTCATTCATAATTCATTCAGGCAGTCAGCAAATATTGGCTGGGCCTGCTTTGTGGCAGGCCCCCTGCTAGATGCTGCTGATACAGAAGTGGGTGAATGGCATAAAACTGTCACACTCCTGGAGCTCCCTGCCCAGCAAGAGAACCAAAGACTTCATCTATCAATTACATCTGACACCTAGAGAAGGTACATGTTAAACCAGAGAGAGTGGTTCCATCTCTATTTCTCTCTGCCTCTCTCTCTTCCCCATGTCCCCTCTCATTGTCTCTCCCTTTTTTAAAACTACCACAAACAACTTCTACCTTATGTCCCCACGTCCAGTGTTGTACCATGCCCCCCCACTGCAACACACACACCTGTTCACTGAAGCAAACATTTACTTCCTCACTCAAACCTTTTTGATGGATGGATGACTATTACACTTAGAACACAATCTAAAACACTCTAAGGGCCCACAGACTTAGCATCCATACCCCCCATCTATACCCTCTCCTCTCTGTTTATTATGGTTTTTCCAGATCCTTTAGACATGTTCTTTTTTTCTCGTTCGTCTCAGTGTAAGGCATCTGGAATCTGATGGCTGTACACAAATTCTGACTCCTCTGAGTGATTTTGGGCAAGTTAGTTCACCTCTCAGCGTCTCAGTTTTTTCATCTGTAAAACAGGTATAATAATAATGCTGCCTCACAGGCTTGTTGTGAAGACTAAAGGAGCTAATATACACAAAGTGCTTAGAAAGCGCCTGGCACACAGGAAGCACTCAGTCATGTAATCAGTGCCATTGTCGTCAGCATCCCACATCCCTTGGGTAGAATCTTGACCACCACTTCCTCAGAGAAGTCTTCTTTGATTCAATCTAATTAAGTTCCCTTTTAATACACTCTCTCAATATCTTCTGTTTTCTCTGGTTTAATGTCTATCCTCTCATTATACTCTAGGTTCTATTATGGTTGGGTCCATGTCTACTTTGTTCCCTGCTGTGTCTCTGCATCTAGTATCATGCCTAGTACATGACAGATATTAAGTGAAAGGATGCTGAGTGGATGAATACATTAATGAACAAATGAATAAAAAGGATAGAACAAGGAAGTTATTTCTAGAGGAAATGACTCTGAGTTGGCTTTTGAAAGCATGAACATGAGTTTCCAGTTAAATGGAGAGCCTGGGGTGGTAGTGAGAGGAGATTTCAAGGAGAAAAAGCCCTTGGGGCAAAGGCACACAGAGAGGACACTCAGGGAGCCATGAGCAGTGCGTGTCACTGAGGTGGGGCGGCGGGGTGGGGGTGCGTTGGATAGGTGGGATGTCCATCTCTTCACTGGCGCCTACTCTCTGTGTGGTGATAAGCACATCGTTACTCTCTCCAGGCCTGTTTCCTCTCTGTACAATGTGGAAGGTAATACTTGGTCCTATCTCCTGCGGCATTTCCTTCAAAGAGGGAGGCATCAGAGATGACATACAGAGAGAGGCTCATACAGCGCTTGTTGGTACCTGACAGGTACCCAGTCAGTGTTAGGACTACCTCTCCTCATCTCCATCCCCGCTTCCTTGGTCTCCCCTGCCCTCTGATGTCCCCATCTGGAGATCTAGGCCTCCTCTGATTCTGAATCAAACTTTCTTTAGTATTGTATTTTTTCAAAATATTCATTCATTCATTCATTCATTCATTTTTTTTCCTTCTGTGCCAGTCTTGTCTTGCCTGACGTCAGTCACCATCCTCTACCCTGTCCAGCGGGGTAAAGAACTAAGTTTTCTCTACCCCCAGACCCAGTGGCTGGCTCACAGCAGCCAAAGTCCTGAGCTTCTTCCTTTCCAATCAGACCTGGGACTGAGGGCCTCTGAGAGTGACCTCTGGGTCCAAGTCACAGCCTTGCTTATACCCTCATCCCTGCACTGGCTTTTTCTGATGGACTGATCTGCTTCTCAGCCCAGTCCTGAATACCTACAGGCCACGGGGGTACTTCACCTCTAAAACTGGTGCTCCGGCCCTCCTCTATCCCTGGTCCCTGGGGAAGTGTACACATTTAGAGCTGAATGAACTAGGAGGCAAAGGGCTCCCAGGAGGTGATGGCTGCTGTGGTACATGCCTGGACTATGGCAGCCCCCAGTAGTGTGGTTTCACAGGTAGAGAAAAGCACCCGTCCCCAGGTGTCTCATGCACACACCTCTGAGAGCATTAACTAAAGCTTCCCCTAAGGCGGAAAGGCTGACTGAGCTTTTGCTAGATGCAGCCTTCGACTAAGGGAAGAAAGGGAGAGAGGGTTTAAATATAAAGAGGGATAAGCACAAGGTTTCTCTCCTTCCCTCTCTCATGTCGAAGTAGGTTTATACATCTCTGTGCACACAGGTCTCAGGCGCTGACATGAGCATGGTAAACCCAAACACCAATGACTGACATGCTTCAGAAGTCTATGCAACAACAGAGCAGGGACCCAGCCGCAAAGCTTAGGTGCGACACGTTCACGTTGAGGAGTAAACGGCAGCGACCACACCACAGCAACAGCTGGCTACAGACTTCATTCGTGTGTGAGTGGTAAGGAGTTGGTGTGGTGTGGTCCCTCCCATCTCTGCACACACGCAGACACCGCTCATGGACCCCAGCACTCGTTCCTGCTGAGCCTGAATAGGCTCGCGGGAAGTTCTTCTCCATAAAGCTGTTCTCACATCCACTTAGGAACTGAGCCCCTTCTGCTGATCTCACAGCCGTCGCAGCAGCGGGGAGGTGGGGGTACCTGAGCAGGAAAGGACTTCAGATTTATCTTCCTCAAGCACAGACATTAACCTTCTGCATTTAAGTCTTGCGAATGAACTAAATCTATGTATTTGGGGGGGAAAAAATCACTTGTACAGTCTGGCTTGTGAGATATTTTTTAAGCTCATTCATGGTTCATTAGGAGGCAGTTTACAGGCTAAAGTGTTGAGGAAGTTCTTGGCAGCAGGCCAAAGTGAGTTTTCAGATATTTCTGGCAAGGGGTTCTGTTGACATGTCAGGGAGTTTGGAGCTGGCTGCTGTGGAAAATCCCCGTCTGCCTCAGTGGTTCTCAGACTTCACTGCACAGTAGACCCACTTGGGAAGCTTTTGAAAAATCTCGATGCCCAGGTCACACTCTACACCCAGTTATAGCAGAATGTCTGGGGGTGAGTGCCAAGCATCGGTCGCGTTTGACCATCCCAGCGGATTCCAAAATGCAGACAATTTGGGAACCACTGGTCTTGACCCAACAGCGCTCTAGAGCTGTCCATCTCATCTCTCCTTTTCTCACGGGGATGTCGGAGCTCATTTGGTCCTCACCACAGCTCCGTGAGGCCCTCTGAACAGGCACTATCACCCCCACGGGGCAGACTGGGGAACTCAGCCACAGAGAAGCAAAGTGGTTTGTCTAAGTTCAAAGGATGTAAGTTAGCAGCCAAGTCCTGGGTCTTTCTTTCAGGGCAGGAGAGGGCCTTACAATAGTACATGAACCATAGTAAGTGATGAAATGGGAGGAAGATGAGTGTGCTTACGTAAAAGGGTTCTGAGAGCAGGCATGGAAGGGTTGTTAACATGTGGCCTCTTAGACACAATCCCATTCTGGGAGTACCATTTCCCAAACAAACCACACACACACACACGGCCACTAAGGGTAGAAAAAATTTCCTTATTGTTTTTTCAAAACTAAATGCTGAACAACTCTGATGTACACCTGCCACTAATACAATATTGTCACGTTAGCTATGTTTTAATAAAAAAATATTTAAAAAAATAATTAATGACTCTCTTGTCACATTGATGCTCCTGTCCCGGCTTCAGGAAAGCCTGGGGAGCAGGAGTTCCTTCACAGGAAGGCTTCCATGGAGGAAGATGTGTACATTGCAGTGGCCTTTATGAAAGGAGCAGATTCACGTGACACCATTTTCTCAGCCCTAGTCACAGGGTTCAGTAGCTCATATAACGAGATTATTCCAACCTGGAGGCCAATTGAAAAAGCAATTACCGACCATTAAAGTCCATTGCCCAGCTCCTCAGCCGCCACCTCTGCCTCTCTCTCCTGCAGGTGTCACCCCCCGGTCCTCTTCTCCAGATCGGTGGGTGTGGCGCCCAGGAGGAGAGGCAGGTGGCCTGGATCCGGGCAGACTGCAAGGTTTCTAAAGAAAGTCAGGCAGGAGTTTGCCCCTTGCTCAGTGATTCTTAGACCAAACAACTCTAGGAGAGGAGAGGACTCACACTTAACCTCAGCCGCCATGTGCCAGGCACCGTAGAAATGTTTTTGCAGGCCCTGCGTCATTTCACCCTTGTTAGCTAATATTTACCCCCTGTTAGTCACTAGCCCGCGAATGCTGAAGCCTGGCATGTGTGTTGTTCCTTGTCCCCCGGACATTGGCAGACGTCGCTGAAAGATCACAGTATGCATTCCTGCTTAACCTGAGCGGGGCCTTAGGGTTTTCAAAAAAGCAAGGAGGCTCTGTCCTCACATCTGCTTCAAACTGAGGCCAGGTCCCCTAAACTCATGCTCCCGGAGAGACTTCCATTTTACCAGTGAAGGAGCTAAGGCTCAGAGACGTTGACTGTGGGGAGGTGGTGCAGCTGGAACTCTAAGCCAGACTTCTAGCCCTGAAGCTTGTCCCAGTACTGGCCTTCCCAGTGTCACGCTTTCCCTCACCTCAGGGCCGCTGTACATGCTGTCCCTCCGCCTGCTTGACTGACTCCTACTGATCCTTCAAGACCCAGCTGTGGGGCACTCGCCACATTTACGAAGCTGCCCCAGTTCCCTAAAAGTTAGACGTCCCTGTTCTCTGTTCCTGCACTGCCATGGACACATTTCCATTATTCCACAGAAAGCCCTTTATTGTAAGGCTTTGTTTCTTTTTCGTGGGACAGGATGATATTGTGAAACATTAACAGATGTATTTTTGCTGCAAATATTAGTGTCACTTCTGCCCTCCTATACCCCACTGAGGGATCAGGAGGGACCAGCGCATCCTCTACCAACTGCCCTTGAGGTAGGGCCAGCTTTTGAATTTTATCACAGACTCCTGAAAAAATGACACAATAGTTTTGAAGGAAAAAAGCCCTTAGAGTGCCAAGAGCACACATCCAAATCTAAACAAGCGACAAAGAAGCTCTACCAGGGCCATTCCGCCCCCTCTCGCCCCTGCCTGTCCAAAAGCTGGAGGAGAGAGAGACTTAGAGAGAAAAGCCAGAAAACAGGAGTCTGGTGACCATTCTGGGGAGGCGAGAGGGAATCTGTGTTTATTTCAGGAGGAAGGAGTTGCCAGGGAAAGCGAGCAAGATGCTCTGGTCCCTCCACATAGCTCCAGCCAGACAGAGACCACCTGAGTCAACCCCCTCAAGATTTCGGGGCCTCAGGGAAGCTCATCAGAGCATCAGAAATTCTGTGTTCTCCCAAAGGGGATGTGGAAATGACTGAAAACTGTGTGCGAGAGTAACATGGATAGTTGAACTGGATTAGATTTACTCACATTAGGCTTGGGGCAGAATCCCCTTCCTTAGGACCCTCGAGATTTTCTACCCAGGCCCTCCTGAAGCCGCAGTGCTCCCCTTTCCGACCAGACCTCTGGCCAGGGCTGGGCCTCCATCACAGGACTGGTGGGGCTTCCCAAGGCCTTCTCACCCTCAGGCTCCAGTCTCCAAGACTCAGAAAGTAGGAGAGGGTTTCTCACGTGCCCTGTTCATCGTCTTGATCTGGTTGCTGATATCCAAGTCTAGGGACAGGGCCAATGGCATCCTTGATGGGAAATCTCTAGAGACTTGAATGATTGGGGTAGAACAGAGAGCATCACCATGAGGTTCTCACGATGGGAAGCCTTCATAAGACAATGACTGTTGAATGCTCTTAAAAGGCCTGTAGAAATTGGATTGGTAGAGAAGCAGGGAGAGGGGTGTATAGAGCCCAAGGGCCAATAGCAAAGATTCTAGCTCAAGGATGTTAGTGACATTCACCAGCTAGAGAGAAGTTATGTTTCCTCAAAGAAGTCAGCCTGAGCTGTGTTTTTAGCAAAGGATGCGGTGACATTCATTCCCTAAAGAAAACAAAGCCCAGCCCAGAGTGCCAACATTGAGCTGGGTTTTTTAAAAGGGAGTGATAATGTGATGGAGGTGAAAGATGCTTTGACCCTTCATACTTGTGTTTTCAAGAGTAGTCACTGGCTGGGAACAGCTTCTTTCTTCGATGGCCACAATCTGTGTACCTGTTGGTTTCCTAAGGCTGACTGGGTAGTAGAGCACAGTGGAAGGAGAAGGACAGTGGTCTCTGTGGGGACATTCCTTTGGCCTCCCTCCCATCCTATTTCCAGTCTCATCTTTGACTCAGGTGTGGGTAGATTCACAAACCGTGCTCAAGGGGGCTTGTGGCTCACAAAGAGGGGGGGCTTGAGTGGAAAAATTTTCAGTCTCTAAGTCCAGACTCTTCTCTCCTCTATGCAGGAGTAGGAGAGCAGTGAGGTGGGGATTTGACCCCAGTCACTTCTCCATTCTTTCTTCCCAGGAGGTACCACCTTCTAAGGCCTATGATCTCTATAAGCTCAGCACACATCTAATCTCCTCCGTGAAAAGCAAATAAACAAAATCTAAGCAGTAGACTGCTTCCCAGAATGACTAAAATAACATTTTTTGCAATAGTGTGTGTGTGTGTGTGTGTGTGTGTGTGTGTGTGTGTGTGTGCGTGCTGTGGGAAAAGAGGGAGAGGTCTAAAACTTCCAACTTGGGTTTTGAGTCCTTAGGCTTCTTAAGCAAATAAAAGCCAACCATGCATCATTACAAGCAGTATCTAATTTATCGATTGAATCCCCATAAATGTCAGCTAACAATGCTGCCATGAAATAATGTCCTTATAAAAGACCAGGAAGGCTTCTCTTGTGGGACTAAGGGCAGAGAAATGCTTCTACACGGGGCATGCAAATAGAAAGCGGATTAACAAATCCTACAACCTGCTGACAAAGCCAAGGTGGACGGGAATCCACAGGCTCCATCTGCTTGCTTGGATTCTGTTTGTGGATGAATCCAGAGTGTCTGTAGGCACACGTATAACCTCTCCTGATCTGCGTATGTGCCTCCAGGAGAATAGGGATCCATAAACAGATATGTGTGCATACGCATTGTACAATGTGAGCCTAGACTGTGTCTTTGTGCGCTTGTGTGGATATTACCCTGAGCTCCTAGATGCTTCACACATGTCTACCAAAATGAAAAAGAAGTTCATGCGTGAGTCTCTGAAGTGAGTAAGTGCTGGTGTGAGGGCCCTGCACGGACCAGCGCTCGGGTGTGACAACATACGTGTGCTGTGGGCAGGTGTGGTTCTCAGGGGAAGGTTTTACAGGGGTGTGGATTTAGTATGTTCATCAGAGACACCAGCCATTTCAGGCCTCAGTTCCCCTAAATTCACAGCTCCCCAAATTAGGGGCCACAGAGCCCCTCCCAGTCCTCACATGTTCCCTCCCTGCCCATCTTCTGAATTTCCCAAGGAGCCTGGCCAAGGAAGAAGCAACTGAGGGAACTTCAGGCCCTGGGTAGTGTACACACTCCTGACTGGTCCAGTCTGGGGCATGGTCGCTGCAGGCTGCTGTGGACAGCACTTTTGTTCCCTGGGTTTCAGACCTCCAGTATTGTTCACGAAGGTCCTGGATCCTGACTCTTTACCTTAAACCTGTTCCAGCCACTCAGCTGTATGTCCTGCCTCTCTTTGGTTCTGGTACCTGAAAAGGTGTGAACTCTATCTGTCCCTCTTTGGAGAATCTGAATTCCTCTGACCTACCTGTTATCCCTTGGGGAACCTTGACCACTGCTGCCTAAGGAGCTTCTGCCCCAGGTCTGATGTCGCTGCCCTGCTCACCTGATGACAACAGGTCAAGTTAATTTGCATCACTAGTGATAACTCATTACCAGCTCATTACACTTCCTAAATTAATTGTTTGTCTCAGTTTCTTCTTTCTTCTCCTTGCTCTCTAGCTCCACAGATAGAACACTAGAGCAGAAACTGTTCCTAGTATACAGCTGTTCCAACACTTTCATTTCACAGATGGGGAAACTGAGGCCCAGAAAGGGAAGTGACACCAGTCTATTGAATAATTTATTCAACAGAAATTGTATTGAGGACTCATGATGTGTGATATCCAGGGCTAGGCTAATCTACAGAGAAGAAAGACAGGTAGGTGGGCTACTTTGGTTCAGGATGGTGGATGTTATTACACAGAAAGCACAGGAGTGTGGGAACAGAGAGGAGGGGATCCTACACAGAGGGAGAAGATGACAGAGGGCTTCCAAAATAGGTGGTGTTATCTCCAAGGAATTGGGGTGAGAAACTTGGAGAAACTTCTAACATAATGCATTGCTATGGGCTCCTTTCCAGGTCACCTGTTTCTCCTTATTAACATTCCAAAAAAGAGGGGGTGAAGAGGAGTAGAGGGAAAAAAG
Organism: Cynopterus sphinx; assembly: GCA_030015415.1. Classification (NCBI taxonomy): domain Eukaryota; kingdom Metazoa; phylum Chordata; class Mammalia; order Chiroptera; family Pteropodidae; genus Cynopterus; species Cynopterus sphinx. The sequence continues at coordinate 30,635,108 of CM057385.1, read as the reverse complement.
AGATGAATAATAAAAGTATGAAAGCTTGAATGAGTAAATGAATGCAACCTGCATCATTATTGTCCCTCGGGTGCTGGCGTATCTATATGTTTGCTCATTTCATGCTGACAATATCATGATTATTCTCATTTGACCAAGGAGGCAACGGAATCTTGGAGAGATTGAATATTTTTCATGCCATATAAATAGAAGGAACCAGAAATCAATTCCAGGTCTTCCTGGCTTGACAACTGGCTTTTCCACTCCATCCTGCTATCAACCATTGCCAACCTACTTCAAACATCAGATGAGAAAAGTCAGAAGGTAGTATTTCACTGACTGTTCCCTCTCAGCATTGTAAAGGAGAACAATCCTTGTCCTCTACCCACCAGCCAGCGAGAAGAGAAAGGTCTCTCTCCTCCCCTCCTTCCTGCAGCAGAGGCACCACTCTCCCATCTGCCTAAATCCACGTCAGTGAATCAAATGGAAGTCTCCTCCAGTAAGCATAGCAATGGGGTCTTTGAATGTGCTGAATCTTCATCTTCACTGGAAGCCAAATGAAGTTGGATTTGTAATTCACCTCGCAGAGTCATAAAGCAAACCAGTGTCTGCAGCTAATGCTCAAACCTTGTCTCTTTCCAGCTCTGCAGCCTGCCTACCCTCTCAGCAGGCTCTGCTGAACTGACCTGACCTATAACCTCATCCAACCTCATCCCCAGAGCAGCCAAGCTCAGTTTGGCCACATCCTGGAATCACTCAAGAAGCCTTAACAACACTGGTGCCTGGGTTCTGCCCAGGAGAGTGATGGCACAGGACTCTGGACATTAAGATTCTTAGTTCTCCAGGAGATGTGTGCAGCGCTGGCGGATAACCACTAGCTCAGGATGTATCCTTAACTGAGGCACTTGGATTTAAATACCTTCATTCTCTGAAACATGCTTTTGATACTGGTCTGCCCTGGTCTGTGCTTCTGTTTTGAGAATAAGTCTTCTGCTTTGTTCTGTTATAGGAGAATCCCTCAACTGCCCCAGACTCTCTAGAGCCGAAGCCTGCTTTGTTCTTGCCACACTCCTCTTCTCTGAGTACAAATGGGTTGAGTTCTACATAGGCAGCCTGTTCATATGACCTTATTGATGCTGTCCTCTGCTGAGTCCTGGATTCTCACCTATCAGGACACCCTCATGCCATCTTGGGAGCAAGTATCATGAAAGGAAAACTCCCATTTCGAAGGCAGGCAATCTTTGGTCCAAATTCTAGCCTGAATACTCACTGGTTATATAACTTCCTGATAATCAGTTCTTTCACCTGTCAAATGGTTGCTATAGTTATTTATTTTTGTTCAACAAACCACCTTCAAACTGAGTGTTTAAAACAACATTTACATTACTCAAGAATCCACAATTTCAGCAGAGCTCAGCATGGAAAGCTCAGTTCTGCTCTACTCAGCATTAAATGGGGATAGCTTGCAGGCTGGGGCTACAGTTATCTGAAGCCCTGCTCTGGCACCTGGGTTGGAAGACTCAAACAGTCGGGGCCAGGTGCTGGGGGTCCTCGGGCATCTCTGTCTGTCTCCACGTGGTCTCTCATGTGGTCTGCCCAGCATGTAGCTTCTGGGTAAAACCACATTTCTTATAGGTTGGCTCAGAGCTCTCAAGGCTTGTGTCTAAGAGAGAGCTGCATTTTTTATGACCCAGTTTCAGAAATCATATATCATCTCTTCCACTTCATTCTCTTCATCAAGGCAATTACAAGGGTCTCCCTAGATTCAAGAGGTGAATGAGTAGAATCTCCCCCCCAATGGGAGTACAGCAAAGGTTGGGAACAGCACGTAAGACTGTAAGTATTGCTACAGCCACTTTAAGAAAATACCATCTTCCACAATGGCATTTTGGTTATTAAAAAAATACACCCTAAACTCTTCACCTAAACTAATTAGTCTTTATTATTAATAAGCCATTTGTCTCTAGTATCTCATTTAAACCTCACAGCACCTGAAGTGGGCATTATTCTCATTTTACAGAAACGAGAATTATGCTATGATTCAGAGGGGTAAAGGGGCCATCCCAGGTCACCCATAGTGAGTCAAGGGCTTAGATTTGAAGGAGTCATCCAGATTAAAATATCAATATCAGTAGTGCTAAGGTTGAGAAACCCTGCTCTAGGGACAATATTCTAATCATTAACTTATTATAGGCATTTTTTCATGTTAGTTTCTGCCCTCCTTCCCCTAAATCTTTCTGCTGTCCCAGCTCCTTCCTAGAGTAGCCCTTGGCTGATGTTTGTTCTTTTGGGTTTGGAATTATTTACAGCATGCCTTCCAAGGCCCTGTTTTGCTCACAGGGTTATATCCAGGTCTAGCTGGTGGGCAGTTTCAAAGTCAGTTGGGTCTACTAGTCCAGGCTAGCTGTGGTGTGAGACAAAAAGCATCATACTGGTGGGTGAGTGTCTTTTTGGTCAAGAGCCACATGGTATTTAAGAAAAGACCAAGGAAATCTGTTCAAAGCCTGTGGCCTAAGCATAAACCCTTTCCTAAGACCACTTCACAGAGGAAAGGGAAGATATTCCTCCCGTTCCAAGAAGGAAGGAGGCATGGAGCTGGGCAATGACATTCATTCACATTTATATCGATGTTAGTACAATTTAATCAGTGGTCAGGTATTTTAAAAGCACTACACTACAAGTTAACCTTTAGCTAAAGGTAGGCTTTTGTTGCCCTTTCCTCCCCTCTCAAGTGCTCATTGGCAAGCTGCCTAATGAACACAGCTCAGGAACCATTAGAGCCTGGGCAGATGCAGGGTCCAGCATGAAGTCAGCCTCTGAAGGCTTTTAGGGAGAGCTGGAGAACTGTGACAATTGGAGAGGAGATACACTCTTTCCAAGACAATAATTGCATTCATGCTCTTTGCTGAGAACTCCATTAATTCTGGATGAGGTCAAGGCTTGGTATGCCAAGGGCATCCTCTTGAATTAAGTCTTCTTCTAATGTGGCCATAACCATGACAGGTGGACCAAGTGTAAGCTCAGGCATCATTGCAGTTTGGCAATTCTAATGCTGGGACTGTGGCCTTGGCCATGCCAGGGGAAGCAGGGTTGCATTAGTGTTAGAGTAAAGAACAAAAAACAAAACAAAACAAAAAAAAGCTCGGCTTTAAAACCTGGACCAGATACTTACTAGTTGTGTGACCCCTGTCAAGTTGCTTGACCTCTCTGAGTAACAAAAAGCATCAAATACAATGACACAGATCAGGAACTCAATGCATACACATTGTTATTATTATTAATCTAGTTCTAAAGAAGCTGCAAATCTGATCTGGAGAATTGCTAGAGTTCTTAGGGTTGAAATTTGGAAATCTGTATATCACCTGAGGCTCAGTGTTCCTTCCTTTGAACTCTCTTTGCTGGCTACAAATCTGAGACACCCCTGGGGGCTATGGTCAGATATAAGGCAAGGGTATAGATGTGAGCTGCCCAACATGGTAGCCACTAGTCACAATGAGAAGTTGAAATATGGTTACGGTCATTGGCTATTAAGAAATTATAATATGGTTTTTGTGGCTGAGTATCTGAATTTTGAATTTTATTTAATTTTAATTTCAATTTGAATTTAAAACATACTAGATTTAGTTATTGGGAGACTTATGTTTGGAACAAGTTGGTATATGAACTTAGTGAATTATAAATCAAGTATTTTCAACTGTGACTTATAAATCAAGTATTTTCATTGATAACTTAGATAAGCTGTATGTATAAAACACACACCAGATTTTGGAGACAAAAAGAGTATAAATTATCTCATTAATAATTTTTTTGTATTGATTACATGTTGAAGGTTATTACATGATGAAATATTTTAGGTATTTTGAGTTAAATAAATTATTAAAAGTAATTTCACTTGTTTCTTTTCAAGTCATTTAAATGTACCTATTGGAAAATGTAAAATTACATATGTGGCTTATATTATATTTCTGTTGACCAGTGCAGATATAGACCACCCAGATACCTTTAAATTGAGACCCAGGCTGCCTCAATTTTAGGCACAAACAGTTCCGCCAAAGTTCCACATTAGGGTTTACAGCCAAAGTTCCAGATGAAGAAAGCACATACTTTCTCTCTGTATACATTTGCCTTGAGGACCTTGTGAGAAGGAATGACTATGTGGGTCTTTGTAGGACTTGGATGATCCTGAATCTTTTAGTCAAATGCCATCTTAATATCAACCCTCTAAAAGTTCTCCATCCTTTGCGCATTTTGCTTTTTTTTTTTTTACGGAATGTGTTTCTATTCTTTTACTGTCTTGCTTCTTACATATCTCTAACACCTCTCAGATATCTAGCATGATTCGTTTACTGCTGACAGAGAAAAGGAGTTCTCTATCCACTGATGCAGAATATATATCCTTCAAGCTCTGTAAGGAGCCTTCTTATTCAAGCACTGCCAGATCTAGAGAGCTGATCTTTGTGAGGTCTGCTTCAATCTCTCAGCCCTTTACAGAGTGAAGTCTCAGCTCATTTCAGTCTTAGGCCTCCTGGACCAAGACATCCAGATAGGCCCTATAAATCATGTTTAGGCCTAAGCACATGGCCATTCTCAATAAAAGCCTGTGGAATGAGAAGAGTAAGCAGCAGGTACTTCATGAAGTCAAACAGAGAGTAGACCAGCCAAGCTTGGGTCCCAAGTCTAATCTGCACAAAGCTTTGTGATATTTAATGAAATAAGGAAAGAGATTAAGATACCCCCATTATCCCCAAATCATGTCTGAACTATATCAGCAAACTCATTTCCTCCTCAGGATTACAGACAACTGCTTCAGTGTTCACTAAAAAGCAATGACATCCCTGATTAAGTTCATGCCTGTTATTCATCTATCGGAGAAAGATTCTTAGAGGTCACTAATCCGACCATTGCATCTCTCAGGGGGTGGGGGGACCCAAAGCCTGCAGATTAGAGGGAGTCACTTTCAGCCTTGAGGTTGTGAAGCTCTATAGTAACAGTCTTGTGATTTAACCAGGAAAGAGGTGAAATGTGGAAGACACATCATAGGATTTAGAAAAGGATATGGAAAGGCTATAGTCCTGGCTCGACTACTTACTAGCCATCCATTATCTGACCAAATGCCCCAACTCTCTAAGCTTCACTTTCATCTTCTGTAAGTAGGAATGATAATATCTATTTCCTGAATTTGTTTGCAAGAACATAGAACCTGGCATACAGTAAATGTTCAATAAATGGTAGCCCGATCCTCAGAGCTACTATTGTAATGCCCCAAATGTCCACTAATGATTGCCTTATGAGCTGCTGAGAAATTAAAAATGAGTGAACTCCTCATTATCTTTTGCTTTATTTCAATTGATCATTGAAGCATATCCTTCCAGATTTCTCACCCTTTTTTATTTCTAACATCCTTAGTAAAGCCAACTGAACCCAAATTTGATGTTATTCCTTGGATTTGTGAGAGAAGAAGAGGGAACATAAACTCCAAGTCACAAATTACTGGACAGCTATGTTTACTCTTGCTTCTGGACCTTGTCTTCATTAATTATAAGCAAAAAAGAAGCAGGCATGACAGATATGATGTGCAAGTAGGGACCACTAAGCCAACCAAAAGGCCTGGGATATGGAGATGAGTTGGCATTGGCTCTTTATGGGTTTACTCAAAGTTGGGGAAATTCTAAACCTCAACCCCTGGATGGTGACAGTAAAGATGTCACATTTCTGAACTTCAGGGATCACTCTGTTGCAAGCAGCATGGTTGAATGTGGGAAACTGTCTTCATAAATTTAGTTTTAGATTTTCAAGTATTAAATTATCATACAGAAACTTGCTGGGAAAGTGTGAGTTGGTTTTTATCTTCGATGCTCACCTCAGGTGAAAATTATCTTCATGTAGAAAGTCTGCACAGTGTGGACCGGAGACCCAAGTTCAATTCTGGATCTACCAGTGATTTTCTTTGTGACCTTAGAGAAATGGTGGCTTTGTACCTTCCAGACATGAGAAAGAAAATGACATTCTAAGCCTTTACTTAGCACCCCACCCCATAGCAGAGGCTTTAGGAGTCCCCAAGGCTGCAGTTAACTCAGTTATGCAGCGACACAAGGCTAGTAAATGGCTTAACCAGGAAGGTCTTTGAATCCCTGAAGCTAATGCCCATGCCACTCCATCAAGCTGCATCTGCAGAAGGCAAAGTCCAGAAGAACCTAGAAAAATGACCCTGGGAATTCATGGGCCCTAGGAAGCTTTAAAGGCACAGAGTCGAGGTAAGTTTGGAAACAGATGCATATCTGGAGTCTAGATTCAGATGAGTGCTTTAGAACCCAAGTCACAAAGAGTCATGCCTACCTCTCACCCTCAGTGCCCTCATAGACTGTCAGTGGGTCTCAGCCTGCAACCATGAGTGACAGCAGGGCTTTCAGCCTGCTTCATCTGCCTTATTTCAACATCAGTGTCTCATCTCTGACTAGTAATGGCCGTACTTCTTTCATTGGTTCATTTATATGTTTTTTCTGTTCCCTCATTCACCAAACTTTTCATCTCTCATTGCAGGCACTAGACTATAGAGATGAACAATCCACAGTCCCAGACACTTCTGGGATGGGTAGAAGCAGATCCTCTGGACACTCAATCCACTGTTCTTTTAGGTTTCTGCACCTGGAGCTTTTCTGTTGGTTGTTAAGGAATTTATCATTCCTCTAACTCTAATCCAGGCCCTCAGGCTTGTTCTAGGTCTTTTTTGTAGGTTTTATTGGTTTCTAATCTGTTGTGGCTGCCACGATATTTATATTCTATGGATGTGCCATTCTTCTCCAAGTTTGTATTCTCTCCTGTCCCTAAAACTAGCTGCAAGGAGTTGAAATTGAGGTGAGTATGTTGTTTCAAATTCAGTTGGTCAGCAATGAGAATATGGCCCAGAATAGAGATAGGGAAAACTTAAAAGATGTGGAGATTATAAGAAAATGGCTCATGGGGACCATCCCTAGATGGGAGAGAGGCAAGGGGATAGGGTTTCCCCAAATGGAGATCTCAGGGCTCCAAACAGACTACTTGAGACAAACGGGTATTATTTGGAGCCCAGGTGGGCCTATGTGCTAAGGTTGGAGGCATCTGTTGAGATAAGTCACAGCACGTCTTTCAGTTTGGGGGCAAGGACTATGGAGAAGGACATCTGAAAGACACACAATAGAGAAATTGAAGAAAAGGAGTCTAATGATGATCTTGGATAAATACATGCAGTTATATTGTTTTTGTTTTTGTTTTTTTTTAGGCAAGAGGCACTATAGAAATTATAAGCAGGGCTTATAAGCAAAGGCTGTTGAGTCAGAATTCAAATCTCAATTCTGCCACTTACTGGCTATTTGCCATTGGATAAATCACATAATCTCCTTGAGACTCTTTTTCTCCATTGATGGATAATGGCATTCATAATACTCACCCTGCAAGACTGTCAAGTGCATTGAACAAGATGACACATACATATAGAAAGATGAACACAATGCTTAGCACATAGTGAGTCCTCTATAAACACTTGCTACTGTCATTCTGTATTCTGGAACTTAGCTAAATTTGCCATTTGTTCTATTTTTTCTCATGTCTCTGAATTCCTTGCCTTTTCCCCTGTAAAATGTGGCAATAAGACTTATACAATAAGAAGGGCCTTATCTCTATATAAGTGAAGAAATCAATTGACCCACTGGGCAGGGGAGATGGAGTGAAAGAACACAAAGAAATATGATGGATTTGGGAGTTATCTGGAAAGGCAGTGATGCCAGGTTTACTGGGCAGAAAAGACACTTGGGATCCCCTTTGCACCACAGCAGGAGTCTTATGGGCCTCGACATTGTTCTTTCCTTAAAAAAGGCCCTAAGGTCGCTGCACACCTAGACCAGTAAGTTCCTTGCGTTTCCAGCAAAATTTCATGCACATGCCACACTATTTCTAGCCTAATTAGCTAATTAGGAGAAGGGAAAGCTCCACCCTAACCTGCCCTACCCTCGAAGATTCTCAACTTGCTATGCCTGGCAGTTCGCCATCATTTACCCTCACTTTACACCAGTTTCATAATCTCATAATGATTTTTTTGTGAGTTTAACAAGCATTTAAAGACCTAAAAAGAATAAAAAGCTAAGGTACTGTAAAGACTGTAAAATCTGAGAACCACAAAATTCCCGCTGTATCTGAATTTATTAACAAAATGTTTATAATCTTGAAGACATATTGTACTCCTTTAAATGAAAAATTTCTAAGATGAATTTCAGTTGTTTTCCCTACTTTAATAACAGATACGTCTAATTAGTAAATACTTGAAAGTCCATTTAATTTTTAATTCAGGAAGTCATTCATGATAGAGGCAATTTAAATAACTCTGGAAAACCTCAAACCCCAACAAAATTCCATTAACATTTCATTTGGAAATTTTAATGGTACATTTAACTAATGTTGAATTGTGATGGGTCCCTGGAGATGTAGGCACCTATGCAGTCTATTAATTCCTCTTTGGGAATGCACACTTTTAGTTTTTATCAGTGGTCCTATAGAATTTACAGAAGTGTGACTTCTCTTAGAACCTTTCTGTGGGTTCATGTATTTTCCACCTTCATGGCATGTGACGGAGGGCAAAGAGATATTCCTGGAAGTGAGACATGACTGAGAGCTGCCTCTAGTCTTATTTCTAAAATCAGAGCTATAGTATTTTTCTCTAGCAATTTGTCTACCAACTATATATAAGATTCAGTGATCTCAGCTTAGATTTCTTCATGATGGTCTCCTTTCCTTTCAACGGAGATAGATTCATAGGAGGCACATTAGGGAGTACCGACTCAATGCCTTCATTTTATTAATGATGAAACAGGCCCAGGCAAGGCAGACAACTTTCCCAGTTACAGAGCTAGCTGGCTAGAAGGAAAAGAAGCACTGAGACACAGGTGTCCACTCCCCTTCAAATGTTCTTTCTGTCATACCTTGTTACTGACATGGTCCTAAGCATCAAGGATAGTACAGACTGGACCAGCCCTCATGATTCAATTGTCCTGTTTAGGGGGTGGAGTGGGAGATGGATTGGATGGAAAAGGACAGAGATCATTAAAACTAAGATGCTACCCTGAAGGACCTCTTTGATAAACTTAATGAAGAAGCAGAACAAACACACTTGAAGCAATTAGAAGAAATTTATAAGACAATATGTAATTAGGTACTAAATTATATGGCACAGAGAATGGAGAAAACTTCATGTATTGCAAGAGCCTGGAAGTCTTTGTAGAGGGGGTTGGACACAAAAAATGGCTTTGAATCTTGACAGCAGATAATAATCTTGGATTGTTGAAGGGATAGGGGTCTTTTCTATTTGTGTTACAAAAAGCTTGAACATTTAATGCGGCTCTTGAGTCATATAGTCTTGACAAACTTAGCGAAACTCTGCAAGTCTCTTTCCTTAACTAAAGTAATATTGTTGGGTGTATGCTTGCCTAAAAGAAAATAATCACAGTTGGAGAAGCTAAAGCAAGCTCCTTGCATAAAGAACATAGGACAGCAAGTCAATGACTGTATGTCTTGCTAGCATTTATGTTTAGTCCCATAGGACTAGGTCCTATTGGAGCCCAAACCCCCTAATCTATTAAGCAAGAACCACCCCATGACAACTTGCTGCCTGCTTCTTTATACCTCAGGGTATTTAGTCTTCAACTATCCCTATATCCATATGTAAGGTTATATAACATTGGTTTGCCTTTGATCCACCAAGGCTCACCTTAAGAGGCGGGGTAAGGGATTCAAATGATCAACGGAGCCATAATATAAAAAGAATTAAAATCCACCTGGAAACCTTCTAGGGCTCATGGGCAGATTCTGTCTTATGACTGGAATACGTAAAGAAGATATAAGATTATTAGATGAAACCACCAAGGAGAACATATAAATAACTGGTGAAGGCTGACTGGCACCTTCCGTATTTTCTTCTTTCCTATTGCTCCTTTGCCTGGAATGTGAATGTGGAAATGTACTTGGTGTGAACTCTAAAATGATGACACAAGAAAGTGTAAACTGGAAAAAGAGAAGAAACATTATAGTGCTATTTACATATGCATTGATTACACATATTCCCTTTGTTCCTGCTTGTGATGTTTCATTTCCCACTTCCATGATGTAAGTGAACACAATGCAGACCACCAAGATTTGGAAGATTCCAACAATAAGACTAGTCTGGGTCTTCTCATAATTCAGGGATCCCAAGGGAAAATAAGGGCAAAGGATTTTAATAGAGGAAGCACTTTTAGAGTCATTGTGATAGCTACATGAAATAAGGATATAAAGTATATCTCAGAGCCTAGAGAATAGAGTAGGAATGTAAAGAACAAACACTCCTTCCCTAGACTGCCATTTTCTGAAATGGGTATGACTTACTTAAAACCAGGATGAACTATAACAACCCAAAACCAGGATGAATTTCAACAACCCCTTGAGTTTCCACTGATAGTTTGATCCTGCCTGTGACCACAGGGCATTGAGGAGAAGGGCCTTCTCTGAGGAAGAGCCCTGACCTGGTCAAGAAAAGGACTGAGTTTGAGGGTGAGTAGAAAGTTGATTAGGATTACCTTCAGTTAAAAAAAAAAGTCAGAAAGGTCACTACAAATCATACAAGAGTTGAGTCAAGGACACCGAAAAGGAGTCAATAGGAAGATTATGGAAACTGATTTTTCCTGCTTAGCACAGGAAAAGGGTCTTAGCCTTCTTGCTGACTGTATTCCTATCATAAACGGAAAAAAAATCCCAAAATAACAAAAGTCCCTTTGTTAATTTTCAGAGGCAGTCTGGATGGGGAAACATCTCATATTGCAGTGTCCCTCCCATTCTGCCTTACAATTTCTGGAGGAGAGAGAAACTCTGAGAGTAGGAAATAACAATGCAGTAGAGAGAAAACAGTTTGAATGTCTGGGGGTCTGGGAAGATAGGAACACAAGGTTGTATAATCGCTTCAAGGCAGGAAATCATGTTAAACGTTTTTTACTCAGAGGCTGTTTATTAAATTTTATCTATATGAACATAATCATTTTAGAATTAGAGAATATCATACAGCATCTAACTTTCAACCCAAAGCAGAAATATTTTCTCTAGAATCACTGCTTAATTATACCCAACAAAGATTTCAGCATATTCATAGGCATCTCTTTCTATAGCTGATTTTTAAAAATTCCATCTCACTTATTAAAAAGCTCTTTCTTATATTAAGCTGAAATCTTAATATAAGTTCTAGATCACCCTGGTGCTAGGTTGTGGGTCACTCTGAAGACCAGGATACATTCCCTTTTCTTAGGGGGTTTTCAGTCATTTCTCACCCTTCAGAAGAGAACATAGCTGGGTAGATTGGTAAAGTTATTATTATTTTTAAAAATCATTCTCTGACCCAAAGTAGAAAGAAGCTCCAGGAAAAATTCTGGTCAGGGAAATTTGTACCCCCTGATTTAATTCAGGAGCTGTCAATGTTCATGCATATGCGGGCACTTAACTCCATCTGCTTCCACATCAGACTCCTCCCTGCTGACAGCAAGCCTGTCTCTCCCAGGGGGTACAGATGTAATTATCCTTTAGCAAGTGCATGGCACACCGTCAGAATTTTGCTCTAGAAGACAAAAGGCTCAGAAACAAGCTTGAGGAGAATAGAGGGTGGAAAGGGAGGGAGCATAAGCCTTCCTCTTCTGTTGACTTAGATACTCAGCTCTTTGGAGCAGCTGCAAATCTCCCCACAAGTCCCTTCTCAGTCTCTTTTTTTTTTTTTTCCTGCTCTTTTCCATCTTGCCTTGTCTTTGCTTGTCCACAGAGTGTCACTGTGGAAGAAGAGGGAAAGAGGGTGGAGAAAGAAAGGTTGTTCATTGTAATCAACAGAGAGGGGATAACTGTAGTTACTTCTTATCATCATCTCAACTCCTCTCTAGATACCTGTTTCTAGCCTGAAAAACAAAGAAAGATCTACATGATTGGTGAAGGGTTTTGTCCTTTCGTTCTCCCTAGATGTAGAAATAACATAGCCAAGTTTTGACCTAGATACACCAGCAAAGTGGTATCAAAATATAGCTGCTTTCGTGAGTGGCAGGAGAGAGAGATTCTCCACAGTTCCTGGCTTCTCACACCACCAAAGAAAATCCAGACACACACAGAACCAGGGTCCTGAATTATTAACAGCAGTTAGGGGAATCTCACTAATAACACGAAGCACAAGATTAAGGCCCTGGTTGACCAGAAAGTCTCATGAGATACAGCCTTCTAAACAATAGCAGTACAAGACATTGGAGAGCACCATTGGCAGCAAGATGGAGACTGCAAATTAGAAAATGGATGCTATCAAAATAATACTTTATTTACACTCGGCAAAGGAATCTGGAGCCAACTGGCAGGTTGATGCAAAGCTCCAAATCTTTAGCATCTGCCAGGCATTACCACTAACACTTACTTATGTTACCTTAAAAGTGCTTTATTGGCATCTATTCATTAAAAATATCTAAAAATGAAATTAAATGTGTTTTTTGCCACATGATCCAGTAACCCCATTTCTGGAATATATTTACTCCAGGTCTATACATACAAATATATTCCAGAGAACAGTTTCTGAAATACATACCATAGAAATTCCTGTGCAGGTTCTTTGTAAGGCATGCGTGAAATTGTTTTTGGAGTGTTGTTTAATTGTTATAGTGTGGAGTTAGAGCCAACATAAGCATCCATTGTTAGCATATGGACAAGTAAATATGGTTAAAAGATATTAAGGGAAATCACGTAGCAGTTGAAAGAAACTAGCATATATATTTAACATATGCTTCTAACTGTGTGGGTGGGTGGGCAGGTGTGTGTACATGCACACACAAGGCTTAGATGTTGGAGCGACAGGAGCTATGTATCTTCCATCAAATGTCATAGTAACAGTTTCGGGTAGATGTAACGTAATTAAAAGTCAAAAAAAAAAAAAAAAAAACAAGGCCAGGAGTTAGTTCTGGCATTTTCTTTCTGAGATTTGGTTTCTTCATCTATAAAATAAAGATCCTAGACTTTCCAGCCTTATTGGTGGTTTAAAATAAACTATTACATATAAGTGTGGTCAGAAAACTTGGCTTGTTTGCCACACCTATGGTAAAAGTAGTAGCCTACTGACATCAATCTTTATACTGTTCAGATCTCAATCACTACCATTGTCCTTCAAAGCACCCTCTAAGTAGAGAGGGCTTCACAGCAGAGCCAGGGCATGACGTTTTAGTAGCTATCAGTGAAGACCACATTGTACCCTTGAGAGTGCTGAATTTCCTACTCTGAAAACCTTCTAGGCAAAGGTTCCTTTTTAGATGAATCTTTTTTCATTGGGGATCATTAGAAACCTATTAAATAAGGTCCAAACCCAGTTATTGGTTTTCAATGGCTTCTGTTACAGATGGTTCTTATCCTGGGTAAAGCAAGATAGATGCCAGCTCAACCACTGTCTTCTCATCACTAGCAGGGTTGTGTAGGACCATTCCATGGGGAAAGAAAAGTCACTTTGGCTGTGGTGACTTAACAAATGCAGCCAGGTTTAACACAGGAAAAGGGAAAAAGACAGTCAAGCTTCAAAGCCCTTAACACCATTGTTCCATGGAATCAGGTAACCAATAAAACACTTGAATTTATTTTATTATGATTTTTATTATTATTATTTATGCCTTCAGCACCTGGTCTTCCTAGGTGGTCTCCCATCCAAGTACTAACCAGGCCCGACCCTGCTTAGCTGCCAAGATCAGACCTCAGGCTTGTTCAGGGTGGTATAGCTGTAGACCATGGACCATGGCTCTACTGTGGCATGAACCTGGGACCTTCTACATGTAAAGTAGATGTGCTAACTGCTACACTGTGGACCCACATTCAATGCTATTTTAGAAAGATATAAAATGATACTATTTCCATCCTTCCTCACTGCAACCAATTTTTTTTTTTTTTGCCCCAAGAAAGTGCTGTCACTGTCTCTTGGGTGGACTAGGCTAACATCTGTGATTTAGAACGTTTCTGAGAGCCCTGCTGTGCCCAGGCAGTGTTCTGTACATCATATGGTGTTCTGTCCACGTAGTGGAGCATTGGAAGACCCCACCCAGCATAGTCTTCCCAAAAAGTAAAGAGACAGTTTTGCTAGGTGTTTCCATTCACATTTTCAACAAATATTTATTGAGTCCCCCCATGCCCCAGGCACTGTGGGTATAATAATGATTAAGACAGCTGTGATTTCTGTCCTGATGGAACTTTTGCATTGTAAGATTATAGTTTAGGAGATACCCATCTTTCTGCTCTTCCCTCAGAGGCACTGTAGCAGTGTAGTCAAGGGTATGGGCTCTGGAGCTGGACCGCCTGGGTACTGGTCCTGGCTTGACCAGTTACTGCCTGTGTGATTTTGGACAAGTTACTTTATCTAATTGTAGTACCCATCTCATAGGCTCTCTTTGAAAATAAAATACATTGAAACAAAGCACTTAGAACTATAACAGGTACATCGTAAGCACTTAATAATTTTTCCTAATTACATTTCAACAAGACTTCCACTTCTAAGCAAATGTGTTTTTGCACATGAATTGCTAATTCCAGCCATCAGTTCTTTTGGCATATTTCTCCTTATTTCTTCTCCATCAATTTACGTCTTTAAGTTTCTTAAGTTCAAATCTTGCCAACTCTAAGAAGTCTTTTCTGATAAGTCACGGGTCATTTTGTTTGTTCTTTAACCTCTCCCCCTCCTGTCCTGCAGTTCTGTTTCATCAATGCTTAGGTTTACACAATGCCACTCTGGCTTATACTCAAGTTCTATGTTGTCACCTCGGGGTTCAGAGAAGGCAGTGACTAGCAGAAGATTGCACAGTTAGCTTTTAGTGCTAGAGACTGGGACTCAAATTCTAGTCTGTCTGATTTCAAATTTTATAACTTTATACTATGTTATTCTGATTTCCATTACATCAGAGAGGACTGTAATAAAAATACTATTTCAATCACTAACATTTCATTGAGTGTTCACTATGTCCCAAGTACTGTGTAATACATATATCTATAATATGTGTAATATATATATAAAATATAACTGCATAATTATATACATATTATACGGTAATATATATCTGTAATATATATTATTTTGTAATAATATATATATGTTGACCTGGGATTTATCAGGAAAGACTTCTTACAGTTGGCAAGATTTGAGCTTTTAGAGCAACTTATAGACATAAATTATTATATGTTATATAATTATTAGCTTTATATATAATATATAATTATTGAAAATTGCATACATTACATACCTATACTATTATATATAGTTATATACTTACACATAGTAATGTATATGTTTACATATATACAGGTGTTATATAAATACTCATTTAACCCTCGTATGCATTGAGAGGCAGGTACTATTATTATGAACATTTTATAAATGAGAAAACTAAGGCTTGGAAAAGTAGAGTAGTTTTCCAAGGCCATGAAATAAAAAAAAATTAATATTTGAATCCAAATCTGTCACTTTGTATCTTTTCTACTGTTTGTACTCCACAGCATTTAATACACTGGTTGCTCAATGGTTAAGGCAAAATTAATTGCTAATTGAAGGGATCAAAAAATTATATCTGAGTTCCTAGAGCTCTTGTTTATGCTTACACTGATCTGCTTAGCTAAAAGTTTAACGGGCTTTAGATTAGTGTAGATTTTCCAGGGCACTGGGTCTTTTGTGGTGTGTGATACAAACCTTCTTTAGGATAATTTTCATCTCACTTTGGGTCTGTAAAATCCCCGAGTGGCAATAAGAGCTACTGCTTTAGACCCTGAAATCCACTCACAGCTTACTGGTGGTTGTGGCAATATTGAAGGGCTAAGGATTTGAGGTCTTTCTAAGTCAGTGGCCTCAGGTTGGCCCCAAGCTTCTGTTTGAAGTTGATTTTGCAAATAATGGGAAATTTTTTAATTACTGCTGTCCAGCAATACATTGAGCCAGTTCTAACACTCACAAAATCCACAGTGGTATAGATATCTAGATAGACCTTAATTGTGATTTAATAGTGTTCACAGTAATTTAGCTTCAAGGAAATGTACTTTCAATTAACCAATGTAAACTCAATGTCTACTTACTCCATAAATGGTCTCTTAAATGTGCTAATTAAGCCTAGATCCAATGAGTTTCAAATTCTGCCTTCCTTTCTTCCTTTCCCCAAAATCAGGATCACCTTACTCTTGTGTGGATGTTGGCACAGTGGTCTATTGCCTGCCTCCAGTGTTGCCGTCCGAACCTTAATTCACCCTCTACAGGGCCTAAATCTATTCCAAACTCACCCTGTTTAACTACCTACCTTTTGATTCTGTTCTGGGCATGCTCACTCCTCCATAATATGACCTCTAATCTACTCAACTAGTTTCTTCTATTTCACCAATATCACCTCACCTAAGAAATTCTACATCCAGGTCTTTGTTTATGCTGTTCATTCTTTCTGAACTACTCATCCCATCTGTTCATAAGAAAAGCCAACATCTTCAAGACCATTCTCAAGTCTCTATCAAAAACATTTGTAACTCATCTGGTTGCACTTGAATGTGACATACTTCCCTTTAAGCCTTGTATTGATTTATCTATTTTTCTCTAATGGAATATAGGGTCTATCATCTATCTATCTATCTATCTATCTATCTATCATCTATCATCTATCATCTATCTATCTGTCATCATCATCATCTTTATTTCTTTCACTTCTACCACTACTTGATTCTAAGAAGTATTCAAAGCAGGAAGTCCCGTGTTTTTAATATTTGCATCTTCATAGGGATTTGCACTCAGATGTTTAATAAATGATTTTTTAATTGAACAGTTGGATTAAAATGACACTGAGCTCTTTAAGAGTCAAAAAGTCTTGAGCAGTCACTAAAGTTCCTCCTGTGTTCAAGGAGGTCCTTTAACAAGGTGTTGGTCCTGCTTGAATGAATGCCCAGCTGAGTTTCTGCATTCATGATTCATTCAGATTATGTTCTTCACTCCCAGATAGTTCTCCTACTCATTGGGTAAAATCTTTAAGACTTGATCAAATATCTGATGACATGTCCTTAAAATATCTTTTCCTATAAACATAACTACATATGTCAATAGAAATTTATTGGTAGTTATATGACAGAATTTGAATCAGGAATCAGGAGACCTCAGATGAACCCTCAGAAATATGAAATCACTGTAGAACTAGGATACTGGACCTTGGTTATTTCATTTGTGTACCCCTGTACACAACAAAAGTGAGATAATTGGATAGCTAATGGTAAGACGCTTTATGATTTCAACACTCCAGAGCCAGTCAGATGCTGTAGCAGTTGCATGTGCCCCTCTTCAGAGGTTCATAGAAAGCTTTCTGAGAGAGTTGTTACTTAAAATGGATTTCAACTGGGGCTTTGACAAAATGAAGAAAAGAGCAGTGGCATTTCAGATAGAGGGAATGCCTCATGCCAAAGCATGGACAGCACAGCATGTTCTAGGAATGTCTCTATATGGCCAGAACAAGAATTATGGGCTGAGGAGGAGCAGACAATCCAGCTCTGAATGGATCTCATCTTAGTCTGCTCTAACAAAATATCATAGATGGGATGGCTTAAACAACAGAAATTTATTTCTCAGTCCTAGAGACTGGAAGTCCAAAATCAAGGTTCCTGATGAGAGCTCTCTTCTTGGCTTACAGACAGCTGCTGCCTTCTCGCCATGCCCTCATATGGCAGAGAGAGGAAGCTCTGCTGTCTTGTCCTTTTCATATAAGGACACTAATCCCATTACAGGGGCTTCAGCCTCATGATCTCACCTAAATCTAATTGTTTCTCAAAGACCTCACCACCTAACATGATCATATTGGGGGGTAGGACTTGAACGTATAAGTTTGGGTGGGTAGAAACAGTCCACAGGAGAACTTCAGAGCTAAGTTAATATGTTCAGAGTTTACCCTAAAATATTTAAGCCATTAATAAAAGATTTTAAAACAGGGCCATGACATGGTCATATTGTCATGTCTACAGGTGATTCCCAGGGCAACAAGGAAGGAAATTGAGAAGGAAAGTTGATACCTGTTAGAACGTGGCTTTTAAGTAAGACTTTGCTCAATCCTATAGGCCAGAAACCTATGGTCTTATGTTGTAAGAAATAGGTAGATGCTTTAAATAAAGACCCAGAATATGGACATCTACACAACTGTGAAGGCTCCAGAGAGCATGAGCCAGGCTTTACAGCAAGTGGAGGACCCCTTAATCTTCAGGGACCCAGAAGCCACTTGCATAGGGAAGACAACTGAAAATAAAGAGTTAACAGGTGAGACGTGGTCCTTTTCACTGGCAAGGGGCTGACAACAACTAGAAATACAAAGGCAAATGTGACAGAGGAAAAATTCTCTGGCAAGTTGGGGAGGGTATGAACCCAGGCTCCAGAGGTCTTTGTAACCAGAATTTCCAGTTGTTTTGGGAAAATGCTGTGAGGAAGTGAAAAGCCTTGTGGGAGGCTGGGACCATGTAAATGTATTTTTTAATATATATATATTTTTTCCAATTAAAGTCTAAAAGCCAGCTTGTAAGCCTAAAGTGCTGGAGGCCATTAGCCACCCGAGGAAAAGCACTTGGACACAAGTGTGCCAAGGCTGCCGAATTATAATGAGCGTGTGTCCTAAATCCAGAATGTCTGAACCACTCAGCCCTGTTTGATGCTAAAAGGGACCATTTTGAAAACAAGCAAAGAAAATGTCAGTTTACACAGGGAAAGGCAGGCATTGGGAACATGCTGTTCCCCAGGGAGCGTCCAAGCAGTATGAAGAACACTGACCATGCTCCAAGGGCCACCACTACTAAAAAAAAGACCGAGAGAGGAAGATAATTTGTCTTTCTGAGTGGTCATTACTGATGTTTTGTCGTCACTGTGGAAAATAATTGAGAGAATTCTACAATGTCTTGCATTAAAGTTAAAAAAAAAAAAGTACAGAAGATGGAGAGAGATGTCAGGATCTGTAACTGAGACAGTTCTGAGGAAATCTAATTGAGAGGAGGCCACAGTATTATAGAACTGGAGAAAAAAGTGAAGCCAAACTTGAGAGTGGAGAAGTAGAGAATTAAGAAAGGTGAGATAATTGTCTTGTTCTGCCCCAATCATAATCAGAGTGACTTCATACCTAGACATTACTTTTTAGAGGAGTATTGATGAGCTGGAGCACTGGCCAGGTATATAGAGACACTGAGAAGCAAGAGAGGGAAGCTCTGGGGTGCTGAGACCGGGAGAGGAAAGGCTCCACATGAGCACCACCACGATGGGCTGTCTTGTGAAAAATAAATTAGACCTGTTCAGACAGGCCCCAGAGGGGAGGGCCAGGAGAAACGAGTGGAATTCCAGGAAGACAGATTTCAGCTTGATAAAAGAGAAATGGTTGACTCAGAGCTGAGCTTTTCAGCTGTGGATCTGACTGCCTTGGAGGCAATAAATTCAAAAGGTGTTAAACAGAGAAATACGCAGGGGCCCTTCCTTCTAGGTCCACATAAACGTATTCACAGATGCTTTCTTTTCTGCCTTGTACCTATCATCTGAAATGGTCTTGTTTATCTGTTGACTTGTTGACTGTCTCTCTTTCAATAGCTGGTAAACCTGTAAATCCCATGAGAACCAGGCCCATGTCGCTCTTGTTTACTGTGTGTCCCAAGAATGGAGAATAGAGTCTGGCACAGGATAGGAGGCCAGTGAATATTGATACAGTGAATAAGGGAAAGTGAAGGAAGAGATTCAACCACTTTTTAAAAGGTAAGCCTTAGAATTGGCTTTCAAAACTTTAATAAAATATTTGCTTTTCTCAAATGAAACTGCATGTGGGATTCCAATAAATAAAACAGATTAATGTGGTATTTTTATCATATACATTTATAAGTCCTAATGTAAAACATTAATTTTTCTTTATAAGAAGTCACTGAGGATTATGGGATTGTTTTTGATAAACATAATAAAACCTTTGAAATCAAGGCTACCAGAAGACTGATAATGTAATTTATTCTTTTATTTTCTTTGACTTTGCAGAGCACTGAGAAAACCTTGATTCATGCAGAGAAGTAGTTGCAAATGATACTAGTCCCCAATAGCTCACCTGGCAATCTCTTCAATTAAACTGATGCAGGAGCTTGAAAACGAAGTAGTTGGGAAATTGAGTTTAGAAGTGGAATCTTTTACAGGTTAAATCCGTGAGTTGTGCCTCTTATCAGACATTCGAAGGCAGACAGAAGAGGCGAAGCTTACAATAAGTGTCAACGCTATTTTGATGTGTGACATTATCATGACTCTGATGAGTTATACATCCAGTTATAATTGCACAACCAACCACAGGGCCAGGGTGGGAGGCAAGCACCTTCTCCTTGCCTAGCTCTTAATTGAACATGAGACTATGTTTCTGTGCTATGGAACTGTAATTCCACAGATGGAGATGCTCAGGCGTGAATTTATCTTTTTAAAAATCAGTGCAATGATACAACCTTTATAACCAATGACTCATTTTCAATAAGTTCTGATATGAATGTATAACTCTATCAGGAGAAGAGTTCTCAGCACAGCACAAAAATGATCTGGTAGCAGAAGTTAATGTATTTGTGTTTAAAATTTGGTATATGCATATTTGAGTTGAATGTTGTTCTTTTAAATGAACTTTACTAATGAAATATATACATATGTATATATATACATATATATATATATGAAATTTGAATAAAAATTTTTGCAAGATTCCTGCAACACTTGGACTTAAATATAACCAAAGACAAATTTACAGGTACCTTGTGAACCTGAGATCCTTCCACACTGGCTAGGATTTTGGTCATAACGTTTGTGACACATAAGAAGGAACACACAGACCGCAGCAATGAGGGCTGACTTGGATGTGCCTGATTATGGGTTTCAATGTGACACTGGCTGTTTCAGGCATCCAAGTAAACAAGAACCATGACTTCCAGATTCTCTGCCCCAACACTGCTGATGTGGCAAAGGTGCTTCTGAATAGAGATGGCAGATGAGCATGCATATATGAAGATGATGGCCAACTGGGGATGGAGAGTAACCAGGCCCCAAACTATTTCACAGAGATGATAGTGACCCTCATTTCTGCACATCAGAAAAGGAAGAAACAAGTTCCCTCACCCAATTTAAGAAACTACTCAGTTGTCAAATATAGTATCATCCAGTGTTTAACTCTATTCATTATTGTAAAATACCAGATTACAAAATATCAGATTATAATAGCTACCAACATTTACAAAGTACTTACGAGGTGCTAGACACTTTCATAATTGCTTATACTAATTATTTTATTCTGTATATCAATCTCAGAATCCCCATATTTTTGGTATTCTCATTTTGCAGAGGAGGAAACTGAGGCACACTAATGTTAAGGAATCTAGCTGAGGTCATGCAGCTTGTGTGCAGTGAGGACACAATTCAGATCCTTAAGCTTGGCTCCAAAGCCCAGATATGTAACCACTTTAAAAATATGAACAGATCTTAGGGAAAACTAAGTTCAGGAGATAAAGTATTGAGTCTTAAAATAGCTGGGGTTTCAGAAAAAAATTTCAGAGTTCTGAAATTCTCCAAAATCTGGGAAGATTCTGTAAAAGTCAAAATAAGTACCTTACTATTGATATCTAATTGTTATTTGATTGATACACAGTTATAGTAATTGATAAGTATTCATCTAACCTATTGTGGGATCTTTTTCCCTTCATGAAAACATCTCCAAATCTATCATTTATGCCAAAAGAAAGCAGATTTCACTTTTCATCATTTTTCTATATATCCAACATCACAAAAAAAAAAATGCTTTTATAATGCTGAGAGAAGGATGCACCTAAAAATGTAGCATTGGACTTTGAGATACACAGTGGGCAAAAGAAGAGAAGCCCTGAATGAATGAGCTAACATGGCAGAGTGGGAAGAACACACATTTAGGAGGCAGACAGTGGCTCTGCCATCGAATGGTTGTATGACCTTGGGCTGCTCATTTAACCTAAGTCTCAGTTTTCTGAACTGAGAAATGGAGATAATGTAGCCTCATAGGCCTACTGGGGTAATGGAATGATCATATTTTAAATGTCTGGCTACATAGGAGCCCCTTACATGTTAGAATTCCTCCTCTCCACCTTCATGCTTCCCATGTGATTTATTCACATGATAAAAAAGACCACATATACCCAATATATAAAATAATATATAATATATATAATAGCCACATATACCCAATATATAAAATATGTATAATACATAATATAATATATAAAATAATATCAAATGTTGTGACAAGGAATTGGATATCTTGATTAAGGGTTTATAAATACCTGAATAAAAGACTGTAAGGAAGAGGCCATGTTCTTTCAGAGCCCCCACTGCTGCCAATCTTGCCAAAGCTCCTATCAGTATTTAAAAGTTAAGCTAAAATGGACTTTTTCTTCTTTTCATGGGACTCTGGAAAATTCATGCAAAGACCATCTCTGTTGTTTTCCAAGTGGCAGCCAAAATGTCTAAGATTTCAATAGCCACAGGTGACAAACAGGGACACTGGGCATAAACAAAATGACCAAAGTGAAAAGCTGAAAGAGCATTAAAATGCTTCCAGTAAGTCCAGGTTTCTGGACAAGCTCCAGCTCTGAGACCCTTCTCCTGGGCCAGACGAGGTGCAGGTTCTGGGAGTCAGCTCCTCCCGTGTGGGATCTATGGGAGAGAACTCAATAGATGCTCACAGTGAACAAGGGACAAAAAGGTCCAGTGCCCCAGCTTGGCTAGAATACCCAGTTCTCTACCAATGTCCAAAATGCACTTGCTTCACCTGCTCGGTTCTGACTTGAGCTATTTCTCAAGGGTGCATCCCTTGTGGAGATGGCCTCACTCATTAATGGCTCTGACAGCCTTGGCTGTTGAATCTTGTGGACAGAGAGTGGGACCTGTGACAACAAATTTAGTTCTAAATTCAAGAGATAAATTAAAAATGTGTATGATACCATCCCACCATAATGAATATTTTTCAGTCAGCTTAACTGACATTTCCAATCTGATTCCTTTCAAAGTAGGATGTGTGCTGATAAACACACATGTGCACCCACCCACACATGACGCTGTCTAGTTCTTTCACTGCCTACACCCATGAGCAGCTGGAATTCCTGGTGGTAACTTTAGGATGCACAGTTTCTTTCCAGAGACCTGACCCTCAAAGGCAGGGGCAAGATGACCAAGTACAATTTTTCAAACTTACCCATGTCATCTCCTCCAATTCCAGAAAATCACGTCTTGGCTCCCTCCAGCTCATAATGCTTTCCAGGCTACGGGGAGGAGTTCCCAACTCCACTAGGCACATCTAAGCTCAGACACCTAGCCCTAGGGGATCTGGAACCAGTTCTGATGACCTCCTCACATCCTCCCCTAGGAACGGTTGACCCCTGGGAGGCACCTGGCTGGGCAGAAAGAGGAGCATCATAGGAGAAGGGTTCAATGAGCTTCAGGCTCTACTATGGCCATGAGTTCTGGGAAAAACCCACTTGCTCTCCCTGAAACTCAGTTTCCTCATCTGTCAAGTGGGGAGAGTAGCCCTGCCTCTTCTGTCTGGCCCAGCTCTGCATCCAGCTCTCTGCAACAAACTTTTCATGCCATGAAAAATAGTTTGGATTCTGTCTCAAAATCCCAGGTCAATGGGCCTTGTGAACAGACCACATCATCAATACTTCCCCATCCTTCACCTAACACTGTCTCTGATCTGTTCCTGGAATCTTCAGCTGCAGGTCTCCAGCCTCTCTTCCTCCCCAGAGCTAGGCAGATATAAACCACAGAATTGGGACTGGGCTTACTCTCTGGGTATACTTGCCCTTCCTCTCTACTCTAGACTGCATCTAGGGCATTGTTGTGCCCTTGGTTTGCAGTAGTAAATTGGACATAGCCTGCTTTCCCTGCATTTTAATTCATCAACCAGCCTTTCTTAAGAGTCCCTGTGTGCTGAGGACAGAGAGAAGAATGAGATTGTCCCTGCTCTTGAGAATGGCCTAGAGGGTGAGGAAGATGAGCAAACAGGAAAGGACAATGCCCTGTGATTCGTGTTAGTATAGAAGAAAGCACAGAAGGTGGGAGCCCAGTGGAGGGAGAATCTAGGATGTTTCAAGAAGGAAGAGGAGTAAGCCTTTGTTGATTAAAGGGGAGCGATGGGGGTGGAAAGTGCAGGAAGCATTCCAGGCAGAAAGAGATGCAAATGCATGTACTTGGGGACAGAAGGGCTCACTTAGGGAGGTGAATGAGGTGTGTACATTGTCCTGCTGGACAGAAAGGAGGTGTAGAGACCTGCCTGTGGCCTCATAGCCAGAGGAACGCACATCCTGAGCTCCTCCCAGCACATTCTTTGCCTTTCCAAGAAGAGGGCGGTCAAGACTGCCAGAGGTGCAGCTGCTAAAGTAAAGCGGAAGTCACTGCTGCCTTTGCCAGAAAATCCATTAGACTGGGCATTCGATGAGGTAACGGTGTAGAAGCCCTTAGGACAAGAAAGGGTTATTGCTAGAAGCAAGACGAGCTTCCAGAAGCCACAGTGTTTACATTCTCTCCTTGATGATAATTAAGGTGCCAACTTAGGGGCAAGCAACGAGGTTACCTGGCAGTGGGGTAAGGGTCTCCCCTATTTTTCTTCCTATACTCTTGGCTCTTGGGTCATGGACCTCTTCTTCCTCTGCTCCCCTTTCAGTAAACCACTACTTGGGAGAGGTGGTCACATCAGCTCCTGTTCCCATGTGAATGAGGGTGTCATAACCTGAAAACAACAGATGCCAGGCACGGAGGTACCGACCCCTCCCTGCCTCAAGGAGGACCGTGCTTTAGAAGCTCTAATGCTTTCAGGGATCTCTCAGTAATCTTTTTATCTAGATATTTATATGGCAGTCTGCAGAGCTGACTGCCTCGTGCTTTTACAAAAGAGCAGAAATACCAGCGTCAGCAGTTCAGGTACACAGTAATTCCCAATTCACTCTCCCCAAGGCAGTCCAGGCAGCAGCTGGGTGGCATGGTGAGGGAATGCAGAGACTCTTGGAAGGCTCTAGCCGAGGGGCCAGGGCTATTATCAGGCACAACTCAGAGGCTATGTCAAGCAAAACAGAAAAACATGGGAAGAGGAGGGGCAGAAAAGTAATATTTGTTAAGCACGTTCTGTGCACATTATCTATTTCATCCTCAGGTCAAACAGGCATTTGTTCTGATTCTGCAGCTAAGGAAACTGAGGCTTTGGGAGGTGCTAACTCGTTTGCCAAAGTAAAACATCTCTGCCCATTGTTTGATTCTTGGGCTATTTCTGCGCTCGTGCTCCTGAAAATTGGCCTAATTTTCATACCTACTTTGTTTTAAAGACAGAAGTGGAACCTGGATCCCTCACTGTTCTCTAGCAGAGAGTACATGTGCTCATTCATTAAGGTACTCATTCACAAACTCGGGCTGGGACTCTGAGCCAGACCATGAGCTCAATGGTAAGAACTGAGATCTGGAAACAGAGGGGGAGCACCTGAGAGTGGCCTGCTGTTCACCTAAGTGGACACTGCCTAAGAGCTGGCCCTCTACTGCACAGTCTCCAAGGACCCTCACAAAGGCCCTAGGAGGTGCGAATCATTATCATTCCTACTTTGCAGCTGAGGACATTGAAGAATTGGAGATGCCCTGTAACTTGCTCAGGGTCACAAGCCAGAATCCAAGCTCAGGTCTGTCTGACACCAAAGTCTGTTTTCTTAAAAATCAAGCTATTTGTCTGTCTCCCAGATTCAGAGAGGGATGGAAGCCATGGAAGTCCCTCCCAGGGAGGTGATATTGGCTGTGTATGAAGGGTTGATTTAGAGTCAACCAGATGAAGGGGTCAGCCATTCTGTGAGACCGTATCAGAAACTGGGAAAAGCCAGCAGTAATCTCTGAGTCTGGAGAATTAAGTAGGACTCAGATAGAGAAAAACTTTTCATGCCAAGAAAAAGAATTTGGATTCTATCTCAAAGGCAATAAGGAGCCAAGAGGATTTTATTCAAAGGAGGGAGCTGATGTGATTTGCATTTCAGGAAGGTCACTTTTGCTGCAGCTTGGATTGGATTGAGGCAAAGTGGAGGCAAAATCAGTGGTGTTATTGCAGTCCTGAGCAATTACAAAGTCAGAGGCAGTAGGGACATGAGGGATGTTTTGAATTCCGATATGTAAAAGGTATGCTGTTTCTTGCCTTATTGCATTTTGTAGTCTTATTGTGCCTAGCATTCCTCCATTATTATTTCCCTCGTGTTCTGTATAAGCAGGCATTAGGGCATATCGAGGTTCTGGAACCAGTTTTGAGGTTGGGGAGGAGTGGCATAGAGCATGGAAGTAACATATACAGGCAAATGTACCTGTGTTGTCGCCATTTCAACCCATTAAACGGTATGTTCATGAGAACTCTGTGCATCATCAGTTGAAAAATAAAATAAAATAAAATAAAGATTGAAATGCCATGACCAGGTAAAAAGGATCTTGTTTCTTTGTCCCCCATTCCTTCTAATTTCCCCAACATGCAGAAATAGAGCTAATGGATATTATTTTTCTCCATGTTTAGTTCTCTTCGCATAAATTTCCTTAAGCCTCTGGCAGCAATTACCACTTGTCTGCTAGTGCATACCAGTTGATGACAAAGGGAGTGAACAACAGCAAAAAGACATTAAGGAGAGAACCTGTAAACAGTTGATCTACTATTTTAACAATCTGTTGTTGGGTTTTATTTTTTGAGGGGAGGGAGCCTGTTCGAGGGCTTGTTTCCTTTGGGTTATAATTGGAGAAAACACATCTAATTGAGTCGTATTTCCTGCAGGTAAAATTGTTGTTAATTCTTATGACAGGATGGAATCTATCAAAAGTCACAGACACTCTGTATTGAGTCTCAGACATTCAGAGCTGCCCTTGCCAGATGAGTCTGGATTTCCTGTTTGGGTCATCTGATCACATTAATCTTGACACTCGTTGCATGCAGCACCTTAGTGCCATTACCTTAACCCAGATATCCAATCCCAGAAAAATGACTCGGACATGGCCATTCCAGCTCATTTGCCTGTGGTACACTCAGCACCAGGGTTTTGGAGAACAGTGAGCAGAGGATGCCATGGAAAGATCCCTGGTGGAGAAGTTAAGAAACATGGTTTTAGTTTTGTTGCTGCCAAGTGACCTTGGGCTTCATTTTCCTCATCTATAAAAGGTAGAAATCTCAAAAGGGTTGGAGGGAGCAAAATTATTTCAAAGTTCTCTTCCGGTTTGAAAAATTGAGGGTTGTGGCAGGAACCACCTCCCATGGGAAGGGATGAGCAATCACTGTGGCCCCCAGTTCCCAAGGAGAAGACTCTCTTAGGAGCAGTCATCCCCAAAGGGGATGACTTGGAGAAGGAGAACTCCCTCCCGCACCCTCCTGTCATTGCCCAAGAAGACACGCTGACATGTCAGAGATGATGATGACGTTGATGCAATGCTGGGAGGAGAAGCCAAAGGGGAGTCAGCTTTACTAACTGGCAGAGGCAGGGAGCATCCAGCATGAAAGAGAAGGAAGCTCTCTTGTCAAATTCAATGCCCAGTTTTCAAAAAAAGAGCAGCAAAAGATGAAAGGCCTTTCTCACTAATTCTTGCTCTTGCCTATTCTAGAAGATTCTGGCTGAAGAAGTGCCTAAAGGTCTAAATCAGGGTTCTCATCCTCAGCACTACTGACTGTTCGGACTGGATGGTTCTTAGTTGTAGGGGCTGCCCTCTGCCTTGTCAAATGTTTAGCAGCACCCATGGCCTCTACCCACTAGATGTCAGTAGACCCCCCACCCCAGCTGCGACGAAAATGTTTCTAGACACTGCCGTACGTCCCTTGGTTGAGGACCACTTTTCTAAGTGGATGATCAGTCCTTTAGGGACCTCAGTTTGCTTCTCTCCCAAATGAGGTGATACCTGTTCAGTTTACAGAGTAACTATGGGAAATGAAAAAGAACTACCCCAAATAAGAAGTTCCGTTGCCGTTTCCATGACCTAAGCTAGAGTGTCTACCTCAAGTGGTCGGATGAGAGAGACCATCCCAACAGCCAGCCACCCCCGCCTTAGGTGCATGCCAAGCTCACTTTGTCTGGTTCCCTGTGCCCCCAGCCTGCACTCTGTGACTCAGGCCTGCCCTGTGTCACTTGGACCAAATCATCCCAGCTTTTCTTCTGAGCAACAGACAAAGGAAGGATGCTAGACAGTCGGCCAGCGATGCAAATTGAGAGAGGAGTCTGGCTTCTCTCTGTCATCAGTGTGGCTGTTCTTTAATAAGGAAAACACGGAGCATTCATCTTCCTTCTAGGAGAGCAATGAGGCTCTTTGCCAAAACAGTTTACTCCTCTCAAATCTTCTAGCTACAAGAAGCCATAGAAATCAGTGGCACAGTTTTCTTTGTGTCACAATCATTGATCATCGTGGATTGTGGTCATGTGCATGCTGGAGTGGGGAAGGAGATTTACGGGGTCTGGAGGAGACAGGCATATGTTAGCTTAACCTTCTCCATTGGCCTTAAAATAACCTACGCCCCCTTCCTGTTGGGGAACAGAGGCTACAGACCCCCTAATATAGGTCCTCTCTTTGGGGAAGGCATGGCAGAAATGAGCTGGTGTCTGAGCGCCAACTATGTGAA
The DNA here is from genome assembly GCA_030015415.1 of Cynopterus sphinx. NCBI lineage: Eukaryota > Metazoa > Chordata > Mammalia > Chiroptera > Pteropodidae > Cynopterus > Cynopterus sphinx. Next base: position 30,606,471 of record CM057385.1, on the reverse strand, counting down.
GTTACCATGCTGGGTTTTACACATATTGCAATCCACACATAAGTCCAATGTACAATTAATAAGTTTGACTTGACAGCCTAGGAACAAAATATAAAAGGTTCAGCAGCTTGCCCAGGATGACTGGGGAGTCAGCATTTGAATTTGGGGCTATCTGATTACAAAGCCATGTTCCTTTCCCTACACCGGATGCCTTCTGATAAGGATACTGTTCTCCAAAGAGAAGAAACAATTTTTTTCAAATTCTCATAGCTCTCCAGTGGACACACAAGGGCACAATCTATGAAGTCAATTGTCTTTATCATGCTCTAAGGTGAGGTTCTGAGAACTTGGAGAGGCTCAGGAGCAGGATGGTCTAATGACTAGACCACCAATACGGGATGTCATTCTGCAGGGGCCCCTTTTAACTCTAGACTATGGTACCAACATAAACACTGCCAGGCAGCCTCCCATCCTATTGCCATCCTGATAAAGAGTTTAAACCCTAACCCTTTTTTCCTCATTGTAGATAGATTTATAATTTAATAAAGTCTATGAGCCTTTCCTCATAAAAATGCACATGCTCACCTACACTAATGAGTTGTATGCAATTTTAGAGAGGTTCTGTGACCCTCAGCTTAAAACACTTCTGCCACACACGTAGGTAGTTGACACGATGGTGATCAGGTAACAATCAAGCAGGGATCTGATTATACCCAGGGCATGGGGACTTTGTTAGACACCTTGCCAGGAGGACACACCCCGAGGAGGGCAGAGCGAGGATGAGACGGTGGTGGAGGCCTCTGCCCTGTACCACTAAGGAAGGGAACAGATTTGGAGTGAACACAATTCACGTACCAGCCGTTTTTGTTTGGCTTGAAGACAAAAAAGCCAAGGAAACTCACAAAGAAATTGTGTTTAAGGAATCTCTGTCCTCATCTGCAAAAGGGATGATTCCTAAGGACGATCTTTAATGGTCACCAGGATCCTAACAAGTAAGGGGTAGTTCATAAGCGACATTAGTGGCCTTCTGGGGTTTCCTCTGAGGGGGGTTGAAGGGCCACGTGGATTTAATAGCAGCAGAAAGATCGAGATGAGAGGATAAGAAGAATTTCCTGTATAAGATCTCCATGGGCAGAACTCACCCACATTTGTATTCTGAGGGTCTAGCACCAAGTCTGGCCCAGAGCGAATGCTCACAGAATGCCTGCAGAATTTGGCAAGTGAGTAGACGCATGACCAGATTGGGGGCCAAGAGGCCAAAATTCTGATTCTCGCTTTCCCACCAAGTAGATGCTTGGCTTTGATATTTAAGTTCTCTAGGCCTCAGTTACCTTATCTCTAAACTTCCTTTGCAGATCTCCCACTTCAACCTCATCAATTTATCTCTAAGAAAATTGAGGTATTTGCATTTCAGTGTTCATAGTCTAAGTCCCTGATCTGACTCTGGCTAGGAATAACCTCAACAGAGGTCGATTCTGGTGCAATACAGCTCCTAGTTTAGGGATGGTCTGTTGCACCACATGTCTGCTGTTTGGGAAATGAGGTGGGGAAGAGGCATGTTTCTTTGGTGGTTAATGGCTCAGCACCAACTCCAGCTGAGTTTTGGAGGCAGAAGAGCGAGGGCAGGCATGCATGTCTGTCTGGTGAGTGGTGTGTGTACTTATAAATATGTGTTGTGAAGACGGACTGTACATGCGTGTGGGTCATGTGTGCAGTCCCTTGAGGAACACGGTATGGCATTTACTAGAGTGGGGTATGTTCTGTGTGCATGCACGTATGTGTATATCATGTGTGTGTGCACCCACAGGAGCATGCTATGCAGGGATGTGCTTCTTTGGTGAACATATACTCTTGGCACAGATGTGCATGTGTGCTAAATGCAGATGCTTCAGGCAGGTGCCTATGCGTATGCCTCTGTTCTGGTGCAGATGGTAGAACCTGGGATGTAAGAATCTATGAAGAATGCCAGGACTCCATTAGTGAGGTGAAGTGGTTCCTCTACAGGAGCAGAAGCTGCAGAATGCGCAGAGCTGCTGCACATGCTGCCCAGATGTGTCATCCCACAGCCCCTTGGGCAAGGATCCTCTGTGGATTGTCCTAATGATGTGCGTACAGATGAGTCAGCCAGGGCTGAGATCTGGGGACCTCTGTCACACAAATGGCCAGCTCCCATTTGTCATCTGCCTGGGATGAGCTTTCCTTAGGGGCTGTCCTTCTCTGCATGTGGTGAGTGTTAGCTTGTAGTTGCTGATGCTCAGAAAGATGTGTGTTATCTCCAGGGCCAAGTGTGGCTGCTGCCTCTTCCTTTTTTTCTGGTTGCTACACTTAAACAGAAATGGGAGAAACCTCTGACAGAGGCTCTTACTGGGAGGACAGTTGAATTAGGCAACTAGTCAACCACTGCTTTTCCTCTGAGATGGGGGAGAGCATGGAGTGGGATGCAGACAGCAGGAAGGCTGGCTAAATGAGAGACGTTTGTTAGTTACCAAAGGATCGAGCCAAGGAGTTTGGAGAAGGTGGATGGGGTCATACAAGTAGGGAGGGATGGGGTGCTATGAGATCTCTTACTTATGTGAACATAACTGGGTCCTTACGGTAGCAGGCAAAGAAACCACACTTAGCCAATCCCAGACTAGAGAACTTGATCTACTGCTAAATGGCTGTGTGACCTGAAATCAGTCATTCTCCTCTCTGGGCTTTCTAGAGTTCTGACTCTCCTTCACTATGGTATATGTAATTACCTGGAACCAAGCCCCACACTGAGCAAATGCTTATTCAAGATCTCCCTGCTGGTCCCCGGGGAGATTCTCATAGGCAGGTGGGTAAACACTCCTTTGTCTCTCCCTAGGACCATCCTCCTCTCTGAGCTGACACCTACCCTCATGTCCACACTTCTCCCTTTAATTTTAGGCCACCTACTCAGAGAAAGACACTAGGCCACATGCTTTGTACATGTTAATTTTTGCAATCAAGCAATCAACCTATAAGGGAGAGAAAACAAACCTCACTCTACAGATAAGGGAACCAAAGCTGGGAAATGAGTAACAGCTGGTATGCTAAATCCTGCCACACCACACAGCCCACTCTCTGAGGTACCTCTCTGCGCGGCTAACATGCAGGGTCCAGCCTGCTGGTTACAGAGAAACGGCTAATGAGGGGCTCTGTGCTGCAGCCTGGGAGCAATTCTCTGTGTATTCTCAACTACAGATATGAATTTTGTTTAGTTCAAAGACCTCATTAACTTCAGGGTTACTGGGAGCAGCTTCACAGTTGATTCATCTTCAGGAATCAAAGACAGCCTGATCCCCCTGAGCAGCCAGGGGCCAAGTTGCTCAGTGGGGCATCTCTGCTGCTCCTGCTCATCTCTCAGGCACTTCCTATGTCCTGCAGCCAGAGTGAGGGGCCTCAGCCTTTCCCCAGGCTTTGGATCATGGAAGAGCAGAACTCTGCCCATGAGAACTTTGGCCTCCTCTGGGAATCTCCAGGGACAGCGCACATTGGTGTTGGCCTTACCCAGGTCCTATCAACTAAACCAATGTGGATGGGCGGTTGAAGATTGTGGTAACCATTGCATCCAGCTTGCTAGGCACAAGGAGGGGGTGCACACTGTGGTTGCAGGGAGACCTAGTTCTGCCACTAACTTTGAGTCCCTGCTCAGCCACATGAGCAGATTGACTCAGCAGTTCATCAAGGTCCCTTCCAGCTCTGATACTGAGACTGCCCAGACTGTCCAGGAACTGGAACTGTCACTGGGAGGATAAAGCATATTCATTCATGTAATTAGTATTCGTTGAGTACTTATGTGTCATTCCTTGTGCCAAGTTTTAGGGATGTGGGGGTAGCCATATCCATGCACACATATGACCCAAATAATTTTAAGCAGTATGAGATAAGAAGCAAAGGAGGTATGAAAAACAACAGTGTTGTGTGAATTTCACTGCGATACAAGAAGAAATCATCGTGAATAACTTGCCCCAGATTCAAAAGGTATGAAAGGGTTCTCCAGATTTAAAAGTCATGGCTTCAATTCCTAGCTCAGTGTGCAGCACAGTAAAATATGGCCCAACACTGTGTACTTAGCAGACATTGGACCAAGACTTGTTAAAAGACTGAGGCCAGCAAAGGAGTGAATGAGGGAAACAGGAAGAGAGAAGGAAGATAGTTCAGGAAAGTGAGGTGGGTGATGTCACTGTCTCCTGCTCCAGAAAGAAACTGAAGTTCGGTCAAGAGGTTGAATGGCTCACTTAGTGGCAAACTGGAAGCAACTGACAGATCTTAAAGCGTGGAATGAGGTCCCTGTCAATGGGGGCTGCAGGAAAAGGAAGAGTGAGGAAGAAGGTAAGGACTGGAATTCAGCAGATCAAGAGCTGGAGTTGGCAGTGAGAGGCGATGTGACTCAGGGGTGGGGTGGGCGGGGTCTTTCTTATTCCGTTCGTCACATAGCATCAGAAAGACTTTGGGAGAGCAGCTGGGGGTAACGCATTAGAATCTGGGCTCTGTCACCTAACAACTGGGAGGCTCTGAGGGAAGGCTATTGGTTTCCTCATTTTGACATGGAGATTACGGTGTCTACATTCTAGATTTTTCTAAAAATGAAATGAGGTAAGAGGCTCATGGAGTATAGGTACAACACCAGGCATAATTCCTGCTTAAACATGAGCCCTTTCACTTTCCTTTCTGCAGGCAGAGGACGGGAAGAGAACTGGGGCCTGCTCAGAGTTTTTGAACAGGGGGTATAAAGTCACAGAGAATAAGCACCGCCTTCCTACTGGAGTTGACCCCCTCTCTGCACGCAGAGCCAGTGACCATCGATGCAGTCAGATCCAAGAGATCTAGTGCCCCTCCCTCCTGGATGCCAGAAAGCCTGCCCAGAAAAGGGAATGAAATGCTGGAAGTTTTTAAAGGCCCGAGCTGAGCAATCATTTACCTGATCACTTCTTTTTAGTGGAAATGTTTCCACGTTGTATACCCTATGGAAGAAGCTTGCTTCTCTCTAAGTCAGACCAGAGGTTGAATAATTCTACAAGTAGAAGGGGTTGTCAGCTAATACCAGAATGTGTAACACAGTTGCAGCACCTTTTAGGACGTCTTGTCATGCACAGGTTTGAACTGATTTTGTTTCCATAAAATCAGAGTTCATTCTTTCACAGATACGCTTTTTGATGTCATTATAAAGTTCAAAATTAAAGAGTCTGTGAGTCCCACATACATGCCTGATAAGGTAGACACCAGTTAACCATTCCTCTGTCCGCAGAAATGACTGTGTTCTCCACACTGGGTTGGACACTGGAGGTACAAGGCTGGGCAATTAAGTCATGGTCCCTATTGTCAGGGGTTTACAGCTTTAGTCACCAGGGATCTAGCCCCCATATTCACATGCCACCAGTGGGAATACGAACAAGCATGATCGTTTTGGAAAGCAATCTGTCGATATATATCCAGAATCTGCAAACTATTCATTCCTTTTTACCACAATAATTCTTCTGTGCCAAGAAAATAACCTGAGATGTTAAAAAGAAGGGGGAAAATCTTTGCATGCACAAAGGTGGGCATTTTTATATCAGTCTTAAGAACACAGAGTTGAACAAATGTTCTAATAATAAGTGAGTGCTTAAGTAATTTTGGGTATCCCCACTGTACGGAATAAACAGCAGTTAGTAAAAACACAGTAAAATGAGTTTCCAGTAATTTGGAAGATGTTTAGGGTACAATGTTAAATGAAAAAATGAAAAATGGAGGATTCAAAATTGTTCGTGTAGTAACATTACAGCTACGGAATACTTTTTTCATGTTCACATGCTACTTGTCCATTTTTGAAGTCGTTTCATATGCATTTCCTAATTTTGAGATTCATGGCAGCCCTTTACTAGAATCAGGTTAGGCATTATTGCTCCCATTCTACATGTGAGGCGACTGAGGCTCACTGAGGATTATGCATCGAATAATCACGAATTTCACCTGCAGCAGAAGCATGGAGAGTACCGGAGAATCATTACCAAAGCTTCATAAAACGTCTTGATTTTTCTTTATGCCTGATACTGGCTTAAGGACTTTGAGCAGCCTGCCTCTTCTCTTCCCATCCCCTCTTCCTGCGGAGAGGAAGGTGAGAAGGCTAGCGCTGATTGAATTAAAGTAATAATTTCCAACAACTGTTTAACTCTGCAGCAGCTCTCCGTGCTTTCACTCGGGTACTGCTGTGACCAGGAATGCTTTCTTCCTACAATATAGAAATATCCCTGTGCAATGTCTTTGGACTCGGGCTTGAGCAATGACAAAAGAAATCAGGGGAAGGTGGTAGACAGTGGCATAAGTAAGGTGGTGTTTAACTCACTGCACAAGCAGCCCCTCCCTACCTCTCGGGTCTCTCCTGCATTAGCCACCCCATAAGCTCTATGCCTGAGCGACACCGTGCTGCCCCTGCTCCCAGGGCTTATCTCACATGCCCCACCTTTTCACACTGCTCAAGCTTTCCTTCTGCCCAGTATCTCATTTCCATGTGCTCCGTCTCGAAAAAGCTTCCTCTCTTCCAAGTTGGCTAAAATGACGTCTCTTTGGTGGCACTTTCAGCTGCTCTGTCTTCCGGGTTCTCCAAATACTGTGTTCCAACCTCTCTTAATATTAGTAGCAAACTGAATTCCGATTTAGTTTTATATTTCAGTCTTTCCCACAAGACTAAATTCTCAGAACCAGAGAATACACAATTCTACTTCATCCTCACAAAAACATCTTTGATATAGGCCTTTTTAACCCCAATCATATGGACGAGAAATAGGTGCACATATGAATTCAAGATAAAATAGCTAGTAAATGGCAACCCCATAATTGAATTCACATCTACTTTTGTGTCCCTTGCTCTTCCCATAGTACCCAAGCAGGCCTCCCATACCTGAATGAATGAATGAATTAGCGACTCATCAAAGACATTTCTTAACAGCATCCCCTCCCTGTGCACACCTCTCTGATGACACAGGCTGTCGTGACTCAGAGAAGAGATATGCTGGAAAGGAACTCAGCATGCGCTCCTGGAGTCTGCCCTCACCCGCCCTCGGCTGTGGTCTATTCTCTCATTATTGCTAGAACCAGAAAGGACCTTCCAGATTATGTAGGCCTTTGTTCTTTCAAAATTATCCTATGATCAAGAGCTTATTTCCTTCTCAGTTCTCTTTCAGTTCCTCTGCCATTGTCTAAGAAGGAAGTCTCAAAGTGGTATTAATATGCCTCTTACATGTCTCTAAACATTTGCTAATTTTCCTTTTTAACAAAGAGAGAACAAGTGTTGGGCACAGAGCCTTGGCAGAAAACAGCATCTAGTTACAAAGCTAGCAACAACATTTTGTTTTCAGTATATTCATCTTTACAGTTACCTTCTATTTTCGGTGAATGATAATATTTTACCATTTATGAAGTGATTTAAAGTCTCCATTATAAATACACAAATTTACAGGAGAAAAGAGAGTTGCTTTAAAGAAAAATATTGTATAAGTAATAATATAGGAGGCATGCAGATACAGAACAAATCGTGCAAGCATGGAGGGACCTAGTACTTGGGAAATGCTAGTTAAGTCCAACCACCTATTTTGCAGGTGAAATAGAGGCCAAGAAAGAACAAGTGCTTTGCCAGAGATCACCCAGCCAGCTCCTGGCTCAGTTCTCTCCACTTTCCTCCACCACGCGCATCTCGCTGAGAGCAATTTCTATATTCATTCTGTCACTGTTAAAGAACATTGCCAACCAAAGGGTTCTGTTGATGGTAAAGGGTTTGGGGCTTGGTGGTGCTGCTGAAGGTGGGGGCTGTGTTCTGGATGCCGCAGCAGTGAACAAGCACCCTAGGCTCTGGATGAGGTCAGCTGGGTGGTAGTCTCACTGGTGGCCCCATTGGTCACTCACTGAGCAGAGCTCAGGGAGAAACACACCATTAGGAGCTTATCGTGCAGAGGAACAGTCGTAGCTCATAAAACGCACCATTAATAAAGACCACAAAGATACACCTAAGAGAGGAAAATGAGTCTCTGTCTCTGTAAATAAATCCATGGCTTCCAAACAAAAAACATGCCAGAAAAACCCACTGCAAATGCACTCCTAGAAAAAGAGACCAGATGTCCCTGGAATCTTTTTAATTAAATTGTGAGTCAATTGCAAGCCAGGGGGTGGGGGGCTAAGGGGAGTGGAATTTTGCTTTCGAAGACTGCCAGATGCAAAGTCTAATTTCCAGGATAATATATCCAGCGTGGAGGAGGCTTTCCAAAATTTAATTACATATTGCCTAGCAACTGAGGAGATGAACAGGAATGTAGTTGGGAGACCTAGGGTGATGCATTAAAGATGTTGATGCCCCAGGTTGGAGAATGCACATCGACACCAGCCTATGGTCAGGAATCACGGGAGGCAGCTTCAGGAACATAAATTATAAGCCTCATTCGGCTCCATCTCCCCAGGGCTGACTAACCCTGGAACCTGGCAGAATTAGGGCCCCAATTTCTTCATTTATCACAATGGAAGCATCTTTTTTTCTTATTGTATACAGGAATAGGTATTGTTAAAAATTCAGCAGTAGAGAAATATATAAGGCAGCAACAGAAAACTTTCCCGCCAAGTAGAGCCACTATTAACATTTTGGTACATATATTTCTAGAATTTTCCAATCATAACTAACTTCACTCTTTTTAATTTAAATGAGAGGTTACTACTACATAATGTAATCTGTAGTCTGCTTTTCTCTAGTACATGGTGAATATTCTTTTTTTTAACTTTTGTTTTTTTATGGAACTATAACAAACATATAGAAAAATCTACAAATAATGGAACCACCACTGAGGACAGTGCATAGATCATTATCATCTTCCCCCCACACCATTACTACCTCTCACAGTTCTCTTATACCTCCTCCTAATCACTACTCCCTTTCTTCTCTCCAAAGGTAATCATTCTCCTGACTTCAAGTATATATTAGTTTTTCCTGTTTTAAACTTCATATAGAAAAAAAATCAAACAATAATCATTCCTTTGTGTCTGGCCTATTTGTGTAACATTTTGTGAGATTCATTCTGTGCAGCTATAGTTTATTTTTATTTTTATAGTACTCCAATATACAGTTATATAATAATTGATGTATTCATTCCAATGTTGATGAACTTCTAGTTTGTCTCCAGTTTGGGGCCATTACGAAAAGAGATGTTTTGTGCATTCTTTTTGGTACACTTATAAAGACTTTTCTTTTGGGTAATTTAGGAGTGAAATTGCCACTTTTCTAAAGCATCCGTACACTCCCATCAGTTTATAAAAGCTCTTAAATTCATCCTTTTGAATGTCTGTGTCATATTTTATTGTATGAGTATGTTCATAGTTTCTTATTGATGAAATTTTTTGGTTGTTTCCAATTCTATGCATGTGTTTTTTTTTTTTTTTTAAACAACACTTACATGAATATCCTTTTAACTTATCTTCAGGTACTTCTACGATTATTCCCTAGAATAAATTCCTAGGAGTTAGATTTTGGGAGGCAGAGAGCATGTGTATTTTAAATTTTCATATTTTCAAATTTCCTAAGTTTCTTGTCTGTTAGTTTCTTGCAACCTCATGACCCTTATGGCGGCTGTTCCTGAATTTCACTGTTCTATTTGCTCCCTTTAACACACTCCAATTGTCTCATGTGGGCCCCAATACTGCTCTATATACCCCGTTGGCTACCTTGAATGGATTGGGTGAAAATGTGGGGGTCTAGAGATGCCATGGACCTAAACACACAAATCACCATGTGTGGTCTTTTGGACACACCAGTTGAGAGGAAAGAAAATGACATACAATGTGAATGCTGATATTCAACATTTATTCAGAGCCATATGTGACAGCTACTATGCTAGACACTGGTTACCCAAAGATAATTAGGACAGAGACATAGGGCAAAAACTGTATAATGGAGATATGTTATACAAGCACAGAGGAAGGAGTGAATATTTTCAGAAGCAAAAGGAAAAATTAATAAAAAATTCATATATTTGCCATTATATCTGGGTCAGGCTGGCTGATGATTACCCACTTTTAAATGGGATTGAATATTGTCAATACCCCTCTTTCTGACCCCGTCCAGTACACCAGGACCTCTATGGTGATGTTTTACTTAGGCTATCTCTTTAAATTTTCACAATTATCTTATATGTTTATTGTTCTCCTGCATTTCTCAGATGAAGAATTTCAGGCTCAAAGAGAATAAAATTAACTTGCCAGGGTTGCACAGCTCATGAAGAAGAAGTAAGATTCGACACCATCTCTATCCAACATCAAATATAAGGCTCATTTAGCCAACCACAGATATTTTAACAAAGAATAAAGCAAAAGCCCACTTTGGGAGGCTTTGAGACTCATCAGGAATGCAGGCAACGGGACATAAGGCACTAATCTCTGTTGGAGATGCTGAGGTTCAACTGGGGACCCTTTTTTTCGGGGGACAGACGGGGGGGTGGATACATTTTTCTTAGAGGGTGCATACAGTGGTGTTTTGGAGCCAGGTGGAGAGGTCTTGGTTGCAGCTGCTCTGACAGCTGTCTCAGGGCATCTGCAGAAGCCGCGGGGGTTCCTTCCCTCAGCGTGCCTCTGCATCCTCACATTCAGGATTATTCTGTGAGGAACACCTTGACAAGGCAGACAGGAAAGTGCAAAGAGGGAAGTGATGCCCCGGTTGCATCAGAGCTCTGGTAAGCAGAGCAAGGATGTGGGGTTTAGGAGGAGTGATGTTAATGGCTTTTTTTCCAAGGCAACTAAATGTAAGCAGCAAAGCTGCGATATGAACTCATGTCTTCTGCCCCATGCTTCCATCTAAATAAGTTCTTCTACTGTAAGTCATTGAAATTGTTTGCCTTTAGAAAGAGCCAGAGAGATCTTTTCCTCTGAGCTCTGAAAATACTATCTATAGCCATAAATTTATATACTAATTAAATTTCACTTATTTATTAACTTATTTGACAAATATATATAGCAGGGGTCAGCATGGAGGGGAAGAATCAAATAACAGTAAATATTTTAGGCTTATGAGCCATAGGTTTCTGCAGTAGCTGCTCCACTTCACCATTGTATCCTGAAAGCAGCCTTAGATAACATATAAATGAATGGATGTGTCTGTGTTCCAATAAAACTTTTTTACAAAAACAAATCACAGGAGATATAAGATAGCCACAGGCAAAAGAATGAAGTCAGACCCCTATCTCACACTGAATACAAAAATTACCTCAAAAGGGATTAAAGACTCATATGTAAAACCCGAAACCATAAAATTCTAGGAGACAACATAGGTATAAATCTTTATGACCTTAAATTGGGCAATGGGGTTTTGATATGACAACAAAAGCACAAGTAACTGGAGAAAAAAATAGATAACCTGGACTTTATCAAAATTAAAACTTTTGTGCTGCAAAGAACATCAAGAAAATGACAAACGACAGGAGAGAAAATATTTGCAAATCATATCTCTGATAAGGAATTTGTATCCGAAATATACAAACAACCTTACAACACAATAACAAAAAAGACAAGTAACCCAATTTAAGAAATGAACAAAGGATCCGAAGAGATATTTCTCAAAAGAAGATATGTAAATGATCTGTGAGCACATAAAAAGATGCTGAAGATCATTAGCCATTAGAGAAATGCAAATCAAAACCCACAAGGAGATGCCACTCGAATGGCCATAATAAAAAAGACAAAGAATGGTGAACTTGTAGAGAAATTGAAACCCTTACGCACTGCTAGTGGGAATGTAGAATGGCACATTGTTTTGGAAAGCAATCTAACAATCCAGCAGTTCCTCAAAAGGCTAAACATAGAGTTACTATATGACTTAATAACTTTACTTCTAGGTATATATCCAAAAGAGATAAAAACATATGTCTACTAAAACTTGCACATGAACGTTCATAGTATCATTACACATAACAGCCAAACAGTGGAAACAACCCAAATATCCATCAGCTGAGGAATGTAAATGAAATGTGGTATATCTATACAATAGAATACTATTTGGCAATAAATAAGGTATTGACACATGTTATAACATGGGTGTACCTTGAAGTCAATGACAAATAAAAGAATCCAATTATATTACACGATTTTCGTTTACATGAAATGTCAGGATTAGGTAAATCTATAGAGGCAGAATTCAGAGTAATGGGTGCCTAGGGCTGGGGTGAGGGATTAGAGGGAAATGGGGAATGAATGACTGCTAAGGGGTTTGTTAATCAACTTATAAAACTGATTGTGGTGATAAGTCACACAGCTCTGATTACACTATAAACTACTGAACTGTAGGCACTGAACGGGAGGTTTATATGTAATATGAATCACATCTCAATAAAACTGCTATATTAAACACAAACAAACAAAAATCAGATGGCAGGCTGTGTTTGTCCCAAGGGCCGTAGTTTGCTACCCCCAAATTTATAGGATAGCAGGTTTAGCGCGAGATGCAGAGAACATAGCAGAGAAAAGGAAACACACAGCTGGGGCATACAGTCTAGTGGCAAAGACAGGGGTGGAACACAGAACCGTGTCTAGTGTACACTATTGGAAACTGTAATAGGTGTTTTTAGTGGGAAAAAATGCAGGAGAGAGAGGAGGTTCAGAGTCAAGCAGAGCCTGTGGGCCAGGATGGGGAATTCTCGTTTTATTCTAAGTGTTCTGCCAAAGGCTCTCTCTTCGGCTGCTATTTGGAGAATGTACTAGAAGAGGCAAGAGTGGAAACAGACCAGCAGAAAGGTAGACGGAATAGATGTGTCTAGGCGGTTGGACAAGAGGCTGTGATCATGAATTGAATTTGGAGGAGCTGAGGGAGGGAGAATTCAAGAGACCACCCCAGTTTTATGACTTAAGCAACTGCTGCAGGGCACTGTGATTTTCTGAAGGGATTTGCTGGGGTGGGTGGTCTGGAGAGAGACTCGCAGGCCTGGGTCTCAGACATCTGGGACTCACTAGGAAGTTCCAAGTGTCGACACTCTAAGAACTGATTTTCCTCACCTGCACAAGTGCAAAACTAATGCTCACCCTGCAGGGCTGTCCGGAGGATTAAATGAGTTAATGTTTGTAAAGCTCTTAGAATACCGCTTGGCAGATATGTAAGCTCGGTGTAAGTGCGAAACAAAACATAAAAGTCTTCACTTAATGTTGTTGATAGGTCCTTGGAAATGCAGAGCAACAACGTACAATGAAACCAAGTTTGCCACCGGTAAATCGATATAAGTAAGAGTTAAGTTCCTACAACCCTCGTCAACGTAATAAGGAAAGAATGCTGAATGAAACATTATAAGGGAACACTGTTGAAGGAAAGGACATGATTCGAGAACCTGCTGTACTCTGATAGTCCAGGCCTGTAAAGAGCTGGCCCCAGTGGGAAGACAGGGTCTAGGAGAGGGAGACCCTCCCCATGCAAACTGTCCTGGCCGCCTGCTCCCACACCCGTGAGATGCTGCCACGAGGCGTGAGTGTCTTGGCCTCTGCCACCATGGATGAGGAGCCATGTTAAGAGCTCACTCCTGTAGCTAGGCCACCTGGATTTAATCCCAGCCATGCTTCTTACCAGCTGTGTGCCTGAGCAAGCTACCTAATTAGTCAGTTGTGCCTCAGTTTCCTCCCCCTTAACATGAGCAGAACTGTATCTATGTCATTGTGGGGATTCAAAGTCAACACACACAAAGTTCTTAGAGCAATGAATGCCCTGGACACGTTTGCCAGTCTTGCTTGGAGATTCAGGGCACCTACCCTCACTAAAGGTGGGAGGCACGATGCTTTGTCGTTGACAGGCGGTGTCTCCTTCGTGAGGTCTCTGTACCTGTTGAATTGGGAGATGATTTTCCTCCTCATGAGATGTGAGAGTCCATGATCAAGTTCAATGACAGTCTCCTCTCCCTCTCTCCTTTCCTTTTCGGAGGCCCACTGACACTCACTTCAGGCTCTCCCTGATAGACAACAGGTCTGCAGCCCAAGGTCCCTTGTAGCTCCTGGGGCTGGGTCCCAGTGTCGAGTTCGGGGTCTGGGTGGGGCTGGAACACTTACTGAGGGTTAGTGTCTCAGTCAATTCAGCTGGAATAGGGAGGGGGCAGGTCAGACTGCAGCAAGTCAGCACCTTGGAGTAATTAAAAGTGCTCTGCAAGTGCAAACTATTCTGGGAAGGACTTTAGGAAAGAACACTCAATGCTAACGGACTGCAGCAGGGCAGCAGGTGCCCCTTCACACCCCTCCCAGCTTCTCCCAGTGCCAACTCAGCCTCCTTCCTCCTTGCTTAGCCTGACTTGCTGACTTTCCTGGTTTCCAGGATGGACAACGTGGAAGAAAGCCCTGATGGGCAGGAAGTGGATGAGAAGGAGGAAGGTGTGTGTGTGTGTGATGCTTTCCCCACCACATACACTTGTTTTATGTATAACCAGGACAGATTTCCCGCACCTACGGCCCCTCCTACCCCTTTCATCCTAGTCTGAAAGTGGCTTCTCTCAGGCAGCCTCCTCAGGAGGGTAGGGGTTTCTGTGTTCTCAGAACTCTCAGAGGAGGAGGGCTCGGCTGCCTGAGTTATGGGGGGGAGGAGAGGGGCCATGGCCACAAGAGGGAGGCTGATGAATTATGCATACTGGAGGTGACAGTAAACAGTCTCTGGATAGCTCTGATGAGCTGCCGCAGACTGGAAACAAGGGGAGCCGGGCGCTGAGTCACTGCAAAGGGGGTGATTAGTCTGTCAGCGGCACCCGTCTCTGGGTGGAGTGAGGTTTCAGGCTGAGTCACACTGCAGAAGGAGAGACAGGAGGCTGGACCCCAAAAGGACCAGGGAGGACATGCATGTTCTTGATGAGCCCCACTATTCTGGGGTCCCTCCTCACCTCCCACTTGCAGGCTCTTTCCCTCCCCCCACCTACCACGCAGTTAACTCCTCTGACCAGCTAGATCTCAGCCACGAAAGCACTGAGACTTCTCTCAGCAGGGAGAACAGGAAAACAGTAGTCTTCTGTTGTTCTTGTGTCTGACTCGTCTCCTGGACAACCTCTCAGCCAAGCTTGGGAATCTATAGCTGTGCCTGAAGCCAGAAGTGGGACTGATTGATGACATACACAGAGCATACAGCCAGGGAGACCCAAGAGAAGGGAGAGACGAGACTCCATAGACAGCCTGAACCAAGGGTCAGTCTGAGCAGGCCTGGCAGGGAGACGTAAACAGAGATTAGACGGCAACCAGAGACACCAAGATGGATGGATTGGTTCACTCACTCATTCATTCATTCATTCATTCATTCATCAAGCATCCAAGACAGGGTCATCGAGCACTACTACTATGTGCCAAGCACTGCTTTCGATGTTGGGAGTACCTCAACAAGATAGTTGAGATACCTATTTTTATGGAACAGTGTGATGGGAAGAAAAACAAAACGCAAGTGGGCAATTAACACACAAGTTGATTTCAGATACCGGTCAGTGCTTAGAAGAAACTAGAATGGGAATGGTGTGACTGACTGCAGAAAGGCTACCCGGGAAGACCAAATTAGGTAGGGGACATCGGAGCTGACACTTAGACATCGGCACCTGAGGGAGAGCACACGAGAAGGGCCTGAGGCAGGGAAGGGCTCAGCACACTCAAACACCGGGAGGGTTGATGTGGTTGGAGTTCATAAGGAAGAGGAAGTGAGGTGGAGAGCTAGAAGGGCCAGATAATGCAGGGAAGGTGCAGAGACTAGACTTCAAGAGTTGGGCAAAGCTGTTGACGATTTCCCACGGAGCAGAACTTTTTGTCTGTGATGATAAATCCCAGGGAAGGGGCTGCCCTGGACGTATTTGTCACTTTGCTTTGGGATTTGGGGTGGGCCCTAGCTAAAACCTGGAGGCACAACACTTTGCTATTGACAGGGGGGCTCGTTTATCCAGAGCCTGCAGGTAGCCTCGAAGTGGTAGGAACAAAACACTTGAAGCCAAAAAATAAAAGGAACTTTCACGAAGCACCCTGTGTGTGTTGGAGATTCGCATCCATGGTCCCTTTTATTAGCTATAACGACTCTCCTCGCAGAGGAGATAACGGAATTCAGAGAGTTAAATAGCTTGTCTACTCGGGAAGTGGCAGGGTTCCATCTTTGACCCAGAATTTATGATCTCAACTGTTTGTCTCTAACTGGGAGAACTGGAGGGCATGGTTAAGATCTTGCATTTCAACCTGTGCACTTGACACGTGAGGAAGAGACTTGGCTATGGTGATATGGCTAGTTGGTGACTGAGCAGGACGAAGGCTGAGATCTTCTGGCTTATGGTGTGGGGTTCCCTGACTAAGCCCGTGGTAGGCACTGTGGGACAGTAGAAATGCCCAAAAGATTTGGAATCATTCCCAGGCCACCACTTAATATGGTGTAGCCTTGGGCAGGTTCCTTCACCTTTCTGAGCCTCAGCATCCTTATCTGTGAAATAGAATATTCATGTCAATTTCCGTCTTAGAAAGGACTATTGTGAAGATTAAGAAGGGTAGTGCCATATGCAAAAGCACATGATGCAATGCTTTAAGGCCTCCAGCTGTGCCAGGATGCAATCCTAGGCTTGTCTACACCTGTTTATAGTTAAACCCGTTCCCTGGCAATAATACCACCAAAGGTTATGAGAATCTCATGTGTCCATGACAGCATCCGGAAGCAGATGCCCCAAGCTCCCCTTTTGGGGAGGGTATTATGGGCCTCAGATTCCCTTCCACAGGCCTCTGGCCTTAGGCACTCGGGATGGGGGGGGAGCCTCAAAACTACATCTCAGCCAAGCGGTCTTTTCCCACTTGACCAGGTCCTCCCTGTTTTCTTCTAGGCCGATCCTGCTTTCAGTCTTTCTCATCTCCTACAACTTCTAGCTATTGGCCTGGAGACTAGGGCTTTAGTCCGAAATCTTTGGGTTAAGCGTCTTTTAGGTTCTAATATCAATCACACTGAACTGACTTTGCCCCTCTCCCTAGAATTTGATTGATGGGAACAGCTAGAGATGCTTAGATGACAGGAAAGGATGCTGCCTCTGCTACAGCTGGTTGGGCCCACTTACTCTCATAACCCCTCACAAAGTATATTATCCCCTCCTGAGAGCTGACCATATGAACAGGAGGGACGGAAGGACCTTAAGTGTCTTTTTAAATAGAGCTCTGAGATAAAATAATGGACAACGTTTAAATTTAAATTTCAGATAAACAAAGTTTTAGTATAATCTCTAATACTTCATGGGACAAACACTTTATCAATTTTGTTATACGATGATGGAAGGAGACTAGGCTTTGGGTGGTAAGCACACAATAGAGTATACACATGTCGTATTCTAAAGTTGTACATCTAAAATTTATACACTGTTATTAACCAATGTTACCCCAATATTTAATTTATAAATCAATTTGTTATTTAGCTGTAATTTAAACCTAATTTGGCGCTCTGTATTTTTATTTGCTAAACCAAATGACCCTAGCCTCGAGTCAACCATTCTTCCCATCATGTTCCCCTGACCTTGAGCCTCAGTTCTGATGAATGCTTACTTACCTGGTCTGGAACTCAGCCTTGCACCCAGAGCTGATGGATGTGTCTTCATCCCCCTATGACTGAGCCTCCATTTGATAACTTCTTCCCTAGTGTTTCAGGTACCCTGACTTCCTCTTTCTATTTATGTCCCACTGGCACTGGAGTCTTCCCTCACTCCACGGCTGGTCACAGACTTCCCTCATGCCAATCTTCTGCTGGCCAGCACTTCTGAATAGTGTTCCAGTGCCCTCTTCCACCTGCCTTAAGTTCTCTCGGTTGGAAATCGGCTGCTGTTGGCCACCACATGCTCTTTGGATAGCAAAGTCTCCCTGTATCACAAGACAGCATACCTAGGACCAGTTTGCCACTCCTTCCCAGCAGCATTCCTGGCCTGTTAAGGTTAATTGCTCTCTTCCTCCTTGCCTTATGCCAAGCTCCATTGACAGCTAGTCTTTGAGCTTCAAGAAAGCATCAGTTGTATAATACATGCTTAGTACATATTTGTTGCATAAATGGAAATAGAATAGAAAACTAAGGTTCTGAGATAGTGGAATTATTATTATGATGATGATGATTATTATTAATAGAAATTCCCTTGACATATAAACAGGGAATACTCTTGGCCATTTTCTACTGGACCACTATCCATGGTCCTCTCACGATAAATATTTTTTATCACCACAGATATAACCATATATAAAATATGTGGTTCCTTTGGCAGTACTTAAAGAAATTCTAGAAGAAAGAAAAAAGGAAAAATAGAGAAAGTTTTGAGTATGATTTACGCTGCTGTCCCTCTTAGCATCATTCTCAGTTTATAAAATAATTTCATGTCTCCCTTACTTGGCATTTATTCACCAAGGCTTTCAAGAGGGCTGTCCTGAGTTACTCATTTTCTTGCTACTCTCTCCAGATCTTCTTTTTTCCCTGGTCCCGCCCTCCCTGATCTCCACCTGTGTACCTAGAAGATGCTTAATAAATAAGACTGAATTCAAAACTCTCAGCTGCTGCATTTCGTTTCAGCCAAAGTAACCTGGCCCACAGGAAAACGATTAACTGGATGGATTTTCTTTCTCACTTTTTTTTTTAAAGAATAATCCTCTTGAAAGGGCAAAGGGCCCAAAAGTGAATGATTTAATCCTAGCTTTAATAATACCACTCAATGGAGGCCATTTAATTCCAGTAAAGAGCAGGGAAATCTTTTATCACAAAAAAAAAAAAAAGAGGAGAAAAATGCTGAAATTAGAAAAACTTCCAATTGTGAGTTGCTTTTTTCTTAAGAAAAAAAGGAGATATTTCAGATTGAACATATTTAAAATAAAAATAATAATAATGGGCCTAAATGAGCAATAGGAGCATTTTATTCGAAGGATGAGACCAAGATTCAAAGACTTGGGTTCAAGTTCCTATCTAGGCACTGACTGGCTGCATTATCATTATCTTTTCGTACTGCTATGCTCTCCTCTGTAAAATGGGGCTGAAGGTTTGACCTTCCCTAACTCACAGGGTCATAGAATGAAATAAAATAGAAAATGTAAACTCTTTAGACTCCTTGAGAAACTGTACACAGAGGGGAGGGGTCTCAGTGTCCTCCACATGTACCTCTGGCCTGTGAAAGGCACTTGGGACATTGTCACTGTGGGTACCTAGGATACTTGGTCACTTAGTATCTGACTTATAGTCAGGAAACAGGACTTTGACAATCCCTTTCAAACCATAACATTTGTGACTTAGAAAATGTTTTAAACATAACAAAGCAATGATAAGAATACTAATACTGCAGTAATTTTTGAGCTTCCTTTCTACTAACAACGTGCCAGGGACCAGCACTTTATTGCCCTATCTCAATCCTTTAACTACTCTATGAGGGAAATAATTACTATCATCATTTTAAAGATGAGGAAAGTGAATCACAGAGAAGTAATAAAGCCAAAGTCTCACAGTTCAATAAATACTAGAACCCCTTTTCTAAAAAAAAAAAAATCACATTCTCTTAAGTATCCCATCTTAAATGCACTGTATCTTCATTCATTCAATGATTATTTGTTGAGCACCTGCTATCTGATCATCACTGTCTTAGGCACTGGGAATACTGTGGAGAAAGGGTGTGCAAAACACATAGTCCCCATCCAAACAGAGCGCATGGCCCAGATGTCACTGAACTTGGAATTTGAACCAGGTCTGACTCTCATGCTCCCTTAGATGGGCAAGAAGCAGAGCAAGTTCAGTCTAGTCCACTGGCAATCTGTGGTATCCAAAGGCCATGAGGTATTCACAGACTTCTGCAGGATTGATTCTCAATGCTCCTAGCTAAGAGCTGCAGCTTCCCTGGAAAGGTTCCTATTTTCTGGCATTATCTATGTAATTAGGGTTGGGATCTGAGTTTCACATCAGTTTATGTTCCCTTTGCTCTCCTTAGCCAAGGAGCAAAGCTCTACATTATTCTTAAAATCACAAAAGTCTAGGAATATGTGTTTTGCCACAGTAAACACTGAAGCGTATCTCAACATGTTAAAATAGGTAATAGCTGCCAGTGAGGCCAAGGCCATCACCCCACCCCAGCCCCACTTCTCTTATGATATCCTGTGTTTTCATACTAGATAGAATTCTGACAAATGGATGAATGTATGAAACAACCCAAGTGCTTTGATTGGCTCAGCTCCATACAAAGACTGCAGACTTTGCATCTGGCTCTGTCCAACCATTTAGCACATAACTGAATTTGTACTTAGAAAAAAACAGGTGGAGGGTTATGCACTTGTCTCATTGCTGATGGGAAGATTGTCAGAACAAATGGATCAGTAGCCTCATCAGGTATAGAAAGATTCCAAACCCACCGCTTCCCACAGACTGCCCTATCCACTGCCATCTTGAGAATCATCACTCCACACAGATGCCCCCAAAATCTGTTCTAGCTCTGTTACCTCTCTTCTCAGCTCCAATGTACTTGTCAACTCGCCTGCTAGCCATCTTCCCACGAATAGTCCACAAGTACCACAGACCTCATTAGAGCAAGACTCAAGACGTAAGACAGTATCCTCCAGCCCCCAACCAGCATCCTTTTCTGCATTTCCTGTCTTAACAAATGGACCCTCATTTTTTGTAAAACAAACAAACAAAAAAAGGACAACAAAGTTCACATGTATTTAGCACGTGTTCTCTGAACTTTCTGGCAATAACCAAATTTCTTTTTCACAGATGAGAAAAATGAAGCTCAGATAGGTAAAGTAACTTGCCCTCAGTCACACCGTTAGTAAGTATAAGAGTTAGGATGCAAATGCAGGCTGCATGCATGGCTCCAGAGCCCAGCATGTGATCACAAGACTATCCCCCAACCCAGGCTCTGTGCCGGGATCCTTTGTTTGCAGCCCTACACACAGTCATTTCTCTGCCTTCCTCTGGGCTTCAGAAAGCTGATCTCTATGCACCATGCCATCTGGGCTCCTTCGCCCTCTGCCTGAAGGTTGAGAGTGGCCAACGGGAGACTGGATGATTGGACGGGAGAAAGGTCGGGATGTTTATGCCCATCCCCTACCCATTCCCTCCCATCCTCACTTTAGTACTAGCAGAGGCTGAGTTCCATAGTGACAATGCCTCTGCGGGTCTCGTAACATCATTTCCTCACCTTGTCCTGCAGGCCCAGGAGTAGTAAGTCCCCCACTGTTATCTGGCCCTGGATGGTCCCCAGAAGCTTTGTCATACCTCTGTAAACTGTCTTTGCCTTTTCTTTCCTGCTGGCATCTATTCAGATTTCACATCTCAGTGTCAGCTCTGACCTTCCCTTCTGGTCATGAGCCCTCCACTGGCATTAGAAGGGCCTGCGAATTCCACTCTTGGAGCATCTCTAGCAATTTGCTCTTCCCATCTATTCCTACTGCTCTGTCTTAGACTATCTTATTAGCGTCCCACCTGGCCTCTCTGCATGCAGGCTCTTATGTCTCTCCAATGCATCTTCCACAATAGTCAGAGCCCTCCCTACAAAGCCCAGATTCACTCTTTTACTTGCCTCTTCAAAACCTTTCAATGGTTCCCTAAAGCCCAAAGAATAAAATCAAACTTCTAAGCCTAGAGTCGGTGTTATTCATTTCTGTATTTCTCCTGGGCCTTGCTTGTATTCAATATATATTGTGTTGAGTGAGGAAAGCATTATCATTATTTGTGAAGTTCTAGAAGGTGTACAGCACAGGAACACAGGGCTGCAGCGAAAGCATTCTCAAAGATTTTGTAATCTCAACCAGTGTTTGTGTAGCTTCAAAAGCGCTTCCCAGCCCCATCTATTCTTCCCTTGCTCTCAACTTAACAGCTCCTTTGGCTGCACATAGTAGAGTTCCAGGTCTTTTCCCCCCTACACAGGGAGGAAAGACTGTGAAATGGTTGGGAGCATGGGCTGCAGTCGAGCGGCCTATGTTCAGCTCCTTCTCTCTCTTTGTACCCCAGGAAATTACCAGATCACTTGAAATATAGTTTCTTGTCTGTAAAATAAGAAAAACAATAGTCCAAACTGCACAGGCTTTTTGAGAGGATTAAATAAAGTGCAAAGCATAATATTAAGAACAAAGTAAGCCCTGAAAGGTGTAGGCAGGCATCACTACATGTCATATTATAAGGCAGGATTGTTATATTAAATGTGATTATGTTTATTGTGTAATCTGAGGACATAGAGCAATGCTTGTATGTAGACTATTTTATTTAAACCTCTCCCAATTCTGAGATGTGTTATTAGCTCTACATTGTAGAAAAGGAAAGTGACATGCAGAGAGGTTATGTGTCTAGCTTGAGGTCACACAGCAAATAAGTGTATTCAATACTAGAATATGGGATTTCTGATTCAAAAATATACTGTTCAGTGGATTATGTGCTATGATGTCCAATCAAAAGTCACTTTACTTTTCTGGGCCTAACTCATATGCCCCTTTCTCCATGAAATCTTTCTTAATTCCTTGGAAAACATTCACTAATCTTTCTTTTGCAATCTAGAAGCATCCTATTTATAGATCTACTCAGGTTAATGAAAGTTAGTTGTGTGTTCTCCTTGGAAATTTACATTTCTGTCTCTTTCACTTAACCCTGAGTGCTCTGAGGACATAAATGCTGCCATATTCATATGTGCAGTCTCAGTGATTATCTCACTACCTTACGTAAAGAAGACAGGAAGTCAGGTAGACAGGAAGACAATGTGTGATAGGATTTATCAGTCAGAATACACCAGTTATGTTTCAGCAGAAAGTAAGCCCCCAAATCGCAGTGGCCTTCAAAAACAAAGATTTATTTCTCAGTCATTTAATATTCTCCTTGTGACTGATTGGAGGTCAGCTCCATGTCATCTTTACTTTGGGACCCTGGCTGAAGGAGCAGCCCCTGGCTCCACGATCTCATGGAAGATGGACAAAAGGAAAATGGTAGAAGACACACTACCGACTCTGACAGCTCTAGCCTGGATGTGATGCACACAACTGCGTCCACATCTCACTGGCCAAGGCAAGACACATAGCCGATCCTGATGTCGGTCGGGGCAGGGGTGTAACTTTCTTCCTGAGAGGATCTCTGCAGAAGGAAGTCTGACCCAGCAAGGACACCACACAATGAATCTAGAAACTGGCTCTGTTTAGAAGAAAGTCAGATAACTGATGGCTAGTTGTTGAAGACCTACCAAGAGACAAAAAACATTATACTTTTGACATCCTTATTGAAGCACACGCACACGCAAACACACGTCCATTGGAATGCAGAGCATTGCTTTAGCTTTGCAGATAAAAAATTCGAAGCTTTACGAAGTTTAACAAAATTACATTAAGATCATGTAGACAGCAAAGTAGCAGAATCCAGATTCGACTCGAATCTAACTCCAAAGCTCGCATTCTCATAAATCATACTGTTCTCTTTGGTTTCTGAGGTTTCTAAGTAGAAACCATTGCTCTTTCTATGAAACAGAGTGAAATCCTATGACTCAAAGTATCATCCCTGAAACAGTGGTATTGGCATCATTGGTCGGACATGCGGAATCTCGGACCCCACCCCACACCTGCTGAATGAGAATCTGCATTCTAACGAGATCCTAGGTGATTTGAAGTCACATACAAATTCGAGAAGCAACGATGTATAACCGAAGGGAAACAAATGTATTTGTTTCTGTCTCCACTGGAATCAGGGAGCAGGGGAGAGCTGCCTGTGGTGCTACCCACTATTGAAAGCCTTATCACTTTAATTTTGTAGAAACAGGAGAAAATAACATAAAACCTGCTAACTTATGTGCTTGTGGGAACAGCATTAACAGGCTTTGCTGAAAGCCTATGACCTTAAGTGCATCTTCCAATGATTTTCTCACCATTCACTTGTCCCTTAGCTAAGTCAGTGAACATTCTTCGTATGCTTGCTATGTACTAGGAACTACGCCAAGCACGGGATCATGATGAGGGTCCCTGCCCTTGAAAGGCTGCTGCCTAGTGGAGGCAAACAGACATGCAAATAGACGCTTACTGTATACAGTATAGTTGGCATTCATCAGAGTGTAAACAATGTGCTTTGAGATCTCCGAAGAAGGCACTGTCTTGGGGTATCAGGGAAGGCTCCATGGAGGAGGCGGTCTGAGGTGTGAATAGAAATTCACTGTTCAGGGACCTGGTGCCTTTTAGGAAGTGACCAGCAGCTGGGAGGCCACTGACAAAACAAAGAAATACTGAGTATGGCCGGTGCTCAGGGATGAACGGTGAATGGGGGTGGTCTTAGCTGGTCCCAGGTATAATTTCTAGAAAGCCTATGCAGCAGGTGAATGCAGAAGGAGTGGGGCTCTGATTAAGAATAAAGCACTGGCTCGGCCTCTCTCTGGGCCCTTTAGTTCTGATTACCTGTAGGCACATACCCCACCCCACCCTGTTTCTGAGCTAATCTGGAGTAGGGCAGGTAGCATTTTCAGTGGACATGTAAATAAATACGTTATTTTAATGTAGAATACTTTAAATAAACTGATTGTTTTAATTTAATGTTGAGAGAGAGAGAGAAAGTGGTTAAACAGAAGGTATTGTTGTGGTGGTCAGGGAAGGATGATAGGAAGATGTGATAAGTGAGTGATAAAAGAGTAAAGGTTAGTTAACTGGATAAAGAAAAGAAAAGGAATGGAAAAAGTGGGGTTGGAGGGCAAGGTAGAGAGGGCAGGACAGGTGGGGGACAGTGATGGCAAAGGCCCCGCATAGCAAGTGTGTGGGCTGAAAGCTCCTGTGGCCAGAATATGATGTTGGAGGCAGGAGGGCATCTTTCTTGTGATCGTAAGATGCCATGATTTTCTCAGTTCAAGCCATGAAATGCGTTCTATCTCCTAACCCTATCCCTCCTTCCCTATACCCCAGTTTGAGCTCCAAGCCCTGGGACTCCCAGAGACAAGGACAAAAAGAGCGAAGCTGGCAACATGGAACATCAGGGTGGTATAGACCAGAAGGGGAGAGAGCTGATGAAGTGTGATGCTGGGAGAAGTGAGGGCAGGGTATGGATGAGGGACCAGAGGAGTTAGTCATCTGTACCCAAGCCTCCGAGTCACAGTGATAATGTAGGTCCCCCTGGATAAGGAAGCAATTAAAATACAATTAACCTCCCTGAACTGCAGATCTGAAGTGCACATCAGATAGAGATTTGGAGATCATTAAATACGGGGGTAGGTGAGTGGAGGGGACTGCAGGGTGAGGGCAGAAAAATAAAATCCTTTCTCTGAATCTTTTGGGGTTCCCTGTCACAGAGACCACTGCATGGGGCGGGGGTGTGGGGCGGGCAGAGAGACACAGAAAAGTCATCTTACCCCCTCCCCCCAAGAGCCATTCCTCCCCAGGCCTGGCCTTAGGAATAGATGCAGCAACTGCAAATTCATGTTGCTGGGGACAAATGCTTCCTGAGCAGGGAGAGGATGGGAGGAGACCTACTCCTGACAGCTGCCTCCTAGGAGCCTGCTCAGTTTATTAAATTAGCAGGTTTCTCTCTTGTGGCGAGGGTACTGGAGAATGAAATGCCAAATGGATCAGTTTCGTGGAATCTGAAACTGATAAATTTTCAGAGCTGGAAGGCTCCTGGGAGAGAGTCTGGTTCAACCCCCTCTCATTTTTTTCAGACGAGAAACCTGCAGCCCAGAGATAGGAAATTACTTCCCTAAAGTTACAGTCGCTACTTGAAACGCAAAACTAAGAGGCACCGAATGATGGAAGGTGAATTGGCTCCATAATTTATCACTTCTGCATGTTTAGTGTTCTTAATATTGAATTTACTTTCGATACAGAGTACCTGCAATCTCCGAGTAATTTACTGTGAAAGATCATTCTTAAGATTTCCCATCATTATTAACATTGACTTGAATTATGTTGCATTTTATATCGAAACATGGGTTTAATTTAAGTCACAGAAAATCTCTCAGCTAAAAAAAAATATCGCTTTTCTACAATGAGAAAGCAGCCTGGCTTCTTACAGAGAAAATACTAATATGAGTTGCAATTCCTTTCCTACATCTGCCTTTCAATCAGATATGCACATCTGTCTTTGAAGTCTTCATTAGCACACATTGTTTGACTGGGCACCTCAGAACAGGTAATCAATCAGTCCTCACTGCAGCACAGATGCAACAAGCCCAATGGAGGGGAGAAGAGTTAGCCAGACTCAACCTGAGTTAACGAACTTTGAGCTCTGGGCACTGTACTAGGCCCTGAGAATGCAAAGGTCAAAACTAGATCATGGGGATCCCTTCCTCCAGGAGCTCACTGTCTCACCAGAACAGGCTGACTTGGTAAGAATCAGAAAAGGGGGATAGGGAAAGGTAATGTCCACTGAACAAGTATAACCCTCCAGCATGTGCACAGTGCTGCATCCGATGACCCCAATGCGGAGTTCAAATTTCTCCTTCTAAAGGTGCACTGTCTAATAATGGTGGCCACTAGCCACAGGTGGCTATCTAAACTTAAATTAATTAATATTTTGAAATAAAGATCCAGTTTCTCAGTCACATTTCAAGTGCTCAATAGCCACCTGTGGCTAGTGAACAGTGAGGGTTTAGAATATTTTCATCATTGCAGGAAGTTCTGTTGGACAGTGCTTGCCTACAGGCTGGCTTTTGGAGAGGATAGTTCTCTCCTCTTCATGGAGAGATCATCCTGCCTGAGAAAGTGGGCAAGCGGCCATTAGATCCAGACATTGGAGTGTCTTCTGCTGGGAACAGAACAGGAAAGGGTAGCTCTCCATTTGCTGTCTCCAGGGTCTACCAAACATTATGACTACAAGTGGCCCCCACTCCCTCTGTGTTTCTCCAAGTGAGATGGGGGTGATCACTCAAACTGTGTGTGTTATCTTTATTTCCTCAAAAGCCTTGTCAATTTCTTGTACTGCAGTTGTATTCTGTCCAATACTGGGATGTGAAAAAACAGTGGTAACTATATTCATTATGTGCTTACCATATGCCATCATGGTGCTAAGTGCTTGCAAAGCAATACTCCACTTGCTCCTTAAGAACCCCTGTACTTATAGTATGCAGATGAAGGCGTGGAGGCCCAGTAAAGACCATGCCCATGTTCACCAGCCAATGAATAGGAAGTTAAAAAAAATCTGCTCCAAAGCATGAGTCTCAACCACCATCCAAGCCATCCTAGCATTGGCTCTACCCCTCCCGGTAAGGCACTAAACACTTCAGTTTTCACTTAGTCCACCAACCAATGGAAGAACCTATCTTTCACTTTTTACAGGGTCTTTCTGAAACTCAGATGGAAGAGTTTGGTGGAGAAAGTGCTATTTAACCTTTAAAACCCCATCTTAGTGTCAGAGGCCATAATTAATAATAACATAAAAAATATTATTGGTATCATCCTTCAGGTCATACTATGCAAGCTGTAGAATCACCTGGAGAGATCGTAAAATGTTACGTTGGTACTTTCCTTCTATACTCAACTTTCTGAGAATTTATTATGAAAAGATGTTGAATTTTGTCAATTTTTTTCTGCATTGATTGAGATAATCATGTGATTTTTATCTTTCATTTTATTCATGTAGTGAATCACATTTATTGGTTTGTGTATGCTGAACCATCCACGTATCTCAGGGATAAATCCCACCTGGTCATGCTGTAGAATCCTTGCAATATTCTGTGGCTTCAGTTTGCTAGCATTTGGTTGAGAATTTTTGTACTTCCATTTATCAAGGATTTGGCCTTTTTTTCTTGCAGTGTCCTTACCTGACTTTGATTATGAACATAATGCCGGCTTTGTAAAATGAGTTTGGTGTTTCTGTGTCTTCAATTTTTTTAAGGAAGAGTTTGAGAATTAATATTAAATCTTCTTGAAGTGTTTCATAGAATTTGCCAGTGAACCCATCTGGTCCTGGGCATCTCTGTGTTGGGAGGTGTTGATTACTGATTCAATCTTCTTCCTCATTATTTATCCAGGTTTTCTATTTCTTTATGATTAAGTCTTGGTAGGTTGTATGTTTCCAGGAATTTATCTATTTCTTCTAGGTTATCTAACTTTTTGTCATATAACTATTCATACAGTCTCTTATGATGCTTTATATTTCTGTGGTAGCAGTTCCAACATCTCTTCTTTCATTTATGATTTTATTTGTGTCTTTTCTCTTTTTTCTTGGTATAGCTAAAAGTTTGTCAATTTTGTTTGTATTTATATTTAAAACTATCTTTTTGCTTTGTTGATATTTTCTATAATTTTTTTATTCTCTTTTTCATTTATTTCCGCTCTGATCTTTGTTACATCCTTCCTTCTCCTAACGTTGGGCTTAGTTTGTTCTTTTAAAAATTAGTTTCTTAAGGTGTAGAATTTGGTTGCTTAATTGAGACCTTTCTTTTTCCTTAATGTAGGTATTTATTATTATAAAATTCCCTTAGAACTGCTTTTGCCATATCCCATAAGTTTTGATATGTTGTGTTTTTATTTTTATTCATTTCAAGATTTTTTAAATTTCCCTTTTAATAGCTTCCTTAACCAGTTGGTTGCTCAGAAGTGTGTTGTTGAATTTCCGTATTTGTGAATTTTCCAGCTCTCCTTGTTATTGCTTTCTAGCTTCATACCATGTAGTCAGAAAAGAACTTAGTGTAATTTCAATCTTCTTAAATGTCTGAGGCTTGTTTTGTGACCTAATACATGACCTACCCTGGAGAATGTTCTGAGTGTGCTTGAAAAAAAATGTGTATTCTATTGCTCTTGGATGGAATGTTCTATATGTGTCTGTTAGGTCTATGTGGTCTATAGTTCAAGTCCAACGTTTCCATATTAATTTTTTGTCTGGAAGATCTATTTTTAAAATATTATATTTTATTTTTATTGTAAAGCACACTGATCTATCCATTATTGCAAGTGGGCTATTGAAATCCCCCACTATTATTTTATTGTTCTATAGCCCTTCTTCAGATCTATTAGTATTTGCTTAATATAGTTAGGTGTTCTGATGAAGGCCACAAGTATCATAAAAAATCAGGAAAATATGACACGACCAAAAGAAACTAATAGAATTCTAACGACTAGCCCTAAAGAAGCAAAGGTACATAAATTATCTGACAAAGAATTCAGGACAAATTTCTAAAAGAAATTCTGTGAACTACTAGAAAACATAGACAGAAAACTAACTGAAATTATGAATTACATAAATAAAATGTTAAGTTCAACAAAGAAATAAAAATCATTAAAAAATACAAATTCCATAAGTATAAGAATACAGTGACTGAATTAAAGAATTTAATAGAGAGCTATTAAATTGATTCAAGCAAGAAGAAGAAAGAATTGGTAAACTAGAAGAAAGGTCACTTGTAATTATCAAGTTAGAATAGCAAAAAAAAAAAAGAAAAGAAAAAAGAGAAAGAGTGAAAAAAGCCTCATGAATTATGGGATACCATTAATAAGAAAAATCTATACATTACTGGAGTCTCAGAATGAAGAGAGAAGAAGAGGCAGAAAGATCATTTAAAGAAACAATGGCTGAGAACTTAGGGAGATTTTTGGATATCCAAGTTCACGTCGCTTATGGGTACCCCTCAAATTTCAACCCAAACTATATTTTCTAAGACATATTATAATACAGCTGTGTAAAATCAAAGACAGAGAGAGAACTTAAAAAGCAGCAAGAGAGAAAAATTCCTCACCTACAAGTCAACCTCCATAAGCCCATCAGTGGGATTTCTCCTGAGAAATCTAATCAGCCAGGAGAGGAATGATATATTTAAAGTGCTGAAAGAAAAAAAAAAAAAAAACATACCAACCAAGAATACTTTATGCAGCAAAATTCTACTTGAAGGAGCAATAAAGACTGTCACCAACAAACAAAAGCAGAGGGATTTCATCGCCACTATACCCTCATTACAAGAAATGCTAAAAGGAGTCCTTTGAGCTAAAATGAAAAAAACACTAATTAGTAACATAAAAACATGAAAATATACAACACTCTGGTAAAGGTAAGTATAGTCAAATTCCTAATATGCTAATACTGTAATAGGGTGGTATGTTAATCATCTAACTCTAGCATAAAGTTTAAAGGAAAAAGTGTTAAAAACAACTATAACTACAATAGTGAATACACAATATAAAAAGAAGTAAATTGTGACATCAAAAACATAAAATATGGAGGTGGTGTAAAAGAGTAGAGTTTTTATATGTAGCAAAGATGTTATCAACTTAAAACAAACTGTTATCTCTATAAGATGTTATATATTAAGCCTCATGGTAACTACAAAGCAAATACCTAAAGCAGATACATAAAAGATGAAAAGAAGGGAATCAAAGCATGCCATTATGGAAAACCATCAAGTCACAAAAGAAAGCAGCAAGAGAGAAAGAAAGGAGCAAGAGAACTACAGAACAGACAGAACACAATAAGATGGCATTAATAAGTCCTCACCTTTCAATAATTATTCTAAATGTAAGTGGATTCAGCTTCCATCTAAAGGCATAGAGCAGCTAAACGGATTTTTAGAAAGACCCAACTATACGCTAGTCATCCCATCAGAGATGAGCCTAGGTGGCATGGTTTTGGCTGCTTATAGAAGGGATTTTATTAAATTGCACATTGGCATTGGGTCATTGATCTGCTATGAGAAAACGCTATAATAAAACTCTCTTTTGAATATTCTAAAGGGATGCTACAAATTTTTATAACATTTTTCCCTTGCAAGGGCCAATGGGGAAATTTCTCTCAGTCTTCAGGTTCAGGAAAACCTGAGTTTTTTTCTCTTGATTAATGAATGGCCTTGGGTTTATCTCACAGACACTAAAATTTAAAAGTTATTACATTTCATTTTTCCCTCTTGTTTTGACTATTAGGAAGCTCAGAGCCAAATTTGTTATTTACCTCTAACAAGATTTTAAGGCATATGAAATGCATATGCTAACCCCATTCTTGTCTTGGTGGGGTTTTATTTACCTATTTATTTTAGTGAGCTATGAAAACTTAACTAAAAAATTCAAGGGGGAGGGTGAGTGGGGGGCTTGTAGTTCACATCCCATAGCAAATAAATTACAATTTCTTTATTAGGAATTTCTCTGCTTCCATATCCCTCCCTGGAGCTATTCAGCTGGTGATTTTATTTTTCTGCCCTTATTTTTCTTTCGCTTTGGCATCTTCACATACCATTTTCCCTTCTTACATTGGATTTTTGTAATCTGCTTTAAAGCAGTTTCTTTTAATGAGCCATGCGGTTTCATGAATCTTTGCCTAGGATAGTGATTAATTGTCTATTAGGTGCCTGGCATTGTTCTAGGTGTGGAAATTACAATAGTGAATAAGCTGGACAAGGTTCTTGTTGTAACAGTGTTTACATTGTACTGGGCACTTGGGAAACACAAACGAACAAGGAAATAAACAAATAAAAGAGGAATTTTACAGTGTGGCCAGGTTAGTGAAGGAAATAGAAAAGGTGATACAATGGAAAGAGGCTGGGAACAAGAAACATGAGGCAGGGTGTGAGGAAAGGCCTTGCAGGGAGGCGATAAACTGAATGTAAATCTGGGGTGAGTATTCCAGGCACAGCAACCAGCAAGTGCCAAGGCCCTGGCACAGTGATGCTGTGTTAGAGGAATGTTTGTGCTCACCTGGTTACCTAGTCAGCTTTCAAAACCCTTCTCACCTCTATCTCCTTTTTCATGTAAGTAAACCCCATAACTCGAAGAGGTCAACAACTTTACGCCTATATGCTTTTATACCCGTACAATCCACACAGACTGCACACGTCAGCTTACAAGCATGCCTTCTTCACTGGACTGTGAACACCCAAAGTTCCTCAGGGAAGACAAGAATAGCATCTCCCCTCTCTCTAGCACAGTCCTGGCACACAGAAAGCAGATAGTTTTATTTTCCAAGATAAGCCTTTGTTAAGCTGACAATGCAGGCAATGCTCACATCCGAACGATGTCTTCAGGCGCTGGTCTAAAGGACACTTTTAACATTTGCAGAGCCATGAGCCGCTTGAGCTCTGCTTGTGACCTGAATAGATTGGCAGCAGAGAACCAGCTGCCTGAGCGAGCACAGCTAGCTTCTGTTTGGAAGGAGGGAGCCAGCTACCTCCTTCCTCTGAAGAGCCCCTTCTGGGGAAGAAAAGACTCTTATGGCAGTATTGGATTTCCCTGTAAGATTTATGACCCAATTTAAAGTTATGGGGCTTTTATTAATTATAATAAACACCAATTTCATTACACTTCAACTTCCAAAGAAATTACATACTACGGAAGGGAAATAAAATGTTAGTTTTGTGCTAATGCCAGGCGCTCATTAACTGCCTGGGTACCGTGTTCTTCTTGGCTGGCTCAGTGGGAGCAGAGGAAGGGGCATTCGGGAAGGAAGAGCCTGAGGAGCTGTTTTCAGCATTTAAATCCATTTGGTCAAAAACAATGGAAATGAATTGTACTGCAACTCAGGGCTTGTAGGAGCACTCCCTTTAGGAGGAGCTGTACTACATAAGGCACTTTGGGCTTTAAGCCCTCAGACCTAGACCTGTCTGTCTCTTACTTGCTGTGTGATCTTAAGTAGGTTCCCGCTTCTCTCTGAGCCTTGATATTCTCATCTTAAAATAAAGGTCAGTTATGACAAACAGAGATCATTTCTTGTGCCAATTCTAGCATATAGGAGATGATCACTAATAAGGCTATTTTAAGAAGGATTCTAAAGTTTTGTCCAAGATTCCTGGGAAAGAGCAGTATGATCAATTAGCAATATCAGCTAGGAGCATGTGCCAGGAGTGTAGACAGACATAGGCTGGGTATTCCCTACCCCAGGGAATATCTAATGATCTCAAAGCCCATCCTAGATTTCTGTATTTTAATTTAAGGCTGTGTAGACGGTAGCAGACCCAGGACAAAATCTCAGGATCATAGATTCTCAGTCCAGACTCCTCACCTATAAAATAGATAAAAGGGATCATACCTCATGGTGTTGTAAGGATTCGATGGCATTTTGCAGTAGTAGATAATGAACAAATATTATTCCTATCCTCCTGCAGTTCCATCCTACCCTGAGCTCATAAAACCATATGGTGACACTCTCCAATTTGTGTGGGCTTTGGAGAGCTCATTCTTCCAAAGCCTCACCTTAGTCCGTGATAGGGGTGGGAGAAGAGGGTGTACATGAGTTTTTTTCAGCTACATGCTCATTGGGCAAAACCTATAGCCCCACAGATTCCTGAAGGAGAATTTTGTTTTCAAGCTGCTTTGTTTTAGATTTTATTGTTATGGACTTTCCAACTTCTGCTACTTTTGCTTTTGCTGGGGAATGGAAAATATTTTGACACTTCTGGGATGACGGGGTTTCATGAACCCCCTAAGGGGGTGGAGAAGAGGATTCAGCAACTTTGCACAATTGCTTCCTGCCAGATGTGAAATTAAGCTTCTGGGGACAAACCCAGTACATTTGGATAATGGGTGAGAAAGCCTGCTGGGGCTCTCAACCAGGGAGGAGAAAAGGCAGACTGAGAGGGGCGTGTGTGTGTGTGTGTGTGTGTGCATGCGCACGCGCCTCATTGTGTCCATTATTACATATTTCTCAGAGACAACAGATACCAGCTGAGTGAATTGTGCTTTCCTGAGTGCTCTCATCTCTCACCTGGTACCACCATTATGAGAGTCATATGGATATCACCTACTGGTCAAGAGTCCATATTAGGAGTTATTCAGAACTGAGTTTGAATCTAAGCTTCAACACTCACTAGCTGTGTGAACTTGGGCAATTCCCCTTAGCTTCTATGGACCTCAGTTTCCTCACTTACAAGTGGGGTTGATCGTAGTGGGGTGGCTAATCAACTGATATATGGTACATGAGTGGCTAGGAGAAATGCTATATTCAAGACATGTTGGTTAGTGACTTGGGGTCAGCTTAATCCTAAATTGCTGCATGACAATGAACAAGATTGGCCCTTGCTGGGCATCAGTCTCCCAGGCAGTTCCCAAGGGGGCAGAACTGAAGAACTTCTAAGCCCTTCTAGTTCTACAGTTGGCATGAATCGTAAACATGGTCTGAACCCCTTTACATTAGTTGGCATGGAGCATCTGATACAGCTTTCTGCTGCCCATGTTACCATTCTGGCCCATATTGAGAAAGGTCAGACTCGGTATTGGACCACTGAATTTTATATCCAAGCTCTGAATTTTCTAAATATACTTCTTTGAACAAGTCATTTAATCCTTCCCTACTCCTCTATTTCCCCATCTGAGTAAATGGGGGTAGTGGCAGTACTGTGGCAAGGACTGAATGTGTTACTCTATGCTGTGTACTTAGCCCCTGCCTGGCTATCCACCATAAGTGCTGAAGCAGTGGGCACCACCTGAAAGACAGACTCATGCTAGACTGTACTTCTCTTAAGAAAAGATGGAGCCAAAACTGCCCTTTAGGAAGCTGCCTAGTTTAGTTAGGACGTATAGGCAACTAGCTTTTAAGCAGCCTTCATAATTCAAGCCTGGTTGATATCTGGATATCTACCCAAGCTAAGATGGTTCTGGTGGGAAATTGTCTCTGGTTGCCCTCCACCTCGTTTGTATGGAGAATCCATCCCACATGTTCTGAAATATTGGGATTCCCTTTCAATTAAATCATAAGAGGCAGAACTGTGGTGAAGCAAGAACATGGACTTTAGATCCCATAAAACCCAAATTCGAACCCTGAATTCACCCCCTACTAAGTACATGACTCTGTAGCAAAGAAACTTCTGTGAGTCTCAGTTTCTTTTATCTGTAAAATGGAGACAATAGTAGCTGCCCTGGCAGGATAATTATGAGAATTAAATGAGATAAAATACGCAAAGCACTTAGCATACTTAGGCACTCAATAAAGAAACGTTTTTCAAATGTAAACGTATTGCTCTATTACATAGTTATTCAACCAACCTCTAATTGCCTCTGGAAAAAATGCTATTTATTTATACTCATTTTCTCTTTCTGCCTTAGGGCCTGGTAGAGGGCAAAGTGATGGGCAGGAGCTCTACTTAACCTACCTTCAGGCCAAGACTGTGTTTCTCTCCTTGGCCCAAACGTTCCTTCTCCCCAGGACAGCATCCTGCAAGCTGGTACAGAAATGGAAGTCATTTCCACAATATTCTTCCATTTCTCATCATCAGCTTTGTTTTCCCCAATGGTTCAACCCACTCCATCAGATGCTTTCTTTGGCGGGACATCCTCCTTCCCTGCCAGCCCAAATATGTTTTGATTTTGCACATGCAGAAAGCCAAGTGACTCTGGTGCAACCAGAAATTAATATTCATCATCACTCCTCAGCTGAGCAGTGGACACAAGATGCTGAT
This sequence comes from Cynopterus sphinx, assembly GCA_030015415.1. Classification (NCBI taxonomy): domain Eukaryota; kingdom Metazoa; phylum Chordata; class Mammalia; order Chiroptera; family Pteropodidae; genus Cynopterus; species Cynopterus sphinx. The sequence goes on along the minus strand of CM057385.1, from coordinate 30,571,264 downwards.
GGAAGAGGATGGGTAGGGTCTGTTCACTTGGCCTACAAGGGCTTGGAGCCCCATGAAGATGTGTCAGCCCAATGGCCCAGCTGCTGTCAGAAGCTCTGTGTGGCTAGATGGATTCTGAGTTCCTCTCTAGCTTCAAGTATGGCTCTTACTTCACCCTGACAGAGCCTTGATCCTCTGGGAATTTCACTAATTTGAAACCTCAAAGAACTAGCAATATATACCCTTTACAACATGGGAAACAGTTTACTTCATAGATTACAACACACACTGTCACTTGTGGCCCAGGTCTACTTGGCCTCAATATGGAAAGCGACACTCACACTGTGTTTCATGTGCCTGGTGCCCACTGGGGTGGTACAACTGGTGGCCCTGGCCCCACCCTTGCTCTCTCTGCTCTGCTCTCTGCAAGTGCCCATAGTAAAGTAAGCCCTCTGTTAAAGGTGATAGGAAGATGGGATGGGGTGACTTTGGGATCATGAAGTTTTCCTAACGTTCCCCAGATGGTGCTGATGGGCAGTCATATTGGGGACTTAGTGTCATACTCTGCTAAAGGGACATTGTCACTTAGCTGGTTATCTGTGCGTTTGGCCAGTAGATAGTCACTGAAAAGGAAGGACTTTGGAGAGTAACATGAGTAACATGAGTGTCAAGACAGGACACACTCAGAGACTATTTCCTCCTTCCAACTTCATTATTATTCTGTAAAGCATCTATCAAGTGTCCTTTTGCTGCTCCAGAAAAAGAGATGGTTTTACCCAAGAGCTTCTCTCTTCCTCCCTTCCCCTTTCATTAAACTTTATATTGTGGCATCTTACTCCACCATACTTTGTGCAGCTCAAGGACAAAGACCATCTCTTAATCGTCTCTGTGCTACCATTACACAGACTAGCTTCTGCTCCATCGTGGTATTTAATGAATGAGTTTGCATTAAAGACAATATGTATTTATCCAGCTCTAACTGGAAATTAGACTCTTGCTGGATATAAAATTTGAAGCCACTAATGACATACAAAAGGCTGGCTGTAAACTGGTAAAATTACATTCGCAATAAATGCACCCATGTGTGTCAAAGGGTGCTGCATTTCAAAATAACCTCCTTGGAAAGCTACCACTACTTCCAGCAACATTGCCTTTACTTGAATGCATCTGAAATGCTAGTTTCATAGCTATTGTCTTCTAGCTGAAGGGTAGGGCTGAAGTCCAAGGGGCTGGAGCCCATGGGATGGGTGACACCACCAGTGGCTAGAAGCTAGCCTTGGAGGTGCAGTTGTGAGAGGACTTCTGGGAAGAATGGGGTCTGTTGGGGGCGAATGATCATAGCAACTGTGAAAGCAAATCTGAGAGTGAGAATGGGAAGTGGAAATGGCAAATGGATGATGAATATAAGTTATTGGGACAGTTATAGTAATGCACACTAGTTGTACGGAAATTGGAAGAGTCGGTGACAGAAAAGTGTTCTGGCTTAATGAGATAATGATATATTTTCCCTGCAACTATACAAGATACTAGCAAGGAAAGAGATTCCAAATAAGGTGAGATTTAATTTCATTTTCTTCCCAGGTAGGGTACCCTGCCCACGTTTCCTATTTTTTCAGACTTTTTATTTGAAACAATTTTATACTTAACAGAGAAGCTACAAAAATAGTGTAGAGTTCATGTACACCTTTCATCCAGTTTCCCCTAACGTTAACAACAGAGATGACAATAATACGATTATTAAAGCCAGGAAATCAACACTGATACAATACTATTAGCTAAACTATAGACACCTTTTGAATTTTAACATGTTTCCCCTAGTATCCTCTTTCTGCTTCAAGAACCAATTCAAGATCCCACATCGCATTTAGTTGTCATATCCCTTTAATTTCTCCTAATCTGTGACCACTTGTCACTCTTTCACGATTTTGACAATTTTAATGAGCATTAGTCAGTTATTTTTCAGACTCTCTCTCAAATTTGTCAATTATAAATGGAGAAAATTCATAATTGTTCACAAGCTGCAGGGCATGTAAGAATACTAGCCTCCATTCTTACAGTCGCATTTCACTTTGATTGACTCAACCTCTTACTCCGAGGACGTTTGTCTGTTTCCCAAATTCATATTCATTCCCCAAAGGTAAAGATTCTCAAGTCTGAAGAAACAACAGAAGGCTAAGTCAAAGCTCTAATGAAACTACCCAAAGAAAAGATGCAAAAGTCTTCAACAGAGGCAGCACCATCCAAGTATTTAACCTCTGTGCATCCTAGCTTAGCCACATAATGGGGCGCGACTGCTGCCAGCTGTCAGCACCAAGGCAGGCGTAATGAAGCTGAAAGTAGGTGGACTCCTGGAGCGAGACTCGGCAAGATGTGAGAAGCAAGCTAGCACTGAGAACCAAGCCAGAAGATGGCAGGATCCGACACGGACAAAGCCGAAGGGGAGACACTACATCTGAGCTATACATGAGTGAAAGTCGGAGCCTACAGGAAAAATCCAGAAGTCAATAGGACAGGGCTGGGAGTGTGACTATATGGATTACCTGCAGTGAAGAAATACGAGTCCCTCCTCTACCAAAAGGTCTTAGAGGCCCAGCATCAGAAATGTAAGCAACTGTGTCCCTTAAATTTCAAATCCTGAAACTTGTGTTTAAAATTCATCATGATAATCTTCCATAATATGTACTTTATACACAGATGTCTTCATGTTGTGTATATAAGATTATATCTTCCTTGTTTCCTATTCTCAGCAATTGATACATTTCATAAAATCGTGCCGGTTAAGAACCTCAAAATTGCAGAGTGTCTGCATGAACTGAGTCCTTAGAGTTGTGCTGTCCACAAGCCATACCACTGTGCACGGCAGTATTCACAGGTGATTCAATGAGTAATACTTTATGCACATGGGGGAGAGTATCCTATCTTCGCTTCTGGGAGTGTAATTACTTCACTGGTCATACCGGAATAGCAATCCCTTTCTCCCAGGGTTATCCTGCACTTCACAAAGTTAACCCAGGCAACCCATGATACTCAGTGCATAACTAGCAAAGTTAGTTCCTTCCCTCTCCCCACCACATTCATCACACATTAATAAGTATTTATGTGCTTTCTTCAAGCATGGGGAGGAAATGGAGCCAATGGGTGTTCACCAGCCAGTCAAACCCAGGGAGAAAGGTCGCCATTTCCATGCTCATCCCCCAGATGCGGTCTTTTGGGACAGACCAGTGGAGGGAAGTTATAAGCGGTTTTGCTTTCTTGTTCTGGATATTAGTTCAAAGAGTCTCTCCTGAGATACCTGTACCACCACAGAGCATGCAGTTTTAAGATTATATATCTAGCAAATACTGCCGTCCAGGTGCCCTCCCAACACTGCGAGCCTGTATGTGCTCATGAAAATAAATGTCCTACTGTGTATTATTTGTTATTGTTGGGATGGGAATAAAAATCTAAATACTAACTGCATTATTTTGACTCATGACAGGTAAAAAAAAAACACCTATTAGGCTATCTATCAGCCTAATGAAAAGCATTTAACCTCAGAACAGCAATGCTTAGTCTATTTTCATATAATTTCCTTCCTAAAGTGCAATAAGGATTCACTAATAGACAGTTTTATATATACCCAGTGAGGTGTAAGGCAGCTCAGGTGTTCAAGAAGGCAAGGCATCCAGGGGAGAAGATGGGCTGCCCATTTAACCATTTCACTGTCTTGTGGGCTGTACTGTGAGCCACAGCAGACTCCCAGGCAGGAGGCTACACATTTCCACCTGTGAACACCATGTAACCAGGCAGGGTTACAGACAGAGGAAGATAGTACAAAGCAGAGACAGAGGGACTGCCTCACAGCCTCCTGGTCCCTGGTCCTGGGTTCTGGTTTCTTCAAATTTAGCTGTCTCTTTTATGCATTCGGCTCCAACAAGCCCTGAAAGAATCCAGCTGAGGGTAACGTCCCTTCTCAGGTGTGCCACCAGGACTAAGCCCCCTCTTGTACTTCTCTGACTTGCTGTCCCTTTTCCTCCTCTCTCTGGTAGCCAGCATCCCTGGTTTAGTACTTCAGTCTCTGCACTTTTAGTGTGTGTCTAGGGAGTGGGGGGGGGTCTCTTTTTTGCCACTGACTCCTCCTTCTGGCTCATTCATGCCTCTGCCTAGCCTCTCTCCCCTGAATTTGGCATACCTCTGGGACTGCACCAGCAACAGTAGCCACATAAGAAAGGCTGTGGAAGAAAAACACTCCCTTCAGCAGCCTTATCACTGTGGCTGTTTATCCAGACACTGGCCTCCCGCCTAGGAATGGAAGACATCACACAGAGATAGGGAGTCTGGGCTTTTGCCTGGTTCTTCCCTAAGTCTATAGGGCAGGCCTGGCTGAGGTGAATCCTCTGATATGGGCCTCCTCTTTCTTCCCCCATTTCTCCCTTCTTTGATTATGTAGTACACACCATACATCTGGAATAAAGTTCAGCACTGGAATGTAAAGATGACTAATACGCAGTTCCTGCAAACCCATGTTTCAGCTGGGAGAACAGATTAGGAAATGAAAAGTTAGCAAACTATGTGATAAGCTCCTTGAGATGAAGAGTCTGAATGGGCTCATCCGCAGAATCTCTTTGAGTTCCAGAATTCTAATGGGTCAGACTGTGGATGGTGCAGCAAATGTTGATATCGGTAAGGACAGGTGTTGTGATATTGACCTGGTTTCTGGGACTTTGCAAAATCATCGTGGCAGCATTGTTCCAATCAGCAGTACTGCATTTCCAATCAGTAGTGCTATGTTTGCCTCCTGGTTATAATAGGTTTCATCAGTCGCCTAATGACAGTGATATTGTGACTATGCTTTGTCACTGCAGTGATGATGGTATGGTAGATGTGCTCACTCTGCAACTGTTCCCTCTTCCTTTTTATGTATATATCGATATTACAGAAACTAGGAAAGCTTCAATCTCATTTCCCTGCCTCTCTTGTACCTAGGGTCTGACTGTGATCTAGGTCCACTCAATCAGATGCACTTGTACAAGAATCTGAGCTCTGTGGGGAGAGGCAGGGAAGATCTATTGCAGCAGGAAGTATGATTCTGAGGACTAGGGATCGTTACTGAGAGTTTAGCTAGTTCCTTCAGCCCTATCAATTATTTTGTAAGCCACCTAAGACAGTAATAAATCCCATTCCTTTCAACTACCCAGAGTTGTTTGTACTGAGCACAACTAAGCCTTAATCAACATAGCACCTAAAAGGGAAAGAAATCTAGCATAACAGCACAGAACCTGGTTAATGCTGAAGTAAACTTGGGTGCATACTGAAATGCACACCATCCCTTCTGGCTAATGCCAGAAGCTCTTAATTTTGAAGCTTTCTCCGCTTTCATGTAGATATCGAAGTTACAAAGAGAAATGTCCACTTTCAGCAACATTGTCAACAGGGATGACACATCTGTGTCCTGACCTCACCGCTATATGCCAAAAGTTTTGGCTGGGCCCAGACATGAGCATCCCATGCAGGGCTGGGGCGGGTACCAAGGTCATCCAGCTTTAGTCTAGTGAGTAAGCAGGGGCTCCAAGAGTTGACGCCAGATAACCACCATCTGGGCTCTCTATCCATGAGCATACCAGGTTCCCAAACACGGGCCTGGGCTCACTAGAAACCCACGTTTTTTTGGGGGAAAACATTAAGACCTTATTTCTTCAAGGAAGAGAATATAAAAGCAGAAATCCATCCAGAAATGTTAAAATGCCACCATTTCCTCCAAATTCACCAATTTCCGGGGGATTAATATAAAATCCACATGAAGAAATAAACATCACAGCAAGCATAGGATGTTTGCCCACATACAGCCATCTTCCCTGCTTGCAACTCCTCTAGTCCAGGAATTTTTTCTGTTTCCAAAGTAATAAAATGGAGAGGAAATTATGTCCTCAGCATAGCAGCATCCATTCCACCGGCCCGTCTTCTGAAACTTTTGACTTTACAAGAATATTTTAGTTTCAACCTTCCTCCTTGGTGCCAAAAAACTGCAGGAGCAATTTATTCCTTTCTAAGAGCCATAAAAATTATCCCCTGCATTTCTCAAAATCGTGGAAAATTAGCACCTTTGACCATCTTTTTCTCAGGCCCTGCCTTTTTCTCTCATGGTTGCAGACACATAGACAATTTATGATAGCCCACGGGGGGTTCTCCTTGCATGCTTATACAAAATTCCAACCAACCATCTCCATACTAATCTATCCCCATGCTTATCTCGAGTTTGTAGAAATAAATCTAAAAGTAGCATGTTCCAAAATGGGTTTTATATCTCACCGGGTCCATGAAATATTATTAGGTATGCCACAAATAAAGTATTTTGTAGTCAAATAGGTTTGAAAGTGCCGCATGCTTTCACTTTCAGAACAGTGTATCTCATAAATCCTGTGGTAAAGACCCATTCAAATTTCCAATTTGGTTAGCCCAGAATTTCAGTTTGTTTAAACATGGAAGAATTTTATATTTGCTTCCCAATGGGTACCAGTTTAGGTGGATGAAGATAATTGGGAATAGAAGTGGAATTATACAACCAGGGGTTTAGACATGAGATGGGATTCCAGTTTCCAAAACACCTAATGCTGATGGGTGAGAGTCATAGCTGGGCTAACTTGATGTTGAGCTCAGGAGTGGGGCTCAAGATGAGTAGGTTCCTCCTGCTCAAGGTTGGTCCTGAGAAGGAGTGCAGCCTGAGTGTGCAGGTGGGGCTTAAATAATTACGGCTGTAGGGATGAGGAAGGCTGAAGGGCTTTGCTACTTTAGCGGGCTCCCAGACCAGCAACCTCAGCATCACTAGAGCCTCAGGCCTCACTGTTGACCTTCTCAATCAAGATCTTCAATTTAACGAGATCTCTATGTGATTTGTAGGCACATTAATACATGGGAAACACTGGTGTTTAACTGTTGTTCTCTATCCTGTCCACACTTTGAAATCATCTGAGGAACATTAAAAGTACTATAGATCCCTGAGATCCAGCTCCAGAGATTCTGATTCTAATGTTCCAAGGCAGAGCTGCGGCACAGTGTTTTCTAGAACTCCCTACAATGCAGCCAAGGTTGAGAACCACTGATCCAACTCAGTGGTTGGGCAAAAAGAGTCCATTTAGGAGTCTCAGGATGCACCATGAGGACTACCACATGCAGCCTTTTCCATATCCACCCACAACGGGACTGAAGAGGGATGCCTTTGGAGCCCGAGGCATAGTTCCTTGAGACGAGTTAGAACCACCTTAAGAATACTTCACAGCCTTTGGGGAGACTTCAGCACAGCTGCTATATGATGCAAAAGCCAGACTACCCTTCTGGGCTTAGCTACCGTTGTGACTTTTTCCCAAAGCAATTTAGGAGCTGTGCCATTGTTTATTTTCTGAGTCTCAGCACTTCATTAGAACAACATCCCCACAGGCAGGGATGCCTGTGAAGTGCAAAGGCACCATCCATCACTACAGAATGTTCTTCCTTGAGGAGTTGTTTGAAGCCACCTTGAAGTCTTCAGTTGGTAGAAAATCTTGGGTTGGACAGAGAACTTCAGAAACAGGAATCACCCCAAATGTGCACAGGCTTAGAGTCCCCTCACTAAGCACAGACGTTTCTTATGAGAACGAAAACAGTTACCTGTATTAAGTAGTTTTATGCATCAGGCAATTTGTTGAGCTCTTTAGCTTAAGAGACTTTTTTTTTCCAACAGGAGGTAACTATTAGCATTCCTTGCTTTAGGAGAAGAAACCAAGACTCACAGAAAATAAGTGTTTTCCTGACTATTTAGCGGCGAAGCTGGCACTAGAACTCATGTGGGGATCACTCTCAAGGCCATGATCTTTCTACTGCCCCAGTGACTAAGCATTTAGAAGTTACTGTACCTACAGAAACTCAGACCAGTCCTGGTTCGGATCCAGGGCAGTCACGAGTGCTCATCCATCTCACTAGAAATTCTGATATTAGACAACTAGATAATTTTCATTCATCAGAAGCCAGAGTTACCCATGCAATGATCTCCATTACATTACAGCTCATTCTTGCTCCTTGCTGCAGAGATGTATGCTGGCATAGATAAGGAGTGCTCGGTGCATCTACTCCAGTAGAATGATGTGTGAGGATAGATGATATGTAAACGGAATACTGGAGAAATTGAAATGTCAATGTGGGGTTCGAAGTTACAGATACAGGACTGCGCCAACCATGCATCGCCCACAATGGTAAATAGGAGAAAGGTAACTGTCACTGATGTATCAAGCCAGTCCCCACCCCGCTGGGGAAGGGAAAGAAGCCAGTCTTCCATCTGACAAATGGGAAATGGCCCAGGATGGGTATGGCAGGGTAGCCACAAGCTGAGGTTCTTAAGAGTCTGACACTTGGCTGCATCTACTCCCTTGTCGGGTGTCTGGGATGCCTTGTAACGAGGAGGCCTGTGGGTTCACCCACTAATGTAGGATGAATCATCAATGCTAATCAAATATTTCTCCTCTAACGTTCTGGGTAACCTAGGGGAGGTATTGCCATGGTGGAAATATACCTGTTGTAAAGCTGAACATGTGTCCTTTTCAATTTGTGTGAAACCTGTTGGTATTTTAATCAGTTTAAGGTGGAGGCACAAAACTGTGTCTTCACTGCATGTTCTAGAGACACCGGGAGGTATATTAGAATGTGCTGTTGGCAAAACAGTACACCACTCAATCTCTCGAGAGACTATTGTTTCCATTCACCTGTCCTATAGAGCTGCTGGAATTGAAAATGGATCTGTCATCAGCTCTGTGGCCCTAACTCCAAGGTATGCTAGGATCTTAATGGGAGGTTGCTGAGGACAGGAAGGTCATTTGGCACTGAGTGGGCCATGGACAGAGTGACTGCCCTGGCTGGCAGGCTCTAATTCTAAATTATAGACTCCATGAGCATGCTTAAGTTGGGGTATCACTGACCTGACTGATTTTCAGGGGTGTCTAATCTTAGGCAGAGTCTCTTTTCAATCAGGTAGAAGATGCTCTCTTGGCTTAAGGTTCTGTCTAGGATATAATCAGCCCAACCAGGGGTTGGGTACATAGAGCTAAGACCTTGTCCTTGAGGAAGGAGGCTGGCTAAGATGAAGCAGGGAATCATTTCTTAACCCAATAGGCTAGGAATCAGAGCATGGAAATGGAAGGGAGGTCCAGAACTACAGAATCAGAGGCAATGTTTTATGCCCTTGCCACATAAAACAGATGAGATGATGTCTACAGATCAGTGGGCATTGGGATACTGTGGCTCAGGCAGCAAGACTAATTGCACCCCCTCTTCCTGATGGGAGTGGGGCTTCTTCAGTCCTGGTTTTCTTTGACACAGGCTCTGGGCAGGATTACATACGACAGCTAAGCAGAATTGGGGAAAGCAGGGGCTGGTGTCATCACTTTGTAATTGCCTTCAAGGGGCTCCTTGCTCTTCCCATTTGATCATCTCTGCCTGCCTCTCAGTGGTCTCTGAAAATGACCTCTTCGCCATCCAATTTGGCTTCCCACTGTGACCCATCACTCATTCTCTCATTGGTCTCACCTAGCATTCCTCTCTACCAGGAGCACACCAGAGTCATCTAAGTTTTGCTCTAAGTCCCCAACCATATTTTTCTTTTGTCTTGAATTCTTTTCCTTCTTCTGGATTCCTTCCCAGATTGTATATCTTCTACGCAATGTGGAAATCTGTTTCTTCCATGAATCCTCTACCAACTACTGCTGTCAAATGACCACTCATGGTACCCCTGAACGTCAACAGTATCTTCAAGTGTGCCCTAACCTAGAGTTTAATTCCACATCATCTCTAATTGTAGGTTCATGTTTAGTCTCATCCCTCTCATTCTGCTCATTCAACAAGCATTTATTGAACACTGACAATCAGCCAAGCACATTGTGTTGGAGACTTGAGTATAAGATGTGAAAATAACACCTATTTAGTGCAGGCGCTGTGTTAGACACCTTATGAATGCATCAGTTTTGCCCCTCACATTGAATTTGAAGCTTCTTTGGCACTAGCTTTTGCTAGCACTCCCTGAGCACTGAGTTCTCATAGACTGTACTGAGAAATTTCCCATTATCCTGTTTACTCCTTACAGCAACCTACTATTCAGTGCTGCCTCCCATCACTTTCTGCCCTGGCATCACCTGTTAGAAAGCTCACCCATGCTCCCCTGTCATGACCTCTGACTCCACAACCACACTGGGTGGGCAGTTGGCCTCATGGTCCTGTCCAATTCCCTGACCAAAGCTGGGCCAACCAGATTCTTTTTCTTTTGGTATTTGTAATTTGAACTCAAAAATTCCATTGACTATTGAACTTGTAATGATATAGACCCAGGGATTAGGGCACAGTGTTGCAATATATATTTTTGCAATGTACAGAGAAAAAGAGAGACAGAAACAGTGACAGAAAGAGACACAGAGAGGCAGAGACAGATAAGAATTAGGCAAATACACAGAGAAAAAAAAAACAGAGCAAAAAAGAGGAAAAAGAGAGATAAAGGGATGGGGAGATCAAGAAAGTATAGCAAACTCCATTGCTAATATCATCTCAGTCTTTGATTCTAGGTCCCTGTGAGACTGGCAGTACTTCCTGTCCTTGTGTTCTTTGAAACACACACCACTGTATCCTTCCAACAGTTTCTGATTTAAGGAGGCTGGCTGAAATGAGTAACTATCACTAGCAGCCACATGCACCTAGTTAAGATGTACTATAAGAAAGATTATCATTTCCATTTCACAAAATACATAACTGAGATTCGGAGAGTCCCATTGTCTTTAGCAAATGGTTGGACCTGGAAATTGAAACCAGGCCTTTGGATTTTAAAACCTAACCCAAAGTTAGACACCTACTAGGACCTCAATTAATACTTATTCATTTATTAGGTTGTGAAATTCTCTAGTGAAATTTTCTTGGTTATTTTAGTCCCAGCCCCACATTTCCTCCTTCCTTGTCCCCACTGTTTATTTGACGTTCCTTATTTGTTCCCTTAGTCATTTCTTCAGCTCAGGAGCTGCTTAGAGTCACAGGAAAAAAGCATGCCCATCAGCTGTTGAATGGGAGCCTGGAGAGCATGTCACCATTTTGACAGTGCCATTTGGGGTTGCCTATGCTTTGTCTCATCAACAATTTTCCACAATACCCTCCTTACATAATTGGATAATTGGGATGGGCAGCTAAAGGCAGATGTATCCCCACATCTTGGAAAACATTAATCAAGATAACAGCAGTGGTGCCTGCACTCTTGGCAGTTTATTACAATTTTTGTAACAAGAGGAGCTGTGGGGCTGTAAGGCATTATCTTCTCCCGTCGCTTCTAACAAAATATCCCAGAACAGCAGGTCCACAAGGACAAGGTGAGGCCATTCTCCATTCCGAATAACATATACTTTTTCAAAAAAATAAAAGAAGCAATTTAAGCATTTTGGCTTCTCAGGGTGAGTTGGCAGGCACACTTCTCATCTCACAGATGCCTTCGGGTGAAGGTGTTTTAATAAGAGAGAATGTGGAAAGAAGATAGCAGAACATGCCATAGGCAAGGAGGAATCACGGAGCATGGGGTGTGGAGCCCACAGGCTGAGGAGAAGGCAGATAAGGGGGGCAGGGGAGGGTGTGGGTGGATGAGCATGGGGAGAGATTTCTTGCTGTTCAAACACACATGCCATGTAGCGGAAGCCTCCAGGAGAGTCCCACTAATGACAACTGAGCAATAAAGAATTTAATTCTATTTGTTTCACTTCTTCATTCACCCACAGTTAAAAAGAGGGTGTGGGAGTAAATACTATATGATTTGGGCCATGTATTTCCCAAGTTAGTATAACTTTTGAGAGCATATATCCTAATAAGGATAAGAGCCAAAGGAAGCTGCATTTCTTTGGAGTGATACATGGGTCTCTTTCATCCACTGCAGAGGCAACATGATGTAAAAGTTCTAAAACCAGGCTGCTTAGGATTGAACCGAGTTCTTCCGCTTGCTGACTATGTGTCCCTGAGCAAGTTGCTCAATTTCTGGGTTTCATATTCTTCATTAGTCAACTAGGGTAACAGGAGCACCAGCCTCATAAAATGTTTTGAGTGTTGAATGAGTTAGTGCCCATGACATGCTAAGAGCAGTGTTTGGCACATAGGAGGGTTCCGTGAATGTTGGCCATTACCTTTCAAACAACTTTTGAGGATGCCAACTACATACCTGAAGCCCAGGATGCAAAGAGGAATAAGGGGAGAATCTGCCCTCAGAACATCCACATTCTAAAAGGATGATAGACACTCAAAAGTAACAAGAGATACATATATTGAGTACTTGCCATGTTCCAGCCCCTGTACATTGGACTTAATGAAGTAGACGCTATTACTTATTGGACTTAAGAAGTTAAGCAACTGGCCCACAGCCACACAGCTCAGAGTGTGAACCCAAAGCTGCCTGATACCACCACCTGGTCTCTCTCTTTTTTAAAATTTATTTACTTAAATTAGTTCCAAGTATATAGTACATTTATATAGTTCATAAAACGATCCCCCCAATTGCTCTCTCTCTCCACCTAGCTATCATGTTAATGCTAATAACTGCATTCCCTCTGCCAGGCTCCCCATTCCCATGACCAACTATCAGCTACTAATTTGTACTTCTTTAATTCTTCACCCCATCCTTCCAGCCCCCCAATCCCCTCCCCTCTGTCCATCAGCAAATTGTCCACTATATTTGTGGGTCTGATCTTGATTAGTTTTTTTTTTATCCTTAGATTCTATATATAAGTGAAATCATATGGTGTTTATCTTTTTCTGTCTCACCACGTGGTCTCTTAATTGCTAATCTTAGTGTGACTGTAGAGTCAGAGCTTGAGTTACTCTTTAATCAAGAAGATGCAAACATTCCTCCGCAAGCTGGCTCTTCTTCCTCCTCACAGAATCTCAGTCTCTTTACCCTCAGAAAATTGGTCACTATGTTTAATTGAATTTGTATTGGTTGTTTTTCTGCCCACATGATAAACTCCACAAAAGCAGGAAATGGATCATGTTTTGTTCATCGTTGCCATTCAGCAACTAGCACATGGCCTAGCAGGTAGTAGACACTCAATAAATAGCACTGAATAACCAATGTTTCCCTGGAAGTAAACAGAAAGCTACACTGTCTTCCTATGTGCTACAACAAGGGAAGGCTTCTCTTAGAGGACGGCACAGAAATAGGATCTAGGAGGATGAGGGGACCTTGCTTCCCAATGCAGTAGTACCCAGAGTGTGTGCCCTTATGTCATGAAGCATTGCTCATGTAAGGCTAAATTTTAGCACTGCCCAAAGCCCTTTGAGGATCCCTTTGAAGGAGAGTAGAAGAATGAAGATGTCTTTTTCTTCACCGTCCAAAGAAAGAAAAAATAACACTTTGATTAGGACCTCTGTCTAATCTGCAAATGAGCATTCCAGTTAGGATTGTTTGCTGAAAGAAGCAGCAAATCCCACGCTCATGGGAGTTGAAATAAGATGGACGCTGGTTCTCTCATGTCCAAACTCAGGGATTGACAGTTCTGGGCTATCAAGTTCTCAGAGACTAGGAAGCCTCTGGCTTCCTGCTTCACCATCCTGAAGGTGCCATCTCTGTCTTCATGATCCAGGATGTGCTCTGGCCACTGCTTCAGCGTTCCAAGAAGCAGTGTGAAGGGGCAAGGGAAGGAAGCAGCTTATGGAACCCTTCTACTTATATCTCTAGGGATATGGCCATGCCTTTGTATAAAAGTGGCTGAAAAATGTCATCGCAAGCTATGCAGGAGATTGTGTGCGTAGCTGAAACCCAGGGGACCTAGAGACAACTAGTATAGATATTGGGGTGAGCTACTGACAATAGCCCCTGCTCAAAGCAGATCGAGCCCTTTTTTGCATGATTTCACCTTGCCCTTGGCATGTGCAGTGAAATCACTACCTTGTCCAGGGGTTAATGTATTCTCAGGCTAGTCGATATTTATGCTTATCAGTGGAATACCATGCCATGTGCATCATGATAAATACTGAAAGCTATGGAACCCTATTTTCCAAAAACACATTATATGGCATTCCAATATACTAAACACTTGAACACATATTTATCTACTGAAATCAGAGGTGGGTAGTCTGGAGCACCACCTACCAACTCCTTCCCTGAACTATGGTCCTTCCCTCTGGGCCCTTAGAACACTACGTGGGAACCTCTGGCTTAAGACGACTGTCAGGTTTGCCTGCCTAGGGAAACTGCAGACTGTCAGCTATACTTTTTAAACTACAATCTAATTGCTCTGCCTTTCTAGATTATCACTTTTCTAATCAAAAGTCCCTACCCCCGCATATGTTTGCCCATTCTTATAGATTTCTGAGCTTCCTTATTTGTACTTGTGGGGAGCCAAAATGACTTTGGCCCCTTAGGGTTTTAGAAGAATGAAATGAGAGTGTGTAAAGAGCTTAGCACAGCACCTGGCAGTACTAAGTTTTCAATAAATGTTAACTATTATTATAATTTTTCTCAAAATGTATTCTGCTTAGGTAACAATGCAACTTTAACACATTTTTTTAACCAAAATAGCTTAATGGAAAAATTGTTGTACTTATCTCACGTTAAGTCCTACTTTGTGACTAATAAAATATTACTTATTTTTAAGCTAAATTTTTAATCAAAGGCCTTTTCTTGATTCTTACCTTCTGCTTGACTGTTTATTATGGCATCAAAAGGAGCAAAGATACCCCCTTTAACATTGCTGATCCTCCTGAATTTTTTTTATGATGAACTAAGTCCTAGGACACTACTATCATCAGCCTATTCTACCAAATTCTATCTATGTAATGGATCTGAAACATCATTTCCTTTCTTAATTATTAGACAAGATTCCAAAGTAAGCTGCATGTAGATCCCTCTACATATTTGTCATAAAAGTACACTTAGTTATTTATATTTCTCATCCTTAAGATATTCTTGGCTGCAACAATGATATAAATAAATGATTAAAGGTTCGGCATAGATTAGATACTGAAAAAATGGTAACTCTCATCATGGTGTTGTAATACTTGATAATGGTGCTTTTCATATTTATTGAGTACCTACAATATAGCACTCTAGATTAGGTGTTTAATATGCACCATCTCATTTAATCCTGCCAATGATCCTGTGAGATAGATATCATTTGCTCAGTTTTATAAATAAGAAAACTAAAGCTCAGACACTGGGTCTAGTTCTCGAGAAAACAGTCTGAGCTAAAGCTTACCAGCAAATACTGTACTGGGTTTGGAGCATAATCCCAGGAAACCATGGATGAAAGTGAAGGGAAGTGTAAGGTAGGAAAGGAGGCAGTTTCAAGGTGGTGCACACCTGAGTCGGCCACAACATCAAAAGAAAACACAAGTGGTTGCTCCATCACACAGGACTGACCTGGAGAGGTCATATGTGGCCTCTATATGCAAGTGGGGCAGGCAAGCAGTTTCCTGGCTGGCTTTTCCTGGTCTCCTATATTTTATTACTCAAAGTCAGTTCCATGGGGTGTTAATGCCCCCATCCTCCCCTGGTATGTATCCAAACTCTCTGGTATCCAGTGGGGAGGCTAGAGACTTGGTGGATCCAGTTGAGTTAAATGCAAAGCAAGTGACTGAGAACACGGGACATCTGTGGCAACATGAATGTGGAGTGGCATGTAAATGTCATCGGATACACCCAAAAAGCTTGCCCAAGGTTACATAGATGTGGCAGAGTCAGCATTCAAACTCAGGCCAGTCTGACTCCAAAATATTTTTATTTCTCAGTGACATCAAGATGCCTTACATTGCTGAGATTTTGAGCAAGCTAGGAGAGGACGCTGTGGTTTTCTGAGCTGTCTGGCTCATGGCCACGGACAGATAAATGCTTATCAAGTAGTCATAGCTGATCAGTCGACAATAACGCCTGTAGGCTTGTGTTGTCCTTTTCTATATCCTAGGAATAGACACTTTCAGAGGGCATGAGCCATCAGGGTTAGAACTTTCCATATGATCTACTGTGGCCGCCTTAATTCAACCCGGGTTAATACCAAGATGCTGGCATATTATGCATGCAACATGTGAGTGGCCTTTCACCTTCGCCTGCCAGATGTCAAGTGCTTCAGTAATGAAATCAAGTGGGTTTATTTCCTTGAAGCGTTCGGAGAAACTGCCACATGTTTCACAGGAAACAGTTTGTATGAATTCCTGGCGACGAAACCAATAATCCCAAAAGTGAGGACCTACATCTGTACGGAGCTGAGACCTCTGTTTCAGAAAATGCTGACTTTTAATGTGTTAGAAAACCCATCATTCACCACAAGCTTCCATGTGTTTGTCTCCCCCTCCTCCCCTCTCAAACTTGAATGGGCCCTACTCCTCTCTAGGGCTATCTTTGATCTGCCTCCTACCCCTTCTAGCCTTCTCTTAGAGATCAGAACTCTTTTAATTATTGTCCTTGTATCTCTCTCATCTTTGATGTCTTCCTCCTCACTTTGGGGGTCTCTTTCTCAGCCAAAATCATGCTCGGATTTACCTATACTCTAGATAACACTTAACCATTTCTCCTCCAACTATGTTCCTTTTGTTTGTTCGTTTTTGTTTTTGTTTTGCTTCTCAAGGTTCTCATATGAACATCTTATTGGACCTTAACCACACACTCAATTTTTAACTATTTCAATGCTGGCTTTCCTCTCACCACTCTACAAACAATGCTTTCTCCAGAGGTCACTGTAGTAAAAACTTATTGTTTTTGCCACTCCACACAGCACCCATTCTTTCTTTTTCTGGTAATAATACCTCAGTTCTCCTCCTAGAAAACTATTTCCTTTCCAACTCTCAAATTGACCTGGGCTGCACACATAACTCAAGAGTAAAGCACATATGCTTTGGTCTTAAACCAATTTGTGATTTGATCAGGTATGGGCATGTAACACCTTTTCTAGAACTGCTGCGACGGAGTTCCTTTCTCTTCGCCACTGAATGTAAACCTGAGAGAGTGAAGGCCTAGAGCTGCTAGGAACTATGTGACATCACAAGGGGAAATCCTGGTTGGAAATGGACCTAGAGGAGACAAAGGAGAAATAATCTGACCCTAGTAACACCATTTGAATCCTTGAACCATGTCACTCCTGATGATGTCCCATCCGCCGGCCTTTTCAGGCAACTGAGCCTTCTTGCTTAAGCCAATTTGTTGAAATTGATGTAACTTGCAGCAGAAAGAGTCCCAACTGACACAGAAATCTAATATGGCCATCAGTAGTCTCTGTGGCACCAAAATCGATGGCCTCTCTTCAGTCGCCCTCCTGAGCATGACCTTTGCTTGGGGGCTGAAGTACCACAGGTTCAGGTCTGGCTCCAGTACTTGCTATTCTTATGTCCTTGTACAAGTTACTCAGCTTCTCCAAGCCTCAGTTTCTTCACCTGAAATGGGGCTACTGTGAGGAACGTATGTAGTGGGTTCTGAAGAAATGGCAGCGATTCTGTGGTTCTGTTGGTAGATGACGGCAGCAGCAGAGGTCCCTGCGGTGTCGTTTCTCCACATTGAACACTGCTCACAACTACCCAGCCCTTGCTCTATTACCCCTCTCTTCCTGTGGCTCCTCTTGGCTCATGTTTTCTGAATTTTTCCTCCTGCCTTTCTAATCATACATTTTCTAGCTCCTCTCCCTCCTCCAAAATGTGGGTATTTTTCAAAGTTCTGGCCTGGGACTGCTTGTCCTCTATTTTGGTCCTCTCTTCCTCTGAGGATTTCAGCTTCCCCACCCCTACTACATGCTGGACACACCCTCCTGGGTGTCCCAACAAGGGCCTTGGGCCTGGTGTGCCTCAAATGTCACATGCACTGTCTCTTCTCCAGAACTTTCAGCTCCAAACGTGCTTCTCGTCTTGACTGTTTTCTGCTAATGACACCTCTTTTCTCTCAGTCCCCAATGATTTAAAAACTTTGAAATCATTGAACTCTATCCAGCCCATTGCTCTCAATTCCATTTCCAAGTCCTATCACACTAATTCTCTTTCTTTCATATCTCTGAACAGCCCCCTACCTTCTTTCTCTTCTACAGGTGACTCCAGTTCCTGCCACGCCTGAGAGTTGGGACAGGGTGGAGGGCACCCCAATTGCCTACTGAGGAGTCCCTTAAAGTTCTCTCAGACCCCAGGTGCTGAATGAATGAATCTTAATGCCAAGGCCCTCATAATTAACCTATTCTCCCCCAAAATCTTCCATGATTGCCCATTGCCTTTAGAATGCAATAAACATAACTTAAAAAACATTACTTACATCATCTCCTCTGTGTCAGCACTGTGCTAGGCATTGTGAGAAGAACAAAATTAAAACACACATAGTCTCTGACCTACAGGGCCTTCCTATCTTGTTGTTTAAGTGACTAGATCACAAAGTCTGATATGTGTGCACATACACACACAGGTGCTCGCTTGCTCGCACTCTCGCACTCTCTCCCTCTCCCTCCCTCTCCCTTCCTCTCTCTCTCTCTCTCTCTCTCTCTCTCTCTCTGAATAATATGATCTTTCTTAATTCATCACAAATCTGACTTTCAAATGTTAATTTGCTTTCTTGTGCCTTCTCCATAAGTCAAGTTGAACTACACATTTCTGTGTTCTCCTACCTCCTTGACTTGGCTCATGCTATTTCTCTCCCTGGAATATCCTTTCCTTTGATTCTGTTTGACCAAATCTTATGCATCCTTTATAGACTTTTGCAAATGATACACTCCCATAAATCTCTGGCTGATTACCCTAGTCAGTTGCAATTTTTTCCTCCTCTCATCTCTCAAAGCACCTTATATGAACCTGTTTCTTGCATTTTCCATTTTTGAAAAAAATATATATGTAATTAACTTATCTGCCCAATTAGACTGCTGATTCTTTAAGGGTAAGAGCTTTGATTTATTTCTGCATCCCAACCACTAGAAAGTATTTCTCAATTAGTGCTAAGCATGCATTTACCTATACAGAGTGCATGCACCATTTAAAACTAGCTTTTGCACTAAAGAATTCTTTACCTAAAAAAAATTTTAAAAGATTTCCCACAGGTTCTTTTATATAAATCTTCAGGCTCGTTTTAACCTGCTTATGGATTATCAACTATTAGCCTAGAGGAGAACTGTGGACCGGGGGAAATTCAACAAACAATAAAATAAAGTAAAATTGTTAGAAATCACTGCCCATTAATGAGTTCCTAGAAAAGAGAAGAAAATAGATCTTCACTACTATGGGATTAAGGCACAGTGCTTCATTTCCAACACTTGTATTAGAAAATAGAGCTCACTTTGGAGAAGCTGACATTATGCGAAAACACTCAGAAAGGCGCATGAGTCATGCTGAAGGGGAGTTGGGTTTTGGGACTTGGGTCTTCCTAAAGTTCTTGAAGAGTCTTGGGACATCAGCTGTGAGCCAGTTTGGGGTCCTGGCTGCCAAGTGTCAGGCTAGTAGACCTGATGAACAGTTTGTCCCTGATGCTTTGTGATTACGTGAAGTGGGGAGGCGACATACCATGGTCACCATCAGCTCCACCAGAATTCCTGAGTGAGCTGTAGGTTGAGGGTTGGTCATCTGGGTTTCTGGGTAATAAAAGTCCAAGAGATGAAAGAGGAAGAAATGCAGGCCATTTCTGACATTCAGCCAAGACCCTGGGTTCCTCACAGGTCTACAAATAAGATGCAGATTTGGGGTTTGATCTATAATTTTCCCAGGATCAGGATTCCTCCTTGGGCCTAGCTCTTGATAGCAGGGTGATGAGCAGATTGGGTTATCAAAGGGCAGCTGGTGGCCCCCAAATTATACAGCTGTTCACCACTCATGAAAACCAGTGCTCTGAGTCTGAAAAGTCTTTTTAAAGGCATTTTAGTTGTCCTGATACAGGTACTGATGCAAAGGGATGTCCTGGGATCTCCAGGTACACCCACCACACACCACCATCCCCTGAACTCTGGTGTCATCTCACACATTACCAGGAACCCAGAAGGATACCCAGCTATCAGCTTTTGTCCTAGCCCTAGATGTCCAGTATTTAACAGTCAGAGGACTGTGTTCCTAATTTACAAAGTTTATGAGAGGATTCAGTCAACTCTTATTGTAGTGTCTGACCAAATACAAGCCCTCAATGAATGTTTATTTATTACTGTGCATTTTTTATTCACTTAATTAGTCACATCTCATGTTCCCTGTGCTGTGAAATACAACGACCCTCTCAGCAGAGGGTAGGGAAGTGCCATAGTATAGTTAAGAGCATGAAGTCAGAAAGACCTGGGTTTGAGTCCAAACTATTTTCCCTACTATCTGTGTAACTTTGGGCAAGTTTCTTAATTTATCTTGGCTTCACCTGTAAGATGCATGTAACAGTGTCTACCTAGATATACTGACGTGAAGATTAAATAAAGTAATTCAAGCAGAGGTCTTAGCATGATACCTACTACCTACTGAGTAATAAAATAACATCGATGATAACATTAAAATGTTAATCACTGTTGGTAGTATTTCTGCAGGAGGTGTAATATGGTTAGGGGAAGGAGACGATGTATAGGAAATGCCAAGGCAGTGGTACAGACTACACATGCTCTAGGAGCTTCCAGGCAGGAGGAGCTGAGTGGGGCAGAAGGTGGGTGAGGCTTCCTGGAGATGTGGGTGTGGGCAGGACTGGGACAGTGGAGTGGAGGAGGAGAGCACATGGAAAATTCCAAGCAGAGTGCCTGACACCGGATCATTTGGGAAACACTCCATCCAGTATTTAAGGAGGAAAGATGATAGAGTTGCTTTTAATTATCTTAAAGACCCTTGTGTGAAATGGGCTTTCGAGTCTGGAAGGGACATTATCGTCACAGCATGATCAGTCCTGATGGCCTGGCATTTATCTCTGACAAAATGGAGTCTCTACAAGATAAATGGATCAAACCATGCTAATTACGGGGAACTTTCTACAAGAGAGAGGGGGATGTGAACGTTTTCAAATACTCTGCCTCCATCCCACCAGAAGCAGCCTCTCTCTGCCGCCCACCACCCTTGATGCTGAAAAAGACAGAGTGGAATTGGTGCTCAGGGTTTGCTCAGAGCAGCTGATGGGTCTAGAAACATTCTCAGGCATACATCCCTGGTCAGTCCACGTCCCACCTAATCGATCCTCCTGACCTGGAGAAGGACAGCGCTCATTCTGAACACTCCAGGTCTCTAATCTCACAGGTAGGGAAACTGAGGCCATGTTGGGCAGGAACTTGGCCAATGTCATAAAGCAAGGTGTCAATGGAGCTAATTCCTACAGTTTCCATTATTGCTTAATGGTTGAGACTAGTATTAGATTCTTGCTCTGCTACTCGCTAGTGGTGGGTCTTAGATAAGTCGAATGAACTTTCTGAGCCTTGGTTTCTTCCCTTCCTCCCTCCCTCTTTCCTTTCTTCCTCCTGCCCTTCTTTTCTCTATAGGGTAACCCACTCACCTCTGTTTCTCAGGACCTCCCTGGTTTCAGTGTGGAAAGCCCTGCATTCCAGAATATTGTTCATTTCCTGGCAGCCCCTGTTTCTTGTTCAATGACATTGCCTGGCTCTGTTGTAAGGAGTGGGATAGTAGCCACTCAGAGAAGATCCCTGTCTTCAAGGAGCAGACATCCTAACTTTATCAGGGGAAGACAGCCATGGATACATTCACACCTTTAATCAAATAATATACATTCTACCCTATCAACTATGTGTCAGGTCCTGTGCTGCATATTTTATAAATATTGCATCGCTGTATCCTTAAACAATATTGGAAAGTAAACATCAGTATACCGCCACCCCAATTTTCAGATGTGGAAACTGAGGCTTTGCTCTATTAAGTAACTTTCCTAAAATCACGCTGATAGTGAAAGTTACATCTAGCATTTAAACCATGGAATTCCAATGCTCTTGTGCCCAGCCTTGATGCTCTACCACTTTGCGAATGACAAATATAGGATTTAGAGAGGGGGAAGCTACCAGGTAGCCCCCTTCTTACACAGGCTGCTGATTAGCTCCTAAGAAGATTATGTTTTTTTTCCCCTCCACCAGAAGCTGAAAATCTGTGGTCCTGACCACCAGGCAATATGCACTGAGGACTACCCTTTTGGGCTCACTTGGTCCAGCTCCAAGCACCCAGCAGACACAGGGGCCCTTCTTCACAGTTCTACTTTTACCTTATAGGACCTTCAGTGTAGGAGTCCTGTTAACTATGCAATCGACCCCAGCAAACAGGAGAGCACAGAGGTACAGAGGCCGCACAATTCCTGAGGAATTGGGCTACCCTGGCTTTGAGGAGTAGTTGGCCAGGAGCATCTTTCATCAGAAGGTAGAAAGCAGGCAATGCCTAATGCCAGCCAGAGCTCTGTGCCAAAAGAGAAAATGGAACCCGTTTCTTCAGACCCGTGGGTCCCCTGCAGATGACAGGCTGATGAACAAGGCCATGCCCAAGGACCATTTCCAGTTTCCAATGCTGTCTTGTCTATCTACCCAACTGCACTTGTAAGAAACATATGGCCTGGTACTGTTGGGAGGAGCTTTATTCATCACCCAGTCCAAGGTACACCCTCATTTCGTAGATGAGCACATTGAGGCTCAACTTGGAGAAAATGACTTCTTGAAGTCACACAGGATACCAAAGACAAGACAAGGCTAAGCCTCAAATCACCCGACTGCAAAGCCCTGTTCCTCCACTCGGCTGGGCTCTCGCTTTATTTGTGGGGGACAGGATTGCCCTTTCTACACGTCCCATCTCTACAGGCTTTGGGGCAGCAGAGTGGGGCTCAGTGTCTACGGAGCACTGGCCAGCATCAGCTGTAAGGGGAAATCTAGAAAGATTTTGCTCAATGTGGTCCCAACTGGTCTAAAACTGCTCTTGAGGCCGCCAATAGACATAAAGTATGTGGTGGGCAGAAAGACGGTAGGAGAAAGAGGGAAAGGGGAGACACAAAACGGAGGGGTAAGAGAAAACTAGAAGGAAGATGGTCAGCAGGTTCTCAGCCCAGGCTGGATCAGAACTCTTCTTCTCACTGTCCGCTTCCCACACTTCATGCCCACCCAGCACCTCCTTGGCAGAAGCTGTGGGGAAGAGCCCAGGACCCACAGACAGAGTGAGCTGGGTTCGGGTCCCAGTTTCACTACCACCTGTGGCGTGACCTTGAGCAAGTCTGAAACACCTCCCCTTCTATCACTACTACCTCAAGGTCTGTTTCTTCATATAAAAACACCTGAGTTATGGGTTTGTGGGGCAGACCAGAGAGCCTGTATATAAAATGTGTATCATGGGCCTGGCCTAGAAAGCCCCCAATAAATGGCAGCTGTCACCGCTGTTGGTGGGGACACTTTAATACCTGTCTCCTGCATTGCACTGTTGTGCTGCTCCCCAGGTCTCCCCAGCTCTGGGGTCAGGCTTGCAGGAAGCCACACCCACACTGCATCCTTTGGCTCTCCTGAAGCAGGAGCCGAGCCCACTTCCCCTTAGTTGAGGATGGCATTTGGAACAGAGCACTTAGATTCCTCCTGGTGCAGCTGGAACTACATTGACAAAATCTCAGCATTGCAAAGTGGATAAATTAGAAAGCGGAGGAGATGCTGTCATGCTACACAACGATTCACCACACACTTACTTTAATTGGGAGCCTCTCCAGAGCACTTAAAGTCCAATTTCCACTTGCCAAAATTCTGTTTCCCCATACATGTCTAGGAACTCACCTAGAGTGAAGGAGGGGACTGCAGAGACTGATGTAGTCTTTCCCTCCATCCCCTTCTCTCACCCTCTGTGAAGGCTCTTTGATCTGGTCAGGCAGGGTTGATGACCTGCAGAGAGCAGCAAGGAACTGCGAGCGCCAGTTGGGCATCTGTGCTTGGACAAAGCTGCCCACTCTTCAGGGCTGTTCAATTCACTGCTGCTGCTGCCTCGGGCCAGAAAGCACCCTGTCATTCTGAGTTACCCTCAACCAGAGCTCAGACCGTGCAGGGGGAGGAGAGGACAGTGAAGGGAGAAAGGGACAGCCTTGTGACAGCCATGCAAACACATACCACAACAGTCACTCCTCAGCTTGTGCCTCTTGACCTCTGAGCTTAGCAGAAGGACTTAGGATCAGTGAACTCAGGGCTTGCTCTGCCTGTCCTGCTTCTTTGGTCACCTCTACAGAGTTGGTGTCTCAGGCCTTTCCAGAAACCAAGCTCGGTGTAACAGCAGAGAAAGAGTTTGGAGGCAGCAGACCTGAATTCAAGCCGAGCTGTGTCACCTTTGACTGGTTTCTTAGACCTTCCAGTTCCTCACCCTTGGAAGGGTGGCTGACGTACCACCATGCCAGCTTGCACGAGAACTCTGCACGAGGGAGGGTGGTAAGCATGTAATGCAGCAGAGGCACTCACTCCCTACGTGCCTCTTCCCTTCCTCACCTCCTGGGAAGGCAGATGGTAACATGAAAATCACTAGACGATCGCAGTCAGATAATCCTTAAATCCCCACTTCTGGTGTATGGAGCAAAGGAGAAGGCCATAGACACTTTCTGTCTCCAAGAATGCACAACAGGAGTCAGGTCTCTTTGGGGATCCTGGTGCTGGTCACAGTAGCCCTCTTCCCCTCACCCATCTACCCCCGCCCCCAGGGCTAGAGCCACTTGGCCTTGTCTCCAGCCCAGCCTGAACCCAGTCTCCGAGGCTCAAGCTCACCTTAGACACACTGGCTTGAGGAATCCCTGATGTACATTTTGGGGCTGGCATCATATCATTATGTGACTGGTGTGGCTCTGCTCCCATGACCCAGGTTTGATACCTTCGTGCTTCCTCCAAGTGCAAGGAACTAACTTGATGCCCGTGTCCTCCCACAGTTTGGCCTGCCCTGGCTGTGGTCTATCGACAACACTCTCCCTCCTGTTCCCCCAGCCCCACCCGACTTGCAGCTGCATGGATACCTTCCTGGATTTCAGAGTACGCCCCGCCTCGTGGAAAATATGACCTATATCTACATTTAAGATTTCTTAAGAAGTCTCAAAATGTTCGTGTGTCCCCAAATGAAGATGTTCTTTAGAAGTAAAATGTTTAAGTTTCAATATCATTATTATCAAATGTGGAAAAAAAATTGTTTTTAATATTGCAGTGATGCTTTTGAGCCCCATCGATGATATGTTAAGTCAGGGGTCCTCAAACATGTTTAGCTGGTTGAGTACCTGAAAGTCTTTGTCCTCTTTGCAGAAGCAAAGACAGTGTTCTTTAATTCACCTGAGAGCTGTAAATACTAAGGTAAGTCACTCCTTTCGTTTTAAGCACTGTGCTAAGTTCTTTACATGGCAAGCTCACTTCATCCTCTCAGAAATGCCTGAGGAAGAATTAACACTACTATTTATCACCACTTCATAGGTGAGTAAATTGAGGCTCAGAGAAGTTAAGTCACTTGTCCAATGGCAGCACTCTGCAAGATGGGAATCATGAACCAATCCATACAAGTTCATGGTTTTCATTCCCATCCTCCCCACTCCATCCCTGGCACTCATTAGTTCGACACGACTATGTTATGTGTCAACCACACCGAATTACAGCCATTAACACAGGGCTGACTCACACGCCGACAAGACAGCTAATCCAGGCAGGAGCTATCAGCTGTTTGATGATATTTGTCTGCTAATTGCGCTAATTGTACATTCGTTTGTCATCCGCCAGTGAGTGACAGCAGGCAAACAGTAGGAGGCACCAAAGGTTTAAGTAAAACATATGGGAGAAAAGCGTCCCTGGGAAGCATTTTGATGTCTTAGTCTGTGTTCTTTCCTCCTGCCCACTGTGAAAGCCACCGTTCCTGCGTGTCAGCGGCAGAACAACCCTGTGGAAACCAGCATTGGTCTAGGGGTCCCACCCCTGCCTGCCCACTGGCAAACCTTAGGTTCTCTCCTGGTGTTCTGGCCCAACCTTCTGGAGGGGTACCTCACCTTCCCACCAGCAACAGTGGCCCAGCGCAGCAGGGATTCTCACCAAAGAGTTGGACACCCCCATGGAGGGGGCAGCTCGGCTGGGAGGACGGCGCGGTTCTGATGGGCCTTACCCTCTGTGGAATCAGCGGTTCTGAGGTGGTCTCCGCGCCTCTCCGCAGACTACACGCCTGTGTTCCACAGGACGTGACACCCACCTCTTCTCTCTGCCTGCCTGGCCCTGGCTAAACACTCGGGCCAAGTGCAGACAAGTCACAAACTGGACAGGAGACGAGGGCTGTGAGCCTCACTCCAAAAGAGGGATGCTGTCTGTCAGATCTCTCTCTTGGAAATGTGGAGCAACAGGCTCCAGGCTCCAGAGAAAAGCTGGCTCTGAGGGGCGTATGGGTGTGAGCTGGACAGTGGCTGCCATGGGCCAGGGTTACGGGGATACCAGCAGAAAAGCTGATGCGAGTGGGAAAATAGAGCGGATTCCCAGAGAGAGGAGGGGAGTCCGGGCGAGAGGAGACTGAAGGACCAGTGCCTGGGGCGCCACTGCCATTCTGCTTCTGTCCCAGTGTTCCTGAGATGTGGCTGCACTCGGTGCCTGTTCATAGGTTCCCATGAAATCCTCCTCTGCTTTAAGAGTATCCTTAACGCAACTCACCCACTCACACGCTTTTACTCAGTCCAGGCTAAGTAAACCTCTGTTTCTTGGAACCAAATGACACTGCCTTAAATGAGGATGTGCACGAATGGCGTTTGGGGTCCTGGGACCTAAACTACCTCTGTAAGTGAACCCTGCCTCTCTCAGAACCCCCCTTGGGTTCTCAGATACCTTAGAAACAGCAGCTCCATTCTGTTCATCATTCACGTCCAGGCTTCTGCCTTGCCTGCCCTCCAAACTCCTTGCTTCTCAGCAGGCTGTTTACAAGGCCTTCTCCATGTGCCTATTGCTCACTTCCAAGTTCCCAGCCTCCCACTTGACTCTCTCTCCCACTGTGATCCTTTCCCTAGCTCCTGCTGAGCTGGGGCTCATTTCCATTTCACTCTCCAACCTCATTTAGTTAATTTTCTACAGTTAATTCAATGTTCACAAAAGTAGCCCTGGATTGCATTTGCATTCATCACCTTCAGGGGCTCTGAAGGGCCTCAGAGTGGTGGCTTCCCTGCTGAGACCCCCACTTAGACAAAGGCAACAACACAGCTCCCCAACTGGGAGCAGAAGACCCTGCTGCAGGGTCAGCTCTGCAGTCTCCTCCGGCAGCAGTCCTAGGAGTCAAGTTCCTGGAGGCCAGGAAGTGCCCTCTGCCCAGGCAGCTTTGCTGAGGGAGGAGGCACCTGTACTACACCTTCCTGCCTTGTAATAATTCGCTGTGCATCCATCTCTAGGTTTACTGCCTGCTGTGCCAAGCATTTCCTTCACCTTAGCTTAAAATAGCTTCAGCTTCAGGGGGTGATACCTAGTGCTGTGTTATCACAAGAATTGGGAAGTAAAGTAAAAAAGAAAAAAAGAAAAAAGAAAAGACTTCACAAAATCACAATGGCAAAGGTGTGGGGGCTTGTGAACACAGCCTCAGAGACTTTGGGTCAGAAGGAGCTAGAGGCAGCATGAGTATGCCATCTCCATGCCCTAGTAGCTAGTTGTAGAGGTGAGCCTCATGGGAGCACGACTCTCAGACCATCCGATTAGGGCCCACTGTCAGTGGGTGCCACAAGTGACCAACTTTTCATTTTAGGCCTTCTACAACTCTTCCTGCTAGCTAACGAAACATGCAGCAAGAAACAGTGATTGAAGTCTGCCATTCCGTTAAACCACAGAGATTGCAAGTTTGTCGGTAATCCTTTTTCGTCCCCAAGCCAACGAAGATGGATTCTACCACTTACAAGTATTCCCTGCATTTGTCACATCTCAGGACTTACTGGGAAGGAATCATCTGCTTTGGTTCCGTGCACGTTTCATTTGGGCCCCAACGAACATAAGAAGAAGGATGCCACCGCATATGTCACGCTTTCCTGAAACAGGTCCATAAATCCACCTGCAGCTTGTATATCAGCCCTTCCTTACACAACCCTGGTTTGGTTTGCTTCAGAATTTTCTACCTAGTATCTCAGCGAGCTGAAAGACTGATCGCCTAGGACCTAGATGTGGCAGGGCAGGGGCTGAGACCACAGCCCCCAACACCTCCGCTTGACTGCAAAATGCTGTGAGTGGCAGAACCCAGTTTGCTACATACACAAGTATCATTCTCCCCATGAGCAGTGAGGTAAAAGTGCTGTGAAGCGCTGCCAGTTCCTTCTCTCATTACCCACCTGCCCAAACTGAGCCCTGACCGGCAGCTTTTGCAGCTCACATTTATTTTCGCTGCCCTCTCCAGTTCTGCTTAGCATCCCTTCCTCTAGAACAATGCTCAGGAGGGCTGGTACAGCTCTAAGGAGCCCTCTTTAGCAATGCAGAGAACCTCTCCACCCCAGCAAGCTGTCCTGGGTAGCTGACACCAGCTTATCAGAGTCTTGTTCTGAGTGTTGTCAACCAGGAGGGTTCTTAGGGTCCTCCAAGCCACCAGCCAGCCTGCTGATGCAGTTTGGGAAAGGGAACACTTTGATGGATTGTTCTTCATTAACCAGGAGGCTCCTCTGATTGTAGGCCAGGCTCCATCAGCTTCAGAGGGCCTTCTCAAAACTGCATGGGGAACAGTCACTGTTCGACATCCTCAATACTTCCCATAAGAAAGTCATGTTGGCGCTGATTCCAATAGACCTTTAAAAAGGCACTTTATTAAAGTCTCAGAGCCAATTAGACACTAGTCATGTTGGGTCTGTCGGGACTAACTCGTATCCTCTCTACTTCCCCAAAGGAGCTGAGACAGGCAGGCAGGCTATCCTGGAACAGGCCGGGATCAGTTTCAAGGGCATTTTCCCTAGCTGACCCAGAACAGGCTCTTCCCCTCCCTTCCTCCACCCACATCCCCCTGCAGAGAAGCCCTGTGTTCCAACTGGGGTGTCAGAGCAACATCTGAGCTTCGCTATCCAATACAGTAGCCACTGCCCACTTATGGCTATTGAACATTTGAGACGTGGCCAGCCCGAACTGAGATACGTTGTAAGTATAGAACGCATATGAGATTTTTTAAGACTTATTTTGAAAAAAAGCATAATATTCCATTAATATTTTATATTGATCGCATGTTGAAATGATGTTTTAGATATGAGATTATGTAAAACATAGTATGGAAATTAAGTCCACCTGTTTTTGTTTAGTATGGCTACTTGAAAATTTAAAAGTGCATTTGTGTCTCACGTTATATTCTATCGGACAACATTTTCCTAGAGATATGTCAGACTGGAGAGGTTGTCAGAGGCTCTGCGTGAATAGAGGGATAGAGAAATATTGATCAGGCTTAGATTTTGCTACTTTCTCTGTTCAAAACTCTCTAAAGGGTCCTCATGATGCCCTCCCCAAGACCCCCAAGGCCCTGGTGGCCTTGCATAGGCTGGGCTGGTGCCCTCCCACCCACCTCACCTACTATAGCTCTTGCTTTTCCTCCCTCCGTTCCAGCCATCCTGGCCTTGCCTTTCTCTAATATGCCCAACCATGCTCCATTGCAAAGCCTTTTCAAGTGCCATACCCTCTGCCTGGAATGATTTTCCCCTGGCTTTGCCTTCTTTACTCCCCCTCTTTATTCAATTCCCAACCAGAATATTACCTCCTCAAGGAGGTCACCTCTGATTCACTCTCCCTATCTTAATTCAGACCAATCACCATCCCTTCACTCCGCCTTTATTTTCATCAAAGCTCTTATTGCTACCTGACATTAAACAACATGTTTACTTTCTAGCTCCTCCAAACAGAGAGTCTCTGTTTCTTTTGTCTAACAAGGTGCCTGACACATACTAGGTACCCATCAACTATTTATTCAATGAACACATAGTAGCATCTCCCCAAGGTCAATGGGATGGGTCCATTTTCCAGATGAATTAACTCAGGCTTGGAGGACAGGGTCCACCGACCACACTGAGCTGCGAGGGATAATGGCTTGGTTACCTGAAAGGTCACCTCCTCTAGGATCTCTTACACTGGGAATCTGCCCCAGCCCAGGAGTCTAGGGCCACCTTATCAGGGGAAGAAACTGGAGCAAAGACAGCAAGGCCACTCTAATGTACTCCAGAGCATTCCTGTAGAAAATAGATGTCAGGGCTAAAAGGAGAGAGGGGTTTGAGGTCCCACTTGCTGGCCCAGATACATTCTGGCTTTATAGTAGCCTTTGAGAAGGCCACTCTGGATGCTGGAAACAGCCCTGCGAGTCTTAGAGCTACAGTAGTCCTCAGCCCCATCCCCTTGACAGCGCCCCTCCACCTGACTCAGCTTGGGCACTTCCAGAGAGCAGGTGCTCATCATTCCTAAGGCAGCGGAGCTGGTAGTTTTGTGTCTGTTTTAATCAGGAGAAGGCACTTGGTTCTTTGGGGTCAACAGCTACTTACTTGCTTGTAGTAATTGTTTTTCAGACACTTGTTCTACTTGTGGCTCTGTTGCTGTACTGAGCAAGACTCATTCCCATTTCCCTAGATCAGCCCTGCAGGTCATGATGGCTTGAGAAGCAGAACCGCCCAGAAAGCTCACTTTTGGCAAGCCTGCCCTGTAATCTAACCCCCAGGCCAGGACTCAGCAAATAAGCATTATCGCTCCAGGGTGACTCACTCCCGGGGCTGGTTCTCTAAGGCCACAGCTCTTCCTCCACTCACCCAGAATAACCCTGGCTCACCACGGACAGCCTGACTTCTGACTTCCAGACTCAAATGTGCTGTTTCCGATTACTTTAGCAACATCTCTTCAAATGCCCGTGTGAGCCAGGCGCTGGGCAACACAATGCAGATAAAATAACATAGAAGACATGGTCCTTGGTCTCCTGAAAAGGCTGCAAGTCCACAGGACATTAAAACTCAGCAGGATCTGGCTGTGATGGATGCAAATGCCAAGGGCATGGGCCACAGGCACAGAGGAGGACCCATCCTGTGGGATACAGAGATGCCTTCCTGGAGAAGGGGAGGCTAACCTGTCCGTTTCCAGTTGCCTACTGGGGAAGTTCAGTCTGTAAGTCCCACAGATGCTTCTAAAAGAATCTACCGTCAGTCTTCTTAAGCAAGAAGCTCAAAATCATCATCTCGCTTTTCACCTCAGCCTACAGCTCACACACACACTCACGCAAACACACCGTACCTCTGTTTCCTTACTCTTTCTTAAGCCTTTCCTTTCCTTTCTTCTCTCAGGCAATCTCCACTGTTTGGTTCCTCTGCCACCCCACCCTCAATAGCGATAGAAGGGTCCTAGCAGGCACCAAGACACAAATAAAAGTGGATCTCTATTCCCTAAGGCTAGACTTCCCAGCAACCTGCTGTGTGAGGGATACCACAGTCTGGCCACAACCAGCCATGCCAGCGTGGTCCCTATGGACCCTCGCCCATGAGCCTTAGGCTCCAGCCCCACAGGCCTGCTTGCCCTTCTCCAAACCTTTGTGCTCCACAGACGCTCCCTCAGAACTCCTTTACACATGCTTCTCCCTTCCCTTTCTTCTCAGCCCACAAACTCCTAGTCTTCTTTAGAATCCACTCAAATGTCACCTCCACTGTCTAACCTCCACTGGGCAGTCATTGTTCTTACCAAGAAAAGAACATTGTTCTATACTATTATAGAGAGTATAATAGCACAAAGGTGGCATGGCATATTTTATTTTCAATCTTTAGCGTGTGGTGTAGGAGCTAGTAGGAGCATTAATAACTAAGGCTATTATTTATTAATAATGAATACAACCAGTGATGGTAATGAATAATGATAGTAATGAATAGCTAGTAATGAATACCAATAGTAGCAATAATACTAGTAATAATGAATGAAAACAATGAGCACCCTGATGCCAATAGAGCCCCTTCCTTTGCCAAGCCTCTGCTCAGCGCTATATAAAGCAGGATCTCATCTAATCTCCTGGCACCCTGTAAAATCTGATTCCCAAATTGCAGATCAGGAAACTGTAGCTTCGAGAGTGTAAATAACTTTCCCGAGGTCATACGTTTTATGAGTGGCACAGGTAGGATTGGAAGCCGCATCTGTCTGACCCCCGTGGGTGTGCTCTTAACCACTGTGCTGCTCTAGGACCAGGGAAGGTGCTGAGTCAATTAACTTACAAGTGCCAGAGAACTGGCCCTTATGCACACTTTACCTGCCACACTCCCTGTGACCTTTCAAGATTAACTCTACGTCCTTAGCTCCACCCTGTGTCTGGGGAGGTAGCATAGTAGCCTGGCTGAATGAGACTGGACTCCGCCAATCACAGGCTGTGTGGTCCTGGCAACAGGTTACCCACCTTCCTGGACCTCAGGCTCCTCATCTGCAATATGGGGAAATGATAGAACCTAATCCAGAGAGTCACTGTGGGGTACGGGACATAATACATGTAGAGCACATAGAGCTGTAACATATCACATCACACGTGTTCAATATGTGTTACCTGCGGACACGGTGGTCACCACCTAGCAGTCCCGGCTTTAATAAAAAGAATGTCACTGCCCCTCAATGGCATCTCTGTCATAGGTGACAACACTATGGAAAAATGAAAGCTCTGAGTAAGAGGGTGGGGTCGGGTGGGGTTCGGTGCTGGGGGCAGCAGCAAGAGAGGTGGGTGACTGCAGGAAGCAGCATCTCACAACGGGGCATAAAACAAAGCTCTTCTATGCCCAGGCAGGAACAACACCACCCAGAGTCAGGCCCTGACGGACACTGGAGAGCACCAGCTAAACTGGAGAGTGAGGCAAAGGGTAGGTAGTGAAAGATGTCTGCGATTCACCAAGCCCAAGGGTAAGGCAGAATGTTACGACCCTGAAGGTCAGCAAAAGGCTTGCAGAACACTGTCTCAGGTGTCAGAACCCCTCATGTCTGCAATCCTGGGCGTCAGGCTAGAGGGAGCAGACAGAGGGAGGCTGAGCTTGACCCTAACCCGCACTGGGGATTTTCTCCCTGGATTGGGGCCTCCACAGTGCTAGCCAGAAGTCCCATGGGAGCAGCCCCTGTAAGTAGTCACCAGGCAGGGCCTGTGGTAACCGACCCAAGGCCGGCACTGGAAAGCAGAGGGAAAGCTTGCAGAGGGTCCAAGAGGAAAACCAGACGTAAGTTGGGCAGGTCGGAAGAGAAACTACCAGACACTAAGGAGCTAGGAGAACAGAGGAGAAGCCCAAGTCACATGGGGAGATGAATTTCCTGCAGAACAGCCTCAGGATAGGACAGGAACTGAGAAGATGTGACTCTGAAAACTGTACTGGCCCTCTCTGGTCTTCATTTCCCCTACGCTAGGATGAGGGCACGAGCTCTGAGATCACTTCTGTATCAACTACCATCTCTCTACAAAGCTGCGGGAAGACAAGCATTAACACGTCCCTCTGAGCCCTGGTTTCTGCTCTGTACTACGGGGCTAGAGATGGCTGTCGGTTAAGGTGACCAGGTGTGCAGGACACGTGGAGTGCCTAGGCTAGGAGCTGGCACGCTGTAGGTGCTCAGTTAATTCCCGCAACCTCCTTCCACCCAGCCTGAGTGGGGAGAGCTAGGGGCCTCCTGTCTGGCCTTCTCCCTGCCTCAGGGACTCTGGGAGGCTGCGTCTTGATCCCTTCACCAGATGGCAACCTGGCAGCTAGACCATCCTTGCTGCTAGCAAACCCCTCTTTTCAACCAGAGCTTATGTTCTGTTTTTGTTTACATCCGAATGCAAAATATACACACTACAGAGAATCTGGAGGATGTGGGGGGGGGGGGAGGAAAAAAAATTCCTCAGGATTCTCTAGTCCAAAGAAATTTAGGTACTTTCTTGCCCTTTCTCGTTCGATACAACATATTTTTGAGACAGTGAGGTCATCTCCTAACTACAGTATTGTTTCCTGCTTTTTTCTACTTAATGTTATTACAAAACGTCCTGTCTGGAATACACTCTGTTTTAACTGTGATGCTGTGACGCACCTAACCAGCCTGGTCCCTGCTGTCAGACATTCCTGATGCTTCTGAATGCCCATTCTCCTAAATCAAAGAGCGGCTGATATTTAATTCATAGAGGGATTCTTTTAAAACTGCCTTTGGGATTGTTTTCTTTAGCACAGAAAACCAGAAGCAGGCTGCAGGGTACAGAGCGAATGCTGACTTTTAGGGCTGGCAAGTCTGCTCCTCTCTGGTCTCCTTCACCTTACCAATGATTTGGGGGAATGTAGAGTCAAGGATCTGGAAGAAAAGAGTGTTTTAGTAAACTGAGCCTTGGGCTTGTCCTAAATCCCTGGGGAAGCTTCAGAGAGCGCCTTGACGTTATTTTTTCCCCCTTTTTCGGCCTAGTTTAAATAGACCCCCTAGGGCAGATGGGTTTCCTGAGCTATCTGAATTTTAAATATCTGCCTGGGGCTTCCCATACTGAATCCTATAAATATTTTTCTTCTTGTGCCACCGCCAAGGTGTAGGAGTCTGGAAGGTTGCCCCAACAGGGAGGAAAATGGGCTTTTCTTGGTGTTGCAGGCAGGGGCTTGGAGGCCAGAAAGGGGGAAGACAAGTGTCCTGGCACACAATGACTGGGTGGATCGGAGACGGAGTTGGGGACTCTCCCTTTGCGTGCCTTCTGGCTCACCCTGCCCCACTCCAATGTCCCCACAACTACACCCACCACTTTAGGGGCCTGGAGAAAATCCACTTAGCTGTGAGGACCTTGAACCCTGCCCTGCTCCCATTCACTCTGCCTTCTGGAGAGGGTGTCTTTCTCTGTCACAA
The DNA here is from genome assembly GCA_030015415.1 of Cynopterus sphinx. Taxonomy (NCBI): domain Eukaryota; kingdom Metazoa; phylum Chordata; class Mammalia; order Chiroptera; family Pteropodidae; genus Cynopterus; species Cynopterus sphinx. The sequence continues at coordinate 30,536,648 of CM057385.1, read as the reverse complement.
GATGCCACTAAAATGATAGCAGAACTAAAAATTTCCTTAAATATTGCAAGAACACCTCCTGTTTGTTGAATATTTTACAATTAATACGGAGTCCTATGAAGTAGAAGAAGGTATCAGGTGTCAAGTGCCCTTTTCAAAGGTACATAGTCCTTTGGCAATTGAATCAGGACTAGAAGCAGTATCTGTTGGCTCTAGACCCAGAGGTTTGCCTTTTTTCAATCTCTTATGTTTTAAATTAGACAATGGAAGTCCAGAGAAGTGAAGAGGCTATATAAGGTCACATAGCACGTCAGCTTTCAAAGGCTGGGAACAGATCTGACTTCTCCTAGTCCCTGACCCGCCTCCACAAAAAGCAAACAGAGCATGAATGAAGAGAATGCCCATTCCAGCATGTGGGTCCTTATGGATTCTGGAGATGAAATGGCTCTGATTGATGGATTCCTATACTTGGGTGAATTCCATCGAGCTCATGAGACCCACTGGAAATGTCAGGGCTGAAATGAAGGCCACAGAGATAGCGAGTGGGCAGCAGAAGACAGAGTACTGTGGTTTACAGAGGTGTCCACCCTACCGCTGCCCACCGCAGAGCACGGGTGTAGACAGTGGGGCCATGCTCTGACCCTGGCTCAAACAGAGGGGCTCTGTCCTGTCCACAGCAGTGCCCCTCTGAGCTGGGCTACTGTACATGAGCATCTAGGATGGTAGTGCTGGTCACCATTGGGGAGATCAAGTCCTTGTTTGTCTAAAAGAAGACCAAAGGATCAACTATTTTATCAAGGTAATCCTGAGGACTTGATGTAAGTAACGTCAAAGATGAAAGGGAGAGGGGAGACAAGTGCCTGCCTGTGTACTAATGCTAACGTGTTCTCTCACTGAATCCCTGCCCTCAGCCCTGGGACAGATGCTGCCTCAGGTAAGTCTTCGTCCAAGGTCATGCAGCCAGCAAACAGCACAGACTGGACGGCATGCCAGACGCTAAGGACCACGAGATTTCCACTACCTACCCATGCCCTCCCAGCCAGTAAGTCAACTCTCAGGTGTGCCAGTCAGTGAGGGCACCAGGCTGATCCACCCCATGATCTTGGTGGGCACCTTCCCTACAGAAGCCTATTGTCTACCATAGGGCTGCAATAACAGCTGCCCAAGAGGTCATCCTGAATCATCTCTACCATATAGTGCCCCTTCTCAATGAGCAGGCTATTTCAAGATGGAAGACACCAAGTCAAGACCCAAAGGCAGAGCATAGATCAATGGTGGCTAAGGTCTCCACAATATCCTTATAGAGGTAAATTCTATTGAGCATTTTTCTGGATCGGTGGTCACCTTGGACTTAGCCAGCCCCTTCTGTCCTTACATCAACTTTTAGCCAGCACGATGCTGGACACGGTGGGTACAGAGACGAGCAATACACAGTCCCCACCCATCTCCCTCTTTCCCTCCATCTCCCTCTAAATCCTCTTTCTTTCTTTCTTTTAATAAGCATAAACTGAACAAAATAATGCACTGTTGTAGGCATGGTACTGAAGATAAAATAGTCAACAAGACTATAGTTCCTGCCTTCACAGAGCTTAAGGTCTAGTGGGGGACATAGTAACCCCTCAAATAACCACCATCTGCAAATCATATAAAGGCAAAGGCAAAGGTTGATAAAGGCAAAGTCTAGGATATTTTTAAAGAAACACAACAGGGGGCCTAATCTAGGATGGAGTGTCAAAAAACGCTTGATATTTGACCTGAAATGAAATAACGACGGGTCAAGGGGAAGTTCATAGCAGGATGGGTGTGAAGGCCTGGCTGTGTGTGAAGGCCCAGAGGCCCTCTTTCCAGAAGCACAGAAAGAAAGCCTGTGCAGCTAGAGTCCAGAGAAAGCTGGAAGGCCTGTGCGGTAAGGCTGGAGAGAGCGAGGCAGATAAGGTCTCACAAGGCCTTGAGGGCCAAGTTGAGGTGTTTGGATTTCATTCCAAGTGCAACAAAGAGTCTTTGAAGTTCTCAGCCAGGGAGAGGCAGCATCAGATGAGCATATGAAACGACCTTAGGATGGATGTGGAAATGGAGGGCATGGGTAAAGAATGGACTAGGAGGCTAATTGCAGGAATCCAGGTGAATCCAAGCACTGGTGGGTCCACCCTCCCACCTTCATTGGGCCATAAAATCCTTCACCCCTGCAGGGAGCCCTGATGGGAGGCTCAGGAATGAGCTGGGAAGACAGTTGCAACCAGTGGAGAGAGGGAGTTCTTCATCTCATTCCCCTATCAGATGCTCTTAGAAGAAAAGCAACAAATCTGCCCCATCCCAGACAGGAGCCCTACAGGATATACTCAGAGCCATGGCACAGAGCATAGGCATTGAAACAAAGGAGAGAACTGCACAGAGCATGGAGAGCATCGCCCAGTGGGGATGGAGCACTTGGGAGGGCTGGCGTCCTGAGGGTTGTGAGCCCAGCTCATAGGTGCAATCCCGTAACAGCATCATTTCTGCTTACGTCCTTCTCACTGTGTACGAGGAAGGTGACTCCTCCCAACCCGAGTTCCAACAATGTCTCAGAACCTTCAGAAGTCACCTAAGGATGAAGAACCCATTTCACAGATGAGAAAACTGAGGCCCACAGAGTCTCGCTCAAGGTCAAGCAGCAGCCACTGGAAGACAGCTCTTCTACCTCCTGGTTCCTTTTCTGCTTTATAAGGGCTGTACTTTCTCCAATCAGGTGATAGTGTGTGCAGGAGGCAGGAATTGGGGGGGGGGGGGACCAAAAGCCATAGATGAGTGAGTGGCAGGTCATCTCTCAGGGACAGTCACTGTAGAAACAAGTGGCTGAGACAAATGGGGGCCCCGAAGCCAGGGGTTAACCTTTTTCTATTCTCAACTTCACATTTTGCCAGAGGAAGATGGTGTGAGCTGTTAAGACGTAACTCAAGTTGGACAGATCAGGAGGCAGGCACTAACTATTCTTTGCATCATCAGTAGAGAGGTGGATTTCGACTGCCACCCTAGTTTTAGAAACCCTGGCCCGTGTCACAGGGCTGACCTCCGAGCACCATGGAGGCCTTCGCTCTTTCTGTTTCCAGATCCGACTGTCCCCAGTAATGACTGAGATACCATTCCAGGAGCATTTCTCTCTCCCAAAGTCTCTCCCAGTGTTAACTTGATGAGAGATCTTAAGAGGCTATCCATTCCAACCTTTTTATTTTCCAAGCAAACTCCCATTTAATTCTCACATGCTCATATTATCTATAGATAAACTAAGGCCCAGAAAAGGAGAAATGACAGAAGGAAGTCCCAAAGCCAGAACTTCTGAACTCTAGATCACCCAGGGTAGTAGCAAAATTAAAAGGAATCAGTCTGTCCCCTTGTGTCCCAAGGTCTGGGGAAAGCTCAGGGAAGAAGGTTGGCACTGCGATGTAGAAACCACAGGATGACACCAGAAATCACTACTTCCCCACATGCCCTTGCCCCCATCCATCTCTGACACTCCACACCCTACATTTCAGGATAAAAACATCATTAATAGAGAGCATTTGCAGAGCACTTTATGGTGTGCAAAATGTTTTCATAGCCTTCTTACTACTTTACCCTCAAACAACCTTACACAGTTAGAGAACGTGAAAACACCACTGCCTCAATTTACAGACAAGGTTACAGACCCCAGGGGTTAATGGACTTGAGTTCAAATTTATAGCTCCCGACACCAAATCCTGTGATTTTTCTATTTATAGCGTGTTTCTTTTGTGTGTACATGAATGGTGATGGCCAGGGTGGGCGCAGGGGGCAGCACTCATTGAGTGATATTAGAAAAATAAACAGAGAAAATACTCAGAGCCATTACCTCTCACTGAGCACCCATCACACACACAGGCCCCGGGGAAAACACGCTGCTCACACTTTCTCACTTCCTCCACACACCACCTGGTGAGGCAGGTGTTATCCCATTCCACTGAGGAAGAAACAGGTTCAAGAGTCCAGTCCTTGCCATTGTTTCCTCTGATTGACTCTCTGGGTGTCTTGTTTCCTGGTAATTTCGTTAACTTTAATTGTGAGGTCCTCATTTTCTAAGAACCGTACTAATGGGAACTATTTGCGCCCTAGAACGAAGGTGAGTTCTAGGTAGGATTTGTGTTCACTTCTAACATTCCAGAGCTTTTCTAAATGAAATCCTTGTCTTGAGATGTTCAGATCACCCAGGTGGTATAAATGCGGTTTGAAAACTTATGTAAGAACATGCTGATGGTTCTAAATTTTCAGTGACAATTTATCAACCTATTCCACTTGGTGCCTCTTTTTAAGATTATTTTCCTTGTATTTCCTGTGGGGGGATAACATCTAACTTATCCTTACCCTGAGGTCATGGGCCTTGAGGTCTGAGCTTTATGAGAAGAAAAATGCCTATTAGACTCCCCAGCCCTAGGCTAGTGACAGTGACAGCAGTCATCAGAGAAGGAAACTGCATCAGCTTAGCATGAACTTTCATATCCATATCTCATCAGACTCAAAGAAAAGCCTGATGATTAGGGATGCATTGGAATATCCATTTTACAGATGGGCACTGGTGCTCAAAGAAAAGATACAGACAAGTCATAGCAGATAGAAGTAAAGTAGATGTGGATGAAGGAGATAAGGCCGTGGTTAGGGATGAACCAAGAGATGGGAACTTGTAGGGGGGAGCGAGGAGCACCAAGAGAACAGCATTCTGGAAGGTTCTGACTATGGGCATCCCTATCCCAGCTTCATTTTCTTTGTGTGACAAAGGAGAACACTTCTACCATGCTGCCCCCCAGGGTTGCCCTGCAGGAGATATGCCCCACGGTTGAGATGAGCTAATGTTGATAAAAGTCCTCTGCACACTGGAAAGTGCTATTTGGATCCAAGGCTACAGTCACGGTTACCTGTCCGTCTTGGCCACAATCTATCCCCCTCCAGTGCAGATCTCGTGATGATCTCAGCCACCCATAAAATGAAATAGCTAGGCGGCTATCTCTCTGATTCCCTTGTCCTGCTCCTCCCTATATCTTTCCTGAACCTGACATTTGGGTTCCCCAACAGACCAAGACCAAGTACTGGCTGAGGATTTACTTGAACTTCTGTGCCAGCTCCCAAGGGTTGGGCAGATCCCTAGTCATTGAAGTAAGATCACACGTGGTATCCACTGTATGAGACAGTGCAATTCTGCAGAAGTCAGAAGCCAGACTCTAGAGGCAGAAGCTTGGTGTTAGAGCTTGAGTGTGCTCCTGATTCACTGGGGGATTTTGATCTCAAGTCACTTAATCTGCCAGAGCCTCAGTTTTCCCATCTGAGAAAGAAGCATCATGAGGTCTATTTCACAGAATTGTTTGAAGCATGAAATGGGTAACATATTCACAACAGGAGAGAAGGTTTACCATTGTTCTTGGAGGTCTTGGGACCGGTGGGCTTCCTGACACAGGCAGCACTAGGGCAGTGAGGCAAAAGGGCTGTAACTCAGGGCAGCCGGCAGCCTCATGGAGCCGTAACTGTCTTGGCAAAGGGTAAGTTCAGAGAAATGGCATTAGGGGATAAATACAAAGGAAAAAGAAAATGAAAAGGGAGAATGGGAGCAAAGTTGCCAACCAAGAAGGCACAAACCGCAGGGACAGAGGTGGCCAACAGAGGCTAAGAGTGTAAATAGGGCCGGTGTGGCTGGGAAAGCCACAGGGGCCTCGATGAATCCCATGCAGCTTTTCCAGATCTGTTTAGGTGTCGCTGAAAGTTTAGCAAGAAGAAGCTCCCTGATCTGACTCAGCTCCCTGCGAAAAAAAGTGATCTGCTTGCTTTCGGACTCAGGCCCTGGCCAGAGCAGCAGCAGTGCAGGGGAAGACCAGAGCAGGCCCTCAGAAGCAGAATGCATTCCCCACTGGCTACAAGTCTCAGGGTGGACAAAACAATGAGATTAGAGCATAAAGATATATAATTAGATTCTGATGGGAAAATCCCACTCGTGGGGCTCAGAGCCATCCCCTGGCAGAAGATGATAAGTCAGAGATCATCAGACATTAGCACATGACATGCCACTGTGCATGAGAATCGTTAGCTGTGATTACGGTGCTACATGTCTTCTAAGTGGTGAGTGGAAGGAGGGGGCCAGATCCTATTGCTGGCTGCCTTGGTCTCCACGTGTCACAGCTAGGGTGGCCGCTCCAGCCCAAGCTTGTGTGCCTGACCTGCAGGATTACACGGAATCTCTTATTTGGAAATAGAGCGCTTATAATGTTGCTATCTGTATGTCTTTCGAGAATACTTCCCTTGCCCCCTCCCATGGATATGAGGTGATGGGACAGGTGAGCCCAAGGCTGGATGAAAGTCACGGTCTGCCGGAAGTTCAAGGTGCTCCCTGCTCCTGCAAAAATACCAACATTTCTTTGAATGCTAAAAGGAGATGGAAACTAACTAGCCTGGCCTCACTGTAAGACTTCTTCTGAACAAATACAGACTTCTTATAAGCATGGTCATCGAGACATATTCATTTGTTCATTCATTCATTCATTCATTCACTTAATAATCAGTGACTATCCACTATGTACTAGGCGCAGTGCTCAATGCCCTGAGTTCATACAAAAATGAATAAGACACATACACTGGCCTCTGGGAACCCACAGTCTAGTGGGGCTTCCCCCTCCAAGAGGAAGGAGAGTGGGTAAAGAGAGATGGAGAAGAGTCTCCTGAGCTGCAAGTCTAAACTGAGAGTCAAAATGAAGGCAAAGCACATTAGAAACAGGCAGCTCCACATGGAGCCACTGGGAAGGCTGAGCCAGGGGACTAGGTACTTTGAATCACTGGCAGAGACAAGCCCATATGCAGGAGAGGGGGGCAAAGAGAGGTCCAGGAAACCAGAGATGGGAAGAGGGGGAAGAAATGGGACATATGTGCCCTCTCCACCCCCATCACTACACCCAGGGACCTGCCTTTCCATGCACCTGCACCCCAGAGATGATGCTATCAAGTTCTGACTTCCACTGAATGGAAGAGGAGAACCAGAAGACTCAGAAATCTGATGGAACGTGAAATAAGAGTGGACGTGAAATCTGATGTGTAGATTGTAAAGCAATTCACAGTTCTATCTGCCCTACAGCCGTGTAAGTATCACGTAGTTTTCATCAAGTAAAATCAAAGGAAAACTAGAAGCACCAGCTCGTGAACCTATCATTGCCACTTTCCCTCTGCGTCTCCCTCCCCATCTGGGCTTGAGGCACTGGCGATTCTCCAGGAAAAAGGCACTACTCTATTGGTCCCTTATTCTGATTTTTGCTCTGAGTGGGCCTAATACTTAGGCCTTAAAAGTTTCAACATAAACAGTGAACTGAATTACAGTGCACTAAATGTTCTAATAAGGCTTATGAACAAAATGCTAGGGAACATGGAAAAGGAAATGATGAGAGTGCAAAGGAAGACTTCCTAGACATGGTTATAGTTAAATGGGGCTTTAAAGGATGAATAGGAGTTCACAAAACAGAGAATGGTCCCTCAAGCACAGGGACTTTCATATGCAAGAGACACACAAAATGAAGGAGCATGCTGATCTGAGGGGTGTTAGTGGTATAATCACTCAGGATCCATTAAAAATGAAGATGCATGGATTTTCTATCTTTCAAAGAGATGGATTTTTAAGATAACCTGCTGTGTAAGATTTTATCTTCTGGTCAAAGGGGACCATCAAGAAGCTGATTTGTCCTTATTTGTTGGGATGTGGATGTTTTAAATCCCATGCTATGTATTTTTGCTCCTTAGATACTTCCAGTTCCCCACTACTTTAAATATGACTTGAGGTTATCACTTTCATTGGACCTTGTCATGTGCTAGGTACCTTAGATGATTTATCCCATTTCCCCTCTTGACCCTAAGTAGTAACTACTATTCTTATTTCTATTTTGCAGAATAAGATGCAGAGGTTGAAAGAGTTGACAGCTCTCATCCCAGTCTCACAACCTGCAAGAGGCAGAACTGGGATTTGAATTTGGGCTCATCTGACTCCAAAACCCATGCCCTTTCTTCTACCCGTGATGGGTGGGCACTGAGGGCTGGATTCTGACAGGGTCAGAGAGGCTACTCCTGCATGGTGGGAAGAGCAGAGGTGGTTGATAACCTTTAAGCTGATCGCAACCTTTGCTGCCTCCAGGCTGCTTGACTTCAGTCGCCATAGACCAATCCTCTGGAGAAACAGAATCAACACTTCAAGAGTCCTCACTCAGAACTGCAAGGTTTCAAAGAGTCGAGCTGGAGCATGGGGAGCCAGGGACCCTAGGGAGCCTCACCTGGTGGCTAAAACCTTTGGAGACAGCATGTGATCTGGCCCTCTGCAGAACTGGCCAAAAATCACACACCATGGCTCAGAGAGTTAAAAGGAACCTTAAAGGTCACCTAGTCCTCCAGATGGAAGGCTCCTGCCCTGTGATGCCCACCCCTGCCAGGATCACAGGTTCACACCTCAAACGCCAGCTGGTCTCTGACTGCATGGTGCCTTGGCCTCAAACACGCCGTCTGTGCTACACAGACTTGGCATGGGGGCCAGCCCTGGCTTTAGAGAACCTGGGGTCCAGGTCCTGCCCTGGCTTCCCTGCTTACAAGTTATGCACTTTGAGCAAGTGACTTATCCTCTTGGAGCCTCAGTTTGGGCATCTGAAAAGAGAGCTCATCAACACAGGGTGACAGGAAGGATTAGATGAAGTAATGTAGGGAAGAAGTATGAATCGTATAAAATACACACACACACACACATACACACACACACTAAGGCAAAGGTTTATGATAAGGAAGATTATGACTCACTCATAGCAGTGGTCAGCAAACTATTTCTATAAAGGGTCCAATAGTAAATATTTTAAGTTTCTGGAGTCAAAACGTCCCTGTCGCAACTACTCAGTCTGCCATGGTAGCATGAAAGCAGCCACAGACAATATGCAAATGAGTAACTGTGACTGTGTTTCAATATGTCTTGGTTAAAGGACACATAAACTTGAATTTCACATAATGTTCATGTCATAAAGTATCATTATTCTTTTGACTTTTTCAATTATTTAAAAATGTAAAAACCATTCTTAGCTACTGGGCCATGCAAAAACAGATTTGGCCCACAGGCTGTAGCTTTACCATCCGTGAATGGTGGCTGAGTTTTCTTCAGCCTTATGAGAATCCCTCATAGGGCTGGAGTGGTTGAGCTAGACTAACACAAACATCCTCATGCCACTTCTTTTAGGAAAATCTCTTTGGTGCTCCCACTCCAGCCCCAAAGGGATAGTCACTCCTCTAAGGACCCTGGCCGGCACACAATTCCCAATGCATTGTGCCATTCACTGGCCATAGCCCAGAAGTTCATCTGGGGCCTGAGCCCAACTTGTCCATTTTGTATCTGCAGAGACTGGCACCCTGCTGGACACAGGAGATGCTCAATCAACACTTCCACAAGGAACGTCTACTTTGATAAATTTCTAAATTTCATTTATAAAAAACTTAAAGACTCTTCAGACATCTATGATTTCACTTTTTACTCCAAGGAACAAAAAGGGTTTACAAGATTATTTTAAAATATACATTGGGTAAATTATCTCTTCCTTTGGATCCTTTAGGCCTGCTCTCCAGCCTCACTTGACATGTGTGTGAAGTTCTTGGCCGATGTGAGCCTCAGCTTCTTCTTCCGTAAATGAGGGGTCATATTTATACCAATACTATCTAGTTATGGTGTGAATTGGAAGAGGTAGTCACATAAAGTAGCACACTGCCTGACACCTAGCAAAGGCTCACTGAGGACTAGCTATTATTTTCTCATCCTCCAAGATAAAAATTACTGTACACGTTTCCCAGTAAGAAACGAAGGCTCAGAGAGGCTAGAACTATGTTTCAGAATCAAAGAGCATTGGCATCTGAATCCTGGTGTGGTTAACCCAACGTCCCACTCCCCCGTCTATGGCTGTATCTAGACTCAAGCCAGACCCAACTCAGCCTCCTACAAGCAGACTGGGTCTCAGAGAAGAACATCCCCAAATCTGCCAGGAGGGAGATCTCTTGGAGGCTAAAACCCAGAGAGAAGCAACAACCCAGACAGCACATTAGGGAGACCCCTCAGAGTCATCTTCCTTAATCAGGGCTCTTCCTCCAGGCCTCCAGGGAACTGCATTTCCCCTTCCGGCCCAACTACCTCTAGAGTTGATTACCACACAGGGCCTCCCAGCTGCCAGTGCTGAGTTGGGGGGCTGCTGAGAATTCAGCCCATCCCTCCCGCTGAAATTGGCCTACAAGGGGACCAGTCCTCCTCCCCTGCACACAAAAAGAGAAACCAAAATGAAATCAGACTCTGTAATAAATGCAGACCACGTTCTCCCTGCCAATATCGAGATAAGGTCTATTCTGCTGCCTGTCAGTTGAAAAGTAATAAAGTAATAGTGAAGTAAGTTATAAAAAACCAAACAGCAAATCCTCTCCTGAATACTGAGAAGAAGGTGGGGAGGGGAGGCAGCAGCGATGAGCAGGGACCTAGCATCCCAGCCCACCAAAGCCAGCAGGGTCCGCAGACATCACCTGGACCATAACTTCCTGCCCCCACTGCTTTCCCCACATAAGGCTAAAGCTCAGAGAGGGAAAGGGATGGACAATGGCCATGGGATAGGTCAAGAGAAAAGTGCTGATGAGCCCCAGTGCTCTCTTCTCCAGGGCCAGTGCTTTCTAGGGTATCTGCAAGGGCAGTGGTACAGAGTGGCCCCCAAACAGACTCCAGTCTTCTGCACCACACCTGCTGCCTTGAGCACGTTCTTGTCGGGAGGAAGAAAGTACCAACCTACCGGCACCAGCTCTCTGGCTGCTTGGCAATTACATCTCCTGTTATAAAACCGTCAGATAACAAATTGATCTCTGAGGTATGATTGAGTCTCCCATTCGCCTAGGACTGGTCGATTCACTAGGAGGCAACAAGTTTAGAGGCAGAAAAACCTGACTGTGAATCCCAGCTCTGTCACTTATTACTCAATATCACAAACTCTTTTATCTCATGGCATCCATTTTCTCAGCTATAAAATGGGAATAGCAATAATACCTATCTGGCAAGACTATTAACATAATAATAATAATAATAATAAACAATAATAATAAATGATGATGATGATGATGTCCTATTTCTTGGGTGCACACCATGAATTAGGCACCATGATAAGTGATTCTCATATGTGACCTCCTTTTACCTTCACAGCAATCTTCGAAGGTAGTTCTTATTATTACCCCTATTGTAAAGATGAGGAAACCGAGGCTCAGTGAAAGTAAGCATCTTGCTTAAGGTCACACAGCGAGTTAAAGGTAGAGCTGAGATTCCAATCCTGGCCTCTCTGACTACAAAGCCTGTGCTGAACTGGAAACTATTCTTTCTGTGCTAGGTATTCCTATAGCCTCCACTTCTTTGTACTTTGTGACAAGTCTCTTTCTCTAGCCTCAGGGAGAAAGCAGGATCATAAGATGATGTGGCAGGCCCTGTGAGTGCCTATCCCACATCTTTCTTAACCAAAGAACTACTTTTTTACTCAATATCTCCCTCAATATGTTTCTGGGGAGGGGAGCACTTATTGCATAAGTGTGATCAGTTTATGGAATTTCATCAAAACGTACACACATGAGAAGTACACTTTTGGCAAGTATATCATAACTCAATTTTTAAAAGTTTGAAAAACAGACATACAAGAATTGTGATGTCTCCGAGTTGCTTTTAACAAGAAGAGACAGAGCCAGGGAGAAAGGAAGCAACATAGCAAGTGAATCTAGGTCAAGCGAATTCAGGTGTTCACTGTAGCATTCTTTCACATTTTCTGCAGCCTTGAAATTTATCAAGTCTCAAAGACAGAGAAGAAACACAGGGAAGCACTATATGGTTCCCTGTCCCTGGGCGGTGGTGTGAGGATGTGATCCCTGCAGCAGGGCCATGGCAAATACCTCACCAAGCCTCAGTTTTCTCATCTGCACAATGAGAATAATAATAGGACCTACCTCTTATGGTTGCTGTGATGGTGAAAAGAGATAATATATATAAATTACTTGTCATGATGCCCATTCAAACCATGCACTTAAGAAAACAGGAGCAAAATGATGGAAGGGACTTGGGTCCTTGATGAGATCATGGAGTCACAGAACTAATCTAGAAACAGTCCCACTTGCACATGTTTGGTCACATGAGGTAACATACTTATTGCCCTTAGCCATTATAATTTGGACTTTATAATTTAATAATTATAATTTAATAACATTATAATTTAATAACATTAGACTCCCCATCCTGATGAAACAATCTGAAACTCAGTAAAATGCATTTATAATGGGAAAAACGTAAAAAATCCTAATTATGTAGAAATAAGAATAGAATTAAACAAATTATGGTAAATCTGAAGGGTAGAATATTATGTTGCCTTCAAAAATGATGTCAGAAAATTGTTTCATGGCAAAGGAAAATGACCTTAATCCAATACTGAGACCTAAAATAAACAAAAATGCAAGCATTAAAGGTTAGAAGAAATTATAACCAAATATTGGTAGTAGGCTAGATTTAGGTATTTAATTAAATGGTTCAATATTTTCTGTATTTAAAATTACTATTGCATATTATTTGTATAATAATTTAAGCAAGAGGTTTCTAAACTATATTTGTGACACATACAAATATTGGAAACAAAGTTATATGTTTGTATGAGATCACCTATGTAAAATGCATTCAAAAGTAGAAGGAAATATAACATGTTACGAGTCATTACCACTGAGCAGTAAGATTATGGGTGGGTAACTTTTCTTCTACCTTTTACACACACACACACACCTACACACACACACACAATATACATTTTTTATACTGAGCACAATATACATTTTTTATTCTTAAAATACCAATTTCAAAAACTACCAATTTATAACTTTTAAAGCCAATATCATTGCTTTCAGATTCTGTGTTTGATCTTTCATTTCAAACAATTCAATATATAGTCATTGTGTGCTTAACATGGATCTAATACAGTGTAGTAATAATAATTATGACTACCTTTGTTAGACACTGCGGTCGCTATTTCACATACATTATCTATAATCATTTCAGCATCCCCATAACATATTGAAGGAATCAAATCTAATTTGTCTAAGGCTTAGCCTTGCAGGTGATAGACACAGGATTCAAATCCCGGTCTATTGTATTTAATTGGTTACTCATGATCCTCCATGTAGTGAAAAAAAAAAAAATCCTGCAATACATAGACCCTATTAAAGAGTAAAAAATTTCAAGGAAGTTCAGAGAAGGAAGAAACAATATCAGGCTCATGAGACCCAGAAAAGCTTCAAAAAGAAGGGAGTGACATGCTAAGCCTTCGAGTGGGTATGAGAGGGAGATACCAGCTTTCTGGATAGAAGGAACATTGTGGACAGTGGTCTGAATGAGGGAGTGTATCATCCATTACTAGGGACGACAACGTAGCCCAAGTCAGCTGGGGTAAATGAATAGGTTAGGAAGAAAGAGGAAAAATGGAAACAATAGATTATGGTGAGCCCTGAATGCCAAGCTTTGGGGTTTAAATTTTACTTGCTGGGCCATGGGGAAACACAGAACATTCTCTGATCTACATGGAATGGGGTTGAGTTTGAGGAGCAGTGTGCTTTGCGAAGAGTATTTAGGCAGGATCATGAGGGTGAGTTAGAAGGGAACCCAAGAGGCAGGGAGGGGACATTTGTGAGGCCCTAAGCAAAGCTTATCCACATACATTACCTCTGTGGGAAAAACTGACACACAGAGGTTTTAATAAATTCTCCAAAGTCACGTGACCAGTAAAGAGCTGAGGCAGGTTGAAAGCCAGTCCATCTGTTCCCATTGCCTACCCGCCTCCATGGAGACGAAACACAGTAGCGGTCCATGAAAGGTGGTCTAGGGCTGTCCCCTGGCCCTGAGTTGGGGAGGGGAAGAAGGCCTGGGCCCACAGTGCCATGCCTGGAGTTTATAGGCACGTGGGACCCATTACCCAGTCTCACCACCCAGTGTGCAGGGACCAGTCAAGCTGCACATTTGGGGTCATGCCCATTTGTGCCCGCTGCTCCACGGCAACCTCTGTGCCCAAAGCTGGAAGCCAGCTTGCCATCTCACCCAGGAGGCTTAGTGAGCAGAGCTCCAAGGAGCAGAAACGTCTCTGTTAAAGCAAAACATCATTAAGATGAGAAGAGGCAACATCTCTAACACCCACGCAGTGCCAGTGGAGCTGTAAATGTGCCTCCAAATTAGACGTGGGGAAGAGCTCCACCAACTCCGGCTGCGCGTCCCCAAGGACAAGGGCAGCCTGATTCCCTCCGACATCCCACTCCCAGCTCTGCCACAAGCTGCAAGTGTTTTGTCGGAGTCTATTTGAGATGTCTTATGCAATAACAGAAACTCATCTCTGAGAAAAGACGGTTTGCCTTCTTTCATATAACATTCTCACTGTCAGGGAAGTTTGCCTGACATGAAGCCTAGTTTGTGCCTTTTTTGCTTTTAGGAAGAACCTTGAAGGCTCCAAGGGGAAATGTACTTTAAGAAGCTATTCAAAGCCCTATACAGATGGAAACTTTCTTCTGCGGCAAAGTGTTTATTGAGCACAATCTCACTACTTGGTATCTGAAAGCCAGTTTTCAGTGCAAAGTCCTTCCACACCCTTTATTGTTCTGATTTCCTTTCTCCCCTCAAAAGCAGGGAGGGCAGGGGTGATTTCCTCATTTTACTGATGAGGAAATAGAGGCTTAGAGTTATTTGTCTTGACTAATAAATCGCACTGAAATTAACTGGTAGATTTGGGTCCACTGTCTCCAATTCCAGTCTCTTTCCAATACGACCCTCTAGCCAGACCTCTTCCAAAACCTGTGCGGTACATAGTCAATGAGAAGTCATGGATCCCTCATGTGCCAGTTACTAAGTTATTGTCTCTTAGTTTCAAACCCACCCTCCTCTGTGTGACTTTGTCTTGCTGGGCTACAAATCCTCCCTATGCTTTGACAGTTGGGTCAGAGTGAGATTCTGCCAACAGGAGGTGACAGAGGAGAGTTGGAAGACTGGAGGTGAGTGGACATCTTCCCGCTGTGTTCTGGTGGCTTCCTGCTTACTCCTGTAAGTATGCCTGCAACTGTGCTTCTTCATCCTGGCAGAGGCGGATCCTTCCTAAAGCAGCAACTGAACGCGGGGCATGGTTTTTCCAATACTTGAAGAACCAGCCTGCATGCACCCCCATCCCAAGATAAGAAGGCAATCCCTTCTCAGCAGTCTGAATTCCAGCTTAAGGGGCCCTCCCCTAACTTTCAACATTTTTATAATTGCAATCCTTTCCCTTTCTTCCCTCAGCCCAAGGGCTAGTGACGCTTCCTGTAGTGGTTACCTACATTACTCCTTAATGTTCTATTTTACTCTTTCAGTTATATCTGGTTAAAATGTTCTTATATTAAGTTATCTCTGTTCAAATGTCAGGTGTGGTTCCTATTTCTGGAGTGATCACTGCCCCATTGACTGTAGTTGAGGGCCTGCCATTAGGTTGTCATGAAACTAGGTAGAAATAAAGCATAGGTAGAGTGCCAAGCACATAGTAGGGCCTCAAGAAACAGCTATTGAATGAAAAGAAAAAAAAAAAACAGTTGAATAAAGTAGGCCTCAGTGTTAAAGGAATTCTTGAGCGGTGACCTAAGCAGGAAAGGGAAGAGGAGAGGTAGCTTTAGGGAATAGCTCTTCCCTGAAGAGTTTCAGCCATTCGGAGGATGAGGACTAAATATGAGGGGTAAGTAGCACCTCAGGAATTGCCCCCGAAAGGCTGTCCCATGGCCAGGATTGGGATGCAGCACAACTTGTAGGCCTTTCACTGATCAGGAGCATCCAACTCTAAGTTCTTTGGGTATAATGGCTTAAATCATATCCTCCCACCACTGCCCAGCATCCAAGATTCCCAAATATTGATATCACTGCACACTCTGACCTCTCTCCCGGCCAGGAGAGCTTCCTATCTTGGTCCTGATGCCTATACCCTATCTATCCTATGGTTTCTGAGGGTAAATTGCCTTGGAATGACTGTCTGCCTCTGCAAGAAAAGAGACTTCCAGAGAGAGGCAGGTGTCACCCGTGCCGGTAGCCACCACACCATGGGCTTGGCAGCTGCTGCCCTGAGTGCTTACCTGGGTCTAACAACCAGAATAATAGGGATTTGTTATCTCTGTCAATCCCAGAGAGAAAGACTGAGTATCTAGAAAAGTTAGGGAAATACCCTGAACCTAGTCTGGGTTCTGGAATGACCTCCTGGGAATCCAAACACATCACATAACCTCCACCATGTCCCTACTCATACATCCACCTGTCCCTATATAGCCAAAGCTCTGAATTTGGTCCACCTAGACGCCAAGACTTTCTTCTCTGATCCAGATACATTCCTGGCCAGGCTGCCTTAAACAAAAAGGCTTAGAGGAAAAGAGAAGCAAGATGTCCTTAGAGGTCCATGGAACATGGAATCTACTAGTCTGGCTGGAGTCAAAAGTCTGTGTTGAGGATTTCTGAGGAGTCATTTCACTGTGCTTGACTCCTGCTGTTCTTTAGTATCCAGCATCCATATTCAGCCTCCCAGTGATGGTACCTGCTTTGGTGAAACACTACTCTCCATGAGTTCTGCCTGGGCTGAACACGCTGCCCCCATCCAGGGGCTGGTATGCACGTGCATGTGTGTGTGGTGCGTGTGGTGTACGTATGTTCATGTTTATGTGCATATACATATCTGTGACCCCAGACACCAGTGCAAGAATGAGCATCTGACACAAGCAGGACAAATTCGGAACCAATCCTAGGGCACTTAGAAAAATTACTGGGGAAGGGTCACTCTTTCTACTGTGGAAACTAAGGAAATGAAGCGTTTATCTGCAGCTGCTGATGCCCATTTCTGCCACTTCATGTGGAGAGTCTGAGAATAGAGCTAACATGAGGAAATTAGAGCCAAGAGATGAAGAGGGACATCTGAGACCCTAGATCCAGCCTGCTTGAAGGCTTCAATCCTTGAACTAATACGTTGACTTTTTTTCTCAAACCACTTTGAGTGAGTTTTCATCACTCTAGACTAAAAGAGTCCGGACCAATGCACACAGTGGGGTGAATGAGTTGCATACCTAAACATTTGAGAACTTATAGTGGATCATTAGACCCATGGAGAGACACTGTGTCTGCTAAAGCCCTTCAAAAGCTCACTGTTGTTCTCAGGATAAAACCCCAACTCCTAAATCACAGTTTCAGAGCCTTCAATGATCAGGCCCTTGCGGCCCTCTCTGGCCCCACCACACACCACTTTCCTTTCCTCCCAATCTCTATGTTCTGGCTTCACTGGACCTTAAGACTTCTATACACATGGGCCTATACACAAGGTGTTCTTGACTCCAGAGAGGTCTGGCTCCCTACTGTTTGGCCCTCTCAAAGAATTTCTTTCTTCTGATGCTCAGCATACTTGATGTCACATGTCCAATGCCTGATCCACCCTAGAATGTAAGCTCCCTGAGAGGCAGAGCCACACTGTCTAATCTCTTCTCTATCGCCAGGGCCACAATAGTTGCCCAATGAGTACTATTTGCTGGATATCTGAAGGAGTTAAGCAGTGAAAGCAACCGCAAGTAGGTAGAAGTGGAGGATCTTAAAATCAGGGTTAAGGAGACCTGCTAGGTCAGCCAACTAGATGTCAGGTGATCGACATCTAGGTCAAGGTCCTGACCCTAGGAAGAGAAAGGACAGGGGAAGGGAAAGGAAGGAAAGACTTATGAAAAGAGGGAATAGAAGAGCCAAAAGAATTTGATGAACTTTGATGACAGTTGGAAAAAGAATCTTTAGAAAGACACCCAACCAGTGTTGCTACATAGAGAGATGGACAAAGCTTCAGCATTTTGCAGGACCAGGAAAAGATGGCAGGAAGCAAAGGGCAGTTTCCCTGGAGGAGAGATGCAGCAATCAGTCGCCAGAATACAACAAGAAGCACATCCGGGAACTGGGGGAAGCGGGAAGTGGGGGGCGTGGATTTTCCCCTCTAATACCACCTGGCTAGGGCTGAGCTGCATAGTAATGAGAACTCCACAAATGAGATGCCTGCATCCTCTTTGTCCTCCAAAGAGGCAGCCAAAGGGATGTTTACTGTTTGCATTTCTCCTCTGGAGCAAGCTTGATGTTTTGAGAAGATTACCGTGTGGTTTGCATAATTGCCTGCTGAGGTGATGATTGCTCAGACAGAGCAGAATTTCAAAAAACCCACACTTCTGGTCCTGTTGGATAGTATAAATGAACACCCTCAAGAGGGAAGAAAAACCTCCATCCAAAGGAGCTGCTTCACACAGGGAGGCATCAATGAACCTCAGAGCCCAAAGCCTTTCTCCACATCTGCCTTCCAACTTCCATATCTGGGCAGGGGTCAGAATCAGCCAGGGAGATGCCAACTCAGGAAACAGTCCAGTCCCATGGGCCTCTCAAACACCTGTTGAACTCCTACTGTTTGCGAGCAAAAGACATTAAGGAGTCCGTGGTCAAATAATGAAAACAGGCGTAGAATCAGAACAGGGAAAGATGTGTAATGAACAAAGAATGCTTTGGGAACATGGGGGAAGGGCTTTGAGCCCAGCAGAGGAGGGGTGGGTATTCAGGAAGGCTGCCTGGGGGAGGCAATATTCAAGAAAAGCCTTTAAGTAGTGTAGTACCTGGTACATAGTAGATGCTCAAATACCAGCCAATGAGTGACCAAGTGAAAGAATGGATGGTTTAATGTGTTCTGTATCCCAGAACTGCAATGCATTCTGTAGCTTTCCTAGCATCTCGTAAACTGCACATTTCTGTAGTGTGTGTAGGAAGAGGAGTATCTCCTCTGTTATCGTATGAGGTCAGAAATAAAGTGCTCGTGTCAGCTTGCACTGGGAGCTACTGAGAGAGAATAAGAGACACAGCTGCCTCCCCCGCAAATCAACAGGATACTCTTTAAATATGTAAGAGATTCACGTGGCTCCGCCAGCACTGTCTGGTTTTCTTCAAAGTGGATGAAAAATGTCCTTAATTTTCATGCTCCATTCCAAAGAGACATGGATAGGGGCCAAAGAGGAGGGAATAAGTTAGGGTGAAAAATGACTAGTGTCATTTAATGTCTCCCAACCCAACCCAAACTAATACATTTCTTGAGGTTGGCCTTAAGCCACTGCCTACAGGAAGGCTTCTTCAACTGCAAATTCCCCCTCTCGCTCCCTCTCAAATGCCTTTCCACTTCACTCATGGTGACATCTGAACTTGAGGTATCAGTTATTGCACTGTTCACTGAACACGCACATCTATGCCACCTCCACCCTCTGCCAGGTCCCCTGAAACATCTGTAATAAGAAGTCTTTTTACAGGTAGGAATGCTGAGGCCTAGAGGGGCACTCATGACTTATGGCCCAAGGTTGCATAGATAGTAAGGCTTCAAACCTGGGTTGGTGCCGTACCTCTGCTATCTACTACTCTTCCACTAGCCCCTTTCCATGCCTCAATGCCTCCCAGTCTCATTTCTGGTCCATCTCTCTACATTGCAGAGTTGGTTTCTGGGTGGATTTGGGTTGCATTGCTTGGTGGAGTATCTTAAGAGCAAACAGCGGTATTCACATTTGCATATCTGTCCTATGCCATTTCCCCATTTCTGGGCACAGAGTAGGTGCTGACAATGAAGCACAGAGAGAAAAATGTCAGAACAGAGAGAAAGCATCTGTTCTTGTGCTTTCATTATTCAGACGAGAAAACTGAAGCTCAGAGAGAAGTGACTTAAATATGTGTTGAGCAGGAAGCTAGCCTGAACTAGCTTGTAATTAGCACATTAAATTCTGTTACTGTTACATTATGTATAACATATATGATATACGGCATATAAAGAATATATGTTACATGTAATATACAGTATTATATACAGCATCTATCACCATCATCATCATCTGTCAGTGTCTGAGTAAGAACATTAAACCTGCTTCTTACAGCGTTTCTTCCATGGACTGCCACCTGAGGAGGTGGCGGGAGATGTGTAGAATCACATGAAAGCATCTGGGTCTCCTACTCTTCAAAGGGAAGTGACTAGTGCAGGGGGAGTGGGGGGTTTGGTGGAACAGAGCTCAGCAACCTTCCTCCCAGCTCAGACCTGCACCTGCTGCCTTCTCCTCCCTCAACGCCGGTGAGATGCCAAGTCTGCCAGTCCCTCACTAGGTAGGCTCTGTAGATAAGAGAAGAGCCCCAGGCCCTGTGAGTGGCCCATTGTTCAAAGTGACATGCAGATAGCAAATTATCTACAATGAACAATTCTGTCTAACAAGGTGTTCTCTGGTCTCCATCTGCATACCTGTGCAGATGGGATTGTTAGCAGGTGGGCTGGAGAGGAGCAAAGCTTTGAAGGGTGAATTCTTGCAGGTTGTTTGTCCTGTCTCTCTCCTGCTTCCAGTAAGTAATGAGGATAGTGTGGGCTTTGGACTGAGAGAGCCCTGGATTGGAATTCCACCACATCACTTTAGAGCTGCATGACCTTGAGTAAATACCTAATGTGTCTAAAATCCCATTCATAAGGTGGGAATACCAATATTCCATGCAAAATCCTGCTAGGACTAAAAGAGATAATGTATGTAAAGTAGCTCATAAAATACCAAAATCACTCTGAAAACAAACATGCCTGAACCACCATAAAAACTAGTAATACAACAGAATGCAACTCATTGAAAAGACCCAAGAATCATTGTTAAAGTGGGAAGACTAAATTGTGTTGTTCATAAACACATATCCAATATTATGAGAAATAATTTAGACGCATTTTCCCATTTTGCCTTTTCATCAATGAATGATATTGTGCCCATTTTACAGATGGAGAACCTAAGGATCATAGAAGTTTAGGATCTTCCCCAACAGGAATGGCACTGTCTCACCTCCTCCCTCTTTTCTTAGATCAGTTCAAAGCTCACAGCTCTCGCTTGCTCACTTGCTTCTGCTTTGTACAGAATTCATTTCCGGTTCTATTTTATTTCCGATTCTTTCCATTTGAAAAATGTGCTTTGCACTGAAAATTTCATCTATTATGGTCTATCATTCATTTTCGCGTGGGTCTCCATGAGAGTCCCCACCAAGTCTTCATCTGAGCCCTAATCAGAGGGGGAGTTCCCAATTTCCAAAACCTGTTTTACATCCACCCACAGTGGCCCCACTGACATGGAAGATGCTGTAGGGCCCAAAACAATCACCCCATCACCACCACCCCCAAATCTTTTTCGGATTCTCTATTTTTGTGAATAACATTTCTCTCCTGAAAACCTAGCAGTAGGGTCTTGGGTGTCTCCATTTAATTCTTTTCTCTCCCTGGGCATACCCCACCCTTTCCATTTCCCACACAGCATTCTGCTTAGAACCCTTAAATACCATTTTGAAGATGCCCCAACTGTCTTCCGTAATTCCCCACTGCTACTTGATAAAGTCTCAAGTCTGCAGCTTGCCATTTGAAGCTTGTAAAATCCGATCTTGATGAATTTATTTCTCCCTGTAATGTACGTCACAGCAAAATGAGTAACTTACTGCTTCCACAATAGAGCTCATGCTTAATCAGCAGTAGCAATAAACACTTCAGTGTCCTAAGCACTTTACATACACTATCCTATTAATTCCTCACTATAACCCTATGAAGTAAGCAGTATAAAACCTATGTAGTTGCACAGGGCCCACAAGGGTCCTATATGTGGCTTAAAGCTCTGTTATCACTATGCTGAAATTCTTAATTCTTGAAAAGGGAGACTCATGTTTTAATTTTGCTCTAGGGCCTGAAAACTCTGCAGTCCATCCTAGAAGTAGGTATGATTAATAATCCCATTTTAGAGACGAGAAAACCAAGGTCACGCAGCTAATAAGACCAGGAACTCTAGCCTAAAGCCGTATTGTACCGAACACCTAATGAGTCACAGACCCATCCTACGTACTTATTATGTGCTATCCATTCAAGTCCTCTCCCTTCATCCTCATGACCACCTTGAAAAAGTGGGTGGCATTTCCTATCCTTTCATTACCTGAAAGTTAAATGACTTTCTCACAATCACAAAGTTTATGAGTGGCAGAGCCAGAATTCAACTCTAGATCAGCCTGCCCCCAAGCCTCGTGCCTTTCCGGCTACACCACTCAGAATAAAAACAATGGCCCCACTGTTCCAGAGCCAGTTCTAGCAGCTAGTGAGACTCTATGGAGATCTCTGAACACAAAGCCACACAGCGCTGTGTTCTGAGACCTGAGGAAGCCTCCTTTTTCCATTAAAAGCTGCTCCTGTCTCCAAAAGCAGCCTCTCGCCACAGGCTGTGGCTACTGCTTTTCCATGCACTGCAAGGGAGAAACAGAACAGATTGCTGGAGCAATTAAACCATCACATGGAAAGCCCAGAGAGACTGGGGAGGGGTAAGAAATGCCATTTCTTAATGGCCTGCCTCTATATTTAGCCTGAAATCCCTCAATCTCTAACCCTTCCAGGGAGCAGGGAGAGGTGAAAGCAGAGTTGGGGTCTTTAGCTGGACCATTGTACCACGAAGCACCTATCTGCCCATGTGCGGCCCCATTAGTGCCATGCCTTAAAGAAGCTTGTCATATGACAGAAAAGCAACTCCTCTCCAACTGTAAAACATGCACTAAAACCCACAGGACAGTCTATCTTGGTGTATTTTGGCAAGATGATTCTGTAAGGATGTTAAACAATGAAGAGATGCCAACTTTCCTCAGGGGTTAGAGGAGGTGTGCTAAGTGATGCTGTATGAAACTCGGCCTTGAGTTTCAGTCCCAATTATGAAAGGAGTTTCCTTCTTCTCACTTGCTTCATCTTGGAGTCAATGTCCACCTGTCAGGGAGTGTGCATGCATGCGTGTGGGAGTGTGTGTGTGTGTGTGCACCTGCGCGTGTTTGCAGCAGGAGAGAGAGGCGCGGATTACCCAATCGATGTGCACATGTGCTTTAAAGGGGACTTCTAAATATAGATGCCAGGGTCTCATTCCTAGAGATGTTGATTCATTCAGGAGTGGGGCTCAAATATCTCTGTTTCTATAAAGATCTCCAGATAATTAGCAATATAGCCTGTTGAAGAACAACTGGACATGAAATGCATTTTGAGTTTTGGCTTTATAGTCTACTTTTGGTTCTTTACTCTTTAAGAACTTTGAACAAATGTAAGTGTATCTTGGACCTCAGTTTCCCCATCTATAAATGAATGTGAAATCCTCAGTTTCTGGTACATAGTCAATGCTCAATAAATGTGGTAGACTGACCAAGTGGATGAATGGAGGAATGAGGTAAAGAAGTGAATACATGCATCAGCAAATGGCAATGTTTGTTCCTGCAAGCACATGGAGATTGCTGCTCTTATTAGGTCAGGCTGCCCCAGAAGCAAACTCTGACACAAGAATGAAGTAGTCTATTTGCAAGGTGGTCCCAAGAAGCATCAGCAGAAAAATTGGGAAGTAAGAATGGGAAGAGAAGAAAGCAGTAGAGAGTGAATTAATGAGCCCATGACTACTATGAACAATTAGGGTTCAGTCACACCGGGACCTCTGGGAAACAGTACAGAACATGCTGGTTGGGGGAGAGGGGGTTACTACTTTCATCATCAATGGCTGAGGGCTGCTCCCAGAGACATGAACTCTAGAAAACTTCGCCCTGTCCTACTTAGAAGCTGAGAGAAGACCCTCATCAGAGAGTTGGAGAGCTGCAGGTGTTTCCTGTAGGATGCCATAGGCAGCTAGTGCAATAGTGAGTGCCCAGGGTATGTGGGTGAGGCATCTGCCCCACTACTCCACTGACAGGCATCCTCCTGAGCTGGGCTGGGAAGAGGAGGAAAGTGGGAAGGGAAAGATACATTGGTGACTAGTGGTCCACACTCTCTGCATCACACAGCTACCTGCACCTATATTTCAATCTCTAACCCTTCCAGGGGGCAGGTAGAGGCGAGAGAGTCTAGCAATGCACAGTCCTGTTCATCCTAACTTGACAGTTTCCTTGGCAGTTCTGAGGCTAGATCAGTGTCTCTCAACCTCAGCACTGCTGAATTCCGGGCTGGTTAATTCGTTGTTGTAGAAGACTGTTGTGAGGAATATAGACTGTTTGGCAGCATCCTTGGTCTCTACCCCCTTAGATAACAGTAGTACCTTTTGTTATGACAACAAAAACTTGTCTCCGGGCATTGTCAAATGACACCTGGATGGAAGAGTCACCCCCAGATGAGAATCACTGAGGTAGATGGATGTCATATCTTATCCCTAGACACCAGCAGTCCCCCACTCAGACTTCTGAGCTCTGGCTTCATCCTAATCAGGTTCTGGCTCTGCGTAGGCTCTGCTCAGATGGATGCTATGCTTGAAACACACCAAGAGTTAGGCAGAGCCGGAATCAAGCAGTGAAACATGCTGACCCCTGCTGAGCAAGGTCTTGAGTTATAGGTAGGAAAAGTTAAACAGCCGTCGGGACACTGGCATCACAGTTGGGTATGGGGACCACAAAAGTCAGGGAAGCCAGACAGCTTGTGGCTAAGCAGCCCAACCGAGCTATCAGTCCCAGAAGCTGCCCCAAAGACAGGAATACTTAAGGCTGATCCACGCAGAAGTAGAGGTGAAGAGTTACAGGTGCTCAGTGAGGCTAAGCAATTCTCCTACTAAAGGGAGCAAGTACACAGCCAGCCAGGAAGAGACCAGGCCAGCTGGCTCCAAATTATGCACTTTTTTCATTATACCACGTAGCATCCTGGTTAAAGGAGAGGACCTGATAACCCCTCCCAACAGGAATAATGCTCAGAATAAATCCAGGTACTCTGAGTCATTCCTGCTGACAGCCAACTCACTACTCCAATGGACTAGCCAGATCCCCCCTGTTTGCCTATTGTCGTTCAAGTCTGAGAAGCCAAGTTTGGGCATACAGGGTTTTGTTTCTCCTCTTGTCTGCTGCTCCCCTCTCTTTTATGCTTCCCTCCAGGATGCCCATGCAATGTGCATGCCACTCAAAGGGCGCACAGTGGCATCCAGTTCTCTGGCAGAAAGGATTCAGAACTAAACTCAGAAGCCAGCTGAGCATAGAATTCAAAGATGGGAAGTGGGGCTCCAAGCCAGCTGTGCTATCAGCACCGGTTCCTCTTGCCTTTGTGTTCTGGATTGTCAATTCAGCAGCCTACCTGGTCTAAACAAGATAAAGCACCAAGCTGAAGAGAGACAGCTCTGTCCCTGAGCCCGGCCCCTGCTGCAACCTTCAGGAGGCCTGAGCAGGGGCGTTTGGCACTTAGGTATAGCTCTGGTTGGAAAAGTTCAAAGCCTATTCCACACACATGCTCATGTGTGCACTTGCACATACACGTTCACACACACACACACACACACACACATTCATACACCAGCTCCAGAGAGTGTCGGTTTTGTACATTCTTATCCCTGCCCTACTTTCACATAGATAATGAAAAGTCCCCAGGGAGATAAGAAAGGTGAGGGAGAAGCAGGGGATACAGGGGCTGGAATTAACTCTCTAAATACAAGACTGCGTCAGGACATAGATGCAAGGACACACAAACACAAACAGAGAAATAGAAAGTTTTCTATGACTCTACCTAACCATTTGCATTTATGAAAAAATCATAATCAAAAGAGATCACAGGGCTTTGGCAGCACAACAGAGCACTGGGACTCAAACATGGGTCTTTCACTGAAGACCTGCTATGCATTTAGAACACTCTGCATCCCTGGTTTAATTAGGAGAGAATTGGAATTCTTGGCCTGACTTCATGCAAATGGGAGTTGTGATTCTGTTGACATTCACAATAATTCTGCCCCAAGACTGAGAAAAACAATAGAGGTAATAATAACCACCAGGCTCACGGCACTTAGAACTGCCGAGTACTTTCACACCCAGCATCTCAAGGATCCTTGTAACAACACAGGGAGATTACAGATGAGGAACCTGAGGCTCAAAAAGTTGAATAATGCTGGAAACTATAAGTTTCAAGAGATAGCTTACAAATGTTAAGCTAACACTATCATCATTGTCATCAGCAGCATACCCCTTTTTGCCAGCCATGACATAAGATATGTTAAGGGCAGATAATCTGTCTTATCCATGTCTAAATCTCCAACAGTTCCCAACCAGCAACTTGACATAAAGTGATCGATATCCATTTGATGATGGCTTCATTTACATAATACACAACAGAACCCCGATAGGAAAGAGGGAAAAATACATCCAGTATCTTTATGGGCTCAAAATTTGAAAAGAGTAGTTCCTCGTTCTTTAAAAACGAAGCCAGCAAACAATACTGCAAGAGCTCCAGTGATTTCCAGACTCAGAGTAACACCCTCCAAGCCCCTTACATTGGACTGGTCCAGCCCTTGTGGTTCCCATCTGAGCAGCATGTTCTGAGAAGTATCAAAAGCATTTTTTTAAAGCAAACAAACATCACCTTTACTGCCTGCAATTTGCACCTTCTACTCTTTCAAGCAAAGGCAGTGACAAGTTCAGCTAGAAATCTGTTATCAGCCCCACCACATCTTACCGAGGGTTAGTTTATAAAACTAGCTCCTGCCTCACAGCTGACCCTCAAGAAGAGAACACAGATAGGTCAGTTTTGATAAGAGATAAGAGTGTTAACGGTCGAAAGCTTTAGGTATGATAACATTCCATGGGGGCTTGGGACCTACCATGAAAGGTCCTAGCCAGCTGGAGCTGAAGAAAAGGAGAACACAGAAAAACATTGAGGATCTTCTTCCCTCTCGGACTTACAACTTGCTTCGGTACAGGTTGAGCTTGGCGAGAGATGGTCCAATAGAACATATCTAGATCAAGTGGCCTGCATCGGAGTTATGGCTGGGGCCAGCCCTGGATGCAGCTCACCCACAGAGATAAAGAATCCCATGAGAGTTCTAAGAGAAAGGCGTCCTGAATCTCTGCCATGCCCTCTCTGGCTTGGCTACTAGCATTTCTGGGCTTGGAGCCAAAGCAGAGACCTTCTCAGCAGAGACTGAGGCAGAGCACACAGCACTGAGTTGAAGCCCAAGTCCCAGAAACTACCAAAAGAGGAACAGAACTTGTTAAATTAAGGGGATCAGAAGCAGATACTAAATGCCAAGGATCCAGGACCCAGGTATAGGGATAGGGAACAAGCATCAGTCAGTCAAGTCATAAATAAAGTGCTATAGTCCCCAGTTTTCTATTCAGTGCAGGTGAAAAAAGGGGATAGCCAAGCTTAAAGAGCCCTGACAGAATGGCCAAGCCAGGGTGCTCACGGTAGGAGCAGGCCCAGACTCGGGGAGATCGGGTGCTTTCCTGCGCTGCCCAGCAGGGTACGGATGGAAATTCCAGAGTGAAGACTGAGCAAGCAGGAGCACTCTAATTTTCAATTACTGTGCTCACACCAAATGGAGCTCCGGGACTCTCCCCCCACTCCTGGATGTTTGACTTTGCATCACGCCATCTCCTGAACATATAGACATAAAGAGCAGTGGCTCGGGCCTGTTCACTCATCCGACCAGGTCGCTGTGGGGCAGGAGCCGCCGCCTAGTGTTTACACACAGGCTTATTAAAGCAAATAGGATTTGGCCTAGATGGCAAACAGGGCTTCTTTCAGGGAAGCACATTTGCTGTGATCCTTGGGGCGTTTCCTGTGGAGCACACGCCACCAAAACAGGGCCCCCTGTTTGGCTGCACTAGGTCTCAGGCATACCTTTCCAGGCCTATTCCCCTTGCTCCCCGAGATCTCTAAATATTTGCTTAAGACAAGGGACATTCTCCATGCATCATCCTGCCACCTGGTTCAGGGGAAGAAAATCCTACGGGTACTGACTTTTACTGAGAAATACGTCCCACTCTCTCGATCTTCTTCCTGGCTTCATTTTTCCCAACTGAAAAATATGCAGATTCCACGACATGCTTTGCAAGGCATCTTTCTCCTTACACATCCTGTGCAGTGAGAGGCAAAGAACATCCTGAATTGGGAATCAGGAGCCGTTTAGGGACTTTGAGTAATTCCTTCTAAATTCCTGAGACTCGGTGTCTCCAGTTGCAGTGAAGGGAGCAGATTTTATAATCTCTGAGCTCCCTGTCTCACGTGCTTTTCCCTAGCAGCTATCCTACCTGTGTGGGGTGGGAGGGGTGGAGGGGTAGAATTTGAGCACAACCTTAGCTGTCTTTGCCTATCTAGTACTCTCCCATCCACATGCCTGGGTTTTCCCTTGGGGAGCCACTTCCTGCAGCATGCCATTTTGGTGGGAGTGTCCATCGAGGTGTGCTTCCTGACAGGTAGGCAGGAGACTCTGGCAAGCCCAGGCAGCTTCTCTTTTCCTAGAAGCTGACTTGCATCAAATGCCTCTAGGATAGAAAGCCTAGAGCCCATCCTTCCATGGAGTTCTGCCATGAGGAGACCCAGGATCTTCTCCCTCCTAGATGCTCTGATGTTCCTGATTCCTCTCTTTTCCGAGACCTTTTTGGCTTTAGTTTTGATGTTGTGGGCTGCCTCACGCTCATCCATTCATCTGTGTGCCTAAGTCCTGCCCGTGTGCTCACATGTCACCCTCTCAACAAAGCCTTTCCTAGTCTTCCGATTTTGAATTGAAGCCCCTCCAGCTTTTTCTGTCTTCCTATCTTGCTCCATTTTTCTCTGCAGCATTTTCTTACTTTTTAAAAATTGTACTAATTTACTTATATATATGTGGTTTGGTCATTTCTCCCAACTAGCACGCAAGCCCCATGAGGGCAAGCATTTGTGTCTGCTTTGTTCCTTGCTGGATTTTCAGTGCTCAGAACAGCACCTGGCACATAGCAGGTGCCCAATAAATATTATTTGAATAATAATAACAAACTGTCTCCTATTTTGCCCTCTGGTTCTTGTTCAATTCCTGCCTGGGAAGCCCACAGCTGATAGGAGAGCAAGAGGCCTGAATAAAAACCGGGATCCCAGCCCATGTATGAGGAGCCTCTTGGAGTGAGTGCCCAGCCCAGGCGTCTTCCAGGGCTTTGTATCTCATCCTTTCCCCTCTAGCTTCCTCATCAGCCCTTTCGTACCTGTTTCCTGGACAAACCTATGGAATCTGAACCACTTTCACTTAAGGAACTTCGAAGTTCTAATCTGTGTCTAAGAAAGTCAGAGCAATAAAAGAAAAAAAGGAAAAAATGCAGACAGGTCTCAGGGGGCTAGAACCTGAAAATCAATTTGATACAATAATTTTTCGGATTTAATGACTCATGCTCCTGTAGAATCAAGGTTATATAGACCTTGTAAAGAGAGTTCTAGGCAAGCCCACCAAAATACGCTTGACTCAAGACCTCGATCCCTCTCTCTGCTCTGGTGCCATCAATAATGTCCACTCCCAAGTGCTCTCTCTCTGGCTGGGCCCCACATCACTGGCCTCTCAAGGGTTTCTTCTATATATTCCTATCTTTCCCCTGGCTCTTTGTCTTCCCTGCTCACCCAATGATGACATCCCTCAAGGCTCCATTCTTACCCTTTTGGGCTTCTCAAACTATATTTCATCCTCACGGATTCCATCCTCTCTCTTGATGTTAATCAAGCCAAAGATTTCCTCCCCAGATTCTTTTCTATACCCCCCAATGTTCTAACTATCTGATGACCACCTCTATTTGAAATCTCCTTGGCCCCCTGCCAATCTTTACTCCTCCCCTTACTTCATTTCTCTGGACCCCAAACTCAGTGGGTCCTCTTGAATCATCTGTTAATTGGGCTTAACATCCCTTTCTCAAAAAACTGAATTTAATGATATAATTCAGGTAAAGGTGCTTTGTAAATGGTATGAATGGTGTTTGATCTAATTCAGTCTCAGACTGTGTAATGCCTGCCCTTTATTTCCACAACCTCATATAGTCGGTCTAGTCGCAAATTCGAAATCACACCCATGTGTTCCAATCCCTTTGGTAGCCTTCCTAAACCTGGGCTATGTTCTAGCTTTTGGTTTTCACCTTGCTCCTGGTATAAGCCCAACCTGCTTTCCCCCCATCTGTGTGCATCCTCTCAGTACCCTCTTTAGACAGAAGAGCCAGTGTGGGCCCAAGGAAGCAGCAGGGGCAGGAGAGAAGAGAGTCATTGTTGAACCCTGTGGCTGGTGAGGTCCATGTGTGAGCCTATCCAATCTTCAGTGGTTCCAGGAGAAAGGCCTTATTGTCCTCAATTTAGAGTTGAGCACCCAGAGGCTCCAAGAGGGTCAATGACTTGTCCAAGGTCACTGGCTCATAAGGAGGCTGCTTTGTTCTCTGTCCATCAGGCTTCCTGAAGAGAAAGGTAAGTGAGACAGACACTGGAAGCCCCAGGACAAACTTGCTCTTGCTATAATACCCTTTAAAACCAAATCGTGAGAGTAGGTGGTCCCAGGGGCAGCATTGGACAGGGTAGGGAGAGGTGTCTGTGCCAAAGGAAGGCTCGAGGGAGGAGGGTGCCTGAGCTCCGTCATGCTAATTTTGACATTTTCCCGTGCTTCTGCTTGTCATCATCAACTTATAATTTAACCTCGTTGTGGTGATGCCTCTGGAATGTCAACAAGGCTTGCTGGAATGTCATTAAGGCCCAGCAGCTGGCCCCTGGTATTTCTGATACAAATGACGTGCAGCTGCATTCTGGCCCTGCTGTCCTTATCCCCCATCTAGCAAAGGGCGACATTAGGCACACTTAATCCAGAGAGATGTTCCACACCCCGAGAGCGGGGCTTGTCAGTTCCACCAGCAGCATTTCCTACGGACTGTTCTGCCTGAGCCAATTAACCCAGAGTAATTGCTGAAAAGCATTAGATATTGATGATGGAT
The DNA here is from genome assembly GCA_030015415.1 of Cynopterus sphinx. Taxonomy (NCBI): domain Eukaryota; kingdom Metazoa; phylum Chordata; class Mammalia; order Chiroptera; family Pteropodidae; genus Cynopterus; species Cynopterus sphinx. The sequence continues at coordinate 30,505,885 of CM057385.1, read as the reverse complement.
ACCCGGGGCTGACCCCTGGGGTGGCTGGAGGGAAAGTGGTGAATGACGAAACATCCCTGTGTCTGCACAGTGTTTGCCAATTCAAAGCCCCTCTGCCTGCGTCACTGCAATGGTCCGATGATGTAAGCTGGGGAACTGGTGGCATCCCCAGTTCACAAAAGTGAAAATTGGGCCTTGGAGAGGGAAATGATGTCAAGTTCATCAGAGTAAACACACACACACACACACACACACACACACACACACACACACACAAACACAAACTGGGCATGAACTCCAGGTCTAGATTTTGCAGATTTTGGTTCATTCAATAAATGTTTATTGAGCACCTACTATGAGCAACATTGTACTTGACTGAAGGATGGGTTTTCCATCTCTTACATCCATGGCATTTGTTTGTATGATTTTCACCTTTGGGTTCCTCTCCCAAGGGACATTCTTGCCCAATTCCATATATCCTATACCCATTTCCTCCCCTTTGCCCCTCTGTTCTCCTCTAATCTGTTGTCGGGGGGCTCTGATGTCCCTCAGTTATACCTGTGTATGCATCAGTTTCCTTGCCTGCCCTACTCTAACAGTAGCCTGGTGACACTAATCCATCCCAAGGTAAGGGGTGCCCTGTCCTATTACAGGCCTCCTGCACCTCTGAGAGAAGAGTGGAGAGCCATCTGGAGCCAGGGGGCTTTCTTGGCCCTGGAAGCACAGTGTCAGCAGCTGCCTGCCTGGCCTGTGGGTTCAACTGGTCTTGTCAGCCCTTAGCAACACATGGTGTAAAAATCCTGGGCCATGATCCTGGCCTGTCTATGAGTCTGTGGGATGCAGAATATTGGCAACCTGTATCCTGGCACTACCATCCCCTGAGACACTTAACTGGGGTAGGAACAGGGAGGCACAGGAGGGAGTTTATGGCTGAGACCACACTGGGCCCAGATCTTTCCCAGTTTGGGAGGTTGAATTTGCCAGTGTTAGCCAGGGCGAGTCTATGATGAACGCGTCCATCCCCTGCTGCTTGGGTAGAGTGGCGAGAAGCCTCAATAGATGTTCTCTGTTGCGGTCAAGCATTTGGTTGACTTATTGGGCAGAGAGGGGACGAATTCAAGAACTTTCTGGAATCCAGTATGACCTGGAAATCTCTCTCTCCCCACCCCCTCTTTTATTTCAATCATAAAAGTTTCAGAAAATGAAAGGCTCTTTTAAAAGCTACAAATACGTGGGAGTAATAGCAGGATTTCAAAAGAGGTGAGAGTAACATGAAGGCCCAGACACAAAGATGGATTGGTGAAGAGACAACAGGATGAGTCAACAATGACAGGGAAGACAGACACACAGACGTGGAGGAGCCCTTGGAGACAGAGGGACAAAGAAGCACACACAGTGACAGCCAAACACACACAGACACAAAGGCAGAGAGATGGGAGCCTGGGCTGAACAAGAGCCACACAGAGCAGATGTCCAGAGCTTCTCACAGCCCAACGAAATCAATCCAGGTTGGCTGTGAGGCCAACCTGCCTGTGACAGGGTTGATAGGGATGCACTGCCCTATCTCTAGACTTCAGTTTCCTCAGCTCTAAAATGAGGACAGTGAGAGCCTCCAACTCACCGGCTGACTCTGATGATTACATGGGTTCATTTCTTGAAAAGTGCTTGGAATCGTACCTGCCAGAGAGTCTATGTTCACAGTAAGCTACAAAGGTAGTGAGGGGTGGAGGAGCAGTGGGGCTAGTCTTAGTTCATGGTTTTACTTTTCTGATAGAGCCTGCGCCAAATACCCATGGCTGCAGTGGTCTGGGAGCAAGTAAGGTTGGCCAGAGAGTGACTCTGGCTGGCATCAGTGCTGGCTCCTTTCAGAAGCCACAAACCCTGCCTTGGAGAAAGGGAAGTTGTGGGGCATGACAAGGACAGACATGGTTTGGATGGGAAAGAGCAGCAAGGTTCCTGTTTCCCACCAGTAAATTCTGGTGTGTGTGTATGGGTGGGGGTAATACATGTGTGGGGTGCCCATGCCCTCCCCACTTGCAGGGTTTTTGAACATGGGTCATAGTTAAAAGCAACATATAAGAAATACCTGGGGAAGTTTGTATGGGAGAAACATCAGAAAAACGGGTGGGATGAGTACAGAAGTGGCAGAGGACAAGCCTGATTGTTGGTGGGGAATGTCTTGGTGACAGTTTCGAGCAGAGCCAGTTACAGACTACACATAGGATCTCCCCCATCATCTGCTTCCCCATATCAGTGAGCTGTGACCAGGGGTGAGCAAAGTGGGCAGCAGGGTGCATGAATCTAAAAACCCCTCTAAAGCTTGGGGCCCATGCCTCATGCCAATCTTTAGAGTGAACCCTGGCCTGGCACTTTCTTAGGAATAGGAGAGTGACCCTACAGGCTGCCGGCCTGTCCTTCTTCCTTTTCTTCTGCATGAGGAGGTGGTGCAGCTGCTGCTCTGTGCCTGGCAGTGGGTCATGGAGACACTGATAACAAGAGCTCACAGCTTCCCCAAAGCAGCTGACTGTGAGGCCACTGGGGACCCCTCCTTCCTCACCCCTCCCCAGTCAACCTCTACCCAGCCCAGGAGGGGCACTCTCTGAACCTGGTATCCCTTCCATGCACAGAGTCCCTTGAAGAGCCAAGGAGAGTGATTACACCCCGAGAACTCCATGCTGAGAAGGAGCCAGCACCAACCCTCTCTGCCATGACCTCAGATAGCATGGTAGGTCCCACCTGGTCCCCTGGGGTAAGAGGGGACAGAAAGACCCCATATGTCAGGAAAAGATACAAAAACCTACCTTCCTACAAGAATACTTCTACTTTTTCCTCCTAACAGAACCACTACAGCACTAGGGCAAATCACATTGGCCAATATGAACGTTGCAGCTTAGGGCTGCCAAGGCCATTTTTCAAGGTGACATACTTACAAATGGCCAGCCCTTGATTTACGAGGTCCCAACCACAAATTCTGTCTTCACATTTGCAGTCCTGCATCCTTTCCATACTCACCCTCCACAATGAGGGACTTGGGAAATCTGTCTCATTCAAGCAGGTTTCCACAGAAAAGAGCTGCTGGTGGCCCAAGGTAACCAGCTCTGTCTGTGCCCATCAGCCTCTTCCCTGTGTCTGCTGGATGCAGCAACAGCAAAAGCCCAGGCGACTTAGTATTACTGGGATTCTGGGCTGGGTCCCAGCCGGGGTGAGCCTTGAAGTCTCAGACAGCAACAGCAAGCAGTGTGGACTTGAAGCCAAGTCAGATAATATGAAAATCATTAATAATAATAATAATAATAGAGACATGACACACAAGGATACTGGGACAAGCATTAGAGGTTATATCCACAAAAGAGGGAGATAGGAGGGGGAATAGAAGGACACACCTCCACCAACAGCCACATACTTTTGTGACACAAGAACCCAAGGACAGTAACAGCTCAGCAAGGCACTGAGTAGGAGGGAGGGAAGCTAGCTAAGTCACCTCCAACCCTAACACTTGGCCAAAGTCAGCTTTCACAAAATAGAGAAGTTTCACAGGTGAGATTAGAACATCCAGAAATGACTCAGTGGGTCAAAAAAAAAAGGGAGACTAGAAAGGAATAGAAGAATGGGCCTTGAAAATATAGATATTGGGACAGCAGAGAAAAGATGAGGGATCTCAGGACTGAAGAGTAGCGTCTTGGAGAATCTGAGCAAATGAGGCAACTTCATCACACACACACACACACACACACACACACACACACACTCACACACTCACACACTCACACACACACACACACACATACACGTTGCTATCTACATGCTATAAATGAAGAATTGAAGGATTTGGGTCAGAGAGGTGCAACCCATTCCCCAGGATAACACAGCTGATAAGTGGCAGAACCTTGATACAAACTCAGTTCTGTCTGATTCCAAGCCCAAACATCTTAACTACTACTTTTACAGAGAATTAGGGCCAACCAGAAGGCTGAGGGGCCCCACGATGCAGGTGTGGGCTGGAGTACTGGGGAAGCCAGTCAAGGCCTTAGGCACCTGCAAAACTGGGAACTGTGGATAGATCAGCATCCTGATGCTCTTGGGAGCAGACAGTGCCCACTGGAGGGCTGACCCAGTTCAGGCCTAGAGCCATTGCTTAGAAATTGCACCAAGCAAATCCCCAGCCTTAATTACCACCATGCTTGCAGCACAGGGCTGAGCGCTGGAAATAGCTCTGTATTTATTTACCCTGCAATTACATGCTACATTAAATGCTCCACAAGAACATGGCGATCACCCTGCAATTAACTGGTCCCTGCTTCCTGGGCAAAGGAAGGCTGGAGACAGCTACTGGGTGAAATCAAGTGCTGCCTTGTTTCTCAATGGGCCTGCGGGTCACCTTGTAACTTGTGCTGTTGCGCCTGGCTAGAGGCTATAACTCTGAAGGGGAGCTATCCTGACCCCTGGGGAAAGGAGATCATAGCCTGGTCAGAACTGAATCAAACTTTGCTGTAAGTCCTGTGAGTGGCTTGGCATATCAGACCCTCCCTGAACGGGACCCAGCCCAGGTTGTCTCCTCTAGCACCTCTCAAAGCACCTAGTGATCTCTCTGTATTCAATTTGTGGAGTTCCTGATCATCACTCTATCAACCTTTGCATGAGCCATTTCCTGTCGTGTTTACCTGATGAATTCCTATTTACCTTTCAAGATTCAGTTCAAATATCAGCTCCTTTGGGAAGTACTCTTTGAAAGAAGATTGGATAGGTTAGTAAAAATCAGACAGATCTGGGATCAAACAGCAGTCTCATTATCAAATAGCTGTATGACTTTACATAAGTGTATGTGTGTGTACACAGATGTTCAGGGCTCCCTGACGTCACATGCATATGCACTGTGTATATCCACATGTGCAGGAACTCTTCAAGTTAGCGACAGATCTTAGTGGGATGGAAATAGCATGGTGCCTGACATGCAGTAGGTGCACACTAAATCTTTGTGGAATCGATGACCCAATGAATGAATGAATCAATCAATCAAAATCAATTAGGAGCTGAAAATATATGTGCATCTATGTTTATCTTTGTGGCTCCTCTCTTAACTTCCTACATATAAACATGTATACATGTTATGCAAAAACATAATATGCAAACATGATGGTAATTGGTCTCTAGTTGCCTGGAGATTCCAGAGAACTGGTTTCCCAGGCTGTGCAGATAGAACAAGAATGCCAGCAAAAGGCATTAAGAAAAAAGTTAATTATATATTTACTACCTCTGTCATTTTCTCCTAATTATGTCTTGGCAAGCAGAGTCTCCTGGATGAGTCTTAAATCTCAGTGTCTTTAAAAATATAATAATAAATCAATGAGAGATGGAATGTTCCCAAAAGCCACAAATGCCCAGGAAAGTTTTCAATCAGTGAGAACCCCCAGTGAGCCAGACTGGCACCAGATCTGACCGTGTTTGGGCTTGAGAGACCAGACCTGGAGCCAGAAAAGCAGCAGGAGAGCCGGGAAGTGTTTGAGCCATACCACCAAGGACATCTCTGAGTCTGATGAGGGTCACCGGCAGTTTCTGTAGCCAACACCTGCTGCTAATTTCCCATGAGACAACAGGAGGAGGAGGCTGAACGTGAAAATTAATGAACCAGTCTTGTGGCATTTCACTTGGTTTCTGGACTGAGAAGACAAGGATCATTTGAGCACCCTCAATGTCAGTGTTTCTCAACTGGGATGATCAGGCAGTAGGGGACACTGAGCAGGATCTGGAGATATTTTCGGCTGTTAAACTTAGGGCTGGTGCCTCCAGTGGTGCATCTAGTGAGTAGAGGCCAGTGCTGCTGCTAAACATCCCACAATTAGCAGGAAAGTCCCCCACAATCAAGAATTATCCAGCCCCAAAATGTGAGCAGTGTCAAGGCGGAGAAACCCTACTAGATTTGATGGAGTGCTTAGGCCTGGTTGTTTCCATACTGTGTATTAGTGACTACCATGTCTCAGTTTTCAGATCTATTTTGGTTTCTAAAGATAAGGAACACCCCAGCACACACATGCTCAGAACAAAGGCATAACTTTACTTCATGTAACACCCTTTGCTCCTTGGCTACCATCTCCTTCACAGGGAATTACTTGACCCTCGTCAATGGAGAGGAGTGGACACTCTGAAGGCCCATAGGCACAGGCAGATACTGGCTCTTTCTCTCCTCTTGGGAAGAAGACCATGCTTCTCTCACCAGCCCCAGTAGGTAGGTACAGACAGTGTGGGCAAAAAGGCTGGGGAGCTTCTTACTATCCATGAAACTGACCTAAGCAGGAAGCCAGTGCTTTTCCTGTCTGTGAGATGACCAGGACTCACTGTTTTGTTTTGTTTTTTTTTAATCAGGTGTCACTACTTTGCTTGACAATTACACTCCATCTCAAGCCATCAAACACACCGACATCCTCCAAGTGTTTGGTAGGCCTACTAGTTTCTAAGATCCAAAGGTCCCTAGTACGTAAAAGGCCCAAGAAAGATTTTCTTAGGATTTTCTCATGTAATCTTCACAACCACTCTACCAGGCAAATATATATCTCTTTCACAGAAGGGAAAATAGCCTTTAAGGAATTGAGTCACTTAAGAAACAATAGAACTAAGAAATAATAAAACTGACATGCAAACACCAGTCCATTTGACCCCAGCACACATGTTCTTGCTACTACAGCAGGCTGTTAGAAAGGGACAAATAAAGGAGACAAAGGGAATAGAAAGGGATGCTTTTAAGCTTTTGTACGAGTGGAGGACATAGAGAAAGACATGGATCACCTCTCCAATTCTGCCCTCCTCAATAAGCACCAATACTGTCCCTAACATCAGTGTCTTCTTCCAGGGCACCAGGAACTCCAGAAAGGAGACATGTACTAATAGGCAATAGGAAAAAGTCATTTGGGGAGCAGCAATAGGCAGTATGAATATAAATGTGATGATAAACATATGGGGCTCATTACTCTTAGAGGAGGCTGAGGTTTCCTTTGAATAGGTGTCAGGAGAATCTTAACAAGGCCTCAAGCCAAGATGAGTTGTTAAAGACATACAGGAATGCGAAGAGGACATTCCAGCTCAGCTACAAGAATACCTGGGTAGTCCACACTGCAGACGGGTACTTAGGGAACGATTTATATAATAAAGTACTGCAAGTTTCTGTCCAGTTTACCATCCCTTCCCCACCCCCCACACTTACTACTTCCATCTAATCAAGCATTTTTCAACATGTGTCTGATAGAGCAGCACTTTGGAACTTTCATGTGCATAGAAACTTTGCTCTGTCAACATGAGGTCCAGGGGTTGCCTGCCACTCTGCATATCTAACAAGATCTCAGATAATGCCAATGCCACTTGGTCCACAGGCCACACTTCAAGTAGAAAGGCTTTAGAATGCTGGTTATACAAGAGGGTAATAGCTCTTGAAGGGAAACTAAAAGATTCCAGAGGCAAAGTGTTTGGGAAACACTACATTAAGTTTAACAAATATATGAAAGTCTAAGGGAGGGTGGTGGAGTATAATATGCATAAAAATATTAAAAGGCTTTACAGAAAACAAAAGAGAGTCCATGGTCAAGTTCTCCTGGGATGACCTTGGTTAAGTTCAAGGAGTCCTGCAGAATTTCTTAAGGTTGGTGCTTCTAGTAGTGTATCTAGTGGGTAGAGGCCAGCGCCTCTACCCTATGTAAGTCAGATCATGTCATTCCTCTGTCTGAAACTGAGGATGTAAAAGCTCTTATTGGCTGACAAGGCCCCCAAGACTTCATTTCTTCCTTTTCCCCACCTTTGCTATATCCAGGAACACAGGCCTTCTCTGGGAACACCGGAGAGGCACACCCTAGTCTCACGCCTTTTCCTGGGGTCTTTCCTCTGACAGCCAATTGACTGACTCTTTTGCTTCCTTCTGTGCTCAGAAGCCACCTTCTAGGTGAGGCCTCCCTGACCATCCTATGGAATATCATGACCCATCCTTCCTGTCCTCAGCATGTGCAATCCCCCTTAACTTGTCTGATCTTTTTTTTTTCCTTAATGCATTTCACCTTCTACTCACCATATAATTTCATAATGTGCTGTTTATGGCTTATTGTTTGTATTTCCCACTAGACTATAAACTCCATGAGGGCAAGAATCTTTGCTTTTCCATTGCTGTGTTATACGTGCCTAGAACCCTGCTTATCCTATGTGATGTACTCTAAATATTTGCTGAATAAGCAACTGAGTAAATGTGAGATTCTTTTTAGGGTGGAATATAGTAAGCATAATTCCCTAGCGGTTTCTAACCATAGAAGCTATTTCTTTCTTATTTCTTTTCCTACAGAGCACCTCAGCATGAACACTATTCCTAAACGCACATTTTTAGGGAACACTGCTGTGATAACTCACTGAGGATCGGCCTTCATCCATTTTCCTAAATCCTTCTGGGACTATTCATAATCATCCCCTACCAGGTCCCAGGGTGATGAGTTCCATAAATTTATTACCTGCAGTATAAATTTATCTTTAAATCTGTGAGAACAATGTCATGGGAGGGACGCTGGCTGTTCCCTCTCCTCCAAAAGTGCCCCCAGGTGCTGCTGGTGGAGAGGAGGCACCAGGTTTCACACCCTGCCTTTTAAGCAATAGGCGCTTCTCAAATACATATTTAACCTTCAGAGCAATCCTCCAAGGTGAGCCGTACTTCTCTGTTATACAAATGAGAACCTGAGTCTCAGAGAGATTAAGTAGCTTGTAGAAGTGGAATTCAGATAAAGGTCTCCCACACTTTAAAGCCTCTACACTCTCCACAAAACCAAAGTGGCAAAACCTCACAATGAAGTGTCTGGCCAATGACGAACTGCCAAATCAGAGACTTGGAAGTTGTGTATGTATTCAGAATGCCTTCCTTATTAACAAAAGCAGCAACAGCAGCAACAAGAGCTAGTATTCCTTGAGATTTGACTACATGTCAATTATTATTCTAAGCACTTTACAGGTGTTTAGTCTTTTAATTCTTATAACCCTATGTGCCTCACTTTACAGATGAGGAAACCAAGGCAACCGATAAGTTATATATAAGGTACTAACTTGCCCAAGGACACACAGCTATGGAATAGCAGAGCTATTTGTGCAGAATCAGAGAAGGAGAAGAGTCAGACAAGATGCACTCTTAAACCAAGCACTGATGTGTGAGTATCTCACCATGCTTTGGTACTTGAGTGCCAACCATAGCTCATCTTTTTTCCTCCTTCAGCCCTTCCAGTGCTCACCCCCTATCATGTCCCAGCCTTTAGGTCTGCTTGCCAGCAATCTGATACATCTCCTCTGGCAGGAGGACTCACCCATGGATGGGAATGCAACTTACATTCTTCCACCTCTATAACCCCCAGCATCCCTCTCCCATATAACCCTCCTCGATGACCCACACTGGTTGTGAGGGCCTGAAACCAAGAAGGCTCTTAGAGACCATCAGTTGACATTTGGGAAACCTGAGACCCAGGGGAACTACACAGTTGGTGACACACCTAGGTTAGGACACAAGCCTAGGAATTCCATCCCTATAGTGTCCATTAATCCATTAGCCAACCAACCAGACAGCATTTACTGAGCATCTTCTATGTGAAAGGGCCAAGGTATGACCCCAGAGGATTCTATCTTTAATAGGCATATCATTTATGTTCACTCATACTTTTCATTCATTTATTTCATCATTTGATATATCTTTAGGCTCCAGGAATAAAATAATAAAAAAGATGACCACTTCTAATGGAAATGAGATTTCTTTTTAATTAATTAATTTATTTTCTCTGATTTTATTGAGATACAATTGACGTATAACATGTATTAGTTTAGGGTGCACAATACAATAATTTTATTTATACATACACACACACACACACACACACACACATACTACAAAATGATTACCGCAAAGTTTATTTAGCACTCATCATCAATCATCATCTGTTATTTTAATAAATAATATCATAAATGTATTTATAATAATAAATGGTAACAAGTATCTAGAAACAAAAAAAAAATATTCAAGATTCTATAACAGTATATAATTTACAAGGAAAGCAGAAAGGAATACAATCTGGCCTGGGAATCAAAGCAAACTTCCTGAAGGATGTGGCATTTAAAGTGAGATACAAAGGATCTATCTCTCTAATATAAGAGCACATTAGGCACGAGAGTGAGCATGTGTAAAGAAAGGCCCTGAGGCAGAAAGAATCCAGCACATTTAAGACCACAATATATTAGTAAAGTATAGTATAGTATAGTATAGTATAGTATAGTATAGTATAGTATAGTATAGAATAAACAAAGTAGAAGGCTCTTTCCAAGGAAAACATTAACATTTATTGAGTGATTGCTATGTGTCAGCCACTCTATCCTACCATGAAGTATGCATGGATCCCATTTTATAGTTGGAAAAACTGAGACTCTGAATGATCAAAACACTTGCAAAACAGGTATGCCAATCTTAGCACACACTATTGATGTTGCTCATGTTCTGCTGCATCGTTTCTGTGTGCCTTTTCTCCAACTTTGGGAGTTTGTTTGTTGTTCTGTTTTGTTTTTGGCTTCTAATGACCCACTCCTACTATTCCCTTCAGATGCCTGTTCTGGGGCTACTAGATCTATTGTTCTCAAAGAGCTCGAAGTGACTGGGAGCTAAATGCCCTGGAGTGACCCTTACACAATGATGGCTGGGAGCAGACTGCCCAGCAACCAAACTCTAAGGTGTAATGTATGCCCTAGAACTCCCTGCAGGATCAGGCTGAGCCAAGACTTGGCCCAAAATTGTCCCCTTGCCTCTCATCTCCTCCTTCTCTGTCCTATTTCCCTCATTTCCTTCTTGATTTCTCCTGGGATCCCTCCTGAATAAATCACTCAGATGGGAATTTTCACCTCATAGACCACTTTGGATACCCAAAGTAAAATAGAATCCACATCTGTATGAATCTGAAGCTCTATCTCTTGCTAGTAAGATATGGAGTATCTTATAAGCAAGAAGGTGAAGGTAGAGCTTGATTAAATAAAGCAACACCAGTTCAGAGTAAAATGTGTAGTAATGGTAAGAGATTCAAGAGTAGGGTGAGGTTTCTTTGAGCTTAGGGGGGAAGAAGAAAGCCTTATAGAGAAATATCAGATAAGCATCAAAGGCTGTGTAGGTTATGAGCACAGTGGAGAAAGTAGGCAGCCAGATGGGGAGGTATGATGTGAGAAAAGAATGACATTACAAGAGTGACAGAGGTATTTACAGAACAGAGGGAAATGTGCCATCCAGGTGGAGTAGTGGCGATAGTGCAGGAAAGAAGGTCAGGGCCAGACTGAGGAGGGTTTCTTTAGTATCAAACTATGGAGAAGGATGAGATGATGGGGAAAAAATTGCCCTATTATAGTATAGACACTAGGTTCTCATGCTACACCCACAAGTCCCTATAACTATGCCACCTGAAATGGGTCACTCAGTTTACTTTGCAGTGATAGAAAAAGACATACTTTAGAGGTTTGTTTTGAGGATTAAATAAGAATAGCCAATGAAAACCCTTGACCCATTACTAGAAATTCAAATGTTGCTGGGTTTGTTTGTTCTTTTTTTTTTTTTCATTCTAGGGATTTAGGCCCCATTCTGTAAAAGAAGTCACTGAAATGTCTTTTATCAAGAAAGTGAAATATTCAGAATAACATATTAGAGAAACTTGTATTACAGCAAAGAGTGGGAGAAACTAAAGAGACAAGTGGGAGACCTGGAAATTAATGAGATGTCTGCAGTAAACCAAGCATGAGGTGGTTAATCCCAGCCTAGAAAAGTGGCCATGGGAACGAGAGGTAAGAGGAAGGGGCACTCACAGTGATATTGGCAAGGACAACTAATAAGCAATCAACTGAAGGAGTGGACGTGATCCAGAAACCCAAACTGTCTTTGAGGTTTGACCTAGTGTCTGAATGAACAGGGGTGAGATTAAAAGCACTGGTTTAAGGATGAAGGTGGGGAGTTTGATTTGATGTATGTTGAGCCTGAAGTTACAGCTGAACATGCAGAGAAGCAGAAACATATGGCCAGAAGAGCAGGCAGCTCTGAGTTCAAATCCTAGCTCTGCCGCTTACTAGCTGTGTGACTAGCTAAGGTTCAAGACCTCTCTAAGCTCATTTACTGACCTGAAAAAAGTGAAAATGAATACCGGGCTGCTCTAAGGGTTAAGTCATATAAAGTTGTCTGACAGCTAATAACCTAATATAGTCGACAAATACTAGCTTAAAAAAAAAAAAAGTTTATTGGGCAATTGAGATAGAGTCTTGGAGCTGGCCTCAGATCTGACAGTGTAGATTTGGAAAGCCCTGAACTAGAGAGATGGCTGAGGCATAAGCACAGTTGAGATCAATTACGTGATGGAGGAAAATGTCCTGTCAAAGACCGACAGGCACTAAAGATAAATTCAAAGTTAGTTGGCTTCTCCTGCTTTCCCAGAAGGAGCACAACTCGATTTAGTTGTACAAACATTTACGAGCCAGACACAGTGTAAATGGGACCCTGAGATGAATGACTTGGTTCCTGCTCTGGGAAAACACAAATTCTTAGAGGAGATGGACATATAGAAAACTAAGCAAAATGCAAAGTGAGGAGTTACATGAGAGTCCCGAACCAAGGGCTACGGGCACACTGAGGAGATAGTGATTAATTTTGCCTGGAGGATTTTGAGAGAAAATAGCTGGAACGATAAGATCTCTCTCAAAGCATTAAACACTCATAATCATTTTTCAAATGAATTAACTATGAATAATAACATTCACTTAATTGTTAGCTCAAAGATGATAGTTTAAAGAGAAGGAACTCTAACAAAAATTCTAACTCCAAATTTCTAGGTCATCATGATAAAAAGAAGTAGGGGGAAAGGAATGTAGTTCTGGAAGCATAGGATTATCTAGGCTCCAACTCAAATGGCTTCTAAGCCACATGCTGATTAGTTAACTAGGCCTGAGCAGAAACATTTGTCGGTGTTTTTTGTGCGTTGGTGGGTGTGAAGCTTGGGGTCGATGCAGAATAAGAAAGAAATTTTCTTCCCTATTAAATGCATCTGGTCTTTGCCACTGCAAAGACTAGAATGATAAAACTGGAAGGAACCTCACAAGTTCAGCCAATTCTAAACCTCCTTTCTGCTTTCCTGATAAGAAAAATATATCAGAGAGGGCAAAATATATCACATAAGCTGTGGAGAGCCAGGATGGAGTCCCAGAGTTCCTGATTCCCATCTGAGCACTCTTTCCAAGACACCACCCTGTCTCTTAAATGAATCACTGACTCCAGATCCTTCAGTCCACGCTGCCACAAGCTGCATGTACATACACACACACACACACACACACACACACACACACACGTAAAGTGACCCCAAATGGGCCCGTATGGAGCTTGTTATGCCCTCGGCAATGTCCCAGACACAGAGTGCTCAGAGCCAGCCCATGGAGTCTGGCCTCTGGAAGATGATAATCCAGCAGGGGAGAATCCCCTAAGGTGATGGACTGCTGGCTTCCCCGATGTTCCACGAAACAGCCTCACCTGATATTCCCTGCCAGCCAAGGCAGGAAGCTCTGTTCATTTCATTAATAACTTAATGAGATTATTAACCACTGCCCAGTGGGGGCAGGTTTGGTCTTTCCTCTTGGTTATGGGAATGGATCCATTTTTCACGCAATTACAGCCTAAGAGGATCATTGCCGAGGTTGCCAATTGTGTGCTTATTAGGAGCAATTTCAACTCAAAATTGAATTTCCTTCCTGTACAGAACCTTTTGTTTGAAGCAAATAAACTGGTGTTACTCGTATTAGTATATTAATAAAATGTTGTCCAGGGGGTGTTCGATCTTCACGATTGGCCCCGTGGTGGAATAGTGAGAACACAGCTCTGGGAGGCAGGGTGACTGGCTTCGCGTTCTAGCTCTGTGCCCCCAATGCAAGCCACTTGGGGTCTCTGGCCCATTTCTCCTTATCTGCTGTGACAGGGTGGAGCCAAGTCAGTAGAGCTGAACTAGAGGCTACACGCTATCCTCAACACTTTAGAAAACATAGTAGAGTGATGTATATTACTGATGTAATGACTCACAGACTAAGTAAATTGTGACTTCTCTCCTCTTGGGTAGAATTATGTCTTCTCAGTGTGAAATACCAGTTAGCTCAGCCCGGTCAGATGCTCTGATTGCCAATGACATCATGAGGATTTGGAGGCCTTTAGAGAAAGACAAAAGAGTGGGGGCAGGGGGCAACTGAGGAAACTGATTTCTAAGGCCTGTTTCTAGTCAACTATTTATTTGTTAAAACTCAGCTTCCCTGCCCCTGCCAGACTGAATTTTCTTCTGTCCTTCTAGCACTCTTTATCGGAATTTCTGTTAACTGTGTGCACGTTTGTCTCTTCTCCCAACTAGGCTCTGCCTCCCTTGAGGATGTAGAATGAATTCGAGCTATCACTCTACCCCGGGTGTGCTGGAGCCAGCTCATACTGGCTTGCAAGAGCCAATTACATGCATTTCTTTCAAACTCCGAATTCAGTGACTTCATAAAATTGCTCATCGTAGGAGTATTTATAACAGGGAAATTGAAAAACACTACAAATCAGAGCTTGTTTCCTTTCAGAATGCTGGTTGTTAAATATTCACCAGCATAACCCCCACTGCCTAGCTTTTATGTATAATAACCATATAGTTGAACAATAAGGGCTTGGTTACAGGGAGCTCTCCTCCCCGCTTAATACAGTTTTGACGATTTGGCTCATGTCCAGCATGATGATTTAGTTAGGTGGCCATTTAAGAAAAAGCATCTCAACTCTGTCCAAGAGTTCAGCACCCACAGTCTAAAGACAGCTTCCGGGCAAGTCACTACGTGCATGCACATGACCCGCATGTCCCCACACTTGAAGGCCATGGCCATTTCCTTCCCCCCGTGGCCACAAACCTGTTATTTTCCCTCTTTAAAGGGACAGAACAAGTACCACCTTAGTTTGAGATGCTCTTTGATCTCTGGAGCCATCAGTAAGACACAGTAGCCAAAGCATGGTCTTTGGAGTCAAACAGAATCTGAGTTCAAGCCTCAGTTCTGTTTAATAGCTGTGAGAACTCGGCAAGTCACTCAGCATCTCTGAGCCACGCCTGTATAAAATAAGGTGGGCAGCACTTGGATAAATTGACATAACCTATCTGGACGTGTTCTGTATCCTGTACTGGAAACAGGCGAGAACCGAACCATGCTGATTCAGTCGAGTCTGTCCTGCCCCTCCCTGGCCATTTATTTTGGTTAAGTCACACCCCTCTCTGATCCTCAGTTTCCCTACTCTGAAAATAATAGAGTCTAACTAGATGCTCTGGATGGACCTTTTCATTTCTGGAGAGATTAATGTCCCCACCTCTCACTAAGCATTTATCTGCCTGCCATAGTAATTGATCTTTTTCTATAATACAACCTGTCTCCCCAACCAAATTAGGAGACCTCAGTGAGTACTGACCAAACCTGACATGTCTGTGTATCTCTAGAGCCCAGAACAGTGCCCTAAACTTATCATGTTGAGCTTCCATCACCTTAGCTCTCTCTCGCTTTGTAAGCGCCTCATCAAAAGACGGAGGCTAGCTTGAGCCTATTACAGAGCTGTCGGATGCTCCAGCCTCGGGGTTTTGTGTCCCAGCAGACCCAAAGCTGCTGTAGCTACTTGTAAATTGCTCAATATCTGTCAACTGCCAGCAAGGATGTGTGGATAAGTTCCCTGCATTATAAGAAGAGTTCCCGATGGACTGGCCATGGGATTTGGAAAATGTTCTTTCTAATGTCACTTACCTATAATAATGCGTAAAGAACACTACGTGGTGTCATTTGCATGTGGTCAAAGTAAACCACTAGAAGTCACACCATACTGTGGGGTAAAAGAATTCCTAACCACTCTTCTCTATTCCTTTTTGGATCCCTAAGTGAAGAGCTACACTCAGCAATCTCTACATAGTAATTGCTTCTTTCCCTAAGTGACTCCAGAGTCAATGTGTTTTTTATTTCTTCTTAAATGAAGATTTGCTAGCGGGCCTGTATTTTTCCTGCCTAATAACAAGTGACAGCAAAGTGTGAAATTAGCTGTAACAAGCACCAAGGACTGAATTTTGTGACCTCCCAAACAAGATGAGAAATAAGTAGCTGACTCTCACGATCCAATCGCATCTAGTGGTCTTCTTGACCCTGAATCTACTAGGAAGGACTAGGTGACTTTCTGGCTGTAGGTACCCATGGGGTTTGCAATCAGAAAGCTGGTGATTCTAAAAGTACTGGGAAGTATTACTGATGCTGACACCGGCCCATTTGATCCAAGCATCCCGAAGGACTGGGGCAATGCAAAAGAAAAGGGGCTTCCTGCGATAAGATTTCAAATATCATTCACTGGAAATGCAGCTCTGTGTTTGTGATGTCAACTTTCCATATTTAAAATCTTTCTAGCATCAGAGGAATAAAAGAAATTCTGGATGTGTCAGAGGCCTCCACACTCCTGCCTACCAGCTGTGTGGTCTCAGTGCAGGACTGCCACCGCTGGCCAAGCTGGCTAAACCCCTCACAACGCCAGTCTGCACCACACTCAGTAATAATACCAATGGCTCCCACTGGAGTTGTGCAGCATAGCAGGGAAATTTTATCTCTCTGAGTCTTAATTTCTTCATTTGTAAAATGCAGACAATAATGTCTTAATCATGGGACAATTAAGGGGATAAAACTGGGCAAGTGTATGAATTAGGGCATGTTTTTTGCCTCCACCTCAAAAGCCTAATCCTGATGTCTTAACAGCCTTCAAGGTGTGAGACCCAGAGGGTAGCAGAGTGAGACTCTCCCCTGTCTATCCATATCCAACCTCTCCAGCCTCATCTTCTCCCCATTCCTTGGCATGTACCCTTATTCCTGCTATTCTCTCTTTGCCTCGGTCTCACATCTTTCAAGGTTCAGATTCTCTTCTGAAAATGACATCACACCTTCCAAAAAGCCTTCTCTAGCTCATTCAAAATTTTGTGTTTCTATTCGTGTCCATGACTTGCTTTCAACTTCAAACCCACCGTCCTATACACTGCTATAGGATAGGACCCTGCAAACCTCATTCCTACTTTGCCAGTTGGACCCCTGTTGGGCTTTGTCAATGCAAGCGCACCTTGTTTTATTGTGCTTCACTTTATCATGCTGCGCAGATGTTGCATTGCTTACAAATGAACGTAAGACCCTCCACCAGCAAAGATTATGACTCGCTTTATTGTGATGGTCTAGAACCAAACCCGTGATATCTCTGAGGTATGCCTACGGAGGGAACTAGAAGGAGGCTGCAAGGTGAGAGGAGGAACCTCCATCTTCCAGCTTGCTTCAGTAGGTGTCCTGTCTGCTTCTTCTTCCTGTCAGCATCACCCAGTTTTGCTCCTGCACCTCAGTAGTAGTACTCTGGTCCAGCAACAGTAGGAATCAGGTTTTTGCCTTCTCCCAACAATTTCAGAACACACTTCATTACAATCCCTCAGAAACACCAGCATCAGCTAGTCGGTGCTCCTTCCTCAGATGTCCCAACACCTTCCCTCCTCCACTGAAAGCCACCAACATCAGCAGGGAAGGGCCCATCTTCAAAGGTCTGAGTTTCAGCTCTGCAGGGTCCCCTCTCCAAGCTCCTAAGTTTTCATTATTCCGACATCTTCATTTTGCTCCCCCAGTCCTATGGATGGTGGCTGCTTCCTGCAGTTGCTATATCTGTGATAACTTATTGTTCTCTCTTTGTCCTTTAAGTTACCTAGCTAACAATTCATTATTCCTAGGTAATAATTCTTTCGATTTAATTCTCTTTGTTAAAAAAAATATGGTTTCTTTCCCCTTACTGACTGATACATCTGTCAGGACATCTGATACATCTTGTGACACTGACAGATACATCTACATGTGACCTATGACTTACAGCTATCAAAGTGCATATCAAAAAAACATGCTGCTGTTATCTATCATTCATCCCACTAGCCTTTCTTCTTTCTATCCTCAGGGCAAAATATAGTATCGGGCTCAATAAACACTGGTGAATTTGTGACTAATACAATAAATGAAGGAACAATGACACTTATAGGAGTCAACACAGTTCAAGGTATATTTCTTGAGACTTCTGCTTGGGGCCCCTTGCTTGGATGGTTGTGGGGCAGATTTCATCCAGAAATGTTCCAATGCAAAAGATATTGAAAAGCTTTGGAATCATGCTCCTGTTAGTCATGAGAAACCTAATCAATAAAAGGATGAGTTCTGGAGTCTTGGGATGAAATCCTAGCTCTGAAACTTTAGCACTGTAATGCATTGAGCAAGTGACTTAACCTATTTGATGAGTTTTTCCATTCATAAGATATGAAATGTGAGA
Source organism: Cynopterus sphinx (assembly GCA_030015415.1). NCBI lineage: Eukaryota > Metazoa > Chordata > Mammalia > Chiroptera > Pteropodidae > Cynopterus > Cynopterus sphinx. The sequence continues at coordinate 30,487,536 of CM057385.1, read as the reverse complement.
CGTATTTCTAAGGACTTTTATGAGGATGAAATTTTAAAAGTATGCAAATTAGCCTATTCTAATAGATGGCACAGAGTGAAAGCTAAATATTTATGTCATCCGTCTTCCCCTTCCTCACCCATCTCTTGACTGTCACTGCTTAAAGCTTTAGTGAGAATCAAAGAGATTTCATTTCTGAAAGCCACCCAGGATAAGGGCAAAGTGTGATCAGTCTTCAAAATCATCATCCTCACCAGCATTATCACCACCACCATCACCAGCACCACCAGCACCACCAGCACCATCATCATCATGGTTAAGTGAAAACTCAAACAAGGCTTAGTGCTTTGCATGTTTCCCTTTATATACTCTTCAGGTCAATATTTTCCTCAGTATGTATAGGTGAGGAAACTTTCAGAGGTTAAATTACTGCACAAATTCTCAAAGCTAGTCATTATCAGCCTGTAAATTGAACTCATTTCAGCCTAGGTCCAAGAACTCTGCTCTTCCCTGACACTGCCTTCTGATCACTGTAAACAAAAGTCAGACTTCTCTGTGTCCTCCCATTAAGCAGCTGTTGGCCCCAAAACCTGTGTGTTTTGTTTTTCTATCACTGGCACTTGGCCTGACTTGCAGCCCTTTTCCTGCCTATCTCCATGGCAACAGCATCTCACCGCAGCCAAGATGCGATTGCCCACCTCATGCCTGATCCTAGGGTAGACAGTGATACCAACATCTGTGGTCTGAGTGTCTGAATGTGCACCATCCTGAAACACTGCTTGTTCCCATTCCTTCCTGTTCAGGTTAATAGTTGGGGCAGGACTCTTTGAATGACACTTTGTTTAGCACATTTTCTCTCATTCTCAGCCCTGAAGCCCAGTTGGTAAAAGGAGGACTACAGAGTAGGAGACAGAAGAGAAAGTGTCAACACAGTTGACATATGAAATGTGAAATATGACATATGACATGTGAAATACCTGTCGCAGAAGAAGAGAAAGGAATGAAGCCTACCAGTCCATGCTAGTCACTTTGTCACCATCTTTGGAGACACCTCCCTAGGAAGAACATAAGCTCTCTGGGGACAGTGAAACGAGTGTTCATAGCTCTACAGCCATCATTCCCTCCCACCACCTCCCTCAGTGAAGAATCGGGCACATAACAGCCATGAACTAGAAAAATCCCAGGAACAAATGGCATGCAGCAGGAGTTAAAGAGATCTCATTTGTTCTATCACTGAATTGCTTCAAATAAGCCAGTCTCCATCTCTCTGGGCTTTAAGTCTCCCCTCTGAAGGAAGATTAGTGTGCTGGGATAGACTGGATATGAGCTGTAGAGTCAGAGAGACCTGACTTTGAATCCAGGTCATGGGCTTTTCTGTGACTTTAAAAGAGATAATCTCTCGTAGGTTCAGTTTTCTCCTCTGGAGAGCGGGAATAAGTAAAATACCTGTCACATATAGCTAGGATGAAGATTCAATGAGTGCTAGGCCTAGAGTAAGTATGAGCTTCCTGCCCCTTCCTAGATTAGGGGAGTAGCCTAGGCAATTTCTGATCACACAAATGGCTTACTAGTTGTGGCACTTAGCACATTTCTGCACACAAGGAAGACCCTTTGCTTTATAGCTAACCCTAAGCATGGCAGTACCAGGGGAGGAAAGGGGGTAGGGAGACAGAGTTTTCAGGGTCATTGCAGTTCATTCTCCTACCGTGAATTATATTCCTGTGATGTTCTACGGGTTCATGGGAGGTATCTAGAAGAGGCATCAAACATCCAAGTCTTTGCAATGCTGATAAGCAAGAGGTTCAGCTCCTTTTCAGTGAAGTGAGGTTGATGTGACCACAGTCACCTTTCCCTTCTCCAACAGCACACTGCCCATCTCTTAGATTCATCTTCATCAAAGTTTTCATCATTCATTGATATAACTAAGCCAAAAACAGGGTCATCATTCAGATGCCTTCTTCTTCCTCCTCACACCCACAAGCAGCTGGTCCCAGTATCTTCCTCTTTCATTTCCCACTGGTTGCTTCCTTTCCACTTCCAACCCCTCTGTCCAGGTTCAGGCCTGCATCATCCCTCCCTCTTTACTCAGAAAGGACTCCTCTGCCTCCAGTCCCAGCCTACTCTGACTCCTCCTCCGGCCTTCTGCCAGACAGTACACCTGTGTAACTCTCTTGCATATTGGCCACTGCTTACCTGCTTCTTGATGTTTCTATTAGCTTTCAACTTTTCTACACTGGACATGTATTATTTTTATGATCTTAAAAGGAATCGTTTAAAGTTAAATTCAAGTCCAATCATTTCTCTACTTAACACGTTTTATTCTCTCCCCATTATCATTATCTCCAAGATGAAATTAGGTCTCCTGAGCTCAGAACAGCAGGCGACTTCTGCCTCATTTGCTGAAGTTCTCCCCAAGAGCACCTGTGCACACTTTTCAGAAAGACCCTCACTTTTCTCTAAGTGCCTCATTCTCGTCTGCTCACCACACCTCTGGGCCATTATTTGTACTTATCCTCCTGCCTGGAAAGCCTTGACCTTGTAAATCACTACTTGGTCTTCAAGATGTTGCTAAAACATCACCTTTCCTGGGAAGTCTTCCCAGACTATAGCATAGTGGCCCACTCCTGCAGAGTTAGCAATTGTGTCTTCCAATGCTGTAGCATCACATAGTATATCTACTGGAGAAAAGACTGACCTTGACTGTGGCTGTCTCTCTGTGTGTTCCTTCCTGATTAGAGCAGACATCGTTGAAATCAAGGACCTCCTTCTTAGTGATCTTTACATCACCAGGACCCTTCAAACATGTTTGCCTTCCATGTGTGTATGTGCCATGCACTGCATTAACCACCAGATGCACCTGTTGAACCACAGTCAGTGGGAAAGAGACAAAAATGAACAAGCCAGCAACTAAATAAGAAATTTAAATTGTGAAACGTGTAATGAAGGAAGCAAATGGTGTCGGGATAAAGACTAATTGGTAGAAGGAAATCACTTAGGATTCTCCTAAGAGGCCTCTCTGAGAAGATGGCATTTAAGCTAAAATCTTTGGGATTTGAAGGAGCCATCAAGCCGAAGAGCTGGAGACACTTTTCCAGAAGCCTCAGCATATACAGGATTCGTAGGCTGGAAAGAGCTTGGCATGTGTGAGGCTCTGGGAGAAATCAGGGAGGCAGCAGCATAGAGGGCAGGGCTGATAGTGGGGCTGGGGATGCAGAGTGTGGACTCATTTGAAGAACGATGAGAAGGAGCTGACAGGTTCTGAGCTGCGAAGTGACATAATTGAATTTGAGTTAAAATGATTATTCTGACCTTCAGGCTTCCCACCTGAAAATGGAGCTAATATCACCTACTTTTCAGGTTTTCATAGATGGGAGCCCTTCTTAAGATGTTGGCCCCTGAGCCAAGACCTGAAAGATAAAAGAAGACAGCCCTATGAAGACTGAAGACAAGTTTATAGTTCTTGGCATATAATAGGAACTCAAAGAGTGGGGTTTCGTTTGGCTGTTTTTCTTTCAGGGTTTTTACATGTTTGTTTTGCAAATGAACATATAAATATCTTGAGATTTGTTCAAGGTCTCCCTATAAGAGGAATCTCTACTTATTGCTGGCAGCTTAAAATGCCTGACCATTCAATGCTGCTTCTTTGCAGAGGTAAAAAGGCTGCCTATGAAAATGACCTTGCCTTACTTACTAAAGGGAGATGATATGATGTACAAGACCCCCATGCTAAGGACTCTTTGAAATGATCAAAGCAAACTCTATGGAAAGTAAATCGAAGCCCAGGAAAAGGAAGTCTGAGTAGCCAGCACCAAAATTGGTTGTAGCATTCCTTTCCCTAACCTAAGTCTGGGATTCATTCCTCTACACCAAATTGTCAAAAGGGGTGACTGTAATATTGGAGGCTGAGCCCCATCAGGGAGCCTTTGAACTCACCTTGAGCCAAACTCTAATTTCAGCATCTTTACTGTTGCTAAATGACTTGCCCTGGGGAGGTGAATGTGCTTGTGAAGTGAAGAGAAATCGCTCCCTTTGACTGCTGGCCTAGCACGTGGCACTGCTCACTCTGGCAGAATAAGGAGGTAGCTGTGTTCTAGGCTGGAAAGTGCTGGATGAGCTGTTTACACTTAAACTCCAGGTAGTGTTCAAAGGGCCTGACAGCATCATCTGACATTCAACTTCAGCCTTAATGCAGAGGGACCTTAACCCGGAGAAGGGAAGTGGCTTGCCTAACATCAATCAGAACTCATGGCAGAGCTGGAAGTAGAGCCGCAGTCTTCTAAGTCAGCCTAGTGCTCTTTCCTGGGCACTGTGCCCCCTCTCCTTCTCAGAGGGGAGGATGCTATGAAACTGCATCCTGACGCCCTTCTAGACTGTGCAAATCTGAGGGCTGATATCACAGCTCCTCTTGTTCCTCCCCTCCCTTCTGTAGGAGTCTGCCACAAGCAAACATGAAAAGTTTGCTGATTCTGGGAGGAGATGCACTTTACAATCGCCTGGTGGTAATTCCTAGATAAATGCTCATTGAAAGGGTATTTGGTGTTGCTCCCATAGGCTGATGCGCTTGCGCGTGCTCTCTCTCTCTCTTTCTCTCTCTCTCTTTCTCTAGTGTGTGTGTGTGTGTGTGTGTGTGCGCGTGCACACGCGTGTGCACTCAAAAGCAGTTGGCGCACTCAGAGGCAAGAGAAGGAAGGTGAGCTGATGTGGTCAAAGACCTAGTATCTTATCCCATGTCTGAATTTACCACACTCTATGACCTGGATTCAGTCTTCAACCACTCTGTCCCTTTGAATGAAAGTTTCTAAATAGGCAATCCATGAATTCCTTCTTTATTTAGCACAAATGGGGTAAAGGAAGTGTGTGTGTGTGTTGTGTGTGTTGTTTGATGTTTATTTGGTTCTCAGAACAATCCAATGAGGCAGGTATTATTATTCACCCCATTACAGATGCACACATTTAATCATTTCCCAAATATTTATGTCACTACTATGTGACAGACACTGTGCTAAAGAGGGTTACTGTTCTCATGAACCTGACATGGTATCAGAATGGAGAAAACAAGGATCACACCACAGAAATCCGATAACAAGCCAAGCCGTAATCTGGAGTCTCTTTATTCCAAATCTCACATTCTTTCTACAGCATTGAATTGTTTCTTGTTAAGAATAAAGATTGAAGCTGTAACAAGATGATCCCCAGGGAAGGAACTCATTCATTTTCTTTGTCCTTCTGAATCTCAGAATGACCCTAGGGCAAAGAGGGTCATCTCTCTTCACAAGCAACTGGCGTGCAGCAACTCTCAATTAACCATGCCATGATTAGGCAGAAAAGAGGAAAAGATCAACAAGCTGAATGTGTGTGTGTGTGTGTGTGTGTGTGTGTGTGTGTGTGTGTGTGTGTGTGTGTGTGAGAGAGAGAGAGAGAGAGAGAGAGAGAGAGAGAGAGAGAGAGAGAGATGCGAGAGTGTGTACCAAGCCATAGCTGGGGATTAGACCCAGGCTGTGTTGCCATTTCTGTCAACACATGGAGAGAAATAGGCCTGAGGAACCACAACTATCTGGTAATTTGCATTAGAACAAGGAGAGGACCTTCCCTCCTGGCACAGACACACTTAGTCCCTGTGTTGCAGAACCTCTTCCCATTCCTCCATGCTTCAAGACTGCCAGAAACCTCAGAGTGCTCTGGGTGGAGCAGTGCACAGACCCAGCCTCAAGACTGACTCAGAACCACCCTTCAACACCCTTGGTTCTTTCTTACCCAGTAGGAAGATCCAGGTCTCTTGTCCATCCCAAACATGTGTATCATACTTTATATTTTGCCAAAAAAAATTGTTTTTTAAATGTCAAGAGCCTATCATAATGGATAATGTTGAGGGGTGGCAGGAAGAACATTTGGGCAGGATGGACTTTTGGCCAGGGCCTCCCATTCAGATTTAGCCTTAAATTTAGACTTTATATTTCCAAATGAGATTATACAAACACGTGTTGCTAATTTAAGGTGTCTGAAACATTAACCTGCTAAATGCAAATATTAAACACAATCTACCATTTTATAATCCTGTTTTATCATTTCCCAGAATAAGAGCGCTAAAAATGGGAGTGCTCAGGGTACTTGACTTTGAGAGACCCCTGGGAAGTCAAAAGAACAGGGAGTATTGCCCTCACTTCACAGATGGAAAAACTAAGGTCCAGAACCCCCAGCGCAGAACCATCCATTAGAACAAACTTGTTCCACGCGGCTGGTAGCAGCAGAGGGATTCTCCGAGGCTTCTCCAGAATGGCAGCCACCAGCCGCATCTGGCTATTGAACACTTGCCATGTGGCTAGTCTTAACTGAGAAGAGCTGTAAATGTAAAAGGCATGTCAAATTCCCAAGGCTTAATACAAATAAGAATGTTAAATATCTCCTTAATGACTTTTATGTGCATTACATGTTGAAATGATAACATTTTGGATATAATGAATAAAATAAAATACATGATTAAAACTAGTTCTACCTCTCCTTTTCAATGTTTTAAATGTGGCTATGAGAAAATTTAAAATTACATCTGAGGTTCACATTATATTTCTATTGGCAAACGCTGTTCTGAGGGAAGTAAATGCCATTTATCCCAAGTATGTGCTGGCTTACATTGCAGCAGGGGGCATTCCTGCTAAACGTTTAGAAACAGCCTTAGGGATTTTAGCTCAGCTCTTGCCCATGTCAATGAAAATGACCGGCGTTTGGGGGTTATGGTGAGCTAGGCCTTTTAGATTTGCCCGCTCCCCCGCCCCAGGCCCCCACCAAATTTCTGCATCCGTGGGCATCTATTGAGTGAGGTCAGAGCAGTAATGAGACGGGTATATCAGGGGACCAGCATTTTGGATGAGAATGTCACACTAAATGCAGGCTTGTTCCCTGTAAATCACCTTGATTTATCACCAAATTAGATGGCAAAATGAAACGTCCAGGAGGTAATGAAATTCCAGCTGTAACAGCAGCGTGAACCGCTCTGATTCACTGTGTCAAGAGGGCTGATCTCACATGAGTTTTGAGCACTAATGTTTCGAGGTGAGGGTAGGAGGGTGAGGGGGGCTCCAAGTACCTAATTCCTTTCTGGTGCAGATAGGTAAGAGTGAGTCAGCCCTTGGCTGCCAGGGTAGTAGGCAGAGGGCTGGCCTCTGGGGACCCTGGTCACTAGGACCTTCCTCACAGGATGAGCATTTCCCAGAGCCCAGGCCAAATGAGCATGAGTTTCCAGGTAATTTTGATCCATTTGGGCTGGGCCTCCAGGTTCAGACTGATGGACAATTTTTTTATATAAGTCCTGGGAGAGAAAAGCACCAGCCCCTGTGGTGCCAGCAAGCCAGGCCTGTGGTAGCCTCCCCGTCCAAAGAGATATCAGCCATGGGCTCCTATCCTGGGAGGTCAAGATGTGCAAAATCCATCCAGAGACCAGGATCCAACCGTTTCTGTCTTTTGCTCTCTGTAACATTAAGTTCCTCCATGTCTTTGAGGCTGGTCCCTTCTTTTGGAAAACTGGAGGGTGGGGAGATATTGGCCTAGATGATAGCTCAGGGTCTTTTTAAATCTGACACATGCTCTATGACCTCATTTCAACACTCACAAACACACACAGAAACAGAGAGACACGTGTCTATTCCAGACTATTTTTACTCCCAAATTCCCATGCTGTTACACATCTCCAGCACTGGCCTGAGTATTTCCAGATCTGGAGAAGAACTTCTGCTAGTTATCAGTCCTCTTTATATATTCAGTAGCAGCATCCTCTGTTAGGGAGCATTCCTTGAGGAGCCCTCTCAGCTTCCAGGCAGGGTTAGGTGCTGCTGCCCAGCTCTCATAGTACTCTGTGTACATTTTCAAAAGAGCCCTTGTGTAGTCCAATATTACCCTATATTTGCATTTTCTTTCCACTGTATTGAGCTTTTTGTAGACAGAACTGATTTATTTATGAATTCCCAGATACTCACATAGTCCCTGTCATAGAAGGTAACAGACAAATGTTTATTGAATGAATGAATAAATGAATGAATAAGTGAATGAGGCAGCCTAACTTGGCCTAAAGAGTTCAGATCCAGCTGAGAGCCCTGCCTTTTTCCTGGGAAGGTCAACCTCTAGTACAGGTTCCTGGTGACACCTAGCAACAGTTGCCATGACAACTGGAAGCACCATTTTCCCAGGGCAATTCTCCCCCCTCTTTCCTTTCCCCACCTGGCTCAGCAGATCAGAGGAGGCAGGCTTCCTGCTTCAGGAAGCAGTGGGAGGCAGTAGACTCCCTGAGGCATGTGGCCTGGCTCAAAACCCCCCAGGGTAGGGGTTCTGATGGAAAGGGAAGAGATCAAATTCGATGGAATCGAATGTGCTTGGGAGCTGTAGGAGGAGGAACAGACTGGGCCAATTGGTGGTGGAATTCTGGAGGCCATCAGAGGGGTCTTAGGGTCCACAGGGAGCTGGGAGGAGATGCTGTGCCCAGGGGTGAGTGGAGTGCAGCTTTGGGAGGCTGGTGGCCTGAGGGCTCTATCCAGAACACAAACTGTACAGCCAGAAGACTCTGCCTCCCAGGTGCACTCCCTTCAAGGACCCCTCACCAGGCTCTAATGTCATTTCTAGGGCAGTTCCAGGCCACATGTATGCCCCTACAGTTCGTAAGGGTCCCCTTAGTGAATGGCCACCCTTGCACTTGTAGTTCAATGTCAGTTAGATCCCTAAGGGGGAAAAGCCATGCCTGTTTTTATCATTACTACATCTCCAGTGCCTCACACAGTGCCTGGCACACAGATGCACAACAGAGAGTTTACGAATGAACAAAAAGCTGTGCTGAGATGAGCAGAAGGCAGTTCCAGGGCTAGGAGGCCGGGAAGAAAAGCCTCTGAGGGCCTATTCTGTGCTGGCTGCACTACATGGATGGACGTCTTTATGGAAGAAGACAAAACAAGGCTCCCAGAGGGCAAGTCATTTGCCAAGGACACAGAGATAAAGGCATCTAAGTAAGACCCCCTGCCAGAACTATGAGAGCAGAAAGATGCCTTCACACCTTCTCCCCCTGGCTTCCTTGTCCCACCTCCACCCCACACTCTCTCTAGGCAGAGAACACCTGACCCTGCAGCTCGTTCTCACGTATCGGACATGCTCTGTGTGTCTTGCTCTCTTTGCCCCTGCCACCCTGAGTGCCTGGCCTTCATAGAGAAGAGGTGACAGATACATTATTGCCAGACGGACCCTAGGCAGGTTCAAAGAAGAGAGAATGCCAGTGTCTTCTGCTATGACACCTTGGGAGAGCCACCACTCCAGAGAAAAGACTTCACAGAGGTACTCTCCCCTTCCTTTTCTCCTCTCCCAGAGCTGGTCTTGGTCCGTTCCTGGCACATTATAACAGCTTGATGGAGTAGTGAAAATAATTCCTATTTATCAGGTGCTCCCATATGCCAGGCACTGTTCTCAGACCTTTATGTAAACTAACCTATTCAATGTTCTCAATAACCCAAGGAGGTAGGTACTATTTTTCTCCCCTTTCTACAGAAGAGGAAACAAAAAACAGGGAGTTAATTTGGCCAAGGTCACACGCAGTGACCATATGGCAGAGCCCCCAAGTAAGGACCCAGGTGGTCTGGCCAGAGCCTGAGCCCTACCATCAGGCCAGTCTGCTTAGCTCATCTGGCAGAAAGTTTCTGGGTTTGGAATTCAATCTGCCTCTCCCACCTGGAGCTAGAGACAGTGAATATGCTACATGACCTCCCTGAGCAGAACATGGGGAAGTGGGTAGAGGAAGGAAGGATGCCCTAAATACTGGAGACTTTTCTCAGCCGTGGGCTGGCTTCCACTCTCAGCCCCAGAGTACCCAGGTGCTGCTTCACTCCCAAGCACCAAATATAGCCCCAGGCAGGCAGCGGTTAACAGCTTCAGGCACAGAGTCACAGAACACTTGCTTTGGACTGAGTGTTTGTGTCCCCCTGAAATTCACGTGTTGAAGCCCTAACCCCCAATGTAATGGTTCGAAGGTGGGGCCTTTGGGAGATAATTAAGTCATGAAGGTGAAGCCCTCAGAATGGGATTAGTGTCCTTATAAGAAGAGACATGGAGAGATGAGCTCTTTCTCTTAGCGATGTGAGGAGACAAAGTAACTAGCCAGAAAATGGGACTTCACCAACGGCTCAATCTTCCTGTTCCTTGATCTTGGACTTCCCAGCCTTCAAAACTGTGAGAAATGTTTAAGTCACCCAGTCTCTAGTATCTGTTATAGCAGCCCAAGCTGACAACACCTCAGCTGCCATTCTGGTCCAGACCTGGAGGCCCAAATGTGAAAGCTGGGCTCTTGAACCTCAAATTCCTTATCTCTGAAATGGGATGATAATAGCCCCTCATGCTTGATGTAGGTACTCACGATCAGTAGTTCCCTTATCCCCATATCCCTCCACCTGAATTTCCCTAAAAATAATGCCTCTACTCTTTACCCAGTTAAATCTGGGGGCTAGAATCAGGTGACAGAAAGGCTCTATGTCCTAAAATGTCAAGGAAGGCAGAGAGGCCAGTTTAAACCTTTATCACAGTCCAGTCCCCTGTAGAGGTCCCAAGTTACCTTACAAGGCCTGAGCTCACAGCCACATCTTGCAGAGGGAGCAGCTCCCACAGCAAAGCCCTAGCTGGGAATCCAGGCCAAGAAACACTGTGGGGTCCCATCAGCACGCCATCTGGACAGACCTGCACGGCTCATACCCACTTCCTGGGGCCTAGATGCAGGGCTCTTCTGTGAAGTATCCGGACGCTGCCTCTCAGACCCTAGCACCCCCACCACCTACAATTAGCCTACATCTTTGTAATTTCAGAACTTCAAGTTTGGGAGAGATGAGCTATCCTCTGACGACCACAGAACTATAAATGGATGAGACCATTATAACTCTGTACTCCATTTGTGCTGGGACTTTCTTAGTGTGTCTTTGGTGTTGGTTTTGCTAACTTCTTAGGTGTCCATGGAAGGTTAATGCCTGTAAGTTAAAAAAAATTTTTTTTACTAGTTTTGGGACCTTAGACTCATGCTCAAACTCTTGAAGATTCAAGTTCTCCTTCTACAGAATGGAAAGATGATCAACTCACAAGCTATGTGGGGCTCAAACTGGGGGGATAAAACATTTGCAAACACACAGAGGCAAATATTGCTAGAAATTGTCACAAAATCCTTCACATATTGGAGTTCCAAAATAAATGTACCTGTCAAAATGTAAAATGAACATGACCTTTGATCCGCAATATGCAAATAACAGCTGCGGCTAGGTGAGCAAAAGCTTAACGAGACGTGTCGTATGTATATAAACACGCAAGTCTATCCAAATCAGCTGCCCTTCATGAATCCATCTTTCCAGGGAGACACTATGAAACAGGGCCCAGGTGATAGAAAGGTGTTTGAGATAAATCACTAGTAGAAAAAAAAAACCCAAAGTGCAAAACAGTGCCTATATACAGTTTCGGTCAATAAAAAAGGAGACAGTCACAGATATTGACATAGCTATAGGTGAGCAAGTATACATAGAACCTATCTTTATTTGAAGGATCTCGAAGAAACTGCTAACAGCGTTCACCTTTGGGGAAATAGGTTGGGAATCCGGGTGTGGAAGACAACTTTGACTTTTGTTTTCTATCTTCCTGAGTTTTGAATATATTTGCACCATGCCTAAATATTACTTTTAAATAAATGAAAGGATGGACCCCAAGTAGATTAAAATGGTAAGTGCTTTTCTAGATTTTTGGAGCCTAAGATATTTATCAGGAAGTTTAAGGTCTCGGTTCATCACAATAAAAGGAAAACTTGAAGTATACCTTCATTGTTTGGGTTATTCCTTGCTCTGTTACAAGCCATAGCAAAACACAGTGGCTTAAGGCAACAACAGTTTCTCATTTGTCATGATGCTGTGAGCTGGCAGGGCAGTGCTAATCTGGGCTTGCTCAAACAGCTGCACTCCACTGAGTGTTGCCTGGGGCCTGGGCTCAGCTGGGACCACAGACTGCTGGTGAGACTCCCTCCATTTATGGTCTTTCGTCCCAGACTTCTTCATGGTATGGACTCCAGGTTCCAAGAAAGTGAAACAGAACCTGCAAGGACTCCCAAAACCTAGACTCCAGAACATGTCACTCCTGCGACACTCTTTGGTCAAAGCAATTCACAGAGCCAGACCAGACCGAAGGGGTAGGGAAAGGGATCCCACCTCTTGATGGGAGAATTTGCAAAGAACTTGTGGCCACATTTAATTTGCTGCATTAATGTCATCAGCATAATTGCAGTTTGTATGACCAAACTTATTATTTGTATCAGTGCGTTTTGCCCTGTTCTCCAGTATCCAGAGGTCCCTGGACCATAGGATAAAGTAGACCTGGCTTAATAAATAAATCTTGAATGAATGAATGAATGAATGAATGGCTTCGGTCTCTCTGAAAGCCTCTTTGCTTTACCCGCTTTAACATCCTCGATTTTCAGGTGTCATCAACTCCAGGGTTCCCTGCCCTGGGTACCAGTTCAGGAGTGTGGCTGCGCTGGGCTCTGTGATGGATGAGGGAGGTCATAGGAATGTAGCTGCCACAGAACTCGTCACTGCCTGTCCCCTCTCCACCCAGATTGCACGGGATCCCTCTACGTACTCTGGGGCGCTGGGCTTAGTCTGTGGAGCATCCCTGGAGAAATCCTCAAGGCCATGAGTTCTCAACACTGAGCCTCTTTTTGCCTCCTCTCCAGGTTTCTCCAGGTTTGACAGGCCACCTGTCCCAGCCCCTTCTCAGAGAATCACCTGACTTAAGGGAAAAAGCAGCATACCAGTAGTCAACAGACAAACCTTCTGGCCCCGGCTCAGTCTTCATCGGACAGTGAGATCTTGGGAACCCCACCTTCCACCTCTGGGTCTCGGTTTCCTTAGTAATAAATTAAGGAGCAGTCAGACACCAACGCCTCAATGGGGGGCCAATCTGGGCCTGTTCTGGTCCAATCAGAACAGCTCCAATTTCAGTCTCCCTATAGATCTTTTTTTTAAAAAACAACTTTATCGAGACACAGTTTTCATACAGCTCACCCACTGAAAGCGTACAATTCACTTGGTTTTGTTCAACCACCACAGTGGTTTAATGTTTTAAAACAGGGTCCAAGTCTCAATCAATAACAACTTCATTTTTAAACAATTCTAAACCATCCATAACAAAAGACTGTTTTTAATGTACCTTTCATTTGTGACAGGTTGGGGGTCACTCATTCTCTGAAGGTGGTGGTAGGGAGGAGTGAGGAGCATGTGTGGACATGGGGTTAGGCTGGGACCTGTAGATGAGGGAGGGATGCCAGAGCTGGGAGAGTAATCAGCCTCTCGGCCTGCCCTCCAGGGGTGGCGGGCCCTGTGAGCGGCAGTGGCAGCAGTGGCAGCTGCCAGACGCAGGGGCTCACGCACACACACAGAGCCTTCTGCAGGAATAACACTGACTGATTAAACCTCTCCTCCAGCTCTCTCCCAGGACCCACAGCCAAACAGTGTTTGTTTCGTGTATTAAATGTGGAGAAACCCCTACCTGAAACTGATGGAAACAAATTCACTGACAGACTGAGTCACCGAGGAGCAGAGCTGCCTTGCAGCCAGCCAACCGCCCACCTTCCAGGCAGTCTTGGAGGCCCGGATCGGCGCCTGGAAAAGCCGTGAGGTGGGGGAGAATCCTGGGCGTGCTCTGATGATTCTCCATCAGTCAGTAGCTGACTGGGCTCCATTAAGCATCCACAGGGAAAGCCAGCACACCGCCCCGGAACAAAATACAGGCTGGGTTTATGAGAACAGCTTTGCAGCTTGCTAGGCAGACACACCTGGTAAGTAACATAACCGACACGTGCCTCGGTCTCCTCAGATGTAAGGTAGGCACCATGATACACATCTCGACTAGATAAGGCATATGAAGGGGCCTGGCACGGAGCAGCACTCAACAACTGTCACTGCCCCACCTTCTTCTCTCCACTATTATCAACACCATCCCCGCCAACCCCTCCACATGTCACCAACTTTATCATTGCCCCACCCCCACCATCACCCCCGCCATCGCCATCAGCTTCACCCACCACCTCCGCCTCATCACCCTCCTTCCAGCCCCTGCACTCTCGTGTTAGCATTAGATTTTAACGCCTCCAGCAACTGTCCACCTTGTTTGTGACTAGTCTATAAGGTTTCTGTCCCAGATTTGTGTCTAGCGCCAACAGGCCTAGACACACAATGAGGCCCTGCTCCCTGATCTAATTCTTGCCAGTCCCTTTCCCCTGAACTGAGCCTTTTGCTATTAACAGGTATTTCTGAAGCTGTGGACCCAGTGTCCACCTGTGGGAGGAAACTCTTGCTGCCTTGAAGCTCTTAGGGTCCCTGCAGTCTCTCACTCTTCCCCTAAACCTGAATCGGAACCCTGGGATGTTAGCAGATAGGACCAGAGTTGAGTGTGCAGCCCCTTAGAGCAGAAATTCACAGCGTTCGACGACTTGGGGAGATTTTTTTTAAAATATTGATGCCTAGAGTCCAGGCTCAGAAACTCCCTCAACTGATCTGGGAGGAGACCAGATATTAGTATTTTTAAAGCATCCCAAGTAGGTCTAACATGCATCCAGGACTGGGAACCACTTCCCTAGGGCTTTGTAACTACGACTCCGCTCTGACTTTTGTTAGTTCTGCTGTGCCTAACCCTGTTCCTGGTTTTGGCTGATGGCTTCTTCCCCACGTGAAGTTCCCAGCATTCTGTTCAACTTTAGCTAAGACATTAATGACCAAAGACCTGCTCCCTGCCACTACCCCTTCAGCACTTGTCACTCCTCATCAGAGTCTCAGACACAAACCCCTACATTTAGGGATCTTCTGCTGCCCCACCTATGCAATGATGTACTCAGAGCCAAGAGCATCTCCCAAATGAAATACTATTAGGAAATAAAAGAGTCGGTTGCTGTGATATAGCTAACCTACCCTTGAAATCCTCCATATCTTTTAATAACTACCATTTTTTAGCATTTACTATGTGCCAAGCACTGTATTAGGAATCTTAACTATGCAACCCCCATATAACCTGGAGGCCCACATAATCTGATCTTCGTGCAATGCCCCATGGAAGAAAACCCAGCCCAGCAGCCAGTGGAATTGAAAAGCCATTACAATCTTTACCAATTTCTTGATACGAATTAAAGAAGTGGTTAATTAATAACCCACATCAACTCTTATTCAATACCTCTTTTTACATTCCTCTTGCCCTTATCAGTCACATCTCATAGCTTCCCTGTAGTCCCTCTATCTGTGTCTCAAGTCAGCGCCTCTCTCTCTCTCTCTCTCTCTCTCTCTCTCTCTCTCTCTCTCTCTCACACACACACACACACACACACACACACACACACACAAACAGAACTCAGATTCTGATTCTGAACTGCTACAAAAGCTCATGCACTGAGCTGGTAGATAACAAAGACAGTTTTTTAGTAGGTATACATGGGCAGAGGGGCCAGGGAGGATGGAAGACTGCAAACACACAGTTCAGCAAAATCTATTTTATGCCGATGACATACAGATAGTATCTCACTGGACCCTCAGTAAAGCCAGTGAGGCAGAGGTACTATCCGCATTCTGCAGGTAAAGAAACTAAGGCAAAGGGAGACTAATCAGCTTAGTGGAGGCAGGAGCTGCACCCAGGCCTGCCTTGCTCTTAACCTGTAAGCCACCACTCAAGGGCTTTGGAGACGGGCCCCAGACACTCGGGGCTTGGTGTGGAGAGTAAGGCAGGAGCAAACTGCCAAGCCTCCCCTTAACAGAAACAGCCTCTAACTCCTCCTGCTCCCAGCGAGGGATAGCTGTTAATCTCAGCACTACTTAGCAACTAATGAGGCAGAAAGGGTTAATTCTAGATCCCCAATACTTGCTCAAATTAATTGCAGAGAATTCCTTTCTTTACAGTTAAAAGGACCTCATTTTTTCCCCTTCCCTTTCTCCCTTTTAGGCGGACCACAGGCATGCTGGTGGCCGCAGGGCCAGGGGTTCCTGCAGCATGGTTACTGTCGATAGCATTAGCAACTTTGGGCTGTTTCTTTCCATTTGCTTTCCCTCCTGGCACTAAAAGCTCATTAGGGTGCTGACAGAAGAGAAATAGCTGGAGTGGAGAGAGAAACTTCATTTCTCAGAAATTTTGCTCTGGGCTTCCGCTGCCTGTTTCCCAGCACGCTGGACCTGCAGTGAGCCCCAGAAACAACTCAAGCCCTGGCCAGGGAGGGGATGCATGCAGTGCAGGCCTGAGGCTCATCCAGACCCAGGCAGCACTTTCTTCATGCGGCATGAATTCGATTTCAGGCCCCAATCTTTTGGGGTTTAGAGTCCTTCACACCTGAATTGGGCTGCAGTTTACCTGAGTACTATCTGGGAAGCCACAATCCGCTGAGTGAATAAATAGTGTAAAGGAGGCTGGGGAGTGGGGGAGTGTTTAACCTATTTAGAAGAATCTCTTTTTTCAAGCACTTTAGCACCTTCCCTTTGCACAGAGGAGAATAACTTGCTGAATGAAAGCCATTCCAAGCCGCCCAACATAGGGCCTCTGGAGCCTCCAACAAACAGCCCTTCTTTTTCACTGCTGTAGTCCCTTGGAGTCATATTGAGGAGGCAGCATTGTTCAGGGGGAGACCAAGAGCCAGCTCCCATACCCCACTGTGTCCCACATGCACCCAAGGCTAGTGCTTTGCTCCTTCTGGGTCTCTGGATCTGTATTTGGAAGGTAAAAAAAGTTGAACAGATGATTTCTGAGACTCGATGCTACGTATGCACTCATAGTTTTTGTGACATCACAGACCCTTTTAAAAGTCGGATTAATTACATCAACATTTACTGAGCACCCACTGTGTGCCAGAACTGTGCTCAGTGCCCAGATATTCCCGTGCACTAGAAAGTCACAAACCCTCCCATCACAGATTACACTGTTCAGTGCAAATCCTCGCTAAAGAGTGAGGCACTTATACACATTCGCACCTGTGTAAATGTCCAAGGAACCCTTGGATTCACTGAGTATTTGCTCATACTTCAGATGACCAACTCCTGCTTTAGATTACCTCTACGGTTCTCTTCAACCCTAAAAATTGATATTATATGAAAATACTTTTCTTATTTCTCTTTATTTCTCACCGTTAATTGTAAGACAGCACGAGGATAATGTGCAGGAGACAAGGAGTCAGATTTGCGTTTCAGACCTGACTTGCTAATCATTTAACCATAGGCCTTGCGAAGTTAGCCTCTGGAGGCCTCAGTTGTCTTAATCAATGAAATGAGAATAAAGACGTGGCAGCAAAATGGTGTGAGGATCAAACGAGACTGCATATCTAAAAGGGTTTCACACAGTATACAAACCTGTATGAAGAGAAAATGCTGATGCTGCGTTTACCAGGATCATGTCTGTCATACCAGCTGTACCACTTTGTCTGAGAGATTTCACGTTTCAGCCTCAGTGTCCTCATCTGTGAAATGATCATGGCAGGTTTGATCTCACAGAATCCTGAGGGTTAGAGATAGTCTCTGCAAAGGTTAATTGATGAGGGTTCAGCGCACAAAAAAGGCTTAGCAAATGGTAAGTAATTGCGGCTGTTGGGTGATTACTGGATTTGGAGTCTTGCAATAACAATTTGCAGGTATTTTCTGTAGGGACTGTGAAAGGCAGCCGTTCCCTCTCAGCCACCTTCACCCCTGGACTCCATGTCAAGGTGTGCATTCCCAACAGTAGCATGTCTACCCTGAAATCTTAATGAGAACCAGGAGCCCTGTGGCAGCTGAAGGTGCAACCGTTAGCCATGCATGAAGTTAATTTCGTTTCTGTAAATGTCTGGCGGTTTGGGGAACAGAAGAGAGGCCTGGCCCACACAGATGATCCGTGCTCTGCCTTGGAAATGATGGAGGAATCAGCCCTCCCAACCACGACGTTTCATCCCCACAGTAGCAACTACACCAGAACCGGGGGGAGGCTCGTTGTGATCTGGGTTTGTTGTCATCTAAAGTTAGAAAGGTTTCCAAAAACAATCATTCCATTATTTTTCTGCTCACTGCTAACTCAATAAAAGTAGTTCTTTTAATTAATTTTGTTGTTTCTTCCGTGTGCTATCTTAAAACTAAATAAAAATGCTCTTTTTACTGTCGCTGTGTTTTTTGCAGTCCCCACCCAAGTGTTTCTTCATATCCATCAACATCCCAAATGACAGAGGTAATGGGCCCTAGGAATGCAGACAGCATCTGGGTCAATCTACCTTATTTTGCAGATGAGGAGACTGAGGCCTAGAGAGAGAGGGATGGTAATCTGCAAGGTCATGCATTGAGTTAGTGACTGAGTTGGGCTTCAAACCCAGACCAAAAAGGCTCAGTGGGCAATTAACATCTGACAGGTTTTGTACAGACTGCACTAAAACAAGTTCTCAAAGAACTGTGGTTGAAAAGAAGTGGCTTGATTTCACTCTCTTTTAATTTAAACAGACACGTGTATATGTACACACATGCAGTGTAATTATTTTTACAGCTGGAGCTATTTTCCCATTTAAAAATGAATAGATGGGTTCCTGAATATTTTGCTATAAAGCAAATTTTTATTTCAGCAGCCTCTTCCTTCCTATTGATTTTCCTCATAAAATCAAAGCAATACACTGTTGTAAAAAAGAAAATAGGCCTCTGGATTTAATAAAATTACCCAGGAATGTGGCAATCCACTCTAAATACATGTTTAAGGGAAAAACAAAAGTGCTCCAATGAAATATTAATAAGAATCCTGAAAATATTAACACTACCTAGTGCTGAAAAATGATAAAGCAAAAGTAAACAAGGTGATAATGTAGTCCAACAACAGAAAATGTGGCAATTTTATATTCTGCCTCACTCAACTTCTTGCTTTTCTCCCACTGGAGAAGAAGCTCTCCATGAGGAACAAGATATCTGCAAAGTTTACCCTCAGACTCCAATATTTCAACACCCCTGTGTTTACACCTGCAGGAAGGCTTTGAAGCCTTCTCCACTTTCTCAATGTTTAAATTCACTGGCATCTCTCCAGAAAGCCTTGCCTAGTTACAGGGCCATAGGTTTATGCATCATAGTCAGACTTTTACAGATGAACACTCCATCCTTCTAGCTATTCAGAGTTCATCTCTTGGAAGAAACCTTCTCTAATTCCTAAAGTCAGACTTCATCTTTCACTTTCTGGACCAACCCAGGCACTTTATCAGGACCAGTTATACATTATTTCTGTCCAGATACTTCTTATTTTGCATCCTGCAAGCTCCTTCAGGACTGCGGCCATGCCTAATTTCCATTTAAGGGGGTAGTAGAGTGCTGCAAATCAAGAGAATCCCCTCTCCTCCCTTTACATTGCTAATACATGCCTCAGAGATTATGTTTTTCAGCAAATATATTTCAGAACCTATATGGTTCTAGGAACTATGTTAGTATCTTTGGCTGACACAGAGGTGTCTCACACATGAGCCCTGCACTCAAGGAGCTTCTAGTCCTATTGGTGTGTGAAGATACTACATTACATTGATCTTGCTTCACACATATTCGCTTCCAGCTACAGATTTACTCTTTTAATAATGCATAGGTGCTATCTCATTTACATACTCTACTAGGAACATTTTTCCCACCAGAAGCCATTAACCATCGCTGCACAGGAGGAGATGTCTGGAGTCACAAAAATATTGGAAGGCGTTTTGGAGCAGATGAGAACTGGCTCTCACAGGTGTTCTTAGAGAAAAGCATAGATCTTAAGTGAATAAATAAAATCTCCCCATGTTCTTCTGAAATGTTCTCCTGCTAATCTTGTTATCGCTATCCTGTCGTCAACCACCATGTCCTAGAGCAAGTCCTCTTCTTCACTGAATCTTTCTGGTTCCATCTCCTACCACCCTCTACACAGCTTACTCAGATTCTGGCTGCTCAGCTCTCATTGCTGTTCCTCAAATACACCCAATATCCTCCTACTTCAGGGACTTTGTGCAGGCTCTTTCCTATGCCTACAATACTTGCCCCCCAGATAGCCACATAGCTCACTTTCTCCCCTCTTCAATTTTTAAGTCCTTTGTTCAAAAAAGTTATCTGCTGAGCACCCCCAACTTAAAATGTAAACTATTCCTCACCATTCTAAAATCTCCTCCCTTGCTTTATTTTCCTCCACACCACTTTTCTCCATCTTATAAATTGTATAGTCTACTTATCCATTTTTTATTTTCTATATTCTAGAAGGTAGGCTCTATAAAGATAAGGGGTTTTGTGTTTTCTCTATTATTGCTACCTCATTGTCAAGAATGGTGCATGGCACAAAATAGCAACTCAATGAAACTTTGTTAAATGAATGAATATATACCCTGAAGAATGTCTCAAGATACTAAGACTTTAAAAAAGATAACCCCTACCACCATCTGAATAGGTATAGCTCTTCATAGTTCGGGAAGCATTTTTATATCAATAATCTTGGCTATTACCTCTGCTATGTGTCTTCTTGCCCCTAATTCTTATGCTAAAGACCTAATCCCAAAAGCGACTAATCTGGAGATAGGAGGTGCTTTAGGAGGTAATTAAGTTAAATGAGGTCACAAAAGTGGGCCCTAACCTGATAGGATTGTGGCCTTTTAAGAAAAAGAGAGGGTGATCTTTTTCTCCCTCTGAGTCAGGTGAAGACACAGCAAGAAGGCAGCTGTCAGCAAGTGAGGAAGAGAGTTCTCACCAGAAACTGAATCGACCTTGATCTTATACCTCTAGTCTCCAGAACTGTGAGAAATAAATTTCTATTGTTCGAGCCACCCAGTCTATGGTATATTTTGTTATGGCAGCCTGAGCAGACTAAGATATCCCACAAAATAGGCCCTGCCATGCAGATTTGATTGCCCTATTTTTAAGAAGCAACAGCTGAAGCCCAGAGAAACTGTAGAATTTTCCTCAAGTTCACATGAGTAGCAATAAACTCACTCTTATTCCACCGCACCAGGATGCCTGGCCCTAAATAAGCAGGGTCTTCCCCCAGCCCAAGCCCCACACACTTAGCTCTGCTCCTCATGACTATGCCCACCATCAGTGCCTACCTGCAAAGGACCTGGGAAAGGAGACAAAGGCATTTTTCAAAGACATCTCCCGTGGCGTGAAAGTTGTGAGGACTTCTGATGAGCATATTGTATACAGGCCAAAAAAAGGAGTTCACATTTCATTTGGATAACAAGGATTTCATGAATTTCCCCCTTGCTCCTCATAATCTATACTCTTCTAGCACCACTTTCAGCCACTTTTGTCCATCCATCCATCCATCCATTCAATATTTGTGAGTGCCTACTATATGAGTTAACATCATCCATGCAAATTTGATCTTATCAAAGGGACAGGTCGTGGAACATTTATCAAAGGGCTCCCTGTGAGCAAGGAACTATGTTGATATTTTGAATTTGTGCTCTCAACTAATCATCAAGCCCTCCGTCTACCCATTACAGAGGTGGAAACAAGACTTAGAACGCGTAAGGTGACTTGCCCACAGTCATGACGGTCATGTTGCTACCAGGTGGCAGAGCTATCATCTTCGGCTTCACAGCTTAAGTTTTCTCTATCACATGGTGCTACAGGTGAGAACAGTGAACCTGGAACCACTTCAGGGGTGACATGCAGTTTCTCGACTTCCTGTCTTTCCCCACCACACCTCTTATCCTTCCAGAATGAGCTAGTTCCTGTGAAAGTTGAAGCAGGCAAGTAGGTTAGAGGGATAAACACCTAACATAGCAGCAGTGACAAAAACATATCATTAGCCACTTATCACCCAACTGCCACAATTATCCTAGGAGAGAGCAACAATTTTCATCATTTTACAGGTGACAGAACAGAGTATCAGAAAGATTAAGTAATTTGAACAGGGGCACACAACGACCGTATGACAAAGCTGCGATTCAGATGCTGGTCTTTCCAAGAGGCAGCTGGGGCTAATGGGAAAGTGGGAAAACAGAGACCTACAACAAGGACAAATACCAAATGGGTCTACTATATGTGAAGCATGGAGCTAGAAGCTGGGCTCTGACTGTGGGTAGTTGGGGTCTGTGAAAATTAGTAAGAGCATTCTTGATGTTCCGCAGAGTCAAAGGGGCCTAGTACAACACAAGAATTGAACTTGGGCAAGGGGAGTTTATAAGGCAGCCATTAGGGTTCCTAGTGCTATACCAGTGTGACTATCTGAAATTCTGCCCCAACCATCCTGGGTCGGGAGCAGAAGAAACTGCATGAAGAGCCTCTGAGCATGGAATCAACAGTCCTGACTCATGAGAGGAGACTCTCAGAACCTCTCAGAAGAGTCCTCAGATGTGCTTTTACTCATACGCTCAGCTGTGTCTTCCCTGAACACCAAGAGGCAAAGGATGGGCAAAGGAAGACAAGGCGTGTAATAAGAAGAATGAGAACTCTGGCATCAGAAACACAAGCTCCTTCTCCTCTGATTCTAAGCTCTGAGACCCTGCTCATTTCCCTGAGCCTCAGTTCCTCAGCTGTGACATGGGCAGATTATATTCCCTCATAAGGTGCCACAAAAATAAATGATGTAAAAAACATAGAAACATACAGCAAACCAGTGACTCTCGAAGCAGATTAGTCTTTTCATTATCTCAACTGAGATAATACTTGCTATAAGATCTTAGGGAGAAAACAAAGAGCTATAATGCTTTTTATTGCTTTTTAGGAGCTTAAAATTTAAGATGCAGGACACAGAAGAGAATGAGCAGAAGAAAATAATAAATGCTACAATCTCCAAGTATTCTTCTGCCTTCAGCATTCTTCTTTCTAGTCCATCTTTTGGAGCATCCTTTTAAACACAAATCTGATCATGTCCCTTAGGACAAAAGAATTGTTCTCCAAGCATTTCAACAGGAACATGTCCAAATGATCATTAACAGACATGAAAATTCGCTCCACATCAGTCATTAGAGACGTGTCAGATAAAATGACAGTGATTTTCCACTGCACAAGTATTAGAATGTCTTAAATCAAGAAGATTGACTGTCACAAGTGTTGATGATGATGTGGAGCAACTAGAACTCTCACATGCTGCTGCTACTACTTTGAGACCAAATCTTCAGT
Source organism: Cynopterus sphinx (assembly GCA_030015415.1). Lineage (NCBI taxonomy): Eukaryota > Metazoa > Chordata > Mammalia > Chiroptera > Pteropodidae > Cynopterus > Cynopterus sphinx. The sequence goes on along the minus strand of CM057385.1, from coordinate 30,464,476 downwards.
AGCTTCTTAAAATGTACACATTTACCTCTCACATGATCCAGCCATCCCATCCTTCCGTACTAACCTAATAAAAATGAAAGTGTATGTCCTCAAAGGACTTATGCATGAATGTTCATAGCAGCTTTCTTTGTAACATCCCCAAACTAGAAACAACCCAAATATGTATGCACATGTGAATGACGAGCAGACTGTGGCACACTCACACAGTGGAATAGTACTTAGCAGTACAAAATAACAGACTATTAGCACACACATCAATGGGAATAAATCTCAAAACAATTACGCTGAGTGCAAGAATCTAGACAAAAAAAATATAGTTAGTGCACACCGTATGGATTGCATCTATATCATGTTCTAGAAATTTTGAATAAATATACAACGATAGAAAGCAGATCGGCAGTTTCCTGATGATGGAGATGAGATATGAAGTAGATAGGAGGGTGGGATTACAAAGGGCACAAGGAAACTTTGGGGACTGAGAATTTATCCACTTTCCTGATTATTGAGACAGTTTCATCAAATATATATACATATATAGAGAAATAATTTGTGTCAAAACTTGTCAAATTATACATTTGAAATGTGTGCAGTTTATTGGTAATTTACACCAATTGTAACTCAGCAAATCTGTTTTTTAAGACGGGTACAAGAATATTTACAGCATATTTATTCATAACAGCCTCAAACTGGAAAGAGTATACATGTCCATCAACAAAGAAATAAATAGATGTAGATATAGTCATATAACAGGACACTGTACAGTAATGACAACGGATAAACCGCAGTTACAGACAACATGGACCATTCTCTCAAACAAGGATGAGCAAAATGAGTTAGACACAAAAGAATAAATAGTACACAATTCCACATATAGAAAGCATAAAAATATATATGAAAATAAACCCATGGTGTTAGGAATCAGGGGAGTGGTGACTTTTAGGGAGAAGGGAGGGAAATGATGGCAGGCGTGTAATGGGAGCACCTAGGATGCTGGTGATACTGGATTCCTCGATCCAGGTGAGTGGTTTATGGCTGCGTTTTCTAGAGATAATTCATTAAGCTGTAGACTTATGATTTCTCCACTTTTCTGTATACATGCTATGCTTTAATAAATAAGTTTATTTTTAAAAGGTTATTACAGTCGCACATGATAAAGGGCAGTTTTGAGTGGAGCTAAAAGAATGCTACAAAGTGGAGAGCTGAAAAGGAAAGGAACTAGAGATGGAGGTGGGGCCGGGGGTAGGAGCAACAACGTGATTAGGAGCAGATTAAAAGGGGGTGTGAGAATGTGTGGCCAGGACCATGTACCTCGGCACTTTAGGCTTGGCAGGGATTTTCCCAATCTTGCACATGCAAAATGAATTCAATTATATACATTTTACAACTTTGCATTTGTTTAGTAATTCATAATTTTTAGTTTGCACGGTTTCAATCCCCGCAAGGATAAGAATTCTGTTAATCTATGCACAGAGTGGGCCTTCAGCAAATGTTTGTTTGAATGAATGCAAAACACTTTCACCTTCACTAACTCAATGATTTCTCACGAGCATTCAGTAGACAGGCAGGGTGAGGGATATTAGTTTCCTTGCATAGAGGGAAAAGACAAGGCTCCCAGGAATTAAGAGGCTGCTTGCAGAATGAGCCAAAGCCCGAGAGCAGTTGAATCCTGGCTTGATGCCTTAAGCCCTCTGCCTTTGGACAGCATGGAGACCAAGACCCAATACCCTCCCTCCAGGTGTGGCTACCTCCCCAGCCCAGTTGTGAAAGCAAACATGGGTTAAATCCCAAGTCCTCGATGGAAAGGCATATAGTACAACGTCTTGCTGTCACCTGCAGTTACATTTTATCTTTGCTTATGGGTGACCTTTTACTATTCCAAAGGCATACATACCCTCTCTGATAAGAACACACAAAGATGCAATAAATTATCACAACAGCTCGCACAAAATGAAAGTAGGCCATTCTCATCCTCTCTCTCTCTCTCTCTCTCTCTCTCTCTCACTCTCACACACACACACACACACACACACACACACACACACACACACACACACACACCAAGAAGGAGAAGGCCTGAAGGACAGCAGCCAGTCACTTCAGAAGAATGAAAGGATTTGCTGCCAGAAGATGCCCAGGTGAAAGCTAAATCATGCTGTCCCTGGTGAGTGTCGCTTAGCATAATCATATCCCCAGAGTCCAGGCTTCCAGATGGGCCTCAGAGCATCGTTTACATACAGTATTTTAGGCCAGTAACATCATTCTAATGAAGCAGGAAGGAAGAACAAGAATAATAAAATTAAAAAGTCAAATTTCCATCCTTAATCTGCAGGGCTGCAAACAGGATGTGTCTGTGGTTCAAAGGAATGGGAAGGAAGCCCATTTCGAAAGAGGCCAAGTGTTTTATACAGGGTTGGTGAGAGGGGTGCACTTTAAAACCCATTCCTGCAGCTTACCTGCATCTCCCTGGATAGGCTTTTCAAATGAAGAGAGCCTGAAGGAGATTCAGAAAGGGAAATCTAGGCTTGTTTGTCTGCTTCTACATCCTACTTCCCTTGGGGAGGCCCCAGAGGACATGGCCTTCAGAAGATCTGCTTGTTTCCAGGGGAAGGAGCAGCATTCTGGGACATGTCCAGGAGCATTTATGGAGACTTTCAAGCAGGCCAGTCCTGCTCAGCCTCAATGTCCTGCCGACTGAGACTTGCCTTCCCTCTTGAACCATGGTTCATTTGTTGGCCTTCCCACAGTTGAAACACCCCTGGGAGACTATTATTTGGAGTTGTCCTCATTCATTTATCCAGTCTTTGCTCTGTAATGCACACTAAGGGTCCAAAGTTAAACACAATTGCTGCTGCCCTGGCCCTCAGAGAACTCACAGCCATGCAGGAAGTCAGACAAGGGGCTAAGAGTGCTCTGAGAGAAAACAATAAGACTGAGGGTGGGGGTAAATGTGGGTGGGGCACCATTTACACTGCCTTCCAGATCCTGAGAACCTCTATAGGTCTGTCCTGGACACCATCACAGCAAGGAATCCCACCTTGCCTCCTAGAAGGCACTGCCATCCTCACCCCCTGCCCCTCTTCATAACCAGACTCACAGAGTCATGTTCTGAAGGATATCTCCCACTCCCAGAGTAAAGCAAACTCAACTATCTTAAGCCACTCTCAGTGATGCCAGAGAAACAGACAAATTCTATGGCCACTGGTTGGGGTAAAAAGCGAGAGGTAGTCTTATCTGAGAACTTTGGGCCCCAAATCTTTCCTCTACTTCTAGAACTTCACCTAGGGTTCCCTGGCCTTCAGTCTTTCCCAAGAAGACAACTGCAAAACTGCAAGGTCATGGAATGTGGAGTTGGGAGGCATAGGATCCAGTCCCCCCACCACTGTCCACCTGTGTTCCTTTGGGCGAGCTACTTCCCCTGTGTGGACTTCTAGATCTGCTGCAAATGACGAGATTGAAGAGACTGTACAATGTTCAGAAGAAGTGAGGCCTCAAGGGCCATAAAGTAACATATCAGTAAGAACTAGTTTACATTCAACTAAAAGAAGAGTTGGCCTTGGAGGTGAGAAGGGCAGGAAAGAAAGGACCGCAGTAGTTCTTATACCAATAAAGTCACTGATAATTTTTCATGTCCCTGCACAGAAACAACACTCCTCCCACAAAAACATAGAATTCACGTTTCCTTTCCTTGGGCTGCCTTGTGAATTGCTTTGGCTAATAGAATGTGAAGGGAATGACACTGTGCCAACTTGGGATCTCGGCTTTGAAGACCAGAAAGTTCCCACGTTAGCCTTCTTGGAGCCCTGAGCCACCATGTCAAAGGCCGTGACCACCTTGCTGGAGACACACAATGGGGAAATAGAGGTGCCTTGTTAGCCTCCCACTGCTTTCGCCATCTCAGCTGAGATAACACGCATGTAAAAAAACCATCTTAGATTTACAGGCCCAACTGGGCCTCCAAGTGTCTGCAGCCACATGAGTAGGTAAGATGAGCGGAAGAACTGCCTGCCTGAGTCCGGCCTGGTGTGCTTACACATAAGTAAATAAACGGTTGCTGTTTTCAACCACCACCTATGGGGAATTTTGTTATACAGCAACAGATAAGTGAAACTAGTGCCAGAGGTAAACCTGACAGGTACATAACCTTACAGAATTGATGACTGTAGCTAGAGACGTGGATTGGGGTCAGAAGCTTGGGGTTGTACATTGAGTAGTGCCTGGGAAAAATACATCACTGAACTCTATTGTCACAGATACATTTTATTGCTTTGGATGGGTTGTCACAGGAATTAGCCAATGTCAGTTCTCTGAGCCCATGCAGATGTCCTTCCAACATGGGCTCAAGGCCAGTGTGGGTCCAAATATGGAGGAAGTAAAGTTTTACCCATAAATGCCCAATTACTTCCTATGCTTCCCTTCTCACCGCACCAGTTCCCACCCTTACTCTCACTCAAAGGACCAGAGATGGAAAACCATGGAAACAAATGGCTTTGTGTAGTACTGAATGAGAAACACAGCATCTGGGGCTTAGAAAAGCAAAGCTGTTGTGTTGTTAATAACATTTTTATCGGTGATTTTGTTGTCTTTGTTGAAGAAGAGTTGCACAGATTCAAGTCTGTTCTTCCAGGCCTGAGGGGTCAGTGACCCTTGCAGAGCTCTGTGTCTATGGGATTTACTCCCAGCTGAACTACATACACTTCACCACCCCACCCTCAATATCAATCACAATAGGTACCAATTTTCAAAAACTCATGCCAGCCACTGGGCTGCACAGTTTATTTGTACTATCTCATTGAGCCCCTATAATGAACCTTTCACAGGTCATATTCATTAACCTCCTTTTTACAGATTAGAAAACGGAAAGTCAGAGATATTAAACCATGTCTTATACTCAATAAGTGGCAGAGCTGGTATTTAAACTGAAAGGCTGCAAGGCCCCAAAGCCCAAGCTTTTATCCATTTCCTAAACTGAATACAGCTCCCCATCCTGACCATTCATATATATCCATGTATTCAATACATATGTTAATTTATTCAACACATATTTAATGATCAATCACTCTGTGTGTGAATAGCTATACATTAGTGACTGAAACAGACAGTCTCCACCCCATGGATTTTAGTTTCTAAGCCACAGATACCCACCCACCATGACCTTCACCATAAACTCTTACTTTGCAGCATCTTTTAACCCCTTTCTCCTAACAACCTCCCACGCCTATCTCCATCCCTATCGGAGCTATGACTAACATTCCGTAGCCTGGCCCTGACTTAGATCTTCGCTCTATTCTAGACACAGTCTACACCTTTCTCACCACAATTTCTGCCACATTATCCTGAGTTGCCTCCCCATCCATCCAGCACTGGGAACTTTGCAGGTGAAGGGAAAATTGGCAGAGGGATAAAAAAATGAGAGGACATAGACTCAAGGGTCCTGAATTGGGGAGGCAAAGGGACCAAAGAGCAGTGTTGCCCAACTTCAGATGAAGGATCCACCAGTGAAAAATCAGAATTTAATACCTTCTGTCACCTCCTCCCCTGCTTCCATCCTGTGTCTTGAACATTTTCTCTAATGTCTCTTTTCTCTCATGCCCCTGCAAGCAGGCTTCAGCCCTGTCTCTCGAAACCACAAAACTACCCTTTTTTGAAGAATCAGTAATAGGTGAGTCACATGGGTGAGTGTCTAATACCTTCAAAGCCTCTCTTAAAAGATGTGTGTAGATGGATGATAAAAATGGGCCAATTTTCCACCTCTGCCTACATCATTGCTCTTTGTAATATGACTTTGTAGCTCTTTCCGCAAAGAGGTGGAGTCCATTTTCCCACACTTTCCAAATCTTGCTTCAGCCACTAGAATGCAGCAGAAGTGACGATGTGCCCATTCTGAGCCTATGTCGCAAGAGGCATGCTCTGGATCCCCCTCTTGCAGTCCTGCCTGTCTGTCACTTTTAGGGTTCAGGTAATTTTTTTACGAACTGGTAATAGAGCTGTGAAAGAAACAACCACAGTCCTCACTTAAGAGTGAATTTGTATTCTAGTGAATCAGTGAATGATAGATAAAATTCTGGGGTCTTCCAGGTTTGAAAGAACAATTATTCAAGCTCGAATAATGCTTAAATCTTACACAGTATCCTCATGAAGGTTTTGAACCTCTCCGAAGACAAGTTGCTCACTATATACCAGTTTTAGATGGCTTTCACTCCAATAAAGCCTTTTCTTAAAGGGAACCGAAATCCATCCATCAAGAGTGTCCACAGTTTGATTAATGCATCCTCCTCAGGGCCACAGACAACAAGTCTAACTACATATCTATCCTGAGCTCTCTCTCCTCCCAGATTAATCTTCCTCATTCCCATAGCTGTTCCTCAATGTCCTGATTTTGAGATCTCTTGCCATCCTTTCTCCTGAATTTGCTATGTTATTTTTCTACATTCTTCTAAAGTTTGGTTCACAGGAATAAACTCGAAATTTACCAACATGTAGAACCTTAGGCACATTATATCTCTTCTTTAGGCTTAAGATTCCTCAGTTTTAAAATGAGAAGATTGGCCTCAATAGCTTCCAAGAAGAGGCAGCAGTATGCAATGGAATGATTTCTAGATACTCAATATTCTCTTCTTCCTCTGATTTATTGCCATCACTGCTGCTGGGCCTGCCCATGCCCCTGTCATTTCATAATGCACCCCCTAACCTTTTTTTTTAACCTGTAAAGTCCTATCATTTGGTACAGGGATATGAAATCAGAAGAGGTGGATCTCAGTTCCAGCTCTGACACTTAACAGCTAAATGACTTTGGGCATATTGCTTAATGCTCTGTCTCAATTTCTTCATCCATAAATCTGGGCCATAGCTCCTTTTCCTTCCAGCTCACAAGAATTGTATATAAGCTATGGGTGAGGGTGAGGAAAACACTCTTCCATCAGGATGCTGTGCAGTTAAGAGATGGCATGTTGGTGATATCTCTAAGTGGACACTTCATACCAGCATCACAGTAAACACCACATGTTTGTTAAATACACTTATTGAACCCACTTTCAGTGAAGATGGAAGTTTTCGCCACATGAAAATTCGATACGATTTAAATAACTCTAAAGAGACTGTGTGGCCATAATTGTCCCTCCTAATGAATGCATCACGTTTGGTGATGTTCTAAGAGAAGAAAGCTATTAAGGAAAATGCCGGAGTCAATATTTTTAGAGGTGATAAGATAGGCAAGAGAAAACTTCGAATGGTAGAAGAACCCTCCTTGGCTGGACCTAAGATGCAAATGTCCCAAGGTTTTGGCCACTACACTCCAGGGGCAGGCGTATTGTCAGAGGACTCTCTCCCTGCTGCACATCTCACCCTCCTCCAGTCCTCACTCCACACTGGCCTCAGATCATCCTTTTCTGCTTCCCACATCTTCTTGCATATTCATGACTGAGCCCAACCTCCCAACAGGGCTCTCAAGCACCTTGATGATGCTCTTTCCACCTCTCAGTCAGACCTGACCGTTATGCAACTCTAAACTGTGCCTCCTTTATCCAACCCACTGTAATATTTTATATCCAAGTGCCACAAAACATGCAATTCCTTCCAACCAGAAGTACCTCTACCTTTATTCATTTGATCAATTCTACTCACCTTTTAAAACTCAGTAGAGAATTTGTCTCTTTGAGGAATGCCATGATGATAACCTCCAGAAAACTAATTCCATGGAGGGAGGAATTTCCTCTTCTCTGTTTAATCTGGACCTTTAAATGAGATTCTGTTTATCCGCCTGTCTCCTTCTGGACTATGAGAGCAGAGTAGAGGCCTCAACTATCTGAGTCTCCAGCCCCTAACAGTGGTTGGCACATGGAAAATATCCAACACAGACTAGAATAAGACATAAGTATCTCAAATAAGCAAAGATATTGAAATTAGTTTGAATAATTATGACTATACTCTGGATCCCCATCCCCAAACTAAGCACTATAATAACCTTCCCATATGCCTGAGCACTGAAAGACAAAGAATGGACCCAGAGAGAAAGGAGAGAAGGTAACCCAGCTCTTCTCTCATGAGACAAGAATTTATGATTGCCAGAAAATGTGTAAATTGCAGTACAGATTTTTCTCAGCAAGTCAGGAAAGGGCAGAAAACTGAGCTATTTTTCACAACTTCAAATGCACACACAGGTTGGGGCTGCTTCAGTGGAAACTCCAGATCTGTTATACGTAGATATGACGAGGTGGTAAAAAGGCCTGCTTCTCTGGGTGTGAGGGCTGCCATGGTCACTCACAAGGATGCTTGGCTATAAAGATTCTGGAGCAAACTCTGCTTAATCTGAACACCAGAACCGTTGAGCTCAGAAGTCAGGGGTCTGTAGACTGGGTTGGGGAATTTCTGCTCATTTGCAGATTTCAATGTTCCTAAAATCGATCTGTTTTTAGTTCCTATTTCATTAAACACAAAAGACCTTTATTGAGCACCTATTATATGTTTGTACAAGAAGGAGAAGCAAGCATGAATCCATTTCCCTAAATTCAAGAAGCTTATAGACAACATGACATACTGTATGAGTTGTGTTCATAATCACACAACACATGAGAAAGTATGAGGTACTCAATCACCTAGCTCCTCCTCACTATTTCCAGGGAAGGGCGGCCTGCAGATGCCTAGATGCCTGGCTGAGATGAGGTGGGTTGTAACTGGGGCTTGCAGGTGGGTGTCTATTCCCACGCATCAAACCTATTCCTATTACTGTTCTCTCTGCTGCTGATTTGGGGAAAGACACACTTCCCAAATTGGGGTTCATTATTGTGAGATTGCATTCATGCAACTCCTGGATGGAGGTTGCTTTATCCAGAAATACCAAATTTCCTGAGAACAGCAATGGAGAGAAATTCTGCTTTATACTGGCAACATCACCACTAATCCCTTTGTCAGAGAAGACTCATGGCATTAAGCAAACTGGCAATGTGTGACTTCTCTCTAATCCCCTCAGCTCATCTCCCTTTAGTGAATCCAAACATTATACCAGTGCCAGAGCTTGGCAGCCTGCAGCAGCCATAAAGTGGTGGGAAACACAGAACCTATTATCAGAACACTTGGGTGAGTCCTAGCTCTGCCGCTTATTAGCTGAGCATCTTTGAGTGAGTCACCGCCTCCCTCTGCCCACCTCAATTTCCTCACCTGTACAATGGAACTCACAGTTATTTTCAGACTGTGCAGATCTACTGTCCTTAAAGAGCTGGGTGCCTCCTGAATGGGAAAGTCATGCCTCCTTTATTTTTGGATTTCCTGAACAATGCCAGAAACTTACTGTGAAGCTCAGGGAATACTTGTTAAATTAATAAATGGACAATTGGGAAGAGATTTCCCTGGAGGGTAAAGCACATATCTTCCCTCCAAGCTAAGAGAGACAGACAGACAGACAGACAGAGATGGAGAGACACAGACAGAGAGAGAGACAGGGACAGAGAGACGGGAGGGGGGATTTAATCTATAGAAAGTTCAGAATCCTCAGAATAAATTTTAAAATATTTAGCATTTTCTGAATAGAATATGTGCATGTGTGTGTGTGTGTGTTGCATGTGTGTGTTTTTGTGTGTGTTAATTTTTTTTCTACAGCTGGAAGTCTACATCAAATTTGAATAACATTGTGCTCTGGAAAACTTTTGGTTCCTGGTTATGTGAATGTATTTTGCTTAGCATTAAGAGAATAGAGATGGGCTAATAGGTCATTCCCTAATTCTAATTCTTGGTTCATTCATTCATTTGTTCATTTATTCTTCCATTGATTCATTCATTCACTGGCAGCAAATTGTTCTGTGCAAAGCCAAGCCTCATTACAAGGTGAAAAATGTCTGACGTAGCCTCTTGGCTAACTCGTACCACTGATCCTTCCAGCTCTTACTGCCTCTAAGCCTTAAAACATTTGAAATCCTACTACTGCCTCTACGTGTGGCATTTACCACCATCCCTTATCTTCAATTTTACAATTTCAGAGATCAAAATGTTGAGACTTTCCTTCTATAGATATAATTCCTATTACTGTGAAATATTGCCAATGGAATCTCCAAAAATCTCATCTCTGAAAATAATGGTCATGCTAAGACTGAGTCTACACGAAGAATAACTTCCTCAGTCCTAAATCCAAACTTTGGATTATAAGTCATGCAAACTGGACCACATAGACAGGGTATCTATCACCTCCCTATCATCCCTGCAGCTACTTTCCGAGACTGTACCCAAGACCACTGCTCCATCTTCCCCACCTCTTGGTATGACCCTGCTATAGTCTCACTTTTCTATTCCTCGTGTCCTCTCCCTTCTCCTCCCCTCCACTTTCCTATCCCTGGTCTATTCCAATTTGTACTGAGTTCACATGCACCAAACCCAGGCTGAGATGGATAAAACTCTTCTGCAGTGCCTGCTGTTCCCAACAGTTCATCACACCTCCTGTCCTTTATTTCCACCCTTCATGTCTCAACCACCACTCAACCCCTGCGAAATAACATTTCGTTCCCATGCTTTATGCTTCCAAATTTTGTTCTCCCTGGGTTGCTGCTGATATCTCAGGCCGGCAGCGCTATTGTTATTATGATCATATATTAAGTTTAATGTGTCCACAAGGCATTTTAAACACTCATAAAAATCAGGACCTCTAAGAGCTCCCTGTGCCGAAGACAATGGAAATACCCTCCCAGGTACATCATGCCATTATGGCCTCTGAAAGTGCAAAGCTGGGTGGTGGTTGTTTATGTGACTCCTGATGATACATACAGCATTTTGAAGAGGACTAAATGATTTCCCAGCTAACAAACGGAGCCAAAGTCTTGATTATCACCATTTGGGCAACATCCCATGGTATTAATAATATGTGACATTTATTGAGTGATATTAATAATATGTGACATTTATTGAGCATATTTAGTGTATGCAGACTGTACACTAAACACTTTACATGTATTATCCCACATAATCTGCCCAATGGCCCATAGTATTTAATGACAGGTAGTATTTAATTTATAAGTAATTAAGACACGGAGAAGATAAGTAACAAGTTCATGGTCAAACAGCATAGAGATAAGAAAACTGGAATTACTCAGACCCAGACAGTCTCGTTTCAGGGCCTGCCTGCTTACGCATACACAGACACTGGCATTGGAAGAGGTCCACCTTTAGGGTCTAGGGACTCAAATGAGTTAAAGACAAGTGGGACAGATTAAGTAGATGCTGTCAATGTGCTCTTTTTTCAAAAAAAAGCTCTGCCCAAAGTCCTTCCTCTATCAATTTCTGACAAGGACTCAAATACCTACAGGACTTCCTTCTCCCATAGAGTTTACCTTTATTTTCCCCAAACTAGGAAACAGTAGACAAGAGCAAAGGACTCAGACAAGAGCAAATCTACTTGTACAGTGGTAGTTGTATTGCTGCAGACCTGAACAGGAGATGAAAGAATAGTAAGGCAGATGCTCCTTCAACAGAATAGTAGCTCCATAAATAATCTTAGGGGCTCACTAGTCCAGTCTGCTATCAGCAGATAACGGATTTATTAGCCAAATGATTTCTGTTGCTTCCCTATCTCCTTGCTTCATCAGTGTTTGCATTTCACTCCTCTCTGTCACTCTGCACTCCTCACATTTTCTTCACTCAAGGCATCTATGATCTGCAGTATGAGTTTGCCTGGGAAACATAAATATCAACGAAGTACTGCTTTTTAAGTATGAAGAAGCCAAAGCTCGAAGAGGTTGTTATTTGCCCAGACCCATGAAGCCTGTTAGGGTAGAGACTGGACAAGATTTGTACTTCCTGACTCAGAAGACAGTACTCTTTCCAAAAAATGTAGAAGTAGAGATACCCTCCCTTCCCAGATTATGTTCAGCCCAAGGATGGGCTGCTAAACCCACACCAGCAGCATCCTATGCAGGAAAACAGTCTCCTATATTGAACATACTCATTTGCCAGACAGACTCCAAAACATGTCAAAATACCTATCAAGTTCTAACTGACCTTTGCTCCAACTCCACATCCTTAATCCCAGAGCCTGTAAATTGCTGCCGCCCGTGGTGCTAATCAGAGAAATGTAAAAGGACATACTTAATTCCAGGGCTCCAAGAGGTGAGGTCATGGAAAGATAACACCCATTGATGCGTAAAGACTCACAAAACAGATAATAAAGCACTGTTCTGAGAATTCAGTATAAAATGACAACTAAGAGGTGTCATGCCTGTCTGTCTTCTAGTGAAGGAACAGACAAACAAGGAACCAAAATATGTCAGTTGGAAGGGCTTCTTACAGTTTTGAAGAATGAGAAGAAACAATCTTGTAAAAACTGGAATGAGAGAAGTCCATTGGAAGAAATGACTTACTCAAATCCTTGCATTTGAAAAATACCTTGGCATCCTTAGGAATCTCTCAGATAGTTTAGTGAGCCTAGAGCACAGTAAGAGAGGAGAGAGGCAGAAGATATTAAGTGCCCAGCAACTAGATGGGCCAGGACCATATGAATCATAACATATAGCTTAGGCATTTTTTTCTATGTGAAATAGGAAGTCATTAAAGAGTTTTAAATTACAAAAAGACATGATTTGATTTATACTTTAAAATAATAATAGGCAAAATTTCAAATATATACAAAGTAATCAAAATAGTATAATGAACCCCCAAACTATTCATCACCCAGATTCAATAATTATCAACATTTTGCCATTTCTGTATTATCAATATTTCCACCTACTCTCCATCCTTCCACTTGTTTATTATTTTTCTTACAGTCCCATTTTCCATTTTTAAAGTTAAAACTTACTTAAATGAAATTTATGAGTCTTAGCTATATTATTTTGACAAATGAAACCTATATCCTTATCACAAAACACTTTCATCTTTCCAGAGAGTTGCTTTATGTCCCCTCCTAGTCAAACTACACAAACTCCCCACCCCAAGAGGCAATGACTATACTTCGTATCTTAGATTGGTTTTGCTTGTTCTAAAAGCTTATAGTCATGGATTTATACAGTATTCTTTTTCTGTGTCTGGCTTCTTTCACTCAGCATAATGTTTTTGAGATATATCCATTTGTGTGTATCACTAGTTTGTCTTTTTATTTTGCAGCTGACTAGTATTCTATTCTACAAATATACAATATGCTGTCAATTGACTTGTTGATAGACATTGGGTTGTTTCCAAATTTTGGCCATTGAATATTGCACAGTTATTTCTGTGGACATATGTTTTTGTTACTCTTAGAGAAATACCTAGAAATGCAATTAATTTATAACTTTTTTAGGTACTGAGAATAAAGTGGAGGGGACAGAAATGGTGGCAAGAAAACCACTTAACAGACAACTACAATAGTTAAGAAGAGTGATTAATATAGCTTACACTGGGATAGAATTACAGTAAGACTGGAGCAGGGCAGATATTAAGTATGTATAGATAAATACAACCAATTATTGCTGGTGACATAAATGTGGGGTTAAGAGAAACGAAGCGTCAAGGATGACTAAGAGACCTCTAGCTTGACTAAACTGGTTGGATATTGGGACATTTTACTGCAATTTAGAAGGGCAGGAAAGAAAAATCACATAGAAGGCATACAAGGGTTTCATTTTTCAATGTATGAGGAGTAGACCTTAAGTAGGCATTTAGAGGCTGGAGCTCAGAGAAAGGCAGACCCACTACTGCCCTTGCAGCTTCCACCATTCCCAGATCCAAACTTCTCCCTAAAAATACTTCAAAATCTGGTAGAGGAATAAAAAAATGGATTCTATTTCATGGTTATTAACTCTAGTGCTTTGGTAATAGCTACCTGGAATACTGCAAAGACAGATTCCACAACCTCACTCAGGGTTGACAGGGAAGAGTGATGTGGTTGACAAATGATGTCTTCCATGGGCATGAATGGAATCATGGTGTAGTGGAACCCAATTCAGATATTTTCTGTGCCTGATCAAGTAGAAATCCATGACTATAGCAATCTCAAAAGTGAAGAATCTGCTCTGGAATACCCAAGCATTAGTAATACAGATAAAAGTTCTGGACTATGCTTATATATAGATTGACCCCATACGAAGCTACGTTTTTTACTTCTTTATTGCAATTCATCTACCAAAGTACCTACTGATTCAGTATCCTACAAGTCTTCAGTTAATGTCTCTGACCATCACCTGACCCTCAAATTGTAAAAAATCCCAAAAAATAATGTTTCTCTACTTTAGCTGGGATCCCCTCACGTCTTGAAGTTAAACAACCCATTCTTGTGAAAATCCACTGTAAAGGATTTCAAACTTTTGAGTACGATGGTGAATTCTTTAAATATGTTAGGGGATACATGTATAGGGATGTCAGAAGCATGCCAACATGAGGGCTCTTCCCCTGATCTTTCCCCCTTGAAATTGCAATAAGCTCAATATCTACAATCCAACAGATAACACCCCAAGCTGTACACAAGCATTCTGAGAGGTCTGTGCATCAGAGCATCTGAAGATGGGTGAACTGCATGAGTAGGGAAGAGAAAGGGAAGCAGGTACTGCAAAATGCAGCCCAGAGCTCCCTGCAGGACAAGGGGGAAGGAGAATGTATATTTGAAGCCTCCAATAGTCCTGCCTCAGTGTCACAGAGCCTCACCACCTCCCCGACCATCTCAGAGTGCTCACCTCCCCAGCCCTGAGCTAGCAAGGAGTCCCAAGGGAACCTGCAGTAACCAGAACTGAATCACACATTGCAGCCTGTCCCAGCGACAAGGGCAGAGATATAGAAGCAAAGCAGCTGAAACTTGAGGGCTAGCATTACCAAAAGGATAATATCAAACACACCGCTGGCCTCTTCCAATTCACTCCACCCCAACCCAGTCAGGCTGATTTGGAAGGAAGTAGCGGAGCATTGCACCTGACTGTTGAGGCAGTACTGAGGATTCAAGGCCTTTTCAGAGGCTCAGACTCCCATCACTGTTCACATTCTCGCATGGGGGTGGAGTCCTGGGACCCAGGTGACCTGGTCACAGAGGAGACACACACCTCCCCAGAGAATATAGGGCATTTTTAACCTTAAAACAGAGATTCGGAAGGGTTGGGCAGTGCAGGAGGTGTGGGCACCACCTACTGGAAATAAAAAAAAAAAAATCTCTTATCAACCTGCTAGAGAGAGATCACTATATAATAATTTTTCATTTAAAAAAAAAGAAAAAACAGAGAACATTTCCATTAATGCCTCGGCAGAGAAATAGTCTATCAAGCACCATAAGCAACCAAAGCAACATGGCAGCTCAGAAAGAAAATGAAAAATCTCCAGAAAACAAGCTTAAAGATATATAAACACGCTATTTAAATGACAGAGAATTCAAGATCGCACTTCTGAAGAAACTAACAAAATGCAATATTTTGAGGGAAAAGCCATTCTTGTGAAAACCTCCTCCAAAGGATTTCAAAATTTTGAATGCAATGAGGAAGCGTTTAAATACTCGGGAAAATATCGAAGAGTAGATTAGACGGATAATCAATGTGTAATAGCTGGCTCCTTTTTCCTTCCCAATAGAAAACATAGATGAGTGATCTTGTTATTAATAAAACTATGTATGCATTTATTGATTCATTCATTTAATCATCAAGCTTTTATTGATCACCTAATTCATGTCAGGCATTATACTTGGACCCAAGTATAAAGACTGGTAAACTATGGATGCAGCCCCCATCTAGGCTCACTTAGACATGTAAATAAACCCATGGAGAGTTGGATATATTACTTCGTTAATATTCCAAAGAGAAGACTCTTCAGAGGATGGGAAGTCTAAACTGAGTCTTGAAAAAAAATTAAATTAAAACTTTCTCTGGAGGAAACCTTAAAAAAGGGGGCATATCAAGCAGAGAAACCAAAACGGAATAGACCTGCACCTGGTAATGAACAAAGTTGGCTGCTGCTAAAACCTAGAGAGGAGATTGAGAAAATAGGACCGAAGCAGTAGAGGTAGGCAGAACCTGTTTGATGATTGGACTTGATGCTATTCTGGCTGCAGCTGTAACTGCAGAACCAGCTCCAAATGGTCCTGCCCTGTTTAACAACATACTGAGTTGCTTTTCAGAGAAACTGATCAAAACCACAAGTCATGCAGCCAAAACATGCACAGAGGAGACACATAGACATGGAATCAAAGAACTGGGATATAACTGGGACTCGAACACCAGAACCCTTTCAGAAGCAAAGGATCTATTGTCCAGAAAGATCAGTGCTGAAGCTTACGACCGTAAATGGCCAAGCTCCACGGTCCTCCAATTAAAATTTGCCCTGCCAGCACTGCCACATACCTGTTCCTTCTAACCCTTTAAAAACCGGCCCCAAACCCTGGATCAGGGAGTTCTGGCTTTCGAGCCACAGCTTTCCCGTTCTCGTTGCTTATCACTCTGCAAATAAAGCAACTCTAATTTCTCCACTGCCGTTCTCGGTGTTTAGTGTTTGGCTCTGCCAGCGCAGGACGGACAAACTCTTTCTGTTTGGTAACATAATGCAAGCCATTATTGGAATCTTAGCAGGAGAGAGGCGCAATCAGATGTACATTTTAGAAAGACTGTTGTGGCAATGCGGTGACCATGTAGGGAAGCAAATTTGTCACTGCAAAATGTGTCTCTCTGGCATAAGGATTATTTTATTTGTAAAAAATAAAAGACTCGAAAAGAACTTTGACCTTCCCCTTTACTGCCTAGAAGAATTTAGATAGAGGGCCTTTTCCAGGAAGGGAGCTACCACCATAGATAACTATAGTATAACATGAAGTAGGTGTGGTGAGGGAGACTGGGGGCGGGGGTGGCCGTGTGTCACACGCACCTCTACTCATCTACACATGGCCAAATCCTACATTTTTTCTAAGCCTGATTCAAATGTCTTCTTGTCTAGGAAGACTTCCCAGATCTCCTCAACTGAAAGTAAAATCTTTCTAAACTCTACATTTACCTTATGTCTCTTTTTACATTTTATCATAGATTTGAATCAGTTCTGTACATGTCAGCTTCTAGCTAGACAGTGAGCTTTTTGAGGCTGCCTATGTGGGATTCATCTCTGAGTCTTCTCCAGGGATCTAAGCATACTGAATAATGTCACCTCTTAGAGTTTACAGTGTGTTGCTACATGTGTCACTTCACTGGATCATCACAATTGCCTGGTAAGGTTTATCAGCAATAGATAGATGATAACCATCTCGTTGATGAAGCAGCAGTCTGAAGGAATAGCCCTTGAATCCAGATCATCTGTCTTGTCCTCGTGTCTCTGTGGTCCTCATTCCTAGGAGCACCCTCTGTGAACTGGATACCAGAGTCACATGGATGAAGCACATTATTAAAGTAGATCCTTAGGTCGGACTTCCAACCCTGTAGTACTACCGACTCACTTCAAAGATGGGCAGCAGGCCTCAGGATGCTGTCCTTGAAACTTCCTTCTCTTTCTTCTCCTCCCAGATAACCTGACTCTGTGGGTCCCATGATAATATGTTAATAGTTCCTTCTACGTATTTAGGGACCAGGGATAGCCCTGCCTCCTTTGTGGGAATGTAGGCAGATGAGACAAAGCAGAGAGAAGCAGACCCACTTGTTTCTTATGGACTCCATGTAGTAGCCTCACACTCACTGGGTACTTACTAAGTGCCAAGTACCACACTAGGCACATCCTTTGGGTTCTCTTCTGATAGTCAGCTGGGTAGACTTCACAGTCTACATTTCACAGATGAGGAAGGTGGTGCTCAGTAACATAAAGGGTCTGTCCCATTTCACACCACCAGTAAACAGTAGAATCAAGATTCAAACCATTTGCTACCTGTTTTCAAAGCCTCTACCTCTTCCTCTACTCTATGCTGCATCCCAAAACAAAAACAAACATACAAACAAACAACAAAAAAAATACCTCTGGGAGTTGTTTCTACAGGCTGCTTACTGCTCTGGTGTACTTACCGTCCCAGCCAGGATGCTGGCATGAAGGAGGATTTTGCCTACAGTCCCTATTATTGCATTCTGAGAAAGAGGTAGGTAAGTAATTGAGAGATAAACAAAGGGGACTAGAAAAGTGGAAAAGTCTAAAGGAAGGGCAAGAAAAGAGCAACTGGGACAGAGAATTTTAAAGAGAACTGCTTGGTTTAACTCTGAAAGCTCCTTCTTCCAAGTAGTGAAATAAAGATGTTTAGTACGCTTACTCTTGCTAGCCACTCTTCCAAGTACTTTGCTTACAAGAAACTTATTTAACAGATCAATATCCTTGAGAGAGTATTTTCTGCAATGTTAGGTGAGGAACACTGAGGCACACAGAGGTTAAGTGTTTCCCCTACTGTCCTGTAGGTGTTAGATTAAGAAGTGGCATTTGAGCCCCAGGAATCTGAGTATTCAGTCCACAGAATGACTGTGACTAGAGCAGGCCTAGCTGAAGAAGATGAAAATCTCAGGTTTAAAGCCATGATCCCCATCCTCAAAGGTTTTAAGGAGATGACAAATCACAGAGGCTCTGTTGTGACCAACACAGGCAATAGTCCTGAACCAGCAGGTAATTAAGTCATTCATCTCTATGAAAATCCCCCCAGTTATCTCTATAGGCCAGTGGTTCCCAGCCCTGGCTGCACTTGAGAATTACCTGGGGAGTTCTTATAAAACACTGTTGCCTGGGCTTCATGCCAGACCAATTGAGACAGAAACTCTTGAGGGGGGCCTCAGTATCTATATTTTTTAAAGCTCCCCAATTGATTCTCTAGGCTGGGAATCACCGATGCAGGTGAAGAGGCCATCTCTGAGTGGAGAACCAACTTTGCCCAACAGTTGAAATCCTTCCATGTAGGCTGCCAGGACATTGTCACAAGTGCTCTTCATCCCACAAGTTCCACAAGGACAGGTATTTTGTCCCCCGTGATATTTTTGGTATCATCCATGGCACCTATTCAAGTGAATGGTAAAGTCATAGAATCAGGGGGCTGGCTGGGATCTCACTGATCATTACGTCTGTGTTTATTTTGCAGTGTCCTTCAGAGTTCTAGGGGTCTGTGATATGGCCAAGTGGGGACTGCTTTGGGGTGGAGGTAGAGACACAAGCCATTTGTTTGGCAAAGTTTCCAGAAACTTGAAATCTAAGAAGGTTAGCAAGACCACCCAGAAAATAGCATATAGTATCTTCAACTCCTGAATTACAGATAACATTATTTATCAGGCCCCAGCTCTGGAATGAGACTATCTGTCTAACTTCGATTCCAAGAGAACTAAAGTGACAGCACCAGCAATCCAATTTACAACCTGAAGACTGACCACTGCAGTCCTCAGGCTACTACACTAGCTGGCCACATCTTCTATTCCCTTGGGTTGTGCACGTCTGTCTCTCATTATAGACTTTCAGTAACTTCAAGAATAGGAACTTTACATTTCCTTGCATCTAATGCCCCACAACTCCACACCTAGTACACAGCAGAAAACTAATAACAGTTTGCTGGTTAAAATAAATACTAGAACAGAAATCACTTGCTCTCTGAACTTATTTGTAGTTATAACGGGATATACAGAGGCCTGGGTATACATATGTATGGGCTTCATGTAGAAGAAAAAAATACAAATAGTCAGTAGATGAGTAGAAAGTTTTTAATCCTCACTGAAATTTAAAGAAAAGCAAATTTAAAAAAAATAATGATATACTTGTTACCCACTAGATTGGTTGATAAATGATTTAGGTCAGCAATACCCAGGCCTGTGATATGGCCAAATGGGGACTGCTTTGGAGCGGAGATAGAGATACATGTCATTTGTTTGGCCAAGTTTTCAGGAAACTTGAAATTGAGGAACCTCAATTTCCCAGAAAACAGCATACAGTGTTTTCAACACCTCCTGAAGAAAGTGTGAAAAATTAACAGTCTCAAAGATTATTAGTGGGGATATAAATTCAATAGCCATTTTAGAGGGCATGCTGCATGAAAACTGTACATATAGATACACTTTAAATCTAAAAAATTATCCAAAGGAGATTATTGGATAAATATACAAAATGCTATTTATGATCGTTTAAATAATAATAACCTGATTATCCTTAAAAACCAGACTGATTAAATAAATTAGGGTATACCCACACAATATGGAGGGAACGGTTCTTCAATCAGTCCTTTCTTACTCTAAGATCTTTGTGGGCAGGTGCAAAATCAATGTGTGACGGAAGGCAGGAAAGGGGAAGGAAGAGAACAGAGAAGAAAGGGAGAAAGGAGATGAGAAACCAGCTTTCTGAGTTTGTCTGGACTGAGTTCCAAGGAAACAGGAAGGACTTTCAGTGCTAACAAAAACCCCAGGAAAACCAGAACGAGTTAGTCACCCTGGCAGGGTGCAGAGGGACACTCATCTCTTCCTGGTTTGAAAATCTACAGTAGCGGAAGCCTATTCTATATTAAGAGATTGTCTGCTACATGTCAAGAAAGATGGATTACAATCCCATTTTTCCTATAAAATGAGAGGTAGGACTAAATGGTTTGCAAGTCCCTGGAAACTCTATCACTCCATATTAAGACTTTTCTCTGGATTCTGGCAGTACGCTCACGGTGTTTCTGCAGAAGAGTGTTCATTGTTTCTTGACCATGGATCCTTAGCTTTTAAGGATAAATGTTATGCCTTTCTGTGTGTGTGTGTGTGTGTGTGTGTGTGTGTGTGTGTGTGCATGCGCACATGCTTGCCCAAACTTCAGGAACAGGCACGGTGTTGGAAATGGATGGGTTGGCTCTCCTCTGTCTGATGGGTCCTCAGGGAGACGATTGTCATTGTCTTCCACAATTCTGACCTGGGAAGTCCAAGTGGAGGCCAGCTTGGCAGGAAGAATTTATTACTGTCAGAGGCTTTTAGCAAGCAGGTGAAGTGTTTTAAGAGGGAGGAAATAAAAACAATCCATTAGCTAAGCTCCAGCAGGTCCACCCCAAGCCAAATGAAGGGGAAACTGTGATGTGCTAAAACTGGCTCCCACTGGCTCAGTGGAGCTGATTGTGCTCATCTCTTCCCAACTCTGCTTTCAGTGACATCACCTTGGTAGCTGGAAATCATGGTTATGATAGGAATATTTACACTGCAGAAATTGGCAAATACTAAAAATCTAGGTTTTTTTTTTTTTTTTTTTGAGAAACAAATTATTATTAAGACCTATCATTGACTCAGCTCAGGAAGGAGAAAGTAGCTCTTGGCTTAGGGTCCCTTGTTGGGGATGCAGAAGCACCCTCAAACTGGAGCACTGAGCTAGCCTTTCCTAAGTGAAGCCAGGGCAAGGGTTGTGGGGGCCTCTGATCAGGGCTAGACAGAAGTGTCAGAAGTCAAGTGAGTGGAGGAGAAGGGAGGTAAGGCAGGAGAAAGAGAGAAAACTACCACATGTTAATAGGCCTAAGCTAAACATTCACCTCAGTCAGGCATCCACAGGCCATCTGGAGAGGTAGCAAGTTTCTCAACTCTCTAGGTCTTTAAGCAGAAGCTGGGCAGCTATTTTGCAGAATGGTGAGGACAGAGTCTTTCGAGTCAAAATAGTTTAGGCCTGAAGCCCAACATGACAAAACCATCTGTTTGACCTCAGGTGCAATTACTGAGCCCCTCGAGACTCACCATCCAAATTTTTCAATGACAATAATGAAATTAAATTAAAACGATTTGTGCTAGTTATATGCACGCTTGGCCCACACTGGGTATAGCGACTGAGCAGGATATGCCGGCTGAGATATGGAAAATGATATCTGATATTTGACACCTGTGTACAGTGGACACAGTTTTTGAATAAAGCAGCTTGAGACTGGGAAAGTCAGCAAAGCAATTTCCACATTTGGTTGGGGTAAATTCCTCAGTGACTGCTAACAATCCCCATCTAAGCTCAGCTGGTGGGCAAATGAATATGGTCTTCAAACTGACCCCAGGGAAAAAGAGATAATCCTTGGGAGGTGATGTTATAGCCACCAGCAGGCTTCACTCAGGCCTAATGCATACCCAACCCAGCAAGCAGAAGGTGGGAGCTTCCCAGAGAGATCACCAGGTTGTGGGAAAGAGTCAAGGTAAAGTCTGCTTGAGACCTTTCACACCTCCATTCATACAAGTATGTAGTTCTCCTTCCCTCTCGAGCTATAGGTAGTATACCCTCATGGTACCTTCTAGAAACACAGCAGAGGTTTGAACCCACATGATCCAGGCAGAGAGGTAAGTCAGATATCAGAGCTGGGACTTAACTCTCTCTGCAGCCACATCAAGGAGGAGCGTCTAAGTCTCTACCAAGAAAGCAAACGCTGGAGGAAAACTCATAGGTATCCAGAGTCCTGACTGCTGTAGAGATATCAGGACTGGAACACCTGCTCCTAGGAGGGATTGCTGACCACCTCCATCATCACTATCACACGACAGAGAAAACAAGGCCTGTAAGGAGACATGGACTCATAGCTGTTCACAAACCAAGGAGTCATACTTAGTTATACATCTCTCCTCTTGTGCTAGTTGATGGCATATTCCATGAAGCCTTCCTTGCTCTATAGCAGCGGTCCCCAACCTTTCTAGCATCAGACACCAGTGCTCCTATAGGAATCTAAGGCCTGATGATCTGAGGTGGAGCTGAGGTGGTGATGCTAAGACTGGGGAGCAGCTTCAAATACAGATGAAGCTTCACTTGCTCACCTGCCACTCACCTTCAGGCTGTGCTGTGAGCAGATACATCTGTGTATCATTCCTAACAGGCCATGGACTGGTACCGGTCTGTGGCCCAGGGGTTAGAGACCCCTGCTCTATAGGCACTGTCTGGGGCTAGGGACTCTGACTCCCTGAGAAGCTTGGGGGCAGCAACACAAAGGCATCGTCCACAGCTCCATTTTTATGAAGCTGATAACAAATTGACTTAGTGACTTTTATCCCCACTGCTCCCAATCCAAAACATACCCCTCCAATTCTATGGCCCAGTTTTCAAATGATTCCCCCAAAACTCTAAGTTCTGAAGCCCAAGGCAAGTATGACCCACTTCTCAGAAGGCCAGGAATTTGTTGGTACCCTCTTGGCATCTCAGGTATGCACTAATTGTTAATCACATCACCCTAGGCTGTGGTCCCGAATTAGGCCAACATCTACCTCTCCCTGGACAGCCAATAGGATAGGGTGGTGGGGTGGAAAGGTGATATACCCAGGTACTGGAATATACCCAGGAAAGGTAAAAATGTAGACCTAGATTGCCTGAACTGTCTCTTGATAAATGCAAGACTTTGGGTAATGTCACAACTCCTTTCTGGGCTTCATCTTCCTCATATGTAACTCCTGTGGATCCTCATTCCTTCTGTCCCAACTCACCCTCTTTTCTCCATCTGCACTGTCACCTCCTGAGACCAGTTTACCTTCCTTTTAACTGACTTCCCTCATCTACTCTTCCTTCCCCTGACTTAACTTGACATGAGGGTGGGGTGGGCGAGGAAGGGTATTACAATAAAGATGTTTCTAAAAGACGAGGAGGAGGAAGAGAAGAAAAAAAAAGAAAGAAAAATCATTATTTATAGTCTTAAGACATCTTTCAGCAAGACAGAAAGAAAAGGAGCAGAAAGATTCTGGCTAAAAAAAAAAAAAAATACTAAATCATCCTGAGTGGAAATATGAGGTGTGACTTTTAAGAAAAAAGAAAATGGCACAGACTGACAAGAGGCAGTGAGAAAACAGGACAGTGTGGGAGGTGTGAAAGGGCAGGCACCAGGCCACTCAGGCTGGAAAAGCTAGTTCAGGTGAAAATGAAACAGGAAAAGCTGTTGTGCATTGAACCAAAATGAAGCTGGGGGCTACAGGGGCGAGACCCCTTTCACAGCTGCCACCCCGGTGCTAGGCTGTGACAGCATGTACTGCTCCTAAATTTTAAGGCAGCCTCGGCACCATTCTGCTCCACCACAGCTCCGCTTCAATCTCAAGGTGCGAACTTGGTTTCGTGGGACTCACTCTAGACATCCACCATCTCACCGCCAAGGCCTAGACGATGCAGCAGCCTGCTGGGGAGAAGAGCACTTTGGAGATTGCTGGATATTTTTTAAAATTCAATTAAACAATCCTGTTAAAAAAAAAAGCCATGTTTTCCCCTATTTTGTAGATAAGGAAACTGAGGCTAGATGATCTTTAAAGGCCATAGTTTTAGACCATGAAGCCAGGAGAGAGCCAGCTGCTAGTGTTTTAGTAACTTGTAACTTTCCCCTGGTTCTAAAAGCAATATATCCTTATTATAAAAATATATAAACTAATAAAATAACAAAATGAAAGTCACCCATAACCCTCTACCCAGAGAGAAACAAAAATTTTGTATATTTCCTTCTAGTCTTTTTTAATTAATTTATCTGCATACTTATTTTTTTCACTTACTTACAAAGTAGGATTATACTGTGTATACTATTACAACCCTTTCTAAGAACTTTATGTGACGGACGATTTCTCTCTGGCCATTATTTATCCTTGAGAAACTGATTTATTGGTACATAGCAAAACATGACATAGCTACATCAGAGTTTATTTGACCCTTTTTCTACTCTTGGACATTTAGGTTGCTTCCCATTTGAGCCAGCTTTATGAATGACTTCAAGAAATGTCTTTTAATATAACCTCTGTGGGCCCTAGCACTAAACTCTGTAATCTCAAAGAGATGACATGGAAAACCATTATGACAAGTAATATAATCATAGAGCAAAGAACTTGTAACTTGGTGGAATTCAATAAGGTTTAATTAAGAAAATGACACTGCATTTGGTACAGGGGTCAGCACACTTTTTCCATAAAAAGCCAGATAGCAAATAGACTTTGCAGACCAGATGGTCTCTGTTGCAACTACACGGCTCTGTCACTGCAGCACAAAAGCAGCCATAGATGGTACATAAATAAGTGGGTGTGTCTGTGTTCCAAAAAAACTTTATTTTCAAAAGCAGGCAGTGGGCTACATTTGGTCCACAGGCTATAGTTTGTCAACCCCTGATTTAGAACACCAAAAATAGAGGCAGAGTGTTGTTAGGTCCTTATCCCAGAGAGGACAATTCCGCTGGAAGGAGCTGTGAAAGCAAAAACCTAAGAAGGAAGTACAGGGAGTACGGAAAGATGTTTAATGGTTGGCTAGCATAGGTCGGGACCAAGTCATACAGGGTCTGAATGCCAGGCTAACATCTATGAATTGACAGAGAATCCATTCATTTTCACGGGACTATTTTCGAGTGTCAGGGACCCAGATTGTTCCCAGGATGACAGCTATCTCTGAGAAACTACGGAAAGAAATGCTGACTTTGGCTTTATCTCTGTTTCGGTTTTCTGTTTTCTGGCTTACTTCCTTTAGTGTCTTATATTTCACTCCATGTCAGTACATCTGTAGACCCAGAGGCCAGAAGATATATGGCTGGAAGAAACCGGAGTGAAACGGAATACGGAGAAGGGGTTCAGTGTTGGCTGCTTCTTCACTGGACTACGAATCTCAGCGCTTGTGATGGAGCTCAAGGAACAGCAGCTGGACACCCAGGTGTGTAAAGTCACCTGACCGCTTGGCCTAGAAAACAGGCCTACTTCTGGGTATGCATGTCTCCATCTGGACTGTCTGTACATCAAGCCCATACATGGTCTTCAGTTCTCTCTGTTCCCACAGCTCTCATTTTAGGTCTAAGATACTGGCTCTCAAGAGTGATCTCACAACGAACAGCATCATATCACCTGGGAACTGCTTAGAAATGCAGAGCCTCAGGCCCCACTCCAGACATACTAAGTCAGAAATTCAGGGGGGTTGGGGTGAGGACCAGTAATATGCATTTTAACAACATTCCAGTTGACTGTGATACACACTCAGGTTTGAGAATCACTGCCTGGGATCCCTCTCCCCCCAGCAGGACTCTCTCCCAAGGGGCTAGGCCTGTGCTTCTGAGTATTATATGCGATTTTATCCTCCTTAGAATCCCAAGATCTCATGATTGCTATTTAAAAGATGCAAACACGGAGTCTCTGATATATTTTAAAAATTGATTTGAATCTGTGTCTTTATTCCTAAGCCTATACTATTGACCACTGTACTCTAGTGCCTTCTCTTTATGCATAGGGCTAGAAGGTCCACAAAGAGGACTTCCCCAAAGGCTGCCGTGATTCATTTACTTAATAAGCATTCATTGACCACCTCTCCTGTGCCAGACCATATCCTAAGGTATTACATATATTATTAAATTCCATCCTGGCCTGAACCCTATGAGTAGCTAACTTGCCTCAGCACTTACAGAGCTTAGGAAACAGTGTTACTTTCTTCAGGGCTACTAGAGCTGAGAGGGCCATAAATTTTCACAGAAGGATGCATGTTAGCTCAAGTAAGCAGCGGGTGGCTTTATAGAGGAGGGAGAAAATGAACTGAGAGGAACCATATGCATGTGTGGGGGAGAAGACAATAGCAATGGCAAAACTGATTAGGTTCAAGCAAGCTGTAGTGGGGAGGGGGGTCTGTAGGGATCCAGCCCTTGTGACCCTGTGTCTCAGGCCCTATGCCAACTCCGAGACCTCTTATAGCTCTGATACAGATAACAGAAGGACCCCTCTCCAGCTGCCCTAGGTCTGAGTTCAGTTTCTTCCACTGAGGCTCTATTTCTCCATTGGTACAAGCCGCAATCAGTGGATTCCAAACACTTCTTAAGTTGCAAAAGCTTTTATTTAAATATCTGTAGAGGGCTGACCACCATAAGCCCCTCCCAACCCATGGAAGCACTTCGGCACCTTATAAAGAAGTCATTACAGCCCGTTCATTCTAGCCCCCATTACTGTGTGACATCTCCTGGTACTCTCCCCACTTACACCTCTCAGCCTCATGGGCCTTCTTGCTATTCCTCAAACTTACCAGTCACACACTCTCCTCACAGCCTTTGCGCTGGCTATTCCCTTTGTCTAATACACTCTTCCTCCAGACATCCTTACTTCCTTTAAGTCTTTGCTCACATGCTGCCCTCTCGACGAGGTCTGATGTGCCCCCCTATTTAAAATCACAACCCATCTCACACACAAACACTTCCAACCCCTCTCCCTGCCCCTCTGGGTTTTTCCAAGCCTTTATTACTTTCTAAATTCCTGTTTACCTTTCATTGTGTATACTGCTTATGGCCAGTCTGTCTCAGGAGTAGGAAGCTCCTTGAGACAGAGATCTGTGTCTACTTTGTTCACCACCATATCCCAAGTGCCTAGAGCAGTGCTTCAGAACACAAAGGCCCTTGGTAGGCCTTTGTTGTAGTGAAAACAAAAGAGTAGAAGGCACTCCCTATTTACTAGTTGTCTTCCCTTGTTGGTGCTTCCAAGGCCCCCTCCACCCCCACCCCTCGCACTTTGTTTACAGCAGGGCCAGAACCCAAAAGGGCACCAACACCAGCTCATTACTCTGAATCACTGAAGCTGAGAGCAAAGCCGCTTGCTTTTTTCCCCACATCTTAACCATCCTTGGACTATATAGTCAGAAAGTGAGAAAGGAAGAGTCAGGAGGGCACAGGAGGAATGCTGGAAAAGGAAGGGAAGAGAGGAAGTTGGAGAGAGCAGAAGGCACTATTACAGATGGCCCAGCTGGGATCTAGAGTGTGAGCTGCATCCCCCACAGCATCTGGTTTTACCCTAAATAGAAATAAGACAAGGAGCACAAGGTCAGCATTTAACTATGAGACAGTTCTGGAGGTGGGTATTTTCCATGAACTGTCTCATTTATCCTTCTGATGATGCTGGGATACATAAGGAGCTGAACCTAAGAGACTGACAGAAGCTGCCCAAGATTGCCCAGCTAGTAAGGGAGTGCCTGGGATTCAGAGCCAAGCTATCTAGCTCCAGAGCCTCACCCTTACCTTTTACCAGTGCTGTCCAAGGCATTCACACTAGAGAAATAGCTGACTATTTCTCAGGAGAACAGAGAAGAAGCTGAGGAATCCACTGTATGTAGCTTTTCTTTGCCTGCCCATTCCTCTCCAGGAGTCACAGGCCCCAGGCCCACAGTTGGGGGAACTCTGGCCCTAGGCATCTTTCCTGTGATCTGGCCCCAGAAGGCAGCCTTGGCTCGAGCTCCATGTGCTCAAGTCACTACTGTCATCACAGGGAAATGTTTGCCACATCAGATCCTTTTAGTTAGGCACCTGTAGAGGCTATGAAGCCAGCCACAAGATGTTTTGTCTGGCTAAGCCTTTGGACTGCTTCGGTCTTCAGAACCTACTCCTTCCTCCTGGCCCTGCTCTTCCTGGAAACGGTTGCCATGGAACACACAGTAATGCAGACTTCACTGTCAGAACTAATGAAAGTCAAAAGCTATTAGGGGAAGGATGTTTTTACTCCCTCCCTCCACTGCATAATTCCACCCTTCTGGTGAGGTGTTTGCATTTCTGTTCTGTTTGTCAGATGTTAATTGTATCCTCATTGTTATTCCTTGCTCATTGCCTTCACCTCCTTTTGGAGCTCCAGTCCCTAAAGCAAAGCCTTTTTGAGTTAATGAAGCTAAGTGACCAAAAGGAGGGCATCCAGCCTCTCTCTAGAGTGATCTTCCCTAAGCAAGCATCTGATCAGGCCACATGGCTGCTGAAAAGGCTTCTGTAACTTGCAGCAACTCAAAGACTCTTGGAACCAGATCACAACTGCACTTTGCAGCCTCCTTCTTTCCCTCCAGGACATCCTGGGACAGAGTCACAGAAGGCCAGCCAGGTCTAATCCCAAATGACACACTCACAGCTCCATTTCTGCTGCCCCGTGCCTTCTGTCTAGAGTGCCCTCCCGATGTTCTCCATCTCCTATCCCTTTCAGGGGTCAGTTATTTGGGCCACCTCCCTCAGTATAGACCCCATCCCTAATGTAGGCAGACCTATGGCTCGTACCTGTTCACAGGTCCCATCATAACTATTTGTTGCAGGCATAGCGCCCTCTTCTAGATAATGAGTTCCTGGAAAGCAGAGCCAGACTCTGATTCATTCCCAGTTTCCCAGAGCCTAATACTGTGCTTGGCACTTAGTATTGTGATACTGCTGCTAACTTACTTCTTCCTACTCTGTCCATTCACTGGGGGAAGGTGGGATCCTTGCCTATAGGAGGAAGAGCCAAAAGCTGCCCTGAGAATCTTTCTCCCAAGATAGAGCATCTCCATTCACAGGTGAGAGGCACCACAAGTAATAGGGGCTGCTTTCCTACCCCTGGGCCCCCGAGACTCTTCCCCGTATTTCTGTGGCAATACTTTCATTTTGCTCTCCTCATTCCTCCCTCTCAGTCTCCCAGCACCTTCAGGAGCACTAGGCAAGGATGCAAATTACCTTGCTATAAATACCACCAGGTGAGCTCCTAGGACCCCAGACCTGTCTCCTCTTTCTCAGTGCCTCTGCGGTGGGTCAGGTAGTAGTGGGTGGGTAGTCTGCACAGCAATCTATCCATATGTTTCTTCACTCCTCACACCTGTGAATTGATGCTCAGTCCTGTGAGAAAGATTCTCAGGGCAGCTTCTGCGCTCTCCCTCCTATGGACAAAGTGGCCCTCCTTACTTCAGCCCAGGCTTGAAAGGAGTTATCTATTCCCACTCTGAGAGATCCTGGTCCTGCAAGAGGTTCCAGGCCAAGGAGAAGGAGGAGTCCCACAGGTTTTCTCCCTCTGGACTCCAGGAGATGCACACTCTCACCCCAGTAACTGCAGCTTTTCTGGCTTCATGCCTGGACATGGCAAACCTCCCTTCAGTTGATTCTCTGTTTCCACCAGGATGATATTTCTAAAATGCAGTTCTGATCATGTCACTTTCTTGCTCAAAATTCTTCAGCAGGTTCCCAAGATTTTCAAGATAGAAATTCTTACCACTTTTCATGGGATACAGGCTCCCTCATGCTTTGGCTTACTAATCACTTCCCACTCCCTTTCTCCTTACCCAACCCGCGATATTTCATCTCAGTCACACTAGGTAATGTGTGATTTTCCCAAGCGCTCAGCTCTCTCCTGCCTCCAGGTCTTTGTCCATGCTGTTCCCACTGACTGTAATGTCCCTTCCTTCTTTTCTACCCATCTCTCTCACCTTTCAATCTCTTCCTCACCCTTTAAGTCTCAACTCCAAGGCCACTTTTCATGGAAGGCTTCCCAAGGCCCCAGGCAGAACAGGTGGCTCCCCTGCTGCCCACTGGCTCTCCCATGTTCCCACCAAAGCAATCTCATGGTCAACGAGAATAACTGGGTTTCCTGTTGGTCTTTCCAACTGTCTGTCCTTATAGATATGTTTTATTAATTTACTGATTTGTACCCCAATACCTAACATTAGAGCTCACACCCAATTAGGTTGACCTGTCATAGAGTCAGGACTAGGAAGAGATTAATGAGGCACCTAGGGTACAGAATTTAGGAAGATGCTCTCAGTTTGTATAAAGACAAGCTGGGCATGAGTTGTCATAAGAGGTTTTCCACTCCTGTTCTTCTGCTTGTCAGGTCACATCTAGGCCTGTGTGGCAGAAAGGGTGCCATCCATTTAGAAGAAGGATGGGAGAAACTGCACTTTTCTGGAAGGTCCTGATCTCTGGCTCTATACAGAACTAAGAAGCATCTTCCCCTCCACCAGAATCCCCAAGGAAGTCTCCAGCTTCTTGGATGTAGGGCTATACACCTGACCCTGTGCTAATCACTTCATGCATTAGCTCACTAAGTCCTTTTCCACCATCGTTACCGCTACCCCTTTTCACATGAGGCTTAGAAAAGTCAAGTAATGAGGCCAGGTCACAGACGGTCAAGTGGTTGAGCTGGGCTGACAATACAGGACAGCCTGAACCCAAACTCGTGCTCCTTCCTCTACTTCATGCCTTGCCTCCTGCAACTGAAGGCAGGAGTATACAGGGATTTGTTTCTCTCTCTCCCCCAGAATGCATGCTCATAGTACGCCAACAGGCTTTCATTCATGTCGTCAACCAACAATTGTGAAGGCACTGTCCTCGGTGCTGAATCCAGTGACAATGGGGAGACAGGGTGCCTGCCCTCACAGAAGGTACACTATGACATATATGAATATGTCAAATAGTGAGCAATAATGCAATGCCTTATGTAGCTCTCCCCCCGCCCACCCCAATTCCAATGGCTTTGTAAAGACCAAGGTGACAGTCAGGTGTGCAGATGTTAAAAAGTGCCCTGGGTCTCTCAGGGCCCAGTAATGATCTAATTCCCTTAAACCACCTGCCTTTGCTATGGAAATTGATGAGCCAAAGGCTCTTTTCATACTGACAAGCCCCTCTACCCCAGCTTCACTTGATTTATTAGAAGAAGGAGCTGAATTTAAAAGGGACAGATGCAGTATTGATTCTGCATCTGAAGACATGCCTCCCCAGGCTCCCTGCTCAGCCTCGGGCCCCCAGCTCCCATTTGCTACAGAGCCTATCACAGCAAAACACTCTTCAATGACTCGTTTCATCCCCTCACCACACTCTGATCTCACAGCTCTCAGACCTGCTCTCCCCTTTCTTAGCTTTCCTGTGGCTTCCACGTGCCTTTATCTCACAGCTCCAGGGTGATCCACCCAGAGCACTCTCTACCACTGGATTTTAGAGAGCCCAGAGATTGTGTCGGCCGTACCAGGCCCTTTAGACCTGACACCAAGCAGCTCCCAGGTCAGCCTATTCCCAGCTGTCCTAGTGCCTCCAAGACAATGTCACCAACTTGATAACCTCACAAATCAGACTGGAGATGACTGCAGGCTCCTCCACCTTAAAATGTTCTAACTAAAATGGCTCTGTAGAAGGATACCAACTTCGATAATTATCTGCCTTTGCCCAAACGGACCTGACATAGAGTCTTAGCTTCTTTATGCCAGAGTTTGTCTTCTCATGTAACTCAGTGGTCTGTAACCTTATGAAGACTTGGCAGCCCATATCCAAGAGTAGTTGATATAAAGAAAGAGGGCCTAAGTGGATCAAACTTAAATTCCCCCAATTCTACGGCAGGTGAGGACAAAGCTGGTATGAAGCAGGTCCCCAGGGTTGGGTCCAGGACCTGCAGACTGGAATGGCAGTAATTAGGGCTGGTCTGGCATCTCTCATTCTGTAGCTGGGAATTAGGGAGTGGGAGGAGCCCTGAGAATGGGAGACTTATGCTCTGAGAAACACCACTGTGGGAAAGAGAGAGATAGTACACTCAAATTTCTCCACCACCTCTTCCTCAGATGAAAAACATCCTGAAGAAAAGAAATCAGTGAGGGAAGAAACATAACAGAAAAGGTTCAAGAACGTTCACTGGAGCTAGTTGATGGCATGACTGAATGAAAGTGGAGGAAGTTCAAACCCTCACTGAGAGCTTTACAACCAATGTCCAAGAGGTGGTAAATGTAAAGGAAAGTGTATGTGTGGGCTTTGAGGTCCGAGGAACATACCAGAATCCCGTTCTGCCACCATATGAGCTATGACCTCGAGCAAGGTATTTATTTGAGCTTCAGTCACTTCATCTGTAAAGACACAGCAGTGTGCCTGTTTGAAACGCGAGCACATTTGGAGTTCTTCTCCCCTCCTTCCATGGGGCAGGAGATTGGAGGCAGCTCAGCAGTAGGCTGAGGTTGTGGCAATGGTGGTGGGAGAAAGGGGCAGAAGGCAAAGTCAGGGAGGAGCTCTAGACAGGCTATTTTGGAGGTGGTAGTGGATTCTTGGCAACAGGACCCCCAAAATAAGGTCATGTTTTGTGCAGTGAGCACAGGTGTTAAATAAAGCTTTTGGTCCTGGGACCAGTGTCAACATCAAGAAGCAACACAGTGAAGGAAGTCTCAGAAAATAATGGGGAGAGGCAGAGACATCAATGGACAACTGAATGGCAGACTGACATTGGCCAGATGCACTGGTGGAACCAATAAGAGGCCAGCACCACTGGGGAGTGATGGGGCCCTAGCTGCTTCTCTGACCACAAGACAGCTTTTCCACGTAGAAAACCGATGAACTTCAGAGGAGCTTACGAGTACGCAGGTGTGCTTAATTTCCATCCCTATCATTGACTTCCAAAGTCATTGCCTCGCACCGAGGAGCTGGCCAGGCCAGAAGCTGGTCTATGAGAACCATTTAGTTTTGCACCTCTGAGCACGGCTTTGGAAGACACCCGAGTTTGATGCCTGACTACCGGGAGCAGGAAAGTTACAAGTGGGTCCCCATTCCTAATCCACATCGTTTGCCTCACTTCTGCATTTTAAATAAACTTTATCACGCAATATTCGAGATGTGTAATAAAAACAAAAATAATAATACCAGGAGCAGCCACGAACCTACCACCAAGATGAGGAAGTAAGGCATTGCGGGTATAGCTGACCCCACCCCACCCACCATGTGCCTCTTCATGGCCACACCTTCCCCCTCCCCCTCCCCCTCCCCCAGGAGTCATTATAATCTAGAATTTAGACTTTACCATTGCCACAAAAGGCTTTATATTTTTACTACTTATTTATTTATCCCTGAACAATATATACAATTGGTTTGCTTGTTTTCAAACTTTATATAAATGGTATCATAAAATAAGTACTTTCTGCAGCTTGCTATTTTTCATTCAACATTAATAAATAAGATTCATCCACATTGACTTGTGTGGCTCTGGTATATTACTTTTCTCTGCTAAAAATTCTATTATTTGAGAACATCACAACTTATTTATTAGTCCCCGTTAATAGATAACAGGGGTTTCTTCCCCAAAGTTTTCCTTTTATAAACTGCTGTTGTGAATATTCCCTAACATGACTCCATGAGCACATAAGGAGATGTTGCCATTTGTCCCATGCTTCACTCCTTCACTTCATTTTCAATCGCACACCTTCCTCTGTGCCCCACACCCGAGCCACTCTGCTTGGGCGCTGTAATTAGACTCTTTTTATCTGAATAGCACTTTCTTTCCTTGAACTAGTTCAGGATTTACCACCTTGACGTTGCCCTTGGGAGCTCCCATTTCTACCTGCCATCTTCAGACGGGAAGCACTGGGTAAGCGACCCACTCCAAGCCCCACAAAGTTCTATGGGACTTGCCCTAGTTGTACCAGCTCTTCCCTGGCTTCAGTCTGGCTAGATAATAAGCTCCAATGGATAAGGATTGGGTCTGACTCATTCAGTGCTATAACCCCATCCTAGGCACAGGACCTAGAACATTGTTAGAATGCCCTTTAAATACTGTTGACTAGATTATTGCATGGACAAATGCTTTATGAAAAAGGTGAACCAAATAAACACACTTGCCTTTACCTTTACCCAGATTCATAGGTCCCACTTATAGGTCCATGGCAACCCCAGTGAATCCCATGTGATCACTGGGTCATCTGCAGACTGAAAGCTGCCTCTCACCACTTACCAAAGTCTTCTCAAAGAGGGAAAGACATCCATCCAGTCCTTCCCACATGGGATGAACCCCAGGACTTCATCGTTTAGGGAACATGAGGGGAACCTCCTTTCATTGGTCAGCCTCAGGCACCCCAGAATGGTGGATCCCTGGAGCATTCTGCCTGTACAAGGCAGTGAAGGCAGCCTCCTTTTACCTGGTAAGGTCACTTTTTGTTGTAAAACACATACTACAGTTGAAGCATCTGATAGCAGTGTTGTACCTCACAGCAGATACTGACAGGAGGAAGAAGCACAAAGCACAAAGGGCTCTTAGGGGAGAAAAAGGAATAAGAAAAAAAATGTATTTTCTGGGAGGAGGAGTGGAACTGAGATGCAGCCATGGAAAACTGAAGACACACTAGTCAACTAGCAGGTTGTAATAGAATGAAAACCGTTAAATGTGGAGAAAGGGGGCTTGCCATCAATCCTGCCTCTGCCGCGTACCAACCTACAACTTTGGTTAGGTCATTCAGCTTCACCTGACAACAGACATAAGCTAAATTTACTGTGTGCCCACTACGTATAGCCAATGACTGTATGCAACATATGGCATTCCCTGATTGAATCAGAGGGCCAACCCACAGACTACACAGCCAGGCAGGCAGCATCCCCTGCAGACACTTGAAACCACTGCACTACACTGTCCCTTCACTGGAAACATGATCCTGTGTGATCCTCATAACATCTTTCTTGGGCTGATGAGGATGATAGAGAAACTGAGGCACAACGCTACATGGTTAGTGAGGATGCTGCAATTCAAATCTAGTGTTGCCAGTTTGGCCCCAGCAGCACAAGTTACTCAGGATCATGAAGCGCTTGATAAAACTAAGCTGCTTTTGCTCAACCTTACAAATTATCGCTAAAGTCCACGAGTCAAGGTCCCTCTTACCGGAATTTCTCCACTGAACCCACTTTATCTAGGGCACATTAAAGGAAATTGTGGTGTCATAGAATTCACGCATTAGTAAATTAATTTATAAGTATTAAATCTCATACTTTTGTGTGCAAAGTATTCTAGGCTTCATAAACGCAGAGAAAGAAAAACCCACAGAGCTCTTGCTTTGGAGAAGTTCGTGCTGGAATATGCAAAGGTTCACAGTTCAATGTAATAATGACTCTAAGGAATTTAGCAACAATATGCAATGACAGAACTGAAGAAATATCCTGGAGGGAAGCACACCCAATTATCCTGGGTGTGGTCCATGCTATGTGGCCTTGGGCAACTCAGAACACAGTCAGTCCCCTACCTCTGGGTCCTCAATGTCCCCATTCATAAAATGGGGTCCTAACACACGTGATCCTCTTACTTCTTCCAGTTCTGCTGCTCTCCGGCTGCTGCTTCAGAGCTCTTTCCTTTCGGCTGTAACTAAACCCTGATGAGCACCGCGAGTTAAGACATGGCCAGGTACATACAGCTGTGGCGTCTCAGGTGGCACAGTGGACAAGACCAGCTTGGACCAGGAGATTTTATCCTGCCAGTCTCCTCAGCACAATTCCATTCTCTCTCGGCCTTTTTGCAGGCACCGGGGGTTTGAAGCTGGCAGTGCCATCAAAGGCAAGCTGGTAGCTGCATTATAAAAAGGTTGTATTCCCTCTTGTTGATAAATAAATCCTTTTCCTCCTAAATAGCCAAGCTGGTGGGTTTTATTGTAAGAGCTTTGCACTCAGCAGACATTAGATCCTGCATCTTTG
This sequence comes from Cynopterus sphinx, assembly GCA_030015415.1. Taxonomy (NCBI): domain Eukaryota; kingdom Metazoa; phylum Chordata; class Mammalia; order Chiroptera; family Pteropodidae; genus Cynopterus; species Cynopterus sphinx. Next base: position 30,428,547 of record CM057385.1, on the reverse strand, counting down.
CAATATTAATTAGTTTTCCATGATGCTTTATTTTAATCATGAAAGAATGAGACCAGTGGGGACTAGTCAAAGGAAGAGTTGGGGAGACAGTTAGAAAAGAAGTACAGATAATGTGAGGAAAGCAGCTAGAGACAGGGAGGGGGTGGCACAGGCTGGAAGGTGAGGAAGGGAGCTGATATTTCATAAACATCTACTACGTGTTGGCAATGGTCCTAGGTTCTTTGCCTGCATTGTCTCAGTCAACCCTGAAACCAATCTGCATTTGCGAGCCTCATTTTACAGATGAACAAACTGAGGCTCAGACAAATTAAGTGCCTTGTCCAAGGTCAAAAATCTAATATGGGGAAAATCCAGGGTTTGAATCCTAGTTTTTTACTCCATGCCTGAACCTCTTTCAAGTATACTCATTCAACTTTGCACAAATATGTAGCCAGCAATTACTGTGCCCAGGCATATGCCAGCTCTACAAGAAGGGCACTCGACGCTGTCTTCATGAAAAGGATGCCATCGCATTTGTGTTTTGGAAAGATCCCTCTGAGTGCAGTGCAGAGACGGGGTTTTAAAGATGGCAGGACTGTTGCAGCTGCCTAGGCGAGAGATCATGGTGGCCTCTCTTAGGAGGTGGCTGTCATAACAGAGGAAATGACTCTCGCAAACTCTTCAACTCATTTTCTCTTGGTAGCTCATACAGGTTAGTTGATACAGAATACTAATGCCTCTCTAAGGACCCAAAGGAAGAATTTTAAAAAGAACAATATGTAAGAAAATATGATCGGTATTTCTGCTCCTTTGTTATTAAACAATCTGTAAACACATAGAGAGACTCGGGGTATGCTAAGCGGTCCTTCAGTTGCCAGATGGATAACTTTTATCTCTTCGCCTTCAAAAAGCTTCTAGCCTTGTTAAGAAAGGAGGCACACTTTCCTATAAAGACACCTAGCAATATACATCAGAAAGGCATGGAAGTGAAGCAGGATGCAGGAAGAGGAGGCTGAGTCGGCATGATTGGGGTACAGGAGGACAGGAGAAAATCATTATTTACTAGAACATACTGTGTATGTTATGGATTGAATTGTTTCTCAAACAGATATGTTGAAATTCTAACCTCCTGTAACTCAGAACGACCTTATTTAGAAACAGGGTCATTGCAGATGTAATTAGTTAAGCTAAAAGGATATCAAACTGGAGTAGGGTGGGCCCCTAATCCAGTATGACTGATATTCCTATAAGAGAGTGAAAATAGCCATGTGAAGATAAGGCAAGTTATGTTTTCACACGCCAAGAAATATCCAGGGCTACCTGAAGCCGACAATGAAGGATTCTCCCCTAGAGGCTTTGGAAGGAGCGTGGCCCTGCCAACACCTTGGCTTCAGACTTTCAGTCTCCAGAACTGTCTGAGAATCAATTTCTGTTGCTTTAAGCCACCCAGTTTGTGAAAACTGAAACAGTGTGTATCTCACGTTATCTTCCCCCAAAACTGCACAAAGTGGGCCCTTTGAGTTCCATTTTGCAAGTCAAAATTCTGGGACGCCAGAATTAGCACATACAGATCACCCCACTAATGCGCCCGGGCTCAGCTCTCCACTATAGACGTGGTTCTAGGGGTGAACTGGAAAGAATGAATAGGGAATAGAAGTTTCCAGATCTGATCATGTGGAGAGCAGAACCTTCCTCCGTGACGTCATGCATTGCTTTAGTCCCCAAGATAAATGAATGCTTCCTACCTAGGTGGCTGACATAGGTTCGAAGCTGAAGAAAACTTGTGGCTGAATTGGATGTGATTGCCCTTGAAGAATTCACAGTCTAGCGAGGAAGAAAACTATGTTACCAGACACAATGAGGTGAGCAGTGAATCCACTGTGCAAACAAAGTACATGGAAACACAGCCCTCAAGCACTTTCTATCTCCCTAACCGACAGACACCTTAAGGGTGAGGCAGCGCCTGACTTAACAGAAAAAGAAATCTTGACCACATTAATATGTAGTGGTTCAAACAACAATATTGTAAATTCTCAATGAAAAACAACAGTAAAATGTGAGAAAGTGTGCATCTTAGGATCTGGGAAATACTGTCACATTGCCCAGGGACAGATACGGAAGGTTTCCTAAAAATCAAGGCTCTAACGCTGAACCTGAAGGAGTAGGAGAAATGTACCAACGGGAGGACATTGGGAAACAGGCTGGCAAAGCTTCTTCCCTTCAGAGTCTCTCAACCAAAACGTCAGCTCTACAAAGACAAGTCGCCCTGATTGCTGCTCTCTCCACAACACCTAGAAGACAACATAGTAGGTGCTCAGTGTGCAGACAGATTAAATTAGTCTTATCACAAAGAGGTTGTATATGAAGTATCTAAACACTCCTAGAAGGTTCGTCTCCATTATTTGAGTGCTCATGCCTTCATCTGTGAACATCTACCCTAGGCCCCATCCTCGATTGTTTTCTGATAATACAGAGCTCTCCGAGGGGTCTAGGTCAACTGATTTCGACAGTGTAATACATTCTCTGGTGGAAAAAAACGCAGGTGAGAGAGAACAGGCAAGCCTTGGTAGAGGGAGTGACACTAAGCTGAGATTTAGAGGATGAGCAGGAGATTAGTCTGGCAGAGGAAGGAGGATGATGCTCTGGAAAGAGCAGCAGCTATATCTAAAAAAGAGCTTGTCACCTCCTGAGGACTGCAAATAGTGTAACCTGAAGTGCAGGCTGGGAGGTAGCATGCAAGGTAGGTGCAGTTGTCGGGGCACAGAGCAGCCAAAGCACACAGAGATGTTTTTGAGGGGCCTGGATTGTATTAGGAGGGAAATGGGGGAGGTGCTCACTGATTCACATTCCCAGATATTTGCTGCATGCTTTGCAAGGCTCCTCTGGCCAGACCACCTTCTCTTACTCTCAGAACAGGGAACTCGGTCGCTGCAGGGCAGCAAAGGCAGCGGTAAAAGAGGGAGAGACATGTGCTAACATTACCTTAATTTAACGTTCTTTTTTTATCCATTGGTGATTAATAGGTATTACATTTCCCCCCAATCCATTCTCAAGAGAGGTGTTATAATAACATGTCAGGGAGGTGTGGAGAAGCGGCATTAGGGAGTCTGGTTTCTAATGCAGTTGGTAACAGATGCTAACATCCCGATTATGCATTCCGGAATCATTTATACTTGGCTCCATGGTACGGTAAGGCTCGTCACATCATAATTCCCCAAAGCAGTGCTATTAATCACTCATTCATTATTAAAACACATTGTATTCACTCTGCTAGGCAACAGGAGCAGGGCAGTCATCTCCAGACCACCAGCTGCAGCCCAGAGGAGCTCCAGCCCTCCAGGGTGGTTGAGAGCTTCAAAGAGACACCTCAGCACAAGAAGGGACATGAGACTCAGAAGGAATACATCTCATCCAAAGAGGAGCACATCTACAGGAAGTCTGAGGGCTCCCAGAACCAGGACCACCTGTTCTCCTGCCTCCTCTGCCCATTTTCCCCTCCAAACTGAAAACCTCTTTTCCTCTGAAAAAACAAAAAACTATGCTGGGCATTTTTATGTCCACAGGTGTCTCGGTATCACCTAGGAGTCAGATCTGTCTCCACTGTCAATGTGCTATTTCCACACTCCCCAGATCAGAAGCCATAGGTCTCAGAGTCAAATGTAAAAGGCTCTGGAGCCAAATCCCTGCCTTCGAGAACCAGCTGTGGGAACTTGGATCAGTAACAACTTCTTTGTCCCTCAGTTTCACCAGCTCTGCCATGGGGTTGACAATAACAGAACCAGCCTCATGGAATTGCTGTTAGGACTGAATGAATGAATTCTGACAAAGCCCTCATATGATGGCTGAAACGTTATTCATATCAGCCCTTGTTGTTACTTATTAAAGAAATCCTAACCTCGCCTAGATGTCCCCCACAGCCTTTTATAGGCGGGGGGATGGAAGCATCATCCACTCATTTCATAAATAGCTGTTGAGCATCCAAAATGTACCAGGCGTTGTCTTATGTACCAGAGAGACAAAGGCATGCCACCTCCTTCAAGGAGCCCCCGAGATAGTAATGCGATCTGGCTGTCTACAGAAGTCTCTGCATTTACTTATGCTTTACAGTTTACAATGCATTTTTTTTCCATTGAGTGCTCTTCTGAAAGGTGAACAGACTATTATTTCATATTTCACAGTAACCAACACCCCACACCCCCTCTCACTGCTAGGCTAGTACTTAGGGTCCTCAATGGTTCCTGTACTTCTAAGGAAATATTCAGTCTAAAAATGTAGAGAGGATGATCTAATTAATAAATAGAATATCATAAAGGCCTTTGCAGCCTTCTTGTTTGTGCTATCCAATGGTAGCCATTAATCTCAAATCTGGTGTTATGATTTCCATGCTTCCTAAAAAACATTTACCACAAAGACGTATACCTATGAACTGTGTATTTCTGTATACGTTTTCAACCTCGATATAAATGATACCATATTGGATATCTCCTGCAGCTTGCTTTGTTTTTTTAAAGCATTTTATTGTGAAAAAGGTCAAATATATACAAGTGAGCAGAACAGTATTACGAAAACCCACACACTGAACACTCAGCTCCAATTATCAATATTCATTCTTGATTCACCTGTGCTGACACTACACCCTACCCCCCACACAATAATTATATTTTGCAATTCTATTTTAAAGTAAACTTTACATATATTTAAATGCATAAATCTTTACTGTACACTTCAAAAAAATAGATACATCACTTATTTCTATTTCTATCAAGATACAGAACGTTCTCATCTCTATAGAAAATTTTCTTCTCTAGTTTTTTTTCTTCTTCTCCCATCCCTACACCCTAGGAAACCATTGTTTTGATTTTTCACCTTAGATCACGTTTGCGTGTTCTATACCTTCACATAAGTAGACGCGTAGAATATTCAGCCATGTGTGTCCCTTTTAGGTGAGGCATTTTATCTCTGAGATTCACCCCTGCTGTTCAATGTATCAATAGATGGCTTCGTTCTACAGGTAAATAATATTCCAGTGGATGACTACAACAGTTTCTTAATTCATTCTTCTGTTCATAAACATTTTCCAGTTTCTGGACGTTGTGAATGAAGTTGCTACGAAGATTTATATACAATACTTTTGTAAATATTTGTTTGCATTTCTCTTTGACAAAGGAGTGGAATTGCTGGGTCAGAGAGCAGGTATATTTTAACTTTACAAGAAATTACAAAACTGTTTTCCAAGGTGATTGTGCCGTTTCTCATTCTCTCCAGAATGATATGAGCAGCCGAGTTGTTACACATCCTCGCCAAAACTGTGAAGCATAGTTCATTGTTCAAGACTTTTCCTATTTTTATTGAGTTGTCATTTTAGTTTGTGAGCTGAAAGAGTTCTTAATATATTCTGAATAGAAGTTCTTTGTCAGAAATATGTTTTGGAAATATTTTTCCAAGTCTGTCTATCCATTTTTCATAATACCATTTGTCGATCAAGTTTAATTTACACTTTTCTTTTACTGCCATGTTTTCTGAATTTTGTCGTAAGTATCTTTGTCTGCCCTGTGAATCTTCTGAAAGTTTTGTTTTAACTCTCAGATTTAAGTCTAAGATCCATCAAATAATTAATTTTTTTGTGTGGTGTGAGGTAGGGGATTGAGCTTATTTTCTTCAGCATCTGGGTATCCTGTTGTTTTAGCACCATTTGTTGAAAAGACTTTCCATTCCCCTTTGAAATACTTTGTTTTTGTCGAAAGTCATTCCACTATACACATGTACTCTCTGGTCCGCTGCACTAATCTACACTTCTGTCCTTATGCCAGTATCAAACTGTGTTAATTATTATAGCTTTATATTAAGTCTGGAAGGCGAGTAGTGTGCTTTATTCTTTTTCAGGATTGTTGTGGCTCTTCAAAGTCATTTTCATTTCCATATACATTTTAGAAGTAGCTTATCTATTTCTATTATTTTTAAAGTCTTATGGAAGTGTGCTTTGAGTTATATTGAACTGTGGATCTTAACAATAGTGGATTTTCCACCTCGCAAATGTTGTACATCTTCCCATTTGTTTAGGTATTTTTCATTTTATCTTTGCAATGTTTGATAGTTTCCAATATAGAAAATTGACACACGTTTTGTTAAATTTATTGATAAGTATAATTTTTACGATGCTGTGAAAAAAATTAATTTTATTTTCCCATTGTTTTCTGTCAAAATATGGAAATGTAATTGATTTCTGCCTATGTAGCATGTGTCCTGAAATACTGTTAAATCTACTTAAATAACTCTAAGATTTCTTGGTTCATTCTGTAGGATTTTCTTATAAAATATTATGCTACCTGTAAATTTATATTCATTAAATTATTAATTAAATTGTTTATAGATGTAAGTAAAGAAATAAATAGAATCAAATTCTCCCTTTTGAAACCCTGCAGTTTTTATTTATTTGCATCATGGAACAGGCTAAAACTTTCATACAATATTGAATAGAAGATTTAACATTCTTGCTCTTTTCTCCTCTTAGGAGGAATACATAGTTTCACCATTAAGTATTAGCTGTAATTACTCTGTAGATGCCCTTTATTAGATCGAGCATCCTCATTTGCTAGAGGATATCTATTCTAGTTTGCTGATCATCTCTGCCCTGAATGTGTGCTGACTATTGTTAAATGTTTTTTTTTCCAATTTATCAAATGATCTTATGGTTTTTCTACTTTAGTCTATTAATTTGGCAGATAACATTGATTAATATTTTAATTTAAACCAAACTTGCATTTCTGGGATAAACTTAAATTGGTCATGATATAGGACACTTTTTATATGTTTCTGAAGAGTTAATATTTTAAGTACTTTTACATCTACATTAGTGAGAAATGTTTCCTTGTAATGATTTTGTCATGGTTTGATACCAAAATTTAACTCATAAGATGGGCATAAGGCATGTGTCTTCTTCCTCTGTTCACAGAAACAGTTTGTGCAAAATGATATCATTTAAGTGCTAGATTTCATCTACTAAACCACTGGAATGTAGAGTTTACTTGTTGTAAGGATTTGATTTCAGTTTCAATTTTTTTCATTGGTATAGAACTATTCAGAATTTCTGTTATCATCTTGAATCAGTTTTGGGTTTTGGGTTAGTTGGACAGTTGAATTTTTCAAGGAATTTGTTTATGTCATGAATTGTAGAATTTGTTAGCATAATGTTTTTCATAATATTTTCTTTTTATCCTTTTAAAGTCTGTAGGATTTGTAGTAATATTCATGCTTAATTCCTGTTATGATTATGGGTAATTTGTGTTTTCTGTCTGTTTTTAGCCTAGTTAGTTTGCCAATTTTATTAATCTTTTTAAAAAAGGTTTTGACTTTGTCAATTTTATTTCTTATTTTTCTGTTTTTATTTTCTTTCATTCCTGCTGCCATCTTTATTATTTTCTTCCAACTACATGCTTTAGGTTTAATTCATTTGTTTTACTTTTTCTGGCCTTTTCTGGTGAAAATTTAGACCATTAATTAATTTTACAGCTTTCTTCCTAATATAAATAATCAGAGACCATTTTTACTTTAAACATTGGTTTGCTGTATCTCTCATGTACTTATTTGAATGTTATTTAATAATAATACAAGTAAACAATGACAAAGAGTTATAAAAATAAATAAAAGAGCCTTTCTACAAATTCACCTTTATCAAACCTTCTCTCCATCTATCATGGATCTTTACCCCTAAATATTTAAATGTGTACGTCCATGATTAGGTATACTTTCTTACATAACCACTGCAATTATCAAGTTCATACATTTATGTTTATGTTGTACTTTTAATATACCATCCACATTCCAATTGTATCAGCTTACCTAAAACTCTCCTTTATAGCATCTTTCTCTCCTCGAGTACATGATCCTGTCTAGATGTCAAGTTTCTTTAGCCTTAGATAATGTGGAATATTTCCAAAGCCTTTCCTTGTCTTGTATGACAATAAAAGTACCGCCCTTCTATCTTTCAATAGAAAGTTATCTATTTGGGTTTGTGTGTGATTTCCTAATGATTAGATTAATGCCATTCACTGTCTTAGGATATTATATCTGGAGACACACAATGTCCATCTGTTCCTTATTGATCAAAATAATTTTGATCATTCAATCAAAGTGTCACCAATATTTTCAGTATACAGTTGTTGATTTTTTTCCCTTTCAACTAATAATCAGTGGTAGGGAAGACACTTAAAAATCATGTAAATATCTTGTTCCCATCAAAATTACTCCCTGGATTTAGTATCCACTGAGAATTCTTCCCTAACTCATCTTTACCATAATGGTTAAAAAATGATGATTTCCAAACTCCAGCCCTCCCTTCACATTGACAAGTCAGCCCTCAGCATTCCAAAATAAGCAAGAGTGCTCCCTTCTCGTGTATGCATGGATATATGCGTGTATATGCGTATCTAATTCAGTACAGGCTCTATATATTGAATCTATTTTCTATCATCTATATATTGTGAATGTGGATTCATGAATTCCTGTGTCGCATGGTTTGTCACACACACACACACACACACACACACACACACACACACACACACACACACCCTTACCATTTGACAGGTTGTAAATGGAGTCTCACTATTGTATAAATCTGTATCTTTCCATGTGTTCACTGGCCACTACACCTTCCTCTTTGGGGACTTATCCATTCATATGTTTTATGCTCACTATTTAAGTTGAGAAATAAAAACTCAGATGTGTTAAGTGATAGACATGTCCCAGATCACAGTGCTGCTATGAACTGGACATGAATCCAGGTATTCTGACACTGAAAAAAATTACTATTTATCTATCTATCTATCATCTATCTATCCCATTACTCTATAGATTTATGATTAAGTAAATGTGTCAGTGTGTGTGTGTGTGTGTGAGAGAGAGAGAGAGAGAGAGAGAGAGAGAGAGAAAGAGAGAGAGAGAGAGAGAGAGAGAGAGAGAGAGAGAGAGAGAGAGAGAGAGAGAGAGAGAGAGATGGGTGGGACAGTATTTTTTTTAATTCGCATTTTGACTTGAGGTCTTCCAAGCCAGCTCAGGATAAATATAACATCCAAGGCAAATCACCCCTGATATACCCTTTGCTCCCAAACTTTTTCCTGAGTATAATCAAATTAAAATGATTGAAAATCACAACTTTGAAGAGATGTCCTCAGAAGACAGCCCAAGACCCCAATCTTGCCTATCCTTCCTATGTGGGTTTATAGATTGAACAAATGAACATGGGTATTATGTCAGCCTCAGCAACCACCTTTCTCTCTCTCCCTCTCTAGCATATTCTCTAGGGCATTGCCCAGATTAGGATACAACCCAAAGCAGTGGCTGAATTCATATCCAGGGACGACTCTGGGAAAGCTACATTCTCAGTTGCCCTAGGAAACAGCAGCTCCTCCTAGCCTGTGGCTTCAGCAGCTCTACTTGCCCACCCCCACCCGCAACTCCCCACTGCCCTGCTTGCCCAGCCACATAACTCCCTCCTCAGGATTGCTCATTAGCCTGAGATTAGCAGCTGTGTCAGCAGCAAGCATGGCAAAGCTCCGCTGCCCTGGGCTGTAGCTGCGGAGAGCTGTCTGTAGAGGGAGGGCTCAGCTGCCCAAGTAGTGGGCACATGTCAAATCCAATTTGGGAGAGGATCTTGTTAAGCCTCCTTATCTGATGACAAGTCTGCCTTTAAAAAAAATCATCAGTTAAGAAGGTTTTGCAATGTCTACCCGGCACCCAAGTGCAGGTCAGATAATGTTTCCTGTCAAGAATAAATTCTTTGTATCCCATCAGTTCCTTGGTTCAAGGGGATTTGATCAGTCATACAGGACATACATATAAGCCTTGTTGGCCACTAGTCAGTCTCTGCCCTTCCAAAGCTTTATGACTAATTTGTGTGACCATATAGTCCAGTATCTTCACAAGTAAAGAACAGAATTGATTTTTGTTCCTATCTTGTTACCCTTTCAAAAGTATGGGCACCAAAAGTAATAAAACCAACTGCTTGTGAGCTTGTGGTGAAATAGTAATTTCACATATTACTAGTAGCAGCAGAAACTGTTCTAATCCTGTTGAATAGAAATTTGCAGCACGTACAACAACTCACTAAAGCATGTGCACTCTGACATTCAACTTATGGGGTTTTCCAAAGAGTGGAGTGGAGCTAAAAGTGATTATATACTAGGGGCTAGGCATGTTTATAGTCCATTCTGCTACTAATTTTGCATATCAATCCTTTGACTCATGCTCTCATTTTATAGAGGAGGAAATTAGAACAATGGCTAATGACTTATCTGATGCTGCAGTATTATTATGGGGGAAAACCTTCAATTAAACCCAGTCTGCCTGAGTCCAATCCCCTGCTTCTCCCTGCATAAAATACTGCAGGGAGAGGCGTTCTATGCATGAACATTTTCACTGCAGCATTATTCATCACAGCAACAAGTGAGAAAAACCAGAGTGACTCATAATAGGGGAATGTTTTAGTAAATTATGGAAAAATTAACCCAATGAATTATCATGCCACCCTACAAAGGATAGTTTTAAAGATTATGTACCAATACTGGGGAAAGCATATTACATAACATTGCCAAAAGACTAGAATACAAAAGTATTCCTATGTATGATTATAACTATATTAAAATGCATGTCCATATGGAAAAAAATTCTCATGAGAACTAGGAAAATAAGACTTCTAAAAAGATATTAGTAACTAAGCATTCTTTCTCAAAATATCAATTATTATTATGAAGTTGTATTTGAAAAGAGGCATGAGTTTGGGAGGAAAGAATAATGTTTAGGATGGAAAAGAACAGAATTTGAATACTCACTCTTTCATAGTCTAAAATTGTGAAACTGGACAACTTATGCATAATCTCTTAGACTTAGTCTTCTTGATTAGTACAATGGTGATCATTTTAACTTCACAAGGTCATAATGCACATTTACTAAATTAAAACATTCAAACACTGAGTCCACCATGGTAATTTGTTAAAAATATCCATGATAAATTCATTAACAAAGAAGTAAACATAAATAAAGTGATGGTCCTTCACAAGCTTCCACCAAACTTTCCTGGAGGCTGTCTGGTGCAAGACAGGGCCACACACACAGGAAGCAACAGTGCAAGCCACACATATGTGCATGCTCACAGGGTAGCCAAGGGAAGTGGGTAAACAGGGGCATTCACTCCTTGCTAGCATCATTCTCAACTCAAACCAGCCACAGATCGGATGCTTCATCAACACTGAATGCGTTGTCTATTCATCCCTGGGCTCTGCATAAAACCAGCATGTGAAACTAACCCTTCCCTGGTCCTCTGGGCATTTACAAGATAAGACCTTGTTCCAGGCTGGACAGCAATACTCCCTGAAGCCTCTTAGAATAATGTTCTCACTCTATGAGACACTGTAAGCTCTTGTCTGTGGAGATGTTGTGGGAAGATTCCTTCAGTTTCATTATTGCTAAAACTCTCCATAAGACGGGACCTATTAATGTTGCTACATGATCTAATGGTCTCTAAGCTTGAGGCTGCTCCAGACTGTCTCTGTTTCCCAAATCTAATGTAGGGTCACGTAGATTTGGGAACGGAAGAGGGAGTAGATATCAGAAATGAAATAGACCAGGCAGTGATGGGCGTCTAGTAATAAATGGTATCCTGACCCACAGCATCTTGGCTATTGAATCTTCATCTGGGTTCTGAGCAAAAGGCCCTAAGTCTGCAGTGCCTAACGATCCTTTGGCTGGAGTAAATAATCTGCCCCCCAGAAAGAAGTGCTCCCTGCTTCCAGCCATGGCCCAAAGAGGGGGTGAAGAGAAGTAGAGAGTGGTAGGGTGGAGAGAGAATAATATTATCAAAGATTTAACAAGTATCAATCACATAAGAATTAAATGAGCTTGCTGATTTGGTACTCGCCACCTGCTAGAAAGATATTGCAACCCCCATTATTTTAAAGATGAGGAAACCAAGGCTTCAGACTTGCCTCAATCATCCATCATCTATTTGTTGACCGCTTACTACTGTCCAGAGACTATGACCTCTGAGGACACATGACAGATAGTCAGAAGGTGAAACTTTTCATTTGGCCGTGGTGCTCATTCACGAAGCTCCTCAGAACACACTGTTCTCTTGGGCAGATGCTCTCAGATTAAGAAGAAATTGGCAGTGCAATTGTCCAAGCTGTCTGCTCCTTCTTGCTTCCACCAAGTTGAATGAAACAAAGCCGGTGCCAGGATTGGGAAGAACAATTTAAATGGTTGCACTTTAAGCAGTTTCTTAGAACAGTCTAGCTCTCAACTCACAACAAAGGGAGGTACCCCTGGCATCCACCAACTGGAAAGAAAGCATGTTCTGTCCTGCTTATAACCCAGGCAGGGAAGCCTTAGGAGGGCTGTGAGGGCAGGGAAAGGGGCTACTGAACATAATGATCCCTTTTTTCCATAGATGAGGCAGAGCACAGAATCTGGAGGCAGGAAAACACACACACACACACACACACACACACACACACGCACACACACCCCTAGATTGAACATGACTCTGCCACTTGCTTGCTGTGTATTTTGGGCGACTTTCTTAAGTTCTTAGAACCTCATCTACAAAAAAGATTTGGGGTGGGGATACTTGTGAGTCAGGTATGTACTACAACTAGCCCAGTGCCTGGCACAGAGGCATCAGCTTTTCCCCCTGAACAATGACTCTGTGTTGAGAACAGTGAAAGTTTGGTAAGGGTTGGTGTCTTGAGAAGTGGGTGATATGTTCAGCCTATAATCTGGAGTGAAGACCCAGACATAGACAATGTCATTCCCCAGAACTCATGGAAAAACTGTCAAGAAGAGCTGAGAGCTGTGGGCAAGGGGAAGAAGACAAAAGATTAGAATGCAGGGCGACCAATTAAGAAAGCAAAGTCCAACTGTTATGTGGACAATTTGAATGATTCTGTCCAATTCTGATTTTATGCCCTAGAGCTATGTCTAATAAGTGTCCATTAGAGTGTCTACCCTGTGATTTCTGTATTGTAGAAGAACACCTAAGAGATTTCAAAGAATCACTTGGGACAGAGACAACTTTCTCTCGGATGCTAATTTCAGTGACAAGTCCCCTTGTGGATCAGCACATTAATTCAAGCCAAATCCATTTTGCTTTTGTTTCGGCCCTCTCCTGATGAAGTTCTCTTGGGGCACAAAAAGCAGCTTCTGGCTCGGTAACCCTATTACACATCCTGACTATGTTGCTGGTTAATAGCACAGCCATGCACTGCCTTAATCTATTACTCAACAAGGGTAGCATGCACTGTCCTGCGGTAGGCATTTTGGATGGCACAAGAGATGTCTGTGCCTCTCTTCAGGGAGCTTCGGACACTTGAATTGCGGTACATTAGAACTCATCTTTTCCAATTATTCATTTAGTTCTGGGATCCCTTTAATATTGCCCATGAGAGGCTGCATTCAGCTCCTGCTTGGGCTCTCCCTGTGATGGAGGCTCTAGTGCTAAGTAGAGAAAACAGTAGAGTCTCAACACACATGGAATATACCAAGGCCATTAATTGATGGCTCGAATTGTTCTTCAGCTATTGATTAATCAACTTGTTATAAATCTTTCTCTTCTTAACTTCTATGCTTGTCTCACTTGCAGCTGCTCAAATATTTACAAGTTTCTCCAGGCTGAACGTTTCTGACACCTTCAAGTACTCCTCATATGGCCTTGTTCCTGGGTCTTTTCCACCTGCTTGTCCTATCTTGGTTTCTCTCATCTGGGTAGCATTCCTTCCAAATTGTGGCATCTAGAATTTGACAAGCCGAAAACACCATGTTTCAGATATGACTTGGAACCACATTCTTCTTACTCAGCAATCTATGTTCTGACTAAAATAGCTCAAACCGTGCAGATAGTGTGCACATGAAAATATGTTCCAAACACATAGAACAATTTTGCGGGAGATAATGGGGAGAAGGCTGATGGGATTCATTCCGCATGCATTTTAGAGCCCAGAGTTACAGGACACAAACCCAAGCAGGGCAAGAAATCAAATGAGGCAGACATGGGGCACCAGGAGACCAGCCCCAAAACCACTTGGTGTAAGACAGTGTTGACGGTACAGATGACTCTTGGCAAAGTCAGAGAAAACTGTCTGACTTTGGGGCCACAAAACTCCTTTCTCCCTCCTAATGCCACTGATGAAGTAAAAAATGGACCAGCTTTATAGTCACACATTGACCTGGGTTTGAACCCTTATGCTCCCAGGCTGTCTGTAGTCTCAGACGAAGGCCTTTCACTCTCTCTCTGAGCCTGTTTTATTATCTGTGGTCTGGGAACAATGACGTCTCCCTCCCTTTGTGGCTATGATGATTAAGGAAGACCACAGGTAGGACCTAGCACAGAGCTAGGAGTGTACAAGCCTTGGAATTGGTTTTGCGCTCCCCAACGCTAGAATTCACTGTCTGCAGAGACGCCTGCTTTGAGCAAAGTCTTTACACCAGCAATTTACGCCTCAGCTAGGCTAGTAAGACAGTGTGATTCCTGCCGTGGGGGAGTTTGTCTGCTAAGGCGTTGAAATCTTACTCTCCAGTTGGGGGGAAGGGGGTGGCCACAATGCTGGTGGTGGCATTTTATTTTAATTCTTACTAAGCAGCTTTCATGAAGGCTCTGAAAGAGCTACTGCCCCCTCTCCCTCTCCCTATACCACCTGCTTTCTCCTCAGGGCTGGGGCTTAAAAGATGCCAGTCGCAAGCTCATGACTTGCTGTTAGCATATCTCATGTAACAGGGCAGCATTTTCCATGGTACGATTTGCTTAGAGACATGGACCTCTGAGAAGTAACTGGAATTCCTGATTAACTAAGCCCATTTTTAGAGATTCTAGATATTTTACAAGTGTGTGTATGTGTGTGCGTACCAACTACATGCACTGTGAGTCATAAACCTGTCAGAGTTTTTCATCCATTTATTCAACACCCTTTATTAATATATATTATGGCCTAAGCACTATATTAGAGGTGGAGGAGAGAAAGATGATAAGGTCCCCTCTCTGGTAGAATAGAGAAATGTAATTAGACACATTAAAGAACCGTTTGTGCTAGCCAGATGTGCAGGAGCACAGAGGAGAAAGCAGGGAACACTGCCCAGGGGTGGAGAAATTCAGAGAATTCAGAGTATTAAGTGGCACATGGCTGAGGCCTTGACAGATGAATAGGAGTTTTCCCAGTGTTACTATGGAAGAAGGACATTTGAAACAAAGTGGACAGCATGTGGAAAACGGATGGTCATGAACAGACACGTCATTTTGGGGGAACAGGAGAACCCAAAGCTCGGGGTCAGTGGAGGGTAGTGGCAGAAGAGGTGACCTAAGGAATTTAGGTCCAGTGTGGGAAGGACCTTAGTTAAGGAGCTTTAGCTAAAGAAAGTGACTGTCATCATCTCGAAAAAAGATGTTCACATGCTATACTCAGACAGGAGACGTGGGGGTGGAGAGGAGAAAGGTTAAATTCAAGATATGTTTGCTATAGGATTTGTGGGACTGGTGAAGGATTTATGGGGAACAGGCCCTAACCGAAAGAGGAGAGAGAAGTTGAGGATGACTCTGAGGTTTCTGGTTTTGAAGATCGAATAAATAACGTCGTTGTTAACCAAGACCGAGAACATGGGAGGAGGCGCAGGTTCCAGGGGAGGTTAAATAAATAACAGCAAGGGCCACGTTGTCCACCAGCTTCAAGGACTCTACTTTGACTGGGCCTCAGAATAAACATCAGCTCCACAATGCCCTTGAATGACACCCTCTAATGCCACTTCTCAGCCAGAGAGTTCTTGTGGGGCTTCCGGACACTCTTCTGACTGCAGGCTGGGGTCCCCCTGGGTTATCATGTTCGGGAAGCACAGAATAATTATTACAATATATACTGTGGGAACAGACAGCCCAGGGTTCAAATCTCCCCACCAGCATGACTAACAGACGGTGTATTCTTAGAATTTACTTACTCTCTTAAGCCTCCATTGTTATCTATAAAATGGGTACACTAATGTTATCCACCCAATAGGGAATTAAATGAGCTAATGTATGTAAAAGACTAAGAAGAGTGTCAGACGCACAGAAAGAATTCACAAAGGAACATTGTTTTGTTATCGGTGTCCATTGTTATTTATTTATTTATTTATTTGTTATTTATTGCTATGGAGAACTCTTCAGCAGACGAAAGCCAATTTCCCACACCTAGGCTTCTTCCAGAAGATGCCATAAAGGTTGACACAATGCAGCCCTAAAGCCTGCTCTTTAAACATAGAGACCAGGCTCCTGGTCACCGTCAGCAGAATGTGCTTCTGGCCATATTCCCAGAACAGGAATGGATTTGTAATGATTGCTCATGGGTCTCTGACCAGGTCCCCTATCCTGGAGAGAGTGTTAATCATCATCAGGAAATAGA
This sequence comes from Cynopterus sphinx, assembly GCA_030015415.1. Classification (NCBI taxonomy): domain Eukaryota; kingdom Metazoa; phylum Chordata; class Mammalia; order Chiroptera; family Pteropodidae; genus Cynopterus; species Cynopterus sphinx. The sequence goes on along the minus strand of CM057385.1, from coordinate 30,412,153 downwards.
CCAGGACCTGGAGACTGAGGCCTCCTAGGCACCGTGTTCCTCCTAGGCACCGTGATCACCCCTTGAATGCAGGTGATCATGCCTTTACCTCCCTGAATCCTGAGCTTCTCTGCAGCTCTCCTATGAGATGTCAACACTGTTTGGCTTCAATCCAGGGGAAGGGTGCTCTAACACTGTGCTGTCCAAGCCCAAAGTTATGAGGCAGCTTAAAGTGACCTTGAGTGTGGAAAGACACCAGTCCTGTCCTGGCTGCGTCCAGTGTGCTTACAGCCAGGTTATCTCATGGGGGATTGTATTAGGTAGACATTTTCCCTTACCCATTCCACGGTCTTCATGTTGGGGGCCAGAGTTGCTATGGTAGGAGCAATATTTAACTTCGAATCAGAAAAAATGTCACCCTATAAGCTGGAATCCACTATCCTAGTTGGCACCATAGTCAACCCTGTAGAAATCCTTCAGGCTAGTTTTACTAAGGAAGCAAGTTCTAACCAGAGCGTTGAAGAAAAGGAGAAGAGTAATAACGAAGATGCCGTAGAAGGACTATGGGCTTTGCAGTCAGGAGAGATTTGTAAGCCCCAGCTCTGCCTTCCATTGCACATGTGAACTTGATGCGATACTAAACTCTCCTGGGCCTCTATTTTCTCATGTGAAATTGAAATAACAAAATCCTCTTCTACAAAGAGTTATTGCGAGTTATCACGTGGGGTAACAAATAAAATACTGCTGTGTAAGCCTGATTTTTCATACCAAAATACACACAGTTCGATTTTGACACTCACTTAAAGTGCATCGCAGTCCCAGGGTCATGTTCATATGCTCTGTCTCATTGTCCTTTCTTCTGGGAGCCTGTAAAACCAGCCTCCCTGACCCCACATGCCCCAATATGACCATTCTTCAAAGCCCAGCTCTAAAATCCATTCCTCTCTTAACTCCCTCCACATACTCACACCTGAAAGGTGTGACCTCTGCACTCTGTGATCCCCGCAGCAGTCGCTTCTCCCGGTGGTCGGCATCTTCTGCCTTTTGCTCTACAACCATCGGAGGATTATAAGCTCCTGTCCAGCCACAAGTCCTGCCATAACTGTATGCTCCATAGGACGGGATTTGTGGCTCATTCATCTTAAAGTCCCCCACGGGGAGCACTAAGAGATAACGTCCAGTGAAGGGAACGTCAGTGCTCAACACCTTGGCTGCCAGGACTCATTGTCCCACCCGGTTTTCTCTCTCCTCCAGACCCACCTCAGAACTGGACGCAACCTCATTTCTGCCTCCACGATTTCTGGTTTACTGCTACCCCCAAAACAACTGCAGCCTTTTTCATAGGACTTCTTGGGGATTTTTTCCTAATGATGATGATGGCAGAAATGGAAAACAAAGTCATAGAAATATTTAGTATCCAACTTTTACTTGGGGTCCCATCAGAGCTATTGACTCATTGCATCCAGAACTGAACCTTCCATATTCCTTCCTCAGCCTGTCCCACCTGACACTTATTCATCTGGTGGGGTGTGTGTGTGTGTGTGTGTGTGTGTGTGTGTGTGTGTGTGTGTGAGAGAGAGAGAGAGAGAGAGAGAGAGAGAGAGAGAGAGAGATTCATTTAGATTTTGGAGTTTATGCCAGAACAGTTAAGACTTTGGGGATGTTTGATAGGGTGAATGTATTTCTCATATGAAAATAACATGAATTTAGGGGGAACATTATTAGTTGAATTGTCCTCCAAAACAGAGAGGTTGAAGCTCTAAACGAGTACCTCAGAATGTGCCCTTGTGGCTGCAGATGTCACTAGTTAAGGCAAGGTCATACTTAATTAGGGTAGGTCCCTAATCTAATATGACTAGTGTCCTTTTGTTTAATTTATTTTTTTAAAGGAGAAATACACAGGAAGTACAGAGGCCAAGAGTTCCTGGCAAACTTCAGAAGTTATAAAAGGCAAGGAAGGATTCTTCTCTACAGATTTCAGAAGAAACATGGCCCCTACAACACTTTTATTTTGGATTTCTAGCCTCTAGAGCTCAGACAATAAATTTTTGTCATTATAAGCCACCCAGTTTATGGTACTTTGTTACAGCAGCCCCAGGAAACTAATCCACCCACTACCTTTCCGACCAGTGGAGAATGACTTGGCCTCTCTCTTTGCACACAGCAAGTCTCATCCCAGCCGTGCCCGCCCTCTTGTCCCTCCTACTTGCCTTCTCTGACTTATTAGCACCAACACACCCTTAGCTTAGCCTTTCCTCTCTTCACTGCACTATTACAAAAGCATTCAAGTGAGTATCCTCTAATCTGTCATCCACACTGCTGCTGGGGAGATCTTTTCAATGTATTGATCTGATCATCCTTTCCATTGATTAAAACCCTGTAATGGCTACTCTGAATCTTCCAGACATTGACAAAGGAATATAAGCATCGCTGTATCTCTGTGTAGCTCAAGACGCTTGAGGTCTGCAACCATCACCCTGCAATCATCTGCTGCCCCCATTTTCACATGAACCCTCAGTTCCAAGCCTATTGGAATATTTCAGCATCACGTGAGTTTTTCACCTAAGGGTCTTCACATACGATTGCCCTGCCTTCAACCTTGCTCCTCTTCTTTTCCTAGCCAACTTGTACTTTCTTCAAAATTAGCTCAGATCGCCTCCTGCATGAAGTCTTCTCCGAACTTTCCCCCTCCCAGACTAAATAGGATTCCCCTCCCTGCACTTTCATCAGGGTCACCTTGTCCCACCGCATTTCTACCACTAGACTGAATTCCTTTGGTGCAGGAACCATCTACTTGTAACACCAAAGCCAACAGGGATTCAGAAAAGGTGCCCAACAAATAATCATTTCATTTGTTTTACCTACTAACTTCCAACTATTGTTTTTAATTGTCGGAGAATGGGCAATGTGCTAAAAACTTGCAGGCATTTCCTCCTCCCACCAACCCTATCCATTGAGCATCATTACCTTTCCATTATTACTAAAAGGCTAAGTCTCAGAGAAATGAAATAACTGCCCAACACATATAGCTAAAAAGTGCCAGAAGAGAAGGTCCAGGCCAGCATCCAGACTACACCACACAGCCTGACTGATGAAGAGATGGGCCAATGAACACTGGAGAACTCACAATTAAAAGTTATTCCCTGTAGTTCATCAGAATCCAAAGAGACCTCCATAGTTTCACTTGCCACTTCAATATCAACTTGCTTCTGGGAGGGGAGGAGAGACAGACAGACACAGAGACAGAGACAGAGAGAGGAGAGAGCCATTCTCCCATGGTTGAAGGAGTTACGGTCCTCGTTCATCACCCCAGCTATGTGTGTCAGTGTCAGGGGAGGGGAAGAATGAATGCAAATGTTATAAACATCAGCAGAGGCAAATGAGGAGCTATTTTATCTCCTTTGCATGGAACATAAAACTGGATGCAGTCCTGCACCCCAAGCTTAATTTACAGTGTGCGATGGAGAACAGAGTCCTGACAGGGGAAGTGCCCTCTTCACACCCACCCATACCCACCCCATGCCTTGTTGGAGGCAAAGATGAATTAAAAACACAAGCTGCTCAGAGGGAGATAAATCAATTTCCATCAGAGCAGCACCCCTGACACCACTCTGACAAATCAATATATTTCTCCATAATGGAGTCACTAAAGCTGCAACCAAGTCACTGGGAAACGCAAAGCAGCCTCATAAAGAATATCGCAAAGTAATAGAGTATCTGAATCTGAATTTCAATTATCTACCTTCAAGGGCACACTAATATCTTTAGTAGGGGAGTCCATCAAAAATTCATGGAGCCTGGCTTCACTGGCCCCAGTCAACAGTTCTGCGGGTTTCCAAGGTTCTCCCTGCTCCAACTTGGCAGAAGGTAAATCTCACCCACTTTAGAAGAATCTAGAACCCCCTGGAACATGGGGAACCCTGAGCAGATGATTCTGCTCATTAAGACTTTCTGCTGGCCCTGGAACTAGGAAGATGATTGACATCTGCCTGGATGGGTTCTAGGCAGGCTCAGGGGCCCTGAGACCTAGTTAGTGCTATTAAAATCAAGCCAACCTGGTGCCATCAGCCAGAAACCCACTGGGAAGCTACCCAGGCCTTGCAGGGGTAAGACTCTTTAGTTTGCTAGCAATGTCATGCCCTGCTGCCTTGTCACCTCCTGCCTGCCCTTTGCAGACTCTTGGAGAGCAGGAGGGGACTGACTCGGAGAATGTCAGCCAACTCCTTGCAGGTGTCTCCTGTTCAGCAGTGGAGGGTGTCCCTGGGAGTCAACTCGGTCATGTACATGCCTCTTGTTCAGATATTTGTGTCTTCATGTTGGTGACAACAACCACACAGGTGGTGTTGAGCCAGACAGTCTAGGTCTGAATTCTAGAGCTGCCACATACCACCTGAGTGGCTTACAAGCCACGGTTTTCTTAAAATCCTACCTCATAAGATTATTGGGACCACGGGCAACCCTTAGCGAAGGCCTGACTGGGGCTAGAGAACAGTTGAAGCTCTTCAGAGGTATCAAGTCATTTTATCCTCACAATGACTCAGTGAAGTTGATATTCTTTTCCTGGCCATCTGACAGATGAGAACGCTGAGGCGTGAAAGTTCAGTAAAAGAACCAGTACGTGCCAAGTGCCTGGCGCAACGCCTGGCACCTTGCAAAAGCTCAATGGGTGTTATCACCTGCTATTACTATAACATTTAGCATATTTTCTAAGTAGTTTAAAAGCTGCTGCATGCACTTCTCATTATTGATCCGTACAATAGCATTTCTAAACTCCAAATTACTGCAAGAGGTTTATAAATGGTCTCTTGACCCCTGCAATCCATATTGCTAGGGAGGTCTTTCTCAAACACAAATATGATGATATCACTTCATATTTATATTCCTTAATGGATTCTCCATGCCTTTTTGATAAAGTCCAAACCTCTTAGCTTTGTGGACAAAGGTCCCCTTAATCTGACCTCGGTTTGCCCAGCCTCAGTTCCCAATGCTCCCTGTGTCACAAGCTGTCACCCAATTCTTCTAGGAATAGGTCCTGTTCACTCACATGCTGGGACTTTTAGATAGGACTTCCCTGCTTACTATGACTTTCCTTCCCTATTCTGTTAAACGCCTTCCTTCTTGTTGGAGTCACCTCCTCTTCGAAACCTTCCCTGCATTGTAGGGCAGATTAGCACTCTTATTCCTCAGCATCCCCAGTGCGACTTAGGTGCCTTCACCACGTCACCCCTGACACTGCATGTGTCTGCTACCATCTACCTCCTCCTGTTAGCCAGGCCCTGCTAGATGGCCAGGCCTTGTCATTAGTATATCTCAGCTCCCAGTTCAGGTCCCAGCACACAGTAGGTGCCATGTGTGTGTATATGTACGTACGTACGTACATATGTATGTATGTATTGTATGTATATGTGTACGTTTTATATTGTTTTATTTTTAATTATGGTAGGGTGGGGGTGATAAGACGCCATAATCTTGTCCTCGATCAGGAGAGAACTCAAGGTCTTAACGCCATCCTGGGAACAACGCAAATTCAATAGAATCCACTCTAGCTAGTTTAATTGGAAAGGAATTGATTAAAGGACACTAGGTAGCTCATGGAATCTCCAGAAGACCAGAGAACCACTCTCAGCAGGGAACAGCCTGAAACGAGGCTCAAATTATGGTGCTGGGCTACTTGACTAGGGTCACTGTCACTGCCACCTCTAGGCAAGGGCACCCCAGCGCCTGGTAAATAGTGATCTATACGGGTAATTATTCCCATCTTACCAAGGAGGAAAATGAGGCGTAACAAGACTGTGGGCTTGCCTCACAGTCCCACAGGTATTAGGCCATGAATTATATTCTGATGCCTAGATGTCCCCACTCTGCTGAAGCCACCTGGATGTTGGGGTGGAGGGAGGGGATAGACAGGTGCTTCTAAGACTAAGGAGCCAGGTGGGAAGTCAGACACGTAAACATTTAGCTGCAGAGTGGAGGCAGTGTGACAGAGGCATCAGCACCCCCATGCACATTTCCTCCTGTCAGGCACACAACTGGACCACGTGTCCCAGCCCCACTGTAGTGCAAGGGGGACCATGGGATGAAGTTTTCCGCTCAGCAGAGTATGAACGTGAGAGAAGTGGGTCAGGTCCAGGCCGACATGTCCAAGAGCTGGTGCGTCTCCTCCACCTGCTTGTGGCAAGACACGGAGGTCCCTGGAAAGGACTGGAGGCCTGGGGGAGGCAGAGCCACCGTACAGGAAGATCCTCATGCCCAGACTATCATGTCCCTTCCTCCACAGCTTGCCCTACGCATCTCCTCCATTTGGTGACTCTTGAGTTGTACCTTTTTAATCAACTAGTAATGGTAAAGCACTTTCCTTAGTTGTGTGAGCTGTTCTAGCAAATAATCAAACCCTAACAAAGGATGGGAGGAACCCTGATTATAGCAGTTGATCAGAAGTTCCAAGGTGGACCCTTGGGATTGTTGTCTGAAGGGTGGCAACCTCCTGGGACTGAGCCCTTAACCTGCAGGTCTACACTGTCTCTGGTAGTTAGTGTCAGAACTGAATTGAATTGAAGGACACCCAGCTGGTGTCCCAAGAGTCAAAGAATTGGTTGCTGTGAGGAAAACCCCACACACATTGGCGTCAGAGTATAATGAGTAGAAATAGATCACAGAGGTGTCAGAATCAGGGCTTCTCCAACCAGAAATGAGGACTGACTATTGTACGATCTGGTCTCCCTGTCTCTGTCTCCCATCTACTTATCTCACCGATTCTGTCTCTAACTCTCATGTCTGCTTATCTCTCCTTAGCTTCTTTCCGAGCCCTTTAAAGCAAACAATGAGCTGATCTTTGGGGCTCCCCTCCTACTATAACATCCTCAAATTTGCTCTGAGCCAACTGAAATACCAGGCCTCAGCCAATGTGAGTCCCCAGAGCCAGTAGCTTCAGTTTATTTGGGGATGCAACCCCTTCCCCTCTCCATACTATTAATGTTACCTCATTCCTAAAACAGTCATGTGGCATTCAATTCTGCCCCACAAATAAGTAGATAGAATAATAAAAGTAGACGTTATGGGGTATAAAGGCCCTTCTCAGCCTGGACACATTCCTTCCCTATAGGGTCGAACCAGGAGCCTCAGCTCCTCCCTACTCTTCTTCCACCTGGATGATGCTAACAGCTCCAAGGAAGAGTCAGATGTCAACTGAGTCTGCTACAGGAAGAGGCAACTAGACCCAAGATGCCGAATTTGTCCCACTCAGGGAACGAAGTATGAAAAATGATGAAGGGGGTGGAGTGTACAAAGTGTAGACTCGGGACCTATGGGCTCAAAATGCGGCCTATGCACAACCTGGCTTTTCTTGTGCAAAGTATCTCAAGCTTCAGGCAAAGAAGACCAACCCCACTAGATTCACATTCCGGCTCTGCTGTATGACCCAACCTCTCTGAACCTCTCGCAGCTGTATGACCCAACCTCTCTGAACCTCTGATTTCTTCATCTATAAAAAGGAGATTATAATAGTTCCTACCCTACAGGGTTGTAAGAATCAAATAAAAGAATGCACAGGGCATGAAGTGCACACTAACCACCACAAACAAGATGATCAGCATCACGCTCTATGCCTAGCAGGGTGTAAAGTCATGTACAATTGGAGTAAATGTTTCAGAAAGGGACGAGAGAAGAAAAGAGAGAAGGGAGGAAGGAGGAAAAATAAAGAAGAAAGAAAGTAAAAAAAAAAATGGGTGGCAAGAGATTCAGGCCATGGCTGTGAATAACACATCTGACCTGTGGCAGTTTTTATGGGGTTGGGGTAGTCACATAGTCTGCTCAAAGCACCCCTTGTGATTCCACTCTGCTCATCTCCCCAGGACTATTAAAAAGCTCCACTTACCAAGCTCTCAGGGGCCCCTGCCTAGTATAAGGAGCCTCGTGGGACCTAGCACCAGCAGGGGAGCTGTCCTCATGAGGGGGCCAAGGGGACACAATGCCTTCCTGGGCCTCACAGCACTTAATAGCCACCCGCTGTATGCAAACTGCTTTCCCCTGCAAACCACACTTACTCAAAGGATAGGAGGGGCCTGTGGATGTCACTGCATGACCTTAGGCAAGTCATTTAACTTCTCAGAACCTCAGTTTCCTCATCTGTAAAATGAGGAGTGATAACAGACCTGCAGACTTCAAATGTGTGAGGTAGTTCTAGCACTATAACTATGTGCTAAGTGTCCTGAAAATGCAAAATAGTCAGAGTTGGTTCCTTTCCTGTTTTGCAGAAAGCTGGGGGTGGGGTGAGGGGATGTCAATAGAGTGGGTGCTCCATGTCTGCCTCAGTGCTAGCTGAACACTGGAACCTCCTGGGGGCGTTTAGAACCATACCAAATGCCCTACCCCACCCCAGAAATTCTGGTTTAGTTGATCTGTGATAGGGAGTGGGCTAGTTCTTTTTTAATGTTACCAGGTGGTTCCTTATGTTGAGACCTCCTGGGTTCCCCGATAAAGTGAATGTGAATAAACCGAAGGAGGAGCATAATCTAAAAATCAACCTGCAAAATGATGCATAACTCCTCCCCCAGAGTTCAAGGGCCTGTGAACTATGAGAATAAAACATAAATCTAGTTTTCAATAGTTTATTCTTGTTGAACACAGATTACACGTCAAGCACTATGCTAAACTCACGATAGCCGTTATCCCATTGAATACGCACACCAGCCCTAGTTGTGACTGGTGTCACCCATTTACAGAGAGAAACTGGTAGAGCTTATTATTCCAGTGGAGCCAGCATCCAAACGCAGCCCCACCTGACTCTGAGACCAGGTTCTGTGCTCCTTCAGGCCACTGACCAGTGCTGGAGAAAGAGCTCTGGACCCTCACCCTGACCTGCCCTCCTATTTTACTTTGGGCAAAATCACTGCCCTCTCTGGGCCTGTTTCCTCACCTACAAAATGAGGTCTCAGCTCCATCATTTTTAGACCTGGAATCCTGGGACCCTCTTGTGCTTCAAGCCACTGCCCCTTTATATTTCATCTCCTTTTGATATCTTTAACCTCAAAATGTATTTGAAACCAGGGTAACTAGCCTGAACACCTGCTCTTAAGGAGGGTTATTACAAGTTCTTGGCCTCTCCATGATTTGAAATAAGGAATCCTCTTTCTGATTTTTTTTTCTAGAAAATCCAAGAACTCTGGGGAATTATTGCTAGGCACAATCATCTTTGGAGATCTTGGTATAACGTGATTACATTTGATAAACACACATAGGCTTGAAACCCATTTCACAGTCCTAAAAGGCTATATCTCACGCTATACCTGAGACTGATAATTCCCCCAAATTTTACTCTGGGGTATTAAAAGGCTACGGGGTAAGAAAGAATGTACCGGTTATTACACATCCTCCTGGAGATTTACAGTGTATGGCAGCCATAGTAAAGGTGCTGATAAGTCTTGCAGTAAAGAAATCTGGGCAGTTTTGTTTTATCCAGGTTTTTCTCAAGCTTCCTTGGTCACAGAATTCTTTACTGCATACTTAAATTGAATACTTTAAACAAGGTATAATCGGCCCTGCTCAAGCTATATCCCATCTTCCTGGACCCCCAGGTCATTGAAATCTAGAAGATGGGCTGTGAGTATACCAGGTGCAGAAGGAAGGCTAATGCTTGCTGCCACCCTCCCAGACACACCATTTTCTGCATCACAAGGGGACCTGGATGAGCTAGGAGGGCTGGCCCAGGGGAGCAGGAAGCACTGTCATCCAACAGTCAGGTGGGTCCAGCTGGGTGACAAGAAAACCACCATAGAAACTTGCTCCTTGCCATTCGAAGGCTGGTCTTTACCCTTCGGGCTGTCTGTGGGGTTGGGGGGTTAATTCATTTGCACATGTGAGAGAATCAAATTAGAGACACGGAGACATACAAAATGAGCTAACCGAACCTTTCACATTCTTTCCAAAGTAGGATCAGTTAGGGGACAGTTATTGCCACCCTTTATTTCACCCGATGAAGCTTCATTAAACCTTACTCTGTGCAGGCTATGGAGATAACACAATCATGAATTAGATTCAGCCACTGCCTTCCAGAGGCTCACAGCTTGTGTGGAGACAGACATGCAAACAATTATGGTACTGGATAATTGTACATGGGGTAAGGACAAGGGCTCAAAGGAACCTGGAGAGAGGAGAACTAGATCTTCCTCCTTCCAGTGCAACACACATGTACTGAGCGTCTTGTGTGCTCCAGACACTGTTCTGGACACCGAGGAAATAGACAAGAAAGACACAGTCCCCGACCAAAAGCTGCCTTTGGCCTCTGGGACATTGCAGGGCCCACAACCTCTCCACAAACAGAATCAAACATTTCCTCCTCTAAACTATGGAACTCCCCCCCTCCCCAATGGTGCTTGTCACATCATAGTGCTTGTCTCACCATAATAAATGTGTTAGAATGCCTGTTTTCCCGTGGGGGCTACAAGCTGCCCAAGGACCAGGCCAGGCATTACTGATGTTTGCATAACAAGTACATCCCTTATCCACTGCCTATAAAACAGCAGATGCTCAACAAATGCCTTTTGGACTAAAGAGATGGGTGTCGGAAGAAGGGAAGTTTATAAATCAGTATATTCTAAGGCCACTTTGGTACATGCCCCGGGAGAGGAAAAAGCACCAAGGAGTTCCAGCAGGAAGAACAGGGATTCAACGGGGTGAGTCTGGGGAGCAGGGAGAGATCAGGAGAGCTCAGGGGAAAAGTGGCACTGAACTGGACACCGGAGGATGGGTAGCCAGTGAATAGAAGAATTCTAGGGAAGAGGGAATAATAAATCCTAAAACTGAACTGTGAGAGCAAAACTGAGGAGTCCACGGGGAAAGCAGGCACTCAGGAAAGAGTTCTGCATCCAACCAGAGTTTAGGGTGTGTATCACGAGGAACTGGAAACTGAGCGTGGAAACAGTTTGGAAAGGCAATGGGGACCACAGATGGAGCAGAGCAAAGCAATGACATCCTGAGAGCTGAGTTTGGGACGGGGCCATGTGACGATGGTGAATAATGAAGACAGGAGAGAGAGCAGCTTGGGAAAGAAATATCTGCTTAGAAATATCTGTTCTGAGTCAGCTATCATATTCCCTAAAGAAATTACCAGCCTCCGCTTCCACTGCCCAGGTCCCCAAAAGAGTCATTCTTGTACTGGTCTAGCTCCCTCCCCTTTGACCTATAAATAGCCATAGAAAGGTCTCTGCCCCCAGATCAGCCACAAATGCTCCAGTGCTGAGCTGTCCCCCGTCCCCCCGCCAGGACCTGAGCACAGCCAGCTCTGACGCAGCACTACGTGGTGTCTCCACTGTCCCTTGGGGGAAGCCAGCCTGTGGTCCTCTGACAGCACAAGCAGTGGTCAGCAGGAAGTGCTAGCCAGTGGCATCTTCCTGAGCCTGAATCCTGTCCCCAGACCTCTGAGAGATTTGTCACATTCCACCAAAAAAGTGACAGAGGAATATTTCAGTCTGTGGCTGCGCATGCCTTTTTTTGAATCCCACCCAGAGGCCATTGCTCTCCCAGGATCAGGTAAAGGGAAGGCTCTTGGAAGGTCTGAGCATTTGGAAGCGAGTGTCTGGAAGTCTGAGGCCTGGCCCTTTGGTGAGTTACCTTGACTCTAGCCTTCCCACCACCCTCTGGAGGAATTTAGGACCCCTAGTTCTCTGGGAAAAGGCAGAGGTTCTAGAAATTTTTAAGAGCCAACTATGGGTGCTTCTTAGAATTTGAGGTACCCTGTCCTGCATCCAGAAGCTCAATGCTAGGGCTCTCTGAGGACGAGAATCTTAACGCCCTCCACAGGGGACAGGCATCACGATACACATAAGAACTGACATATTTCGCCAACCTTACTGGGCGTCCTGACTTTGCCATTTGTTAGATCCTTGCTTTGGAAAAGTCCCTGAACTTCATTGAGTTCAAATGTCTCCATCTGCAAGGCAAGGATAACGCCTTCCTCCCCAAGCACTGTGGGCTGCTGAATCAGATGGCAAGTGTACACATGAATGTTCTCTATAAACTCAGGGTTTAGGGAAAGCAATCATGCTCCAACCACTCATCCTCAGGAATCCAAGGCCCCCTAAAAGCAGTTCCTCCAAATAGAGGCCCAGACCCCAGTCTAACCTTTTAGAGGGTACACTGGGGTCACCCTGGTTTAATACCTGCCTCCCTCCTTCATTGAGAAGAATGAACTAAAATCATCTGTGTAAAGGGAAAAGAAAAATACCAAATAGTTACTATTTATTATCTGCCGTTTAATAGATGCCCACCCTGTGCTGGCATGTACTCTAATTAAATTAAATTTTCAAACTAACTGTATCGTACATATCATAACATATATACATATATATATATATATATAATCTCCTATTTATATTTATATATGTGATATATTCATTTCTCACTTTAGACGCAGTGAGAGGATACAAACTCAGTCTCTCAGCCTCCAAGAGTCTTGCTTTTTTCTCGGTGCTTTTCTACTCTTCATGATGCAGGGGAAAGGGGGAGTTTCTCTAGGTAGGCAGGGGTAGTTCCCTGGTAATGTTCAGTAAACATTGGCTCTTTCCCTTTCCCTTCCCTTCTAAAGAAGCTGCTGGGAGGAGCCGCATTCCCGGGAATCCCGAGTGCCCTGGACGTGGGCCTTGGGCAGCCTAGTCCAGTTGGGCTGGCTACAGAACATCAATCCACACACCCTGGAGAAGTAGCCCTGGATCTGGGACTGAAGCCCAGAAGGCTGACACCACATGCATGGCCACAGGCCAGGGAACCAGGGGTACCAACAATCTTGGTGCCCACCTGGCTTTGGGAGCCTTGCAGGGCCTGGCACCAGCAGGAGAAGCTGTTCCATTGAGCCAGCCAAGACCCTGAAGTCGCCTTGGGCCTCACTGTGTCTACTGAGGGCCACCTGCTGTGTGCCAAGTGCCGTCTCTTGTAAATCACACTTATTTACATCTGAGGACAACTCCTGACACATGATTTTTATCCCAAACCAGTGGTTCTCAGCCAGGAACAATTGTGCCCTAGAGGAGACACTGGGCAATGTCTGGAAATATTTTCGGTTGTCAAAACTGGCAGGCAGAGGTGGTTACTACTGGCCAGAAATACTGCTAAACATCCTGTGATAAGCAGGACAGCCCCCATCACAAGGAAGTTTCTAGCCCAAATGTAAATAGTGGCAAGGCTGAGAAATCCCAAATGAAGAAACTAAATCACAGAGATCTGTATCAAGTTCACACAGCTGCTGACGACAGAACTCAGCTTTCAGGCACTGTTCTCTGATTCAAAGCTAATGCTCCTTCTTTACACCTGAGAGATGGGGGAACTAGTCCCAGCCAGGGCCAAGGAAACTGAAGGGAGGACAAGTCTGTATTCCTTCCAGCACACAGAGTTGGGGGAACAACAGGGCCTACTGAAACGCCCCTGAAGTTTGAAATGCCCAGACAGAAATTGCCCTGATGCTCCCCAAGATGATGATGTTGTTGGTACCAGAGGTATAGGAGTTGTAAACAATGATTTATTTACATTTGAAATTATTTACGTGGTTGGTTCCCTCTGTGACAGCCCACCCCCACCGCTAGGCACAGCAGTTGTCAGTTAGTGCCAGTGGCCTGGCTGAATTCCCCAGTCCAGAAAGGGGCCACATTGCCCTCTCACCAGAACTGGACAGCTACCTTGACCAGGAGCCTAGGGGCAAATTAACTGGCTTGTGCCATCCTCAAAGACAGATAATATAGGATGAAGCCTGCCACATAATAAATGCACAGTGAGGGAAGGAGAGAGACGGGCAGGAGGGAGTGTGAGTGCGGCCGTGGTAGAGATAAAGCAGGAATGGCCAGCGCGGCAGGGTCATGAATGCCGTGAGAGCAGAAGTGGAATTCTGCCTGAATCCCATGAAGAGGTAGGTTCTTGGTCAGCTAGTGACCTGACCATTTTCTCATGCCAGCTGGCAACCTACACCCCAGAAGCTAAGTCTCTATTCATGATGGTTCCAAGATTAATTAGGTCTGACCTCAGACAGAAAATCTTCCTTGGGCCTACTCTGATGGACAGACAGCTAGCTAGTCATTCCTAAGAAAGGAAGCTAAGCACTTAGGCTCTAATCCCTACTATGGAACCCTGGATCCCCATCCCACACCTAGGCAGTACCTTCCAAGGCCCCTGCAGTCCATACAGCTCACCCTGGCAAAAAGAATAGCATTCTGAATTTTGAAATGGTAACTTACTGGACAACCACAGGCCATCGCTGAGAGTTTGGCGACTGGAGAGTAAAGTTTGAGGCCCCACAGAGAGACGAATCAGAGCTCCAGAGACAAATGGGATACTCTGTCAAAAATAAAGGCTCTTCCTGCCAGGGAAGTTGGAAAACTCTTGATTAATACTTCCAAGAGCAGAACCTCACAACTTCTCCAAGTTCTGGCTGGTGAAACCTCAGCCAACTATGGCCTGGCCTGCCTAAACCACAAACTGCATTTGTCTTTTGTGGCCAAATAGTCACAAACGGATCTGCCCACGGGTAACTGAAACGCTGAGAGCAGGGACATGACAGGCACAGAGATGAGCTACAGATGGAAAGTGGCTACGGACCAGGCCTAGAGCTAGCTAGCACCTCTGTGGGGGAAGACCAGGCAGCAAAACCAGTACTGGGTTTTGCTTCCAACTCTGCAGGCTATTGGTTCTCTTGCTAGTAATTTTCAATCTTGGCTGAGCATTAGAATTAACCTGGTGCGCTTTGATAAATCCGGATGCCCAGACTGCAACGCAGACATCTCTGGGGTGAGACCCAAACACTAGTATTTTTTAAAGCTCTCCAAGTAATTCCAACATGCAGCCAAGGCTGAGAATCATAGACTTAAATCTTCCCTCTATGCCTTGATTAATTCTCTTAGCATGTGATGATTAAGTTTTAGGTACTGTTTACAGTCAGTAATCCACACCAAGGACGTGAGCTCCACAAAGATATGATTTAGAGGTAAAAAACCCAATAAAGATAAGACTCCTATTTTTTTTAAATAAAATATAACAAAACAATCCAACAGAAAGTATATTTTTATAATACCTTCCTTATCTTAACCACCCTCAACCAGGATGCTTCCAAACATGAGTCGTAAAAAAAGTAAAATGTGATCATCTCACTAAGAATCCTCACCAGCTTTCTACTGTCTACAGCAGGGGTCTCCCACTCCCTGGCTGCAAACCAGTACCACCTGAGCTCCACCTCAGGTCATCAGGCTTTAGATTCTCATAGGAGCACCAGTCCTCGATGCCCAGAAGTATTTGGAAAGCGTAGAGTCTCTCACGACCAGTCTCTGACCTACCCTTGGCAGCATTTTCTCCTGCTCCTGACTCTACCTAAGCACATACCTTGAACACCCTAGGCTCACCTGTTCTGTAACTTCATTGTAGTTTCCTGGCCTCACCTGCCCCTTCTCTTTGTCAAAATTCTACTCCTCTTGAAGGCCTAGTTCAAATGCTACCTTCTTCATGAAGTCATTCCAATAGCCCCAGTTAGAATGAACCCCTCCCTCTTCTGCACAACCCCCCGCCATACACAGTACAAATTCTCTCATGACAGTCTTAATTAAAAGTGTATGTTTATGAGGATGGGGGGATGGATGAAAAAGATGAAGGGGAATAAGAGGGACAAACTTCTAGTTATAAAATAAATAGGCCAGGGATATAGTATAGAGCACAGGGAACATAGTCAATAACGTTGTAATAACTTTGCACAGTAATAGATGGTTACGGTGCTGATCATATTGTATCTTAATTCCTCTAAAAACATGAGATCTCCCTGAGGGCAGGGATGTGCTTTATCCATCCAGGCCCAAAGTAGGCCCTCAGGATTGCAAAATGAATGAATGAATATTCAAACAGCAGGCTGAATTAACTACATGCACATTGTGGATATGTGCTTGGTTCTTCATATTGTGAGATGCTTTGCCAGCAAACACACTGAATTATATTTTCACCAGAAGGTAGTTTGATATCCATCTAGTGAAATAATTATTACCCTTGTTCACTCTTAAACTTTTAGGCTCATTAGCATGCCAGATAATTAGCTCCCCTATGCGGGCAAGGCCAAGAGTAGGTAATATGTAAGAAAATGCTGTCTCTGCTTGTGGCATATCAGGCAAGTGATGCAAAGTAAGAGGACAAAGCCACAATGCCAAGGGCTTCTGGAGATAGTCATGCATACATCCATCACCCACTCCACCCCCTGTGCACCCAGAAATCCCTCCCTCCAGGCTGAAAGCCAGATAGCTGATGAATTATCCAGTTATCCAGAGAAATACAGGCTGGAGGAAGGAAAATATGAAACTTCCCTGGTTGCCCCATGGCCCTCTGCCTACTCCTAGCAGAAGCTCTTCTTCATGCACTGCCTAGGAAGGTAGAACAGGGGAATGAATGGGACCATGAACTTTGAGACTTTAGCAGTTTCCTTAATCTCTTTTACCTCAGTCCTCATACACAAAATGGGAGGGATAAGAGGACCTCCCTCATCGTATTATTGGGAGATGCTTTCATCACTGCCTGGCACATAACAAATGTTCAGTAAATGTTCTGCTCCCATCATTTATCCAGGTAGTACCACATGGGAGACCTCTTCTGCTTCCCCTAAGGAGGGTCTGCTGCATGAATTCCATGAAGAAAGGTGCAAGGCAGCCCAGGTACTGGGCTACTTTCATCTTGAGAAGGCTCCGGAGAAGTGAGAAGATACCAAGGGACAGGCCAAATAATTAGGATCCCTCCAGTTGACACTTCATGACCTGCTTTAGGCTTTAGGCTATGTGGTCAGCGTTGTCACAGCCCTGTTCCGCCAACCCTAGTGCCTGTCACCTCAGCCCAGGCCTGCCCAGGTTCAGCACTAGTGAGAACTATGTCTAAAAGATGAGCATTCTCATCTTGGGATACCATGGGATTTTGAATGAGCCTTGACTACAACTGAATGGAGTCCTACTGACCTTCCCATTCCCCTCCAACCCACAATTTTCTGGAAATATCCTATTCCTTGTCCATCTGGAAACCCATCATTCCACAAAGGCCAGCATGGCAATTATTATACTAACTCTATCCTCTGAAACTGGTAATTAAAGGACAACAATAAGCACTTATCCTGCCTTCATAGGAGAAGTTGTGATTGATACTCAGTTGATGAAGGAAAGCTCTTCTTCACAAAAGAACATCAGCTGATAAATGTAGAAAGAATGATAGAATTAGGAAATCACCATTCTGCAACCTCTAATGAAACTATTAGTTCAGGTTTAAATGCTATGGTAAACAGAATATTTGCAGGGTACCATAGAATCTACCATGTCACAGATGATGTGAGATGATGCAACAGAGAGACCTTGCAATTGCTACCTTAACCAAGCAATCAAAACTAGCATCTCTAAGAGTGGGACAACCACAGAATATGCTCTTCCTGCTATGATGCAATATGAAATACACAGCTTTATCTATGGAGTCCTCTTGCAAAAACATTAACCTGAATTTCATCAGGTCCTTAAATATAATTCCCAGGTTCTAAAAAATATAGGGGAGGGAAGAGCAGGTTAAGTGAAACCACAGGTAAGTAGTCAGGTTCATAGTGTGAAATAATTGTATAGGACAATTGGTCTGTTTTCTTCCAAGACTCAATAATAGAGGAAGTGTGAATAGCAGCATTATTCATAATTGCCAAAAAATGGAAACAACTCGAATGTCCATCAACTGATGAATAGATAAATAAAATGTAGCATATCCATACAATAGAATATTATTTGGTAATAAAAAGAAATGAAGTACCGATACACACTGCAATATAGATGAACCTTGAAAACATTATGCTAAACAACAGAAGTCTGTCACAATAGACCATATATGTGTATGATTGCGTTTTTATGAAACACCCAAAATAGGCAACTCTACAAAGACAAAAAGTAGATTAGTGATTACCTAGGGCTAGAATGATGAGGTTTAGAGAAAACGGGGAGGGAGACTGCTGGCAGGTACAGAGTTTAGTTTGGGGTAGTAAAAATGTTCTTAAATTTACAATACTGTGAATACACTAAGTCCTAAGTCCACAGATTTTTAAATTTTATATGGGTAAATTGTATGATATAAGAATTGTATCTCAAAAAAGCTATTTAAAAAAACTATGTTACATTGGGGGAGAGCTTTTTGATTAAAGAGACAGAAAAGCCAAATGCAACTCATGAATCTTAATTGTATCTTGAATGGATGCTGAATTTTTAAGTTAAAAGACTATAAAAATGTTTTGAGGACAATTGAGGAAATTTGAATAAGAGTGAGTGGAGGGCTGCCCAAAAGCTGCCAGGACACACATAAGAAGGGCACTGGGTGAGGAAGGAGGGCAGCCCAGGGAAGACTAACCCCCTGTGAGGAGGCATCCAGGCAGAGCACTCATCTGAGGGGACAGGAGCAAGTTAATACAATAATGGAAGGCAGGTTTCCCACTGCTAGAGAAAAGAAGGACCAATTAGGAATGAGAAAAATCTAAAAGAAATCCTGTGGTATTCATTTGGAATTGGAAGCATTAGTGGAAACACTTGGCTTCCATATAGCTATAACTGTGTACATTAACATCCGCACTCTACTCACCAAGCAGGCCCAGCAGCAGTAACCCCCTAATATCAATGAGCACACTTAGAACCCAGATTTTCTAAATAGCATTTCCAATGAAAAGGATTCATAGTTCGCTGGAAAAATGACTCATTACAGGACAGAGGAAGGAAAAGAAAAAGACAAACCTGGAACGTCTAACTGGGCCAGAAACTTTAAAAGTGTTCAAAAGTTTCAAGAGAAATGTTAAAATGACCCAGAAGTCAACTTGAAAGGGTTCCCAAATATGAGAAATTTTGAGTTTCTAAGTAAAGAATGATATATATTAACAGATTACAATCCATTGAATAAATTTTGGTTTACATTGATAAATATATGAATAAAAAAAAAGAAGAGAAAGCTTTTCTCTATTTTAAAAGGCCAACTAATAAATGTAGATGGAATGATGGAATAAGAAAAATCGCTATTTGGCAAGCATCATTATAATAATTCAGGCAAGAAAAATCAATGGATGATAAAACTAGAGGGTAAAAGAGGGTTGAGAAATGAGATTTTACATAGTCTCAAAGTATCTCCCTAGAACACATCATGTTAATCAAGTGATGAAAGATAGCACTCTAAGGATCGAGACAAACAGATATCACGGGTCTCCAGACCAGTTGCAATGAAAAGGAACCTGTATCAGTTCTGTGAAATTCAGCCAAAAATTCATTATCTGGGTCTGATCAAGAGGGAGCATCAGACAAACCCAAACTGAAAATCATTCTGCAAAATGACTGTCTTGAATTATAAAAAATGTCAAGGTCATGCAAGTCATGAAGAAACGAAGAAGCAATTCCAGAGTAAAGGGGACTAGGGAGATATGGCAATGGAATGATCCTGGATGGGGTCTTCTGGCCAGTGAGGACATCACTGGGACGGGCCACTGAATAAAGGATACACAGGAATTATTCGCATTAGCCTTGCAACATTTGTATGCTTGAAATTGTTTCAGAAGAAAAGAATGTAAATATCATCTCCTTATGGAAGACTGTAGGAGTCTATCCTTTGTGGCCTCTGGACCTTGTGCAAACTTCTATTGTTTAGTGCAATTTGCCTTCAGTTCATCCCTTCCACTAGACTGTGAGCTCCTTAAATTCCTGGACTGGGCCTTATTCATTTCCATTCCTCTAAAGCCTAGACAATGGCCAAAACATAGGAAGCACTCGTAGCCCCTGATCTTGGCTGGCATCTCCCTGTACAGGCTGACTGTTGGTAAATTCCTCCAGATATTAAGCTGAAATATGACTCTCTTCAAACTATAGAGCATCTGTGTACCCTGCAGCAATGAACTATGTGTCCTGGAACAGTGTCCTGTTTCTAAGGGCACAGTGCCTGAGAGCACAGGCTCCAAGGAGCAGCATTCCTGCCTCACTGCTTTGGGGAGAACAACGGCCCCTGTTTGTTTAATCCCAGCCCATTGTGACAGCCTTGACTGCACAGAGCTCACTTGTGATTCATGTGAATGTCACTCGAGCTCCCAGAGGTTTGCAGCCATAATTCAACATTTGTTAATAGCCACTTAAAATGTCCCTGAAATAGCTAACAGGCCCAGGGGACAGAAGGTGTTCTGCTAAGAAATCATTCCAGGAAGGCAGACGCAGCCTTGGCCCAAACTTTAGAAGACACTGTTACTTCCAGTTCATAGAAATATTTCTCTCATTGGCTGCCTTCTCGCACTCCATGAAGAGAGGGATGGACATCTATCTCTCGGCGCCACCAAAGAGAAAGTGGGACCTGAAATTCTCTATATCATCATGGTGGACATGCTAGAACCCCTTCCCAATAGCTCCTGTCCAGAGAGAGGCCCCTCAGTTTCCATGCACAATACAGGAGGAGAAACACAAGAGAACACAGTCCAGAGGATTCCATGAGAAAGCCCCCAGTTCAAAGAATAGAAAGGATTAAACAGAAAAATATAGTTATTGGATTAGAAGTCCAAACGTCTGTGTGTCGGTAAAGATGGCAAAAAGCAGAAGGATGAGAAGAAATACATGTAGGTAGAGGTCTACTGTGCTATATGGTTCACAAATTATTTAATTCTCCCAAAATCAAATTAAATAACTTGCCTAAGCTCATACAACTAGTATAAGATTTTAGCATTTGAATCAAGATAGTCACACTCTAGAGCTCAGCATTTAATCACCGTGATATACTGCCACCTGCAAATGTGTCAATCAGAGCAAACCTGGACTGAAGATTCAAATTCAAGTCACTGATTCAGAGCTGGAAGTTGAATCTCTCAAAGCCAGCCTCTCACCACCTGGTTCCTTAAACCCATCTGTTTCTCCTAAAGTTATCATTTTTGCCACTGAGAGTCAGATTTAAAATGGGGACGTGGAGGCAGAAAGAGTGAGCAGAGCAGAGTAGAATCACATGCACATCTGAAAACTGCTGCTCATTTCTTAGTGTCAGGCCCCTAAGCCCTCTCCATCTCCCCAGTTGGCAACTTGGAGAGATACCAAGTGTTACCCTGACCAAAAGGGACTTCACCCTTTCAACTTTGTCAAGAGGGTGCTGTGCAATTACATGGCCCTTCCACTTATGCATTGCTGAGCCAAGAGACAGAGAGAGAGAGAGAGAGAGAGAGAGAGAGAGAGAGAGAGAGAGAGAACGAGTGAGCGCACAAAGGGTTGGGTGCAGATCTGCAGAGCCGGGAGGTCAGGAGAACCATAGGCCTACATCTAGCTCCTGGAGCTATGATGCTTCTGATAGGCATGATCCAAAGCCCACCACCCCCTTAAAAGGGAAAGCTGAATTTACAAAGTTGATGCTCAGTGCTCTGGCTGTGCAGCCAGTGAAACCAGCTATACCCATGACAGCCCAGAAACCACCTGCATGTTCAACAAAGGAAACCGTCTGGGATGGGCCTGCATCTGTGCTACTTCTCCTCTACGGCAGGAAATGTAGTTAAAGAGTCTTGTTCTGGAGAGATAGAATATTCTCTTGCAGCACAAAACCCTTCATCGAGGATGCCTTTGCCTCCTTCTCAGTTTACCTGCACAAAGGCAAGGCATGCAAGTCAGTGCTAAAGGGCTATGGGGACAACTGAGCACTACTGCTTCAAGAGAGGCTTCACCTGCATCCCACTCTCCTGCCCTGGTCCAGTTCCAGTAGATGCCTGTCTCCTGGTTCCCAGGAGAGGATACAGATAAATTGAGGGATCTTTGACCTAAACATCAACTCTTTTGATCTAAAGACTTGCTGATGAAAGGCCTGACTTCACTCAGCCCTGTGCAAATAAGCTCTGTCTTCACAAGATTCCCCTTGAGGAGGATTGTCAGGCATAAACTCTAAACAGTGCCACTTTCTGACTGAGGGACCTGTGCCAGTCACTAAGCTTCTCTCAGCCTTACCTGTGTTCAACTGTGAAACAGATTATTCCATTTTCCACTTTCAGAGTTATTGTGAGGATCTAATAATATATTGTAAAGAAAACATTGAGGATCTGGAACCACAGCACCTGGTTCAAATCCCACTTTCCACTAATTTTTAGCTGGGCGACTTTAGGCCCATTGTTTAACTTTTCTGAGCCGCCATTTCTCCATACAAAAACAAAGCTATAAATATTATACATTTCATAGGGCTCTTATAAAGACTGAATTATGCCATGAACTTAATTTAGGACAGTGCCTAGGCCAGAGTATGTGCTCAGAGAAAGTTAACAATTATTAGCAGGTTTTATAAACTACAGTATGTTGGTCAAAAGAAAGAAATTCTATTTTTTGACACAGCCCAGGTGTCTACAGCAGCTTATGCCCAATGGTAATGCCTCATTGCCCATACTCAAGATTTACTGATGCCAATACAGATTTCTAAAAAATTATTTTGCTTTTGGATGCCTTGTCACTGTGTCTTATCACCAGTTTGTCTTAGTAATAATAAAAATAACAGCAACAAAATAGCTGACACTCTATATCTGCCCCAATGCTAAAAGTTTCACTTTTATTACTTGATTCAACTGCTACAAACAGTCCTATGAGGTAAGCGCCGTTATGATTATTTAACAGATGAGGAAGCTGAGGCCTGAGGAGGTTAAGTAAATTGCACAAGGTTATTACTCAGATCTGTTTTTCACTCATACAACACTTACTTCTGACACCTAATGTGTGGATTTTCCCCTCATACCAGGCAATTCTGGTGTTAGTGCTGACTCCACAGGTTAAGGGCTCAGTTCTACAGGACTGCCCCCACTTCAAGGACACATCCAGGCCACCCGTTCTCCTATAAATTAGGGATTCCCATGACCCCCTCCTCAGGTTCAATAGTTTGCTAGAATGGCTCACAGAAGTCAGAAACAGTTTACTTACTATTGCTGGTTTAGGATAAAGGATGTAAGTCAGGAACAGCCAGGTGAATAGATATATAGGGCAAGGTATGGAGAAAGAGGCATAGAGCCTCCATGCCTTCTCCAGGTGTAACACCATTCCAGCACTTGCAGGTGTTCACCAATCCAGAAGCTCTCTGCATTCTTCATTTAGAGATTTTTATGAAAGTTCTTTTACATAGGCATATCATTAAATCATTGACCACTGGTGGTTAGCTCAATCTTCAACTCCTCTCTCCTCCCTGGAGGTCTGGGCATGGGGCTACAAGTTCTAGCCCTCTAATCACATGGTTGGTTCCTTAGGCAACCAGTCCCGAAGCTCTCTAGGGGCCAATCAAGATTCACCTCCCTAGCAAAAACTCTGTTAGGGTAGAAAATGGCTTATTGTGAATAACAAAAGATGCTCCTCTCACCCCAATTCCTTAGGAAATTCCAAGGGTTTTAAAAGATCTTTTGCCTGGAACCTGAAATGAAGACCAAAAATAGATCTCTTATTATATCACAATATCACAGTCATGCAAGCCTGGAGCCTACATGTGTCTGTCACTAACTTCCATGATTGCCCCACGAGGCTAAACACTCTCATTATGTTACTACCTCAGGTGCCAGAGCGCTTTCATTCTTCTAAAACTTGTTGTAACTCCCTGGTGCTCCTGGAAGGGCATTTTTCCCTCCTGATGAGCTTCCTTCCCAGGTCTATAGCTGGGTCTATCCCCAGCCGCACCCATCCCAGACTTATCACTCATCGGTGTGCCTCTCAGTATCCCCAGCTTCCACGAGGAATCACGCCAGACCCAATCACACCCAAGATGTGCTCTCTAGGGTTAGAGCTAGCACCTTGAGATTATGACGAATTCCTCTGGGAACTGCTTTTCAAGGAGTCTTGCATACTTCACTTTGGGAGGCCAGGTCATTGAAGAGCCACTCAAATCCCTGGCTACCACCACCCACACACTTCCTATACTCTCTCTGGATGAATTGAATATCAGCTCTTTTGTCTCCAAGTGTTCTCCCCAGCACTATTCATATCCCCAGCTTCTAAAACACTTAGCCTCAAGGCTACGCAGTATTGGGAAATGGCAGGGGAGTTCTGTAGGCTGGATGTGCTGGCTACATCTGTTATCAGTTCTTTCCAATGTCATCTACCAATGGCCTTCACCTCTGACCACAAATATCTGTTCAGGAAAGAAATAAATCAAAGATGCTCAGAGTTGGAAGTAGCTTTAGAGGTCATTCAATCCCACTCTTTACCTGACATTGATCTACCACTGCAGCGCTGCCAATAAGCAATTGCATAGCCTCAGCTTAAGCTGATGACAGGGCACAGGTACTCTAAAATCCTAGGACAGCTCCTTCCAACAGCTGGCATCTCTGAACTTCTGCCCACCTGTTTCGGTGCTAGCTCTGCCCTCTGACTTCACACAGAGAAAGCCTCATTCTTCTTCCCTATGATTGCTTTTTAAGCATTTGAAGACAGTGATCATTTTGCCCCCTTCCCTCTTCAAGCATAACAGTCTCAGTTGTAGCCTACTCTCCTCATCACTCATGGTTTCTGTGACATATGAGGAGCATCACCTTTGGTCCACCATACATCTCTCAATGCCTCCCGCTTTATAGATGGGTCCAAGCCACTGCCAACATCAAAAGCAGCCTCGTCCTCCTCATGGCTGGAAGCCAGACTGATGTACATCCAAGAAGAATTTGCAGTTGAAAGCTGGTGGAGATGGAGGATAGGAAAGAGAAGTTTCCAAAGCAAGCAGAACTGGGAAATGATAACAATGAAGGCATTGATGAAAGTGTGAGCTGGAATGTGAGCAGTTTGGGGTGTATAGCAGCTGGAACAGGAGGGTTAGGTCAGCTCTTAGGATATGGACAACTCTGAAAAGGGCTTTCCTCAGGCAAAAAGGTCTGCAAGTTAGGAACAAACCAGCTGTGTCCAGAGTAGTGAATCCTAATTAGAGAAATGCTCATTTGAATTATAAAAAAATCTCCCTTGGAAATAGTTACAGCTCCCAGTAGAGGTCACAGATCTAGAAAGTCCAAGATTTAAAAGACTTTTGAAACTAGGATTTTCTTCTTTCTAAGCCAGACATAGGTCCATTTGCCTAGGAGATTCTCCATTTTACCAAATAGATGGAGAAGCTAAGACTAATTGCTGCTTAGGGTTGAGTTCTCTAGCACAGCCTGATATGGTTTCTTGTCCAGGTGATTTATTGAAGGAATGACATCAGAAAAAGCCTAGAAGAGAATGAAGTATCGCAGGATGGGAAAAAAGAAAAGGTATGCAAGTTAGGGCTTCATAAGAAGTCCAGCTCAGCCTGATTCCCTGTGAAGCTCTGGGGTATAAATCACACCACAACTTGTTAGGTCTTGAGGCAAGATGACTGGTATTCAGTACTGCTATGTCAGTAAGTTACTGGTCACTGGCTTCCGTGAGGAAATGGGGAGGTGTATAACTTCCTGTGTATCTCAGGAGAAACAGTGCCAGTC
Organism: Cynopterus sphinx; assembly: GCA_030015415.1. Lineage (NCBI taxonomy): Eukaryota > Metazoa > Chordata > Mammalia > Chiroptera > Pteropodidae > Cynopterus > Cynopterus sphinx. Next base: position 30,386,763 of record CM057385.1, on the reverse strand, counting down.
AAGTAAAGACATGCTCCTGATCTCAGTGCAGATAGGAGGGGTAAGGAGCTGTACCCCCGACAGCAGTAAGGGATGTGGGCAGTACACTAACAACACCTTCCACAGGTGCCCTGGCTAATTCATACATGAACCCTGCTCACAACTACAAGACTATGTGATGGACACATTCAATCAGACCAGTGAGATGAAGCCATGATGGTCCATGGACAGGGTTCTGACAATAGGATCCTGTACCTCCCTTATCCCACTATAGCCACTGATACTTACTGTATCAGGGTGTTTCCACTTCCACAATACAGTTCTATCTAAATAACACAAAAAAAACAAATGGATAAAAATATACCTGGTTACAAAATAACATCAACTCCCTCCCCCCAAGTTCAAGTTGTAGTTCCAGCAAGCAAAAGTGGGATCAAAATATAAATTGTGATTATGTTCTCCTGCATTAGAGTTCTACATGTTGGCAAGTCCTTGAGAATCACCTAGTTCAACACCTTTCTCTTACAGATGAGGCAGCCAGGTCCCATTGAGGCTAATGACCTTGCCCAAGATTGTGCAATTCAGTCAACAGAAGTCATTAGCCAGGCTAATATGTTCCTTCTGCGTGTCATGCTTTGTTTCTTCTGAATAAAAAATTCCATAGCCACTGAAGTAATCAACAGAGAATGTACCTGAGTCGTAAGAAATGGGAGATGCAAAGACACTTTAGCATCCAAAGGATGATACTTTTCAGGAGGTTGTTCCCAAATAAAGCCCAACTTGATAAACAGGCTTCTATCACTATCATACATTTCAGATTTATTAAATAATGAACATGTATTTCTGATATTGGAGGCATCCACTGCTGAATAACCACTTACCCCAGTCTGTGTAAACTGGGTTTAGGTCCATTGCATGGGAGGAATGTGATATGTGGTATTTCAAATTTGCAGGGGTGATGTAGCCCATTCATTTCCGTTTGTAATAATTGATCATGGGTCCAATGGCCCTGCTGGTCAAGTTTGATATTGCATTCCAGTTCCATCAATGATAAAGAGACAAAAAAAGCCGAAGTATACAGCACATTTCCAGATATCTCTTCACCCAGGTGGCATCTCTATGTTCTGATGAAGAGAACTGGATATTTGGTACTTTGAAATATGAACTGCTCTATGGAGCAACATCTCAGACAGCAAAATTAGTGCTAAATGCTATCAATTCCATTTTGGGGGGACTTTATTAATGCGATCCCAGGTTAGCTCTTATTATACAGATCAGTAGCAAACTAAGATTCACTTTACAGAACATTTTCTAAAGCTCATCTGTTCATTAAGGGAAGGTCTTTCCATAGAAAGAAAAAGGGAACCACTATAGAGAGGGGGAAAGGGAAAGGGACTAGTTTCCAATTCAATAAGCCCCCTGGTGAATTCTTCCTTAAGCAGTGCTGGAGGTCTAAGAACTCCCAAGGACAGAGGTGCAGACACACAGACTCTCCCCATGAGCAACTGAGCATTAATTCAGGAGCCAAAACAGTAGATTCAACTTTTCTTTGCAAGTAGATGGTATGGGTCATTATAATTGTCAGTTCCCAGTCATCGTCCTATTCCCTTCAACACAGCAGAGAGAATTCAATACACACCAAAAAGATTTATTTCCCAACAGCTATCACCTAAAGTTCTATAAACCAGAACATCCCAACCAGAAGCTGGAACCATGAAAAACTACTCACCCGACCTGGCAGAGGTTGCCTCTCCAAGGACATAGCAAATGCTCACAAAACTTCCAAGCATCTTAAAGAATATGGGCTATCATCTAATTTGCATTAGATATCATTTAGACCATTTTGACATAAAGCTAGAGACTTCACACATGAGAATGAGTCAGAGTCTACACCCAGGTGCTGAGGTACACAGTGTAGATGATCATGCTAAGAGAACCAGAATTGGTCCTCATCCAGAAGCAGGTCAGGCCTCATCAGAAGGTCCAATGTGATGTCAACGAACACATCTCTGGTTCATCCTAGCAAATATTCCAGAAACAGTGGGACCAAGATGGCTTCAGGTAAATGCAGAGCTGAACGGTCAGTGAAGTACCATTAAAGGGGAGTCAGTGGTGTCAGTTTGAACCTAAAACCCATGAAGGCTGAACTAAAAGGGGAATCTCACAAATGATCCCTGGGTGCTTCTGGCAGATAAGATAAAACATTTCCCACCAAAAAAAAAAGTAGTAATCAGACCCATCGAGACATATCTTTGGATTTTATTTTTACTCTAAACCTAACTTTGAGGAAATCTCTAACACCGTGGACATTACCCAGGAGACCAAGAACAAGAGGGCAAACCAACACCGACTGGGTGTGTATTGTGTGCCTGACCTCACATGCAAAGGTGTGATCCCAGACGTGGGGTTAAACACATATGCACGCTTTATGTGACCAAATGGAGCTACTTTACAAATGCCAAAATAATACATGTAATTATATCCAAGATGCCATAATAAATAATTTTTCTTCCTTCTCTATTCTTTCTCACACTTCCCAAGTTTTCTCCAATGAGTATAAATTGTTTCTATAAGCAGAAAGTATATTACTAAAATTATAACAATAATGGGACAAGTCATCCTAATGCAGATGGAATTCTAGGTACTTACACTGAAAAGGGAGGTTGAAAAACAGCTATTTCTCTTTACATCAGCTACAGAATCCACTTACACTCAGAAAACTTTGAGCCCACTGAATACACTCTAAAGACACATTTTGAGACGTTACCATGAATTAAGCAGTTCTAAGTTCCGAGAATATAAACTTAGTAATGATATCATGTCATACATGAAGAAGAGACAGAAATAGGCAATGTATAAAAAGTATCAGTGATTAAAGAATTCAACTATTAAATTAAATTATCTCCAAAGTCCCTTTTAGCCTAAACACTTCATAATTCTAATGCAAGGAAAAGCATAATGACTGCTGTAACAATGCAGTAAGCCAAAATGCTGTTCAGAAGACAGAGGAGGAAGAGATTAATTTAGATTATGGTCATTGGGAGAGGGATTGGCAATGGTTTCCTGAAGAAAGCTACAGAGACATTAGAACCGGATTTAAAGGATGAGTAGGATTTAAATAGACAGGGAGACATGGTAAAAAAGTAAAAGGCCCATCAGCCAAGAACTCTGGGTCAGTTCAGAAAATAGCAAGTAACTAATTAAGAAACCTTTACTGGGTATTTACATCCCGGTATCTGGCATGATGTACGCAGAGGATGTGTTTGATGAGACAAGACTCTGGCTCTCAACTAGCCCTCTATGTGGAGGAAATGGAAAATGGGCTGTGCATTCTCTGATGGCAAGGATCTGGTCTGTCTTTATCACCAATACAGAGTATGAGTGCTATTTGATTTAAAAAAGTTCTGGATGTGCATGTATTAACATGCTGATGCCTGGCACACAGGTTCCCCAGCTTCTGTCAGGAGTTGGGCAGGATGAGTATCCTGGGATGAGTCTAGGAGCTGGAACATGGAAGCCATCAGGAGAGGACTGAAATGAACAAAAGTACTGGGAGAAGTGAAAGTTTAACATATAATGAGGATTACAAATCCACAAACACAGAAGCTGCCTGTGCTCTAAAGCTGTTAATAAGTCACAGTATGGAAGAGTGGGAAGTGCACTGGGATGGAGTCAAGAGAGCTAGAGTCAGGTACAGGCTCAGTCAATACTCCTGTGGGACACTAAGCAAAGCAGGGGGCATCTGCCACATTACTAGAACTTGACACACCTCCCCTCACTGGATATATACTGACCACAACTCTCAGTGGCAGAATTATTATTCCTCTTTCAGAGGTGGGAAAGTGAGATTAAGAAACATGTTCAAGACTACACAGTGAATAGGGAGCACAGTTGTAACTACGACTCAGATCTCTCCCCAAAACCTGCTCCTCGTGTAATAAATAGAGGTGAGTTATGAATCCACCAGCTTCGTGCAAGAATCCAGATAAATATGCCTCCTAAACCCTCACCTCCACATCTCTACAATACTCTGGGATATAGATGAATAAATCCATAGACATGCCTCTAACAAGTTCTCAGTGGAGAGATCTTTCCTTCAGTAAGTTAAATAAATGTTTTCCCTGAGAAATCTCAGTTTTAAAGTAGAAATACACAGAACTATGGAAATCGGGTTAAATAGGCAAACTGAAGGGTCATTTGCATTTCTCAGTGTGAAGGCAGATGAACCCCAATGTGATGAGCAGAGAAGCAACATTAAACAGTCACGTGCTAGCCACAATAGTGAAGTTGCTACTTGTCATCAATAATTACCTACTAAACCCCACCATGACCTCCTCTCTAAGAAACCCCATCTCCATAAGACTAGGCTTTGCCATGAAGCTCCAAAAAAGAAGTAGCAGCCACCTCTCCCTGGTTTGTCCTTACCAGCATTACTCACCAACTGACTCGTATGGTGGGCTGAAAACAGGGCAGGAAGGTTGGACAACTACGAATAATGACAATAACCCACCTTACACCTGCACAGCTGTCACAATGTACAAAAGAACTTTCACAGATATTGTTTCACATGGTCCATTCTCCTAACAACGCTGTGAGTTAGAAAATCGTGTATTACTATCATAAGTTATATGAGCAAATTGAGGCCTAGAGAGGGTACAAATTACAACCCAGGGAAAAAGCTAGAAAGTGGTGGAGCTGGGATTCAAACCTATGTCTTACTTCTAATCTTAACCTCAGATCATGGCCAGGGGATGCCCCCCTCCAAGTCCAACATTCTCATTCCCACTTCCTCTCCTTCTCTTCTAGGTCAGTAGAGGAATCTCCCCTGAATAGGCACTAAGAAATCAAGGCCATCTTCTACTTTCCCGGGAAGGAAAAGCATGGTGCCTATCTGAAGTCAGATTGTCCCAGGTGAGGGCAAAGAGTGTACCTGCATGAGCACAAGGCACACCTGTTTGTGTGGCAATTGGAATTCCACACCTGGCTTTCTGGGGTCTTTTAACCTCCACAATCAGCCTTTTACTCTGCTAGAATCATGGCTCGTTGACTAATTAAAGGGTATTATGCACTTCATTGCACACAAGCTAAGAGCTTGGATTAAGGAAGATTATGTGAAAGCATTAGCCCTAGAGGTGGCACTAGGTATGCTTTATTGAAACAGGAAAACAGAAAAGGTAATCCACCTGTGACATCCCCCTCCACCATACTTAACTTCTCTGATAAGTCAGCCATGGCACTCAAGAGACAGAAGCCACCTAGCATAGGACAACCGCAGGTAGGGCCTAGTAAATAAATCAAATGGAGAGGGATATGCAGCAAAGAAAATAAAAGGCAGAGAGGCCAGTGAATTCACTTCTCCAACAACTACCTGCAAGGCTCTCTGTTCTCTTCTGGTGTGGGAGCCCAAGAATAAGTACACCTATCCCCCAGGCCAAAGGGAACAGGGAGAAAAGTGGGAGTTGGAAAGATTACTCCTTGTTGCAAGGTCTTGGAACAAACTTGACATCATGTTCCCTCTTGCAGAGACTCAGCATAGCTGCTCAGGATGATCAACGGGTAGAAAAGATGACCCTCCCATCTGGGGCTTTCTCCAGGTTTCATGGAATAGATAGCCTAATGACCCTCCCTGAATAGCTTGAAGATACAGCCCTGAGATTCATCCACGATTCAGTCCTAGGGAGCTCATACATTGAGGGTCAGTCCAAGGAGGGACACTTGACCAGATCAGCCTTGAACTTGGTGAGGATGGCAGATAATGACATACCACTTACTGAGTAATAAACCTTATCCAAAAGCAACTTCACTATTTGAGACACATCCTGAAGAGGTCAAAGGCTCAGGTAAGGCTTTAAGGCCCAATCCTTAACCTCTTGGGACCCCACCAACTCAAATGATGGGCCAAGTGCAAAACAGCAGCCCAAGGCCAAAGAACCTTTACTTCGAATTGGAACTTGGCCATTGATTGAAAAGAAGTCATTAGTTGGACATGCAGTTATGAGAATGCTTGAGAACTCTGTCCAGGGTCTGCTGCCGACTGCAGTTTCTCTCTGTGCCACACTCTCTGCTATCTGTGTGTTTCATGTGTGTTCAGGCAAACAGGAACGGCTGAGTGCCTTTCCAGCTGCACGGTGCAGTGATGAAGCTGAGCAGGGGCCAGCACTAGAAAGCATGGGGTGGAATACAGGGATGGCTTCAGCCTCCAAAAATGAGGCCTTTTCCCCATTTCTCCCCAAGCCACCTAAGACATCATTTGCATGTGACATGTTTTGGGATCTGGTTTGCTCTATTTAGAAGGACTTTCAATACTGCTGGTCCCTTCCCCCAGTTCAGACTCACTTCCTCTCTAGCATACACTGCTATTGATTTTTCTGTGCTTTTCCCTCACAATATTTAAAGCAGATAATACAAAACAAGTCCCCCAGGAAACAGAGTTCCAAAGGGTATGAGAGGCAATGCCCCCACCCCCATCCCTCTGGGCTTTTCCAGAATCAGAGAGAGCCAATAGCAAGCACAGAAGCTGTAAGCAGAGACTGGTTGTAGCGTTAAAAAAAAAAAAAAAAAACTCAGTAAGAAGCCGGTAGGCAGTGGATCTGAGAGCAGATGGGAAATAGGTGCACCATGAGAAAGGTAGGGTATGTCTTAATTAGGCAGATGGCCCCCAGGCAAGTGCTGATGACAGAGACAAGTCCCTATGCAACTGTTACACCTGCCATCCCAAACTTAAAATTGCAATTGGGCTGAAGGTTCTGAAACTCAAAAGCTTTCAATTCTCCCTAGGAAAGCATGGGAGAAGCAGTCACACTAGGCTTCAAGAGGATCTCACAGCCCCGGATGATCCAGACTTCTCTGGTAGCAAGGAGTTGTCTATACCTGCAGTCTGCCCTGTTATGCCAAGTTATGCCTACCAGCCCACTAACTGGGCAAACAGAGAACCCTAGCAGCAATAGCTCTACCCCTCCTAGAAGCCCCATTGTGAATGAGAACCACATCCCCTCTGCTTTCTTCTTTAATGAGCTCCACACTCCTCCAGGCTTTACAATCCCACAACTGCTCATCCCCTCCCCACACCACTCCTCTCATATCCACATTGTTAAGTGATTGTACATACAGCAAACCAAGCCCTTCAGTTTCAAGCTGAAGCTTCCAGACAAGCCAGCCTGGAACACTTTACCCTCACAGGCATCTCTGACCATCCTACACATGATCCTCCATCTAGACCCTCCTCTTTGGCCCAAGCACCATAATCATCTCTTTATTTCCAACCTACCACCAGATCAATGGAAACCTGGGGTCCACAGCCTCTCCTCTCCCTACGCAGAGCTCAGAATCCACACAAGAAAAGGGAGCAAAGAGACTTCCACACCTTTGCAGCATCACCTGCTCCAGCAAGCTCCCAAAGCCACTGGAACTGGAACCATCCAGGCTGCCTGGGGCCCCACAACCCCTTCTCTGGCGGTTTTAGCTCCAGCCCAGCCCACAGGATGCAATGCCTGATGGCACTTCTGAGCAGAGAGAGAGAGAGAAAAATGTGCCACCTCGTCAATGACAAGCTGTTCCAATCATACAGCTCAGACACCGAAAGCCATGGGTAACAGACAAATCCTCCTCTGGTTGGGAGGAGGCCAACTCAGTACATCTGGAGAAGTGAAACCCCATGGCAAGCCCCCCGACGTCTGACCAAACAACAGTGCTCCATCCCAGCAGGCAGACTTCTCCAACCAATTCCAACAACTCTAGCCAACTACCCTCTTGGCCTTTGACTACTCTCCTGCTCCAGGGCACAGGAAGACCTCGAATCAAGCAGGAGACCACCAGCGTGGCATTTCTCAAGAGGCCCAAGCATAAGAGTAAGCTGAAAACCAAGTACTCACTGTGGTGAAGTCTTGGTGGCCACACTCTTGCCCTTTGAATTTGCAATAGAGCATCATATCCTTCAGGTCATGGCCCACGCGATGCAGGAACTCCAGCATGCTGAACTGCTTGGGTTTGTAGTGTTTGAAGTTGGCCTTCTGCTGCAGGGCCTCTAGCACCATGGGGTCAGCCAGATGCGGGTCCGGGATCTGCAGGTTGACATCAAGCAGGGCCAACAGCTCCCCGGCATGATACAGGTCATTGGTGGTAAGCCTGGAGAACCGGAAGCCATTGAGGTTGCAAAGGGTCACGGCTGGGAAGACCAGACTTTGGGCCACCACCTCGTCCACCTTGGTGACATGCTGGTAGGAGAAGTAGTAGGACACCCTCTCGGAGCTTTCCACCAGCAGCAGGCCCAGGGAGCCCACGAAGGCCGCAGCCCAAAGTACACGCCGGATGGTCAGTGGCCCGTACACGAAGATGTGGCGGATGCCGTGGAGGGTGGAGGTGTTGGCAAAGATCTGGAGGCTAGAGGGCTGCAGGCTGCCCTCGCTGGGGCTCTCCTTGAGGTCCATGGGGGACCTGTGCAGTTCCGCCACTGGCTTCAGGTTGATCAAATTTCAGAGAAGAGTTTCCAGTCCTCCAGCGCCGCTTAAACCTTGACGTTCAAGAGAGAGAGAGAGAGAGAGAGAACCCAAGGCAAGCGTCAGGCCAGACGCAGTGGGTTTCTCCTGAGAGCCCAGCCGCAAGCCGACAGGGGTGAGTGTTTATATCAAACCCATTCAAACTCTAGCTCCTGATTTTTTTTTCCAGGCGATAAGGAGGGCTGGTTTTATTTAGGGAGACACCAAGGTGATGTGGAAGAGATGTGGGTGGGAAGGGAGAGCTTAGCCAATGGAAAGAAAGTCCTCCCCCCTACACACGCCACTAGAGACAAGATTAAAAGCGAGAGCGAGGGAGAAAATGCTTAAAACAAGTCGCTGAGCAGCTCCGAGCCTGTTAACCAGCGCATCATGCCCGGCGTTAACCATCCCGGGGATGCCGGGCGGCCTCGCGGATGCTCTGCGGGGCCTCCGGGGCCGCCGCTCCGCTCCGGTCCTCTCCCCCGCGCCGCTTCGGACTCCGGATCCCGTGGCTCGCCGCCGGCCTCCGTCCCTCCTCTCCTCCTCCTCCTCCTCCTCCTCCTCTTCCTCCAGGCCCCCTTTTTTGGGCAGAATTCCAAATGCTGGCGGCCGCGGCTTGCGCCCCGGAGAGGAAGCACCGCGCGGCCGCGGGGAGGCGAGGACCGCCCGGGAGGATGGCAGGATGCGGAGGACTCGGATGGGGACCCGTCTCTCCCCGCCTCGCGGAAGAAAAGCGAGACCCTGAGCGCGCAGAGCGAGCTCGCCTCCCTCCCCCTCCTCCGCCAGGCTGCCGAGGAGGGGGGCGGGAAGGGTGCGGCGGGGAGGGGTGCGGGCCAGGGCTGGGGGGCGGGGGGAGGGTCCACTGGGATCCTGCGAAAGTTTCTTGGTAGCCTATTTTGAAGGGAGCCGATGGGGGCTTCTCCCCAAAGGTGGAGGACCAGCCCCGGGAGTGAGGACGTGACCCCCCGCCCCCACAGAAGGCAGGAGGGCACTTGGTAAACTCCCATGAGCCAGGTAGGTATTCAGGGGAAGAAGGCAGGATTCCTTTGCACCGACCACGTCTGCTCCCTGGTCAGCCTTAGCCGGGGGTCTCCAGAGAGGAGAGGCTGGAAAAAGCAAAGGAGCAATTTAAAACCACAGCGCCTCTGCTGCCGGCGGGAGGGGGATGCTCCAGGGAGCAGGAGCCCCACCTGAGACAGAAGAGCCAGGCTCCCCTGGAGCCCCAGAGAAAGAGCAACAAGTAGCCCCCACCCCGCCGAGACCCAGCAGGAGATTCTGTATCTGAAAAAGAAAGACAGCTGGGGTTCAGGTAGGGCTGGCTGTATTCCCTTTGGGCTGTGTGTGTGTGTGTGTGTGTGTGTGTTCTGGCCCAGGATTTGCCAGATGGAAGCACAGCTGAAGCTAAAGGTGGGAGCAAAGGATTAGGCTTCCAGCCACTTACCTCTTTATTCCTGAAAATCCGCTGGAAGTCAGCCCCTGCTAGCCAGGTGGGTGTGACTTGCCCCAGGCCAGGGATCAAATGGCTTAAATCTGTAGAACCAATGATGCTAAATCCCTATCAGGAAAGCAACAGAAAGTTCTAGTGGCCAACCCAATGCACTGCTGCCTAGGTGGGGCAAAGCCACAAGGAGGTGTCTTGTTGAGCCAACTTAGTGTCCCCAGGGCATTCTAAGCTTTAAATAATGCTCCTTGGAACTCGGTGGTGAAGAAGGCGGTTTAGGGAATGTCGCTACTGGTGTGTACCTATTCTGAAATATTTCTCTCTTTTATCTGGCCTCTTACTAAACCGAGATCCAAACCGAGAACAGTGTTAAGGTGCACTCTGAGACAACATGTGACATTAAAGCAGTGGTTTATTGATCCTGGAAGCTCAAAGAGCAGAAGCAGTAAGAACAACTGACAGAGGCTAGTCAGCCTCATGCTTGTGCCATCCCAGAGGTTCCAGACCTCTGCCAGTAGGGCTTCCTGAATGCGGCATAGCTTTCAAAACGGGTGCCAGAACTAAGAATCTATCATATTAGGACCTGTGAGGGTGCTGTGTCATTTCACTTAACCCTTCCATCCATCTTGACAGGTGTGTGTTGTTTTTACCCCTAATCTACAGATGAGGAAACTGAGGCTCACAAAAGGAAAGTGCCCTGACCAAGTTACACAGCTACTAAGTGCCAAAGCTGGGACTTGAACTCAGTCATGCTTGCCTCCAAAACACAGCTTCAAAAAGCAGATTGAGAACAAGGCTTCCCAAATTTAAGAAGGGGACAAGCACTCCTACCCTATTTTCCCCAGTACATCTGCCTGCCCGAATCTTAAAAGTTTATATAGAGACCTTAACTGGGATGTCAGGTATACAGTCCAGGTGGTCACAACACCTTATTATTATCTCAAGGCTGTGACCTTGGGGCAGATTCTAGGGAAGGCAAGTGGAATGTACATTTCAAGAACAGGTGTTGGTGAGGAGCCTTTGATTGCCCAGAGCCTGCCTGCAGGTCAACTTGAGGTCACGCCTTCTCTATGACCTCCTCCAACGTTCCACACCTCGGGACTGCTTTTACAATCTTACATGCCCCCTCTTTCACAAAGTGCCCTGAAAGGTCAGCCAGGGGTTTCATTAGCATGGAGGTGGATTGTTCAGGGTGGCTATCTGGCTGCATTGGTGGCAGATACCATGGCAACAATATAGGCACATTCAAGAGAAAACACAAATGAAGATAATGAATCCCAAAACAATTTTTTTTCCATCAAAAGTTCCATGATCTGACCCACTGATTTATTAAGTTGGGGGGTCAGATCACACAGGGCATTCACATGTGTCCTCATGTGACTTACTAAAGATGATACATTAGCAGACTCAACATGTATGACATGTATCAACATGTATCAACCTTCTGTTTGGATAATGGCACTGACACTGGTGTCTCCTTGCAAGGCAGTAATAATGTCCAAGGCAATCTTATTTTGGAGGACAGCTTTCCTCATTAAAGACATTTCAGTGTTCAGTACTTTCAGCTATCATTTAAGACTTGCTGGGTGAATTTAGTAAGAGCTTCTATGTGTGCCATAACGTCCTCCAGGCTATTGGAAGGGACAAAGGCGGCAGCCAAATGAAAACAGAAAGCGCTCACCTGGCCTGGAGAACAGGGAGGTTGGCACCTTTAGGAACTTCACCTGGTTGTGCAATACCATTCCTTTTGCCAGGGAGGCAGCACTAACAGGCGTAAGGAGATGGACGGGGGTCAGTATATGCCTGATCAGTATCTTCACCTTCTCCCTTCTTTCAATGGTGTGTGTTCCATTCCTAGTGCATTTCAACACCTACGGTTTGCAGGAGGACAGCCCCATACCAGTGGAGCTTGAGTAGTTCCCCCTCATCTTGGGGTGCCAAGTAACCCATTCATTCTGCTGGGGCTTCCCAATGCAAATTCTAGTAGATAACAGCTCTCCCAGGTATAATGGGACTTGGTGTTCTCAACATCATCGCATGTTATTCCATTTGCCATGGGAGAAATGGCTGTTTCCAACAATTTCCATACCTTTACAGCATTGAATGTGTCTGTAGGGTTCCCCAGTCTGGCCCTACTAGTTGATCATTCAAATGTATTAAAGACAGGTAGTACTTTAGTCCACCTGGCTGACCACCAATGGTTGTTGGCGCCAATTCACCTCCAATGAGAATCCACAATTTAGGGTGTGATAAAGGAGAAAACTCTATTCAGAGCAAACAGCTCAACGGCGATACAACACAGCTGTAAAACAGCTCAATAGTGTTAAAGCACAATTACGAAATAGCACAACTGTGGAACAGGAGAGGGGACCAAGAAGGCAGCCTACAGGTGGGTCCCCTCTGATCTGTCCACTCGGGTCCACTAAGCTCCAGGGACTGAAACACTGCCTCAAGTAGGAAAGGTCTATGTGCTCCCTGACTTGTATATATAGAGAGAGAAGTCCCTAACGGGATCTCTGATTGGTCTGCCCTCATACAGATGAGGACTCCAAATCCTCACAGTTTGATTCGTCCAAAAATCAGTCTGGATTGGTCAGAGGAGAGCTGTGCTGATTGGTCAGCGAAAATGCGATTGAGGACAAAGCTGCAGAGCTCTGACTGGATGGGGAAAGTCTCAGTCCTATTGGTTGAAACACTATTCCTGGGACTTCTCCATAAGGGTTGTCTCAGCTAGGAGGAATATAGTGCAAGTGGGAAGTTGAGCCCTGGCAGAAGGCGATTCAGTGCGGACTTCTTCCTAAAGCTCAGCTTGCCTGAAAGGCCCCAGTTTAGAAACTGCTACCAGGTTCTGTTTTTAAATTGTAGCCCAGTGAGAGAATTGATCTTACTTATCAGAAACTGTACTTCCACGATCCTCTTTGAAGATGAAGCACTTTTGCAGGAACTTTTGTAAAAGCATCAGAGTAAAACTAAATGACAAAAGACTTAAAAATGGTCATGGTTAAAGATCTAATGAGCGTTCATTGTAATGCAATTGGCAAGGAAATTTGGTTATTCCTGTGACATATATTATTATGATTGATAACATACCAGGATATATCAGATTTTTAGGAATTTTATACAAATACATCTTAAAGAAAGTTTACCTCACTTCTATTTGACAGTGTTTCCCATATAATTTAGCATATTGAACGAGCATAATTAGTATAACATCACTCTCTTATAAGGAGAGAGAACATACCTTTTGAGATGTTCCGGGGCCCTCTGGATATCCCAAAATTAATTCAAGGTCAACTATATTTATTTAGAATTTGATTTGGGGGAAGTTTGTCAAAACATCAAAAAAGTTTTAAAACACTTGTTTAAATAGATCATAAGTCACTGTGATACAATGCATTACCCCAGCGGTCCCCAATCTTTTTGGCACCAGGGAACAGTGCTCCTATGAGAGTCTAATGTCTGATGACCTGAGGTGGAGCTGAGGCGGTGATGCTAGCTCTGGGGAGCAGCTGCAAACACAGATGAAGCTCCTCTCGCTCGTCCGCTACTTACCTACTATTGCACAGACCAGTTCCAAACAGGCCACAGACCACTACCGGTACTGGCCCGTGGCCCGGCGTTTGGGGACTCCAGCATTATCCATTTAACCAAAGAGGCAATTAAAAACTTTAAAGGCACATATAGAAAGTTACATAGTTGTAAAAAAAAAAAAGAAAGAAAGAAAAATAAAAAAGAAAGAAACAGCTCTTTTAAAAGAGAAGATTCAGTTTTCTTAAATAATAAAAGACCTGATAAAGACTACATAAAGCATAGGAAATTATTTTGATAAAACACAAGATCTTTGCAGGAAGATTAGAAGATAAAGAAAGACATTTCACAATCTTATCAAGAACATACACATAGACCAAGAAAACTTTATCCTTCTAGTAGATGAAAGAAAATTAAATTTCAGTTTTACACAAGTATTCTAGTGTTATAAAAAATTAAATACAGCTATTTTACAAATTAATTTTGACAAGACCCTTTAGAATTAGAAAAATAATTAGTGGTATGGCATATATACAAATATCAGATATTCTGGGACTCAGAAAAAAGATGCTTTAGTGTTACTCAGCTGGTCAAACATTCTAGTCTCCGATCAGATATACAATACCTATTTGTTTAGCACTATGGGTGTGTGTAGGTTTATTGAATCAACTAGATTTATTGGGTCCGCTTGGCCTGGACTTTCAGGTACTGCCCTACTAGTGTATAATTGTGGTCTTTTGATGCAGAAATGTTAAATGTATAGCTAAATATTAAAGACCTTTTCAGATAAATTCATTTGCAAATCAGACAATTTCATGCCCTCTTAGACAATGTGTCCAGATTTTTGCTTATGAGTGACTAAATGAACACACTTTCTCTGACATGGAAGCTGCTTTTCTGAAATGCAAGGAGAGGGACCTTCTTCCAACGTGGATAATCTGAGGCCTGACCAGGGAAGAAGAGAGACACAAAGTGCAGCCTCTCACCTCCTGCAAATAGTGACAAGCAGAAGGGTTAGGAAGCTGAGATCTACAACCAGCTGGAATGCTAATTTGCTGCTTAACATGTGCCAGATACATGCTGCTGCTACCATCACTCCCTAATTTCAACACATACACACACACACACACACACACACACACACACACACACACACTTTTATTATGAGCAGATGGCATTATTATTTCCAATTCAGAGGGGTCTGAGTATACAACTTTTCCTCCTGGTTCATCATTGCCATAAGAAGAGTTAAAGATCAACTGTTATAAATCAAAGCATTTCCTGCTGTTGGCTTATACCACAACTATTCCCATTTACTTACTTCAGTGTACACTCAGCAAATAATTTATCATGAAGGTTATACCAGGGAGGAGCATTAAGTAAAGCTAGGCATTTAATGAATCTTTTATTGAGATTTTACTTATAGTTGTTTTACTTTTTTCTTCCAGGAGAAAACTACAGAAGCCAGTCCGCACAGAGTGGATTTGGGGGGCTTGGCTGCCAGTTGACCTGACCCCTGGATTGGATTAAACTTGCCCCGTGGCCTTCAGAAAACCATGTAACATCTCTGAGCCATTCCTCCGTTTGTGCTAAATCATTGCTAAGGCTTCTTCCCGCACCAGTTTTCTATGCCACTGCAATTTGACCCGAACCTTGACCAAATCATAAATGCATAGTTAATGGGATAAAAATTAGTTAGAATTTGGGATTCGGCTCATTAACCTCATGTCACCATCTGCTGGAGCCCTGTGCTGACAGGGCCAGGTGAATTCGAATTACCCGACACTTGTTAAAACTGCAGAGTCCTGCTCCATCCTCCCTCACACACCCTGAATCGAAATCTCTAGGGGTGGGGCCTGGAAAGCCCTCTTTCTTTATGAGGTTATGGAGGGCAGGGTGGGGACTCCACCTAGAACCAACCTTGTCAGTAATTCTTTCCATCTATGTACTATGCATGCCAAGCTGGTTTCTGGAGTTTTGCACTTGCATTTCCCTCATAGCCGGCTTCTTCTCATATGCCATCTGCTCAAAGGCCTTGGCCGGCTTCCCTGTCTCCACCCTCCATCCCACTGACTATCCCATCATGTTTCCTTTTCTTCTCAGTTCTAGTCATTTTCTGAAATATGCCTCATCTCCCTGTGAATTGTCTGTTGCTCTTACTGGAATATAGACCTGCAACCTCCACTCCCAACCTCCAGGCTTGTTAGAGGCTGCACCTCATCGTGAGTCATATGGGTGGTGCTCAGTAATAGAATAATTTGTGAATAAATGAACACTGAATGAATTCTCTTATTTCTGACACTGAGACTGCTTCTCTGAGATGCAAGCATGAGCACCCTCTCCGATCCTGGGGAATCTGGGGCCACCCGGAGCCCAATTCCTAATGAAGGCTAGGGGCAACCCCTACTTTCCAACCCTGTCCATTATTTCCCCAGCACCTGGGGAGGACCTCAGTGGCAACACAGCCAGTGCTCCCAGCAAAGACTGTGCACCCAGAAAATCTCAGCAAGAGTCAGCTGACTGGAAAACGCTGACTTCAGGGTCTAAGTTCTCCTTAACTTTGTCATCTGTAAAAGCATGGGTGCCAGTGAAAGCTGAGGTTAGGTATGAACTGGGTGTTGGCTTACCTACCTGATTAAAGGGTTAGTCTATCTTTACCCCCACCCCCTGACTTTGAATGGATAGCTGACCTTGACACTTCCCATATAACCTTCTCACTACTTTCCTAATCTGATAGGCTAATGATGTCATAAAAAAATAACATAAACAACAGATGATCAATAAATGCTTGCTGATGTGAAATAAGGAAGTCAACTTGCAAGAGACTTTCAAACTCTTCCTTACCATTGATTTGCCTTTGATAACCAGAAATTGGTTTGTACTAGGAGCACTCACTCCTTAGTACAGATCAGTGTCTTCTAACATTCTCTGGTTTTGTTTGCTTTCAATGGGACACATCGACCTACAGTCCCTTAGTCCCTAAGGACTGACCCTCCCAGGCAGGATGAGGAGAGGCTTCTGGACCACACCTGACCACTCCCATTTATATCCTAAATGCCCTTAATCCAGCCCCTCCATTTAAAGACACAAAAGTCCTGTCATATAAATGAAACTTGCCTGGTTTAAGTCTACCCCATGGGCAAAAGAAGGTACCCATTTCAATTTCATGTCATTTCCCTCCTCCTCAAGCCTGTGAAAGTCCACCCCACCCCACCTCTCTCCTGTGCAGCCTCTGCTTTATGCTTTTCTTCTCTAAATATTCTTTTTAGTGTGTTCTTATCCTCATGCATTCTTTTCTTTGAATCTGCCTCTGTACCTCTTTCCCCTGGGAAGGAAGGAGAAGAAAGAAACCATTGCTGCTTGTTTTCTCACTGTCTCTCAATCCCTGGAGCCAACCGCTTCGCACCTAAAGACAAAGGAACAGAGAGGCCCGGAGTCGACGAGCCACAGACAGTCTTTCAATAAAAACTTTATTAGCACCACCTTGGCCATAGGTGAGCTGGAGCAGTACAGAATGCCAGGGAAAGAAAATCATGCCTAAGAAGCTGGTCTGCCTTGCTTCTGAGTGGAACTTCCTCTCCCCCTTGTGGTTACAACAACTTTAGATCTTCTGGAAAAAGTCGTTAATAGTGGTGGCATTTTATTACATCTTCATCACTCGGCTTATTGCACAAAAGCCTTTACTCTCTTGCCCAAGCACCTACCATCCTATATCTGGGCCCTCCCCTCTCTATTCTCTCATCAGCTCTTTTAGAAAGTGCTTCGGTGTGTATGGATAAGATGTACTTACTTCACTTGTGTAACTGTTTGCACTTGATGACTTTTCTACACCTCCTAGATTCATTTCAATTCAGTTGATTTGCTTGCTAGCTCTTTCATAAAACAGCATGAAATAAAAGTAATGAAGTAGGAATAAGGAAGAGGAAAACAGGATTAAGAGAAAAGGAGCGATACATTTACATTTATAACCGTCTTCATCTTTTTCTCTGCATCTCTATGTATTCTACTAAAAAATCATTACACATTTTAATGTGTCCAACCCTGTGGCAGGCACTATAAGGAAATAAAAAGATGTAAAAATCATGGCCTTTTAGCTGGTAGCCCCCAATTTGATTTCCACGAGCAGAAGAGGGGTCACTGTTTTCATGATGTGAAAGAGGAAACTGAGGCTTGGAGAGTTGAAGGACCCTGAGAAGGTAGGAGGAGTAGCTGCAGCTCAAATCTTGGGTTCTTGACTCCAGATTTCATGTTCTTTCCACTCTGCCATTATTCTCAGCAAGATTCCCCTACAAGTGCTTCACAGAGCTAGGACACAGTGAGGCAGTGTAGCTGTATCACATTAACTGGCCGTGACAAGAAGAGTTGGCAGTAGGGGAAAGGAAATCACTGAGGGCTAGGGAGAGTGTAGAGAGTGACAAGGAAGGATGAGTGGGAAATGGAACCTAGAAAAAGCTGTAGGACTTGGTCCAAGGGCTATACTTTGGAGGTCCTTCCAGATCTTCTATGTTCTTGTGTATGTCACCCAAAAGGCCACAGAGAAGCCACCAGAAGCTGAGTTTTCAAGAGCTTTTTGTGGAGTGAGAAAGAGATAAATCTTTTTGTTTTTATCTTCATATATACCAATGTAAATGGATACATATGTATATATGTCTCTTTTTTTCTGTGTCTGATCATGCATTCAGTTTAGGAAGGACTTATTGCCTGCTAATTTTAGTCTGGTCACTTTGATAAAGCAATGTAAGAGGACACCAATAAGTAAGAAACATCATTTCACTGTGTTGGAGGAGATCATCAAGAGGACATACTGCTGGTTCATCCAGGAGCTGAGCCCGATCTGAATTTCATTTTATAAATGAGCACACTAAGACCAGGACTGACAGGCGAAAATTTCCCCAAGTGACAGAGCAGTTAAGACATCTGAGTCCAGACTTGGACCCACGTCTCATTGTTCTATGCCCTCCACTACTCAGAGAGTGCAGCAAACACCAGTGAAACTGTGGGAGACAGGGACTTAATAAAAAATAAATGTGATCCAGGATGATGAATATATTTAGGGAATAAATTATTATATAAAGATATAAAAATAGATCAGAGAAAGCACATGAAATTACAAGCCTGACTATGTGAAAGACAGGGAAAGTGCATGGAGAGCGTTGGGTACATTTAATTAACTTAGCTGAGAAAATATTCCAAGGCTGCCACCTAAAACCAAAACATTCACAATCTTCACTTAAAATAACAATATATGTGGTCCTACAAGAAGTGAAAATCCAACAGAGTTTGATGAAAATAATGCCAATGCTCAAACGCTTTGGTGGGCAATTCTAATTCTAAAGTAACTACAGACATGTGTGTGCATCAGGGAAGTCTGTGGGGCTCCATACCCACTGACACTGGAATGTTCTACTAAGTTTCTCTACAGATCAGACTATCATGGCGGGAAGGAAATCAACATGTACTAGGAGCCAACATCTCATTTTATCCGGTGAGGTTATTCCACCCATTTTATAAACAAGAAGATTAAGGCATAAGGATGTTAAGTAAGTTACCCATGGTCCCACTGCAGGTGTGATAATGAGATTCCAGTCAGAGTCCAAGGTCATTCAATCATGCTGCTGCCCACGCACCCTCGTGAGACTGTGAAGTGTTGTGGCCAAGGGTTCAGGCATTGGTGTCAGACAGCTGTGTGTTTAAGTCCTGAATCTACCACACTAGCTCTGTTACTTGAAGCATGCTATGTAACTTATCTAAACCTTAGTTAACACACCTGTAAAATGGGGGTAATCCCAGTACCCACCTCTTAGAGCTAAAGGGAGGATCTGATGAGTTAACTCATGTAAAGTATTGACAAGTATCTAAGAAAAGCTTGGTAACTATAGCACCCTTATTAACATATTTATTATTAATTATTATTATTATTATTATTATTATTATCACTCCTCTCACCAAAGGGGACCCAGCTACTATGGAGCCACACTCTCTAGACTAGTGACTTTCTTTGGTCCCCATGCTACTCACCCTGCCTCCATGCAAAATGCGAAGTGTGCAGTCATGAATCTGGGTTTAAATATGAGAGCAGATGAGCAGTGCAACATCAATATTCATAAAACCAGAGTCCACTTTCATCCCACGGGCCAAGAGAGGACTCTCAAAACTGGTTCCAGGCCTTTTCCCCTGAGACAAGTGGGAAACTCTGACAGGGTTTTTTACCTCCTAGGGTGCATTGCTTGAAGATCCTCCCTCCCTTGAAAGTAAAATTCTGAGTTACCCGTCCTTGTGGAAACACCAGAGCACACAAATTTGCATTTAAGCCTATGTCTACTTAACCCCTCATAAAATTATCTTATTTTGCTTTTAGAAGAACCTGTGATCTAGCATTCCTTGAGCTTCCACTTTTTCACATCTATATTATCTTGACCTACAACAACCCTATAGGTACTGTGATGCTCATCTGACAGGTGAAGCCCGTGAGGAGTATGGAAGTTAATTCACTTGTTCATAGTTTGGATGGAATTTTGAACATCAGGAAATGATGGGTGGGTGTGTATGTGTCAGAATTTCTCCTAAGGCATGTTAAATGTGGTTGGGAAAATGAAGAATGCTTGACAGGTCTATTTGTCTGAATAGGAAATGAGAGTAAAATGTAAAAATCCTTTCAATGTCCTGCACCTATTACAAGGGGATATCACCAGTATTTCTGATATTACTGACTTCTCTCTTGTCCTGTATTCCAACTGCCTCCCCAGTTGGAATATGGGCTCCCGGAAGATAAAGATTTAGGCCTGCCATACTCACATCAGTTTCCTAGCACCAAAAACGGCTCTTATCACATGGTAGAGGCTCAGTCAATATTTGTTGAATTAATGGATGAAACTTAAAGCAAACAATTGTGCTTCTTGATTTTCCAAAAGTATCCCAGGTCTTATTATAGTCATATATATAAACAGATAGCCAACCAGAAGTGGAAAAATTTTTTTTAAAGTAACAAAGTCATTCAGGCTAATGGTGTCTGGATGCCTCATTATATTATCTTCCCCCATCTCCCAAACAGAAGAATTTCCCCACTTTCGAAGATCCAGAACATGCCCCATTGATCATTATATCCTCAAAAGCTAGCAATTACGTTGAAGCCATCAAGGCAAAGACAATTTGCTTCTAGAGTTTAGAGTTGTACTCTAGGAACTCATGTAATGCAAGTTACATGACCTGCAGAAAGGTCATTAGTGGCTGTAAACACGTTGATGAGGGCAGTAGTGTCTTTTCCAGTCCAGGATACTCTCAGTCAAGTGTGATAGCAGGGAATGGGGGTCAAATAATTAACCTCATGTAATTTTGGTAGGACTCCTTGCAAAATCACCCATTGCACTTAATGTTTCTTTCAGTTGAGTAATCTAAATACATCTATTTTTTTTTAAGTTTCTTCTTTTTCTCTTTTTTCCACCACTCTGTTCTTTTTCTGGCTTTCAATTCACTTATCTTTTGACTTACTTTCCCTCTTTTATTCCCTTCTTCCTTCTCATCCCCAAAAATGTATTTTCTGTTGATGGTTTTGCTGGGTTTTCAGCACCATAATCCTTATACCAGGTCATGACTCTCAGGAGAAAACCAAAATTTCTCACTTTGTAAAGGCCTTTATTGAATTTGTTTCAATTAAATCCCTTTTTCTAATCCCAAGCCTCCATGAACTATATACTTGCATCCAAATAATCTTTTTTACCACTCAGGGCCTGAGGCTGTAGCAGACATCTTTGCAGGTCAAGGACCATTACGGCTTTGAGAGTCAGCTCTGGGTTCCAATATTGTTTCCACTGTTTACTACAATATATGGGACCTTGAAGTGTTCGTCTGTGAAATGAGGATGACAATATTTACCAGATTATGAGGAATAAATGGGAGAAGTAGTTGAAGTTTCTTTCAGAGTGTGGGTTTCACTGAGGGTTAACTTTATTCCCTCATCCATCCATCCATCCATCCATCCATCATCTATACTCTTCATTCAACAAATATGCACTGAAATCCAACTAACTGCAAAGCTTTGTGTACTATATATGTTTTGTAATTGGTATGAGTAATTTTACCATTTTGGGGTACAATTACAGTCACATGCTTTTGCTGTGGCGAAATAAATCACTCAAGGCGTTTATCCTAATCAGCATGAAGTCCAGAATCTTCCTCTGGATGTTATTTTATTTCCCCGCGGCCTCACCCCCACAACTTACCCAACAAATCCAGGGCCGTATCTGTCAAAGATCAGTGCAAATTCCTCGAACTGCAAGTGCAGTTTCTCATTATCACCACAAGAGTCCACTGCTGAGGTGCTCGCCGGCCACAGGCGAGGCGCGCCCAGGAGCGGGCCTAGGTCAGTGCATAGGCTGCAATGAGACCTGCACGTAGGTCAAGAATATAATTCTATTAGCTCACAAGCACAGTGGCTCAGCCTTTGTCCCTATGTCTGTACACCGTGTCAGGGGAGCCAGGCGCTAAGAAGTTTCCAGATTCACTCACACACTGAGCATCTACCTGACCTGGTCAGGCCTTTCTCACCGGTCTGCATGCTCCCCTCTATCCTGTCTGTGAACTTGGTAAGGCCCAGCACTCTCTAGCCTGCTGATTTCCTTCGTTGCATGCCTCTAGGATTAGGGTTGCCATCTCGGCCCCATTCTACCCTGTGGGCCTACCGGATCCCATTGCATCAGTCCACACTGTCCCAGGCCCCTCCAATAACAAGGACAGAGGCAGCTTCTGCTAAATCCCAATAAGTCCTCTAATAGCTCGCACATGAAGCCCTGTTTTCAGCTTCCCACACGACATGGGTTCCTCCCATAAGAGAAGGTCTGTTCCACATTTGTCCTTAGGTTTTCCTTCCCAGAGAAGGGCTAAACGTTTTTTCCTACACGATTGCAGTTGTATATGACCAGGTGCCCGCCTTAATTTTTAAAAACAGAAAACAAAGCAAAAGAAACAAAGCAGTGACCATGAAGATTTTAAAATTCTAGGAAAATGTCAAATAATTCCCAGATCACTGTTCTATTCAGTTAACCAAATCTCTCCCCGTCAGGAATGCGTTAAGAGAGATAAAGCAGCCTGGATGCCCAAGAAAAATAAGGAGATGGCATATGCTGGGACTAGTCACCTTGAGCAGCCCAAACTGTTTTAGCCATCTCCACTGTTGCCCCACCCCTACTCCCCCACCACAAGACAGTCATTTACAGAGTTTTGGAGTGATGGGGATTATGCTCATTTGCTAGCTAGGCTGTGGTTAGGCCTGGAAGAATGGCCACTTTCTAAATCGGTTTCCACTTCCTATTCTTCCTACTCTGTGAGTAAATGTAGAATTTAGGAAATGAAGGGATTGGTGTCAAGGACTACCCCCAGCCCTTTCTAGTTAATTCCCTTTGGAATCACAAGGTCTGAAGCACTTCAGCTTTAACCTGCCTTCTCTGCCTTTGCTTCCTTTCCAAGGAAATCCAGCAAGGTGCTGCCACGATGAGCACAGGGAGAACGTGAAGGGGAGGGGTTAACAGGCTTCAATAAATAAAACAGATGAAGCTGAGCAACTGCTGAAACATGAGGAAATTGCTTCCAGCAGTTTAGAGTCTTGACTTGACTCATAATTTAACCTTGAATATAGTTTTCAAAAATCATTAAGTCCCTAAAGCCTTCATCTCTAGCAGTGATTAGCCATGATGAAGTAAGCAGGAAGTTAATATATTTATGTATAAGAAGGCATGTAATGCATGAGAAATCAATTCACTCTGCATTCACTTTCCCGACTATTTACTGCTCGGTTACAGGCACCAAGCTTAGTGCTGGGCAATATGACGGTGAACAAACATGGTCTCCATTCCCCCAAGGAGCTTACAGTCTAATAGCAGGAAGGGACAAAGAATCAGCATTTATGGAATACCTGGTGCATGCCAGAAATTATGCTGGGAGCTTTTGCACCCATTAACCTTCACACCAACCATGCAATTTCCCCCATTTTATGTATCAGTAAACTGAGACTCACAGAAGTGAAATATTTTACCCAAGTCACATGGTTATAATTGGAAGATCCAGAATTCAAACCATGCTCTGTCTATTCCCCAAATCTGTGCAATTCTTACCACTTTCATTCTCCAAGATCCAGATGGGAATAGAGGCTTTCTCACTCCCTCTGTATCGAGTTCTGTTTTCCTGGTCTGCCCCATTGGTGTAATAAGATCATGAGTGCAAATGATGGTTGGGCCTAAACACATTAGGGTTTTCTTCCTAACAACATATAAACAGGTTTACTTTCATTTAAAAATATATTTAAAATGAAAGGAATGGGATGAGAAGATCAGAACCCCCTCTGACAAGGAAAATAACAAGAAAACAATGTGCTAATAATAGCAATAATTACAGTAGTCATTGTGTGCCGAGCGCATGCTATGAGCATAATACAAATAGCTTTTAACCTCACAATAACTTTATGGGGTAGATACAGTAGCATTCTCATTTTACAGAGGAAATTTAAGCACAGAAAAATTAAAGAACTTGCCCAAAGTTACATAGCTAGTGAGTGGAGGATCTGGGATGTGACTTTAGGGTCCAAGAATGACAGATAGTATTTCTAATGATGATGGTAAATATAGGGAAATAGATAGATGATAGATAGATAGATAGATAGATAGATAGATAGATAGATAGATAGATAGATGGATGGATGGATGGATGGATGGATGGATGGATGGATGGATGGATGGATGGATAAATGGATGGATGGATGGATGGATGGATGGATGGATGGATGGATGGATGGATGGACGGACGGACAGACAGGCAAATGATCTGAAGCACACAAGGAACTTAGGGCTCTGACTCTGCCAAGAGCTCTGACTCTGGCAGAATTCCCAACTTGCCACTCTGGCAATGTTCAAGCTGTATGGTCCCTGTGGAAACACTCTGCCAAGATTGACCCCAGCCTTTCCACCAGGGAAGGAAGAGTCTTTTCATCTCTAGATACTTTTCCTTTTATCCAGGAACACATGTTACTTCTGGCCTTGGTGATACTAGCACTCTGACCCAGTTATCTGGCCTAAGATGGAGCGGTAAACAACTCACAGTTCTGGGCTCTCAAAACTTGCTTTCTGAATGTTCATTACCGGTGGGATCCCTGTGGGGCTGCACCCCTGTTGATTCTTGCACCTTCACCAGGAAAGAGGGTAGGGGTGGAGGAGGAGCAAAATTCAGTGTTACAGAGTTTTCTTTGTCTCCCAAGATGAAGATAATGTAACCTAAATTGCTTCATCATAGAGGCTCCGAAGCCTCTCCTACCTGCCTCACTTCCGAGCCTGTGACATCCAACACTGTACATCCTTAAGATACTGGATCATCACCCAACAGTAAAATAGCTAACATTATATATAGGGTAACTATATTTATCATCCAAACCACAAATACCTTTCAAATGGAAAGAGGGCACTGTTGATAATGATACTGGAACAGTCAGCATAAAATGAGACTGTCCTAGACACATCTGGATCTAAGGTCACCTTACTTCTGTAAGGCCATCGACACGATAAGCACTGTTCTAAATGCCACACATATATGTCCCAATTTAATTCTCACAACGGCCCTAAGAAGGATGAACTATTATAATATCTATTTAATTGTTGAAGAAACTGAAGCTCAAGTTCAGATGGCTGGAAAGTAGACCCTGCTCCTACTCTAGACTTTATGTCCCATTCCCTCCACATCACCCAGTGCCCAGCAAGAGAGAAGTATACCTTTCCCCTGACTCTGGCATTGAGCTTGGCCTCTGCCAGAGCATTGGGGAAGAAGGCAAAGGAAGACAAGGAGTAAGAGGAAAGATGGGCAGAAAGAAGGGAGCCCTGAGGGTAGACAAGGCCACAATAGGAAGCTAAGCTGCAGGATGTTTTGGTGCCAATCTCTAGTCACTTTATACGTGTTTATGACTCTTATAATTGGCATGTGGAGCTTTTAGGTCACAAAATGAATAATAACCTTTATATTTCCGCACCAGCTTTTGGAGACAGCCCTGTCAGAACCCAAGGCTAGAATGGGAAGATCTATACCTCCCAGCCTTTGTATCTACCTACCTCACCCAGCTGTCCTCCCAAATATCCCCAGGTAGTGATTCAGTGAAACCCAAGAAGCTTCTCAGTTGCCATGGAAATGGCAAGGATATAACTAGTCGGAAGTAAGAATGGAAGAAACTGATTCTACAGCTTCCTCAGACAACCACGGAGCAAATTCTCTAATTACCCTTTGTATCTAGGGTTAAGGATTCCTACGGGTAATAGAAACAGCCCTAAAGTTTTTGATATCATCAAACTGGTACCTCAGTTACCACATTTTCACCACAGCTTCATCCCAAGTCTGACATGCAGAGTAAGCCAGTTCCCCTCTTCAAGGCTGATACCTTTTATGAGATAGTCATTCTGAAACAGGGGGTGAAACTGAAACAGGAACAAGAAAGGGGCCTCCCCAATGATCAGACAAAATCACTCACTGTCTGTAGCAAACTCACATTGAGGCATCAGTGGACAGGTGTGGAGAGAGAGCCCACAGGGATGCTTGACCTACTCTGCTTCTCATAGATTTCGAGACCAGCTATGGTGGGGACCAGCACCCAGATAAATCAAAATAATCCCACTCATAGAGGGATGGTCTTATACACCAGGCAGACTCGTTCCCCTTCTACCTAGACTTATCAGCATAAGAGAGAATCAAGGCTCTGAGGACTTCTTTTACAAAGAGATACAAGGAAAGTCTAGGAGGAAGATGGAGAATCACAGAAAAAGCAGAATCTTGAAAAAGACAAGACTGAAAGGGGAATTATGGTGAAGGGGATTGGGGGGAAGTCACAGGACTAGACCTTAGGGGACTTGGTGCAAGTCCTCAGTCTCCCAACCGCCGTGTCCTTGAGCACCTCACTTCTTTTCTCCTACTTCAGTTCTTTCCTCCGTGAAGATTTCTTTGATCTCTGACAGTTAGTGTTTTGAGGGACAGAGTGACAGATGTGGGAAGCTGAAGAAGTATCCAGAGGGCATCAGAAGCCGGGGCTTAGCCTTGGAAAGGCATATCGCAGGGCTGCTTCTTCCCACATTTTTCTAAAGACAAGAAGTGCCTCTTCCTGCACTGCATACTAACTCCAACTCCCTTCTCACACATTTAAACCATTTGCCTAACTGTCCAACTCTTAATTAGGTGTGTAATTGGGAGTCGGAGATGATGTGTAAATGAACAAAGAGTCCCGAAACTGTATTTTCGTCGGGACTTCCAACTTCCTCCCACAGATGACAAGTACCCCAAATGTATATATATATTTTTTGCTCTACAATGAATTCCTTAGCTTCCTAATTTTCTAATCCAAAGGTTTGAAGGGGAAAGCACTCAGAGTCTTACGTAAACCACCATCTGGAAAGGAATAATAGAGGCATGAGAAAGAAACAAATACACGCACAGACATACGAATTGTCCCTGCGTAAGATTCAACTTTGCATGTAGCTTGATCCTAGCATTCTGTCCCCTCATCTGTTTCTATGGAAACTGGGAGAAGTAGAGCATTCTGGTTTCAGAATATGGTAAGCAATCCCACTTCTCCACTCCAAGAGTATCACTGAGACCTTTTATTCACTATGCTGCCACAGAGGAGCCAAAGCCAGGACCAGTTTCCGTGCTCTCAACTACACCTTCAAGGTAATTTTAGGCTTACTGAGAAGGTTCTCCCAGCTTCAGGTCTTCCCCTGATGTCTGAGACTCAACTGACTAGAATAAACCACCTTTCCTCTGTTTCTTCCCCAGGGCACAAGATTTATTTGCATACATCTTCATTTATTATTTTTCCAAAACCTTTGATACAGTGAGTAGCAAGATGGATATCTTCATTTTACAGAGAAAACCAAAGAAGAGAGGGGAGAGGGAACTTGCTCAGGATCACACAATTGATACACAGTCACTGTAAGTATTTTAAATGCAAGTTGACCCCAAAATCTGTGCTCTCTTCCTCTGGGTTTTCAGGTTCTGATTGGTGAGCAACAGAGGGTGGGGAGCGGGGATGGAGGTAGAAGAAAGTGAGTCAGGAATAAAATAAGAAATGTTTATTCTGCAATATTTCCTTGGGTCTTCTTTCCTTTCTTGGCTGAAAGCATGCATTATTTATCCTTCACACTCAGAATTTTTGCAGTTGTAATAAAGGTCAGAGGGGAGAAGAGAGCTATCTAAATCCACAGCTATATTCAGGTGCACTTAGAATGACAATTTACAGTCTAATGGAATCCATTTGGGAACAAAATAAAGATGTAAGCTTCAATGTTTCGTCTTTCCTTCTTCCTTTCTTCTTTCCTCTCTCCTTTTTTACATGAAAAAGATTTATAAGCAAATTTATATTCTTCCTGAACCCACTCTCCTCCCTCCCTTCCCTGACCCCAGTGCTGTTTTCTTGCATAAATCAGGGGAGCTGGAATGTGTTTTGTGACCCTAATACCCTCTGGCATTAGCTTTCCCATCTTTGATTTTGTAACCCTCTTGGATATCTTCCATTTTCTCTTTTGAAATCCTCAAACCTATTTATTTTAATTAAAACAATAAATATGGGCTCTCTAGCATTTGAAGAAGTGGGTTTGAGGATATCAAGGCATAAAAGCAAACAGATGGGATGTTGCAGGTCTAGGAAAGTACCCCAGGCTGGTACTTGCCAGTTCTGTGATGCACATCTATCAGCCACAGGGACATTCCCGTTATTGGTTACTGACCTTTTCATCCTCCTCTTGTGACAATCCCTGACCTGATTTTCAGTCATGTTCAGTCACAGTGATCTGTCAAGCTGGTCTGTCTACATTAGAGCTGGGAGACCTGCTGCTTTTACAAAAGATGCCTGAATATGTAGCTCATTAGTTTTTTTCCCATTACATGAAAGCAACCAGCCTGGTTCAATGGAAGAGGTCCAGAAGGTTTTTGTTCCACTCTCAATTTCTGAAACCTCATAAAAAGACCAAAAGAGAAAAAATATTTCCTTAATTGTTGAAGCAAGGAAACTGCCAAAAGGCTCCACACAATAAATTACTCATTATATCCACAAAAATACTCTTTAGATGACAATGAGGGAAACTGATGGGAGACCACTCATACGGCCTTATATCTTCAGTAGGATGATGAGTTCCCCCAGAGTAAGTGTCCGTGTCCTGAAGTTAATACCCAAGGAAGCTCTGCGTAGAGTAGCAGCATCTGGGCTCATCACAAGCTGCAGGAAAAACAGACAGACATGGCAGACAAGGAACTCTCACCTGTGGAAATGAGAGAATGGAGGGGCCTTAGGATCAATGGTGGCAACACAGATTTCCAGATTTGTAGTCAATAGATAAATGTCAATATAGCATTAAAATAAAGAAAATACGGTTGCTATTGGAGAAAAATAAAGATGAAGAGAAGAGGGAAAGAAAAAAAAAAGAAAATGAGGAAGGAAGTTTGGGGTTAGGAATAGAGAAGAGAAACATTACTTGAGCATATTCTCTGTGTCAGGCACTGTGGTAGATGCCAAATTTAAATGTATATATTGTTTTATTTCATTCTCAAAATAGTGCAGGATAGAGATTGTTATTGCTATTTTACATACAATAGACTTTATAGTTATAGAGGTTAGATAATTTTAACAAGGTCAAAAAGCTATAATAAACATTTTATTATTTTTTTTAAATGCCTATAGCACCTGGTATTCCCAGGTGGTCTCCCATCCAAGGACTAACCAGGCCCAACCCTGCTTAGTTTCTGAGATCAGAAGAGATCGGGCGTGTTCAGGGTGGCATGGCTGTAGACTATAATAAACATTTTAACTCAGGTGTTCTGATGCCAAAGCCCATGCTCCTTTAACTGTGTCATCATCACCATCAGCATCACCATGATCAGTCATCACCACCATCACCATCATCACCTTCAGCATCATTAACATAAGCATCATCACCATCATCTTCATTTTCATAGTCACTAACATGCAGAGCACTCAGATGTGTCTTCTGTAAGAGCATGAAAATTTCCTATGTAATTCTCACAACTCCATTTTACAGTCAAGTAAACTGGGGGTTAGAAAAAGCTAAATCACCTCCCCAGATCACACAGCTGGTAGGTGGCAGAGTCCAAATGTCTCCAATTCCTTATGTTTAGCCATCACTCGTTTTCTCACTTGTTGGTTAACACATTACCTTTCCTCTCTTGGACTTGACCTCCTCATCTACAAAATGAGTAATTTGTGCTAAATGAGTAAGATTCCTTGCCAAACTGATATGACAAACTAATCTAATATCAGAGCAGCAGTGGGGAGGAAATGTTTTCGGTTTGGGTTTTCATTTCTGAAATAACCTATCTATCTCCTCTCTTCCCAGAAAGCTGTAATAAATAGACAGATGGACAGAAAACAAAAGAACCTACAAATTCTGAAAAATAAAATCACATGACATAATGTGCTTATTCTAAAAAAGAGAATAAAACAGCCCCACAGGCATTTATCTGTGCCTTTTCACACAGCTGCCAATCTGAGGCACATCCAGGCATACTTTCAGAATAGCTGCCCTATTCAACTCGGTGATCCAAATGACAATTTGGAGCTTAGCACTGTGGAATTCCATAAGCTTCACCTAGGCATCTGGCATACCCTCCCCACATCTACATGTACCAAATTAATCACCAGGTCTTACTGACTTCACCTCTGGAATAACCTGCAATCACCATTTGATTTTCAGTGTCTCATTATCTGCTCCCTGGACTATGGTACCCCGCTAACTACCTCTGCAAACAATGATACACCCTTGTCAGTGCTAGTAGAGCAATATTTTTCAAACACAAATCTATCTGATTATGACACTGTCTTATGCTAATCATTTTAAATAATAAAGTAAACAACATCTCTGACCTATATTAAAAAACACCACTTATAATCTGACCCTACCCTACATGTTCAACTTCACCTCTCTCATTCCATCCCCTTATGCCTCAACCATACTAGACCACTCATGCTTCTTAGGCATGCGATAAATTTCTATATTTCATGTCTTTTTTCCTCCCACTCAGAATGCTCCCTACCCTCTTCCCCACTCTTGAACTCTACTATGTGAAGAACTCCTATTCATGCTTCAAGACTCAGATCATCTGGTAGCTTCATTCGGATTTATCAACTTTTCTATGGTTTCTCCAAGAGTTAATCTCTCCTGTAGCTATCAATCTCTAGCACTTAGGAAATATTTTAGATAGTTGGTTTTGCATTCACTGCATTCATTGGACTGAAAGCTCACTAGGGAAAAGGAAGCTTTTTTTAAAAAAAAGACTAGACTATGCTAGTGGCTTTGCTAGATGAATTAATAAATATTTTTATAATTTATTCAAATGAATTAAGTCAGAAGCCAAGAAAGATACCCTGAATATTTTACCAACATGTCTGATAACATCTTTTTGCAAGAGTTTATGATTTATACTTAAGAAATAAACATTAAATGTTATTTAGCTATAGGTTGCCATATAATTTTGTGTAAAACAAAAGAATTATGTGACAGAGAACTTCTCCAAAGGTTGCTGATGATCTGGTGGAGAAATCAATGTTCACAGCCACGAAATAATAAACAAAATAATTCAATATGCCACAGATTAAATTGTAGGATTAATAAAATCCAAATCAGAATTCTAGAGATTATTTTTCAATCTTGACAAAATGAAGTTCATTTGGAAGATCAGTCTAGAACAAAATACCAGCAAGTTTTTGTGTGGTAATTGATAATCTGATACTAATATTTATATAAAAATAAAAAGGACCTAGTGCCTTCTTTAAGACAATCTTAGAGAAAAACGAAGCTAGAACCTATATTACCAGATAGTTATTTTAAAGTTTTAATAATTAAGACATTTAATAACTAACGCATTTGTATAAAAATAGATAAACTGATTAATGAAATAGGGAGATCACAACAGTCTTACACATATATCATTGTCTGGTTCATGATAGGCAAAGAATACTATTGCCCACCCTTTTTGTGTCTTTTTCCATTCAACTTTATGTTTGTGAGATTTATCTATATTGTTGAATATAGTACAAAATTGTTAATGCCCATTTCTGTGTAGTATACTTTCATGCAACACGCACCTCCAATGCAGTGGAGAAAAAGTAGTAATTTCAATAAATGGTTCAGTTGAATATCCATATGGAAAAGTGCATTTTGTCCCCTGTACTTAACATTATAAACAAAAATCAATTTCAGATGAATTATATATCTAATGTTAAGGTTAAAACCATTAATATTTTATAAGAAAACATGTTTTTGGTATTGGAGGAGACAAAGACTTCTTAAACATGTTACAAAAATGCTAAACATAAAAGAAAAAAGTAATGTACTAATTTATATTAAAATTTTAGTGATGTCCAAAAGAACACAATTAAAAGAATGAAAAGGCAACTTAAGGGTAGAAGATATTTATAATATACACACAAAAAAGTGAACACAAATCCTAAATATATAAAAAAAACTCCTGCAAATCAGTTTTTTAAAGCAACTCAATAAAAAGCTAAAAGACAGGGAGAGACAGCTAACTAGAAAGGATATACAAGTGACCAATAAAGCTATCAACATGTGTTCAGCCTCATAAGTCACCATAGAAATGGAAATTCATATCTTAATACCAATAACACCAGAATGGCTAAGTAGGCAAAATAGAAAATATTAAGCATTGACAAGAGTAGAACTCTTATATTCACATTGCTATTAGAATTGTGAATTAATACAATGACTCTGAAAAACAATTTGGCAATGTATACATATATACATATAGTGTCTGCAAACACTGAACATGTACTAAGTCTATGACCCAGTGATTCCACTCCCAAAAACAAACCATATAACTGCATATGTGTCTATGTATACCAATGAATTGTACACATATGTTCATATATGGTACTAGAACATTTGTAACTGCATTATTTGTAGTAGCTCCAAACTGGAAAGTTACCCAAATACCTATGAATACTATAATGAACAAATAAATCATGGTACATTCACACAAAGAAATATTATACAACAATGGGCACAAATAATTTAAAATTATATTCAACAATATGGATGAATCTCACAAACATGAAGTTGCATGGAAGAAGACAGACATAAATAGGCAGACAACAGGATTCTTATTATATAAAGTTCAAACACAATTAAAACCAATCTTTATCAAAGGCAAGATAGTGGTCACCCTTTAAGTGGACAGCAGCTGGAAGAGAGCTTGAATGGTGGGCGGTGCTTCTAGGGGGCTGGTAATATTCTGTTTCTTACTTTGATCTGGCTGCCAATTAGGCAGATGTGGTCAGTTTGTGAAAATTTCCTGGGCTATTCACTTATAACATGTTCACTTTTCATATGTAAATCGCATTCCAATAAAAATTAAAAACATATTTAAAATGTTCGCAGAAAAAGCGATTAAAGGAAATAAACGGAAATGGATGTTAAAACATACTGTAGAGCTACAATAATGCAAAAAGTGTGGTGTTGGCACAAGACTAGGAATATAGATCAATAAAGCACAATAGAAAGCCAAGAAATAAACCTTGGTACACATAAGAATCAATTATATGATTAAGATGGTATTTTAGATCAGTGGAGGGGAAGAGAGAATTATTCAACAATAGTGTTGGGCCAATTTATTAACTAATTAGGAAAGAAGAAACCTAAGTACTTTCCTTAAACCACTACTTAAAAAAAATTCCAGATGAATTCCACATATATAGATATAGTGTGTGTCTTTAAATTATTATTTGCTGATATAAAAATATTTATATAAACATGAAACCTTAAAGCAGCAAGACAAAAAATGCAGCTGAGCCTATTTGGTGATTTTGACAGTGAGGAATAAGGGAGATCTTCTTGACATAAAGAGAGATGGAAAAGCTACTGGCAAAGCATTATGAGTATCATATAAATTATAAAATTATAAAATTTAACTTAAAGAATGGAAAAACAGATTGTTTATAATGGCAAAAGATTAATGTCTTTCAAAAATATAAGAGCTTTTTCTAAATAATAATAATATAAATATACTCCAATAGAAATATATACAAAGCATGAAAGTATACATGCTACCAAATGTAATTTAAAGGCTAACAAATTACATTGGAAAGCAAACCGTGTTAGGGAAAATGTACAGGACATAATATATGCACACACATACACTCCATACTGTCTATAAAGAGTAATGAAATTAGTGGATGACTTTTAATCATTTGTTTCTATATTTCTGAATTGTTTGAATCTTGAAAAATGTGTGGGTGTGTCTTTTACAGTTATAAAACAATCAAATAATTTTCATTTTGAAAAGAAATTAAACAGAAAGAAGAATGATGTTACAGATCATGACTTCCCTTTAAAAAATTGTTTTTGGCAATGGAATTTCTTTTCAAATGAAACCTTACATGAGAGGTGAATATTTGAACAAATAAAAGATTATCTCTGTTGAGTAAGAGTGGCAGATGCAGACCCCATCTCCTTGGCCTCCTTCCTGCCCTCCACCAGACCTGCATCATCTCACCTACCCTGAACCCCAGTACCTGAGATACCTTCAAAGAACTCCAAGGCATCATGGAACTTAATTTAAAAACTCTTATTTTAGATATTTTAGATGACCACTCATTGGGATAGCGAGGCTTTCATGGTATACTTGGAAGTGTTAAGGTAGATTATAAAAGGATTTTTAGGATAAGACCCCATTTTATTAAA
Source organism: Cynopterus sphinx (assembly GCA_030015415.1). Lineage (NCBI taxonomy): Eukaryota > Metazoa > Chordata > Mammalia > Chiroptera > Pteropodidae > Cynopterus > Cynopterus sphinx. The sequence continues at coordinate 30,352,615 of CM057385.1, read as the reverse complement.
CTCCCCATATATTATATAATTATATATACATCTAAATAAACACATGGGCACTAAAAAGCAGTGAAAGGAAATACACCAGAGTGTTAAATCTTGTTATATCTGAATGTAGAGACAAGGTTATCTTTTATTTTTATATTTTTGCTCATCTGTATCTTCTAATTTTTATGTAAAGAGCATGTATTGCTTTTATAATGAGAAAAAAATTCATTTTTTAGGGGTGAGAAGGAGTTGAGAAAATGATTCATTTTAGACATCATCTAGTTTTATCTTTCTGCCACTAGGAGATCCAGGTGCTATTTGAGAATCATGACTTTAGGTCTAATTACTCTTTTATAAAAAAATGCAGCAGTACTTTATTCAGGCATATTTTATATATGATAAAATTCTCAAATCCTAAGTGGAAAGCTGGATGAATTTTGGTACATGCATATTTCTGCGAATGTAATTACTTTTTTGTTGTTCTTCTCAATTTTTATATCTAATTTTGGATGCTGCTTTAAAAAAACAGTTTTATTGAGGTATAACTGGCTTGGAATAAACCACACGTGTTTAAGTGTACCATTTGATCAGTTTTAACGTGGAAAGGTGAGTTAGCTATTGCCAGGTTTCAATTGTGAATCTGGCGTTTTGTGATCTTAAGTAAATCATTTAATTTCTTTGACCTCCGATTTCTCACCTATGATTCACATACTGACCTTGCAGAGTTTTTGAGAAGACTGAATAAAGCATGTGTATAACTATGCAGCACAGACCCTGGAACTCAGTAGGCACCAAATAAATCATGACTGTTACCGTGGCTGTTGTCTTTTTCCAAATAGGAAGCCTGAGACTCCATGAGGTTAGGAACCTGCTTAAGGTCACACAGCTGGATAGAGAGTTAGGGTGACTGCATGACCTAACTTTTTATGTTGGAAACCTTTGAAGTGCCTTCTCCGGAGGGGACCAGAAAACATCTAGGGGCCATGAAGCTGGGAGAACTCTACCTCTCCAGTCCTCTTGCTCCCTTGCCTGTAACTCTGGCTTCAGAATGAGTGAGGGTAACCAAACTGCGATGTTTCCTCAGGCAAGTCGCCCAAACCTCAGTTTTTTCAACTGTTAAAGGGAGAAATGAGATTAATAATGGCAACGTTTGCAGGATACTGTGACATCACATGAGATAACAGCTAAATTCAAATTTTAAAGCTCTGCAAATGTAACACAGTTGTTCAACATTAAGCTCTTTGAGAGAAAGAGTGTTGGAATTTTACAGCAGAGAGAACTTCAAGAATCATCTCGTGCTAGTCATCCTAATGATGCAATAATATTCACACTAATTCAGAATCCGCCTCCCCCACCACACACACACACACCCAATGTGTTGAGGGCCTACAAGGCGTACTACTAGGCAGTTTTTCAGATATCACTTCATTATTCTTCAACACAAACAGGCTAAGCAGGCAGTATCAACTCCACTTTACAGATGAGAAAACGAAAACCGAGAGAGTTCAGATTAACTGTCCACAGTCAAATGGCTGAGAATCTTCATAGTGGGGGTTGTGCTCCTGTGAAAACATTCCTTAAATTATTTCATTAAATAAAAGAAGAAAAACACTTCCTAGCTCATTTCATGAGTCTCGCATTAACCTTGACAGCAAAGCTGGCTAGGACTGTTAGAAGCAGTGAAAACTGTAGACCACTGTTACCCATGAGCACAGACACAATTCTCAAGGGCAAATAGAATCAATCCAGCCATATATAAAAATGATAACACATCACAACTAAGTGAGGTTTATCCTTATCAATACAGGAGAGTGTCAACATTTAAAAATAAGTTAGTTTTCTGCATTAAAAAAAGAGGAAGACTGGGTGATGATCATGTCAAAATATACAAAAAAATAATTTGATGAATTAAAAACCAATTCATGATTTTAAAATAAAAGTATCCATAAACTCAGAATAAAATGAAAATCCTCAATTTGATAAAAGATAGCATTAATTTTAAAAATCTATAAGTAATAAAATACATAATGATAATAAATTAAATGCTTCTCATCGAAGACTAGAACCAAAACAAGGATATCAGCTCTAACTACATTTATAAAATATTGCTTTGGCTATCCTAGGATAATAAGGCAAGATAAATAAATAAAAAAAATACAGATTGGAAAGGAAGAAACTATGCTATCTTTATTCACAAATAACTTGATTTTTAATATATTAAAATCTTAAGGAATCTATTAATAAGGGAATTTCTCAAGTATTCAGGATACAAGATAGACATTGAAAAAAGTGTAATTCTACATACTAGTAACAAACAAATGGGAGATGAAATAAAACAAATATTATTTATAAAGTAAATAAAGACATAAAACATTTAGGGATAAATTTTACAAAGTATATGAAAGATATCTGCACTGGAAACTATATGAGATTGCAAAGGGAAATTTTTTTTTTTAATCTAAATAAATGGAGAGCACTACCATGTTTGTGGAGTAGAAGATTGAATACCTCTTCTGTCTGAACAGATCTACAAATGCAATGCAATACAGTCAAAATTACAGCTGGCTCTTTATGGAAACTGATGAACTAATTGTAATTTATTTGAAAATAGAGAGGACTTATAATAGTCAAAACAATTATGAAAGTTAGATACTTGCGGTAGCTGCTTTCAGGATTTACTATAAACTACAGAAATCAAAACAGTGTGGTATTGGCATAGTCAAATATATCAATAAAATAGAGTCCAGAAATAGACCTAGTTGACTTTGGTCATTCAGTAGAGAAAGGTAATCTTTTCAACAAATAGTATTCTTTTCCCATTTGGAAAAACATTAGCCTTAATGCCTATATTATATCACACACAAAATTAATTCAAGATGGACCAAAAAATACAGGAGAGTATTTTGTAACCTTGTAACCTTAAGATTTCCTTAAAAGGACATGAAAAGCACTACCCCACCACCCAAATAAAAAAAGGAAGGAAGGAAAGAAGGAAGGAAGGAAGGAAGGAAGGAAGGAAGGAAGGAAGGAAGGAAGGAAAGAAGAAAGGGAGGGAGGGAGGGAGAGAGGGAGGCAGGAAGGAAGGAAGAGAGGAAGGAAGGAAAGAAGGAAGGAAGGAAGGAAGGGAGGGAGGGAGGGAGGAAGGAAGGGAGGAAAGGGAGGGAGGGAGGGAGGGAGGGAGGGAAAAAGGAAAGAAGGAAAGAAGGAAGGAGGTGAGAAAAAATGAAACTGCTAAACTAAACTTCTATCAATTAAAAACTTCTTCTCTTTAGAAGATGCCATTAAGAAACTGAAATGGCATGCCATATATTGGAGAAAATAGAAATATCTGACGAAGGACTACATCCAAAATAGAAAAGGAACCTTTGAGAGTTAATAATAAAAACAGGCAAATGACTTGAATAGTCACTTCTTAAAAAGATATACATATTGTTAATTAGCAGCTGTTAAAATGCTCAACATCATTAATCGTCAAAGACTTGCATATTTAAACCAAAATGTGATATAACTTTATACACACTGAAATGGCTAAAAGTATTTTTTAAAAAAAGGAATCAAAAACATCAATCACTGGTGAGGATCTGGACAGCTGGGATTTTCATACTCAGGGTGTACAATGCCGTAACTACTTTAGAAAACAGTTTGTCAGTTTTAAACATGCATCTACCCTGTGTCTCATCAATTTCACTTCTAGAAATTCACCCAAGTTAAGTAAAAACATTTGTCCACACATAGACTTGTACCCAAATGTTTGTACAGCCTTATACCCCATAGCATAAAACTGGAAACAGCCCAAATGTCTACCAACAAGAGAATAGATAAACTGTAATATACATTTGAATACCATTTAACAATAAAAGAAACAGATTATTAACATATACAAAAACATGATTGAATCTCAAAAATACTTTCTTGTGCCTGAGAAGCCCAACATACTGTACAGCTCCATTTATATAAAGTTCCAGAAGAGGCAAAAGTGAACTAGAGCAACACATCAGAGCAGGGGTACCTGGGGTAGAAGGCTGTCTGGGGTAATGGATACGAGTGGGGCGGAAGTTCCATGGGTATATACATTTGTCGAAATTCATCAAGAATGTATATTTAAAATGCATTCATTTTTTTGTCATATGTAAATAAATTTGATTTTTAAAATAATACTGTTTCCCCGATATTTCTTAGGTTCATTGAAGGGCAAGCACCTCTATCTGTTCTTTGCAGTTAATAAGATTCCTGGCACACGGTTGGCACTCCGTACAGAGAGAGACTGAGAGAAGGTAGGGTAGGAGAGGCCTAGTGTTGGGCTGCTGCAGGAAAGAGTGGAGACCCAAGCCAGGGCAGGAGCAGGCAAGATCTGCTTTCTCCTTCACAAATCTCCTCCATGAAGTGGCATCAGAGCGCTGAGAGGCACCATTCCTGCTGAATCCAGCAGGGGACAGCAGGCACACACAAATCTAAAGAAACCAAGTTGAATTTTCAGGATCCTTTGTGCCCCGCATGTCTCCTTTGTGTTTCTTTCCTCCAGTTGCTGCTATCTCTGCCCGGCGGGCGTATCAGGCAGAAATGGGAGACTTACATGAGAGAGGATGGGAACACACTCACGAACCCCATGTATGCCAGGCCCTGTTCTCCACACTAAATAAGCAAAACCTCACCACCTCAACCCTGTATCATAGGCATAATTTTATATATATATATGATTAAAAAAACAAAGGCTCAGAGGAGAAGAATATTTTCCCAAGCACCTATTCTGGAAGTGATGGAAATGGGATTTGAATCTGATCTTTTTTCCTCCTAGCACTACCCAAACTTGTAGGCCAAAAGGATCAATGTTGCACCTCACAAGAGCAGCTAATATTTATTAATTGCTCATTGAAGTAGCTTTCTAACTGCTTTACATGCATTATTAACTCCTTTAATCTTCACAACTGGATGAGGTAGAGTATTTTCAATCCCATTTTAAAGATGGGTACAGAAACTGAGGCACCGAGAAATTAACAAACCTGCAGAGGTCACACCATTCGCAAAAGCTGGGGCCACCACTGGAATCCTGCGTTTGAATGTGGACCTCAGAGATGTAACTACTGTATGTTTACTAAATGACCACATTAACGAGTTTTGTGGGGAAGTTGTGGAGGCTACTGGCTATAGAGGAAGGGTCGGCCCATTTCTCCCAGCTCCTTCTGAATGCCAAGGGGTAGCAAAGAATGGCTTCTTCCCCCACCATGTTCCCTAGGGGACCCAGGGACATTCGGGGGTTCACCGTTATCTCCGTGTGGTATCCCCAGCCCTTAGGACTACCCACATGTTCAGCCTTTGCTGCATACCTGTTGAATGCCAAACACAGACAATGAAAACACAGTGCCTTCCTGCAGAGAACTCTTAAGTTGGAAGGAAGGCCATATGCAAATGCAGGCAGAAACAAAACCTTAGAAGAATAAGTCTGCGGGTGACCAAACAGCATGTGCATGGCACAGAATTTCTGTCTAGTCTGGGAGGACTTTCTGAGGGAGGGAGGCCTTCCACTTGAGGCTTCAAGGATAAGGCTTGAAGAGATGGAGTAAGAAGTCAGAATACAGTTTTGGCACGAGTGAGGAACTTTGATGAGAATAGAGAAGTCAGCTAGATTGGCTGAGGGTTCTGGGGGGAATGATTGAAACTAAGGCCGGAGGGGTGGATTGAGAATCAGAGAGGGTCCTGAGGGCCTTTAAGTGTATTTTAAGAACAGATGTCTTATGAAGGCTCAAAGCCATGAAGGGAGTGGCAAGATAAAAGTAGTTTATGGGAAGATAAGGTTGGCAAGCCTGTGCAGAAAGGAATGAAATTGAAGAGCCTGCAGGGGAAAGGAAAGGGAAACTGGGTTACGTTCAACATTTCCTATGTGGTAGGCACTAAATATCTATTATGACACTTAGTCTTCTCAACAGTTCCAGAAGAAGTGTGCGATCACCATCTCTGTTGTACAGATGACTAATGTAAGACACATGAGGTTAAGAAAGCTCCTCAAGGTTGAATCCTGGCTTAAATCCAATTGAACTTGGATTTGAACCCATGCAGTCTGACACCAAATCTCACTTTACTAATCGCTATCGCATGTCACCTTTACGTCACTCACAAAGCAAAATCAAGACTGGCTAAGTCTAAGAGATAATTTTGCCTCATCTGAGACACCTAGCAAGGTTGAGTGCATAAGGTTGATGAAAGTATTCAGGACTTTTCCCTGAAGATGCCCCAGTACTCAAGATATTATTTGTCTTTAAACAAATAGCTGGAAACACATACCCTGGATTTTAGAAGGACCGTACCTGGCTTGTGAATGCAGAGGCTGTAGTAACAGGTACTTGGCAGTGTCTACGTTCTGAGGTTGATGGGAACCAGAGTGGCTGGCCTTCAGGAGACAGAAGCCACCAGAAATGTGCCAGCCTTGCCAATGCTAAGCATCTCCATGTCCTATTCTTAGAGGAGGAGATGAACTCCCTCTTGACGAGCCTGAGGTCTGGGTACACCAGAAGACCCAAGGGTAGGGCAGGGAGGAAGCACCCCTAAAAGGACATGGAAACTTCTCCCTCCAGCTCTTTGGGTGTGACTGGAGATGTGAACTATAGATTGAGCTTGTTAGACCAGCTTCCAAGGAATCTCCCTAGAAGCAAGCAGAGCCCTGTCTGAAGCTGCAGCCGCCGTGGCATAACATCTGGCACACAGCAAGCAGTTTGCCAATACTGTGATGCATGTTAGAACCACGGCAGGAGGAGACGGAAAGGTATGTGGGGGAGGGGTATGGGTGGTAGCGGGTCTCCGTAGGAGGAGAGTGGAAATAAGGCCAATGGCAATGCAGCATTTGTAGTTCGTGAGAATGTGGTGGAAACTGCCACACACACAGGTGTGTACTCGTTAGCTTTCAGAATCCAGAGTCGGGACTCCAGGATGGGATCTGTTGATGAGAGAAGAGACCTCTGAAATAGGGGCAGCAATGAGGCAGACTGGCGAAATGATGATGCCAAAGTTAGCCCTCTCTACGCGAGGCTTTGACAGGTTTGGGCACCTGTGGTGACCTCATGAATGACACTTATAAGAAGCCTGCTAGGTGCTGAACTTGGTCGTCTCCTGAGGAGTTCACATTTGAAGGGGAAAAGAAACCTGGCCCAATAAGGTTGATTGGGAAAGGACATCACTCTCAGGAGAGGCAAAGTTTAGCTGCATTAGTCAGAAGAGCCTGGGTCGTGTTGTGTGACAAGCAAGCCCAGTATCAGAGTGGCTTTACACCTAAAAGTTTATTTTCACTCATGCACTGTAGAAAGAAGACTCTGTTGTTCCACATGTTAATTCATGATTCCAACTTCTGGAATGCACCAATTCCTGAGCGAGGGCAAGAAAAAATAGGTTTCCTGACCTTCGAGCCGGAAATGACATCACTTCCCTTCACTGGTCAGAACCAGTCAGATGGCCCCACCCAGGGAGAGAGGAGATGAGAAACGTTAGGAGCAAACGGAATGTCTGGCGAGCTCTGCCATCTCTGCCACACTTGGCAGAACCTGGCATCAGAGAAACCTCTCGACCTGCCTCTTAGTGACCTTACGCCTGAGTCCCTTAAAAATACTAAGTAAAAGCTAAAGGCGTTATTTTATTAAAAATTCCAGGAGGCATTGAAGCACAGCCACACTGCCCGGACTGTGCTCCTCTGGCCAACCTTCCTACAAAGAAAGTGGACACACACCACTCCCCCAGAGACATGGAATTCAGTTCACCAGGAGCAGAGCCACCAGGGGACCCCAGCAGACTGCTACCAGGCTTTTCATGGCAGAGGCAGAGGCTGTGCTCATGGACATGTCTGTTCGCATATGGGTGACACTGCACGACAGCCCCTCTGGGTTCAGTTGTGACTAGGGGACTATTTCAGAGGACTAAGGTGCTTTATAATGTGCCTAGAGGACAGGAGCCAGAGAATGTGACCCCCCCCCCCCATTGAATCTAATGAGCCAGGTGACACTCTGATGGTGTTATGTCCATATTACAGATGGGGAAACTGAGGTTTTGTGCTGGCTAAAAGTTACTGCTTGGCTATCACCCATGGAATATAGCTCATGGGAACATAACATTCTAACAATAAGCTCACTGCTTCTGTACCCCCGCTTGCACAATCGCACAACCGACCTGTGGGTTGACAGTAAAAAGAAGAGAAATAGTCTTTTCTGTTCAGACAGAATGAAGAATGGGGTTAAACACCCTGTCCCTCTACATTTCAGGGCTGCTTAACTTGGGGTCTGTGCACCCCTGGCAGACCCAGCTGGCTGAATAGAGAGTGTGTTTCCTATAACCCACTGAGTTCTGCTGGTCCGTGTGTTTATCGGGGGCTGGCGGCCACAACATTTGGAGGCCCCAGAGAGGTCTCAGAGAGTGGCCCTGAGATCTAAAACCAGACCAGCCTTCAAAGCGGCTGCTGTCCCTGTGATGGATTCTAAGGGGTGGCCAACCTGAGGCGTTTCAGGGCCCTGAATGCCGTGATGGGGCGGTGCAATCGTCACGGACACAACTTTTAGGACACGCTCTTTGTTCCTGGTCCCGACAGAATCTCTGAGGTCTCAATGTCTGGATAAAAAGGTACCTTTCTGTTTCTGTTGACCGGTCATTGGGGGTCCCTGGAGACACTGGATGCAGTCATATTTCCCAGACTGTGGCCAGGCCGTGGGACGTCACCTCCTGGGCCCTGTCATCGGGGTCTGTCTATTGTCTTTGGTCTTGTCTAGGTTGTAGGTGGCGGACCTCTCTGGGTCCACCTACACTCCACTAATTGTTCTCATCTGAGTGTCTGTTTTGTGGTATTGCACAAGCGATGGGGGGAAGCCCGAGTTCACAGAAGACACCCTTGGGATGTCTCCTGCGACATTTCAAAGAAGGGTTTGTACAGGGAGCTGACTATGGCATAAAGTTTTCTCCAGGCAGACTAAGGAAGTTGAGTGGCTGTCTTCTGATGTAAACTGGCCTCTGGAGGGTTCTTTTGACAGGAGTTTAGTGAGGAATGTTTGGAAGATTGTCACGGGAAACCTGAGACATTCTGATCAGTTTCCCTATATCGATCAATGGTCAAACCTTGTTCAGAACCCCCTCCTTGACTCTGCCAGTGTGCCCTTTCTCTAGGGGCTCGAGTCTCAGTTGTGGGCACCCTGAAACATGCAGCAACTGAATCTCCAAGAAAACCCAGTCCCTCAGTCCTCCAATCTCCACCTGAGGACAGTGACCTTCCCCGACCCTATAATCTAGGACAACAGAAGCCAAAATTCACTGCCTCACCTCCTTGGACATGGGCAGGTAACACCTATGGGCCTCCTGCTCCTGCTCAGGGCAGGGCACCTGCCAATACCCTAGACATTCTCCCCTTGCTAGAAGCACCACCCCAGGGAATCACAAGACAGGCCCTTTATGGTTTACGTGCCTTTCTCGACTAGTGACCTGTACACCTGGAAGGCACAGAATCCGCCTTTATCTGAGAAACCCCAGGCATTAATGGGACTCTCAGAAAGTGTCTTTCAGACTCACTGCCCCACCTGGGATGATTGCCAACAGCTTTTAATTACCCCCTTCATCAGGGAAGAACACAGAAGCACTAGGACTGAAACAAAAAATAGCTGTGGGAGGGAGGAGAGTTGAGGAAGCAGGGGAACAGATCGAGGAGGAATTTTCCTCCACCTGCCCAGACTGGGGACACAATTCTCAGGCGGGGAGAACGGCATTAGGATGGCAGCTCGTCAGCCAACTAACTTTTCTAAGGTAACTGAAGTTATACAGGGAGGGACCTCGGGAATCCCCCGGAGTGTTTTTTGAATGAGGCATACCAGGTATTACACCCCCATTGACCCTGAGGCCCCTGAGAACCAGCAGGCAATTAATATAGCCTTTGTTACTCAGGCAACCCCTGATATCAACCCCTGATATAATTACAAAAATTAGAAGGTTTTACAGAGATAAACCTGTCCCAACCTATTGAGACAGCCCAGAAGGTGTTCACAAGAACAGGAGGCACGAGATGACCCCAAATGTATGGCTAAAATCCAAGGCTACTGTCATCAACCCAGCCAATCTGTTGACAGATCCCCACCCTGAGACCCTCATTCAAGACTGCACAGATTTCACTGAAGCTGTGTGTTCCTTGCAGCCAGACCTCGAAGACTCCCCTCTGCCTAAGGCCGATGAAGTACTGTTCACAGACGGGAGCAGCTTCATGAGGAAGGAAGGAGGTATGTTTGCGTAGCGGTCACTGTCCTCAGGTGGAGATTGGAGGACTGAGGGACTGGGCCTTCTTGGAGATTCAGTTGCTGCATGTTTCAGGGTGCCCACAACTGAGACTCGAGCCCCTAGAGAGAGGACACACTGGCAGAGTCAAGGAACGGGGTTCTGAACAAGGTTTGACCATTGATCGATGTAGGGAAACAGGTCTCCCATGACAATCTTCCAAACGTTCCTCACCAAACCCTTGTCAAAAGAACCCTCCGGAGGCCAGTTTACATCAGAAGACAGCCACTCAACTTCACACAATGTCCTTAGTCTCCCCGGAGAAAACTGTATGCTATAGTCAGTTCTCTCTACAAACTCTTCTTTGAAATGTCACAGGAGACAACCCAAGGGTGTCTTCTGTGAACTTGGGGCCTCCTCCTATCGCTTGTGCGGAAAACACAAAACAGACACTCAGACGAGAACAATTACTGGGATGTAGGTGGACCCAGAGAGGTCCGCCACCTACAACCTACACAAGACCAAAGACAATAGACAGACCCCGATGACAGGGCCCAGGAGGTGACGTCCCATGGCCTGGCCACAGTCTGGGAAATATGACTGCATCCAGTCTCTCCAGGGACCCCCAATGACCGGTCAACAGAAACAGAAAGGTACCTCCTTATCCAGACATCGAGACCTCAGAGATTCTGTCGGGACCAGGAACAAAGAGCGTGTCCTAAAAGTTGCGTCCGTGACGATTGCATCGCCCCGTCACGGCATTCAGGGCCCTGGAACGCCTCAGGTTGGTCACCCCTTTGAATCCGTCACAGGGACAGCAGCCGCTTTGGAGGCTGGTCTGGTTTTAGATCTCAGGCCCACTCCCTGAGACCTCTCTGGGGCCTCCAAATGTTGTAGCCGCCAGCCCCGGATAGATACACGGACCCCCAGAACTCAGTGAGTTATAGGAAACACACTCTCTATTCAGCCAGCTGTGTCTGCCAGGGGTGCACAGACCCCAAGTTAAGCAGCCCTGAAATGTAGAGGGACAGGGTTTTTAAGCCCTAAACCCCATTCTTCATTCTGTCTAAACACAAAAGTCTATTTTCCTTCTTTTTACTGTGAACCCACAGGTCGGTTGTGCAAGCTGGGGTACAGAAGCAGAAAGCTTATTGTTAGAATGTTATGTTTCCATTGTTAATAGCATCTGTTCCTATGGCGATAGCCAAACAGTAATTTCCAGCAAGTAATTAATTTTTAAACAGTAATTCTCTAGCTAGCACAAGTCTTTACACCCACTATTAGAAACTAAAAATGCCTTTCTAGTAAAAACCATCTCTGAAAAAGGAAGTTCCCATTTTACAACAAGAAATGAGCTCTTCTTTGGAAAAATGTCTATTCACTTCTTTTACCCATTTTTAAATCAGATTTAGTGGGTTTTTTTTGGGGGGGGGATATTGAATTTATGAGTTCTTTATATATTTTGGATGATTTCTATATTCGATGGTTTCTTTTGCTGTGCAGAAGTTTTTAGTCTGATATAGTCCTACTTATTAATTTTTGCTATTGTAATTTATGCTTTTGGCCAACAGGTACATGAAAAGATACTCATTATCACTAATCATTAGGGAAATACAAATCAAAACTATCCTCAGCTATTACCTCAGGCCTGTTAAGCTGTCATCTAAAAGACAAGAGATAACAATTGTTAGCAAGGACTGGTAAAAAGAATATCCATGGACTGTTGATGGAAGTATAAATTGATTCAGCTGCTATGGAAAACAGTATGGAGGTTCCTCAAAAAATTAAAAATAGAACAACCATATGATGATACAGCAATCCTACTTCTGAGAATATATTCAAAAAATAAAAATAGGATATCAAAGAGGGAAACAAAGAGAAACTAATTTTTTATGCCTAACACTTTCCTTTTCAATGAGGCCTGGAGATCTGAAGCCGCTGAACAGCAAGGAGCCTAAACGTGTTTTCTCAAGTGGAATAGCAGGCTACCTTATACATCTGGTGAGCTGCAGAATGGCTGCAGTTTGTTTCAGTAGCACTTCTTTTTTTTTCTTTTGGGTCACTACACAGACATTTTCAAAGATACAGACCTCACTGACTCTCTCAGTGTCACTTGGCTCTGGTCACACCACCCATATCACCTCTAAACTGGACCCTAAGGGGTCCCCGCAGAGGAGGCAGGATGGCAGAGAAGGATAAAAAGCAAAGGAAGTTCAACACAGAAGCTCAGGCACCAGGAGCTTCGTTCCAGTCCTGGCCCAGGCATGTCACACATTATTTGGATGCAGTGCCCTCAAGCATGCTAGTTGAGGAGTGATACTTATCCATAGAATCTTTGAGTGACTTCTAACTCTGATGATCTGACATCTGCTTATGAACTTGAAAGTCAGTCTGAGAACAAAGAGATATCAGGCTTTCAGGAAGTTAGGATTATGAGCTTGACTTACCAGTCCAATAAGCTGATACCACCTGGCAGAGACTCAGAGGCAAGCAGATTGACATCTAAAGTGACAGAGTGGATGACAAAAAGAAAGAAAAAAAAAACCATTCGGTAAATACCACATCTGTGCCAAGTAATATTCAGAGATCTACATACTTTATCTCATAGCTTTTTCAAAACTTGAGATATAATTCACCAAACAACTCACTCTTTTAAGTTGTACAATTCAGTTGTTTTAATACATTTACAAAGTTGTGCAACCGTCACCACTATTTAATTCCAGAATATTTTCATCATTCTAAAAAGGAAACCCATATAGTCGTTGGCCTCCCTGCTCCCAGCCCTGGCAACCACTAGTCTACTTTCTGTCTCTACTGAACTACCTGTTTTTGACATTTCACGTGCAACTGTGGCATTCTATAATGAACATCTTTCACTTAGCATATTGTTTTCGAGATTTACCCATGTTGTGACATATATCAACACTTTCTCTTTATTCCATTAGATGAATATACTACATTTTGTTTATTCATCCCTCAGTGTATAGACACATGGGTTGTTTCTACTTTTGGGCTATTGTGAATAATGAGACTGTGAACACTCATACACAAGGTTTTGTATAAACATATACTTTCAATTCTCTTGGGTAGCTCCCCAGAGTAGAATTGCAGGGTAACATGGTAAACTCTAAGGCCAGCTTTTTGAGAAACTGCCAAATTGTTTTCCATAGAGACTGTACCATTTTCATTCTCAACGAAAATGCATGAGGGTTCCAGTTTCTTCATATTCTCACCAATACTTGTAATTGTCCATTTTTTTTTATCATAGACATCCTCATATGTATGAAATGGTATATTATTGTGGTTTTAATTTGCTTTTCCCTAATTATTGATGATGCTGAGCATCTTTTTTTGTGTTTTTTGAGCATTTATTTTTTTGAATATTTTCTTTAAAGGTTATGTTTTTCTAAACCATTCTGTTAAACTCAGCCTTTCAATTAGTATTTAATACATTTACATTTAATGTAATTACTGATAAGATAGGGTTTAAATCTGCCATTTTGTTACTTGCTTCTATATGCTCCATTCAAATTCCCTTGTCTTTTCTGTACTATTCTTTCAATATTTTATTTTATTTGTGTGTGCTCTGAGAATTATAATTAACATCTAATTTATAACAATATATTTTGAATTAATATTAACTAAATTTCAATAGTATACAAAAATGTCATTTCTATATAAATTTATTAATGAACCCTCTTTGTTTTGCTATTATTGTTATACAGATCACATCTTTATCAACACATATTTGTTCTTATTGCTTTATACAGTTATCTCTTAAATTACACAGAAGAAAAATAGCAATAAAAAATACAAATGCAAGCAAAATTTAAAAATACAAAAAAACACAAATAAAAATACATTTATATTGCCTTTTATATTTACTGATGCTCTTTATTTCTTCATGTGTATTCTTGTTTCTGCCTAGTGTCCTTTATTTTAGCCTGAAGGAATCACTAGCATTTTTTTGTAGGACAGTTTTGCTAGCTGGAAAATCTGTTTTTATTTAACTGAGAATATCTTAATTTCTTCTTCACTTTTGAAGGATAGTTTTATCTAATATAGAACTCTTGGTTGATAGTTTTTGCTTTTAGCATTTTGAAGAATCATGTCACTGCCTTCTGGCTTATATAGTTTTTGATAACAAATTAGCTTTTAATCTTATTGTAGATTTTTTTATATTAAACGAGTTGCTTCTTGCTCCTTTCAAATTATCTCATTGTCTTTGGCTTTTGACAGTTTGATTATGATGTGTCTTGGTGTGGGTCTCTTTAAGTACATACTAGTTGGAGTTTGTTGAGTTTTTTGGATGTGTAGATTAATGCTTTTCATCACACTTGGGGATTTTAGGCCTTTGCAACTGACGATAGCCTATTATAAAAGCTGTCATTTGTTGGGCTCTCACTATAGGCCCTATGACAAGCACTTAGACTATACTAGGTCTAAAAACAGCTTAAGAAAACTTCAGCAAATTAATTACTAAGGTGGCATATGATTCCAGAGTCAAACTTCTTTTATTGAATTCCTTCCATGGAATTCTTGACAAATGATCACCTCCAATGGCAGAGAACTCAATACTTTCCAAGGTAACACATTCCATCTTCAGGCTTCATGTTTGTCTGACAATCCAACCCAGTGGGGCAAGCAGAGTCTTCAGAGTCCAAAGGTTTAGTTCTTAACTCCACTCATCCTGATTGTGTGACTTTACCAGGTCACTTCCTTTCTCCAAACCTGTTTTCTCATCTGAAAAATGGAATAAAGAATGCCTACTTGGAAAGACTATTAGAGAACCAATGACACGAAGTGATTTGATGTGCTTGGCGGAGGAGCTGATTAATAACAACTATTATTAAAATTCTTCCATACAAAGAACCGAAGTCTGTCTTCGCAGTTTCCATTCATTTTTCCTAATTCTGTTCCATCAGCCCACTTCCTTAGTTTGTACTTTCAGATCATTACATATAGCAATTACGTGTTTATTTTTATTTAGGCTAAGCCACTCTACTTTCCAAACAACTCCTCAAATATATGGTCTTCACTTCTTTCACCGTCTTATTTCCTCTCCTCTAAGACAAGACCTACTCTCTCCTGCTCCCGCCCATTGTGGGAAGGTCTTAAGGCTGTCCTGACCAACAGAGAAAGAAAACTACATCTCTCACTTTCTCGTTCCAAAGCTTATACCTCTAGCAATGCAACTAGTTCAAGTTCACCTTCTGTTAGCTTCACATTGTGGGACTATCTAGAGCCTCATGTTTGCATTTAAATTTGTAGAGTACAAGGTCATTATCTCTCTCATGCCTGTTAAAATGCATCTTGTTAGTCAGCACATGTTCCAGGGAGCTGAGGTCCTGATTTTCACATCCATCTCACAATCTATTCATTGATAAATAATATTGGAATAAATTCTACTATATGATCCAAGTTCCCTGCATCTCCTCATGCCCTTCCACCCATCAACTGCAAATGTCCTCAGTAGATGAACACTTAGGGCTATTTCAACAAGAAATAAGACTGGGGCCTGAGAGAGGATGAGTTTAAGTCCAAAGCATTTATTGGACACTTGATATGTAGCAGTCACTTGCAGAACCAACGCCTTATATGATGCTCACCACAACCCTCTGCAGAGGGTATCATAAACCCACTTATGAATGAGAGTCTCTGAGTAATTTGCACAAAATCACACAGCTAATAACTATAGGATTGGGGCACAAACCTGGATTCTGACTCTGAAGCCTGTGTTATTTTCCCTCTATTGTCCACATTCTTCATTTTGCTAATGAATTCTATGAGTAGTTCACTTTTGAGATCTGGCCAGAAGAAGTGAAAAACTCCAGTCATAGATGTTGCAATGGCAGATTAGTTAACAAAACTGGAGAATTCCCTGCATCCTGGAATCCTCCACATTAGGAAATAAAAAATTCCTGGGCTGCCTTCCAGGCCTTGTCCCTAGCCATGAGACTTAACACAAAGAAACAAATGGCTCCTTGCCCACCAGAGCCCATCATATCTGCTGCCTTTTCACCCCCCAGCACCCCTGCACCAAGACACTGCATCAGACATAAACATTTAAAGATGGATCTTATGGAGTTCTCTATCTTCACCTGCTGTTGTGCAGGCTTGTTCCTTAAAGGAGCCGTCTTGATCATGACACAAAAAGAGAAAACTGCTTCTTCCTTCCTTTCTGGATATGAGTAAAAATTGAATCTTTCTGTGGTTAGTATGTGGTAACAGGATTTCTGCAGAAAGAATTTAAATTTAAGGAGAAGCTCATGAACTCTGACTATATTTTGTTTGTTCTGTATGGCAGGAAAGATTTAGAGAGACAGGGCTAGAATGTCTATGTGTTTTGAACAAGCTACCTAACCTGTCTAACATCTAGTTCCTTTATCAGCAAAGCAGGAATAATGATCTTAACTGTCTCTCGGTCAATCATTAAGAGTGCTGAATGAACACACAGTTCAAAAGCCTCAGCAAAGTGACCGATATTTGATAGGGGCTCTAAGTAACGATGCACATTGTCATTATTCTCTACATCTTGCTATACATAGTGAGGTTCCCAGAGAAACAGTATCACCTGAGATCCCATTAGAAATGCAGATTCTCAGGCCCCATTCTAGACCTATTCAATCAGAATCTGCATATTAACAACTTTCCCAGCGATTGAAATATACATTAAAGTCTGCGAAGCAGTGGTTAGCTCACCATCCAACAAGGTGGGGAGGCTGGGTAAACAGGTACAGCAACAGCTTTCTAACTAATTTTTTTCACTTTTTGTACTTACTGCCCACCATCCCTGCCAAATGATGCCAAATTCATATTTATTTTACTATAGGTGAGATCTTACTTAAATAGAACTCAGCCTTATCCCTCTCCCATGTATTGATGGTTCCCTGTTGCCTAATGGATAAAGAACTAACTCTTTGGAATGTCATTAAATCCCTTCCCAATCTGCTCCCATTCTACTTTCCATCCATAATGCCTGCAGATGTTACATTCAGGCCACCATGGTAAATGTCCATCATTTTCCACAAGCAGTCTTCACTTGTAGGCCTCAGCTTTTAATTCCAGAAATGATCCTTTCCCCATAGGGCACTGTCTTTTCATCGCCTTCTCCAATTTACTCAAGCTCCACTTCCTAGAATACTTTTCTCTGTCTCCAAAACCCTACTCAGCCTTCAAGGCTCACCACCACTGCCATTGTCAGATTATGTGCAGACCACGCTATTATTGAGCAACTCAGAGTCAAGAACTTGGGTTCTTCCTTGGACCACCAACAACTACCTAAATCTCTTTATTTCAATGTCATTATTTCAAGATTTGGATTTCTTATCCAAAATCACTTGAACTTTGACTCCTTGGGCACTCCCATTATCCCTATCTGAGGAGAAAATAAAGTTGACAAACTCAGAGAAATTTTAAGTGGATTCCTTGGGGCTATGTGCCTAGTTTAGTGACTGGCATATAGTAGATGTTCAATA
This sequence comes from Cynopterus sphinx, assembly GCA_030015415.1. Lineage (NCBI taxonomy): Eukaryota > Metazoa > Chordata > Mammalia > Chiroptera > Pteropodidae > Cynopterus > Cynopterus sphinx. The sequence continues at coordinate 30,334,934 of CM057385.1, read as the reverse complement.
AAACTTGGCTAAACTCACTACAGTGTAAAACCTACTTCAGCATAAATTTCATTGAGAGAAATGCCTGTGTTTGTTTTGCTCCCCATTACAAACCCAGCGCCTGGTCCAGCTTCCGATACACAGCATATGCTCAACAAATATTTGCTAAATACATAAATGCCTAAAAAGTCTCATGGAAATTGTACAACTCTACATGAATAAAAGGTTGCTATTTTGTTTGTTAGCTTATTTTCTTTTAGTTATCAGGATTTATATAACTTTAGACACAGAGAGAGAGAGCGAGAACGAGAGCGAGAGAGACAGACAGACACACACACACAGAGAGAGACAGACAGACAGACACACAACACACACACACACACACACACACACACACAGAAAATTATTACTGCAGATGCTGACTTATGCTCTACTCTAGCTCCACAGGAGCAGACTATGACTTCTTGACACACAATTCAAAGGATATGTACTGTGGTGGTCCCCCCTCTCCTACCACCATTATTTCAACATCTTATCTAACCTATTTTCAATCTCCCATCACCATAACAACCTGCACCCTTATAACCTCTTTTGAGCCACTTCATTTCCAGAGTGCTGGCATCACCAAGTGAGTTGTAAAAGCTCCAATACTCAGTCCATGTCTAACTTTCAGGAACTATGTCTGTCCTTGATCACCCCTCAACTTCAAAAATGCCCAGAAATGACATCTTTTCTAAGAAAACATAGAAGAGCGATCGCAACAAAATATGGACTAAACACCTGGATGAGAGATAAAAGAGAGGGGTAGCTCCAAAACAGTGTTTTTAAGTAGGAGGTTAAGGACAGCAAAGATGCCTGTTAATTTATGAAAACTGCACTTTTCTAGCATAATTATCTTCTGTTCTCTTTGAGGCCATCTGGGCTGGTCCACACCTCTCAGACTCTGCCCTTACCATGTCTCCCTCAAATGCAGGAACTCAGGGCAAAGAGGTTGGAGATGACCTCTAGCCCAAGTAATCTCAAACCTTTATATATATATATCTTATTAAATCACCTGCAGGTCTTATTAAATGATGGATTTTGAGTCAATAGATCTATGAAAGAACTTATGCATTTCTAATAAACTCTAGGTAATGAAAAGATTTCTGGTCTGTGGACCACACTACAAATAGCAAGGGTCCACTTTATTCCTGAATTCAGGATGAATGATCATTTGGCTACCTGTCAGTAAAATTGATGATAGTATGGTAAAAGAGCAAAAACAATTATTAGGTATTTACTAGGAGTCTGGCCAAGTGCTTTTCAAGAATTTATCTCATTTCATTCTCAAAATAACCTCGTGTAGAAATTGTTATTAATTTCCACTGTAAAAATAGAAAAACTGAGGTTAAGAAAAGGTAAGTAAACTATCTCCTGTTCTCCAAGAATATTAAACTGTAAAGTGTGGATTTGAACCAGGGTCTGCATGTCTCCAGAGCTTAGAGCATTAACAGCTACAAAAAAATTTTTTTTCATAAAAGAAATTTAAGAAATACAAGAAAAAATTTTAATTCAAAAAGATTCAAACAATACAAGAAATTAAAATACTCTCTGGACATCTACACACAGTCCTTTTCAAGAAATATTAGTATTAAAATTTTAAATTAACTTTAAAAAATCTTTTATTTGTAGATAGATGGCCAGAATTATATCCATGAAACATTTTTTACATATTATGGCAAAGTATAATGCAGTCATTGTAGGATTGGGCTTCCAAAAGTTGCTCTTGTGTTGCAATGAACCAGTTTTATAACATAAGATCCAGGAGTGTTTGATTTGGCTTCTAGGATCCCAATTGATCTTTTTGGTATTTGTTTATTTGGATCTATAATTTTGTTTGATTGTTTATTTTTCATTTTGACACATTATATTAAAATAAGTAAAATCTTCTCAACAGTTTAAAATTCTTTTTTCATAGATATGCTTAACTGTGACCAAAACATTCACCAAATTAAAATATTTTTAGACATTGATCATTTGAAAAGTATTGCTTTATTGGATTATGAAGATCTTCCAAATGTTGACATATTTTATTATATAATGTGGAAAATTATATTCATTAATATCACCACCAATCTCATCAGCAAAGTCTTTAAATATTGGTAACCTATCAAGCTCACAGTGGTGGATACAAATTTTCTAAAATTCTAATTTTCACTCTAATTTTCTTCATTTAATTGAGATATCATTGACATTTAACCTTGTAATAGTTCAAGGTGAACAACATTATGATTATAGATATATAAGTATATGCAAATATAGTGAAATGATTACCACAATAAGTCTAGTTAACATCTATAAACCCACACAGTTACATTTTTTTTTCTTGTAATGACAACTTTTAAGATCTACTCTCTTAGCAACTCTCAAATATACTATACAGTATTGTTTATGATAGTGGTACATTAAATCCCCATAACTTATTAAGTTTATAATTGTAATTTTGTACCTTTTAAGCATTCTTTATTAATTATAATAATATTCTTTTAATATTTATTATACACCTACTGTATGTCAGGCTTTGTAATAGGCACTTCAACTAGCTTATTTGATGTCATGTCTCCATTTTATAGATGGAGAACCTGCGTCCCAGAGAGACGTATGGAGTCCTTCAGAGGTATGGATCTGTGGACTGCAGCGGCCGCTGAAGAAGCTATTGTAGACAAGAAAACAATAGGACACAAGTAGGCGTTTGCTTTGTGTATTTACAATTCTGCCACTACAAATGAGTCCGAATGATCTGAAAGTGGATTAGCACCCATCTGCTATTACCCACAGGTGCCTATAGACTTGTGTTTCTAAAGAAAATGGGCTCCAAGCCATCTTTGTTAGAATTCTCAAGGACACCTACCCAAGGTCATGACTGAGACTTGCTAATTTTTCACTAAGTTCCCTTTCCCTTTTGGGTATACAGCTAAACTATATTTCCCAGGGCACTGCAGGGTCCATGAAACTAGTTCCTGCTGATGAGATGTGAGCAGAAGTGACATGGTCACCTTTTTGCTGAAGCGAGAAAGAACAGGTGTGTCTTCTCCACACCTACACTCATTCCCTTATTTGAGGTATGGACATAGAAAATCCAGTAAAGGACTTTGAGGTCATAGGGCATCATAGAACCACTACAGGGGTGGGGGAAGAATGACTAAGTGAAATAGAGAACTCCGTCCCCACTGACCCATACTGGGTTGTGGCATAAAAAACAAACTTTATCTTGTTCAGCCATTGAAACCACGGCATGGTTTGGTACAAAGTTTGCCTTCTATGACTAATATATAAATCTAACAAATCTTGATGAAGGAGCCCAGAAATCTGTATTTTTAGAAAACCTTCAGTTAATTCTGAAAAACTGAAGCTTCGTTAAAGGGTGAAAGACAATATAGAGAGCCATAATGTTTTCTCATCACGTATTATTCTTATGTCAACCCCTTCTCTGATTCCTTCTTATCGCATGGAAAATTAAAGTCTTAGCGCACCCTTTATAGACTGTCTTGGTAACATGTTCTTTCTTGCATATGGAAAAGTTAATTTCTGAAAAATGCCCTCAATCCCACAGCATTCTGATAAGCTGGTTGAAAACAGAAGCTATAAGCTTGAATACACACAAGGTATTTTATCTATATCAAAACAGCAAAGCTCAAAGATGATTCATCTTTACTTTCACATCTATCATCTTGTCTGTTACTTCAGAGTCAGACCAAGCCCTGGAAGAGTGTGGGAGTTGAGGTTAGGTGAAAGTAAATAATTACACACCCATTTTCGGAAGTGGAAAAGTGTGTGTGGGTCTGGAAGTTTATCTCAACTGCCAACAAATACTTGAAAGCAAGTACCTGCCAATCTAAAGAACTGGCCTCCAAATGACTCTTGTATTTCTGCCTCCTGCAAGAATCTAGTGGCCCAATACCGTGGTAGCTTTCTCCACTTCCAGTGCACACATACACGTGTGTTGTACATAAAACTCATACTTAGAGCTCCCTGAGGGAGAAAGGCCTCTTCCCTCTGCACTTGCATCTGCTGGCTGCATTAAGGACTAGGGGTGGAGAGCAGTTAGAATCGAGAAAAAATTAGTCTCCTTCATCACTGTCACAGTGCCTGTAAGGGGCTCCTCCTCTGTTCATCATTCACGGTTTCTCTGAGTTACAGGTGAATGGTCATTACAGTGAGTCACCCTTTCTCCAGAACTGTCTGAGGCTTACGACATTCCAACAGGGAGAGAACAACAGCAAACAGCTTGGTCAGACCACAGCCTAGATAGCCCCAAGGTTACCTTCAAAGCTGACACAGAAAATCTGCTGTACTTGATACAACAGATGGAAATAAATTGTCTTCTTGCCCTTTCTAAAGCCAAAGGAATCCACACCCAAAGTCCCATTTTAGCCCAAAAAGGATGATTCCCTTCATTATGACTCACACACATACCTGTCCCAACTCCCTACCTATTTCAGGCTAGCTGTGGGTATGGTGGTACCCTTAGTTCTTCCTGGATCAAAAGGAAAGAAAGATCCTTAGGTAAACCCTTCTTACACAGCAAAGAAACTATCCAGTTTCTGAGAATTCAAAAGTTGTCCTCCTTGGGAAAATCTAGATGCTGTGTGCTATATATAAAGTCACTTTGCAGCAGATGTAATGTTGAAATAGAACAGGTTATTGGAGTCTTCAGACCCTGAGGATTTTAAGGGCAGGGACTTGACCTTATTCATCCCTGTAATACCAACAGCACAATAGGCACTCAATAAAATACTTACCAAATAAATGAGTGAATGAGGGGGAAGGGAAAAAAAGGTATAAATGATTGAGGCTCTGTTCATGCCTCTGGTGACAAATCAAATTGTGATGGAAACAAAGAGTAAGCAGCAAGGAAAAAATCACCTGGGATCTTGATGAACAAGCCATACAACTAGGGAGAAATCCAGTGAATTACCCTGCAACAGCAGAAGGTAGAATGGCGAGAGGATGCAGGGCTGTCTGGCTTCAAGAGGCTAAGTGAGATAGAGGCTACGGCAGAGTCATCAGCAGACGCCTCTCAAAGGGGCCGTGTCCGTAAGTGGATTTTCTTGGCAATGGACCTGCTTGCTCTCAGCACCAGTGCCAATTTGGCTGCACACAAGGGCACTAGGGACTTACAGGGAGACAGTGTCAGAGTACAGGCCAACTCACTCCGTATAGAGGTGCCATTGTTCCCTGTTGAGCTACCTCCTCTCCTGGTGTGTAGACACAGCACTGCCATAGCAGAGATGTCATCAAACTGGATAACAGAGGTCGCTCTGCCCAGAGGATTCCCTGAGACCCCACCTCCTCTAACTTGCAGCTCCATCCAAGCCACATCCAAATGTATCCTCAGCAAGTCAGGTGCTCCTCACTGAGCAGCACCTAGATTCAAAGTGGAAGCAGCTGGCCTTGGTTTCTGGTGTGGCCTTTTGAGGTAACTATAAGCACAGCATCTGTGGATTGCTTGCTGAATCTTAGTAGGTGGCCCTAGAGGGGTAGAGGCTTGGGCTAAACTTGGCCCGCAGCTGAGCTGCTCTCAGGACAGGGCCACTGGACACTTACTTCACAAATCCACACTAATAAGACCGAGAGACTTAGGAGCTCTGCTTGATATATTGAAACAGACACAGAAATGCAGTCAAAATCAGAAGACAAAGAAGCAGAAACCATATAAGAGAACAGAACAGAGACCCAGATATAATGGAGTCAAGTAATCTAACATATGCAGAGTTCAAAACACTGGTTATAAAGATGCTCAATTAAATTTTGAGAAATGTAGATAAATTCAGTGAAAACTTCAACAAAGAGATACGAAACATAAAAATGGAAATTATAAAAGGGAACCATTTGAAATGAAGAACACATTAGCTGAGATGAGAGTTATATTAAATGGAATAAACAAAATGAATAAAGAAAAGGATCAAATGCTTTATCTAGTGGATGGGAAAGCCAAGGATACTCAATCAGAATGGCAAGAAAAAAGATACAAGACTATAAAAATAATTTAAGGAATATACAGAACACTATTAAGGGTCCAAATATCTGTCTGATTGGTGTTCCTGTAGGAAATCAAGACATTGAACAGTTGTTTTAAAAAATGATGGAAAACTTCCCTAACCTGGTTAAGGAAATAGACATAAAACCCCAGGAAGCTCAGAGAATCTCAAAAACCAGGAATCCAAAGAGGCCCACACCAAGACACATCATAATTAAAATGCTGAAGGTTAAGTACAAAGGAAGAATATTAAAAGCAGCAAGAGAAAAACAGAAAATACTACCAATGAGACTGGCAGCTGATTTCTCAAAAGAAACTATGCAGGACAGAAGGGCTTGGCAAAAAATATTAGAAAAGATGAAGCTCCAGGATCTACAACCAAAAATAATTTATCCAGCAAAGCTATCATTTAGACTTGAAGGACAAATAAAGAGCTTTCCAGACAAAAACAAGCTGAAGGAATTTATCACCACCTAGCCAATATTACAGGAAATGTTGGAAGGACTTCTTTTAAGGAAAAGAAAAAACATGTATCAAAAATAGGAATAAAGAAAGGTAACAACTATATTCCTATCAATAAGTACTTTAAATGGAAAAGAATTAAGTGCTCCAACCAAAAGATAGAGTGGCTGAAAGGATACGAATACAAGACCCCTACATATGCTGCCTACAAGAGACTCACTTCAGATTAAAAGACACACACAGACTAAAAGGAAGGGGATGGAGAAAGACATGGCTTGGTGAACCTAGAACAAATTTAAGTCAGAAAGAGAAAGATAAATACTATGTGATTTCACTTATATGTGGAATCTAAGGAATAAAAAGAACAAACTAATCAAAAACAGACTCACAAATATAGTGGACAATTTGGTGATGGACAGAGGGGAGGGGGGTTTGAGGGGCTGGGAGAATGGGGTGAAGGGTTAAAGAAGTACAAATTAGTAGCACAGCATAGGGAATGCAATCACATTAATACTTTGGCTGGGTGGAGGGTCAGAGGAGGGAGGAAGTAATTGGGGGATCGTTTTATGAAATATATAAATGTCTAACCGATGTCCTGTATATGTGAAACTAATTAAAATGAATTTTTAAAAAATAAGTGAATGAATGAGGAATAAATGTCAACTGCTTGATTTTCCACATGCCGTATGAGACCCAATTTAATCATAAAGAACCAACTCCAAGATAGTAACTAAACTACATGTATGTAGATGGCCCAACTCCCAACTTTTAGCTAAATGTATGAATCATTAGTGCACATAAAGGTTATGCCTTACAGACTCTATGATCTGGTTTGACATTAAACTTACTCCTGTGACCTGATATTTTAAATAGTGACAGGCATCTGGAACTAAGTAAACCAAGCCAGACTCAGCAACACGGAAGAAAAGGAGAAGTGAATAAATACATGCGTGCTTTTAATTAAAGGCGGCTGTGGCCTTGAAACCTGCATTGCAAAATCAAGAAAAAGAAGAAAACAATGTCTACGATTCCAACTGAAACCACATCTCTGAGGCGGGTGGTAACAACCAAAGCATGAGGCACTTGTTTTTCCAGCTTTCGTTCCCAATGATAGACTCTAATTTCTTACGCTTTTCATGTCTCAGTCTCCAATATTGAATAAATTGAAAGAATTATTATTAATATTCCTACGGTTCTGAGGTACCTATCATTAAAATGGAATTGACAACGGGGCTGCATAGGTTGCTGTGGTTAGGGGGTGAGTCTGTAGTATGTCTTGACGGGAAGTGTGGTAGAGAGGAAGAGAACTACGGCTTTATATTCAAGCAATCTCATGATCACACCTCAAAAATGTTACCCCTTAGGTAAGTCATTTAATTTCATTGAACACCAGATTTCTCACCTGCAAAAATGAGAATAACTATACACACTTAATGTGAGTATCACAAGCATTAAGCGAAAAGCCCTATATCAAATGCCAACACCTAATATGTCATAGCTCAGGAAGGTTGAGTCCCACTGTCTCATCTTCTTTTCATCCAAAACCCTCCACATCTCAACTTGTCCTTTTTCCTCCTTATCCCTTAGCTAACATCTCACCTCCTTCCTGAGCCTAACACAGTGACAAATGTCATGTAGAGACTCACTAAACCACCATTGAATTGAAATGCAACCAAGGGAATACAAGCAAATTAGATACCTTTTGGGTCAACTCTCTCATCCTAAAGCCTTAGCTCTGATCTCTGTGGTCCCACTCAGTTCTATGTTTAGAAGTCCTGGTCTGCACTGGGAGCTACTCTGGGAAGCACGAGAGTAGCTGTGCCTATGTCCCAGATCCTCTCAGCTGCTGACAGTCTGCAGCTGTGGTTAGGGAACGAGAGAGATTCCCTAGCAGATTGTTTCAGTGTGTTCTATGTCATGGCCTTCCTTACTACCGCAGTGGGCATATTCCCCAGCATGCACAGCCTCTCTCTGTATTAACCCCTGCGAGTAAGCATGACTTTCCCCCTTCAAAACACATGGAACTCAGCACTTCCCTTGTGCCACCATTCACTGTCCCAGATGGCAGGTATTACTAATGAACGTGTCATATCTTTTCTCTCATTCTCCCCTCCCACCACACACACACACACACACACACACACACAGGTGACAGCTGCCCTAGCTACAGGTTGTGTGGAACAACATTCTGACCCCGAATCTGTGCTAATTCGAACAATAACAACAGTAAATACCCTTGTTGAACAAGTTCCACTTTCACGGTCTGCAAAATGGATTTCTTGCAGTATTAGGAGGACTAGAAAACAGCAAATCATCCTCATTTCTTCCCTTCCTTATGTCTCTTTGCATCTCCTAGCCATGTCCCAAGCACTGGTCTCTGAGTCTAGCTCATTATTCCTCCCTTTGTAGGATGGGAATCATTGACTTGGAAAGACCCCATGTGTGCCTGGTGATGACAGACTCTGCACACAACCTCAAAATGGCACCTTGTCCCCTCCTTGGAACTAGAATCCTTTCAGTTACCCATGCAGGGGCTGTCATGGCTATATGGTGCTCTCCCCTCTGGACTGGCCTGGAGACTGCTGGCCTGGCTCCCAGGGGCTGTGGTTCTCCTGCTTACTAGGCCCACTGCTGTTTTGCTCACTCCCTCTATTTCCTAACAGGATTCAGAGACCCCCTGCTCAAGATCGTAGCCATGTGTCATTCAGTGTACCCAGATCCACTGCTGGGGAGTTCCTAGCAGGTGCAGGTGTGGGACTCTCTCTCTCTCTCTCTCTCTCTCTCTCTCTCTCATTCTTACACACACACACACACACACACACACACACGCACACACTCATCCTGCCCTGGGACCTGGTGCCAACATTCTCACAGCCCTATCTTAGTAAAGAACATGCTCTGTTTCTATGATCAGAGCCCCCTGGACTCCAGCTTCTGCACACTGCACATTGCATGCTGTCACTGGAGGAATATGGGGAGGGGATTTTCCTGGGAAGGTCATGGGACCAATGTGGTAGGACTTTGTCTTCTTAGGTCATTTCTTACAAACATCCTTTGTTAGGCTCTCTCCAGGGAGAGATACGGCCAAGCCAAGGAAACAAAGGAGGAAACACTAGGGTCACGCTTACCCACATACCATCAACCCCACAGAGCTGATGACTGAGGGTGACAGCTGCAACATCTCTCCCTGCAGTCCCTGTTCTGTGTCCCACTCCTCACTCATTATCAAAGAAGCTGAGGCCAGACATCCAAGCCTGATTCTCCCAATATGCCTCACCCACCTCCCCTGCAGGCCCATTTCCACAGGGCTAGATTCTCTTCATGCTCTGAGCCTTCAAGAGAAATTCTGGAATTTTCTTCCATATCCTGAAGTTGGGAAAGTCCCAGTTGTGTTGATTGTCCCCAAAGACAGACTAAACCCCATTATCAAGCTTGTCCTCTGAACTCTGAGGCAGGTCACTACTGGAGCCTCTTTCCGGGCCAAATTGTAAAGCTGCCCAGCAGCTGGCCAGCCACACTCTCATCTCCTTCCTCCCAGCCTGCATCCATCTGGGCCCCCATCCACGGGGACATCTCCCCCACACAGGGGAGTAGATGAAGCCATTGCTGGTGCTCCAGTGGGCTCTACACTTGTGAGAATAAAAGGGAAGCCAGAGTGGCTTAAGCATATGAGCATCACCTACACTTTCTTTTCATACCCTGAAAGAAGAAAAGGAGTGACTTCTCAGAATTATGGATGTAGATGAATAAAAGTATGTGCAGAGCAAGAGGTCTAGGGAATAGGGTTGACTTGTGAACTCAAATTTCTCGAGGCCACAGCCGTGCCTTTCACGTGTTTCATCTATTCACCAGAGGGAAGCCAAGCCAAGAAGGCAGCTAGGCTGGTCTATGCTCCTGGCTTGAAGTCAGAAGATTGGGGTTTGCCTCCTGGCTCTACCTCTCTCAGCTTTGCAGTCTTCATCAATGGTTAGCCTCTCTGGGTCTCAATTACCTCACATGTTGACTAGAGATGATTAAACTACGAGATTTACAGAAGCCACTGCTCATCAGATCCCCACCTCTGTGCCTGGAAGGTGGCACCCTGTCAATGAGTGCTGGTGTCTCCTCTCCCTGCCCTGGATGCTGACCTTTACTCTACTCACTGCCCACAGTATCCTTTCATCACCTCTTCTGCCCTACCCTCAGCACATCTCGTGTGGTTTTCTGAGAAGTTTCCCTTCCCTTTTGTGAAATGGGCAGCACATGAGGGCTACCGCCCTTATAAGAGGAAGTCCTCCAACCTCAGGGTCTTTCCACAGGTTCACACGAGGACCTCTGCGCCACCACCCAGAGGGCCTCCAAAAAGACTTCTCTCTCTCCAAGTTCTTCTAGGAGGTAACAGTCCATTCCCCCAGGGAGTTCCCAGAGCCACAGCTGGGCAGAATGGATGCGAGGCATCTTTTTCTTGGGGCCTTCCTATCACCTATCATGATGACCCCCAGAACTCCAAGAACGCTCGGCCTTCAGTCCACTTTCCCTTGAACTCTGCCTAGGCCATTTTCCAGGTCATCTGGCTGTACCTTTCCTGCCCTCAGCGAAATGTGTCAGTCCTCAGAGGCCTCATTGTCAGAATGTCTGCTCCACTGAGCCCCAAAGTGTATTAACAAGTGAGAGTAACTCCGTTAACTGTCCCATAGTATAAATGTATAAGGCGTGATACTCTGGTTCATTTTTATGGTAGACCAGGACATTAAACAGCAATAAATTGTTAGAAGAGAAAGGCATTTCTTTTTCAGTTATTTTTTAATCTTTCAGATTCAATCAGGAGAAGTCCTCAGTACTTGCCAATCTAAACCCCCTTCTCTCTCTCTCTCTCTCTCTCTCTCTTTCTCTCTCCCCCTCACCTCCAACAAGAGAGAGTAAAGTCAGGGTTCATCAGATAGGCAGCTGCATCAAGTTCAAATTGAAAAATAATGTTTGTTTTGATTGTATTTTAGCGAGCATTATTGGTTTTAAATTTATAGCAGTGATAAAATGTTACCTTTCAAAATGAATTGATTTAAGTAAAAGAAAAAATAAAGTCATTTTATAGAAAATCACTAAGTATACAACATAAGAGAACAGTGTTATGGAGACTTGTGAAAAATCTCAAAAGTAGAATGCCAAAACTGGTGACTTGTTTTAGCTGAAAGACACACCATAACATTGGGAATCCCAGGCCCTTAAGACCAACTGGTGGATGAAAGGTTTGGACCCCAGAACTTTTTAATGTGCCCTCAAATCCCAGCTCTGATGCTGTCATGCACCCTTAGGATGGACTCCATAACTTTAACTCTGCCCATTCATTCATTCAACAAGTAAGTATGTTTTAAAAAAAAAAAGACTAAAAGACCAGAATTTGCTGATCAGGTTGCCCCATGCAACACCAAGTCTGGGCTCTGGAAGATGAAGTTGAGGAGAGGAGAGTTGAAGTTGGCAGGCAAAGTCTTCATAGTTACTGGTAGGCTGGCAAGAGCTGAGTTCATCAGTCAGGTGAAAGGCCTAGGTTGGTCAAAAGCAGGCTGAGGCATACGTGGGACTCTGGATTATGGTGACCAGCTGCTTCTGCTGTATATGTGACATGTCTGAGTCAGGATGATGTACCCAGACAGGTCTGCACCAGTGTCAGAAGGCTAGATGGAGAGGTCACGGGGTGTCACTTATTAAAATTGTGCCACAGAAAGACCACACATAAAAAAGTCAGAAGTCCCAGACTCTGATTTCAGTTCTGATTTCAGCTGATTGTATGAACTCTAGCAAGTTGCTTTACCACAGTGTTCTCCTTTGCAAAAGGATAGGGATGAGTAATATCTCTTAATTCTATTGGGAGAATTAAAAGCTTCACCAAGACAGAAGCCATGTCTGTTTCATGAGCTAATGTATACCCGGTCTCTGTCCCATGGTAAGTTCTAATTATTTTCATGAATTAATATGCAACATGTTCAGCAGAAACATCCCACATATTGTAGGTTTTTTAAAATGGTAGGTCTTAACAAGAGCTGTTATTCCTTTACTCCTATCACCAGCACTTCACTGAAATGAGAATAAATGATTGAGGAGTTAAGTGGTTCTCTGCAGATTCCAAGAGACTTAAAATTTGGCAGATACATGGATCTAAGTTCCTTGGTTCAATAAGATACCTAGGTGCGAGGCTAGTTCTCCAAGCTCCAGCTTTGTCAGTTTGCCCTGAGTGGGGAGAGCAGAAAAATTTAGGGCTGAACCCCTGATCATGAAACAAAGAGAAAGGCTTGCTGGCTAGCAAGAAACATTAAACAGCTTAAACAGCTTATTATTCTCCTCTTAAAACTAATCCAAGAACCCATATTACAAAGAAAAGCCACAAAAAAGCATGTGGACTTTTCCAGTTATAATGACTAACAACTGCTCCTGCCTTTTTGCAGCATCTGTGGGTTTGAATGTGGCCCATTGTTGTACAGAAAATCAAGCACAGACATTCCTTCCTTCTGAGCTCCAGCTACCCACAAGTTTGGACCAAGTTGGCTGCATTTTGCAAGCTGCTGTGTAGCAGAGGCTAAATAACTACTTGTTGCAATTCTTTCTACATTCATTCAGTAGAACATGATTAAGCACTTTCTTGATTTAGACATTATCTGTGTATTAGGAATCCAGGAACTCCTAGACAAATGAAAAACACAAGTAAGACCAATAACTGCGATAGTGTAGACAAACACTTGTTTAGGGTAAATATCGATGTTGTAGAAATGTAAACGAACGGCATGTTTTCCAGCCTTGGTTTCTGGGAGGAAAGGGCCTCTGAGCTTGGTTTTGTGGTATGAGTAGAAGTTGATCTGGTAAAGAAGACAAGCAAGATCCTCCAAGAAAAGGAAACAACTGTGAAAAGACCCAGAAGTTTGCCCTTGGTAGAGGAAGGAGAAAAAAACTTGGCCTTTCTGGAGCCAGGGTACCTGAGGTGAGAGAGGAGAGTTGAAGCTGAAGAGAGAAGGGCCAAGCTCCATGTGGATACACTGAGGGACCTGGAGGACAAAAGGGAACCACAGAAGGATTCTCAGCAGGGAAGAGACCAACTGGATTGGAATTTCAGGCTTTTGGCATCAGAATAAAGGACGTATTAAATGTGTGAGACTATGGGCTAAGAGCTCAGCTGGTAGCCTTGAAATTTCTAGGGAAAGGGTCTTAAGAATCTGAAAAAGAGTAATGTTAGTTAGGATGCTGAGGAGAGGCTGGAGTTGGAGTGTAAGGATGACTTCCAGTTTTCTATCCAATCTGCTGAACCAAAATTCAACTCCTTGAAATCATGTGCCATGTTTTATCAGTTCCTGGGGATTGCAAGAAGATAGCATAATGTCTTGCACAGAATAGACCTTTGATAAAACTTTGTTAAAGGATGAGAGGAAGAACAAATGAGTGAGTTAATAAATGAATGGATGAATGAATGAATAAAATCTTTCTCTAACACCTCTCTCAGAATCTCACTGCTGTCTAGTCAACATTGGTTATCACATCTGTCTTAGCTTCCCTCTAGGGAAAGTGGAGATACTGAATAATGAGGGTGACAGAAAACTTCAGTCTGCTCAGACTAGAAATCCCTCTTCTCTTCGAAAGGCCCAGTTGGTGTCAGTGAAGATAGAGAGACCTCTGGGCAGGAAGCAGGATCCTGATCACTGTTCTGGCCTTGGCCATTTGCCTGTAGGATTCCCTGTGGCACAGTTGGTGACTTCTTTGTGGGGCTGGGGGCCTGGGCATGGGAGGCATGGCAGGCATGGCTGGGCAGTGAAAGGTGATCTAAATGTGTGATCCCATTCAGTCACTTAGTCACTGAATCTCAATGAGGGCGAATCCACAAGGTTGTTGTAAAGGTCTAAACAGGCAAGACTGTTGGAGATACTTATTACAGATAACTTTAATGATTATGAGTTTGTGTATGAGAGTAAAGTAGTATAGCAAAAACCCCCAAATTTAGAGAGCTTTGCATCTTCTGATTGCTAGCCATGTGTCCCTGGCCCAGGTGCTTAACTTCTCTGAACCTTAGATTCTCAACTAGAAAATGGGAAAATAGAGTACCTATACAGCAGGCTGTGTAGAAACCAGAAATGAGAGACAATTGCAAATGAGCTTTATCAACTAAAAAATGAAACATGCCTTTAATGTAATAATGGAGCAGGCAACCTGAGGATGACTCTTCTTTGGGAACAGATTGCTCACTGACCTTAGAGAGTTCTCCACATTGTGGGCACAAGCAAGTGTCCCTGTAGCTTTGGAACAGGAATATAAATGACCAACAGTTAACATGCCTATGCCTCCTTTTCCCTCACTAATGCTTCAGATGGCTAAAACGATGTCTACAAAGAGCTCTGCGGCCAGCATGTAACCCAGAGATATGACATTCTCCAGGCAATGTCATCAATTTTAAAGGTATTAGTAGGAGTGACTCCAAGAGATTTATCCAGAATTCATGCTTGGAGATTCTGCAAATCCCTTACCTGGTACTCCAAGAACCTTGTAGTAGAGGGAAGACTTCTTTCCAGAAAATGAGTCAGAGATCTAAATTTCAGTCCTGGCCCTGGTCACTGATTTGCTGTGTGACTTTGAGCAAGTCTCTGCCTTCTCTGTGCTTCAAGATCTCCAATCTGCAAACAGTAGCTTGGGTGCCATTGTCTCTTCAATGCCTCTCATTCTCAACCTATGCATGTGTCAACCAACCTTTTTACCTGTGGCCAAGCCCACTGGTGGAAAGGTAGTCTCTTAAGCTGATGAGTTAGGAATCCTGATCTCTAGTCAGCATGGGGAAAAGGCCACAAGCAAAAAGTGAGGGTCTAGACATAGAGTTGCCTCTTGATTTCCCCCCAGGGTGTGGCTAAGAATCCCACAGCCCCCAGCAATGTGGAAGACCTGTTTGCTTTGCAAAATTCAAATAATATGGCAGAGAAAGGCCCTATTTCTGATTTTCTTTTTCCTAGAAGGCCTAGAAACTAATATCACTCCTGGAAAATTGGTATCATCCTTCAAAATGGGATGTCTGATGTAATTGAAACTGCCAGTTTAGATGATGACAAGTCCCCAGAGATAAAAATGAAATGAAAGGTGAAAAATGGAGAACTAGAAAAAGTAACTCTAAGGAAAAAATGAACAGCAGAAACTGATGATCAAAAAGGGAACCAGAGTCTGGATATTCGGCCCAGAGCAATGAAGATAAGGATTACATTGCAAAACACATTTGAGAAGCATGAGAGAAGAGGATGTGGTTTTGGCTGACATGTGAGAGCAGACTTTACTGCAGACCTCACTGGGTTTCAAATCTGGGTGTCTGGACAACTCTTTCTTGCCAAGAAGCATGGCAAAGCAGTATTGGAAAGTGCAAATGGGGCTGGTTGTAGATGCAGAAACACCTGCTTTCCAATCCTTGCTCTATCACCTTCTTGCATTTAACCTTGGACAGGTCTTTCAACCTCTCTATATGATGACACGATTGTCCCTGGCCTGCTTGTTCTACAGGACTGTTATTGGTATGAAGTAAAATAATGCAAATGCTTGGCTATGAGCCTGAAGTTTGGTGTTCCTTCCAATGGGAAATTTCCAAAACTGAGGTATTTCCTTCCTTTGCATCTGCCTTGACAGTGAAGAAGTGATGGAACAAATGAAACTCAGAATTATAAAGAGATTCAGAGATTTATCATTTCCCTTCTTCAAAGGAGGGCCCAAGAGAGCCAACCACTGAGCCAAGGTATTACAGTGAGTCAGTGAGAAGGGTAAGTTTATTGGGTGGATACTCAGTGCAGCTCATGCACAGTCAAACCACTGTCAAAAATCAGGAGCCAGATTTCTTTCAGATTTTGATCCCTTTATTTAGCTGAGGTCTAACCATTCCCAGACTCTCAATTCATTCATTCATCAAATATATGCCTAGTATAGAGCTCATATCTAGTAATTAAGTAATTAACTACTGCTTGTTAAGTGAAAAAATAGATGAATGGTGAATAAATGAATGAATGAATGTTAGCCCTGTTTTAGGTGCTGAGATAGAGTCAAAGAAGAATAGGTAGATCCTGCCTATACTCATTTATAGTATGGTGAAGACATACACATAACAAACCTTCAAAATACAGAGTGCAATCAAGTACTGTAAACAGGAAAGTGCAGAATTGTAAGGGAAGACAAAGGATTGTGTGTTTGGAAAGACTTCTTGGAGAAGGTCCAGCTATCTTTACAGAAAAAAGAAACCTTGCATGCAAGGGCTGTATTCTGGGAAAGATGAGCCAATTGGTGTTACTACAGTCAAGGGTATTTTAAAAGAGTGATTCTTGAGTGATATGTAGACTAAATGGTATGGTGGACCCACGTCAAGCTTCTTGGTGGCCATACTAAAAAGTGTGGCTCCAAAAAGTAGATAGAGAGAGCTGCTGGAACATCTTTAGCAAATCAAATTGGTGGTTTGGGATAGATAAACTTTCCATCAGTACAAAGGATGAACTGGATGGTAGAGCTTCTCTTGCAAGAAATCATATTGAAATGTTTTAATAGAACTCAGACTGAGACAGGATCATTTTGGATGAGGAGGTGAATACATGAGACACTTCAGAAGTGCAGGGGACAGATCTTAGTGATAAACTGGATGTGAAAGGAAAAGGGGAAAAAATCTAAAACTGGATCTCTGCTTTCTAGCTTGGCCATCAGGGTAAGGAGGCATCCATATTCTCAATGGAAGAAACAGATTTGGGAGTAGCATGATGAGAACAGGGACTGTGGATCAGGATTTATCTGCAAGCCTTACACTCAGCTTGGTACCTGGCAGAGTAGGCACACGCAGTAAGAACATCAAGGGACGATTTGGAGAACTTTAAAAACCCTCCTCAAAAATTCTCCATAGATTCCCCAACCTAAAGTGACCCTAAATGAATAAACTAATAATAATGTGCTTCTTTATGCAAATGCAACTTAAACATCAGTCTTATAGTACATCTTCCAACCAACCTGATTCCTCAAAGCCTTCTTACGTAGAAATTTTCATCCGCCACAGGGGTTTATTATACCTAGGTTGAAAGATGAAAATAAACAAAGAAAGAAGAGATGTGGTAAAAGGAGAAATATATTCAAGAAAGGATAAATTTCTTGAAGTTGAGTGGTATCCAGGTATAAATGCCCAGTGGGTAGATAGAAACACCAGTCTAGAGCTCATCTAAAGAGTAATTTGCTGGATAATGAGAGTTTAAATGTGGGAGTCCATAAGAAAAAGAGTATAGACCTAGGATAAAAATTCAATTATAACAGGGCCCAGACAGATAAAAGCAAAATGAGCCAAGCAATAGATAGTGGAAAGACTGTGGGGGGAGAAAAGGGAAAGATAGTTTCTAGTAAACTAGTGATAATGTGTTTCATCCAAAAGGATGGGCCACCAGTTTGCAAATTCTTGTGGCCAGTGAGAGCAAAAATATGAATCCTTAGAGAAGACCAGTATTTAGGAATGAACACAGAAATCAGTGAATACAGTGTAAAAAAATAAGCAGAGAATAATTGAGAAAAGAACAGAGTCCCAGACACAATAGAGGACAGGATTTTCTGAAAGAGGGAGTGGTGACAGTGTTAACTTGGCAGTAATTTTACATTAGATCAAGTTATGAAAAATTTTTTATATTGAGCAATGAAGAGTTCACTAAAGAGACCATACAAAATTCAGTTGAGTGATGGATGTAGAAAGTACACAGTGGGTATGAATGACAGACCACAAGTAAACATTAATTATTCAAGAATTTTAATAATTTTTCTCATGAAGAGAAAAAAAGAGAAGGGAGTAACTGCTTGAGGGAAGATGGGGTAATAGGAAATACATTTTTTTTTCTTTTAACAATGAAGAAGACTTGAGTGTGTTGGTTGGAAGAAGGGAAAGAACGAGTGGAAAGAGGGAGACAGAAGAGGCATGAAATTAATGGAGAATGCCAGTTTCTGGAAAAGGCTGTAGGAGATTAAGGATATAGATTGATCAATGATCCTCAATAAAAGGAATCAGCAATTCTTCTAAAGCAAGAGAGAAGAGATTCGATAAAAGGAAGATAAATTTAAATTTTGATATGGGCATGGGGGTGAGCATTGAGGGAATGTCATAGTCCCTGCTTTTAATAGGGAATATATTGTCTCCCAAGAATTGCTGAAGCCTGAGGCTAAAGCAAGAGATGAAAGGGAATGGTGAAGGCTTGGAATGCCACTGTGGAGTATAGCAGAAAGAAATAACTAGGGGTATATGAAAGGATTGCTGGAGTAGTCATCAAGGGGAGCAAGACTTCCAGAAATTCTGATAGCCTAGGAGTGATCAAGAATAAAAGGGATGATCAGATGATTTAGGCACTGGCAAGTGAAGAGACAAAATCAGAGAAATGGGGAATCAGTACGGTGGTGAGA
The DNA here is from genome assembly GCA_030015415.1 of Cynopterus sphinx. Taxonomy (NCBI): domain Eukaryota; kingdom Metazoa; phylum Chordata; class Mammalia; order Chiroptera; family Pteropodidae; genus Cynopterus; species Cynopterus sphinx. Next base: position 30,316,084 of record CM057385.1, on the reverse strand, counting down.
TGTGACCAATACCAGGTGGGTCTAGGAAGAAAAGGAAGGCAGGAAAAAAATGAGGGATCTGGAGGAGTTGACTTAGATTTAGAGCTGACATGGTAGAGACAGAGTTGCTGAAAAGGAAGCAAGTAAAAGGCTGTGGTCAAAGGAAGGATTACTAAGTTGAATGCCTTGAAATGGAGAAGTTCAGGAAGATGACAAAATCTAGAGAGTGGCCATGAAGCAGTGGCTGTGATGAATTCATTTGAAGAGAGACCCAGCGGATGTTAGAGAACTTCCCTATTAGTTCATTTATATCCCCTAACCTTTTCCTTCCCTTAACCTTCTTTACCAAGCCTTACTCAGCAGATGGAAATCATCTCAAAAGATAATCTTCAGGACGAAGGGAAAGGAAAATAACCAAGAGAAGGAAGCATAAAGGACACTGGCCTTCGAAGGAAAAACCTGAATTTCAATCCCAGCAATGCTACTTCTCAGTTCCTTTGTTCTTGAACAAGTCAAGCTCTAAGCCTCAATTTCCCCATCTGCAAAATGAAATCATAATACCCGTTCCACCTACATTACAATGCTCTTATTAGATTCACAGGACTTAATGAATTCCTAAAGCATACATAAGTACCTCAATTTTGAAATCTAACCTAATTAACTGCACACAAGTTCTAGAAAGCATTCAATTAATACTAAAATTAATGTTTATCATTACCATGAAATCAGAATTATATAATAAGAAATTTTGTCATAAATTTGGAATGAAAGTACATCCTAAATATAGTGGAAGTGAAGCAGGGAAAAGGAAGTGGGCACATGATGTGCTTGAGCAGCGAACCGTCCACAATAAAGAAATGTGGATGTATAACCGATATGGTCCCTTTTGTTAGCTCAGGGCACGAGTGGGTCTGCCCTCTTTTATTATGCTCAGTTAATCATTGGCACCCCGAGTTGTCTAGATTAGGAGGAAATCTAATCATTCATACTGAAGTGCCCTCTCCCAACTTCCTCACAGTGCCCAAGAACCTTGGGGACCTATTCATTCCAGCTGACGAATCCTGCTGCTAAATTTCCAGCAAAGTGAGAGCTGGGTGATCTGACCTGTTAATCAGTGACCAGGGCTCCTGGCTGCCGTTGCTTCTCTCACTGACTCTAGAGTTAACTATAGAAAACTGACCACACATTACCCAAAGTATTTCCCGGTTTCTTGCTCTAATAATGCCCTCTTCAGTCTTGGCAAAGATGCCTCCTTGGTTTCCCAAGGTTGCAGTGTATTCGGTTTAAACTCACAGATTTGGCCATTGCCCTCAAAGCATGACGGTTGCATCCATACGGAGGATCCCAAGGGTTTTCCCACCTAAAACCTCACCCCTTGACTTCTCAGCCTAGCTTGGGACTCAGACTGCAATCTAGTAAGTGCCTCCTCAGACTTTTAAAGAGTGTCTAATAATTTAGGACTCAAAAGAAAGGTACTCAATTCCTCTTCCCTTAGGATGTCTCTTGGTCCTTAAGCAAGTGTCTATTTGGTCCATTTCTTCCTGTGTGTCCAGCTCTGAATACCAAGGCGTGTCAGGAGAAGCAGTCTTCTCTTTGGCCATCAAAAGGTCTTCCCTCCCTCCACAATAATGAGTGCCTATTTATAATGCGTGCCTACTTCTGCTGCCTCAGTAAGATCTCTCTAAACAAAAACTTGTTTCCCCTAGAGAAAAATGTAGTTGGCAGTCTCACTGGAAAATGTTAAGATATATAATTAGGTACTTCCCACAACACATACTCATGCATACTCACAGCTCGTCTGCACTGATTTAAGAGTGCAATAAAATTCTGGGCACTTTCTTTCTCCCATTTTAAATTGAGGAGGGCAGGGATTTTCAACTCTGGAATCTCTGTCACCTCTAGCTCTGATTCCCCCCAGCCCAATCCATTCATTCATCACATATCCGTTGAGTACCTATTGTTAGGTGGTAACACTGGGATGCAGGAGTGGGACTACACAGACAGAAGTCCCTGCCCTTGACCATGTCTAACTCCTGCATGCCTGCCTTTCCCACCCTATTATAAATAGTGCCCGTAGTTTGTAAAGTTTCTCTCACTATCCCAGCTATATTTTTAAGCAATAGGTAAGTTGTAGAGTTGAATAATTTGGTCATGCTTTAAGTCTTTGTCTCTACATCAGAAGAGATAAGTGTGCTTCACAAAACCTTTTTCCTCCAACTTCTCCCCCTCCCCTAGACAAACTCCATCTGCATTCTCATTTGGACCCTCTCTCAGACTCTAATTTATAGTAAATGCAGGAGGAGCTTTTGAATGGAGCCAGTGCTTTGCAACCTGGGGCTCCACCAGGAAGCCAGCTGAAACTAAACTAGCACAGTAAGAGCTATTGTGGGCAGCTGAAGTTTCCCTTTTTCAGTATGCAACGTTTTGCAACAAAGAGAAACAGATCATCTTTCAAAAAAGGATCCAGGCGGCCCCTGAAAATCACCCTCTGCTAATGGCTCCTCACTATCCGTCCAGCACTACCACCATCTCTTCCCCAAATAGAAAAAATGGGGAACTCAGGGAACCAAAAGTCTTGCTTCTCTACTCATTTCCTTGTGTGCTGTCAGTGGTATTGTTAAACCATTCCACAATTCAGATATTTGGGGGAAATAATTTCAGATTCTTGAGCTGTTCATAAATTCAAACAATATTTATTGAGAATCTGCTATACGAAAGACACCAAGCACTGGGATCCAGTGTGGGCAAGAGCCACGAGAGGAGATGAAGTGTAGAGAGTCGAGAAGCAGGTAAGGAAGGGGAAGGTGAGGTTTAGAGGTGGACAAAGGCCTACCAGAATGTGGATGTTGGGTGAGAGCCAGCTGCTGTGTGAGGAGCTGAGGCCCTAACTCAATTCTAAGGCTGTCCTCTCTGACTCCTCATTTTTGTCAGCCCCCAAAGGCTCTTTCTCTGTCCACAGCAGATAAGAAAGCAGGGATGAGGAAGAGCTTAGAAGGTCTAAACTTCACTACATTATATAATATAGAAGACAAATAAATTTTCATAGCAAGAAATAAGGGTGGAGGTTTGGGCTGTGCATCGGGGGTATACGAATCTATTGCCTGGGACTGGACTCATGCACCCTGAAACTGCCTGGGGACTAGCTTGCTTAGGCCCTTAGAGCGACACAGCTGTTTGCATGTTGCTTACAAAGCACCCTTGGTGTAATATTTCATCCAAGTCTCATGACAATATTACTAATCACACTTCATAGAAGAGGCCCAGAGAAGCCAAGTGAATTGAACAAGGCCAAACAGCTTGTTAGAGGCAGAGCCAGGCCTCTGGCCCTAGAATTCTGACATTACCTGGAGCTCTTTCTGCGATTCCAAGCTGCGTCTCTCTTCTCTCCCCTCCTCTCTTATTCTTTCTCCCCTTTTCCTTTCTTCTTCTCTACCTATGTCTTTTTCTTGTCTGTGCCACCCAGCCCAGCCAGCGTAGCTTTTACTTCATGTACCCTACAGTTTAGCTCAGGGGTACCTAAACATACACTGGCAGTCATCTGAGAGTGGAAGGAGAACTTAGAAAAAATCTAGCTTCACATAGTAAAATTACAGATTGTGATTCAGCCAGTCTGGGGTAAAGACCAAAACTCTCCATGCTCGATAAGTTCAATGGCACTGAACTATCTGGAGGTCACAAATGCCTGATGGAGGTGATAGACCCTCTCTCTAGAAAACTGCTCCAAATGGTTCGTGAAGCCTAGCCAAGAGCCTCAGATAAAAACCCTGGCCTAGACAAAATTAACTGCTCACTATTTCCCACCTCTGGCAAGCATTTCCCATGCTGAACCCTTTTAAGGTCCTTTTAAGGTTGATCAAGTGGGACCCTGGACCAGTATTATCAGCAGCACCTGGGAGCTGGGTCTCAGGCTCACCCAAGACCTGCTAAATCGGAATCTGTATTTTAACAAACTCCCAAGAGAATGTATAGGCTCTTTAAAGTGCAGTCTCTATAAGTTTGCTTCAAAATGAGCTCCTTCTCTACCCAATAATCAGGCCAACCCTTGAGCCCATCTTAAATACACCACCGTGAAGGCTTCCCTGAGCCCCTTAGCTGGAGTTCTCAGAGCTCTGCATCTCTCCTGCTACTGCAACAATTCTGTGTCACTTGAGTTTCTCTCAGGGGGACTCAGCACAGGTACTATAATAAGGACTCAGTGAAAGGCTGTCAAAACAGTGTTTCTGTCTCCATCACCTGCTCTTCATGATCTCTGATTCCCTAAGACACCTCCAGCTCAGTGCCTTCATGGGATACGTAGAATGTGTTCACCAGTCCCCTTGACCCCTTCATCTTACTACTCAGGCCACCTTGGGCAACATATGCCCCAAGTGAGGAAAGTGGCTTCTCTCCACTTTGCTACCCTTGGGTGTTGTCTATCAAGGAAGCTGTGGAGTGCCTCAAACTGCCATTGACCTAACAGTTTACTTAGATTTAACCTCCTCACCCACAGCAGCCCCCTCACCATAGCGCTTCAGTGCTCATCTGTGAGGGCTGGCCCAGAAGACAGCCTTAGTGACAAGCCCCCGCTTGGCTGAAACACCACTCACCAACCCCAAATAACCAAGACCATTGTACGTGATTCTTCCCTTTCACTTCCCATAACTCTCTATCCCTACCACTGCTCCCTCCCATCCCCTTGGCTGCTTCAAGCAAATAGTCCTAGGGGACATCCATCCCAGAACACAGGAAATGCCAGAATCCTGGGGTGACCACACTGCTCAGGTTTATTCAAAACTCAGCCTTACTTCCTATGGAAAGCATGCTTCATGTCTAGTTCAATTTTGACCCTCGCCGCAAGTCCCCTACCTTAGGCTCTGCACAGAATAGATGCTGACTGCATAAGTGTCGTAGTAAGGGACCTGTGCAGTATGTAAAACAGGGTGCTACACCGAGAGCCCAGAAATGAACAAACCACCACATGTGTTTTCTAGTCATGTGCCACTTCCATGTGTCTATTTGTCACCTCGGGCCTGTCACTGACTCTTTCTTGACTTCAGTTTCCCCATCAGTGAAACAGGAAGATGACCTCTAAGGTTTGTTCATATTTGACATTCTGGGTAAGAGCAAAGAATGAATACCTAGTTCTTAAAAGGCAAAGAATTACAGAGTTGGGGAAAGAGGCTCCTGTCTACCTGGAGCTCATAACTAACCTGGAGAATAGAAGAAGCTGAAGGAAAGACCTGGGGAAGTTGTCTGGAAAGGACCTGATGGGTCTCAGTCGAGGGCCTGTGGGGGTGGGGGCAGCATCCACAAATAGGGGAAGGCTGTGCTAGATGGGGAAGGGGAGCAAGTGAACTTCAGAAGGGGCCGAGGCAGAGGGTGAGGTGCGGGCTTCTAATATTTCTAGAAAGCTCACTCTTAGTTCCCCTTTTCTTTACCCCTAACACTGAGTGAGAGTCTTGGGCGATGACAAAGGCCCACGTGTAGGATGCTGGTTAGGGGGTGCGGCAGCCCACTGAGAGGAAGGAAGATTATTCACCAAGAAGAACTTTTTCATTTCTCACCTAAAATTTGATAGGAAGGGGGCCCCAAGGGGACTGGGGATTCTAGGGAGCAGCAAAGCCTTGGCTCTGCCTCCCACGCCCTTTCTCTGACTGTTTCATCCCTTAGCAGGGGCCCAGCCTAGACCGTGTGATATGTCCCTGGCTCATGGCCCAGAATCTGGAATGCAGACTCCGTCAAGCAGATTCTCTTTCACAGGATCTGGGAACTTCCAAAGCTGCCTCAGAGAGGGAATTTCCACTCATTTCTCCCACACTGTGACTGACCTGCCAGCTGAGGGGAGCATCTCTTCTTGATAGAGCAGAAGTGGGAGGGAGATGGCAATCCCTTTCCAGAGACTTTCTCTTCTGATTCACACCCTTTCACCTCTGATCTGTTTACTTTCTGACACTGCAATGGCCAAGTCACTTTCCAAAAATGACGATTTCTCTCTGAGTTAGAGACATAGCTTCACATACTCAGAAGTCTATCTAAATACTCAGAAAAGCCAGTAAGCTAATTGCCCTTTTTCTCTAGAATATGGCTTCCTCACGTAACAAGAAGAGGTTAAAGTACACAATGCCTAGAAGTGATAGCAACGTAACTGAACCAGGTAAGAATACAGTGGATGCTTTAACAATGTTGGGGTTACCACCCCGCTCCCATGCTATTGAAAATCCACATATAACTTGCGACTCCCCAAAAATTTAACTACTAATATCCTACTACTGACAGTAAGCCTTACCAACAATATAAAGTTGATGAACACATATTTTGTAAGTTATAAGTATTATAAAATATAGACTTACAATAAAGTAAGATAGAGAAAAGAACATCTTGTCAAGGAAACATAAAGAAGAGAATATATATTTATAGCATTTATTGGAAAACAAACAAACAAACATGTATAAGTGGGCCCGCACAGTTCAAAGGTCTCCAGCTTTAACTGGTTAACCTAGACATGAACCAAAGAATGATTCCCCACATTCCACGGGGAAGCAGGATGTAATCCTAAACCCATGGAATTGGACACTATTAGGTTAAGGAGGGGTTCCATTAATATCGGGAAAAACTTCTTGGAAGTTCAGGTGAGAGTGTCTGGAATAACGTGGGAAGGTGCACAGACTTCATTCCTGAAAATATTTTACTCATTCAAGGTGAATGAATTAAGCCATTGGTAGAGAGCACTGAGCCAAACACAGAAGGTGTCGACACAGGGGGTGGGGAGCAAGATTCAGGCAGAATGAAAGTAAGGCTTTGAGAGAGGTTTAAGCAAAGTAGTATGCAAGTTGACTTGTCCTCTGTCATTCTGTCTTTTGGAACGATATCCAAGAATCTGGAATAGCCTCTCTGTAGATTCTTTGCTCTTAGATTCTCTAGGAAACAAATATCCAGCATAAGCCATTAAGCCTATTGTCTTGGAGGAGGGGTTCAGGTATCAAAGTGTCTCAGAAGGGAATCTCAGCCCCTTTGGCTATTACCAGAAAGATCCTGGACAAGTCACACTTAATTTCAGTTTCAACCAAAGAAAGCTGGAATGTTTGGAGGATGAATGCAACAATGCTGGAAAGCACCTTGGCGCAGTGCCTGCCCCCCAGTAAGCCCTCAGGAATACCAGTTATTCCTTTCCTTCCCCATTACTGACCACTCACTTCTGACGAGACACAGTCATTTGTCCAATATAACCCATTTCTTATTACCAACGTAGAGATTGTCAGGTGTGTCTTCCAAGAAGCTCCACACATTTTATAGACATTGTCTCAATGGCCTTTTAATAAAGAAAAGTTGCTAGATCCTTCCATGTCTACTGGGCAGAGGCAAAGCAAGGCTCAGAAGTATGAAGCAGTAGAATGTGGGACTCAAGAGGCCTGAATTTCAGGACTGGTTCAGCCACCAGCATGCCTCAAGGAATCCTATCAGATTTGTAAAAGGTAAGAGTTCACTGAAATGAATTCTAAGGTCTTTTGGGTTTTTATTATCATGATTCTGTGGTCTCCGAGGAAATCTAAGGCAGAGCTGCAGCATGAAGGCAGGCATTCTAATTCCCATAAAACTGTTCTTTTGCTCACTCATGCTCCTTGGAGATCCAGAAAGAAGCTGGGATAACAGCCACCATTGTGTCCTGAAACGATTCTTGTCCAGGGCCACTTGCTGTGCTAACCATAGACACCAAAGGCATAGTGACTTAACCACAAGAAATGTGTCTTAATCGTTTAGGTGTCTGCTATTTGGGAAGATGCTGAGAACAGATATATGACCAGGCAGACAGTTGAAGGACATATGCACAATCCATCCAGAAATATGTCATAGTGGTGACAGCACAGATACAGGGTTCTGCTTCCGGGAACTTAGGCAGGTTATTTAGCCCCTCTGGGGGTTGTAATAAGTACTGTCTGGTCTATATACTAAGAGCTAACAATACTAGATGGATTTGGAGAATTGAAAGATTAGCATTTGTAAAGGGCTTAGAATACTCCTGGCACAGAGTAAGCGTGTGTGAGTATCACATGGATATTTATTTTGCAGCACTAAGGGCCCTCCCAAGAATCCAAAGATTCTTAAAATTCAATTCTATGGTTACAAAATCCTATAGGTCTGCTACGCTTCAATTACCAATTGCATTTTAAAGAAATAATGGATTTAATATGTTCCGACTTCAGGGCACTCTCCTGGCTTGAAGGCCCCTTGGACTGTTATCTGAAGGTGGGCCAGGAGGTGAGTCTTGAGATGCTTTTATTTCACCTTTGACCTCTGCTTCCTGGTTTCTTTTTTGCAGAATTTTCACTTCAGAGAAAGCGGAATCCTTAAGAATAATCCACTTTGTTCCTGTTTGTGGTCACTCTAGATATAACTGTGCTCTGCTGCCCTGCCCCCACTTCATACATTTCTTTTGGTCTCAGCAATGAATGGAAAAAAGTGCCCAGTCCCAACCCAGTTTCCCTTCCCTGCTTCCCGGAAGCCTCCCACGGTGCTGCACTTGCTCAGCACATTGAAGATTCCACTTCGTCATTCATTAAAGAGGATATCATCTGGAGCCAAGCATTGCTCCACCCACTTGGCTTTCAATAAAAAGCAGGCAGAGAGGCCAGGAGGAGCAGAGAGCTGGAGGCGAACTCAGAAATCAACAACTCACACACTAAAGCTCTCTCATCCTCACCCTCCACCATGAAGGTCTCTGCAACACTTCTGTGCTTCTTGCTCACAGTGGCTGCCTTCAGCACCCAGGTGCTTGCTCAGCCAGGTAAGCCCCTTCCTCATTTACCTTTGAAGCACGTCACCCCATCTCGGGATTATCACAGGCCACTAGAGCAGAAGGTTTACCTACAGCCTCACTTTACCAAATGCTTTTGCACAGTCAGGAAACTCAGAGAAGAATAGAGAGTGAGCCTGATCATGCAGCTGCTCCTGGGCAGAGCCTGGGTGAGATATTGATCTGTGAACCCCAAATCCATCTCGTTCTAGGACTCCAGCTCTGGAAACACACCCTCACTGCAGTTACTGCCCAGCTCCTTGCAGCAGTGTTAGGAGACTGGGATGATCAAAGAGAGGGGGCCCTGGTGGCAGGTGTGCAGGGTATTTCCAGATACAATGGAGGGAGAGGAGGAGACCCAGCATCTGGACTGTGCTTCTTGAGTCCCATTCCCAGAGATATGGCTCAGCAGAGGCAGTCATATCAGGGAAACTCATGAACAAGCATAGATTACTTGGAGCCTAAATGGGGACCCATAGCTGGGGTTCTCAAACTGATTTTCCCTAACCCTGATAATTTGGATTATTAGCCCTTTCTCATGTCAATTCCAGGAGTAAGATAGTTCTAACAGCTACCCCTTCCTTCTATTTTTCAATCAATGGTGTATACCCATTTTACAGAACAGAAAACCGAGTCACTATATCGTTATAGCTCTGAGGGATAGGCGGAACACCTCATACTAAATGCTTTTTTCTTTGTTCTATTTCTAGATGGAATTAGTTCCGGAATCACCTGCTGCTATAAATTCAGACACAATCACATCGCGAATGTGAGGCTAGAGAGCTACAGAATCGTCACCAGCAGCAAGTGTCCCAAAGAAGCTGTGATGTGAGTTGAGCACAAAATTCCCCACTGGTCCAGTTCTTCCTCAGAAAAAAAAAAAAAAAAAAAAAGGAAGCTTTACAATTTTACAGTCAGAAAGTTATACAATCTAATCCAATATCCAAAGATGCCCAGTGGGAAAACTGAGGCCACGGGAGATAAAGTGACTCCCAAAATCACTCTCCGAGTGCTGATTCAGACCATGCAAATTTCTTTAGCCTGAAGTTTCAACTGAGACATCTATAGAAGCAGGTTGCCCTGGGTTCCCTCCTTCCTCCTCTAGTTCTCATGGCAGCAGCTTAGGGTAGAGTGAGCTGCACTGCTAGGCTGAAATCTCAACAGAATTTCATCTAACTGTGCCCTGCTCTTCCCACAGCTTCAAGACCAAACTGGGCAAGGAAGTCTGTGCTGACCCCAAGACGAATTGGGTCCAGAAATCCATGAAGTACCTAAACGAGAAAACCCAAACTCCAAAGCCTTGAACACTCACTCCACAACCCAAGAATCTGAACCTAATTTATTTTCTTCTCTTTCACTAGATGTCCTCTGATATTATTTTATTATATTTTGAAAGAGTGTGAACTTTGTTTATTGATGAGAAACATGATGCTTTAAGTAATGTTAATCTTATTTAAGTTATTGATGTTTTAATTGTTATCTGCCACGAATACTGGTATTTTTTTAGATATGGAGACTTAAACAAATTACTTTCTTCTGTGAACTCAAATTGTGCCCTAGGATGGTGTGATGGTTCTTAGAAAAATCATTAATGCAAACACTCGTCATTTTAAATTCCAAGGTTTTGCTAAAAATGTTATTGTGGAAATGTATATGATGTAACTATTTGACAATATATATATTTTTTTACAAAACCTGACTTTTTGTGTTTTCTCAAGGGAAATTAAATGGCTGCATATCAGCTTGGTGATGAGGGAGGAGTGTGGTTTCAGAGGGTCGGGATCATGTACTGAGAGTGAGAATGTGGATTGCCCTGGTCTTTTCCACTGGATGTGCTCATCTGAGTGCTTACAGAAGAATCTTTATGGCAAGACCCAGTCAGGCATTCCACCACTACTCCTCTAGTCCCAGACATCACCTGCTCAGATGCCAACTACCCTCGTTACCTGTTTAGCAGAGCCCCACCCCTATTTCTTTTCTCACAGATTCTGAGCCCAACCTACAATGGCTCCCATAATAGATTGTAACTGACCCCTAATTAGGGTACCCACCTTCAATCTCTTTTCCTTCAATAATCCTTCAACTTGCAGTAGTATAGAAACTGCAGACATTGGGAAATCAGGGAGAGACTTAAATGACCATCAATAAGATGGGTAGGTTAGTATTTCATTAAAAGGATATGACTCTAATTTATCCTTGATGAATGATGAGGTTTTTCTTTTAAAAAATGATAAGATCATTAAAGAAATGGGAAAGAAGAATGGAAGAAAGTACCTAAAGGTAAAAAATTATGACGACAGGTACATCAAATGGGTAGAAAAACCAGTCAGATGGGAACTGGGCTCCAAGTCTATGTCAAGTGATGGGGAAGTTTAGAAAGGAAGGTTGAATAAAGGATTGTAAAGCCAGATTGGTGAGTTAGTACTCAGCTTCATAGGTTAAAAGATGTTGAAAGTATTGGTCCACTGAAGAAAGACCTAATGTGCTCCGAGGTTCAGAAGCGAGTTTCAGGAAATGTAACTTATTGGCTTTGTGCAGACCTGGATAAGTAAGGACAGGGGAGAGGTTACTGCCATGGTCTAAGCAAGAGATGATGAGGGCCTGAATAGGAAGCTTAAGAGGCAGCACTGGAAAAGAATGAGCAAGGAGGGTGAAATGTTGAGTGCTGTAGATAGAGGAGAAGGACCTATCATCTACGATACAGAAGCTTCTTCTTCAAACTACAATTTAAGGGCTCAACTCCCCAGAAAGTAGAATGTACTTTTCTCCATCACTACCCCCCTATCCCAGTTTCAGAGGGCCAGGATCATCTATTTAGATAGATAGGTCTCTTTTTCCTCAATGTTCACTTAATGTCTATACTCCCTTGCGTGGCACTTGACCTAGCTCTGAGACATCTGACCCACTTGGATACAGTTTCTCCACTAAGAAAAGCAGATTTGTTGCCCTTTTGAATAAATTCTACATGGTTCTCACCTTCCCAGTCTGGTGGGGAGTTGGCCACTGGGTCAAGCTGGACCAGACAGTGCCTTTGGCAGCATGAAGTGCTGGAGAGATCCTTGGCAAGCAAGAAGGATACTTGGGCTCTAATCCCAGAATTGGCACTGAGTCATTCTGTCACTTAGAGTAGGTTGGGTATTCTGAGTCTTCATCCATAAAACAAGGATGATAATGCATCACAGTAGGAATTCAGTAGAACCTAGGTTCTAAGATCTGGGAGTATGTCTCTTAGAAAACGTCAATTTCTACCAGTTGGACCTGGAGAGGGAGAGAAATGATTCTGCTTCCATATTTTGAACTGGTCCAGAGTCCCTGATTCAGGCTCAGGGATTCCTATGAAGCTTCAGGTAATACCTTCCCAAGTGCTCTGATACATCAGTCAGCAAATAACTTGTTAGCCTCTGTTTATGGAACTCACTGACCCTTGTTCCAGGTCTAACAGCCCTCCCTGCCTCTTCTCCTCTTCGCCAGTCTGCAGCCTTGATCACCAATCAGGAGTAATTCTCATATTGCAGTAGATGCCAAGGGGCCAAAAGGGAGTGGAGAGCAAACCAATGAGACATTACCAGATAGTTTCCTGAGTAGCAGGCTCTCCGATGCCAAGCAGATGGAAATGGAGGGTCTGGAAGGAGAGGAGACCAAGAAAGGGGTGATCCAAGTGCTCAACTCCCCAAATAACCTGTTCACATTCTCTTTTAAAACCACTTTTATTTAGGTCTATGGCCATGCCACCCTGAACACACCCGATCCCGTCTGACTCGGAAGCTAAGCAGGGTAGGGCCTGGTTAGTACTTGGATGGGAGACCACCTAGGAAGACCAGGTGCTGTAGGCATGAAATAAATAAATACAGACAAACATACATACGTACATACATACATAATAAAATTGCATCTATTCACTTTTAAGAAATCTCAAATTCACTTTTTTCCCTAAGCTAAGCTTGGGATTCCTTGCTCCTTGCCTGATGAGACTGTTAGCACAAAGCATTGGTGACAGACCCTGTTTCAGGAGAGTGTTGCCAAGTATAATGTATTCATTTCCTGTTGCTGCCGACAGTCTATTCCAGGAAACACGGGCTTTTTCTATCACGCTCAAAATTCTTTCAGCCTTTGCCTATTGTCCAATTTCAAAGCTATTTTTTACATTTTTTACTATTTGTTAAGTAGCACTCTACTAACAGATATGAAAATTTTTATTAGTTTCTTATTTAGCTTCTTATTGCTACTGTAACAAATTACATAAAAAAAACTTAATGGCTTAAAACAACACAAATACGTTATTTTAAGTTCTGGAGGTCAGAAGTCTAAAATGAGTCAGTAGGGTTGCATTCTTTCTGGAAACTCTAGGGCAGAATTAGTTTTCTTGCGTTTTCCAATTTATAGAAGCTTCCTGCATTCCTTAGCTCATGGTCCCCTTTCCTCCATCTTCAAAGCTCTTAGTATTCTCTCTCACACACACTTGCACTCTCTCCCCCGCCCCCACACACACACTCCACTCTACGTCCTTATCTGCTTCTGTCATCACATCTTGTCTCTGATTCTTATCCTCCTGCCTCCATCTTATAAGAACCTTTTCGATTATACGCGGTCTGTCTAGATAAACTAAAATAATCTCACCATCTCAAGATCCTTAAATTAGCTATATCTGCAAAGTTTCTTTAGCTATGTCAGGTAACCTATTATAGATTTCAGGGATTGGATTAGGATGTGGGCCTCTTTGGGAGGAGGGCATTACTCAGACTATCCCTGCTAGAGACCAGGGAAAGGTTTACAACAGGTGGCTGGGCACTCTGACCTGGCCTTTGAGATCTGGAGCTGGCTTAGTGTATAAATTCTGAGATAACTTTGTGCAAGTCACCTTTCTTCGGCGGGCCTATAAGTTAAAGACTTATTTTGTGCATCAAATAGTCCCTAAATTTCCTGTGCATTCAAGTCACCTGAGTCCCTTTCAAAACATCAGTACGTCTCCCAAGAATTCAACTTAGAATATTGAAAGGAGGGAGGGTTCTTCTTCTCATTCCTTCATTTTATGAGTACCCCCAGGAGACCTGGATGCACATGAGTGTGGGGTCCTGTGTTCCTAAGTTCTCTCACATTTAGGATGCTGGAATTGCCAGCCAGTTCTACAATCTCAGGCTTGGGCTTTTGTAGTGTCCTTTGCTCAGACTTGATTTAGCCAATTTACAAGCAAGAGTGAAAAGGAGTCCAGAAATTTAGGACCTTGTAGAGTTTGAAAATCCTATTATTTCATCATCCCGAGCAGTGACATGGAACTTTTAAAAGGCTTTGAATAACAAAGTATTCATAAAATCCTTCATTTGGATAGGGTGGTTTCAGGAAGAGAGCAGGTTAGAGTGTGCCACTCCCATTCAAGCATGGGATCATCAGCCTCAAAGAGAGGCATAAAGTAATGTGGAGGAAACAGAGAAATCAGCCAAGGACTACGCTTAGGGAGGAACTTCGCATGTTGTTACTGGTATTTCAGAAAAGGCCTGGTAGCCTTTTGCTGAGGGAATTGTGTTGCCAAGAAAATCAGAAGCCAAGACTGGAAAAGGTTTTGACGTTCCCAGCTATACAGCAATGTTTGACTCTTCCAGGAGCTGGAAACAAGCAATGACGGCCACCAAAGAAGGGCATGTCTACCAGGGAAGAGCCTGGCCAAAGGTAAACATAGAGATCTGAGACAAGGGCCCTCCTCTGGAGAGCAGGATCACACTTCCTGTTCCAGAAATGGGCTTTCATAAGATCTACGCAGCACTGCTAGGTGTTCCCCAGTGAAGATAATTATTATAATTCCTTTCCACCCAGGGCATGGGAGTGTTGAGGGCAGATACACCGTTCACTTTTTAATCATTCCATCATCTTTTATTTGGAGGCAATAACATTCACTTCATTATGACTTCGTAATCTGGGTTTTTTAAATTTTTCAGTTTTAAAAGCTGTGGTACAAAAATAAAAAAAATACATAACGTGGATTCCAAGAAAGATGGCAACTAGGAAAAAGCAAGGTTTGCCTCCTTCCAGGTCTTCATTGAAATTACAACCAAATTTATAAAGTAATCAACGTGGAGAATCACCTGAAGTCCAGCTGATCATAACACGAAAGTCTGATAATATAAAGACAGAGCCACATGGAAGCCGGTAGGAGGGGCAAAGTCATAAATAAGTCTGGACCCTTGGGTGGTAGAGGAACACTGGGAGGGAGAGCTAGGCTACCGAGGCTCCCTGAAAGAGGAGGGCTTCCTAGACTCATTCAGGGGCTCCCCAGCCCAGGGAAGAGGAGTTTCCAAAAACTGACTATAAAAACCAGAGGAGATTCTGGCTGTCTGGGTGAGATGGAAGGAGATTGAAACCCTAGATGCCCTTTTGAAGGGCCCGTGCACAGGCTCTCTCCCCTGCGGACACTCACCTGGGGCACCAGTGGTGAGTCAGAGGCTTGCACAAGACTCACACTGGGACAGTCTGCATTACCTGGCACCAGAACGAGAGCGGGACAGGCAGCCACCGTTTACCTGAGCTGGGCCTCCTACTGGACAATCCATAGACCTTGCCAGCTTGACAGTGCAAACTCCTGTCACAGGGCCATCAGGAAGCGCTGGCCTGAGGAGATCCGCCCACCCCACCCGACTTGCCAATTGCCCGGGGCTTTTGTGGCTGGGTGGCTGCCGCGCCCTGCACAGATTCAGGGCCAAACACTCTCAGCTGGCAGCCAGCACTGTTAGCACACGTTTTGGAGACAGTTTCAGGCAGATCGCTGCTGCCAATACGAACTTGGGCAGATCTCGGGAATCTGTGGGCCAGTCCCAGATAGTGAGTGGTTCATCTTGCTGTGTTCTGCAGTTTTCATGGGAACGCTCCAACGGTTACTGAAGTTGTAGCAAGACTGGAGCTGTATTGATCAGACTGCAGTTGTCTCCCTGAAACCCCATCCCACTCAACCCACAAATTGCCCCAGGCTGCCCTTTGACAGTCAACCACCACCAAACACCCTGCCCTCCACACCCTGCCCCTCGTCTTCCAATCCACAAGGCAACAAACTTTGGCTAGCACAGGGCAGGCAGGCACTACAAGGAAACTTGCTGCAGGCAGACCTCAGCTGCATGCGAGAGCTGCAATATTGCATGTGGGAATGTGCAGACACAGAAACTGCAGAAAACTGAAGCTATTGGTCTGATGGCCCTTGACCCCCTGAGCTCCTGCCCTAACCAATACACAAAGTGCCCATCACAGGTTGATAGGCAGCTGCCCCTGCCCTGGAGTGGGGCATTCCACAGTCAACAAATCTCAACCAGCCAAGTGAGCAAAGTTCAGGGAGACAGTGACGGGAAGATCACTGCTGCCAGCATGAGATACAGTATCACTTGGGCCCATCAGAGACAACAGTAGGTCACGCAGCGATATCTGACTTTGGTAGGAGCCTGCAGTCCCAGCGCTGGCAGCAAATCTGGTGCTGTGTGGGCCTGATGGTTGTGCCTCACTGAGATGACACCCCACCTAGCCCACAAATTACCTGTGGTGAGTCTGATTCCAGGCAACCCAGTCGCATCGTGTGTTTTCCTTGGGTCATGACTTCAACAGCAAACAACAGCACTAGGTTCGTGCGGCCCACGCAAAGCCCGTTCACCCGGGGGGAAGCATTCGGTGGCGGGCCACAAACTCATGCCCATGAACTTCGGTAGTTTTAAAACAGAGCTTGGGTGTTTGCAGGCCCGAGGTGGGCGGCAGCTGACCTTGTTATGATTGGAGAATTCTCAAACGGAGAGACGGGACACCGAGGCTCTAAGCAGGAAGCAGCATTTGTCGATACTGGCACCGGCTCAGCAGATTCTTATTCAAAGGCTGAGCCCCAATTGTAACACAACAGGCAGTTGTATACAGTCTTGTCATCCCTTCACAGCTACAGATAGAAGGAAGAACATTAATCAGTTGGCAAGCTATGAAACAGCTGATGCTAGCTAAAGAGTCCTTTAGGTGGGGGAGGTAGTCGGGAATGGACTCATTTGAGCAGGAAATGGCCAGGCAGGGCCCGGCTGCCACATTCCCCACTTTGATGCTCGGACCCAGGACAGGGTCAGAGAGCATCATGTCCTTCTCCTAACTTTTGGTTTAGAGGCTGATACCTTCATAGCATAAGGACTTTTGCTGCTGTTTTATTGGCCCAATACTAGGAAGGAGCCTGGGTCTACTAGTTTAAGTCTGTGTGATTTAAAAACAGCATTCTTTTATAGGGGGTGTCTCTAACCCACTGAGTGTATCCTGGACCTATCCAGCCAAGACATTCTTCCCCTTCCACTTCTGAGGAGAGGACCCAGCTCTGGGATTGACTCTCTTCATGGCGAGCCACCATTTGGTTCTATTGGAAGAGGTGAAAAGCATCTAGGCCAGGTCCCTTCTAAGGCCGATGTTCACTCACGAGTATTCCTCCACAGACCCAGCATTTAGTGACATAAAGTTCATGGGCTACTTTCTCAGCTAGATCAATAAAAAAGTTCTTTCCTAGATTTTGGCCCAAGGCAGCCTTTAGCTGATTATACATTTGTGGCCTTTGGGGCCTAGGAGACAGTGTAGGCTTAGATGAGGTTGGATTATGCAGCCATTTGACATTTTCTCTGGTTACTGGGTCCTCTGTAGGGTTACGGACCTTTTCTATGCTTGAGGTCCATTGCCACCATGCCCAAGTTTCCCCTAATTTTTCAGGCTCTTGACAGGATTAACCACTCTCAGATCTATCCTGTATGTAACCCATCCAATACTGGAATCCCTGACGAGAGCACAGTGTGGCGTTTAGGGCACACCCATTGGGTAGGCTGGCTATGGAAGCGAAGCTGGTGGCAATGTTGGACCCTATCCTGCACCTTTGCATGTAATGGGTACAAAGGGGAAGAAGAAGTGGGGAGACTGGCACAACACACATGGCAGAATAGGTGGAAAAGGAAAAGAGTCTTTAGGGGTGCCATCCTGACGAGACATCGTCCTCAGGTTTCTACCATGCGTAGATTGGTCAGCTTCTGATCAGTCTGGGGATGACGTCTTACCCTTGGTCTGTCAGCACCACTGGTGTTTTCTTCCGAAGGGTTGCTGTAAGGGGCTCAGCAGAGTCTAGAACACATGCCTATTCTACAGCTGTAGGTTTAAGTCTGCTGTGATGTATCCGGGGTGTTATTTCAGCAACCTTAACTGCAGTGCAGGTGCACAAAATGACAGTAAAGGGGCCACTCCACAGGGATTTTAGGGGCTGAATATTCCACTCCTTTACCTAGACAGAGTCTCCTGGCTTAAAGGAATGAACTTCAGTGGTTAAACTAACAGGAAACCTTTCCCTAACTCATTGGTTGAGATTCTGGAAGGTGGTTCCTAGGGCCTAAAGTTGTTGTTTCAGAGTCAGTTCACTTATTTCCTTGAGGTCTCCTTGTAGTCCTTTGATGAGTGGGGGTGGTTGCCCATACAGGATCTCACAGGGGGAGGTTCCCTTAGGCAAAGTTTTTGCCTCATGGTGGAATGTAAGGTCACCACAGCATATCCTTCAAGGTGTTCTCCAGCCCTTACAAAGCTGCTACCATCAGTGTGATATTCTACCTCAGGATCCTTGAAGGACTGGTCTTTCAAGTCAAGTCAATTCAGCTGAAAAACACTTTATTCATTACTTCAGTGCAATCGTGGTCTGGCTGGCCAGGCCCAAAGAGTAGCAAGGTGGCTGGGTTCAAGGTTCACACTACCTCTAAGCAAATGTGTGGATTCTTGTACAGCATTCCTTGGTATCTGACCATCCAGGCATTAGTTAGCCAATATTGTTCCTTGTACACCAGGAACGTTATTACTGAATGTGGTACTCGAACTGTTAGTTCTTGCCCCATAGTCAGTTTGTCAGCCTCTGACACAAGGAGAGCCATGGCTGTGAGTGCTCACAAGCAGGGTGGCCAGCCCTGGGTGACAAGTCAAGCTGTTTGGAGAGATAAGCCATGGGACAGTGCCAAGATCCCAGCAGCTGAGTTAAGACCCCTACCATGACACCCATGTGCTCATGTATATACAGAAAGAAAGATTTGGTTGAGTCTGGGAGTCTTAGTCCAGAGGTGTTAGTGAGTGTCCATTTGATTTCTTCAAAGATCTCTGTTGTGTAGATTCCCAGAGTGGGGGCTCCCATTCTTTCTCCTTTGTAGCCTCATAGAGCGGATTGGCCAGGATGGGGAAATCAAGTATCTAGATTCTGCAGAAGCCAGCTGCTCTGAGGAATTCACGGACTTATTGTCAGGTGGTAAGGGTAGGAAATGAACAGACCGTTTATTTCCTTTCTGGGCTGAGTTGGCATTGTCCTTGCGACAGATGGAATCTGAGGTATTTGACTCTTTCTTGGCAGATTTGAGCCTTTCTTTTAGAGCCTTTGTAATCCGCTTCCCAGAGGAGATTGAGGAGTAGATGGGTTCCTTCTATGCATTCCTTATAGGTCTTTCCTGCTAAGAAGAGGTCTCATACTGGAGCAACACACAGGTGTGCTAGTTTGCCTGGAAGGCCTTTAAATCTGAGGCTAGAGCTGTCCCAAAGATGGTCAAGGAGGTTTTTGAACACCTGAGGCAGTCGTGTCTATGTCAACTGGCCCTTTTCTCTGCTTTTAAGACTTTCCCATTGGAAGGCAAAGATCGGTTGACTCTGAGGAGCAAAGCGAATGTAGAAGAAGGCATCCTTGAAGTCCAGACAGGTGAAATAAGTTGCCTCAGCGGGGATGAAGCATAGGAGGTTATATGGGTTGGGGACAACAGGGTTCAGGGTGACAGTTGCCTGGTTGACTGCTCATAAATTTTGGACTATTTGATATTCATTGGTCCCTGGCTTTCGAACTGGCAGGAGAGGTATATTCCAGGATGATTGGCAGAGACAAAGAATTCCACACTTCGGAAGTCTCTCTAAATGTTTTTGGATACCCCCTTGTGCCTTATGGGGGATGAAATACTGTTTTTGGTGGGCTGGCTCAGCTCCTGGCTTTAACTCTGCCACCACTGAAGGAATGTGTTGGGCCAGTCCTGCAGGGTTGCCGTCAGTACACACTCTGAGCACCTTGAAGGGGAGTTCGGGCCTCTGTTGGAACTCTTCTATGAGACTATAGAGATGCCAATTTTCTCCTTGAGGAACTGTGAGTGACATGATCCTTGCTTCTGGCCTCCCCGAGGTTAGGGTTGCTTGGCCACATGTGTCAAAGGTAATTTAAACCTGCAGGTTTCTTCAAAGATCTCAACCCATCAGTGCCATGGGGCAGTTGGGCAGATATAGGAATTCGTGGACGACTTCTCATCCTCCTAGGTTATACCAGCGGGGCTACAGGAAGGGGCGGCAAACTTGTCTCCCAGTTGCTCCCATAATGGTAGTTTGTCTTTGAGAAAGGTGGCCCATGGGCCAAGTTACAACTGAGAGCTCAGCTCCAGTGTCAACCATAAAGTCAATAGGTTGGCCCCTATCTATCATTTGGACTATAGGATTGTGGGAGCCTAGCAGAATGGAGCCTGGTCTGGCTTAGTGCTGGCAACACAGGCTTCTTTCCCTTTAACTGACCTTGGGAGGGTACTAAGGCTCAGGCTAGCAGGACCCTACAGTTTTCCTCTAGGCAGACTCTCAACCAAAGGGGTCGAGTGAGAACCATTGCCTCTCAAGAATCTGTATAAAGAAATTGGTCTGGGTGGCCTGGTTGACCATAATGACTTGAGACTTTTGCAATGATTTTCTTATCAAGAGCTCCCTCTGCTGGCTACCTAATGCCAACAGAGGGCTAGTCATCTCACAAAGGGTGAGAGTTTCAGTGCGGCGAGTTTAACTTCATAATCTCCTGAATAACCCTTTTTCAAATTCTTAAGCACACAGCCTAAAGGTGCCTGTCTACTCTGTCTGTTCTTCCACCCGCGGTCATTGACACACATGCACTCAGAGATTCCCTTCCATCTCCCGCCGCGCCACTCCCCTCCTGGGGCACTTTCCTGTGCCTCTTAGCTACTGGTGGGTCAGTATAAGTCCCCGACTAGGATCACTGGAGTACACTCCTCAAGGAGATCCAGTGACTCCACTCTAAGCCATTAGAGGTTCACCACAGAACCTCAGATAGAGGCTCCACTCTCGCTTTGTTGCAAGGCCATGTCTCAGTCACACGCAGTCACACACTAAGCACACTCCACCCTCTGCCTTATGTACCTGAGAGGTCACAGTTTCATTTAACAAATGTAGAGTACTTAGGTGACCTCAGAAGTTGATCAGACTCCCCTTCTGCCCTCTAATGGGCAGGCTGTCCCTGGGACCCGGGTTCTTTACCATTCAGTCGGGCAGTACTCCTGGGCTGGTTCCCACACCCTTCCCGGTTCCCTTGTGCTACTGGGGCAGCCACCCAAAGTCACTGGAAAAGATGTTTCTACCCTTAAGGGCAAGAGGCCTGTTGGCACACCAAACAGAGTTCGTTTCTCCCTGCATCCCGGGGGCCAGACCCCAAAGACAAGAGAGGTGAAAAGCCACCATCTCCAGATCCCGAACTAGCCCCTAGAAATGTTGTGGGATTCTTGAATGGAGAGATGGGACACCAAGGCATTTATTGATGCTGGCACCAGCTCAGTGGATTCTTATCTAAAGGCTGAACCCCAATTGTAACATCAGGCAGTTTTATACAGTCTTGTTATCCCTACACAGCTACAGATATAAGAAAGAACATTAATTGGTTGGCAAGCTATGAAACAACTGATAGTTGGAGATGTTAGTTGGAGAGTCCTTGAGGTAGGGGAAGGGCTGTCAGGAATGAACTCATTCAAGCAGGAAATGGCCAGGCAGGGTCAGGCTGCCACACCATGATTTCAACTTTCTATTTTATTCCAAAAGTTTTGGTGTGCTGTGATTTTAACTTTTTATTTTAAGCAAATTTTAGACTTACAGAAAAATTTAAAAAATAATATAGGTTTTCATTATTCCTTGCTCAGCTTTCCTTAAAGTTAGCATCCTACTTCCTTTATGTCTTGTAAAGTTTGTTGTATCTCTGCTCCATATATCTTCTTCAGTATGTCATCCAGATTGAAGGGGCAGCTTCATTTGGGTCATGCATCTTCATGTAAAAGGAGGAAAAAAGGTTGGTGGAACAGTAAGATGGCAATTAACTTCTGCTCACAGATGACAAATGTAACATTTGCTCATATCTAATTGGTCAAAACTAGAATATTAATGGCACACAAAGACTGTCCTCACTGGAATGCATGGTCAAAATTCCCCTGAGGTCCAGAACATTTCTTACTCTAAGTTCTTGCTCTAAGACTTTGAGGACCTCACCTCTTTCCTAATACAGTACTTCTTGGAAACCCATACCCACTTCAACATCCCAATTCAGAAGAATCAAAACACTTTGGGGACAACTTGTTAAGCAGTCTATCAGCATCATTTTGAATCTCTAATATCTCCTTTTTAACTACTCATCCTTATAGCCTACTATTAACAATTATGACAGCTAACACATACTGTGCATTGTGTTCAAGACATTTTCACCCGATTTTTCAAGCATTAACTCATTTGCTCCTTACAAAAAATGAAAGAATAAGGTCTTTTTATTATCTCTACTTTTATAGGTATAAAAACTAAATCACAGGTAAATGAGTAGCTTGCCTATGGTTATGCAGCAAAGTGGGCAATGTCCTAATCCTTTTCTTAAACATGTCATTCAACTGACTCTTTTAGAACTGAGTAGTAAGAGTCTTTCTCTGCCTCCTCTTATTTCCCAAAATTTCCTGGTTCTTATGCAGATAAATAGAACAAATAGAACAATACGGCTTTAAAAAGCTTCAGGCCATCAAGTTTATATCTGGCAAATACAGGATATGAATGGGGCCATTTCCTAAATCTGTGGAAGACATTGTGTGTCAATCAAGAAACCATAAACTCAAACCCAAAGGAAGGTCTGCAGTTCTCCTCAAGACATTTCTCTTGGCTGCACTCACCAGACAAAAGAGTTGATATCTGAGTAGTATCTTAACTCAAGTCCTTTCAAACTCAAAATAGACCCTGATAGTTGCATTGTGGTATCCTAGATTGAATCTTGGGACAGAAAAAGGACATTATTGAAAACGCTGGTGAAATTTAAATGACATCTGGAGTTTAGCTGATAGTACTGTACTAATGTGGGCTTCCTGACTTTGAGAAATGTACTATGGCTATATAAGATGTTAACAATTAAGAAATGGATTACCCAATCTGAGGAATAGAATAAAAAATAATGAACAGAATCACAGAGACCTATGCAATACCATCAAGTACACCAATAAACATATAATAAAAGTCCCACAAGAAAAAGAGTCTTTCTTTAAAAGGGGTGAAAACAATATTTGAAAAAATAATGACTTCCTACTCCCCAATTTGATAGACACATTAATTTACACATTCTAGATTATCAATAAACTCAAATAGGATCAGAGAGATCCACATCAAGATTCATCATAATCAAACAGTCAAGAAACAAGAATAAAGAGAAAATATTGAAAGTAGTGAAAGGGAAATAACTCATCACATACAAGAATCCTCAATAACAGTTATTTAACAATTAATTCTCATCAGAAACCATGGAGACCAAAGAAAAGGTGGCATGCCATATTTAAAATGCTGAAATAACAACAAAGAAATGTCAGTTAACCAAGAAATTTTTATCAGACAAAACTACAATTCAAAAATAAAGAAGAATTGAAGACATTCTTGCTCACAAAAAATTTCTAAAGGAATCCTTCAGGTGGAAAAAAGGAGCATCAGACAGTAAGTCAAAGAAATAAGGGTAAAAATAACTACATAGGTAAATGTAAAAGACAGTAGAAATCTGTATTTTTATTTAAACTACTTTTTAAAATCTAATTTAAAAAATTAATGCATAAAATAATTATAAATCTATGTTGAGAGGAATGTAATGTATACACATATAGATTGTAATCATAAAAGCTTTAAGGTGAGGGAAGAGTGGAGTTATGTAGGATTAAAGTTTCCATATACTTTTGAAATTAAAATTATTTAATCTGAACTAGGTTGTGATAAATTACAATAATAATGGTAATCCTCAGAGCAATCACTGAGAAAATAATTCAAAAATATATAATTAAAGAAAAGAAATAATGTGGTACACTAGAAATATGTATCTTGAAAGAAAATAGTCATGTAAGGAAGACTGAACTCAGTAAGCTGGCCAAATAAGACATCCCTCACTTATATCTTCTCTTTAAAAAACAAAACAATTTTGCATCCATCATGGATAAAAGAGACTTTTGAGGAGGACCTGTGGGATCCAGCACCATATGCCAAGGAACTTGGGAAGGTCTCTCCCACCCATTCACCAGGTAAAAGACATACAGATCTCAGACCTGGCTATAGAATCCGCGGTGATGCATAAATCACTTCAGCCCTGCTTCGCTGTGGTCTGGGAGGCCCTGGAGAACACTGTCTTAGGCAATCCCCATAGACGAGAGGGCCTTTGTGGAAGGTTTTTAGCTGAGAAATTTCAGCACACCATGAGAGAAAAACAAAAAAAGACAAGTTTGAACACATTGGAGAGAATGAAAGGAACAGTTTGACATTATCCTCATCACCCCCCTCCCAAAGTAGACCAGCTCAGTGCCCAAAGAGACCTTCTTAGCCCATGACATCCTCTATGGGGGGAAGTGAGAGCATGTGGGTGAGCTTCCCCTACTCCCCAGCTGTGCTGAATACTGACAAAAAATTTTTCTCTCCTTCCCTGTTCAGACTACTGAGTTGTGAGCTGCATAACTGGGAGGCAAGAAGAGAGGCTGATAGAGCAGCAAATAGGACTTTTGGAAAGCATTAAAAGGATGTAGATTCTATTCACTGTCTTGAGGACCCCATCAAGAAACGTGCCCACAATTCGATTCAGATGTCTCATCTGCAGATTCCCCTAATTAGCCCATGAATAGCCCTAAACTGTTGCTGGCTCTCTGTGAATGCTCCCAGCTATGGTGAGAGCAAGATTTGGCAGACACCTTGTAAGAATGCACAGAAAGCTGGCCTAAACCTGTGGGCCAAGGGAGATCACAAATTTTAGCTTTAGCTCCACCCTTGAGAAAGAAAAAGAGAAGCTGGTATCGCTGGTCTGGTGTGTTGCAGGACTGAAAGAAGACATGCAAAATTTAGAATTATCAGAAGAGGGAGCAAGAGGCATGTCTCAGGCATACCCATACGAGCTTTGAGAAAGCCTTAAAATCTCTAGCAGGGCTAAGGACTGATATTTCTCTCCTGAAGTCAGTCAGTAAAGACTAGATAGAGTAAGTAGGTAGCTGTTACTTCAAATTCAAAGAGAACAACACAAGACTTCAAAGAATATGAAAAAATCCAGGAAACATAACATATTAAAGGATCACAGTTATCTTCCAATAACCAACCCCAAAGGCAAGGAGAGCTACATTGCACCTGAAAAAGAATTCAAAATGGCCATTTTAAAGAAATTCATTGAGCTACAAGACAGCAGAGAAAGACAATTTAACAACATTGGGAAAGTACTACATGAACAAAATTAAAAATTTAACAGAGAGATAGAAATCATAAAAAAATTAAAGCGGAAGAAACAATGAATGAAATGGGGGGAAAATGCAGAAGAAATTATCAACAGCAGAATGATTCAAGGAAGAAAAAGAATTTGTGAATTAGAAGACAGGACCTTTGTAAGGATCTCTTCAGAGGAGAACCATAAATGGATGGATGGATGGATGGATGGATGGATGGATGGATGGATGGATGGATGGATGAAACAAGCCTATGTGAAAGATACAATCAAAAGGAACAGCCAGCAAATTATTGGAATTCAAGAAGAGAGACAAGAAAAGGGAGAAAGCTAATTTAAAGAAATAATGGCCGAAAAGTCCCCAAATTTGGAAAGAGATTTGGACATCCAAGTTCATGAAGCTCACATGTTCCCAAACTCAAAAGTACTTTCTCCAAGACACAATGTAATAAAACTGTCAAAAATATCAAAGACTATAGATAATTTTAGAAGCAGGAGAAAAGAAGTTTGTATCTTACACAGAACCCCGTAAGCTTATCAGTAAATTTGTCAGCAGAAACTTTCAGCCAGGAGACAGTGGGATGATCTTATCAAAGCTCTGAAAGAAAAAAACTGACAACCAACAAAACTATCTGGCAAAGTCATCCTTCAAAAATGAAGAGAAGATTTTTCTAAACAAACAAAACCAGAGGGAATTTATCACATTGGATCTGCCTTTCAAGGAGTGCTGAAAAGAGCTCTTCAAGCCGAAATAAAAGAATGCTAATTAGTTTCAATAAAACATGAAAATATACAACACACTGGTAAATATATAGTTGAATTTAGAATATACCTCAAGGAAATGGGGGAAAAAAAGAACAAATCAAGTGCAAAGTTAGCAGAAGTAAGAAAATAACAAAGATTAGAGCAGAAATAAATGAAAGAGACCGCAAAACATAGAAAAGATCAACATAACTAAGAGCTGTTTTTTTTAAAGATAAACAAAATTCACTTTTAGCTAGACTAAGAAAAAAAGATGACTTTAGTTAATTAAATCAGAAATGAAAAAAGAAACATTTCATGGAAAAGAAACATACCACAGAAACATAGAGACTACTGTGAACAATTATATACTAACAAATTAGAAGCAATAGATAAATTCCCAGAAGGTACAACCTATCATGACTGAATCATGAGGAAATAGAAAATCTAAACAGACCAACAACAAGAAAGGGAATTAAATCAGGAATCAAAAGTCTACTACACAGAAATGCTAGGACTAGATGGTTTCCCTGGTGTATTCTACCCAGCATTTAAAAAAGAATTAATGCCAATACTGTTTAAATCCTTCCAAAAAAAATAGAAGGGAACACTCTCAGCACCACATTTAAAAAGTCATATATCATAATCAAGTGCAGTTTATTCCTGGGATGCAAGAATGGTTCAACACACACAAATCAATAAATGTGATACATCACTTACTAGAATGGAAAGTAAAAATCATATGATCCTCTCAACAATTGCAGAAAAAAATCAGTTGACAAAATACAACATCCTTGCAGATAAAAACTTGCAGCAAATTGAGTATAGAAGAAATGTACCTCAGCATAATAAAGGCCATGTACGACAAGTCCGTGGCTAATGTCACACTCAATGGTGAAAGGTTGAAAAATGTTTTTCTAAGATCAAAAACAAGATAAAGTTGCCACTATCACCACTCATATGTAACATCGTACTGGTAATCCAGGCAGACAAATCAGGCAAGAAAAATAAATTAATTAATTGATTAATTAATTACTCAAAGGCACTCAGAAAGGAAGAATAAAGTTGTCTCTGCAGATGAAATGCTCTTATATATAGAAAACTCTAAAGACCCCATCCAAAAGCTATTAGAAGGAATCAACAAATTTAGTAAAGTTACAAGATATAAAACTCAAATACAGAACTCAATGTTTCCGTATAGTCATAACAAAACAACTGAAAAAGAAATAAATAAAATGAACCTTTTCATAACAGCATCAAAAACAGTAAAACACTTAGGAATGAATTTAAACAAGGGGTGAAAGATCTGTATACTGAAAATTATAAGACTTAGATGAAAGAAATTGAAAAATAAACACAAAAAATAGAAAGTTATCTCATGTTTATAGAAAGAAAAAATTCGTATTGTTAAAATGTCCATATTACCCAAAGCCATTCATTAAGTCAAACTCTATCAAAATTGCAATGACATTTTTACATAAATTCCAAAAATTCTAAAATTCATATGGAAACTCAAAGACCCCAAATAGCCAAAGCAATCTTGGGGAAAAAAGAAAAAAGCTGAAGGCATCACACTCTCTGACTTTAAATTATGTTACAAAACTATAGTAAATAAAATAGCATGGTTTTGGCATATAAATAGATACATAGACCAATAGAACCAAATTGAGAGCCCAGAAATAAACTTTTGCATATTACAGGCAACTGTCTTCTGGACAAGAAAAGAAACAAGGGATAAGGTTCTGGCTCCTAGAAGCACCAAATAGATAGAATATACACCCTGAGTTAGTAAGCTGTGGGGATGGGCTACATCCAAGTAATTTGAGAAGACTCCATAGAGGTCAAATGTAGACCGAATCTTTACCAAATTATATAATAGGGGGTGATGGAGATTTGAAAAAGAGCTCGTAGAGAGAGTATCATAAGCAAAGTCACAGAGGAAAGAATAAACTTGATGTGAAGCTAAAGCCAGAATAAAAGTCCTGAACTGCTTCCAAGTCGGTGTTCAAGGTTGTATCATGCTCCTGCCTCTTCCACTGAAAAAATTTCTCTCTTGCATCCATGCCCAACAGGAGTGACCCAGTTACAGATGGGAAGAGGCTACACGTGGCCTCTCATTAAACCTGTCAAACAAACAAAAAGAAACTGGAGGCTTTGCTAGAAATAGACGACAGATTTATTCCAGGGTTTGAGATTTACAAACCAGAAAAACGAGACAATACAAAGAGTGTTGCAAAGAAGAAAGAAAAGTAGTGTTTATGTTAACAAGCGCATTCTTCTTTTTCAAATCTTTTTTTTCAATTACAGTTGACACACAATATTATAGGTAGAGTACCTGTGGATGGTACTCTGATAAGTCTAGTGTCCACTTGACCTCTTACAGAGTTATTACAATATTGTATACTGTATTACCTGTGCTACACTTGACATCCCTGTAACTGTTATCCTGACAATTTGTTCTTCATAATCATTCACTTTTTTCACCCAGCTCCCCAGCCTTATCCCATCTGGCAATCATAATTTGTTCTTTGTATCTATGAGTTTGTTTCTGTTTCATTTTTCATTATTTTATTCTTCAGATTCCACATATAAGTGAAATCACATAGAATTTGTCTTTTGCTGACTTATTTCACTTAGCATCATACCTTATAGGTCCATCCATGTTGTCACAAATGGCATGATTTTATTCTTTTTTACGGCTGAGTAATATTTCATTGTATATATGTACCAAATATTTATCCATTTGTCTGTCAATGGAGACTTCAGGTTGCTTTCCTATCTTGGCTGTTGTAAATAATGCTGCAATGAACATGGGGTGCATATATCTTTTTGGATTAATGTTTTGGATTTCTTTAGATAAATACCCAGAAGTGGAATTGCTGGGTCATATAGTAGTTCTGTTTTTAATTTTTTGAAGAAACCCTATACTGTTCTCCATAGTAGCTGTGCAAATTTACAATCCCACCAATAGTGCATGAGGGCTCCCTTTTCTCCACATCCTCACCAACATTTTTTGTTTGTTGATTTATTAATGATAATCATTCTGACAGATGTGAGGTGATAACTCATTGTGGTTTTAATTTACATTTCTCTAATATTTAGTGATGTTGAGGATCTTTTTATATGTCTATTAGCCATCTGTATGTCCTTGGAGAAATATTTATTCAGGTCCTCTGTCCATTTTTAAATTAGATTATGTTTTGGGGGGTGTTAGTTTGTATGAGTTTCTTATATATTTTTAATATTAACCCCTTATTAGATGTATCATTGGAAAATATCTTCTCCCTTTCAGTGGGTTGTTTTTTGGGTTTTTTGTTGGTTTTCTTCACTTTGCAAAACCTTTTAAGTTCTATGTAGTCCCATTCATTTATTTTTTCTTTTGTTTCCCTTGCCCAAGGGCACCTTATATCTATCTATATCTATATCTATATCATCTATATCTATATCTATCTATATCTCTATATATGTTACTAAGAAGTGCTCACTCAGCCAGGTAAGCCCCTTCCCTCTTTCCCTTTGAAGCACATCACTGAGTTATCATGGGCCATTAGAGCAGAAAGTTTACCCACAGCCTCACGTTAACAAATGCTTTTGCACAGTCAGGAAACTCAGAGAATAGAGAGTGAGCCTGATCACACAGCTGTTCCTGGGCAAAGCCTGGGTGAGAAATCCATCTGTGAACCCCATTCAGCTCCTTCTGGGACTTAAGCTCTGGAAACACACCCTCACTGCAGTTACTACCCAGCTCCTTGCAGCAGTGTTAGGAGACTGGGATGATCAAAGAGAGGGGGGCCCTGGTGGCAGATGTGCAGGATATTTCCAGATACAGTGGAGGGAGAGGAGGAGACCCAGAATCTGGACTGTGCTTCTTGAGTCCCATTCCCAGAGATATAGCTCAGCAGATGCAGTGCATATCAGGGAAACCCATGACCAGGCACAGATTTTGGAACCTAAAGGGGGATCCACGGTTCAGATTTCCTTGCCTTAAAGAATTGAATTATCCTATTAGCTCTTCCTAGCAATACCCAGAATTGTCATTAATTCCTCTTATCCTTCAATTAGCGATGGTGTCTTTCCTGTCTGTGCAAATGAGACTGAGAGTTTAAGGAATAGCTCAAAGTACAGAGACACTGGACTTGGGGTGCATGGTTTCCTTTTCCTTTGACTCCTCCTTATTACCATTCCCTACTTTATAAAATAGAAACAACCAACACATACCTTAAATAGCCTCTTTTGCTGTTGTTAGTATTGTTCTATTGCAAAAGTTGTTAATACTCCAGTCACCTGCTACTATAACTTGACCAATAAGACCATCTTCATCCAGAGACTGAAGAGCTACAGAAGACACCAGCAGCTAGAGTCCCCAAGAAGCTGTGATGGGAGTGGGCTCACTCAGTCTTGAGTTCTCCTGGGGAAGTGGAAGGGTTATTACCAGACGAAGCTGGAGTTAAACTCTCAGATGCTTGGATCATTTCTAATCCAATTCTAGATATTTTCCAGTGGGAAAACTGAATTCCAGAACATAAAGACTTCTCATTCCCAGCTCTCTGTCTAGCCACTGGTTCAGATTTCAGTTCCTTCACCCAGGGGCCAAGATGGCCTCAACTGGGCCAGCAAAAACAGTTACTTCTCTGCTTCCCTGAGGCCCCTTCTTCCTCTTCTGTCCCTGGGCCAGCCCCATCACCCTGGCTATTATTGGGCCAGGCAGGTTTCCCATAGGATTCAACTCCCAGGTTTAATTCTCAAGACACTCCACCTCATTGTGACTTCTCTACAGCTTCAAGACCAAATTGGCCAAGGAGATCTGTCCTGACTTTAAGTAGAAGTGGGTCTAGAATTCCATGGAGCACCTACTCAAGAAAACCCAAACTCTAAATCTTTTAGTACATACTGAAGCCAAGCCAGTGCCTAAAAAAACAATTTAAACTCTCTATCCTTTCTGAGATGCATTCTGAGATTACTTTATTATAATTCTAAGGGAGATGAGCTTTTCATAATAATGTGAATCATAGTTTTTCTTAAGTTATGTTTTATCTTTTTAAAGTTGTTAATATTTTAATGAAACATGCCATGGATTTGGGTGGGTTTTAAATATAAACTCTTGGAGACATCTCATCGCTTCAGCCCCGTCAAAGCTGTGGGATGCTCTTCTCTCTGCCTCACGGCAGTATTATGAAAGTCCTTCCAGGAGTCAAAGATTTTTGTTGTTTGTTTGTTTATTTGTTTTAGGAGGTGATATACTTATTAAACTATAATATTATTATAGAATTGAACTTTTTATATGTACGACTCTTGAATTTTCACATTACATATATTTTTGGATAAAACCTGATTTTGATGACTTTTTAAAATATAAGATAAAGTTGGTGGGAGTAACAGGGGAAGAAGGCATGGTTTTAGAAGGTAGGGCTCATGTTCTGAAAGAATGAGTGTATGATAGACCCTGGGCTGCCTCCAGGCTGGGCTAACCTGCATTTCAAGGAGGATCATATAGGTTGGGGTCAGGCTTAACAGCTCTCCAGCTCCAGACCTGACATTAGCTTCAACCATTTGTTCAAATTCCTCTTCCTTTCCAAAGTCATACCTTACTCAAAAGTTTTCCCCATCATCTACTGCATCAGCATTGTGGCTGGCTGGTTTTCTCCCTTCCAATGAATCCTTAAATTCAGAATAGTTAAAATATTATTGAAAAATCATAGAGGAGACTGAGAGATGATCTCATAAGTTCCTCTCCACATCTAGGAACTATGTGTCTTAAAAATTTCTATCTTGAGGAAAAGCAAGGAGGGCGGGGATCCTACATCCAAGGCAGGCTACTGACAAACCCTTTGTAATTTCAGGCAGAGCTTTTTAGAGACAGAGGATTTGTATCAGATACCCAGTGGAAATCTCAAGGTGTCAGAAGATACCTTAGTGGCAATCAGATAATACATTGGTACCATTTGCTGCCATTGTTGATGCTCAGGCCAGGTCCAACAACCCTCTCTGCCTTTTCTCCAGCCCACTAGTCCTCATCCCCAAACTCCAATAAGGAGTATAATCTTATATATTCCAGTAGAGAACAGGAGGTCAGAGGGGAAACAGACAAATGCTATAGTGTAATAAGATGCAGCAAGACCTCTGGTTAGGCAAATATTAAACAGAGTATGAGATAGTAGGACAGACGAAGAGAGATGAGCTCCACATGCCCAACACCAAACAGAATCTGCTCACACACTCCTTGTCAAGCAGTACCTCTTCATTTTCAAGAATTCTGAACTCTCTCATCCTCATGTAAGCCTCGATCCTTTGAGGCCTTTGAACACTGAGGATTAGAGAGAAATTCCAAACCACAACCAGGAACAGAGGCTGAAACATTTCTGGGCATTGAGTTTAATGGTGTTGCAAGATTAGACTGGTTATACCACCAATGTGCCTAGAAAATTTGGGCAAGTTACTTGTTCTGACTGAGCCCTCATCAATGGAGATTGACAGTGGATCAATGGTTCTCATGTTGGCACCAACATTCACTTAGACACTAAAAATAATACAGATTTCTAGATCCCAACACCAAAGATTCTGATGCAGAGTATTGGGTTGGGAAGGCACCCCTCCCATCTTTTTAGCTAGTTCTCAGCCATGTCTGTGGACTAGTGAGGTAATATATTTTGAGGTTCCTGATAGTCTCTCTTTCAGATCAATGCAGTCTCTGGGTTTTGACTGGTCCCTTTTCCTTTGAACTTTCACACCTCTTAGACCTACGTGACTATTGGAAGTGTGCCAGTCCTGAAGTAGCAGAGGCTGCAAATCTCCACCATACAGCCATGTGCTCTTCTATACTTTCCAGCCTGAATTGCATCTATTTGGGGGCCATGGACTGAATTCTAACCAACTGGGTGAGGGTTAGAATAATGTAAACTTCCGGACCTAGTCCCTATGAATGACCTATGCTTTCAGCCTCATCTTCCTCTGTCATGCTGACCTCGCAGGCAATGTGCTCCATAAAGCTCAGCATCCAGGTTGAGACATTCCTATCCCCAGGTCCAGGTCACTGCTTGAAGGAGAACAACCTGGCTCTTACTGTGATCTGTGACGTGTGGGAGAATAATCCATTGTGTTAAGCCACTGAAGTTTGGAGCCTAGCTTAAACTTGACTAATAGAGTAATTGGGACCATGATCATAGGTTGCCATTAAAAATCTAAAACATGTAGCTTTGATGAGACATTCCCAGCAGGCAGTGAGAAAGCTAATATCTCAGGTCAAAAAGATGGAGATTCATGTTACAAAGTGTCAAAGTTGTCAGGTCCTATCTGCTGAAACTTTAGCACCAAGGAGAAGTTTGAAAACTATACATTAGTAATATGTTGGTTGTTTTTGTCTGCATTTGTTAAGGTATTGCAAGAAAGAGATGAGCTCAGGAAAGAACTGACTGGTTTTAAAGTAGAAATGAAATGAAATAAAGTCCATGAATTCAGGGTCTTATATGGTTGGAAAAGCCATCTGTTTTCAATGAAGGTATTTAAGAAAAAATAAGTAAAAAGATTTCAATAATAAAAATCCAAGAAAGAGCTCTTAGTTGGATGATGTGACAGGGCAAAATTAGATTGAAGTTGGATAGCCTGGCCATGTCAAGCCTCATTCAGAAAAGGGGGTGGGGCAGGGGATGCAGAAATAATATTTAAGAAGTATATTTAGGAAAAAAAAACATGGCTGCGGCTGCTGGCATATGGAATTGACTGGGTAGAAAGAGATCAGAAATCTGTTATCAAGAGAACTGTATTATATTGCTAATAAAACCGTGAATGAGCCTGGACTGGAAAATTAATAGAGCCATTGATGGTTCGAAATGAAAGCAAACTCCATGCTGCACAGTGCAGCAAGCAGCCTTCAAAGGCACCAGAGCCTCCTAGGAGAACATGTCTTTCTCCCATCCCAACTTCAGAGGTGGCCAAGGACCTAATATGAAAGGAGAGGCCTCACAAGGCAATCAGGAGGCAGGATCAAAAAGCCAAAAGAGCTTCCCCAGACTGCAGAATCAGGCCTCATCAAGGTGAGGGATTTGGATAACATCTGTCCGCAAGGCTGCAGGATGGCTGCAGAACACTGGCCACTGGTGTCTACCATTCTCCCCTCCATGAATGATGGTGTTGATTGCATGCACCCTGTCCTTTCCAAATTTAAAATTTGGATAAGAGGTAGATAAGTTATCTTTGTAGTTCATAGGTCACTAGACAAAGTAGATCCATGTCTTCACCTAACAGAGAAGACCACCAGCCATCCAGAGATGCTGGCCATTTGGGTTGATGAAGTGACTACCCAGGACTCTCTTAATTGTGTTAACCTATGTCAAGAAGAAATGAGTAAAGGACAGATGACTAGAAACTATTAGTCTTCACCAAATATTCATATGCTCTGCTTCATTTCTCAGCCTCCTTTGCTCTTAGA
Organism: Cynopterus sphinx; assembly: GCA_030015415.1. NCBI lineage: Eukaryota > Metazoa > Chordata > Mammalia > Chiroptera > Pteropodidae > Cynopterus > Cynopterus sphinx. Next base: position 30,281,668 of record CM057385.1, on the reverse strand, counting down.
CTAGAGTCATATAATGAGTTAAGGCCAACAGAATATAAACAGAAGTTGTACAAGTTGCTTCCATGACTGGTTCTTTAGAACATCCTACAGTCTTCCCCCCTCTCTCCTCCTGGCTAAGTGAACTTGGAGGCCACATGTTCCAGATGATGGGTGTTATTTATAAGCATCCTCAATCTCTGACTTACTTTTCAGAAGAGAGTACTTCCAGCAAGCTGCTGACCAACATCAGGCTGTGATGTAAATTACAAATAAGTATCTGTTGCCGTGAAGCACTGAGATTTTTGTGATTGTTATTGCTGAAGCATAGACTAACATTACGAAAACCAATTGACTCAGGGAAGTACTTTGAGCATTACAAAGCTCATTTTTCACTTTTGCACGAAGGAGTAAAGTTGATCACCCCCAAGAGGATTGCATGTGATAATGTGATAAGAATATTTTAAATAAAAGAGGTTTGGTTTTACTCAGGGCACTTCTAAGAAGCAGCCTTCGCATCTATAAAAGGTTTCACAAAAGAAGAAGTCACTTAACTTCCCTAAGCCTTTGTTTTCTCATTTTTAAAATGAACTTAATTAAAATACCTACCTTAGAGGTTTGTTGGAAGGATTAAATACATCAACCCATGTAAAATGAAATAATACAGTGCCTTGCTTTGATTGCATAAGTTAGCATTCTTATTGAGAACTTGCTGTTTGCTAAACACATGGTTAGAATTTTTATACTAGCATATATTTGGGGGACAATTTTTTTCTAAAAGTAACAAGAAACTACAGACATAGTCTCAGTGACCTTTGAGAAAAAGAGGTAGCAGTCCCTCCTTTGTCTTGTTTTGCAGAAGGAAAAAATGAGTTCAAGGACTTCAAAGTGGTAAAGTTTTAACTGTGTAGGAAGTCAAGACACAGAGGTTCTAGAATCAGCTCAGCCTAAAATACGCCACATTGCCTTAAGGATTTTGATAGTGGTCCCCAAGCCTCAGGTTCCTATTCTTTTTAAATTTTTATTATTTTTTTTGTTAAATTTATTACAGTGACATCGGTTAATAAAATTATATAGATTCCAAGTGTACAATTTATAATACATCTTCCGTATATTGCATTGTGTGCTCACCAGCTAAATTCCAATCTCCTTCCATCACCACATATTTGACCCCCTTTATGCTTATCTACCGCATCCTCTCCCTTTCCCTCTGGTAACCACTAAACTGTTGTCTGCGTCTATGAGTTTTTGTTTATTTCTTGCTTTCAGTTTTATATCCTACACATTAATGAAGTCATATAATTCTAGACTTTTTCTCTCTGACTGATTTCATTTGGCATGATCCTTTTCACTCCTATGTACTAGTAATAAAATTTCAGGGAAAAAAATTGATTTCTTTTATAATTACAACAAAAAGAATACAATACTTAGGAATAAACTTAACAAGGGATGTGAAGGACCCATACACTGAAAACTACAAGACATTTTTTTTAAAAAATTGAAGAAGACACAAAGAAATGAAAAGATATTTTGAGTTCATGAGCTGGAAGAATCAACATACTTAAAATGACCACATTACCCAAAGCAACGCACAAATTTAATGCAATCACCATCAAAATCTCAATGGTATGTTTTTAAAAATAGAACAAAAAAATTTTTATGAAACCACAAAAGACCACAAAAGTCCACAAATAGCCAAAGCAATTCTGAGAAAAAAGAATAAGGCTGGAGGTGTCACACATCCTGATTTCAAATTTTACTACAAAGTGACACTAATTAAAACAGCACAATGGATCAAACCAAAATATAAGACCTGAAACAATAAAAGGTATAGAAAAAAACGTAGGTGCTAAACTTATGGACCTTGGTCTTAGCAAGGATTTTATGAATTTGACCTCAAAGGAAAGGGAAATAAAGGCAAAAATAAATAAATGGGACTATATCAAATGAAAAAGCTTCTACACAGCAAAAGAAACCATCGACAAAACAAAGAGGCAACCAAGAGAACAAAGAGGCAACCAGCCAAATGGGAGAAAATATTTACAAACAACACCTCGATAATAGATTAATATCTAAAAATATATTTAAAAACTCATACAACTCAACAACAACAACAAAAAAAAAACAAACGATCCAATTAAAAAATGGGCAGAGGACCTGAACAGACACTTCTCCCAAGAAGACATACAAATGGCCAACCGACATATGAATAGATGGTCAACTTTACTAGCTTTTAGAGAAATGCAAATCAATACGAGAATGAGATGCCTCCTCATACCTGTTAGAATGACTATTATCAGAAAGACCACAGGGAAGAGGAACTCTTATACACTGCTGGTGGGAATGTAAGTTGATGCGACCACTATGAAAAACATCATGGAGTTTCCTCAAAAACTTAAGAATAGCATTACCATATGACCCAGCAATCCCTCTCCTGAGGATCTACCTGAAGATTTTGAAAACATTTATTTGTAAAAATATATGTACCTCTATGCTCATTGCAGCACTATTCACAATGGCCAAGATGTGGAAACAACTGAAGTGTCCTACGATAGAAGATTAGGCAAAGAAGACATGATACATATATACAACGAATGTTACTCAGACATAAGAAAAGATGAAATACCGCCATTTGTGACAATGTGGTTGGACCCTGACAACATCAAGCCGAACAAAATAAGTCTATTGTTTAAGAGAAGTTTGAAATAAAATGAATGTCAACATCTCTTTCACCTGTATATAACTTTCTATTATGAGAGGAAATCTGGAGCAGAGCAGCAAAACAAAAAGGAGTCCTGATTCTCAGGATCTGTGCCCAGTGATCATTCATCATTTCTTGGGAAACTGGAATATAAGATTTTGCTCTCACAGAGGGGGACCCATTTTCTGCCCATCATTCAGTCATTCTTGACCCAGGCCTCACATTTCCCAGGCACCGAACCATAGGCAAGTGGTGGATCAAGCCCATGTCACTGCAGAAGGAGAAGCCTCTGAGAAAAAGAGACAAAATAGCCAGTGGAACTGTCCCTACCTGTTAGGGATGGCCAGCAGCAGGATGGAACAGCTGCTGAACTTGGATGTCGAAACATTTAGTTTATTTATTTCCGCTGATATTTCTCTGGTTTAGATTACTCCAAAACCCTTAGAGGAAAACTCAAAAATGGAAATCCACTCGTTGATAGGGTCCTTACACACCCAGCAGTTACGAAATTACTCCTATATTAAAAACAACAGCTCTTGACGACGTCAGCCAAACACCTCATAGGTTAAGAACATTCCAAACTCGGACTGACACAACTTTCGAGACTCTCATTTCCCACATGCAACTCAGATGTTAATGAAAGCCATCCTTAGTGTATTATGTTTTTACTTGGAAGCAGTGAGAAAATTAGGGAGAAGATAAGGAGGATTCCATCTAGCCAGACTTGGAGTCCTTTTCTAGCAAACTCTAGCCCACAGAATTTGCCCTGTTTCCTCATAATAATAAGTATAAGCCTCTACTTATTGAGTATCTACAGTGATTTGGTCACTCTTCTGAACACTTTATATATGTAAATGTATATTAAGTAATTGAATTCTTACAGCAATTCTCTAAGATAAGCAGGATTATTTTTCCCATCTTAACCTAGCAGAGAGTGGTTAGTAAATTGGCCATGCTATGAAAGCTAGTTCAGAGTGGCAGATCCATCATCCAAACTCAGAATCCTGATTCCAGAGTCCACACTAGACCACCTCACCTACCAGTAACAGGAAAGAACAAGGAAGGTCCAAATTTCCTGGTCTCTACTTGGTCCCTTTTTAGGTAATTAATGACCAATTAATTCAGGTGGGAGCTTAGAGACTACCTAGACCAGCACGGGCACTTAATCATGTCCCCATAATGGACATGAGCAGTCAGCTACAACACTGTCTTCTACTAACTCAAGGCAATACCTCAGAGTCTTTCTCAACACACCTCACCATGCAGCCTGTGCCAATCAATCAATCTGAGATGAAGTGTGCAGTAAAAACCAGAAAACGGCTTCGCAGTGTCTCCATGCCAGTATCAAATTCTGTATTCACACAGTGACCCCGTTAAAGACTTTAAGGACCTCATTAAAAAACCCATTAAAGCCCACCTCCCCTTGCACCATCTCCTACTAGGGGTCCAATGTTCCACACGCAGAGGGTACATGTGTTCTCGTATTCTTATCTCTCTCTTTTTTTTTTTTTTTGATATTTTTAGCCAGCAGGTGCCTTGTCTGCAATGTACGCTCAGGAGGTGGGAGTGAATTAGATTGCTGGTTTTTCAAATGTGTTCCTTGCATCCTTGGAGTGTGAGGGTGTAGGGGACCACCCATTCTGCTTCAAACAGATTACTCTATTATAGTGTATTAGATGAATAGGCTTTTGCTGTTGCTTCCATTTGAAGAAAGGCTTTAGGAGCTAAACAAATAGTTTAGAAATGCCCAGAAACCTTCATACTGTTCTCTATAGTGGCTGTCTCAATTTACATTCCCACTTTCCCCAATGGGGTACAGGTGTTCCCTTTTCTCCATAGCCTCACCGGTACTTATGCCTTGACTTGTTACTAATAGCCATCCTAACAGGTGTGGAGTGATATCTCATTGTGGTTTTGATTTGTACTTCTGGGGAGATATTTGCCAAAGGGCACAAACTTTCACTTATATGATTAATAAGTTCTGGGGATCTCATGTATAGCATGGTGACTATAGTTAATAGTACTATATTATATATTTAAAATCTGCCATATAGTAAAGTGTTCTCAACACACACACACACACACACACACACACACACACACGAAGTAACTTCGTCAGGTGACAAATGTGTGAGTTTGTTTGATTGTGGTAATCATTTTATGATGTATATGTATATCAAACCATTACATTATACACTCTAAATATATACAATCTTCATTTGTCGATTATTCCTCAAAAAAACGGGAAAAACACACAAGAAGTCAAGATCAATAGGAGCTACTCAGTTCTGATGTGCTATGATGCTAAAATTTCAGAGTGCTAAGATTCTATGACCGCTCGATTGAATCATGGGGGGTGAGGTTCTTGCGTGCTACCATGCCTGGGTTTTAGGGATCTGGCAATGTTCAGAATTGCTGCGATCTCTCCAGGTCTGGGTGGGAGCCTACAGGAGTTTTAGTGCATTTTCCTTGCCTCTCAAATCCTAAAGACCACCATGTGGCATAGGAACCAGGGAAGGTTCTTAGATCTCATCTCTTCATTCCTTGGTTCTTTTGCTTCTTTTCCCATTACAGATGTTTCATTTTTAGAGAAAGCAGAGCTTTTCAGAATGACTCTCAAATTACTACCGGTGCTCAGTCATTTCACAAGCACATAATCCCTCCTTTCTCCAGTTCAAGCACAAGAATGGATGAAAACATGCCAAGTTTCCTACCCCTAGTTTGTTTCTCTTATGTTCTGTCAACTTGCCAGGATTTAGAAGCTGGTCAGCAATTCAGGACCTCCCTCATAGTAATTTTATCATGACTTTGACCAGGCAGTTTTCCCTGGAAGCGCCTGCTCTTCTCGATGTCTTTAAAAAGCAGGCAGAGCACCCAGAGGACAGAGAGGCTGAGACACGCCCAGAAACCAACAACTCTCACGCTGTAGCTTGCATCCTCACGCTCTGCCATGAAGGTTGCTGTCACCCTTCTGTACCTACTGCTCGCAGTGGCTGTCTTCAACATCCAGGTGCTGGCTCAGCCAGGTAAGACCCCTCTCTCCCTATGGGAGGACTGCCACCTCTAGAACTATAACATCAGGTATCATGAGTAAACAAGAAAGTGCCCTGCCCCACAGTCGGTGGAAGACCCAGAACTGGAAACCTAGGCTACTAAAGCCAGTCCCCACAATCTTTATTAAAATGTCAAGTGTATTCATGATCCAGTTGCCTTTGCAGTATTGGGGGTTGGTGTGCACAAAAGAAAAACCTTTTCCTACTGTGGGCATAGTGGGCATTTGGGGCAGTGCTAGAGGGAAAGAAAACTCCTTGATTAAAGTCTCAAAATTTTTCCTGGACTTCAAGACAACTTTCAGAAACAGTGGTTATAGGAAGGAAATAAAGTTCCAGGGACATCTCTCCACATGATATATTTTGACTCTTGTTTGAGGAAAAAAAATCTAGATGTTTGTATCATAATTCAGTTTTTCATCATCTGATGACAGATTTACTGCATGTATCAGTTCATGTAAGATAGTGAATGTCATGGTAACAAATAATTCTAAATGATCAGTGGCTTGAAGAAAAAAATGTTAATTTCTCACTCATAATAAATATCTATAAGGTATTGGCTAGAGCTTCTGCTTTGTATACTCAGGATTGTAAACTGATGGAGCAGAGGCCCTCAAGAACATTGCTGCTTAGCATGACAAAGGGAAAGAAAGCTCTTGAGGGTCTTGCACTGGCATTTATTAACTTTGGTTCAGAAATGGCACTCGTCACTTCGTCTTCTCACTTACTGGTCAAAACTAGATAAGGGGTTCAACCATAAGTGGCCCAAAAATGCAAGTCTACTTTGTGTCCAAAAAGCAGAGAACAGAACTATAACTAATGCATAGCTTCATAGTTCTGTGATGACAGAGCTTTTTGCAGTGACCAAGACTTTTCCATACTTTTGCCAGCAGTGATGGGTCCCCACTGTTGAACTGAGGATCCCCAAATCAAAGACAGAAGTACAGGACGTCAGAGCAGATAAATTCTACCTCTTCTTACTATTCCTTGCCTTCTCCTAAATTTCCTTCCTTCCGTACAAAGGCATGATTTAAGTATCTACATATCATTAGTGGTTCATCCTTTTTATTTCTCCCCTGAATACAGCTTCTGTTGCCACTATCTGCTGCTTTAATCTGAGAAATAGGAAGATCTCCATTCAGCAACTGCACAGCTACACAAGACTCAGCAGCAGCAGATGTCCCCAGAAAGCGGTGCTGTAAGTAAACAAAGCTCCCTCTCTTCTAGCCCAAAGCTTCATTCCTCAGGGACAGAGGTCAAGAACTATGATAGGTTATTTGGAGTCATAGACTCAGAGACTTCAACTCTATCATCTAACCCAAGAATTTTCACAACAGGACATTTTCACGCAGCTCCCTGACTGAGAGCTTGTTCAGATCATACCAGTTCCTTTGAGTTAAGAGCAAGGATGGCTTGACTGGGCCATTATGAGCAGCAGCTAACCACCAGAGTCCCATCTTTTTTCTGATTCCTTCACCCTCTCCCATAGTAAACCCTTTACTCCATGGCAGATGGGCCTGAAAGTTTGGGGGTTAAGTGGACACAATTTTCAAAGAGGATCTTTCTAATTGCTTTCCTTCTCTCCCCATAGCTTCAAGACCAAACACGCCAAGGAGATCTGTGCTGATCCCAAGAAAAAGTGGGTCCAGAATGCCATGAAGTACCTGGACCAAAAATCCCAAACTCCAAAGCCGTAAACAGTCACCTTTTTGAGACCAAACTAGAGCCTGAGAAATAAATGCTTGGTTCATTTTCTCTGGTCTTCCTAAGATGTGTTCTGGGATACTCTCATTACCATTCCAAAAAGAATGGCTTTTATTTAATAATTTCTTTAAAAACATATTGCATTATGTTATTGATGTTTTTAAACTTATCTGCCCTGAATGTCTACTGTTTTTGAGATGTAAAGCTTTGGTCAGGCCCTTTCTCCTCTGTGGGCCCCTTTGTCACTTCAGAGTAATGTTACTATTCTCCTCCATCTCCACGCCCCCCCTCCACCGCCCCAGAATCTTGTAAGGGTCCTGGCAAAGATCATTGATATGAAAATGTTTTATATTTTTAAGAAAACATTGATTTTGTGAACTCATTAAAAGTAGTATCTTGTACAGCTGAAACTTAATATTATGACTCTGAATGTTAAATGAAAATAAATGTTATTTTAAGAATACATAAAAGTATTTCTGTACTACAGTCAGCAGTTATATTTTTGTGGGGAATTCACACTGAGATGAGAGGGAGAAAGAGGGAAGCAGAGGTGAAATGCATGGTTATGCTGGTGGGGATTATGTTCCTGAGACATGACTTTTTGGCTCAGCTGGTCTTCAATGAGATTCAGGGTAAAACTGACAGGACCAGACAAACTTTTTCTATCTCTCTGATTCTCATCCCCAAGAGCCGTTTCCCAGACCACAAGTACTTCAGTCACTCATTCAACAGGACACAGCCACCATTTTTCCCTAGCCAACCTCACACTTGCCCAAAGTCTCTCCCATGACTCATTGCAGCAGGCAGTGGTATTCTCCCTGTGTCCAACCTAATTCCTCTAATCATCCTCCAACCCAGAATACACAGATAATACAGACAAATCAGAGGAAGACTAGATGACTCTTGACAAGAGATTCATTTTGACCTAGGCCTTATAGGCCTTTAAAAAGCTTTAAGCCTGGAACCTAAACTAGGTCTTCATGGACAAGTACAGGGCCTCTTTTAGAGGCATTTCAGGCTAGGTAGAGAGGAGAGAGGTATAGCTTGAGAAAATGTCTTGAAGTAGAGATGATCATGATGTGTTTTTGAAGTTGTGTGGAAGCCCTTCGGAAAGGTGTCAGGGCTAGGGTCTGAGTGAAATGGGGAAATTTGAGAAGGAAAGTTGGGAAGGAAATGGGAGTTTGCACTCTGTTCAGATAGCAGTAAGATGAACATGTAATTTTTATCACCCAAATTCAGAGACTTTTGAGAATAAAAGGAAGTACCATTAATAATTATGCTGGGACAACAGACATAAATTCACTGTCCCAGGCAAACCGGAACATCTGGTCACTTAACAGGCATCGGAAGTTTTGATTCTGTGGAGAGACAGAGTTCTGTGATCAGAGGTGCTTAGAGAGTAGTAACTAGGTGGCCAGGGCTGGATTGAGAGGGGAAAGGAGGAGCAGAGAGCACACTGCAACATATAGGCAAGAGGTAATAGGGAACAGGACCAGGATAATGGTAGTTGGGAAGGGAAGAAGGCAATTGCGGGAAGAATGGGACTATGTAACCTGAAGTGATGAATGTTGTAGATGGAGGAGCAGGACTGGTGACATGAAAACTTTCATAATGCCACAAAGCTGCAGTTAAAGGGTGGCTACTTAGACCCAGAAAATTCACTTCCCTCCATCACACTTCCCCTTACACCCTAGTTTTCCGAGCTCAAATGCTTCTAACAGAATGGGTAGAATGTCTACTTCCTGTATAAGCAGCTCGAATGGGGATTCCTCTGCGACATATGAAATCAGCCTACATTTCTGTCAGTCATGTGACTCTATGCCTGAACATGGGAACCAACCACATTTTCAAGAATAGAGAAGATCAAAGGTGCCCTGCTGGTATAACTCTATGTGGCTGTTATTCTGGAGGGTGGATGGCCCACTGCATCATGCTATGTCCAGCAGGAACACTGCGTTGCATAGCTCCAGGAATGCCTGTCACACCAAAGTCCCATTGGCCCACGGTATGTGGTGGTCATGGCATGGGCAGTATAAATGAGGCACTAGAAAGAACACTGGCCTGGGAGACAGGCGATTTCCATTTTATCACCAAAACAGATCTCTCTCACTATGTTACTTTAATGGACCTTGATTACCTATTCAAAATATGGGGATAGTAATGTCTTAGCAAAGAAATCTAACAGATGACCTCACAAAATCTCTTGCCCTGTGAGCACTTTCTCTTGGAAAAGATCACTTTCACCACCAATTGGGGTAAGGAAGTTTGAGTAAGGGTTCTGTGCTCACACACCCAAGTCAGACAGGGGGCAAGGTAACTGCACACCTACTGTTTCTCAGACTGAGCCTTTATGGGAAGCTTCTCCATGAGAGCCTCAAGAAGCATGGACCCCAGGAACCATCAGAGAACTAGTGGCAACAACAGAATGGTTCTCATTCAGACTAATCACTAGAATTCAATCCAGGTACAACAAGCCTCCCCACCATTCCTTCAGCTTAGCAGACTTCAGCTTTAAATGCCAATCAAGGATTCACCTCGAACATCAGCCTGTCCAGGAGGTTGAGCACTAGCAGGCCAGCAGTGGGGTGGCCATAGGACAGCTCACTGGGATCAGTAGACCTTATGCTGTCAAGCAAATCTTGAAGAGGGGATCAAGGAGAAAGAATAGACGGGAAGAAGTGCTTTTATTTCCAAAAGACTGAGCAGAACTTGCTCTCATCCCCTTAACGTAGGGAGGTGGCGAGAGAATTAAAATGTTAACCAAGCCACAATCAGAGACTGCAATATGCTGATCAGCCCTGCAACCAGGCCAGGAGGACACATTCAGAAGAAAGTAAGATTTCTACTGTGATTGCTAACAGTTCATTCCCCACCTCTGTGAAGGGGAACCAGGAACCAACAGTCATTCGCTATAGCTAAAACCATGAGAAACCTATGGATTTAAAGGCTGGGAATTGCCATCAGGCCTTTCACTCTACGTATTGTTAGCTTTTCATGCTGCATACTCTTCCCCTTCCTCACTGTATATCTGTACCAAAAGAAATGGGTTAACAAAGTGTTTTAAACTATAATTCACAGGAACTAAAGAATGATATACAAACTGAATTCCCAGAACACTCAGTCCCTTTGTCACCAGAGAGTGGGGATCCCAGTACATCATCCAGGTTCTTGATATCTTGAACAAAGAATTGAGCACAACACTAAAATATAGCAGAAAAGAAAAGCTAGCCGCCAGCCCCTGATAGACACACGGACCACCAGAACTCAGTGAGTTATGGGAAACACACTCTCTATTCAGCCAGCTGGGTCTGCCAGGGGTACGCAGACCCCAAATTAAGCAGCCCCTAAATGCAGAGGTACAGGGTGTGTAAGCCCTAAACCCCTATTCTTTATCCTGTTTGAGTCTATTTTTCTTCTTTTTACTGTCAACCCATAGGTCAGTTGGGCAAGCGGGGAATACAGAAACAGATGGCTTATAGTTGAAGCGTTATGTTCCCATGGGCGATGGATGAGCAACAATTTTTCAGCCAGCGCATTAGAAAGTAAAGTACGTCTCCAGATGTGGAAGCGGGCCTGAGCAAGAGAAGCATGGCTCAAAAGGCCTGTTAATAAAGTCATTGGGGTTTTTATCCCAATTTTCTGTGGGTAGTTACTTTTTTAGAGGGGTGAGATTCCTTGATTGACAACTAAGATTGACAGGACTCCATGATTCATCATTGGCTTTCTGCTCATGTTTGTTCCCAGCATTTAGTCTATTATAATGATGTAATGAACTTCTGGGCATATGCATTATATTGTAATGATGGTATAATGAGGCTCGGGTAAATAGAAGATTGTTGAGGTCTTTATTGAGCAGGTGTGAGTGACTAGTTTAAACTAGTACCCAATTTCCTGCTCACGTGTTTCTTTCTACTGAGATTAAATATCACTTGTAAAATTCTTAATCTTTTAGCAGGAAATAATATGGGACATCTCTTGCAGAATTCTTAATCTTTTTAGTAAACCTAGTTAAATTTCTTCCCTCCTTTCTTTGGAAAAAAGGCCCTCTCCTTCAAACTCAAATAATTACTCTGAAACTGGTGACTCAGACCTTCTGACTTTTGATAAGGCTCATGGGTCCATCATATTCAGAAATGGGCTTTAGACCAGGCAAGGCCCTTAGAGTTCAAGTAGGGAGGGGACCATTAGCCCAAAGTCAAGGGCAGTACCCACAGAGGAAACAGGCGAGAGCTGGGGGAGGAGCACTTTAGTCCTAGGAGAGAAGAATCTGAGCAGCATGTCTGGGAATCCACCAGGTGCTGCTAGGATCCACTTGCTTATATAATGAATTCTAGAAAACTCCAGGAATCTGAGTCTCCTTTTTCTTAGAAAATTTGCAAAAGGAAGGTTAGTAGGGTGAACTAGTACCCTACTCACAGCTGCAACTGCTCATGAGACTGTGACCTTGTGATTCATAATAAGAAATACATATTTGGCTTTCAACCTCATGCTTAGCAGAGTTTCTAAAACTGTTGGAATTTCCTGAGATGAGAGCAATGAAGGTGTCTTTTGTTATGTTAATGAGGTGATTTTGGGAAGCATCTAAGGGTAGGGGCTGGTTACCAGTGGAGACAACCAAGTGATTAGAAGATTGGAACTTTTAGTCCTATCCCCAGGTGTCCAAGGTGGGGACAGGGACAGAAGATCGAGTTAAATCATCAATGGCAGAATTGAGATCTTTAGGGTTGGTCAACACATGAAGACTTGGCGAGAGGTGCACTCTGAAAGGTCTTGCAAGCTTTGTGCCTTGCCCTATGCATCCCTTGCACCTGGCTGTTCCTGAGTTATGTTCTTTTATAATAAACCAGGTAATTTTGTAAGTAAAATGTTTCTGAGTTTTGTGAGCCACTCTAACAAATTGATCAACCAAAGAAAACAGTCATTGGAACCTCGTATCTATTGCCGGTCAGTCAGAAACACAGGTGACAACCTACATTCATAATTGGCACCTAAAGTGTGCACGTGAGGTGGTGGCAGTCTTATAGAACTGAGCCCTTAACCGGTGGATCTAATGTTATCTCCAGGTAGATAGTGTCAGAACTGAATTAAATTGTAAGACATCCAGTTAGTGTCACAGAATTGCTTAGGTGTGGGGAAACACACACACACACACACACACACACACACACACACACACACACATTGAAATTGAAATTCGAATCTTGGGTACTTATCATTCCCCCTTTGGACACTCATTCTAGACTTCTCACACTCAGCCACCACCTCTGCTGGTCTAAGAGCTTGCTTTCAGGGTTGGCACAGACCCTCATCCCTAAGGGTTGATCCCCTGGTCATCATGATCTTTTCAGGCTGTGGCTACTGCTCAGAATTGGGTGAGAGAGTACCAAGAGACATCCAAATGGATCACCTAGGTGTCAAACATACTCTCTGCCTCATTGAGTAAGATCAGTTCTACCTCCTCCTGATGGCCAGGGTGAATTACCCGCTGCCAAGATGGTAACTTCTTCCTCTTTTTGCTTGTGGGTCTCTTTGCCTACAAGTCTAAAGAGAGCAAGTATAGTCATAGCTTGAGGTCTAACGTGATTTGATAGAAACTCTAGTGAAAACATTCTTCCTCAGGGTACCAGGGCTTCCAACCCACAGAGCCCTGAGTTGTGGGGACAGGAAACGATAGATTTTTCCTGGGTCACTGGGAGTCATGATAAGTGGGGTCACTCCTACTGCTTGATACCTGAATTCATGAATTTTACCTATTGGGGATATAGCATCATGTAATAGTTGATTTGGGGTGTATATATCCTAGAGGAAGGTGCTCTAGGATTTTTCCAAGCTGGTGCCTCAGTTGTGCTTTCCACAGACCATTCAATTCTATCAGGCTGGAAGCTTCTGGATAATGTAGTTATGTGACTGAATCAGTAGATCCCGTGGTCATATGCCCAGTGCTGCTCTTCATTTTGTTTGCTGTAAAGTGTGTCTCTCTTGGTCTATGGTGACATGATATAGGCTCTCACACCAATGGATGAGCCCTCAGGTAATGGCACTGGCTGAGGAAATGGTCACAGAAACGGCCAACCCATGCCTGGAAAATGTGTCCATTCCAGTTAACATCAATCATGTCCTTTTCAGGTTAGAAGAGATATAATGTAATCAAATATGTATTTGTCACTAATTACTGGTTAGATTCCTTGATGGACGATGCCATATCAAAGACTCAGAATTGGCCTCTGTTGCTAGCAGGGTGCATGTTGGACTACACTGGTCTTAGTCAGTGGGAGCCCATGTTATGGAGTTCAGATATAGCCCCAAACCCCGCTTACCACGTCCACTCTGCTCCTGTGCTCACTGCGCTGTCCAGCAGTGCAGTAGCCAATGTCCGAAGCTTGACAATGTCAACCAACCTCGTCATTCGATTGGCTTCATCATGTGGTGCCTCTCTTGTTCTCCAAATTCTCTGATGTACATTAACAGCTAACACTGATCTTCACAGGCTGTGCCCTTTCCATAGGTCCATCCACATGCCTCTCTCCCAGACTTCCTTTTCCCCAAATGTTCTCCCTTTCTCCTTCCTGACCAGCCATCCAGGCCATTCACCACAATCTATACATATTGTAATCTCAGGTCACCTCTCTTTCTATAAAAGTGGATGACCAGGAACACTGCCCAAAGCTCTGCCACTGGTATGATCTCACCTCACTTCTGTCTTTCAAGGCCACCCCTGAGTTGGGCTGCCATCAGTTTTGGCTTGTATCCACATGCTGATCTGAACGATCAGTGAAACAAGATCAGTCTTTTCCTTCCTCTATCAGAGCTGATAATAAGTGACTTCTCAGATAGCCATGCAGTGGGGATAACATGGGGGTCTTAGTTAACTCATCTAGTACCTGCTCACATGTTTTTTTCTGCCTTCTAGCCCTATTTGTGCCCAGTACTGCTTCAGTGTCACAACAGACTGCTACTATGCTACTGGCATTATAACTTAGTGGCTTTGACTGAACCCAGCTCGTGATAGACATTCTGGCTGCAAGGTTACTTGAATTCTTATGGTCAGGCTCTTTGTCTTTGCAAGAGCCCAGTAACACACTAAGAATTTTTGTTCAAAAGGTGTAAATTCTCCCCTTTAAATGACATGGCTTTGGTCCGGAACTTCAGGGCTCTATGTTGCGATTCTCCTACTGAGCCAAAGACTGCACAGGGCACAGTGGGTTTCTTTTCTCAACACAGTTAACTCATCTAATATTGTAAAGTCAGCTTGTTGTATGGCACAAGCTGACAGGATCATTTGCACCATCCCTGGACTTGCTGCAGAACTGGCTCGTGCTCAGTCCTCAGTTACAACCGGCATCCCTTTGTGTACGTGGTCTGAACAGTATAGAGAAGCTGACTACCAGGCACAGTGCCTCCATTTTAATGGCGGGAGGCAAGAAATGCAATTATTAGTCCATTGCTTTGGAAAGGATGTCCCAGTATGCCTCTAGACTAGTCCTCTGGAGTGCTCTGGAGCTGGGATGCCCTTCAGAATTGTCCCAACTTAGGAGAAAGGAACGATCAATGGACGTGGGCTGTTCCCAGAAAAGGGGGTATGACCTTGAGGAAAGCCACTCTTCACAATTAAGGGCGATTCCCAGAGAGACAGTCAGTGGAGATCTATTGGCCACCAACATAGCCAAAGTGGGGCAATGACTACCTTGGTCCTGAAGGTGGATGGGGCTCTAGGCAGAAAGCACTACAAGGATGCAAACCTGGGCCTGAGGCACGATCTCTGAGCCCTGGCTTGGTACTTCAGCTAGACTGTAAGGTAATTATTAGAAATTCATGTTTTTTCACTGGTCTTTAATTTACATAACCATAAAATGCATTTTTGAACTAGCTGTATAGCTTCTAACTGCTTATGTATAAAATCACCAGGGACACATTCAAAAGCACAGATCCTAAGTTATCTTCCTGCAAGACTCTAGTTCAATGTCTTAGAATGGAGGTGGAGTTAGGGACCCTGGAACAACACACAAACTTCATTTTTTTTAATACATTTTTTTTTCTAATTTGAGCTGTTTTATCCAGATAATGGCATTATGATTTACTTACTTTTTCCACCCTCTATATTTGTATGCCTGCTTCTTTAATCATTAAGTCTTAGGACATAAGATTTATCGAGCCTCGGGTCTATAATCATGGGGACAATAAGTTTCGGTTACACCAAGGAAAACATCTTACTAGCCACAGGACCAGACGAGATGATGCCAGGCTGATTCCAGAACTGACCACAATAATCAATTACCCCAAACTCCCTTAGTTTCCATGACAACTGATTTCATCCCCTATATAATCTGTACTCCCAAGACACCCAGTGGGCCGGATTGTTGAGAGAGCATCGGCTTGCTTGTGTCTCTGGGATTTATAACTTCATAAAATAAATTCTTACTATCTTTGCTGCAAACCTGTATGTCTCTCTTCTTTGACTTTGTACAGGCAAACACCCTTTTTGTTCTGGTAACAACCCCATCCTAGCTCTTCCACTGGCTTCAGCTCTGGTGTATCCAGGATTGGCTATGTAACATCCTCTCCCCCCACCTCCCCATCCCCCCTCCAGCAAATCACTTAATCTCTCTGGTAAACTGGTGATAAAGATGCCTGTCACTAGAGGATTCTGTGAAATAATGGGCAAATAGCTCCATAAACAAAGGCGTGGGTGTATATTCGGCATAGTTAAAAAGCATGTTTGTTCAGAGGCAGCTCTTACTTTTACAAGCTTTGATCTGAGGAAGGCATTTAGCTTCTCTAGGCCTAGGTTCTTTTATCTTTATAATGAGCATCATAAAAGCACTTATCTCAGATGTTGGTCAGGAGGATTAAATTAGATAACACCTGTAAACTCTAGTCCCTGATGTGAAGAACAAAAGCAGCCAGCATTATTGATTATTTACTGTTTGTCAGTGCAATGCAAATGAGTTTGGGGAATGTTTCTTTTAAGAAGTTCCAAGTAACTTTGGGAAAGGCTGGTAGCAAATGGCAGCTGGTTCTTTTTTATAGAAGAGACATGAGAGAGCACAATAAAGTAGAAGCCTCAGGCAACCTGGGCAGCGGGACTCATAGGCCTCTATTCACCTTGTATTGCCTTAAGGATTTCATTTCTGACCTTGGGCCTCAGTTTTTCTATCTGAGAAAGGAGAGGGTAGCATACAATGACTTCTTAGGTCCTACCCCATTCTTTCTTAAATTGCTGGTTTTAGAGGAAATCTGAGTCCAGCTGTAAAACAAAGCTGGGAGTCTGAATTCATAGGCTGCACTTTCACTTGGTCATTCTTATTCCCTACAGACCAGATAGAAAGCCAGGAAATCTGTTTCCACAACAGGGACTATTTATTGCCCCCATTAGTGTTATTTCTAACCACAAACTTCCCATGCATCAGCAACAGAGATTATGAATTGAATCTGCTTTAGATGAGTGCTGGCTGGGAGGTCACCATAAAAGAAAACAGAGAAAGAAGCCAGAGAGCAGCCCCCTTCCTTCAGAGGGCAGTTGAGCTGGACGGAACAGCTGCCCAACTCACATGGCCGGAAAGGTTGGGTTAACATTTCACACAAAGATCTATAGGTAGTGGAAAATTGAAGTTGGAGGAGGGAAACTGCAAAATGAAAATAACAGACCAAATGCCTGGCGTCTCTGAACACACACCAAGGTATGACATCGACATCACTCAGAGCCTGACTTCCCTGGAAGACATCTCTCAGCTACACTCCTCTGAGGCCAAGAGCACTCAAAACATCAGATTCTTGCCTCTTTATCTATCTGGGACTTCTTCCATCATCTGGCATTTTTTGTGGCTCCCTTTTCATAACAGGCATTCCTGGGAAATTATCCCCATTTGAAATCATGAGTCAGTTTTGGGAAAAAATTGTGAGAATTCCGCTGTCTTACACTGAGTCCTTTCTCAGAGACCCTTGGCCTGAAGGACTCGGAAGTCCTTAAAAAAAAAAAAAAGCCTGTTAAAACTTACTGAGAAATTACTGTGCACTAGTAGTCACTGTTGAAAACACTTTTATATGTTTATCCATTTAATCCTCAGAACTTATGTTATCCCCATTTCAAGAAGTGGAAACTGAGATCTGGCTTTTTAGTCCTCCTCCTTTTCTCCATTCCATGGTTGATGAGTATGGGGCTTTTATCTAGTGGACAAATTCAGGCTTCCTCCCTGGGCCTGAGACAGAGGTACCCTGGGCCTTCACCTTGAGAACGTTCCCAGAGGGAAGGGGCTGCATCACTTGAAGGCCATAGCCCTTGAGCTATTGATCTGACATCCACAAGAGGAGCTCAGTTCCCTCCTGGCAGGGCCTCTGCGCCTTCGTCCGCATCCATGTGTCATTATAGATCTTCAATAAAAACTGTTTTCTAGGGCAGAGGGAGCCTAGTCAGAAGAAGGAATGAGCACAGAAAACAGAGGATTGCTGGACAAACGTCCCTGGATGGCTTTCAAACCAGTCTTCCATGCAGCTGTCCTCTTAGAGGGAGCCAGTCCTCAGCAAGTGCTCATTACCTATGTCCATTAGTACCATCTCTAATTGCTGTCTTGCTGTGGGGGTTTTGGGGAAGAGGAGTTTAATTGGGTTAGCACGTCCCATAGCACATCATGCCTTGACGTCCCAGTTGTGAGGGACAGGGACCTCCAGCTTCTGTATCACACAGACCTCTCCACTTGTCCTGGTTGACAGATTGGGATTCCCCTCGGGACAGCTAAACCAAGGTTTGAAAACCACAGCACGCCAAATTCTTTATCTGCCACCCAGTTTGACACCCTCTGATGCTAAGACCCAAGAGCTTTATCACTGACAAGAGCCCTTTATTCAGCCAAAGTTCTGGTTTCATACCGTCCGGGGCTCTAACAAAGTTAGCAACATTTAGCAATGCAGAAGTATGTTAAGCCTCTGGGTGGGATCCCATCCACAGTCCTGAGCCCCTTATGGGGATCCTGCCGGAAAATGGAAACAGGAGGAACTTCAGATATGCTCATCTCTCTTATAACTATCTTTTTCTTTCTTCTCCCTTTTCTATGAAGATATTTCAGTGAAGAGAAAGTAGAGTTCCTAAAATGATGCAACTCCAAGCAGTTCCTGTTCTTAGACCGGGCCTGACTGTGCCTCCCATTCCTATCTCACTTCAGTTAGTCTTGGCACTAAATGGAGAATGTGCCCAGTCCCAGCCCCTGGTTCCCTTTCTTATTTCCTGGAAACTGCCCCAGGACACAGTGCCTACTTTGCAGATTTCAGATCTCATCTCATGATTTCTTAATCATGACCCTCAAGGTAAAGACTTCCCTCCCATTCTCATAACTCTCCCCTCCCCCCCCATAATATAGTGGATCAAAACTCTGTAAAAATCAGGCAGAGGAGCCAGCAGAGCAGAGAGGCTCAGGTGAGCCTGGAAACTTCCACAGTTTTAGGAATGGGAACGGTGCTCCCTTAGAAATAGAATGTCCTTTTGGCTGGTCTCCATGAAGCTTCAAGATGGACAGGGTCATTCTAGCACTGGGCTTTAAGTGCCCAACATGAACTTCATCATCCATCTAGCACCACTCCACAGCCATTCCTTTTCTCATGTGCCCACTACCACCTCCCTCCCAGCCCATGAAAATCTCCTACCCAATCTATTGAGGCAATAGCCTCTGGAATTTTCCCTACCTTTAGTTATCCTACCCATCTACCCTTAGCCCCAGAGAAACATTGATTTTGTGTGAACTGAGACGTCATCGGGAAGCTATGTGATAATAGAGTTAATAGTCAGGTGACACTTTCCAGTGAAGAAAAGGTGTAAGCAGGATCTGTCTTAAAGGATGAGGTGTGATACGAGGAGAGTGTCCTACAGAGTGAGTTCAGGATGGATAAGAGAAGAGCAGGCAAGGAGCAGAAACCAGATCTGTCCAGAACTTGGTTCAGGAATAGGAGAAATGTATTAAAAGGTGATAGAGAGACACTACAGGTGTTTGACCAGCAGGAAGGGGAAGTGCTATGATCAGAAGGGTACTCGAGGAAGAGAAAGCTGGTGGCTGTGGGCGGGATGAAATGTGAGGAAAAGGACCTGAGAGTGAGTCTGTGCAATGATTCAAGCAAGAATTATGAGAGTGGAGGAGAGGAAGCAGCTTGTAGGAGGAATGGAATACACTAGGACTTCCAGGAGATATTTAGTCATGAAGACAGAGAAGGAGGGCCAGTGACTCAGGTCCTAGAACCAGGCTCCCCAAATACCACAAGTTAGTATTTAAGGGTATGCCTACCCTGAGCCCCAAATTTACCTCCCTCTTTAACTATCCCATATACTGCAAGTATAGGGGTTTAGAAACATGGATTTAAAGAGATAGTCTCCTCTTCCTGACGGCTCCCCTAAGATTTCATTACAGTATATGAGCTTGGCCAGCTCTTCTTTTTAAAATAGGATACAATTGTATGGAAACCAGCCTCCTCACCAAGAGTAAAGACCAAATAGCAGGACTCTTACCTACCAGTCTTGGGAAGAGATGGCTCCTATAGATATCAGTGCACTCAAAAAAATGGAGAGTTGAAAAAGTCCTGGCCTGGGAGGCAGGGGACGTTGGTTCTGATTATAGAAGTGGCACTGATTCCAGTGCCCTGAAGCATATCCAGTTCTCCTTCTGGGCCTCAGTTCCCCTCTTACAGGCAGAAAGTAAGGGAATCTAGCAGTTGACCTCATGAGTTCCCCTAGCTCTAGAAGTCATGTCCCTTGGCTGGACATCATTGAACACAGACATCACATGCACTGGCTACAAAAGAGTTGAAAGGGAAAATGTTTTAAATCTGCACTTGGGACCAGCTGGGGCCTGCGTTACCATGAACCCACTCCTAGCTTAGCCATTGCCTGCCTGGACATAGAGTTTTCATCAAAGCCCCCAGCAATGGATCCAATTTCCTGGGAGCAATTAGCAAACAGACTTCTTTCATCCTCATGCCGGGTCCATCAACACACAGTCCTGTGTGCCTCTTGCCATCCAGATCTCATCTCCAAATGCTAATCAGAGTGATCCTTAAAATCCAACCAAGTATAGGAGCACACACTGAGTTGGAGTACAAATGATTAAGATGTCACTATAGGCATCAATACTCAGAAGACGTTTGGCACTAAGCAAGTGAAGAGCGGTGATAGGCAGGGAGTGGTGAGGTGTGCTTCATGTGCCTAATCTCCATCAAAATTCGCTTACAATTCCTTAGTGAAACCATAGCTTTATTTTGAAGCAGTACTCAGTTCATTTGTCCTCCAACTCCTGTCTGTGAACCTATAAACACAAAACATGGAGACATTGGAGCCTCTGATAGAGCAGAGTTCTCTCCAGGCACCAGGAACCAAATACAGATGCAAATTTATATATATATATATATATATATATATATATATATATATATATATATATATATATACACATACATACACACATACATATACATATACATACATACATATAACTGAGCATTGCAACCTCAACTTTCTCTTTAGGCTGTGCCCGTGCACTGAATTGTCAGGCAAACTTATAAAAAATCACTTTCCTCCCAGGAGACTCAACTTACCCACCCACTAATACACTTCTGCACTATCTCGATGGCCTCCAAATTGGCTGTGAATCAAAATCACCAGGACTATTTTAAAAAACAGATTCCCAGACCTTCTTGCAAGATTTCAAGTCAGGACATTGGCTTTTGGAAACCTTTTCAGGTTTTTAACCAGTTTCCTTGGGAACCTAAGGCACAGCCCAGTCTGGAACCAGGCACTGGATGCTCTCTGCAGTTCCCCTGTGCTCTCATACTTGGTTCTGCTCCATCTGTCTTGAACTAGCATGGTAGTTGGCATGACCTGCTTAACTCTTACGTGGGCCACTGCTCACCTCCAGTCCTGGCTTGCCACAGACTAACTATGTGACCTGCTGGAAAGTACTTCACCTCTTTTTTTTAATGTCTCTTTCCATTGTTTCTGTGATTTTGTACTCTCTGAATAAACCTGGGGCAAAGCTATATATCCTGTAACCAGGATTTGTAACTCCCAGGATATCCTTCCACCTGACCCTGACGTTCTTTGAGGATCACTTAAGAAGATGGAGATCAGTTTCCCTTGCAAGGAGACTTATTGCTTTCTCAATGCTAACTTATCCCTGACCACTACTAACTTACTGTGTGGGTGACAGTGTCATCATTCACAGTCTCCTCAATCACAAGCACTTTTTTGTACGCACTTTAGCTAACTGCTAACTAGGAAGTCCCCAAGGAGGGCAGAAGGGGAGAAGGCAGAATGATCACCTCCATGAGGAATGGACAGAGCAGCCACAGAACTTAAACAGTCTCAAGTTTCATTTTAGCTTTTTAGGCTAAGACTTCCCAAATCCACATGAAAACCAGAACCAAAGGAAGGAAATTGCCAAATCAAAGGGACTTGCTGACATCAGTCTTTGAACTCCCTGAAGAACTTGGACATGGTGCCTCTCCTTGTCATACCTGGGATCTGCCCCCTCTCTTGGAACCTAGGACATTCTGTACCTCTGGTTCATGTGATGATCTGGAGACTTCATTCTCTTCTGTGTCCAAGAGACTTTATTTCCTCATCTACAATAGAGGCCTTTCTGAAGGCCCATCTCTGTCACATGTCCTCATCAGGAAACATGAAAACAGATAAGGGAACATTTTGTCTAATAGTCTACAACTCGAGTCCCCTCCCAGCATCTACTGAGCACCACACCCCCTCATTATTAACATTCTTAACAGCTAACTTATTAAATACTTACCACATGCTAACAGTTCACTGTCAATGCCCTTTTCCTGTGTCAACTTGTTTAATTCACACTCATTTCATCAATAGGCAAACTGAGATACAGCAAGCTGAAATAAGCATCCAAGCATCCCAATCCTGGCAGTCTGGTTCCAGAGATTCTGGTCTCAATCACCATCCTGCCTCCTAGAGTCAAGCAGCAAAGATCTCCTCCCAGCCAATTACGAATGCCCTAATGCCCTAAATGTTTCAAGAAGCTAATCATGAGAGACTAAAATAGAGGGGAACAGAAGTATCTCTTGGCCCAGAAAAGGCTGGTGTATCACAAACTGGGCCCATCCCTGATCCTGTGCCTGTGGAGGACATCAGGAAAAATCATATCGCTCTTTCTCTTAGCCCCAGGTAAGGCCTCTCTATCTTTCCAACAATACTCTTGGGTTGACACTCATACTGAAAACTTGTGTCACCTCTGCTCTTGCACATTCTCACATTTGTAGATGAGGCGAGGGACCTAATAGAATCTGGTTAGGTCACATAGCTACGTAGAAGGCAAGCCAAGCTTATGCCTGCTTCACATTAATTCCTGCATCTCCTAACCCCCTTGTCATCCTCACAATGGACTTTTTCTATTTTACTCCTAGATGCACCTTTTCTATCAAGCCACATAACTGGAGTCTTGGGCTTATTCAGTGGGAAAGTGAGTGGCCTTATATGTGAACTGGGGGGTCCATACAAACTGAATTCTGAAATCATGCTGCACTATGTGTATCAGTACTGTATGATGCAATAGGCAGGGACAGTCCCCAAAAGCTTAAAAAAGCTACCAGTCTGGAAAAGCTTAAGTTCCTTCTTCTTGCCAGAGGAAATTCTCACGTCAGGGGTGTGTTTCAAGTTCTTAACTTTTGTATTGTTAATAGGTGATGCTATGTTTCCGACAAATGGAATATGCAAGAGGGAGAAGTTACAAAGCCTCTTAAATAAATAAGAAAATAATTGAACTTTTAAGCGAAGGAGATTATTGGATAATACACAAGATAAAAACATAAAAACACAAGATAAAAACATAGCTCCCATCCCCCGAAAGACACACGGACCACCAGAAATCAGTGAGTTATAGGAAACACACTCTCTATTCAGCCAGCTGGGTCTGCCAGGGCTACACAGACCCCAAATTAAGCAGCCCTGAAATGTAGAGGGACAGGGTTTTTAAGCCCTAAACCCCATTCTTCATTCTGTCTGAACACAAAAGTCTATTTTTCTTCTATTTACTGTCAACGCATAGTTAGGTTGTGCAAGCGGAGGGTACAGAAGCAGAAAAAGTGTGAGAATGTCATGTTCCTATAGGTGATAGTCTGCGTTCCCATGGGCGATAGCCAAGCAGTAATTTTCCAGCCAGCACACAACCATTGAAACAGCATGTGAAAATGCTAACCGATAAATAAGATTTTAAACAAGCAGATACTGGAATGTGTTTTTTTACCTTTTAATTGAGGTAATACTTTCCTTCAATAATGTTAAGTCACTTTTATATACGTATACATCCCATGTAGCCACCACCCAGATCAACATTTGCAGAACTTTTCCAAACTCTCAAATTCTCTCTCGTACCTGCTTCCAGTTAATATCCCAGAAGGGAACCTCTAGTCTGAATTCTATTACTATAGATTAGCTTCATCTATATACAAGATTATATTTTTATTAACAAAGCCTCTTACATTTTAAAAGAATGAGGTATTAGTTTTCTACTACTGCCATGATAAAGTGCCACAAAATTAGCGGCTTAAGCAACAAAAGTTTATTATCTTACCATGGTGGAGGTTAGAGGTCACACATGGGTCTCATTAGACTAAAACCAAGGTGTTGGCATTGCTGTGCTTCTTTCTAGAAGCTCTAGAAAAGGATCAGTTTTCTTGATCTTTTGGGCTGTTGGCAGAATTTGGTTCTTTTGGGTTATTGGACTGAGATGTTTTCTTGATGGCCGTCAGCTGAGGGTCATTTGCAGCTTCTAAAAACTGTTATAATCCTTGTCTCAGAGCCTCTTTCCTCCATCTTCAAAGCCAACAATAGCTTATCACGTCCCTCTCAAGTTTAAATGCCTTTTATTCTTCCATCTCATTTCTCTGATGCAGCAGGAAAGGGTGTTTACTTTTAAGGACTCATGTGATTAGATTGGACCTACCTGGATAATTCAAGATACTCTCCCATCTCAAGGTCTTACTTTGCATCACATCTGCAAAGATCCCTGTGCCATGTAAGGTAACACACTCACAGGTCCCAAGGATTAGGGAGTAAGCAGTGTGTGTTTGGGGGGTGGGAGTTATGTTTATTAGTCAGCTTCCCACAAATAATAAATGTCCAGGGTAAAACTTTCAAAGCTTCAACATTTCATACATTGAGATGTATTAATTCCAAAGCTACAGAAATAAATAATAAATAAAGATATGGGACAGGATTTTCCAATGGCTTTTTCATTTTATATTCATACACACACACACACACGTACTCAGAGCAAAATGAAGAGAGAAGAAAAAGATAAAATAAAATAATAAAAAACATCAGCTCCATTTAACCTTAGTATTTAAACCACGCATAGGGTGACCAACCATCCTAATTTGCCCAGGACCGAGGAATTTCCTCAGACACTGGATTTTTAATGCTAAAAACAAGAAATTCCAGGCCAAACCAGAATGAGTTGGTCACCCTAAATGCAGATACAAGTTGTCCTTCCCTTTAGGCACGTCTGCATATTTTTTGTTTCTTAAAAAGAGTGTACAATCCTTTCAAAATTATTTAAACTCCTTCAGGTGTTTTATTCTGAGTGGTGGAAAATGCCATCGTCTGGGCCTGGGACACTTGAACTCTTTGGAGCTGTAAATTGCAAAACAATTTCTTACTGGAGATCATTGATGTGGGAAGTAGCCAGGCATTGCTGCTGCGGGCGAGAGTGGAGTGCGGCTTGAAACGGAGCTCACGCCACGGGGCTCATATGGTAAGTGGCCACGTTGGTGGATGTCTTGAGAGAGATGTTTCACAGTTTTCAATCCATCCATGTGATAAAAAACATTAATGACCTAAAGTTTCTACAATTGAGTTAATGTTATACATTATCTTTGCAAATATAGAATAAAAACCTCTGTTATTTTTGACAGAAAGATAATAAAACATGTTTGGCTCAGAATGTTATAGAGTATAATATATATTATTAAATCAGGTAGACTTCTCAGTCTCAGTTTTTTAAAAAAAACACTGATCTAGACAAAACACTATTTTGTATGTGATGTGGAACATTGATTGGCACAATAATTCCTTCACAGTGTTTGACAGGTACTCACCTAGAAGTTGTTAGCCTTCATCAGTTTAATTGTGATCTTCATAAATAATGAAATAAAAATATTTTCAAAGGACCAATTAACACCTGTGTCCATTAAAGTCTTCATAATAATTTCCTACTGTAGTGAGCTGATGTGGATAACTTGATATGGCAGTCATTAGTAGAGTTCCCTGACATTTATATAAAAGTCAGTTGTTGGGGTGGGGGGCAAAAATAATACACCACATTTGATTTAGAATGCTATGGGGTACGTTAAATATTAAGAAATAAAACTTGCCTCTCTTCCTCAAATTAAAATGAAAAGAAAAATTTTAAGTGAACTTTTTAAAATGTAAAGTATTAAAAATTATTTAATCTAAGAATATCACATAGCATGCTCACTCTTTACAATGCTTAACAGTTAATAAACTTACATGGATAACATAGAACATGCTGTGGTAAATAGAGAAATCCATGGATATTTCAGTTTTCGTTCTTTTGTCACATGATAGGATTATATTTTCATGCCACCTTGAAGACAGGTATGACCCACTTTGATCAATAAAACATGAGCAGAAGAGACAAGTGTCACTCCAGGCTGAGGCCTTTAAGAGGCTATAGGAATCTATAAGAATCTTCTTTATGACCTGCCACAGAGACCTGCCACAGAGATCGGGGATATTCCAGATGAAAAAGACTCCAACAGCCCAAGCGAGGAAAGACTAGAGCAGAACAAGAACCCTCCACTCAGTTCTTACTGAAGAAACTATTGGAATCTGAATAAGAAGCAACTCATGCTGTGTCATGCTGTACCACATTGTATCATGGCCACCACTGGAGATTGGGTAGAGTAAAGGAGTGCCTAGAACCCATACTACCCAGCCAGCCGGGAACCCAGGATTATGGCAAGTGGCCCCTACGTAACCAGCTGGCCTGAAGGTTTATGTTCACATGCCAATGGCACCTCCCAAAACCCCAAGATCAATGGAACAGCTCACCATCATCAAGACAACATCCTAGTTTTCATAATAGAACAGTCTTTCCTTCCCAGTGAGTCTAACAACCCTACCTACCTCTCCTCCTCATACTCAGCCCTTAACACCAAACACCATTCAGGAGTGTATCTTAAAATTCCAACTGATTACGAAGTTATAAAGGACAAGAATAGACATTACTAGATAATTTATTGCGTCTCAGAACGTCCTCCTCTGTGCCAAGAAAATATTAGGGATCGAGTAGGGAATGGTGATGCAAGGGCTAATGAAATAAGCTACAGGTTCCCAAGCCCGAAAAGTTCATGCTTCTCTTGTTAAGGTATAACAAGTAATTCCCCTTGGAACCATTCACATTCCAGCTGGAACCACAGTTGTTTACCCTTGCAACATAAACTTATAGGCACAAAACATTGGAGATTCTGGGACCTCTGTTAGATTGAAGACCTGCTCCTACCAGGGACCAAACAAGGAGGCCCGATGCATAATCAGGCATAGTAATTGCATCTCTGAGCTATGGTTTTAATTCTTTACTAAGTTCTCAAATTGACTCTGGGGAAATTATCCTGTGCCTCAGGTTACATATCTGTAAATGATGCATTCAAACTAGGATAATGGCTCCCAAATTGAGCATGGTTAAAAAATCACCTGGACCGCTTCAAAAACAGAAAATTGGAAGCATCATCTCCAAAGAGTCTGAGTTATCCAGTTGGAGTGGGTTAAAGCATATCTTATTACCAATTGCCTGGTGCACTCTGATGTTACAACATGTCAGGGACCAATACATTGACAGTCTCTGTAGTTTCTGTGAACTGTAGTTTTCTGCCTGGTTCTTCTCTTCTAACTTGAAATTGCACAATGGCTTTTGTTTTGACACACCCACTCACCAGTCCTGGCTTGTTGTGGAGTAGCTGTAGCAAATCATTTGGCCTCTATAATTCTTTCTCTCACTTGTAAATGGTAAGTGTTAAGTAAATTAATTGCAAATATCTCTTCCAATGCATTCTATAATTTTGTGACCACTGAGGACACTTGGAACAGAGCTGAAAAACAAAAGCAAATATTCTTGATTCCCAGGATGCTCTCCCATCTCAGCACATTCCTTTAAAAGCATATGAAAATCTAGTTCTATTTCTACAGCAGGGTACCCATTTCCTGCCTTCCATTTACAGATAGTTGTTGCTGATCTCAAGCTCCCCTTCATGGCCCCTGAGCCATAGGTGAATTGTCAAAACTTCTTTAGAAAACTACTTATTGGGAAGTCATGTAGGAGAGAAAAGGAAGAGAAAAGGCAGAATGATCACTTCTCTAAACAACACAGGCTTCTGGACAGAACAGTTGCTAAATATGCATGGCTTAAAGTTTCGTTTTAACTTTTTATGTTGGGATTTCTAGAATTCAGTTAAAAAAAAAAAAAAGAGAGATATTGTGTAACCAAAGTGACTCACCAACTGAGACCTCAACTCTGGGTAGAACTAGGGTCCTGGGGCCCCTTGGCACTGGAATCTGACTCCCATCCCCTCTGATCCCTACAACATTCCACCCTTTTGGTTCATGGCAGGATGCCAGGACCTCCATTCTCTTGTTTTATCTCTTCCCCTACAACACGGACATTCCCATAAGTCTATTCTTACCATATATTTTTGCTTGGAAGCAATTTTAGGAAGAACTTTGACAAGAGACCAAAATCACATTCTGAGTCTCTTCTTAGTATGTTCTATATAGTACACCACATTATTGGACTATTGGTAACACCCCGAAAAGCAAATTATCACTGTCAGATAGCATTCGCAATAAACCCCATTTCCACATTTGAAAAATAAAAACTAAGTAAGGAATTTGACATATAAAAAAGTTAAAAAGCGTGTGCCTTCTCTGGCACAAATATTAACTCAATTTCTAGTATCCAAATTTAGACTTTCATCCACTATGTTACTCACCCTCTCCGGGGACTGAGTTAAGGTCACTTCTCTGCTCCTTTCTAGCATCCTAGCCTCTCTGGTCTCTGATTAGATTCTTTGCATGATCTAATTCAGAGATGAATTAAGTTACAGAAGAGCTTAAATATTATCTAATCCAGAAATAGCAACCACATAACTATATTACATAGGTAGTATCACATATTATTGTACCCATGGCAGACATCGCTAATTATTACTTTTTTTCTATTTATTCTTTATTTTGTTTTATTTTTAATTTTATTTATTATTTATTTGTTTGTTTGTTTTTATTGGTTAATAAAATCCAATAAGTTTCAGCTGTACACTTTAACAGTAAGACATATATATATTTACATTGTGTGTTCACCTCCCATAGTTAGAAATCTTTCTGTCACTACATATTTGACCCTCTTTATTCTGTCTTCCTCCCCCCTCTCCCCATCTCTTACCCTCTGGTAACCACTAGTCTATAGTCCATGTCCCTGAGTCTCTGTTTGTTTGTCCTAAACATTTGTTGCTTTTAGGTTTATATCCCACATATAAGTGATATCATGTGGTGTTCAGCTTTTTCATTCTTGGCTTATTTCGTTTAATATGATCATCTCAAGGTCGATCCAGGTTGTCACAAATGGCAGTATTTCATCTCTTCTTATGGCTGAGTAATATTCCATCGCATATTTGTACCACAGCTTCTTTATCCAGTCCTCTATTGTAGGACACTTTGGTTGCTTCCATGTCCTGGCCATGAGGATAATGCTGCTATGAACATCAGTGTGCAAATATCTTTTCAGATACGGGTAGCCAGTAGTGGGATTGCTGGATCATATGATAGATCAATTCTTTGTTTTCTGAAGAACCTCCATAGTGGCTGTAGCAAATTGCAGTCCCACCAGCAGTGTATGAGGGTTCCTTTTTCTCCGCATCCTCTCCAGCATTTGTTATTACTTGTCCTGTTGATTATAGGTATTCTGACAGGTATGAGGTGGTATCTCATTCAGACAACACTAATTAGCCATAGCATTATAGTCAATAACCCAAGGTAAGACCTCACTGGTTGTTTATTTTCAACAAAACTTTGTTTGGCCACTATCAGTATCACCTATTAGAATGGCTAAAATCCAAAAAGCTGATAATAGAAAATGCTGCTAATGATGTAAAGCAACAGAAACCCTCAATCATTGCTGAGGGAATGCAAAATAGTATAGTCATTTTGGAAGACCATTTGGCAGATTTTTACAAAGCTAAATATAGTCTTACCACATGATCCAGCGATCACACTCCTAGATATTTACCCAAGTGTGCTGAAAACTTAAGTCCATATAAAAGCCTGCACATGAATATTTATAGCAGCTTTATTCATAATTGCCAAAAACTGGAAGCAACCAAGATGTTCCTCAATAGATGAATGGATAAACAAACTGTAGTTCAGACATATAGTGTAATATTATTCAAAAAATGAGATATCAAACTATGAAAAGACATGGAAGAAACTTAAATGCATATTTCTTAATGAAAGAAGCAAGTCTGAAAATGCTGCATTCAATATGATTCTAACTACATGACATTCTGTAAAGGCAAACTATAAGAGAAAAGGTTAAAAGTGAATAGGCCAAGATTTTGTGAGAAGAAAAGATGCATAGGTGGAACACAAGAGACTTTTAGGGCAGTAAAAATTGTATATGATACCATAATAGATAGGTGATGAAAGGGGGAAGACAAAGTCAGTGGTTTGCAAACTTCGTTTCTTCCTTTGTGCCCCCACCCCCTGCCCTAATGTGTGCAAAGAAAGGGAACCTGGAGAGTTTTCTCAAACAGATCTGTTCTATTTGAATCTGCATAAAATACCTGGCTTCTCCAAATGGTTTCACTTGGAAAGAAACTTTAGTGTCTAAATAAAATATTTGGAAAACACCACCCTACAAGAATAGCATGTGTTGTCCAGTTTCCATGCTCCACAACATAAGATTCCAGAACATTAAGACTTGAAGATTCTTGATTCTACCATCCTTTCAAGTCACCTGTGTAGTTTCAAAGGAGCCTGACCAGTTTAGGATGTCAGGAACCTGAGTCTGACAGAAAGTACAGGCAAAGCCTAGGGCCCCATTCCAGGCTTCCTGGGCCCTGAGGTTGGTCAAGCCTTTGATTCTCTTCACTCTACTATGACTTCAACTTCCACTCTTACTTTCTGACAGATCATTTATCATTTCAAAGAAATCACAGCCCTTAATAATCTAGTGAGATCACTTCTTAAAGTCTGCTGGGAATAACCACATACCCTTTCACCTTTGCTTCACATAATCTAAGCAGACAATAGAAACTCCACAGCTTCCTTCTCTCCATGTCTGGAAATCACCCCCAGGAGGTGGTGTCTACTCAGCACATTCAGAGTCTTACATCATTGTTCCTTAATCATAATCCAACCCATGCTCTTTGTACCCTATAAAAGGCAGGCAGAATGTCCAGAGCAGCCAGAGGACAGAGAGGTTGAGGCCAATTCAGAAACCTCCAAGGCACATTGACACTTGCACCCTCGCCCTCCACCATGAAGGACTCCACAGCACTTCTGTGTCTGCTGCTCATAGCAGCCACCTTCAGCACCCAGGTGCTTGCTCAGCCAGGTAAGGCCTCTCTGTTTCTAAGGCTTAACATTTTAACTATTGCAGGTGCTACCATCTCAGCATGAGTCATCCCATGCTTGCTACCTGGCTTACATTACAAAGATGGAGAAAATGAAACCAAGAATGGAAATAGAAGAGCCATCATGTCCCAGCTAGCCAAAGGCAGAGGCAGAATTAGATGCCCAGGCCACTAAGACCAGACCAGTCCCTATGAACTTTCCTGATACCAGGTTTGGGACTCTAAATATAGCCACTACCTCAACAACCTTCACATTGGCACAGAAATAAGGACCATTTTTCATTGTGATGTGAAGGACATTTTAGGAAGTAGTTTGGAGGAAGACATTATTGCTTAAAATTTCAAATTTTGGATTATGGTCAGTGTAGCTTCTAGAACAGTGGTGCATCCGGGGGACAAGGACACAGAGGCATCTCAGCATGTGACATGGGTTGGCTCTAAAGCCGTGGGGACAAATAGCTGGGAGGCAAGATCTTAGAACTTATTTTCCCAGTGCCAGAAGCTTTGGATCAGTAGATCCAGTAAATAAAGAGGGGCCCCATGGTTCAATATAGGAAACTGATTCACAGGTAATATTTTATCTATGGGATCTGGAGTAAGACCCTGAACTTGGGAATCATGGGTCCTCATTAGAACTCGTTTATTTGCTTTGTCTTCTGCCCTTACAAATGTATGCTTATGACACATCCTAACTGTCTCATTTTTTTTAAATGTTTTTCAGATTCAGTTTCCATCCCAGTCACCTGCTGCTATAATGTGGTCAATAAGAAGATCGCCATCCAGAAGCTGAAGAGCTACACAAGAGTCACCAACAGCCAATGTCCTCGGGAAGCTGTGATGTGAGTGAACCATGCCCTGGCACCCTCAGACAAAAGTTCTACCTTAGTTTTATACAAGGGAAGGGGGCCAGGATTTATGTCCAAATGAGTTATATAAATATACCATCTAGTCAAAAGATCCTTTTACCCCATAGAGAAACTAGTTCACAAAAAGGAATCCACACTCCCTCCAGGCTCCCCTTCTAAGAATTTGGTCAGATCATCCAAGTTACTTCAGCCAGGAGCCTGGAGAGCTTCCCCAGGGACAGCAAGAGTGAGCTTCCTTTGGGGGCCTCTTCTTCCCATCCTTCCCCCTTTTTTTGTCCCTTTCCAAACCCTTCACCCAGAGAGCAAGGACTGATCAGGTTTGGGGGCCAATGGGTCACACTCCTAGACAAAATCTTCACAGTGCTCCATCTAATTGTGCCCTTTCTCCCCTACAGTTTCAAGACCAAGATGGACAAAGAGGTCTGTGCTGATGCCAAGCAGAAATGGGTCCAAGATTCCATGAAGCACCTGGACAAAAAGTCCCAAACGTTGAAACCTTAAACTTTTACATATGTGCTGAGAAACAGTCAGAGGCTGAGGAAAATCTTATTTATTTTCTCTTAACCTTCCCCAAGTGCAGAATGATATTATTTTATTATAATGTATAAAAAACACTTTGGTTGATAACTTAAGCATTATATTTCTTAAATAATATTTAATTGCATTTAAGTTATTGATGTTTTGACTTTATCTGCCATAAATCCTAATGAATGTAAAATGCAAAACCTGGTGACATGTTTTCTTTTCTGCGAGTTCAGTTAAGCTCATGGCAAGATGTCACTGTTCTCCCTCCTACTTGCCTGTAGTATTGTGAAGTCCTTCCATGGATCATCAGAGTGAAACACTTCCATGTTTTTAGAAAATCCGTGTGTTTTTAATGCATGCTCTCTAGCGTTGCTGAAATTAATATTATTAGATAACTATGGAATTTTCAAAATATATATATATAATTTTTAACTTAGTCTTATTTTTTATGGGATAACATTTTTCTGGGTGAGAGAAAATGGCAGCAATGGGTGGCAATTTGGGGTATAGGGGCCATCCTCTAAGAAATTTATTGGACTCGACTGAGGATCAGGGAGAACCTGGTAGGACCAGACCAGGTTGTTCCAGCCCTTTGCTTCGAGTCCCTACCATCACCTGCTCATTTAATCTTGATTCCCATATCTTTTGTCACCATACCTAACTTTGTCAAGTCTCTCTCTTGATCTCTTTCAACAATCTTCAAACTTTTCCATATAATCCCAAGTTTCCTCCATCTAATTGCTTCCCCAACCCAGAGAAATATCCCCGAAGTGAAACCTAATCTAAGAAGAAACTAGATGTCTATTACCTAGAGGTTTACTTAAGACTTTCTGTTGAAAATGAGCCTTCAGCAATAGGAAATGGAAATTCTTCTTCAGAGCTGGTACAGGTGGGAGAGGAGAGGAGTGGGCCAAAGGAAGGAATCCCATCTGGATGAGTTCTGGAAAGAGAGAGGAGTTTGGAGTTTTACAGTAAAGGTTGGGGCCAGATGATAGGGGTTCTTAAATCTCAGCCTGGGAAGTCAGTGAGTAATAACGATGTACTAAAAGTTTTTAAACAGGGGAGAAGAAAAGCAGCACACATTCAGAGGCATGTATCAGGAAGAATAACCTGGGACCTGAGTACGGGATAGAGTGTGAGAGGGAAGGCTTGAGAGCAGACCACTGTAGTGGTATAGAAGAGATGATGGGGATCTAAAGCAGGGGGCAGTGGTGGTGAGGTTAGAAAGAATAAGCCAGACAGAATGATATACTAAATATTGTAGGAGGAGAACAATTGACCCAGGATATAGACCCTTCTCTCATAATCTGCAAAGCAACTATGTGTTTGGAGGGCGGCACCTTTCAGACACAACCTGAATTTATCTCCATCGCTATATTCTCAATCCCAATCCCAAGAACCTGCAAGCTTCCATTTAAAGGCATGAGACCTCTTGTCTTAATTTTAAGATAAAAATTCCCATGTACTTCATGAGCATAGCTGTCTCCTTTTTCAGACATGAGGCCCATCACGCTAAGACACAAAGACCAGACCCTGTTTAAGGGAAAGATGATTATTGTCTTACTAATGCATCTCCCCAGGGCTTGTCATTGGTGATTGCATGAAGATTCCACAATTCCAGTATACCTGAAAACGTGGCAAGGCCAGAGACTTCGCTTCTGGCCCCAGTATTGACTCTGACTCCCTGTGTTACTTAGGGAAAGTAACACGTTTCTCTCTCTGGCATTAAGTTGCTCTGTACATAGTGGAGCTAGTGAAGAGCAGGAAGTGAGGGGATCTACAGACGACCTCACAAGCCCCCTCTACCTCTAAGAGCCATATCTTTTGGAACTTGACCAAGTCTGTTAACTAAGGTAGAGTGGGGAAGCAAAGTACCTATAATTAAAAATATCAAGCCAAGAAGGAACCCCACTTCTTGGCAAATACTTCTAAGTCCAATATATCACCTGTCTGGAAATGAGCTTTCCATTAAGTCCAAGGCAGCCCACCCAAACTTTAGGAGTGATAAGGTAGCTAAATGTCAGCTGGGTCAAAGGTACATTTCTCAGCCACAAAGTCTCCAACTAATTCTAACCTCTTTATTCCAAATCTCAAGGCCATGGTGGCTATAGAAACCTGGGCGCAGGGTTTCATGAAGTACCTGGACCACAAATCCCAAAATCCAAAGGCATGAAGACTCGCCCTAAATTGACACCAGCCCACAGCACAAGACACAACCCATTTGTTTTCCCCAAGCTTTGCCCAGACACCTGAACTCTGGGATTATGCCATTACATTACAAGTC
The DNA here is from genome assembly GCA_030015415.1 of Cynopterus sphinx. Classification (NCBI taxonomy): domain Eukaryota; kingdom Metazoa; phylum Chordata; class Mammalia; order Chiroptera; family Pteropodidae; genus Cynopterus; species Cynopterus sphinx. Next base: position 30,246,925 of record CM057385.1, on the reverse strand, counting down.
ACAATGAATTTAATGACATTAAACATAATGTCTTAAGTGATATGTCATCTTATTTAAGGTAATGATGTTTTATGTGCTCTAACTTGAATATTAGTGTTTCTGAAAGTTCATATCCTAATATTAGCTGATTTATATCTGTGAGCTCTGATTTATTCACTGGTCAACTGTTGGCAAAGAACTGGGACGGTCACTTGAGCTCACATACATCATCTTGAGCTCATCTCTGATTTCTCCCTCTGCTGGAGCTGACAGTTTGCTGCAGGCTATGACTAACCTCACTCTCCCAACATCTGCTGTCAGCATCTGCTCACTTTTTCCTTTCTGCCTACAGGCTCTTCTTTGGGTGTCACCTCCTAAGAGGAGTTGGCTCAGCCAGGACATTTGCCTGAGACTCAGAAGTGCGAAGGAGAGAACACTCTAGGTGACAACATTCCGCCAATGAAGGGTGAAGGCAGATGTTTAAATGTTTCTGCAACCCTTCCTTCCACCTACTGATTCTGAGAGTCGTTCTGGAGAAATCTTAGGTAGTTCCAGGAAAATCAGTCCCCATTGCTCGAATTATGACCTTGATTATGCCTACTTGTGTTAGTTTCTCTTTCTCCAACTCATTCTGCTGCCACCTCAGTCCTGATCCCTGGGGTCACTTTTCCAATGAACTGTCTGCACACAAGCCCTTGTTTTAGGCTTTGTCTTACTGATTGTTTTGTATAACCAATATTTATTCTTTTTATCCTGGTCAATATCTGGATCTTAATGGACAAGTTTAGTGGGCCAGAGCCAGAAATTCACCTGGCATTTGGTTGACATTTTCACCAGAGCTCAGGCTGAGACCAGGATCAGGGACTCACCCAGTGTATTCTTTGGAGCCGGCGCTGAGGGTAGGACAGTGAATATCACCCAGCATGCTTAACAGGACTGAGTCCAAAAGGGCTGCTCACAGATCAAGGCCAACAAGACTGGGACTAAGCTAGCCACATAGCTAAGAGAATGATGACATAAGAGGGGTTTAGCAAATAAGTAAATGTATGGAAGATCATGAAAGCCGAGTCACTTACTGTTGGAGGAGTTTCCATAGCAAAATATGAAATGTTGGAAAGCTAGATAAAATCCTGTGGTATTGGTCTGTAATTGGAGGTATTTATGTGAACTCAAAGTTCTACAGGTAGATGATGATAGATAGATCATAGATAGATAGATAGATAGATAGATAGATAGATAGATACATATAGATAGATAGATAGATAGATAGATAGATAGATAGATAGATTAGATAGATAGATAGATAGATAGATAATAGATAAGATAATTGACAGAAATAAACACATGGATCATAGGATATGCTTATGTTTAGCATATACTCAACCACCACTTTTTCAAATACTGCCAAATATTTTCCAAAACAGTTGCACCAATTTAAATTAAATCCTACCAGCAATGTTTGAGTTGTTCCACATTTGGTATTGCAACACTTCATACTGTCATTCTTTTTAAGTTATCTATTCTGATTATAATTATAATTTAACACAGTCTATTTAAAGCGTGGTTTAAACTCATATTTTACCCATGACTAATAAGGTTGAGCATCTATTCAGGGTTTGCTAGACATCTTTTATAAAGTTCCAGTCTATGTCTTTAGTCCATTTTTCAGATTGATTAGGTTTATATTTAGTTCATTTTTTTATTATAAATTAGTAGAAGTATTTTCTATATTTGGAATAAGAATCTTTTGTAAGGTACAAGAATTGAAATAATTTTTCAAAATCTGTGATTTTCCTTTTCACTAAACTTGAAGATGCTTTTTGATGAGAATAGCTTTTTAATTTTGATATAGTCAGTTTATTAATATGTACCTTTATGGTTAGTGTTTTTGTTTTCTGTTTAAGATAACTTTGTTTAACCAGATGTCATGAAAATATTTTCTCGTATTATTTTCCAGATGCATTATTGTGATTTCTTCTTTGATCCATGGGTTATTCAGATATACATCGCTTAATTTTCATGCTGTGGGGTAATAATTGGTTAACTGGTTTTAATTTAATTCCAAAATAGTTAAAGAAAATATTAAATATGTTTTCAAACCATTTATATTCATTTAAATTTGCTTTGTAGTTCAGAATATATTCAACCTGATATATGTATAATTCACATTTCTACAGAGAAACAAAATAATAGAACATAAATATAGATGTAGATAGATATAAATACAAACACACATACGTGTAGAATTGCCTCATGGGATTCTATAGACGCTGACCAGTACCAAAATTTGCAGCGTGTTGACAAGCTGAAGACCCAGGAGAGCTGGTAGCGTAGTTCTAGTCCAAGTCCAAAAGCCTGAGAACCAGGAGAGCAGATGGTACAGTTCTAAGCCAGCAAGCTCAAGAGCCAGAAAGCCAATGTTTTAGTTTCAGTCCAAAGGCAGGACAAAAGCCAATGTACTAGACATCCAAGACATTTAAGTAGAAGAATTCTTTCTTACTCAGGAGAAGGTCAGTCTTTTTGTTCTTTTTAAGCTTTCACCTGGTTAGCTGAAGCCCATCTACATTGGGGAGGGAAGTCGGCTTTACTCACACTATCAATTTATATGTTAATCTCATCCATAAACATTCTCATAGAAATACCCAGAATAATGTTTGGCCCAATAGCTGGGCACCCCATGGCCTGGTCAAGTTAACAAATAAAATTAACAGCATCTAGATAAATATATCTATAATATATGTTTTTAATTTATATATATGCACTGCTTGATTGTTTGATTTTTAAGCAAGTTATTCATGTAATGAAGGAAAAGAAGATTTTTCAAATAAATAATATTAGTGCAATCAAATATTCGTGTGAAAAATGCTCTTCTCCTTCATATCACACTGTACACGAAAATTAATTTAAGATGAGTTATAGACCTAACTAAAAAATCTAAAACTAGAAAACACTCGGAAGAAAACATGGGAGAATATCTTTATAACTTGAGGTAGAAAATGAAATCATTGTTTTAAACAGAACTTAGAACACATAACCATAAAATATATATGTAATACATAAATTGGATTTTATCAAAATTGGAAATATTTATTCATTAAAAGGTACTATTAAGAAAATAAACAGACAAGCCACAGACTAAGAGGAATGATATCATATTATATGTAAAATACTTAAATGCAGACTGTATAAAGAATTTCTACAAATTAGTAAGATAAAAGAAAGAACCCAATTAAAATGGGAAAAAAAAAACAACTTTGAACAGGTATTTTACAAAATAATATAATGAAATAACCTATAAACATATAAAATGGAACTTATGAGAGAGAGGTGATTGACAGAAATACACACATGGATCACAGGATATAATCACAATAATGCTTCTAGAAGGTAACATAAGGGAAATGCGATTGAATACAACACGAAGTACTACTATGATCCCACCAAAATGGTTAAAATGGAAAAGAATGATAAAACCAAGCATTGGTAGGAATGTAGAGCAAATGAAGCTCTGATACACGGCTGGTGAGAAGTTTGCAAGCTGTTTAGCTTTCCAGTGAAAGCAAATATGCATATCCTATGACTCAGAAGTTCCATGTCTAAGTAATTTTTAAGACAAATAAGTCCATACAAACACAAAAAGATTTGAACAGTAATGTTTGCAACAACTTTATTTATAATAGCCCGAAACTAGAAGCATTCCGATGTTTATCAACAGGAGAATGGATGAATAAACTGTGGTTACATAATGAACTATGGCTTAGAGAACAAACCACTTATGTGTATATTTTAAAAAGCACTGCCTAAGACATCAAGTGCAGGACTTCAGACCCCAAAGAGTGCATATCTAGCATGATTGCATTTATATGAATTTCAAGACTAGCAATCAGTGGGGACAGAAGTCAAAACAATGACTACCTCTAGGAGATGAGGCTGACTGGGAAAAGATACAAAAGAATGCATCTTTCAGGAGTGATGGAAACGTCAGTCCTGATGTGAGTGGTTATATGTTGTATACGTAGATTACAAATTAATCAAGGTGTATCTGTAAGGTGGGCAGGTTTTACTGTATGTGTAATACGTAAGTATATTCAAATAAATTTGAAATTATGTTTTAATAACCTGAAACTGTTCATACAATTGGTCCAACAACCTGACTTCCATATCAGTGATGTAAACAGTGATGCTGATAAAGATGTCTTACTACATGACAGCATTGCTTAGAATCCCAGGGCAGGAGACTAAATGCCCCATAGCGAGATATGGTCTAGATAAGTTATGGTACTTCCATGTAACAGGTAACTATTGATCCATGAAGAAATTAAGTTATTGAAAGATATATAGTGACTTTGACAAGGTTTTATTTTTTTGAAAGATAAGTGGATTCGATGTTTTCCTCTGCACGGACTGCATGCCATGCACCTTTCTAGACCCCGGAGATTTGGAGGGCACAAGCCAGACATTTTGTGTCCTTCCCACCCACACCCAACCCCCCCCCCAATCCCCACCACTGTCATGAGGTGAGGAGAGATAAACCAGATAACACCATACAAGTAAAGCTTCCTGGTCTTTTGTGACAAGGGCAGAAAGACTTTCAGGGTTCTCAGAGAGACTAAGCCAGGCAGAGGGTGATGCAGGAGAATAATTTAGGTTGGGGAACTGAAGAAGGGCCTGTTAAGGAAGCAGCTTATGGCTGAGACCTGAGAAAGAAGCAGGAGTCATCCAGGGAAGGGTGGAAGAAAGGGTTTGGCAGGCAACCTGCACAGCACAGGCAAAGGCCTGCAGGTAGGACTGTGCTTTGGAGAAACTGAAAATCAATCCAGGGTGCTGGAGCAAAAAGAAGCAAAATAGCAAGCTGCCCTGAGAAAGCTGTGAAGATGCTTAGGGACCAGGGGCTGCCAAGCACAGACTGTGGTGATGATGAGACTTTGTCCTGGGGTCAAAGAGAGCCCTGGAGGATTGTCAGCAGGAGGATACATGAGCAGACTTTTGGGGCAAGAATCTCTCTGGCTTCTGTGGCTACGCTAAGGCTGGGTAGGGGAGTAACACTGAGGTTCCAGGAGAGTGTTGCATCTGGGCCCATGTCCCAGGTGGAGCTCCAAGGTTCTTGAGACTGTGTGAGCTGCAGCCTGGGTCTGGATGCTGCCAAAGTCGGGGTGTCTGGAGCTGATGGCAATGGTTTTTCCCTCCCATGCTGTACTAGTTGTCTGTCATACCCTTCCTTCCGGCCTTCCCTGCCTGACTCCATCTCCTCCCTCGGGTCTCAGCCATAGCTGCCTTTGCAGCTCATGGTCTGTATGTGATGGGAGGTTCTAAGACAGAACTATCTCCTTTAGGTTTCCTCTGGGGCTTGAAATTAAAAGTCTAAGAACAAACTGCTGAGCTCTTGGCTTTTAAATTTTCCTGGACCCCAGGGCTTGACACTCACTCCTGGCTCAGCTTCTTTCTCCATCTTGTTTATTCGTAGGGCTGGCAGGTCACATGGGAGGGAAGCCAGTGGTTGGGGCTGTGAGGAACTGGAAAAGGCCAGAGGGGTGTTGTAGATCCTCAGCTCTAGAAAGTTGTTGCCTTAACTTTGACAAGGTTTTTGACATAACATTAATGAACTAATCTGAGACTAAACAGTGGCTGGTAAAATTCCTAAAATTTTCACACCAAAAGAAAAAAGACCAACGATTTTTGCTGCTGTGGTTATGTCTTAATGCTAAGTGTGAAAATGGGCATATAACATTTTTATGCTTTTTAAGAGATATTTTCCAAGTGTTTTAAGTCAGCATATGTCTCTACAAAATGTTTCTGCAAAATTGCTGCCCCCGACAGAAAAACTTCCGTTTCTTTGCTCACAGCTCTAGCATGTGCCAAATACAAGGTTCTTCCTGTCTGCATTTCCTATTTAGTCATAGGAAGGACAGCCCCAGGCATTCATCATGGGAATTTCCCAGAAAGAAAGAGCAGCTGAAGTTAGAAAGTATAAGCACCTGAATTGGCAAGAAAACAACTGATAAGATGTCAAGATCCCGGTGGGTAGAGAGACTGCACTCCTCATTTTGCCTGAGACAATCCTGGTTTGCCCCTGTCTGGTCCAGAAGATAATTATATGATAAATTAGATGATAATTCTCACAGAAGAGGGCCTTATGGCTTCCTGGACCCCTCAAGCATCAGTAAATATTCTTTTTTTTTTCTTTTTTACTGTATTCTGGTCTAGAGAATGACTAGAAAGATGACTCCACTTCTTAGAATGTAACTAGTACAGTAGCTTGCCCTGGAAGATCATCAATTAGCCATCTCAGGGCAAGCTTTGGTCCCCTATAAATTTGTGTAGGCTGGGAAGCCTTCATTGCCAAGAAGCCAGGCCTCAAGTGATTCCTGTTTGGGTCAGCTGGAAAGAAGAATGTTGCAAGTGGATGGGATATTATAAACAAAGACAGGGATAGGAGAGAAGGTGGTGTGAAGGAAGAAGTCAGTCAGTCTTGCAATGTTTACAGAAGCGGTGGATGGACTTTCTTCCTCCAGTGTCACAATTGAGCAATATTGACTTCCTCTGCAGGCTTGCCTGTCTCTAAAGAGACCCAGACTGAAGGGCAGAACACACCAGTGCTGGCTCCCTCTCCTGTTCATTAGCCACCTCAGCAATTGGATATCTGTTCTATAAAGTACAAAGCTCACTCTATGTCAATATTCCTTAGAGCTTTAGACAGTGAAATGAAATGGTTAAATGGTTAGGGAGAAGCATAAGTACTATTTTGGTTTTAATCTGATACACATCAGCACTTCCCAATATGCTATTTCTTGAACTTAGACGTTAGCAGGTAAACTTCTGACAACCACCACATTGCACAGTGAAGCCAGTGCTACAGGGTCACAAGCTAAGATGGCAGGGCGCTAAGACTGTGCAGGACTCGGGAGACAGATGGCTGGACAATTGAGAGCTAAGACTCTACGGTAACATAGTGATTCTAAAAATCACAAAATTCTGTAGTTCCATGAGACTTCTGTTGTATGAAGGTCACTGAAATGAAAACGAGCTCACTGAACTTCTTCCCTGGACATCACTGAGCGACTGGTATAGAACCTCCCAGGTCTCCCACACTGACTGGTGGGCCAGGGTGGATTTTCAGGTCTCCAGAGAATGCCCTCCATTTAGGGCTGTTGTCAAATAATCCCAGAAAGTCTCAGTACTTATTTCCCCAGTGCAGTCACTCTGGTTATATGGCAGCAGGCTCCTATGGGGAAGGCTTGGGGAAAGATTTACAGTATAAACCTATGGGTTTCCAGATTTAGCAAACATATTGCAATGGCATATTTGTACTAAAAAATTACAAACATGTGTATCTGAAATTCAAATTTAACGAGGTACAGCATATTTCATCTTGAGACTTGGCATTGAAGGGCACTTCCTGAAGGGGACCTGGTCTCCTCATCCATCAAGGGACTTCAAGTCTGATAATCGGGTAAGAGGCCATGAATCTCTTCTACAGAGACTCGCATTAGGTTCCTGCCCATAAAAGCCAGCATTTTCTTCCCTAAGTCAAGTACTACCTTAGGAAGAATCCCATCTGTTTCATGTCTAGGGATCCCATAATCATTGCTATGGAATCCTGCTGGTAAAAACACTCTGATCCCCGCTCTGGCTCCAGGGCTTCTAGGGGTAACCGTGCCCACCTTGTCTCTGCTGCTCAATTAGCACTATAGTCTGGGCTCTGCCTTCCCCCTGCCCCCAGATCCCATTCCTCCTACTGAGATACACACGCAGCTACACTACACCGTGGTTCTCCCAGCATGGTCCCCAAACCAACAACATCAGTATCACCTGGGGACGGGCCGGTTAGAAATGGGAATCATTGGCACTGTGCTGAACCCCTTCCATGCGTTATCTGATTTGACTCTCGCAACATCACAATGAGGTAATAATTAGCAATCAGTTCCTCTTAAAGGAGCAGAAGGGTAAGCAATTTGCTCCAAATTACATACTCAGGAAGGGCAGATATAGGACTAGAACCCATGTCTGGCTGACTCTAGGTCTCAGGTCCCCAAACACACTCTCGTATGAGATATTGGGTCCTGAAGCAGATGAAAGGACAGACAGGAGTCTTCCTAGCTGGAAGGGTTGAACGTCCCCTTCCCCACTCATGTTGGAGGAAAGTTCAGGCATGTTTGTGGGAGTGGATTCTCAGCAGCGGCTCAGTCAGCCAAATTCATTGACCTAGTCATACTTGCCCAGAATTCAGAATCTCACGTGGTGGCACAAATACTTGGGAGTAATGTTCATGTTTAGCTGGATTGTTATTTGGAATCTGGAATTAAAAAGGAGCCTGTAGCCAGTGAAGCTGAAATCCTAGAACTTCCCTGAGATGTTCTCAATCTTCAGGGGAGTGGATCTGTCGAAATGGATCTATTGTGTGCGAGGTGCTCAGCCATCCCTTAACTGTACTCCTGGGCAAGGCCAGGGGTCACGTCCTTCATGGAGGCATTGTGAGTTGCTTTGACAAGGTCAGGAGAGGTAACCAACTCCTTAAGAGCTTTCTGATGGCTGTGCACTGTACATCAGAGATAGCCGTGGGATAGCTATAAGTTCACATAAAAATCACCTGGAGGGCTTGTGTCATACTACCACTGGTGAGGATTTAAGTCGTAACGACGTCAACATATGTCATTTCTATGTTTCTAAAATATGTGAATGACCCAATTCTAGAATTCCATTTGGAAGATATATTTACAGGAACCATTTCTGGCACCTAAACCTTTGTCAGTCGGGGTCCCAGAAAGAAGCAGATGATGCTTAAATTCGAGTGATTTGAGGAGGGTTTAATAAAGATGCTATTTACCAAGCTGTGGGCTGGGTGTGGGAAAACCACAGGGGTCCTTTGGTTTTCTGCAGCTGCTGATAGGGTAGTGACCAGCCCTAGAGCTGAAGGGGAAAGGACAATATATGGTTTCCCAAAACTGGAAAGAGTCATGAAGAGAGTCATGGAGAGGACCACCTAGGAGGAAGTAAAAATCGTTGGTTGAGAGCTGCATCCATGCAGAGAAATAAGTACTTCACCTTAACTCCTCTTCCTCTTTCCAGTCCTCTAAAGGGCTGCCCCGTGTCCAAACCCAATCTGAAGCCAGAGGACCTGTGATCCCATTGATGTGGTCCACACAGGTTAGCAATGTGTGTCTGGAAGGACAAGCTTTTAGTCTCCTTTTCTTGTGCGGCTGCTGGCGAGAGTTGGTGTTGATGTTATGTAAGACAACAAAATGAGTTAAGGAGCGAAAGCTTTCTTGATATTCTCTGGAAGAAATTGTGCAACATTTGAATTATTAGTTCCTGGCACACTTTGGAGGAATCCAGTTATGTAAGCCCTTGGAGCCCAAGGGATATATTTTGTGGGAAGATTTTCACTTATTGATTCATTTTTTTTTAATAGCTTCAGAATTGTTTTTCTTTTTCTTTCTTTCTTTCTTTCTTTCTTTCTTTCTTTCTTTCTTTCTTTTCTTTTCTTTTCTTTTCTTTTCTTTCTCTCTCTCTCCTTATTTTTATTTATTTATTTATTTATTTTTGCAATCTGGTGAGTCATATTTTAGGAAGAATTCATCCCTTTTATCTAAATTAAATTTATTGGCATGGGTTTTTGTTTTCTTCTTGGTGTGTGCAGGCTCTGCGGTGACATCCTCTTCTACTCTTGTGTTGGCTACTTTACCTTTTTTCCTTTTTTCATGGTCAGTCTCAAGAGAGCTTCAGCTTTTCAGGAAACCAATTTGGGGTTGCTTCAACCATGTCTATTATATATTCTTTTCTATTTCACTAATCTTAGCTCTTTGTTTTCTGCTTTTTATTCTCACTGGGCTTGTTTTACTAGAGTGGGAAGACTGGCAAGGATGGAAAGCAGAGAGGAGAGTGTTCCAGGCAGGCATAAAAAGGAAGTGGCATGTGGGAGCCAGGAGTGAGCATGATGAGCGAGAACCTCAGGCAAAGGGCCTGACCGGTTTTCTACAGGAAACCAGCATTATTCCTTGCCTTCCACCACCCCACTGCAGCACTGCCCTCCTAGCTCCTAGCCCAGGCACACACCCCTCTCATCGACGGCTCTAGAAACTCAATAGTCATTTCTGAAAACAAGGGTCCTGGACATATCAGGAGTGCACGAACAATGTCCACCCGGGCCCGAGGTACGGAAGAGAGCACCAATATGTGACGTGAGAAGGCCCTGTCACCGGAAGCTGGCTTCGATTTGTCTCAAGGATGGGACATCCACATAAAACTTGGAAAGAAGTCTTCTGCAGTAAACGAAAGTTTGACTGCCTTGGTGGTTCTAGGCAAACAGGCGAGCCTTCTTTTTCAGTGTCACCACTCATGTCCCAGGAGAGTTTGGTCAAGGTACGTAATCTCTCTGCACCTCAACGGTTCCCCCTGTAAGCAGGCATGATGATAGTGGTCTAGATCCTGTTAGCACTAAATGCACAATACGTATGAAGCCCTTAAACAGTGCTCTTTCTCTATCAAAGTTATTTTTCCTTTTGGACAACGCGGGGCTATGGAAATCTCTTTGGGTCACTTTCTACGGTCAGTGGCAGCACATCTGTGTCCTCCCCTCCTTCCTGTGGTTTAGGAGGCTGGAAGGAAGCAGTGCTTACCCTGCTGCAGCCCACAGCTTCCCTTTTGCATTTCTTGGAAAACTCTCTGGCAGCCCAGCCATCGGCTCAGCAGATTCAGGAGCTCCCTTCATCTTGACTTGACCATGCCCCTGCCCAGGCAAATATCCCTCCGAGATCTCCAACCCTCTGTTCCCTATAAAAGGGAGGCAGAGTGGCCAGAGGAACAGAGATGTTGAGACACCAGCACCACTCACTCTGAAGCTTGTGTCCTCACCCTCCGCCATGAAGGTCTCCATAGCCCTTCTGTGCCTACTGCTCACAGTGGCCACCTTCAGGATCCAGGTGCTGGCTCAGCCAGGTAATTCCATTTCCTCCATCCTTTCTTGCCTCCTCTCTCTTTCTCTCTCCTTCTAAGAAGCCCTAAGCCAAAGCATCCTATTTCCCAGCTCATTAGAGAAGTGGGGGTCCTTGGAGCTTCACTTTAACATCTAACTTTAAAGACTGAAAGCAGATGCCAGGGTTGGGGACAATAGGAGTCCTATCTCTCCCCCAGGCAGAGCCAGAATAAAGCCCAAGCTGCCTAAATCCAAGGCCTTTTCTATGGCCCCTATTTATATTCCCAAACTCTGCAGATTGGGCTCCATATCCAGGACTTGTCCCCCTGGCCTCCCCGAATCAGCAGCGACACACGCTTACCATGCCACTGAGAAAACTGATTTCAGATCCTGAGCCATCTGTTCTAGGTCCCACCCACCTCATGGCCCAGGGCAGGAGCACTGGACCTGCGGAGGGTAAGACTCGCTCTACCTCTTTGCTTTCCTCCTCCTCCAGACACTTCCTGCTTCAGTCAAACTGAGAAAAACTCAGCATTTCCTAAAGGGATTTCTCTTTGTGACTTCACTTCTAGATGCACTCAGTGCTCTGTCCAACTGCTGTTTCACATTTAGCAATAAGAAGATCCCTGTGCAGAGGCTGAAGAGCTATCGAATCACCAGCAGCCGGTGTCCCCAGAAAGCTGTCATGTGGGTAGAAGAACCCTGCTCATGTCCACTCCCACCTCCCCTCACCCCACCCCATTCTTCAATAGCCCCTGATCCAAAGTTCTGCCCCAGAAGGTAGACGTCAGACTAATTTGGGGTCTTGCACTCAGGGAATAAGACCTAACCAGACTATGTAATCCAAATCCCCCTATTATTACATCAAAACTAGGCCCAGAGAGGGTCCGTAACATCCCATAGCCTGCTTCCTGAGTGGGTGCCAGGTCATACCCTCTCAGTGGCTCTGGTGGGTGCCAGGCCAGCTTCCCCCAGGGTGGCAAAAGCAGCAACTTCCTCCAGAGGCCACTTCTTCCCATACTCCTCCTTCCTCCTGGAAGGAGATTGCCATCTCTTAGGTAAAGCCCTTAAGTGTTCCACCTAACTGTGCTGGCACTCCTTCATCCACAGCTTCAGAACCAAGCTGAACAAGGACATCTGTGTCAACGCGAAGGAGAAGTGGGCCCAGAATTATATGAAATACCTGGATCAAAAATCTCACACTCCAAGGACCTGAACTCTGCCAACCACACTAAGACCAAGCCAGAATATGGGAAATGACGATTCTCCTCCAGCCTTCTCGTCTATAACCTGGACTAATTTATTGTAATTTTCAAATAAATTTTCTGATTTGTGATGCAAAATATATTATGTCTTAAGGAATATTTAATATTACTTGAATTGCTCCTGGTTTGGTTGTTTTGAATATTGGTGATTTTTTTTTTTTTTTTAAATCAAGGTGTTAAGCCAGTTGATTCCTGTCCTAGGCCTCAGTTCCTCCTCCTGTAAGCTACAGGCAGGGTCTCTCTGCTGCTTACCTCCCAGGGGCTCTGAGCATGCCTGTAAGAATCATAGGGATGAAGGGCTACTGCAGCTAGGGAGGAGAGTGCCTTGTGAATGTCAGGGGTTATTAACTAAGTACGTTATTATGGGAAGATGAATGCAATCTTAGGACTGCTGACTTTTTGCAGAGAATACGTTTTGTTTAAAATTTCCAACAGTGGTGTTTTCTTTGAGGGAAACTTTCAATCAGTAGGGGGCACTCTGAGGTGCAGGTCGCTGGCAGAGGGCACTAGAGGATTGTAACCTATACATTGAGGCCTGGGCTCTCCTGGGCTCATGTGAGAACTAGGGAGGGCCTGGCTTACCTGGGTCCAGGATATTCTAGAATGATAGATCTAGTCCCAGCATCAGGTTCTCCCTGGCCCCATGCCTCCCACTCTGAGCAGTGCTCCGTCCTGGAGTAATGCACATTGCATGCATCTGATCCCCAGGGGAAAGCCAGATGACTCAGTCCTAGTTAGCATCGGACTGGACAGAGAAGATGGGACAATATCAATCTTGGAGGTCTTAGCATGGTCGTAACTCTACCTTCAAAAGGAGAGGGCCTGGAAGGAATATTTCCACATGGTCAGAATTTAGTTCCAGAATGGAGATGTTAGAGATGTTTAGAAAGGAAGGTTGCAGTGTAGTTATAGAGGAATTGCAGTGTCAAGGTGAGGAGTAAGGAGTTAATCCTGAAGGCAGGAGAAAGATGCCCAAAGCAGGGGGATACAAGGAAGAGTAGCCTATGGCTCTGGGCAGGACAGAGTTGGCAAGAGAGAACTGAGAGCAGACTACTGGAAGGGTCCGGGCAAGAGGAAGAAAAGTGAATCAGGGCACTCATGGGGTAAGAAGAAGGGAGGCAGTTTCAGAAGAATGGGTCAGATGTGTGGCATGTTGAATGCTGGAAAAAGAGAGAGAAACCCTGAGCGACAGGACATGAAACCTCCACTATGGCCACCAAGCTAGCCTTGAGGTGTCGATTCTGAGACCCAAAATTTATCACCCTCCCTTGCTCTTCTCCCAAGAGTCAAACATTGTACAAGTTGGAGCCTGTGATTGTCTCTTTTTCTATGTCCACCCAGTAGTCTCCTGAGACTGCCTCCCTCCTCCAGATGAGCTGGCATCTCTATCAGTCCCAGACCCACCAGGACCTTCCCCAAAGAGGAGGCCATGTGTACCCACTCTGCAGGGTCCCTCTAGTGGAGAGAATTTCCTGTGCCGTGCAACTTGGGACATGGAAAAGAGTTCTGGCCCAAGAGGCAGAATCTGACCCCGACTTGCCTTGTATCCTCAGGCCCGTCTATGTTCCTCTCCAGCCCTCCCTCAGTCACCTCATCTAGCAACATCTTACAGGCAAGTGACCTTGCAAGATCCTCTCCAGCTACTGTGACTTTTGGATAACACCAACCACCAAACCCTTTGGTCAGGGAGGGAGGGTGTCCTGCCACCAAATGTGAACCCCGCCCTGGGTACCAGCTTGCTGCTACACTCTTCCAAACCTGGTATAAGAAAGACTGCATCACAGCCTGAGCCAATGCTTACCTCTCCCCACCCCAGACAAAGACAGTCATCTGAAAGGAGTGCGTCATTTATTGGATTTTATTGACAAGAAGTCAGTTCTTGGGACATCAGTTCCAACAGGTCTCCCCCTCCCCTCCTCCAGTTCCTGGCCCCAGCCCCTCAGTGCCAATCTAGTTTGCACCCTGAAATCCCTGTGGGGAGGAACATGGAGGCAAGCATGGAGGATTTTATAATTTAAAGATATGACGTGAGAAGACATAGCTTATCAGGACCCGCCAGACCCTTTGTGACCCAGCAAAGTTGGTACGGAAGGACTGGTCATAGCACTGGGGGCTGTGGAGCAGGTAAAGCCACGTGGTCTCCAGAGTCCAGCGCGGAAAGGATTCCGATCACATTTTCATTTACAAGCAGGATTTTATCTTTTGCAAACTGCCCTTAAGCCATCGGGCTGTCTTCAAGGCACAGCTCTCTTTGCCACCTTTCAGCTTCAGTCTGTGGGCAGGGAACAGAAGAGGCACTGAGTCACTCACCCCTTGGGAGCCACACACAAGTCCCATCTCCCTCTAGTTGCTACTGGGTACCCTGAGCTGCTCTCTCTGTGGTCTCCCTGTGGCTTGCACACCAAGCTTCAGGAGGACTTGAATAAATTACATTTCCTGGACCTCTTTCCCTGCGATTATGATTTGGTATATACATCAAAGTAGGGCTGCAGGCGGAAACACTGAGGATTAACTAGCATGGAAAGTTCCCCTCCTAAAATACCTTGGGGGGCTCCTCTGCTTTATTTTTCCATGTATCTGTTTACATCTGGGACTCATCCTTTGGACGTGCATGCGCGTGTGCGTGTGTGTGTGTGTGTGTGTGTGTGTGTGTGTTTCTTCTCTGATCTGCCCACCTCCTCAACTTGGCTATTGTCCAAACTTTGGACCATTTCTGCCTTTACAGATGATCTTAGACAATTTTCTCTACCACCCTAAACCTCAGTTTCATGATAATGCAAGTGCGTACCCACGAGACAGTCAGCCAGGACAATATACGTGAACGTGCCTTATAGATGCTGAGTGGCAAGTGTAAGCTACCTCGGTCAAGCTTCATAAACACCCTGTGATGCAGTTGCCATATTTTCTCCACACATAAGGAACATAATGCAGTGCAGAAGGCTTCCCTGCCCAAGGTCACCCAAGACTGTCGGTTGGCAAATCTGGAGGCAAGAGCTAATCATGACCCCTTCACTCTTTTCACTACGCAGTAAAGCCTAGAACTTTCAAGTAATTTCTTCCCCGGGCCATAAAATATTGGGATACAATTCTTGGCGCCTTGGAGCTCCAAGAAGCACCAGCCTCTGCAGGAACACAGGGGCGTCCCTCCTGGCACCTGCTAGACGGTGGGGAGCTTCCCCTAGCGCCCACACTCAGCCCTGCAGCCAGGATTTGGTGGCTTCTCTGGTCGGGTTCAGAAACCTTAATCTGGTGGGACATTGCCATCTAGCGTCTCCTATTCTAATTCTAGGTGAGCAGGTTTCTGTTCTCTACAGGAGGAAGTCAGGGATTAAACAGGGGACAGCACTCACATCACAGCATTAGGGTTGGAGCAGGAGGAACTGGGGTTTTTGTAACACTGGATTTTGTTCAGTGAAACCGTTCTCTTCACAAACTCGTAGCAGCATTTGGAGGATGACACTTGCACTAGAAGAGAAGCGCAAAAATAGTTTGCATTCATTTCCCAAACCGGTCTTTGTTCCTTTTTAGGATGCTTTTAAAAACCACCACCACCAACAACAACAACAAAACCCTTCCTGGTGAGGGCCAGGCTTTGGACCACATGCAGAGGACCCTGGTTCAGCATTGTCTTATCAGCCCCCTAGTTTTGTGTCTAGGCACGGTCCAGACACAGGTTCAGATCATAGCTCCCCACAAACAGCTGGTGGCCTTGATCAAGATGAGCCCACACCCAGCTCCCCAGACTTCTCATCTGTAAAATAGGACTTTTTAGACTGATTTCTAACGGCTCTTCCAGTTCTAACATCTCACCACTAGTGCGTGGTTCTGCCCCAATACTGGGGTTCAAGGGCTCTTGATCCCGTATCCAGGGGTGTGGTGAGTCTGGTGCATGCAGGACAACTACGGTTCAAAAAACTGGGGCAGGATTAGAAACTGTGCAAGGAGTGCAAGCTGACAAAACGACAAGGAGAGCGCTTCCAGGAACTAGCCAGCTCTCCTATTCACTCTCTAGAATGTCCTCTTCTCCTAGTCCTCAGCTCTGTCCTGACCTCCAGCCCTCACTGTGCCGTTTGTACACCCCTCCCACACTACACGCTCAAAAAACTTGCATTCCCATCCTGGCTCCTTCATCCTGCTTTGACCATTTACAAATCCCTTTTCATATGTTTAGTATTAGGTCAGTATTCTCTCAACAGCCTTAGGAAGTAGGCATTGTCAATCCACTTTTCTGATGGAGAAACCCAAGTTTGAGAGGTAGAGTAACTTGCCTAACGTTAGCCAACAGTTACGGTCCCGGGTCCTGACTTTGGACTCTGTTCATTATCTGTTACACCGTGGAGGCAAGACCTAGTTCTATCTCCGGACCTCAGGTTCTCCAGCTTGGTCTAATAACCTCACAGCTGCCCTCCGTCAGTCTGCAGAGATGAGACAGGGTCTCCTTTTGCTGAAGCTAACCACTCAGACATCTGTGTTTGCCCAGACTCATGGTTCTCCTACTGACCCTCTGCTCACACCCATCTAAGTCCTCTATTCCTCTTCCTCAGGAAGAATTCTTCCTGGAACAGAGGGGATGAAGGCAGTGAGTTCAGAGTAAGCCCTGGCACCAACCCCAGAACTTCTTCCCTCCCCAAGGAGGAGCAAAGTGTCCCCAGCTCCACTTACTGCTCATGCTGTCCACATCCTGCAGCCACATTCTTGCCAGCAGCAGACAGAAGAGGGCCACGGTCATGGGCTTCATCGTAGACTTTCTGGCTCAGGCCTCCCCGGAGTGGTCTTGATGAATTTGGTGAAGCTGAGAGCTCTCCCCTGGCCCATCCTGCAATGCCCAGGGCTTATATATTAGAAAGAAGCTTGGGAGGGGTTTTCCAGGTCCTGCTGCAGAGGTGGGGAAGTCACCAGAAGAGATGGGTTACTCAAGTCTAATGACCACATGGAAAATGCCTGTCCCCACCTCTCCGGGGGTTGTGCAGGTGTAGGGAAATTTCCTCAAGTGCAGGAGAAAATAAGGTTCTAGAAAAAAATGAGTAGGAGCTGTTTCTCTGAGAAGTGCAGAAAGGTGAGTGAGAGGAAGTGGCCTGTTTGTGGCTTCTCTGATCCCACATCTTTCCACCCAGGGATGTGGCCACTGTCCCCAGAGCATGGCAGACCTGAAAAGCTCTGGACCAGGACTGAGACACGCTTGTCTTTGAATCTCACCTATGCAAATTAACAGTTGCATAAACTCACCCAAGTCACACATCCACAGAAAGATGGAAATAGTGTCTCACACAAAGGCAATAAGAACTAAAAACAATCTTCTATGTCAAGTACCTGGCCCAGATACTTCCTATTTCAATTTTGTCAGTCACTCAACACTTTCCAACAGCTTGCGATGTTCTAGGCCCTTAGTTAGTCCCAGAGAAGAGAATTAGATCCAGCCGGTGTTCTCTGACTCACTGGTAAAACGTAAAAGCCATCCAGCTGAAGGACAGCAGTAGGCGTGCCATGTGGAAGGCACAGGGGAGGACTGGGAGCTTCCCAGACGCATCAGAGAAGCCTCCCAAGGGAATGTTCCTCAAGCAGACCCCCCTGCAGAGGGCTGAATGGAAAGGGGCCCGCCAGCAGAGGAAGGGAGTTGTGTACAGGCAGTGAGGCATGAAGGAGCACATTCATTCAGAGGTGCCAGACAGAGCTGGAGTGTGGGGTGTAAGGAGAGGGACGAAAGCGAGGAAGTGGCTGGAGCGAGATGCGACTGTATAGATAGCTACGGAATGGCCAGGTGGTGAAGCCATTGCGTGCAGTGAGTGCTTGCAATAAGTAGCACATAGTAGGTGCTCAAGAAAAAGTAGCTTGGCCCAATCTGCGCATTAAAATCATGAGGCCGACATGCATTATAGAACCACAGGTTCGCTGGGATGATCTATTTTGATCGTACGCTCCAGCTCCCGAACCTGCGGTGGCTTCCCATGGCCAAGTGGATGAAGTCAAAGCTGCTCCTGTGGACACTCGTGGCTC
The DNA here is from genome assembly GCA_030015415.1 of Cynopterus sphinx. Classification (NCBI taxonomy): domain Eukaryota; kingdom Metazoa; phylum Chordata; class Mammalia; order Chiroptera; family Pteropodidae; genus Cynopterus; species Cynopterus sphinx. The sequence goes on along the minus strand of CM057385.1, from coordinate 30,228,775 downwards.
CTCAGGTTACATCGCCATGCATTCCTGCACATTTGAATATTTGCAATTCCTGAACATGCCACATGCTTTCCTATTTCTTCTATTTTCTTCATATTACGGGTGAGAAAAAAAGGAGTCTCAGAAAGAAGCAGCTGAGTTCCTGAGGTCATACTGGAAATTTACTGCAGCGATGGGACTATGGACACTGAGGTCATCTGACTGTCTGACCTCCATGTCCATCCATTCCCATTCATCCCACCAGCGCTACCTGACACCCACAAGGTACTTAAGGTAGTAGAAAGGACTAACCCACTGTTGTCGCTAACCTAATCTCTTTGTCCTTTGCAGATTGATGCTTTTTTATTTCTTTATTGTCATTTTAGTGGGGGTCTCCGGGGAGAAAGGAGATAAAAATATATGATCAATCTCCTGATTGTAACCTTAGGTCTTTTTGACTCACTTGGGACCCTGAAAGGGGAGGTGTGGCCACCCAGGCCATTCCTTACTTTTTCCCTCCCCTTGTGGATGCAGTCCCGCCCACTCAAGAAGGGGCCAGGGCTACCCTTCCAGGAACTCACTTCTCCTCCTCCCCTCACTGTGGTCACTGCAAACCCAGGACTGGAAAAGGGGGAACGGAAAGATGAGTCATGCCTTCCCCTTCCCGGCTCCCTCAGCACCAGGAAGGAAATGGTCAGGTTCTCCTACCATGCAGGAAGCTAATGCTCACCAGCCCCAACCTTGTCCTCTAACGCAGGCCCCGGCACGAAGGTGAGGGCCGAGGAATAACTCAACAAAATATGGGCACGGGAATGAGCTGGGTCAGGAGGGCACAGGATAGACTGACAGACAAGAAATTCTCTCAGCACAAACATGGACCCAGTTATTCACATGAAGAATCCTTCGGTAGATATTTGAAAACTAGGAAGTGCCTATAGAAAGTTGTTTTGATTAGTCGTCTTTTATGAAGTACGTATCCACCTCTGGACCAGGCCGGCCCCACTGCCTCCTGCACACACAAGTCCAACCCACAGCCAGGCCCCCAACACACAAACACTTTGCGATTCAAAACCCATTCTCGTGTTTTCCAGTGGCCAGTGAGGAGATGGGATACTTCAGTGGAAAAAATATGAAAATCTGGATGCAGGGTCTCGGCTCTGCTGCTGATTTTCTGTGTGCCTTGGGCAGGTCAATGTCTCTCTCCGAAATGGGTTTCTTCACCTAAAATGTGGGAAAGTTGGCCTAAATCAGCGGCTTTTCCCCAGGAAATGGCATTCGCATCAGGACCATTTGGGAAGATTTTATTGAAGACTATGTGCTTGAGCCCCACTCTGGAACTTCACATTCTGACCCCAAGGCAGTTGGAGAATCTTAAAAAGCCTCCCCAGATGGTGTAATCCCACCAATTTGCTCTGTCAAAAGCCCCTAGCCGGGATGGCCACTGAGACCCTCTCCAGTATGACATCAGTGTCTCTCTGGCTCTTCAAACGTGGACAGACCCCTGCCCACCAGCCAAACCCAAACACCCCATGGCCCATGCCCAGTGGAACTGGCTTTTTGGATCAGGCCTGCTCTGCTGAGGGAGACTTCTGGGGAGGTTGCCCTTCCCTTCCCATGAGTATCAAGGGCAATAAAGCCTAATAGGGTTGATTCCAGCCCCTGAGGCACTTAGATCCCACCCACCCTGGAAGCCGGGGCCACATTTAAAACGCTTCCAGCTGAAACGTAGAAAGCACCGGGAAGTCAGAGCTCAAAAAAGCCTGGTAGACAGGACAGGGCCTTGGATTCAGAATGTTTTGTGGACTCAGTTTTGTGATTCTTGGGATGTTTGACCCTAAGTTGAAAATATCTACCTTACGAAGTCCTTGTGTATATTCAGCAGTCGGCACGGTTCGGAAGGGCATCATAACCAGCCTGGCAATCGGGAGGGACCAGCCCTTTCATCCTTCTCCCCGCCTGGCCCCAATTCCGCAGAGCAGAAAAAAAGCCTTTAGGAAGAACTAGGGTGGGCCAGTTCTTCTTTACAGATGAAGAGCAGGAGGCCCAGAAAGGAAAAGTTTTTACATGGGGACCCAGTGACAGAGCCCTGAAGACAGCACCACCTCCTAGCCCCCAAGCTAGGCTCTTCCTCTGTGATTTTCTGGCTTGTATTCCTGTCCAGAGAGTTGTGCTCAGGCCAGAGAGAGAAGGGAAGCATGGTCAGGCCCATAGGATGCTGGAAAGCTCTGCAGGATTCCCGTGGCCAATCTGGGGATCAGGGCACAGTGTCAATTTTGCAGGAAATGGTTGTGGAAAATAAAAAACACGACAGCATTGCTACCTTTCAGGGCAAAGTTGCAGGGGCAGGAAGTGGCAGCAATTTAATTCCAAAACCCACCCAAACTCAACAAGGCCACCATGATTCAAACGGCGTGCCTACAGGCCATTGGAAAGTCCCCTGAGGAGCCCTTCTCTCCCCGGGAAGGCAGATGAACAACCTGGGTCTCACCACAACCCGTAACCCATTTCGTAGTACATCCTGTACGCTAAACTCCAGGAACCCAGGTTGGCCTGGGCATAGGTGCCATTCTGTCAGTGTCCCTCAGGCCTGGTTCGCAGGCTCAGCTCAGAGCTGACTCACCCTGAGATTCCAGGTTTGGCCTCCTGGGCTCCAGCGTGAACTGAACTGACCAGAGAGCACACTGAGCTCACACTGCTCCCCGCTCAGAACTGGAACCGGGCCTCAGATATGCTGACCAGCAGAGCCTGGACCTCCAGGTCTCCTGGCCTTTTAGTGAGGAGATCACTGGACTTGCGGTCCAGGCATCTGCATTTTAAGCCATGTTACCATTTACTAGAGATCATCTTTCTGAACCTCTGAGTCCTCATCACCGAGGCTGGTATCCAATGCCCCGATCTTAGGATTATTGTGAGGACTAAACATGGAAGTGTATGTGAAGGCTTCCACGTCAGAGCCCAGCTTGCTACCTGATTTCTGAGAGCAGGATGCGTTTCTTCCCACCCTGCTAGGTGTGTCAGAGGCATCTTTATAGCAGCTCTGAAGAGCTAATTATGAACTCTGTCAGGTCCTGTTTCTCAACCGTGGCCGGCTCGCCTAGCTTTCTCATCTGAAGCCAGGGCTCCTTTCTGCCAGACCTGGCCAACGTCTGCACTCCGTATATTCCATCAACCCCGTGCCCCTGACCAGGATGACTCACATCATTTTCAGGGTCTGGTAGAAAATGAAAAAGAAGGGTCCCTTGTTCAAAAACTAGGGATTTCAAGGGTGTGACAGCAGAGACAGTACAGGTCATTTACCATGAAGGCTGCCCTGCCCCTAGCAACACTCCTGTCGTGTGTCTGCTTTGTGTTAGACAGTCATCCATCAGTTTACGCCCTAGAATCTCCCACTGCTCACTTTAGGTCTCCTCGCCCTGGTTCAGAAGGTGACTTTCCAAAGTCCTTTAGGTAAAGACATTTCCCAAAGGAGCCAGAAGTGTAACTGCGTAGATCTTCACTTCTTCAGAAAATGACTTTTTCTCATCTCTCTCTCCTTGATTCGAATCGGCTGTGGGCTTACTTGTTTCTTTTCTTTCCTCATCCTCCTGCACACCCCATGACCACTCCCTTAAACACCAAGCTCTTAGGTCATCATCAAACAGTCTTAGAAGCAATGTTTCAGGTCTGTTGACCACAGAAACAAAGTTTCCTTCAAGCTAAAGATAACATCTTGCAGCTCCACACCCATGAGGGCGGAACACCCTACTAGCATCCCCTTGAAACCAGACAGAACGACACCATGACTGACATCATGAAGCAATGATCAACTGCCTCCTACCCTAGCCCCGACCAATCGGTAGAGCCCATGGCCTCAACTCTCTCAGCTGCTGATGAGTTTTCCCCTGTAAACTCAACCCCTAGAGGCCATCAGGGAGCCAGGTCTTGGAGCACTTGCTCACCTGTGTCTCCCAGCTTGGCGCTGTTGGGTTGGCGCGGGGAAGGGCCAGCCAGATGCCTGCATGGAGACGTCCCAGCTTGATATAGGAATCCAGACTTTTCTACACAAAAGAGTTCCGATAAATGTGTGCACCTGATATCTTTGAGGGTAGAAGCAGGTTCTATCGCACAATGTACTGAGTACAACCCTATAATTAACCTTGTGGGAAGGAATAAGGAAAGTATAGACAGAGTTTGTATCTGTTTGTATAAATTCAACCACTCTGAGTGAAAACATTTCCCAAATATTTGTTTTTTTTTAAGGAACTAACATTGTGCTATCCAATATTGTAGCCACGAGGAATTTTTGGCTATTGAGTACTTGAAATGAGGCTAGTGCCGCAGTTGAAATAATAATATTTTGGATATCCTTGCTTAGATAAAGTATATTCTTAAAATTAATTTCACCAGTTTCCTTTAAAGTCTCTACTAGAAAATGTAAAATTACACATATGATTCATGTTATGCTTATATTGGACAGTATTATGACTAAAATATGATCTGTAGCATATAGAATTTTATTTTTGGTGTTGGTATAGTTGTAATTTCACGACCAGTATTTTCATCTGCGCTTATTATTTTTTATTTTAAGGTTCTGTGGACATGATTCAATTCAATGGTATTCATTAGTCTCTCTTATGTATTTTATAATAACTCTAAATTCTTCTTCACATGCTACTTTCCAGAAGATAAACCTTTTCTTCTCTTTGTGGAACATTTGGTTACCACTAATCAGGAAAAGCAAGGAAAGAACCCAAGTGTCTTAACTACTTCAATCAGGTTCTGTAGATTTTTAACAGGAAAGTTGGAATTTTACATTTACTTCACTTCAGAGTAGTCCTGATCCTTCAGTCAGACTTGGTTTGTCTAGTTTATGACAGAGAATTGATTGTTCTTTCAGTTGATTGTTGTGTCATGATTATATCCTGTCGGTTTGCCTAGTTACAAATAGAGTTTTTAATTGAGTCCTTACTCTCTTATTTTCTCACTAGGGTTACAGCATGTAACATAACTAAACAGTGTCTTCTTCTTCATGGTATATTTAATTCTATTACCTTCAGGACAATAGTCGCTTGTATTCATATGCCGAGGCATGTAACTTAGTTTAATAGCTGTCTCTAGGTAACAGCACCTTATCATAAATTATGTTTATTGAGGATGTGCTAGGGATAAACAGAAAGGAACACACCAGGATGTTTGAAGGTTGTCGTGCATGTGTAAATTCGGTCAAGACGAATCTGAGTAGAAACCTCCACAAAATGCACAACTCCATGAAATATTGCAGAGTAGTGGTTAGAATAAGGAGTGGTTGGAATAAGGAGTCAAAATACTCGAGTTTCAATGCAGTTTCCACCCCCTCTTAACTATTCCAGCTTTGGCGAGTTACTTATCTATAAAATGTGCCTAAAGTTTCTTATATGTCAATCATGTAAGTGATAGGACCTACCTCCAAAGTTTATTGTAAAGATTAAATGAAGCAATGCATATAATAGGGCATAAAAGCACAGCACTTGGTCAAAATATATTGCTTACTCGATATTAGCTATTATTATTAAGTTAAGGGGAATATGAATAGAATGTATGTCAAACTATATAATGTGATCATATCAGGATTGACACTGGTTAGCTGACAATAGCTCCACTTTGAAATAAATATATCTAAAACAATTCTCTGAATTCCTACATCTTATAGATCCTAAATTGTCCAGCCAAACTCAATCTAAATAGATTTTCTCGGGTCCTCCAACATGCATGTGTACCCATCTTACTGTAAATAGTTCCCCTTTGAGGGATCTGACAACCTCGTGTACAAGCTTACACCCTTGTTCAGTGTTTGAGCTTCCTGCCAGTTGAGATGGTTTTAATGTTTGTTAAAATCTATATTTGAAGACAGAAATGTGTCATTTAATAGTCTTTCTTTTCATGTAAACATCTTAACTTTTTTCTACCTTTTTTCCCTGCTGTTTGTTTTAATACATTTTCTACTTACCTTCCTTATACTTTGCTTTTTGATTTTCTATTACCTAAAACTTCCTACAGTTTTTAATTCATTTTTCCTTTGTTTTTGACAGAGCCAATGTATTTTTTTATCATGGAATTTCTTTTTTTATTTTTATTTTTTATTAGTTTATAGTACAATGGCTAGACATTTATATAGCTTATGAAATGATCTCCCAGCTACTCTATCATCCATCTGGCTCTACACACAGTTATTACAATACTATTGACTACATTCCCTATGCTGTACTCTATGTCCCCATGACTCTTGTGTAACCATTAATTTGACTTCATCATTCCTTCACCATTTTCACCGAGCCCCCAAAACACTTCTCCTCTGGCGATCACCAGATTTGTTCTCTGTAGCTGTGAGTCTGTTTTTGTTTAGTCTGTTCCTTTTATTTCCTAGATTTCACATGTAAGTGAAATCATATGGTATTTATCTTTCTCTATTTGACTTTTTTCATTCAGCATAATACCTTCTAGGTCCGTTCATATGGCTGCAAATGGTAAAATTTTTTATGACTAATATTCCATTGTATAGATGTATCATAACTTCTTTATCTAGTCGTCTATTGTTGGGCACTTAGGCTGCTTCCATGTCTTGGCTATATCTTGCAGCAAACAAAGTCATACATAGATCTTTATGAATTAGTATTTTGGTTTCCTTTGGATAAATACCCAGAAATGCAATTGCTGGGTCAAATGGTAATTTTATTTTTAATTTGCATTTCTCTAAGGATTAGTGATGTCCAGCATCTTTTCATATGTTTATTGGTCATTTGTATATCCTCCTTGAGGAAATGTTTATTCAAGTCCTCTGCCCATTTTTTAAATTGGATTAATTGTGGGGGGAGGGGTTGTGTTAAGTTATATGAATTCCTTATATTTTTTGGATATTAACCCTTATGGGATATATAATTGGAGAATATCATCTCTCAGTAGGTTGTCTTTTTGTTTTGTTGCAATTGTAAATTGGATAGTTTTCTTAATTTCTCTTTCTGACAGTTCATCACTGGTGCATAAAAATGCAACTGACTTCTGAACATTAATTTTATATCCTGCTACTTTACTGAACTCATTGATTAGTTTTAACAGTTTTTGGTGAAATTTTTAGTGTTCTCTTTATATAATATCATGTCATCTGCAAATAATGACAGCTGTATTTCTTCCTTTCCAATTTGAATGCATGTATTTCACTTTTTTGCCTGATTGCTGTAGCCAGAACTTCCAATACTATGTTTAATCGAAGTGATGAAAAAGACAGCCTTATCTTGTTCCTGATCTTAACAAAGCGACTTTTAGCCTGTCTCCATTGAGTATGATGTTAGCTGAAGCTTTGTCATAAATGGCCTTTATAATGTTGACTTATGTTCCCTCTGTTCCCACTTTACTGACAGTTTTTTTATCATAAAAGGGTGCTGGCTTTTGTCAAATGGTTTTTCTGTATCTATTGATATGATCATATGGTTTTTATCTTTCAATTTGTTAATATGATGTATTGTAGTAATTAATTTGCAGATATTAAACCAACCTTGATCCCAGGAATAAATCCAACTTGATCATGGTATATGATATTTTTAATATACTGCTGAATTCAGATAGTTAATATTTTGTCCAGAATTTTTGCATCAATGTTCATCAAGGATATCGACCCATATGTAGTTTTCCTTTTTGTAATGTCTTTGTCTGGCTTGGGAATCAGGATAATGATGGCCTCATAAAAGGAATTAGGAAGGCTTCCCTACTCTTAAATTTTTTGTAATAGTTTGAGAAGGATAGGGGTTAATTCTTTGAATCTTTGGTAAAATTTGCCTATGAAGCCCTTCAGTCCAGGACTTTCATTTTTGGAAGTTCTATGATTCAATTTTGTTGGAAGTAATCAGGCTGTTCAGATTTTCTGATTCTTCTTAGTTCAGTCTTGGGAGATTGTATGCTTCTGGGAATATATCAATTTCTTCCAGATTGTCCAGTTCATTGGCATACAATTGCTTGTAGTATTTTCTTGTAATCCTTTGTATTTCTGTGGTATCTGTAGTTATTTCTTCACTTTTATTTCTGATTTTATTTATTTAGATCCTCTCTCATTTTTCCTTGATGAATCTAGTTAGAGGTTTAGCAATTTTAGTTATCCTTTCAAAGAATCACCTCTTGGTTGCCCTGATCTTTTGTATTATTTTTCTAGACTCCATTTCACTTATTTCTGCTCTGATCTTTATTATTTCCTTTCTTCCACTCACTTTGGGTTTTATTTGCTGGGTTTTTTTTTTCTCATTCTTTTAAGCGTAAGGTTTAATTGTTTATTTGATATTTTTCTTGTTTCTTGAGGTAGGCCCATAGGTGGGCTATGAATTTTCTTCTTAGGACTGCTTTCATTGTGTCCCATAGATTTTAAATTGTTGAGTTTTCATTTTCATTTGTCTCTAGGTATCTTTGATTTCTTCCTTGGTCTCAGAGCCTTCTCTATTCCTCCTACCCACAATCTTCTCTGGTTGCAAGCTCTTCCCTCTGTGCTTAAGACTGCCTAACATAATTTGTTTATTACAGCTACAACTTGAAAATTGAGTCATGTCTCTTGTAGACAGGGCTATCTCCAAACAGGAAGCCATGGCTATCAGTTACAAGTTTCTCATATGTTCACAGCTGTTGTGGCTTCCTTGGCCCATTACAGCTAAGTGTGTATTTGAGCCTCAAAACAAGGTATGAAATAGTTAGTATAAATCTATTTACAAATGAAGAAATTAAAATTCAGATTAATGTCACATGCACAGGCCTCCACCTGAATGCCCTGAGCCAAGAGTTGACCCTTATGGGTCCAAGGAGCCTCTAACCAAATCCCCCATTGAAGCAGGTTCATGTCAGGTGAACAAGGGGTTGGAACAGGACCACATAAAAAATTAGTTTTCTCCAAAGGCCAGCATTTCCTTCTGGCCTCTACATCTGTATTTCCCAGGGCAAACCTTTGCCAACATCTCACCTGCATACGTAAAGTAAGCAGGTAAATACAAGCTGGCTTTACTAATTCAGGTACACATGTGGAAAGATAAGTTAAATTTAAGGCTGTTATTAAATAAATTTTGTTCTCTTTCAACTATATATAATTCTATCAGTATTATTGGGTTGAAGGTACTTAAAAGGCATGCTTTCATGAAGCATTTATCAAGATTGGTAATTAGCAGAACAGTTGTGATTGCTTTAAAGTAGTTGGAAGCAGAGTAAACCCACTAAAAAAGAATCAACCGCTCAAAAACACAATAGCAGTATCATTTACACGCCAGCAATTGCTGTGCCAATTAGAGATGCATACACTCAAACAGCTACTGTAAATCTTAGTTCTGATGCAGTATTTGACATCTCTACCAGCAAAAAACACTCATTTACTAAGTGAACGAATGTACAAAGGCTGCCTACTATAGGCCAGGCACTCTTCAATGTGCTGGGAACCAAAATACACAAGGCACTTGCCTCCTAGAGCTAACACCCTGGGGAGAGACATAATTTTCAAGCTAATTAGATTAAAAAAAGAAAATTTCAAATAGGATAAGTCAGTGAAGAAACACAACAAAGGGATCTCTGATCGTGGGAGTGGGGGGTTAAAGAGTTAACATTTGAACTGAGACCTGAATGACAAGAAGATATGAAGGCGGAGGGGTGGGATATGACAAGTGCAAAGAACAATGAAGGCAAATGCTTCATGTGCTATCTTAGCTTATATTACCCTCTGAATAAGACCCAAGACAAAGATTTCAGTCAAAATAGTTTATTTGGGAGGTGCAGGAAAGATGAGTAAGGGAGTTGGGGAGCGAAACCAGAATGGAGGACTTAATAAAGGATAGTTTATCAGACCAGCTCCATTGTGGGTGACTGGAACTGAATCTCCCAGAGACACTCTGAGAAACAAAGTAGAGCACACAGCGGAGTCATCCCACCCAGGGGCAAGGGTTTGTATTTGTTCTCCAACTCCTGTCAATCAGTGCTGAGAGCTGCTCCCTGGGGCTTCTGTCCCACCCTGCCATGGGCCGGTGATCTTCTATGGCTGAGTCAGTTGATGGAAGGTCTACTTGGCAGATGTGAGCTGGGTACTGGCAGCATCTTCTACACGCAGAGGCCAGACTGGAGTGTTCCGGGAAGAAAGTCAGTGAGAGTGGCATATAAAACTTGTGGGAAATGACAGTAGGAAACAAAGTCTGAGGTGAAGGCAGGAACCAGCTGATGTGAAACCTGGTGGGCCATGATGAGTTTGAATTTTATTCTAAGCGCATTGGGAAGACAACTGAGACATTCAGACATGGATAAGAACTGACTTCTAAAAAAAATAAACAAGTAGCACCCTTCTTTTGGTTTCCTGGAAGTATATATTTTTTGGACAGCAAGAGAGAATGCAGGAGAACCAGTCAGAAGGCAATAGCAGATATCCAGGTGAGAAATGATTGTGGCTTCTGCTGTCATGGGGGTGTTGCAAAGTGGGTGGACCCAGGGGTGTCACTATAGGACTTACAGATGAGTTAGATGAGAGGGAAAGTAAAGGAAATATGAAGGCTTGGCTTGGCTGTGTCAGTACTGAGATAGGAGGATTACAAAAGGAGCAGGCTAGGGTGTGCCGCTCAAGAATTATGTAACTTGGGTCAGTCACTCCTCCCATCTGAGCCTCAGTTTTCTCATTTGGGAAATATGATAGTAGAACTCACTGATTTCTAAGGACTCATAACTCTCTTAGTCTACGATTTAAATGAAAAGCAACCAAAACAGTCTCTTCAAGTTTCAGTTCTTTTTAATAATACCATAACCCATGTGAACCACTGCTCAAAACAAAAGCTAGCCCCTTGATAATAATCTGCTTCTAACCATATTTTCCCTCTATACCAGTCTCCCTGATTCCTCCAACCCAAGGTAATCAATATCTCAAATTCCCTTGCATCTCTTTTCTATATTTTAATCTACAAGTGTTTCTAAAATATATATATTTTTTTACTTTCCTGAAAGGATATCATACTGTTTATAACTGTAGAAACTTACTTTTTTGCCCATTAATATTTTGTTACTATACACCCAAATTATTGAGTGCCAGTGCAGCTCATTTTTAACTGCTGTATAATATTCCACTGGTTAAGTATACTACTGTTTATTTATCTACCTTCTCAAGAGGCATTGAAATTTTTGTCCAGATTTTTGTCATTGTAAACAGAGCAGCTATGTACATTTTATATAAGCAAGACTTCTGTTCAGTACACATAAAGCCATGAAATTGCTATTGAAGATATTCACTGTTTTGAGATAGTGCCAATCATTTTCCATAGTAGCTACGTGAAAATGCCAGCAATGCATAGGTGACTGTGTAGATCCACAATCCCTCCAACACTTGGTGTTGTCCAAGTTTTCATTTGTTTCTAACCAAATTATTTTGAATTAAAATCTCTTTCAGATCTGGGTTTGCATTTCCCTGACCAGTAATAAAGCTAAACATTTCACTTGTCTATCTTCCCTAAGTATTTCCTCTTCTCTGAAATGTCTAGTACTGTTTTTTGCTATTTTTCATCTGTGTATATGGGTTTTTCTTAACAACATCATCAATCTGCTTCCTGCTGGGGCTCAAGACCATTTTATGTCCTGAGATGTCAGCCTTATTTAATCTAGACTGGAGCACTTTGGGCAATATAACTTTCTCAAAAACTCTTTTGAAATGTCGGTATCTAAACTCACAATTCGCTTTGAGAGGTTCCTCCCTCTCTCTTTAGACATAATTTCAAGTGCTTTAACGCTGCCAGGCTTTATGACATCCAGTTTTTTTCCCACGAGTCATTTTGTGCAATAAGATTCCATAAGACTTAGCTTCATCTCCTCAGAGACCTTAACAAAGGGAGCAATGGTCATTTCCTTGATTTGGTCTTGACCTCAGGGCTGAGTGTTCATCGCCAAGCCTTTAGTTTTGATCTTTGTCCCTAAAGTTATGTCCTATTTTGAGAGTATTTTGCAGGTTGCAGAGATTGAAAATGAGAGACGATTGCTCCTTTCAACCCTGCAAACCGTAGAATTTCTAGACTTTCTATGTTCCCTTTCAATTTCTATGCTTGCACATGAGCCAGTTCTTATCTGTTGTCGTCACTTTCTTGTACCGTATAAAATGTTTTTAGTAATAACTAATTCACACTAACAACATTCTGTTTCAAAACTTCTTCTCCCAAAGCCATAAATTCAGTAGGTGTATTTCCTGCCTTCCAAATTATCACGTGACAGTTTTATCAAATGTGTCACTACTGCCTTACCCAGGGTGCCAGCCCCTTATGATAATTTCCTTGCTCTCTGCCACTCAGCCTCGAATCCAAAAACACACCTTTTGTTCCTTGGTTAATGCAGCACCTCACTTCAAGGTACTAGTTTCCATATTGGTCTGCTTTGCTGCAATAATGAGCAACCCCCAGATATCAGTGGCTTATAACAAGAAACATTTGTTTTTGGCTCTCAAGTCTGCAGGCCACCTGCATCTCTGCCCCAAGCTGGGGGTCAGATCCTGGCCCCATGTCTTCCCACTCCCAGGCCCAGGTTAAAGAAAACAGCTCTTACTCAGCACATGTCATTCCTCGGGCAGAGGGTCTAGGAAAGAGAGGACTAGCGGACACTTGCTGGGGTATGGCACATGTCATATCTGCTCACTTTCTTCTGGTTTACGACAGTTACATGGCCATGCCCAAAGCCCGTGAAGCAGGGAAATATATTCTGAATCATTTTAAATAAGAATAGTCTCCCATGCTATGAAAATGAGGGGCCTTGAAGCTTACACACCATTAGCTTCACAATAAGCTATCATTTTTGCGTCTTGTCTGTCTTTAAGATATTTGAAGAATTTAGAAAACTTGGCCATACTAAAACTTTAATTGTAGTTTCAAACTTTAAAGGTTATTTAATAAAGCTTGTACACAAGGTAAATAAAGAAATAAATAAAAAATTGTGGCCTCTTGAAAAGAAAAGAAAGAATATAGTCTCCTATATTCAAGGAGAAGCTCTTGATACATTCTTACACTAACCCTTTTTAGTATGTGTATTGCAATAGATTCTCTAATTTGTAACTTATTTTCAAGTTTTTTTTTTTTTTTAAAAAGAAAACCTATGATCTTAATACTGAACAATTTATCAGTCTTGTCTTTGCTAGGCAATGTTTTTGTATCTTGTCTAAGAAATCTTTTTCTTCCCTGAAGTTCACAAAATATTTCTATTAGGGTTTCTTGTTAAAAAAAAATTTTAAAGACATTTTTAACATTTAATCACCTTATGGAGTTGATGTTTATATGTGCTGTAATGTAAGGATTCAATTTAATCTTTTCTTTAGTATGTCATTTTCTAGGCTTAATTTTTGAACAGTCTCTCCTTGCCCCATCGATGCGACAAACAATCACATACCATAACTTCATACATACGTGGTTCTGTTTGGGGGCTTTCTTTTTTCATTCCATTGGTCAACTTTCCTATCACTGCATTGTTCATAACTCATAAAATTCATAAGTATCTAGTAAAGTGAGTTTCCCTTCTCTCGCTCTCTCTCATTGTTTGTTTTTCATTTTTCAGCTAGCTGTATTCTGGATATTTTCACCCCTTTATTCTTCTATATAAATGTTTGAGCCATCTTGTCAAGTTCCAGGAAAAACTCTGTTGGGCATCAGACTACGCTCTTTACATTTACTGTCTCCCTGAACCCTCGCAATTACCGAGAAAAGGTCAGTATCAGGAAACTGAGCTGCACAGAGATGCTGGCCCACTGCTACAAAGCAGGAGCTCTACGATTCAAACTCAGGCCTGTCTGACTATAGTCCCCACATCACAACGTTTGGGTTGGATGTGTCTAGCTAGGTGATGCTGAATCAACCTTGCCCTCCATTTACCACAAGAAAGGGGACGTTGACAAAGACCTTATCAAACACCTCACATTTCCTCTCTCTCGTCTGCATGCTCTCAGCTCCCAGCTCACCCAGGCAGCACCGTGGACAGATGATAAGCCCAAGACTACAGATCCTGGGTGCATGCTGTGCCTTTGCTAAGGATTTCTGGTGACAGCAGAAACCACGCAGGCAGGCTACATCTGAGTCAGCTCATGCTCACTGACAAAACAGCAGCAATAACAACAACAGACAAACAAATAAAAGCAAGCAGGGGCCTGACACCTGAAGATGATCAATACCTGAAGAGGAAGTCAGGCAGTTGGTCTCCACAAAAGAGGACTGTGTGTGTGTGTGTATACCTCAGATCAAACTTTACCTTACCAGTATCTGGATTGTCCTTTGACACTCATTCGAGTCTTTAATCCTTGAAAGAAAAGGAGCTAATCTTATGACCCTATCTTAGAGGCAATAAAACAGAGAGAGTTAAATGACTTTCACATCACTCAAGTTCTCTTCCCCCTTAGTCAGTGAGAGTAATTCTAAGGGACTTCAATGGCAAGGTTACTTTGAGACAATATTTGTAGAGCAGTGGCTCTCGATACTGGGCCCACAGGTACCTGGGAACTTATTAGAAATGCAAATTCTTGGGGCCTACCCCTGACCTAGCAAGTCTTAATTTTAGGGGTGAGACCCAGTAATCTTTGCATTAACAATCCCATCCCTGGCCTTCCCTCCCTGGCCCAGGTGGTTCTGGTGCTCTTAAAGGTTGAAATCCACTGATGGGGAGAATCTGCCACAGTACCTGATGGGTTGAATTCTCAGTGAATGCTAATGATTTTGGCCAGAGGTCACAGAGCTAGTTCATGGAAAGTCAAGGGCTTGGTCTCCGGCCCTGTTGATTGTTCTAGGCAACTTTTTCTACCAAATGTAGTCTTGAGAGGTCTGCATATCTGGGGGGATTAGTTGTAAAGTCAGACCTTGATGTTAAATAGAGATTACCTGGAGATATTCAAGTTTAGGGCTTGGAAGAATGACAGAACAGAGCCTTAGGCATGTAAAGCACCCTAGCCTCTTCCTCATTTGTCTTTTAAGACTATTGTGAAAGGGATTAAGAAGAACAAATTGCCAGTTATAAAAATAGTCACAGATAAGTAAAGTACAGCTCAGATAATATAGTCAATAATATTGTAATAACTATGTTTGGTGCCAGATGGGCACTAGACTTATTGGGGCGATCACTTCATAAGGTATATAAATGTCTAATCACTACGTTGTCCACCTGAAACTAATATCGTATGTCAACTGTAATTGAAAAATAAATTTAAAATAAAAAGGCTTCTAGGTTGAGTCTAGGAGGCTGGCAAAGTCAAATCCATATGTGGCATGTTTATACACACACAGGTCTGTGTATACAGCGCCTCGTACATACGAGTGGCTTAGTCACCACTAGCCATGAGGGGGTTAAATCTCTACTGTCATTATCAGGATGGCTTAAATTGGGTTTATCTTTTATATTACAGATAGCTTTTGGAACTGAAATCATCATTATAAAAATATTTTTTTAAATGCAAAACAAATTAATAATAGCCCTAGCACCCTCCAAAAACTTTCTCACTTTCTATTATTTAGCTTTTTGTAGACAAATTTTTATATCATCCCAATCACAGTGAACGTCCAATCTGTCCTCTCCTTTTACTGACTTAATCGTAAGTATTTTTGGTGACAACCCCTAGTCATTATAATTGCCATTGTGCTGGCTGAAAAATATTCTCTCAAACCAAGGTGACATAATTTAATTATAGATATTTGGCTGTCTACCACTACTTCCTAAATAACATTGTGTTGTGACTACTTATCTGTAAGTCACATTTGCTTCTTGTGATTTCTTCTTTAGATTAGCTTCCCAGAAGTGGAATTTTAGAAAGAGAGCGTATGAATCTGGTTACTGGAGCATACAAGAAAAACATTTCCCAAAGAAATGTAACAGTTTACTCTATTAGCAGCAGCTATAAATACACCCGTTTTACAAAAGGTAGCTCTCAGAAGTGGGTGTTCTTATTCCACTCTCCCGCGCTTTTTTGCCAATTTAGTAAGAATGTAATTACACCCTATTATTGGTGTAATTTTCCTTTCTGTGAATCTCAGATCCCTTCTTCTTTTCAAAGACAAAGCTGGTCAAACTGGTTTGAAATAAAATTTATTTTAATTGTGTAAGGGTAGGTGTGTGCATATGTGTGTATCTATGCTTATGTGTGTCTGGACACAGACATATGTCGGAGTATACGACCATCCCTGTGTGGGTACCTACTTTCATGCTCATGCCTCAAAGAGCACGCACGTGGTAGAGCGTATACATTTGAGGCTGTGCTGCAGACACCACGTTTCTGAGCATGCACGCCTTAAAATACGTTCATGCGTATGTGTGAATACATTTTATTGTGGGATCATGGCTGCAATGTAATAAATGAAATCAAACCCAGACAACTCGTGGCTTCACAAAACTCTTCCACCTGTGCCTTCTTGTTGACCATCACTTCCTTGCATCGCTCCACTAACATAGGGAACAAACTAATAAATTCCAAACAATGGGCCACTTCACGAGGACAAAGCAGACAGACCGGGTGCAAGGAAGAAAGTGGCTCTACCTGTCACAAGATAACAGATAAACCCTCGGTGGGCTGGGACTTTGAAAACCCTTTATCTATTAGGTAAGTGATACTAGGCAGGCCACATTTCACCACCACTCCATACCCCATGCCTCAATCCTGTGAGTCTAAAGTGGGGATCAGAAGAAAGGGTGCTTGTGACAGTTAAATAAGATAACAACCACAGCTCCTGACCCACAGAAGTTGCTCAAGAGATGTGGTCCCCTGTAGGAAAAGAAGTGGAAGAGATCCAGATCTTGGGCATGGGGCTTCAGATTCCTCTCAGACCCTGAAATAGCAGTGGAGCTCCTGTTCGTAAGGGTTGCCAAATGTCTTTCCAAAAGTCTGCGTTGACCAGACCTAAGGCCTCATAGTGCTGAATATATGCAGGTTAGGGATAGACCAAACTCTTCAAACCATGGGGTCCACAGGGAAAAGAGAGTCAAAGGTCTTCATGGGGTATGGGGAGTTGGAAGTCACTGGGACAAATCTGTAGTCAAACTGTTTAAAAACCAACACAACTTCCCCCCTGACACACACACACACACACACACACACACACACACACACACACACACACACTTTTATTTAAACAACTCTTACAGGGAACCCCAAACTATGAAAAAGATGGGAGACAGAGGCAGTCCCCACCCCATCCCTGGACTCTGACAAAGGGTTCCAGAGGCACTTCCACGGATGCTGAGTTCCCCAGGTAGAAACTATGCATCTAGGTGACCCCTTGAATCCCTGCCAACGCTGCCATTCCCTAAGGTTAAGTCATGTTCCCCAGCAGTGACAGACCTGCTAACATTGACTGAGAGCTCACTACGTGCCGACTTGTGTGCTTAGCTCTTTGCATACCTTATCTCACTGTATCTTTGTGTTCTCCTAAAAGTACTATTAGGGTCTCCATTCAGCAGTAGAGGAATTTAAGGCCTGATACAAGGATTTCAGGCATTGTAAAGAACGGACCTAAGTTCAATCTGTTTTATGCTATGGAGCCAAGAAGCAAAGCATAATTTGTTTTCTTAACCCTATGCTGTAAAGCCTCCCAGTTTCAAAGATTCAGTGGCACCTTTTAGATTTAAAGTTTCCACATCAACTTACCTAGTGATACCATTTTTGTTTTTAGTATTTTGTTTTGCTTTGCTTTGCTTCGTCTTGTTTGTTTTTTAAGATTTTCTTGTGATTCTCTTTAAATTTTTTAAAAATTACAGCTGACTTACAATATTATTTTAGCTTTAGATATACAGCATAGTGTTGAGAATAGAGTTATGCAAGTGGCCCCAAATTATCCTCAAACTCTTACCTAAATCCCTGTGGTCAAGACAAAAAGATAGAGCCTAGAGATACTGAGTGTCAAGTATCTAACCTGAGTATCAAGTCACTGACTTTGACATGCCCATGCTCCTAGTAAAGACTGTTCCTGGAGATGTTTGTTAGATAATAGGACAAGGTGAGGTTGAAAGCGGAGAGTGGCATCTGATACCTCTTGGTACTTTACAACGCCACCTCACTTAATAGTCACGACACTCCAGTGAGGTAGCTGCGATTGTCCCCATTTTACAGATGGCAAAACGGAGGCCAAGAGAAAATTTGCTAGACATTCCCCCAGTTGAGAAGTGACAGAGTTTGGATTTGAACTCAGTACTCTCTGACCTTCCATCACACTGCAGTAGATTTGGTGGTCTCTGGGGAGAGTGGGTCCTTGCTTTTCTTCAGAGGCTTCCTCAAGGCTCCCAAGAGTCCCTTCTTTGCTTACTTCCACGTGGCCTTTGTTATGCAGCCCTGACGAACACTTGTCATTATGTCTGTCTCCCCTGCTAGCTGCATCCCTGAGAGCAGAGCATGGGTTCAGAGAGGGGCCTCGGTGAAGAGAGTGAGGAGCCCAGCCCAGGTGTACAGCCCAGACCTGCAAGAAGGTGAGAAGGCCTCTCCAGGATGCTGGACTCCAGTAACTGAGGCCCTCAGTTCTAAGTACCCCCTGGCCACTGTCACACTGCGTCACACTTCCTCCTTCCCACACATAGTGGCCCTCTTGGTCACTGGGAAATCCCAGGGCATCTTTTGTGTTCAAAGTGGTTGCTTGCAAGCCAAATTTTCCTCAAAAGTTGAGAGAGTGAGGTGCCATTCAAATTCTCCCCGGGACTTTTGTGTGTTCTCTTCTCTGTTTCCAGACCAAATGTCACAGGTGAGAATATGTTTAAAAGCCTGGGATCTGGAGTTAGCAAGACATGGGTTCAAGTCCTGGCTTCGCTATTTTCGGGTTATTTGTTTTGGGACAAATTCTTTAACCTCCCTGAACATCTAAGAGGAAACAACTGCTAACTGACCATGACCATGTGTGTGAGTCAAGATAATGCACAGAAAGCACATTGCCTGGCTCAGAGTAGGTGCTCAGACAGTAGGAGCTTAAAATCAAACCCTGTCCTCTGTCCTAGACTCTGAGCAGTCGGCAAAGCAGGGGCCAAGTGATCAGAGTGCAGCAGGGAGCAGCTCGCCTTGCTGGGGGATGGGGGCAGGAAGGAGACCAAGAGAAGCCTGATGCTGAGTCAGTGGGAGCTGGGGAGGGGGTGGTGACTCAGACAGATAAGCCCACTCAAAGCATCTGCCAAGTATTAATCACAAGAAACAGATAAGAGTCTAAGAAGAAGGGTTTTTCTGTGGAAATCCATGGGCCATGCGCTAGGGAGAGGAAAAGGAAAACCAGCGTGGGCAAGGGGAGGGAGGAGATTAAAATTCAGACTGGAAAACAGAAAGGGAACCATGTGACCCAGGCTCTCCCACAGTCCCACGGAGCAAGGATCAGGAAGGCTGAAAAGAGCGAGTTGCCTGGGTCTCAGGATGGAGCTTGTTTTGTCTCCAGCAGAATGTCCCCAGATCCTCTCCCCATGCTCTAAGACTTTGCTGGAGCCTAGAAAGAAAAGAAAAAACTCAGGTGCTCAGGGCCAGACTATACTGGATTCAAATCCAGACCCAGACATCGCAGCCGCTTGTCTCAAATCCATGCTTTTCCTTCCAGGCACAATCCCTGGGCACTGAGGCTGTCAGTTCCAGGTTCAAGTTCACACTTCTACCATGTCTCTACTAGATATATAACCTGGGACAAGTCACTCATCTCTGTGGGCCTTGGTTTCCTCAGCCATAAACCAAAGAGAGTAGTAGTATCTATTGCCCAGGGTGTTGTGAAGATTGAAGGAGCTAAAGCCAAGCCTGACAGTGTCAGCACTTGATTTATGCCAGCTGTGGAGCTTGTAGTCTTCTCGAGAAAAGCCGCTCCTCAGGAGCGTGGAATAAAGAGCGTGGCTGTTCCCACTCACGCAGGCTGTAGTGAAGAGAGAACCAGGCTTGGAGTCTAAAGACCTGAGTTTGGAACCTAACTCTATATTTTACCAGGGTTGTGACCTCGGACAAGTCACTAGACCTCTCTGGACTTCGGTGTCCTCATCTCTAGAATGAGAATAATAATGCTACCAACTTGCACAGAGTGCGGGTGGGACATCATGTAAACGACAGCACCGAGCATGGCTCAGAGTGGAGCAGAGCTCAGGAGGCAGGTACTGGAATTTCCTTGTGGTGGAGGGGGCTGATCAACTGTGGCCGTGTGAGGGAGAGGCCAAGGAACGTGGAGGAAGGTTCCGATGACCAGAAAGATCCAAACTCCTACTGCAAAACCAAAGTGGCATTTCCCTAGCTACAGCGAGAGATCCTGACATGCAAGGAGCAAAGATGAATGAGAACATCATGGGGCTGTGGTCTTTAACCAGGTCTTTTTGTCACTTACTGAAGTGGCCACCCAAGAAGTTGACCTCTCCCACAGAGACCTGTTTGCTGTGTAACCTGGCCAAGGAGCAGGGGGAGAGTCATCCACCTACTCTGCTCCTTTTCTGTTTGGTGTCCACACTAAGGGACAGTAAAGTCCACGAAGTTCCTGGAATTGGTGAGGCTACGATGAAGAGATATCCACTACTGGAAGGGAAAGGGATGGAAGACCTCAGCAAAGGATCGCCCAGCGGAGCGTTCAATGGTGTCTCCTACCTTGGGCCCTGCCTGGGCCATGAGGCTGGATGACTTCACAGGAAGATGTGATTGAGAAGGTTTAAACCACAGGGACCAAAATTAGTAACAGGTTTGGGCAGGGAAACCCTTTGTGGCTGTACCGTTCTGCCTCCGCAAAACAGCACAGAGGAAGCTAAGCTGCTGCAGGCAAAGGTGGGTGTGGACGGCGCTCAGCCCTCTTCTCTCTCCCCCCTCCCACTGGGCTGAAGTGGAACCAGCATGGGCTAGGGGTGGGAGGGGGCGGGAAGATCTGGGATAATATTCCAGCTGTGTTTCTTTCCAGCTAGGTGGCTATAGATAAGACTGAACCTTCCTGAGCCTCCATTTCCTTGTCTCTGAAATGAGATGATGATACCCACCTCATTGAGTTGTCGGGAGGAGAAAATGCAGCTATGAGCATAGTACCTACTGGAATTCCCAGTGTGTGTGTTATTTCATCAGTCTTCACAACAATCTAGCCATGTGGATGCTGTCATGCCCATCTATAGAGGAAGAAATAGCTCGGAGAGGTTAAGTGATTTGTCCAAGTCACACAGCTGGTAATCAGCAAGCTACATGTCAGACTCCAGGTCTGTGGCGCTCTATTCAGGCTGTAGAGCTTGGCATGAGGTAACTGAGAAAGTGAGTCATTGTCCCCTCCAAGTTCCTCCCTGGGTCCCTACCACATTCCCAGCACCTCTGGGCTCACTCCTTGGCCTTGGTCTGTGACCTGGGTTTCCTGGTGCAGACGCCTGCCCCAGAGGTGGCCAGCAGAGAAGCAGAGCTGTGATCTACTTACTCTTGATCCCATCTGCTGCTGGCTTTATTACTCCATGGGGCTGTACCCCATGTAGCAACGGGAGGAGCACTCTGAGGGGCTGTACAAAATGGAAGATTTTTATAGAAAGAAGGATGGGGCAAGGGAGTTACTAACAAAAGTAAAGAAAGGATTAATTTTAGGCCAGGACAGCATCTTTGGGGAGAGGAGAAGAAACTGGCAAGGGTTTAATCATGTAGATCGCCTCTTCTTCCTTTGGAGAATCAGTGGGCCCACTTGACAGATTACCTTACAGGTGCTTGACCAGAAAATTCTGGACAGATTAATTAATGTGACATTTCTGGTAAAGGTAGAAATGGTAATTAGGTCAGGTATTACATCTAAGTTTAGTATCATGGGCTTTAGCCCAAGTGACACGATGTTGGGCCTGCGGTTTTCTCTCTAACAAGGATGAAATGAAAATCAAAGGGAAAACATCCTGAAATTTGCCTTAAAGATAGCTCTGTACCAGGCCCAAAGATGTGTATACCATCTTTTGGACACCCAAGAAAGTATTAGCACCAGCAAAAGATCAGAAACAACCTGGGAATGTATTAATCAGGAGTCAGTCGAGCACCTGCTACCTCTGAGCAATGGCACATCCTGCAACTGTTAAGAATGAGGCCACTTTATGTGTGCTTATACGGAACAAAATCCAAAATATGTTCCGTGCTAGGGGAAAGGGATGGATAGCATGCAGAGCATGAAACCGTTTGTGTGAAATCATATGCACTCAGATTTATATATTCACTTGTCTGCATGTAAAATTCCTCTGGAAGAATATTCGGATGTCTCCAAGGAAAGGAACTGGTGATGCTCTGAGCTTTTTGAATTTTATACCAAGCAGCATGTGTAGTAAGAAATAAGAAAGAGAAAAACGTCTAGTGACATGATTTAATCTTGCACCCAGACAGCTTTTATTTCTGTAGACCTAATGGTCCCTTTACGAAAGGAGAGCTAAACCAGCCGAGGCTCTGTCCACGATCATTGTCATCGCTGTCCTCAGGCCTGGCCAGAGTCCATGACCCTTCTCCTTTCTGACATGGCCCTCGTGAGGGAGAGACTCCGGATGCTGAGGAGAAGGAAAGGGCCTGAGAAGGAGGCCCTGGGTTTCACTGAGTTGAGCTTCTCCTCTTGAGATCCCCCCGCTGCCTGCCCAGCTCACTGTTTCTTTGATGGAGTGAAAAGTTTGATCAGGATGCTTGTATTGCAAGGGACAGAAAATCTCTAAACTGAACTCTCTGAAACTATGAAACTAGTTGATTGGCTCACATCACCCAGAAGAACTGGATTATGGGGACACTAGATTAGGGGCCACCCCTGCTCTCAGAACTCTCCATCCAGCCTGTCTAATTCTCTTCTCATGTGGTTTTGATTTTTTCTCCAGCAGGCAGGATCCTTCACACCACATGAGGTGGCCACCAGCAGCTCTGGGCTCACAGCCAAAAGCTCAGCTACCTGGAAGAAAAGGTCACTTGACTCCCACACTCTGATAGAAAACCCCCAGGGTGTGCCAATATGGCCAGAGTCATTGGCCTAGCGGGAATCACATGCTCACTTCTGCACTGATCACCATGCCTAGAGAAGCATGTCCCTCTGTCATTTCCTACTCAAGTGTAACCTCCCTGAGAATACTTTCTAAATCCACCTGAATAAGCTCTCATTGTTCTGAGGATCTCTCCCTCACAGCACTTGGGTGATCAGAAAGGCCTCATGAACAAGTAATATTTAAGCAAAGACTTGAAGGAGATCAGGGAGTGAATCAGATAGCTATGCAGGAGAAAAGCAGAGAAACTCGCCAGTGCAAAGGCCCTGAGGCAGAAATATGTGCAGAACGATCAGAAGCCAATATGCCTGGAGTGGGTGAGAAGGAGAAGTCCAAGGTTAAGGCCAGGGAGGAAACAGAAACCAAATCTCTACAGGGACTGGGAGACTATTGTAAGGACTCTGACTTTTACTCTGAGTAAGTCAGAGCTTTCTGAGCAAAGGATTGACATGATCTAAATTATGTTTTAACAGGACTCCTTCGGCTGCTTTAGCCGGCAAGGACAGAGCAAGGATATCAATTAGGATGTTATTACATAAGCCAGGTGAGAGATAACGATGCCATGAGCCATGTGGCAGAGGTGGTAAATGTTGTCAGGATGGGATATATTTTGAAGCCACAGTCAAAAGGATTTGCAGATGGATTGAATGTTGGTTGTCAGAGGAACAGAGTATTCAAGGATAAATCCAAGGATTTTTAGCTGAACAATTCAAAAACTAGCATTGTCGTTAACTGAAACAAGCAAGAATGCAGGAGAAACAGGCTTGGTAGTGGGTCGGAGATAGAAGGGAGTTATCAGGAGTTTGGTTTTGATCCAGCCGTGTTTGTAATACCGCTTAGACATCCAAGAGGAGATAGCAAGCATAATAGACAAGTAGATAGAGGCATCTGGAGTTCAAGGGAGATAACATTTGTGGGAGATAACATTTGGGAGTCATGGTTTTAACGATCTGAAAGTGCCAGTACTCAACCATTTTGATCTACAAAATACTGCTTGTTTATGGTTCAGCCTAGAGATGGTTGTTAAAGACTCAGCATTGGAACGGCTCACCCAGGATTGGATGTGTGCGTCTGAGACAAGTTTCACTGAGAGCCCTACTTTCTCCCCTGTTAAAATCCAGGAAGGGGAGGAGAAATCAGGAAAGAACACCAAGAAGGCATGGTGAGTGGGAGTGGGGCAATCAGAAGTCAGGAGAACGTGGTGTTCTGGAAGCCGCGGGAAGAAAATGTTTCAGGAAGGAAGAAGTGAGAAATTGAGTCAAATGCATCTGAGAATTCAAAGTAAGTGAGAACTGAGAATTGATTTGGTATTGGTCACTGGGGACCTTGGCAAGAGCTATTGGAATGGATTCAAGAGAGAATGAAAGAAAGGAGCTGGAGGCAGTGAGTATAGACAACTATTTACAGAGTTTTTGCCTTTTCCTTAACACCAGAAAGAGCTGTTATATTTGAGCCTTTGAAGATGGGTGAAAGACTGAGAATGGAATATTGTAATCATACCATACAAAGTAAAATTCAGATAATTAACTTCTAATTACCCAGGTCCTTCTTCTCTGTCACCCAGGACCCAACTGGCCTGACCCACACCAGCTTAGGAAGGTCTCTTATATGTATCAACATGTTTAATACCAATCACAAAGATTCATCAGTCTCACAGTCAACATTTGTTCACAGTTTCAATTTTAAGCAGAGTTCTTACTACCTGTATTCCTCCAGAGGGCTGCTGTCTCCAGTAGGCATGCAAAACATCGACTATTACTGGAAAGACTTCCTTGGCCCTCCATCTCCCTCTGGGGATTTGTTAATGACCCTAAGACATGAACTAAGGCCTCCAGACTCCAAGTACCATGACCGTTCTGCTATGAAACACCAGCTTCAGAGTCTTTGAGATCTTCGAGGAGGTAGCACCTGCAATGTGGTTGATCTGTTTTCCTGTAGATTCCTCGAAGCCCCAACTTTGCCTTTCTTGAGTCTTCACATAAATCATGGCAGCTAGGAAGTGAAATGGAATTTCACAACAACGGGAAATGACAATTACTCATACCGTCTCATCTTAGAAGAACCGGGGACTCAATCGCTTCAGACAGATGTGGTCCGAAAGAATCTGTTACATTTCAAGATCTGCTGCCCACATTGTTGACCATTTGGGCTGATAAAATCCACCCTGTCCGTGGTGGAATGTGCAGGCTGGTAAAAAGAAAATACACATGTCATCAGTATCAGGATTGTTTGTTTGCTTGGGTTTTTGTTAAAGGTCATTGTTTAAAGGGTAGCCACCTTTGGGAAAGAATGAATGAGATTTCTGTTGAAATTTGTAAGCCTGTGACATTTAGGCATCAAATGATATTTGGAAGTTCTCTCTCTGCTTCTGTCTCTATTTTTGCCCCTTTTTCTCTTCTCTCTGACTCCCCCAGATATTTTACAGTGTGAAGAAAAGGAGTATTTAAATAAAATAGGATTTTTTAATCACACATGATATTAAGATTTTTAAGTTACACAGGAAACTTGATATTTAAAAAATTATCTTTGTAGCTCTCCTTGGGAGATTTATTGTTGCTTTGTGGTCCAGGCTGAGGGATAGTTCGCACTCACTGGCCATTTACAGATATTCAGTGATTTGCAGAGGAAAAAGCTCAGACACAGGTATATTACCTAGCTTCACCCTTACTGGCTAAGAAATCTTAGTTTAGGCTCACCTCTCCTGCAACCCTAGCAATGTTTGAGGAGTAGCCCATGTGTACATGTGTGTGCATGTATGTGTATGTATAGATGATTAAGGCCTCATGGAATGGGTTATATGAGATGTCAAAAGCTAAAAAGGGATAGAAAATAAAGGTTTCTTTTCAGATTCTAGACCCAATCAAGATTCAGAATGAGTATGGATGCTAATCTCTTCCCAAGATCACTTCCAAAGGAATTAGAAAGGAAAGACTAAAAACGATGAAAAGTTGCAGGGGGTTGGGTGCTATTTTGAACTGGAGGGTAGAGTGAAAGGTGAGGGTGTATTTGGCCCAAGCAGGATGCAACCCAGCCCAGCAGTGGAAAGAAAAAGGGGGATGGGGAATAGCAGGAATTCTGTTCTTCCTTCTCCCTAGTCACAGCTTTGGAGAAAGCCCAAGGAGACTCAAACTTGGAGTCCAGGTACCCTCAGTAGTAAAATCAGAGCAGGCAGGAGTTTTGTGCTTAGGAGAGGCTGAGGCACTCCCACCTCTGGCAGGTATTTCCTCTCCCTTTCTGTCTGAACCTGCAGGGCTGTGGAATTACAACGTAAGGAGTGTGTCCTCCTAAAGCTGCCCCTACTTGGGCAGCAAAGACCTGGCCCGAGGGTTGTTTAGGGGGTGTTTTCTGATGCCCGGGCTCTCACTCTAAGACTCACCTCCCCCTACTCACTGAGTCATTAAAACTGAAAGAGGTGGGGTCTGGCCTCCCGCCACACGCATTGCCTGAAGGAGTCACCAATATTCCCAGGAAAAAACGAGCTCACAAGCCAAGAGAACAATACAACCGAAGAGCACAAGCGTTTCAGTAGAAAATAGAGATGGCTTTCTGGCACCAGAGGCAAAGGCTGAGTGGGAGGCTGAAATCCCAGCATTTCAGGAAGGGGAGGAAAGGAGGCTGGTACGGGTCCTGAGCAAATACCTCATGTCAGTTACCGGATAAGCTGCAATGGGGGTCATCTTGCCAAAGCTTACCTCTGTCCTTCAGAGTAGGTCTTGTCGCTACCTCTTCACATGTGGGAGACCGAGGCTCAGGGTGGTCAAATGGCTTGTTGAAGGACACCCAATTTACAAAGTGCCCCATTGGGATTTTAACCTAGGCCTGGACTCCTGAGCATCCATGTTCAAGTCACCTCCCAGTTGTGGGTACTTGGCCAAGTTACTTAAATCCCCTAACTTCTACTCCCTCGTACCTCAGGGCGAAGGATTGTACCTGACTCATCCTCAGGTTGCGGTGAGGACACAGTGAGTTCAGAAGCACTCCTGACACTCACATCGTACTCAGTAGAGAGTGGCTGTCGTTTTCATTGTCTTTAGCTATAGGTTCCTTGTGATGTTATGTCCTCTCAGTAAAATGTAATACATCTCTTTCTTTGTTTAAGTAACAATCAGTTGAGATAGTTACACTTGCCTCTTAAATAGGACAAGGCTACCCACATGATCTTGAAGGAAAGAAACAGACTAAGTTCGAAAATCAAACCCTAATGCTTTAGCAGGGGGCTCGAAATGAAAAAGCGAGCCCTCAGCTAGGAAAGGAGATCCCGCCAAGTGCCCAGAAGGACACAGGCATTATCACAGAAAGGCTCTTATCCCTAAGTCTTATTTATCCAGAAAGATCACAGGCAAAGACTGAAGCACTAAGCACTGACGAGTGCTTTCTTAAGAAAAGAATATCAGTGCAAAGAAAGCCTTCCAAACTTTCTGATACGAAGGCATTAAAGGACACACGCACACACACACACACGGGCATTTGTGAAATGATTAAGTCAAAAAGCACAAAACAGGGAGCAGACCATGATGCAATTTAGGGAAAATATGGCTATGAGTATGTATAGATAAATATAGGAAGATAAAAGAGGGGTATGTTAATGTCTAAGGAATATGGGTAATTTTTAGAAACTTTCTTTGAAGGGATAGTCCTTTCAGTCGGATGTAAAATATGAGGAATAAAACCATGTTGGACAATTACATTAAAAAATCACACCAATGAGAACCTAATTTCTTTTTTCTACAGAAAATTAATCTAAAATTTATATCATCCTACATATTTATTGTACCTATATAAAAATATAAAGTCACCTATGTACACACCCATAGAAACTTATGGAAGGTCAAGTGGATTTATAAGCATCACTGAAATGGGAAGCTAATCAAGACCCCTAAGTGACTGACAGAAGGAAAGGACCTACTATGTTGAGTACATTGCAACAGTTTCCTACGGAATCCCCAAACTACCTATAAAGTAGATGTGTTACCACTTACAGATGGGGGAAGTGAGGCTCAGAGAGGTAAAGTGAGCCTCACAAAGCTTGTGGCTGTGGCTTCCACCTCACCGCACCAGGGCAAGCATAGCTGGCAGGCACAACGAGAAACAGAGCAGTGGATTTGGATCTGCAGGCTTCCCTCAGCCACAGCCTTTCATAGCCACCTCTGCAAGGCAGCCTGTCTCCTCCCCTTTTCAGAGGTAAGGCTCCCTCCCCTGTTCAGTCTGGGAGCTCCTGAAGTGCAGGCACCTTGTCTTCCTCATCTCTGGCACTAGGCTTGGCAAGAGCAGACACTTACGAAAGGACAGGTGAGAAGACCGGAACTCCCAAGTCTCCCCTGGCTGCTCTCCCATGATGAGGAGACCCCAGGTTAGCACACAGGTGCCCTGCCACACCATGTCAGTCATGTGTCTGTGGCTTTGAGCGGTGGAAATGTCACCTTAGCCACAAACTCTGTCATCTGTGATTAATCACTGGTGATTGATGTGAGTGGAAATTTTGAAGGAAGGAATAAAATAATACAGAAAAGATATAAAAAATAAACATGGCAAAACAGGGTCTCTTCCTCAGGAGGAGGCTTCAGCCTGAAAAGGATGTCAAACTCACAACATTGTCAAACTAAGCATTGAATAAATGGATGGATGAGTTGTGATTATTTCCCGAATCCACACAAATTTGGCTTAGTAATCCTACAGGCATATCAAAATCAGTATGTCCCAAAGTAGCTTCATTATCTGTCCTATATTCCCTGTGGTGAAGGAAGCTTGGTACACTGGTTGCCCAACCAGAGCCTAATTGTCGCCCTTAGCTCCTTCCTCTCCCTCACCAGCCCCATCTCAACAGTCATTGAGTCCTGGCAATTCTCTCTCTCAAGTATCATTAAACCCCTGTGTCTCTTCTCCACCCTGAGGCCATCATCTTGGTTAAGAGGCAGCAGAGTAACTGAGATCATAGGCTCAGGAGCCAGACTGCCTGGATCACCATGTGCCAGCTTTGTGCCCCTTGGTAAACCACTCCGCCTCTGGAGCTCTTATTTCCCTCACCTGCCAAAGGGAGAAAATAGTAGTCCCCACCTAAAAGGATAACTGTGAGAATGAAGTGGGGCAAGGAGGTCACCTTCCACCTGGCTTTAAGCCCTGACCTTTCTCCCAGAGCAGTCCGAGGACCTAATTTCAAAAGCAAGTTTGGTCTGTCACTCATGCTGTCTAGTAGAAAGAGTCTGCTTTCGGCAGTTGTAAAATCCTAGATTCCGACTCATGTGTCCCCATAGAAGGCAGTTACTCTGAGTCTCTCACATCCTCAGTTTCCTCAACCCCAAACACTGCTAAACATTGCTGTGCTGCTCTCCTACAGCCCTCCAGTCTCCAGTGACCCAGATGACTGAGTGTCGTAAGCAGGCCGTGCGGTGCCTTCCCACATGCTCTTCCGGCTGCCTGAATCGCCTGGGAATGCATTCATAAAGACCCGGGGCCGTCGGCCTCTTTTCCAGGATAGCCTTTTCTGACATTTCCAGTTCAAGCTGAGTCCCCACCTTGACACGCCTTCGTGACTTGTTCATTGACATTTTGTCCCTTCTGCTTATTCGTGTGCATGTCTCCTTCACCAAGCAGACCCCATGGGACAGTGACTATGTGCTACTCATCTCAGAATACCCAGGCCTGACACTGCCCTCAGTCCGAATAAGATATTCAACATAGATTTCTTGAATATTTGGTGATGAGTACTTTGACAGAACCTATTAGCTGCGTCTTATTAATTTAAAAAAAATATGAATACAGGTTCTATGGTTTATAATTTATTCCATAATCATCCAAAGGATGGGCCACCTCAGTCGTACTGTTGTATCTGTGCCCCTCTCTGTGGCTATTTGTCTGCATAATCAGATTTGAACTTAAGATTTAAGAAGATATGTCACAGAGAAGAAAGTAGAGTCTGACTTATGACAGGCCTCTATCACACTAGGACCTAGAAAGCGTCATTGTCACTAAGGCACAGACAGTACGACCTGAACTGTGTTCTTACTACTGTCCTGGGAGGCTGAGAATGGATGGTGATATTGGAAGCCCCGCCCGGAAAGAAAGGAATTGAGTAAACCTACGAATTAGCAATGCCTCCTTGGGTGTATGAGGTGGAAACCCTGCTCCAACCAGCTTACGCATGAAGGGAAAATAATTGAAGTGTATGGGAGCAGCTCTTGGAAACCAGCAGCAGAAAAACAACTGAATCTCAGGACAAAAGGAAGCAAGGATCTGAACGAATGCTGAGATTTCATCTTCTCCCTGGCCTCTAGACCTTTATATATTGCCTTCAGCCTCTCTCTACAGACCAGCTTCCTCCTCTTGCTATTCAACAGGGTGGAAAATCAGGTGTCAGGGAGCTTATTACCTCACAGATAACAATCCAGACCATGAGAGGGAGGCTGCACAACTCTCTTGTCCCAAGAAAAGAACACATTGACCCCAGCCAGGGTCAAGTGTCCATTTTTAGACCAATCATCTGCGTCCAAAGGCTGGAGCCCCACTACTCCACCACAGAGAGAGGAGAGGACCAGGATTACCAAAAGCGATGCTGGCCCATTAAGTCTCATAGGAGAAAATTAGCATAGAAATGGCTCTCAACAGCAGAGGCTAGAGAGGCAACTATGCTGCGTGCAAAACAATCAAAAGGGAAATTGGTCAGAAATGCAAATTCCAGGGCCTTACCCGCCATGAGACTGATTTAGTAGGTCCGGGCTTAAGCCAGGGCATCTGTGGTTTAAACAAGGGCCCAGGTAATTCAGATGCATCGCCAGATTTGGGAAGCACTGGCTTAGCTTACACTTCAAATTGAATTTTATGTCTCTGTTTTATTCATTTCTGTTTGGGGGTTTATTACTCTTCCCTCTTTCCTTTCTTGAATATTTGTACCCCTTCTGGGTTATTTAGGTAGAGACTTCATTCTTCGCTTTTCCTCTTTCTCACTAATAGAGGCCATCATGAGCAATACTTTTTCCTGTAAGTACTAGCATGGCAGCATCCCATAAATTTCTCTGACACGCTATGTTTATATCTTTGTTCTTTAAATACTCTGTTCTGAATTGCTTCCCTCTCCATAGCTTTATTTAGGACTGCTAACTTCTATGTGACCGGATAACCCCTTCTTGTTTGCAAGATTTATTTCCAGTTTCATTGAACTGCACCTTTAGGGTAGGGAAGGCAAAATGTTTCTGTCTTTTCTTATTGAATAAGTGTCTTTGTTTCCTAGTAAATGATACATTCCGTGAAGGATCTACCCTAGAGTCTTCACGTTCTACACTATACTTCACTTCCATCAAACAATCATCCTTAATATGACTCTTTACCCACGCCTGTTTAAAAATATAGCAGACAGGGATGCTGGCACCCTGAAAGGAGGTAGGGAAGGGTGGCTGGATTCGCGACCCCACCCTCCCGTTCCCTTTGGCGGCTGACAGGCTGGGCCCCATCCCTGTGCAGGCACCCAGGCAGGCCAGCCATAGACTGGCATGAGAGGCCAGGATAGTATGAGGGTGTTTTAGGTTCCACCCACAACTGCTCATTCCCCTCATCCTTCCCAGACTCTCATTCCATTCAATAGAGGAAGGAACTAAAGGTCCCAGACCCCTGGCTCTGGTGGGGCGGGACCAGAACCTCGGTCCAGGTTAGATGAAGGAGGATCTTGTCTTAGTGTGATTTGCTGCCTGTGATAAGAACATGTCTTCCATCTCCATTCACTCCACCAGCTGTAAAGAGATTGCTAAGAGGGAAGAAATGAGCTGGTGGATCTGGGGCAGCAGGTGGAGGGCAGCAGGGTGGACAGGAAGAAAAGTGGTTTGAGAAAGTAGTTAAAAGTTCGATGAAGCAGATAAAGCAAACAGGATGGTTAGATGAGCTTGAGAAAGCCATTGCCACTCAAAATTGTAATACTAAATGTGTCACCACAAGAAGCACTTGCTCTGAAATTTGGGGACTGAGGACACCAAATATGATAGATTAGTGGGCTACAACAGGCCTTTACACCGTCTCTGAACAAACCAGGTCTCTCCATGGTCATCTTCAGGTATTGCATCCAAAAGGACTGACACATGTTGCATATTGCCCATTATGGCGCTTGCCTGAGCTTCACGGTCATCATGAACTCAAAGGAATTGAAAGCTATAAATATGCTTTTAATCTTAAAAAAGAATAAAGTCTGTGTAGACCCTTACCACTATGAGAGAGCAGAGACACCAATTTTGCCTCCAGTATTAACAGCACGGCACACCGAGATCCTGACAGAGCTACCGCCTCTGGTGATTACACTTGCCCCATTGCAGAAGATGCACATTTCCCAAAGGGAATCAAGCCACAGAGTAATCACTCCTGAGAAATGCCAATTCCTGGATATAGCAGTGAAGATGGAGAAATAAATGATCAAAAATTGGACCAAAGTATGGATAAGGGATCTCCAGCGGAACCACCTCCTGCAGCCCTTTCCTTGCTAGTCATAGTTTGGATCTACAGCCAGTTACTTCCTCAGAACCACGATTTTGGTGTTCAGTAGCATATTATGAATGAAACCAGAGAGCTGGAGAGACCTTCCATGCATCACAGCCCTCAGTCACTGTCGACTGCTTCACAGATTCAGAGAGGTTCTGCTTAAGTTTACTCTCCAGTGTCAACCGAAATGCTACAGTAGAAATGACAAGAAGACATGGAAAGAGGAGCGTGTTCGATGCATAGGTGGGAAGTGGTTGCTGAGTGCCAAAGTGATAGTGCAGTCTTTGTGCAGAGCCCCAGTCATAATCAGAGATACGGCTGGCACCCTGCAACCACGTGTAGAATGCCACCAGGCTGTACTCTGAAGACTCTCAATAACCAGGAGTTTGCTGCTCCTCTGGCTCAGTCTGCTGTTCAGGGTTTCAAAGCCATGAGCCAGCTAACTAGTGTGTGCACCATAAGAATGAGTCTTGCTAAAGAGTGGGGAGTGGAATACCAAAGGCAGGCAGTAGGGGCATTCCTTGCTTGTTTTGGACTTCATCTAAATGGACCTCTTCAGTGGTTGGCTAAAGTGTTAACTCAGATAGCATCTCCTTCAGCGTGTTGCTCAAGTATGTCATAAAGCTTCCTCGCCAATTAAATCCCATCAAAAGGCTTAATGTAACAACTCTCTTGTCGTGGTACTTGTGTGTGGTCCCCGTGGACTGTTTACTATCCAAAAATTTAAGCTAGAAAAGGACACTTGAGGTCTCATCAATTAATGCAGCTTGTGGAATCATTCGCTTTCCTATACATTAGGTGGGAAAATTAGTGTCTAGAAATACTCTCCCACAAAGGAGGAAGGGAAGATTTGAAAGACTTACTGATTTCCTGTTGGGCATTAAACTGAGTATCTCAAAGGTTTATTAGTAACTGTGGTAGTTATATGTACAGGTAACGTTATCGTGACCTAGTATCACAGTATTGTGTTGTTTATATACAGTTTTAGTTTGTGTAAATTAGGTGTGTGTGTGTGTGTGTGTGTGTGCTGCTTCTTGATTTAGCTAAACCTTTATAAAGTTACAGAACCTATTATTCCCACTTCTTCGTTATTTTTGTGTATCTTTTTAAATATATATTTCAAGATTTTCAATCTATCATTTAGAAGCAGATTTCCCTTGTAGAAAAACAAATTGTTGTGCCTTTTACCAAAAATATACTTTTGGGGAAAGCGTAGGGGGAAAATGAAGCAGGCAGCAGGTTGTAGTGAAAAGAGCAGGTCCTTGGAGCTGATTCCTGGCCGTGCTTTTAATTATCTCTGTGCAACCTTGGACAAACAATGTGCCTCCTTTAAGTCCATTCCCTTGGCTGGAGAAATCATGAGTGAAGACAAGCATGTACCGGGCACTATTAGCATCAGTTATGCCGGGTTTGCCCTGCAGGATCAGCTGGGTTTACTTAGATGAGCGAAGATATCAGAGGGATTTTAAGAAGGGAATTCAGAGCTCAGTATTCAAGACATGTATCACAGTCATTTAATGAAAAGTTGTAAATATTGTCAGTGGAAGCAGACATGGCGGTTGTCTCTACGTAGCTGCTATTTGGCACAAAGAAGAATATGAACATGAAGACATGGCCTCTCCTTCAACCCCTCCAACTCTTCCTTATCTTCTGAAACTTAGCTGAGAGTCAGTTCCTCCAGGGAGTGTTACTTACCCCATCTTCTACCTCCATATTATACCATTGGTTCCCATTCACACAGATTGCCTTGTGTTATCCCCGTTGTCATTACCTGTTCCCTACCACTACACTCTGAGCTTCTTAATAGCAAGCTCTGGGAATTATTTAGAGGAGTGTAAGCAAGAGGGAGAAGGATATCTGGTATGCAGCACTAAGTATTGTGTAGAATAATGTATTTAAGAGCATGCATGTTGTCACAAGGATGTGGAATGAAATATTTATTCAGAAAATATTTAGGGAGCAAACACCAGGCATATAGGAGTGAACAAGAGTGTCATGATTCCTCTGGTAAGAGATATGGACTTCTAAACAGGCTGGTGTGCGGAGGCTCCAAGCATGGGTGAAGTACAGAGTGCTATGAGAGCATACAGGACTAGACATCTCTTCCTACATTGGGAGTTCACAGAAGCTCACTGAAGGGTATGGCTTTTAACATGAGGATCAAAGGTTAGGAGTTAGTGAAGCAAAGGAAGAGAACAGGGAGAAGATTGTTCTAGCAGGTGAAAATGCCTGAGGACATGGTCAGTTCAAGAAAAGTAGTCTCGTTTAGCTGAATGTTAAGAGGGTGAGGAAGGAGTGGAGAGAAAAATAAGCAACACCAGACCAGACAGAAATTTGTGAACCATGCTCAGGGGTTTGGACTTTAAAGCATGAAGGCCCCACTGAAGAGCTCATGCAGCAAACCTAAATGAGAGATGATGGTGGCTAGAGTGAGGGTGGGCATGGGGGAGATGAGAAAGAGCAGGTGGGGAAAGATGTCTAGAAGATAGATGCATAGACAGTGATTGATAGGCCATTGGGGTAAAGACAGAAGGGCAGGTCCAAGATGTTTGAGAACTTCAGTGGTATCATTCACCAAAAGGAAAGGAACACATGGGGAGATGAAGGTTTTGGAGGACAGGTGAAGACAAAGTTAGATTAGGGCTGGTCATATTTGATATGCCATTGGATCATCTGAAGGAGAGGACATTTAACAGGCAGTTGGCTGTTTATAACAATAGTGACAACACTCAATTTAGCTCTCACTATATAAACTTAGGAGGAAGGAAACTGAGACACAAAGATGTCAAGTAACTTACCCAAGTTCACAGAGCTATGAAGAGGCAGAGGCAGTTTTGTACCCATAAATTTGGGTACTAGAGCTCGTATTAGGAATCTAAAACTGAGGAGAGAGGTGTCCTAGGCCTGGAGGTGTAACTAGAAAGTCATCCACACATAGATAGAGGGCCACTGAAGGCATGAGAATGGGAGCAATCACCAAGGAACCGTGCCCAGTGGGGAGAAATGAGGACATAAACAGCACTCTGAAGAACCACAACATTGGAAGACTGGGCAAAGGAAGAGAAGCCAAAAAACGAGACTGAGAAGGAATGAAGAGAGATGGGAGGGGAGCCAAGAGAGAAGGCAATTCCCAAGGAGGAGGGGGGAAAAGTATTTCAAGAAGGAAAAAATAGCATTGTCATACACTACTTAGAAGTTGAGAAGATGAGAACTCAGAAGTGACTATGGCATCTAGAAATAAGGAAGCCATTAGTTACTTTGGTAAAAACAATTTCTGTAGAGCAGGAGGGCCAAGTCCTTAAGACAGCAAGTTGAGAAGTTAGTTGTAATGGGAGGAATGTGACCGGAAGCGCACATAAGCTTTTGAATGTGCTATTGAAAGAGGGCCATGGCTGGAGGTAATCAGGGGGCTTAGCTGAGGAGTTCTTGCCCCTATCGTTTATCTATTGTCACTATTTTATGTTCTTTATGTAAACATTCAAGCCCTAAAACGTCTTTTTAAAAAAGGTTTGTTAAAAATGAAGACAGAAGAGTGTATTTAAGTATTGCTGGGAGGGAAGGTGAGTCTGAGGATACAGGACACAGAATAGATAAGAAGGAGAATGAGATCCTTGAAAAGGGAAAAAAGGGTGGGTTCCAGGAGGAATAGATCCTTGCAGAAGTAAGGCCACTGCTCCCAGGAAAACAGGAAGGAGAAAAGAAAGACAGGCTGGAGGAGAGAATGCAGACCAGGGAAACAGAGAAGGATCACCAGCATCGTAAGCTTGGCTACTATGCGTTTTCCCAGCACCCACATGCATGGCTGCATGGTCTTTCTTGGGGAGCGCTCAGCAGTCTAGAGGGAACCGAGAAGAAGATGTACAGATAAACTGAGTCAAATTAGAGGCTTAGCCAGAGAGCATAACTAAAAGCCACTGGGACAGAGAAATTGAAACTATTGGCATTAAAGTGGCGGGAGTCATGTTCCATGGGCTCCAGGCTGATTGGCGAGGCTGCCAACTCTCAACCGCCATCTCCACCGCAAGCTATCAGCCCCGCACCAACACCTTTCCTGCAGGACTCAAAGGGAAGTGAAGACTTCCTCTCCGTCTTCTCACTCGGGATTCCAGATCACTCTCCTGGGGCGGG
This sequence comes from Cynopterus sphinx, assembly GCA_030015415.1. NCBI lineage: Eukaryota > Metazoa > Chordata > Mammalia > Chiroptera > Pteropodidae > Cynopterus > Cynopterus sphinx. The sequence continues at coordinate 30,192,325 of CM057385.1, read as the reverse complement.
GGCAGTGAGGGAGGCTACAAAACATCCCATTACTCATAACAGTTAGCCTCGTGATGGCCCTACCTTTTGGGACACTCCCCAGGCCAGGCCTATTTGAGGGAAAAATGAATCTTGTCTTTGTCTAAAGCTGTGAGGTCTTTGGGGATCTTTCCAGCTCTTTTCTAATTGTAATCCCTAAGTACATATGTTATGTCCCAAAGTCAATATATAGAGTTAATGCAATCCCAGTGAGAATCCCCTAAGTCCTCTAATAGAATTTGAAGGCTCCAAGTGCAGGATACTTACTTATCCAGGTGAAGAACCATCAAAGGATTTGTCTTTTAATAGCACTGGGAGCCGATCCCTCCTGAGCGATTAAGATGTGAATTGTCAGTCACTGAAACCATCCCTTGGCGAATTAAAAGCAGCCAAGGTGACTAGAAAAGAGATTTCTACGATGGTAAAACTAGTGTTACGCCAGCAAGAAAACACATTGGAGAGTGGGGTTGTTATTTTATAAATATCACCAGGACAGTTGGCTCAGGGGCTGGAAGAAAGTTCATTTAAATTCAGACCACATGCCTCTCAAGTTCAGCTTTATCCTAGTGTTAATCTGTGACAAACCTGGAGACAAGGGACCAGCACCTCCAACCCTGGTGCTGATGACGAGATAAATTCCCAGCTATTGAAGAAACAGATACCATCAGGGTTCTGATGGATGGGTTCAAATATATAAGAATGAAAACTTGGCACCACAAGGTAATAAAAATAAACATCAAAAGGAAAACAGTGGCATTCATAATGTTTGTCACATGCTCCTTACAGGTCTGCTTACTGCCTAGAACAGATAATGGATAGGCTGCTATGTGATTCCCTCCGATAACTGGTCAAAGGAGATAAACAGAATCACACCAGGAAATGGAGACGGTAAATCACCCTGTGGGAACCTGAGCCATCTCGCCAGCTATGAAATAACATTTAGATTCAAGCAACTTTCAGGTCCCATTATATGCCTATTAAAGCCACAAACATAAATATGATAAAACCCAAGATTGGCAGCCAGTGGTAGTACATCCTTCAGCATTGCTTTCTAGAAAGACTGGACCAATTTACATACGCAACCAGCAGCATGAATGGGAGCTGTGCTGATGTTCACACTCTCTGACCCGATCATTCTCTCTCTGGTGACAAACCCCCATGGTATTATTAGCCCAAAAGAAAGAAAAGCATGTCGATAGCAGCATTACCCACCATAACTAAAAACTGTCAACAACCCGAAGGCCAAAGAAGAGGGGCTTGACCTAGCAAAGCCAAATGTGTTGACACAGTGGAAGGATGCGACACCATCGCAAAGGATGGGTGCGAGGGCTTCACAGGCTCTGGAAACGTTTTGATGAAATACGCATGGTTGTCATTAGCGTGCCTATCAGATGTCTTCCTGGATATTGATAAAGAAGAGAGTTGGATGAGGTGCAATTCACTTAGAGTTTAGTGTTCATTAAGCTTTTATGATAAATCGGATACTAATTTTCGTCATTCATTTGACTTCCATCGAGTCTTGACCACATGCCAAACACTAAGGATATTAAGATGAGGAAGAAATGCTCCCTACTCCCAAGAGCCTAGGGTCAGAAGACAGGCAGACAGCCACACATACGCAGACTACGATTAAGTGTGGTGGATGGTATAAGAGGTATAGATACAAGGTGCTGCCTGCAAAGGAGAGGGGCATGGATGGAATCACAGGTCTTCATATGCAGGGTTAGGGTGATTCACAGGCTTGGCAGACGTGGAGGAAGCCAGTGTTCCTTCCAGGTGGCGGGAAGAGCATTGCACAGGCAGCAGCCATACAGATCCATGTGTGTACACGCATCCAGAGAGATCTGCAGGGCTTGAAGAGTCTGGAATACTTCTTTGATGGGACCCAGAACTGCCTTCCCAGGGCCAACTCAATCCAGCCATTTCCTTTCACTACCTTCCATCCTCCCACCACCCCTCCCCCATTCATCCCTGCCACAAGCCCCAAGCCCTAAATCATCTAAAGCAGTTTGCCCTGGGGAAAGATGCTCCTGTGTCCTGGGCTGTGTGAGTAGGATTATTCTGAAGGCCAGTTTAAATAGGAAACGATTCTTATTTTATATGGGCTCACATCTTATTCATTGTGGAGTGGTATTTCTTAAAAGGATACTTGGATTAGATCCAACTATATTAAAAGGAGACATAAAACCTCGGGTGAAATTAGCCAGTTACCAGATTCCTGAATGTGTGGGATATGTAAGCCATTGTTAATAAATTGAGTAAAGGGGAGAAAATAAATCAGGAAGGCAAGGCCTCTGGCTCCGATAAATATTAACAAATATGTGGTGTGCAGAATGTTATAAATGAGAAATCATGAGAGCAAGTAGCCACAAGTTGGCATTTGAATGTTGATGTTTTGAGAGCTGTGGGCGTTATTGTAATTCAGCATATAGTTTGGTTTGACAATGTATGGCTTGGCATTTAGAAACTAGTGTTGTGTGTGAGAAGAAAAGCTGGGAGCTTTGTAAAGAAAAAAAGGACATAAATCAAGAGGCTCTTACGTGAGAATCATGAAAGAAGGGGCTTTGTGGAATGCTACGATTACTAAACACAGCAGCATGAACTGGTGACTTCGAAAAAAATCTCTTTCTACTGAGATGACCTAAACTGCCGTTGGCGGTGACTTGCATATAACCAAGAAGCATGCAAAGTGAACTAAATGCAGTCACAAGCCCAGAACACAATTCTTTCTTGCTGTCATTCTTAGAAGACTGGGGCTCCCTGAAGGAGGGAGATAGATTCAGGGGAAAAAAGCTGGGTCAGGAGCAACTAGCGGCTGCAGAACAATGGTGTTTGGTTGAAAGGAGGGAGCCTGTTAGACCGTGGGGCGGTGGGGCAGGCGCCCGCCTGAGAAGAGTGTCCTCTCTTGTGGAATTTGCCGGACAGCAAAAAGAACTTCAACCTGAGCATCAAGGCGATGATTACAGCCAAACCGAGCAGGCTGAGAGTCTGTAAAAGATACCTGAGCCTCAGATGATCCTCTGAAAAGTAATGTCCATGTGCACTGAGCTGACAAGCTGGGGCAGTGGAGTGCTGCTAACAGAAGTCAGGAAAGGCTATGTGCCAATCACACCGAGTTACTGGAAATCCAGCCCCACGTTGAGGTCTGTCCCCAAGTTACAGAGCACAGTATCCCTTGTCCCACAGTCCTACAGACAGCCCAAGCAATGTGGTTAAGTTTCAAAATTTGTCCATCATGATGTCTTTAAATCATACATAGTGTGCGTGTGAAGCAAAGAGTAGAGTGTAGAAACCCGTCCTTGCCCTGAGAATGGGTCGTGGTAACTAGTCAAGGGCGCCAGACGGAACCAGCCTGAGGTGTGACTCAGGGGAGTCTTGGTGGAACTTATCCACAGCAAAGACTGGTTAACACCTGGCTGCCTGGCGGCCCACACCGTTCCTCCATCGATGTGTACCCAGCTCCCCTGCTTCCTCTCTAAATGGTTCGAGCTTGCCATGTGGATTGGGATTGTGCAGCAAAGAGTGATCACCAAGATCTATGTTCTCCTCTTCCTTCAGAGTTAGACTGGATTCCCCTGTCTCTCTTGCAGTCACGTGATTAAATTCTGCCTTGGCCAGTGGGAGATGAGCAGAAACATGTGCCACTCCCAGGACTGTCCCATACACAAGTTCCATCACACCCCTCTTTGCTGGTCCTCCTCCCTGGCTGGCCGAAATGGATACAACCTTTGGATCCCCTTAGCATCCCTTAGTTGACGGTGGCAGGGCATCCTGCAGCCTGGGGCCCAGAGACCACATGAAGGATGACCTCCTGATGACCTGGTCATTTACCAGACCTGTAACAGAAGGAGGAAGAAGCTTTTGTCACATCTAAGTCATTGTACAATGTGGAGTTTGTTGGTGCAGCGAGCATTACCTTAATCCACTCAGATGGCAAACAGCCAACCAAAGAGACAAAGAACCCAGCTTTGACTAACTGGATCCAGCCAGTAGATGATTTCACTGATGCTGGTATCATCACTTTAAGTCTGGCCAAAAGGGAAGGGTTGGTGAATCTCTTAAATGGCAGCCCCCTGTGGCTACAGAAAGATAAACAGAATTACACAAAATGCCGTGGAGTCGCCAGGACAGGATGATCCAGCCATGCGCTACCTGGGCTATGATCTGCTGGGCCTGTGATAGGCTGGATGCTGTCCCAAGGGCAGAGGCCAGCTCCGAGTGTTAAGGCAGCAATGGAAGATAAAGAACCTTGAGGGGAGGCCAAGCCAGCCAACCAAACAGCAGGTACCATTTACCTGTGGCTGGAATATAGAAAAGAATCCCTTTGGCTAAGGGTAACAAATCTCCTTTTAAGTAGCACATGGTTGGACTTGTTCTTTTTCTTTCAGGCCTGGGAAATTGGTCAAAAGAGCAATTCTTATAAGCCACAAGGGAAAGAATGACTCAGATACCCAGATCGGAATCAACTCCCCCCACAGCTGGGCAGGTTATTAAAGAGGAGGCCTGGGTGGCTTTCTCAAGACTTCATCAAAAGCCGGAATTCATGCACTTGCATCAGACCGCAGCCTCTTGACATTATACTGACCAATGAGAGCGTTGCCGGGAATGCCAGGAGAAGAGGCCATTAACAGAACTGGGCTGAGAAGCAATAAAAAAAAAAAAAATCAGGTCCTGACTACATCACGCAAGCACCAGCTATACCTGAAGTCAGATGGTTTTCAATCCATTTATTCCACATAGTTTGAGGTGTCATTTTTCCTTCTTTTTTGACCGAGAAAGTGTGCTGGCTAATGTAATGGGTCTTAGTGGAGGTATCTAGGAAAGGATTTACAGGTCCTCGGGGAGTAATGAGAATGAAAAAGCAACATAATCCTCAGAAAGGTTGCAGAAAGAGGAGAGGAGTTCTGTGGGCCTTCTGTCTGGGACTCTCAAGACTGGGCCAGCCCTGGGAGAGCCAGCTCAGAGCACCTGGTGCGCATGTTCTGTATTCTCCCTAAAAAGCTGTCCCAGGAAAATCACCCTAAATATTCAAAGACATCCTACATGAAGCTGCTCTTTGAAGCGTTGTTGTAACAGTTAAAAATTGGAAACAGTTTCAAAGTCCAACAATCAGGGCTTGGTCCAGTGAGCTTGCTACCTTCAAAATGGCATAATAACAAGGAAAATATTTATGATAGTGTGAGGGAAATCAGGGGATGAAACTGTATAGTCAATAGGAACTCAACTATGTGAAAAGGGAAAAAATGTAGAGTTACATACAGAAAAAAGAAGTAAATATACCCAAAAGCTAAGATTTGGGTAATGGGACCATTCTTCTTCAGCTTGGCTTTATTTTCTAAATTCTCTTTGTGTTTTTATAGTGCAAGAAAGTTTTGTGTGGCGTTAGTTGATGATGTTGCACATAGACAGAGGGAAACACAGAGACAAGCAATTTCTGAAATAAGGAAGAGATGAGGGATCTCACTACCCCTTTGCCCAGAAAGAGTCAGGAGACCCTGGTGAGGCATCGGATCTGGCCCCAGATGTTTCCCTCATCAGCTGGGTGACCTGTAGCAACTGTATTTGTCTCTCTAGACCCCAGCATTCTCCTACAACAAAGAAAAGGCTTCGAATAGAAGTTCCGGAAATAGCATCAAAGAGGAGTCAGGTGCTTGGGTCCTCCACCCACATGCTCAGCCATATACTAGCTGAATGAGTTCCCCTCTCAACGTCAGCTCCGCCGTTGCGGACTATCCACCCACTCCGCTCGTGGGCTGTGAATTGCTGTACATATGGGAGGTTGTCTTGTTAGAAAGCCCTCTCCCACTCGGTCCTGCCTCGGCCCCATCTGCTGTCATCTCTGCCCACTCAAGTTAAGCCATCTGCAAATAGCAAGTCAGTGTTCTCTCTGATGGCTCTCCAGCCTATGCCCTTTCTGATTTCTTGTAGCAAGGCCTGTTTACCCACTCTCCAGAAACAGGGCTCGAGCTCCATGGAACACGAGCTCCAGAAGGAAAGTGTCTCGGGAGTTCGCGGCCATAGGTGCCAAGCTTGTGACTCTCGGGGTGCCCTAGTGGAGCGCTTGATGACACACGTCCCAAAGGGCCACCTTTTCTAAGTGGATAGAATTGTTCTCATTTCATGAAAGACCCAAGTCCTGGAAAGGAGGAGTGATTTTCAGCAGGTGATCAGAATTCGAGGGTCCAGAATCGAGGCTTTCTGGCTGCAGAATCCACTTCTGAAAGGGGGTGAGGAGGATAAGGTGCAAGAACATAGGAGGCAAGAACCAGGAAGGTCCTTAGAGATGATCTGATCTACCTGCTCCTGGGACAGATGGAGAATACAACGCTGGAAAGAGCTGTGACCCCCCGCCCCCGCCCCAGGTCGCATAGCTTATCAACACCAGCATTCAGGCTAAAATCCCAACTTTCCCCACCACTTGCTTCTCCACTAACCTGATTGTCACCTCTGCCTGGGAATAGGGAATGAGAAAGGGCCTGCCAAAGGCAGAGGGGGTCAAATGACCCCTCCAGGGCCCTGTGCCTTGGGCTGGGGGGGTTTCCACTTGTCCTCATCCCTGCATGGAGCCTTTGGCCCTGTTCCCTGTAACCTTTACCCAAGACTGGGATTCTCAGAAAAACTACGAAGAGAAGTGGCTCGAATAGCCCGTGTTCAGACCCTCTTTCTCTCAATCTGGGACCTTTATGGCAGACTCTACTCTGATTTCTTGAGGTGAGACTCCTGCTTGCAACCACCAGCGAGTCCCTACTGCCCTCGGCTGACACCCAGCCCCTCTGCCTTCCCTTCCAAAGCTCTCATGACCCAGCTGCCACCTATCCTCTTCCATTTTAGCCACACTGAGCCTACTGATTCTAGGATGACCCTGTGCTCTGTCATCCAGTCTGGGCCACATTTGAGAGTGGACGGGAGCCCTATGAACAATTATGCTGGAACACCTTGCATAGACTGGGTTGTCCCAAACCCACCTGAGCTTGTGGTATCCCTAGCTAAGCCAGGTTCTCTTGTGGCATGGTATGAACATGTTCTCATCATCTTCTTTCTAATCTCTCCCCTTTCTTCTTGGCAAAGCCCTACTCATCCTTCAAAACAAGTTAAAACCACAATTCTCTGGGAAGTGAAGCCTACTCTCCCCGCAAGAGACAGGTTTGATTACTCTCTTTTCTGCATCCAAACTGTTTGGTTAATACCTCTATTACACATTGTCTTCGATCAGGGTCTCTCGACATTGGCATTTGTTGACACTTGGGGGCAGAAAATTCTTTGTTGTAGAAGGATATCCTGTGCATTATAGAATATTTTGCACCATCTCTGGCCTCTACCCGCTAGATGCCAGTCGCAACCCACCTACCCCTACTCAGTTATGGCAACTGAAAAACTGTCTCTAGACATTACTAAAACAACCCCTAGCTGAGAACCAGTATCTTATGTTTTTGTGTCTTTTCTTCCATTATGCAGCAAGTTTTGAGAGAGCATTTTATCTTCTGCATTGTTCACTGCCCAACACATAGTAGTGCTTAGTAAAAATTGTCTCATAGTTAAGGGGGAAAAAAATTGCCTACTAAATAAATGAGTGAAATGACCCAGAAGAAACCCAGAAAAGTCTTCAGGCTTTCTCGCTCCATTGGGTGCGTTCCCAAGAAAAACCACTAGAGGACAGAAAAGGCTGCCCAAAGCGCAGAGCCGGTATTAGGAAAGGCGGGGAATCTGGGAGAAAGAACCCAGTGACCCGCTTTCGGGGATGTGGTGACAGGGCCCCAGTCTTTGGTTACTAGGCCCTGGACATCAACCTGTGTCCAGAACTCTGTCCTCAGACCTCTGCTCTTGTCTATTCTCCTTCTCCCTGGGCAATCTCATCAAGTGTCATCATTTTAAAGACCATCGTATCTGTATGCTGATAACTCCCAAATTTATATATCTAGTCCAAACTCCTCCTAAATTCAGATGTGCGTTCCAATAGCCTTCCTGAGTTTCCATTTGGAGCTCTCATTATAGGCATCTGGACTTAATATAGTGAAACCCGAACTCCTGACGGTCTCCAGCTCTACATCGAGCCCCTCTCTCTTCCTCCATCTCTGTAAATGGCTACACTATCCTCCTGGTCGTCCCAGCCTAAACCCTTAGGCTCACCCTTTCTCTCGCCATCTTGTATGTCAATAAATACTGTTGGTTATACCTTCAGAATTCCCTTTGTCATCGTCCCAGCACTCCTTACCATCTCAGACCCTAATGCCTTGGCAGAAGCCATCGTCTGTTTCCTCCATCTCCTTCCGGTCCCCTGAACTCACCCTTGTCTGCCAGCTTAAACCATGAGAAGTCAGGCTTTGTCACTTCTCTTGTCCACTGATGGCCTCCATCTTCCTCAGACCCAAGTCAAAGACCTGGCAATGGCTGAAGAGAGCCCCCACGACCTGCCTCCTCCACCATCACCTCTAACTTTTTCTCCGAACCACGCACTCGTCACCCCCCAGCCATACTGGTCGCCTTGGTCTCCCGTTTCCTGGCTTTGTCCCTGGAGTCCTGTCTGCCTGGCACACCGTTGCCTCACACCCGCATGGCTCACTCTGTACCAGATCCTTGTGCAGGCGCACCTGCCCGGGGAAGCCACCCTTCTCCACACCCTTCTCTCTTCCCTCCTCTGCTTAACTCCTCTGCACAGAAGTTATCACACATTGAAACTCTACATGTTCTGCTAGTTTCTTGTTAACGGACTTTCTTTGTTCCCCAAGTGCAGTCTCACTAGAATCACAGCTACAGGGTGTTGTTGTGTCCCCAGCACAAGGCACGTACAAGCACCTGATAAACAGTTAGGATGATGAGCAAATGAAGGAAGAGAGCAGTGAAGGCGCATCCTCTGGGAGAGCCTTGAGTCAACCAAGGAGAAACTCACTCTCCCTGTGAGCTTTCCCGAGCAGGAGTTGTCCATGGAAGAGGCACCTTCATCCAAAACAGAACACAGAATTTCCTGGAATCTGGGAAAAACAGGATAGGTGACTAACATGTATCGGACACCTATAATGGGTTAAATGGACAAACTTGAGCTCAACAGGGTGAGCTCGGCCTTACCACTTGCTACCTTGGATTAGTATCTTCATGCCATAGTTGCATACCTGGACACTGAGGACAGTGGTGATGCCAGCCTGTAGCGCCATCGTGGGGATTCAGTGAGTTAAGATATGTAAAGCACACAGACTAGCAGGAGCGCCACACAAGAGGTAGGTTCTGCTGGCGTTGTACATCACCCATCTCATCCAATGCTGTACCAGTACTGTTGGGTAAGTGATATTATTAGCCCATTTTGCAGGTAGGGATGTCGAGCCTCAGAGGCAACCAGCTGCTTACCCCAAGACCTCATATCTGCCAGGGAGAGCTGATGTACATTGTCACTTGGATCAAGTCACCCTGGACCACATGGATCCCACACCAGAACTACATCCACAGGAAGGAGGTGGCCCTCGCAGACACCTCGGCTCTGCACTAAGGTGAGAAATGACACAGAGGTGCCTGAGGCCAGCCATGGGCCCCACAGCCTGGAGGGAAGATAGGGGCATGGAGGGCTCTGGTTACCCGCTCTTAGCTTTGGGGAGTGATCTGCCTGTGTCCTGGGGCTACATGCTCACTGACCGGCATGTGTGACTGGGAACCCAAACTCCTTTGCCTGCAGACAAGAGACTTGTCAAGAAATTGGAGATTCTGGGTCTAAGGAGATCCTGGCCTCCACTTTGGCTCTGTGTGCAGTTCTGGAAAAAAAACACAGCCATGAACTAACTTCCCGACCAGCAAGCAGGAGCTGCCTCCTGTTGCTCACTGCTACCAGTTTCCCAGAATGTCCTGCTCCCTGACTCTGGCCTTTGGACCCCCCCCCCGCCCTACCCCATCTCTCCCACAAGAAGCCAAAGGTGGAGGTAATTGATCATTTGGGAAGCAAGGTACTGGGGCAAGCCCGAAGAGCAGGAAGAGGCTCAGATGAGACTCAGGGCAGAGATGGACGATGAAGGGACACAGAGGGTGAGAGACAGGAAAAAGCACATGCCCCAGGTCTTTGGCAGGCTGCTGACTTTCCCTTCCTTTCCCCTCCCCTGCCCTCCCTCTACCTCTTTCCCCCTCTGCCCTTCAGCCTCCAGGGTGCCTGCCATTTGCTCTGAGCTATGCTCTCACTCTAGTCCAGGCCTTCACTCATGCCCTTCCCCTGACAAAGAGGCCTGCCTTGCCTGAGTCCTGCTTGTCTCTCAGGATTCTGCCTGAAGTCAGGCTCTGCAAAGCCTGCCTTTTGTCTCCTTGCCCCAGTCTGGCTGGTGTCCTTCGGGCCTTCTCTACTTCCTGTCCATGAGCCCACCCCTCCCCACCCCAGCATCACACTTTCCCTCAGGATCATGACTGCCCTGTGCAGGCGTCTCCTCACACTAGACCAGGCACTGTCACGGTGTAGCGGTCCTGTCTGATGGAGGCCTTTCTCCCAGCACCTCCCACAGAGCCCAGCCTTGGAGCTGCTAACAGAAGCTGGTAGAAAAAAGGAAGGAAGGAAGCTCCCATGAGTCCCCACTGGAGGACATACCACCTAGCCCCCTTCAGCCACCGCTGAGCTCAGCCTCTTTCCTGCACCCCAGGCCCCCCCACCGTGTGGAACATATTTACATTGGGGGTTCTTCTCTACTAAACCCCCAAATTCCAAGCTGCAGGCTCCCAAATCCCACACAAATGAGCCCATCAAGAGTCCTGGTCCTAAGGAGAGATTATCGGAGACCCAGGGGCTGAGAGAGTCCCATCAGGTGAGGCACCTGCAGCAGCTGGGGACAGCTGGGCAGGAGAGAGGCAGCCAGGAGCACAGCGCAAGCCCAAGGAGCCCATCGGCACTGCTGCAGCCAGCAGGGCCTGGGACATCAAACCTGCTGCCTAAAACGCCCCATGAATATTTAACAGCCGTCAATATTTAATTAGTGCAGACAGATTAACTCTGAAATCACACACACTTAGGCTGGGCTCCCCGACTCCTGGAGGGGGAGCGCTGGAAGGAGGGGCTGGGCCTCAAGGGAGAGGCCACGTTCAAGCCAGATGGCCAGGGAGGCTGCTCACCGTCCCTCCCCATCACCCCAGCTTCCCAGAAGCCAAGGAGGAGGGTCTGCCTCTCCAGGGGGGTCTGGGCACAGTGGGGTGGGGGCAGTGCAGGGCACTCTTCAGGTCAACAGCCCTCCCCTAGGCCTCAGACACCCAGCCCCACTTCCGGGAGCAGGTGCGGGTGTGTGATTATCTCTGCTCCTTCGGCATCTGCGGATTATGCTGCTTGTTCAGCGCATCTGCAACAGTACCCGGAGTCTCCTATTTCCTCTGAATCCCTTTGAGTTTTATCACATCTCGTGCCACTTCTTTATTTCATGGAGTTCCCCCTGGACTTCATCATCTGGGAACACATTGTCGTTGTTGATGGCTTACTTTGTATAATAATTTGGCCAGAGACTTGTCACGTGTCAGAGCCAGACCCAGGCTCTGCCTGCCTCTCCATTCCGGGGTTAACATTCCAGTATAAAGGGGTCCTGAGTTCCACCAATGCACCAGCTTGCTGCAGACCCTCGTGTCTGTGGGTTTGCTGTACTTTCTGCCTGGAGCACCCTTCCCCCTTTTTCTCTTCCAAGATTCAACTCAGAGGTCTTCCAACCCCCACCCCCACCCCCAGGAAGCTCTCATTAATATCATATTGTGTAAACATCTATTTGCCACCCTTTCTCCCCCGGTCTGAGCTCCTCAAAGACAGTAACCAAAAATTTTAAATACATCATGCCTAACTAGTGAACGGGCATATACTGGGTGTTTAGTGATTCCTCTTTACTTTTAATAAATTGAGATTTTCGATAGGAACTGTCGATCGCTCAAAGCACATTGTACAGGTGGCTGTGTATTGGTTAGCTATCGCGGCATAACGAACAACTGTAAACTCTCAGTAGTATAGGATAATTGTCAGGGGCATTCAGGCCAGCTGAAATTTGGCTGGTCTAAGTTCAGTCAGGTAATTTGCTTCCAGCCACAGCAGGTGCAGCAGCTTTGCTTCTCCCTGGAAGAGTGGGGGTTGGCTGAGGCAGCTCTGCTGCAAGTGCCTCTCATGCACCCTGGGCTAGTGGGCCAGCTGGGGCGTGTTTTTCTCATGGAAGCGGCGGAGGTGCAAGAGAAGACGCACAACTGCAGAAGTACATTTCGAGTCCTTGCATTTGGCACAGTGTTAACACATCATTGACCAAAGCAAGTCATATGGTGAAGCCCAGAGTCAAGAAACGGAGATGTAAACTTTACAGAAGATGAAGCTGTGGCAAGGGTTAGATGAGGGGAATAAAGAATTGGGGCCAATCACAGGCAGGTTCCCATCACACCATGCACAGGATCTAGCAAGGACAGGATCCCAGGAGGACAGAAGCCAGACGAGTCCTACAGGCTCCTCTTTCCTTCACCCTCACCCTCTGCCCTGCCTGCCTCTCCAGTCATCATGGTTAGCCAACCACCAACAGAGAGGAGATGTGAGGTTAAAGAAGCCGCTGATGTGAGCCGCAGGTTATAGCACAAAAGCAGAGGGAAGGGGACAGAACCACAGCTAAAAATCAAGGTCAAGACCAGCCTTTGGATGCCAAAGGGCAGATGTCAGGGACAAAGTCTAATAATGAGCTTAGGCCAAGAAGAGCAGAAAACATGGCCTTGGACATCAAGTCAGCAGGCCTGGCTATGGCTCCAGCTTCTGATGTCGCCTTTGGCAAGTCCCTCCCTCCTCTCAGGCCTGTTTCCCATGGGTGACATAAAGACTTTGGATGCTAGGAACCCACATATCCCTGATGTGTCCTGTACCCCTGGGTCCATGTTTCTCGGCCTCTGCTTCATGTCCTTCTCAATGTACAGAGTCTGAAATATTTCTAAATATCTCAGCATTAAAATCAGACAGTACTCTCTCTGTCTATGTCATCAGAGTCCCAAGGATTCCCGACAAAGGACAGTCACTAGCAGCGGGTCACTTGCAGTGAGTGTAATTCTTTCCGACATGTGGACTCCTATACTGACAGTTAGAAAGAATGAGCAGCTGGTAGAATAAAAAGGAATCCTCTCTGTCATCAAAAAAATGTGGGCTCGCGTTTGGCCACCCCCATTTGCTAGTTGAATAATCGTGGAGAGTCACCCTAGCTGTCCGGGTCTCAGTTTCCTTGCCTATAAAATACGGCTCTGATCGTAGAACCACATGGCGCTGCTGGGGGATGAAATGGTAGAATATGTGTCCTGCATGGTGCCAGGCCCAAAGAAAGAGCTCAACATACAGCACTTCTTTTCTCTTTCACTCCAAGCTCTTGAATCTTCATTGATTCTGCCTCCCTCCTCCAACTACACACACACACACACACACACACACACACACACACACACACACACACATATATCTGTATATATATGTAAATATGTAATACATAAATATATCTGATATGTGTAAATATATAAAATGTATACTATGTAATATGTAACCATATAAAATACTATATTATTATTATTATTATTATTATTATTATTATTATTAAAATGCCTGCCAAGGGTTTAATTTCTTTAGCTAATTCCCTTCAGGCCCCAAGGCCTGTATCTAGACATGGTAATTTGGACTGGGAAGGCATTATCTAATTTTTCTAAGTATTCTCTTTCCTACCTTTCATCAACTATATTGACTAGGCTTCTGTCCCTTTCTAATTGCCCATCTCTTGGATTTTTTTTTTCTTTTCCTTGTTAAAGAGCAATTTTACAAAGTACTTCAGCAGCTCAGCCATTTTTATCATCGTCATTAATTTTATTTCCCTTCTCATTTATTAATGGGCCAGGCAGCTCTCAAGGATCTCTTTCCCCTGATATATTTGTAAAACGCCCTTCTTATTCCCTTTGGTGGTCCCAAGGCTCTCTACAGCTTTTATTTCTTCCCTTTTATTTCTTGCCCTTCTGTTTCTCTGAGGGCTTTGCTGATTCGAGAGCTTCCTTCTCTGCCTCCCACACCTGCCTCCTTCAGCCTCCTCTTCCCGATCCCTTCTTGATGTCAGGCCCATCTGAGGTTGTCTACATCTTGAGGCCTATAGGACCCCATTAGCAGTGCGGCTTTGTCAGGCTGCTATCCATTGCCATTCTGCTCCCATGCTCTGAGCAGAGAGACCTTTTTATTCATGTCGGCGTCAGACAGAAGGGACCGAAAGGCCTACGTCCTGGTCCCTGCCCCACTATCTCCCCAGAATTCCCAAGTAAGGGAGCTCTGCCCAAGGATCTTCCATTCATTCATTTTTCAAAAACATTATTGAGGTATAATTTCCATATCATATAATTCACCCATTTTAAGTGTTTACCCATTAACTTTAATATTTTTAGTAAATCTAAACCATTGTCAACAATCCAATTTTGAACATTTTCATCACCCCAATAAGAACTTTCATACTCATTTACAGTCGATGCACTTACCACCCCCATCCTTAGGCAGCCTCTAATCTGCCTCCTGCCTCTTCAGATTTGCCTTTTCTGGACATTTCATATGAATACAATTGTATAACACATGGTCTTTTGTGACTGGCTATTTCATTTAGCCTGTGTTTGGGGTTTATCCTTGTTGTAGCATGCATCGGTATTTCACTCTTTTTGATGGCTGACTAGTATTCCATTGTGTGGAGACAGCATTTCGTTTCATCGTGTACCTGCTGAAGGACATTGGTAGTTTCCGTTTTGGGTGATTACGAAGGCTGCTGCTATGAACATTTGCATGTGTGGACATATGTTCTCATTTCTCTTGGGTACATGCCTAGGAGTAAAATTGCTGAGTCATACGGCAAATTTTTGTTTAACTTTTAATGGCTGCACCATTTTATGATTCTACCAGCAACGTATGAGTGTTCCTGCTTCTTCCCATCCTCACCAACATTTGTAATTGTACGTCTGTTTTATAACAGCCATTCTAGCGTTAAGAAGTGGTATTTTGTTGTGGTATTGATTTGCTTTCCTCAGTGACTAATGATGCTAAGCATCTTTTCTTGTGCTTAATTTAGTCACTATTTTCAATGGATATTTATGGCATACCTACTATGTGCCAGAACTATTCAAAGGACCAGTGAACACTATGGACAAAATTCTTCATGGCATTTATATTCTTGTTGGAGAGAAAGACAATACCCAAGACAATAAATAAAGTATAAAAATGTCAGATGGAGATAGCTGCCAGAGAGAAAGAATTATAGCCGGAAACGGAGATATAAAATGTTAATGGGTTGAAATTTCAGATAAGGTAATCAGAAAGACCTTATGAGTAAAGACGTGAAGGAAGTAAGAGAGTTTACTACAGGGTATCGAAGAGAAGAGCATTCCAGAAAAAAGGCAACAGCAAGTGCAAAGGCCCTGAAGTAGAAACACGACAGGCCCACTCCGAGAGAGGAAGAGTGTCACCCAAGGGGCATTAAAGGGTTTTGTGCATGTTAGTGACACGGCCTGACCTCCGCGTCCACAGAACCACTCTGATTAAGAGTGGCCCATGGAGTGGGGACCAGGGACAAGGGTGGAAGCAGGAATAGCAGGCAGATGAATTGGAAGGCTCTTGAGTGATCCATGACACGAGATGATGGCGGCCTAGACAATGGGAGGTATGAGGGGGGGAGGGAAGTGGTTGGACTCTGGATCCATTTTAAATGCAGAGTGGACAGAATTTGCCAGTTGGTTGAAAATTGGCTAAGAGAAAAGTCATGAATGACACTAAGGTTTCTAGCCTGGGAAACTAGAAGGATGGGCTCTCCATTAACTGAGAGGAGTTTAACTGCTGGAAATCACGTTTGGAAAAAAAAGATCAGTCTGGGCCATGTGACATGTGACACGCTTGGGAAGTACCTGAGGAAATGCTAAGTAGACTGTCGGGTGTACAGATGCAGAGCTCAGAGAGGGACTCAGGAACCATCAGCACACAGCTGGTATTTGAAGCCATGAGACATGAGCGGAACGGAAATCCAATGATTATTTTATTAATATCTGAGCTGGTGCTCAGTAGCCCCCAATGTATGTGTTGCTGGTATCATTGAGTGAGAGAATTCAGTCGGCTGAGGCCTGGAGGCCTAACATGGCATCTTACTTCCTTCTTCCGATTCTGAAAGGAGGCCTAACTTTCCACCCTCCTTGGAGTCCAGAGGACGAAGCCAGCACTGATCTTTGGGGCTTACCTTGTCTGTTTACTGTCTCCACAGAAGCACAGAGAGAGGGGTGTGCCTGGTATGTGTCCGCGAGGATGCACGAGGATGCAGGAGGTACCAGAGGGGATTGCGTACCAGGATGCAGGATCTTGCCCACTCTTTAATGTTCCCACGAGAGGCCAGATCTTGACCTATCACATTACAGCAACTCTTCCTATGTGGGGGGGGGGCAAGGGGGACATTAATAAAATGGGAAGAAAAAGTGAAACATGAGAAGAAAGGCTAACGTTGGCTCCTCAGCAAAATTCCCTCGACAGGGAAAGGAAAATAAGCCTTTTACTTTGCATAACTAACGGTGGTTGTGAGAACACAAGAATCACCAGTTTTGTGCCATCTTCTGCTTTGTCTACCACAGCAGTGTTTCTAAGGCATGGGTCCTAAGCCCTGCTCTAGGGACCTGGGCAGTCCCTGTGTCCGGGCTTCTCACGCTACACCATTTGCCAAGTAATGCGCAGAGCCCCAGCCCTAGCTTGACCATCATGTTTGGGAGCTCCTTGCACTCCTCATTCTCCACCTCATGCTCTAATGGGTTCCCTTAGCACCTAACATTGTTGGTTTCTCAACATATTCTCTCCCCCTGGCCCTTTGCACTTGATTCTAGACCTTGACCTTCTGAAGCCTAGGAACTTGGCAGCCTCTTACCTATAATGTGAGGTTTTGCTCTCTCCAGACTGTCTCAGGATAGCTTGAAGACTCACTATCTATTCCCTCCCCACTTCCACCCCCCCCCCAACCTCCCCTGCCATCACCTCATTCCAGCCAATGGGGTCTTTTTATAGGACAAAGCACTCTTCCAACAAAGTCCTAGTAATAGACACAGAAAAGCAAACACTATCTTGTAAAAGAAACATCTCTTTCTCCAAATTATGGTATATGTGAAGTATAATACTTGTTCCCCTGCAGATCAAAAAAAGAAGTTATTAAATTTAAGCACAGGGTTGAGGTATTTGAATTTCAAAGACTGTCTGTGCTAAGCAGAAAAGAAACTGTCCCAAGATTCAGAAGAGAGTTGATCTAAATGATAACTGACAAAGTATAACCCAGTGGTCCTCAGACTTGAGGATTCTGTAGTTCAGCAAAAATTTTAAAGAGAAAATTGGAGGATTCAACAGAGTTGCTAGTTTTATATTCTGCCAAATATAGCAACTCAAGAAATCAACTGTAGTCTACTATCATCATCATTTCACAGACGAAAGGATGTTTTAACACCAAGAAAGTAGGAAAGATATAATCGCAGAAAAAAGGACAGTACTATTGAAAAGAGTGCATTTAGCTTTATGAAAGATGCAGTCATGTTTTTCTCACTCATCCACGGGCTAATGAAACTTTGGCCTATAGTGCTGGAACGCAGAAATTAAACATTAATTTCCACTAGATAGGCACAGTCCGTAAGTGTTGAACCCTCACCCAGATGGGGCCTTCTATAATCTACGTGCAATTTATAGAGGCCCTGTAGGAAGAGGATGAAGAAGGAGTCTGTCTTGCCCCAGAGTCTTCCTTTTTTCGAGAATTGCTTCCCTTTGTCCTTTTTGAATAGCTGGCTTCAAAGAGTTCATTGTAATTCTTGGTCTTCTCAAGCTTCTCAACTTTATTGCCCCACACCAGTTTTCCACACAGGTTTCTAAGGAAATCCAGCACCGTATTCTCAGCAACTGGGTTTCCGAGAACAGCTACTTCTTGGTAGACATCAGCAAAGTTTGGGAGTAAGGTCGAGGCTGCTTGCTCCCTGTTGGGTTCTGTAGCAATCTCTTGGTCGTGCACAGGAACACGACTGCAACGCTCCTGAGTGGTCTGTTACTATTAATCTGTGTGGTCAGTGTACCTTCTAAGAAAACAAGACATAGTGGGAGGAAATGATACAAGGAAGGAAGTTGCCTTAGAGTCCACAAAAGTCCAGGCAGCACAGAGTGACACGGCTTTTGCCCTAGAGAGGATGTGAACACCTAGAGGTGCTGCGGGGGCAGTGAAAAGCTCATGAGCTGAGAGAGAGAGGGAGGAGCCACGATACAGAGGTGGTCAGGAGGGTGGTTTCCAGCCCTAGATTTGCCAGCCACGTAACATCGGGCAAGTCACTTCACTGAACCTCAGTGTTTTCACCTAAAAGAAAATGCAACACTCCCAGCCTCCATGGGCTGTGGGGAGGATTGGAGCAAATAATGTATACAGAACCTCAATCCCGCGCCTGGCCCGAAGCAGGGCGTCCCTTTCCTTCCTTCCTTGTTTCCTTGATTATAGGGAAAGTGTCCAGGCAGAGCCAACTTGATAAAGAGAGATGTGTTAAAAGGTCAGGGTAGAATCTAGGCAAACATGGGAGAGATTCAGTAACATCACAAATAACCCACCCCTGGGTCCGGCTGGCTTATGTAACCAGGCTCCGTAGCCCTGAATTGGTTTTGCACATCTGCCGCTTTCAACACAGAGATGCTCCCAAGGTGCAGAGGTCTCTACACCCACCGCCTGAACTGCGTCAGGCTGGAGGGCACGCTGCCACCCTCACACAGCCCCTGCGTCCCTGTGGCCCGTGCTGGCGGCTCCGCTGGAAACCTTGCATACAGGAACTCCTGCAAGACAGACACTGGCATTCTGTGTCATCGGATGCACATTGCCTAGAGAGAGGAGCAGAGAGGTTTATAATTTGCCCAACGGCTTTCGCTGGTACCTGAGAGACTCCACCATCAAACCAGATTCGCCCTTGTTCTATGCACTCCAGTGTTGCCCCTGCCTAAGGAAGGAAACACTCCCAGAGAGAAATAAGCAGGAGAGCCCTCTCCCCAAGGCTGCAGCTCTCCGACAGGAAATCCTGACCCATGAGATGCGCGCTGCCAGCATGAAGCACAGGGGTGGGGGCGCGGGCGTCATTTGGGAAGAGCGCTATTTAGATATAGGATGGAAATGGGGAGGAATGGAAAGGGCTGTCAGAACCTTGATTACCATCCCTCCCTCTTCTCCCTCTCTCCCCTCCTTTCCCTCGCCTCCCCTCCCCCATCTCTTCTCCTTTTCCTCCCACTCTTCCCAGCTCCTCTGCTTCCTCCTTTCCCCTCTCCCTCAGGGAGCATCGAGGAACCCAGCCTATCCCTGCCACACCTCCCGCCTCCCCAGCCACGACCCTCACTGCTCAACCCTCACTGCTCGCTCCATTAGTGTTCTGCCACCTTCCATTCCTTCTGTCATCTTACTTCTAATAATTGTATTTTTCCCTAAGAGAAATTCAAAGGCCAACGAGAAAAAAGAGGATTTCTCAGTCAATAACCCCTTAAGCAAGTTTCTCAAAAGGATGCTTTCTTGACAAACTGCAGGCCTTGTTTTCTCAGTGATTTCAAATAAAAGCAATGTCACTGATCTAGAATTAATCAATCCTTCACCACCAAGTGCCAGTTGCATGTTTGACACCGAGCAAGTCACGTTACCTATAGGATGGCATTTAATCCTCACGATAATTGGAGGAAACCCACTCTCACCCCTCTGTTTTGCAGGAAAAGAACTGAGTCTCAGAGGGATTTGCCCAAGGTCACAAAACAAGCCAGTAATGGAGACAAACATTAAAAAAACCTCATTAACAGAAAGTTTCTACACTTTGTTGACATATGATAGAGACATAAAGGTGTCAGCCAGATTCTTGAAACACAAGCAATGGAAACATAGACTATGGCATTTAAGCTAAAGGAACTTTTCCGGAAATTTCCCTGAGGCTCAGAGGATCAGCAGGAAGGCCAAAGGATTGGTTTGGAGGGTGGTGAACCAGGACCACTCAGAGGGCCAGGCGTGAATGGAGGAACAGCAAGGCCCCTCTTTTGTGAGCCCTGCCCTGTAGGTCATGAGCTCCCTCTGCTTTCAGAGGCTTGAGGCCTCTTGTCTCGCGCCAGAAGATGCTTTTGAATGATGATGCCTGTTCATGTGCTGTTTCTTTCGTTTTGTTTTGGTTTTTGCTAACAGGATTACAGGCCCTAGTTTAGTATCCCACCAGATTGTAGTTGATAAGGAAGATTTAACCCTCAAACAAATGTCCACCAGGAGGGTGACTTGAAGGAGGGAGCAATCAACAGGGTTTGGGGACACACATCATAGCAAGCTTTAGAGGGCAGGAGGCACCTAAGCCGAGGCTTGAAGGGAAAGCAGTAGCAACCTACTAAGCAGCCCCACAGTTTGTTGGGACTGACTGGGTTCAGGGGAAGCTGAGCTGAGTCTGCCCTGTGCCTTAACTCTCTTGCCCCTCCCAGCACCCCAATGCATAGGTGAGGAAATGGAGGCTCAGAAAGCTTTTAGTTTCTTACCCCAAACCTCACGGTGATAGGGGGCAGAGTCAGAATGCAGTCCAGGCCTGGCTGACTCCAGAATCCAGCTCTTAACCACTCTGCTGGCAAATAGTGTTTCACTATAACCAAGCATTTCACAGATCAAAGTGCCCTGATTCATTGTCAAAGTCCACACACGTGGCAATCCTGCAAGGAGATAGGGCAGGTGTGATTATGCTCATTTCCCAGCCAAGCGAATGGGACCCAGTGATGCTAAGTGACTGACTCAATGTCACACGGCTGATTAAAGGAAGGGCCAGACTACTGCCCCTGACTCAGCTCCTTTCTTGCTGCATATGCTCTGAGAGTCCTGAGTGCCCAGCCAGGGAGACAGACTAGAGTTCGATCAAGAGAGAATAAGAAAGAGCCACTCATTCCCAGACTTTGGCATTTAATTCCCAGGCAGGCCACCTGACTCCTTGCCCCACTTAAGCACCTAAGGGCCATCCAGGGCCCGGCGCCCTGCTGATTCGGGCCTGGGCACAATTAAACACACACAAGGAATTGTTGCCTAACAAATTAGCAACAGGTAAAAGCAATCAAGCCATCTGTTGCCTTCCACCCACTGCCACGGCCCAATCCCCTTTCTTAGTGGCATCCCGGCTCTGTGCTCACACACAAATGAATAGACTTCGCATATGTATTTATGGCTTCAGGTGGGGAGAGAGCCACAGGAGCAGGTGGCAGAAGGCAGTCACTGGAGATGCTTTGCTCATGCAAATGTCCTCAGTTAGGGAGGGAAGTCGGCTGAAGGGCAAATGGGAGGGGTGAGCCGGAGGGGAAAAGATAGGCCCTGAATGGCCAATTATGGTACCTGCAGGGATGTTTCTTAGTTCTCTGGTCCCTGAGGGAAGCATCTCCAGGCCCCTCTTACTCCATCTGTGGTCTCATACCACTTGTCCTACCAGTCATGTTAGAAGCGTTGAGGCAAGGCCAGGCCAAATGAGCATCATGGTTAGCAGGAGGCAGATGAAGCAGGGTGGAGCCCCAGGCACCCCAATGGGTAGCCTAGCCTGCCCAGCAGCTCGTCTTGGGCCACCTCTCAGTCTCAGTTTTCTCATTGCAAGTTTCCAATCTATGTGTGCGTGCCAGGCGTGGCCAGCTGGGTTCGACCCAGGAATGAATATTCATATGAAGCGTGGCTGATATTTACTGAGTGCTTAGCACAAGCCCAGCCCTTTACTTCCTTTCGCCCTCGCAGCAACCTTGTGAGACAGATGCTCCTAAACCCATTTTACAAATGAAGAAACTGAGAGGTTAAATTCAATGATTTGCAGCCGGTGCTTGTGGTGAGTCTAGGCTGGACCCAAGCTCCAGGTGGGCACCTGGGATGCAAAGATGTTCTAGCCAGAGCTGATTCTTGTACTCATGGTCGGGTCAGAATCAGCCACCAGTGCTGCTGAGTAAAAAATGGGGGGTGTCAATAGATTGGTGCATCAGGGATAGGCAGGCCTCCCTGTGGCCCAAAGGATGAAGAAGCTCCATCTTGGTAAGAAGTGGAGGAGGCGTGTCCCAGGAAGAGGGAACTGTGTGTGTGAAGGCTCTGAGGAGGGAAGGGCTTGGTACCTGTGGCCGGTGCGGCTGGGATCTGTTTGAGGAGAGGCTACATCTGGAGGTAAGGTCGAACAGGAGCAGACCTAAACCAAGTAGGACCTCACCAACTCTATAGGAAGTTCCAGAATTTTCCCCTCAGTGTGATGGAAGGATGCTGCTGAAGGTCACCTGAATCAGTTAGACTCCTATTAGTTAGGTCACCATCCCCTCTGACTCGTGCCGCTTGTTCCACAGGAGTGACAGAATGACCAGTCACCTATTTGGAAAGCCTTCCCATGTTTAGAGTGGAGCAGAGTGAGGACCGGCGTCTTCCTAGGCTAGGGTTTCTTTCTTCTAGTCACACGCAGGGACTGCATAGAGCTGGGTCCAAGTTCTTCTGATTTTACAGTTCCAAGTTACCCAGGATGGGGACAGCAAAGGAGGGGAGGAGCCCCCTCAATAAGTCCTCCTTGACCACCAGAACCAACTCAGGCTTGGGAGGCATTTCTCCCTACATCCAGGAATCTGTCTGGGGACAGGGAGCACAGAGAAAGAGCTGAGCCCCCACGCAGTAGGTTGGGGTCTGGGAGGAGTCACAGTCCTCCAGCCTCCTAGCCCAGGTAGTAGGTACGGCAAAAATCTACCTCCTACCAGCTGCACGATCTGGAGCAAGCTTCTGAATCTCTCCATGCCATGGTTCCTCCACCTGGAAAATGAATCTTGCTTCCTTCATAGAGGTGTGGTGAGGATAGGATGGCTGCCAAGCACCTCGCCGGAAGGCTGCACCTCATATGTGCTCAGTACCTGCTAAGCAACATCACGGTGACCCTCTTTCTGCTCCCAGACCACTCTCCTCTCCAGCCAATCAGCATCCACCCTAAATTTCCCGTTGTCCTAGAGCTTTGCTGTATCTGAAGTTTCAAATCCCTTGTTAAAATAAGCTTTGGAAAAATCCAGAAGAGGAGGGAGGAAAGGAAAAACAGAGAGGGAGAGAGGAGGAATGAGCTTTTTTCACCTGAAGCTAGACCTCTAATTCTGCCGGTGGCCAGGGACGGCCCTGCTGCCAGCCTCTCTTGCAAATCAAAGGCTACAGAGTGCTCAGTTGCAAATAAAGCCCTGGGCTCTTTGAGGATGGGAAGCAGAAAGGAGCCCTTGCCCTCCTCCTAGGCTAACAGGAAGGCCTCAGGCAGGCCCAGGCTGTGCCAGCAGTGGGCTGGCAGGTGGGGAGGGCAGGGGAGAGTGGTCAGTGCCCGCTGCAGGCCAGGTGGAGGGAAGAGGCATGAGACCAGCATTGATTGTGCCGTCAGACCTGAGTCACATCCTTAAACCTCGATTGTTTCATCTGGGAAATGGGAAGATAAGAGCCACCCGGAAGGCCCCATGTGGAGCTCATAGTAGGTGTTCCTTGAGTGGTGCTTCTTCTTATCTACTCTCTTCTCTTTGCAGGCAAAGGCGGGAATGGAGTGAGCTCAGGTGTTCAGACACCAGGCCTGCTGTCTCTTCCACCAGCTGTCCTTCCTCTCTCACTCCCTGGGAGCATCTTCCCAGTGCCTTAGCATCAAGCCGCCCATCTGGGCTTTCACATCTTCATTGTTTCTCTCTCTCTTCATTCTGACCCCCACGGCCCTTGCCAATCTCCCTACTTTCCCTCCCGAGCCGTCCCAGCCACCTCCTCACTGGCCTCACTGCCTCCAGCCTCCCTTGGCACACTGAAAGCGCACAGCTGCGATTGATTTCCCAGAAGCCCAGTCTGCTTATTCCCATCCTCTGCACCGAGCTTAGCCCCACTGCCCATCACCAACTGCTCCACTTGCAGTGAAAGCCAGGCACTCTCTGAGAGCCCCTGGCCTATGGAATGACCAGCACATCACCTGGTACAACACTGGCACTCAGCTGACAGTGGCTAACATCCCTTACTCCATCCTGCCCTCACTCGGCCACAAGGCCGTTCAGCCTACCGCTAGCTGGCCTCTGTTTTTGTTCATGCCGTCCCTTCCACTGGAAGGCCCATCGTCCTTCAGTGTCCAGCTAAAGCACTTTCTTCTTCCAGAATCCTACCAGCCAGAGCAGTCCCTCCTTCTCACTGTAGAATGTGGACTCTGTTCTAGCTCTCAGCAAAGCCTACTGATAATGGGGCTATTTGCACTGATGGGTAATTGTCTAAGTCTGTCCTTAAGTTATGACAACGCACTCTTCCCTTTACGGAGTGTTATTCTCAATCACGATCGCGTAGGGTCCTCACAACCTGGTCCCCTCCCCAGGTGTGGAGGCCAACGGATACGGTCCATCTGAGGCTGAGCAGGTTTCAAACCCCACCTGCGGACTCTCGCTCCAGGCTCGTGAAGGCAGGAGCGATGGGAGGACCGGATCCTCAGGAACCGGGGCAGGCTGGCAACCTGGCTGGAAGCAGAGCTCCTCCAAGCCTGCGGGGCTTCTGCTGTGAGACAAGAAGCTGGTATGTTCCTTGTGGGTTAAGTAGTGGCGGAGTATAAACACCACATGTCCTACCTCGAGGCTCAGCTCAGAACGACTTCCTCCAGGAAACCTTTCCTGCAGGTCTCCCCTTACCCGCAGGCTCCAGTATGCTCCCTCGCTCCAACCTCCACCGCTTGCACGAGGGCCTGTTTGCGCTATCATCATCTGTCTCCCGCAGCAACCACTGAGCCTCGTCGACAGGGGCAGGGTCTCCTTCACCTCTGCGTTCCGGAGCCTGGCACAATTCCTGGCACACCTTAGACGTTTACCAAACTTGTATGGAGCATATGAGCAAATGAATGAACAAATGAACGAATGAATGCAGGAGTAGCCCAGGACACGAATCAGCTCCATGCACAGCTGCATTAAGAAGCAAGGGCCACCACTTGCGAGTGCATGGGGGAAAGAGGAGGAGGAGGAGGAATGTGCTAGAAAGAGTGTGCGGAAGCCTGACAGCACCTCATCTCTTCAGCCTGGCAGTCTCCCCCGGAGGGATGGGGAAGTCTCCTGGATGGTAATAGGGCAGAAAGCTCCTCTGCATTTGAGGGGCGGGGTTCACAGAAGGGGGCCCAGGCCTCAGCCTAGGGTGCCTCCTGAGTCCCAAGAAGCAATGAGAAAGCCAGCATTCTCTGTCTCTGCGCCTGCCAGGGAAGAGGACTCCCTCTGAGCCCTCCCTCCGTGCCGCCTGCACCCCCTACCAGCTCCTTCGGCTAAAAATCCCCAGGGATTTTATGCATCTACAGGAATGTGGGAAATGACCAGGCAGAGAGTTGTCATCCCCAACCCCTCGGCAAACCCCATCGGAAGCTTGGAAAAAGTTCATCTTCCCCAGACGTCTGATGTTCAGTCTGGTCTGTGGCTGGTAGCCGGCTGTGAGTGAGTTCGTTAATATTCATGTTGATAATCTCCTGCACTTGCTTCGCGCTTTCCCGCTTACAAAGCACTTCCAGACCCGTCATCTCTCAGATCCTCACCACCGCCTGGGAGGTCAGCGGGGCAGTGATTACCATCCCCACTTTACCGAGGAGAGAACTAAGGCCCAGGAGAGAAGGGATGTGTCTGAGGTGGCACACAGCAGCCGGCCTGGCGAGAGCTCGGGGCAGAGGCCCGGCACCCTGACCCCAGGCCAGCGCACGTCCTCCCCACCTCGCCACTGCCAACCCCTTTCCTCAGCTGCCTGGTCAATGTCATTGTCAGTGTCATCTCCTCCTGGTTCAGGTGATCAGTTCTCAGCCTTTCAAAAGACAGGCCTAAAATAAATAAGGAATGCAGGCTTTAGCCATCTGTTAAAATCGGTAAAAGGACCTGCCAGCAGCTTGCTGAGTGACCTTGAGCTAGAGGTTCTCCCTTCTGGGCCTCCGTTTCCTGTGTGCCAAGTGAGAGGGCTGCCCCCTTGGCTTCCTCCTGCCCCGCGCCTGTGCCACGGAAAAATGCTGAAAGCCGAAGGGCCTACCTTGGTGCCTGGCTTGGGCCACCACACCCTGAGATCCTCGCCTCGCAGGTCTGGAGTGGGCAGGATGGCCACCTACCGTGAGTCTACGACCGCCAGGGGATGGAGCTAGGAAGCAACAGAGGACTCCCCCCGAGGAAGGAACCCTTCTGAGGATGGGACTAGAGCTAACTAAAACTGCTACGCTCTAGCTAGTCTGTGACAAATGCTGTGTTCTCATTATCAACATGCCTCAAAATAGCCCTACCAGAAGGCAATTATTTTCACTCTTCACACGAGAAACTGGAAAGCTTAAAATATCTTTAGACAAGAAACTCGAAACCCAGAGAGGTTTCTCGACTTGCCCAAAGTCACACAGCAAATAGCAGAGGCAAGTTCAGACCCAGACCTGCTCTGATCTCTCAGTCCCAAATGTTTACTGACCCAGAAGGTGGAATAGGAGCGGTGCAAGTGGACTCCAGCCTTCTTCTCTTCCCTTTCTTTCATCCCGTCTCGCCTCCTTTCTCCTTCTTTACTTCCTCGCCCTTCCCTGGAGTCTCGGTGCAAGGCAGGGCCTCCCCTGCTGCACCAGCTCACCCTGTCATCTCAGCCCAGGCTGAGATTTATGGATCTCACTTCAAGGATTTTTCTTTAATAATAACATTTATAATCATTTTAGAAATTAAGAGCTGAGGATGCAAAGAATTTTAATTAAAATAATCCGCAGTTGATAATTATAAGACTCTCTTAGCTGGAACCATCTTTTTTCAATCTGTCATGCTCCCTACCGAAGGCTGGAGACAACAGCGAGCAAGTGAGCAAATCCTGGTACCCATGGGTGATACAGGGTGACCCCGGGGGTTGCTCTCAGAGGCTGCCTGCTGGGAAAGTGAGCTTGGAGGTGAGCGGGCCAGCATCGGCTTTGGGGTTGGTCCTCTGTGCATCATGCAGGGCTGGCTTCCTGAGGGAGAAAAGCCTTTCTGGAGCCCTGCCCACCTGGCACATAGTCTTCCGATGGTTTCCCTGTGGGCTCAGAGGGGTCAAGGCCAAGACACAGAGGGATACGGAAAAGCTGCATAGTGAGAAACAGAACCCTCTTTCAGCCTCAGCCTCTCTGCCCCAGATCCACCCTCACCCCGACCGCAAGCACTGTCCCGCCCTCTGTGGTCAGGAGAGGGCAGCGAAGGCCACCAAATGCAGACCTGAAGAATGGACTTGAAGATGGACATAAGGGACAGGAGAGGAGCCTGGCTTGGCAGCGCTGGGCACCAAAAAATTCAGACAACCACCTACCGTGCCTACCACTGAGATGCCATCTGCTCAGTCCTTGCCCCACTGCAGTTCACAGGAGACAATGGGAGGAGACACAACTCTTTCGCTTGGCAGCTCACATTCCTGCACAGATGATAAACCAGCCATAGGAGAAACCAGGGGTAATAGGAAATGGTTCATCCCTAGGATAAAGCTGCAGCAGTGAGGACTCAGACATCAGGAAGGACTTCACAGAAAAGACCATGCCTGGGCAGGGTTGTGAAGGATGAATAAGAGCTCGCCAACTCAACAACTATCATAATCGCCAGGATTTCTGGACTGTTTACTACAGGGATCTCCAACCCCCAGAACATGGATTGGTACCAGTCCATGGCCGCACAGCAGGAACTGAGCGGTGGGCGAGCAAGCAAAGCTTCATCTGGATTTGCAACTGCTCCCCAGCACTAGCATCACCCCCTCAGCTCCACCTCAGATCATCAGGCTTCAGATTCTCATAGGAGCACCGGCCCCTGGTGCCAAAAGGGTTGGGGACCGCGGGTTTACTATGTGTCAGGTGTTGTACTGGGCTCTTGCAGCATCTCATTCAAACGTCACAACAAGCATAAAAAATGAACTTTATTATTAGCTCCCCTGTTGTTTTCCAGATAAAGAAATAGGCTTGGAGAGGTTGCATCATATGCTTGAGGTCACAGAGTAAATAAGAAACAGAGGCAGGCCTTGAATCCCAAACCAGCAATGCTAACCCTGTGCTCAGCCCATAGGATGTCCGTGCTCCAGGATGAGAGACTACTAGAGAGGGCACTTCCCCCACAGAGGGAACAGGCACAAGGGCTCCAGGAGTTAGAGTGAGTGACAGCAGACTGAAAGACAATAGGCAGGAGAAATGGGTGGGCTTTATCCTGACAGCCCAGTTTGGGGAAACCTTTAACCGAATGACTTTCCTTTTCCAGGCTTAGTTTCCCCATCAACAAATCCAGAGCGGAGGTTCTCTTAGAGACCCTTCCGGCTCAGAGCAGGTGCGTGGGCCGGGGCAGGGGATGGGTTTCAGTTTCCTGGGCCCACTGATGTGATAAGTCAAGCTCTGGGCAGAGAGTCCCTCCCCTCTCCCAACACTCAGCCTTAAGCAGGAGAAGAGGGCATGTGAAGATGTTCCCCCCAGGGCTCCACCCCAGACCCACTTAGAACAAAAGGGAAGGGGATCCCGACAGTGGCCTCGAAGTGGCCTTCTCTAGTTTCGTTCATGCCTCTGTTTCCTCCTGCTGGCGACAAGGGACGCGGGAGGGTCAGCTGAGGAAAGGCTCAGACATTTTCCAACAGGAAGGGATGGTCCTCCTGGCAGCTGAGGTCAGACTTGCCCCTCTGCAGGGTCTCTCTGTGGCCCAGGGGTGGCTCAGCCCCTCCCAATACAGGCAGCTCCCCTCCCCACTCCCATCAGAGCAACCCCAAGCAGTGGACAGGGACCAAAAGAGGATTATGCAGACTCACTCATGGATATAATTGGTTCTCAGCCTGAGGAGCTGCGAGGGGTGAATCCATGAGCATCACAGAGACTCAGGACTCAAACATTGGCAGCAAGATGGCCTGAGGTGCAGATTGGGGGACCGCGGCCATTCCAGGATGGGACACCAGGACTGCTCTCCTATCCTAGTAATGACACCTCAGGTAGTGTCCAGTCTTGGGTCGGCAGCTGCTCTGTGCCCTCCAGAGGGCAGACATCGTCTGGAATCCCTGAGAATAAACGTGGCCCATGCAGAACCAGGGTGTCTGGGGAGCAGCTCTGCCACGGTTGGCCTGGCCGTCTGCAGAGGATATGCTAGTTTTACGAGGCTCTGGGCTGTGGACAAAGATAGACTGAGGCCTCCGAAGGAAGGGGGTTACTCAGAAAGCCCACCCTTCTAAACTCCACCCCACAAAGCGCATCTTTCACACCGCTTCCTTCAGCAGTGGCTTCTCTGGATGGGGCATTCTCCTCTGTCTCTGTCTCCTCCTCCTCAGAGAACATGGGAGGCCAAGGTGCTTTCAGTAACAGAGTTTTGCTGCAAAAAATAATGGAGCAACCACCTCTCAGTCCCTGTATTCTGTAAGGACCACAACGAGGCTGGGGAGGGATCAGCAAAAATACAAGGGAACTGAAAAACATTTAGATTAAGAAAGTATGTAAAAAAGAAAGCAAATACATGACAAATATAGGATTCGGAGCAATAGTTACCTTGGGTGGAGGAAGATAGGGGATGGGACGGGCAGGAGGAAGGCATAAGCAGCAATCACTATCAAGGTCTTAGCTTTTATGGTACGTGGTAGATCTGAGGGTATTTATTATATTTTTAACATGAATGAATGAATGAATGAATGAATATAGGAATAAACATTAATCAACAAGGAGAGTGTAACAAAGACTATAATTATCCCAAGCTTGAAAGAACTCAGGAATAATTATATTAGGAAAATATCAAAAGAAAACATAAATTCTAAGACTGGCTGCACCACCGTGGCTTCCTGAGTTCCTGGATCCCTGAGCCTTCCTGGCTTAATGAACAGAGGCCCGAGGCCCAGACTCCCCAGAAAATGTCCTCCTCTTAAAGCAGGACTCAACTTGACTCCCTTAGTACCCTGGACATCACAAGAAAAAAAAATTGATTTTAAATTTTACAGAGTTACCCTGGGATGCTACAGGCCAACTGGTGTCTGCTCCCGTGGGACCCAAGGGGCTGTGACCCCAGTAGAGGCCGGTGGCCCAAGGGTATTAAATGTGCTTCGGGGAGGGGGCGGGGAAATGGAGCCCGAGGGTCTGCTGGCCTTGCTCTCCCCAGTTCTGTTCCTGCCCTGAGAACCTTGATCCTGACTTGAGCCTTGGCTGGGCTGTGCTTCTTTACCATTGGCTCCTTCCCGCCAGGACCAGGACAAGGGCGACTGGCCCCCTCTCCCAACCTCTGCCTCCGTCTCCCATGCATCTTCCCCTCCAGCCTCACTGCCCCCATCCAGGACATTTCCCTAAGGAAGGGTCCCTGCGTGTCCTGGGCCACCAAGTCCATTGCGTTCTCCTGCCTGCGAGTGTCAGCTGTCCCTGAGGGGATGGGATGGGTGCTCTAGAGGAGCTTCTCTGCTGCCCGAAGCAGCAGGAGGGCAGGGCCCCCACCATCTCAGTCAGACAGGTGCCCTGGCCTCTTGTTTCAAAGTCCCCAGGGAAAACCGAGATGGGAGGAATGCTTACATCCCACTCCTTCTTCAACATCTCCATCTCTATCTCTCACCTCATAAGCTCTTATTTCTGAATAAACTACTGTGGAGCATGGACAGTGAGATATCCTGTGCTATGGCCAGGCTTTTGTCGGCAAAGCCAAAAAGACCTGACGAATTTGAAGAGACAGAGAAAGCAGGAAGGCAAGCTCCGGGGCCAAAACACACGAGGAGGAGGGGCAAATATCTGGGCCGAACCTCTTCTCCAAGTCTCATACTCATGCACAGCCCTTTAGGGTTCATTAGCTGGGATCATGACATTGCTCTGAGAGGTATTATCTCCACTTCTGTATGGGGCTTGAGGCTCAACAGTTTTCAGTTTCTGCTTTGCAAGTGTGGCTCTGGGAAGACAGATGGCAGGCCCAAGTTCCCGGAACTTGTGGATGACAGCAACTGGCCTGGAGTCCAGTTCTGACTTCTAGTCTGAGCTCTCTTGGGCCACCATGCCAGCCTCCTGCCTTGTTACATGAGACGGAGAGAACCGGGGCTAACTTACCCTTGGAAAGGTTACTGAAGGGAAGGGGAGCAGACAGGGAAAGGATCCAGGGCCCGTGGCTGCAGGAAAGATTTGATTCAGCCTAAGGAAGCCTCTGGTAACAAGTCTCACGGAAAAAAAAATTTTGGAGAGTAAGGTAGGATGGACTCTCACTCTGTCCAAGATTGCTAGCTATGGCACCCAAGCCTGGTCACTTGCCCTCTCTGGGTTTCTGCAAAATGAGATTTTTATTCCATCCTCCTGCCTCCTAGAATCGCGTTGAGCATTAAATGTGATATGATGCATTATGAAAGAGCCTCTAAATGGCCGATGCTATTCAACTCTGAGAGCTAACTCATGGTGCTCAGTGCTGTCCAACAGAGGGTGCGGGATGGCCAGGAAGAGAGGACAGTCCCTGTGGTGGGAGGGCTCCAGGCCAGGCGATTCCATGAATATGCACCGAGCATCTATGAGCCAAGCACTATGCTGGGTGCTAGAGATGGAGGCGTTGAAAAGATCCATGTGGCCCCCGCTTTCTTGAAGTTTAGAGTCTAGCCCTGGATTTGCAGCCAGAAGTGTGCTTCAGATTCCCCTCGATTAAGATGGGGTAAAAACATCAATGCCCAGACCTCATTCCAGACCAACGAAACCTGAACGTCTTTTTTAAAGCTTCCAGGTAATTCTAATCTGCAGCCAGGTGAGACAAGAAAATAAGCAATTACAGTATATTGTTGTCCTCACTCCACTGTGGAAAGTACCGGGCGAAACTTGGAAAGGTACGTAAGTCAGATTTTGGTGGTGGTTTGGTAAAGGAGGGGTCAGGGAAGGCTTTCCAGAAGAAACGACAGGCCATGTGAAGGCAAGTTGGAAAAACCGAAGGTGGTTCCGCTGGACTGGGTTCCGAGGGTGGGGGGAAGTCTACGGGATTAGGCTGGGAGAGGCAGCGGGGGCCAGTCACACGCAAATGGCTTGCTTGCCCTGTGAGGGAGTTTGCACAGACCCCAAAGATAACGGGTACATTGGAAGGTTTTAAGCAAGAAAACGGCTGATCGGGTGCCTGCGGTGTGCCTAGGGAATGTTATGGTGTTCATAGGTCAGGGTCAG
This sequence comes from Cynopterus sphinx, assembly GCA_030015415.1. Lineage (NCBI taxonomy): Eukaryota > Metazoa > Chordata > Mammalia > Chiroptera > Pteropodidae > Cynopterus > Cynopterus sphinx. Next base: position 30,160,276 of record CM057385.1, on the reverse strand, counting down.
GACCCCTCTGCTACCGCTCACCCCCAGGCATACTGGGGGACAGAAGCTCTCCCCAGGGCCTCTGGGCACTCCCATTTTAATCTGAGGTCCATGCTGCTTTAGCAAGAGACTCCCCGGGCCAGTAGAAGCCCTGGAACTAATCTGCCGCTGAGGCCAGATCAATGGCCACTGTATTGATCTTGCCTTTCTTTGGCTCCTTAAAGAGCTTATTGACTGGAGAGCCTCGGGGAGCTGGGACGTGGGCAGATTTCCCCAGTCTGGCCTACGCTTCCTCCAGGTCCAGCTTCAACATCACTTCCTCTCAGAAGCCCTCCCTGGCCTGACCTCACTCCCAAAGCAAGAATCGAGTCGTCTTCTGTCCATCTATAGCGTTCGATACGATCTGTGTGTGCGGCACTTCCTATACTTTCTACAACCATTTGCTGTAACTCTCTCCCAGGAAGAGAAGTGCCTCGAGGTCAGCGACTTTTTCTTTCATCCTTGTGTCCCCAGCAAATTCCAAAGCATAGAGCAGATGCTCAGGAAAGGGTTCTGAAATGAATGCGGAATGAATGAATGAATGAATGAATGTTTTACAATATCCTAAGGACTTCCTTCATTAATCCTGCCCCAGCACAGCCCCCTGGGGGGTGGAGAATCGTAGAGACTGTGCCTAATCAAGCAGGGATGGCCCTGGTTCTAATCTAGACCTTAAAATATTGGAACTGGGAGTAAATGTATGTTCATTGTCATTAAGTTCAATCTCCAATTTGTAGTTGAGGTCACAGGTCCCGGGAGAGGAAAGGGCTCACTCAAATCTCACAAAAGCAGGTTGTCAAGCCTAGGACCCTTTAGATACTTCTTTATCCGGACTGGGCAGTATGGGGGGAAGGGAAATTCAAAGCCTTCTAACTACCTCCAGGCATTCTCATTCATCTCCAGGACATCCTGTGACGTTCTTCGTCTCTCCAGGTGGGTATGGCTGAACAGATATCTGTTACCTGGGCTACAGGAAGAAGGTTCCCAGAAGACCAAAGTCCTTTCTCACCCTGACTCACTCACTATGTGACAAAGGACAAATGACTTTCAGCTATAGTTCCCCAATTATTAAAACGGAGGAAAAGATGACCATTTCTCTTCCGGCCTTAGGAGAGGTGACACCTGCAATTCTTTGAAACCCATCTCCAGAAGTTCATGCCATCTGATATCAGTGAGAAAGGGCAAGAGAACACAGGCTCTGGGAAGTCAAGTTGGGGAGCACAGTCTGTTTTGGTTGATTGGCTTTTTGTTGCAATGTAACATGATTACAGAAAAAAAAATGCACTTATTGTAAGTGTGCAGCCCAAAAAAATGAACCATCTGTGTGACCAATATCCAGACCAAAAAACAGAACCTTCCTAGTCCCTGAAAAGCTCCACCTGTGCTTTTCCACTCGCTGCTGCCCAAGTCCAGCATGCTGACTTCAAACACCGTAGGTCAGCTCTGCCTCTTTTTGTACTTCAAATAAATGGAACCCTCCAGTAGGCCCTCTTTGGTGTTGCTTTCTTTTGGACGACATTGTGTTTCAAGGTTCCTCCACAGGGTTGTGTGTCATTGCAGAGTGCACACTCTCGTTGGTACGTAGTATTCCACGGTGTGAACAGATACTATAATTTATTTATCCATTCTACTGTTGACGGACATTTGGGCAGTTTCTATTTGGAACTATTATAGATAGTGTTAACATAGCCTGTTTTTAATATTTTAAACAATCATTTTAGATACGTAAAATAGCCAGAAAGAACATAATTGTGTGCTCACGCCCCTATTTAATAAATGTTAAGTGCCTACTGTGTCCTAGAATGATCTTTTCCCTCCTTTCCTGAGCTCAGCCTTTAAAGACCAGGTGATATCTCACCTCTCATAGAAAGTCTCTTGTGATTGCTCCCAACTCACAGTTACATCCATCATCCTACAAAGCCCCAAGGTATGTCTTCCAAGGACATAAAATAGACACACAGCTGGCCTTGCTCTCACTCCTCTCTGTTCTCCTTTTCAGCTGGGCGCTCCTGGAGAGTAGGTGCTGGGTCTCGTGTTTTGCTGCCTGCCATAATCCTATGTATGCGTAGCATTAGGCAGATTACTAAACTCGCCAAATAAGGTTTGGGTTTAACAAGATCTCAGCTATAGGAGAGTGAGGCAAATACATGAGATCCTCTCTTTGTACCTGCATTCCTAAAAATAAGATTTTTGCAAAACATGAAAAAAAAAAAAACTTATGCAGAACATGGGGAAACCCACAGACAGCAGTGGATGGGGCCAGGCATTAGACTTGAAAGCGAGAATGAATAGATTCTAGAGCATGAGATGCTATGGTTCATCTTCCCTTCTCTTTCCACTCACTGATGCGAATAATCAGAAATGGTTTGGTGGACACAGAGGTTTCGGACAGTGGGCAATCCGAGTGCCATGGACATGTAAACCCATTGGGTGCTCTGAGAGAACCGGAGCTAAGTCTCACAGCACGTTTCTCTAATCTCACTGGCGTTTCAGAAAAGTTTACAGTCCACTTCCATTTTTCCACAGACTCCTGCTAATCTCTAAATCTCACCTAGTGAGGTTCAAAAACTAAAGCCAGAAAAACTTGGGAGCCAAATTCCAACTCTACCGCTTTAGTGTAACTTTGGGAACATCACTTAATCTCTCAGAACCTGACCTTTTTTCGTTTACAAATGGTGAGCTTAATGGCTTTTTTGTTTCAGACCTGTTTTCAGGTCTAAAATTTGCATTTGGTTCTCTTTCGTAGGTCATTCTTTTGCTAGATGACGTCTGTCTTTCCATGCATTGGGAGCATACGGACATTACGTCATTGAGCAGTTGTGAGAATTGCCTTAAAATCATTGCCTGCTAATTGCAAACTCTGGGCCATTTTAGGGGCAGTCTCCGTTGATTGTCTCCTATGGGTCACACTTTCCTGTTTCTTTCCATGTCAATAAATTTAGGTTGCATCCTAGATATTGTGCATGATAAAGCTGTAGAGCTTTTGGACTCTCCATGCTGTTATGAAGAGAAATGGGGATTTTTTTTGTTTGTTTGTTTAATTCAATAGGTAACTTGATTGAGCTCTCACTGCAAAGCCGTCACTTTTTTAGCAAATTGCATATGAAATCTTCATTTAGTTCCTTTAGTCTTGGCTGGGCAATGTGGCATCTATCCTACATTTGCATTGGTTCAGGGGTCAACCAGATATTTGGGCAGAGTTTATACCCAGAATCTGGGGTTTCCCCCTCTGATTCACTCTTGCATCTCCTCCTTCATTTTACAACTGCCATAGTTGCCTTGAAATCTCTTCCTTCGTTCTTCAAATCAGCATGACTGCAGGTTTCTATCTGGGTTTTAACCATCCAGCATGGGAGGACTGGGGCTTGCCCTCAGGCTATATCTGTGAAAACTAAGAAACTCACCCAGTGCCCTTGCTTTTTTCCAAATGTCAATAACCTCCCTCCCCACACTCTTGAATCTGCCTGATTTGAGTGGCTTTCCTTCTGATGCCTATTTTTTAATATTTTGCTCATAGTTTATAGCTGGTATCTGTGGGATGGTTGGTCTGTTAAGAGCCACTCAGGCAGGATTAGAAGCAAAAAATCTTTTTATTACTTTTCTGAAGAGCCGTGTTGTATGAGATAATGTCTATAAAGTGCTCATAGTAGATGCTCAATAAATGTTGCCTCCCCAACGGTTCCCAAGGCTCAGTTTTTCTGCCCGAAATCATCATTTCATAAATACACAGTGCTTTGTTCTTCTTGAAGCCCTTTCATCTATATTGCATTATTCTATCCTTACAAACTCTCAAAGGAATCTGCAGGGTAGGCCTTATTCCCTCTCTTTGTATGTGAGAAAACTAAGGTTCAGAGGAATTATAGAATTAGCCCAAGGCCACATAGTTAATCAATGGCAAAGGCTGGACCAGTTACCGCATTGACTGATGTCTTGCTCCACCAACCTCTGTTGGCTGTGAGGATGAGCAAACGGCATGCGCTAGCAAATTCAGGCAGGTTGGGGCAGGCTTTATCCCCACCCCCATCCCAGTCCCTTTTGTGCAGAGGAATCCTGAGGGTATGCATGGAATAAGTCTTTCTGGGCTTAGCCTCACCCCAGATGTGAAAGTCCGACAGACAGTGAGGGTCAAGTGCTGATGGACCTGAACACGATCCTTAAATACCCAGCCACACAGAGACACAGGACTCCTTCCTCATTTCAACACAGTGACATTTGTCCAAGTGTTTGAGGTGAACCCACTCAAGAGAAAGTTTATCCAGAATAGTGCCTTAATATCCTTGCTGCTCTACTTCCTAGCTGTGCAAGTTGGGACAAGTTACTTTACTTCTCTGAACCTCAGTTTTCTTATCTGAAAAATGATGATGATGATGATGATGATGATGATAATAATAATAATAGTAGTAGTAGTAGTAGAATTAGTAAATAAATCATAAGGTTATTATGAAGCTTACATATCATTAGGAATGTTAAGTGATTCTTAAGATGTCAGGCAGATGGGAAATGTTCTATAAATAATAGCTAATAATGAGAAAGCAAATGTTACCTGTGGGTGCATTTATCTACAGAGGCTCTGAGCAGGCTGCCTGATGCAATGAAAAACAGAAATAACAGACTGAATTCCTGTGCCCAGAACTGTCCAAGACCTCCTGTGTAACCTATGACCTCAGGAAACTTAAGCCCATCTCTGGGCCTCAGGAACTAGTCTGAAACCTGACAGGGTTGGACTAGATCCTCCTCCCTGTTCTACATTCTGTGGCTAAGTGGATTCTAACCTCTCTTATACAGACAGGCAAGAGATACAGGGAAGAAGGGAGGACTAGCAAACTCAGGCCCTGGCCCAAACAAATCACTGTGGGGACAGGAAGGCTTCCAGACTGTGCTGAGCCTAAGAAACGTGGCTGTGGTGGTGTGGGCGGCAGGGAAGCCCCAGAGGAGAGGTAGATTTCCCACACGGAAGAGGAGAGGGCACCAAAGGAAAAACACAGAGCGAACCCCAGCTGAGCTGAGGGAGCCAGAGTCCCCAGGGTGGAAGCTGAGATTTCAGCCACAAATCAAACCTGCTCAGGCCTCCACCCAAAGTTCCTCCCCTGCCTCCTCTTCTGATGGGAACAGGTTTCAATTTCATCCCGAAGTGAGCTAATTCCTGGGCCTGGCCCAGCAAGGGCTTACATAGCACATCCTTTCCCCGCTCCCTCCCTCGCTCTCCTCATTCCTCCAGGCAGAAGTAGTTGTGTTGAAGTTCAAACCCTTGTTTTGCCACTCACTGCTCTGTGACCTTGAACAGGTGCCCTAGTCAGCCTGGGAGGATGAAACAAAATACCATGGACTTGGTGGCTCAAAAATAAACATTTATTTCTTGTTCTCAGGGTGGGGAAGTTCAAGATCCAGGTACCAGCAGGTCCCGTGTCCAGTGAGGGCCCGCTTCCTGGTTTTCAGACGGCTGCATCCTCCACAGTAGAGAGCTGAGGGCAAGGGAGCAAGCTCTTATGTCTCTTCATGTAAGGGCGTTAATTCTATCCTGAAGCCTCCACCCTAACGACCTAATTACCTTACAAAGGCCCCACCTCCTAACACCATCACATTGGGGGTCACAACATGGTTTCCACATATGAATTTGCAAGGGACACAAACATTTGGTCTATAACAAGAAGTCGCTCTACACCTCAGTTTCCACTTCTATGAATACGGGGTAAGGACCCACCTGGCATAAATTTTCAACAAAACAATACACTTAAAAGTGTGTGCAAAACAATATGGACCTTCCTCAGAAAACTAAGATCTGATCTATCATATAATCCAGTACTCCCTGTACTGCGTATTTACCCCAAAGACTTGAAAACACATATCCGAAAAGATATTTGCACACCTATGTTCATAGCAGCATTATTCACAGTGGCCAGGACATGGAAGCAATTGAAGTGTCCTATGATAGATGACTGGATAAAGAACCTGTGGTACAAATAAACAATGGAATATTACTCAGCCGTAAAAAGAGATGAAATACTGCCATTTGCAACAACATAGATGGACCTCAAGAAAATCATGCTAAGCGAAATAAGCCAGACAGAAAAAGCTGAAAATCACATGATATCACTTATATGTGGATATAAACCTAAAAGCAACAAATGAGCAGGACAAACAAACAGACTGATGGACATGGACAATGGACTCGTGGTTACCAGAGGGTAGGGGGTGGGAGAGGAGGAGGAAGGAAGTAGACAGGGTAAAGGGAGTCAAATATAGGAGAGTACGGAAAGATGAAGTGGGTAAAGGAAATCAAATATGTGGTAGCTGAAGGAAACTGGACTTTGGGTGGTAATCACTCAATGGAATATATAGATGTCAAATTATGATGTACACCTGAAAATTATATAATCGCATTAACCAATGTTACCTCAATAAACTTAATTTAAAAATATTTTTAAATGTCTGAGCTGGGCACATGGTACATGTGTCCTGTAGCTGATCTCTCCTTGCGCCTCCTCATTCCCAGACATTCCAGGGTCCACGTGTTTGCTGCAGGTTAAAGCCTGAGGCTCTCATGTCATGCAAAGCAACCCTCGTGCTTTTCTTTATTTACTCAAAGAAAGAGTGAATGGGCATTTACTCTGGGACAAATCTGCCTACATCAGAGCTTTTCAAAGTTAATGTGCACACGAGTTACCTGGATCTTTTTAAAATACAGACATTGATTCGGTCGGTCTGGGGTGGCGCCCGAGAGTGTACATTTCTAAAAAGGTCTCCGGTGATGCTGAGGCTGCAAGTCTGGGGACCACACTTTGAGTAGCAAGAAGCTAAAGCAAGGATTACCACTCTGAGCGAGGTACACCCCTGTCCTCCTGGAGCTTAGTGGGAGACGGGAGGCAGTAACACTCTGTGGACGAGCGTGTCGCACTCATCGTGCCTACCTGAATTTCAGAAGCCTTGGAGGGCCTCCCAGAAAAGACAACATGCGGACTCCTGACTGATTATTAGGAAGGAGGCAGGTCACAGGAGAAGGTGAGGTGGGAGGAAAGATGGCATTGCAGAGAGAAGAGCCTCTCAGACAAGTGTTAGAAGTTCCCTCTGCTGTGGAGAGAACTCCAGCCAAGGCCTTGGAAAGGATGAAAAAAACAAAAATAGCAGTATTTTCCATTACATGCTCCTGCCCCTGGCATTCTCAACTCAGGGAAGCACAAAACGCAAAGAGAAGACCTAGGGCCCCAAGGGCCTGCCATCCACCAAAAGGGGGCATCTCAGATGTGCTGCTGGAGTGAAAGAAGGGGCAAAATTTAGGGCAAGGAGGCAAAGGTTCTTCTCATGCCAGCAAGACATCCAGAACCTAGATGACTGGGGGAGAGCTGAGATCCTTCTGGAAGGCCTGAGCCACTGCCCTGGCCACTCTCTACCTCATGTACCCAGAGCACATAACTGGAGGAGGAGAAGCAGCTGCTGTCTCGGGATTAGAATCCAGCTCTGAGTGCCCCATCTCCTAGGTTTGGTCTTAGTGTTGTTACTGTGGGGAACTCGGGTTGGAACGATGACCGCTTATAATTTATGGCACCTGCATGGCTAGGGAGTTGAGCCAAATGATGCGAAAACTGGTGTATCGCTGGGGTTCTGCAAAAACTCTCACACCTTGTCCCATGGTAAAAAAAAAAAAAAAAACAAACATATCTTTTCTGCACTAAGTGTCACAGTCTGCTCTAACCTCTGGCCTGCGTCTGCAAGTCCCAGGCCCCACCTGTGGGTCTGTGGTCTCTTGCTTAGCACCAGGAATGATCCATGCAAAACAAGTCAGATGACTGCTCAATTCCTCTGAGCCTCAGTTTCCACATCTGTGAAATAGAGCTAAAACTTCCAGCTCCTTCAGTGGTGGTGTGTCATTAATTGGAAATACGTAAAACTTCAGACAGACTGGTAAAATGATCACATCATTTGCCAGAACTCTCTGGTCTGGGAGCTCCTGGCCCCTCCCCGGCAGCCCCACAGATAAACATGATGGTGCCTTTGGTTCACGGCAGCCTCACCCAAGTCCAGGTTGTTTTCCAGAAAGTCTACTAAATGGAAGAAAGGACGCTGATTTTGGAGTTCACGAGCCCCCTGTTTAAATCCCAGCTCTCCTACTAACTAGGTGACCTTGAGCATGTCACCTGAACTTCCCAAGCCTCAGTTTTCTCATTTGCAAACTTAAAATACCCACTTATAGAATGGCTATGACGTAAAGTGCAGCACAGGGAATATGGTCAATAATATTGTCATAACTATGTATATGTGGTGCCAGGTGGGTACTTGACTTACAGGGGGATCACTTCATAAATTCTATAAATGTCTAACCACTATGCTGAACACCTGAAATTAATATAAAATAATATCAGATGTCACCTGTAATTGAATTTAAAGAAATGGAAAGCAGATAGAAAACAACAACCAGACACTTTCTCTAAAACATCTGGCACACAATCGACGTGCAACAACCTCCCATTCTTTCCCCAGGACAATGGTAGGTAATATGTAAAGCCTCATCTCCTTCAGAAAGCATAGCCTTGGCAGAAATTAAACTCAACCCAGGGTGCAGCAAACACGTACTCCCCAATTCCCACCCCTCTCACCTCTTGCCAAGGGACGTTCTGCCCCACGTCTGCCCATGTGCCCTGGTTGTCTGATCAATCAGCACATGGCGTGAACAAGGTAGAAGGTGGGGATGTGGGGCAGGCAACTGTGGGACAGACTGTACTCAAGAAACTGAGTTTATGTGGCCAGAGACTCAATCACATGGAGCTGTCACAGTCCCTGCACCTCTGGTGGGTACCAGGTATGCGACAGAGGCAAAAAAATGCTAGGGTATCAGAGGAGAGAGAGTTCCCTGAGGGCCGGAGAAATCACCCCACGGGCATCATGGGCACCTCAGAACACCAGCCTGGGGCCTAGAGGTCCTCGCAGGTCAAGGGTAATGAGGCTGGAGAGGGAGGACCTGGGGTCAGGGTACATGACATCAGGCCTAGCCATTCTCAGGTGCCGAGAGGCACCGATTCATTCTCATTGCAGCTCAGGTTTGAGGGACAAATCAGGATCAAGCATACAGAGAAGTTTGAGGAGAAGCAGGTAGACCCGGGTGCAAGCCCCACCCCACATGTCCCAGCTCAGGTGTCAGACAAATCAAGTCACCTGTCCGAGCCCCATTTTCCTCCTGGGCCTCGTGGGAAAGAAATGCCTCGTCCACCACCCACTCCTAAGACTGCTGGGATCCTCAGGTGACAAAACGCTGAGAGCACATGGGGCTGTGGACTGTGAGACTTTGTGTCTGGAGCAGAGATGCTGGCTGTGGTTGTTCTAAAAGCGACTTCATGGAACTCCTCCCCCAGGAGGTCAAAGTAAGGTGGGGACCAAAATTCGAGGGGCAGATGGGGGCAGAGGGGCAACAGGGCCAGTTCTCCTGAGTTCCCCTTCTCCCCTCCTCCCACTGCTCACTCTACCTAAGACCTGACACTGGATACTCAGTGTTTCCTCACTCACCCGCTTGATAATTGAGCATCCTCGTCCTCAGTCCCCTTTCTAATCTATTCATTGAGTCATTAGTGGATAATTGATCAGAACTGAAGAAACCTGACAATTCCAAGCTGACTCTGAGCCCCCTCCCCATGGGTTTAACAGCCCCTTTCCCTATTGCTCCAATCCAAGGTGTCAGTCCATGTCATCTTCTCCCTGCCATGCGTCCTCTTTCTCTTGGTCCCTTGTTTACAGCTGTATATTCCCCCACCCCCCCATTCCACAGCAAAACCATGTTACACAGCTCGGCATCTCGATTCTCTGCCCTTTCTACGGCAGTTGCTAGGAGCTTAATAAGCATTTGCTGCATGGGTGGATGGACAGATGGGTGGATGGTTGGATGGATGGATGGATGGATGGATGGATGGATGGATGGATGGATGGATGGATGGATGGATGGGTGGGTGGGTGGGTGGATGGATGGATGGATGGATGGATGGATGGATAATGGCAGTTCATAGATAAATACTTCCTTCTCACCTGACAGTTTCAACTGAAGTGTTTGCTGGCATTTATAACCAGGGGTGAGAGTCTAAATATTTAACAACCGGCACTGGAGCAGGTGTCCTGAGGCCCCTGTGGGCCAGGCATTAACGTTTTATTTCCTAGATGATGGAGGATCCCCCAGAACCTGAAGGAGGGTCCGTGGCAGCACCTGGGAAGTAACTATTTAGCAGCCAAGGTGAAAGGATTTCAGTGTTTTAACAGGTGACTGGTGCATCCTGGCTGAACCTCTGACCTGAGAGAATGAAACACTCTGTCTCTAGGTTGCGGTGGGTCTTGCCTCTGCCTGCCCCGCCCCCTTCTTCCATTCTGCCGCTCATCCCTTCTGTGATGGATATGGAAGGGTTATTTCCCTGAGGAAACACGCCAGCCGTTGCTCATAGGATCAACAGGAAAAATGTAGCCTTGGCAGCCTACCCTGGCACGGCCTAGAAGGAAAAGCAGAACAACCCACCAGCGCCACCACCAGGCTGCCCCACGGAGCCCGAGCAACCTCACCACTGCTCATTCGGTACCCAACGTCAGGACACAGAGGGGCTAGAGGGCTGGCAGCAGCGTGCGTGGTGTCCAGCCCTCCACCTTGGAGTTGGGGCTCTGGGAACCCGTCCCACTCTGACCCTGGCCTATGTGTGGGTTTGAGTAAGTTTACTCTTTAGGCATGAGTTTTGCCAAATGGAAACTGGGTTCTTCGCTCCGACTCTCAAAAATCTGTCAAAATCAACAAGCCAGAATCCGAGGAGGTCAATCTTCGACTTGGTTGTCCAGGATGGGCAGGGAGTTCACTGCCCTATCAGGAGGGGCAATTTGGTGTCCACCCCCGCGGTCCATTCTCAGCACAGGCAGCTACAGCATAGCTCTGCTTTCCCCAATGTTTCTTTGCTTCTTTGATGAGAACAGGTTACATATGGGGGGAAAAAGATCTTTGCAGACATTGTCTTCTTGACAATATTCTCAGCAAACGGTTGAGACAGCAGACGATGTCAGCACCACCTCTACTTTACAGATGGAGAAACAAAGCCTCAGGAGGGCTAAGAGGACACCCCAAGTTCTCACACCTATCGAGAATGACCCCAGGTCTGCCTGACTCCTCCCATAACATAGAAACCAACACGAAAGAGGAGAGAGATCTCTGTCTAACCTCAAGTCACCTCTACTCCTTCCGCCTGTCCCTGCCTGTCCCGCTGGGTGCCTCTGCTGGGCCCCAGGCCCCTAGGAACACATGCGGTGCTGGATTCTTGGTAGCAGAAGGGCTGCTAAAGCAGTTCCTTGACCTGGGTGCCCCAGCTGGGCCAATTCAGCTAATTGATGGGAGGTGAACCAATTGGTGGAGCCTTGAGGGCAGTGGCCTGAGTGTTTGGGAGCCAGCAGATAGAAGGCTGGGTCCCCCGGACAGGGATGAATACACACACTGATCCCTTTTGGAGGGCTCCCTTGGGTTCCGTGACCTGGGACTTGGGAGCATGAGGTGCTAAGTGGCAGGCACTGGGAGGGATTTGGGTAGGCCACAAGCAGCCTGACCCAGCCATAGGCAGGATTTCCATCCCTGGGAAGACCGGCAGAGTCCATCAGAGATGCAGGTGTGAGAGCTACACCTCTGCTAACTGATGTATGGGCAGAAGGCAGGATTCCAGAGGCCTGAGCTGAGCAGGGTAGGAGGTCCTCTGTCCAGCCTCAACTTCCTCGGGGTGCTCCAAGGTCGGGATAAGATCACTCCGCAGTCTGAGGCTGAGTTTGCCACCAGGCAGATCTGTTAGGTAAACTGGCATGGCCCAGCGAGGACATAAAGATGGCCAGGTCACACATCGGGAAGAACGCACACACCCTTGCCTGGACCAGTCATGGGAATTGTGATTGAAGGAATGTCACGGGGATTCTCCCGCTCACACTGTCTCCCTGCTGCTCTGCCCCACTACCAGGAATCGCATTCCCTGGAAGGGCTTTTCATCATTGACGATGTCAGTCTTAGGGAATGTCTATCCTTAAACCCGTAATCGCCGTCAGGTTAGCCAGACTGCAAATCTGTTCATGAAGCTCCGAAACACCACATGGGGGAAGTGATCATGGCAGAAAGCTGAGCGAGGACTTATCCGCCATCAAGAAGCGAACACAAATAGGAACAGGGCTGCACACGGCTTCACTGGTTCCTCATAAAAACTCGGTGAGGTGGGCGCTACTTTCATTTGCTTTAAAGCCAAGGAAAATAAAGTTCAGATTTCAGTGTTTTAACAGGTGCTTTTCAAGATCACACATAATGAAGGCCACATGAGCACCTAAGAGGTTTCTGGTTTTGATTCCTGCAAGGCAGTCAGTGTACACAAACCTCCTCGTATGGGGTTTATTTCCCTTCAGACTTTTCGGAGTCTTGCCCACACCTAATTCAACAGCAATTTTTCCACAACCTTCCCGAAGCATTAAATTAATTACCATAGAAACACGACTCTTTTCTGCACTCACACTTAATTGGCTTATGTTACCCTTGATTAAATTATTGTATCTATTTACAGTGACAGGTACAACTGACATAAATAGGTTTGGGAACGCACGTAACATGGGCAAATGAGAGAGTAGCTGTCTAATGGCCAGGCATTCCAAGTGCCCCGGCTGTCGCTGGCAGGATTTATAGGGCATAGAGAGGTCAGCTAATCTAGACACCAGTTAAGTGGGGTTAGTTAAGAGGGGTTCCTCGGGGCAGGATTTGAACCCTGGTCTGTCTAGCTCCGAAGTTCAGGTTCTTTCCACTACACCACGCAGACCTCCACTGTCAGCTTTGTACCTTTGCCCAGGGCCAGACCTATGTGGACTGAACTCTTAGGAGTTAGCTTTTCAGTTATATGAAGGCGGTTTTCCCAGAACTTGGTTTTCCTTGTCCGCTTCTCATAATCCTTTCCAGTGGCCCTTCCAGGGGAAAGCGTAGGGTGGGGAGTGACCGAGAATGGGGCCGGTAGAGGCTAGAGACAGTCAGAGACTGCTGGAAAGGGAGCTTGACCTCCAAGCCATGCCTTAAAGCAGGACTCCCTCCTCTTCCTCCACGCAGCAGGCCGGAAGAAGCCTCTCGCTGTCCCCACCTGCCAGTGATGGGAATCCATACCCACACCATAATGTATCTGTGGGGATCCAAGGGAATGGCACAGAGCTGGGCCCTGGAAAGAGCTTTAAAATGACATTTCCTGTCTCTTCCCCCAACCCATCCCACTTTCTTTAGGAAAACGGACACCCCGACTTTCAAAACTGGAGGGAATCCTGCTGAAGAGTGCTTCATCCGCTATTTTCCAAATCATGTTTCGGAGACCATTCCTCTTTGGGGATGAAAATGGGCAGTTTAAGAAAATGGGAACTTGGGGAAACACCTGGTCAGACAAAGTTCAACAGGTGTCTGTGCCACGGGGCTTTCCAGAGCCTGTAATGTGGAAGGAAGGGGAGTGCGTTCTCCCAAACTCTTTTACCCTGGGACATCTCACAGGAATCGTCTCTTAAGAAACCTTCTTTATAAACCCCGATCTCGGCCATTCCTCTCAGGAGTTGAATAAAGGACTGAGGCGTTGAATAAAGTTCTGAAAATGGAAGGAATTTACCCAAAGCACCTCAGCAACAGGATTGGGACCGGACCCTCAGTGGCCTCATTCCACCACGGCTCCCTTCTCCTCAACCCACCCACCTCTCCCACCCTTCAGCCTCTACAGACCCTGTAGATGACGAAGAGGAGGACCTGGAGGGACGAACAGGGGGGACAGGGTGGTCGGGGCTACTGACTGAATAGCCTCTGCAACTGAGGGATTCCCAGGAGCCAAGAGGGTCGGGGCACTGCTGGAGAGGAGGTTCCTTCTGCAGACGCAGCACGATCCCGTGGGAAACTCACCCGACCCGAAAGCAGACCCGCTTGGGCCTCTGAGCCTTGCCCAGTCTTGCCCGGGACTGCCTAGCCCTGGGGTTCCTCTCTGCCCACAGATAGCTAGAGTCCACACCTGCATCCTCTCCATCTCAGGGCAATTTCATGCCAGCGACCTCGACTCCGGTGGTGGTGTGGGAGGGAGCTGTTTCCATTAGCATTCTCCACATTCTGGCTGGGCAGAGGAGGAGGAGAAAGGGCTTTTAGGTCCTGCTTGTGGGGGTTTCCTGGCAAAGCTGCCCCGGACCTGTCTGGCTGACTCCCCTCAGCGGCTGCAACAGGTGACACCTGCGACGGTACTGGGCTGGGATGGCAGAGTATCTAGGCTTTCCCTTCCCCTGCCAGGGCCCCTCTGCATTCTAGGTGGCGTCCCTGAGCCTGCTGATTCCCAGTGCCCTCGCTCCATTCCCTCCGGGATGGTATCAAGTCCACACCTCCCGTCCACACCACTGCGGCAGCTGGACATGCTCAGGACCTCCGACGGTCCATGCACCCTCCACGCCCCCTCCAGGACTTTAGGCCTCACCTCCCTCAGACATCATCTACCTGGATCTCTTACATCTACTTCTCACTCCTCCCTGTCAAAGGTTGCCTTTCCAGGGGTTACGACCGCTGCCAACACTGCAGGGCCAGTAGTTGTTATGGCTGAAGTAAAAGGGGTTTCCCAGCGATAATGTGACAGCTGTCACTGACTCATGAAGGGAAGAACTCAGCGGCCTGCCATCCAAGTGTTTTCAGAAGTTCCTCCCAAACTGCTTTTTCCAGGAGCCTGCCTCTGCCCCTTTACCTCCGTCTGTCCCGACATCAGCTCAGGGGTCCCCTTCTGTGCTCCCAGAGCCCTCGGCCCTCGCTTCATCAAAGCACTTGCCACATTGCTGGGATTGTTGATTCTCCCTCACCAGGCTGGGATGGCAAGAGAGAGGAGTTAAGCCTCCTTCGTCCTTACAGAAAGCACAGAGCGGGCGCCTGACATCCCATGTGCTCTTGTTGTTTCAACTTCTTGATCAAACAAGGGAGTGTATCTCTTTTCAAATAACCTATAGACGCTGGAGAAAGTAAATTAAGTCTCCCCAAAGGGCACAGAGGATGAGGCATGTGCATAGGAAGGACCTAGAGGGCCTAGGAGAGGACAACACTGGCTGGATGAGCTGGCCCGAGATTCTGAAACTCAATGTTCCAATTCTCTTTGGCAACCTGCGGCCGCTTGTCATGCCAGAGAAGTTATTGACATTGAAATTGAAATTGAAATTGAGTTAAGAGAGGGGAGGGAGGCCCGCAGCAGCCATGCAAATCAGGGTGAGGGAGATGGAGACATTCCTATTCTGGGAAGCCCTTTATTAACCCACGTTCCCAGCTTCTGTTTATTCATAACCTGTTGCCACTCATTGGCCTTTCATCTTTCTCCAGCTCAAAGGCTGTAGGGTTAAGCCTTAAGGTCACTTAGTCCAACCTCTCTCCTAAAAATAGCTCTGTTGTTGAGCACCTACTGTCTGCCGGGAACAGTGTGAAGTGCTTTACACGAATTACGGATAGAAGTCGTCATCATAAATGCTGGTGCCTGTTGACCACCCAGTCTTACTTACCCCATTCCTTAGGGATCCCCGCCACCCCCGCAAAGCAGCCCTGACAGGTGGATTCCCAACTCATGAACGAACACCTTCAGTGACAGGGAGATCACTACCTTACGAACAGCTCGTTTGGGTTGCTGGACAATGTGATTGTTACAAAGGTTCTGCTTGAGCTAAAATGTGCCTCTCCATCCGTTGCCATGGGTACTGTCCCTCCTTCTCTTAGAGCCTCACAGGGGACACCTCTGTCAGAGCGGTAGACAGATGGTACTTCAAGGTGGGCTGGATGGCGCTTTGGGCACCTCTCTGGCGTTTGGGACACTTTGAGTGGCCCTGTCTCAAAGAGGACAACCCAACTGTCAATCCTCTGTGTTCACACGTGTTCCAACTGACATATACATGCGCCAGTCTGTCACAATCTCACGCTCCCATTTATCATCTCTCTGTCACTCAGACATCATAAAGCAGAGCCCAGGTGCAAGAGAGTCAGCTGCAATCAGAGTGATGGGGAGGCAGATCCCAGGGAGATTGACAGACGGACAGGAAGTAGGCGGGTTTCTACAGAAATGTGTGCACCAGGCAGGAACAAGTCTAACAGTCTTCCCCTCGGTAACAATAGACAGACAGCGGGAACAGAAAGACAGAGAGCCAGGCATCGAGCAGTCAAGCAAACACGTGGACAGGGGACAGAGGACGTGTACCTCTACTGGAGAAACGGGTCTTGTGCTGCCACCATCCCAGGATGCTCTCCTGGCCTCTGAGCCCTGCTTGGCCAAGACGTTCCTAGAGAAACGACTGAGCATTGTGGGGAGAGGACTCGTCTCCCCCACCCTCCACCAGGGCCAGACTCCCAACCAGGTGAATGACCTCAGTGCCTCCTCCCCCTCTCCACCTTCTCAGAGATGCCCGGACCTTTCCGCCCGCCCCCCGCCCATCATCCCTGTGAACCACTCACCACAAAGCCAAGGAAGGTGCCAGAAAGGGAGTCTGCATCTCCTTCTGGGAGCTTCCCCAGACTGACCACTGGAAGTATATTCTCGAAGAGAAGAACACAAAAAAATAAAACGGGAAAGACTTGGTGTCCATCGAGCACGTGCAATGAGCAGGCCCTGTGCCAGAGGCGTCACCTCTGGCAGGTACATTAGCCCGTTGGAAGGAATGGGGCGTCAGGGAAGTGGAGTGACTTCCCCAATGACATGAAATGACTTACCCTTCGTTAATAAGAAGAGGTGAGATTTGACTTCAGGATCACACTCTTTCCTCAGCTCCCAGTGCACCTTCAGAGAGTGCCCAAGGGCTTGGATTTCCCCCTTGTTTTCTCAGGAGAATGGGGAAGTCATGAGAAGACTGAGGTGATTTACATCCTAAAGGAAGTTCCCACTGGAGGAGCCTGTGAATTGGCCCAGAAATAGCAAATGATGTCAGCCAGGGCATCCCCCCTCCCCGGGCCCTTGGCATCACCCTTGTGGAACCGTCACCAGAATTGATGCATCAACAATTACAGAATTGGATTTGCCCTTTCCTGGCTTGGCCTGCTCAGACGTCATCCCTGGTGCTGAGGGAATACCTGTCTGTTTGCCCAGCTCTCTCATCCTCACGTACACCCCCCTCTCTCCCAGGCCTGGGAACAGCAGGAGGTAATATTCTATTCCAGCCACGTCGGGCCATCTGTGCATCACCTAGCACAATATGGTTTCCGTCCTAAACCACTTGCCCTGGCCTCCTTGCCAGTCACACTTCCCAACCTGTTCCTCATCCTCCTAGTGCCTAACTTCTTGAATCCCACCCCACAACTCCCACCCTGCTTTATAGTCTTGCCTCTCACCCAGATCCAATGCTCGACACTCCAGCTGAAACTTTGGCTTCCTGCCTGACCCTGATTTAGATTCTTCCTTCGACCGGGCTGTCACAGGTCGTTTAGGAGAAAGGCAGCTCCCACCAGCTCACAGGAGCTGGTTATGCACATCTTTTTCTACCTCCATGTTCAGTGGCTTCATCAGTCGTGCTGGGAGTATTTACACCAGAGAAATCAGCAAACACTGCAAACCCGGTTGGTTTGTTCATTCCAGGGAGCTAGTTGTCAAGCATTTACCATCACACCTCTGGATTGCCTAACCGAGACGGGCCCCAAGACCCCACACTTCATCATAGTGGATAATAGTCCCACTGTGTCCCCCTCAATTCCATGATTGGTATGCAGACAAGACAGTCTGGCCCCAGGTCATACAGGGCAAAACTGAGGTTAATAGTGTCCAACCCAAGGTCATCTAATAGGTCACAGCTTGGCAAATGGCCTAAGTGAAGCCTTTCACACCCTCTGCAGGAGGCCTGCAGAGCAAGTGGGGCAGCCTCGGGCTCAGGTCTCAGGAACAGCAAGGTCAATGCAGCTCTGACCCAGGTGAGAACACTTGGGAGATCCTGGCTGGAATAATGTAGGGCTGGCCTTGGCATGGTAGGGAGGGGTCTTCTTCTGTCCTGTAACCAGTAACAGGGGCTCTACCCACAGCACCATCCTACCCCTCTGTTGAGAAACAATTGAAGAATTTGCACTGGGCAGTTACTGTGTAATCTAAGAGCCCAAGGGCAAGAATGGGAGATAATAATGGGCATAGGATGGGGACGGGGAGGCCCTCATGGGTTGGACACAGCCCATCCCATGGTGTCCTCTGTGCAGAGTCCATGCCATTATAAGGGGTGGTGGGCAGGAGATCCAGAGAAGAAATTAAGGTGGATGAGAGCCTAGTCTTGGGGCTGTGGTGAGATTTGTCCCCTGACTTGTTCCCACAGCCTGAGAGCAGAGTCTAACAATACTGCCTCCCTCCGAGCGTGTGCATGCATGCATGTGCGTGTGCACACAAACACATAGCACTCACATGTCGAATCCAAAGCCAGTGATTGGGGGGGCCGGCATGCACACCCCTGCACAGCAAGACGAAAATCAGACCCCCTGAGGCACTCTGGCAAACAGACATATGAACGTGTTTGCCCCCTAAACTTGTCCACTTAGAGGAATAAACATTCCCTCGGAGTTGTGCTCACACATGCACACGGGCAGAGACCTTTCTGCGCTTAACCAGCTCCTCTTAGCAACCGACCTGACTTAGCTGCCAGCATCCCTGGACTCTGTGCTGACCCCCTCCCTGGCCTCCTGCCTCATCCACTCTGCCTAGTCTCCACATAGGAGCCACGTGATTCAGATCCGGCTCCTCCAACGTGCAGTTTCAACAGCACCTGGCGGCCTCCAGCACTGAGGACTTAGAACGGGCATTCAAAGCATTGTGCAGTGGGCCCTTTCTTACCTTCCTGGCTTCCCCCCACCTTCCCATCCCCCCAATTCTTCACCTTAATGTCTTTCCTCCAGCTTTCTCCAGCCAAATCCTCTTCAGCGTTATAAAGACCGGTGATTCATAACAACTTCAGAGATGCTTCAAATAGAAGTGGTCTCTTGCGGCTCTGAGCAAACCAACCTCTCTGTCTGGGCCTCTTTCAGGGACCTGGGCTATGTTTAACTTGTACAAGAGACTGCTATTTTATTGTATTATTATTTTTTATTAAATAACTTGCTCAAAGTTGTACTATAAAGGACAGATGCAAACCCAGGCAGTCTGACACCAGTCTGAGCAATTATATTCTTTGCCTCTTTTTTTTTTTTAATTTTTAAAACACTTATTTATTTATTTTTTTATGGTGACATTGGTTAACGAAATCCAGTAAGTTTCAGCTGTACAAGATACTGCTTTTAATGGGCCTGGCTCTCACTGTGAAAGGAGGTTTTCCGGAAGTGAAAGCCCACCATACTGGAAGAATTTGGAAAGGCCCGTCAGTCATCCTCCTGCCTGAGAGCAACTTTCAGACTAGAAGGTATCTCCAGACTTCACTAAGGCCCTCTCTTCTGTGTTAAAACACATGGTTGGCCTCTAGCAGATCTCAGTGACAAATACAGATTCTCCCTCCCCATTCCCAAAGTTCTGCAGGAACCTCTGAAAATCTTTGCTGTTAGGATGTTCTTCCTCATGCCTCTCCTATCCCTGACTCAGCCCTACCTGAGTGAGGCTCTCAGCCCTTCCTTCCTGACCCCAGTTCTTGTCCCACCCCTCTCACTTAACTAGTTTCTTAAGTTCTTTTTCTCTATTTCAAAGAGCTCCTGGCATGGAGGTATGTCTTACCCTCCTGGGCTAGATCACTGGGTTTGGACCAGGGTGCAACCCTAACCTCGACCACTGGCTCTGTATGAGCTGAGGCCAGGCAATTCACCCCTCTGAGCCTTGAATGAGCAGTAAACCTAAAGTCCCCAAGTCAGTGCCTGGCCCAGATTATTCAGTAAACATTGCCTTGCTTGTCCCCAGTTCCTCCTACTGGGGATCCCAGCTTCCTTCCAGTCCCCAAGTGGAGTGAATTTAGCAAGCATCTGTGCAACCCTCTATCAAGGGCTCAGCTAAAAGCAAGGTTGATAATGTCTAATGTGTTCCCTTCATCTGCTAATTTAATAATTCTGCTAAAAAATGAGCTCATTTGGCCCACAATTTACTTCCCAGAGGCCTAGCGCCTCTTATTGCTCATGACTTCATTAGCTCCCAGACACACATTCTCCCCCGCCCACCCCAACCTCTTGTTTTTAAGAAAGGGAGGCTGCATTTGTTCAATTGTAATGGTCTCAGCTCCTCTTCCCTCCCCCTCCCCACTGAGCCTCAGAAAGAGCAGTGTGGGCAGGCTCTCCCCTTCCCTCTGGTGTCTCCTCACCTCTCCTCATCAGCTCAGAAAACTAACTTATGCCCATCGGACCATGGCCTCAGCATCCAGGAGGACCAATGCATTTCATTACAAGAACTCAGCTGAGTGTGAGGATGGGCTTTTCTCACACGCCGTGCTTTCCTGCAACAGGACAACATGATGTATGGTGCTGAGTTTCCTAGGACTGGAGGTATTACACACAAGGTGACCAATTATATGTCCGAGATGCTGTAAGGCACTGCATCCTCTTTTTTTGTAAGCTTTGATTTTTAAGATACATGACTTTTACCCTCATCTGCTTCCCCAGCCACCATGTTCTCCATCACCCTCTCAGCTCTAGTTTCCCTAGCCTTGGGCAGCAGAATTTTTAACCTTGTGTCTGTGGATCCCTGGGGAATTGAAATCAAATGTAAAATGTTCTGTGTATGTACATGTATTCAATTTCAAAGCTCTTCATTAAATTCTCAAAGGCATCTCTAGTCCAAAAGAGATTAAAAGCCACGTAGGAAATACTGTCGGCTTCGAGGACCATGCAATCCCAAGGACTCAGCTCTGTTGCAATAGTGCCATGAGCAGCATGTCAACAAATGCACGTGGCTGTGTTCCAATAAAACTTTATTCACACAAACAGGCATCTGGCAGAATTCAGACCGTGGGCTACAGTTTATGGATCCCTGCTGTAGAAGGAATTCTGGTTTTGAGAAGAAGCTTACACTACGTCCCCTTCAGATGCTCTTCAATTCATTCATTCATTCATTCATTCACTCAATTTATTATGTAAATATTCATTGAGTCCCTGGTATGTGCTAGGCCTTATGTTCAATACAACAGACAGAAACAGGAATGAGACACCATCACTGCCCTCAAGGATTCTCCAGCCTAGTTGGGGAGACAAGCATGCAAACAACTGTCAGTCAGTGCCATAAGGACCGTGATGGAAATTCATACAAGAAACAGAAGTGGCATAGAGGAGACCATGCAGAGAATACGGAAGGGGCCTAGACAGATGTTGACAGAGTAAAGCCACTTGAGCCAGGACCACAAGGAACGGGAGGAATTTTCCAAGTAGGTGGCTGGCAGAGCATCCCAGACAGAGGGAACAGTCAATGCAAAGGCACTGAGGTGCGAGCCATGTTCGGGGGAGTGTAAGAAATGCAGGCTAGAACTAGAGTGAGGGTGCAGTTGGTGTCAAAGGGAAGGGGAAGCTAGACGGAAAGGCAGGATGAAGACATTTGAGGAAGGGTCTTTTAATCCAAGCTAGAGGTCTTGTCTGGACTTCATTCTGAAGGTAACAAGCGGCCATGAAGAGATTCAACTTTTGGCAGCTATGATCCTTTAGTGAAGTTGTCACTCATGAGAGAACATCTATGTGTCATTTCTCCTTTTATCTTCCTTCTGCTGACACTGTTACATTTGGTAATAACTCCAAGCCCTTGATTTTTCCTAACTCAAGCCCAATTACACAAAGCCAAATTTGGTAGGGGAGGGATTTTCCTCTGAATAATTGAAAAGCAAACCCATTCTGCCCAAACAAAGGCGTCCAGTCTTCCCAACTTTGCTCTTTATGTCTGTGTCTGTGTCTGTCTGTCTCTGTCTCTCTCTCTCTCTTTCCCCAGCCCCACCCCCCTCTCTCTGTTGCTTTAAACCACTGAGATTTGGGGTCTGTTTATTACTACAGCACAACTTAACCTATCATTTTCCCTAACATTTCATTTTCCCTAATTCTTCTCCTTTCTTCCACTTGGCCAATGACCCAAGATCCTCTTTTTCCTCAGTTGGCTACCTAACCAACTTTATTCTTATTCTTTCTTCTCTGCTCAGGTATTCAGCTCTCTAACAAATATTCACTGAGCTTGGAGGGGACAGAATGTGAAGAACTGAAGAGACAGAGATAAACCAGACATGCCCTCAGGAGCTCACAGTCTGGTGGGCCCTGTGCTGGCTGGGGCAGTCTCTTCACTCCTGCTAAGCTCTGTCTCAGTCACTTTGATGTTCCCACCACTGCCATCTGGCTTGTCCTTGGAGATGGAGGTTGTGGTCGGGAAGCTATCTCCTACTTGTACCATGGCTTCCTGTCACCATCAGGGCCTCCAAGTATCCCTGAGCCTCCCTTGGAGGAAGTTCTTTTACTGTGAGGTTGGATGGTCCAGGAAGCCCGGGTCACTGCGCAGAAGAATACCGGAAGCCTGCTGTGATGCACCAGGATGGGGTATGGGGTGACCGCAAAGTCTTTGATTCTTTTATTGGTAAAAAAAATCAAATGCAGAGAGGAGCAACGATGTGTCCAGTATCACACAGCAGGGTGGCCCTGGGGTCAAAACTAGAATTAAAAACATGTGCCCTTGAAAAAAAGATTACTGCCTTGGGCCTCGGTTCACCCTTGGCACAATAAGACATCAGCCAAGGATGCTGAAAGAAGTCCTTTTTATCAGTAGAAAAAAGGCCTGAAGATATGAGTAGGGGTCGGGGCTGGGGAGTTTGGGGAAAGAGGATTATCTTGAGCCTCGATGTCACTAATGAGAAGAACCTAGCCCACAGAAGCCATTCCCCTGTTTCCCAGCAGGTGAGTCTGTGCCTCTCTGGGCCACTACCCCTCCACAGTGACCAGCACTGTGCCAAGTCTTAAGTTAGCATATTTAATCTTTCTTGAGAAGACCTCTCCCCTGACCTGAAACAGGCTTGGCACAGGCTTGACCCCTACGGGTCCTGAGCCACCAGGAGGTAATCTCTTTTTAAGGGTCTTCACCCCTAAGATGGTCCTCTGTGTGTTTAGGTATAAGAGTGAAAGAAGCAGGGCAGTGAGGACCAGGTTTGGGTATGGAGCTCCTCATACCTAGCATCCTCCTTGTGGTAACCACAGTCCAGGTCTAGGGGTCTCAACCCTGGCTGCCCCTCCCACCTCTTACTGGGACAGAGGTAAAGTTATGTGGCAAGGTGACCCTGTCACTAGTTCTGAAGTAGATGGGAAGGCTGGAGATGAAGCAATTAACACACAGTCGGGAGTAGAGGTGCCCAGGGAAATTTCCCACAGAAGCTGAGACTGGCAGACGAGAAGACTCAGCAGGCACAAGGCAGCAAGGTGGGGGGTGGGGGGTGGCAGGACGGAAAAAGCCAGACAGCCCCCTCCTTTTCCCATTGCCTGCTTCTTCTCTGGATAAATGCCACTGTGGTAAGGGCAGCAGAACCAAGGAGAGGGAAGGTGTGGGGTACTGAAGAGAGAGAGAGATCCCCACAAGGGTACTGGAGCCCAGACTCAAGGAGACGACATTCCCCACTGTGGCCTTTTCTGGGCAGGAGCAGCCGCTTAAGTCCATGAACTCCCAGCCAGGAAGCAGGTCTCCTGTTGACTACAGGAGCAGGCTCCAAGAAATTCAAGGGGCTTCTGAAGTCACAGAACACACTCAACACAGCAATAAGTAACGTGCATCCCACACAGCAGCACGTGTCACACAGGGCTGCAGCAGCAAGGAACACACACAGTCACACACGTAACGTCACACAGCAGTCCACACACGCATACACACGTGAGTTCTACCACTTCTCAGGCTTCCCCGGGTCCCCTCACATGTTCCCCAGAGGAGCCGCAGCTGCGGACCTAAGTTCTCGGGGGAACTAACCCATCCTTCTGCCTCCCTCTATGTGACTCACTTTGGGAAGACAGGGTAGATGGCTCTGAGCTCACTCCAGAGAGTCTGACCAAGCTCAGGACCAAGTCAGGAGACACAGGTCCACGGCCTGGCTCTACAGCTCTCTGACCAGAAGGCCATGGATAAGCCGTGATGTCTCTGCCTCACAATGTCCTCATCTACCCAATGGGGTCACTAGGAATAAGAGTAAAAATAAGCACCTGTACATGGGATTGTGATGAGAGCTAATGAAAGCACTTTGTGAGTCATAGGCTTTCACACGAATGTGGCTCTCTAAGACCTGGGTGCAGAATACACTCTGGCATACCCGGGCTTCCCAGTGCCCTCTACCGGGCCCCATCAGCCAGCCAGTTCTGAGCCCCTTAACCTCAACGCAAAACCCATGTTTACAAAGACCCCCTCATTCCAACTTTGACTTCATTTCTAACACTTGTTCACTTATTCATCCATTCAACAATTATGGAATCCTGGACGTAAAGTGCTGCATGTGACATAAAAATGGTCTTTGCTCTCAGGCAGCTAGCTTACGGGTCAACTCACCATGCTCAGTCTGGTTATTTGATAGAATCTATGGCCTAGAAGGCTTTTAAAATACTAGTGCCCGGGCCCCATCCCCAGAGAGGTTCATAGTCAATTGATCTGAAATGGGGCCCAGGCAATCATGTTTTTAAAAAGCCCCCAGGCGATTCTAATGTATAGTCAGGGCTGAGACCCATCCACCTAGTGGAGAAATTAGATGTACACCGAGAGATAGAATGGGACCTTTTTACAATAGATGCATACACAATGATAATAGCTGACATTTACTGAACCACTTTTTGTGTCTGTGCCGTTTTTGTTAGCATTTTAATCTTCCCCAAAACCCAGGAAAGCAGGCCCCATGCCACCAATTTTACAGATGAATAAACGAAGCTCAAGAGATCAAGTAACTTAGTCAAGGCAAGATTTTTCCAAAAAGGTAGAATTTGTGCTGAAACTTGAAAGAAAATAGAAATTTGCCCTGGAGAAACAGAGAAACAGATGGATGAGGTTAGTATGCCCGGGCTGGCTATTAGAATCCATGACCTGGGTCACTTTTAAAATACATGGGCTGCAGGTTAGGACTACAGAGACTGTTGACTGGGACAGAGGCTCCTAAAGGGGATAAGTGGGAGCTCGGATCACAGAGGCTGGTGGGGCGTCTAATTATGGGAAGAGAATATTAGAAGACAAGCAAAAGGTAGAACTGCTTTACCCAGCAGGTAGCAATTATGTGCCCCTTGTCATTTTCCCCAGAGGTAGAGGGGATAAAAATAGAATTCAAGATAGAATCAGAGAAACCAGGCCCAGAAGGAGTTGGTGGAAAGGAAGTTGAGACCTTAACTTTTTAAAAAACGGTGAAATGGGAATCTGCCACCATACCCTCTACACAGAGGCAACAAAATGTGGAAAGATGAGCATTGGACTAGGGGTCAGAGGCCAGGTTCCAGAGACTTTTCTCTCTTAGCTGGGCTTGGCCACCTGTAAAATGTCTTAGAAGGAGGCTGGTGTGGGGAGAGGAAGTGGAGGTCTTCAGGCCCCAGCAGGGCCATTCTGCTTTCCTCTGCTTTACACCTTGGCTGCTACAAAAAGTTTCATTTGAACAAGAGGTTCTGCAGCTCACTTTGGAAGTGCAGCTTTTATGTTGCCTCTTTCTCCTAGAATTCCCTAAAATGATGGAAATCCTGTGGGCTCAGACACCAGTGCGTGATGGTGAAAATGAGCCTTGGAGATGGCAATGGGAATTAAGTGGAAGTCTAAACAGAAATCATTGGGAGTGCCAGGGTACACACACACACACACACACACACACACACACACACACACACACACACACACACACACACACACCATCCCCCAGTCATTGACCACTTCACTGCCTTCTTTATTGGGGAAAAATTGCTTTGAGTAGGAAAAAAAAGCCAGTATGATATTCAACTAAAAGAGCAGGCTCCTCACCCCATACTGTACAATAAAGTGCACCTTTCACAGGCTTTGCCACTAAACATGAAACTTTCAATCGGGATTTGAGAAGAGGTTCCAACATGGAAAGCTGATAACGAAGCCTTCATGCTGCACGCTAGCAATGCTTCCAGGTGCTTTCTTTGTGATGACTTCTCCAACCCTCCCAACACTTCTATACGTTAGATTATTATTTCTGTTCTCATTTAACAGATGAGGCTCTGAGGAAGAAAGAGGCCGAGGCCAAGCCCAAATATAGTCATCTAGCTAGTGAGCCCCAGAATTGAGCTATGGGCCTAAGCAGCCTGCTTCCAAGTCCACACTCTAGCCTGCCATGTTCTGTGATAATACTATCAAGATGGAGATCAGGAAAAGTGAAGGTAGAGGGACAACCAAGGGGGAAAAAGAGATAGTGAAATTAAGAATTTTTTTAAATTGCAGAAAAACTCTAATAAATATTCTAATAGAGCTAGAAAATATGTTGCATTCATAAAATAATAGAATGCTGTGAAAAAGGAAAAATAAAGAACAAGAAAGAACTCTAGAAATTAAAAATATGAGATAAAATACACAACATACATTGTAAATTAATGTTAATAATATCTTCTAGAAAGCAAATGAAGGTGGTAAATGGGGTGGAAACAAGTAAATATATCATTTAAAGGATTGTGGTAGATTGTATTGGTTGTCTTGATTCTTTATTCATCCTAATATCTGTGTAATTTTGCAGTATCCTCCACTAAAAAAGGCCTCTTGACTTTCGATTCTGCTATCTGATGTTGAGGGGGGGGGGCAGGGTGTGACTGAAGGCTCGAAAGCTCTCATGTCATTGGGTTCTTGCTTCTCGGACATCACCATGAGAACATACCTGGGCTAGCCCACTAGCTCCACAATAAGAGTGAGAAATATTTGGAGCAGAGCTCAACTCCTCCAGACAATTTCATCCTAGAGCAATCATCCCCTAGCCTATTTCCAGTTGCATATGTAAACTCAGTCAACATTAGCCATTCAACCACGTTCCGCCTAAATCAGTGGCTCCGAGCCACAGATTCACCAGAATAAGTAATCACTTTGTAAGCCACCAAGTTCTGAGTTGGTTTGTTATGTAGCATCGTTGCAGCCATGGAACCACGGCTGATGCAAGTTATCAACCAAGGAGCCGGTACCCAATTAACAGAGGAAATAGAAGGAAGAGGATTATCAAAGAAGGAATTTAAGTAAATGTCCCAGCACTGAAAGATATAACACTCTAGACGAAAGGGACTCCCAAGTGCCCAGAACAATAGATGGACACATCCTTAAGACATATTATTGTAAAACATAGAAACATACAGAGAGAGAGATGATCCTAAAAGCTTCCAACAAGAAAAAACAAGTTCCATACAAAGAAACACGCATCAGGACGGCTGAAAGACTTCTCAGGAGCAACACTGGATACTAGATAACAGTGAAACAGTTTTACAGTTTTAAACATTCTTCGGGGAAATTGTTTCAATGCAGAATCCTATAACTAGGCTTGCAATTAAGATATAAGTTGAGAATATAAATATTTTTTAGATATGTAAGGATTCAGAAAATTTACCTTCCGTGCTCTTTTATTTCGTTAGCTACCAGGGTATGCTCCAGCAAAAATGGGAAATACACCAGGATGATAGGATTCGTGAAACAGGCCATTCGACACAGGAGACTGGCAGAGGAAATTCCCAGGATTAAAAACTTTACAGCAGGTCTGAGAGTCATAGGCCAGATTGAAACAAGAAATTCAGGGCTCCAGAAGGGAAGACTCCAGGGACAGAGAAGGGATTGATAGATGAGCTGACATAAGACAACACGTGTGAGCAAAATGCTACGAATAATGGAATGGCAGATCTGATGCACCATTGGGAAACTTGTAAGAAAATGAGGCAATTGAAAATGCGAGGTGATTATTTCCTCTGGGGTTATTTATCGAGACAGTCAATACTGGTTATCATGATAGACAACAAGAATTTGTTCCTCACTCACATCACATTCCCATACTGACCAGACAGTCCTCCTTTGTTGTATTCGCAGATATGGAGCCCATGGTCTGCACAGTTTCTTCACTAGGGAAGAGAGAGATGAAAGATGCACGCAGGCTCTTAACTGCCTTAGCGCAAAGGGCTAATCTAGTCAACATGACCCCAACCTGACTGCAAGGGAAGTTGAGAAATGTAGGAGAGCAGATGGATATATGATGAGCACTGTCTTTGCCACACAAGAAAATAATGTGTATGAGAAAGAAAATAAAGTCATAGCTCATTGCTTGACTCTGAAGTGAACTACATTTTCATGGTCGTAAATAATATTCTAGATTTGACAAAAAGGAATAATATAACTGTATAAGGAGGAAGGGACAAAGTGTGGTGAGTAACAGAATGAAATTATAGTCCACCGTGACTAGGAGTCAGTAGATGATGTCTAAGACACATACAGCAAGAAACAGCATCATGAGCATATTATTTAGAAATATGTAGTAAGCAGCAAAAGCAGCGGCCGAAAGAATTTAAAACGTGTTGTCCTTGTAGGGCAAGAGGGAGGTAAGAAGGGTCAGGAAGGAGTGTGCTTTTGTATCATAAGCCTTTTGGTATTTTAAATTTTTTCAATTTGCATATGCCTTTTTTTGGGCAGTTTTTAAAACAAATGAAAACCAATGCTTGAAGAAAAAAAAAAAAACAGATTTGCTGATTATTAAGGACTGTTCCATCTGACCTTCTAAGATCCTTGAATTCTAAGCACCCAGGGAAGAAAGCTTGTGTCACAGCTGAGGTTTGTCTGAACACAAACTATGGTAGGCAGACTGGAAAAATCAAAACAAAGAAGAGTCACCATGCTGTTCTGAACGGGAGGGGTCTTTGTGAGATCTTGCATTCCAGCTGCAGCGAAAGGTGTCCTGAATGGGCAAAACCTGATCTGGTACCACGAAAGCCTCCAGAGTCCTCTGGGACCCCGCCAGACCAGGCACCTGCCTCGCCGGGAGCGCTGGGAGAGAATGCGGCCAGTTATGCCCCACGGCCCCTGGCAGGTACTGTGGGCATCAGCTATAATGAGAAGTGACAGGTACAATTGCTAGGAGAACATCCAGGCTTAGAGCTCAAGCTGCCCAGAGTGTCTGGGGGTCTTCTCAAGCTGTCAGGAGGGTCCCCAAACACTTTGATGCTGCAGCCAGTCTGGCCTGCTGCATTAGCATCTCATTAGTCTGGGCTGAGGCCAGCCTGGGGCCTGGTCACCAGCCCAGTGTTGGGTGAAGAGGAAACTGAGAACCCTGATGGACAGAGGGCAGGAACCCAGCAACCCCACCCAGCTCCATCGCCCATCCAGCCATCAGAGGAGACAACAAGCCCTGTGCCCCCCCACACACACACACACTTCCCCGCGCAGAGACACCGCTTCTAACATCCCCATGTGCTCTCCCTAGTAACAGTAAAACTAACCAAAACCCCTAGAGGCAAAGGGTCTCCCCCTCAGCAATCAAGTCACTCTTGGCTTCAAATCTTTCAAGAGACAAAAGAGGACATCAACCACGGCCCTCCAGAGCCCAGACCCTGCCTCCTGCTCCAGCCTCATTGCTCCCTCTCAAATGCCCCAGCATTTTAAGTCCAGAACCTTCTTAGCTCTGCTGTCTTTTCCAAGTCAGTTGAATCTAAGTCACACCCCTTTCTGGACACGGGATGGCAATACTACCCACCTGATACAGAGAACACAAGGGTTTTGTGTGCATTCAGGAGGAATTCCCAGCCCTGTCTGGCAATCCCTTTTGGCTTATCCTCCATTATCTCCAATGCCAGCAGGAATGGCAGTGAGGGCCTGGCCCCCAGGGTGTTAAGAGTCCCCTCCAAATGGGAAGATGGTGACTGAGTGCTCATCCCTAATCTTCATCTGAAATGTTCCTGGACCACTCCCCACCAAATGCCCAGTCTCTTTGTCCAAGGGAAAGGGCTCGAAGGCTGGGTCAGCTGGCATGGAGGAGGGATATGTTGGAGGGGCACATGACTTAACTGGGGAGGGGGAGACCTGGGCTCTAGGACTGGCTCTGTAACTAGCTGCTACATAAATGACCCTACACTAGTCCTTGCCAGTGACTAGCCTCAGTCCCCCTGTCTATGGGAGGGAGGCTGGGTCCAAATGTGACATTCTCTCAGGCTGATGACAGGTTAATATTGGGCTTCCTCTTGGTATCCATTTCCACAGAAACCGAGATGACTGGAACTAAAAGGTCACTGGCTCCATCCACTGTGCCCAGGCAAAGCAGCCCTTGAGATATTCCAGAAAGCCATCCAACCCCACAGATGACAGAAGCTTAGCTGAGTGGATGGGTTCAGACTTCCCATGCAGGTGCCTCTCCCCGTGGGGAAATTCTCCCAGCAGCACGTTCTGGTAGACAGCGGGAGAGATGCTCAGTGCTGAGCACCAGACACCGGATGCATGAGATAATCATAAATCCACAAACGGCAACAAGATAAAATTATCATTATATGAAGTTAAATTATTAATTAGCACCTCCAAAAAAAGACCAACACCACCTGGTCCTGAATCTTGAAAGCTGTCTTTCTGAAAGCAGCAGAAATATCAAAATAATTTATCAGTGCTCTGCGGTGTGGGTGTGGGTGTGGGTGTGGTACCCCCAGTCTGATGCCCAGGGGTCCAGCCAGGCAGGCCTGGTGGAGCCATGACCAGCCAGTTTGGATGAGGTTACCAGGGGAAGGGAAGTGATTCGTGAGACACATTTTTATGGCTGGGCAAAGGAAACTGAGGCAAAGGACAAGATGGGAGAGCCACCAAAACTGGTTTGGGGCAGATTGAGGAGTTTGTATGCGGGATTGGGAAGTCTTGTATCTGCCTGATTGCCTGAGGACTAAGGACACTCATTTATTCAGGGAACTTCTATCATGCATGTGCTATGCTCCAGGGGCCAGGAATATAGAGGAAAAGCCTTGCCCATGAGGAGCACAATGTCTGATAGGCTAGATCAGTGGATCAGTTGTTTCTTCTGCCTTTTTACCCTACCTCGAGTCATAGAATTTACCACTTTATCATGATTATCATCATCACCCACTACCATCACCAACTCCTACACCCCACACGTATTCATCGACTCCTAGAACCACAGCAGCTTGACGAGAGGGGAGGAACTTTAAAGAGCATCCTCTCTCACCAGGGCGTCCATCCTCCCCAGGAAACGCCTGGTGAATTGTGACCCACTAGAGCACTCCCAGCAATCAGGAGCTTCCACACTGCCTCATAAATCATCCCATTACATCTCTGGAGAGCAATTTCTCATTCCTTCATTTATTCAACAAGCATTTACCGAACATCTCCTAGGAGCCACCTCAAGACCAGTCCTTAGAAGATGCCAAGAAAACTACCACCCATCCTTCCTACAAAAAGCTCTGTCAGGATGCTTTTGGTAAGGGGTGGTAGGAGAGGCAAACAAATGACCAAGCAAGAGCAATAGAGAGTAGAGTATAGGTAAAACAGGTGGTACACCAGTGTGTTAGGGGTGTGATCTTGTTCACTCTGCACAACAATCCTGCCAGGTGGGAACCACTGCTATGCCCATTTTAAAGATTAAAAAAAAAAAAAGAAAAACAAGCACAAGGAGGTTAGGGGCCTTGCCTAAGGCTACACAGCTGCAAAGTAGAAGGGTCAGCATTTAAGCCTGGGATGTCTGACTCTGGAGGGGCTATCTTGGCCCCTCTGATAGAATATGCCACCTCTTTGCTGATTGATGGAAGCTGCAGCCTTGAGTACTGATTGTGAGCTGTGCGTGGGTCTTCGTGCTTCAGGCTTAAGGAGCTCTCCACCCCGGCCACTGGATCCAAAGGGACTCTAATGTCAGCTCAGATGGAGATGGAGATGGAGATGGAGATGATGGAGATGGAGATGAAGATATCTCTATCTGTCTCCCATGTACTAATTTCGTGTGCCCCCAACGAGACAGACTGCGTGGCCTCGACTCTCCTCCGGCCCCAGTATTCACCATTGCTGCAGCCAAATGAGGCCTGAATAATTCATGGCCAATACGCATGGCCCAGTCCTAGAGCAGATTTCTGGTGGCCGAATTGGAGACGGGTTGGAAGCCAGGGCAGCTGGACCTGGGAGTGGGCTGTGGTGGGGTTCTGAGAGCCACTCACAGCCAGGAAGGGAAGAATAAATAAGTCTCAATGAATTATTCAGCCAGGCAGCTGCTGATGCAGCCCGAGGATGGCAGTGGCATGACAGTATGCTAACTCTGGCATCAGCATTCACCGGGGAAGCCTGGTGTGCCCACTGTGGCCAGGCTGACCAGAGCCCAGAGAGGAAGGGGAAATAGGGAAAAGGCACACATGGCTTATTTCCTCAAGGGTGGCAGGGGCCAGAGCAAGGCAAAACCTGAGTCGTGGTCCTGGGCCTGCCCAAAGGTGCAGCATGAAGGTGACATGGTATTGGGAGAAGGGAGTGAGCTCTGAAGGCTGGTAAAGCTTCAGAGTAAGATTGGCAGGGCAGGGTGCAGATAAGGGGAGGTAAGCCTGGTAGGGTTCACTTAAAGCCGCACAGCCGTGGCAAATCATCTAACCTTGCCAAGCCTTCGTCTTCTCAACTGGAAACTGGAAACTGCGTGGTTAGGGTAAGGCCCAAATGCTACCAGGTGGCTAGGATAATTGCTCCATCATAACCAGAATCCCCACTCCCAGCCTGGCCTTGAGTTCAACCCAGACACGGTGACTGGCAAGGCTTTTTCCATCCCTCGTGCCAGCAATGCCAGCTCTCTGGATCTTCAGAAGCCTTCTCAATCCATCTCTATCTTCCCACCCCACTTTTGGGGTAACCTGCTGACCCCTGCTGCAAGTGTTCACTCAGAGAGAAGGTTGGGATGTCTGCAGGTCCTCTACTGAGCTCAGCCCCAAACCCCCACTGCCGGCAACACTGGGCAAGGGGCACAGAACTGGCCCGCAGAGACCACACTCTTCCACTGATTGCTTTGTGACCCTGGGCCAGCCCCTTTCCCTCTCTGGGCCTCAGCTTCCAGATAGGAAGGTTCCTCAGACTCCTGTGGCTCTGACCCAATAACTATAAGACAGGGTGGAAAAGAGGGGCTGGCTGGCTAGCTGTTCCCTCGAGGTGGGCTTCCTGGGATGGAAGTGGTAGGTGCTGAGCTTTTCTGGAACATACAGAGTGGGTGTCAGGGCAGGCCTTCCTTCAGAAGATTCCAGAGTTTTTTCTTCCCCCAAGAGCTCTGTGCTCTAACGACAGATGTAAAGCAGCAGCATCCAGCTCTGAGGGCTCCCCAGACCCACACCATCGTCACACGGGGCTCACAGTCTAGCAGGGTGATTCCCTGGTTTTGACTCCTGCTATGAGAAAAGGGCAGCGGCAGCTTGTCCAAGGACACACAGCCAGCAAGGGGCAGAGCCCGTTGTGGATCCCAGACCAGGCTGCAGTCTCCGTCATCCATGAGTGAGGCTGGCATCTAAAGCACAGCCACCCGTTTGGTCAGTGATGTTGCAGGAACAAGCTTCCTCCTGCCTGTTCCCAAGCATGCTGGGAGCTGCATGGGATGCAGCAGGACATTCCCCGAACTTGACCAGGGTCCAGTCCTGGCTCTGCCACCTACCAACTGTGTGTCTCTGACCCTCTTTGAGAGGCAACGTCAATACCTAGAATGTTGGGTTAAGAATGATAAAACCAGCCCCAGATGCCACCGTATGTCTGCGACTGGCCTGCCCTCTGTTCAAGACCCTCGGGTTCATGGTGGTTCAGAACAGAACTGGCTGAGGCAGAGAGGAGGCAGCCTGGGGAAGGAGAGGGGCCTGGTGGATGGGAAGAGAGAGGAAGGTGCTCTGGGCAGAAGCCCAGAGCAGCTGCCTAAGTGTTCGGTAATAAATAAGTGATATTGGCCATCGCCTAATGTTTCCACAGCGCCGGCCAGCCAGGATGGGAGAGGAAGGTTATTATAGACCCAGCTGCCTCTGGGTCTCTCTCACTCACATTTTGAACTTCATGCATCCTTAATGAACTTGGGGTGACAGACTGACCCTAAAGTCACAGGGCCTCCCCCAGAGCTGGAGAGTGAAGGTATTTGGGGCGCTGTTCCCTTTGGTCCCAGCAATGTTGACCCCTGAGGGAGGCTGCTGGAGCAAACAACAGAGGATAGGCAAGAGCAGGGACACCCCATCCCTCCCCAGTCATGGTGAGGAGGGAGAGAAAAGGGAGGGGTGGGTGCCTTTGTCCTGGGAGCCTGGATGCCTGGGTTCTCACCCACCCTCTTTGCAGTCTCCTTGTTCCCAGGGCCTCAGTTTGCCCACTGAATCCTGGAGCTAGGGAAGTCGTGGTCTGAACCAAGAACTGTTGGTGTCTCCACCAGAGGGAGCTGGTAAACACCTCAGAAACTGAGGCTTCTTCCTCAGATGGGCGAGAGCGAAGTGCAAGGGCCCATCTACCCCCTTCCCAATTGTACAGGAAGGTAAGTGGAGGCCCACAATGAGAAAATGACTCACCTGGAGCCACACAGTTAGGTCTGGGGTCTCTATGTTGTGCTCTTTCCACAGCTTCCAACTGTACCCTCCTCAACCTGCTGGGGCTTTGGAGACCCAGAGGGAAGGACTCTGTCTCTTGAATTAAAACTCAGAATGGGACAAGTTCCCAGAGGCCTGGAGAGCTGGACACACTGCCAGCTGCCTGCCTACCTGCCAAGCTGGCTGTGTGAGTTGAGGAGCCACTGCATCTCTGGGCTCTAGAGTTTGGGTTCTCAGTGTTTGCCTCTCGCACCTTCAAGAACAGCTATGGGAATACCTCACTGTGACTTGGTGATTCTGACATGTCAATAGGTGGGGTTCAAGTCTTGACTGGGCCATCAACTCACATGACAGGAAGAAAAAATTTCCTTTGCTGGATCCCCATTTCCCTGTCCACCTGCAAGGGTATGTGATTTCCGAAGTTCCTCCCACGCCTAAGAGTCTATGGCCAGAAATAGCAGGGTGGAGCTTTAAACAATTAAACTAGAGTTACCGTGTGATCCAGCAATTCCACTTCTCAGCAGACACCCAAAAGAATGGCAAAGCAGAAACTCAGACAGGTATGTGTTCTCCCACATTCATAGCAGCATTATTCACGATAGCTAAGACGTGGGAGCAACCCAAGTGTCCACTGGTGGAAGCATAGATGCCAAAATGTGATATATTCATATAATGGGATAGTATTTGTCCTTGAAAGGAAGGAAGTTCTGACACATCTTGCAACATGGATGAACCTTAAAAACATTATATTAAGTGAAATAAGTCAGTCACGGAAAGAAAAATACTGCATGATTCCACTTACATGAGGTACGCAGTACAGTCAAATTCATAGGAACATGGTGGTGGCCAGGGCTAGGAGAAGGGAGAAATGGGGAGCTATTTTTGTAATGAATATAAACTTTCAGTTTTGCAAAAAGTTCTAGAGACTGGTTGCACAATGGCAGCTTAACTACACACTGAAAAATGGCTAAGACATGAAATTTCATGTTGCATGCATTTACCACAACTAAAACTTTCTCAGAAGAAAGAAAGAAGCTATGGCCGAAGGCTCAGTGTAGAGTCTGCCACATCTTGGATACCAGGTATATTTTCTTTAAGAAAGAGAAGAGAAGAAAAAAAAAGAAAAGAAAAGAAAAGAAAAGAAAAGAGAAAAGAAAAGAGAAAAGAAGGAAAGAGGAAAGGAAAGGAAAGGAAAGGAAAGGAAAGAGAAAAGGAAAGGAAAGAAAAGGAAAGAAAAGAAAAGGAAAGAAAAGAAAAGAGAAAAGAAAAGAGAAAAGAAGGAAAGAGGAAAGGAAAGGAAAGGAAAGGAAAGGAAAGGTAAAAGGAGGGAGGGAGGGAGGGGGAGAGAGAGAGAGAGAGAGAGAGAGAGAGAGAGAGAGAGAGAGAAAGAAAGAAAGAAAGAAAGAAAGAAAGAAAGAAAGAAAGAAAGAAAGAAAGAAAGAAAGAAAGAAAGAAAGAAAGAAAGACACCAAGCATGGTTTTCGTTTGTTTGTTTGTTTGTTTAAAGAAAATTGTTGCAAAGCCTTTGTGACATGGAGAATCCTCTCTGAGTGTGAGTAGGCCACCCTCATCTTAGCGGCTCTGTGTCAGCTATAGACTACCAAGTTTGGTAAAACCAGGCAATTTTCTCCTCAGTGCAATCCGCGCCGAGTCAGCACGCTACCTACGGGTGTGAGGCTGGCGTGTCAGATGCTCCTGACCTGCTGCTGGGGAGTAACAGCCCGGGGGGTACAGGGCTGGCGCTCAAGGCCCTTTGTGGTCCAGCACCAGGGAGCTGCAGGCCGCTTCATCTGCGCTTTGGACCACTCCTTGCCTGTTTTGGATGTCTGCTTGTCACCCCCTCAGAAGCTGCCCTGGCCCCCACCAGACGCAGTCTTTTCCTTTGCCCTTCCATGCCCCAGCCCCTTGTTTCTCGGTTAATCCTCGCATTTCCACATCTGCCCATCAGCTAGACTTGTGAGCCATTTGAGGGAGGGGTGTGTCCTGTTCAAGATGTCTCACCCCAGCTTCAGAACCAGCCCTCAGCCTAGCACACAGTAGGTGCACAGAAACATCTGTGAAAACAAAGTGAAAATAATCCTGTGGCGTCTCTGTGTTATACGCCCAGAGAGAAAAAAGAAATCCCACAGAATCCGAACCACCCAAGCTGCACTATTTCCAATCGAGGGTTCTTATCTACAATCTCCTAATCATAGCTACAGTTTCGGGAGCACTCACCGTGGCCCACACACTGACGAGGTGCTAATCTTTCTAAGCTCTTCCAAGAGCTCCATAAAGCAGGCATTATGACTGTGTCCATTTTACAGATAAGGACATCGAGGCTCACTCAGAGAGGTGAAAGGACTTGCCCAGGTCCCCCTGCTGGGGGATGCAAGCTAGAATTTGAAACTAGGTGTGCTGCTATCCACAACTACACCAGATGCTGTGAGAGGGCAGCTGCCTCCTGTGCTGCTCCCTGGGTTGCTCAGTGGGCTCAGCCCCAGCCACAGCCGCCACCGCCACCAGGTGCTGGAGGCTGAGCCAGGCCCAGGGCGGTGGCTGCAGCAGCCTCACTCAGAGGCGCCACCCTCCTCTAGGGCCTCTCTGACGAGCAGGTGCCGCCGCCTCCCCTGGTTAGCGCCCCGATGGCTAACTGATAGGCTGGGCTGAGCACACAGCTGCCGCCACCGCCTTGGCAATCCTTTGAATTGGCCCCGCGCTCGCTGACCTGTTAAAAAGTAAATGCGAACTGCAGAAGAGGAAAAAGCTCTCTCTCCCGCACCCACCACTCCAGCCAAGTGCCTGCCCCTGCAGAAGTGACCCCCAGGAGAAGCCCCAGGCTGAAGGGAGTGGGGCACAGGGGCACCTGGGCCCCCAGGAAGGTTGGAATCCTGCAGTCAGAGCCAGAGGGACCATGGCCAGGTCTCCCTGCGTCCTCCCTGCAGGCAGACCTCGCCCCTGCAGCGGACCCCTGGTCAGTGAGCTGCACTGCAGACATCCCCAGAGACTGACCTGGGCCTCTCCAGGAAGCACCGACAGGAAACCCCAAGCACTGACAAGGAGCCCCACGCAGCAGGCTGGGGGCCTGGCCAGGAAGCCAACTGCTGGCCTCAGCCCCAGTGTGGCTCCAGCTGGGGTTCTCAGAAAAACCGAGGCAGGGCTGCCCGCCCAAGCAGGGCGCCTGATTCCACGCAAAGTCTTTGTAGCAACACTGCCCCTGGGGCGTGATTCCTGCTCCTTGAGGGAGAGGAGGCCAGGCACAAGTGACAGAGGTCCAAGGAAGGAGAGGAAAATGGATTTTTCATGTTGGTCCAGAGCTCGGAAATTGACAAAGCGCTTTCACAGTCTCGATTAATTCCCAAACACCGAGATATTACAGCCATCGATACTTACTGTGTTTTTACTAAGTGCCAGGTATCGTTCTGGCTGTTCTGCACATTACCTTATTAAACCCTCACAACAACACTGTGGATGAGATATCGTTACCAGCATCTTGTCACAGCTGGAAAAACTGAGGCGCAGAGAGATTAAGTGACGTGGACACTGAGCTAGGATTTGAGCCCTGGCACCTGGCTCCAGAGTCCAGGTGCGCAACAGCCCCGCTCTCTGCCGTTTCTCATGGCCCTGGGCGCTTGGCGAGAACTTCCACTCGTAATAACAGATTAGAAACAGAGGCTGGCTTAAATAAACCACCCAGGGCAACCCACTTAGTCAAAGGCAAGGGTCGGATTTCAAGCGAGCACCAGCCGAATTCAAGGTGTGCCTCGGAGGAGTGGACTTGCGTCAGGTCGTGGAGCTAGTTCAGATTCGAGGATTTAATGCCCCAGAGCAGGGAGAGGAATTTCGATCTGTTAACCAATCAGAAAAGGCTTTCTGAAGAGGGCCATGTTAAAGACGGACCTGAGAGCTTGCAGTCAGGTGGAGGGAACCACATGAGCAAGGGCACAGCTGCTGGGAAGTGGGAGCCGCCGGCGGGCTGGTTGGATGAAGCGCAGGATGTACGTGGAACGACGGCCTAGACACAAGGAGATACCAGTGGGTGTGAAGTTTTTGCCATTTGACCTTTGCTGCGTCACCTTAGGCAAGTAACTTCTCTTCTCTGCGCCTCAGTTTCCTCATCTGGAAAATGGGGTGATAATAGTTTGTACCTTGTAGGGGCTTGGGGAGAATAATATCTAAAACATGGAGAAAAGCTTACATAGCTACTGTGAGCTGGCCCCAGGTTAGAAGCTTAATGTATTATCATTTATACCTCATTAACTCTGAAGGGCAGGTATTGTTAGCCACATCTTACAGGTGAAGAAGCCGAAGCTCTGAAAAATAAAGTCTCTTAGACAAGTTCTCAGAACTACTAAACTACAGAGACGGGATTTGAACTCAGGATAAAATCAAAGCGTGGCTCGACTTGCCCATCA
This sequence comes from Cynopterus sphinx, assembly GCA_030015415.1. Classification (NCBI taxonomy): domain Eukaryota; kingdom Metazoa; phylum Chordata; class Mammalia; order Chiroptera; family Pteropodidae; genus Cynopterus; species Cynopterus sphinx. The sequence goes on along the minus strand of CM057385.1, from coordinate 30,121,507 downwards.
GGGAATGAATGAGGACCTCACTGACTAGTGCAGGTCGGGGGAGTCCTTGAAGGCTGAGGGATTGGGGAGGTGTAACTGTCAGTGACCAAGTCTCCTCTGGCTCAAAAAAGTGAGGCTTTGCGAGCACTGCCCTCACCTCTTCCCCTGCCAGTCCTCATTTGTGCACTGGAGACAATTCTTCCCATCCTGGGTTTAAGTAAATAAAAACAAAAATGCAGCTGAATTAAGACCCTGGAAAGCAGGTGCTGTCTCCTGCCAGTAAAGAGAAGATGGAAGTAATCAGATCAAAATGGAGGCGGATGTTCAGAACTGGGCACAGATGCTCCCCCAAAGCCCAGGCTCCTGGCTGCCATTCCTCACCTGACCGTCTGAGAGGGGGGGTGAGAGGTGGTGGGCGGTGATGGCTGATGGTGAGGAAGAAGACTAAACATCAAACTTGCCTCTTCTGAGCATCTGCCCTGCACCAGGAACTGAATTGAGCACTTTCTGCGATTACATGCATTATCTCATTTAATCCTCATGACAACCCACAAGGTGGTCATTACTTTGTTGTATGAGGTTCAAAGGGGTTAATAACTCGCCCAATGCCACAGAGCCAGAAAGTGGTGGAGCCACGAGTCACAAACCCCACGTGATTAACTATGCCTGATACGGAAGGGAGGTCAAAAACGCAGAACAGAGCAAAATGCAGGAAAAGACCTAGAGGCCCTGAGCCCTTCCCATCACCTTTCAGAACCAGAAACCCAGCTCTAGAAGGGGCATGGTTTGCCTAAGATCGCACAGCAAGTCAGCAAGACAGCAGCCCGGACTTCAGCACAGGTCACAGCCCCAGAGCCTGTGGTCTCTTTTCAATACCGCAGAGCTTCCAAGACCCAGGGCGCAGGAACGTGCAGGAGGTAGCTGCCTGTGCTCACCCCTGGTCATGCTAACCCCTCAGGGCCTGGACGTGGCATCACAAGCAACACTGCAGCACAACCACAAAAGTGGAAGCTTGGAAAAAGGGGAGCTAAGATAGAGAATGGATCCCACAGGGCTCCCGGGGAGAACTAGGAAAATGATGGGGACCTGTGCTTTTGTAGCCTATGGGGGCTTTTCTTGTGGTCATTATGTGTTGCTTCCCCAGGTGGAGGCTTGAAAGTCCTGAAAACAGCCCAGACTGGCTGAGATAACATGCGAGAATACCCAGCAGGGGAGGCTCAGACTATGTGCATTTGATTCCATCTTCCTCAAGGGGTAGTCCCAAGTTAGAATAATAAATCCTCTGGAGGAAACCCATTCATTCTTGATCCAAGTATTAATTGAGCACCTACTATGTGCAGCATGTCACACCTGGAAAGCCCCTTCCAGCACCGTCTGAGCCCATGCCACGCACCAGGCAGTTCCGAGCTGGCCACCAGCTCTCTGAAGGAAGGCACAGCCTTAGGCTGCTCTCGTTGGCCTTCCCTGTTCCTCTCACATGCCCCAACTGGCCTTGAACTTCCACTGTCCACCTCCAAGGACATTCTAGCCTCATCTCACCTCACTCATTGAACACGGGACTGATCATTGAGTCTTCCCAGAATTGGTTTCCTTGAGCTCAATACAGGTGGTTAACCCATCCAGAGTTAGACACACACACACACACACACACACACACACACACACACACAATTTGTACAGTATTACCATGAGGAAAAGGCAAAATGACTTGAAAGACAGTACAAAAGGTGTGATGTGCATTAGTGAGTTCCTGGAAATGGCCCAGTTGCCCCTTGGCCAGCGGTCCCATTGTCTCTCAGGCTCTGCGGTTCAGGCTGCCTTGGGGAAGCCCCTCCCACTGGAATAGGAACCCTCTCGGCGGGCAGTCCTCCTGCCTGTTTTCCAGGCACAATCAGGCATGAGGCACTGCGCTAGTGGAGTTACAGCCCATCTGCACCCTCTCAGAACCCTCCTGCTGCACCAGGAAGGAACTTTGGAGTCAGGCAGCTCAAGTTCAGGGCAGAGATCTGCCACCTTCCAGCTGTGTGACTGTAAGCAAGTTGCTGAACCTCTCTGAACCTCATTCCCCACAAAGGAAGATGATAACAATTCCTACCTGCCTCCCAGGGTTGGTGAAAGGATTAAATGAGATAACGTGACTAGAACAGCTTGTATTTTTCCTGACTCACGGGAGGTGCTCAATAAATGGAAGCTGTGATTATTATGCTCGGGTCTCCACCTCCAAATCAATCGCTCTGTTTCTCAGCACTCCCTGCATGATGTCAGCTCGGTGCCTGTGGGAGGCAAACCTGAGCAAAGTCCTTTCCCCTGGCTGGTCTCCACGCCCAGTCTCAGAGGGTCGGGGCAGCCACACACGGCTGGGGACTGCTGCTGGTTCCATTAGCGGCCAGAGAAAGGAGCAGAGATGTGCATTCCCCTAAGAGCCAGGTTATTTTCCACTTCACCCAACGATAATGGAAGCAGAGTGAACACAGGGCAGAGTGGGAGGGAGGCTGGGAGAGGCAATGCTAATAGGACCAGGAGTACCTATTACCACCCAGGCACCTTCGCTCACGGCCCCAAAACTAGCAGCTCAGAGACTCCAGCTCAGCTCCAGACCCTGGGCACTCTGCCAGTGTCCCTCTCCCACACCCATGGAAAGATCAAGTTTTCAGCCAGTGTGTGACCATTCACCAGGGTGACCACAGACAGGAAAGTATGTCTTGAGCTCCTAAGTGTCAGTCCACCCTAAGACTTAGAATGAAAGACATACATGAAGATTCCTGGGGACCTGGCTTTGCCCCACTGGCTTTATGTCAAAGGCTTACAGACCAGAGAGTGGAAGGCTGCAATCAGAGCATGCAGCATGGCAGCCTCAACGGAAGGAGGCCCAGGCCAACCAGCAGGAGAAGGAGCGGGCCACATGAGGGGTTCTGGGCATTACAGCAGCGAGAGGTAAGGAGACAGCTGTGGGAACAGGACTCCTTTCCTAAAAGACCCCGTATCCCAGAGGAAGTGGCTTCACAAACAGAGATAGCAGTCAGGCCCCTACCACGGGCAAGGGCCAGGGTCAAAGGTCAGGGCCTAAGCAGGAGCTCCGCTAAGTTCCTTCACCTTCCCCGCTCCCTCCCCAGGGGACAGAGTTTGTCTGCTTTGGGTATGGCTGGGGCCACAGAAAGTATATGAACTCTAGATTATCCAGGGGCAAACAGTCAACAAAGCAGGGGCATATCCTGGTATTACTGGATGCAGGAAAGGGGGTGCCCATACTGACCGAGCAGCTGTACACATGTGCCGCATTAGGCCAAAAGCCCGGACTCCCTCTCAAAGCAGGGATAGGCCAGGTAGGAAGTGCTACCCATAGGGGCTCAGGAGTGGGTCTCCTGGTTACTGAGAGCCTATCCAGAGGCTGACAGGATTCTCAGAGCAAGGCCAGAGAGGCAGAGCCAAGGCACAAAGCCAAGCGTGGCTGACCTAGAATCAAAACTAGACTGTAAGCTGCTTTCCTGCAAGCACCCAGTCTACTTAACCTCCCGTGCTTGGCCTAGAGAAGGTGCTAACTAAATAATTATTGAACAAAGGAATGGATGAACAAAAAAATCAAACCAAGGAACAAACAGTTAAAAATTAAAGTTCACATCCTGAGGCGTGCCTTCCTTTTCTGAATCCTTAGAACACTTCATATCTAGGCCCAAGTACCCATCAATGCCTGACCCAGCTGTGTACCGTGAGTACAATTCTCGTGTCCAGGTCTTCACTCGTTGGCAACCTGCTATTAGGGAGAGAGTGCTGTTCTGGGAGTCATCCACCCTGAGTTTGCCTCCTAAGTGTTTCAGATGGATGAGAGGCCGGGGGCCAGTCATCCCCGGGCCTCGGGTACTTAATTGTAAACAGTGGGGTCGGGCAAGGTGATTCTCTAAGGGCCCTTAGCGTGTCAGTATCCTCTGCTTCTGGAAGACAAGGGCAAAGTGATGATCCGTGCTGATGGCCCCTGGCACTCTCACTGTGATTTCACCTCCTTCTTACCATCGCCCTGTGAGGCGAGCTCCTGAGACAGAGCCGGTGCCTCATCTGCCCTCTGTTCCCAGCAGTGCTCAGCTCAGTGCCATCACGCTATTGGTACATGGTGTATCTCAGACCCATAGTCCTTAGGGCTGGGAAGGACCTCGAGTGATCTGGTCCAGCCCATTGTCATCAACAGATAACTCAGTCCAGAACCACAAACATTTATTAAGTGCCTACTGTGTGCCAAGCTCCACACCAGGCACAGTGGGACAAAGAGAAATGAGGCACAGGATCTACAAAGAAAGCATTGGTTCCCTTCCCTCCCCTTTCTCACTGTGATGAGCTGATCCTCGACCCCTGGGAGGGAAAGGTCCCCAGGCCTTTTCTGAGAAGAATGCCGGTTGCTGAGGCCTTCATGGCAGAAGGGAGAAGAGCACTCTCTCAACAGGAGGAGGCTGCTGACATCAGTCTTGCCATGCTTCGCTGGGCAGACAGGCTCGGAGGGGAAGACAATAGCTTCCCAAAATCAAGTGTTAGGAAATAAGCTATTAGAGGCCATCCCATTGGCCTCCCTCTCCTCAGTGGCGCTGGCCAGCCGCTGGCATTTCTCCACATCCAATTATGCATCTTCATACGTTTTGTTCCCCTTGACCTGAGCTAGCTCATGACCGTGGGCAGCACTGGGTGCAGGCAGTTACATGGGAACCCACGATAACACAGCAGGGGACAGCAACACACACCTCCAGAGGGGAGGGAAAGAGGCCCCTCTCCCTCCTCCAAGGAAACACTCATTACCAATGTAAATCCTCCTTCAGAATGACAGGAAAAGAGATGTGGACAGGGAAGAGAGGTGTGAGGGCTGTCCTCTGCTGTGAAATGAAATCGTCCTTCCTCTCATCTCCAGACTCCATTAAGCATTCCAAAAGAGATGGAGAGTGATTATGGAGAGAGAGAGAGAGAGGGAGGAAGGGAGAGGGGGTGGGGAGAGAGAGAGAACAAAGTGGGAGGAGAGCCAAGTGAGCACAGGCACATGCAAACGCCCCCCCACCCCCACATACCCACTCACACAAACACATACACAGATCCCCTTATCTGATTAAGGATCCAAGGGAAGTCGAAAAGCTTCTGGAAAATTAAAATGACCCATCGGGTTAACCAGGCAAGATCTGCAGGCAGATTATGAAAACCAAGTTGAGTGGGCATTTCCTTTGCTCCAGGCGAGTTCCCAGGCTTTGTTCCTTAGGCTGAAGGACAGCAAATCAACCAGGGAGGTGGAGCTAAGGGCAGTATCTGCACCCAGTGAGCTTTAATTCCCACCCAGCAGGCACGGTGGCCTGCAGTGGGAGGCCTGCTCCCCTTGCTCTGGAAGGCAGGATGCCAGGAGGAGACTGGGGACAAGGGCAGGGCCCTTTATTCTGCCCAGAGTCCTGAGAGATGAATGCTGTTTCCTCCTTCATTCCCTGATTTCTGATTCTGATCTCTGCCAAAAGTGTTTTGGTTCTGGGGATGGACGCAGCCTCTTCCCTAAACTCTGACCATCGAGCTGAATGTCCAGGAATGCTGTGGGTGGCCTGGATCTAGCCCCACTTCGGCCATCACCCAGCACCAATGACTTTAGGTTAGTGCTTTCCTATCTGGGCCTCAATTTTCCCTGCTATAAAATGGGCAGTAGGACTCGATGCTCTAGAAAGAGCTCTTCAGCCTGAGGGTGGTGCTGCATCCTCCACAGGGAGCTGCCAACCTGGAGCTAGTGGGCCATTGACCTTCTGCTCCACAGTGATAGAAAGGATGACAGCGAGGTGAGTGGCCCTAGGGGTCACCAACCCAAGTCTGGATTCACAGAGGCAGGAGAGAGCTTAGAAGTCACAGATAACACCTCATCAGTTCAAAATGGGAGTCGCCGCTCCGGCATGCCTGTGGAGCTGTTTGCTGAGCTCGGTAACATATTTGCAAACATCCCAGAATACACATATTAAGAAGCTAACACGTTGTCTGGCATTAGAAATACATCATACACAGTGTCAGATACACTTAATATGCATCCACAACGATCCCTTTTCCCCCCTCACTTGTTACACCATATTTCGCTTCTTTTCTGAAGAGTTCATTGCCCATGGAGTTTCAAGCAGCCGGGAAGTAGTCCTAACTGGGCAACTTGGCCGAGCCTGGAACAGTGCCGTGCACACCCTCTACACTCAGTAGACATTTCGAGAGGCAAATGGCACCTCCTGGCTGGACTGACCTTGGGCTCTCTGGTCACTGAAGCCAATGAGGACTGCAGCTGCGCTCTTAATTCCTCCCCCTTGGAGAATGCAGTAAGAACGCTGGCTTGGTTAGCTCTAGAAACATTACTTCATCCCCTCGGAGAACTTCTTGTTTCTTGGCAAGTCGCTCTCGGAACTGTCCTAGCCCAACCCTGAAGCTGGAAGTGTTGGATTTCTCCAGTCCAGAGAGAGGAAAGCTGCAGCGCTCGTTTCTCCCCTTATTTGCTACAGGACTTTCTTTCGTGCTTCTGGGCTTCAGATTCCTAGGCCAGGAAAGGAAGGCATCCATGGCCATTTTCAGGTTGTTGCTGATTCCATAAGATTGTAGAGGAGAAGGCATGTGTATCCCTTTGCTTATCTAGGCACCGCAAGCCCTCAGCAGACACCAAGTGGATTCCTGTCGTTTGTTGAGCACCGTGCTAGACAGTGGGGATAGAGAACAGAAAGACAAGGCATAGCCTGTGCTCTTGAGACAGATAGAGGGGGAAAGAAACACATGACCAAAGGAGAGTGATGCATTAGTAAAGGAAAAGCTACCTGGCCAACAGGCCCTGCATCTCGAAGACCAGGTTCCAACTTTGCCCCCACCCAGTGGGTACTCTAGGATCTCGGACAAATTACTTAACTTCTCTCGGCCTCAGTTGTCTCACCTAAAGATGGGGAGAGAGTTAGCTACCTCCAGAACCATTTCAGGGGCTTAAGTTATAAAACGTATCCCAGCAATGCTTGGCATACATTGAGGTCTAATAAGCGAATAGAGGTAGAAACAGAAGGTTCCAGAACTGTGGACGAGGGCACTAATAATTCCACCTGGGAGTCTGAGGAGGCCTGTTGAAGAGGTGGTCTTTGCAGGAGATCTCAGGATGAGAAGCCCTGAGCACAAAAAAGCCACCTACACCAAGTCATGGGGTCATGGGAACGCTGAGGGACTTGGAGGACAGTGAGAAGTTTAGAATTGCTGGGTGTCAAGGTGCTTGGGAGAGGATGTGGGGGTGGGAGCTGGAAATATGAATTGGAATCTGGAAAGCAATTGGAAATTGTTGGAGAATTTTGACAAAAAAACTCTCCTAAGCAGATGCATATTATAGACCAAGCCCAGGGAAGCTGGGTGACACGAAGATGGGTATAGAAGGAAGACTGAAGACAAGGAGGTGGCTGTGATCCACTAAGTGATGACATTAGGTAGTGGTGGTGAGAGGAGACAGGGAGAAATTGGCTCGAAGGATACTGGGTCTCAGGAAGAGGGGAAGCAGGAAGACGTGTAAGATAGAGACAAGGAGTCCAGCAAGCATGCCTAGAAACACCAGTTGACCATGAAGAGCCTGGAAATACAGAGTAAGCAGAAGAATTGAGAAGAAGGGAAAAGAAAATGTTCAGTTATGGCCATATTGTGGTCAAGGGTGCTTGAGGTGAGGCACCCACGTGGAGGAGTCCGAAACCAGCTGGAGAAACACACCTGGAGCACCAAAGCAATGCCTAGGCTGGGAATAGGGGTTCCAGAGTCTTATGGTTCTGGGCAGGTGGAGCCAGGAGGTGTGTGAGTCCTTTCTGGGGTGACTGAGGGACATTGAGATTAAGGACAGAGCCAAGGAGTGATCTACTTCCACAGGCGGGCAAGGGAGAGCTCTTATGTAAGACCAGTAGAGCTGTAAGAAAGAGCTGTCCCCAAATGTCAAACGTTGCAGACTGAACCTGGTCACCCCTCTTCCGCCCTCACCCCTATCCTTTGCACAGCGGCTGGAAGAAAGCTTTTAAATATAAGTCAGACCTCTAATTCCTCTGCTCTAATCCTTCCATTTTTTCTCTTCTCACTCATAGTAAAAACCAATGCTCTTACCTCAGCCTTTAAGACGCTACGTGACCAGGGCCTTGTTAACTCTGACCCCCAACTCCTGGACCCACTTCCCTCCAGACACCCTGGTGTCCCTGCTGCTCCTGAGCTGGTCAAGCATGCTTCCACCACTGGCCTTTGACGTGCTGTCCTCTCTGCCTGGAATCTGTTGCCCCTGTGTCCTCACGTCTCCCTCCTGCCTCATTTCATTTAAGTTTTCAGTGCAAATCTCACCTTTTCGGAGAGGTCTTTCATGACCATGCCTTCTCCCATCGCTATCTTCCTCATCCTACTGTATATTTTCTCCATAGCACTTACTGCTACTAACACATTATTTATGTACTTGTTTATCGTCTGTCACCCCAACCCACTAGAATGTAAGCTCCATGATGGCAGAGATTTTTTAAATTCTTTTTTCATTGCTTTATCTTTGCGTTTTTTTCTGTTTTATTCTTGCTTTACCTAGAATCACGCCTGGCACATACTTAGTAGGGACTCAACAGTATTTCTTGAATGATGCTGAAGAAGATGAAATCAGATAGTTTCATGATGAAATTGGCAAACAGGAGATGATTGGTGACTTTTGCAGGACAGAGCTTGATGGAGACAACAGCCTGGCTGCAGTAGGAGAAGAAGTGGGGTAAGGCAAGAAGGGGTGGTGACTAACAGAGGAAGCAGGGACAAATAAACAAGACTACAAGAGACTGAAACACATTCTTATGTTGAGGAGAAGGAACCAAGGAAGAGAACAAGGTTGAAGATGCAGGAGAGAGGAGAAGGATAACTGACAGGTCAAAGTCCCTGAAGTTGCAGAAAGAAATATAAATTGCTAGTAAATAAAATAAGTTGTTTCCCTCTGTTTGTTCCAATATTGTAAGAAGAACAAAGGCCTTGCAAGAAGACAGGCTGGATTTGAAGTGTCCCTTATCTACCCCACCCCTTACTGGCTGGATGTTACATGGGCTAGCCAACCTTTCCGAGTCTCCATTTCCTCACCTGAAATATAGGGATGAAAATTCCTGCCCATATATTGCTGGGGGATTAGATGAGGAAATTCATTTTGAAAATGCCTGGCACATGGAGGTCTTTCGGCAAATACCACTCGCCTTCTTTCACCATCTGCTCAGTCAAGAAAGAAATTTGACAATACCTCCTTGACCCCATCAGCCAACACCAAGGCATCCTTTTCTCAGATGCTGCTATTGAATGGGATTAACAACTCAGCCTCTCTAACAGACTTTCCCTGCAGCAGCGGGAAGAAGGATGCTAACTGCCTCCCCTTCATGAAACCTCAAGGCTCCACCTGAGTGGTGAATGCAAGGGGCCAATGCCAGCCTGGGCAGGAGGGTTCTGTGAGGCTGGCAAGAGTCACTGAGTCCACTGACAAGACCTGCTATTGCCACTGAGCCAAGAATGCCCAGGGCCACCACCCTAGGCCCTCAGACTCTAGGAGAGGGTGAGGAGGTTGGGCTTTGGCCTATATATCTCTGGTTTCACCTCCCAGCTCTGCCTCTTAACCAGCTGTGCAATCTTGAACAGAAAGGCAACTTTCTTATCCTCCTTCAAGATAATCCTGCAGAGCAGATTTTATGCTTCTGTTTTACCTAAGAAAAGATTGAGCCTCAAAGAGGTAAAATAACTTACTCAACGTCACACAGCATATCTGTCCGGGTCCCAGCAGGAAAGTGGGAGCTGACTGAAATAACCTGCGGGAAGTTTAATAAAGGGGTTATTTGAAAAGGCATGAGCAGGGCATGGGAAATCCATCAGGGGTATGAAATTACCTTAAGGGGGATAACTACAGGTGCCTTTACCTGAAGGAAAGATTCTCAGAACCCAAAGATGGAAAGGCTGTGTGGAGAAGGCCATTTCTCAAGACTTGTGATCTTTAGTTGAGAGACCCCATAGGGAGGAAAATGAAAAATTAAGTCCCCCAACCTTGCTTTCCTCCTCCCCTTCATCTCCTACTGGTGCTCCCCATGAGATGAACCCACAGAGAAGCCAGGGGACAAGGGAGACCACGGATGTGGTCCATACAGGTCAGCCTCCCTGGGCACAGGCAGGGAGAGTGGATCTGGAGGGCAAATGGCAGAGGTTCAGCACACACCGCCAACTCTGAAGTGACAGGGCAAGAATTTGAATCAGGGGTATCAGACCCTTTCCCTCACAATGCCATTTCCTGTAGGTCTTCAGTAATTGCCCATGGAATGGTTGAAAAAGGATGAATGGATGGATGGGCGGGTTGATGGGTGGTTGGGCGGATGAATGGATGGATGGAGGGAGGGAGGAAGGAACAGAGGGACGGAGGGATGGATAGATAGACAACTCCTTCAGCCTTTATTCATGTGTCTTTAACTAATCTTGGCACCTGACTAGAAATATACGGCTTGCTAGAAGGTTTATTTCTAAGCCACAAATGGGTTCTAAGAATAAAACCCTTCTTCCCAGTTTCTGAATCCCTGTAGGAGTTGCTCGTCTCTCTCTGGCCTCTGGCTCATTTTTCCTGCTCCTGCTTCCGCTTCTGCTGCTGGAGCTGCTCCTCTTTCCAAGATTTGAGCCGTGACTCAGGCCAAACTGTCTGAAAACAAAGCAAAGAGAAGGCCGAGTTCAGAGGGGTCTGATGCCCTTGCTCCCCCAGAGGCTGGAGTACAAAGCTGAGTTAGCCAGGCTCTCTTAGTCCAAGGGAGCTGTGGGAGTGGAAGGAGGAGGGAAGTGGGAAGGCAGGATGTTCGCTATAATTATTTTCATTGATTTGTCTACTTGGATCCCAATTGCTGCGAAGCAGTTGTGACATTTAATAAAAATAATTCAAGGTAAAAATACCTTCTTCCCTCTGCTCCCTCCTCCTCCCTCATCAATACCACCTCAGCTTTCATCTCCCCTTCCAGACTCAATCGTGTGTGTCCCACCCTCTGGGTGGCCTGGACCAACTACAAAAAGAGTCGGGTGAGGGCAGGAGCCTACCAATGGAGAAAAGCCTAGGGACATGGCATCTGTAGCCCTGGATTTGAGATTGCCCTGTCAACAGCTGACTGGTGACTCCAGGCAGGTTGCTGTCCCTCTCTCTGAGTTTGGGTTGCCTCATCCGTAAAATTAGGAGATCAGGTAAATATGGAACGTCTTAATTTGGACATTGCAGTAGTTTAGGACTTGACCTTTCTGCGACAAAGGGACATGCTTTTCATAGCATTGCCTGTAGGTCTTGTTCCTATCCGCCGGCTTTATTTCCGATCTCTAGCATTTGACCATGGAAAGACCCCCACACTCACACCCTTGTACCATCATTCCTTGATGTTTTCAAGCCATGATAGGTTCATTCTTCTTATCTGTCCTCCATTCATTGAGAAACAAATTATATTCAGCCCATTATACAAAAAGATAAACTGAGGTACTTAAATGGTCATTCTTGCTTCCTTATCTTGCCACCAACTATATTGCCTGATGCTTGAAATAGATAGATTGTTTCCTGATGACAATTCTTTCTTATAGGGATTCTTGAGGTAACAGATTCAGGGAGGTTACAGCTGCTGCCCTGAGACACACAACTGGAAAGTGACAGAGCAGGACACTGACTCCGGTCGCTGCGACTCCAGAGCCCACAGCTCTCTCTGCTGGTTCGCGCTGCCTCTCCATTATGTGCCCAAGGCTGGGTCTAAACCCAAGCCTGCTGCCTTCCAGGGAGAGAAGCTTAAGCTTGGAGATACACCCTGACTCAGCAGAGTGAAGGGAGCAGGAAGGAACTGAATTTAGAAAACTTTCTCATTCAGGAAGTCTTCTGAGTGCTGCGGAGCCATCCCAGGCTGTCAGGGGAAGATGTCATCAGGGCGGCCTCATATGTTCCACGGATTCATTAAAGCCCATGTTCTGGGGTAAATAATTGCTTCCCCCCAGTCCTGCTGAAAAGAAAATCAATCTCCTCCTAGGAGATTTAGAACGGGACAGGTGGCAATTAGAAAATACTTCCCCAAGCAAGCTCTGGCCAGAAGGGTCTCATTCCACTTCACATTCATTCTGTCAGTGACACCCTGGCTGTGCCTCCTGGCTCACAGCAAGCTGGGGAAGTCCTGGCTGGGCCCAGGGACATGGCTGAGACCTCCCTGGGGTACCCCCGGGCTATCAGTCCCATCTCCGCTGCTGAGGTGTCCTTTGGGCTTTTGCTCTCTCTTCCCAGACCCCCACCCTGTCAGCTAATGGATTTTCCTCTGTGCAGGGAGATTTACTAAACAACCGAACTAGGATGCATTAAGTCTGTGGGTTTGGAGGTTTGTTTCAGAGCAATTCTCGCCCAGAGAACGGGCTGCTGAAATTAAGATGCATTCTTCTCAGCAAATATTGATTTCAACTAGAAGCGAATCCGAGAAGCTCACTACTCACTGGATTTAAGTGCTGGCAGCTGCAGCCTGGACTCCGGGAGGGGCCACCGGGGTGCTCCCCACCCGAGGCCCAGAAGGTGAAGGCGATGAAGAAGATTAACGGTTAAGCAAGAGCTGAAACTCACCATAAAACTTGAACAAACAAAAACGTACTTTGAAGTTGCTTCTGTGTGTTACCAGATGAGGAAAACGGCCGTTGTCTGACTTACTGTGAGCACACTCAGTGTACACCATCTCGCATGAGATAGAGCTCACACACGCAGCTACAGCCAAACAGAGCTTCTGCTTCCTTTCCAAACTGGACCCCAGAGCTTCCTTCCTCCAGGAAGCTTTGCTTAACTGACTCCAGTTTTCCTCTCCATATATATATACCTTCAGCAACTCACACAGCACCTACGGTCTGCAATGGAGAGAGCTTGGGATTTTGAGAAAGAAAATAATCAATCTAAGTTCTTGATCCAATTCAGGAATCTTCTTGTTGTGGGATCTGGGCAAAACTTTTCTCTAAGCCTCTAAGTTTTCTTATTTCTAAAAAGTAGAGAAATAGGATTGGACTAGATAACTCTGAAGAATTTTCTCAGCTACTAAAAATAGGATATAGCTGCTCTGGTTTTCAGCTCTAGATAACATCTCCCCCTCACCACCAGCTACCTTCTCAACACTTGGCAATGGTTCTTGATGGATTAACTTTAAAACAATGACCTTCCCTAGACCCCTCCGGCAAGGAAGCAGAGTTCTTACATACACGACAATTTAACACAAATAAAAGAGGCCACAATTTTGATTTAGGGCATTTGGACACCTCACTAAAGAAGATATAGGTATGGCCAATAGGCACATAAAAAGATGTTCTGCATCATTTGTCATATGCTGCAATGTACCTCCTAGCATGGCTAAAAAAGTTTTTATAACTGACAATTTAAAGTGTTTGTGAGGATTAAAATTCTCATACGCTGTTGGTAGGAAAACAAAATGTACAGCCACTCTGGAAAACAATTTGGCAGATTCTTATAAATTTAAACACGAATTTATCACATGACCCAGTAATCTTAGGTATTTATCTAAGAAAATAAAAACTTATGTTTATAAAAAAACCTGCACACGAATGTGTAAAGCAGCTTTGTTAGTAACCGCCAGAAACTGAAAACAATTTAAATGTCCTCTGTTGGGTGAATGGATGAGCAAAGAGTGGTACATCCATATAATAGAATACTATTCAGCAAGAAAAAAGACTGAACTGTTGAGACATACAGCACCCCCACGTCTAAGTCACAAACGCATTTTGCTAAGTGGAAGAAGCCTAACTTGAAAGGCTATATGCTATGTGTTTTCATTTCTATGACTTTCTGGAAAAGAGAAAACTACAGGGGTAGACGAGGTATCCCTGATTGCCAAAGGAAGGCTTGGCGGAGAGGCTGACAACAAAAGGACCGCACAAGGAAATCTGGGGAGTAATGGAACCGTTCTGTGCTGCGATCACAGCAGTGCATACTGGACACTACGCCCTTGACAAAACCCATAGAAGCGTACACTGCAAAGAGCAAACTCTTCTGTGTGTAAGTTTAAAAGTAAATTTCAAAGCAGGAAAACGAAAAGCCACAAAGAAATCGTAAACATGGCAATTTTGACATAGCTCTACTGAAACGGCAGCATCAACTTGGCTCTGTCAAACCACCGTGCTCGGGCCACCCCCACCTTTTCTTCAGCCCCATGTTTCCCAGGTCTCTGAGATAAAGACAGAAAACTTTTCAAGAGGCAAAGAAATGATTACGATTGCCTCTGCTCCCCTTCAACTTCTCTTATCTTCCCTTTCTGCAGTCTTTGGTGGTCAGGCTGAAGCAGGCGAGTCTCTGGGGAGATGGAGAATGCTTCTTCAGGGACAGCCTGAATAGGCTGAGGGCGGGCAGGGAAACGGCAGAGAATAGTTCCCATTTATCCACAGGGATGCTTTCCGAAGGCCCTGCTGGATGCCTGAAACCAAGGATCCAGAACCTCATAAACTAAACTATGTTTTTTCTTATACATAGATACTGATGATAAAGTTTAACTTATAAACTAGGCAAAGTTAAGAGATGATGTTAATAATAAAATAGAACAATTATAACAATACAATAAGTGTTACTCGAACACTGTGATTCTGTGGCAGTCGATGTGACGACCAAGACGGCTACTAGGTAACTAAAGGGCGGGTATCACATAAAGTGTGGAGACACTGGGCCAAGGGATGCTTCCGTCCCCGGTACGAGGTTTCATCATGCTACTCAGAAAGGTGTGCAATTCAAAACTTATGCGTTGTGTATTTCCAAAATTTTCCTTTTAATATTTCACTCTGCAGTTGACCTCAGGCAACCGAAATCATGGAAAGTGAAACTGGGGATAAAGAGGGACTGGTGTACGTGGAGCTGGCGGCTCAAATGTGGAGGACAAGGGGCACTTCGGTGTCCTTCTAGTTTGTCTAGGCTGCATTCCAAGGTGGAGGGGCAGATGAGGCACCAGGGAGAAAGCTGAGTGGGTGCAGAGGAAACGCATTCCTCCACAGACTCCCATGGCAGAGGAGGAGGAAAGGACAGAGGCAGGGGAGATTCTTGACATTTGCCAGCCTGCTTGGCCGATTCCACGATCCTGAGCAAACTACTGGCTGCTGGTTAAAGTGGATCGTAGTTCTGCTTTGGCTTCTTCATCTGTAAAAACGGAAAATAAGCACACCTACCTCAGAAAGTCATTGAGATTATTAAATAAGTTAATGTTCACACATCACTCAACAAATACTTATTGCTCAGCTATTATGTCCCTGTCACTGTCTTATGGGCTTAGGATACAGATAAATATTTTCATGGATTTGCAAGGTAGGGAGCAAAAACAGGTAATGACAAATAGTAAATATGAGATGGTAGGTGGTAGAAATGCTGTGAAGAAAGGGGGCTAAAAATGGACAGCATGAGGGGGTTATTTTGTAGAGAATGATCAGGGAAGGGAAGACTAGGTCAGGAGGTGGTGTGCGAGCAGACGCCTGGAGGAAGTGATGGAATGGTGTAGGGGGGCAGCATTCCCTGCAGAGGGAGCAGCATGGGTGAAGACTCTGAGGCAGGTGTGTGCTGGGCAGAGTTGAGGAATAGCCAAGCGGCCACTATGGCCACTGTGAAGGGAAAAGGGTGAAAATGAGATCAGAAAAGCAGTGAGGGGCCAGAGGATGAGGAGCTGGCAGCCCACTGTACGTGCTTTTTCTCTCACTCTGAGTAAAATAACAGGACATCGAAAGCCTTTGAGAAGTGATAGGATCTGACTCATGTTAAAAGAATCTCTCTGGACAGTTGGTGAAGAAAAGACAGTAGGTCAGCAAGGGTGAGGGCAGGGAGCCCAGGCGGGAAGTACGGCTTAACCTGGTGGCTTGAACCAATAGAAACATATAAAATACAACAGAGCCTGGCACGTGAAAAGTGCTCAGTCAATGTTGTCCCTGTAACTGTTGTTGCTGGCATCATCAAGTTCATCATCATCATCAAGAGGAGGAAGTCAAAGCAACCCTGAGACAGGCCATGTCTCCAGAGGGAACAAACACGAAACCTTCCTGACCCTATATGGAGCTCCATGAACCTGGCAGATCCATCATAGGAACCCAGAGCCTCTTGGCAAAGATCCCCCACTCCCCTCTGTCTCTCTCTCAATCTATCCCCTGAGGGAAGTGACAGGGCTTTTCGATACTACTTCGGTTCTGGAAAAGAACCGATGTCAAAAATCGAGGGGGCAGAGGTTGTCTCAAGAATGGGGAAAGCAAAACAGAATAGCTCAAGCCAGGCAATACAAGCTGTTGCTGTTTCTATCTGAGCATATCATTGAATCCTCAAAACATGTTCAGAATAGCTAGTGTCTCTTCAGTCCTCAGAGGAGAAAAGCAGACCCGAGGAAAGCCAACTCCCCAGACTGGGAGTAAAAACAGCACTCTGACTTGGGGGTGGTAGGTCACCCACGCATTCCTGCCCCCTGATGCCCAGCTCAGCTTCCCCACATTGGTTGTGCACAGTCTATGATGTAGGTCCAAGGACCCCAGTCAGGATGAAGACCTCAAGCCGTGACCTCAAGTCGTGCTTCATCTTTGGGTCTCCGATACATAGAACCAACCAGCTCTGAAATCACGAATTTGCTCCTTTTTTAAGAAAGATAAGATTTCTTCTTCATTATGGAAAACGGAGGATCCCAAGAAATGTCATCTCTCTTGACTGTCGCTTTTTGCAAACACAAGAATGATATGCTCTCACCTGGTAGAACTTTCTAAACTTTCCTCAGGAAAAGCTGCATATCTGTGACAGGCGACTTTACCTCCTAGAAAACATCTGGCCTTTCCGTTTTAACCAAGAGCGACAGCAGCAGCAACAACAACAATGAAAAACTTCATCGAAGCTTTTTTTACCTGTGAAATGTCATGTATAACTATGCCAAAGAAATCAATTATCTTTGGGGAAAGAGCTAATTTTAAGACCAGAACAGGAAAAAGTACAAGATAAGCCAGAATATTTTCATGCCAGAAACGAAGAAGCTATCAAACATTACCAAAGATTACAGAATCTGTGTCGAAATGACTCAGGAGCTAATTTAAGCAGGCTCCCACCGGTCAAAGTTGGTGCAATTTAAGCATCAATAAGGACAATACACTCTCTTAAAACACATCAACATGTTTAAATTCATGAGTTTATAATGATGCTTAACCAGAGAATAAACCTCATTGATCACTTCTGGAGAACACTAAAGAACAAACCCATTCTTTTGAAAATTGGCAAATAAATGGAAGAGAATCAAGTATTATCCTGTCTTTCCTATCACAGAAGGTACCACTGGTCAACAAGTGCTTTAAGGAAAACGTTATCTTTATAGAAGTTTTATAGCTGAGACAGGAAGAACAGATAGCTGTGGTATCGTTTTGTAGCAAGTAATGGATTAATTGATCCAGGAAAGTGTCAAAACTGCGTGATAACTACGTGACCAAAACTCTAGGCACTGACACCTCCTTATGGAGGAATACCACACCCAAATAAATCGAGCCTTAATCGGATCAAGCTTCCAGATCTATCAAACTGCCAGGTTAAGGAAATTTAGGAACAGAGGAGCATCCTAAATGGCCCTGCAGCATTTAGTCAAGTCAGATTGTGGGAAAGCTAAGAATTCAGTTGCTACAAAAATAAATAAATAAATTCGAAGAAAAAATATTCATCAAAAGTGGAAACCGTAGATTAAAGGAGTCTTAAGAGGGGTATCCCTCAATCAAAATATATAGACTCTATTGGATCCTGATAAAAATAAGCAACGTGCAAGAACCATTTATGAGACAATCTAAGAAATTTCAGCACGAAGTGGGTATTTGATGAAATTAAGAACTTCATGGTCAGTGTCGGGGTGTGTGCAATGATTCGCTATTGCTGCATAACAACCACCCTAAAACTCAGTGACTTAAATCGACTGTTTTGTTGGTTCACAGTTCTGTGAGTCACCAGTTGGGGCAGGTGTCAGCTGAAATGGCAATTGCTTTCTGAGTTCCTTCTGCCTTGTGCTGTGTTTGTTGTTGTCCCATAGCCAAACAGGTCACCTTCTTAAGCCCAGAGTCAATGTAGAGGGGATTTCACAAGGGCCTGAACGCTGAAGGACATGGTTCTTTGGAGGTCGCGCTGTACCAGCCTACCACAGTGTGACAGTGGGGTCATAGCTGTGGGTTTACTAGAGCGTAGAGATGCATACTAAAATATTCCCACATAAATAATATGCTTCAAAGCGATCGAGGGAGGGAGGAACAGGGTGCGTGTAGAAATAAAATACGATTGGCCGTGACTTTATAGAGGCTGATCGATGAGCACACGATGGATCATTATAGTATTATTATCTCTACTTTCTCACGTGGTTAAAATTTTTAAGGAGATCACGTTCTCTTTTTAATGCTTGGCCAACTTTCAGCACTAGGAGACCCAAGGGAGACAAGCGCATTCACACCATCTCTGCTGCTCCCAAGATATCATGTCCTGTTTCCCAAGCTCATGAGGAGTGAGGCAGCACCACGGGAACTTTCTAGGCACTCTGCTTCCTTTTCCTCAGTTGGGGAATAACTCCATCAGCCTTTGCATACCCAACATCTATGATCTGATTTATATTGTTCCCCAGGTTATTTTGGGACTTAGGACATGGATCTATTCTGGATGACAAATTACAAATCGTTAAGATTATTAACAGAAAGAAGAATAAGAGAATGAGAGCTCAAGAATCATAAAGCGGGTGGGGCTCAGAGGCATGGACCTCTATCAACAGAAAGTTAATAGAGGAGGAGAAAGAAAAGATGAATTTCATCCAACTGGAATCAACAGATATTCAATGCATGCATAATGTGTGCTGAACGTTTGCCTGGATAGAAAAAGAAAAATTGTTAAAGTAAATTAGACATGATTCATCGCCTTAAAAGTGCTTGCAGCCATTTATTTATTCACTTAAAACATTTATTGAGTACCTACTGCATGCCAGGCCCTGTCGGATGCTAGATGGGAATAAAAAGGTAATTTAAGATACTTTTCCAATCTGTATTCATGAGGACAATTCCAGTGTAATAATAAATTACAATTCAAATCAGCTGAAGCGGAAAAGATAACTCATTGGCTTATGTAGCTACAAAGTCTAGGGGTAGCTTCAGGCACATCTAGATCCAGGTGCCCCAACAGTGGAGCCAGAAATCTCTCTCTCCATCTCTTGGATCTGCTTGCTCCATGTGGGCATCATTCCCAGACAGACTTTCCCACCAGCAGCAACGAGTTTACTAACGACGTTGGAAGCAAATGTCCCAGCATTGGGTGTCCCTGGAACGACCTGGCCCAGTGCCTGACCATTCCTGGTCAGGAAGAAGGAATGCACTGAGGGGCCAGGCCCTGGCAGTGGACCTGGGTCTGTGACCAGGGCAGAGGCAAGACCCACCCAGCAACACAGAGTAAGAGAGGACAATGTTCTCCAAAGGCTAATCACAACGTGGCCAGCAGAAGAAGCGGGGAGGGGTATTGGCGGGGCAAAGCAATTAATGTTCTTTAGGTACGTAGAGTCATTCATTCATTTACTCACTCACTCCACAAACTTTCACTGAGCGCTTCTGTTCTAGATTCTGTTCTCGGTGCTAGGGCTACTACAATTGACCAAGACACAAAGCCACTGGGGCTTGTATTCGAGAGGTAGAGACAGAAAACAATAATGTTGATAATAAATTTTAATTTAAATTCTAAGTCATGATTTCCCATAAAGCAAGTGACAGTGAAGAACTTGTTTGAAATGGGCTGGCAAGGAAGACTCACTGGGGGTAGAAAGGGCCAGGGATGTTAAAGCTGAGATGGGGATATTGAAAAGGAGCCTTGAGCATCCTGTGTTTGCATTGGGAGCTGAACATGGCATAGTCCCAGTGCTTGAAGAGCTAATGGCTGAGTGAGAGGTGGTGAGTAGACAGACACCCTGCCACACAGCACAGCGAGCTCCCTATACGATATAGGCCAAGAGCCTTCCCTTGGGACATTGAGGAGGCAGTAACTACATCTGCTAGTGGGGTGCAGGGTGGGTGAGCATGAGGAGGGGTTAGGAGGCTTAACAAAGACATTTGGGATAAGTCTTAAAGGGTCAGTAGATACGCGTTAGGACACAAAGGAGATGAAAAAAACTTAAGCAAGAGGGACAAGCATGGAGTAAAGATCAGGCACGTTAGGGGCAGAGTGAAGCTCTCTCTAGTGGGCACTCGGGAATCGTCAGTGCAGGCGGGGAACAAGCCCTGATTGCCCCACCTGCATGCACCCGGCCCCAGGTCAAACCAAAGCTTGAGTTCGTTGCGCAGCAAAATAGGAAAGAAGGACTCTGCTCCTGGAGAGCATCCTAAAGGGCTTCAGAGAGAAAGGCACTTTTGAGCTGTGATTTGAATGAATGCATCTCCCTCCTGTGTGGCCCCCAACAGTTACATCTTTATTAAGCGAGACAGAGGGCTAGGGGAAGCACCAAGAGGAATGAGGCATGACCTCTGACCTCAACTTGCTGGTTGTGGCACCAACTAACAGACCATGAGTTAGATTCACACAAGTCTGCTCTGGAAGGAGCCTTAGGTATAATCTAGTGAAGCCGACAATTTCATAATTGAGGCACTGAGGTTCAGAGAGGGCAAACAACTGCATAAGGTCGTGCAGAAGAGCTGAGACTGCAATCATAACCCCTTCCCCTGATTCTGTGCGAATGAGGGCCCCTGGCTTCGCCCCGAGACCTTCCACCCATCAGTCCTGTTTCTGCTCCCTGGGCCTCCTGGATCAAGTTCTGGTTCTTTCTAACATGTGAAGACAATGCAAAAACTCTCCAGCCCTTTCTTCCCCAGGTCCAGCTCCTTCGATTTTCTCCCAGGTGGCTCAGGGTTCAGATTCTTCACCACCCGCCTCCAGTTCCTCAAAGCCTATCTCAAAGTGCAGTGCCTGTGGCCAGACACCAGCTTCACCGGATGGATAATCACCTCCTTTACTCTGAGCAACAAAGCAGCTCAACTCTGACAGCACGGTTCGGAGGATCAGGAGTTGAACCCAGCTTCCCCAAAGCCCATTGCATGAACTGCCACCTGCAGACTCCAGATCTGTGCCTCTCTGCTTGAAATCGATTTAGGGTGTCCAAGATTCTGCCCAAATGTCCTCTAGAGGGGATGCTTCTGGAACGTGACTGTGTGGGGCTCGAGCAAGCAGGGGAGTAAAGGGGGGATGGAGGGAGGGAAGCTGTGAAGGCCAGAACGTGAGCCTAAGTCTGTCCCAAGCGGAGCCTCCTTCCCTCCCTCAGCCCAGACCACTGTGTCTATCCCTACCATGTCCCATTCTGAAGCTTGCCGCTTCCTAAGTGCATGGGGTGAGGAGAGCACTAAGCAAGGAGTCAGGAGGCCTCAGCCCAGGCCTGCTGTGCCGCAGCTCACTGCAGAACCTTGGGCCACTCCGCCTCCCTGGGTCTCACTTTCACCATCTCTAAATGGGATGCCTACTTCATTAGACACAAGTATTTTTCTTAGACAACGATGACAGCAATCACTGATTGCTGGCAGCCACCCTGACACTTCCTAAAAGCCATCAGTTATCATGGTCAGTCCTTTATTAGGAGATGGGGCCTCCGTTCTTCTCTCTAAATGGTTGGCACTAGGATTTCGGGCTGTGCCCTCCCAGCCAGGGAGGTGTTCACGGTCTCTCCCAGAGCAATTAAGACTAGGGTGGCCAGATAAAACATAGGACCCCAAATTAATAAACAATTTAATAAATTTTTAGTATAAGTACATCCCATGAAAGATTTGGGTTGTACTTATACTAAAAAAAAAATTAATTTATTGTTTATCTGAAATTCAAATTAACTATATTTTTATTTGCTAAATCTGAGCCAGACCCAAGTGAGGTTTTGAGGTGGCGAGGCCAGATACCAGTCCTGAGCACCTACTTGCATTCCCCATCATTCCACTCTTTCTCCCCTCAGTCCTACTCCTGCCCCCCTGGGGTCCTCCCTGCCACGGGGCTGGGAGCAGAGGAAGAGAGGCAGGAAGGCCCAAGTGAAATGGCAGAGGTGGGAAGGTGTGGGAAAATAAGAGAGAGAGACAAAGAGATAGGGGGAGAAAAACTGGATCAGAGAGCGAGACAGGACCTCTCTGGAGGCCACTGGCCCTTGCAGGAGCCGGCTGGTGGGGGTGGACTCGCTGCCTCAGAGCAGAGCACCGAGTTAAGGCAGCAGGCCCTGTGTTGCAGCTCCTGTGAGGATGGTGGCAGGAGCCATAAAGCCTCTTAGAGGTAAATTATCTCCCTTCAAGGCAGCCCAGACCCCAGCAGAGAGAGAGCAGAACAGAAGCCGATTACAGCTGACAAGCTGGGGTTTTTTAAAGCCTCTCTCATTCTCACTCTCTTAAAGCTCCATTCCTACCACCAGTCAGAGAGGCATCCAAGGGGGTGCTCAGGTTCCCAGACACCCATGATAATCACTTTGTTTTCATTCCATCTCAGGAGGCATATCATATGGCTGAGTGGGCAGCAAGCTCCAAAGTGAGCCGTGGACCTGGAGAGATGGTACAGGGACAGGCATGGCTCCCTGTTCCCTGAGACGTGTAGATCTCGTTCCCTATCTCCTTTCCACATCCAGCAGCTCCCCACCCTGCCCCCCACACACACCTCCCTCCCACCCGGCAGTGGCCCAGTCCTCAGTGACCTGAGCCTCTTCGACAACCAGCGAGCTGCACTCCAGTCGTAATCCTGCACCCCCTGCTGCTGTGCTCAAAAGCAAGCCCCGTCGGGTTCCCCGGGGCCCTCCCTGCACATGGCCTTGCACAACTTCCATCCAGAGCTGAAAGGGAGCCTCTACTGTCAGCTTACACCCAAGGCAGGGGTCCCCATGCCCCACCCAGCCCTTGGGGAGCTCTCAGTCCTCCTGCAAGAGCGACAAGGGCGAGGGCCTACCCCACTCCTGCAGCCTGGAAAGGGGCTCATGGGGGCTAAAGGGAGAGCCAGGAAAGGGAGAACCCAGGAAATTCAGTGTGTCTGGGGCAGGAGGACTGATTCGCAACAGAGAGTAGCCAGTTCTTCTCCTGTTGCAATTACATTTTCCCCTGGGACCTTCCACCTACCCGTCCTGTGTCTGTCCCGTAGGGCCTCCTGGAGCATGTCCATATTCTTTCTAATACATGAAGACACTGATGGAACTTTCCAGGCTTTTCTTCCTCAAGTGTATTCGTTCAGCTTTGCCCCAAATGGCTCAGGGTTCCGACCTTCCCTACCCACCTCCAGGTTGTCAAAGTCCATTTCAAAGTGTGGTCCCTAGGACTGAACACCAGGTTCTGGAACCAGGTTCTGGATTATCACCTCCTTTACCTTGGACACTATACTTCTACTAATGCTGCCCAACATTTTGCTACTTTCTAGCCAAAGGTTAATTTGAGCTCCAGCCACTGACATCGTTACAGCGGGGAAAGAAAACTCCCCAGATATTAGGCGTTTGAGGAACCCTGAAGGAGGAAGAGAAACTCCAGAACTCTGAGGTTGGCTTTGGCAAACACTTCTTTCTCTCCTGCATTTTCATTTCTGCTCTCTGCCACCCAGAACCTCAGCTCCACCCTCCCAGCCTTCCTCTCTCCTTTGGCTTCTCTTTTCCACCTCTTCTCAAGACCTTGGGCAAGTCACTTTGCCTCTCTGAAACTCATTCCCCATCGGAAAACAGCAGTAACAATCCCTGGGTCGCCTACTTCCCAGAACCTCCATGAGACTCGGTGCAGGTGATTAATGCATGAGAAAGCACTTTGAAAACTATTCGACACTGCACAAATGAAAAACTTTAATTATTTGTTTGTTTGCTCATTTATTTATTAATTTTGCTTATGACCCTGTGCTGAGAATTCCACAAAGGAAGAGAAATAAGCGGAGTCCATGATCGCCCAGAGTTCAACTCCTAGAACGCCTGAGCGAGGGTCCTTAGGGAGCAAAAGCACAACCTTTTATTGTGAGATGGGGAAACTGAGGCCCAGAGAATAGTAGTAGCTGATGTTTGTTAAGCAGTCTCTAAGCACTTGAGGGGATTAACTTATTTAATTCTCCAAAATCCTACGGAGCAGGTACTATTATTACCCCACTTAAAAGATGAAGAAACTGAAGCGTAGAGAAGTGGAGTAACTTGCCCCAGGTCGTGCAGCTAACAGGAGCAAAATCAGAATTCCAGCCAGACATTCTTGTTCTAGAGCATACACCCTTCACCACTATGCAAGGTCACCCAGTGCATCAGGAGAGGCTGCAGGCCAAGGCTGCTTCCATTCCAGGCTGTCCCCACACAGAAAGATGAACTGGCTACTGAACGTGGATGGGGCCTGGAGAGCAGCTCAGAGTAGCCTCATCCCATGATATCCACGATCACTTTGGATGGTTCTGGATCAGAAAGAGGAGGCTTGGGAGAATGGAGGCCTTGAGAGAAGGATGAGGATAAGTGTAAGGTAAACGCACCACACGCAAGAGAAGTTTTAAAAGCAAGGCCTTTATTGAGAGGGCTCCCAGGCGAGGTTCTCTGGTCCAGAGAGGGGAGGGGCCAGAGAAGTCACACCCTGAGGCGGGAGGACGCAGCTTTTATGGGAGGTAGGGGTATAGGGTGGGGAATGTTAATCAAATGCTAATTGAGCATCCGGATTAGGGTGGTGGCACCGAGGGCTTTAAGGTGAGCCCTATTCAGAAGGTCTGGATTCCGGTATCAAGCTGGGAAGTCTCCAGGCAGGCATCTGGCTGGCCCTTCCCCCTCAGACCTAACAATGAGGAGCTTCTAGAAACAGGGAAAAGCAATGGAGTAGAAAATAGAAAATAGGTTCACCTGCTCAATCCCATCTGATCTCGGAAGCTAAGCAGGGTTGGGCCTGGTTAGTACTTGGATGGGAGACCAGATAGGAATATCAAGGTGCTGTCTTAAAAAGAAAATAAAATAGGCTCACTACAAGATGGGGGCAGAGGAGGTGACACATGAGAGGATACTGGCAGGTAGGTGACAAGGACAGACACAGAGATGCTCTGTGTCAGTTCCCACCATGCCTCCTCCCTCAGACATTGTGCTTAAGCATTGTGAACGGATGAAGGGTGTGGTAAATAGTCATCCCTTCCTTTCCCATTCAGGGAACACCTGAAGGCCGTGAGACTCAACCAACCATCCCTGAATCCATGAGGGGAGACAGCCCAAGTGCTCAGAGTCAGACACACGAAGGCCACCAGGCACATATCCTAAGCCCGGCATTTCTCATTACGGAAAATGCCCCCAGGTAGACTAGAAAAAGCACTCATAGTTTTAAAGTGGAAGGAGCTATGGACTCAAAGTCAACAGCCCCGGATTCTGGCCTTGCTCGCTCTGGGCAAGATGCTTGATCTTTATTGGCCACCATCTTCCCATCTATAAAGTGGGGATGATAAATCCTACCTTTCTCACTTGTATCCCTGGGAGAACATGAGCCCGGGCTCTGAAAGAACTTGGTGATTTAGGAAATGTCATCAGCTATGAAGATACTGACTATGCAGCAAGGGGAGTAGAAACGAGGTGACTAGGAGAGGGTGAAGTAGGGGGAAATGGTGCTGTGTCTGAGCTGCCCTTTGGGAGATGCAACTTGGCCTCCTGCTTTGGAGCCCCCTGCTCCTTCAACCATACCTGATGCCAACACTCCCTACCATGACCTCACTGCTGCATATACTGTTACTGGGCTGCTGCATTACTGGATGGAGAGTGCCCAGATCCCTGGTCATGGTCCATTCTGAGCCCCACGCCTGGGGCAGAGGACTGGCATGCGAGAGCACACAGGTGACTAAGGTGGCACACGAAAAGAAGCCTTCGAAGCCCAGATGAAGAAAGTGCACGTATTTCTGGTGGAAAACAGATGACTCAGGTACATAAATCCATCCCCCATCCAGGGCTCCTCTCACCGTTCCTCCTAATTCCTTGCAGCCCAAGCCCCGGCGGCCTGCCCATGTGTCCCTGGGCTCCACCATGCTGGGCTGGATAATTTAAATCAGCAGCCAGAAGACCAGAAGTGGAGCTACAACCAGAGCCCTCAAGGAAAGGTTATTTAGCTTGTTCCGAGGGCTTCTCCTGCAATGCAGGCCCTATTGAGGTGATGAACTCAGCAACGTCCTTCTGCCCCCAGATCTTGAATAGTTTTCCACTGCCTACCAAGAGTGTCAAGACCTCTTTCCACGTAACTCCAATCTGCTTCCTCAGCTCCCCCTCACTGTCTTGTCTCCACACTCCAGCCATCCCTTCTTTTCAAAGGCCTTTCTCTATTTTGTCCCGTTGAAATCCTACCCATCTTCCATCTTCTTTGGCATTAAAACAATCAGAGTCAGAATCCCAGCCACGTGACTTAATGGCAACATCACCCGGACAAGACATTTACCCTCCCGTGCTTTAGCGTCTGAATCTGTGAAATGGGGATGGGTGAAGATTAAAGGTGTGATTTGAAAATCGCCCTTCTGATGTGCATATACTCACTTGGGGATCGTGCGATCAGCGGACTGATTTAGCAGGTCTGGGTGGGGCCCACGCCTCTGCATTTCCAACAAGCTCCTAGGCGCCACTGGTGTCACAGGCACATTTGGAGCAGCTTGGGTTTAAAATATCTTACCTAATGTCAAGCAAATAGCATTAGCTCCCTGGTGGTGGGGAAACAGGAGTGGGGCAGCTAGGAGGACAAGGGCCCCAGGATATCCCTGGAGGCTCTGAGGCTGCAGGAAACCAGATTGCTCCAGGCTTCCCCTCTCTTCCACCCACCCTATCAGTTTTGTTTTGTTTGAATGTGTTAGTACTTTATGAGGGGGAGCAATCCCACCCTCCCAGCCTTTTTATACAAATCAAGCTAGCAAGAACCTCAAAGAGAGCCTCAACAGGGTCTCTTTCCCAGTAAATGTTAGCTTTGAGAAGAAAGGAGACGAGATGGTGGATCCCAGAAGGACAACCTGAGAGGCAGGGTAGAGGGCAGCCACCTACACTCTGCCTAGGCCTTAGGGAAGGGGCTGAGGGCAGGTCTGGTGCCTGACCCTTAGGCCTCTGCTTACTCTGAGAATGGTGCCCCCAAACTTGGGCTGAGCCTGCTCCCACCTATATATCCTGCAAGGCCCGTGGGAGAGGGATCCTGGAACCTAGCCCTGCCTCTAGGTGTTGCCGCCAACCCCCAGTGTGACCTGGTCCTAGGCACCTCTCCTCTAGGGGTCCCAGTTTTCTCTCAATAACACTGAAGGGCAATTCAGTGGTTCTTAACCTTCTCGGAGACTGTAATCAAGCTGTGAGAGTGGAGACAGGAAAAAAGAAGTGTGCGGAGGGATAAAGTGGGAGGGGGGGAGGAGAACCAAAACACCAGAAGAAAAAATTCCACTTGTAAACTAAATAGGGTTACTTTGTCAGGAAACAGCACACAGCACCATAAATATTAAAATAATTTACTATAAAACACCAGCCTGTTTTATGTTGTGTTATTCCCTAGTCAAAACCACAGCGTTAACCTCAGTCAAGAACATCGACAGCGCAGGCAGGAGAGGAGAGGAAAGGGAAGAGGAGGTTCTCTCTCAGCACCAGTTTGGGCCATGCCAACCCCACCTGTCTCCATGGAAATGGAGCAGAACTAGGTGGGCCATTGAGGCCAGAGAACCAGGGCACTGGCTCCCTTTATTGGGTAAAGCTGGACACAGTTTAGCCCAAGAGAGAGCCCCAGAGATGGGGGTCCCAGCCAGGCCAGGGAGGGGTGCAGTTCAGCCTCTTATGGGTCTAAACTAGGTCAGGTGCCCAACCAATGCCCTGCAAACACAGGTGCCCTTAAAATGTAAGGCTGGTCTCAGGTGCCCCTGGCAAAACGGAAAAAAAACAAGGAGACCAGGGTCTGCATCCTGACCGACTTCTGGCTGACTGGGTAATGGGTCAAGCTGCTTAACCTTTCTGAACTTTATAGTTTTCTCATCTCATCTGAAAAATGGGGATAATTCTCTTAGCTCATAGGGTTGCTGGGAAGATTAACTAAGATAATCTATGTCAAGTACCTTATCCCCCTAGAGCTTAGCATCATCAAGAAGTTCAGGTCCCTAATTGGGCCAGTCGCTCTGGGAGGAAGGGGCCTGCCCCTTCCACACTCTGCCTCCACATCCCACCCTCCACTCATTCTATACTCCCCACCCTGCCTTCTCTGCCTGTGTGTGAAATCCCCACAATAATAACAGTAAGCATTATTGAGCAATTCGTATGTCTGCATGTCTCAGACCCCACAGCAGTCCTCAGGTGCATGTATCCTGTGAGGAAACATAGATGTTGAGACGTGTTCCCAAGGCCCCACAGCACCCAGCCTGGGGTTGGGCCTACACTTGAACCAAAGCATCCCTGTCTCCAAAACTTCCATACTTCCTCTGCTGCCATGGAAGGAACACCACCCAGAGCTACAAACCCCAACCTCAGCTATCACCGGTCAATCATGTGACTAGGGCAAGTTACTCCCTTCCCAAGCCTCAGTTTCCCATCCATAACAGGAGGCGAAGGTGATCCCTAAGGGCCCTCTGGCTCTGAGGTTCTTGGCTTCTAGGGAGTGGGAGTAAAGGGAGGTTTGGTTCTCCACCCAAAGGGTGATGGCCACATCAGAAGGATGACCCAAGGGTCCTGGGACATGGGCCCAGGGGCCTATTACCTCTCCTGTCTTTATCTGCATGGTCACTGCTGCTGACAGGGACAAGTCCCACATAACTGCAGCAGAAAGGAATCTCTGATCTGGCTTTGGATGTAAATCTCTCACTTACATGCTGTCTCTCTTTCCCACTCACTCGGGCTCCCCAGGGCTTGTGTGATCAAAGTGCCTTTACTGTAAGCCTCCCAAGGCAGCCCGCTCAGCTCGGGAGGAGGGAGGAGACAGTCTGACAGGCTCCAGCTGGAGAGAGAGAGAGACACCCCAGGGAGGCCTCCCAGAAGCTGCCTCTTCGCTCAGGTCCTGGTTGGAGAAGGCTAGGGGACAGGGTCTTGGCAGGGAGGAGGTGCTAGCAAGAGGTAACAATGACAGCAGGGGATAGATAGGGGTGCTGAGTCCCTGATCTTTAAAATAAAGACCATCATACCCACCCTACCCCCCCCCCCCAAAGCTGATGTCTGCGGTAGAACCAGAAGATGAGTCTGGAGTGGTCCTGAAGAAGCTTCTTAGTCTGGCTTCGAGATGTAGAAAGAGGAAGGACTTCGGCCCTACCCCACCCCAGCTGTTACCAAACCTCCTGAGCCCACTTTTTCACTAATCCAGCCCAGGGAGTAGAACCTACCTACCCCCTGACTTGCTGTGTTGGTGACCAGGCACATTCAAAGAGCTTAATTGAGCGTCTGTACACAGGAGGGCTCACTGAGAGCCATCTCGTCCTTTCTCCCCCTAGCTTGTGCCTAACCTAAAACATGGTACGATGTCCACTTCTTAGGGTGGACATGAAAATTAAGTAGCAAGTGTAATGTACGAGGCGCTCAATCGTGGAGCTCTGCCCTCCTCTCTCAAGTCCCAGGCTCTGCGTCTGTGAAAGAGCCAATAGCGTTGCCTCTTCCAGGCTGCCGAGCGCATCTAGGAGAGGGGCATCTGGTTTACATGGCACATGGTATATGCCTAGCACTCAGAAGGGGCCTCAATACCTGTCAGTCCTTCATCTCACCCTGAGGCCTGGAGTTCCGTGTTTGGTCCATCATCAGATTTGCTGTTGGGAGCAGACAGCAGCTCCGGGGCGGCTGGTAATGTCCAGCCACTCAGGTCCCTACAGATGGCAGCCAGCTGTCCCCCAAGGAGCTTAGGGACAGACAACTGGGTAGTGCTGTCCTTCTTAGCCACCGAGCGTTATTATTGCACAGGGACAGAGCAGGTCAAGGCCTTTCTCTCCCAGCTAAGTGGTCGTCGGCCACTGGGCAGGAGAGGAACTTGGGCTGGGCGAGAGGGCCGTAGATCTCCTACTGCCTCCCACGGGGTGGCTGCAACAGTAGCTGCTCAGATTCATCGGGAGGGCCCACTCCCGGCAGATAAGGAGGCCAATATATCTCCGTCAGAGACTCCCTCTCAAGGGCAGCGCCATAAATCCCGGGGAGGGAGCAAGCGAGCCAGCCAGCCAGGCACTCCTGGGAGAGCATCTTTCCTCCCGGGGCCCAGCCACTCCGCACGGGCAGCACAGGAGCCTGCGTGGAGCATAATCTCCAGTTCTGCACCTGATCCATCAGTAACCCCAGCGGAGGAACCTCCCTCCCTCTCCACACTGGCTGAGGCAACTGCCTCTTCTCACCTTCCACTGAAGCTGGGAGCTTGATTCTCCCCCTGGACTAGGATCTCTCTTGCTTCTTTGTGCGGCTGTGTGGCTGCATACCTGCGTCCAGCTCCTCGACTCTTCCCAGCCTGGGCTCCGAGGACAGGAAGAGGTGCTCCTGATATATTGCACAGGAGGCGGGGTCCATGAGAAGGGAAGGAGAGTCCCAGCAAGGAGAGGTGAGGACATGGAGGCCCAGAGCCACTAACTCCACAGCCAGCAGGCTGCTGTGCCTAGATTTCCCCTCTGTACAATGGATCTCTATTCATTCATTTGTTCATTTGTTCATTCGTTCATTCATTCAACAAATATTTACGTGCCAGGCCTTGTTTGAATGCTCTATCTAGCCGTAACGGAGAGAAGCCCCTGCTCTGAGCAAGCTCGCGTTCTGGTGCAGAAGACCAGCGAAGGAAACACATAGAGAAAACAGATGATTTCAGATAATAATGGCTATGAAGAAAATTAAAAGGGTGTTGGGAGAGGGAGAGGAATGAGGACACCACTCATGCTAAGGGCTCAGGGGAGTCTGGGGAAGTGGCATTTGAGCTAAGCTCCGAGTGATAAGGAAGAGCAGTCGAGTGAAGACATGAAGGAAGAGCATTACAGACAGAAGCAACAGCAAGAGCAAAGCCCTGAGGAAAGATGGGGCATTTCATGTTCAGGCAGAAAGTGAGCCAGTGTGGCTGGACTATGGAAGGGAAATAGTAGGAAATGAGCTCAGCAGAGGAAGGAGGAGACGGATCTCACACCGAGCTTCGTAGAAAGCGGGCTGTGGTGAGGAGAGTGGATTTTGCTTGTAGTGGAGCCACTGGAAAGTTCTGAGCGGGGAAGGCCATGACCTGATATACTTAAACCTGATACAGATCCCTCCAGCTTCTTTGCAGAGATTCAGTTGAAAGGGCCAGGAGAAGAAGCATTTGGTAAGGAAGGAAGGAGTCCTTATAATAGGCATGAATATTTGATCTAAATGAGCTTAGCAAGGAGACAGGCAGAATGAAGGTTGGAAAAAACAGATTCAGCCAAGATAAGCAAAGAGCAAAAGCCACTCCAACCCTGCCATGAAGTGGCTAGGCTGCTTTCTCATGTTTCATTTGTAATTCAACACTTATTAGGCACCTTCTATATACCAGTGAGGAATTAGATGTGAGAAGGGTTTTAGGCTAGTGGGGGAGACCAGGAAGGAGACAAATGACTCCAGGCACAGACAGTAGTGGTCAGTCCTACCGGGAGAGATCATGGAGGGCTTCCCAGGGGACGTGACTATCAGACAGCATGGACTGGAAAAGGGGGTTAGGACAAACAATACGCAGTGGAGAAACCCCCAAATCAGCCCCAAGGCCACACGGAAGGACCAAAGACTGGACTCAAGTCCACAGTGCCCATGTGGAAAGGAAATGAGGCCCCTGAGTGACCTCCGGCATCAACCACCAGATTCTAGCCCCCAGCCTTTGAGTTTCCCAGCTGAGGCCCCAGATGTCACGGGGCAGAGAAAAGTCGTTCCCGCTGTGCCCTGACCCAACTCCTGATCCACGGACTCTGTGACATAATAAATGGTTGTTTTATGCCCCGACGCTTTGGTGTAATTTGTTACACAGGCAGAGTAACTGGAACAGCTCCCCATTGTCTGCCCCTATTATGAAGTTCAACTTCTTTCAAACGACTTCCCAGGCCCTCTTGACCTGCTCTGCCTGTTATCTGGGCTCATGTTTTCCCTCTTCTCCTCGCACAGCCTTTGCTTCTGCCCGTTTGAAATACGTTGAATATTCTGGAACACGGCGTGTTCCCACTCTTCACATGTGCTCTCCCATTTGCCCAGTGCATTCACTCTTCCACGCCTCCAGCTAACTCCATCTCCAAGTTCCAAGTAAATCCCACTTCCTTTGGTCAGTCCCTCCTGGTGCCTTAGACGAAACAAAGCTGCCCTCTGCACTGGCTGTAACCAGGACAGACCTCCATCACTCCTGGGCTGCTGTAGTGGCTCCTAACCTGTCTGTAGTAACGGACCCCTTTGAGCTACAGACCCTCCTTTGAAACATTCCCGTGAACACACGCACTAACACACTGACCTAAGACGTCAGAATTTTCCAAAATTATGCCCCCAGTCGAGTACAAAAGTTCTAAGCAGTCCCTTCGACAATGTGTGGGATGGATGCCCCAAACCCAGGGTCACGAGAATGGGGTGGGCAGATAGCAGGGCACCAGCGGCACCTGAACAAAGGTCTGCGGGTGTGACAGGCCTGGCAAACAGAGGGAGGGGAACTTCTTCAAAGTTTGCGTGGAGGCAGGGCAGAACAGCAGCCAGACGCCCAGTGGGAAGTGTTAAGGTATCTCTGAGTTGGAGGATTTAAGCCCTGAGGAGGGGAAGAGGCAAGTAGGGCTGAGACAGGCCCAGGAGAGGACAGGGGGCTGGTGGGGCTTGGGGAGAACTCTGGACGCCAGGCAGAGAAGCAGAGCCCAGGTGGCTCTTGCCTCAGTTTTCCCATTTGCAAAATGGGAAGATGCTTCTCCCACCTGCTTCCTCCTCAGTGGAGCCCAGCGAGGAGGCCGAGATAAAGCTCATCACGTGCCCTGGGCCCCTGGAGAGGAGCACTGGATTAACATGAGGATTACGCTCATGAAAAGAGTCGTCTGTGCTGCACGCGAAGCACCCAGCCTTCCAGGATAAGAGATAACAGGCGAGAATGATAATGCCAGCAAAGGAGGAGAGAGAGCAACCGGAGGGTTCGTAGGGAGATAGGAATGGAGAAAGCAGCTGCTAATACAGAGGAGGCAGGAAGCAGAGCTGCTCCTGATGCTGCGATAGGGCCTTTGAGCTCGAAGCCAGGAGGAGAGGCCCATAGGGCATGTGAAAGCAGAGAGGAAAGCTAAGACATGGAGATAATTGCCAAATTGGGCATCTCAGACTGGTTCCTGCCCACTGAGAACCTCAGGAGTGGGGTCAGGGGAAGGTGAGAGACCCCACTCAGGCCTCAGGTACACCCAGGCCCACCTCCTCTTGCTGACCCCATGGCTACCCGGTACCAGAGCCTCTCTGAGTGTCAGAGAGAGGAGGGTGCTCTGTGGGTGCTCACGACACGCTGGCACCCACCTACTCCCGGGCCACGTGGCTCTCTGCCTCCTGCAGACGGGGATCACAGATCTAAGGCCTTGCATGCAACTCTGCCAGTATATAGGTAAGGAAACTGAGGCACTGAAAAGTCAAGGAGTCCATTGGACTCCAGAGCACATGTTCTCAGTCACTAATTATTCCGGGATCCAGAGTAGATGACTGGGGCTGGAAGAGAGAACCTGGCGTGTTCAGACCTCAAGAGGAGGAGGCAGCTCTCTGGCTAGGCCCAAAAGGATGAGGGAGCTGGAGTAAGAGGCAGCCCCTGGGGACGCGGTGGGGAGGCAGTGCAGAGGGCATCACAGGCAGCAGATAGTGTGTCTAAACTAGGCTAAGAGTAGACAAAAGGCTGTTAACTATTTATAACAACTAGAACTCATTGGGAACCTACTCCCTGCCAGGCATTTGACTGATGGAAGGTGTCCCACTGAATCCATACAACAGCCCTATAAAAAGGACTCATTTATCCCTTTGTAAAAGGCACTCAGAGAGGTTAAATGACTTACCTCTGTTCACACGGCTAGGCGTCAGAGAGCCCAGATTTGAACAAACGTATGTCGACAGCCCAGCACCTCCTTGTCTCAGTGTCTTGAGTAGATGCCTTTCCAAGCATCTACTCAAGATCCTGCCCAGACATAGGATGGATGGGTGTAAGTGTGGGGCAGGTGAAGACCTCAGAAGGAGCATCACCACATGGTCTGATTTCCCACAGTCGGGGAGGAGAGCAGGGCCTCTCCAGCCTCCGAGAATAAATTTATATTGCGCTCGGGGAAGGGACCCTCCAAGGGGGCCGGAGAGGAGGGAGGCCCTTGCCTTTGGCCCTGGAGGGCTGCCCGCTTCGCCCGCCAGTCAACCATCAGACCTCACTGGGTTCTGGCCTCCCTGTACCAGGAATGCCTGGTAGCATTGGCTTTGCTTCACATATTAATTTTTCAGTCTGATAAAGGCAGTTTGTCTCCCAGCCACTTCTCTGCCCTGCTGGAGAGAGGCACATCCTGAATCCTGACCCCCCAGAGGAACAAATGCTGTTAAAAAATCATCAGCCTTCAAACGAGGCTCAAGGCACAGGGCAGGAGTTCGTCCCCTGGCTCCAAGCCCTGGGCTGTGTGTCAGGTTGATGAGCAGAAGTCCCCACACATCACTCCATTTCCTGCCAGCTCTCCACACTGCCCCACAGCCACGCAGTCCCTAAGATCCGCCCGTTCTCACCCTGCACCACTGCCCCTCTGGGGATGCGGGCATCTTTTAGCTGTAAACCCTGCTTCCATTTTCATCCCTACTACCCCAGCTTCATTCACTCATGCATTTGTTATTTGGTTCACTCAACACCTACTATGTGCCAGAAACTACTATGTACCAGCACCCATATTAGACCCTGCATACCAGAGTAAAAGATGTAGTTCTTGTTTTCAAGGAGCTCACAGGGTATCAGGGCACGGTGAGAGTCGACAGATTTGTGACTGAATCATTTCAGAAAGGTATGGTTAAGGTTTGGGGATGGTAAGCCCAGTGCTATAGGGGGAAAAATGGGGGCATTAGGAGGCATCCCAGAACAGGGAGGGAGGTACGAGTTCAGTCTTAAAGGATGAATAAGAGTGAGCCACCTGGATGTCCCCCTTCCCTGTTTTCCATTTGCTGAAGTTCTACTTCACCAACAAGGCCCCGCTTAAAAATCCCTCTTTGATTCCCCTCAACCCAAACCAGCACCAATTTGCCCTGTGTTTTCTTCACTTCCCCTCAATCCACCTATCCATTCTTATTAGAGCTCAGTAAATGGGGCTTGTCAGGCCCTTGTCTGTGGTCATAGGGAGGGTACAGAGCACCGCGCAGGACGGCCCTCCCCAGGAGGGTAGGTGAGAAGAGCTCCCTCTGGGGCTCTGCAGTGCTCAGCCTGTGCCACACCCCGTGGCAGTCCCGGGCCGTGGGTGATTTTTCTCCTTATCAGCCCCAGCAGAATATCAGGTTAGGCCACATTTCGCCACTCTGCTGCCCGCCCACCACTCCGTTCATGCCACACCACCTAACAGGCCCCTCGACTTCAGCGTTCAGCGGTTTCTGCTGATACGACCTCCCATGCTGAGACTGATGACTGCAATAGTCCTGCCCAATCCATGTTCTCGGGCTTCTCCTTCAAGCATGATTTGAAGAAATATATTGATTCATGAAACGAGGGAGTGTTGGCATGTGTGCGTGGACTGTAAATGGAAAGCAGAAGGAACGTCCTTAATCACCCACTGCATGCTAGCTGCTGCGCGTAACCTGGTACAGATGATTTTAAGAGAAAAGAAAAAAAAAACATTACTTCTGTTTCAATGCTGAGGATTGAAAGGAAGAAAGCAAGACTGGAGGTATTTATTGAATCCACATGTTGAATACATACAGGTCTCTACGCATGTGAAACGTTTCATGCGCTACCTTCTCCCTCTGTAAAATTCCCTCTTTAAGTAGAGAGTCCTGTGGTCTATAATGATGGATACGAGTGGGGACCGAACCAGACAAATGTGGATTTGGGACTGTCTCCCTACCAGTAGAAACTGAGCCAGTCATTTAACCTCTCTAGACCTCAGTGTCCTCAGCAGTGCTATAGGGGTAACACTGGAGGCACCCCTAAGGGTCACAGGGGTTAACAGGGCTACTCCATGCCATGCGTTTCACACCGTGCCTGTCACATACTAAAGCATATGCGCCAGCTACAGCTATTATTACTGTCATTATTTAGACACCGGCTTCTCTTCTTGTTGGGGTTTCCATGTCAGCTCAGTGTTCACTTGAGTGGAGAGCAGCAGCGATGGCAGGAGCTATCGCAGCCCCATTCCCACACTCATCTTCTTGGACCCCAGCAACCGGGTCAGCAGCAGTCAGGGCAGCCCTGTGTCCGCTATCCCAGAAGGCTCGTGCTGGGACACTGGTTCTGCCAAGCCCACTTTCCTCGGAGCCACCGTCACATTACCAAGGGAGCAGAAAGAATCCCAGGGCGTTCACACGGCTCCCACGAGGGAGCCGAGAGGCTGAACGGACGGCTGTTTTCCAAGCTGTTCAAGATGATCAGGTGAAATTCCCTATGTAAATATGATGCCCCAACGGATTCAGGCAGCAAGGGAGATGTCATTCAGCTGACTATTTAACAAAGCTGTTTAAAGAGGGAGACGGCGGGCATCATGTTTTATGCATTAGCTGTGAAAAATTCCCTTTAAAATTTGTCTCCGCCATCTGAGCGCTGGAGTTCCGATAAAGCGCCGAGTTTTATGATGTATGTTTTACAAGCATACAAACACACTCACACACACCCACAGCCTCCCCTGGCTTCACTCCACCCCCGCTCCCATCCGTGGTCAAATCCTCAAGGGATGCGTTTCATCTTCCCCCGTCCCCAAAATGTTTTAAGGCAAATATGCAATATCATTTTTCATGTGTGCATTAATAATTCAAGCTCCACGCGAACTTTTCAAACTGGATTGGCTTCCTATGCTGATGTGGAAATGTCTGGGTCAAATATCCTTTAAAGAAAAATTCCTTTAATTAGTTTCTTTTGAACACTGCACAAAGGCCTAGCTTGATAGCAAAGCAATGTATTGCCATCTTGACATCGCTTCCGTGTTTACCAGTGAAATGATTCGATTGCATTGGAAATAGGACACCTCGGCTCTGAAGGACCTTTCGGGCTCGTGTATCTGTTGTTTCTCTCCTTACCTGCTTCCTGGGAGGCTCTGAGAATTATTCTTTCCAGTGTGAAGCAGGGCGTAGCCTGGCCTGGAGATCAAAGTAGCGTGGCCAAGGCCTCAGAACGGAAGGAAACGAGAGTTCGTTCCAGAGCTCAGATCTTCTTGTGTGATTTTGGCAAGTCGCTTCCTCATTTCGGCCCGAGTTTTCTCATCTCTGAAATGGGAATAATGATGATGGAGTTAGTTATGTGAGGATAAAATGAGATCATGAATGTTAAGTGTCCGGTGCGTGTCAATGCTCGATAAACTTTAGTGATGATGATGATGATGGTGGTCACTATTAGTTTCCTCCCAAGATGTCTTCTCTCTCCATTCCTGCAATGCTTCCATTGAAACCCTCTCCAATGCCTTTCTCATCATGAGGAAGAGACCTACCGCCCTCTTAGAGAAAGCAGACACGCTTCCAACAGCTTTGTCGTCCAGCCCAGGGCTTCTCAACTTTCAATGTGCTCACAAATCTCCCGAAGGCCTTGCTAAGTGCAAATTCTGGTTTTCAGTAGGTGTGGGGTGGAGCCGGAGATTCTGCATTTCTAACAGGCTCCCCAGGTTATGCGGATGCTGCTGGTCCACGGACCACACTTTGAGCAGCAAAGAGTAGCCCACAAGGTAACCATTTATTCCTAGAAAATGTACATGGTGGACAGGAAGGTGGAGGAAAGAAGAGGAGACTTTTTCCTCTCCTTCCTTCTCCCCTCCCTCTCTCCCTCCCTCCATCCTCCCCTCTCTCCCTTCCTTTCTTGCATGTAGAGTGGCTTTGAGATCAGGCCTTCGCAAGCTGGGCTTCCACTGTCCAAAGAATGGAGAGCTGAGAACCAGTCCAACTCAGGACAATTCAGTCATTCAATCCGGGTTTCCTTCCTTCATCTCTCAACAAACATAAGTTGAAGACATACTATGTACCAGACTCTGCACACAGAGAGAAAGCCAAAGAAACAAAATCCTCTCCGGTGACCAATAGCTTTTGCCCAGTGAAAGAGTCTTAATGCTGAAAGGCTCTGGGTCAGATGTTTACATTGCCATTCTTGAGAAACTTGGGACCAGTAAGGAGATAAGGTCACTGCAGAGGTCACGGAGGTTGCTGTTTTAATAGCCACTGTTTTCAGCTGACCAAGAGGTCAGGGGTTTGCAGCCTGTTTCCAGGGACTGTGAGATGCCCAGGGAGGAGCGGAGAGTGCCACGTGGTAGGAAAAGCACCCACGGGGGATAGGCAGGCCATGGGCCCCATCCCAGCTCTCCACTTCCTTACGGGTAAGCCTGGACCTTCCCGAGCCCGCTTCCTCCTCTGTGACAAGACGGTAAGAGCACTTCCCTCGCAGGGAGGCAGGGAGGGTGAGGCAGATCCTGTGTGCCCAGTTCAGTGCCTGGCAAGACCTTCTCTCCCCATGTCTGTGCGTTCCCTTCCCCATGCATCGAGGAAGCTGCGACAAGTCTGCAAACGACAAGTTAAACAGCACTGAATTGTAGAGGGCTGGTCCTTTTGTTTACTTCCCATCACAAGCCTGTCGCCTCAATAATTCAATTCAACAAGCCCTGGCTAAACCTAACCTCATTCTCAGGGCTGTACTGTGCAGGAGAAAGGATAGAAAAATAAAGATAAATAAGACTTCATTCCTGCTCTCAAGGAACTTCCTATCTCGACAGGAGGAAACTAGATACCCATAAGGATCCCTGCTCCCCAGAGAGGACATGGCAGCCAGTCAGAAACACGAAAACAACTGGCACAACACACGCAATCAGCTGTGGGTAGTGTCAACACTAAAACCTAGTTCTATTTGCTTGAGAAAAGGGTTAAAATGTTCCTAATTTTTATTAATGAAGAAAGCACAGACAGAGTTTCTGAGCAGTGTCTAATTAAAAGGCTGAGGCATCCAAGATATCTAAGCCTGCCCCCAGAAGTATACTCACCTCTTAATAAATCTGATGTCAGGTAAATCGAGATCAGCACAGTCATTAAGGCCCCCAAATAGCCCAGATTTTTGGTGACCATCGCAATTTCAAATATTCCATGTTCTATCGTCTCCTGAGGAACATGAATTCCTGCCAGTGCAGGTATCCTGACTGGGACAGGGGGAAAAAGGTGATGGTGGACAGTCAAGCCGCCTGCCTGCCTGCCTTGGTTTGGAGCAGCCAGCACAGAAGAGCACAGTGACTGCTTACCAGTCGCTCCCTGGGTCTAGGCTGGATGTTCCTGGAAGGCTGGGCCTGGGTGTTCCATCAGTGGAGGCTCTATGCCTCGGGACTAGACACAGCGGCTGCTCTTTAAATCAAGAAACGACTAAACAACCAAAGGCCCATTGCGTTTGGCACTGGTTAATGACTGAATAAAGGGAGAAAGGTAAGACGGAATGCAGGGAAGGAGGAAGGGATGAAAGAGAATAGAAGAGGAATGGATCCTTCCACCTGGGAGGACATGCTTCTTTGAAGAGGTGGGAGTTGTGTCAGTTTGGGATGATAATAAAGCCTGACTTATTCTGGCAAGTTCCCAAGCCTCTGCCTTTCTCCTCCACCCCAACGCCTCCTCCTATTAATGATTAACATGATCGTGTTAGCAATGCGCTTCTCTGTGAGTCCAGGACAGCCAGCACTGCTAGAGAGAAAAGAGGCATTTAGAGACACCTGCAGCTCTCCAGCCACACTCAAAGCCTGAGATGCTGGATGATGTGTATAGCTAGGGGGACGAGCAAGAGCTGGGATCCCAGCTGCAAACCCAGCACTGCAGCATTCGTGACTCTCAGTAGGTCACGCCCCACTCCTCCTGGCTGATCCATGGTTTTCTCATCTGTGCAATGGGCAGTTGAGATGGGACCAGTGGGTTTCAAACTCTGCTCCCTGCAGTTGTGAGGCTTCCACGGAGACGGCTGCAAAGGAGAGACTGGAGCAGGGAGAGGCCCAGCCACACCTCCCCGTGGTCAGAACAGCTCAGCTTTTATCTATATATAGACTGGAACTCTGCTTTATTTATAAACTTTCCCTTAGAAAAAAAGGTTTTGAAGTTAAAAATAAGCTGAGACTTACTGGATTGGATGTCCTCTGAGGTTTCTTTCAGCTTTGACATTCTGCTTCCCGTCCTTGAATCTATTCCTTAAGTGCCTACTGCAAAGTGCCAAAGCTGGCCAGTAGGGATGGGCTGGTGAGCAAACCCGCCCCGGACCTGAGGACCTCGGCCTCAGAGTGGGGACCATGCAGCCATGCGCGGTAGCCACCGTAAAGCAGCAGCTGGTAAGGACTTAGAGGCGGGAGCCATCTCCGGAGGGCCCTCATTCACCCGGGCAAGATGGTATGCAAACCGCTTCTGGGAAATGATACATATAGGAGGTACTCCTTCACAGGGGAGGTTGGACACGTGAAGGTGACCTTAGGGACCAAAATGTGGAAATGCCCTGGCCTCCATCTCTTACCCACTAAGATCCAGCCCTGAGGACATAAGGACATAAGGACAGCAGGTGCCCACAGCCACACAGATGCTTTACCTGAGCTCTTGGTTAAGTCTTCATGACCCAGTAGTCTGAGCACTCTATCTTCCCTTATATACAGATGAGACACTGAGACTCAGAACAGTGAGTGATTTGCTCGAGTTCAAGCGGCTGAGTCCATCTCTTCTTCACCCTGCTTTTAGGTCCTCTGCAGCCCTTTTTAAAGGTCATCTCCTTTCTCCTCCGGTTTTCCGTGGGGTGCAAGGGAAGGGCCATTTGTCCAGAGTGGGACCAGAGTGCTCCTGAAGTCCCAGCGTGCCCCTGAGGCTGGCAAGGTGGCAGCAGCAGCGATCAGAAAGGGAACATTTGAAACGAGGTGAAACGGAAGTCCTAGCCAGACCAGCTTCCCTGTTCCCCGCTCTTTTCTACACTAACCTTGGAGGTATGGAGCCTTTCATCCAGGCAGGCGGCATTTCTTACACCACATGGATTGGCAAGTGGGGTGGAGGGGTCATCCCTCTATGGCCCATGCAGAATCCCCTAAAAAGGGTGATTTTTCAAGAGAGGCGTTTTAATCTTCCTACGCTGGCCCCCAGAACTGCTTACAACAGTAGGAACAAACGGACCTGAGTTCTAATTCTGGCCCCTCCACT
Source organism: Cynopterus sphinx (assembly GCA_030015415.1). Classification (NCBI taxonomy): domain Eukaryota; kingdom Metazoa; phylum Chordata; class Mammalia; order Chiroptera; family Pteropodidae; genus Cynopterus; species Cynopterus sphinx. The sequence goes on along the minus strand of CM057385.1, from coordinate 30,080,387 downwards.
TATTAGAGATTGGACCACGAGTAAAGTATCCCTCCCTAAATCATTTTCTTCCTCTGTAAAAATAAAAATGACAATACGTTATAGCGTTGTTTGTCTTTTAGGATTATGTGTGATTTTTAATTTAATTTTTTTATTTTATTCTGGTATGCACGCTCCTGGTTTAGGCATCGAATCATTATACAAGACTTCTATAAAAAATATCAGCCCCTGCCCCATTTCTACCTCCCATTTCTTCCCTAAAGAAAACACTTTCAACTTTTTTAAGAGCTTGATCAAAATATTCCTTGGACTATACAATTTACCCATTTAAAGTGTACGGTTCAATAGATTTTAGCGTATTCACAGTTTGCCTCTGTCACAACCATTCATTTTAGAACATTTTAATTGTCCCTCCACCCCCCCTCCCATAAAAAACCCTTATCACTTAGCCACCAGCTCCGTCTCCCCATCCCCAGCCCTAGGCAACTACTAAGCTACTTTCTGTCTCTCTAGATTTGCCTGTTCTGGACATTTCACATCCTGTAAATGAAGTGCTGTGACTGGCTTCTTTTGTGTTGTCATGTTGTTAGGATTCGCTAATGTTGTAGCGTATATCGGTACTTTCTTTCTTTTGTCTGATAATACCCACTCTATGGAAATCCTACATTTTATTTATCCATTCATCAGCTGACGAACGTTTGGGTTGTCTCCACTTTCTGGCCATCGTAAATAACACAGCGTAAACATTTGCGTACAGGTCTTTGTGTGGACATGTGTTTTCATTTCTGTGGGGTATACACCTAGGAGCAGAAATGCTGGGTCATATGACAACTCTTTGTTTAACCATCTGAGGAGCTGCCAGTCTGTTTTCCAGAGTGGCCACACCGTTTACACAATCCCACCAGCATGCATGAGGCCCAGGGTGGTTCTTAGAAGGTTGACCCGAAATGATGTTTATAAAGTATTTAGGATCATGCCTGGCAAGTGCTGGGAAAAGAGTTTTTCCCTTTCCCTTTCCTTATTAATATGTGTGTCCTGAATACCTTCAGCTTTTCCTAACACTTAAATCTGCCCTACTGCTCTTGTTCGGAATCCGAAGCAGAGTTCCTGTCTCCACACCGCATTTGTGTAGTGACATTCTCTCCGACCGCATTTACCCCGTGCGCCGTGGGGACATTCTCGGAGCCCCACACAGCACCTGACTCGCTCGTTCCCCGACATGATTGGGAGGGTCTGCCTCGGCTTCACCGCATTCACTGCAGTTGCTCACACGCCCAGCACCGTGCACGGCTGCGTGGCCCAGCAGCGCTCGGAAGCCCACGCCCAAGTCAAGAGTCTGCTGATTTCTTGGCACTGGGGTTGCAACTCAGAGCACGTGTGTCCCGCCTGACATCCAGCACCTGTAGATAAAGCCCACTGAACAAGGCCCTTCTAGGTTTAGACTTCCAGCCCTCACTAGCTACGGCTCCTTCTGACACAGTGAGAGGCTATAAAGTGCTCTGGGATTAAGGCACAGACCGGATGCTAGAAATCATTGCAAGCAAGAGAACAGTGGAGGGGTAAACCCCTCTCAAGACAGTCTTTGCTGACTTTGGACCTCTCACCTATGCCTGGATGCCCACTACAGCTCACCCCAACTCTACCTCCTTCGTAGTAGCGAGTTTCTTATGATGGAAAGTTATAAAGACCCACCTCAAAAGAGCTGAAGCTAGAAGGTGACTTTATTGGCTCATTGAATGGAGGAGGAGTCTGGATAGGGGAGAGGTGCATCTTAACCGAGACCACCGGGTCAGCATTCTCTCATATAAGTATATGTGCCTCTATCCGCAGCCTTCTCCTACTGGAGACAGGTTTCTCCATGGGGCTGGGGAGGTGGGACAGAGAAGTGGGTGTAGGTGCCATACCTCAAATATTTCTAGGCTTCAATAAATCCAGCTTACAGGGTCAGGCCTGGTTAGTACTTGGATGGGAGACCACCTAGGAAGACCAGGTGCTGTAGGCGTAAAAATAAATAAGGGATTGTAAACTGACAAGATCCTTGCAATCTGTGAGGTCAACCAAGGGTTGCCTTGCCTAAAAAAATAATAAATAAAAGAATGAATGAATGAATGAATGAATGAACGAATGAATAAATGAATCCAGCTTAGTCATCTCAGAGGACAGAGAAACAGTCTTCTCTACTGTCTACATATTAAAGTCCAGGGGGCACTCTGACAGGCCTAGTTTGGGCCATATGCCCACCTCTTGGCCATTCTTTACAGGCAGGCCTTTGTTCATCCTGAGACTCAAATAGGATTATAATCCTGGGACTGGCAGTCCCACCAACACTATCTGGAGTAGAAGAGTAGACATTCTCCAAAAGAAAAAAGGAGAGCTATTTCCTCAAGAAAGGGGCCTTGAAAACACAACAGAGCTCCGTTACACGACTTTTCAACCTTCTCAATAAGCACCACAGACCTCCAAGTGCCCGGCTCACATAACGTTTACAGTCTACCACTCCTGATAGTAATACTTATGGATGCCCAGGACCCACCCACGGGTTTTCTCTAGTCTTCACGACAATGCTCCTAAGATCGGTGTTAGCACCCCCATTTTACAAAGAACCTGAATCTCGAAGAGGTCATTTGTCCAAAGTCACACAGCTAGAGAGGGGCTGATCTGAGATTCAAGCTCTAAATCAAAATCATGGGCTCTCTGTCTTGTTCCTTCTCCTCAGAGGAAACCCAGTAGCCAGCTGCACCCGCTCTCTATCTGCCTGCACGGGTGTCTTCTCTTCACTTTCTGACAACAACTGAAGGCCTCTGAAGAAGGCTCCCCTACCTCTTCCTGCTCCCCATCATCCTTGGGCAGGCTGGCTCCCACCAGAGGAGGCGGGGACGTTCATTACAAGGCTAACAAGCTGCTGTATCTGTCACTCAGTTACAGCCCCTGTACAAGCTGTGAAGACTGGCACAGAGGGGCTGTCTCCCGCCTAGCAGGAGAGGCAGAAGGGGCTCCAACAAGGCTAGGTAGTGTCTGGGTGCAGCAGCAGCTGCACTCTGGAGAGATCTCATCCTGGGTGTCTGTGGCATCTGATAACCAACTCCTCAGACTCCGGGCTGACGAAATGACAGCCTAGGAGGCAGGGACTTCAGGTTCTATTTCCAAGTCTCAAAAGGCAGTATGGGGTTCTGAGCCAGACTGCCTGTGTTTGAATCCTAACTCTCCTGTCTACAAGCTCTACGACCTTGGGGAAGTTATTTAACTCTCTCCATGCCTCAGTTTCCTCACCTACAGTATTACCATCAGGAGGACATAGTAGAATAATGCAGTGCTCCGTAAATGCCAACCATCACTCTTCTAGGGACCCTTGACCAAGGTCACAGGGAGAAAGGAGGAGAGATGGCAACCTATTATACTCTAGGGGAGAATATCTAGATAGAGTTCTTCCCACGGCCAGCTGTAACATCTTAGCTAGCTCTGGCTCCAAAGTGTTCTATGACCCTGGACATTTCACTTTAGTTTCCTTATTTGCAGGGCAAAGATAACAATGCCCGCCCTTCTGTGAGGGTTATAGAAGTGACAGTATCATGTGTACTCTAGCCGATGGTTAGCATCGACAAAGATGCACTAGTAGAAAAACCAAGAGAATAGAAGCAGGATGAAGATAAGCAGGAACTTTGGGGTCCTAAGGAGGAGAGAAAGCTAAGACCAGGCTCTAGTACAGGGTCTATAGGAGCTATTGTCGTCGTCGTCGTCATCATCGTCATCATCATCATCATCATCATCACCATCGTCAGAACATTGCTACTAAATGCCTGACTGCATACAACAATGGACAGGACTATGTGTTGATAATTATGTAAATCCTACACTTGCCTGTGGATAAATTATCCTCTACACCAATGGTTATCAACTGGGGATGACTTTTCTCCCCAAGGAACATTTGACAATGTCTAGAGACACTTCTGATTGTCACAACCAGGGGTATTTTCACAACCAGTGAATAAAGACCAGGAATGCTGTTTAACATCTTACAATAAACAGGACAGCCCCATAGCAAGAGTTATCTGGCATAAAACTTCAAAAGGGCTGAGATTGAGATCTTGCTCCATGTGAGCTCGTTTTTTGGGCCCACTGAATAAGAAACTATACATATTAAAGTTTAAAAAACATGGTCTTAAAAAACATATAGTCAGGAAATCGAGCTGTTAACCATATAGGCCAGATGCAGGGCATTCGGGGTTGGGGAAAACAGAAGACAGAATCAGAGAGGTAGTGAACAGAGGGATGGATTGGTGGAATTATGATTTGGGGAACATCTAACGCAAGCCTAGGTATTTACACAGGCCATCTCATTTATCTCCCAAACAGCGCGAGCTGATGAGCCACTGACCCTCATGTGGGCAGAGTCTGGAGTGACTGTGCCAAGCCATGGTCAGCCTATGGGATAGCTTGAAGCTTTCCAGACTATGACCATCTAAACTGGGTTTTATGTAACACAGTTTTATACAACACGCCTGCATGCAGAACTTTATGTATAGTTGGCGTCTGGGGTTAACTTCTAGTTTTTCACCCAGGTAAAGGCACATCATTTTTATATGTGCAAAGATGCAATTTTCTCCTTCACTTTCTCTTTAAAAAAATCAATAAACATCGTGTTTTATCTTCAACGAATGTGTGAATTCTCTGTAATCTGCATTTATTTCCTTTTATTAAGAAGATATATCCAAGGTTAACAATATCCTTTAGTAACATTGAGTCTTTATGGTCCAAAAGTTCGATGATTGTATCACAGAGATATAATAGCAGTGATATCTACCATTTATTAAACACCTGCTGTTTGCAGGGGGCTTCAGATCAGTCCCTCTAATCTGCCACACAAACTTATTCCTTATTGCCATAGACTTGGACATAGACTTGGACACAGCACTAAGTGACAGGGTCAGGACTGGACATGAGACCGGCCTGGCTCTGAAGCCCAAGTTTCCTCCCTGCCCAAACTGCCTCTTAGTCTAAGTAGCTGTTGATTCACCCTGGAACGCAAGCCGTCTCCAGCACAGGGGGCCACAGTTCTCATTTTGCCTGACTCCCCTCATTTCAACCTGAGACCAGTTTTCCCAAGTCCCCTCCTCCCCTCCATCAGCAGAACCTACTTTCCCCCCAACCCCAAGTTAGCTCTTGGCAAAAGGGCCTCACTGCCAAAGTTAGATGGCTGTGGACCTGAGTCAGGGATCAGCAGACTTCTTCTATAAAAGATAAAATAATAAATATTTTAGATTCTCCAAGGTATACAGTTTCCACTACATTTACTCAACTCTGCAAACACAGCACCAAAGCAGTCATGGACAATATGAAAACAAATGCACATAGCTGTGCTCCAATAAAACTTTATTGACCAAAAAAAGACAAGGGGGCAAGCCAACCCTGACCTATGTCATCTCTAGGGTTTCTTCACCCCCTGGTATATCCTGTGGTTTGCATGTGAGAGAAAGTCTCAGACTAGAAGCTGGAAAATGATAGTCTAAGCCCCATCCAGGCCACCCACAGGTTTTCTTAAGCCCAGAGTGTTGATTTTTAAGGACATTTTTAACATACCCAGAAGCAGAGACTAGTACAACGAACCCATCACCCAGCTTCAGCAACCATCACCACTTTGTCAATCTCTTGTCATCTATTCCCTCGTGCACGCTTTTTTTCTGAAGTATTTTAAAGCAAATTTAGGCATCTCATTTATTTCATCCATAAATACTTAAATACACCTTTATAGCGGATAAAGACGTTTTTAAAACATAATGACACAACCATTATCACCCTAACAAAATGAAGAATAATTCTTTATTAGCGTCTAGCACCTCTTGCATATTTAAATTTCCCTAATTGTCTCAAAATTGTCTTTTTACAGGTGGTTGGTTTGAATCAGAATTCAAGTAAGGTCTGCACATTGTATTCGCACAGAGCTTTTAAATTTTGAATTGGTTGTCAACATGTGAAAATTTGGGCTTTATGTAAACATCAGATTTTCAACTTCTCTTGGAAAAAAAAAAAGTAGGAATGTTTGCAACTTGGCAGCCTCATCTCCGAGCAGGCAGCACACACTAGGATTGAAGGTCTGCATTCCCCTGGAATGTTCCCAACCGCACCTCCACGTTGTCACCCTATGTCAGGAGCCCTGCAGGCACCGGTTTACAAAGCCTAGCCTCCATTTCCTAGTCTCTCTCTCCCCCCTCACAGCAGAAAGTCACTTGAGTCTTTCCATGGCTCAAGTGACTTCCCTCCATACCAACCAATCTCAAATGGCTCCTTATCATTCTTCTTCCTCTTTCAAAGCAAACTTTAAAAGTCAAATTTCAAGAGGAAGTATGTAGTGGAGGAGCGGCCAAGAGGAGGGTTTCCCCAGGATGATTGGCCAGCCCTCTCAGCCCCTTGGGTGGCTGCCTCTAAGATGCTAGAAAAGCTTCCCTGACCACTGAACTGACTTCCCCGCTGGCCAACTTGTGTCTGATGCTCTCAGAGCACAGAGCTCACTCCCGAGGTAGAGAACAGACGGGCCTTGATTCCCTGTGAGACCTTGAAGAGATCGCTCTCTTTTTCTGGGCCTCAGTTGCCCCTTCTGATGCAGGACAGGGCAAATTTCCCCCGAGTTGAGAGACCAAGCCCTGCACCAAGAAGAGGATCCTTTGGTCACGAGTGTAGAAAGAATTCAACACACTCATCAAAGTTAAAGTCAAAGTAAAGTTTATTAGAAAAGGGGTAACACTCCACAGACAGAGTGTGGTCTCCTCTCAGAGGCAGAGACTGAGAGGGACAGTAAGAGACAGAGGAAAGGCACTGAAAAGGGCGCTGAGTGTTCAGGGAATTTAGTGTATATGTTATTCTCTAGTTGCCATTTCCTTTGATATAGACAGACAGTGAGGAACGGGAAGGGAAAGAGTATGATCAACGTATTGCAGTCTCTGAATGTAGTTTAACATTTTTAATTCTCTGGCCTCCTCCCTACATTACTTCTACACAATTTGGGGTTAGTGGGAGGGAAAATTGGGTTAGAGAATGGTCAAGTTGAAATCCTAGGCGAAACATGAATAATCTTAAGTCAACAACCTTGTGATCCTGTGATCCTATCGGTCATACATGGCCTTGCCACCCCATCATCAGGATAACCATTGGGGAGGGGAGGGGAGAGGTACAACCCAAGAGCTGAGCAGAAAGAGCAAACAGTTCACAGCCTTACTTTCCCTCTCCATCTTCTCAGGCCACCATCATCTGACTGTGGGTGTACTCTGGTTCTTGACTCTTTTTCCTTTGGGTATTGATCAGCTCTGTCTGCCCAAGCCTCAAAGCAGAACTTAGAGGATGTATCCTCTAGGGAATGAGAGATGCTGAGAAGTGCTAAGGCTGCCTCTGAACCTGTGTGCCCGGGTGGGGGTGGGGAGTCCAGGCAGGGCAGGGGTGGGATGGCAGTGGTAGCCTCAGGGTCTGAAAAACGGGATTCAGGCACCAGCCCATCCTGGTACTCAGTCATACGGAGAAGTCCAACTGCAGGGAGACCAGGTGGCAATTGCAGCCCAGTTGGGGAGTCAAATGCACAAACAAGCAATTAAAATAACACGTGATAAATGCGAGAATAGAAGCCTGCATCAGGCACCTTGGGAACACAGAGGAAATCGTCCATCTATTTATATATGCCTCCATCTTGTTCCAAAAATTGATTTGAAAAGGCCAGCAAAGCTCAATACAGGAAAAACAAAGTGAAATTTAAGTAAACCGGGTGGGGGGGGGGAAATAATGTGGGAAGAACAAGGTAAAAGCAAGGGTAAAGTTAATACCCAAATATCTGCCAAGAATTTCACACCCTTGCTAGAATTGAGCCACAAATTTGCCTCTGAGCTTCCTAGTGGTCAGTGCAAAAGGAGAAACCCTCAAAGCTCCTTAAAATAAAGCTCAGGATTAACTCTAGGGATGCACAAGCCTTCCTGATGCTGCACCTGACAACCCAGGTGTCTTAGGGGCATTTTGAGCTATATCAATAGGCACCAATAATTTGACATTTTTGTCTGATTTTGTCTGATTTATTGATTCTTATCAATGTCATGTCCTCGGGCACAGAGTAGAAGTTAGAGTGGAACTGGCAGAAGATGACAGGATTTGGGAGAACCGCCGTTTTGAAGAAGCAAGTGGGTTTTAACTGGCCTTTCTTTTTCAATACTATTAACTTTACAATGATGCGATAATTATGTTTCAGTGATAAAATGGCTGCGTTATCCAGGACATCTGACCTTACGCCTACCAAGGAAACAAGACAATGGGAAGGTAATTATAGAAAGCATGGGGAAGACATCACGCGGAGTTCTGAATTCTGTAACATGCCGACGGCCTTATTTTAGTCACTCAAAACCTCCTATTACATTCAAAATCTCTAGTTAATGTCTAGACCAATTCAACAAACTACGGCGTAAATCTGGGACCGTGTTTCACAAGAAATGACAGCGTTCTGAATCAGAACATGATTCTTCAAAAGAAAATGCAATCATTGTATTAAACTGCTACCGTGTGCTGTTTAGCTGTATCTTTGTAATGTGAGTAAATCGACCTGAGATTCCCAGCCTCCCCGCAACCCAAAAAAAAATAAAATGGGGTGAATGAGTAAAATCTTCATCACAACTATGCAGTTGATACAATATACACTCCTTCCTAGGGTAGGAGTGGCCAGCTCTGTCTGCAGAGATCAAAGAAGCCTTTCCAGAAGAGGGGACTTTGGGCTGAGTTCTCAAGAATCCGTAGGCGGCTGCCAGTCTGACAAGGGAGAGGGAGGAGGACTCCCAGGCAGATAGAAAGGCAGAAGCCAGTGCACCAAACACCTTCCACGTGCCCCTTAAATGCCCTCGCTCCACCCAGCTCTGGGTCCTCTAGCTGTACTGAGTTGGGCCAAAGGGATGGCCAAGAGGATGCTGAAGATGCTAGCGCACTCCCTGTCTCAGCCAGGATTGACTTTCTGCCTGAACTTTTTGCAGTATCCTCACATGCCATCTGTCTCCATGTCTCTTCTTTCAAGGGTACTCATCCTATCATAAGGCCTCCATCCTCATGACTTAATTATTTCTCAAAGATTCCCACCTCCTAATCTTATCACATTGGGGATTAGGGCTTCGGCATATGAATTAGGGGTAGGGGAGCACAAATGTTCAGTCCACAGCACTCAGGTGTAAACAGAGCCCCATCTAGCCTGCTCACCGAAGCTCTTAATTATGCCAGCCTCGAGCCAAAAAACTCATCCTGACCCACTGAGAGGAGGGGGTAAGACGGACACAGCTGTCTGTCTGCCTGAGTTCCAGTCACAGGTCCTAACAGGTCATTTCTTAGGCCAGGCATTTCCCAAGAAAGGGCTGGAATGTTTGACCAGCACAGGAAAGTCAGGACGGGGTCAGTCACAGAGCCGGAGCCTGTGGTCTCAGAAAAGCTGCCCAGAAACACTAGCTCTTCCACTCCTCTGCCCTCACACCCTCCTGCCCTTGGTCTTGTGGCATCTTCCCAGGCACTGCCAGGGAAAGATTCAAAGCCCCAGATAACAGTGCTCAGACTTCCCGGCAATCAGAACTCAGGGGGCTTGTTGACAATAGAGACTTGGAGATGGTTAAGAGGCTCCCCTGCTGGCTTTGAGGCATGCCAGAGTTTGAGCCCACTGGACCAGGGCAATCCTGAGATGAGCTAAAAGGAAGCACTTCTGTCTTTGGTGGGTATTTATTATTGTTGTTGCTATTATTAAATTATTGAAGAAATGAATTTTCCAGTGCGTGTTTATAACAGTCAGATAATTGAGTGATAATAAGTATCAACAATGATATCACAGGCCTTGCAGCTACCGTGTACCGGGTTCATTATATGCATTAAAACACATCCTTATGTAAACAAAATGCCGTATACGCATACCATGGAACAGTGGTCGGCCTGAAGAGTATTCAGCACGCTGGCATAGGCTCCCACAAGGATGGACCTTGAAGACATTGTGTGTGCTAAGTGAACTAAGCCAGTTACGAAAGGACAAGGACTGTGTGATTCCACGAAGATGAAGTTCCTAGAGTAGGCAAGTTCGTAGAGACAGAAAGCAAAATGGTGAGTAGCCAGGGGCTGGGGAGAGAGGAGGACGGAGAATTGGTATTTAATGGATGTGACGTTTGGGTTTGGGAAGGTGAATAAGTTCTAGAAATGGATGGTCGTTAGGATGGGAACGTGCTTAATGACACTGAACCGTACACTTAAAATAGTTAAAACGGGAAATTTCGTGTTATGTATATTTTATGACAATAAAAAGAAAACCCGTGCTTACAGTAAAGCTAGGCCAGGAGAAGAACCATGAACTTCAGAGCTAAGCGAGGCTGGGGGTGAATCCCAGCTGTCGGAGTGACGTTGGGCAAATACGACCTGACCTCTCTGAGCTTCCTCTTTCCCTTCTGTGATATACAGAGGTGGGGGAGGCAGGCACTGATGTGTAGGGCTGTTTGTGGTGGCAGTCATTCTGCAGACATCTCGAGTCCTGTTCCACAGCCCTGCGAGGGGGCTGGGCATTAGTAGCCTCATTTTGCTGGCTAGGAAGTTGAGACTCACAGAGATTGTGTGATGTGTCCAGAGTCACACAGCTGGGACAGAAGCAGTAGGGTTTTAAACATAAATGTAAGTATAAAACGGGGTTCTTGTTCCATGTCCTGTGGTCCTCTCGCTACCCCTGAAAGCACCTGCAGAATCTCACTTAGGATTGGAAGACTTGGAGGGGGCAAATCCAGATCCCAATTCAGAGCTTACCCTCCAGGTTCTGATATAAAATGTATTGTTCGTGAGGCCATTACCCAGCCTCTCTCACTTCATGGGCCTCCTTTATATTTACATGTCCTATGAATGTGCAACTGAAAGAGACCAAAAAAATGTGTCTCTAGGATCTTACGTGCTTGGAAATCAAAGCAGAACACAACAGGGAAGGGAGAAGTTGTTCCAAACGCCAAAGTCTAAATTATGGGAATCAGGTCGAAATCTCAGTTCTGGGAGTAAAGTTCAAAGTACACGGAGAACCAGACGAGATAACAGGTATCACTGCCGACAGAAGGGAACGGAAGTTCAGCAGGAGAAAAACAAACCCAGCAGAGTTCTCTGCGGGAGAACTGAAGGCTTCAGATTTTCTGTGCCTGCCTCACGGACAAGGGCCCTGCCACGTGCAGTCACAAGACTGTGCACAACTCAGTAATACCAACGGCAGCCCCTGACGTTGTGCAGTGAGACAGCCCTCTTTGCCTGCAAATTAGTATTTCTAAAGACATCAAACATGGTGGGGAGTAAAGAAAGACATGGGAAATGTCTTAACTTTCTCAGAACTTGGAGACCAGATTTTAGCAGGTGAAAAGGACACCACCTTGCTGGCTTTCCCCCACTTCGCCTCATTTAATCTTCAGCGTCTCCCATTATAATGATAAGACAAGAAGCTCAGAGAGGTTCAGTAACTTGCCCGTGGTCACACAGCTAGTGAACGGTACAGTCGGAACTGGAATTCAGAGCAGTCACTCCACATCAGACCCTCTCTCTCCAGCCACCAGCTGGGAAGACTATGAACCGGTCTGGAAGTGGATCTACCCAGGCAAAATTGGGCTAAAACACTGACTGGGGGCAGATGCAAAACTGGGCTAAAATAGCCAGTGGGGGCAAATGCAAAGAGGAAATTAAGCCGCAGAAAGGCAACCTGAAGGGTTTGGAGATAAACAGAGGGAGAAGACCCCGTTCCTCTAAGCCCTGAGGACTGTGAGGACTGAAATGCAGAGCTCTGACTATGGACCAGGACGCCTGTCTCAGCCCCTCGGGTCTAGAGGTAGCCCATGAGCTCAGCTCTGGAAGGCAGGGGTCTCAGTTCTGTCCTGTCTTGGCCACATTGGGCTTGGGACGAGACTCAGTTTCCTTCCTTCGATCTAGCACACAGAGGTTGGCTTAGATAGCATTTCTAAGCTTTTCGATCTCTAATATCTTTTGCTTTCAGAATTTGCCTCTGCTTCATTCAAAAGGCTATCAGGATGCCTCCTCCAGGGTAGTGACCTCTCTTGGTCTTGGTGGCTTGGGTGTGTCCTGTCCTTCTCCCCTTGTCCCACACTCCAAGGCTCAGGCCTCATTAGCCAACTGACACGGGGAGAAGAATAGGAGGAGAACAGAACGATCTTGCCTCACTTGGTCCCAACACCTCCCTACCTTTCTGAATTTTTAAAAGTGCTTTTACTCAGAATTCATCAAAGATTCATCAGGCTTGGGATTGGCCCAAGCTTTTGCGGGAGAAGCCAAGTGGAGGTGGGCTGAGGGAGGGAGCCAGGAGGCCGGCAGGCAATGCAGGCACTTGAGCATCCGGAGCTGCACTTGGGGGCTCTGCAGCCTCTGCCCAGTGGTCAGAGGCTGGAAACAAAGGCAGCACCCTGCCCTGGGAAGCTCCATCCCAGCTCTGGGGGACCCCCTTTAGCAGTCTGGGCCTCACCTGCCCCAAAGTGGGAATGTGGTCTGTCTGCCCTCCCATTCCTCAGGATGTGGAGAAGATCGATGAGGCAATGGGCAGGTCCCCACTCTCTGTGGTAAGGGCCCAGTGGACTTTAAATAAAGGCACTTGAGAGCTGTTGGAATAATCCAGTGTTCCAGATGGGCAGAGGCAGGGGGCAAAGGAGAGGTCAGTGGGCCAGGCTCTCTGCTTCTGGCGTCCAAGCATCTCCCTCTCCCTTGTATCTTTGGCTTGTACGGGAAACCTTGTTTAGGAAGAAAAGGGAACCATTAATTCTTTAAAGCTTGTGAATCATTGGTCAGTCTACCCCTTTATTTTGCAAAAGAGGAAACTGAGGCCCTGGGTGATAAACGACTTGCCGAAGACCATCAGTCAGTAGTCAGAGGCAGAGCTGGGACTGACTCCCAGGCAAGGGCTTCCCCTCTTCTCCACTGGCCTCACCTTGCCAGTGCCTTTGTCTGGGTGTGTCCTGGTCTCCCAAACCAGAGGTGAACCTGCAGAGAGCAGGCAGTGTGCCTGACCATGGGAGCACATTGCCAGGGTCAGCATAACTGGGCTGGGTCACTCTTCCTCTGACACTTATGATGGACTGTTCTGGACTCTGTATGCCTTGTAAGTGCCTGTCTTGAGTCTGTCTGTGGAACAAAGAGAAGCCTGTCCAGCCCTAACGAATTCTTGGGTTTCAGCCCTCAGAGCACCTGATCATGTGGTCCAACGTGCCAGTTTTCAGAAGAAGAAACAGAAGCCCAAAGAAGTCATGGACCAAATAGACACCTAGCTTCCGAGGTGCCAGGTTAGTGTTATTCCTGCCACAGGGCCTCTGCCCTACTTCAGCAGTGTCCCTCGGCCCTCACTACCATCTCCTCCCCTATGAGGTGTGACAAGGCCAGAACCGAGGGCAGATCCTCTCTGGCGGGGTCTTCACCCCTCTCTATCAGAGAGGCTTGGCCCGCTCTCAGCACCAGAACACCCACTGAGGACCTGGTGAGACAATAAACTGTGATAATCATGTTTTTAATACTCGCCTGGAGTTTGTTTAACACACAATCACGGCCAGCAATAAATCCAAATTAAAAGCCTAACCGGGAGGCCTGAGTTAAGCTGAGTGGTTGGAAACGGAAGTGATGAGGGAGAGGAGAGGGAAGAAAGGGAAGAGCGGGGCTGTCATCTTCCAGGCTGAGACAACTTCAGGAAGGGCAGAGGCGGTGGCAAGCACAAGGGCAGGTCTGGCCGGGCCTGGCCCCAGCATCGAGCCCAGCCCTAGCGCAAAAGGCTTTCTTCAATGGTCCAGGTAGAGAAACTATCTCAGTTACCCAAACCTCAGAGATGAAAAGAGACGATGTCACCCACCTGCCTGCAAGCTGCATAAGGCAGGGAGCGCGCTTACTCACCCCCAGCCCAGGGCATCTAATCTGCAAATCTGTGTTGAATAACAACTTAATGAATGTGAATGAATGCTTCCACATTCATTTATCATCCACTCGGGCTTTTCCCTTTCATATATTTACTGAGCACCTATAGTACCTGGGGCTACAGAAACGAACAAGGTCCCTGCTTTCTAGGAGCTCACAGACAGAAGGACAGCAAAGTGGATGGTTTCAGTCTGTGCGATGCGGCTGAGAGAGCACTCAAAGGGGTTAGGCCAGGCCACAGGTGAAGGGCCGGCTTAGCAAGGGCTTCCAGGAGGTTTTTTGAAGCTGAGTCCTGAAGGACAATTAAGTGTGTGGGGAGGGGGCCTGGGAGAAGGTCCGGGTTGGGAGTACAACTGACCTGAGAATAGTATTCCGGACAAAATGAACAGCCCGTGCAAAGGCAGGGAGGTGAGAGAGGATGTGGCCTTTTCAGAGAAATGAGGAAAGTTTGGTAAGACTGGAGGAGAGAGTTAGGGCTGGAAGAAGAGGAAGGGGGGAGGGGGGATGAAGGTGGACGTTGGCCAGATTGAGAAGCACTGTGGGAGCATGCGAAAGACTTTGGACTTTATCCTGAGGGCAAAGGGAAGTTATTGAAGGATTTTACGTGGGGGGAACGACATGACCAGAATTACAGTTTGGAAAGATCACTCTGGCTGCAGTGTGTGGAGAATGGATTAGAGGTGAGGGAGCCTGGGGCCAGGCTGAACGATTAGGAGGCTGCTGCAGTGAACCTCGCCAGGAAGAGCGATGGCCTGGACCACGCAGGAACAGGGAGGTGGAGGGACGCAAACACATCCACCGGGAAGGGGCAGTCAGGGTGAACAAAGGGCCAAGGCCACTGAAGGTGGGGGTGAGGCGCCTGGGTGATTCCCAGCTGTCTCAGGTGGGCAGGCAGATGGCAGTGCCATTAAGGACAGAAGCAGCAGCCGCCTGGCAGAGACACTGAGTCTACTGCGAAAGCCTCTCGGGGAGGACTTGGCCCCTTGCCCCAGTGTCTACAGCCTCTAAAGGGTCGTCTCCACACCCAGCCACACTCATGAGTACACTTGAGCTTGTCAGACCTGTGCCCCACTGTGGGGTCAGAAAACACCGTCCCTGTAGCCTCACTGAACTACAGAGCCCAAGGAGCTCATTATCCTTTAGATTCTAAAGTCTAGAGTAAATCACGGGGTAGAAAGGAAGGAGAATGGGGCCTCGGGAGATCCTCTATGTGTCCCGGCTCTTCAGCTCGCACATGCTGTGCAACTTCCTGACCCTCTCTGAGCTTCAGTTTCCTCATTTGTAAAAAGAGAATCAAATGCGTTGGAAGTATGATTGAGATCAGAACAGACACGCAGAAGGCTTTTCCAACTATAAAACACCACAAAAGCTCTGTATTTTCATTGTTACTCCTTTAACAATGACTTGGCCCATGTCTGCTCCATTCCAGATAAGCCTCTGTACACCACAGGGCCATCAGTGGGAACTGTCCCCCTCGCCACTGGCTTTGGGCTTCAGATGAGCCAGGACAGAAGGGATGGGGTGCTGGAGGCTAGTGCACTTCAGCAGGAGTGTCCTTCCTGCCATGCTCCTGCTTGTCACACGCACACTCCCTCCAGGACTCTGAGTTCCCGCCCACACCTATCATCTCACAGGCCATCCAACATTCATTCAACAACCCTTTCTCGTATGCTGGGCACCATGCTAAGGCCTGGGCTCTCTGCCCTCGTAGAACTTACAATCTGACAGTCCCGAGGTATAGAGGATGCCCACCTGCAAAAAGGTCCTGCTTTTAAATTTTATTTTTTTAAATTCGTTTCTACAATGGTTAGACATTTATATAATTTATGAAGTGATCCCTCCAATTAGTCCAGGACTTACCTGGCACTATAGGTAGCCATTACAACTACTATTGACTACATTCCCTATGCTGTACTCCATACCCCTGTGACTGCTTTGTGACAACTAATTTATATTTCTCCACCCTTTCAGCTTTTTCACCCAGCCCCCCAACGCCTCTCCCCTCTGGCAATCACAGTTTTGTTCTCTGTATCTATGAGTCCAATGGATCATGTTTTGCTTCCTGGCAGATTTAGAATGAAAAGCCTTCCCTGGTCTAGGGACCCAATCAACTACACTGATCTCATGTGCCAGCCCTCCCCTCACTCATGCCACTCCAACTACACACAGATTCCACCTTTTCTTCAAAGATGCCAAGAATGGCCCCACCACGAGTCCCGGACACTTGCTACATACACCCCCTGGCCAGAATGCTCCTTCCCAAACACCCATGCAATTCACTCCATCCCTTCATTCAAGTTTCTGCACAAATGTCCCCTCCCCAGAGATGTCTTCTTCCGTGATCACCCTAGCTAAAAGAACAACCCCTGATCGCTCTCCATCCTCCCACCCTGCCTTATATTTTTTTCAGATCTCTTATCATGACCTTCCTTCTAAATTATTTGTTTATTACTTGTTTCTACCAATGGAATATATGTTACATGAGGTTAGAGACTTGGTTTTGTTCACTGCTCCATCTCAGTACCTAGAACAGAGCTCCATAAGTAAGGATGGATGGATGGATGGATGGATGGATGGATGGACGGACGGACGGATGGATGGATGGATGGATGGATGGGTGGATGGATGGATGGATGGGTGTATGGGTGGGTGGATGAAATGAGTGAACAAATGAATGAAGTCAATTCTTGTAGCCCTTGTGCCATGAGAGAAGCACCTACTGAATTTCCATTTCTAAAAGGCACTTCTCAAAAACATTTGCACATTTCTGAAACATGGATATGTATATTTAAAGCAGGACTCCTTTTTCTCCCAAAGCTATTATTAAATCAATGGTATATCCCACAATCGATGGCGTCTTAAAATTGAGGAAATGCGTAAGAAACCAGCGAGGCAGGGATTCATCCTCCCCAAGGAGACTTGGTGGAAGTGTCCCCAGGTGGAGCTTTGAGGAATGAGTGAGCGTTTTTCTGCAATGAGGTTGTTGAAAGGGCATTCCAGGCAGGAGAAACAGCATGTGCAAAGGCACGGAGGTCTGGAACAGTATCTGTCTATGGCAAGAAGAGATCCACAAGCTGGTGTGCCTGGGGGGCGGGAAGATGTTGGAGGCAGTGGCTAAAGTTGAGACTGGAAGGCATTCAGAAAGGGCCCCA
Source organism: Cynopterus sphinx (assembly GCA_030015415.1). Lineage (NCBI taxonomy): Eukaryota > Metazoa > Chordata > Mammalia > Chiroptera > Pteropodidae > Cynopterus > Cynopterus sphinx. The sequence goes on along the minus strand of CM057385.1, from coordinate 30,063,351 downwards.
AATTCTCCTCCAAAGAATATGGACTTTGTTCTGGGGGCAGGTGGTAACTGTGGAGAAGTTTGTGGCCCTCTCTTCCCTGCCTCATGTTGACCCCGTACGAAGCCACTTTGAAATGCATTCTTATGGACTGAGCAAGTTGGATGAGTCTTAAATCTAAATTTCAGAACCCAAAATGGATTTTTTCCCTCCTTTCTCTTAATTATCCAGGTTATTTGTGACTCGGCCCTGCTTCCATTTAGCCTTCAAAGGCTGAGCCTGTGGGGTATGATACTTTCTCTGGAATTCCCTAAGTAGCCTGGGTAATGATAACAAAATCCGACCCTCTGCTCACTCAGGACAGCCTTCCGGCCTCACACAGAGGCTTCTTTGGAAAGGAAGGACAAGCCTTCCCCCACATGCGAAAAGGTAGAAGTTCAGGCTCTCCCCTAATGATTCCATGTGACAGGCACTGTGCCAAGCACATCACATCTATTATCCTCTCTCCTTGCAAGGTGAGAAAACTCAGGCTACCATTCCAGCACCTGAAAATGCCTGGCCCATAGTGGAGCCTTAATAAACATTCTATTTCCCACAAACATTAATTGAGTACCTACTGTGTGCAGGCCTTCGACTAGGTCCTGTTCCTCAATAAGCTCTATACATGTCACACTCATTCTGGTCCCCCTGCATAGAGTCCTTCACCCCCTGAAAAGCTCCACAGATGTTTCACGATGCTGCTCAGATGCCACTTCTTCTGTCACCTCCCCAAGCAGGACCTGTCACTCCCTTCTACTTCCCTCACACTCTGCACAGCGTGAGGAGTTCACCTCTCAGCTTTTCTTGCTTCTAAAGCAGAGACCAGGACTAGCACACTATCAGGCACACTGTAGGCCTTCAAAACACATCAGGTAAACATGTAAATGAATGGATGAACAACCACGTCATGAACAAAAAACGTGCTGCCCTAACGAAGAGCAGAATCAAAGGGAAAACAGGCAGAGCAGAAATGTGAGTCAGGGAAAACCAGCCTCCACCTCTGTTCAAACGGGTTCTGGGGTGCTCTGAGCAAGGCGGGAGGGGTTCTGGGCTTCCTCCAGTCGGGTGGAGGGATAAGGGAGGCTTTCATTGAGGAGGTAGCTGTGTGCAGGGCTTTCAGAGGGGGCCTGGAGCACTTTCATAGGAGAAGCGGGGTGTGGGGACAGCCAGCAGTCTTGTCCTCACAGCAGTCACGCCTGGGGAAGCAGAGGGCTGGAGCCTTCATTTAACAAATGAAGCTGGCATTCCACAGCCCTTCACCAGCAGAACAGAAGTAATCTTTGAGTTTGCAGTTAATTTGTTCTTTTAATGGACCCATCTTGTTATCAGCTATTAAAATGGGCTTTCCCCATTAGCTGCTGAAATCCAGGGAGGCAGCTGGTTTCCCAGCCCTTCTGCCTCAACAAGGAGCGAATAGGCTGGCATGCATGTGTTCAGGCGTTGCGGGGACAGGAGTGGGGGTAGCTGGGGGTGGGCCTTGGTGGGGGATAACTTGCCAGCACACACTAGCTCAGGGGCATTTGAACACTGTGGGCATGTGCAGTGGATATTTTGAACACAGAGAGTTGAGAATCCCACCAATGTCCACACAGTATGGAAAAGACTCGGTGATTCCTATATGCATACAAAGGCAGAGCTGAAAAGGGCCTTAGAGACCATTGAGCTTAGAGCTCCTCTTGCGATAAAGGGAAAAGCCCAGAGAAGGAAAGCAACTTACCTGAGGCTGCCAAAGCCAGATCTGGAACCCAGGTCTCCCCGTGCCCAGTTTCAGTGGTCTCCTAAAACATGAGCTGCAAAGGCTGGTCCAGTCTGTCAGAGCTGGGGATTCCAGCAATCTCCTGGGGTCCCCCTTCTTGTTCATTCTCCACTCCTCAAACCTGTCTCCTAAACATAAACCTAATGAGCCATCACAGCTCAGCTCACACTAGTTATGATAGTTACACTCCCTGGCATGTGTACAGGACCTTTTCGTTTACAAACTGCTGCACCCATTAACTCTCCATCTCAGAAGTAGGCAGGGCCAGTATCATTTTACTCTCCATTTTCCAGCTAAGGAAGCGAAGGCTCAGAGGTGGTAAGGAATTTGCCCAAGCTCATAGCTTGGAAGGGTAAGGCCAGAATTCCAAGCCTGGCCTCCCAAATCCAACCCCAGTGCCCAGGGCTGCCCTGCAACTGCAGGTGTAGAAACCGAGGTTTCTCATTCCAAAACTGCCCTGGGAATCACAAGTATGCAGGAATGCACACGCACTCATCACCCCAACACATGCGCTTGAACAAATGAGCAAGGCTGGAATGCATCTGCAGGCAGACGGCCTCCCCCTTACTCACATATTCCTCCCCCAAGTCAAGGCTGGCCCAAATCTGCCGACACTCCAGGCACTTAATAACCAAAACATCCAGTCACTCAATCAATAAGCTCAGCTGTTGACAACAGCGAGGGCTGAGTGTTCCTAAGAGCTAATAATGCTTTGAGCTATAAACATGACCATTAGCTGGGCTCTCACTGTGCCAGGCGGGCTCTGCTTCTATGGGCCGGGGCACCCGTGCCTGTAGCCAGAGGCCCTGGCATTTCAAGGTTGGCTGAACCCACTTGGCCTGCCCAGACTGCTGCCTCCTCCCACACCTGACTTTCCTGGGTACCCCTGCCCAGGACCCAAGAAGGGGCTGCCAGGCTGAGAAAGCCTCAGCTGGACCCCGCCAGAACACATGGAAACCCACAGGGTCAACCCCAGGACTCCTAACTGTGAAAGCTGGGCTATCTCACAACTACCCTTGGAGAGCTGTCAGCAGAAGACATTACACGCCCAGCCCTAAAGAGACCCTATCTAAGAGGCTGCCAGACTCTTGGCTCAGACATTTAGTAGCTGTGTGACCTTGGGCAAGTTCTTTAACCTCTCCTGCCTCAGCTGCGCCTTCTGTAAAATGGGAATAACCACCACTTCCCAGGTGATTGTGCGGCTTAGATGTGATCACTGTGCCCAGCAGAATGCCCAGCGTGTGACAGTGCCTGAGAATTGAGGCAGCAGGAGAGTGATCCATGGGAGCCACTTGTGAGGGTGGTAGAAGCCAGCACAGTGGGAAACAAGGAGGTACGTGACCCACGTGACATATCTTGACGTCAGACACGACTGGGCAGCAAGCAGAGGGTCTGCCTGATTCCAGCTATTTTTTTCCGGATGATGTCTGACCTCAAAAATCCTGTCCATCCAGGGCAGATGGGGGATGTAAGGAATTAATAGACCTGGAAGGCATGGGGAGGCAGCAACCTGCGAGGATGCCAGCCCTGGATTAAGGAGGGCACCAGGGCCACATCGCGGATCCTAAATCTGGGTACAAGAGTACACCAGCCTCTCTCTTTAAATGAGTCTTGGCCCGGGCAGGGAGTTGCAACATCTGAGGGTTGCCCTTAATTAGTTGTTGTTCCAGCAGATAGAATGAAGGGGCATGTACTTCCCCAGCTTCCCAGAGGAAAATAATATGCCTTCTTAGTAAGTAGGATGGTTTGAAAGAGGTGTCAAAACAAAAGCTTTTTTTTTCCTCACTGGAGCTCTCTCAGCATTTCTGACTTTCCCTCTCTCTCTCTCTCTCTCTCTCTCTCTCTCTCTCTCTCTCATTTTCTCTCTGCCCTCAATGTATGTGTGGCAGGGGGCGGGATTTGGGTGTGTGGATGTGTTTCTCCCTGTGTGTCTTTTTTCTCTGTCTGTCCCTGTGTCTCCCTTTATCTCTTTGTCTCTTGTTTGTCTCTCAGATATAGTCTGTGTGTGCACATGCGTGCATATGCGATCTTATTTCTCCCACTACCTACTCTTTCGGCCAGTTAAGAGTTCCTGAAGACCTTTGGGTAGGGGTTCCCACCACCGTCCCTAGACTGGGGCCTGAAAGTGCCTTGGAGGAATCATGGTTCAGGACCATGGACAGAATTTCTTGTGGGTCCTGCTGGGACCTCCAGGCCCTGATGAAGTGGGTGCTGCCCAGAGTCCTGGAGCAGGGTGAGCAGGGTAAGCAGCGTGGGAGGAGGCCGAGCAGTATGAGAAGAAACTTCTGGAAGTGGATTGCGTAGAGAGGAGAGGAGGAGCCTGAATCAATGGGAATGGGTGGGGCTGATTGCAGAGTCAGGGTGAAGGGCTGAGGATGAAAGGAGGTGGGGGTGAGTGTAAAGAGGTAAGGCTATGAGCTCAAGTGTACCTGAGCATAAGAGGGAGGTGAGCGGATATGTGAATGAGTGCGTCTGCTCACTTGAGTGGAGGTGAAGGCAAACATGAGAGTTGCGCAAATGGGTGCAATCCAGGATTACAGTCTGGCGGCTGTCAAGCTCCCTAGTTCCCTCTTTACTGCCTCTGGGGAGGCAGCAGGGGCACTGGGCTCAGCCCCAGGTAGGGGTGGCGTGGCAGGAAAGCTGAGCTCACACTTAGGGCTCTGTGAAGAAGGGAAGGGAAGCAGGCCATTCCACCAGGCTGGTGGGTAAATATTTAGAGGGCTGTTTCCACGTGTATAAAAACTCAGCCCGTCTGCTAGGCAGTGTTTGCAGAGGCTGGGAAGGGAGAGCTGGACCCAGGCCAGCCAGGAAGCCTGTTTAAACCCTCTAACTCACAGCGCCTCCAACCCACGCTGCACCGGCCTTCTGGCTCGCAGCGACACGCGCAGGGCACCCTGCCCACTGGCGCACACACCAGCACCCTGCAGATGGGTCATAATCACACACACACACACAGAGCTTATTGGTTCTCACACAGATTCACATGTGAACACACACCCGTGACACCCATTACACACTACACTCTCACATCCAAATACAGACAGTGCCTTGGTGCCAGCTCGCTCTCTCTCACACACACACCACTATATCACATACACAACCAGGCCACATAGCTCACATATCATTACAAATGCATCCACAGTAGCCCATACAGCTCACACACACATACACCCAGTTCACAAGGCATCACACTCACGAATGTACGTGTGACGTCCATAAACACACAGACACCAATAGTCCTCGATTTTAAAATCTCACAGGTGCAGCAACACATACACAGAGAGACCAAGTTAAACACTAAATAGTGTGTCGCTTACCTGCTGAAGCACATGTGCACACACACTTAACCCTCATGGACTCACATCATCACAAACACAATTTATTTATCAAAGGCCCTAGACACATGCTACAGCATCACATGCTCTCTTGCACAGGCAGCTCACCAGCACCTGGGAGGTTTTATACTAGAAGTATTAAATTTATAGGGTAGTAATTAAAAGACACTCCGGAGTCAGATGGCCTGGGTTAGAATCCTGATTCTGCCACCTACGAGGTGAGTTCGGGCAGAGGAATGTAAGAATTAAAAGAGACTGTGAGTGTAGAATGGTCCCAAGCACATGGTTAACACTCAATAAACTCTACGTATAATTATCACAGAGTTTACATGTATTTACTGTCCACACTTTATAAGTTAGGCCCAGAGAATAGGAGTCATGGAATATGACAAAAGTGGTGGCGGTGGGGGAATGACGATGATGGTGATGACAACAATAATGAGGACATAAGAGCAGGCACTTACCTTGCACTCACAGTCATTAAGTTCTGTCCTGAGTGCTTCCATAACATCTCATCTAATCCTCATCACACCCATATCAGAGAGGCTCTGTTTTTATCTCCACTTTGTGGTCGAGGACACTTTTCAAGGCATAAATGTTACTCCGTAAAGGTAAAGCAGGAGGTGGGCTCCACAGTCACTGCAGAGCTAAGCAGGCCCTGCTCTTCCATCTTGGCTTGCTTACTCCTCAGCCACCCTCTACGTGAGCTCCAAGACCCCTGAGCGATGTTGGGTTTTCTCCCTGTGACTCCTACTCTCCCCATCTGCAGGGGGTTTTCTCACTGACTGTCAAGGCCTCTTCTCTGGGCTGCATTCTTTCCTGGGAATCTAGGCCTCACTCTTGGTCCAAGGTGTTGGAAACTCAAGGACACTAGAGCCAAAAACTAGGATTCCACTCCCAGTTCTGTGACTCAAATAATCTATGACCTGGCCAAATTCCTGCTTCCCTCTGGCTCCCAGTCTGCCCATCTGTGAAGTGGGAATGACTGTCTTTCTCCCAGAGAGATCAGGCATATTTGTGAGCGTGAACAGTGTCAACTATGGCAGAGTCGGGAAGCTGGGAAACTCCCAGAAACCTCGGCTCTCAGATTCTCTACTCAGAGCAGCACGGGGATCCCAATCCAGCTTTGGTGGGACTATCCAAACACCCTGAGATCCTACTTTAGAAGTCCTCAGAGAATGATGGTCCCAGGACCAGAGTCTTAAAAACAAACTGGCCTCCAAGCCTTTTCACAGCAATGAGGAGAAGGTACGTCTCAGTCAGGGTCAGCTATACCACACTGCAGTAACAAGTAACCCCCAAATCTCAGTGGCTGAAAAACAATTTATTTCTTGTTCACACTGATCTCCATCACAAGTCAGCAGGGAGCTCTGCTCGCTGTCATTACTAGGCCCTGGACTGAAGGAGCAGTTAACACCTTTCCTGTTGCTAGTCACCCTGGAGGGCCTCACTTTGGCAATTAAGTGCTTGGCCTGGAAACGACATATGTCAATTCTGCTCGCAGATCAGGAATCAGAATGAACACAGAGCCCTACTCAAGGGCAAAAGGCAGTGCAACCTTACCTGGTAGGAAAAGATAGGTGGGGACAGCTGGACATAATAGGACAGCAGTACTATCGATGACCCCAAGGAGAGAAGAAGCAGAAGCTGCGACAGCACCAGGATGCCCTGTGCCCTGCAGTCACAGCTCCTAGGGTGGATCCGGCCTCTGTGGCAAGCACGCCCAGTCCTGTGAAACTTTCTGTCCCGGTGTAACCTTCCAGAAGGATATGGACTGTGGAGTCCCAGAGGCCTGGATTTGAACTCTGACTCTGTAACATAACGCTGTGTGACTATGGGACAGCCATATCCTCTCTGAGCCTCCGTTTCCTCATCTGTAAAACAGGGTAAGCGCCCTGCCAGGAAGAACGTCATAGAGATAACACCTGTATCACTCCTGCCACCATGCCTGGCACGTAAGGGCACCACATTAATGGTGGCCATTTCTCCCAAGGGCTAAGGCACTAAAGAGCCCCACCCTCCACCATGGCTCCAGCCTCTGAGCTTGCCTTGCCCCCTCCTCACTCCATCCTACCCTGCCTTCCTCCGGCTGTCATCAGGTTTCCACAGTCCTATCATGCCTTGTAATGAGGTTGATCCATCCCTTGCTGGTGGTATCCACCCAGGGAAGGAGAGAGGGGGAGACTGATTATCCGGCAATGGGCAACCCAGAGAAAATCTCCGCAGCTTGTCTGCATGGTCATTAATGAGGAAAACAGTCATTCGCTGGAACCTAGGGACTGAGGGGCTAGAAAGAGACATTCCAAGCAGCACAGATATACTCATTCTGAGAATCTCCCTCTTCCACAAAATATGACTGCTTCTGGCCCGGGAAGGACTGGGGGGCAGCCCCCAGCTCAGGTGGCTGGAGAAGGGGGAAGTCTGTCCTCCACAAGCCACCCTTGCTCAGCTGCCTTATCTTCTCTGTTCTTTCTCCCCGAGATGTGCATGTGCCCCAGAGCTCCAGATGTCACCCACGAGTGTGCAGCTCTCAAATCTCTCTCTGGTCCAGACCTGCTCCTGAGCTCCAGGCCCATATGCCCCTTTCGTCCCGGGTACCTCGGTGTCCAAATCCACAGATAGCCCAAATTCTGCCTGCCAGACCTCACTCACTTTCTCTCCTCAGCGCATCCCAACTTGATCCTTCTGCCACATCCCTGATGTCAGTGCAGGAGCTTTTGAAGCTGTTTACTTGTTCAGCACAACTTTAATGCTGCCTGCATGGCAGGCCCTGTGCCAGGAGCTGAGGTTGTTGAGATGAAAGACAAGGTCTCAGCCCTGGCTAGTTCTCAGTCTAAAGGGGAAGACAGACAGGAACATAACACTGTGGAGCAATTGCAGGGGCATACGGGGCAGAGGAGGGAGTGATTGACTTTGTCAGGGTGGTCAGGAAAACTTCCCAGAGGAAGCAACCCGAAGGAGGAGTTCCCTGGGAACAGCTGGGAGGGGGCACTCCAGGTAGAGGGCACAGTGCATGCAAAGCAGCTGAAAGCACAAATTCAGAGAACACAAGCCTCTGTGGCTAAATATATGGTGGAAAACAAAAGGAAAGTTGTGAGTGGGAGAAACCGCCTCAGAGCAAGAAGGGGACGTGTGTTTCAGTGCTGCTTTACCGAGTGTCTCCCTCCACCAATGAGAGAAAATAAGTGAGACAAGTTGTCTCATATGGGAGCTAGAGATCTCTGGGGATCCCCTTGCAGAGGCCGGGCCCATCGAGCCTCCTACCTGCAGGTACCGCTTCCTGTTAGCTCATATCTCCTCTCACCCCCCTGGCCCTGCCTCATTTCCTGGACTCTTATGCACTCTAGCCCCCTGTATCCTTGGGTTGCCTGCCCTTGAGTTAGGTCCACCCCAGGTCCAGCCAGCTGAAACCTGGGGGGACCTGCAGCTGCCCTTTCAATGGGGGCTTTGCGAAGGCAAGATTAACGTGGGCAGGGCCTGGGGCGTGGTCGGCTTAGCCACTTTCAGATCTAGGGCTGCAGCAGTTCCAGGGGCCTTGGCAGAAACACTTAGACTATATTCTGAGGGCACCGGGAAGCCATAGAAGGGTTCTAAAGAGGGAAGTGATAATGCTGGATTTGTAAATTAAACGGCTAATGAGAAGAGGAGAGTAATGGCCCCACTGAGTGCTTGGCTGAATAGGACCTGCTGGGACACTCAGCAGGGAGGCAGCCTTGGCCCATCCGCCCAGAAAGCAGGGGCTTTGGGGCCCTGAGTGCACTAATGGGAGATAGTCACTAAGGAAGTCCATTTTCCAGACTTGCAGAAAGCAGAGCTCATCATTCCCACCTCTTCATGTATATATGAGCCAGAGTCCTCTTCGGTGTTACTCTGTGAGTTGGTGTCTGAGCTGACCTTGAGCCCTACCCGCTAGTCCAGTGTAGCAAAGCCTCCGTGGCTGAGATCTGACAAGGGAGCCTTGCAGGAGGAAAGAAGCCATCCCAAAGCGGTGGGGACCCCCATTGGCTCTACTTCCAGCTGCCTTGTGAACACAGGGTTCCCGTAACCCCATTTCTACCACATCCTACTTTTCCGAACTTTCTGCAAAAAGTCCAGAGGCAGCTGAATCAGCAACCTCGCTGCCATGATGACTGGGCTGTAAGTAGGCAGAAAGCCATGAAAGAAGTCCCAACATCTTCCCTGCATCAGACAAAAGCATTCTGAAACCCACAACTCAGCGTGCAGAGACGCACACACGTACCCTCAAACACAGACACCCGGAGCTCTGGACACAGCCAAGGCCTTCGGGAGCACCTAGAGGCTGCACTGACAGTCCCTTCTTCAGGCCACCCTCATTCTGGAAAGGGGCAAGGACTCTGCTTAGAGACCAGCACACAGAGCGGCTGCTCATCCTGCTCTTCCTCCCAGGCTTTGGCCTCTTCAATCTCCTCTGCCACGCTCTCAGTGTTTCCTGCTTTCTGTCTGTCCATTTCTCTATCATCCTGGATCTTAATGAATCTTCGAGCTAGGTGTTCCTAGGTCTCTCTGGGTTTCTGTCTTGGTCTGTGTGTGTCTACGTCTCCGTCTCACTGTCTTTTTCTATCTCTGTTTCTATGACTTCTTTTTTCCTTGTGGCACCATCACAGACTAGCAAGGTGGAAAGAGCTGTTATACTTCATCAAGCCCCAACGTGTACTTGTGGAAAGGAGGAAATTGGAGCCCAGCAAAGGGAAGGTATGTGCCCCCCGGGCGTAGACCTATCAAAGCTAGCATCTTCCTCCCCCATTCATGCTGATGCCAAGTAGGAGGAGGGGAATCAGTAGAAGAAAGGCAATGGTCATTCCACAGCAGCAAGGTGAAGTGGGAAGAACTTTGGGCCAATGGACAAGAGCCCAATCCTAGTAATAGCTTGCCCGTGAGCATGCCATTTAACCTTGAGCATGTCATTTGCTATCACTGAGTTTTAGTTTCCTCTGCTGTAAAATGAAGATAAGCAGAGCAACCCTGCCTACTTCACAAACCTCTGATTGGTTTCTTATTTTAAAAAAAGAATGTGGAAGAGTTTGGGAATAAATCATAAAGTACCGGGCAGGAACGGAGGGCGGAACAAGGACAATGACTGATGAATGGTGACAATGATAACCCTGATGATGACAGTATGATGAGGACGGTGGAGGCAGTAGGGGTGGTGGCCATGGTGGCGATGGTGATGACAATGACAATGGTGGCGATGGTGATGACGATGACGGTGGTGATGGTGATGAAGGTGATGGTGGTGATGGTGGTGATGGTGGTGATGGTGATGACGACGACAGTGGTGATGGTGGTGATGGTGGTGATGGTGATGAAGGTGATGATGGTGGTGATGGTGATGGTGGTGATGGTGGTGATGGTGGTGATGGTGGCGATGGTGATGACGATGACGGTGGTGATGGTAGTGATGGTGGCGATGGTGGTGGTGGTGGCGATGGTAACGATGGTGATGAAGGTGATGATGGTGATGGTGGTGATGGTGATGATGACGACGGTGGTGATGGTGGTGATGGTGGTGATGGTGATGACGGTGATGGTGATTATGTTCACAGTAACAAAATGCAATGCCCTGGACCCAGCCTGGAAGAGATGTGAAACATGGATCTGCTTTGGAGACAACAGCCATCCCCTCCTCCTCACACTCAGCGACTTCTCTCGACTCCCTGCCAGCCCAGGCTTCCTATCCCATCTTCCTCTTCAAGTTACCCCAAACTGCAGATCCAGGCTCCAGACCTCCAGCCTTCTCCTCACCTCCAGCCCCTCCCCTACAGATGTTACCACTCTCTCTGAAGACTCAGCTCCACTTCCCCAGACACCTCCCCAGCCTGTTCCTTCCCTCAACGCACTCCTACGCCCAAGCAAGGAGAGTGAGCATACTCATGCTAGCTATTTTTACTCAGAACACCTCACATTTTTCCTGACTTGGCCTCATTCCATTCAGCACTGCCCTGCAGTCAGCTTTCTAAGACGGGCAGCAAGAAGGACAAGGTCCTGCCTGCTACTCACCCCTAACGCTTTCTCAACTCCTGGGACAGGACCACTGCGGATATAAGGGAGTTGCTCGCGGGGTGGCATCAAATCCAGCTCTCTGCCTCAGTTTCCCTCACATGAGAATGACGTGTTAGTCTTTGGAAACAATGAGAAGAATTCCTGCCTGGCACAGATGAGTGTCAGTTCTCAGGAGGCTAGAGCCAGAAGGGTCAGGGGAGGCTGTAAGATGGGTCGTGTCCTATCTGTGTCATGGGACAATCACTCCCTCTTTCCCAGCCCTCTTCTCAGCACAGGGATGGGTCAAGACTGGTCAGGAATTGAAAGCAGAATGGGAACAGAGCTACTGGCCAGAATTGAAGGCTGAGGTTTGAAGCTCGGGTGTCCCATCCCAGTAATGCCTCCCATCACATCATCCTTTCTCTTTGGGCTTCAGGTTCCCCTTTGCAGGACACATAGCCTCCAACAGATGCAGAAGCCCATTGGGTGCCCTCCCTACAGAACGGACAGGGGCTGGCAGCCTCCCACCACCCTGGCCTCCCCAGGGTCACCCACAGACTTCTCCATGCCTCCTCCCCAGGCATGGCTGCACCTGACAAGCACCACTCGGAAATTAATCATCCCAGCAGAGCCAGGCCCCAGCCCCTGACGTGCCATTTAAACACTTCATTCTGACCTTGGTTGCATCATCTCGGCTTGGAATAACGTCATCTATCTTCCCCAGATGGATGGAGCCTACAGGCCAGTGGGGAGGACCAGAAACCCCCCATCCCTGGAGCTGGCCTCATCACCACAGGGACACATTTCAATCAAGAGGAGCTGTGGCACTCTGAGGAAGAAAAGCTGTCAGCCTTCCCAGGGACAAGCATCCATCTCCTCAGGAGGAGAAAAACAGTCTCAGTTCCCACCACGGGGAGCCCCATGTGTATGCCTCAGCCCTTCCTATTAGTCGGGCTGTGACTGGCTAGCTGTAATTCTGGAACCCTAGGAAAGTAGGGACCAAGAAAGAGCAAGGACAAGATCTCACAGGACTTGGTTTGAGCAGAGCGAGGCCCCTGGTCAGGGAGGCTTGTCTGACAGAGAGGTTCAGCTCCTCCATGAGGCAGCTCCTGACATGAGGGGAGACACGGCCTGTGACCTGGGACTCATCCAGGATTGAGGGAAACAGTCTCATTTGGGTGAAGTCTGAGTAAGCAGGGAGTCCTGCCCATAGAAACCCCTTTTTTGATAGGGGAGACATAGCCCTGCCTCATAGAAAATCCAGTCTGAGAGACACAGTTCTTGCCTAGGGGACCCACGAGGCTTAAAGGGGAGACACAGCCCTCCCTGGTGGCATAGACTAAGAACTTGACTTAGGAAACACCACCTGAAGGACAAACACGGTCTTTGTCACATGGAGCATCCCCTTGCACCCACATCGCATGGGCCCTGGGGAAGGAGAACCCCTCGATTCAGGGCTTCCTAAAAGAACATTTGTGATCTTTGGCATCAGCAGGTCTGACCTGAATTCAAACTCTGTGCTTTCCTTCCTGTGTGCCCTTGAATTAGTGACTCAGCCTCTCTGAGCCTCTTTTCTTTACCTGGAAAAGAGGACCTGCCTTGAGGAGAAAGTGATGAGGCTGTTTATGTGAAGCACCTAGCAGCATGTCCAGCACACAGAGACCCGCTTAGTGGAGGGCAGCTGCCCCAAGTCAGACCAAGTCTCAGAACAAGAGAGAGAGGCAACCTGGCCGGCTCAGGGATCCTGGTCCTTGACGGGAGGAAGATAGCCCAGGCCCCACAGAGTAGTAACCAAACCAACAAGGGACCAGGAGTGAGACCCCCAACCTGCCACAGCCCTCTTTGGGCCACCAGAAGATGGCACAGGCCAGATGCCCAGTGGGTATGCTGAAGAAGCCCTAGGGACCCAGACTGCAGGGTCAGGGGGACAGGACCCACCCCCCGAAGCCGCTCTGATTTTAAAAAAATTAGAAGCGATTACCCCATAAGCAACAGAAGAGGTTCCTTGGATGCCTCCACCTCCAAAGAACTGCCTCTGAGCTGGTGCTGCTTCCTTCGGGGTTATTTTTAGCTTGTTTTCCCAGTAATGATTCTTTTGGGTGGATTTCAGGGTTGTAGCTGTGTGCTCTCTGGGAGACGCAAGCGGTATCCATACAAAAAAGAAGAGGTTGTTATTCATAGTAATTCCACTGGATTTGTAAAGTTATTATTAAGCATTTGTCACCACAAAAGTCACTTTGATTTGGCTTTCCTTAGAGCTGTTCTCCATGCCCAATTTTGCTTCCTTATCTTACATAGAAGGCATCGAGAGTAGAGCGGGGCCATCAAGAACACACGTTTAAAAAAACCAGAGACCATTCTTCTCAGAAAGATAAAGGAGAATGCAAACCCTCTGGGGCTTGCATCTCAGAAGGGGAACAACAATAATCTGGGTAATAATGATAGCGAACACATACAGGGCATTCACTGTGAGCCAGTCACAGCGTTAAAGAGCTCTGCAACACTTCACGGCAGGTGCTATCGATGTTCTCATTGTAAAATGAGAAACTGGGTGCATGTATGGTAAGTTGCCCCAGGTCACACAGCTAGGAGATGGCAGAGTTGGGATTTGAACCCAGCAGTCTGGCTCCAGGAATTAGGCTCCGAACCACCCACTAGACAGTCCCTGGTAATTGCCTGTGAGGATCTGAGAGACGGCAAGATGCCAACAAGGATGCCTTCCCTTAGCCTAAGGGAGGAAGGGGACCTCCAAGGGAGGAAACCACTGAAGTCACCCCGGACTGTCCCCTGATGGATCTTGAGGTGGGCAGAAGAAGTATGGGGAGATCAGCCTCAGAGGGCGTTTGTAGTCGGATGTGCTCTGAGCAAGTCAGATGAACACAGGCTTTAGCAACCGACAGACTGAGTCAAATCGCAGCTCTGCCCTTTTCTAGCTGTGTAACTTCCAGCAAGTTACTTTGCCTCTCTGATTCTCAGCTTCCTCCTCACTAAATGGAGATAATAGTTGCATACCACTCAGGATTGCAGTGAAGACTCAAAAGGTAATGAATAGGAAGTACCTGAGACACTGCAGGGCATCGATGTCTAAACTATTGCCTCTTCTGCCCTTCCTTCGTTCCCGTATTCATTCATTTGCTGCGTTCACATCTATTGAACAATTAATGCATGTATGGAAGTGTGTTCAACGTTGTGGGAGATTTCACGATGAATAAGCTATCATCCTTGTCCTCAAGGAGTTTATAAGTGAACAGGGAAGCTAAGAGATCTGGTGAATTCCAACTACGAGGCAGACAGTGATTGATTCCATCTGGAGTGATGAATAAGGCTTCGCAGAAAAGGCTCCACACAGAGGTAGGGAAGGAGGAACAAGTTTTCTAAGCAAAGAGAATGGCAGGCAAAAGGCACCAAGGCAGAGAATGTGCAGCTCTTTAGGGGGAGAATGGCTAAAGAGCAGGAAGAAGGTATGTGTCGAGCACTAAATGCAAATCTGAGGAATTTGGAATTAATCTCATAGGCAGGGGGGAGCCATACATGGCTTTATAGCAAGAGTGAGGCGTGAGGAAGCTGAGAAATCAGATTTGGGAGGTGGCCGGGGGGAAACTAAAGTAATAATTTCCATCTTAAGAGAACAGGAAGGAGAAGCTGCATTTTGATCCCAAATCTGAGTTGAGCTCACTATGTGACATCAGGCAAACTGCCCACTGTTCTGGGTCTCAGATACCCACCTGAAACATTGAATTTCCTGGAAGGCCTCTGATGGCCATGTAAGTCCATAGTATACAGGCTTCCTTCCCAGTCCTCAGCACGGCTGGCTCCCATCTCTCTTCCCCAGCAGCCCAGCCTGGCATTCTCCGCCCAAAGCAGGAATCCTGGGCACTGCCACTTACAGGAGCCAGGCAGAGCTGGCTTAACAGTTCTGTTAGGTCCCAGGCAGCAGTTTGGAGGCTCTGGGGAGAAGACGAAGGCCTGGCTCTTCCTCTTCTACCTGCACCCGGTAGCCAAGTTGGCTAATAGAAGAGAAGTTGAGTCAGTTATGGGAACATCAAGAATTTACTGCCATTTAGCTGCTGGGCTGTGGCTAAAAGAGTGTGCTTGCTCACTCTATATTTCTCTCTCTCTCTCTGGCTCTGCCTTTCTTCTTCTCTGCTGCACATTTGATCAGAGCTTTGCCCTGGAATTAAGTGAAGCAGGATGGGGGTGGGGAGGAAAAGACTGGTGAGCCAGCCCAGCCCACATGGCCTGAGTCCAAATCCTCCCTTGGCCATGTGCCCAGGGGTGGTCCTAGCTTTCCGTCCATGTGTGCCAGGGGGAGGAAGGGAAGCAGGACAACTAGAGCCAGCGTTTTGCAAAGGGTGGGGGTTGGAGGGAGCATGCTGTCTGACAAGAACTACATAGGTGGAGTGCTCTAGGGAAATGAGAGTAAAAACACTATAAACAGGCAGTTCAGGGGCAACTCATTTTGCAGAGTTGAGATGTGTGCGCGCGCACGCGTGCGTGCGTGTTTGTGTGTGTGGCTGTGCACACACAGGCACCAAGGCTTTATATGCATCTCAGTGTCTCTGACCACGTATGTGTGAAGCTGTGTGTAACTGAATATAATAATCCTAGGAGTGCATGCCATACAGGCGTATACCTTTGTGTGTAGGGGATGCCTGCTTGCCTCTCCAGCCTCGCTTCCCAGCCCATACTAGCTCTCAGTGCTCCAGCCATCCCATTTCCTGATCACACTGTATCCCCCACGCCTGGCTCCAGGCCCTCTTCCTACAGCAGCCTCCTCTCTTCTCTCTTCTCCTCACTTCCTCAGCCCACACCAACTTGTCTTTCCTCACTGCTCATCTCCTCCAGGAAGCCCTTAATTTTCCTTCAACACCCATGACCTAGACTGAACAAGATGCTCATTAATCCACTCCCATAGCCCCTGTGCTTTCGTTTTTGGGGCAGCACTCACAATCACCCTTAATCCTAATCCTATGTCCACCCACTCACCTCTTCCATACAGTGGTGGACTCCTTGAGGGCAGAGACCATTTATTCAGGTAGCATAGCTCCAGACACATAGTAGGTGATTAATAATTCATTTATTCGATAACCATTAACTGAGCAGCCAAAAGATGTCAGGTAAAGGGCATGAAATTGAGACAACACAGACACAGTGCTTGCCTTCCTGGGTCTCCCCTCCGTAGCAGGTGACAGATAAATCAACACAGTCCTGTGCATGCTTCCATGCAGGAAACAGGGCCTGAGGAGTGTGAAAAGTAAGGACAGTGTCAGGGAAGGCTTCAGAGGAAAAAAAATGTCCAAAGTGAGATAGGATGAGAGTATATAAATAAAATTATTAAAACTGGAGTCCAAGATCTGGGCTAAACCAGCAGCCACACTGAGTCAGGCTAAGCAGTATGGGGATAGGGAGAAAAAGACTGGCGAGCCAGCCCAGCTCGAAATGATGACCTGGGGAGTCTCATCCTCATTCCCTCCACCAAAGAGAAGATCGATTCTTAAGTCCATGGCAGGACTGCGCCAAGCAGCGAAACTTTGGGGATGCGCACATTGTAGGGCAGGGGGCTGGGCCCATCCTTTCATGGAGTTATATTTTCTGTTAGTAAATGGCTGTGTGACCTTGGACCAGTCACTGGCTCTCTCTGGGCTTTAGGTTTCTTATCTATAAAATAGGAGGCAGGTAATTCCGATCTACAATACTAACTGAGAACACAATCTTATCCCAGGAGGAGGATTTACTGTGCAGGGATGCCTGGGAGATCGAGATGCAGAGAGAAATTGAGCAGAGGGTTACTGTGATCAGGAGTTGAAACCTGACTGATTCCATAGCCTCTGTTTCTTCCTTTTTATCATGAGACCATGTAACCATATCGCATGGAGTCTGGGAGGACTTCATAGAGAAGGTTCCCGAGTTGAAAAGTTAAGATGGGCAGGATTTTAACAGGTGGAGAAGAGCACTATTGAAGCAGAGTGTACAGCAGGAGCTAAGAGGAATAAGCCTAGCATGAAGAGGGACATCACTGAGAATGATGGTGGCAAGCTTGCCCTGGCTGGGCAGAGGATTCACATTGGGGAATAGTAGGTGATGCTGATGGCTCCATCCTGCAGGCTCTCAGGTCCTCTCAGTCCAAGTCGAACCAGTCAGGGGGAGGTTGGCATAGCAGCTGAAAGAACTGGGAACAGGGCACAATTAGAGTTGAGACGATTAAGAGGAATATCAGAAATGAAGGCGACCTAGACAGTGGCCTCCCAGGCTCTGGAAGTTCAGGGGAATGAGGTGCCAGGCAGGTCCCTCACGTAAACTCAGACCCAAGACCTGATTATAAAGACTGGGTAAAATCAACAGCTCAATTACGAAAATAAATGATTGTGAATAAGTAATCCCGCATCAGTCTATCTTGTTGAGCACATATGCCAGGCATCGTTCTGGGCACTGGGAATGCACTGGTGAACAATTCCTATGAAGGAATCTTGGCCTTGGGGAGCTTACATTCTATCAAGAGAACAGATTCAACAGACAAATGATAAAGTTAAATGTCAAACGCTATGAATGAAATTAAAGTAGGGTAAAGGGATAGCGCAATGGGGCAGAGTGATAGTGGTATTATTTAAAATCAGGTGGTCAGGGAAGATGTCTCAAGAAGGCAGTAGTTGAGTCGTTACCAGAATAAAGTTAAGAAGCAAGGCTCAATATCTAGGGAGAAAGCATGCCAGAGGAAGGAACAGCAAGTCCAAGGCCCTGAGGCAGTAATGTGCTTGACATATTTCTGCAGGGAGGCCTTTGTGGCTCCAGTATAATAAAATGGAAGGAGAGTGATAAAAATATGGGTTTAGAAAAACAGCTAAGGGTCAAACCATCTAGAACCTAGTAGATTATAATGCGCAGTTTGGTTTCAAGAATAGTGACCAGTTGACATTACAGAGCACGCATTTGTGCCCAGTACCATTAAGCAATCTGTATATTAACTGAGATTTTAAAAGTGACTTGGGGATTGATGTGATTATCTCCATCTGACAGATAAAGAAATCGAGGCTTGGAGAGGTGAGGCCTTGGGCACCTGCCATTCGCTGCAGACATCCTCCTGGCTTGAAGATCGGTGTTGTTCCTGGAATCTGAGCTGGGAGAGCAGCCTGCAGGGGGCGGCAAAGTGGTCCAGCGTCAGGGAAGAGGCCGGTTTACTGGACTAGCCACATGTGTGCATAACGGTGTCCATCTAACAGCACATAGGTGTAAGTTAAGTTTAGGTGCTGAAGAAGGGAAGGTGAGAGGTGGAGACGCTCAATATAGTGTGCAGAGAGAATACTACCCTCTCGTCAGAGGTTCCTGTGCCCCCCGAGCCCCTGTGGGGACCACCACAGCATTGTCTTCCCTGCATTGAGTGGCCTGTTTATGCCTGGTGCCCCCACTGACCACGAGCTTCTCCAGTCATGGTCATGGTAGCTTTCTCATCTACATAACCCTGGGAATTTACACCTCATAGTAAAAGTGGCTAAGTGGGTTACCCACCTGAGTTATGACTCTGCTACTTTCTAGCCGTGTGACCCTAGTCAAGAAACTAACTTTCCTGAATCTCGGTTTTCTCACCTGGAAACTAGCAACAGGAATAGTCTCTACTTACCAAGGTTGTAGTAAGGACCCAGACAATGCATGTGAAATGCCCAGCACAGCGTTTGGCACATAAAAAGCACTCCATTGGCTATTAAAATGACCACGTGCTCAGTATGGGTTTGTGGAGCTAAGTTCTTGAATTTCCCCATTGGAGTCTTGTCTGTCTGATTCAACCTATGCACAGATTTTCCCCACTATCCAAAAGGAGATCGTTCCTATGAAACCTTTTGTAAGAGAAATGGCGTAAAGCAGAGAAGCAATTACCGTACGACACATCTTGCTAACAGATGCACAAAATAAATCGAGATAAAGCACAGATGCTCACAGACACAGTTCAAAGGTATGTTGGCTTGATGCTGAAATGCTGAGTGTTAGTCCCGGGGAAGGAGTTTGGCAGTGCCACTCTCGCGACTCAGGGTGCATGCTGCCTCTATAACTGTCTCGCTGCTAAAGAAATGCTGAATGCTATTTTTGTTTTTCCACCTTTTTCCATAAAAGCAAAAAATCTTCTGTGGCTATCTTTCAGTTAGCCAAAACAGGTACTAAGGTAGTTCTTTCCTAAAAGTGAAGTGACATAAAGTGAACTTTCAAAGAGTGGGGGATACATTAATTCTAGTACCTAGTACAATGCTTCACATGTAGAGTTTGAGTTACAAAAAAAAAGTATTAAATAAATGACCAAATAAACAGGCCTCAGTTTTTACAGCTGTAAAATGAAAAAGCAGGCTTAGAAAATCTCTGAGCCCCTCCCCAGCTGAGCCAGAGTAGGATTTCAGGGGAATCCCAGGTGCACCCCTAAATGGTGACCTCCCTTTAGTAAAGCCCCACATTGGACTGTCCTATCTTTGCATGTTGGCAGGCATCCTAATAAATAGGTGCATGCTGACAGGACAAATGTCAGTAGGTCCACCACAGTGTCAGGTTAGGCAGAAGAGGAAGTGGGTGTGAGTTCTGCATAGGTCCTTGATATGCATCCATGCATGGCACAGGGGCCTGACACAGAGCCCAACTTGCTGTCCGGCTGCCTAGCAGGAGCCTAGGGCTATTCCAGGCACCACCAAGGAGCTGGGGGTCAAGAAAACCTCAACCATTGCCAATATTCCAGCTAGAAAAGACTCTTGGCCCTGAACAAAATGGAAAGGACAGAAGGAAGATGCCACCAGCTTACTGAATAAGGTGCTTATTTGGGACAGAAGAGTACACACATGCCAGATACTCTCTCCAGCCCAGGGTTGCTCCTTTGTTTCTGACCTCCTACCCAGGTTCCAGCTGGCATTACCAATTGGGATCTATGACTAGGCCTCACAGGTACAGTCGGGACAGTCTGTGGGTATGTTAGGAAAGGCGCACGGGAAGGTATGAGCCCCTTTCCAGGTCAATGACATGTGATAATAAAATAGTTGGGGCAGCTGGTTGTGTCTTCCTCATGCCAACTGCTTCCTTCCTGAGCCCTAGAACTGACACTGCTGAGAGTAACAGATCCATTGGGCACTGGAGTCAGAGTAATTTGGGCATTTGATTCTGGGGAGGGGAGGGCATTAGCAGCCCTTTACTTCCCTGGGACAGTGAGGGACGTCTACCATTTAGAGGATCAGAAGATGGCCAGACACCCTGACTCAGTAGAAGCCTCTGGGTCCATGAAGGGTATATCCACATAAGGGAACCTGGGGTTGACCTTATATTTTCTAAATATAGCAGGCTGCTCCCACCTCCAATTCTTCCTGACTCTGGGCCTCAGTCTCCTCCATAAGATGAGCAAAAATGCATGAGGTTACACAATTTACTACCACTGTAATCAGTTATAACTTTGTGTTTCTTCCCTTTGGAATGTAAGTTCCATGAGGACAGGCTCGGTCTGTCTTTCTCACTGTTGTGAGCACTACCTATGATGTTGGATATATTCACCATATTGTTGTGAAAAGGCAGTGGAGACAAGGGACAGAGAGAGGAGAGAAAACTGAGTGGGCAAAGGGAGGCCCATTTTCCTATCACCTAAGAGCTGGAGAGTGGTGGATGGGGGCAGGTAGAGAAGAACCAGAACCCTGTGCTCAGTTTCCAGAAAGGGCCTCAAGAGTGAACTGAAATTACTGACCCATGTCAGCTACCGACATCTGGGGAGAAGGCAAGCTGGGTCCCCCTCTCTGGAGCAGTGAGTCTTCAGCTCAGAAAAGGGAACTCGTGTCTCTCCTCTAGGCTTACTCTTTACAGGCTCTGCGCCCCTTCCATTTGGGGTTTGGGCAGGGGTGGGAGACCTCACTGTTTCCTTCTTCCTCTTCCAGGAGCCCTCCAGTGTCAGGAGATGTCTTCTCCCACATACAGAGTCTGTCTGCTAGCTTGTTCTCTCTGGGATGGTTAATAAGCCTTAGGGTGACATTAATTGCCATCAGGCATTAGGGGCCTAATGAGAATCATCTTCCTGACTACTTACTCCAGCACCTTCCATTCCTAGGGCCTCCAAGAGCCGGCCAGCCCTCCCCACCTTGCACATCAGAGCTCCAAGCAGATGTGACATTAAGGGGAGGGGTGAAAGCCGCTCTCCGCGGGCTCCAATACCAAGCAGAGACAGCAACAGTGGAAGCCAGGGAGGAGGGAGGCTTCCAGGAATGATTCAAGCCCATTTTCCAAAAAGAAAATGTCACTTTCCTGGATGAACAAGAAACTCACAGGGTCAAGAAGACTAGGACCCAGTCAGGCAGATGTTGGATGGAAACTGAGCACCCCAGCTGGCCTTGCTGGGACCTGCCTCGCCCCACACTCAGTCTGGTAGAGTGCAGAGGTATGGGGCGGGGGCGGGGGGTAACCCTCACGATCTACAGCTCCCTCCCATTATTGCTGTGTCTATAGCCTGCCCCTCCAGCGTAGAATGGGATTGAGACCCGGCCCCTGGGGGTTAGAGCCTGATGTTGTAAAATCATTACCATTTATCCGATGTCTGGCTGAGGGTTGACAGTTGACTTGTTGGGTCTGATCTCGGTTGCTCTCTAATGGAAAGAACGGGCCTGCCGGTGGGGAAGAACGCCACCCAGCCCCCCTCCCCCGCGCCAGCAGGTGCTGGGTGAGTGTGCAAGAGGGGCAGTTCTCCACTCCCACCCCACCGCCCTGTAAACGCTGGCAAAACAACCTGTAGGAAGGCACGTCCCCTCCTTTCCTCCCAGCCCCTTCCCCCTAGCTGCGCCCCGGACCCAAACGACGCTGAGCCGGCGAGCTCCGGCGCCCCGGGAGAGGACTGGGCGCGGCAGCTCGACTCATCCCTATCCAGTGCCCCCGAAAGCCCCAGGCAGTCGCGGGGTGGGGCGTCCCCTCCCCGCGCCTCCGGCACGGCGGCTGTCAAACACCTCCGGCGCCCGCCGGGGCGCGTGCATCCTTTAGGAGGGACTTCGGGGGCTGCGGCGGCGTCGCCCTAGGGACACGCAGCCGCCGCAGCCGGCCGGCCCCGCTCGCGCCCCAGAACGGGCCTGCACGGAGGAGGCAGGATGAACCATCAAACGGAGGGGCGCGCGGACTCGCGAGGTCGGGCCTGGCCCGCGCTTCATTACGGAGCCGCGCGCGCCCCCAGGCTGGGAATGCGGAATGGACACGTGGACGGGGAGGGGGTGGAGGGCCCGGGCTGGGGGGGGTCTCCGTGGCGCGCGAGCCCAGGGCTGCGCGCTCCGGGCCACGTGACCACGGGGGCCCGGGGAGGGGGCGCGGAGCGAGCGCGGGTGTGAGTGTGTGCGTGTGCGGGTGCGGGTGCGCGTCTCTCTCCCCCGAGTCATTTACGGCGGAGCAGCCGGCGTGCGCGCCGAGGCGGCGGCGGCTGCTTCGTGCAACTGTGGCTCCCCCCCGCCCCCCACCCCGCCACCTCCTCTTCCTTCTCGCTCCCTGATCTTCTGCTCCCCCCCCCCGCCACACACACACACACGCACGCACGTCCATGGGGCGCCGGCCCCCCTTCCGGCGCCCCCGCTCCGCTCGGCCCCTTCGGCATCGGCTGCCGCCTCCCCGGCCGCCGGCGGCGCGCGCGCCGGGCTCCCTGGCCCCCGGCGTGGCGCCCCGGTCTCGCCGCCCGCAGCCCGGGCGGGCGCGGCGCCCCGCGCGCCCCAACTGACTCGGAGAGCGAGCGCCCATGCCCGGCTGCACCCAGACGGCGAGCGACCCGGCTCCGGGGGCAGGGCGCGGGCGGGGGCGGGGGGGTGGCGGAGGAGACGTCGGAGATCCTGAGCCCCGGGAAAGTTCAAGGTTTGTGTTAGGTCCCCCCGGGAAAGGCAAGGAGCGGGGCGGAGCAGTGTGCCGGCCCCCCTCTGCGGAGGCAGCGAGCCCCGGGAGGAGAGGGGGTCGGCCCCGAGCCGCCGAGGGCTGAGCGAGCCCCTCTCCGTCCTCCTACGCCTGCCTCTACGGCTCCCGGGGCAGGAAGGCTGGGGTCAGGCCACCCGCCGGCTTTCCCCCGATTTGCAAGCCCCATCTCCACGGAGCAGCCGGTTCCGGCCGCGCCACCCGCGCCCGGCCGTGGAGCTGAGGCGGCCAGGGTGCAGCCTGGGCCCTGGTCTCGGCTGGAGAGCGAGAGCGCCGGAGCTCAGGGAGCTCCGCCAGGGCCCGAGCCGCCGGCCACCCGCCTCGGGCACTCCGTCCCCGCGTCGCGTAGCGGGGTGGCGACCCGCCGCGCCGGGCTCGGCACTGCATGGAAACTTTTCCTTCTCCGGATGGATTAAAGTTGCCTGGATTTTCCTTCTTTGCGAAAGAGATTCGTTTGCACCGAACCTGGGATTTGGATGCTGGAGCTTGCTGCAAGGCGCTGGGAGGGAGGAAGCCGCGCTGTCCAGGAGGGGCTCCTACCGAACCCGAATAAACTGGGGCTTGTGCTGGAAAGCTGCACCCTCAAGCGAGTTCGGATTCGAGCTGGCCCCCGGGCCTGGCGGAGCCGGCACTTGGCTCTAGGCAGCCCGCGAGACGCCGGGGGCGACCGGGCCCCGGGCCCGCACGTGCTGCTCCCCCCTCGTCGCTCAGACCCTGCAGGGGGGCACCAGCCGGGGAGGTGCCGGCTCCTCCCGCCGCGAGCTGCGCCCCCACCGGCTCCGAGGGTGTAGCCCCCGCCCCAAAGTGTCCCCGAATTGCACTCGCTGCCCCCCCACATCCCCAGAGCCTCAGCAGAGACAGCTGGACGCCACCGGCCATCCCGAGTGGGATGTGACCAAGCCAAGCCTGGGGCCAAGCCGTCGTCGACTGTCGCCCCCTTGGTCACCCCCCGCTCCCGCCTCGGCCATGGCCCCAGGGATGTCGGGCCGCGGCGGCGCCGCCCTGCTCTGCCTCTCGGCGCTGCTCGCCCACGGTAAGTGTCGCGGCGCGGACTCGGGTGTGAAGATGCGGCGGTCGCCGCTGGAGGGGCACCGCGAAGGCTGGGGAAGGCGAGCCCCCACCCACGGGCTCGAAGCCACCGCTCCTAGCTTGAAATCTATCTCAGGCTGCATTCGAGTTCCCTCCAGCCTCCAAGCCCTTTGGCGGGAGCCGAGGACGCGAGCCCCGCCCTGGGGACCGAGCCCAGCCCAGAGAAAGGGCGGGCGGGTGGGGCGGAGTAGGGCTCACTCCGGTCCTCTCCTCCTCAGAAAGAAAGAAGGGTCCAAACCCGAGCGTCCGGGGGCGCGTCCGCCCACGGAAATCTATAAGGATGCGAGGGGACAGTGTCCGGGCCGCCCCCCCCCCGCCACTCCCTTCCCCGCAGCCGCCGGCGGGACTGGGGGCTCATGGGGTCCGCGGGGACCGTGTCTGCCCTGTCCCTAGCGCGCAGGCGGGTGCGGGGCCACACGCCACCCGCTGCCTCGCTTCCTGCGGCGGGGCCCCGAGAAGGGAAGCGGACCGACAGGGACCCCAGGAGCCGCGGCGGCTCCCCGCCCGCCGTCCTGTGAGCTGCATCCAAATGGCCGGCGGAGCCGAGGCCGGAGGGCGGGGGTCCCGGCGGCGGGCGGCGCGCGGGGCGAGCGGGCTCCGCGCTCCCGCGTCCTGCAATCTGTTGCGTCTGCTCCCCAGGC
Organism: Cynopterus sphinx; assembly: GCA_030015415.1. Taxonomy (NCBI): domain Eukaryota; kingdom Metazoa; phylum Chordata; class Mammalia; order Chiroptera; family Pteropodidae; genus Cynopterus; species Cynopterus sphinx. The sequence goes on along the minus strand of CM057385.1, from coordinate 30,038,638 downwards.
TCGCCCTGGGCTCCGCGGCAGAGGGGGTGGCAGAGGGAGGGCCGGGTTGGCGGGCTTTGGCAGCGGGACAGCAGGGGTACGGGTGGGGAACAGAGGGTGTCTGAACGCCCCCTCCCTCCAGTGGGAACTCAGATCCGACGGGAAGAGCTCTAGGAGGCGAGGGGAGCACACCCAGCGGGGAGGAAAAGAGCTGGGGAGAAAGGAGAACGGAGAAGAGAGGCCCTCTTCTCCCTCCCAACGTGAAAGCAACAGGCCTGGGGCACAAGTCCCTGCCCAGTGGGGCGCGGGGTGGAGGGAGGGGCGCTTCACTGCCCTGCGCTGAGGAGTGAGCCTGGGCAGGCTGGAGAGGGCCTTAGATGGAGGGGGCCCTCCGCGTTGGTGAAGACTTTCCATGTGTCGTGCTCTGCTGTTGCCCACATCTGCCCAGTCCCTAGGAACCTTCCCCAACTGCTGTGAGGGCGCCCAAAGTCTCTAATCGGTGGCCCCTCACCCTGACCAAGGCCACACTCTCAAGGTTGAAAGCGAAGGGAAAGGAATGGCTCCGGGAATCTAGGGTCCAGAGGCTAAGGGAGGGGCGGTACAGGTGGACCTCCCTCTGCCGGTGGGTGGCTTCTTCCACGCAGGGAGTTGATTTGCCATCAGTTCACTAGACGCAGGCAACCTCAATTCCTGATCAGAGGGGTGGGTCTGGTAATGGCTGAGGGGAGGCCAGGGGAGAATGCAACTGGGAACCCCAAAATGTCAGCTTCATATGCAAGACTGAAGGTGGAGAGATAATGGGCTCTGCGTGTCGGCTCCCTTGAGCTTGGGAGTGGACACTGAGACCCAGCCCTGGTGAGCAGGGAGTTTGGGCACCTGGCAGGAGGAAGCTGAGTTCAGGCCTAGATCTAAGTGGTTCTAACCCCCCCTGCATCTTGCTGCCACAGTTCTCTTTTGAAAGCCCTGGGTCATGGCCTCACCTCTGGGCAGTTCAGAAGCTCTTACTAGGTTCTCATTGCCTACCTTCCTGTGCCCTCAACCTGGTACTGAAGATCGTTTCTTCTCCTTCACCTCCCAGAACCCTGCCTGCTTCCAAAGACCCAGCTTCAGCTACCCTGCTATCTTGGCACTGCTTTTCTTAGAGTAGTAGCAATCTGCCTTGTTTTCTCCTCAGATGCCAGTGTCTTCTGGTGCCTTGTTAGTCCTGGAGTGGTGGCCGCAGAACCATGGGCCGATTATTCTCTGTCCTCCTATATAGCCAGTGCCCAGTACACTCAAGGCCCAGTAAGAAGCTATTTGAGGGGTGGGGTCTCCCACTAGCTAGGCATTTTCCCTTCCTGATTACCCATCTGGCTCTCTTTTCAAGCTCCTTCCCTGAGTCTTCATTCTCTAGTTCAGTCTCCCCTTCCTCAAGGAAGAGTGCCAGCAGATGCTTAAAGCTCGGGGACCTCCTAGATGGATAATGGCCAGAATCACTGCAGTTTCAACCCCCCCAAAAAAAAAAATCTCCCCTGGGCCTTTCTCTTTCAGGGCTACCTAACATCCAGCCACCCAAACCACCCCTCTGCTCAGAAAAAGGGTATATGGATTTATCCTCACTTCCAGCTAACTCTTGGTTGGGAGTTCTGGGCTCTTCAAAAATACTGGGGTGTGGAAGCAGTTGCAGAGTTTTGTGTCTGGCAGGCCATTGAGGCCGCAGGGTTCTGACCACACAGCCAGACTGGAAGCCAAGCAGCCTGCGTTTCTGTCTGACTCTGGTGCCATCAGGCAGAGTGACCTTGGGCTGCCTCCTTCAAGTTCCCCATCTTCCAAAAGCAGTGTGGCCTCCGGCCCATCCTTTCCCTTCTCACTCTCTGCCAGAACTGCTGAGCAGATATAGAACCCCACTACCTTTCAGGACCCAGCTCATCCTGTGGTGTGGCAGCCTCTACCCTGATCCCAATTCTCGTGGCCTCCACCAGAGAACACCTGAGAAGTCCACTTTCCTGCTTCTGGTCTTTGGGGAGGTTTTCTGCTCCATTTTTAGTCTGAACAGTTTAGGGGAGCAGGATGGTGGTAAAAATCTGTTGCCAGCCCCCTACTTAGTAACTTTCACTGGCTCCCCACTGCCTATAAGATCAAAGATACACTCTTTGCTCCTGCCCTCAGGACAAGGCCCTTTATGATCTTGTCTCAAGCTACCTCTTCACTTCTTCCCTTATCCTCCATTCATCTTATGAGGGATCGCTCTTCTCACCTTCTTGCCTTTCTGCTTTTGCACCCTATCCGAAAAACTCTGCTTCCAGAAATTCTCACCTAGCCTTCAAAGCCCAACTCAAACATCACCTCCTCCAGGGAGTCTGCCTAGATTACCCCCTTAACTTCCCATCGGCAGCCCCCATCCCCCCAGCAGAAACAATTGACCTCTTTCCAGTGTATTCTTGGCCTTTCATGCTCTCTCTGCAGCATTCTTCATGGTTTGCAGTGCCTGTGTGTGAAGGGCATGTGCGGGCATATTTATATGTGATCCCTGTATACTTGCATTTCGTGCAGAAACCATTTCTTCTTGGCTTTTGCCTCACTCTACAATGTTTGACATATAGTAGATGCTAAGATATGAATAGGGTGGGAAGACAACTCTATATTGGGGGGCCACCCCAGTGTCAATTGAAAAGAGAGCTCTGGGGTGTAGGGCAGAAGAAGAGAAGGAAGGAGACAGAAAGAGACACCAGGAAGAGAGCAAGGGGTCGGGGCAAGGCCTTGCCACTTCCCGTGGGTGGTACATGCAGGATATGTGCATCTGGGATGACATATGATAACACAGCTCCATAGAATATGAATGAAGCATCCCGTGGCACTGTGAATACATGATCTCAAGTGCACGTGTCCTCTGGCAACCCCGAGTTTCTCCTCCGGGTTGTGTCCACACTTTGTCCACCCCAAGCTCTAGGATCCTTGGAGACAGAGGAGGGATGAAGCAAGAGGACAGAGTCTATGCTGGGCAGTGGACAGCTCTCTCACTGCTGTAGTAAGGAATGATGCCGGCCCCCCACCCCCACACACCCATCTTCTTCCTGGCCACACAGAGCCTTTCGCCACAACACAGCCTTGTAATGTTTAAGACCAGTAGGTGGGGATGTGTTATAAACTTGGTGGCAGAAAATGAGCTTTACTGGAATCCATTCTGAGGATAGCTCAGTGCTTGGCTGTAGGAGGTAAGGCCACTTTGGAACAGCAGGGTGGGACCTGGGCGTCAGCTCAGCCCTCGCTGGGGACCTGTCTGGAACCAGTAAACCCCAGGTTTGAGATTGGTAGTGAGGGCTCGTGATGCTGCAGAAACAGATTCTGAGAGACACCAATGCCAGCCACCAGGGTCTGCCTACCCAATGTGGGCGTGTGTTGGGCTGAGGGTCTTGCTCTGTTGCCCTACACATAATATTGTCCATCCACAACACTGAGATGAATGAGATCACAGAACCATCGGATCCAGCCCTTGTGTGGATAAGGAGATGGGCACTCAGAGGGAAAGGGACTGGCCAAGGTCATCCTATCAGTTGGTTCTGGAATCAGGACTAACACCAGAGCCCAAAGGGGGTTCCTGGATTAGCAGTCTGCTCCCACGCCCTCAGCGGAGATTCCGTCACCTCTGTTATCCCCTCTCTCTATGGCTTTGTCCCAAGATATGCTTCTAGCCTCAAACTAGCCTCGGGTCCCAGGAAGGCAGGATAATCAATCACTAATAGCTTTAATAAATCTTGCCAAGGATTGCCAAGAGGGAATGTGTAGGGGTTCGGGACCTGATCTTCAGTTCCCTTTATGAGCTCAAAGTCCACATGAGGAGATGAGGAAGAGGCCCCGATTCTGAAATGGAAGACAATTTGAAATTGGGGTCCTCAGGACACAGCAGACAGGGGTTCAAATCCTGACTTTGTCATCAACTTCCTCCACAGCCACAAGAAAGTCACCTCCCTCTCTGAGTCTTTTCCTCCTCTAAATGAGAGGGGTCGGTGCCCCTCCCAACTATCTTGTTTGGTGATGGGGAAGCCTCTCATTAAGTTCCTCATGTTTCTCCACCCTATACCACGCCTCCCTCCACTGAAGCCCACGGCAGATGCCAACAAGTCGATACGATTCTTCTTCATTCTCTCCCGAGGATCTCCCTCACTTCCTTTTTTGCCAGTATTCGGTACAGAATTTTCACAAGAGATTAACAAATCAATTGTGTATTTTTTAATGAAAATAAATTTCTTTTTCTATTTTTTTCTCTGTGTTTTTAAATGTAAAGTGGGCCTCCTTCTCATCAATTCAGCGGGCTGTGCCATATTCCAGCAGTCCCCAAGGATGGGCCAGAGTGTCAGGGAAAACCAACACTCTTCTAGCTACTGCACCAGTCTCTGGAAGACAGAATGCCAGGTGGAGGGAGGCACTGAGACAGGTGAAGCTAGCGAGGTAACAGAAAGCGGACAAACCCCTCTCTGGACACAGGCTGAGTCCAGAAGTCATTTTCTCCTTTCCTCTGGCGTTTGTCCCTTTCAGCTCTTCCTCCCCACTGCACCCTCCCAAAACACACACACACTCACACCTCCACCCCAGGCCTGCTGGCTGGCAGACAACCTAGCAGAATGAAGTGGAAAATGGAAGCAATTACCTGGATTATTCAGTGCTTGTTGCACGAATGAATGAATTCAAGAATGACTAATTCAGTGCAAAAAAGGGTAGAATATGTAATTGAAGATAATCCCTTTTTGGCTAAATTATCTAGATAATCATCTGTCTTTGGAAAAGTTCTGGTTTTTGTCAGACTTAAATCCCTCCTGCTGCATTCTCGCCCACATCTTTTTGGCCTGTGAGGGTGGGCAACTGGTTACTTTCTTCTCTTAAGTGACTTTTCCTATTCAGTTCAAACTGGAGGCAGTGGGAAGGCTGTGTGCTTGCTGGAGGGATTTCCCAGCTTATCTCTGTTTTCTGGGACCATCTCCCAGGCTCCTCAGAGCTGGGAGAGTGATATGCCCAAGGTTATTACCTGGATAACGGGGATGACATTCAAAATGGTCCAGGTTCTCAGAGGCATCTCCATCTAAGAATCCAGGTCTGAACAGCATCAGACCCCACAGGGCAGGCTGCTGGCCCTGAAGACAACAGACAGGTAGAACACCCTTAACCCTGCATCCCTCTCTAGGGACATGGCAGGCCCTACAGGTGTCCAACCCTAGGTCAGCCACAGTTACACTGAGTGACATCCTCTCTGCTTTTCTGAGGAAGCAGCGGGGAAGAGGGGAAATGGTTTCTGCCCCTGGGGAGTGGCCAGTATAACAAGGGACACATATTCTCATCTTTAGAGAGGCTCCAATCCTACAAAGGGGACACAGCCCCACCCCTCAGAGGTAGCCACTGTCCCTTCCCATGGTCTGATGGTGAGAGACAAGATGACCACCTTCGTCCAGAGGTTGTAAGACCCACCTCGCAGGCCTCCTTCCAGCCCCCAGAGCCGTTGGGGAGCCTGGCTCTGGGCCAGAAGCGAGTGTATTTTGGGTGGCTTGATAAAGATAGTGCGGCGGACTTGTCCCGGCAGGAGGCAGCGTCAGTGGGAGCTAGCAGCACAGGCGCACACTCGCAGAGGCACCCACACAGTCATGGGCACACACTGACACGATATGCTTGAGAGGTCTAATGGTTCTTTGGAGTTCAGAGCCATGATCTCATCTGAGTCTTACTGGAGCCGCTGGGTGAAGGCAGTGATTGTGATCCCCATTGTACAGAGGGAAAAACTGAGGTGCTGGCCACACCGGCTCTTGAGGTCAGGTTTTCTGACCCTGAATAGGGTGGTCTTCTTGCCATCCCACTCTGCCTTGCACATGCAAGGAATAAGCCCAGACATGGACAGACAGACATGTGAACCCACACACCTGAGTGTGCCCCCCACATCTGGCCCCGCTAATCTCTTGGGTCTTGCCTTGAGGCCCTCTCCCCTTGCTCTGTAGGCTTCTTCAGGTCCCTCGAATGAGTCATATTCTTTTCCATGTCAGAACCTCTGTACGTGCTATGATGTTCCCTCTGACCAGATCACTCTCCCACCCCATCCCCTACTCAGCCTTCAGGCCGAGCATATCCACACTTCCTCTTGGAAGCCCGCCCTGATTCTCAGATGAATAAAGACCGACTACTCCTTGCAACTCATTGCTGATTTCCCTGGTTTGTAACTGCACTGCTTGAGCTCTCTGCTGGTGGCCATAGCTCAGGTGTGGACCTAGAAGGTGGGTGGCCTCTTCCCTGACACTGTTCCCCCAGGGTCTGCTGGGATGTCTGGAGTAAAGTAGGCATTGACTGCTTGGTCAGCTGAGTCAACGAATGTGCACGTTTATACATACTGTGCACATAGATACCTTCCCTGGCGTTCAGCAAGGATTCCGTTAGTGCTTATGATGGGCCGGCATTTGGTCCTAATCTGCGACCACAACAAAATCCCTGCACTCATGAGTCTATGTTCTTATGGGGGCAAGCAGAAAGCGGACAGTAAATAGTGAATATATCAAATAAGTGAATTACATACTCTGTTAGAAGGCATGCAGTGTTAAGGAAAATAAAAAGGTAGAATAAGAGGAAGTGGGAATTCCAGTGTGTGTGTGTGTGTGTGTGTGTGTGTGTGTGTGTGTGTGTGTGTGTGTGTTGGGAGGGGTTGTGCAGCATTAAAAGGAATGCTCAAGTGATAAAGTGTCAGTAAGGCCACCTGAAGGAGGGAAGAGAGCAAACTAAGCAAATATCCAAATATTACAGAGGGACCAGCCCTGGGGCAGGAGTGGGTTTGACCATTTAAAGCACAGCAGAGGGGTCCAGAGGGCCTGGAGCTCGGTGCAGATGGAGAGGGTGGGGAGAGAACGAGTGAAGGAGGGAGGCCCTTGAAAGACGCTGACTTGTGAGCTGAGTGAAACTGGGAGCCACAGCAAGGTTTGGAGCAGGAATGACCGGAGCTGACCACAGGGATGGGGACTGGCCCCCCAGAGCCACAGGGAAGGACCTCTGTCTGCTCTCTTCAGCCCCTTGTCCTTCACAATCCTGGCTGCGGCTGCCTTTCCTGCCACCTCCCAGCCACCCACTGGGAAGTGCGGGGCAGGGCCAAGGTGTGCAGGGGGCACACTGCAGCAGAGATCACCAGAGGACTGGCAAGCTGGTTTCCAGGCTCGCCCGGCCAAACTAGCCGTGCGGCCATCCGGGCCTCTTCTGTGGGTGGGGTCTCCTGTCTGCAAAATGGGTGCAGCACCAGGTGCTTCCACAGCCTCTTCTTGCTCAAACCCCCACCCTCACTAAGTGCTGTGGAGATGACGGGGTAACATGCTGTCATCTGGGCAGTGACCTCTCTAATTTGGGGAATGTGATACCTCTCTCTCGTTCAGGGAATACAAAACCCAGTTTCCCTGGATCCCTGAGTGCCTGGCAGTGACCCTGGGTTACCTGTCGCTTTGGCCTCTCCACTTGTCCCTGTTTTATGTCTGCAAGTCTTCAGTTGGCAGCCCCCTCCGCCCACCACCAGCCCCTGCCACGGTCTGACCGCTGCAGCCTATGCCTCTTAGCCCAGGAGGTGACCTGCCTCAGGTGACCCATGCTCTCCTCTGCCCTGTGGGGAAAGACAGGCTTATGGAACCTTTGTCCAATAGGAAGGAACTCTTGGATTGGAAATAGGAAAAATTGCCATTTTCTCAGCTGCCAACACAGCAGAGAAATGATCTCAATTTTCTGTGGTTGTTCTCAGCGGGAGAAAAACTGCCAGCATCCAGCCCCGTGCATGAGAGATCTGAAATGCTGGGGAACGGGGGCCAGAGCAGGGGAGGTGGTGGGAAGAAAAGCAGAAGGGACTGGCCATGGTGCAGAGGGCTGGGCTCCCTGCATGGGCACTGCAGCCTCTCTGCCTGGGAAGTCCTCCCCCACTCCAGCCCCCACGGACCGCAAACCTATGCTGGAGCAGCAAACGGAACTATCTAGTTATCGTAATCGTCATTTCTATTGACTGAGCACCTACTATGTGCCACGCCTTGTGCTGGGCCCCTGGAATCTTTCCCTGGAAGCCAGCAGTATACTCTGTTCTGCTCTGTTTTGGCTTGGTCCTGAGGCCCATAGCTCTCCTTCTCAGTGTTTCCCTGAACTTGGCTGTCAAAACAAACTTCCTGTGTGATTTTGGACAAGTTACTTAACTACTCCGTACCTCAGTTTCCTTATCTCCAAACGAATATAAATGTACCCAACTTATAGGGTTGTCATGATGATTAAATGAGTCATTATTCCGTGTCAAATATTTAGAATAGTGCCTGGCTCAAACTAAGAGTCTAAAAATGATAGTCATCAATATTATTGTTATTAGTACTATTAGTACATGCCAGACACTGCGTTAAGTGGGAAAAATGAAGGAAACACAATGCCTGTCCCACAAGGCACTTCTACGGTGCTATCTGGGGAGATGAGCCATGTCTGCACAGATTGTGATCAAACGGATAGGTTGGAAGGGATAGAGAGTGTCGTGGAGGAAGAAAAATCCCATAGCTGTCTGAGGGATCAGGGGAGGCTTCATGGAGGAGGTGCCACTTCAGGAGGCCTTATCCAAGGTAGAGAATTCTTCCTCTGAAGACGAATAAATCGGCATCTAGTGTGTGTCTGATCCCCTGGGGAAGACAGAAATGCCAGTTGGGAGTCCAGCAGGGAGAGAGCCAACGCTGCCGCCTGTGAAGGAGTAGCAGTGACCTACATGCAGGGTCCCTGGTTGGTGACTCTTCACCTAGGCCATCTCTTAGGAACTCTCGGAACCGTGACCCTGTGTCTCATGGAGCGCGTGGGAGCTGTTATGTGTTATGGAGCGAGGGAGTGACTCCCTCAAAGCAGGGTTCTCAACAGTGACGTGACTGGGGACAATCTGCAGACGGGAGCGATGCTGGCAGCCGCTGATGCAGCAGCTGATCTGGGAGCGAGGCCCTCGGGGTGGGGGATGACCACTGGCAGTCATCGGAGTTTCTGACCGCATGGTAAGAGCCCACCCTTAAAACCAGGGAGACACATCTGAGCGCCGGCCCTGCCGCTCCCTGGGGGCCCGATTTCTCTTTTCTCCCCCTTGGTTTCCATCTCTGGAAGATCGGATGATAAACACGAGGTGCAGCAGAGCCTTCGGAACAAGTATCTGGAGCTGTCTTTATTATTTTAGCAGTGAAGGCCCAAGGGAAGGCCCAAGGGCGGAGGGCACTTGCCTGTGGCTCACAGCCGGTTCTGACCCCCTCGCGGTACTTTCCTGTCCAGTCAGAAGTCCTGGGGAAAGCGGCCGAGAAGGAGAAGGGAGAGAGACAGGACCTCCTTCGCTACTGTTAATAGAGGCTCAGCCTCCCTCGTCGTTTCTCGCCCCCATGGCAGCCAGGGGCCGAGGAGCCAGACCTGCGCAGGGGCCACTGTCCGTGCCTGGGCTCCAGGAGAGCCTCAGAAGGAGCCGGCCTGTCAGAGGACAGTGGCAGGTTTCACGTGGAGCCAATGGAGGGTGGAATCCTGCCCCGCTGCGGTGTAGCCGGGAGGCCCAGAAGCCCGCGCCGGCCTGGTCTCCTTGAACCTCAGCTTCCCCATCTGCTGAATGGCAAAGGTAGCATCATCTGCTCCGGGCTGGGCTGCTGCAAGGATGCGATTCCACAGAGAGTGCGCCAGGCCCAGAGCTGAGGCTGCGGGCCTGCCGGAGGGGCGCAGTACCCCAGCAGGTTCGGCTTGCTTCCTGCCTTTCTGCCAGGAGCCAGGCCTCGCTGCTGGGAAGCGTGTTTAAGACAGTGCCAGAGACTTCCCAGAGAGCTGTTTTCTGGTGGTTGGTTTGTTTTGCTTTGTTTGGGGTCTGATTTTTCTTACCCTTGATGCCTCCTAGCAACATCCTGGCTGTTTCCTCCTAGCTGCTTGTTTTAAGAACAGCAGTGGCCAGCTGCCGGCCCCTCTCCCTCCCTCGCTCCCTCCCTCTTTCCATCCCTCCCTCCTTTCTTCCCTTCCCAAGAAAACAGCCACAGACATGGTCCCCGTTCCAACCTCTCCAAACCCGGGGTGGAAGAGGCATTCCTGGGTTGGGCAGCTGGACCCACCGTAATGCATGGAATGCACATAATGCCCGGGTACCGGCTGGCGAGGCTACTGCTTCCTAATATGTGCATCTCCCCTATTGCAGCCCCTAAGTGGGAATAATGGCTTTCTGAACATCAACGAGGCAGGCCATCTCTGCCTCCCCAGGGAAGCTCATGCCATTGCCAGAAATCAGGTCTGGGGGTATAGGGAGTCTCTGACACAGAACCCAGGCATCCCTGAAGCACTTGCTCTGATCCATCCTGCAGCCTGAAAGCATGTGGAGACCTTGGTCCCCGAGTTGACGCCTCCTCCCGCTTTGCAGTCCCAGCGTCCTCATCTGCAAACAATAGGAAGAAAACACACTCACCCTGTTAGGGGTGTTTACGTGGGTAACTGAGATTGAGGCACCATCTGAACCCAGTGGGGGTCACTGTAACCATTTATTATTCATTGTGATCCCTTACGATGAGTGGGAGTCACCACCCCGAGGGCCCTCAACTCCCCAGCTTCCCCCTGAGTTCTTCCTCTGCCTCAGGTGTTCTCGGCTCCACTGCTGTTCCTCCTCTTAGCCAAATGTGTGCCCTCGGACAAATTCTTTGTTCCCGCTGGAGTTTACGTTCCCTGCGTTTGAAAGCTAGGACTACTGAGGTAGATCAGTGCTGTCCAGTGGAAATATACCACAGGCCACATAGCTAATTTAAATTTTTCTAATTATCTCGTGAGAAAAAGGAAAAAGAAGCAGTTGAAATGAATTTTAATAATATGTTTTAACCAATAGATCCGAAAGATTCTTTCAACGCGTAACCTGTATGAACCTTATTAATGAGATACTTTACATTTTTAAAATCTTGTATTACATCTTCAAAACCCTTTGTGCATTTTACACTTACATCACAGCGCATCGCAGTTCTAACTAACCCCATGTCAGCTGCTCAGTAGCCACATGTGGCAAGTGGCCATCATCCTGGACAAGTGCAAAGCTAGGTGCTTCTAGGCCTGGAGTGGCTGGGCCACTCTTCTTTCTAAAGACCTTCTCGGAGAGTCCCTGCCCAAGGGGGCACCTTCTCAGCTCTCCCCAGGCCCTGGTGTGACTCATGCAGGCCTTTGCAATCCCCCATTCATGCCATTTTCCCTCCCCCTCTGCCTGGAGAGTCTATAAACCACAGGTCAGACCAACTCACCCTCCTGCTCAGAACCCTCTACCTCACTGACAGTGAAGATCAAAGTTTTCACAGAGACTGACAAGACAGCATGACCTGTTCCTTTACCTGATGACACCCCGTGGCCGGATTTTCCCTCTCACCCACGCTGCTCTGGCCACACTGTCCTCACTGCTGTCCTCCAAGCACCAAGCCTCAAGGACTTGGCCCGAGGTGCCCCTCTGCCTGGCCTTTTCCCACAAATAAACATGACTCATACCCCCTACTTCCTTCAGGTTCCACTCAAATGCGCTTTAGCAGAGTGGGGCTCCCCGGCCACCCACTATTCAAAAAGCCCTCTCCAGCCTCTCGGTCCCCTCACCCTGCTCCTTTTTCCTTAGCCTGACATATTGTGCAGTTATGTGTCCGTTTGTTCATAGATTGACAGCCCCTCCCCCCTGAAATGGACGCCCCTGAAAGCAGGGGCCACATCTGTGTCATTCACTGCTCCGTTCTCCACACCTGGACTGGACTGAAGGAATAAAAAGGCTGCTCCTTCTCCTCCTCTCACCCTTCCACCCAGGGAGCCACCCAGCGTAGAAAGGTCTGGGAGCTAAATGGGTGACAGGGACCAGAGCAGGCAAGTTTATTCGTTCATCCAGTCTTTCATTGATTTATTCATTTACATGCTCATCTGCCATATCCTCGGCTTTGCGGTCTCGGGAAAATTATTTCCCTGCTCTGTGGCTCAGTTTTCAAATCTATAAAATGGAACAATAGGAGTTTATTGTTTGTTGTTGCTATAGGCTTTCCTCATAAGGCTTGTTGTTGTGAGTAAACAAATCAATGCGCATGACCCCCTTGGAGCAGTGCCTGGCCTATAGTACGTGCTTAATAAAAGGAAGCTGTAGTTTTAATCAGCACACGTTTTGAACACCGGTCTGCTCCATGCCGAGCACTGTGACCGGCACGAATCATGAAGCAGGGAAGACACGGCTCATGGTGTCTTAGACACCGATGCAGGGCAAGAAGGCGCACAATGTCAGAGCCGCGTAATCAGTGCCAGGGTGACAGAGGTGCGAGTGACGGGCCTCACCTGGACTTTGCAGAGGGCCAGGTGCAGATTCCTGTCATTCTGCAGCCCAAACCTCTGTGAACTGGTGAGTCCAGGTCCAGCAGCAGCATGAGGAGACCGTCTGCGGGTGGGTCCAGAGCCTTGCCCACCCAGCTACGACAGTGTGCTGGAAAGAGTGGGGCCCCGCAGCTAGGGAACCTTGGCTCTGCCACCAACCTGCAGGGGAGTCGCTTCTGTTCCCTAAGCTTCAGCCTTTTTATCTGTAAAATGAGCTAATAACAAATAGCACCTACCTCTTAGATCATGGGGATGCGATGAGCTAGTGTATGACAGGCTCCAGCACAGCCTGATGCTCCATACAGACTATTAATTACTACCCTCACCATTGAAGCACTGGCTGCAGGGAAGAGAGACAGTGTGAATCTCCTAGGACAGTGCCCTGCATACAGCTGGCACTCCATTAGTGCTTGTCAAGTGCACTGAAAGCTGGCTTGCTCCCTGAAATCCTCCCTGGACTGTGGCACAGAGGGGTTGCTCAGTACGGCGAGGTACTTACATTCGAAGAACCTTAGGTTGGGGGAGCTGGATGGGAGCTTCAGGTCCCTCTTCCCAGCCCTACTGGAAAGGTGGGTGGTAGACTACGGTCAAGAGAGAAGAATATGTTAGCCCAGCTCACACAGCAGCAGGGCGAGGCAAAGCCAGGAGTCAGGCCGCGTCCCACGCCCAGCCCAGTGGGCATGCTCCTGTGTTCAGAGGTTTTGCGTGTAGGAGGGGGAGGGCAGCATGGACAGCAATTGCTGGAAGCTGGTTGGTCCCAGATGGGGTGGCTCGGCACCTCCTGTTTCCCCAGGGGCTGTATCCGGGGGACTGCCTCAGCAGGCGTGATGTTTACACAGAGTAACCAGATTCCATGTCCAATAATCACTTCACAAACAGCATGAAATGCACCTGTGGGGAAGGCTTTGCTAAATGTGCAACCAGTTTTATTTCCCTTCCATTCCTCTCCCTAGGACCCCCACTCCTCTCCCTCCCACATCATACGCACGTGTACACCAACACTCAGATGTGACCTGCATTCCCCAGGCATCCGGTTCAGGCCTCTGACCCCAGCCCATGAGGACCAGTGGCGTCACCAGCCTTAGAAGAGTTATTTTTCCGGTCTCGGGGGTGGACAAGAGGAATGGGCATTTTAAGGTCCTCACCCCTGAAGTTCCCCACCATTCCCCATAGAGACCAAGGAATGTGAAGCCCTTGGCAGTTCAAAAACTCCTACCACATACCTTATCACGCCTTATCACCTTGTCACAGGTAAGCCTCATCCGTAATCGTGATCCCCACTGTATGGATGAGGCTTAGAGAGGAGAAGTAACTGGCCCAGGTCACAGACAGGAAGAAGCAGAGCAGACTCAAGACCATGTCTTCCTCTCTCCCTGGGCCCTAACTCCTTGACTCTGTGGTTCTAGGTCCCGAGGCCCATCCCTCAGCCCCCAATGTCTTAGAGGAAGCATCGCACCCATTCAGCTTAATTCCAGTGCCATCAACTCACTATGCAAGTGCCTGATTACAAAAGGGGAAACTGAGGCACAAAATGGCTGGTTCATCCACTGGCGTTGGCTTCCATCTTCCTTGGATGTCTCAGCCCTCTGCCCATTCTTTTCCTTGGTCCCTGGCTGCTGCCTCTGGGTCTCCCAGCCAGATTGGTCAGACCAGAGCTCTCCAGGCCCTCCTGCCCCTCCCACATCCCTTAGAATCCAGATTCTTCTTCTCCATATCCCTGCAAAGCTCATCTACATAAAACCATTCCCAGTCCCTGGCTTTAAAAGTCTTCATCTTTTCTCTTCTCCCTAAACGGCCCCTAAATGATTTCTGTAAATTGCTCTAAGTGGCTCAAAAAAAAAAGAAAAAGAAAAAGAAAAAAAAAGAAAAGAAAGAAATAATAATAACTCAGTGACTGGCTGCCTGACCAGAATGTCAATGGCTGCCCTCCTGCCTGGCCGCAGCTCCCGGCTGCTTTCCGCCCGCACTCAGACACACGGCCCCTCTGCTACACATCCGGGAAGGGACAGCCCTGCCTCGTGGACCCAGCCTCGCCTCTGCTGTTAGGAGGGAGGCCGCCCAAGGCGGGTGCCTACCTCATCACACGGGGAGCTCGCTGCTCAGGGCAGCAACACCCTTCCTTTCCTTTCCCCACCCCCTACCACACTGGGGCCTCTCCAGCATCAGCCTCCAGAGAAGACCGTGCCTCTGTCATCAGATGAGGGGCTTCCCCAGGAGACTGCCTGCTCCATCTGACGGATTTCTCTCCGGGCAGCATAGCAGGGGGGCACTCAGGAGCCCTGCTGATTCTAACTTTGCCTGTTCTGCAACCAGTTCCCCTACAGTCTCATCTCCTTCACCCCAGATTAGAAATCTGGGTCCTGATTCCTAGACTGGGCTCTTGTTTCACTGATTCCATCAAGGATTCATTCATTCATTCATTCATTCATTCATTCATTCTACTAAAGCTTTCTGAATATATAAATTCTATGTAATACATATTATATACGACGCAGATTGAAGCAGAGTTGCTGGCTGAGTAGAGAGAAGTATCTCCCGTATGTCCCACCTCCCCCTGTCACCCCATGGCAGCCCTGGAGACTCCCCGCAATGAGCCCAGTTGGCCCTTAGTCCACTTAATCCATCTCTGAGGCGGCTCCTATTCTGCCATTGGAAAGATCCAGGTAATGCTGCTTGATAGGGGGACAGGCCTTTCACCTCTCTCCCGTCAATTTCCTGGGTCCCCACTCAGTTTTCCAGTGGGGGTGACGCCCATGAGAAGAAATGGCTTTTGCCTGGCTACCCAGATGTCCCTAGAATCCTTGGAAGAGGCCGGCCCCTGATTAGAAATGCAAGCAAGAGAGATGCTCAGAAAACCCCAGGTGGGCCACCCCGGGAAATCCCTGCTTGCCTCTGATGGAGGGTGGGACTGTTCCAGTTGAGATGAAGCCCATTTGTCATCTCTCTTTGAACTCCCTTTGATGTGCGGGAGGAGGAAGGAGGAGAACAAACACAGACACAGCCCTTCGCTTCCTCTCCAGTTTAATTGGAACCCAATTAAGTGAATAATTGTTACAAATGTGAAATCACCTTCCACTAACTTGGGGATATAAGCCTGCGGGAATGAGCCTGAGTCTGCGGGATCCAGGCTGGGCCTCAGCCGTGGCCCAGCAGTTTAGGGTTTTTACCGGGGCAGGGAAGCGGTGACGTCCAGCACTCCTGACCCTCCTGCTAGAACAGATGCAAGGTGACCCAGGGCCAGTCTCTGCTGCCGGAGCACAGCCTCTGGCCTCCAGCCTCAGACAGTCACATTCGACCAACTGTGTTGACCCAAGATGTGAGTTTGCCATCCCAGATCCCACAGACACTTGCTCCATCCGAGTCCAGGCAGTAGAAGTAAGTGTCACAGCTGAGGCATGGATGCCGGTCCCAAGGGAAAACAAGAGGAGCGGAGCCAAATGGAACCTTGTCAGCCTCAGGCGAAAACTTTTAAGGAGTGGGGGTGGGGAGGTTCTGGGGTTACCTAGAGTGGGTCTCTTCAGAAGAAACAGAGATGAGTGTTTCTCCACAAGAGGGTATGGGGAGAAGCAGATCAGGGATGATGAATTACAATAAGGAACATTCTGGAAACCATCCTAAGGAACACCCCCCTCGCCAGGGGCACCCACTCATGTCCAGGCGTCAGTGTCAGTTGTGCGAGCATGGAGTGTTCCTTGCTCTCACCTTCAGGATGGGATTGTCTGATGATGGCCTCTGCACTGGGGCTTTGGGGGCATAAAAACCTCATTGGTGACACCCGCAAAGTGAATGGCTGAGGCTGCTGCTTCTACCATGCATGCAGCGGGGAGGTTAGGAGGGGAAGGGGTACGAGTTTTGGGAATCTATGCATTCCCTTTCTCACAACAGGGAAAACTTTCGTGAGGAATAGAACTCAAGAAGTTATTCTCAATCTTAGCTGCATATTCAGGAGATTTCTCTTTTTTTCTTGTTTTCTTTCTTTCTTTCTTTTTTATTGGTGCTTCAGATCCCTTCCCTAGAGAGATTCTGAATTCACTAGTCTGAGGTACAGCCTAGGGTCCCAGGTGATTCCAAAGGTAAACCATGATTGAGACATTACTAGAGCAAGATTTTTTTTCTTTTTAAATTAATTAATTTATTTTAATGAGTTTCAAGTGCACAGTAGATTGGTTAGACATCTATATTGTTCATAAAATGATCCCCTCAATTGCTCCCTCCCTCCCCTGGCCCTTCGCCTAGCCAACGTATCAATGCTAACTGCATTCCCTATGCCATGCTCCCCATCCCCGTGACCATCCATCAACTACTAATTTGTACTTCTTTAACCCTTCACTCCATTCTCCCAGCCCCCCAATTCCCCTCCCCTCTGTCTGTCACCAAATTGTCCACTATATTTGTGAGTCTGTTTTCGATTAGTTTGTTCTTTTTGTTCCTTAGATTCCGCACATAAGTGAAATCATGTCGTATTGATCTTTGTCTGGCTTATTTCTCTCAGCATAAGAACCTCTAGGTTAATCCATGTTGCTGCAAATGGTAGGATTTTATTTTATTTTTTTAATGGCTGAGTAATATTCCACTGTATACATGAACCATAATTTCTTTATCTAATCGGCTGCTGATGGGCAATATGTTGCTTCCTTATATTGTCTATTGTAAGTTGTGCTGCCATAAATATTAGGGTGCATAGACGTCTACGAATTATTGTTTTAATTTTCTTTGGATAAATACCCAGAAGTGCAATTGCTGGGTCAAAAGGTATTTGTTGAGAAACCGCCATCCCATTTTCCATAGCAGCTGTACCAGTTTGCAATCACATCAACAATGTATGAGGGTTCCCTTTTCTCCACATCCCACTAGAGCAAGATTTAAACATGGTGGGAGTGGGGCAAGAATCCCCTTCTCGGGATCCACCCAGACCTTCTGAATTAGGATGCCTGGGGAGGGGCCTAGGAACCTAGGTTTTATAAAACTTCCTGGAGGTGGGGTAGGGCTAGAGGGGATCCCTCATGCTGGGGGCCCTGGTGGGGAAGGGAGACTTGGAGACGCTGAGGGCCAGAAGGAAGGGGCCCTGGGAAGGAGAAGTGTAGACAGGGTGCTGATGATGCACCTGTCCTATTTTTAAATGATTTGAAGAGAAACATTTTTTCATGTTTCATCTCCTCTTTCTCTCTCACTCGGTCTTCTGTTCCAGGACCCAGAACTCAAGGTAACACTCTGAGAACCACTGTTCAGTCTCATTATATACAACAGGTACTCAATTATAGATAAAATCTGTTTGGTGGGCTAGCCTGGGACTGTAACGACTACTGATAATATTGTCTCAAAAGAAAAATGTGCTGAAATGTGTTTCCAAGCTCTAATAGCCAGTTTCCAATGAACTTTTGATAAGCATCTTGTTTATAAGTCAGAGTGTGTGCGTGTGTGTGTGTGTGTGTGTGTGAGAGAGAGAGAGAGAGAGAGAGAGAGAGAGAGAGAGAGAGAGAGAGAACGTGGCATAGACTCCAGCCTTGTCTTGTAGATCTGCACTAGGGCGTAAAATCGGCAGCTGCATTAAACCGGGTGGAACATTTATGGAGATGGCAGAGAGGAATGCAGGCAGAGGGAGTAGGGCCTGAGTGCTGGTCGAGGGGGAAAATAGCAAGGAAAAGCCAGAGAAAGCCTGATGTGTCTAGCATCTAGGGCAGTTGAGCCCTAGGTCTGAGGGACAGCAGTTAAAGTGTGTCCAGGCAGAGCTGGGGACCCAGGCCGGAGCTGTGACAGACACAGGGGTGTCAGGGTACTTTTCACAGTGCCTCGGCCACATGGGCGTGAACCACTCTGGCAGAGGAAAGATTCCAAGCAGGAGAAAGACAGATGCAGCTAGAGATGGAGCCATGATGGGTAGGCCATGAGGTCCCGAGACCTAAACCAGAGTTCCCCAGCCCAGGCCCCGCTCACAGTGGGTGCCCTTATCAGTGTTTGTGGTGGGAAGGGGGAAGGGAAGGTCCCCACCAGGGAGCAGGCAGAAACCAGAAAGGTACAGCAGTGGGAAAGAATATCCTGCCGTCTCACGGTGTGGGATTTGGGCAGTAGCAGCTAACAGAAGTCCTGGGAAGTGTCACCGGAGACCAAGGAAGGCTCTGGCTTACACTTTCATCTCCAAGGAGGTTTGACAGACAGCCTGTGGGACAGTGGGCAACTCAATTGGCCGCAATGACTCCTCTCTCTCTCTCTCTCTCCCCCCCCTCTCTCTAAAGGGTGGCTATTGAACTCAAAATCAGGGACTCAGGAGAGGCCCCCAGCACCTAGGGCTACCCTTTCCCAGACCAGGCTGTCTCTTCTGAAGCCAGGCTCAGGTCTGCATGGAGTTCTGACCTCTGGCCTTTGTCCCAAAGTCCCAGCCCTACTTCCTGCTGATGGAGGACCTCAGAGAGGTGGCCGTTCACAGGGGAGATGACCCAGATGGCCTTAGGGGAGGTGGGCTGCCCCTGACCACACAGGGTGACAGTGATTAAATAGACCAGCAGCTGGGTCATTGGGGCCCTTCCTGCTGCTAATTTGGGTCAATTAAGCCAATTTGTCTTCGTTGACTTAAAGTTCCTGTTCCATAATGGCTCTGGCCCCTCTGGGTCCTCGAGGAAGGCGGTTCCCTGGCTATAAGGCTGCCTCTCCCTCAACCCCATCCCAAAGCCCCAGGATCAAAGACACCCCGTATTGCCCTGCCCAGGGCCTCTGCAGCTGTCGTCCCGGCAGCTGCCCTGTAAGGCAGGTCAGGCAGGGTTAATCCCTGGAACACAGATGAGCAATTAGGGGTTCTCTAGGGACCGGATGGCTCCAAGTTAGTGTTAGTCATGGGCCTATCTGTAGAGCAGGCGCGGTGCGGTGGCGCCTGGCCCCATGCACAAAACAGCGGAGCAGCAGCGTTTTAGGCAAGCACAGGGGCAGATGCCAGATCCCCACCTGAGCTGGGTGAGCTTAGACAGGCCTCTTCACTCCTCTGGACCTCAGTTTCCCCATCTCTGACAGAGAGCTGGCAGAGGAAGTTGAGCCAGCACCCTACGGGCTTTCACATTTGATGGATTGTCCTGAGGTGGTAAGGGGGGAGGGGAAGGGGCTCTTCTCTCTTCTGCGTCTGGGAAATGGTATGCTCCTTCTCTGTCTGTCTCTATTCTGAACAGTGAGAACAGGTGGGACTTTGCCACATTCAGAAACTGACAGGGACAAGGAGGATTCGTAGCTTCACAGTGTCCCCTGCAGGAGGCCACAGCTCAGGTTTCATCCCCATGGAGCCAGTTTGAGCCTAACTCCCAGAGAGCAGAGGGAGCACATGGCACAGGGCAGTGGTTTCTGGGAGAAGAGAATCTGGGAGTGATGCACCGTGGAATTAGTCGAGCTTCCATTTCAGCCCCCACCGATGGCACCCTTAACCCGTCCCTGCGACTAGAGGCGCTTACGCCAAGGGCAGAAGAGGGGGAAGCGGGTCCAGGCAGGATGGCAGTAGTGGCGGGCCTATCTGCAGAGATGTGAGTCACGTCTCAGGAGATCTTACTGGAAGTGCTGGTGCAAAACGCCAGAGCGAGCTGCTCAAGGAGGTCTTCCCGTAGGCTGTGTTCCCCTCGCTGAGGCCTGGTGGCAGTTTCCTGGTGTTAGTTTTTGCATCATCATCTTTATGGCTGCATCTAGGCTGACAGAAAGTGTGATGGGTGAAGGTCAAGGTGGAGGATGGTGACAAATGGAGAAAAACCTTACCTCCCAGTCATCTTCTCCTGGGTCATTCCCTTAAGGATAAGCCATGTTGCACCTCAGATTCCCCAGTCTGTGGGTGCCAGGGCCCCCAGGGCAGGAGAGTAGAGGGCGACAGACTCACAGACCGTCCAGAGCCCTAGGGCAGAGGCTACCAAGACTAGAAGGGACCCAGAGAGTGGCTGGCTCAGCCCCCTCTGATTATTTTGGTGGGGAGACTGAGACCCATAGAAGCCCCACAGGCCCCTGCATCTCTCCCCTACACCACTGCCACTGCCTCCGGAGTGCTCTTCCTGGCCCCAGACTCTCCACCTGGAGAGCTCTTTCTAGAATGAAAATCTGACCACCTCACCACTTTCAGTAGCTTCTATCTCCCCTTCCTGTGTATAGGGTGGTCTCCTGCAGGTTCATCATAGTCACCCAAGGGTCCATGATCTGGCCCTGCCCATTCTCCTGTGTCATCACCTGGCTTCTCTGTCCTCATCCCTCCAAACACATGCACTCTGTGTGCTCCCCTACCCTGATGAGCATCAGTGCCTGAGCTCACCAAACCCCAGGTTGTCACACTGTGACCCCCCATCCCTTGCTCTTCTTAAGAAACTCCTACTCACTTTCCCAGCTGAGGGGTCTCCATCTCCCTCTGCCCTGCTCTGTGCACCCTCAGCATCTTAGTTAGCTGCCTGTTGGTCTGTCCCTCTCAGAATAACTGTGACCTCTCTGTGTCACCCTGACACATGGAAAGCCCTTGAAGGACTGAATAAAGGAACGAATGCATTTTGAGGAAGGTGGTCATAGTTCTAATGAGAACGATTTATTATTCATGGCAGTTGCTAACGTTTATTACGGAGCACTACTTCAGTGCGAGGCACCATGTGTAGCGCTTGCATTTGATCCTCACGGCAGCCCCGTGAAGCATCTGTTACTGTTGTCAGCATTTTAAAGGAGAGGTGGCCGAGGCTCAGGGAGTTTCAGCCGCTTGCTCAAGGTCACACAGCTGGAAAGAAGCGGGACTGGGATTCAAAGTCTGGTTTATCTGAGTCTAGAACCTAAGCTGCCGACCTCTGCTGCCTGCAACCCAGCTACCCAGAGCTTCCAGGGCAGCCAGGCAAGTCTGCAGGGGCCGAGGGATGCGTAGGCAGCACTGAGAGTGATGTGCCTGTCCTAAAACACTGCTTATATTTCTTTATGCAATCATCCCTGAAGTCCTAAGCGAGCAGACTGGGGTCCCTCATCCCTGACTGTCACATGAGAAATCAGAGCCCTCGGAGCATGAACTAAATGACGAGTGACATAGCCCAGCTCCAGAACCAAGTGGCTCTTCAAAGCTTGGCCTAGCAATAGTGCCCCCCTTTGAGGAGAAGGGAGTCAGGTATACTCAGCATCCTCACCTCAGTGGGGTCAGGCAGGACAAGGGGCAGCCCCTTCTAGACGAGCTCCTATGGGGCTCCTTCCCTTGCCATCTAGAGCAGGCCCCACTGAGCCAGCGTCCCCCAATACATTTCTGGCATTCAAACAGCCTCACCTTGTCCTGCTGTCCCATTTGGGCTGCAGGCAGACAGGGAATTGCCTTGTGTCTCCAATAGGATGTGACCTTGTCTATCAGAAGAAGAAAGGCTGAGATGACTCTTCAAAGCTCATCAGTACCAGGATTCCATGTGTCTAAGAAAAATTTATTAGCCAGACACTGCACATTAATGATACGTAACAAACCACCGCAAAGCTCAGTGGTAGAAAACAGTGTGCATTGATTTCTTGTGAGTCTGTGGGTGTCTGGGGTTTAGCTGTTCTAGACTGGGCTTGATTGGTTGGACTGTAAGCTGCTGGTTGGGTCCTGTTCTGCCCATGTTTCTTGCATCCTCTTTGGACCGGGTGCCTCTTGAGGCTTATTCTTCTCATGGTAAAAAGGCCCAATTGTGTAGCACATTGCAAACTTCTATGTGTATGTCATTTACCAAAATCTCATTAGCTAAAGCAAGTCCCACGGCCAAGTCCCAAATTAGGAGGTGGGGAAATATATCCCACCCACCACAAGGCCATGGCAGGGGGTATGGCTGCCTCACAGAATCTCACAGTTGGAAGATGCAATCTGGGCCAATGCTCTGCCTGTGTAGAAGACCCTGTGTAGCATTCCCAGGGGAGACCATTGACTTGTCAAGTGGCTAAGATCTTTTTGAGGATGGGGAGCTCACTACCCCACAAGGCAGCCCCTGTATTGCAGGGCTGCTCTGACCCCAAGAAATTACAAACCCATTTTTAGTTCCAAGGCTGCCTCTCCCCAAATTTTATTCACTGATCTTAGTTCAACCAATATTTAAGGAAAATTTACTATATGTCAGCTGGGGACTGGGGATAGAGATGAGAGTCACTGCCCACATGTGTGAGGAGCCACAGACCACAAGGGGTACAGACAAGAGTGCGAGGTGACAGGCACTCGGGTAGGGGATTTCTAACTTTGCTGTCCTGAGGAGGAAACTTAACTTTCCCAGGACAACAGACAGATCTCTTCCCCAGGGTGCCTTGCAAATGTTTGGTGCTATTCACACCTGGGTTTGAATTCTAGATTTGTCATTTATAGGCTGTGACCTTGAACATGGCTAGGCTGCAGCATCCTTCTGTATAAAACTGGGATGATGAATTCATGCTCTCATAGGGGAAGCCAGAGTACATAAAACCCTTGGCCAATGGAAGAGTTCAAGGTGTGGTATTGTCATCATTACTGTTGTTAAGTGCGTACCCCAAGACGGAATTAGCTTTTAGTGCATCTACACATGTAAAGTTAAAACTCTGACCTTCAGAGAGGGACCTTACACTTGCCCCTAAGTGGGAGTGAGCAAAGACAGGTGGGAATGCGACTCTGTTATCTGTCCTCTTGTCGCTTCCTCTCAGAAGTGAGGACCAGAGGCACTCAGCAAGGAAACTTAACCGTGGGCATTCAGATCACAGAAGTTAGAGCAGATCTTCTGAGCAAATCAGGGGAGCAGGTGGCCTTAGCTTGGAAGAGGATGTCACCCGCTCTTGTGCAACCTCTTCCAGAATCTGAGGGCGATAGGGAACCTCGAAAACGTCTAGTCGATTACCCCGTCTGATGATTGGAGTCAGGAGGGTAAAGAGGTGATGCAGAGGCCCGTGAGCAGTCACCCGTCCACACCCACGGCAGAAAGCGTTCATCAGTCATGGCTCTCTTCCTCCCCAACTGTGGTCTCAGATTCAGAATCGTTCTGATTGCAGACTCCTTAGCGTAAGAGATAAAAACCTCTTGATCAGCTTAACTTTATAGCAGAACTGACAGGCCTCCTGGTGGAGGTAGAATTTCAGGATCTTTTGAAATGGTGGGTGAATTCCAATGAGCAACATGTTCTAGGTGAGGAGTATGGGGGTGTCTAGAGAGGGGTCCTGTGCTCTGCACACGGGCTAAGGAAAAGCCATCTCATCTGCTCTGCTCTAAGGATCCCCCTAGTAGATGCCTGAGAAAGGTCAGAGGAAGGAAGGAATGTGAGAAGAAAAATGAGATGGACTGGAGCGGAGTGGAATAGGGATGGGAGACGAGGAAGAAGAAGGCCACTGTGAGCAGAAAGGGCCATCAGCTGAGGCGAGGGCTGGGGAAGGTGCCTGCCAGGGGTCTCTGCCCCTTCACCTCGGAATGCTGAGCCCAGTGACACAGGGAGCCTTCTTCCCAGCTGGGCAGCGACCTTCCAGGTTGTTGCGATAACATCAGCTCAGGGATTAATTATAGCGCTTGCTTCTTGTGTTATGGATGAGCCTCTCCGAGTGGTAGCTTCTTTCACTTCCTCTGCTTTTGCCTTCCTGAGTGTAAGTGGGGTGTGTGTGTGTGTGTGTGTGTGTGTGTGTGTGTGTGTGTGTGTCTGGGGGTGGGGGCAGGGAGACAAGGCCAGGCACCACCTCATGGCATCACTCCCCTCCCTGCTCAAGAACCCTAGTGGCTCCCCAGTCCCCATGGCGTGATGGGGGAGTTTTTAAAGGCAGAAGAGCGCTCATTCATGTAAAAGCCTTTATGAAAATCTGTGACTACAAAAGTTGCTCAGGATCCCTTTCAGGGCCCGGGACCACTGCACAGAGCCCCAGGGCTCCAAGAAATACAGTTTGAAAACCCCCGTGACAAAATCCAGAGGCGCCTTCACCTGGCATTCGAAGCCCCTTTTCCCCTGATGCCCCCTTACCCATCCAGCCTCAGCTCTCCTTGCTACATGGCCTTTAACCCCTGGCCCATTTTCCACCCTGTTCTCTCCACCCAAAAGGTCCCTGATTCCCATGCGGGTCCTATCACAGCGGTTGTTGAACTCCTACTCAGTTTTCAAGACCTGACTTCTTAAATCACTCCTCCTCCTTCAGGTCTTTCTTATGTCGGCGTCTGGCTCTTCTTAGGGCGTACACTTTTCCAAAATCTTACAGTACTCCCTGCCTTTTAGCCCGGTTATTTATGTACTTGTCTGGTCTCCCCGTTAGCTGGCAAATTTCTTCAGGGCAAAAACTCTCTTCTTTATCTGTCTCCCTGGCAGTTCCCAGCAGGTTCATGATCAGAGAAAGGGCTGAATATTTATTTGTTGAAGACCTTTCCTGAGCGATGTGCTCTAGGCAGTCAGACTGCCTGGTGTAAGGTGCGGTCCCTGCCCTCAGCAAGGCTCTGTCTACGAGAAAGCACACCCCCAGTTGCAGTACAGAAAAAGGTACAGAATGGCAAAGTGGGCGGCTCAGAAATCACTGCCTAACCCAGCCAAGGGGTGGTCAAGAAAGACTCCATAGAGGAGGTGACACCTGGGAGAAGTCAAGAGACAAGTGACACCTACCAAGAGCAGCATGTGGGGAACAGCACAGCAGTCAGAGGGAACAGCATGTGCAAAGGTACAGAAGGCAGAAAGAAAATGGCTGGAGCTGCCCAGACCCAGGCATGTGGGGTGCAGAATGAGAGATGACTCAAAAGCAGGTAGGAGCAGGTAATGCAGAGCACCGTGGGAAGGAGGAAACACTCATGGGAACATCAAACTGGGGAGCAGGAAGGAAAGCATCCCACAGTGTTCCAGAGCTGCAGTGAGGCAGAGAGGTCCACGGGGCAGGAGGCAGCTGTGAGATGCTGGGCAGGGTTTTTCTCCTTTCTGAACCTCTGTCTTCTCCTATGTGAAGTGAATGGTTTGAACCAGAGGATCTTGAGGACCCCTGTCTAGCAGTGAGTCAGAAATGCCACTGGAGCATCAGCCAGATGACTGATGACAGTCAATCAATGTTGCGCCAAGAGAAGCTGGATATGATAGGGCCAAGGCTTTGAGGAACAGCTAGGACAGGGCAGAGCTGATCAGGGAGGGCCCCGTGAGGGAGATGCAGGGGAAGGGCCAGGGGGAAGCTGTGAGCCAAGGACTGCGAGAAGCGCTCTGCATGGATTCCCGTATTTCTTCTTCACAACACCTGTTGGGGTTTTGTTAGCCCCTTTTTGTAGGTGAGGAAGTTGAAGGTTAAAGATCATGTGACGAATCCAAGGCCGTGGTTGGGATCCTCTGAGTCTCTCCCCTGCTGGCAGGCCGATCTCATCTTCCAGGGCTCCCATCCCCCACCCCCTATGTGGCCCAGGCCGCACAGTCACCCCTGCACACCTCGCAGTTCTCTCTTTTAGGCAGAGGGAGAAGAGATGGTTAGACTCCTTCTCAGGGTGACTGACTGTGCCAGTTTGCCTGGGACCGAAGGACTTTCAGTATCAAACCTGTGACAGTCTTGAGCAACACAAGTAGGTCACCCAACTCATTTTTCAGGTGATGAGCTGAGGCCCAGGTCGCTCCTTGCAGGTGGCAGTGCCTCAGTCCACGAGTTCGGCCCATCCCCAATGTACACACACATTCCAGCACGGGGGCCAGCTCAGGAAGGGGGCTTCCCTTCCCAACCACCCAGTTTTCAAGGCTTCCTTCAGCCTGGCCTGAGTGGGGCTTCAGAAAACTCCTGGTGAAGACTCAAGAGAGCTTGTAACCGAGTCAGGGAAACCCACCAAGGCTCAAAAGCACAGCAAGAGGCCAGTCATGGGCCTCTCTTCCAGGCCCAATGCCCAGACTGTTTCGCCTGTGCCCTGCTCCATCCTCCATGGGTCACTTTAGTCTCTCCTCCCCAACAGGAAACTGCCTGAACTGGGCCTTGGCTCACTTGACCCAGCTACACGGCCCCAGCGGACCCCCACCCCAGGGATCAGGAGTCTGAGTTCCAAAGCCACCTGCCACTAAACCTCTGAAACCTAGGATATCTGTCAATCCCTAGGCCTCTGTGAAATCGGGATTGGAATGAGGCTCACCTCTGAGGACTCTTGTCAAACATCAGAGACGGTTCCCGTAAATGCACTGTGGACCAGTGAGAAGGCCCTACCTTCACGGTCATGCCCACCTCCAGCGTGGGTCTGGGAACATAGTTCGGTCGATCAATAGACCTGGTCCCCAACTTCCAGGCTCTGGTGCTCCCAGGAAATGAGCCCTGGCCCATGGAAATCGGGAGGGCTCATGAGGCTTAACCCCAGCTGTGTGTCCGTGGGCAAGCCTCTTCGCCACCCTGAGCTTTGGTTCCTTCCTTGGCAGAAACAGGGCTCTCATTCCCTGGGTTACTGGGAGAGTGTGTGACACATTTAGCCCAGTGCCAGCGCTCCGAAAGCAGCCTCTAACTAGGCACTGGGCCCCTGTTGGCCTACCTACACCCCTGGAGGCCTGCCGTTGGCTGCAGCCCTGACCCTGCGTAGGGCAGGATGGGCTGGAGGGGAGATGCGATTCCCGAACTCTCCCCAAACCCTGTCTTCTCAAGGCCCAGCTCCAAACCCACCGCCACCCCCACAGGCACACACTCCGCACGCATGCGGGTACAGGCACGCGCCCTCCCCCTCTCTCTCTCTTTTTCACACACACATTTTCTTTTTTTGTTGTTTGCAGTTAATTGTTTATTAGAAGACGCAGGCGGCTGCGCCAGTGGGAAGGCTCAGCTTGCTCCGCTATAATTAGGATAATGCACATTAGTCATTTAGTGTAACTCAGAGAGCAGCCCCCTCCCCCGCACGCCCCTCCCCCTGCTCCTGCTGAAGCTCCCTCACCTCCCAGACCGGGCTATACAGGTCTTCACCGGTTCCCAGGGGCCTGGGCCTGGGCCACCAGCCCCCCAGCCTCCCTCCTACCCTCTCTGGCACCCCCTGCTCTCTGCTCTCCTCCTCCACCTCATTCTTCCATCCCACTGGCCGCCCTACCAGCAAGGGGTTTTCTACCTTATCTCTCTTCCTCTCCCTCTCCTCCTCCACTCTCACCTCCTGTTTCCCTTCTCTTTGTTCCCTTTCTCTGCCTCCCCCATCTCTTCTCCCTTCCCAGTTCTAGCTTCCTCTCTCTCCTGTTCTCAGCCACCCCACCCCCAACTTCCTTCTCCTTGCCTTATTTCCTCTCTCCTCCTCCCTCCACAAGCCATCACCAGCAGCCTGAACCAGAGGTCTAGTTAGGCAGGTCAGCAGAGTAGGGTGAGCCTCCGTTTTCAGGCCCTGGGGGTGGGGGGGCCAGTTCAGTGTGACCTCATTGGAAGGAGCTGGCCTGCTCCCTGGGAGGGTGCCCTCCTGGCTGCTGCCCTCTCCCCAGCCCCCAGGGCCCTAGCGTTTGTTTGCAGAGGACTGGAGTGGCAAAGGTGGGCCTTCCTCTCCAAACGGCCCTTCCCGTGGGCACATCAGTGTGGCCCCATTGCCCCATTCCATGATTTGCTCAGTCTGAAATTCAGAAAACAGGGCCCCACGAGAGGCTCGAGTGCTTCGGAGGTGAAGATGGGGCTCCCTCATGGCTGACAGGGGCCGGGAGCCCTCTGACCTCACTTGGCTTGAGTTGGGCAGTGGGTAGGGGTGAAGGAAAGTGTTTAGTCCACCAGGAACAAGGGGCTGTTCCAACAGTTTCCTTTTGTCCCCAGTCCCACAGCCACTGGCAGACTCCAAACCTGTCAACAAATGAACCCCCTGACCCCTCTTCCTCCATCCACCCAACCCTTTCCATCACTAAAGGGACCTCATTATAGCTGGGAAACCAGTCTGGGGCCAAGGGGTTGTTGCTGGGGGCAGGGGTGAGGGTGGGGTTTCCTTCCGATTTTCAGAAATAAATAAAAGAGCTGTTCCCAGGGCTGAGGGATGGCTGCCTGGAAGTACAAGGCCTCCTTGTCCTCACGAGCCTATTTGAGCCTCTGGTCCCGATTCTGAGATCACAGATGCAGACAGGCCATCAGACGGACACGCGCTCTCAACTCACAAGGGCAGGTTCACGGAACAGAACCAGGAGCGGGCCAGGGCCACTGGAGGGGGAAGGGCTCCTCTCCTGGACTCTTCCCCAGAGAAACCCTGCCTCTGTGCCCCAGGCTCCTACAGCCCAGGGCCACGTCCTGAGGTCCTTGCCCCCAGGGGATTTATATCACCCCCCTCTCAGCTTCCCCTTCTCAGCCTTTCTCTCCACCCTGGACCCAAGACTCTCCACCCCAGTGCCAAGTGTAACTTACAGTATCCCATGAGAGCAGGGGGAAGGGGTGACCCTGGCCCAGCTAGTCTCAAAACCTCGGTCTCCCCTTGGGACTGCTCTCCTCTGGTGGCAAGCCTGTAGGGATAACAAGAACGTGCCCCTGGGACTAGCAGGGAGCGGGGAAATAAGAGCCCTGGTTCCCACAGGCTCCGGTCTACCTTGCCGTGTGCCGAGCAGAGCTTCCTTTCCTGGGCCTCAGTAGCAGGACTGGATGGCCAGGTCCAGCTTGCAGAACCTGTCCTAGCAGCAGCTTCTCGGGGTCCAGTGCTCACCTGACCTTCTGGTGCCCCTGTCCTCCTTTGGGCTCTGGGGGAGCATTCCTCCAGCCAAATTAGCTGAGCGAGGTTTCCTCTCCCATCTTGACTCTCCTCCCCTCCTCTCTGCCTCCTCCTGTTTCTCCCTCTCTCTCTGATTTCCTTCCTTCCTCTCAAAGATGAGAAGTCATAGCTCAGTGGCAGCATCTGGTCTGGCGGAGAGAAGGATTTTAGGCTGAAGGAGGAAAAGGGGTGGCCAAGGTTAGGATAGACGCCCCAAGAGAGGGTAGGGCAGGGGGGTCTGCAAGAGGAAGACTGGTACAGACTGTGTGTGTGTGTGTGTGTGTGTGTGTGTGTGTGTGTGTGTGTGTGACCAGGCACAGCCTCCCAGGGCCACCTCAGTCATTCTTTCATCTGTTCACAGGGCTCTGTGCAGGTGTCAGGAATAAAGAAAGCCACGGGGCTCTTTCCCTTAGCACCAGGCAAATCAACATCCAGAGAAGTAGGGTTGGGGTTCGTTCACACATGGGCAGGGAGGGGAGCCAGTCACTGACTCTTGGAGGATCCCTGTTCCCTGATGACAATGATTTAATTTAATTTATTTACTGATGTTGATAATAGCTCTCAAACAACAGCACAGCTTTAAAATACGGTAACCGGGGGCCAGGCATGGTTGAAGCACTTCGCAGGTCATCTTAAAACACACACCTTTCATTCTCACAGCAACCCAGTGAAAGAGGGGCTGCTATCACCCCATTTTTTAGTTTAGGGGACTGAGGGAGAGGAATGCTAAACCCCTCGTCCAAGATCATACAGAACGGCAGAGCCAGTCTGATGAGAGCCTTCTCGACCCTCTGTTTCTTCATCTGCAAAATGTGGGGATGAAACCCTGACATCCCTTCAGCTAAGAGATAGGGAGTTCCCAGGAGATGGCCAGAAATGACCTGGCCAATCACCAGTGCTGCGGAGAGTAAGCAGCCAGGAGGTTTCCTGGATTTAGGACCAAGCCGGTGAGGGATGCCCCTCTCCTGCTAGCCCCTCCCGCAAATCCACTTATTCCAACACTGTGTTCCAGCCAGGGGCGAGTGTGGGGTGGGCGACAGTACTGGAAAGCTGCCCTGTCCAGATTTACAGCCTCTGGTAGCTATGGGCTGCTGGAGGCTTCCGTTGCCCCTCCACCTCGCCCCAACCCCGCAGAAGTGGTTAGGTGTTACATTCACACTAGCTACAAGTCCTAGTCCCGGAGTGCCTGCTGATCCCAGCCCAGCCCAGGCTTTAGGAACACAGGGGCTACAGGAAAAGGGAGCCTTCAGCTTGATGGGGCACACACAGCCCTGCACAGCCCTGGGGAAACCACTTTGAAAGGGGGTAGCGAGGTGGAGGAAGTATGGAGGGGCTCAGGTGGGGGTGGGCATCTCTCTCAGGCCCAACTCCTCAGGGAGGCACCCATTCCTCTGCTGGATTCCTGCTCCAAGAGGTGGCTGACCACAGGTCCAACCTTGGGTGGGGACATGTCTGTACGAACCAACATATATGGCAAATTCATCTACTTAGAAAGACAGAAGTAGCCCTGTGCTAGGTGCCAGGCTTGGCGAGCAAAGCTGGGGCTGGGTTTTAGCTCAGCATCTCTATGCAAGATTCAAACTGCTCAATCGATGTGTGATAATAAATAACAGCCCATGGGATGTTTGGGAGACCCTGTCCTAGTGGATGTGGAAAGGCAGAGTTCTGGACTCACCAGGCCCAGCTGTCACCTGCCCTTTATCCAAGTGACTCCAGTGTGCTCCAGAACCCACCAGGACTCCTGTTCTCATGGCCCCTGCTCACCCCTAGGTCACCCATGTAGCAGACAGGGCAGGGACTATTCACTTCTCTCCCAGATGAGGAAACTGAGGCCCAGAGAGAGGAGGAAACTGCCCAAGGTCACATAGAAGGTCAATGGCAAGAGCTTCCTGGTCTGGATTCCAGGGCCCCCGACAACTCGTCCTCCTTCCAGCCTCGGTGCCACTTTCGAGGTCCTTGGGACATTGCTTCGTGTGCCTGTCATCTCTGTATTTGTCCTATTTAACTTAACAGATGTCGAGGTGAGCTAAACAATGCACCAAGCGCTGGGGAAAAACAGGGCAGCACCACCCTCCCCTCAGAATAAATAACCGTTCGTGGTGAACGACTTAATGAATGAACCCTGGAACTGACTCTGCTTCGGGAACTGCAGCAAGAAGTTTGCTTGTTTAGTCAGGACGACTCTGAGATAGGCTCCCTTCCTTTTGTGGGTATGGAAATCCGGGTCCAGAGTGGTTAAGTAACTTGCCCGAGGCTACACAGCTAGGAAGAGTCAGGCATCTGAATGGGAGTTTGTGTGGCTCCCAAACCGCACCAGTTCTTCCTTCCTTCCTTTTCTTCTTTTAAATTTATTTCCTTATGTTTTTTTTTTTTTAATTCTTGGAACAGCTTCAAACACTTTCCTTCATTTTTAATGACATTTATTGTTTTCTTTCTAATTTTATAAGCAATACATATTCACTGCAGACAACTGGAAAATACATAAAAACATAAAGTAAAAAATAACAATCACCCATAATCCTCACCCCCCAGAGATAACCACCATTAGCATTTTGATGTATTTTCTCCCAGAGTCTACATATTTTTATATAAAATTTGTAGCAAGCAGTATTGCCATTTTGCACCCGGCTTTGTGGAGTTCAAACTATTTTGTGAGCATTTGCCATTTCTGAGTAAATAGTTTTTAAGAACTTGGTCAATAATGCCTGCATACATCCGTTCTCAGGCATTTGCTTTTATTTGACCATGCCCTGCTTTGGGACATTTAGATTGTTCTAATTGTTACTAATAAACCTAATATTGTGGTGAATATCCTTCTACATAAATCTAAGCCGATTTCTGCTTATTAGATTCCTCAAAGGAGAGTTACTGGGGCAAGAAGCAAGAACAGTTCCAAGGCTTTGAAAACATGTTTTGAAATTGCCTTCTAGAAAGCTTGTCTGGTTTACCCTCGGACAGTAGGGCACATGAATGCCCAAACTGGTAGTAAAACTGCTATTACTAATTAAAAACACAAAAACAAGAACCTTTCTCAAGCCATAGGCTTTGCCCACTTCAACACCGTGCCCCGCAGTAATTGGTGTACTGGTTCACAATTCCCACTTTACCATGGGGAGATAGGATCCCGGAGAGCGGAGTGACATGCTTGCCCTGGGTCAGATCCCCCCATTAGCCAAGGAAGAGCGGGACTGGAACCCAGGCGTCTCCTCTCTTAATCAGAGCTTCTCCCACGCACCCTCAGTGGGAAGCTTCCTCCACTATAGCTTTCCTGTACAGGTGGCGGGGGGCCTCCCCTAGGTCACACCCGACTGTGGGCCCGGTCAGCTGGGTTGGGAAGGGTCACCGGGCATAGCCCATTCCTAGGCTCTTGATCATGCGCCACATGTTTCCTGGAATCCTCACCACCTGCATCAACCATGGCTCTTGCTCCCTCTCAGTCATTCATTCATCCATTTGTAGATTTGGCACCTGTATGTACTAGGCACTGTTCTAGGCTCTGGGCACTTGATCGCTGACCGTCAGCATCCCCGAGTGATACCCTGCAAATCACAGTCCCTGCAGTCCCAACCCTCCACGCTTAGCCCTGTGCTGTCCAAACTTCTGTGATGGTGGCAAGACCTGGGATGGTGGATCAACATGCACACAACCAGGTCTCTCCCCTGGAAATTCTGACTGTGTAACCCTGGGGTCTGGCCCTAGAAACTGTCTGCTGTTATTGTTTTGTTTGCTCTGGCTGATTCTTACGTTCAAGCAAGTTCAGGGGCAAGTGCTAAAGGATTCCCAAGTACTGACATCTGGTGTGGTTCTCTCTCTCTCTCTCTCTCTCTCTCTCTCTCTCTCTCCACCCCCATCCCCCTTCCTTCCCTTCTTCTCTCTTCTTCCCTCCCTCTCATAGCTCAGCACCCTTGGGCCCTGCTGGCATGCCCTGCTGTGCCCTTCAGCCTCAAATTCACCAAAGCTAATGACAATCTTTTTTTTCTTTTTCTGATTTACAAGCGATTAGTTTTAATTTGGGGACAATTAGAGGTAGAAGCAGGAGGCATCTGATCTTGATTAGAAGCAAGGAGCTGGCCAGAGGTGCCTCCAACCCCTTGCTTGCCTGGCCTTAGCCTCCACACAGATTATATATGCAACAGAGAAGGGGCCTCTGTGCTTGTGGAAAGTGCAGACTGGAGTGGCCAGAGGCCCGTTCTGTGCTCCCAGACACCTAGGGCCAGCCTGAGATGAAAAGGGAGGACCTCTGTCCAACCGCTGTTCCTCTTATGAGAAGTGACATTTGTTAAGCACCATCTTGCACTAGATATAATGGTCCAGACTCAGTGTATTCCCATATCCTAGTTGGCTGGGAAGGCAAAAGTATAAAAAAGTACTTGCCTTCTGGAATTGAAGGTAACTGGAGAGACCTTGGCACAGGCAAAGGGGCACATGGGCTTGGGTCCAGTCCCCAGGAAACATTCAAAGAAGTAACTAATAAGACATCTCATTGATAATTTGTATCTCACACTCACACCAGGGCCAGGCTCCTGGTCAGTCAGAGCCAGAGCTGGACAGAGCTTAGTAGCAGCAATGCACCACCCAGGCGGTGGCAGTGACAAGTACCAGGGAAGGCTGCATGGAGGAGATGGTGCCTGGGCTGGGCACGGAAGGATAAGGGGACCCCAACTCCTCCCCCCTGTGCAAGTCTTTTGGGTGCTAGTAGGTCCACTGAGGCCTCTAGTCCTACCTTAGTGTCTTTCTGGAATAAGAAGGGAAGGACGAAGACTGCTGCCTCTCAGCTGAGTATGGCCCTGAAGTGGGAGAGAGGACTTTGCGGGATGGGAGTTCAGGCCTATTGCATCTAAGGACACCCCATTCTTAGTTCCCCGCTATAAAGAGCCGGATGTGCCCTCCCTGGGTTGTGGGAGAAAGGAGCCGGGTCAGCTCAGCTAGGAAGGGTCACATACCAGGCACAGTCAGGGGAGGGATAGGAATACTGCCTCAGTCATCATCATTATCCTGGTGGACAAAGGCTGCATGATCCCACCCTGTCTTCCTCCCCCACCCCGTATGATATCTCTACATCTTACTGGGGAAACCGAGGCTCTGAGGGGAAGAAGTACAGTCCCCATGTAATTTTAGTCTGCTTGGGCTGCCATAACAAAGTACCAGGGACTAGGTGGCTAAAACAAGAGAAATTTGCTTACAGAATTCCCAGTTCTGGAGGCTACAAGTCCAAGATCAAGGTGTCGGCAGGTTGGTTTCTCCTGAGGCCTCTCTGCCTGGCTTATAGATGGCACCTTCTCTCAGCGTGGTCCCCTCTCCGTGCGTGACTATGTCCTAACCTCTTCCTATAGGGGCAGCAGTCGTATTGGATTAGGGACCGTTCTCATGACCTCATTTTAACGTCATCGCCCCTTTAAAGACCCTAGCTCCAAACGCAGTCATATTCTGAGGAACTAGGAGTTCGGACTTATACTAGGAATTTGGGAGGGGGGCACAACGAACCATAACCCGTCAGGAGCCCATGAAAACATGGAGTAGCCCCTTCCATAGGGAGAGGATCCCAGGGCCGGACCCAAGTGATTCCTGAGGCCGCAGACTGTGTAGACCAAGGAAAAGCCAACTGCTGCTCCTGGGAGAGCCAAGGCCACCGACAGGAAGACAGTGTTAAGTCTGGCCGGAAGGGTGAGCTGGATGGGAGCACAGGAGCAGTAGGTAGGAGAACGTGTGGGGTGCGGGGGGAGTGGAGCAGGTGAGAGGCAGGAGGGGCCGGGGTTCAGATCCAGGCCCGAGGAACTGCTGTGGTCTGCCCAGTGTGGGGCCTGAGGGGTGGGCCTGTGCCAGCTTGTGTGTAAGCACGAGTGTGCGTGTGTGTGTGTGTGTGTGTGTGTGTGCACGCACTCCCTGGTCAGCCTGGACAGTGTGAGCGCCCCTGTTGTGAGGGGTGTGTCCAAGGCAGGGCAGGCCCAGGGTGTCACGGCCACCCCAGCCACACCCCTGCAACACCTCTCCACGACCTCTGGACCTGGCCTGACCCCAGCTCTAGGTGGATCCTCCCCTCCCCCATCCGTCTTCCTCCAGGGAACCTTGTCAGCCTTTCCTTCCCAAGCGCACGCTGCGATGTCGGGTGAAGTTAGAGGCAGGCCTGCGTGCAGGTTAGCGCACACGCGTGTACGCACACACACACCCTCACACGTAGGTGTCTGAACTGTGTCTGAAAACTTGACTGGACGA
Organism: Cynopterus sphinx; assembly: GCA_030015415.1. Classification (NCBI taxonomy): domain Eukaryota; kingdom Metazoa; phylum Chordata; class Mammalia; order Chiroptera; family Pteropodidae; genus Cynopterus; species Cynopterus sphinx. The sequence goes on along the minus strand of CM057385.1, from coordinate 30,003,588 downwards.
TCTGCTGACAACTGCACCAGCCTCGCCTTCCTCCTCCCAGCCAGAATGCTTCCTGGAGCTCTCCCATCACCCCAGGGAAACTGAGTCCCAGAGAGGTCAAGCAACTTCTTTTAGGTTCCAGAGTAAGTGAGGGGGAGAACAGAGATTAGTGTTGGGGTCGCAGGGGCCCCCACCCCCCAACTCCACCACAGAGGAGGCCTTAGGGCCCGGAGGACAGAATGATTCACAGCCAGCGGTGACAGGAGTGAGTGCTATGTGTCACATGACATTAATACTAAAATTGTAGTGCCCCAAATCATCTTGTCTGGCCTCCCTTTCTGAAAGCTGGTTGTTTTCTTAATACAATTGCTTCCTCTTTCAGAAATTCAGTCTCCTTATCTGCAAGGTTGCCAGGAGGGGCCAACAGCCCAGGCCAGGACCCCTCTCCCCTCAGCAGCCATCCCAGCTCCTCTTTGGTGCCTCAGTGAGGAGGCCTTCACCAGCCCACGGCCTCCCAGTCAGGCCTGGGCAGCTCCTTCAGGGAATTCCATTCATTCAGCCAAAATCTACGGAGGGTGAGGGGTGCACACAGGCATGGTTCTCCAACCCTTCCTCCATGCCTCTCTGAGGCCGTTGCCCATCTGGTGGCCCCTGCCCCCGCTGTGCCTCCAAGCAGTCCAGATGGCCAGCCGTGAGGACAGAAAAATAAAAGGGTCAAAGGGGACTAAGTGCCACTTAGCAGCCTCTGGGGCCTCCAGGGGGTGGTAAGTGAGGCAGAGCAGTGGTCCTACCCCGTCCACCCCGGTCTGGAGAGCGAGCACTTACAGCTCACTAACCGCAGCTGCCGTCCTCCACCCCCCGTGGGACAAGCGTGGGGGCCCCTCCCTATCCCGGCCCTGGACATCCCACCGTGTCTAGCAGTGTCTGCCTGTCCCCCTTGGTCTTTTAGCTACTCTAAATATCCCTGTGAGCGGGCTGATGTCACCACCTGTTTCAGAGGTGAAAACTGAGGCTCAAGATGCAAGCAGCTTGTCCGGCGAGTGTGGCAGGGAGAAGCCTCGAACTTGACTCCCAAAGCCTCTGTCAGTTTGCCTGCTTCCTGCTGCTTCCAAAGCAGCACATCTTGGGGCCAGCCTTGCCTCTGGTGTCAGAGGGACCTTCTTAGAGACCCCAGGGGTAACCGGAGCAGAGATTCCAAGCACCAGCCAAGAAGTTTGTCCCGTCTCTCCAAACATCTTCCTAGCCTCCTCTGGGACTCGGCTGCCCGTCTCCACCCCGCCATCAGCAGCAGCATACTTTGCAGGGCTATAGAGATCTAGGGGGGAAGGGTGACTTGGGAACAGGGTGACTGGGAATGGAGGGAGCAATCTAGTGGTAAAGCATGGGCTGCCCAGAGGACCAGGGACCAGTGGTTTTCCCAGCTGGTCCTAGGGGCTTCTCAGGAGGAGGCCTAAGGAGATGTACTGAGAGCAAATGCCACTTCTCTTAGAACAACTGACCCCAGGGCCTTTGCTATGCCCTCAGTCAATCACCTCATTTTTAAATGAGAAAATTAGACCACAGATTTTTAAAAATAGGATGTAGACAGCAGAGCCTCTAGGGCAGAGAATTTTTTAGCTCACTGCATTTATGAGGAATTGAGTATGAACATTTGTGGAACTGTCAAAGTTTAGTTGTTGGTGGTAAAATGAAAAATGTGCAGAAACTTCAAGTTCCCACCACAGAGCCAATTAGGAGAATCTCACTTAGTGTACATCAACCATGATTTGCTGAAGGCTCATTCTGCGCAAAGCATTATAGGTAGCTCACTCCCATGCAATTCAGGATGAGAGGTCCCTCAGAGAGGACCAAATTTCTGAGGAAAGTTCCAGGAGTTGAGGTCACATCTTGGAGGGCTTCATGGAGCAGGACCTTGAAGGAAGATTCAGATGTGGATGTGTGCAGATAGGCAGAGGGCATGAGCCAAGGAGGGGAGATCAGGTGGTATCCGAGAGTGCTAAAGCCAGAAGTTGTCCAGTTACAATGGCAGCAAAAGGCTTGGGAAGAAAATTCCTGAGGAAAGGGGTGCCTGGAGCCCTGTTCTAGAGGGCCCTGAGGAAGTGCCACACTCCTCAGGGTGCAAGTTGAGCTTGGATTTTATTTCATAAGCAGGAGAGAAACTTTACCAATACTTACACATGCGTTTGCATTTTGTTGTGCAATTTAAAGAGCGCTTGCTTATTTGATTCGAAAAACAACACAAATGGCAACACAACGTCCTGTGAGATAAGCATTATTATTATTCCCCTGATTTCAAAGGGGAGGGGTGTGACTCAGGGGTTCATGAGAAGATCCAGACCAGGTTCTCAAACTCTGAAGCTTCACATTATGGTCTTTCCTATTCGGTGAGTGTCTCATGGGTGCTGAGTTGGGAGTGAGGGGCCAACAAGGTTCAATGTGTGTCCAGGAGCAACAAATCATTCTGGCTGCTGTGTGTGGGAGGGCATGCCAGGGAGGGGGATTGAGTTAGGGAGAGAGAAGGCTCAATTAGTTGGTGTTACGTCGTCTAGCAACAGGAGTAAGGCCAAAACCAGGGCAAGGGCCTGGGGATGGAGGACAGGGCCACTCTGGGACATACCAGTGAGTCAAGAGGTAGAATTGTTAGAATATGGCAGGATCCTGCAAGGATGCGGGAAGGGGACAGAGAAGAGGACGAAGTCAAACCCAAGGCCTACATTTGGGCTTGAGTAACTGAGGATCAAATTCCTGTCTATATCGTGTATGGGGTACATAGAGGGTGTGGAGGGCGGGATATGGGGTCCCTGCACCATCAGAAGCAGCTGGAACAGTAAAGTGCTTGGGTTCGAGAGTCAGGCGGCCCTGGGTTCAAATCCTATTGCTGGTCCTTTTGCCTTATCACTTGGGTAAATTACTTAAGTGTCTTACACCTATATCTGTACAATACAAGGCTAGACTTTCAAAAAAGACGAGTTATTAATAGAAAGCTGGTTGGCTCCATGGAGATAACAATCATATTTGGCTCAAAGGATCGATCCGAGGATCAAATAAACTAACACTGGTCGAGCGCCGAGCGCAGGGATGACGGTGAGTTACCACTTCCTCGGCACTCCACTCCACTCCACTCTCAGCCCTTATGCACTTAACTTCTGGAAGTCCTCCCAACAGCACCTTAAGGCAGGGAGAATTCTTGTGTTCATTGTACAGATGAGGATGGAGCGGGGACAAAACCTCTTTAAAGCTTTGCAGTGTTTTGCACTAGAATTAGCTTTACCCCCACGTTGCTGACAGGGAAATGAAGCAGCGGTGAGAGGGACCTGCAGAAGCGGGCCAGGCTTAGAGCCCGGGCAGCCTGGCCCAGGCCCACCCCGGGACACAGAGCCAGGCTGGGCACTGCTCGGTGTAGAGCTGATGGCCCTGTGTGAGAGTGGGAGGCCGGGTGCCCTGGGGTCCGAGCACAGACTCTCCTGACCACTCTGAGGTCTTTCTTCTGTCTGTCCCCAGCCTCCGGCCGCTCCCACCCGGCCAGCCCCAGCCCACCAGGGCCACAGGCCAGCCTGGTGCTGCCAATCAGCTACCGCCTGTCACACACTCGGCTGGCCTTCTTCCTGCGGGAGGCGCGGCCGCCCCCACCTGCGGTCACCAACAGCTCCCTGCAGCACTCCGAGCCCTTCGTGGTGTTCCAGACCAAGGAGCTGCCTGTCCTCAACGTCTCCCTGGGGCCCTTCAGCACCAGCCAGGTGGTGGCCCGGGAGCTCCTGCAGCCGTCCAGCACCCTGGACATCCCTGAACGCCTGACAGTCAACTGGAAGGTGCGGGCCTTCATCGTCCGTGCCCGTGTGCCCGCCTCGCAGCCAGTGGCCCAGGTGCTATTCTACGTGGCCGGCCGGGATTGGGACGACTTTGGTGTCACCGAGCGGCTGCCCTGTGTCCGCCTGCACGCCTTCCGAGATGCCCGGGAGGTCAAGAGCTCCTGCCGCCTCAGCGGGGGCCTGGCCACCTGTCTGGTGCAGGCCGAGCTGCCCCTGGCCTGGTTCGGGCCCCCTGCCCCGGCTGCACCGCCCACCGCCCGGCACAAGTCTCCAGACGGGCTGGAACCCGAGGCAGCGGGGGAGAGCCAGCAGGCTGAGCTGTACTACACTCTCCACACCCCTGATGCATCCGGGGGCTGTGGGGGCACGCGGCGGGGGGCTGGGGCTGGAGTGGGGGCCCGGGCAGAGAGCCCTACCCAGCACCCGCTGCTGCGCATAGGGAGCATCAGCCTGTTCCGCCCACCCCCCAGGAGGACCCTGCAGGAGCACAGGCTGGACAGCAATCTGATGATCCGCCTGCCAGATCGGCCCCTCAAGCCTGGGGAAGTGCTCAGCATCCTCCTCTACCTGGCCCCGAACGCTTCCTCTCCCTCCAGTCCCAGTGTGGAGCATTTCACACTCAGGTAGGGGGTTATGGGTCAGAGTCTGGCTTCCCTTCCAAGGTCAAATGCATATCTGACGCCTTGTAGGGCTCACCCAGCCTGCCTGTCCAGCATCCAATCCCAGATCTTCATCTATCACTTGACTGACCTCAGAAGACACACCTCACTGATTTGAGGCTCAGTGTTCTCATACGTGTAATGGCAACAGAAATCTGCCCCCTCCTTCTGCATCTCACAGAAACGATGTCCTGGTAAAGGAGAGATATCGGTTTTCACAAGCGTGGATGTCCAGAAGGATAAGGTTGGGGGCTGGAAGGGCCCTTAGACATGAGCTGATACAACCCTCCCGTTTTACACACGAGACTGAGGCCAAAGAGAAAAGGAGATCAGAGAGCAGCTCCTTGCTGGAAGTCGAATGATGAGCAGGAGCGTGTGCCTGTGCTGGAACATTTGCCCAAGCCTAGAGCTGAGAAAAAAGCTTTCAGGACTCCCAGCTCTTTCTATACCCTGAAAAGCATACGGTTCACAAATTCAGAAATACCTTAAATCGTATCACATCCCCACAAAATATAATGATGTCTCACAGTAGGAATCCACGGTTTGAGCTATATTGGGTGGTTCGTAAGAAAGGCCTCACCAAAATGCCCCTTCCCACCCCACACACTATGCAGTGGGAACTGAAACATCACCGTTAGCCTCCAACTTCTTTGAGTGAAGTATTGCCTTCCGTCCTGGCTGTACTACATTAAAGTTTACATGTTCCTGGAAAGGATCATCCCTGATTGAATGATTGATATCCGAAGGTGACTATGAGTTAAATCAGTCGTCAGAGATCTTGGGCTGCATTAATAGGAAGAGAACATGTAAAATTAGGGAGGTGATAATCACTCTGCTTTCATCAGCGTTAGTTAGAGCGCAGCTGAAGTGTTGGATTTAGTATAGGACACTACACCTTATGTGTCCAGAGTGTCCAGAGAAGGGTAACTAGGATGTGAGTGACTTAAAACGATGGCAGAAAAGCAACAAGCGGAGGAAATGGAACTTGTAGGCCTGGAGTAAGGAAGACTCAGAGAAACCTGCTCGCCTTCCTAGCTCTCTGAAGAACAGCTATGATTAAGATGGAGGAGAGTTGTTCCTTCTTGCCCCGTTAGAACCAGTTAGATATAGGAAAGGGGTTCCAGTCCTTCGGGGTTTTCTGAAAATGGAATAGGATGGGTGCAGGAGCAGTGAGTCCTTTGTTATTAGCTACGCAAGTAGAGGTTAGGTAAAGACTCAGCAGAGATACAGCAGAAGTGGTTATAGCTTCCATCGAGGGTCAGAGGTTGTAGCTACTTGACACCACACTTCCCAGATTAGTCTCAAGCTTTGAGTCTAGGGCCCAGGGGAACTTGTTTACCTAGTCCCCTTACTCTCAGCCCCAGCCTAGGGGTGGTGCAGGCGGGCAGTCATTGGGCCCTAGGCTGACGCTCTCCTGTTCTTCCTAACCCTTTGTCCCAGAGTGAAGGCCAAGAAAGGTGTGACCCTTCTAGGCACCAAGTCACGGAGTGGCCAGTGGCATGTGACCTCGGAGCTGCTGACTGGAGCAAAGCACTCAACGGCCACCGTGGATGTGGCCTGGGCCCAGGGCCCACCCCTGCCCCCATGGTGAGCCGAGGTGGTGCTTTGGCCCACCTTTTTGCAGGACAGGCACCTGGTCCAGTGGGGACATTCCTGGTAGAGGAGGCCAGGCTTATAGAAGGGCTGAGGCTTAGTCTGTGGGGACCCTGAATCCGGGTGGGTGGCTGGAGAAGGCTCCGAGGGCCTCAGCAGGCAGGCTGCCTAGAAGGACCGGGGTCTCCATAGGGGTTTCAGAGCTCGTGAGCTGCTCCCAGTCCTTCCTCCCCAGCTCTACCTTTTTTCCTCCACCTGGCAGGGAGGGCCAGGGGCCCCTGGAGATTCTGCAGCTGGACTTTGAGATGGAGAACTTCACCAGCCAGTCAGTCAAGCGGAGAATCATGTGGCACATTGACTACCGTGGCCATGGTGCTCTGCCTGACCTAGAACGGGCAGTCACCGAGCTGACGGTCATCCAGCGGGATGTGCAAGCCATCCTGCCCCTGGCCATGGTGAGCAAGGCAGGCGACTTGCACGAATGCACGTAGCTGTCATGGGAGTGTATGTGACAGGGATATGCATGGCTAAGTATGCACATATAGGTCGATGCACTTGTGTGTTTGAACGAGTGCCTGGGTATGTGGCTGCCTCCTGAACCCAGCTGTGCCCGTGTAAGTGCATGTGAGTGTGTGTGCGTACTCACAAGAGGCAGGCTGTGCCTGGTGCTCGAGTAGGACAGCAGATGCTGTGGGGGACAGGTGGGAGAAGTCATCCATGCAGGCACCACTCAAGGGAGGTTTCCTGGAGGAGGTGGCCATGCAGTTAAACCTTGAAGGTCACATGGGAGGAAGGGCTCATACAATCAGAGCAGATGAGGAGGGTGCTCTAGGCGGGGGTCATACGGACAAAGGCGTGACAATGGGAATGTGAGTAGTTTGTTCAAAGAAGCAATGGATTTAGGAAGAATGCAGTAGGGTAGTAAGACTGGAATAGTCATCTGACACCTCGCATGGCCAGGCAAATGTGTTGGACTTTACTCTGTGAGTCCCGAGGAGCATGGAAGATATTGAGAGAAGATGGGAAGGGACGAGGAAGGGTTATTTTCTGGCAGTAGAGTGACCTAGACCGTGAAAGCTGCTGCAGACTTCTGAGAAGGTTCACGAATCTAGGTGGATGTACCGCCCTGCACGTGTATACAGGTGTCCCCATGGGAAGGACACCATCTGAGGAGTGGGGGCAGTCAGGAGCCAGGGCCTCGATGGGTGCATCCTGGGACCCAAGCATGGCAGAGCCCCACATTCCTCCCTTCCCCACAGGATACAGAGATTATCAACACGGCCATCCTGACAGGCCGGACGGTGGCCATCCCTGTCAAAGTCCTCGCCATCGAAGTGACCGGCCTCATCCTAGATGTGTCTGCCCTGGTGGAATGTGAATCTGACAATGAGGACATCATCAAGGTGAGCTTCCTGGAAGTGGGGCCCCTGAGAAGAAGGCCTCAGATCTTCATTGGGGAGTGGAACCCCAAGCCAGAGGAGAACTCACATTCCAGGCAGGTCCCCTTGGTAGGCAAATTGGGGACCAGAGTAAGGAAGAGCCATGGGTATCCCACATTCCCCCTGTGTGGGGTGAGGGAAAGACCTGGGTACTGCTCCACCGATCCTGGAGGGCTACCTGTAGGAATGAGGACGAGACCGTTTGGAGGCCAAGGGGAGAAGGCAGCACTGACAGCTCAAACTCAGTCCAATCTGGCAAGTCATTACTGAGCCCCACTGCTGTGTAACAGGACTGGGCAAGGCAATGGGGGGCAAGGGGTGGACTCCTCAGAAGCATGCCCAGAACCCAAATGGAGATCCAGCACAGGGAGAAGCTTCCAGAAGCATGTGAGGTCATGAGTGAAGGTTGTATAAGGAAGGACCCACTCTGACTACACATGCCCCACTTCCCTCAACTCCTAAAGGCTGCCCCCCCACTCTGAACTCCTCCTGAAAGACCCACTCTGGGCCCAGAGGCCTCCATGGCCCAGCAAACAGGGTATTAATGTGACTCAAATGGCCCAGTTTGCCACCTCCCCACAGGAAGGCCTCCTAGATTTGCCCTTGCCCTGGCTTTGGATAGTGGTCAGAGGTAGTGGAGAAGTCAGTAACGCAGGAGGGTGTCCAGCCCCAGAACCTCAGGGTGGGTGGGCAGTTTGCCATGCCAGCCTCCAGCAGGTGCCCAAATCAATGATTAGACACCAGAATCTGTTCCTGTGACTCCTTCAGCTTGAAGCGAGTGGGAGGGGGAGATATGGGTGTCCTCCCTCTGGCTCACTGGGGCTAACCCGAAGTGCGTGCTCTCTCTCTCTCCATGCTCTGCCCTGGATCTCTCCGGGTGTCTGCAGAGCCTGAGGCTCACCTCATCTTTTCCTTTATTCAAGCAGGAGGGCCTCCAAGTAAGCCAGAGCAGATGACTCTGTCCCACACCCCCATCACCTCCTAGGGGTGCAAGCCTTGCCCAGGACCATGGGGCTGCCACTGCTGGCAGGCTGGAATGGGAAGAAATGGGCCTGTTCCCAAGAGCCCAGCACCTTCCTCTGTCAACCAGACCCCCCCCCCGCCCCCTCCTCAGCCTCAGAGGGGCCAGAACAAAGCCGTGATAGCTTAGATACCAAAGGGAATCAGTGAAGATTCTAAACGGAACTTGTTTCCATTCTCCATGAAATACACTCGGGTTCTTTTCGGAGTTTGCCAATATTCTAAATGGAATTTGCCAGCTTCGGATGGAACGCTTCGCTTTCTGAAGTGGGAAATGAACATTTCTGGCATTGCTGCCGTCCCACTTCCACCCACCCCTCTGAGATGATTAAGCGAGCTCGCAGGAGTTTGGGACAGTCCAAGGGCTCATCCTCTCCACGGATGAGCCCCAGCCCCAGCACCCTCCCACCCCCCACCAGAGCCTTAAGGGTGGCATCAGCCCATAGGCTGCATCTCAACCTGAGGATGTGCACCCACCAGCGTACACCAGCAAGAACACCACAATACACGGCACACAATGTTCACTCCAGGGCATGCCAGGCGTGTATGTGGGCCCGTGTGATGCGAACGCCCATCTGCACCTGCATCTGCCCTGAAGGACTGGCAGCGACGCTTCTGTGAGTGGGCACGGTTTTCCACCCAGATGTGTTCAGTGGGCATTTGCCCCATCCAGGGAACCTCTGAGGTGCAAGCTGGAATCCACGTGGGCATGCATCTGCCAGAGCTGCAGCCACTGGTGGCACCGTCAACCTGTCTGTGCTTGGGGTTCTCTGGTCTGGATTTTTCCTCTCCCTTTCCCTCACCTCAACTCCTGGCTAGAACAGCTCCCTCGCCTGATATTAACCAGTGCCCATTTTCCTGGGGACATTGGGCCAGAGGGGCCCAGAAGAAGCTGTGAATCTGCCCCTCACCCCACACTCTTCCAACTGACCTCCTCCCTGCCCAGTTGAGCACAGGTATCCTACTCAAGTCAGGCTCCTCCTCCATACTGTGGAGGACTGTACCTGCCAGACACCTGCTCCAGAGCCCAGGCAGTCATGGGGGGTGGGGGGGCCAGTCCTGAGGACCCTCAGTCTTAAGGCTCCTCTGAGTGGTCTGCCAGTCAGGAGCAGCCCCTTGTAAAAGCATTTGGACGTTGGCTCTTTGGCAGGAGGCAAACACCTCCCACAGTAGCCCCTACGAGATGATCCTTAGAAAAACAGAACGGAGCCGGGGATACCCAAAGCCTATTTAATGCCTTAAATAAGGTGCCTTCTCTCCACACACACTCATCCCCCGCCCCTCCCTTTCAGCCTCATGTGACTGGCACTTTCTCTCTCCAACAGCCTTCGGGCCCTGCCTGCCTGTGAGACTGCAGCCCCCTGCACTGCCCTACAGGAAGACCTGTAGGGCAAGACGTGCCAACCAACCTCCCTCCCCCTCCCCAGGTATCCAGCAGCTGTGACTACGTCTTTGTTAGCGGAAAGGAGTCTCGCGGGTCCATGAACGCCAGGGTCACCTTTCGCTACGACGTCCTCACTGCCCCCCTGGAAATGACAGTCTGGGTCCCCAAGCTGCCCCTGCACATCGAACTCTCGGACACTCGCCTCAGCCAAGTGAAGGGCTGGAGGGTACCTATCTTCCCTGACCGGAGGTACAGCCCTTCCACACACAGCAGATACTCGGGACACTCGCGGGTGGCCCAGCCCTGGCACACAATCTGATCTGCATGTGTATAAGGCCCTCGATGTACATAGTCTGCAGGTCGGTTATGCAATCAACAAACTTGTATTGAGCACCTACTGTGTGCCAGGCATGAGATGTGGGGTGAATGTGGCCAGGGCCTGACCCAGCCAAGCTCTGGGTCCCTCAGGAAAGCCATCATGTATATGCCACAGAGCATGGTGGAGGCGGGAAGCCCCATGTGCAGGGAAGCGAGTGGCACAAAGGAGAGAGAACCACCTCTTCCTCCAGGAGAAGTCAAGGCAGGCTTCCCAGAAGACGTGATTCTTGAGCTGGCTTAAGCAATGAGTGGAATGGAGTTGGCTGGGGAGCAGGGCGAAACCAGTCAAGCAGCAGGCAAAATGGAGTAGACTCAGCAACACGGGAGCACACACACCTGTGCACACACCACCCAGCCTGGCCCCTCGGTGAGCGCATCAGCCAGGGAGTGACTCGTGCTGGGCCGCCTCCCTGGGAGGCGGGCTCGCACACCTGAGTGCCACTCTGTGAGTCATGTGCGTGAAAACTCAGTGCACCCCACCCACCCACTCATCACTCACTGCTCGAGAGAAAAGCCGGCAGGGAAGGGGGGAGGGGTGGGACTGGGGAGAGAAGCAGGCGGCCAGCTGAGAGCTGGGCTCAGTTCTGCAAAGACTTGGGAAAGCACGGCAGTGAAGACCAGAGTCTCTCAAACTTTAATATTCTGGCAAAATGCAGATTCTGCCTTTCAGACCAGCTCCCGGGGGTGCTCATGCCGCCTTGAGTACTGAGGACACAGCCTGCCTGGGTTTGACTCGGACTCTGCCATGTGCTATCTGGGCAACCTCAGGCTGTTTCCATAACCTCTCCCTGCCTCCTTTTCCTCATCTGTAAAATGGGCACATTAACACTTACCTCACGAGACTGTGGTGACGATTCAATTAGTCAACACAGGTGAGAGAACCCTCGGTGTGAATGAACGTTCTGGGGGCTCAGTCCTTCTAAGCGCCAGCAAAGCAGGAGCCACACCTGTCCCTCTCTCTCCCTCCAGAGCAGCTTTCCTGATAGTGACTCTCTCGGTTTCCCATTCCTCCTCTCCACACACACACACCCGCCCCACCCCTTCAGCCTCATGTGACTGGCACTTTCTCTCTCCAACAGCCTTCTGGCCCTGCTTGTCAGACTGTGTGAGTAATCTAGAAAATTCCCCCAAACATCATATCCTGGTTCCCTTCTGTCCATCCGTTCTTCCCTCAATTTCTCTCTCTCTCTCTCGCATCGTACGATAAGCAGCGACAGAAACGCAGACTGCCCTTTCGACTCCGCTCGGAAATCTCAGCTAAAAACCCAGGGTGACCCCTTGCCAGTGCCGCGTGCCACACAGCGCAGGACACGATGCGGCCCAGCTTTCCGGCATCGGTAACAGGGATCACCTTTGCTCCAGCTCAGAGCTGAGAACAGGGTGCACACTTAGTGCTGGAAAAGAGGCAGCACTTGTTAGGATTTGATGCCGGCTTTTTGCGGGTGTAGGCGAAGCCGAGCAGAGGCAGACAGGGACCCTGGAGGGTCAAGGAGGCGCCTTTCTAGGAGAGAAAAGCCTGGGACTCCTGACCCCACACTTCTCAGGGACAGAAGGAGTGAGCCAGGGAAGAGCCTTGCCATTTTCACAGCCTCCTCTTGTGGGAGCTGGGGAGCCCCAGGGGCCGGCAGGGCCGGTGGGGAGGGGGTTATGCAGGTTGTTGCCAGGGTAAGGAGCCCTGACTCCATGCCCCCACCCCAGGTCTGCCCGGGAGAGCGAGGACGAGGAGGAGGAGGAGGAGGAGCGGCGGCAGAGTGCCAGCCGGGGCTGCACCCTGCAGTACCAGCACGCCACTCTGCAGGTCTTCACCCAGTTCCACACGACGTCATCCGAGGGCACCGACCAGGTGGTCACCATGCTGGGCCCGGACTGGCTGGTGGAGGTCACCGACCTGGTCAGCGACTTCATGCGGGTGGGTGACCCCCGAGTGGCACGCATGGTGGACAGCAGCACGCTGGCAGGCCTGGAGCCAGGCACCACCCCCTTCCAGGTAGGCACAAGGGCCATGCCAGGAGCCTTGTTTACCTGCGGGGGGAGGACGCAGACAGGATTTTCAGGGCCTCAGCCTCTGGGAGCGACACTGGCCGGGCTCCAAGGCACACTTTCTTTTCCACCTGCCCCTCTGCCTAAAATTCCTCCACCGAAGGTCAAGGTCCTTTAGCTTCACCGTTGGATCTCCCTTCCAGCCTTACCAGCCTTCCCAACCTTGCATTGCTCAGTGTGGTCCCTGAGAGCAAGTGCAGATGAGGAAGGGGAGCAGGTGAGAGGGCTCAGGCAGCCTAGGGGCCAGGAAAGGGAGTTCAGGATGGAGGAACTCAACTCCGACCTTCCTCCTGGACAGCTGGGTGCCGGGGTAGAAACCTTCTACGGAGGAGATGGTCATCAGTGACCTGGGCTTGAATCTTCCTTCAGACATATTTGTTTATAGAACAAATGGGATGTTTCCAATTTTTCAGAAATCTAGACTTCTGGTTTTACAAAATATGAACCTGGCAACACGGGGCCTGCCTTCCCACCTAGCGATGAGCTGCTAGACTCAGTACTGGTGCCCCCTTGACATTCTCCCGTTTACCACAGTCCCCAGCACCCACTTTTGTCTCCCTAACATTGAAGTTGGAGTATCAATTGCTATTTATCACTGTGCAGAGCTGTTGTTTTCCTTCGAATCTGCGCCTCTCTCATCTGTGCTCCTGCCTGGCTCCTATGAGCCCTGACCCTTGCTTGGCCCTTGGACCCTGGTTCCCCGTCGCAGACCTAAAACAGAGTCTTCCAGCCTGCCCTCCCCCGCGGGCCTCTCTTCCAGTAGCACTGGGATTCCCTCCTGGTTGGTGATCCTGGGAGTGCTGTTTCCCTGGCCCTCACCCACCCCTGCCCCACTCTGCCTCAGGTGGTGTCGCCACTGACGGAGTCTGTGCTCGGGGAGACACTGCTGACGGTGACGGAAGAGAAGGTTAGCATCACACAGCTGCAGGCCCAGGTGGTGGCCAGCCTTGCCCTCTCCTTACGGCCCAGCCCCGGGAGCAGCCACACCATCCTGGCCACCACGGCTGCCCAGCAGACCCTCAGCTTTCTCAAGCAGGTAATTGATGGCCAGCCTGCTAGCCTGGGGGGTTGGGGTGGGGGAGGAGGACTTGCAGGCTCTGGTTTGCCCTTGTCCCAGGAGTCCCCCAAATCGGGGCTTTAAGTAATGGAAGATCTATCTAGCCTCCATGCCCTGCACACCTGCCCCACCCCAGGCCCCTCTGCACAGGGAGTCTAACCAAGGTCTGGCTTCCTGCACCTGCCACCCTGAGAGCTTCTTGCTGAGGGTTCCCCCTACCGGATTCTCAGAGGGCCCATCACCTCTGCCTCTACCCCCAGGAATTACTCTCACCCATCTCTGGAGCCCCAGTTACAGCCTCCCAAGGACGCTCTGGGACACTAGCTACAGACAAAAGTAGGAGGATGACAGGCAGGAGCACAGGGTGGGCATTGAGCACTAAACCAGGAGTCAGGAGCCAAAAGTCCTCCGCCTCTAAACCACCCTGTGACTCAGGCCAATCCCTTCTCTCTGGGGCCTGCTTCCTCATCTGCAGAGGGCAAGTCTTAGAAGGCTTTAGCGAACAGAGAAGACTGGGCATGTATCCCCAATCTCCAAGTGTCTGATAGGGATGATCCTAAGGTCGGGCATGGAGATGTGGGGTTACCCCTGCAGCAAAAGGGACCTGAGTTAGACCCAAGACAGAACTTACCTTAGTTCATCCAGGGGACAAGGGCGAAATGGGCAAGGGGATTCTCGAGGCAGTAGGAGACTACAGTGTGCCCCACACCCTCCTCACAACCTCCAGGGGAGGATTCCGCTCAAACAATAGTTCCTGAGCACCTGCCACCAGTCAGGCACAGTTCCGGCCCTGGGAATACAGCAGGGAGCCAGAATGCCTGGGTCCCTGCCCTCGTAGAGCTCAATATCCAGCAGGAAAGCCAGGTGAATCTAGCTCTCTGACTCTTGTCCCCTCCTCCTCCAGGAAGCCCTCCTGAGTCTCTGGCTCTCCTACAGTGATGGTACCACGGCCCCACTCTCCCTCTACAGTCCTCGGGACTATGGGCTGCTAGTGAGCAGTCTGGACGAGCGGGTGGCAACTGTGACCCAGGACCGGGCCTTCCCGCTGGTGACGGCCGAGGCAGAGGGGGCAGGGGAGCTGCTCCGTGCTGAGCTGACCATCTCTGAGAGCTGCCAGAAAACCAAACGCAAGAGTGTTCTGGCTACGACCCCTGTGGGCCTGCGGGTGCACTTTGGGCGGGAGGAGGAGGACCCCACCTATGACTACCCGGGCCCAAGCCAGCCGGGGCCCGGTGGGGGCGAGGACGAGGCCCGAGGAGCTGGGCCCCCAGGCACAGCCGTGCCCCCACCCCAGGCCCCGGGCCCAGGCACCGCCAGCCCAGCCGTGCTGCCCACGGAAGATTTCCTGCCACTGCCCACGGGCTTCCTGCAGATGCCCCGGGGGCTGACGGACCTGGAGATCGGCATGTACGCCCTGCTGGGCGTCTTCTGCCTCGCTATTCTCGTCTTCCTCATCAACTGCATCGTCTTCGTGCTGCGTTATCGGCACAAGCGCATCCCGCCGGAGGGCCAGACCAGCATGGACCACTCTCACCACTGGGTGTTCCTGGGCAACGGGCAGCCTCTGCGGGTGCAGGGGGAGCTGTCTCCGCCAGCTGGCAACCCGCTGGAGCCCGTGCCCGCCTGCTGCCACGGCGACCACCACAGCAGCGGCAGCTCGCAGACCAGTGTCCAGAGCCAGGTGCACGGGCGGGGTGACGGCTCCTCGGGCGGCTCAGCCCGGGACCAGGCTGAGGATCCCGCCAGCTCGCCCACCTCCAAGCGCAAGCGGGTCAAGTTTACCACCTTCACCACGCTGCCCACGGAGGAGCTGGCCTATGACTCGGTGCCCGCCGGCGAAGAGGACGAGGAGGACGAAGAGGACCTGGGTTGGGGCTGCCGGGATGTGGCAGGCACCACACGGCCCCCTGCACCCCCAGACCTGCACAATTACATGCGCAGAATCAAAGAGATTGCATAGAGGTGGCATCCCCTGACGGGGGGCCCTGTGTGGGACACGGCCAAGACCCCTCCTCACGCCGATGCGGCAGCTGACGTGGATTTGATATGCCCTGCCCCTGCCGCTTTGCTCTGTGCAGGTGGCCACCTCCCTCATCTGGTCTTCCCTGCCACCTCACACTGTTACCTTCTTCGGCCCCGTCAGATACAGGGCTCCTTCCTCAGGAGCTTGCTAGAAGGAAGTGATCCCAACCCTCATTCTACCCTTTCCAAACCTTCTCCCATCTTAGATAAACCTGCTGCCCCAAGAGTGAGGCACAGAGGTAGAGCTTGGGGCCAGGTGGGCCCACACTGTGTCCCGCCCCTGCCTCCCTCATCCCCGGGGTTTGCCCTGTGCAGGGAAGGGGGCTTCTGGGGGATCTTGTGTCACAAGCTGCACAAAAACTTTTCTCAAACCACTATTCAGGGATTTCTGTTCTGCAAGGTGGGGAGGCGGTGGCTGCCTGCCCTGCCAAGGATCTTGCTGTGGACAAAACATTTGGGAGGTAGGGGGACGCTTGTAGCATCTTCTGGCTTTCAGGTGCCACCCCTCAGTCCCTTCACAGGATCTGGGAGCTGACTCCAGACGGATCTGGGGCCAAGGCACCTTCCTGCGAGCTCAGGACTTCTTCCTCTGCCCCCTACGGGCTCTGGGCAGGAACATAAAGGGGAGGAGTCCTCCATCCACCCCAGACGAGCCACGGCCCGCAGCACCATGGTCCGGGTGGGCCCAGGGAGGCCTGCATGCCTCCTGCCCACCCCACAGCAAGGTCAACACTTCGCCTTAGCCGCCCCTCCTGCTCTGCTGACCACTCCTTTTCTCTCTGCAGGGGCAGACAGAAACAGAATCTGGTGGGAGGGAGGAGAGGGCACCAGGGAATGCTGTGAAGGACCTTGGGATGGGCCGGTCGCCTCCCTACCCCCATCACACAGCCACTTTTCTCTCGGGTTCTACCCACCACTGTGTCGGATTTTTCTTTAATAAATGGAGGCGACCAGATTGAAGGTGGGGGCAGCAGCTCCCAGAGAACAGACAGTACGTGGTGGCTGGCTCTACGTCTCGTCTTTGTGTGCGTGAGCACACGCCCACCCTCCCCACTCACGTGTCCACACGTGTCCACTAAATGGAGCTCAGCTGCTCTTCCTCCTCCAACATCCAGGTCCCTTAGCCCTCTGGCACTATGGAGATGCCCACATTAGAGGATGAAGGATTTGCCGACTCAAATGTGCCCCTACAAAGAGGTGTTTCCTCTAGGAGTCTGCCCTGATTGGCTCAGGAGGGAGGGGCTAGCCTCAGGGCCTCCGGAGAAATGCCTTGAGGGTGAGAGGGAACAGAACAGGAAGGAGAGAGGTGAGAGAGTGTGTTGTGCACACCTGAGCTCGCTTGTTTCCTTCACTGCCTTCAGCCCTCCTCTCAGAGGAGGTTCGTACCCAGCACCATCGCCACCTCTCAGGGAGGCCTCCTTTCTCCACGGATTGATGGACAGAGTCTGGTGGTCTCCATGACAGGAGCCAGGCAAGAGAGAGAGAAGGCTGTTGAGTGTG
This sequence comes from Cynopterus sphinx, assembly GCA_030015415.1. Classification (NCBI taxonomy): domain Eukaryota; kingdom Metazoa; phylum Chordata; class Mammalia; order Chiroptera; family Pteropodidae; genus Cynopterus; species Cynopterus sphinx. Next base: position 29,986,708 of record CM057385.1, on the reverse strand, counting down.
TCCCCCTTCCCTATATCCCCCTCCCCCGCCAAGAGGGCCATAAGCTGGCCCGAAGCCCCTCATGGTGCACCTGACCTGGGTGTATGCACATGGTCGCCCCTGGCCCTGGGAGGCCACTACCTGGCACAGGCAGCAGCCCCTGAATGGGAGCCCAGCCAGGGCTGCCTGGCCACCCGCCAGTGCTGCAGACAGGTGGCTACAGCAACCATCTTGGAGAGAGGAGAGGAGAAGGCGCAGCAACCAGCATCCCTTACAGAACGAACCAGGGGCAGGACAGGCTGCACTAGCACCTGCCCCAACATGCTCTTGCCAATACAGAAGGACGCTGGCCCTCCACGGTCATCTGCTTAACTAACCACAGCGGCCCTGGGAGCATTGTGAGGATTAAATGATATCAGGTATGGAAAGCTCTCTGCTTGAGGCCCAGCTGCAGACGAAACTCAGCTAAGACAGAACCTGGCACATAGCTGTTCTCAACTAACGAAGTTTCCCGCATGCAGGCACAGTGTGGGCCTTAAAGGAAGACTAGAGGTTGGCCAGCTCTGGCCAAGTTGTGTTGGCAACAAAGAACAAATGCAGCTCAGTGGCCAGAAGGGAGCTCTAGGGAAGCAGTACCCAGGAGGGGGGTGGCTTTGCCTGTCAGCTCTCCTGGAGTTCTCAGAACTCAACTCCTATGCAGATGAGCTCTGACAGTGCCGCCCGAGGGGAGCCTCAGTCATTTTTCATACAATGCCCGGAATCAGAAAGGGGTCCACAGACATTTGCTGACTAACTAAAGTCCAAACGCAAATTATAAATGGCCTTCCCACGATTCCACATTTGGGGATTTTCTATATCCTGACACCTCACCACCTGATCAGTGTGAAAAATCACAAGTTCCAGGAAGAAGTGAGGAAGACATAGGTATGAGTCAAAATGCATATTCCAACTTGGGGATACGTGCATGGGAGAGGGTGCTGGTGTTAAAGCTGAAATATGGATCCATTTGTTTATTCGACACATGGAGTTCCTGCTATGTGATAAGCCCTGCCAGGGAGCATGAAAGCAAAAGCATGGGCCTGTCCCCAAGGAGCCCCAGCCATGCAGGGAAGATGGACGAGTCAGCTGGCCATGGTCATGTGCGATGATGGATGCTATCTGTGATAGCTTTGCCCTGGTCAAAGGGGCACAAAGGACATGGGGGGAGACAGTCTGAAGCTGAATTTGCTGAAGATGAGGCCAGAGACATTCCAGGAAGGGAGGATGGTGGGTGTGAAAGCCCACAGGCTGCACAGCCTGGCACCCCAGGCTTTCTCTTGCTGATATGGCCCTGCATTGGCTTTCCCCATGCCTGGCATAGGAGTCCCTGGTGATAGGGAAACGTAAATACATATATGCAGAGGTATAGAGGCGAGAGGGAATAGGGGTCAGGTTCAGCATGGACTTGGGAGTCAGGCTCGGACCTGAGGTTCAAATTGTTTCCTTCTCACTGGGTGAAGGAAGCATTGGAGGGGCAAGGGGACTAGTTAGGAAGATGTTGTAGCAGAAAGGACGAGAGCCTGGGTTGGTACCGTGGTTTTCAGCTGCAGACTTTGCCAACTGCATTATCCCACGTGGAGCTAAAGGGGAGGAGATGTGAGCTACTGCTCGATGCCAAGACCTCCTTCTCAGATGAACCTCAGAGAGCAGGCCACTCCAGGGGAGACAGTGGGTGCTGTCACAATGGTGTTTGTCAGCATCCAGACAGGGAAGCCCAGAGAAGGGAGCAGTTAGTTGAAAGTCATCCAACCAACCTAGTGGCAGAGCCAGAACCCCACTTACTTCCCTGTCCTATCATTTGTATCCTTTTCCCTTCATACCTCCCCTCTACCTCATCCTCCACCCCCAACCCCCAGCCCCACCACCGTCCAAATGCGAGAACTCAGAAGAAATTGCTAGAAACAGCACGTCCTGACCCTCATGTAGTTCAAGAGGGAGCAGGCCCGAAGGAACGAGGTGGGACATTAAGTTAACAGCCCCTCTGGAATGGCCCTGGCACTGAACTCCCTTTTAAAAAATTGTCTTCAACCCCGAAAACGTATTGAGGGACCTTGTAAAAAATAGTTATTGACAGGGAGCTGCTCTGGAGCACTGGAGAACCAGGCCCATGAATCAGCTTGCAGCAGAAAGAGATTTCTCAGACAGCCGGGGCCAGTGAAGGTAGAACCAGAGATGCATAGAAGCCACCTGGAGCCTGTCCCCACCCTGGTGCTCAGCTCTGTGCCCCAACCCCACACTGCCAGCTCCCCTCTCCACACCAGCCCCACTCCCATGCCTGTTTGAACAAATGTTGACAGGTACCTCCTATGTACCAGGCACTGTGCCCCCTTAAGAGAAGCCTTTGATCGGGGGGAGACATCTGGCAGCCAGACTGAAAACATGGTAAATAGGCCAGAAAAGGAAACTCTCACCAGAAGGGATGAAACTTTCTAAGAGTTTGCCAAGGATTGCTGTGTGACCATCAGCCAGTACGTCACCAGCTCTGGGCTCTTGTTTCCCCATCTGCACAAACACAAAATCCCCTGTACTACTGGGTGGTATCCACTGGCCTCCCCAAAGAGGCCCCGCTGATTCAAAACCTGTATTGCTAACAAACATCGAGAGACATAAGAATCACGACTCCCACTTTATAGACGTGAAGGCAGGAGCACAGAGAGGGCAAGTGACCTGCCCATGGTGTCCCGCTTAGAAGTGACCTGTCAGGCAGCCACAAACCTACTCTCTTTCTGCTACATCATGAAGGAACACTGGCAATTGAAGGAGAATGGGGTTAGAGAGATCTGGAGGTGGGAGAGAGAGAGGAATGGGCCTCTAAAGGTTTGATGTGCTCAGTGATGGAGGCAGGCTGCGGGACCCCCATCTAAGGCTCAGACCAAGGACAGTGTTTGGGGCAGATGGGACACTGAACACTATGGCCTTTCTGCCATTGTTAGAGGATCGGTACTGCCCCCTTATCAGAAACACCATTCCTACCTAGCTGAGTGTCGCAACAGACAACCATCCAGTCCTCTTGGTCACCCTTTGAACAGAGAACCAGCCGAGCTTTCCTGAGCACGGTGCTGCGCTGGCTTTGTGAGAAGAGCTGGCTGCACAGGCAGAGATGCCCAGTGTTGGGAGGTGGGTATGAGCTAGCACCTGCCTTTCCCCTTGGGATACTGGCTGTCCCCTTCGCCTCGGGGGCCTGAGCAAGAGAACTGGGAAGCCAATCCCTATGCCCCACCCCTACACCCCCAGCCCTGCCATGGTGGCATAATGAGGGTTGACTAAACCTTTGCCACAGATCTAACAGCGGAAGTGGATTGCTAAGTCGCTAACATTTACTGAAAGCCCACTGCATGCGAACCACTTCACCCACTATTTCATTGTCTCTTCCCAATCACAACTAAGGCAGGTGATCTTATACCCATTTTACAGGAGACAAAACAGGCTCATGTCGCATGCCACACAGCAAATAAATAGCAGAGCCAGGAATCAGACACAGGTCGCACTGGCTTCCCATGCCCTCCTGGGTGGGGACTTGGAATTCAGAGAATCGCTCTGGTGCAGTGGCAAGAGCCCCAGGCTGGGAGTCCAGGCAGTTCTCACTCTGCCATTGATTGGTCGTGTGGCCACGAAGCTGGCACCACCCATGTCCGGAATAAGCCAGGACCATCAACAAATTCCAACAGCCAGATGGTCCCTCTGGTGCCTTCAGTCTTGGTGGTTCTTGGGTCTTGAGTTGTGAAGCCCTGGGCACCATCCAGCCCTGCCAGTTCACACCTCCCACCTACTACCCTGGTAGAGAGATTGCTATTGTAAGGTAGGAGGCAGGGAAAACAGCTGCAGTGGTTCTCGGCTGTCCTCCGGCCTTTGCCATCTCTGCCATTCTTTACTGGACATTGCCACTGGCAGCTGCTCCCAGGGATCTTGGATTCACCATGTTATGGGGTTGGGGGAGCATAGTGAAGGAACTAAGGGGGAAGTGACTACCCCTGTGTGTGCCAGAGCAGCAGTGAGTCTCGGGGCTAAGACAGAACTTGAAAGTTCAAGTTGTCCATGCCCCACCCTCAGGGAGCTCCTAGTCTGATGGAGGAGGAAGAGGCCCTGACCTACAGCGGCTCCCAGTCTGAGGAGGAAAATAATCCACCTTTCCATGAGAAGTCTGATGGGGGGCCAAACCCTGAATAAATGACATCAAGCATTCAGAGGAGCATACAAACAGGTGCACATACGTGAACGGTAATCTGTGCAGGCCCTAAGCACACAGAGCGGAGGAAATAAAAAATAAACATGGAAGCCAGGCAGTTCATGCAGAAAGGCAGTCTGGAGCAGAGTAGAAGGTTGCATTGCGAGGAGCGATTAAGGAGGGTCTACCAGATGGCTGGAAAGTCAGAAACAACTACTTGAGGATTAAGAGATGGGATGGATTTATCTTGTTCAGAGGGGTTGAGCGGTACAGGGGCCTGGCTGAGAGGAGTGGATATGAGGAAGAGAAGAAAGTGACCCTCAGGTGACCCTGGGCTGCTGGGGAGAGAGCTGCTGCTGTCTAGGTATGGGAGAGGCCCAGGAGAGGGTCCCAATCCTTCTCACTTCTCAGGGAGGGAAACGAGCCTGGTGTATAGGGAGGAGGCCTGGGTCAGGGCCAAGGGGCTTGGCGTCCGGTCCCCTGGCATCTCCACTTACTCTGTGACCTGGCGTGAGTCTCTAGCCCTCCTCTGTGAGACGAGAGGTCTAGACAAGGTGTTATCTGAGGACATTCCCCAGACTGACCCCCTGTGTCCCAGTCAGGAGCCTAGCCGTGACCCTTCTGCAGTGTGGGTCCCAGCGTACGAGTCACGGTACCTGACAACCCCTTCCTGGAAGCTGAGTGGGGCTGGAGCACAGGGGGTGCCTCAGCCTTTTGTGGAGCTCCCAGCCCCCTGACCCAGCAGCTGGAGGACCTCCTGAGAAGCCAGGAAAGCAGGGCTTGAGAGGACTTTGAGCCCTAGTTCTGCCTCTTCAGGGGCTGGCAGTATCCTCCCCCCACCCCCCGATCTTCTGCAATTCCAGAATGCCTCTTTTTCCTCTGTTATGAAAGCTCCAATAGGCCTTCCTGCGATTCACAGATGGGGCACTGGGGCTGCATCCTGTAGCTTCTCCCACAAAGAGGGGTCCTGCAGTTAGGAGAGCTGACGGGAAGCAAAAGGCAAGTGAGCAGGGCCCTGGCAGTGGGCTTCTGTGCCCAGCTGTAGCACAGCTCTGCAGCCTCGCCCTTGCCTTAAAAGTGGACTCCACTTGCAGATCCTACCCTGACCTGTCAGGAAAGAAGGCAGATGGGGGTTTGCAGGTGGTAGGAGGTGGTAAGTGAAGGGTTCCTCTTGCCTCCCCTCTCTCCTTATTCACTGTACCTCCACTTGGGCATGTATACTCTACCCCTAAAAGAGATAGAAACAGCAGAGTCTACCCCTCCCCGGTGGACAATTCATCAGCACTGATGGGAACTGGGACACTGTTCGGGCCTCTTCTGTCACACACACTTGTCCACAGTGTCCTCCTTTCAAAGTCTGTTCCCCAGCACCCCACCCCCACCCCCGGCTCAGTTCCAGGTTCTAGATCCGCTGTGGGATGGCTATCTACCCAGGGATCCAGGGAAGTTGGGGGGCCCAGAGGAGGGCTGGTCTGTGGTTAGCCCACTGGGCAGGGACCATAGCCCCTGGGGTGGGAAGAGAGGCGGAAAGCAAAGAACCCTACAGCAGCTGCAGCAACACCAGGAAATCTTTAGAGATGCTAGGGCCACAGGGTGACCCTTCGCCCAAGCAAACCCTGCTCCAGGAACAGACACAACAAAGCTCCAGACACATCCAGTGATTAAAGTGCTGCCTTTGTCAGACACCAAAGAACAGGGCAAGCAGCGTGCGCATGCAGATATTCCCAGCACACGCACAGAGTACACGCACATCGTAAGGGCACGCTCTGAGCAGCCCTGCTCATTCATGCTTGCAGGCATGCACGAACGGGCACATGTCCCTCCTGCACACGTACACACACTCACACACACACAATGCATGCACACATATACGCCCTACATGCGCACATGTACACACACACGCATGCCCACAAGCATTCGGAGCCCTACAGCTCCAGTGCTGTGATAACCAGGGGTAGCTGATGCTTAACTACATTATGGGGCAGGGCCCTTGCAGCCTGTCCACCCCACAGGGAAGGAAGGCAGAGGTCGCAGGGCTGGTGGGCAGGTCCAGAGTCATGAGTGAAGGAGAGGTGGGCCTAATGGGGAGGGGCTAAATAAAGACAGGCAGCACTGGGCCCTGATGTACCCATGCGTCTGTGTAAATCACCTTCAGGGGTGGTTAACTGAATAGGAGCTTATTGGAGAGTGAGGTCAGGAGCATATTTACTCCAGACTTAAAACAATAAGTAAGCAGTCTCATAGCACTCAGAAGAATGCCCATTTACATGCAAGCCATCACTGAGTTAATTACAAAGATTCCTATCTGTTCATTAAAGCAGACTGGAGGATCCTCTATTTGGAAACACTTTGCAGTTAAAAGAACTATGTTATTAACTCTAATGAAATGATTTATTTTGGGCCCAAGCCTGGTGAGGTAGAACCTGGGGCCAGAAGCCCTCATTCTGGGAGTGTGCCCTGGTTCTCGGGCTGATATTCTTTGCACGGAAGCCAAGATTTCTGGGAAGAAAGGGACAGAGATCCTGGAGAGATTGTTAAAACCTCTCCTATGGATGGAGAGAGCCCCAGCTGAGGTTGGCTGGAAGGAAAGGGCACTTCGGGGGACGTGGGCTCAATCTGGCCTGGCCACGGAAGTCAGCAGAATTTATTTCTCCCTGAGCTCTGTTCCCTGTCTATGAAATGGGGATAAAATAGCACCTACATCATAGGGTTCTCATGAGGATTAAATGAGTTATCGCGTGTGAATAACTGAAAATGTCCGGCCTCCAACTCACCCAGCCAGCATTTACTTTTTTCCAAAGAAAGATGAATTTTCTAAAATGAGGAAAATGAAGATCTGATCTGATTCTCCATTTGCTACTCCAAGTTTTTTTCTTTCTTCTTTTTCTTTGTTTGTTTGTTTGTTTGTTGTCTTGGTGTTTAGTTGCAGGACTTCCCTCTTAGATGAAGTCATTTCTCTTGGGTACTCGAACACTTTTGAGGAGAGACTGGTAGTCCCCCAAGGAAAGACATTGATGTTTTGCTAATTTGGAGAGGTTCGCGTTTGACAACCCCACAGAGGTCTGATTCCAAGCTCATGTCATATCCCTGCATTTAAGATATTCTCCAAGGCAGACCTTTAACTGATGTTCCTTGGAATTATCCTAAAATTGGAAGGCCTGAATGGAATCTTTATGTGCGTTGGGTGGGGAGGGACACAGTGAACTGATCTCCTTGGTCCAGGTGACATCATAGAGGATAGGAATGCTTTGAGAGGGGCGGCCCCTGGAGCTGAGGCCAGGGACACTCAGCTCACAGAAGCAGGCCCTCAGCTACGGTAGGCCAGGGAGCAGTTTGCCAGGCCACAAAGAGCCCAGTACCCTCTCCTCAATCTGGCTCAGGGCTCAAAGGACAACTGCGGGCTGCCAGCAGTCAGCAGACAGAGATGTGTATCTGCAGGAGGGAGATAAGGCCCAGCCTAACAGCAGAGAGCAGGTCTCCTGCTGGCCCTTCTCTAGGCTCTGTGCACAGGCTGGTGAGGACAGAGCTGGCTGGCCAGCTGCCACCACTCTCCATCCTCCCATTCCTCTTCTCTTCCGAAGCCTCTCAGTCCCCCGATAGGGCTGTGTGCTCTGGGATAGTGGTGTTCCAGGCACACCAGCCTGGGCCCTCTGGGTGGATGAGTTTCTACAATTGGGGCAACTGGGGGGTGTGAGGAGTAAGGTGCCCACGGTAAGAGCTGAGACGCTCCAGGATCCTCCAGTGCTTTTTGTTTTTGTTTTTGTTTTTTTGGCATAGTCTCCCTTTCCAGGGCTAGACACAGCCCAGCAGGGGCCTGCCTCATCCACAAATGCTCTCCTTAGGATGCGCCTCCTGCCTGGGATGTGTAGCCTTGTCTTGGGGGTGTCTACCTGTATGTCCATGGAGATGCTCAGACTTTGGGCCAGGCCACCAGATCCCCGAGGCATGTCTAGGAAGCTGCCTTCTCTTTGCAGCTACACCCCCTGACCCAGACAACTAGTCTCTGAAGAATTGCTCCATGACCTTAGGCCAGTGGGAAAAGCAGTGATCCAACCTGTGCTCAGCTATCATCTCCTCAGAGAGGCCTTCTCTGATGCCTTCCACCCAAAATAGCAACCCTCAGTCACTCTCTGCCCCTCTGGCTGGCCTCAGTGTTCACAGCACTACCACCACCTGGCTGGCCCTGTCTGTCTGTACCCGCCACGAGAGTGAAGTCTACATGAAGACCATTGTATGCAACACTGTCTCTCCCACAACTGGAGCAGGGCCTGGCTCTTGGGACTTCATGAATATTTGAAATGAATGAGACCCACACTCAGTTGGCTGTGGTGTGAGCAGAGTCAGAGCCCCTGCCTTCTCCCACTGACACAGAGGGAAGGAGACAGTGCAATGAGGCTCTCTATCAGGGTGGTGTCCACCATCAGGAGGCAACTCCCTTGCAGGATAGAAAAGGAGCCCAACATAGAACAGACTCTGGGGGTCCTCAGAGCCTCTAGTCCAGCATTCCAGCTTTGCCTGAAGGGCAACTTCACCTTGGGATGACCCTGGCTATAGTGTGCCCACCACCATCAAAGGAGCACAATGGGGGTCAGCCATGGCAAGGGTGGGGTGCGCAGAGTGGACCAGGGGATGGTCAAGGGGATGTGAGCGATATCTGGCGTCTGAAGCCAAGCCTGAGAGCAGGGCTTCTCAGCTGGCTGTTTGTGGAGGACTCCAGGGAGTCCTGAGCCCCTGACACAGGACACAAACTGAAATGCGTGCATGCACACGTGCATGCCTGTTTTTCTAGATTTCATTAGATTTTCAAAGCAGCCCCAACTCTAACAAGCATAAGAATTTGAGTTAGGGTATGGAAGAGAGTTAAAATCATCACTTCAGAAACTGCTCACCCCTCCTTCACCCTCCCGGTCCCAGTGGAAACCCCTCTCTGAGTCACACCTGAAGGGGGCTCACATCAGCAGTCAGTGAGGCCACTCATCTCAGCAGGGGGTAGAAGTCACAATCAGAATAAAATAAAACCAAGTCTCCGGCTCCAGCTAGCCCTTAGTGCAGTCCCAGGCTAAAGGGAAAGGCGTTGGAGAGTGATTCTATTTGGGGTACCCTGTACTCTAGGTCCCTCTCCTGAAAAAAGGAGCCTAGAAGACATCCCTAGCTGGTCCCCAGCTGACACAGTGGGCAATTCCCATATTTCTTGGTCCTCCCACCCCACTAGGTTGGCATGGCAGGAGTTGCGCTCAAGGACCAGAGTGGAAGAACCGGCCCTGAAACCTTCGGGCTCACCTCTACCTGTGTCTCTGTCTCCTGTAAAAAGAGGCTCAGCTTTCTTACCCAGGTGTGGGGTATGAGAAAGAACTCCAATGTTTAAATAGATAGAAAAAACATCATTAGGAAAGTCAAAACTTTCTTCTGTAAACAGCACAAGGAGAAATGCTGGTAAGGGAAGAAACCCAGACTCCAGAAAAGACCCAGGAGCAAGAGAGGGCCTGGAAATTTTTGGAAACTCACAAGGGATGCTCAGTGAGCAAGCTGAGAAGGCTAGCAAGACCACCCTAGGATGTGGAGTGGGCCCTGAAGCCCGAGAGCACCAGTAGAGATGTAGAGTGGCCCAGGATTAGGTTTTAGAAAGATGGCTATAAGGAGAAAGGATGCAGTGGGGTGAGATGGGGGGAAGCATGAGAGTGAGCTCTCCCAGGGTTCCCAAATTCCTCCTTTCAGTTTCTTATTCCTCCATAAGATTCCCTAAGGTCCAGGCCTCCAAGAGTCTCTGTGACCTGGGAGGGTCACATCAGCTAGTGAGAGAGGAGAACTTTGGGGTGACAGGGCTGGATTTGAATCATGATTTTGCCATTGACTTTTTGCAAGTCACTTCAAATCAGTGTCTCGGTTCCCCAATCTATAAATTGGGCTGAAGCTGGCTTCTTCCTAAGGGTCTTGTGAAGATTGGTGATCTGTTCCATATGGTCTAAGTTACATAGTAAATGCTCGAAAGGGGTGAAACAGCATGACATCTTGAAATTCCCAGTAGATCACCAATCTCCAGCACTGGAAGGAACCCATTCCCAATTTGGAAGAAAGCAAAACCCAGAGCCGTGGAATGATCTGCCCAAAGTCCTAGAGTTTCAGTGATAAAGAAGCCAAGAACCAAACCCCGGTCTCTGGACCACTGTTCCAACTCCCACCTTTGAGTTGCCTCGCTCCCAGGCAGACTTGGCCTTCAGGTGTTTCAGGAAAATGACTGCCCTTCACCATGTCCTCAGATGGTTTAAAGTTATCAGGTCTGAACCATGCATCTCTTCGCTTCTCCCATGACCACAGCCTCATCATCTCTCTCTCGGAGATCTGCTTCCAAGTGCCATCAAGGCCCAGGAGAAAAGGCGCCGCAGGGCTTCCCAGTGGAGTGGGTGGATCTGGGTGGAGAGAAAGAGCCGCGGGAAAGCAAGAGATGCAAAATGTTCGTCTCGCCTCCACTGTCCCCACTGGGCCCCAGAACGGGCCTGAGGGATGGGCCTGTGCTCTGTCAGCGGCCCCAGATCGCGATGGATGTGGAACCCGGTAGGATGGTGTCGGCAACACTTGGTGAGATTCATTTTCCCGCAGCTAGGGGAGAAAAATGTAGCCTCCGTGTCATCCATCTGCCCTGCAGCGAAGTGGGAAACAGGCGAGCAGCACGGATGACAGCCTGGAGCGGAGCCCAGCTCAGCGGGCTTCCTGCAGGGGCTGGGAGGCTGGGGAAAAGCGCTGTCATTTGTCTCCTGTGTGCCCACGGCTGGGAGGACTCCTGGATGGGGACCCACGGGCGAGACCCTCGGTGGAGTCACACCCACACCTTCAAGAACCAAAAGTTAGGAAGCTGGATGGATCATGATTCAACTTCATCATCATTCTCTCCTCTGGATGGATCCAAGAGAAAAATGGCTGTGCCCTTCCACGTCCCTGAAGCCCTGCCTTTTACGCCACCCCTCAATGAGACTGTCACTCTCAGGATCCCACCTCCTTCGAGGAGCCTTCCTAGATCCTCCGAGCTTCATCTCCCCGTGCTCTCAGTAGGTATCTTACCATCGAATTTGGCTTTAGGTAGCTGAATGCTGCTTATTCCACTTCCACCCCCCAAGGCCTTATCACTTCTGAACCTCATTCCTCCCAGCTGCCCCCAGAGTGAGTTTTCTACATTCCAGGGCAATCATGGACCGGGCTCGAACACGTGCAGAGAATGAAAGGGCACCCTTTCCCTCCCAGGTCAGAGCCTATCTCATGGCGGGCTCTGTAGGATGCTACTGTCCAGTACACTGTGCTTCCAGGAAAACTAGATGCCTCGAGTGAGATTTGACTCTTTCATTCCTGACCGCCCCCCATCATTTCCTCCCATACAACCTATCCTGACTCCTGTCAACCATCCCTTCATCTGTTTTCTATAAGCATCCAAGTGCTTTCATGTCCGCCCTCCTGTCTTCATGCCTCACGTGCTAAGAAACACTATTTTCCACTTAACAGATGGGAAAACTGAGGCCAACACAGAGATAAATCTTGCCCAGAGTGACAGGAAGTCAAAGCAGGGATTAGGGCTAGATTTATTCTGAACCTTCAGAGGCAAACTCTTTTCACGTGTTTTAAGTTCCCAGCCAGTGTGAGGTCTCTTCTGGCTCCTTTGTCAACAGCAGGGACGGAGCTCACTCCGATGCTCTCTCTCTCTGTCTTCCACCCCTTCATTCTCAGCAAGACACCGCGACACCCTCCTACCTGGTCTCCCTGCCCAGCTCTCCCCACCACAGCCTTTGGCCTCAGAATCACCTTTTTAATCTGTATCTGATCGAATCAGCCCTCAATGAGACTGAGCTAACCACCCCCGCCCGGCCGCATCCATGCAGGTGGCCTTTGGGGGAGTGCAGAGACAGGGTTTATTCCACCCCAGGTGAGGGGTCCTTGCAGGTGTTTTTGGTTCGCCTCCTTGAGCACCAGAACCCCCGCCCCGGGACCCTCTGGGGAAGCAGAGAGGGCAGCTCATTCACACAGCTACACACACCAGACTGTGAACCCCTGATCTCACCCCACCTCTTATCCCCCAACCCTTCCACCCCGTGGCTCACAGGAGAAAGAGCATTCGGGGCCAGTCAGGAGGCTGGGTTCTCTCATTCAGTGCCCTGTTTAGCCAGGGTGGATGGGAGACTGTGGGGAAATGAGGGTGACCATTCCCAGCCCGGCCACCAAGATCCACACACCTGCCCCGTGGCACTGCACGAGCCCTTTCCCCTCCCCGTCTGCCAAGCAAGAAGGCAGAGTCCCGGAGATCTCAGCTTGGGGTGGGGGTATATGGACCTTTTACAGAAGCTGATGAAAACCATGAACTCTCCCCCTACCACCTTTCTAAACAAGTTTTACTTATACACAATTTCACGTGCTACGCAGTGGGAGTGTGAACCCAGAGGATCCTCTCACAGACTTGCCGTTCAAACTCCATGGAGGCCACATCAGAAGCCCTTCCTCGTAAGATGGTTCCTAAGCGCCTTTCCAGCTTTAGCTCTCTGATACTTACTTGTCTGCATGTCTGAGCAGAGCCCAGGCAGAGGCTGGGGAGAGCAGCCCCTCTCTGTCCCTTGGCTGCCAGCTTCAGAAAAAGCGAGAGGAGTGAACCTTTCTCCCCTCATCCCTCATCTAGGGTGTTAGTGAAAGCTGCATGGCCATTATTCACTGAACCAATCTCTCATTCCAGCACCGGCCTGACCCCACTCCCTCCCCTGAAGAACAAAATTAAAAGAGATTTGTCCTCGAGCTGCCACAGCTCATCTCTCCTGCACCAGCAGCCATAGCTTTCCTGGGCTGGCAGCTTCACTCCAGGCGGGGATTGCCAGGTGAGCCTGGCAGGAGGCCCGAAAGCCCATCTCCTTGGCCTCTGTCCTCCCTGCTCAGACCCTCCCTCCAGCCCTCTCCTCCTTCCCCACTGTCAGCCAAGGAACATTTTAAACGGATTCAATTTAAAACTTCAGAAGCAATCCCTTCCCACATTTTTAAAATTCACAGTCCCAGCGTTATACCCTCATCTCTCATTTGTTCATGCTTTTGTTAAACAAGTGGTTCAATTTGTCACCTCTTTGCTGAAGATTTTCTATCTCTTCAAGCTGAATTATGGTATCCTGCTCTCAGAGTGAACTCCTCCTTGAGGCTTCGGTCTACACTAGCTGGAGCTGCCAGCCTCTCTGCCTCTCCCACTAGGGCAATGAGCTACTTGAGGGCATGACCCTTTGGGTTCATCTTTATAACCCCTACCTGTGCCTGGCATAGAGCATGTGCCAAGATGACTGACTATATCTACTTGTTGTGGGTCCACTATATGCCGGGCACTACACAGGCCCTGAGGGGCTCGACCAAGGATGATGCATCTAATAAAGGAGACAGGTGCAGAATCAAACCGAAGGCTGTTGTAACCAGTGCCACGATAGGAGTGGGCGGGCTCCACCCCAAGACTATGCCCTTTATCTACTCACCCCACATCTCTGGCCACAGTCATAACATCTGGAGCTGGACCAGGCAGACAAGACAGCCAGTTCACCACAATCCCTTGGCCATTACCAGGACACTGGGGCCAGGAGAACCTAGTGCTAGCTCTGCTCCGTGTGAGTAGATTGGGGGTTTGTGGGAAATTCCCTGATGACTGTTCTTATAAAAAATGGAGAAGGGCTGGCAGAAATGAGGAAAGGAAGGGGACCGTTCTCTCGGTCTGCCTCAACTGTGCTTACTTTGGCCTCACTGGTAAGAGAATATTATCCTAAATGCCATGAGGACAGCACACTCACTGCAGAAAACTACTAAAGCCCTCAGAATTGAACCTGGAGGACCTGCCTTCGGGAATCACCTTCCTGGCCTCCTAGATTTCCTCCTTGAAGGGGTTTGCAACTAGAGCAGAAGTCTTGACCGAATCACCATTGCATGTGAGGTGTCAGCTCAAGGGGTCCCAAGGAGGAGAACCACTCAGACCAAGGCAAGAGCAGACTGATGTTTGGCAATTTTTTATTTTTTTATTCCTAGTCTTCCTAGGTGGTCTCCCAACCAAGCATTAAGCAATGCTGCTTTACTTCCAAGATCAGCCATCGGGCTCATTCAGGGTGACATGGCCATAGACCATGGACCATGGACCATGGCTCCACTGGGGCACAAACCCAGGACCTTCTGCATGTACAGCAGACATGATAACCACCTCACTATGGAGCCACCCCCACCTAGTTATTATTTATAGCATCTGCTACAGTTGATGCAGGGGGCTAAGGAACATTTTGCTATATTAAACAATTCTTTTTAATCATATGGTATATAAATATATATAAGTCTATATATAAAAAGCAGGAGACTGATCCATTACATTAACAAATATATTGGACATTTGATGCTGAAGTTGTGAACCATTTTATTTTTTATAAAAATATGTAATGATACTTAAACAGCTTTTCAAAAAAATTAAAATAAGATTTCAACTTTACCTAAATTCAATTTATTTTTTGATATTCATTTCTTATAATATGAATTACACAGTTTAGTTTTAATAATCATTTTGGATATTTTCTGAAAACATGAAAAATTCCATTTGCAAATTTTTACTAGCACTTTGAACTTAGACGTTAAACGAAAATATATTCAAACATTTTACACTTTGAATAAAATTGCATTTTAGTTGTTAATTCTTTAGCTGAGCTCTTCAACAGAGTAGCCACCGTCTACATATGAGAGCTGAGCACCTGAAGTGCGGCCTGTTTGACCTGAGATGTACTGTCCATGTAAAATATACACTGAATTCCGGAGACCTAGCGTGAAAAAAGGATTGTGAACTAGTCATTAATTTTTAATATTGATTAGCTGTTGACATAACTTTTTGGACATCTTAAATTGAGTAAAATATATTATTAAAATTAATGTTGCATGTTTATTTTACTTTTAAAATATGGCTGTTAGAAAATTATACATGAGACTCACATTTGTGGCTCACATGCTTTGCCCAGATCTGCTTAAGTCATCACTGTCAGGAGAACACACGGTATATAAAAATCCTGATTATAAGAACGAAATGGGTGACTCTATGGAGTAAGTTCGTGATAATTTAAGCATGAGGCACACCTATTTTTGTGTAATTTTTAACACCGATTTCGAAATTTCTCACGGTTCTGATGTTGTTACGTTTTTTGTTGTGTTATTTGAGGTGTAATGGACACACAGAGAAACATTCTCATTTTAAGCATACACTCGGATGAGTTTGGGTCAGTGTACACATACATTCTACCAACACCCCACCTAGATATATGACAACCCATCACCACAGACGGGACCTTCATATTCCTTTTCAGTTAAACCCACCTCCCAGGGGAACTGGTTTTCTGATTTCTGTCACCATGGACTCATTTTGCCTGCTCTTGAACTTCACATTTCAGAGTCACGCATTATCTAATCTTTTACATCTGGCTGCTTTTACCTGGATCCCAGTGACTGTCTTTCCTGGTGCCACCCATTTGAATTTTCGGCCCCTTCCCCTGAGCTCCCATGGCACCTTCCTCTCACTTCTATCATCACATGCATCACACTGGGTGGGGGTCGTCCATCGCTGCAACTGTATCTCCCACCACTGAGAGATATCTGGTGAGGGGCAGGAGATAGAGAAAGTAATGTACATTTGGGTCCTGGTTCTACCACCCAGAAGCTCTCTGACTTTGCCAAGGTGAATTACTGTCCCTGCGTCTGTTTCCTTGTTCGTACAATTGGAACAATGATAGTTACTTCGCATCATTTTTATAGGGATTAATTATGTCTAGGCACATAGACCCTGAGTAAATGTTAGTCTTTCCACACACTCCCATCCCTCCCACCTTTGTTTAGGAGGCCCAGGACCCCCTGAAAGGGGAGTTGACCACTGTCACCTGGCCTCTGCATCCAGACCTGGCAGAGCAGATAGGCAGCTAGAGCAGGGAGTAAGGCAGAGCGAGACAGGCTGGAGACTCGGAGTTCCTGAGTCGCCTGGCCCGCAGAGCAGCTGGGTGGATTGGCTCCCACCTGTCATGTGGCTGAGGGTAAGGAAGAGATAGCTTCTCTAGGCAGCATCCAGGCTTGGAGTCAGCTACCAGGGTGAGCCCTGTGTGGTGGCAGGACAGGCCCAGAGCAGCTGGTATCCAGGGGGTACTGCCAGGAGCAGACCATGGATGCCAGAGCACTGCCCAACGCTGCTTCCTAAATCCCATCTTCTCCCTATTCCCAGTGTGGCAGCCATGCTGCCAACAAGCCTGGCAGCCCCTTGCATCTCTGTTTCCAGAGAAGCCTGAGAGCCTGCGACTTTGCAAAGCCAGTCACTTTTGAGCTGAGGTGTCCTGACTGAGCCCCAAGAGTAACACCTGTATCCTATCCCATCACCAGGGTCTGGGCTCCGAAACTTGAACACAAGCTGTGTTGGAACAAAATCCCACCCCAAGTCGAGGGACAGCCCCCTTACTCCAGGAGAGGCCAGAGTCTGGATCTTGAACTCCATTACTAACTCATTCTTTGACCTAGGTTTGTGTTTTTCCCTTCTTTGAGTGTCCATTTTCTCATCCAGAAAATGAAGAAGAATAAGTCCTGTCCTCCCTACCTCCCACAATTCTGTGACAGCAAAATGAGAATGCATTTTACAAGTAGGTCCACTTGCTGTGTGACCTTAACCAAGTCGCTACTCTTCTCTGTGCCTCAGTTTATAAGAGGCAGCATAAGGGCAGAAGCTAATAAAGTGTTGCCCCCAACCCTGTCCCATCCCCATCTCGGTGAGAGGAGACAGCATCTCATAGCTGGAGCTGCCTGGGGTGAACGTCAAGGTTTTCTTTGTTTTTCCTTAGAGAAAGCCAAGGCTTGATTCTCACACAGTCCTCACCCCACAATCTCCATCCATCCTCAGAGATGTCCAGGGGGAGTTCCTGTGTCCTGGAGGAAGTCCAGAGGGCTCCTGTCCTAAGAGATAAATCTCCAACCAGATGCCATCTCTCCCAGCAGCAGCCAGCCTTAGCCAGGCCCTTCTGTCCCTCCCAAGCTAATTATCACTGTCCTGGAAGCTCTTCTTGGCAGCTCCAACCTCCACACCTTGCCCAGTGGGTTTCTCCTTCTCTCATCAGTCCTTCCCTGTCCCTCCACTTCCATCCTTTTTTCCCACCAAAATCATCACATCTAATAGGGGTTCACCCTGAACTGCTAAGGTCCCAGCACTGGTTTACACACGAATAAATGAGGCACAGCCCTAACCAGTGGGGCATATGGACAGAAGTGACTCCAGCGATCCGAGGACCACGTGCTGTCTCACAGGTGTATAATGACAGACACCAGGTTCCAGGAGCAGGGCCAAGGGGCTGACAAGCATCATTCCCTGGAAACATCACAGCACTGTGAGGTGGTGCCATTACTAGAATGAAATGGTCCCATTGCCGTTTTGGAGATAGGAACGCTGAGGCTCAGAGAGGCTATCCTTGTTCAAGGCAGCATGTCTCAGAACTGCAGAGCCAGAGATTAGACCCGGTCTGCTTGACTTTAAGTCCCTTGCTCTTCACCTACTACATATAGCACAACTGCAGTTGAGTGACAAGTAGCCATCGATTATGCCTGAGAGGGTCTAGGAATGCCAAAAGGAGGTGACTTTCAGACAAGGACGGGCCTTGGTAGATGAATAAGTTTCTGCCAGGCAGACAAGCAAGGATAGGAACGGCACAGACAAAGGCACAGAGGCATGGAAGTACGTGACAGACTTAGGGACAGAAAGCTCTTAAGTATGGCCAGACACACAGAGCTTGTGCGGCCAAGAAAGTTCTCTCATGCCAACCCCTCCCCCCCAACCAGTGAGTGGCTGAGGCTCAGAAGGGCTCCACCCCTCACGGCGAGGCAGCCAAAGATGAGCATGGGACCGCAGGCCCAGGTTTCCAGCCTGGGACTTTGCTCCCATATCAAGCTACCCCTGTTTTTCCCATCTTCCCTCCTTTCTGCTTTTCCCTCACTTCCTGCAAACCTCTCCCCTGTTCCCTGACACCACAGGGCTCCTCCTCCTCTCTCTCCCCCTTCTTCCAGATCTGGTGCTCCATTGTCACCGTCACCTCTAGTGTGCTTTGTACCTAATGCAGAAGATATTCCTCTGCCAGGGGTGAGTTCACAGAAATCATTTTACTATGCCATGTAGGATGCTCAGGCCACAAGCTGCTCCTCAACAGGTAATATGGAGGGCGAGCAGGTCCCAGATAGGCTGTTTGATCCCACCTGCTTCCAGGTTGTGCACAGGTGTGCCGTGCACAGCACCTGCAAGCCATGTCTCTGTCACTGGAGTGGGCCAACCCAGCTGGGATGGTGACCGCCCAGGGCAAACATGAAAATGCGGGGTCTTCTCGTCTCTTTCCTAGACCTTGGCCTTGCTGTCTGTCATTCACATCCCACTGGTAACAATGCAAACAATGATTACCCAGAGAAATGCAACTGATCGTTGTTCTGTGAGTACAGATTAGGTTTGCCAGTTCTGGCATCTATTTATAAACTCATTTCGGCCCACCTATTTGACGGCGTGCTTTGAATTCCAGGTACTTTGAGTTCTCCTTTGAACAGGTCGTATGTAACATCTCATGGGGTCCCTCACTAATTACTGAGTTAAATACAGTCTTTGACACATGTTCATTTTATTTCAGGATGAGAGTCATGATGGCACTTTTTCGAAATAAATTATTCTTTAATACTCCCAAGATGGCTGTGAGTTTCTCTCTTGGAAATGAGGACGAGGAGTTAGGAATAGGGGCAGGGCGCCCCCCACCCCAGTGGCAGGAGTGTGTACCCCAAAGTCTGCCTGGCCCCAGGACTCTGGTTTCCTTGCCGGGCATGGGGCATGGCCAAGGGGTGGGGGCTTCTATCGATCCCTCCCAACAGCTGCTCCACTACGTGTTTGCTAAGGAAAGCACCAGAAGACCAGGGTTTCTTTCTAAAAGGAAGCCCTGGCCCCACATTCTGAGCAGAAAGGGATTTTCCCCTTCCCAGGCACGTGCAGTCTGTGGGTCTCACAGAGGAGGGCTTTGGAAAACAAGTTCTAGGTCTTGTTGGCTCCTCAGTCGGCCAGTCAGTCATTCAAGTGGCATCACCTGAACGCCTACAACATGCCAAGGCCTCTGAGAGTAGAGCCGACCAGGGATCCCCCTTCTGGTCTCTCTCACCTTCCCTAGGCCTCAGCTCTGCTGTCACTCATGTCCCAAATGGCCCTGGCTTCAGGCGGGTTCTTAATGAACCAGAGAGGCCCTAGGTCTCCACCCCTGCCCAGCCCAGCAAGCCTGGCCAACAATCCTCCTATGGGAAGCAGGGCTCTCCACACCCGAAGGCGGCTGACCTGCCTTGATGTCCAGTCCCTCCCCTGAGAAAGACTTCTGCAGTGGGTTCTCCTTCCTCAGAGAGGAGTCAGCACCTTTTCTCAGCCAAGCTCCTGGGTCTCTCGAACCCACAGTGTGGTTCGGTGCAGGAAGCACTGGGCAGAGTGAAGCTGGGGTCCCAGCTCTGCTGCTAATTACTTGATGTATGTCTTCGTGCCAGGGGCCTCGCCTCTCTGTTGTCCCACGCGGGTGTGTGGCCCATTAGAGCCCCTACCCAATAAGATGGTGAGCATTAAATAAGACCATGCTAAAAGTCTTCCTACCGTACCCTGCACACGATAAGCTCTGAATAAATGCTGGCTTTTTTACTGTGGTTATTAATTATTAATCTCTCCCATGAAAGGCTAAGTGGGGTCAGAGTTGTTAATGCCATCCTATAAACTGGCAAATTGAGGTCCAGATGATAAGGAGATTCAAAATGTCTCTAAATATAAGTTCAAGTACAAAGCCAGAAAACAAGAACCAGGGATCCCCCACCCCTGATTTGAATTCCCCTCATCAATGCCCTGGGAAGGAAAACGGACAGGACCATTTAGTGAGCAAATGGTGCAGAAAGATGAGGATGGCCACAAAGGCTCAGCCACCACAATCCCAGGAGTCCTGTGCCCAATTTGCCGTGTCCACCGTGGTGTAGTTAAGAAGCCATGTAGGTAGCACTCTGCCCTGACACTGTGGTTCGGAACTCCAGGCACTCCTGCTAAGACGCATGGGGGGCAAGAGGCCTCTCCACCTGGGGCTCCTGTTCAGGATGCTCCACCCCACGCCCCTCTGGGCCACATCAGCCTGCAGGGAGCAGCAAAGCAGGTCTCCTGGGAAGCAGGTGATCTGAGAGTCCCAATGGAGACTAATTCAAGAGCTTTTGGAGGCTCCCACAGCAAGCCTGCAGAGGGATGGGTAAATGAACAGGAGAGTGGAGAGAGATCTTCCCAGGAGACCACAGCCCCACTTCCCCCAAATCCCACTCTCTCCTTTCAGTCGTAGTGGACATGACAGGGATCAAGGTGAAGGACTCCCAAAGGAAGGGTGCAGGAGGAGGGGGAGCCAGTGCCTGCTGCAGGCAGGGCTTACATGGGCTTGCATGCTGTATGGGCCAGGCACCGTGCTACTAGCATGTGGTGCATACGCCTCACCAGGCAATGGTCCAAATGCTTTATTTATATGTTCTGTCTCGTTTAGTCCTCACACTATATTCACTGGAGGTGAGTGCTGTTATTATCCCCCATTTTACAGACGAGGCACAGAGAGGTTAAGTAACTTGTCCAAACTAAGCACAGTACATGCAAGATCTCATCGCACTGTCCTCACAACACTATGTTGAAAGGGAACATTTTTATACCATTTTATAGAGAAAGAACCCGTGACTCAGAGGTAAAGGAACTTGCCTAAGATCACACAGCGAAGGAGGGGAATAGGAAGTAAGACACAAGTTTGTCATACTGCCATCAACCCTGAGATGCAGGTTGTATGCTCACCAACCCTATTTTCCAGAGGAAGAAGCCAGGCTCCAGGGCTACTGATGAATTAGGATGAGAGCCCAGACTCCCTGTCTCCACACTACAAAGACTGTTTTCCAGGGTACCACACACTGCTGCACCTGTGTAGGCTGCGTCTTCCCCCAACAGACAAAGCACTCCCAGAACGAGGGCTTGACACCTCTCTGCTTCTGGACCTACTTCTCAAAGTCCCCAGGTAGGAGTGGCTCATTGTTGAGATGATGCCTCCTGGGGCACAGGATCTAAAGACAGACAGTGTGGGCTCACGGTGGGGAGCTTCCAGTCGCTGAAGGTCTACATCAGGGACTAGAGGCAAGGGAGGGGCTGCACTGCATGGGCTTGCACTAGTATAGGAGACACGTACATGTGTGAAAGGCCCTAATGGAGAGCGGCTGCCCATAGTTAAATGCGGTTGTGCGGACAAAACACACAAAGCACGCAAAAGAAAAGCGGGGAGAGCAGAAAAAGTAGAGAGGGCTGGAGACCTAGAGTTGGAGAAAGAGAAATGACAGAGACAGAGCAATGTGGAGGAGACAGAGAGAGAGAATAAGAGATGGAGGCTTACCAAGACAGAAGCAGAGAAAGAGAGAGCCAGAGAGATTAACCAAGAAAGAAGAACACAAAAAGAGACAGAGATGCACCTACAAATCCAAATACAGACCCCGAGGAAGCAGGGAAGGGAAGGGAAGGGAAGGGAAGGGAAGGGAAGGGAAGGGAAGGGAAGGGAAGGGAAGGGAAGGGAAGGGAAGGGAAGGGAAGGGAAGAGAAGGGAAGGGAAGGGAAGGGAAGGGAAGTGGGAGGGGAGAGACAGGAAAAGCTAAAGGGAAATTCCGAAAGAAAAACAGAGGCAAGATGCAGAAGAGAAGGGAAAAGATAGAGGCCAGAGGATTACCTGGAAGAGAGGAAGGAAGGATAGACAGGAGGGCTCAGGAGAGGGTGTAGCCAGTGGGGCGCCAGCAGAGGTGGGCACCCCAGCCCCGCGCCCCCACCCTTCACGTATGGCTACTGGTTTCCTAAAGGCACGAGAACGAGAACCGTTAATCTCTACAAATGATTGCATCCACCGAGCCTCCTAGATGAGTTCTTTGTGTCTATGAAAGCTTTTAAAGTCCATTTGCTTGGTAAACACGCAGGCAGCAAACAAAGGCCTCTTCCTAACAGCCAGGAGCGGAGGCTGGAAGACCAATTAGGCCGAGGGGGTAATTAAAAGGGAGAGCGCGCTGGCCAGCCCCCTGCCCGCCTCCTTCCCTCCTGGGGCCTGGAGCCAGCAGAGGCTGCCAGTTCAGCTCTGATGTGTGCAGGTTCCGTGGCTCTTCACCCCACCCCCCATCCGTCCTCTCTTCCTGGCTCAGCCAGCTCACAGCCATGCCCTGGGGCTGGGAAGGACACACTGTGGGCACCTCAGCAATTGCTCAGCCCTGAGTCAGCCCACCCACACGTGGAGGGCATCTTACTCTTAATAGAAGCCCGAGGGAGGTGAAACCTTGACACTGCTAGGCCTACAGGTTCAGAAAGTCCTTCCTTGTCTCTAGCCTGAGTCCCTCTTGCTTCTCCATGCCCTCCAGTCTTCAGATTTGAGGTGTTCTTGGTCACAGCTGCCTAGAAACAGACTGCTTGGCCTCTCAGACAGGGACTTCCTATCCCTGACTCTAAACCCCAATGGTTCGTTTTCAAGGTTCCTCCTGGCCCAGCCCTGGATAGCGACATCCCTCTTTGTTAATATCCCTCCTACATTACACTGGGAACTGGGGTTGCCCCTCATTTTTGGCAGCTATTCTGGTATTATCAGAGCCCAGGGGAGCATTGGCAGCTCGGCTATCCACACGTCTCCCACAAAGCATCACTGCTGCCTGGTGTCAGCTGCCTATTTGCTAAAGCTCTCAGGTTATCAGCACTCCTGCTGGGCCCAGCCTTGGCTCTTGGGCCACCCAAAGTAGGGCACCCCCCCACCACCACCATGTTCCTGTTAAGATTCATCTGGTCAGACTCCCACCTTCACTCCAATCAACTGAGATCCTGTTGGATCCTGATTCTGTCACCCACCTTATTCACAATCCCTCTGGTTTCTATTCCACTTCTCGGGGCCGGGTTCTGGATGGTGATAGGTACTAGGCATCCATGTCTCTCCTCACTCTCCGGAGCTCATCTATGTGTGGGCCCTGATGGCTCCCTGAACTTCCCGCTGCCATCCAGCCCTCCATTCATGCTGCATGTAGTCAGCCATGCCAGAGAGCCCCACGGGGGACCCTGGCTTCATGGGACATGCCCCTACATGGCCCAAGTGGTCCAGGGGTGTCAGGGTACCTCCACTCAGCTCTCCTTGACCCCTCCAAGAACCCCACAGTTCCCTGACTCTATGAACTTAGACCCCACACAGGCTCCAGCTAGCGAAGAAGGGTCTACACCCTTCCCACACCCCCAACTCTAGCTGTGATTAAGAAAGACCCTACCCCTCCAATGCCCAGAGAGGCCTTGGTAAGAATAGCTGAGGGAGGGAAGGGTAAGGAACGATGGATCTCTTTTGAAGTGCTAGTATGTAATGGCTCCCCGCTGGAGGCCACTGGTCGTCCAGGGATGGGGTGGCTGTGGTCTACCATCCTCTACCTGCATCTAACCAGCCAGCCTTTCCCAGTCCTGTGTCGCAGGAGTGAGGGCCAAGGCAGGCGTGGGCAGGGCACAAGTCACGAGACAGAATTCATCTTGGATTGACTCTGGAAAGACTAAATCACCTGACAATGAACATTCTAATTCAGGGGCTTGAATAGTGACTAAGACTGTAAATTTTGTGTTTGAATGAAGCTCTGTGACTTAGCTGTGAGCTGACCAGGGAAAGTGACTTAACTTTTCTGAGCCTCTTTTCTTTTCTTTTCCTTTTTTTCTTTCTGAGCCTTTTTTCTGATGTGTCAAATGGAAATACTACCACCTCTTTACAGGGGTCATCTGGACATTTCTCGAGTGCCCACAGTGTTTAGGGAACCACAGGAGACCTGCTTCATTTCAGCCCCAGAGAGTAGAGGCTATAGTTTCAAATCCATTTTCAAAAACCCTTGGAACCAGATTTTTAAAAAGTAATTCAGTGCATAAATGTTTATTTCATAACACCTCCAGGGGGTAATCAAACACATTAATATGGCTACAGTGAAACATGTGACCAGCCACATAAAGCAAAGTGAATAAACTCTATATGTTTACAGCTTCAAGTCAGATCAAGTTATGTCACCACCTGAGTTTTGAAAAATAGTTTGGTTCTGAGAATTACTGGCTTCCTGAACTGCAGGTAAGAAATATGGTCCTGGGTTACTCTCCCTATTTTGGGGATAAAAGCAGCGACAGAAGCTGAAAGGGCTCAGGCAGCATGCCCAGGGACACCCGTGAGTTAGAGCAGGACCAGAGTTAGGGACGAGGTCTGTCCCCATCCCAGGCTGAGCCCTTACTCGGCCACCTCAACTTCAGAGGTGTCAGCACATAATTTTGTCCCTCGCCTCCTACCCAGTGTTTGCATATCAGGTCTCTCCTTCCATCCTGATAACCTCTGAGGGGCAAGCTAGAAAGGTTTAATGTCTGCGAATGGGTCCCAGACCAGCAGTAATGTTTACAAGGATGCAGGGCTTTGCCCTTGCTGTTCCCTACCTCCCTTCTTAGTTGGCCTCTCTTTCCAGCCATGCCCTTTCCTTGGACGATGCCCATGCCACATTGTTCAAGGTCTAAGCTCACATCTTATTCTACCATGTAATGCTGGGTGACCCTGGGCAAGTGACTTAACCTCTCTGTGCTCCACCTGTCTCATTCATTCCATCACTATGCATCAAAAACCTACTACGTGCTGGGTATAAGTGCAGGGAATAAAGGAAGGGCTCTTCCCATCATGGACATTACATCCTAGTAGAAGGGAGATGGGAATGAACCAAATCAGCATATCAAATGTCAGGTGGTGGGAATAATTGTTATTGGGAAAATGAGGAGGGGAAGGGTATGAGGACTGAAGGCTGGGACGGGATGCTATTTTAAGAGAAGTGGTTAAGAAAAGCCTCTCTGGAGAGGTGACATTTGAGCGAAATGAAAATAGTGGATCAAGGCCTGTGAATAGCTAGAGAAAAGAGGTTCTAGGCGGGCTGGAACGGTCCAGACAAAGGCCCCGAGGCAGGAGTAGGCCAGAAGGGTCCAGGGAGAACCGGGAGACCAGACTGGTAAGAGAAAGCCAATTGTAGGTGAGGACTTGGAGAAGATGGGGACCACAGTAAGGGGGTCTGGGGAGCCATGGGGTGGGGGGCGCTTTGGGTTTTATGCTGAACAATATGGTCAAGTCAATAGCAATAAATTTTAGAAATTCATGTGTAAACACACCTATCACAGGGCCTGACATAGCAGCGGCTTAATAAACTAATATCCGTAACCTCCTGGGCAGAGAGCATGTCTCCTCAGCGAGTCTGGGAGCTCCCTCAGGCTGGGTTGTATCTCCCCCATCGGACTGGGGGTCCCCATGGCAGAGCATCTTCAGACTGGGAGCCCCCGTGCCTGCAGTGCTCAGACGCTGCAGCCCAGAGCCCAGGCCTCTCCTGACAGCCTGCGGCACGTCCCGGCTGCGTTTGTGTTTGCTTAGCATTTCCTCGCAGCCCCTGTTGTTCTGTTAGTTTTTGTTGCTCCTTTATTAATTGGTTTTTCTGTCCTTGGGATTATTTGATTTCCACTTAATTGCTTGATGACAGCAAGGTTTATTTTTGTTCTTTTCTTTCCCAGAAGAGGGGCAGATCCTGGAGAGAGGCCAGACTGGCTGCTCAAAGCTGTCTGGTCTCCTCTGGGGCAGCCTTTCCTCTCCTGCCTATGCCCTCAGTACCCCTTCCACCTGTCACCCTACAGGGGTCAGAGTGGGAGGGTGCCACAGGCTCTAAACTGCAGGCCAGGCCTGTGGGGAGGGGCAGGGCGTCCCTCTGTGTTTACAGCCAGGATCTGGAGCTGCAGATCCAGTCAAACCTCTCCTCCGTGTAGTGTGTCTCCTGAGTGTCTGGGCCGGGCCTTGAATGAACACTATCACGCATTCTCAACTGCCTGTAAGCACAAGCCATTAATACACCAGACGAGGCAGCAGAGCACCTAGGGAACTTGCCTGGGGCCACCAAGCTAGCTTGTGTCAGGACAGGAAGCCCCATCTGTCAGATGCAAAAAGGCAGATTCTTCCCCCTTTTCTGGGGGTGAACTCTGCCTCTAGAAACTCTCAGACTAGACCAGTGACAGACAGGTGAGCCAACAGAACACCGAAGGTAGAAAATGGCCCTGCCACACAGCCGAGTGAAAAAAAAGCAAGTTAATTAAAAAAATAAATAAATAAACTTACAGTGTGGTCTCACTTTAGTTAAACGAATACTATATATACACATTTTTGGAAATATCCATTCTTTCAACAGATATTTATGAGAGCTTTTTGTGCCTCTTCCCCATCTAGTTACTAGGAAATACAGAGTGATGGAGAAGATCAGGCCCTGCCCTCATGCAACTTGCATTCCAGAGGGAGAGATGGGCCATAAAAGAGTACATCAGCAACTGGTGATTTCTAGTAATGCATCCTGCGTAAAACTAAATAAAAAATACAAGCAGTATTAAGTGGCATGGCTGGGGAAGACCTCTCTAAGCAGGTGGCGTCTTGTTGAAACCTCGGTGATGAGGACCACTCAATAACAATCAGACAAAAATAATGGCCTAGGCTAAGGCCCTGAGGTAGAAACGAGCTTGCTGGGTCTGAAGACCAGACAAAAAGCCTGCTGTGTGAGTGGTGGTGGGAGGAGGTGGGCAACGGGGAGGATGAGGTCAGAGAGGAAAGCCGGGGCCACATCAGAGAAAGCTTTGCTGGCTACGGTATGGAGTTTGGGTTTTAGGTTATAGCATGCTGTAAAGGATTTTTAAGCCAGCGGTCCCCAGCCTTTTCGGCACCAAGGACTGGTGCTCCTATGAGAATCTAATGCCTGATGATCTGAGGTGGAGCTGAGGGAGTGATGCTAGCGCTGGGGAGCGGCTGCAAATACAGGTGAAGCTTTGCTCGCTGGCCCGCCACTCATCTGCTGTGTGGCCAAGCCTTAAAGGGCCACAAACTGGTACCAGTTTGCAGCCCAGGGGTTGGGGACCCCTGTTTTAGCCATGTGTAGAAAAGGTCTGGAAGTATACCTGTGATGCTCTGAAGAGTGGTTATCACCCAGGAGAGAGGGTTGAGGGGTAAAAGAGGAAAGGATGGGGTAGCAGAGATGGCAAGACTCCTGTGAAGTTATAGAGTAAGAGGCAAACCTGGGGCCACTTATATGCTTGGAGGGACCCGGCACCAAGGAGGCAGGAGTCTTCAGCCAGAGGTCTGGGGTGAAGACAGGGGACAGGTTATCTAGACACCAGTGGAAGAGGCCACTGGACAGGGGAATGAGAAGTAGCTGGAAGCTGTGTCCCGCTCCAGGGGACCCTGCCAGGTTAAGGCAAACGAGGAACTGGGTTCTAAGGACGTGAGCAGCAGGCCCGCTCGACAGACTGGACGCTCATGATGGGGAGAAAGGAGAGTCGGGTGAAGAGGTGAAGAGCAGCCTCTGGGTTCTAGAACTGGGTCTCTGGAAATCATTTCTTTATGAATTCATTCATTCAATGAACATGTATTAAACATTTACAAGGTGCCAGGCATGCCCTTGTCATTGGAGAGGGGGAGTGAACATGGTCGACTTGGATCCTGCCCTCTGGGACCTTACAGCACAGCGAGGAGAGAAGTATAGACTTGACCAGCCTTAGCTCCTTGGCAGGGGGAAGGCGGAGGGAGGGGACTAAATTCTCTGGGTATATACAATGTGCCAGGGATACGCTGGGCCTCTTATACTCACTGTATCCTTTAATCCTCATGACAACTCTAGGAGGCACTATTGTTGAACATGATTCATACAGATGAGGACCCTAGGGCTCAGAAAGGTTAAGGGGTTTGTTTGAAGTCACACAGCTATAAGTGTGAGACAGAATTTGAACCCAAATCCTGGGCTCTTTGATGCCACCATGCTAGGAACAGGTTACCCAAGACTGACAATACAGGGGAGAGGGTATATGCTAAGGAATCTGACAGAAGGTGACTCCTTTCTCCAGGGGGAATCTGGGCCCATGCCTTGCAAGGGGTCCCTGGTAAGACTCTGAGGTGCACCTGGCCCTTGAGGCTCTGTCTCCAGGGACACTTCAGATCCCAGGGCATTTGGGCTTCAGGGTACTCAGAGACTTCAGTGACAACACCTCTCCCCCTCATACTGCCCCCCACATACTCTACCTACGGACTGACATGTGATTTTGCAGCCTGGCATGCACAGCCCTGCCCAGCCTGGCCCCGGGCTCCTCAGGCTCATTTCTAACACCTGGCACCACCCCAGCACACGTTCTCCATCCTGTAACAAGCCAGGGGTTTTAGCCCAGGGGTCACTGGTGGCCAGACACATAAACTCACTGGTACTAACTCAAGGGAGTTGAATGGAAGCACAACAGGACACCTGGTATGGGTCCCCAGGGTCTTATCTGGCTTCTCTCTGTTCCCTGCTCCCCTTTCCTGCTTCTTGCTGCATGCCAGCTTTTCCTGCTTACTCACGGCCCCATAACCCAGGCTGACAGGTGGCTTTACCCTATCTGATGCCAATTCCTACTCCCATGATGAGTTTTCTGTCAGCTCACCTGCTCACCACTGTCTATCTGACTAGTTCTCAGGCTTCAAATTCCAAATTTCCAGGAGTGGGCCTCTGATAGGCTCAGCGTAGGTCAGGGATCCCCCCTGGTCCAATCAGCTGTATCAACAAGAGACAGAGTTACCTGGACAGAGGATTGTCCTGTCTGAGGGCCCTAGGTCTCTAAGGATAGGCAGTGGCCCAGAAACAATCATTGACATCAGGCCACCTACTTACTGTTCCTTAAACAGACCTATACTTGCTGGCCTCTGAGCCTTTACTCGTGCTGGAAGACCCTGCCCACAAAGCTCTGTCTTTTGTGGTCCAGGCCAAGTTATTTAATTCCTCCCATCCTTTGACTGGGTAACAATCCCCGTTCCCAACACCCCATCTTGCATACGGCCTCACCCAACGGTTCACTCCTGGCCTGTGCAGGCCCTTCCCCCACACACACTGATTTGGTCCTGCCCAGCCCCCCGTTTGCACTGGGCACAGTATCCTTCACCCCAGTCTGTCTCCCCATCTCGACCCCATACCCAGCTCTGATGTTCAAACAAACTAAACAGGGAACAGAAAATATGAATTCTGAAGGCGCAATCAGGCCCTTTACCTCAGTGGGAAAAACCATTTGCCAGGCTTGTTTGCAGCAAAGCTAACTCTCTCTCTAGATGGAGAAAATTCCTCCTCACCAGCCCAACCTCCACGCTAACCCCTACCCTCAGAACAGATGTGTTTGGCCAGACTCCCCCAGCAGGCCTCCACTTTCCCCAGTTTCCCTGTCTGGAGCCCACTTCTTTCCCTTCCTAACACCTAATCTGAAACTCTCACGGTGTGGGGAGTACTCCCCCATCCCCTCCCCACACCCGCAAATCCTTTTAACTCAGAGCTTACCAGACTCCAAAAGCTCAGAGGCAGAAGATAATGACCCCACCCCTCCTCACCCTTTTTGCTGCCAAGCAAGGTCTCACTAGGACTTTCCATTCTAAGCCCCATTATTTTTTCCCCTCTCTCTTCTTTTTTAAACACAGGCTAATTTAAACCCTCTTTTTCACAGATGAGAGGCTTTCGACGTCGGCATTAGAACTTGGGCTTGAATTATATTTTTGATCCTCAAAATAGATATTTTCCAACCAGAGGGACCCCTGATCCTCTGGGCTGAGCATTAGCTTTTACAGAAGTGATTGCTCAGAGGAGAGGTGACCTGCCCAAGGTCACACGGCACAAGTAGGACAAGAGCCCAGGTCCCCTCACTTCATTCTGCTTGTTTTTTTATAATGCGCAGACACTATGCACTTAAAGAGAAAAACAGGAGGTAATTGGACCAACAAGCATCACCTGCGAGAAGCAGAAGGCAAACCAGCTCCAACGCAGACGGACACAATTATAAGGACAGTCCCTGTGTGACCGACAGAGCTGGCAGCAGAGCCTGGGGGGTGGCGCTAGAACCACGGCCGCCTGCAGAGCCCCTTGGCCCCAAGCAGGCTTTGGGCACTGAGGAATGTGGCAATGGTGCCTCTCCTCCTGACAGTCCAGGTGAGGCCAGAATTCCAGGATCCACCCGTCCTTCTGGCTGCTGCCACCGCAGAAGCCAAGGGTCACTGAGGGCTTTCCATGTGCCAGGCCTTTTGCACGCATTGTCACATCCAGCCTTCCCAACAACCTCATGAGGTCCATGCCATGCCACTGGGCCTACTCTACAGATGAGGAAACTGAGGCTCAGAGGAACTCAGTGACTTGTCCAAGATCACACAGCAGGTGTAAGATAGACCTGGGATCGAAAGCTGTCTGGCTCCAGAGCCCATGCTCTTCCTCATACGACCCTCAGATCAGATTTTTAAAAATTCCACAGGCTGGGAAGGAGCCAGGTGGAGAGGGATCCATCAGAGTTGGACCGAGGGATCATTTCATTCACTAAAACACAATGCTGTCTCTCAGGAGTGCCTGGGGCTGTGCATGTCCGCAGACAGCTGACCTTGCAGCCAACCAGGGCAGACACTAGCTGGTGGAGCCTGCAGACCAGACTGTTTCCTGGAATCAGGTCTTCTCTTTCCCCTGAGGCTGGCCCTGCCCGTGTAGGCAGACCAACCACTCCAAGGCCAAGACACCTATGTGCCGCCAGAACAGGAGTGTGGCCCTGGGCCATGGGGGTAGGTGGCATCAATGTTGAACCAGATGGAAGTGGACTGCGCTCGGACCATGAAAGGACCTGTCCTCATTACACAAAGTTCCGAATTGGTGGAAGAGAGGTGGAAGGGTGTCCAGCAGGTAGAGAAATGAAGCTTCTCTGTCCTCAGAGTTTGGGTTTCAGGTCCTCAGAGTTTGGGTTTCAGGAGGATTCTCTGTGGGGTTGGCAAGCACTTTACCCAGAATAAAAGCCCCTGGTCTTTCAAAGACAGTCAGGTCCCCATGTGGCATGGTCCCTGTGACCTCACTGGCCTCACGTCCTACTTCTGTCCTCACTGCTTCCTCCACCTCAACCACATCAGACACCACAGGCCCAGTCCTGCCTCTGAGCCTTTGCAATTGCAGTTCCCTTTCCTGCACCTCCTCCAGGCATCACACGGTTGGCTCACTTTCTTCTGCTCTCGACTTGTATCACCTTCTCAGAGAGGCCGCCCCAGCAACACTAACTAGAATTGCAAACTTGCCCCACCGTTGCCTTTTCTCCTTAATGCCTCTGGCCATCTAGTAGAGTATATTTTGCCCTGACGGATGCATGCCTTTGTTTGTCCCTCCTAAGTCCCGTGAGGGCAGTGATTCTGTTTATTTTGCTCTATCCCGGAGTTTCTAATGGTGCCAGGCTCTTATGTGCATCATCACTGATTGGGGTCTTTAGCTTCCTGGAAGCAGGAGCCAGCACCACCTGGGCCACAGTCTGGTTGGTGTTTGAAAGCAGCAAAAAGATGTCAGATTCAGGCATCTATAAAACCACCCAACTGTGAATGAGTGTGTGAGTGAGGGCAGTGAGAGCCAGGCCAGGCCAAGGAGGAAATTTCCACTGGGTGGTCCGAATTATCATGGTAATTACAGCCACAGATTTCTCTCCGTTGCAGCATATGCTTCTGTTTAATCAGGAGGCTCTAGACTGACACTGAAGGGTGTGTGTGTGTGTGTGTGTGTGAGAGAGAGAGACAGACAGACAGACAGAGGGAGGAAGAGAGAAAGAAAGAGAGAGGATGAGGGGGGAAATTTTAGGAAAAGTTACCGAGTCAACAGGCAGCTACAGACGGAAAATGAGAGGGGATGAGAGGCAGAGCCAGAGCTGCCTTGAATATCTTGAAGTTGCTTAAACACGCACCTCACGCTATTGGAATTTTGGATGCTCACACACATCATGGGTAGTTTGAGTGCATTTGTCTCTTTCTCTCCTGCTCTTTGAGGGCGGGGACAACATCACACCCACCTTGGCCTCCCCCGTGCCTACCTGATGCCAGGCCTGCAGCAGGAGCTCAGTACACCTTTGATGAATTTACTTCATTTTAACTGAATTTAATTGGCTCAGCCAGGGGAGGAGTGTGTCTGGGGGCTCCCAGGGATCACAGGTGGGCTTGCCCAAACTCCTTGCCCTCCCTAGACCTCATTTTGGCATTTATGATATGAAGAGTTGCGCTAGGTGATCTCTCGCTGTCTCCAACTCTAACATTCTGTGCATTTATGAGGGTTTCAGTCCGAATTTCAATCTGCTTTCTGAATGGAGGCAGCTACTCCCCTTCCCCGGAAGGGAAAGGAGGTCCTGCCAGAGGAGACATGGTGAGTCCGGCCTCACAGCATAGGCTCTCTTTTCCCTGGTGGTGTACACCAACTCCCTGGGACCCACTCTCGCCCTTACATGGGTCACTGTTTATTCCGCATGACTCTGCTCAGTCCCAGGACGACCCCCAAACACTCTTCAATCCCACCATCACACCACTGCCAGGTAAAAGCTCATAAAAGCTCAGCTCTGGAGACCTGTCCTGCATATCCCTCAATGGCTCCCCACTGCTTACAGGATTAGGCACAGTCTTTCACCCAGTATTCAAGGCCCCAACCTCCCTTTTCTAGCTTCAGCTTTTCTCTTTCCAGCCTCTATTCTCCAGACCCTGCTCTTTCCCACCTCCATACCTTTGCCCATGCTAGTGCCCTGTCTTGGAATACCCTCTCAGTCCCAGTGATAACTCTGTTTATCCTCCAGTGACCCAGTCAAAGACCACATCCCCTCTCCATTCGACCTCGCCTGTCTTTCCAAACAGGTGGAACACTTGACCCAGCCCCCGCCACGGCCCTTTGTCTGTATTTGTTGTGGACATCATGAAGGGGCATGTTAGGGGCTATCTCTGACAGATCTTTGCAACCTTCATACGCCAGCCAGTGACCAGCACACACAAGGTGCTCTGTACACTTGGTAGAATGGGACACCAAGGACTGAGCCTTGGAACGCATGCTCCCTTCCAGGCACTGTTTTAGCTCTTATGTGCATTAACTGATTTCACCCCACAACAATTTCATGAGGCAGGTACTATTACTACCCCATTTTTACAAATGAGGACACTGAGGCTCAGGGAACTGTATGAGGCCACACAGCGGATAGCAAAGCTGGGATGAGAGCTTAGACTGCTCAGCAACAGAGCCCACATTCTTAGTACTGCATCTGCTGCACGCTCTGCCCAAGCCTCTGGTCTAACCAAGCCCAGCTCCTACGCCCTCCCCCCGTCTACTGTTAGTCAGAAGGTATGGGGGACCCTGCTCCCCATCCAAGGTTGAGCAGGGCAGAAGAGGGAAGTTTGTATTGTTGATCTTGAGTCCTAGACAAGAACCAGGCAGGAGGCTTGCACAAGGCAAGTATTTGTTAGAAAAAATGAAAGGATGGCTGAGTAAAAGCAAAGGAGAATGGGGGATTAAGTCCAAATGTGGAAGGGTTAAGGAGAGGAGATGAGGTACAGTGAGGAGCAGGTCCCCTCAAACAAATGGCAGTTGTTCCAGCCACGCAGCAGGCCACAATATAAAGAAGAAATCAAAGCATCCAAAGAGAATGAGCCAGCAAGAACAACTGCCTTCTCCCTTCTATTCAATTTCTTACAGGGGCTGTGGGACCCTAAGTCAATAAAAGGGGGTTCTAAGAAAGAGCAATTAAAGACTCCAAGGCTGTATTTGCCTGGTATCAACATCTGGATGAAAAGTGGAAATTTACCATTGACAGAGTGTGTTATTTACTCTTTACAAAACTCTAGGTATTTAGAAACATCTGGGTGATAAGCTGGCTGATTCAGCTTCTTATCCAGATGTTCAGCATTACCCAGGTTCTGCCTGACTGTGGTTACCGTAGAGACAGATTCAGCTAAGGAGTCCAGGGGATGTTAAGGGAGAAGGGACAGCAGTCCTGCCTTCTGGAACCTTCTGTCCCTTGACTCACCCTAGTCTTCACCACTATTCACCGACCTGCCCACTCGCCTGGGAGGATTTGTTCTCTCCAGCCCCTTCGCACAGCTCCCAAGTTGCACAAAGCAGAAACATTGATGTTTATACAACATCTTCCCCTGGGAATCAGCTGACCCAGCACAGAATTATCTGGCATCTTCCCTCTGCTAGATTATGCAGGCAGTGACTTTGATCAAATCTGGCAACCAGATTTATGAATCAGTCAATATTTATTGCAGAGAACAATTCATCTTCATGTCTGGTCTGTGCACACAGAACCCTGCTCCAGGCACACCCAGAGGCCCTGGTGCTGAGTGTTGGGGAGGTCTCAGTGAACACATCTGGCGGGGGTGGGGCGGCAACAGAGAGAGGTCTGACACCAATCAAAAAGGAAAGAAGATGCAATGTGGAAAAGGGATGGGGTGAAGGATCAATAGCTACTACATCTACCCAGTGTTTGTCCCGGTCTGCCCTTCTCACACCTGTCCCAATGCCGCATGCCCCATGCCATCTGACCAGCAAAAGTCAATCAATTGTTAGATTATTTAAAGTCCAACGTGATACAAATTTTGATATAATGCATTCCAAAATGAACTGAAAGTGTGTGTGTGTGTGTGTGTGTGTGTGTGTGTGTGTGTGTGTGTGTGTGAATTATCTACTCTTATGTTTCTTCCTCTGCCCACTGGCCCATTAAGAAAGATAACGGGAGCCTCAACTCCCAAGCTCAACCAATCAGAGAGCCAAGATCATAACTCTGCTAAGGGCTGGCCAGGGAAAGGCTACTCAGCATCCTCTCGTTTACATGCTTGCACTGACTGGCTAGACCACTGCCCCTTATGGCAGAAAACAAGGTCTCAGTTAAGGTATGGAATCTGGACATCCATCCACCCCAGTAGCAGTCCGCTCATTTTGAGGACTAAAAGCCTGGCCTATTATACTGTTCTGGGCTTCTCAGACTAATTGGAAGAACAGGAATGAGAGACAGAATTTAAGATAGGTGGGAAGGAAGTACCCCAAATGTCACCTTGTACTGCCTTCTTCTCAGCTCTCTTCCTTGTTCCCTGTTCCCCAAAGTGACTACTCCTTTGGCACTATGCCCACAGCCCAACCTCACAAACCCTCTCCCACTGGAAGCTTCTTGCAGGAAATACAAGGCATTAAGGGGAATTAAGAAGGGAGAAAGGAAATGTTTGGGGTATTTATAAGTAGCTCCTCAAAAATTATAGAGCAGAGTCCTACCAGAAGAAAAATGAGATATACCCTGGCATTTCCTCATTTCTTTAGGCTTCACACCATTTAGGCTCATGGAGGCTGTTCTAGCAGTGATGGAGGACCTGAGGGCAATGGCTGGGTTGACAGACAGGAACTGGCACCATCTTCACCCACATATAAGGTCTGGGCCTGAAGTTGGGTAGGGGGACTGCTTTCTTGTCCTACAGAGATATTAGGTCCAGGGTGAAAGGAGTGGAAGGGGCTGGGTAGAAGAGGTAGCTTAGGAACTAACTCCATAAATAGTACAGACAAACAATGGGCTGGGCCACCCCCCAAATGGAAGGAGAATGGGAAGCACCCAGAGGAGGAAAGAGACAACTCCCCCTGCCCCCTACTCAACCTACCTAAGGGCCAGGACACCTGGGCTCTTAACCTGACTCTGGGCCTCTGGTCAATTACCTCACCCCTCCATACCCCTGCAAGGTGGGGAATCATCTCCTCTCAGACTTCCCCCAGAGCTAGTCAAATAAAACAACACACGTGAAAGGCTGGAGATTTTTGTGGCTCCAAAAGACAGAATTAGGACCAATGGGTAAAATGTCCCGCAAGAGAAGTGGTTAAGATAGTGATCAAGCATAGTTCAAGCTCTCAAACACAGTTTGAATGACATCTGTGGAAGAGTATAATTTCTAGACACTGTCAGGCACTGAATGCAAATTTGGGCATAATTTGTTGGCTGCCACTAACTCTCTATGATTCTATGATTCATTCATTGAACAACTGTTTATCGGTTGCCCACTAGACCCAGCTCTGTCACTAATGGACTGTGTGACTACCACTTTTCCTCTCTGAAGCCAGTCTCCTATACATAAAATGAAAATGTTGAGCCGATGGACCTCTGAGGGCTCTTCCAGCTCTGACAGGCTGCCTTTCTCTAAATGGGGTCAGAAGGAATGACAAAGGCCCACCTCCTCCTTATCACCCCCCTCCTTCTTCTGGTTTGTCCTGAACTACCCATAACTTAGCAGAGTTGGGACAGAATGGACTTCTCCTGGCCTGGATACCATGGGAAACAGATGGCCCCGTTGCCATGGAGACAAGGGAGATACTTGTCCTGGGGGACTGAGAATTGAGGGGGGGTGTGGTGAAAACAGGCATGGGTGATTTACTCCTGCAATAGCCAAGCCCAGAGTCTACATGAATGTTAAACGGAGTGGCTCTAGGCAATCACTCAGCCAGACAGATCAGAAACCACTTAAGATGAAAGACTCAGAACATTTGTACATCTCTTCCCAGGGATGCCTGCAACTTCCCCAGCTCCCCACCGCTGCTGCTGCTCAACTTCGGGGCCCCCTCTCTGGCCTATGGGATTTGACTCAATCCTCTTACTGACAAAGCTGGAGGAGCACATGGTCTGTCCTGAAGGAGGGGGATATAGGCAGTTCTCGAGGGGACTTGCTGAGAACTGAAGGAGGCTGACTTCTTGAGCTCATTCGAAAAAAAAAAAAGAATTCTCTGGCAATCAGCACTGTGCAACCACAGGCAGGGTGCCTTAGCAAGGAGTGAGCTCCCCACCCCTGGAAGCATTCAAACTGGGTTGGGTAGGTGTTCTGTAACAGATTCTCAGGACAAATTCCCCATCAAATAGGAGGTTGAGCCTGGTGACTTCTAAAGGTGGCTCTTCCAATACTGAGGTCTTGTAATAGCAGAAGCAGTGTAATGTGATAGTTAAGAGCATGCACTTTGGTGTCAGACAGACCTGGGCTTAGGTCCCAGCTTTGCATCTTTTTTGCTGCATGACCATGAGCAAGTTAACTTCCTCTGAAACTCTATTGTTTACCTATGAACTGTGAGGGATAATACTAGCCTTATAGGATTTGGGGAGAAAAGAGTAAAGTGGAACAATACATCTAAAGTGCTCAAGACAGTACCTTGCACATATTAAATGCCCAATAAGTGGTGGTTATTTTTGTTATCCAGTAAGTAGTAAACTGACACAGCAACGGGAGTTCCCAACTGGACTGGGCTCAGCCGAGATGTCTGGCTCCTGATCTGCCATTCTCTGTGGGATCGTGAGCGAATCTCTTATTCTTTCTGTACATCTGTTTCCACATCTGTAAAACAAGGCTAATAATAGTGCTTGCCTCGTAGGATTATTGTGAGGATTGAAATCTACAAACCTTCTAGAGCGTTTAGAATAGAACCTAGCACAGAACAAGTACCCAATAGCTGTGCATGTGCTGTCATCATCATCACCATCATTGTAACCATCATCCTCATCCTCAGCTCTAGTCACCTCTGCAGTGCCTAGCACTTTAGAGTTTGTTCAAAGATCAAGTCAGGTTTTGGAGGACTTTTGGGAGTGGTGGTGGTAAGAACATTTAAGATCTGCTTTCTTAGCACATTTCAATTTTGCAGTGCCGTGTTAACAACTCACAGTCGCCATTCATACATTAGAGCCTCAGACCTTATCCCACTCATCACTGAAAGTCTGTACCCTTTTATCAACCTTTCCCTTTTTCCCCCACGCCCAGTCCCTGGCAACCACTTTCTGTTCTCTGTTTCTATGAGTCTGACTTTTTCTTTCTTTTTTAGATTCCACTTGAGTGATACCATGCAGTATTTGTCTTGCTCTGTTTGGCTTATTTCACTTAGCATAATGCCCTATGTGAGGTGATGGATGTGTTAATTAACTTAATGGGGGGAATCCCTTCTCAATGTATACGTGTATCAAATCATCACATTGTACACTTTACATATCTTAGAATTTTGTTTGTCAATTATGCCTCAATAAAGCTGTCAAGAAAAGATAAGAAATAACAAATACTGGCAAAGCTGTATAGAAAAGGATACCTTTGTGTACTGTTGGTGGGAATGTAAATTGGTAAAGATACTGTGAAAAACAATACAGAGGTCCTCACAAGATTAAAACTAGAACTACCATTTGATCCAGTAATCCAGCTTCTGGATATTTATTCAAAGGAAATGATATCGGAATCTTGAAGTGATGCCTGCACTTCCATGGTCATTGCAGCATTATTTAAAACAGCTAAAACCCAGAAACAACCTAAGTGTCTATGAATATTATGAATATTATTCAGCCATGAGAAAGAAGATTCAATATGGTTCACATGTTAATTCTCTCCAATTTGACCTATAGATTCAACACAATTCTAATCGCAACTCCCAATAGGCTTTGTTGGTAGAAATCGATAGGCTGACTCTGAAATTTACATGAAAATGCAAAGGACCTGGAATATCCAAGGCAATCTTGACAAAGAAAAACAAAGTTTGAGGACTTACATTATCTATTTCAAGGCTTGATTTATCTATATATTTATACTACCATTCTGTCATTAAGACAGAATGGTAGTATAAATATATAGATAATTCAATGGAACAGAATACAGAGCCCAGAAATAGACCCACATTTATAAAGGCATTTGATTTTCAATGAGAGACCAAAGCAATCCTATGTGTAAACCAGTGTTTTCAACAGGTGTGGTTGGAATAACTGGTTATCAATATAGAAAAAAAAACATAAACATTGAGTTTTAACTTAAACAATACATAAAACATAAAGTTAAACATAAAGTTAAAACTATATATAAAGCTTCTAGAACAAAACGTGAGAGAATATCTTTATGACCTCCAGATAAGCAAATATTTATTAGATGAAAGGCAAACAATAATGATTATTAAAGAAAAAACTATCATTTCTGTTTCATAAAAATTAAAGCCTTTGCTCATGGAAAACAGTTAGGAAAACGACGGTGTGCGATGGCTGCAAACAGCAGCCTCCGCAGTAGTATATGCAGCCTATTTCTTGTATGGGTTACCTTAAGAAACCTTGGGACCACCATTTACAGTGAAAATTCGTGTCTGACTTCATGCTCTCCCCAATCTAGGCCCCAGACAAGTACAGTAAGTCCTCACTTGATGTCATCAATAGATTCTGAAACTTTAAGTGAAATGACCTATAATAAAACCAATTTTATAATAGGCTAATTGACATAAACAACAGTTACATTTCTACAGCATCTCAACAACACTATAACAAAACAACATCGAACATAACAAGATTATCTAAAGACCTTCTGTATTCAGGGGACCTTGGGAAACCCCCAGAGTACAGTGGCCAGGGCCCACATCGACCAGTTTATCATGTCAATCCTTACAAAGCTCCAAAACAAAGAGCAAGTGATTTAGGCCCCACACATGGCCACATTCAAGTTCCCTGGCTGCCAGGAGAGCCACATCTCCAAAAGGCAGAGCTGTACCAAATCTAATGAGGATTAATTTGAAGGTCTGGTAGCTGAAAAGTGGCTCATCCCAGATGGCTAGGGTGTCATATACATCTCTAACAGTGGCCCCCTGGTCAAATGGTGAGCCCTGCATTCCTAAGGGCTTCAGCACTGTCCCTCCTTACTCATGCCCATCAATAAATCCTACTTCCTGTCTAAAAAAACTGAATGGCAAGTCACAGACTAGGAGAAAATGTTTGCAAAACATTGATATATTTTTTAAAAAAACATTTTTATTGTCATGTTTTGTTGTGTTGTAGTTCTTGATATACAAGTCCTGTAACAGGACTTGCTACACAATAAAAAAACACAAAGAACCCAATAAAGAAAATGGCAAAAGATTTTAACAGACTTTTCAACAATAAAGTAGGTATACCGAATGTATGCCTAACTTATGATCTAGCAATTCTATTTCTATGTATTTACCCAAAGAAAGGAAAACATATGTCCAC
Source organism: Cynopterus sphinx (assembly GCA_030015415.1). Classification (NCBI taxonomy): domain Eukaryota; kingdom Metazoa; phylum Chordata; class Mammalia; order Chiroptera; family Pteropodidae; genus Cynopterus; species Cynopterus sphinx. The sequence continues at coordinate 29,946,632 of CM057385.1, read as the reverse complement.
TCTACAAGAAAATTCATAGCACTTTTATTCACAGTAACCCCTGACTGGAAACAACCCCAAATAAACAAGAGAATGGATAAACCAATTGTGACCACTACTCAATGGTACAAAAAAACGTAATGACACATGCAACCAAATAGATGAATCTCAAAAACATGATGAGTACGTACTATTTGATTTCATTTATGTGAAATTCTAGACGGAGTTTTATTTTTTTTAATGAAAATTGATTGCATCTGCAAAATGAGAGAAGTGATAGACTAGAAAAGGGGCCTGAACAGACATCTTGGGTGATAGAAATGTTTCGTATCTTTAGCGATTTGGTTTTGACATGTGTAAGTATTTGTCAAATCTCCTCAAAGAGTGCACTTATAATTCATGCATTTCACCATTTCGCTGATGTAAACTTAACACGCACACAGAACCACAGCAAATATTGAATTCTACTTAATGATACACATGCTAAAGTATTTGGAGAAAAGTATGCTGATGGTCTGCAACTTACTTTGAAATATTCCAAAAATAAGATGTATTGAAGGATAGCTATGTGGACCAGTATTTGAAGAAAAAGATATAGCAAAATGTTGACAATTGTAGAATCCAAATGCTGAGTACTCCATTGTGAGTACTCACAATTCTTTTCAATTTCCTACATGTTTAAATTTTCATGTTGTATCTTATATCTGTATCTGGGCTTGAATTGAAAAACTCAGAATAGCTTTGAGGTGAGGGCAAGAAGGAGTAGTCAGGATTTCTCTAGCCCTTGAGTATAAGAAAGCCAGTCAGCAAGTGTCCTGAGATTCTCTTGTCAGCAGTCACCCAGATAGCCTTATCACCCCTATCGACATGACATCTGGGGACAGAATGGTTACATTACATTTTTCATCTTTCAATGAAGAGTGTCTTCCCCATCATACCAGAGGTCCCCCTGGGCAGGGATTAGTTAGGTCTCCCCATCACACTAGGAGCTTTCTTTCAGCTAAACCTTGGTCTTTCCCATCACACCAGGATTTTCCTTAGGCTGAAATTTATATCTCTTCCACCAGCTTTGGAAATCTCTCAGGATGGGGACTAACTCCACCATCAGGCTAGAAGTCCTCTCTGGATGCATCCACCACATGATAGAGGCTTCTCAGAGGGCTGCCAATAGTTTCTTTGTATTTCCCCCGTGACTCCCACTTGAGATCTGCAGGCTGAGCGCACTCAGCAGAGAGTGAGGGAGTAGTGACTGACAGTATCCAAGTAAGAACACTAGAACTTCAATCATCCCAGAAGCTGACACTCACTCATATGGGCTTTGTATTTAGCCAGGGAAATGCAACATTAATTCACTGTGGTAATTGAGACTTTGCACGCCCTAATGTGAAGAAATTGTAACTTGAGTTTCCCCAGCAACTGTAGCTGAGAAACATCACCCCTAGGCATTGGCAGGAGGTCACAGTGTTCAACATTTCTTTGGGCAGGTGACAGCACAGCTGCCTTTGCACACCTGGGCTCACAGAAACCAAGGGTAGAGTGTACTCACCCTTGTGTGGTGCTGAGGCTCCAGGAAGAACAAGCAAGAGAAGAGAAGGGAAGAGCCAAATTGTGTTCCCTGCCTCTCTCCTTTAGATCTCTCTCTCTCTCTCTCTCTCTCTCTCTCTCTCTCTCTCTCTCTCTCTCTCTCCTTCCCCTGTCCATCACTCTCTTCTTCTCTTCCTCCCTCTCTCCCTCCCACAAACCCACAGATGTACATCTTAAACTGTGTGTGATTTGTGTTCACAAGAGTAAGTTCCATAGCGACTGATGACACATTTTCAAGCTGTTGTGCAATTGGACAGTAGATGTCTGACTAAAAAATGGAACAAATTTGGTTTTGTGTGGGATACAGATATGTTTATCTTTCATCTTTCAAGCTAGTTTCCCTAGAACCCATCCACCCACCTATGACCCCTATAAGTTTGACTAACTTCCAGATGTTTTTTGTAATTCAGTTTCTGTTGTGATGACACAGCTTGTTTTCATTTTTCTGCATGAAATGGAGTGAGAGCCATCAAGCCTTCATGAGAACTAATTTACTATTTTTAATGTCAGAGTTTTTCAAAGTGTCATCTTGTGTTGCTTCCAGCAATAGCAGACTATAAAAAAATTTTTCATTACAAAACAATCAGCTCTTGCTAAAAGAAATGAGTGCATTTCTGGGGTCAACATAAGTAATAAAAATATGTAATAGTCTCATCCAACCCCAAAAATTCATGAAATGAGGGCAAGGAGTAATAAGCAGCAAGTCAACTCAAAAGGCAGGTGTTGGAACAAGACAAGGATACCTGTTTTCACTACTGCTAGTCAAAATTGTACTACTAGAGCAGTTAGACAACAAAAAAATGAATAAAAGTCATTTAAGTTAAAAAGCATGAAGTAAAACCACCTCTATTCCTAGATGACGTGATCCCATATATAGAAAATCTCAAGTAATCCACAAGAAAGATATAAGAGCTAATAATTCAGCAAAGTTGTAGGGTATAAAACCAAAACAAAAATATCAGCTGTTTTTATGCACCTACAATGTAGAAAGGGAAATTAAGAAAGTAGTACCACTCATGGTAGCATCTAAAAGAAAAAAAAATTAGGAATAATTTTAACCGAGATGAAAGATTTATACACCGAAACCTCAAAATATTACTGAAAGAGATTAAAGAAGAGCTAAATAAATGGGAATACCATTTCCCATGTTTATGGAATGGAAGACTATATTGTTAAGATGCCTATACTACCCAAAGTGATCTACGAACTCAAAGAAATTCCTATCAAAATTCCAAAACAATTTTTTTCCAGAACGGGAAAGCCAACCATCAAATTCATGTGGAATTGCAAGGGACTCTGAAGAGCCAAAACAATCTTGGTAATTAATAACACAGTCAGAGGACACACATCTCCCCAATATCAACACTTACCACAAAGCCTCAGTACTCAAGAGTGTGGTACTGGCATGAGACAGACATATAAACCAACAGAATAGAACTGAACGCCCAAAAGTAAACTCATACACCTATGACCAACTGATTTTAGACAAAGGCACCAAGTCCATCTTAAGTCCTCTTCAACAAATGGTTCTGGGGTAACTGGATTCCTGCTACTTTACAAGCAAATATAAAAATTAACTCAACATGGATCAGTAACAAATATAAGAGCTACAACTATCAGTCTCTTAGAAAAAAACAGAGGAGAAAATCTTCATAACTTTGGATTTGGCAATGGATTCATAAATATGACCCTACAAGCACAAATAACAAAAGAAAATATAGGTAAATTGGGCTTCTATAAAATGTTTAATTCTAATTAAAATATTTGTGTATCAAAAAGTAACAAAAAAAATTGAAAAGACAACCCACAAATGGGTGAAATTATTTGCAAATCATTTGATAAGTGTTTAAAATGCAGATTACATTAATGAATTCTTACACTCAACAACAAAAAGGCAAACAACCCAATTTCAAAAATGGAAAAGGACTTAAATAGACATTACTCCAAAGAATATATAAAAATGGCCAATAAGCACATGGAAAGATGTTTAACATGATTAGTTATTAAAGAAATGTATATTAAAACCTCAATATTTATCACATCATCTCTACTAAGATGATGGTAATAATTAATAATAATAATAATAATAATAATAAATGGAAAATAACATGTTAGTGAGGATTTGGAGAAATTGGAATCTTTGTACATTGCTGGTGGGAATCTAAAATGATACAGACTCTGTGGAAAACAGTATGCTGGTTAAGGAGCCAAAAACTAAACATAGGATTACCATATGACCAAGCAATTCCACTGTTAGGTATATATCTAAAAGAATTAAAAACAAAGATTCAAACAGATATTTGTATGCCAATGTTCATTGCAGTAATATTTATAATAGCCAAAAGGTGAAAACAACCCACCTGTCCATCAACAGATGAATGAATAAACAAAGTGTGATATGTACTTAGGACAGAATATTCATTCACCATAAAAAGAAATGAAGTTCTGATCCATGCTACAACATGGATAATCTTTGAACACATTACACTAAGTGAAATAAGCCAAACATAAAAGGGCAAATATTATATAATTCCACACATGTGAAATATTCATAAAAGACAAATTCATAGAGAAAACAGACTAGAGGTCACCAAGGTTTGGAGGAAGTGGGGAATTGGGAGTTATTGCTTAATGGTTACAGAGTTTTTGTTCAGGGTAATGAAAAAATTTGAAAATAGATAGTGTTGGTTGCACAACATTATAAATGTATTTAATGCCACTGAATTATCACTTAAAATACTTAAAATAGCAAAAAAACATAAAATCTCCACGACCACTATATACTGCCACAATAAAAAAAAAAATTTAAGGCAGGTGTTCCTGTGGCCATATGCTGATATGAGCATTTCAGTGATAACTGGGGATGTTAAACCTTGGAGCAGGTGAGGTGTTGAAACTGAGGCAAGACTTCTACTTTAATCTGGGTTCTAAAAAGGGTTAAATGGCGTCCAGAACAATAACATGCCCTGGTTCTTGAAAAAAGCAAATACAAGTCCTCTTTGGAGGAAAGTATCCTAATTTAGGCCCCTCAGGTTCTCACAGATTACGTGTAGCCAAACATGAACTCGTAATCTAAGATTATGAATGTATAGGGAAATAAACCACTATGAATGAAAGTAAGCAGAAGCAATCAACAACAAATTCAGACTCTCAAGGACCTCAGCTATTAGAATTATCCACGAGGGTGTTAAGTTCCATAATGCAGACATGTTTATGTGTTTTCTTTACTGCTGAATCCCTAGCTTCTATAACTGGCACATAATAGGCACCAAACAAATATTTGGTAAATAATCAGATATTAAGAAACAAAATAAGTATGTATGAAATGTTTAAAGAAATTTTAAAATCACAAAAATGAGCAAGCAACAGTAGACCATTAAAATCTCAGAAATATTTGTGAAAAGAACCAAATAGAACTAGAAATGAAGTGGATACAAAAAATAGACACAGCTAAAGAGATAATTTAGTAGACAGGGAGACCAATCTGAAATTATTCAGCGAGAAAAGATGCTAGAAAATAATGAAAAATAGATCAAGAGAAATGAAAGACAAAATCAAAAGATCTAACATTTATTTAATCAGAGACCCAGATGGAGCAAATAGAGAGAATCAAATTAAGGAAATATATGAATAACAATGACTGAAATTTTTTTATAAGTGATAAAAGAAACACATCCAAAAACATAGGAAGTACCATAAATATCATGCAGGACTTTTTAATTTACATTTACATACATTGTCATGAAATTACAGGTCACTAGAGCTAAAGAGATCCTAAAAGAACCACAGAGAAAAGACAGATTATATAAAAGAGAGCTAGAGTTAGACTGACAGTAGACTTCTCAAAAACAAAAACGAAAACCGAAACACAGCAGATTATCTTCGAAGTGTTAAGAAAAATAATCATCAGTCTAAAAACAGTTTTTCAAGAACAAAGGTGGAAAAAAGGTATTGGCAGATAATCAAAGTCTGAGAGGATTTCGCACTAACAGAACTTCGCTATGTGAACTTCTCAAAGATCTACTTCAGGAAAAAGGAAAATGTTTTCAGAAGGAAAACCTCAGACTCAGAGCGAAATGGTTAGAAAAGAAGTTGGTGGAAATGTAGGCAAGTAAAAACGTGGTCTTTGAGGATGAATAAACATTATGTCTAATGTGGGGGTTAAAACAAAAACCAGACCAAAAGGAGTGGGCAACGATGGTAGGTATGGAGCAATTCCCTTTTGGCTGACCGAAGAGAAGATTGGCAATATTGTCGTCTACACCGAAACTTCAGAAGTCGAGGAGAACATCGGTTTAAGTGGCCACCTCTGAGCATGTTTCTCTGTGAGGGAGCCCATAATGAACATTTTATTCAGATCTGTCCGTTGGGCTGTGGTGAAGTTCACCTTCAAAAATCTCAGTTTCTTAGATGGTCCTTTACCCCGTTCATGACTTCTGCCTTCCGACAACATCTGGACATGTTTCATAATTAATCTAAATGTGTACACTTGTACTGTCTACTGACCACTTTAGCACTGTGCTTTTATTGATATATGTGTATTTTATTTCTAAATCTTTTTGAAGATGGAAAAATTTAACCTTTAAAAGCACTTTAAAAATAATTAAATCTTCTGTACATTATAATTTATATACATGTTATGGCCACCCACATCGGACTCAGTTGTTAAACACACCTGCATGTTCCTGACAAATCAGAACCTCTGGGGGTGAGATCTTTCTTGTAAGCAAGTTTTTTCGATTATTCTCCTAGGCTAAACATTGAGACCCACAGCCATAGGGAGATCAGGAAAGATAGAGTGCCATTAGGAAAAAAAGAAAAGACATTGAGAGATGATATCAGTCCTTGAGAGAAGGCTGGGGGCACGCACCTGTCCTGAAGAATTGGTGGGGATCTCACTGCCAAGTAGCTCACTCGTTCCTAGTGCCATTTGTCCTCTCCTCCCATCACATCCCCCCTCCCAGCACGTACACACATACACACACATCCTATAGGTCACTGTGCAATGTTAAGAGAAAACCAGAATTCTAGGAAGGCAAACAACTATTTGCAAGTGGCACCTCCAAATGGATAACCATCAGAGATAGCCACATTGGGGAGAGGTACAGATTGTGTACATCCTTGGCTTTTACTCTAAGCAACATGAAAAGCCATTGGAAGGTTTTGAAGTGCCAAGATGTGAACTGACACGTTTTTAAAGAATCGCTACAGAAATAAAGAGGGAAGTATGGAAACCAGTTAGGAGGCTATTGAAATGATCAGGTGAGAGATGATGGTGGTTTGCCTTAGGATGCAGCAGTGGAGGTGGTGAGAAGTAGGCAGATTCTGAACACATTGGTAAGTAATGTCAATAGGATTTAGAGAGAATGGAATCAGCATGTGAGAGAAGGGGCCGCGACAAGGCTGACACGGAGGATTTTAGCCTGAGCAAAGGACAGATGAAGTTGACATTTACAGAAATGGGGAGGCCGTAGGAGGAGCAAGTGTAGAAGTGAGAAGATCAAAAGATTATGTTGTGACATGTGAAGTTGGATTTTTCTGTTAGATGTCTAAGAAGAGGTGCTGAGTAGGCAACTGAACCCACGAGTCTGGAGAGAGATATGTGTCAGAGATGAGGAAACAGATTCAGGTCTAAGACACCGGCCCAAGGTCGCGCAGCGGAAAACTGGAAGGATCCAGAACTCTTACCAGAAGCGTCTGACACTAAAACCTGGGTTCTTAACCTCTGTGTTTTACTGCTTCCTCAGTATCCCAAAGTGAACCAAGGCTTGGTTTTCGAGGAGAAAGAACAAAATGGAAGTTTTCAGGCTGTTCACAGTTAGTAGGACTCCCTAACCTAGGTCTGCAACCCCTCTCAGCATGTACTTGCCTTTCTAAGAAATCATTTCCCAGGAAAAGGGCACCCCATGTCTCTCTGTACATGTGAATAGAGTGGGAGGAAAGGGTGGTTGTTGAGGATTATTTTCTTTTCTCTTTTTCTTTTCTTTCTTTCTTTCTTTCTTTCTTTTTTTTTTTTTTTTGAAACTGTCCAGGGGGATATGGTGTTGCTGCTGGTGGTGGCGGCAACTGCTATAATCAGAGCTATTTCAAAGCAAGGAACTAATTTACTGCATCAATGACTTTAGCTCAAAAGAAGAAATAAGGACGATCAGGAGTCCTAAGGGAACAGAATAATAGGGTAATTTACACGGGGAGATGAGGGAAGATAGGAGAAACATGCAGGGTAATTCTTTTGCATAATCTTTATTTTATATTTTTGTCCTCTTTTCCTTTTTGGGGGGAGATCCTCAACACAGAGATGCTTTTTGATCAACCCTAGGGTTGATACCTGAAAAAAACATGAAAGGCCAGGAAGACGGGTTGCTCAGGCTGGAGAAGAGAAGGTTGAGAGGAGGTTTTCTAGAGCCAGCTCCTATTGGGGTCATGGTGTGTGGGAGGCCTTCGTTAAGCTTTGGGATTGGTGAGGGACTGCAAAGATTACCTTCATGTCCAAATGAATTCTGTGTATAGGGCAGCTGCTATCTGTAACACCAGTTTGGGCTGGTTCCAAGCTAAAACTCACTACTACTCCTGTTATGAACTGAATGTTTGCGTTCCCCCACATTCATATGTTGAAATCCTAACCTCTAATGTGATAGTATTAAGAAGAGGAACCTTTGAGAGATAGTGGCCTTATAAAAGAGACCCCAAAGATCTCTCTGTCCTTTTTTTCATCATGTGAGGATACAGAGAGAAGTAGGCAGTCTGCACCCCAGCCTCCAGAACTGTGAGCCCTGTTGTTTATAAGCCACCCAGTGTATGGTAATTAGTTGTAGCATCCAGAACTAAGACCACCCCAGATTCTTCATTTCCCAGCACAGAGAAGATCTGGGCTGGCAGGACTCTTAGGGAGCATTTAGCCCAAGACACACACGTTCCAAGTCCAGAAAAACGCCAAGGCCTGGGTACCAGGTCTTACTCCAGCAGATACTAGCTATGTGACGTCGGCCCTGAATTTTTTTATGCATAAAGTAAAGATTGTCGTCCTCTTCACTGACATTCATGAGGCTCAAATGAGTTATGCCTTACAGCGCGCTTTGCAAAATGTGGGACATTATATAAATGTGAGTTACCGTTGTTATTTGCCAGTGAAAGAAACTGAGTCCCAGGAGGGTTAAGTGACTCGTCCAAAGTCACATTTCAAGTAAATGTAGAGCAAGAGTTTGAACTTAGATCATCAGTGTTCTTTCCATAGCAGAGAGAGTGTGGTGTGCTGGTTAAGGGTACAGATTTTGGAGGAGATTGCCTGGTCTGCCATTTGCCAACTGTGGGTTAGGTAACGTTCCTGTGTCTCAATTTCCCCATCTGTGAAGTGAGGATAATAATAGTACCAACCCCAGAGAGTTGTGTGAGCAATCTCTCTGAGGCCCAAGCACCTTGTCTATGAAAGGAAGGTGACGGTTCTTCCCAACTTGTCCAGACAATACCCAAGTGGAAAGCCTTGTAAACTATGAAGTTCTGTGAACATATTTAGGTAATTTCTAGTAGTACAGATTGCTGAAATAAGTTTCGTGGGGAAAAGTGGGGCTGGGAAGGGTGTGACATTCCTTGCCTTTGGAAAGTGAGAAAAAGAGCCAACCTACAGAGTGCTGGGCTGCAGTCCACAGTGGCCAGTGGCCTCCTCAGAGTATAAGTGAGGGAGGTGGAATAGCGTAAGTCAGCTGCCTCCTTCACACCTCCTGCACCAGTTGTGCAGGTGAAACCAAGCTAAGTACATATCTCTACACTTTCAAAGCCCCATGTCCAACAGCCCCTCCTTTAGGAAGATTGCCTGGAGTTCTCGAATCTTACCCAGGACACTTCCATTCTTTGCCTAAATGGCTAATTCTCAAATAAGTGGAATAATGAAACACAAGAATGTGAAAGGAAGCTACAGGTAGCCTTGAGTCACAAGTCAATCAAAGCTAAATCAGGCGTTCACTATATGTTATCAAATTACTATGGTCAAGAGAACATTGGACCTAGAGGTGCTCACTTCCCAGAAGGGGCTTGAGAATTAGGTGAAGAGTGCTGAGTGTAACTGCAGAAAGAAATAAACTTTGGAGGCCAGGAAACTAGGGATGAGGATAGAGAAGGGGAGGTGGGTTATTCTAGCCAAGCCATAGGAGGGGCTCAGATGACCCTCCAACATAGAATCACAGGCCTTCTTTCTTCACAAAAGGAGTAGCAACACACACTCATCACCTCTGCTAGGTCCTTTGGGGAAGACAAGCACACCTCAGTCTCTAAAATAGTTTAGCCACAGGTAATTCATTAATTATCCCCCAATAATAACATGACAGTGGTTTTATTATTGCACCCGCTCATTATATTATAATTTATTTGTTATCATTGCCACTCTCTCACCCGACTGGGACTTCTTTGAGATAAAGGATTGTATCTAATTTACTCTTATATCCCTTGTGTTCAGAGCCTGGAATATGTTAGGTGCTCAAAAAAAAATTTGTTGACTAAATATTTGTTGATTTAGAGATTAGAAGGTGTAATTAGTTGTTAAAGACATTTCTGGATAGCCATCAACTGTACCTTTTTGCCTTTTCCAGGAATTAGGAGCAACAAAAACCTTACCTTAGTAATCCACCTCTGCCCTAAGGCTTGGACAGATTTGGGAGAAGGCAGGTAGAAGCCCTCAGCAGATGGGAAGGGAGGAGCTCAAACTAAAAGACGGACCCAGAAACGAGTTCCAAATGCTGACAGACATCATGATTCACTGAATCAAAATTTGGAGGAGATGGGAAAGGAAAAGCCGAGGAATAATTCAAAACATCTTGCTTCCTGAATCTTAAAGTAAAGCATCATCATTGTGACCTGGACACTGGGCTCAACCTTCTTGGAGGCAGCAACATGGAGAAATTTATTTCAACCACATTTTGTTCCCTTGATCCCGAAATTCAACCTCAGCCACAGTTTCACATACACTGACCTTCCCCACCCCAGACCTCTTTGTCCATTCACCGTAATTAAGCAGCCACAAAAACTCCTTAAAGGTCCAGTTATTGCCAAAAACAGAAGAGCAAGAGTTATTCTCTGTTACCTGTACATAAATGTTCCTACTTAATGTGTAAACGCACCTATTCTGTGATTGAATGAGCTCTGGGTTTATGGCTGTAGCTGTTGCGTTGCTGTGGCTTGTGGTTTTATGGCCCTAATTCCATAATAAAGCTCAGTTTAATTTTTCTCCTTCCATCCTGCAGCCAGTCTCCTGGGCGTGGGGGAAGGGAGAGGGTTCCTGCCCAATCACTCTAGGCCACCTGTCACAGAAAAATCCTTGTTAAAGCCCAACCTGCTCCTCCATCAAAGAAGGTCACCTACCCTGTAGGGAGGAGGCCTGAGTAGCCCAGATGCCCTCCATGTCGGAGGCCTGAGCTTTGCAAGTAGAAAGTTCGTTCTGTAAATGTGCCAAGGCGGTGCCAGCTGTTCACGGCTCCAGGAGATCCCCAAGCTAGGGCAAAAGGAAGGCAGGGGTCAGATAAACAGGTCAGGGGAAGGAGGCCTGCCAGCCGGAGGACCTGACCCTAGCCGTAGGCACAGTATCAGTTTTCAAAAAGCAAAGGGGGGTGGGTGGATAGCAACCCCTGCCTCTGTCCGTGGTGCTGACTATGCTGGTTAACTTTGTCCAGGTTGTTTCTCCTAGCCCCAGGATCTGGTGACTCCTGTCCAACATTTTTTTATTTTATTTTATTTTCTTTCTAGATGACATTTTAGCAATTTCTAAAATTTTTAGCAATTTTTTACGCTGCTGAAGAATAAATAGAATCGTAATTTGTGTTTCACAATTGGTGCGATTGGTTTCACGTTAATGTTGACAGCTCTATCACATTTCCAACAAAACGTTTTCCTTTGGGCATTGTGGGGGCTCCTCCCCAACACGTTATTGCTACTCACATGATCTTTACACAGGACATAGAGGTGAGACCTGGACATATGGTGGCATCAGCAGGAGCTCCTGGGTGGGTAAAGTTGGTCCCAGCCGGATGCCTCCCCCCTTGCAGATTTACTATTCCAGGGAGCCACCGAACAATCCTCGTGGAGCAGAGTGGGTTGCTTGAACATTTCTAATTTTGCAAGGCCACTAGTGTGACAAAAAACTCCCCCAAGACGCATATATAAAACCCGAAGGGCAAGGGTAAAGAGAGAGAAGCTCCACCCCCAGCTCCATGCTGCAGAGAAAGAAGAAGGTGGGACTTGCTCTGAGAGGAAGTCTGATATTTTACCCACTACAACAAAGATAGAGCTGCAGATGAGGGAAGATGGGCGGTTTGAAAGGACTCATAAGAGATTCTTTCTGGCAAATTCTGTTCTTACCCCCTGGACCTGCCATTTATTTTGCAGTGGGAGAAGTGTGGTTTTGGACTGGCAACTCTGGTCGGCCACTCGCTAGCTGGAAAGTTTGAGCCAGAAGTCTTCTCACTTCTGCTTCCACATCTGTAAAATGATAACAAAAAAGTCCCTTTCACAGAATTCTCATGAGGACTCAATGAAAGAATAAATGTGAAACACCCAGAGTATGAGGAGTACTCAGTGAATGGTGGAGGTTCTCTTCTGCCCTCCCTCCTGCGCCTCACTCTTTTCAGATATGAGACTTTGAACATTTTCTCAAAAGTCCAAGAGGGCAAAGGGCCCTTGAACTTCATATTACTGAAGCTCAAATCCTTCCATGCTCTAAAGCCATGACTAGAGAGAAAAGTGGGCTCTTTGAGGCCAGTTCTCACGTTCTTAAGATTTTGGCAGGAAGCCTTAAGGTCACTAATATCAGTCATTGATGAAAGGACCATGGTTTCACCATGGACTAGAACACTCACACACACACCATGGGGGAGAAGAGCCATAAGAGTTAAAAAAAATGGTTTATTTTCTTCTCCATTTCCCCATAACAGAAACAGAGAAGAAAATTTCCTCTTTGTTACTCCTTTTCCATAAAAACAAAAACATTTGGGGAAAAATGGGCATCGATGGAAGTCCTAACCAGTGCAACCAGGGGTGAACAGAGCCATTCAGTGAGAGGGTTGGAGTCAATGTCGTCTAAGCAACTTCAGCCCTGGTCTCATTATATGTTCACTCTGGCTTGCACAAGCTGCTTAGAGGCTGGGTTTGAACCTTGTACTTTGACTATATCACTCATGGATCTGATTGTAGCACTTGTCACATGAATGCACAAAACTTGATAATAACAAATGGGGAAAAGTATGACTAGCTGGGTCAGATGGGTTATTCTCACTGGCCCCAAGATCTTGAGAACCACAGACAGATCCTGCCTCCAAGGGGCAGCCAGTTAAGAAGGCCCACAAGGGAAAAATAACAAGAATAAAAACAAGAGTATCAGGGGCTAAAAAAAGACTTGAGAGTTTTCTAAACTCAACTGACCATTTTACAAATGGGACAACTGAGGCCCAAAGAGAAGGAAGAACATTTCTGAAGTCATATAGTGACCAGGTGAGTTCCTATGACTCCTAGACCCTTTTCCTCATAACACAACAGGAACACAGAGTCCAACAGCTTCAATTCAGTAGAGGAAAAGGTGATATTTATGTTGGTTCCAAATTTGAGTTTTTCTGCTCCAAATGACAAGGAACAAAAAAAAAGATAATTACTTTCTCAAGGTTTCTTTGTTACAATCTCTGTGAAACAAACTTAGAGAGTGAGCGTTCTGTTCTGGGCATGACATTGCATGCACACACACATGTGCACACACACACACACGCACACCCCAACTTTATTACTGGGCTCTCCGAGAGAAAGGGCACCCGAGGTCAGAGACCTTCTTCTTTCCTCTAGCATCAAGTTGAATGCTTTTCTTCAGTCATCTTTTTACATTGAACAAGGATACTATCTTCCCCCCCAGCCCAGGAATTCCCTAGGGGAGGCAGCCACGATACCTTTTTGGGTTGGATACTCCTCCCTGGGAGCCATACTTCCCTCATTGGGTTCGTATTTCCACAGGACAAGGACTGGTCTCCCCCAGCAGCAGAGCCTTGTCTATTCCTATTGCTCTTCAATGCTTAGGATGATAGTGTGAGCTCAGAGGAATGGAATACTCATAATAAAATTATACTTGGGCCAGGAGTCCTTTCAGGATCCAGACCCCTTCCTAAAAGTGTTTTAAAAAGTGCAACATCCAAGAGTCTGACATCTCTCTCACCACATTTTTACAGGATCACACCCTATCTTCCATCTTCCTCATCCCAGCCCCAGAAACATCTCCATTATTCAGTGTATCCAACAGCAGGAAAGCATCTGGGAACTTTGGTGCTAAGGTGCTAATTGGGGTCTGTGGCTTGAAGGAGGGAGCAAGGAAAGGATAATCTGTGCCACAGAGGAAGTGGCCAGGTTTCCTTGCTCTCTGGAGCCCAGAGACTGTCTCTTTATCCTACCTTCTGGTGCCAGTTTCATGTCTTCAGAGGTAGAACCAGTAGTCAAAGGACTCAGTATCAGAAGGTGGTAATGGTCAGGCCCTAAAAGGCAAAAAGATGACGCCTTAATTCATTGATGACAAAGGTCAGCCTTAATGTCCCTCCAAGCCATTCATGGTTCTCAAGTCTGGGTTGGAGGAGCCCCAAAACTCTCTTAAGTACAAAAAAGCAGCTCTAAAAGGGACTTTGAAAAATCATCTGATCTAATCATTACATTCTACAGATGCCCAGAAAGATTCACATGGCAATTTAGCACTGACATCTGTCTCCGAAACTCAGAACTCCCCACTCCTGAGCAGAAGAGAGATGCCATGGTAAGATGGAAAAGCCTCCGGAGTCAACCATGGCTGGTGTTTGAATCCTGACCCTGCCACCTGAAATGCTGTGTTCTTGGGCAAATAAATTTTAACCTCTCTGAGCACGTTTCCTAGGTGTTTTAAATGGGTGTGATGATGTGTGTCGCGGGAATTTAATGAGAGTTTCTGTGGAAGAGCTTCGTACATAACACATGATCAAAAAAGTAAATTCTCTTTCTCCAGTCTGGGTTTCCTCTGCGCCATCAGGCCACCCCCAGTTCCTCCGCTGACCTGCAGGGCCTGTGCCCTCACTTTTCCTGCCACCGTCTAAGTGTCTCATCTCCCTCTCCTCAGAGTAAAGGGGAAGGAGGGCCAGATGCTGCCAGTTCTTGAGTTCCTTCTGAGCTTTCTGCCTCACTGCTTTGTTCTTTTTTGGTCTTTCTGCCCTTCTCTTTGGGGTAGCAGAAGTACAACCAAGCAGAGGCAGGAGCAGAGCAAGAGGAGGAGGAAGCTTCCAAGGTCAGCGAGCTGGCCTCTTTGTCCCCGGAAAATGAATGCAATTTTCATTCCTTTCCGTGGGAAGCTGGGTCCAGCGAGCAGCAGCAGCCAAGGTGTTGCCGTGGTGAGTAATGGCCCCAGCAATGGCTCTGCTCTCGATTTGTACCTCGTGCTCCAAAGATAAACTTGGGGCCAACGTGGCAGGGGAAGTGACAGCTTCAACTCACCAGCCCCTCAACCCTCTGCATTATTTCTCTTCCCCAGAGAGTCCTCCCAAACTGGCCTCAGGAGACACCGCCAGAGTTCGTTAGATTCACTGCACCAGGTAGAGGTGGAGGCCCATAAAGGGGAATGGCCTCATCTTCTCAAACCCTACACCCTCTGAACCGCTGTCACTCCTCCCACACAGGCTGTGGAACTTTCTTACACTCCCCCAGGGCCCTGCCACTAGCCCCCATGCTTACCTACAAAGGAAAGAATTAAAACCCAGACAGACCTACATTTCAACAGCAGCTTATCAGCTATGTGACTTTAGGAAAGTTGTCTTGCCTCAATGTTCTCATCTGTGAAAGGTGATAAAGAGAGCATCTTTGGCATTGTTCAACGATGCAGTGGGTCAGCGTATGCAAAGCATAGCACCCAGTGCCTGGAACACGGTAGGTGTTTAATATGCATGAATTTCTTCTCATATCTGTTCTCAGACCCTGGGTGTTTTTCTGCTCTCCATCTCTTCCTCATGTATTGCCAAGGGGATCAAGAACATCCAGAGTGAGGCTCATAGCCAGTATGTCCTCCTGCTCCATGACAAATGGCCTCTGGAGGAAATTAAGCCCAGAAATGGATAACCATCCTCCCCAAGGGGCCAAGAGGTCCGTCAGGCCTGGGCGTCCACAACAAGGCCAAAGAAGCTCCTGCTGGATCATGTCCCAGGCTTGATTCAGACAGAGATAGGGTGGGATATGCTAAAGCTCAGCATATGCCACTGTCCCCTACCACCAGGAGGCCCTTAGAAGTGCCACCGAGCTCTGCGCCTGCACGTATGGTCTGCACGGGCCTGCTTGAGATGATGCCCATTTGCGAAGCCAGAGAAAAGACTTAATCCAGAAGAACTCTGGAGTCCCCTGAGGTGCATGAAGGTACCTCTTTGAGACCCTCTCCCTGACCACATCTACAGACAGGTATACACACCTGCCGGAGGCGCGTTATCGACTGCATTGTCATGAGTGCTGATCGGCACTGCCTGCAGGTGTGCAGGTGGGTGGGAGCAAGCGTACTTCCTGACTCAAGGCCAGTGCCAGTGTCTCATTTGAGTCTTGTCCCACCTAGGGAGGAACATTCAGACTCCCTGGTCTCATTTCTGAGCCTCTTGGCAGATGGTAACCCTAAAAATGCTCAGAGAAATAAGGTGGCCTACCGATGTCACCCAAGCGCAAAGCTGAGTCCCAATCCAGCGCTGTTTCCCCTGAGGGCAGCACATGGGTGTGCATGTAGCTGATGTGGCCAGGCCCCTTTCTAAGGGACTTACCAAGTCCGGTTGAACTCTTTCAACACCCATAGAAGGTGGGTACCCGTTGTCCTCATTCTTCAGGTAAGGAAAATGAGGCACAGAGAAGTTAAGGAACAAGTTCGAGAACACACAGTTAGAACCTAAATGTGAATCTTGAGTAATCTGGCTTTGGAGCCCATCCTCTTAATTCCTCTACCTCTGCTATATTGCCTCTCTCTGCGTGTGTGCACGCACATGCACACACACACACACACACACACACACACACACACGAAGGGAGAAAGCTGGCTCAGGCCCTAGAGTGGACTCCCTTTCTGGGGAAAAAGCAGAAATACCTTTCCTCACCATCCCCCTCCCCTGACCCTACCCCATCTCCCTAAGGCCCAATTTCCTTGTCCCCCCAGGACCCTCAGTTGTGTTACAAAGATGTCTGGCAGTCAGGAGGTAAGAACAGAATGAAATATATGTAACATCTTATTAGTAAAGGACATCTGAGCCTCTAATTAAAATTTGCCTAATGACCCAACTTCTCCATCATTTTCACTCTCGAAGACATTCATTTAAGGTGACAGGTACTTAGGCAAAGGAAAAATTAATTTTCCTTTAAAAAATTAAAGGGGAAAAGAGTGGCCTGCTCCCTTACTTGTTGATTTATCTTTAAAATGTTTATTTATTTTCAAACTCCCCCCAACTTTTTCCCAATAAAACCTGATGTAGGAGAAGAATTTGGTGAGGAAAAGGGGGTCAGAAGGAAAGTGCCATGGGGGTAGGTGCCCTGGTTGTAAAACGCGCCCTGCGGAGGGTGGGCTAGCTGGTGCTTGGGCAGGGCTGTTATGGTCCCTTTGCCCAGGATCCTGGATCGCTCACTGAGAAGCTGGCTGTTGGTGCTGGGATTCCCAGGGGACCGGTTTTTATAAAGGCTGTGTGAATTGGCAGAGCCAATGATATCTGAATCTTCACAGAACAGATGGTGGACGCCTCTCCCTCGACACCAGGCTGCAGCCCTGCTTTCTGCCTGGACACATTTCCCTGAGCAACAGGCTGCAGCCTAGAGCACACTCCATGGGTGCAGGGACCAGGCGCGAGACGTCCAGGGAGGCAGCCATCGCCTCTATGTGACCCCCCTCTCCAGGCCCCCTGACAACCCTGCTCTGTGAGGACAGAGGAGGGCTTTAAGCCAGGGGTGGGGCTGACCTGGCAGGGAAACAGAGCCCTGGTTGGTTGATGTTCTAACCTCGGGATTTAGAGTCTGCACAAACCCACTGGGGCCGGACTAAAGAATGTAGAAACATTTCCCTGCCCCTTTATTCACTTATTTTTGTCCAATAGTTTCCTCTTCAGACTCCTTGATGCTCTCTGCCTCTTCCCTGGGGGCTCTATCCCACTCCTCCTTTATATCTCCATCTCCCGACTCCAGCCCCCAAACCCTTCTGCCTCTCTGACCTCATTGTTCAGGATGCTAGCTTTGAAACAGGGGTTCTTGGTAACTAAGGGAGAGAGGGTGAGAAGTGAGGAAATAGGAGGTGCCCTCCTTTCGGACACCAGAAGTCCTGTTACTAACTTCTCTCCCTCTACGCCTCTCTGTCATTCTCTTTCTCTCCCCATTTCTCCCTCCAGCAATATGACTCTTGCCAGGAAATCTGTCAGGTTTTGCTTCCTGTGAGCCGAGGAAGACTTTTCTAGCAATTAGGCCCAGACCTCTGATCCCAGAGATACCTAAACACCTGGCAAGCAATAATTCGCTCCACTGGGCCCCATGGGGAGGGCAGGGGAAGGAGGAGGGCAGCGGGCAGAACTCCTCCATCTCCTGGCTAACGAGCCAAGGAAGGACCACTGCGAAGGAAAGGGTGGTGAACACTGCTGTGGGGCCACCATACAGGCCTCAAAACTCCTTTCCCACAGGCCACCTTCCCCAGGGCCACAGGCCCAGGCCGCCTGAGCTGCAGGTCCCGCATTGCACAAGGGCCAGAAAAGAAGTTAGTGGTGAGGCTGCGGACAGGAGGAGAAGGTGTGCATGTTCAGGACAGAGCAAAGAAAATAGAATTCGGAGTCAAAAGAGGCAGTCCTGAGCTCTATTCCTTCCTTCCTATAGGAACCTGAGCACTCCTTTGAGCCTCATTGGCCTTGCGAGTAAAATGGGGATGATAATAAAAACGCCCCGGGAGGGACAGATGAGCTAGTGGACAGGAACTTGCTTTGGAAAGTGACAAAGGACGGCCTCCCCCACATCTGCCTACCACCCCTCCACCCTCTGGCTGGGGATAGATACAATCCCACTAATGCGAGGAGGGAAGAAAAAGCATGCTTTCAGAGATGCCTGTTCATCTTGCTTTGCATATATTTGCATATTGAGTTCAAGAGGCTCGTCCTAATTCCGAAAATGGAAAACAAAATAAATTAACGAATATGAGATTAACAAATGTGGCTCCTGCAGCAATTGTCTCCCTGGCTGTTCCGGGTTTGACACCAGGAGACAAAGAATGTTCTCAAGGCAATCAACTTTTAATCACCTCGGGGCAGGAGCCCCAGGTGGAGGGACCCTGCCCCTCCCACGCTGACAGGGAGGTCAGTGTTGGGGAAATGGAGGCGTGAGCTTGAAGAGTGGGGGGCCAGGGCCAGATCCTGGGGCTAGGAGGGCCCCTCGGTTTGCTACACTGTGAACTTGCAGCGTAGGATGTGGTGGATGGGAGCGAAGGCTCTGAAACGCTCTGCTCAGGTCTGAATCCCAGCCCCACCACATGCAGCTCTGAGGCCTGTGGAAGGGACCTAACCTTTCAGTTCTTTGTCTTTGGTGCCCTTGAGAGCCAACCAGGACTAGGTTTCTGTTCTCATCCTGCCCCTCATCCACTGTGCGGCTTTGGGGAAATCCCCTGGCCGTTTGCCTTTGCACCCCAAAGGCACTGGTCCAGGCTCCCTTTAAGCTGTGACACAACAGATCAGGTAGAGTAAGATCCCAGCTTGCTCCAAGGCTACCAGAGAAGAGACTTTGAGGCAGATTGTCATATACAAGGCACATGTAAAACACATTCAAATTACCCTCTCTCTTTTAATCCCGAGCTCCTACACCTAGGAGGAGGCCTTGAGGTCAGCCCTGTGCAGGCCCTGGGAGCCGGGACACTTCTCAGCTCCTTGAAAAGAGTTTGGTCTTCCTACTCTGGCCCGAGACAGACTGACCCCACCCTGCCACCCTGGCGCCCTGCCATCCACCTGGACCAATCTGAGAAGCCCTCGCCACCTCTAGAGAAGGCACGGAGTGGCAGATCACATTTCACCAAGGTGTACAGGGCATCTGCCTTGTACCGGGCCCTTGGGTCATTTATCACATTTCTTCCTCGCCACTGGGTAGGTGGTATCAGTACCCCCACTTTCTAGATGGGAAGATTAAGATCCAGAATGACTCCTGCTGTAAGAAGTCCCCCTGCTAGACAGGTGAACTAGGAGCCAGCAGTCCCTCTATGCTGGGATTCTGTCTATGGGCTATGGTTCCAGAACAGAGAAAGGAGAAGTGGTGCAGAGAAGCATGGCAGCCCTCTCTCCTGCCTTAGCACCCCCGAAGCAGAAGCCTTTTCTGCTCAGGAAGCTGGCATAGGTAATATGGGCTGAGAATTGACGCTGCTGACTGCCAAGAAATGTCTGGAAACCCCACTGATGGATGGTGTCCGAAAGAGTCACCGCTGAGTGCCATCGCCATGACCACGAACCCTGACCCACCCATAGTGGACTTTTCTACCTTCCTCCAACCCAGTACCAGCACCCCGGGACTGCTAAGCTGGGTCAGGTGTCAGAAGTCAGAAGCCAAGGGTCAGATGTTCCCAGTTCCCAGTGGGAATTCTCTCCCTCACCAAATCCCAGAGGGGCCAGGCACTGGGCTAGGGAGAGGGTTAGGAGGGAACACGCCGAAGTTCTCAACTGCCAGTCCAGCCTCCACGGTTCCACCGGGACCCTCTCAGGCCCCCTTGGTCAGCTGCAGCCCAGCTCCACCTGCCCCCTGCCCACACCCCAATCTGTGGCCTCAGCTGCCATCTCCATCTCTCCAACCTTCTGAGGCCCATGCTCAGCCAGAGGCCCATTAAGTTGATTAAGAGGCACATTCAGGAAGGCAGGAACCATATTTCAGTCCCTAGAAAACCCTCTGCCCTCCTCCACCTCCCTCCCTTCCCTCTCTGGTGATCCGCTCCTCCTCCTCCCCTGTCAGGCCCCTCCCCTGGCTGCCTGGCCCACATTCTCGGGTACAGAGAGGTTGGCCAGACTTGGTCAGGGCCATACATGGGTGGGCCAAGACCGGGCCAGGCTGACATTTGAGGCGTGTGGTTGGAGAGGCAGACAGAGATTTTTCTGTATCGATCATGTAATTTAATCCTCTCAACGGCAGCCCTTCCAGGGAATTATTACCCCCGCTTTTTATAGATGAGGAAATGAAAATTCAGAGAGGTTGAGAAACTTGCCCAAGGTCACTTAGCTAAGAGATAACAAACACCTCAGCTGTTTTGAAGCCAAGTCCTGCACTTCTTGCATTCCGACAATGCCTCCTCCAACACCTACCACCACCACCACCACATCTGGCTTCTCCCAGCCATCTCCTTACCACTCAGCCTCGCTGCTCAAACATCAATCCAGAGATTAACTGCATCACAATCTCCTGGGAAGCTGCGCCCTCTCTCAGAGACGCTGGGGGTCTGTATTCAGCCACCTCCTTTAGTAGTTTAGATTTGTAGATCGGTTTAGAAATCACTCTGTTAACCCATAGTCCTCATTTTAGAGATGGAAAACTGAGGCCCAGAGAGAGTATGTGATTGGTTCAAGGTCACACAGCGAAAGGCCAAAGTAAGACCTAAGTCTCAGCTCACTTTCCGCTTGGAGGGCTATTAGCAGAGCAGTCAGGTCCCAGGCCTCCTCTGACACCACCTCTCCCTCTCCTCTACCCCAACTTCCCACCGAGTAACCAAGTGGAAAGCTAGGCCGGGGCATTCCACAGGAAGGGGGTGGGCTGACCACTCCATGCCCCTTTTCTTCTGGGTCTGGCATCGATGTGCTAGGAAAGGTCTTTGCCTTCTCTAGGCCTCATTTCTTCCATCTGTAACTTGGATCTCTGGGATGTGCCCTTTTTGCCTCCTGGAGAGGAGCCAAGAATCCAGTGAAAATGAAAACCCAGCAAATGCAAGGACCGACTGGCCATTTCCTCTGATCTTGTTGGAAATGGGTCACCAGATAAGAGGATGATCCAGCTCCAAAAATTTAAAGAGTTCACGCTAATGACCTCTCCCATTGGGTTGTTCAGGCTAAGGTCTTATGGCTGTGCCAGGACACTGGTCAGAGCGACCCTGGACTACAGGGCAGCCCCTCACGTGGACAAATCCATCACACCTTCCTCGTGGCTGTTCTCTTCAGTGGGCGGAGGGTCCTAAGACAACAGCAGGACAACCAACTTGTCCCAGAGTTTGCTGGGACAGTCCCTTTTTAGCACTGAAGGTCTCACATCCTAGGAAAACCTTCAGTTGCAGACAAACCAGATGACTGGCCACCCTACCATGCTAGGTGACAAGAAAGGTGCTCATGGTCACACAGCAGGTGCCCACTGGGCCTCCCGTCTCCTCCCCTGCAAGAGCTTTTGACTCTTGAAGTTGAGGCAAAGCAGTGGCATCCAGGTCTCCAGAATACGAGTGACAGTAAATAACAACAATAATATAATGTTTCTTCAGTTCTAAGATGCCGTTGATTTCATGTTAAAGTCCAGCTTTTCAGGGCAAAAGTAGAGCTACATTACAGTACCTGTAAAACGCACCATGATGGTCCAATTAGAATGTTAGAAAGAAAGATGACAGGCACCATCCAACTGAGAAGACTGTGGTGGTAACAACCCTAGGAGAGGGATGGCCCAACCCATTTATCCTTTGTCCATTGACAAAGCGCCACACTGGCAGGCGTTAGTGCTCTCCCCTCTACAGTGATGAGGAAACTGAACTTTAGGGAGGATATGGGATGTCCGGGCTTCCCCAACCAAACCCAGGAAGGTCTGCCTGACTCAGGGACCCACAGACCTCGCACTCCTTGGGGGCTCTCAGGAAGGGACATCTGGGCAGGCAGAGGAGGGCGGAGTCAAGGGAGGCTCCCTGTACCCTTCCGGGGACTAACAGCATTAGCTCCAGCCATATAACACCAATGGCCTCGTAATTTATATAGCAGTTTTCATTACTTCCCTTCTCCAAAGGCTTGTTCAATAAATTACCATTTTATGAATTTCAAAGTGCTCTGTGGAGCGCAGAGCTCCACCTGGCTCTGGTTGCCATAGAGAGAGGACCGAGGGGACCAGGAAAGGTTAGGGGCCTCCCACGGGTCCCACATGCCAAGGGTTGGACAGCTTGCCTATGTGAGATGGTGGAGAGCCCACAGGCTGGAGGGTCTCTCCTGGTTTCTCCCCACACCCGGGCATCGAGAGCGTGGGGTTCACTGTCGCACCTGTACAAGTGGGCGAGGTCAGATCTCCTCTGCGGACTGTGTGAGGAGTAAATGACATAACGGGAGCACCGTGCCTGGCACGTTGTAATTACAACAAGCGCAATGTTTCTGTCTTGCCTGTAAACACCTCCCTGCTTCACTCGGGTGGTCAGTCGTTGCTTCCTCCAGGGAGCCCCCCAGGACTGCCCCCACTTCAGGCCTCCTCTTCCTCTGCTCTTAACCCCCTCTTCAACAATATCAGATAGATCAGTACTTACTGATATGGAAAGTCTCCAGTATGTATTGCAAAGTTAACGAAGCAAGATGCAAACCAATTTAAATAGGATTCCAGTCTAATACATTTTCACATACAGGGATAGAGAAATACATATGACCATATCTATATAAGCACAGAAAAACCAGTAAGCAGATTTCATAAACTACGAACAGTTTTTAACCTCTGAGTGATAAGACACTGTGGGGGGGGTCAATTTTCATTTATTTGTATATAATTTTATGTGGTGAGATTGGGAGTGGTTTTACCTTGGAGTGGATATTTTTTACATATTTTTTAAGTTAAAAGAGGACAAGAAAAAATGACTCCTCCCTCCAAAACACAAAATCTCTTCTTCTTCTCGTTCCAGGAAGAAGCAACCAGAGGTTCGATGCCAATATTTGGATGCCATGGACTCTGAAGCCAGGAATTTAAAGGGAAATTTTTGCACTCCAGTGATCCAGGCTCTGGGCCCTGGTTCCTTCCTCCTACCCCTCTTCAGTCTCTGCCTCCACCCCCCACCAGAGTCCCAACCCCATCCTCCTCTGACAAGTGCCAGGTGAGTCTGCGTGGCAGAGGACCTATCTGCACACCCCTGTTCTTGGAAGGGGGTTGAGGACCAGTTAGAAACTAAAGCTGTTTCCTTCACCATCTTCAAGATGCACCTGTATCTGCTGCAGTCACCATGGCAACACAGCCTCACCAGGGGGCGCTGCCCGGGAAACAGGTTGCCTGGAAACAGGACTAAGGATGGGCAGGGTCTGACCAGAGGGAACCCCCCACCCATCCCTGCTCTTTCTGAGGAGGAGGCAAAGAGAGGGGAAGCCAGTGGGAGTGAGAAGCCCAGCAAGCCTGAGGTGCCAGCCTCAGTTTTCCACTATGTAAGGAGACAACGGCGAGTGGTCCTCAGGACTTCTCCAGGTCTCGCAGTTGCTGCCTTGTCTGGGGAAGGGTAGGCTCAGATCCAGGCTGATTTTGGGCTCTGGAGCCGACAGCCTCAAGCTGGTGAATAAGCTCTTTCATAAGAGTTTGCATCTCCCTGGGGCTTAGTTTCCTCATCTGTATAAAGAGGGATAATAGAAATACCTACCTCTCCCGGTTGTTATGGGGAATAAGTATAGTTCTGCCTGGAGAGTGTAAACTCTCAATATAGGTCAGCTACTGTTATTAAAATGCCTGGAACACAGTAAACAATCAATAAGCATGCTTATTATTAACTTCTCCTCATCCCAGTAGATTCCAGGCAGCCTCCACCCACAATTGACTCATCAATAATTATTTGCTAAGCATTTATTAGGACCTGGGGATACAAAGGTTCGATTCAAAAATAATTCTTCCCTTGTGTGCCTCCTAGACTGGGAGTTTGTGGAAGCCCACAGAGGGAAGATAGCTTCCCTGTGACCTGGAAGCAAGAGCACATTTGGGGGAAGGTTGTCCTGAGGCAGTAATGCCTGAACAAGAAGCTGGCCAGAGAGAGAAAGGCATTCCAGGCGCAGCCCCCTCACCGAACCAGGTGCCTCCAGAGCACCTGGAGACAGGCTGAGCCGGGAGCGGAGCAGGAGCAGCCCGGGAGACGGAGCTGTCAGCTCCCGTCTGCGTGGGTTTGATGCCTGCTTCAAGTTTCCGCTCCCATTCAGGGGTGGTGATTGAAGGCACCGGAGGGGAACCTTGTCTTCCAGGATTATGGTGATTATTCGCTGGATAATGACTCTGCCTATTCTTAAGTGGGGGGCTGGTGCCAGCTGTTCCCTCGGACAATGACCTCGTGAGGTTCTCCCGCGAGGCCTGCTGTCCACAGGCCGCCCTTCCGAGTTCCATGAAACCTCTGCTGAGGCCCAGTGAGCACACTGGCCTCCGCAACTAGGCCGGAACTCTCAGGCTCCCCCTTGGTTGCTGAGCTACCTGGAGAGCTCTCTCTCGGCCATCTCTGAGATTCCTCTTGGGCTCATGTCAACTGTCTAAGGCAGGAAGTTCTTTCTCAAGTTCAACCTGCACTGGGAAGGGCTAAGACACTAGTTTAAGAGAAAAGGGGCCCAAATTCTAGTCCCACCCCAAACACTATCATGCTGTGTCCTCACCCCCAAGTCAAAGGAGAAACCGAGTCGGTGACTCTTGAGGCTGTGAATTTATAGTTTGAATCTGAGACACTCTACAGATTCCTCTTATTCTGTTGCTCAGACCCCAAGAGATCCAGGAAGACCTTCTCCTGTGTGCCTGGCCCTCTTCAGCCATCATAAAACAATGAGGAAGGAGAATAATTCCACTCTCCGCTCTTGGAGCCAAGATCTCCAGCTGTTCCTGCTTATGACACTATGGTATAGTCGAGAATGTCCTCTCCATCCCCATCAGAATGGGGCCTCCTCCAGGGCCACAGTGGGTCTCCAATCACACATAAGTGTCCTGTTTCCCATCGCAAGGTTGCTCTTCCTCCATCCTCGGATTCCCCACGGCCCCTACTCACTAGGCTCAGACTCTACCTCCCCCCAGACCCTGGAGCTCAGGTTGGGTTGGGGCCCCTTAGCTCGGCACCCCCACCCCTGATAAAGATGTTTGGTCCAAATACATGCAGAGAGTGGGGAGCGGGGCATAGAGATGCCCTGAACCCCGATGAAGCTCTGAAAGCCTTCCAGCCCTCAGAGGAGCTCCCTGAATTCCAGCGTCCACAGACAACCAGGTGAACAGTGGCAGAGGCCCACGGCTCCCCTCCCATCAAGCCGCTAATTGCTCCAATCAGAAAATGACAGCTGCTGCTGCTCGGCTCTCACCAGTCCGCCTTCCTTCCCGCAGTCAGGGCCAAAAGTAGGACTTCTCCTTCTGAGTCTCAAGAGGAGGGCTGATAGGGATGGGATCAGATTGGGGCGGGGGACACAGAGTCAGATGACCTGAAAAGAGGGAACCAAAGTGTGTTCCTGTGTCTCTTGCAAAATTTCCGTAGGAGGGGCTCCAGGGCACCAAACTGTTCCGAAGAGAAGCTCTACCCCATGGGCTGCCTTCGCACAGCAAGCCTGCTATTCTCGTGTAGATTACTTCAGGTCAGTAAAAACAGCCAAGCTTTCTAAAGGCGCTTTATTCATGCTTTCCATGAGATTGAGAAATCATCAATTACCCATATTAAAAATAAGAACACCACTTTACAGGCTGGCTGTAGAGGTGAGTGGGGAGCTGCAGAGGCTGATGAAATCATGGGGAAGCTAAAGCTGCCCTAGAAAGCCTTGGCAGGATGCAGGCTTCTTCCCTTGCTTCTAAGAAGGGTGAGCTTGGTGAGTCCAACTCTAAAATCTACCAGGGTTTCTCCCCACACCCTTCTATCGAAAACAGTTTTCCAAAAGCTTTCATGTCGGAAGTCCGGAATGAGTGTTGGTAGGCTGAGTGAACGAAGAAGGAAGAAGGAGGGGCCTCCCAGGGCCTTTGGGAGCCAGGTCTCCAAAGACCAGGGCACTAGAGGATACACAAGTCTGTTTACTTCTTGGCAGAAACACAAGCATCTCTGGCTTCAAAGAAAAGAGTCTTAAAAAGGCTTGGGCACCTAGATGCAGACATCAAAAGCCTCCTGCCCACTGCCAACCAGATTCGTTAAGTGCAAATAAAGCTGAAATGCGCAGATTCAATTTCGCCTAAAATGCACCTGTCGGCCCGGAAGGAAAAGATTAGAGAGCAGACGGCTCTTCTTGGCCTGCCACGTCTGCCCTCCTCCCTGGCACCCCGGCCCCCAGCTCCCCACCCCTCCACAGACAACCAACGTCTCTCCCTCCCTAGGCTGACTGCTCACTCAGGGAGGAGAAAGCTTCTCTGGAAACAAGTTGGGGTTAAAGGCAGAAGGATGGCTGCAACAGCCTTATGAGGATTTCAGCTACAGAAAGTGAATTGAGGATGCTTAGCCTTTTTTTTTTTCTTTTTTTTTTTTGAGCATAGGGGCATCTATCCAAGAATGGCAAAGGACACAGACCCTTCTGCAATCCAGGGACACCCAAGTCTGGTGGGAGAGACCCAGTTCCTGCCCCAGGAGCCCTCAGTTCAATGGGAAAGACACAACATAGCTGGGGAGGGAAAGTGTCCCTTGTCTAATGGGGCAGAGACAACTCATGCTGCCCGGGAGCCCCCAGCCCGAGAGAGAGAAGACATAGCCCTGCCTCGGATGAGCTCCTAGTCCAATGAGGGGCAGTAACTCTGCCCGGGATCTCCTGGTCTGATGGTCAGTCAGCTTCTTCAACATCTAATCCACAGTCAGAGCTTCCCCAGGCCTGCAGCGCCCCTGGGTGAGCCTTTACCAGACTTCCTATTAGCAAGGACAGCTGCTGGGCATGTAGGTGCCAGATACTCTCCTCGTCTGCTTTCTGCCCATGCCCAAGGCCCCAGAACCTCTCCCCCACTCACACTTAGAGCTAGCACAGGGCCCAGCCTGAACTGCCTTGAGTACCCTCCCCCATAATCCCCTCTATCAACATTCCCCACTGAACATGCTGGGAAGCCTGGATCCCTGGGGCAGAAATATTAGTGCCCCCTCAGCCTGGCAACAATACCTAAAAATCAGCAACAAAATCAGAGCACAGTTATGGAGTGCTTGCCACGTGCCAGGCATATGCAATGTGCTAGGGATGAAACAGCCAGGAAGACACAGTGCTGACCCTGGAGGAGCCCCTGTCCCAAAGCTGTCATATAGTCTGATGCCTGGTGTTTTGCATATCGAAGTCCTGCGGGAACGCAGAGAAAAGAGTGATTAATTTTGTGTGTGGTAGGGTTGAGGTGGAGAGGTTTCCTGAAGGAGGAGACATTTGGCTCGAGCCTTGACAAATGAGCAGAAATTTGCCAGGTAGGGGAGGAATGAGCATTTGCCAGGGAGAGACGGGAGAGGCTCTGGGAGGGACAGAGCTTGCGGGACTCAAGAATAAAGACAGGGGCAGCCTGGTTGTCTTAGCAGTGGTTCTCATGTTCCAGCCTACATCACCTGGGGGGCTTGTTCTAACCCAAATTGCCTGTCCCCACCAGACTTTCTGGTTCGGCGTGTTTAGGGTGGGGTCCAGGTGATGCTGATACTTACTAGTCCTAGGACTATGCCTTGAAGAGCCACAGTTGTAAAGAACTGTGGAAAATAGGATTATTATTTCCAATTCTTTAATTCCTCCTTGTAACAGAATTAGATATCTGCTCTTTTTGCCATGTGACTTGCCTCCTCCTATTTTAGGAAGTGGAGTACATTTCCCTGTGCCGTGAGGCTTGGCCACGTGACTTGCTTGGGTCAGTAAAGTGTTAGTAGACTGGACATGAGCAGAGACTCTAAACTGGCGTATGTGGTTCAGCTCGGTGTCCCGTGCTTCTGCCACCTGTCATGGGAACAGCATGCTTTGGGTAGTTAGTTGTCTGCGAAGAACAGGAGCCACATGTCACATACCTGAACCGAGCCCATGGCTTGAAGTAGAGCTGCCCCAGCCCGCTGAATACCTACGAGCGAGAAAAATAAGAGCTTGTGGTTGTCAGCCATGGAAATTGGGGGGTTGCTTGTTACACAGCGTCATCCCAGCAGAAACCGGGCTTTGAATACAAGGGTTTGGAATGGCATGCTAAGAAATTTGGACTCAATATAGGTAGGAGAATAAAAGGTGAGTGTAAAGTAGGTCTAATTAGGCAAAACTGACGACAGAGAGGCCAGGTAGGAGGCTGTCGCCGTGTTTCAGATGAGATGCGGGATGAGAGTTCCAATGAGCAGAGAACAGGGAAGAGGAAATGGACTGGAGAGAGACGGTCGTGAGCTATAACGACGGGGATGTGTTCTGAGAAATGCATCATTAGGCGATTGCACCCTTGTGCGAACATCAGAGTCCGCTTACACAGACCTCGCTGGGATAGACCCTACAACCTCAGCCGTATGGGGTAGCCTGCCACTCCTAGGCGATGAGCCTATACAGCATGTCGCTGTATAAAACAGGAGATTAAATCACACACAAGAAAAAATGATGCAATCAAGAGGCGCGATAGACACGAGACGTATGAGGCTGCTGCCGGCCTGACACAACTACTGTCTTCCAGAAACTATTTTTTTGTATGGGTAGAAAGAGTACACTCTAAAACAATGATTAGAAGTATAGTGTGGTAAACACGTAAACCACTGACATCGTCGTTTGTTATCATTGTCAAGTGTCACGCGCTGCGCGTAATTGTGAGTGCTGCGCTTCTGTGTGACCGGCAGGGCGGGAGGTTTGTTTACATCAGCATCGCCACCGACAGGGGAGTTATTACGCGACCTCATCACCAGGCGATAGGAAATTTGAAGCTCTATTATATGTGATCTTATGGGACCATCACCGTTGTTGGCCAACACGTGACTGTACAAATGTCAGAACACACAGGACCCGACCAAGTGGCTGAAGGGAGGAGGGAGACAGAAGGTCCCAGTAATGGCCACACTTGTGGACAGCAGAGAGTAGATGGAACCGTTCACAGGGAACACGGAGCCTTCTGTTCCATGTGCCCCAGGAAGGTCCACCACACCCGAGAGCTGTCCCCCAAGGCCCCCGCCATCTGCGCTCGCAGTGTCCGAGTCAGAGTGCGCCCCTGGACAAGCTGGGGTAACTCCCCCCGCCCCAACACACACGGCAGCATCGACGAGCTGTGGGGGGACTCGCCTGGCTGAGCTGCTGAAGCCACCGCAATTTATGTTGTTTTTCTCCGATCCATTTGGTTCTAAGTCAGCTGTAGATGAGCTTCGCCCACAACTGCCGGTCTTTTAATTTAATTGTGTGGTGCCGGGGTGTTTATTCCCCCTAGCAAATCTATCAAAATTGTCACATTGTAAATAAACATCCTTCTTCCAGCACTTAACACTCACCATCCGCTACCCCCCTTCCCCTCACACTTGCACAGCTGCAACAGCTGGAAGGGGGCGACCTGCCAGGGGCAGGGACCCCTGCAGAAAGCAAGGGAAGCCCCCCTGGAGGGGAGTAAAGGACAGGCAGGCCAGAGACTTTCCTTCCACAAGCCGCCGCCAACCAGAGACCACGTAGAGCCATGGAGAGGACTAGTAGTAGCAAGATGGGTGACAGGGAGCTTACCAGGCCTCTCTGAGCCTCAGTCTTCTTATCTGGAACATGAGTTTCATTGTGAGTCAGAATAGATGACAGCTGCAACGAGACTTCGTCAACTGTGACATCATCGACTCCTCAATGATGCATTCGTACAGTGACAGGGCAGCACCTCCGGTGTCAGCTTGGGCACTGCCCTGGCTCTACCACTTACTACGCGATCTCGGACAGGTTGCTTAACCTCTCTGTGCCTCGGTTTCCTTTTCTGTGAAATAAGACCACTAAAGGTACCTGACTCGTAAAAACAGGGTGAGAAGTAAACGCAGCCCACGTAGAGTAGTTAGAACCGAGCTGGCACATGGTGCAGGACTGACCAACGTTAGCTCTTAGTGTTGTGTTGAGGAGGAAGTTGACTAGAGAGGCTCAGCCTCCCTCTAGGTTACTCAGCCTCTGATTTCCAGACTGTAGTTCACAAAGAGCAACATGCAAAGAGGATTTGAGGTCTAGGAGACCTGAGTTCTCTCTCTCGAAAACCAGACCTCACTGTGGAATGTGCCCCCGACACACACACACACACACACACACACACACACACACACACACACACTGAAAGTGAAGTCACTGTGGAGATGCCCCCACTGGGAGGAAATAAGGAAGGAAAGAGAAACTTTGCCAGCACATTCCCACAGGGCAAGAAAGGGTAGAAGTCCCTCTTCTTGGGTTGAGGTGCCAACAGAAAGAAAGGGACAGAAACTCATGCATTTCAGAAATATTAGTAATTTGTTCCCTACTGTGTTAAGGGCTGGAAACCAACAATATCTCCCCCTCCCTTGGAACATCCCTTCTGTGGGATATGATGGGGAAATCCTGCGTCTGGGATTAGGTGCCATCACTTTGGACCCCATCTAGTCACTTTTAAGTTTTGTAATCTTGAGTGGGTCATTTGATTCTCCCCTCCTCCCCCAGTTTCATCCTCCGTAAAAGGGAGATGAGAACTCCAGCCTGCTAAGTTGTTGTGACAATCGAATGAGAGTGCATGCCTTCTAAAGGCCCGCTAAGTGCTTGTTTCTAATGTCTAGGTGATTTTAGTGTCTTACACCTGTGTGGTGAAGACTGCCGGTTGTCTCCCCTTCTTCCCTTCATAATGGAACCTCTGGGTGTGAGGAACATGGCCCTCCAGAACCAACCTCATCCCCAGCCTCCCTCGCAACTCCGTTTGGCCAGGGTGTGAGAGAAGAGGCGCGTGTGCACCTCTGGATGTGGTCTTGGGGAAGGTGCCTGGCTGGCCCTCCAGCTCCACGGCTCCCTCTCCTCCCTTCCCACTGTCTGGAAGGCAGAGCCAGTGGACAAGCTGGTGTGTCCTCTTGCCCATGCTAAGGAGGGCAGCACCCTAAGGAAGATGGAAGTCAGACGGAAGGGATGCCCAGCACCCAAGGGCCACCATATTAAGTGGACAGCTACGACCCGCCTAGAGACATGAGAAAGAAATGAGCTTTATTCTTGTCTGAGGGGCTCGTCCTTCAGGTCTGTGGTACAGCCACTGAAGCTCGATCCCAGCTGGAATGATGCTGTTTTTTCTGAGTCACCACAGCCTGCCGCCGCAGCTTGATTTTTTCAAAGAATGAAAAAGAACATGAGGACAAAGTTCTTTCCGCACAACAAAGTGATAGGCACATGTGAGTTGCTCTGATAGTCCTGGAGGGGTGTTCCTGAGGGTAAGAACGGAGCGATGGGACATAAAGAAGGAAGAGACTAAGTTAGTGATGAGGGCCATTAGGACAGAGGAGTCTGCGATGGCTCCAAGATGTCTTGTTTGGAAGATAAAAAAAGTGATGATATAGCTAGTTACACAGCATGACTGGAAAGATGAGCCAATCTGGGCAGGAAAGTGATGAGCTCAGTCTGGGTCACATGAAGTTACTGTGTGACCATGACCCTTAGGTAGAGATGCCCAGTATTCAGAGGAGATTTGGGGACCGAAAGTTGAGACTGAGGGGCCATCTCTCTAAGGAGCTGAAGCCCAGATCTACACACAGGGGTGAACAGAACATTTGGACAAGAGATGGACAAACACTCAAATAAATATGTAAGTATACGATGTACCAAGTACAGCGAAGGGAAAGAATAAGGTCCCATCACTGAGTGAACAGAGAGATTATGTGACGAGGGTTGGCAAGTGTCCATGAGTTCACTATGTTTCAATCGAGACCCCGGCTGTGTGGAGAGTTTGCGGGTAAACCGCAGGTAGGAGACAGGGCAGAGAGGGAGACAAGCAGCAGAAACAGCACGAGCAAATGCCCTGTGGTTGGGGAGACTCTCCGTGATTGGTGGCTGGAGCAAGTCCCATTTTGTCATTCTTTTTGGCTGTCCGACTCCCTTGCTATGAGCCCCCTTCCTGTATTTGAGAAATCCCTCCATTTTTCGGCAAGACCAGCTTTCCACCACAGTCGCTAAAAAGGTAAAAAATAATCACATTCCCAGTCTCCCTTGCAGCTAGGATGCAGGCACCGGGCCTGGGCTAGGTCATCAGGCATGCTGCGCCTTGCTCTCGCCCAGAACCCTGCCTGCTACACAGAGCACATCTGCGGGGCACTTTTTCCATTTAGAATCGCAGTCTGTTAGAGCCCGCAGGGACCTCGCTCTGTCGTGTAGAGCCCTACTTTCTCCCCATCTCAGTCTTTATACAGAGCCCTCTGCCAGACAGAACTCCGCTTTCCAGTCCCCCAAACACATAAGCACACAGCTGTTACCCAAAACTCTGCCCCCGACCACCGAGCCTTCTTCAGGGACCCAGACGCCTGCTCTCTCACGCAGAATTCCACTTGGTTCGCACAGAACTCCACTCGGCTTCCCAGAACTCGGTTACTGGCTTTTTTAAAAAAAAAAAAAAAACAGATTCCAGTATTGGTGCACAATATTGCCTTTATTCTACATAACCCTGTTCGCTTATACAGAAACTCATCAGCTACACAGAATCCTGCCTTTTTCTTCAGAGCCACGCTTGGTTGTGCTTAACCCACAGTGGTTTCACAGAAATCTGAATTCACGGAATCCTTCTCTGTTACAGAGAAACCTGCTGCGTCCTACACCACCCTGCCCCATGAGAGAGAACTCGACCTTGTGACGCCAGCATCATTCACTCAGCCACCTGCTCTGGAGTCCGGGACCCTGACGTCCACCTGGTTGCTGCCACCGACCTCATTGTCCTAAACAACCCACTTGGGCTGCAGAATCCTCTCAGGAGGTTCAAAACCCTGGTTTTTCTATAGATCCCCAGAATTTGTACATAGAAACCTAGTAGGTTACATAGAACTCATCTCTGTGTGGTAGGAGCAAAGCCTGGTATTCCTTCTTCGGTGAAGCCCAGGGTCACACTAGTGGCTTCTCTAAGGACGTTGCACCGGTACACGCCTTTGTGAAGTGACAGGAAGAATGGCTGGCAGATCCTCCTGGTATCGCCCTTGCTTTAGGTGAGGCTGGGAGGACTTATACCCCGGCCCCCAAATCAGGGTCCAGGCCCCTTTCAGTTCTTCCTCTCCCTGCCAGGGAGGAATTAGGACTGAACTCTGCAGAGTAAGATGTGAGCAGAGACACGGGTTGAGGCCTCAGGAGGGGACATCATCCACCTCGCCTCTTCTCATGCTGGCCTCGGCTGCCTGGGCGCAAATCTGCTCGGACAGAAATAATCAGCCGAATTAATTTAGCTTTAAATAGCAGCACTGAGAATGTTTCCACAAAATTTTCTCCGAGGAGAGCTAAGCAGAATTAATGATGGCACAATATCAGAGAGAAATGTTATTTATTAAGGCCTAATCATTCTAGGGCGGGGGAAGTCATCATAACATAATAAAGTGGAAATCAGCCAACCTAGCCCAACCCAGCCCTGCTCGGCCCAGGAGCCAAGGAGGGGCCCTGGGAGACTGCGATCGAGGGAGCCTCGGAGAGAAGCTTCCTGCAAAATGAACAACCTCTGCTGGGGTCTCTCTGGTATGGGAGGGCTGGCCTAGGCTCCCCGGACCCGACCACATTCCTCACAGGCTATGTCCACACCAGCCCACTTGCTGCTTTGCTGAGCACCTCTAAAGGGGAACCGCCAGGACACCATCAAGGAATGCAGTCCCGCCCCACCCCACTTCCTGCTGCCTGCACCTAAAAGATCCTTGGTTTATTTGTTCTTTCAATTATTATGTATTGAGCACCTAAAACTAAGAGCCTGATGCTGTTCTAGATGCTAGGAATCCAACAGGGGGAAGACAGGTAAACAAGTGAGTGAACAAGATGACGTCTGGCACTAATGAGTTTATGGTTATGGAAACAGTAAGTGATAAGGAGTGACAGGAGAGGGTGACTGATTTAGGGGCATGATCAGGGGAGGGCACTGAGAGGAGTCGATGTCTGAGCTGAAACCTCAGTAACAAGCTGGTCCTGTGAAGATCTGGAGTAGGAGGAGCACATCAGCGCGTGGCACAGCACAGGCAAAGGCCGGGAGGAGAGAGGGAAGAGCTTGGCTTCCTGAAGGCCAGAGAGGGCTAGGAGGCAAGGAGGACAGTGACGGGGGCTATATTTGTTTTCTTCAGAGCAATAGGTTCTGTTACCAAGAGTACAGGGATGGGTCAGAGTCAGACTCCCCCAGGGGGAAGATGAGATTCAGGGGAGAAAGCGTGAGGGGCCACTTACTCTGCAGCCCCCACCTACTTTGAGGTCTTCCTCCCATTACGCTATGGCCTGCTACGCCTGGCACTGGCCTCAAGGGACGTTGACAAAGTGGAATGAGCCTGAAGGAGGCTGGTTCCCATGTTGGGAACATGCTCTACAGGAGGTTTTCTAGGTCTGTGGTTGAAAATGAAGGTTTAGTAGTCAGAGAGGCCTAGGTTCAAATCCTTATTAACCATATAACCATGAGCGAGACATTTAACTCCTCTGAACTTCAGCAGGATTATAGTACTTACCTTCTGGGATTCCTTAGGGGATAAAGTGGGTGAGGAAAGTCCTGTGGCTTCTCCATGATGCCTCCAAGATCCCTAGGTCCTCCTCACTCAGAAGCACGAGCTGTCGGTGGTTTGGGCCTGGAGCGTGCTGAAGTAGAAAGACTCACACAGACCTGGTTTCCAGGACTCCGTTTCCTCATCTGCAAAGTGAGAGAGGTAACTTCCCCCGGAAGGTCACTTGAAGATCACACCGAATGATACTCGAAAAACACCTGGGCCGGGTAGCTCAGTTATTGCTACTGTCTCCCCTCTAGTGGTCTGTCAAGGCTGCCGTAACAACATACATAAACTACGTGGCTTAAACAATAGGAATTTATTTTCTCACAGTTATGGAGTCGGGAAGTCCAAGGCCAAGGTTCCTTCAGGGTGAGAGCTCTCTTCCTGGCTTGCGGGTGACCACCTTCTCACTGTGTGACCTCATCTGAGATCAAACCCGATTTACCTACATTTGAAATAACCTGGTACACATGTTTACCGCTCACCTTTCACAGACAAAATCTCAGACTGGCTTTGGAACCCGGCTTGATCTTTGGTGAGAGAATGGGTCCAACTCAGTCTCCAAACCCCCATCTCAGCCCCTGACCACTCTAACTGACCCCCAGGGCCAGGGGAACGTCTCTCCAGACCTCGGGTCTCATCTTTGATATCCTTCGATGTGTGGGAGGTTCTGGGTCTGGCCCTTCTCAAGGTGCAGCTTACATTATCGAAGTGTGCCCTGCTCCATCCCCACCTGCTGGAGACAAGCTGTAGCCTCTCGAGTGTAAAATGCTCCATTTCACATGCTCTTGAGACTTTTTTGGAACCTAAAACACAAACAAAGAGCTCCCCCAATCTAACGAGACTGAATTAACTATCCTTCTGAGTAAGCCATGGGGGATTTCTGTCTTGAAGTCTCCCTTCTCCTCTATTCACACCTAGGTCTCTTCTCCCTGCTCAAATGACCTCACCTGTCCCCCACCAGTTAGAGAATCGGGGGTCATGTTTCACTTAGCTGACCCGTCATTAACACCCACAAATTTCTCCGAAGTGTGTAGTTAGGCACTCCCTGCCTTCCCATAGGGAACATCTATTGGTCTTATCTGCTTAGTATCTATTCCTCCCTGACTTCCTTAGGGAAAGTGACCTCTCCCCAGCTTTCAGTCCATGAGGATTGACAAAGTGCTCTTGGCTGACTCCCATCTGCATGGGTAAGCAAGCACATGACCTAGACCCAGCCCATCAAAGAAGTCAGAGTGATTGTGAGGATGGACATTTGACCTAATCTAAGCCAATGTGAGTCAAGTCCCGGGCTTTCATAGGACTTACTGTGGATTGTTCCGGAGTGTCTACGCTGTTAAAGGTGACCTGGATATGCTGATGGCCAATGAGCCGCTGTAGGGGACGTGCCTGCTTAAGAAAGAGGGCTGGGAGATGGAGAAGGAGAGGTGTTAGTGTGTCATTCAGCTTTTGTGTGTAATAACCACCCACCGCACTAGGAAGCATACCCCAATAATCTTTTATGTGTGTGGATGTGCAGGTCAGCTGTGGTTGGGCTGATCTGGGACAGAATCAGCTGGGCCCCTCTGTTGCAGGTGGTAGTGGCTGGCATGGCTCCGCAGCACATGACTCACACCCGCTTTGGGCCGGTTCTTCTCATACAAATGGCAAAGGGGCAAGACAGCAAGCAGAAACATGCCCAGTCTCATGAGGACGGGATTCAGAACTGTCACACTGTCACTACTGCCCAATTCCATGGGCCAAAGTAAGTTACACAGCCTGGCCCAGAGCCAACGGGAACTGAAATCTACTCTGTTCTATAAGCAGAAGGAATTGCAAAGTCCCACTACCAAGAGCATGGATACAAAGAAGGGTTAAGATTTGGGGCCAAGAATGCAACCACTCTAGGCAGTGTCATTCCAGCCCCTAGAGCCAGTTGACCTGAGTCAGATTCACCACCTGAGTTTGCCTGGTCTTTAGTCCCTAGTCCTGCCCTCTTCCTACCTCCACAGATTCCATGTTTTGATTAACAACAGAGGAAATTCTCTTTGAGAGTAAGAAGGAGCCCTAATGCCTAATTGAGTCCCACTATGTCACATTCTCATACCTGAACCTCAAAATAGCTCTGTGAGGTGGCTGTGAACATCCCCCACTTTGCAAATAGGAAACAGGATCAGAGGGGTTGGGTGACCTGTCCGTGCTCTCAGGGTGAGGAAGCAGCTGAGTGGTCAGTGTTGAAAGTGCCCAGAGGGTAGGCCTGAGGATGAAGCACATGTTTTCCCCACTTTGGAATGGTGACCCTTCACCCTGGACGTGACACACAGATCTGTGCTCCCCTCAGCCAGCCAAACTAACAAAAATAATAGCTAATGTTTCCTGAGCCATCCCTATGTGCTAGGTAACTGCTAACCCCTTCAAAAGCATTAGCTCAGATCACCTTTGCAGGAGCCCTGGATGTAAGTATTATATTGGTACCAGCTCAATTTTACAGATGAGGAAACCGAGGCTCAGAAAGGTTAGAGAACTTACCTAGCTAGTAAGTAGTAGG
This sequence comes from Cynopterus sphinx, assembly GCA_030015415.1. NCBI lineage: Eukaryota > Metazoa > Chordata > Mammalia > Chiroptera > Pteropodidae > Cynopterus > Cynopterus sphinx. Next base: position 29,909,082 of record CM057385.1, on the reverse strand, counting down.
GCCAGGATTCTAACCTCTCTCGCCTGGCACAGAGCCTGGCCTCGTGGCATCTGTTTAGGCCAAAGGGAGGTGTTTAAAAACACCTAAAAATACCTGGAACGGTGGGAAGGTCAGGTGCATCGAACCTAGACCACACTGCCTCTGCCCAGGGGACCAATGCCCCCATGGTCCCCCAACCCTCACAGGTTCTCAGCTCACCCCTCAGTGCCTAGTCAATAGCTTCTGTGCGGATGAGCCCACCCTCTGTCTGACTGCAGACATGATAAATGCCTCCAATTATCCCCTCCGAGCTCCGATTTAATGTACTGTTTTATTAATGGCAGCTAGCAGAGGGAAGAGAAGAGCCCACTGTGCACCAGCCTGCCTCCATTCAGAAGCTTGCTCTTTGGGTGCAGGAATGAAAGGGTGAGAGGGGACAGGCACCACCCCCATCTCCAGTCCCACAGACAAGGAAATTACTCAGCTCCCCTCCTGACTCAAGCCCAAGCTGAATGAACCTCGTCTTTGCCTGGCAGGTTCCACCCATTGCTAATGCTCTGTTGCTTCCTTGACTAACAAATTAGGGGTGTGAACAAAATGCAGGTGGAGGATGGGGAAAGACGGCAGCTGCCCAACCTGCAATTAAGAAGGAGCGAAAAGGGGGCCAAAGGTGTTCAGCCATCCCACAAACATTCCTTCACATTGCCTAGCTTTGGCTGAGCGTTTTGAAAGTGGGTATAACAACCCTCTGTTAACCACTGGTGAGTTTTCCACTCAGAGCCTGCCCTCTGGGTCATCGCACTGTTCCAAGGTTGAAATTGCTCACCCAGTTTGCAGATCGGTCATCTCTGACCATCTGAGATGCAAGAAGGGCAGGTTTCACTCATCCCATTGGTTAGATCAAAAGCTGAGGTCTGGAGACAGGTAGGGTTGTATCTCAGGCCATAGTGGGAAAGCCGGCACCCACTCCCTATAGGCTCTGACTCAGTCTAGAGTCCTCCTGCAGGAACCTGTGTTAAGTGGCCATGAATAACTTGTAGCGGGGACGGAGCATGGGTATCTTTTCCTCTGCCCAGGTGGACACTGGGTGATCTATCACGGGACAGAGCCTGACCAAGTCTAGGGGTGCATGTATGTACATGCATGTGTGCAGTGAATGCAGACCCCATACTGCGAAATCCACCTCTCCTTCCCAATACGAAAAGGGTGGAAAGAAGCCTGATGCTACTCATTCAGTCGGCAAACATGTGAGTGGCTGCGGCGGGTGTGTGCTGGGAAAAGAATGGGAGACTAGACACAGATACCGTTTCAAAATCGTTTTCCAACATTATCAGGCCATCTCAATACCCTTTAAAAATGAGGCAAGGGAGGCAGAGGCAGAGGACCCTGAGAGCCCCAGAATGGGTACTGTTTTATCGGTCCCAGGCTACTAATGGGGATGCTCTCGGCTAGGAATGTCTGAGGTACCCGCCAGGCCGTACTGCTCCTGGTGAGCCCCATAGATGTTCTCCCCACCAGGGCCAATGCTGCAGCTGGACCAGCCCCTGGTGGTTATTATGATCGCAGGACGTGCACTTGAGAAAAAATCATCAAGGAAATTGCGTAACAAGATCTATTACTCACAGGTCCTGGAAGGTATGCTCATGGGCCACTCGGTGGGGTCTTGGGCAGACAGACAGTGCACAACTGGGGCTCTGCCTTTATTGAGGTCTGAGTGTGCAGTGTCTAGAGTTTTCCAGGTTCACTCTTTATTGATTCACTTAGAGCATCAGAGTGGGAACTAAGGTACATGGAGGGAGAAGTGGGATCACTCAAGGGGTCAGTTATCTAGGTTACCCAGGGCTTTCTGAAAGAGAGAACTTCACGGGTGAGGGTAGCCTAGTTCCTTATCTGGCTGCTTTGCCAGTAGCTGTGTCGTCTGGCTGGCAATGTTTATTCAGGATGGGCGTCATTGAAATGGATGCCTCAGCAACCACAGACTTAATGTCAGCCACTTACGTTGCCGGAACCTAAGCTATTCTTGGGAGGATGAGGTCAGGGAAAACTTCCAGGAAGAGAAGATGTCCAAGGTGGGACTAAAAGAAGCATGGTAATGAGCCAAAGCGGACGGGAGGTAATTCCAGGCAAGGTGAACAATGAATGGGAACAGAGCTCTGGAGGGGCAGAATGGATGGGGCTCAGTCTTCCAGGAGAAGGAGACCAAAATGAAACTGAGGTTGGAAGGAGCCAGTGCCCACAGGGCCCGGGTAAGGAGTCTGTGCTTCCCACCAGGACCCACTGTGGCTTCCAGCAGGAAGTGAGGTGTGTGGTTCAGAAAGCATCCTGGCTACGGTGGAGAAGGGCTAGAGGTCAGCAGGGCTGCGTGGGAAGAGCAGTAAGAGGCTGTAACCAAAGTAGAGGAGGTAGGGACTGTGGCCTGAATTAGAGAAGAAGGCAGTGGAGACTCAAAATATATTAAGGAACTTATGATTGACTTACAGAGGTCTAGAAGCACCTGAATGCCGCTCTGGTTTCTAACACAGGCAATAGTGACCGGAGCAGTGGGAGGAGAGTCCCTGAGAGGAGGCTGAGGTAGAGGAGACAGGTGTCCATGTGGAGTTTAAGGATATTTTTAATGTGTGAAGTCAGATCAAGCTGGATTTCTCAGGCTCCCCAAGCCGGACCAGATGGGATGGTGATAATGGGAAGTAAGGATCACAAAAGGAAATCGTCTCCCTTATGACAATAAAGCCCAGTATCTAGGCTTGGCTCTGGAAAGAGACCTCCCGATGGGCGGGGTGGCTGGACCTGTGACTAAACATCCCTCTGCAACTCTATTTCTTCCCTCCCTGGGGCCTCCAGCAGCAGGCCTGCCAGGGTACTGCTACCCTTTTCCTTTGTTCCCTCTTCCCTTTTGTCGAAAAAGGATTTGTTAGCATGGAATAAAATTAGCTTTTGACTAGAGTTCTATGAATTTTAACACATAATTCACGTGCCCACTGCAACAGAACATTTCCACCACTCCAAGAGTCCTCTGCCCGGCCCCTCGGCAACCACTAATCTCTTCTCCATCACTATCCTTTCGCTTCTTCCAGAACGTCATATAAATGGAAGCACACAGTATGTGACTTTGTGAGATTGGCTTTTTCACTCAGCACAATGCCTTTGAGACTCATTTAGGGTGTTGTGTGATCGAGAGTTCATCCCTTTTTATTGCTGCGGAGTTTCTCATTGTAGGGATGTGCCACGCCCATTCATCCACTGAAGGACAAGTGGCTTATTCCAGTTTGGGGTGATGATGAATAGAACCGCCATACACATTCACTTTCAGGTTTTTGTGTAAACGTACGTCTTCATTTCTCTAGGGTAAATGACTATGAATAGGATTGGTGGGTTGCATGATGTGTAAGTTCAATGAGAAACTGCCAAATTGTTCTCTAGAGTGACAGTACCATTTGCATTCCCATCAGCAATGAATGAGAGTTTCAGTTTCTCCAAATCTTTACCAGCACTTATTACAGTCAGTATTTTTTTGTTATTTTAGCCATCCTAATAGATGTGTAGTGTTATCACATTGTGCTTTTAATTTGCATTTTTCCAGCAGCCACGATGTTGAATGTCTTTTCGTGTGCTTGCTGGCCATCTGTATATTCCCTTTGATGACATGTCTTTTGCTCATTTTAATTGGGTTTTTGTTTTCTTATTGAGTATTGAGAGTTCTTTATAAATTATAAATGCAAGTTTTTCATCAGATGTGTGATTTGCAAATATTTTCTCCTATATCAAGTCTATATCTTGTCTTAGCAGGGTCTTTCATTTAGCAAGAGTTTTTAATTTTAATGAAGTTCAATTTATCAATTTTTATTTTATGGATAATGTTTTTGGTATCATATAGAAGAATCCTTTGTCTAGCCTCAAATCACTGTTTTCCCCTATGCTTCCTTCTAAAGGTTTCATAGTTTCATGTTTTATATTTAGATCTATGACCCATTTTGACTGAATTTTTGTATAAGGTACAAGGTTTAAGATAAGTTTCCCTTTCAGGAGTATGGATGACCAATTAATTGTTCTAACATCATTTATTAGAGAACAATATATCCTTTCTGTATTGAATTGCCCTTCCACCTTTGTCAAAATCAAATGATCTTATTGTCCGGGTCTATTTCTGGACTGCCTATGCTGTTCCATTGATCTATTTGTTCTTGGCACATACGTCCTCCCCGTCCCCATTATTGCACTGCCTTGGTTACTGTCGTCTACTGTAACACAGTGAGTCTTAAAATCAGGTACTGTGAGTCCTTCAACTTTATTCTTCTTTTCTAAATTGTTTTGACTATTCTGGTTCCCCCATTTTCTATATAAATTTTAGAATTGGGTCATCTATATCGACAAAGAGTCCTACTGGATTTTCATTGGAATTGCCTTAAATTACTGTAGATCTATTTGGGAAAAAATGACTTGCTACGATGAATTTTCTGATCAATCCACATTACATGTCTTGCCATTTATTTAAGCTTCCTTTGATTTCTTTTTTCAGCATTTTGTAGTTTTCAACATACAGAACCTCTACATGTTTTGTTAAGTTTATACGTAAGTATTTCATATTTTTGAAGTATTAAAATGTTACTATTTTTAAATTTTGGTTTCCAGTTGTTCATTGCTGTTATAGAGAAATACAATTGGTTCTTCTGTGTTGACTTTACATCCTGTGACCTTGCTGATCTGCAGCTTAGTTGTAGGAGTTTTTACTTTTCTTTTCTAATCGCATCGGCTAGAAAACAGTAGAGAAAGGCTCTAGAATAGGAGTGATGGTTAATAATCCCTAATGCCATCTCCTGTGTGCCACGCCCTCCTGTATGCACTTCATATACATTGTCTTGTTTTACCCTCACAACATTTCCAAGTAAGACCATCTTGGCCTGATAGGGACACTGAAGCTCAGAGAGGTTCACTTCTTCAAGGTCATACAGTGAGTGAGTGGCAGAGCAAGAATCCCCGCAGGCAGCCTGGGACCAAAGCCAGGAGCATAACTACTCCCCCATGGTGTCCCTGGCTCTAATCTGCCCCACAGAAAGCCCCATGGGCGAGACCCTCCAAAGAGCTCAGAGCTGGTTTATAAAATGCCTTGACCCTCAGAGATAAGAAGGGTATCCCAGGTCACCCCATCAGACCAGGACCCTGAGGCTTCATTTACCAAGTTTTCAGCTGCTTTAAAAGAAGCAGCAGCAACAGTGGAGTCCTGAGAACGATCCCGCAGGCTGTACGGCACCTCCTTTCACCTGTTCCCTCATCTATAACCCATAGAGCAAGAATCACTGGGAGCCACGGCCTTGCCCTCCAGGTCAGGGATGTAAACAACAACCTAGACTTGTTGATGGATGTAGGTTGCCAGGAGCTTAGGCAGCAACCTCACAATCAGAGGCAGGGACCCCAATCCCCAAGCTTCCTGCCACCCCAGGCTTGACAGGCCTCCAGGCTTCTCAGCCACCCATTTCCACCGTTCTCCCTCCCTCTGAGTCCTCTCGGCCTCACTCTCTATCTCGCTAGTCCAGCCTCTGCCCTCCCAGTAGATCTTCGTTATTCACCTTTCGCACTTTCTCCTTTATTCGTTACCCTATCCCCTTCTTCTCCTTTCTCAACACTTCTTCCTCCTCCACTCTCCTTCTCCTCTCCCCATCCTTTTTCTCTTATCCATTCCAGATTCATTCATTCATTTCTTTTCCCTTCAACGGAGTGCCAGGTGCCTAGCACTAGTATAAACATGAACAATTCTGAACAGATAAGGACACTGCCTGGCCTTGCCCTGGATGAGTTCACAGTTCTATGAGAGAAACAAATGAGAATTCAATGTGACACTTTCTTAAAACATCCAGGCTTCTGTGCTGATCTGAAGAAGCTTCTCTTTCCCTCCCTCCCTACTATCCTGAATCCAAGCACATTCCCTGTGCAAGAAGCTTCTCAGCCTCATCCCAGGGCCAGGGCACCATTAACCCTCATGATGCCTTTGAGTATAACCAGAAAAGGGCGCCTCTCGCTCTGGGAAACCACATCAAGCGTCAGCTCCCGCTTGCCCGCTTGGCTGAGACTCTTCGTGCACTGCACGACTTGCCCAGCAGTTCATGGCAGCCCAACCCTGGGGTCCCCACCTCAGCCAGTAAATTGCTCCGCTTCTCTGGACCTTCCTGAGCCTTTGGGTGAAATCAGAAAGGTCTTTGCAAACCGAGGAAGGCTCCTCTCAAATAAGGGAAGCTCGCAGTGTTCAGCAAGAGCTGCCTCCATCACCCTGGCTTACTGAGGGCCCCCCCTTTGCTTCTTCAGCTGAACTGCCTTTTTCTCTTCTTCTCTCTCATCGTCCGAGGCTGAAGGAGAGAGTATATCTCTTGCCTGTCATCTTTTTGTGCAATTAGAATCGACAGATCCTTAGGCAGAGGGACTGGCCCCTCTCCTGACAGCAAACTAGTTCTAGATAAATGACTATTGGTTTTGTTCTGTTTGTTTTTCATTTGTAGCCATTCTTTGATTTTTTCCCCTGCAAAATTGGTTAAGCAATGATAGTATGGTCTGGTTCTGCAGTTGCATTGATTGGGTGGCTCCTGGAGTCTGGGTCTTTTGCTAAGTTTTTTATTTTGTTTGGTTTCCCTCCCCTCCACCCCCAATTCAACTGCCTCTTCCAGACTTGTGGGAAGAGTAGGGAAGGTGGGAACTAACACATGCAGAGCCTCTATTAGTGCCAGGCACCGTGCAGGTGATTTATTCCCGTTTCTTCATTCTATCTTGAAAAAAATGAAACAAACTAATATGGTAGGCATTATTCTTCCTATTTTGCAGATGGAAAAATTAGGGCTCAGAGAGGTTCAGAAACCTGTTCAAGATGGCACAGCCAGAAATCAACAGAGCCAAGTGGGGAATCCGCGGCTTCCCTTGCCAGGCATGTGTTTTATCACTGGCCAGGTCACCACATGACCCTCAGCAGGTGGTCCTCTAGAGACCCCAGGTTACCCCTCTGCAACATAGTGAGAGCCCGAAGGGCACTCAGAGGCCAATGATGTAGTGTGAGTTATTCCCCCAGATAGGGAAACTCTGCTCATTAAAGAAAAGCCGAAGGCGCAAGGAAAGGGTAACAATGAGGGGAGGTGGAACTTAGTGTGACTGAGGAACAAGAAGGGATGAAGAAAGACCAGTGGGAAAAAGGTGGAGTGGGCTGGCTCCCAAGGCCAGTCAGTCCTGGTCTTCACAGCAGCAGATAGGATGTCCAACTGGTTTCCTCCTCAAAAGAGTCCTCTAGTTGTTAGACATTGCAGAACCCACCTTTAGGGCCAGCCTCAAGAACTCACATCTAGAAGGCTCCTGTGGCCTGGAGAAGCCCTCTGTGACACCTGGGGCTTGGGACTTGGAATGCCTACAGCTCCTGGTGGGGGTGGATTCTGTGACTTGGCAGAGGCCTCTGAGAGGTTGACAGGGCTTGAGACAGGCTTAGCCACACCCACTTGCCAGGGTGAGTGAGGAAGAGGGAGAGTAGGGCTTCTGTGGGAGCAACAACGAGGTGAAGTGGAAAGGTCACTGACTGAAGAGTCAGAAGACCTGGGTGCGAGCCCCTCCCACTCTCATACCTCTTAGCCATGTGACCTTGGATGAGTCACTTCGCTTCTCAGTGCCTTCAAAATAACAAAAAGCTGACATTTGAGGGCCTACCATCTTCCAGACTGATCTAAGCATTTTTCACATGTTAACTCGTTTAATCCTAAAGATAGTCCTAGAAAGAGCATTATCCTGACTGTACATCCATCAAAATCAAAAGGAATATGAAGCTCAAATGAGGTAAAGACAATAAAGCAGTTTTTACAGTGTGTGTGTGTGTGGAGAGTACTGTGTGTGTGCGCGCATGCACACATGCATGTGCATGTGAGGAGGAAGACTGTGTGTGTGTGCGCCCACAGGCATGCACATATGCGTGGGGGTGAGAAAGGGGAGGCGGGAACTGTTATTGCAGAACTCAGCCCTGCAAGAGACCTTAGGGATGGGCAGCTTCCTGAGCCCTAACCACCCCTTCAGAGAGCTGACAACCTCCGTGGTCCCTGGGAGGCCTCCTGGCCCTGGACTTGGCCTGACCACCATCCCACCATCCATCCAACCAACAAACATCCGACAGCAGATCATGGGCCAGCCATGTTCTAAGCGCTGGGACCTGAGACAGGAGAAAGCATTCCCGCCCCCGTGGGGCCTACTCGTGACTTAGGGAGATAGAGTATGGTTTAATAAATATATCACCTACCACCAAACCCATGTGGAGGAGACAAGTGGTTTGGAGAGAGAGAAAGCAGAGTTAGGAGCTCCACAAAGATGGTCAAGGGGGCCTATTGGAGAAGGTGACCTCTGAGCGGAAGCCTGGTTGGAGGCAGAGGATCCGCAAGGACAAAGGCTCTGCAATGGGGCCAGCTCAGTGGGTCTAAGTGTCTGCAGGACGGCATGACAGAGGAGACCAAGCAGGCAGGGTTAGGGCACCGCGGCCTTTCAGACCACGTGAGGACATGGGGCTTATTGTAAGCATGGTGGCCTGCATTGAAAGGTCTTGAATCAGGGGGTGACATCATCAGATAGGGAACAGGATGTGACTATGCACTTGCCAGAGCGATCTTTCTAAGACACTCATTTAAGCATTTCCCAGTCTCTCCCCCTGCCTTTTTCTAAAACCCTTTAGAGATCTATCGTAGTCCCCAGGTTAAGGGCCAGCCTCCTGGGTGTGGCCCTGACCACTGGTCTCCAGTCACACCTTCTCAAGCACCAGTCAGCCTCTAAGCTCGCCGACTCCCCCTCTCCTCCCCTACTGTCTCTAAATCTTTATCCTTTAAACCTGCTCACTCTGCCTGGAACGTCCCCTCCCCACCTGAACTGGACACGCCATCTCAGCAGTCATCTCCCTCAAGGAACTTTTCCTGGCCACCCCCACCTGGCTCTCTCAGCCCCGTGCTGATGGCTGTCAGAGGATTTATCACAGAAATAGTCACTAGCTGCTCTCTCAAGAGTGTCCACCAGATGAAGTGGGCTGGGACTGGAAATCACCCGTCAGTGTGTCTCCTGTCCCTAGGGCTGTGCCTGACAGATGCATAGTAGGTGCTTAGCAAACACCAAACAAATTAATAATAATAATGGAATTAATAGCATCCAGTAGGTCTGCCCCTTCTCTACCACCCCTCATCCATGAAGCCTCCGGGGTTGCCAGGGTGGGGTGGGGAGCCTGAGGGATGAACCCCCTTCTCTTCCTCAGGAGAGGCAGCATAGGCGGGGCCAGGCCAGCTCTGAGGGGGCCTGGAGCCAACGGCAAGGCTGACTTCCAGAGGCAGCCAGCCGACAGAGCTCGTAAACGGCCCAGTTACATTTATAGCCATGTTCTTATTAAGCACCAGGAGAAGAGAGATGAATCATACCCCCTCCTCCTGCTCACAGTGTGGGGAGGTGGAGGCCACTAGCCGGCCAGCCCTTAAATCTCAGGAAACCTAAAAGTCACAAATGCTCAGGGCCAGCCCTGCATCACCAGGGACAACAGAAACAATGCAGCTTCTCAGGCTGAGCCTGGCCTTATGCCCCACTAGAGTCCAGGCCGGGGCAAGGGAAGAAGGCAGGGAGGGGGTGCACCCTCCCAAGAAGTCCTGGGAGCCGGATCCTCATTTCAGAGTTGCACTGAATGCTGTGTGACCTTGGGAAGGTCAGATGACTTCTCTAGGCCTTTGAGTGACACGCTTCCCCTTTGTGAACAGAACCAAAGTGTTTCTGGGAACAGTCCCAAAGGATATGATGTCTCCCCTCCCCTCAATGTTACCATTTTACAGCAAGTGGAAGCAGAACCCGAGGGGACCCTGGTTACCAGATTCCCAGTAATCACTCCCTGAGAGGTCAGAGTGTGGTGGGATTCTAGAGCAGACATGGCCTCGAAGGGGAGGAGGCCAGGGACGGCATTTACACCACGTCCTCATGGCGTGCTTTCCTAGCTCCTAACCCAGGAGCCACGCTGCCCATCACCCTGCTGGAGCAGAATGGGCGCCCTCAGCAAACGCCCTGCCTGCTGTGCTCACTTCCCCGGACAGCATGGGCCATGGGCGAGGACGGCCATACCCGTTTCACACGGGGAGTGACCGGGGCACAGACCACCTGCCAGGACTAGAACTTGGGTGGGGCCCCCTCACACCTGAGGCCTCTTTAGCTTTCTTTTTGTATGTGTAATTGACTTCAGTGAGATTTATTGGGAGTTTTTAACTTTTTATTATGAAATCTAACACAAATACCAAAAAGTGAATAATCCATAACTGTAGAGCTTTATGAATTATATAAAGGGAACACCTAAGAAACCACCTCCCAGGCCCTAGGAAATAAGACTTTGCCAGAAGCCACCCATCCCCATGCCAGCTCCTCCCCTCACCCCCTCCCCCACTCAGGCAAACCACATCCCGCCTTAATGGGAGGCCTTTTTTCTTTCCTGTGCTGAGCCCACTCACCTGGGAATTCAAGAGGGCGAAGAATAAAGCCAAGAGACATGGTTCCGGTTTCACTCCCTTCTTGGGGCCTCCGTTTCCTGATCTGTAAAGTAGAGGGTTAGACCCATTTCACTGGAACAACCTGGAATCCTAAACGAGTGGGAAGAAAATTCTGCTGGGAAAATTTGTGTGTGCAAGGGTGAGGAGCAGGGAGCAAGGGTCCTGGACACACCTTTGCAGGGCATTGTTCCTCATTCCTGGGAAGTGGTGGGGTTTCTACACCCACCCAGGGTGCCACGACTAAGGGAGCCTTTTCCCACATGCCTTGGAGATGGTATTTGGGGGTTCCTTCTAGGTGGTCTGTGGGGAGCCCCGGGGTTCTCCAGGCTTATCCCCCACCCTCACCAGAGAGCCTGTTGCCAAGTTCTCAGTATGTCCCTTAAAAAAAATAACAGTAACAGTAATAACACCCCAGAAGCCAAGCAGACTTTCTTTCTTCCTGCTGTCATGAACTAGGACACCTGATCCCCCTGTTGCACCAACATCCCAGGGCTCTACAGCCTGAGGGTAAGGAAGTCTATGCAGGTGGAGAGGAAAGGGAGCAAGGTAAAGGGTGGGAAAGTAGAGCCAGCACTTCCTGAGCTCCTACTGTGTGCCATGCACTGCAGGGCCACTTGGCATTCACTGCCGGCTTGAATAAGCCTCCCCACACGTCTGCAAACAGTAATAACACCTCCAGTTTCCAAATGAATACACTGAGGCTCGGAGTTTAAGCAATTTGCCCAAAGCCACACCGCTGGGAAGAGGCAGAGGCAGGCTTAGCAACAGGCCTGACTCCACAGCTCTGTGTTCTCACCCCATGCTCAGTTCTGGCATGAAATCAAGAAAGAAAGTCAACCTCTTCCCAAGGTCTGGCCTCTTCCTGCCCTGGCTGGGAGGTAATGGTGTAGATGAATAAAGGGGTGGATAAATTACCAAAGGAAATCAAGAGTGATGCAAGGTGTAACGAATTAAAAGAAAGAATGAGAGTTGGGGCAGGGGCGAGAAGGCACATGAGGTTTCAGGGAACAGGCTAAGGTTTCCAGCCAGGGGAACTTGGTGGCTGTTGGAGCCAAACTCCAAGATAGAAATAAGCAGGTTTGATGGGGAAGGAGCTTGATTTTGAAATTTTGTAGTATCTTTTCACTTCTTTATTCTTTGAAAAGGGCCTGCTGGGTGGATGGATGGATGGATGGATGGATGGATGGATGGATGGATAGATGGATGGATGGTCAGCTAGGAGAAGAGGATGGGGGGAAACACTTTTATGGCCAATGGATCTTCTGGGTCTTCACCACCCTGCAAGCGGGGATGGAGAGATACACACACACCATACCAACAGGTCACATCGCCCATGTGACATGCTCCCATGAGCAGAATTCCTGATCTTCTCTCACAAACATCTTCTCTTCCTGCTTCCTACTCTCTCACCCTTGACCCTCACTTCCTCCTCTCTCTCCCTTCCCTATTACCCACTAGACCCCAGGAGGGAACATGCTTCTCTGAGTGCAGGAACAATGACTGTGAGCTCTAAGCTCCTTTGTTCGTACCAGTGACTCCAGTTGGAGAAGCTGGGGTTCAGAAAGACCTGAGGCCCTGAATGAGGCCACCCACAAGGCCTGGCACCAGGATGGGACCAAAGTGCCTGGTCGCTGGGCTCCTGGGGCTCCCTGCCCAGCACCTGCTGGAGGAGAGGAGCCTGGCAGAAGCCTGCATTCCCCTCTCTCTAGAAAATGCTTGAACCAAGCAGCCCCTCACGTCCCTGCTGGGCTGCTGATGCCCAGTCTAAGTTAAGGCCAAGGTTTCTCAGCAGTAAACCATGGTTGCTGGTTGCTTTTCCTGCTGAATGATTTTAGTTGAATAATTTTGCATGATCTCAGCACAGCGTGAGAGAGCACCAAGCTGAAGATAAGGAGTTTGCACTGTGGGGGAAGGGGTGAGTTAGAATCTAAAGAGCTACAAACTGGCCTCCACCAGCGCCTGGTCACCACAAACTGTGGCAGCCCCTCCCTCTGTTCATTGCTCCCACTGGCCCCCAAAGGGGAAGGACCCATGGTGGTTCCCAGGCTTGCATGGTCATGGGTGTGTCCTCCATTGACTAATGTGCCAGGCACTGTCCTGGTGTTACCTCACTGAATCTCCACCATTACTAATCCCCCCACACACACACACACACACACACACACACAGGCACACACACCCTGGAAGCAGGCATTGTCATCCCCAAGAGGCAATGAGGAAACAGTAGCACAAACTTACCTGAGACCGCCACCCAGTACCTGCTGATGGAGCCGAGGTCAAGCTTGGGATTGACCTCAAAAGGGGGAGCGCTCACAATTCTGAGAGAAGGCCTTGGGTCTGGGGTGAGAATGGACACTCCAAACTGGAAGACCACACTAGGAGAGGAGCAGAGTCCCACAGAGAAACCCAAGGAGTTTCCCTGGAGCAGAAGGAGTGGGGGAAGCAGGGCCATGAGAAGATCTGGAAGAAACTTAGACTCATGCATTAGAGCTGCCAAGACTCTTTGAGGGCTGCAAATCATCCTCTTCATTTTACGGATGAATTTCCCAGCAGCCTCAGAGAAGTCAAGTAGTTTGGCCAAGGTCACACAGCAGGGGAGCTAAGGCCAGAGCCAAGTGTTCCTAACCCCCGTCACCCCATGCTGGGCTGGGCCTCCCTCTACGGCCAACCTAGCTCTGGCTGGAGCAAGGCTGGGTCTGGCTGGGTCTGGAGAAAAAGGGTGGGGGAGTCCCAGGCCAGGATCACGCAGGGAGGGCCACCTCGTCTGCTGCCTCCCCTCCTGCTTATTACTATTCCTGGCATCACCCCCTCACTCCCCTTCCTGTGGAAACCCAGCGATGCTGAGAGCTGGAATTTGGATGTTTTCCCAGCATTTGGACTGTTAATTAAAACTAATAAATCTGCCATTTGGAGTTGGATTGAAGAGAAGAAAGGGTGAGGTAAGAGGCAGAGGGAAACTTAGGTGGAGGATCCCCACACACACACCCCTGCAAGGGTCTTTTCCTTTCAATCCTGCCTCCTGAATTATTTTCTGTATTGGCCGCTTATTCATTCTGCGCTTGTTTCTCCCAGCTGCCTGGCCCCAACCTCTTTCTAAGCGCACTCTGGATCCTTTTAAGGAGGGCTGGAAGACTTCTTCCTAAGGCAAGGACTGACTGGCTCACCATTCCCTGCCACTCCACGGGGCTGAGCAAAAGGCACACGGTCCAGCTGGGACAGACCTAGGTTCAAACCACAGCACTGCCACTTTCTAGCCATCTGACCCCTGGGGGTCATTGTTCTTCTCCCAGCTTCCCCTTCCTGACCTCTAAAATACAGAGGACAATTCCTACTTTGAAAAGTTATGGTGAAGATGACATGAGAAAATACGTGCAAAATAGCCTGCTACGAACTAAGCGATCTCTTTCTTGGCCTCTGTGCAATCCTATCCTGACCTCTACTTCCTCCTTTCCCATCTCCTCTGACTCCCAGAGATTGCCACAAACAGTGTATGCCACGAAATAATAAGAATAACATTGAGACCACCTTATATCTGTAAAGCAGATTTTAATTTACAGAACTTTCTCACTACACAAGGGGATACTCTGGGCTTTGATGGTGTTTTATTCATTTGAATTTTCTCAGGGCCCACTCAATGCTAGACACACAGGAAATGCTTGGTTAATATGCCTTGAATGGATGAATGGAGTGCTTTCACATCCGGAGGGGACAGCCACTCCCCTTGTCTGCCCAGCAATGTGTCTGTTTCATCGAGTTAATGCTTCTCCTTTCCTTGGGAACCGTGTCTCCCCACTGCACGGTGTGTTCCTTCTTCCTGTTACTCAGATGGCCATGTGCCCAGGCTGGCCCAATCAGAGCCTTCCCCAGGATTTTTCTCCCTGGGACTGGTGGAGAGGCCTCTTTCCTGTGCAGTCCTGAGGGCAGAGAGTGGGTAGAACTGCCTATGGGCATGGCTCCAGTCTTTCTCACGGACAAAGACAAAGTCATGTTGCACAAAAAGAAATGAAAGACGAAAAGAGGGTGCCCAGCTCCACTGCTTCTGGCCTTCCTATGATTGGATTATGTGCAAATGAAACTCCCCATCTCTTCATTAAACAATCAAGCTGGGATTCTGCCATTCCCAGCCACTGACTCATATAACACCCATTATCTCATCTAATCTTTTCAACAGCATCCCAAGCCAAGCCATTTTCAGAAGAGAAAAACAAGTCTTGAGGAAGTGAATTTGTTTCCCAAGGCCACACAGCTGGTAATGATGGAGCTGGAACAGATAACAAACACTAACATTTATTAAGAGTGGCGGGTACCATGCTTAGGAACTCATCCCGCACCATCGATACTGCGGTGGCACTACTACAGTCAATATCTGCCCTTATACTGATGGGGAAACTGAAGTTAGAGCAGTTAAGTAAGTTACCCAAGGTCACAAGCTAGTCCGTGGAGTTGGCTTAGGTCTATCTTCCCGGAGTGGGCACTACCAGCCACCAGCTGCACTGCCTCCAAGGCCAGAGCCCTTTCCAGCCTCCAAGGCTGCCTATCAGAGAGAGGACCATCTCTGGGCAGTGGAAGACTAAGAACACTGGGATACACTGAAGTACCTACTGTGTGCATAGCTCTGTGCAATGACAATAAAAATGCAAAGATGGATAAGTCACGTGCTTGTCTCAAGGAATTCCAAGACATGTCTATAAATTTCTAACTGCAAAGTCGAGGGTCCTAACGGAGGCTCAGGTGAAGTGCTCTGAACCCAGAGGTGGGGGAGATGACTCCAGCTAGGGGAGGCAGGACCCTGGAAAGAGGCATGGGGCAGTGAAACATGGCCTTTAATATAGGCAGAATTTACACCTGTGGATGTGGTGTGACCATGCCATGGTGGATATCACCAGCAGAGGGAAATATGTAAGCAAACACCCCACGGTAGGAAGTCCAATAGTGTGATTGGGTAGGAGGAAATGGACTCGTCTTTCCAAAGGGTAGTGTGTGTGAATGGGGCAAGACAAAGATAAGTAGAGAGCCTTGAATGTCAGGATTTAGAGGCTGGGTTTCTTTCGGCAAGCAATGGGGTGCTATTGGAACTTTTGAGCAGGATAGCGACATAGTGTGACAGAAATGTTAATGTGGCAGCCCCACCTAGGACAGGTTAGAGGAGAGAGAGGCCAGTTAGGAGGAGGCTACTGGGAAAGGTAGTGAGACTGGAAGGAGGCCAGAGGAGGGCATGGGGAAAGGGATGGCAAGATGAATCCAGTGACTCTGTGGAGGCAGAATCATCAAGGAAGAGCATGTTGTGGAGCAAAGAATTCTGACTTGGGAAGCAGGCCAGGCTCAAACCCAGACTGCCGGGCTCCAAGAGCTGATGTGCAGGTCCCCTAGACCACGAGCAGACAGCCCTTTGTGAACCACGGTGCATTTATCAATTCACTGGTGCCATCCCAGGAGCTAGCACTTGGTCTGACACCTAGTAGGTGTTCAGTCAATGTGAAGGGAATGGTAGGAAGATGGATGGACAAGTAAAGGAAGGAAGGAAGGAAGGAAGGAAGGAAGGAAGGAAGGAAGGAAGGAAGGAAGGAAGGAAGGAAGGGGAGGAAAAGAGAAAGGGAGGGAAGGAGGGAGCCGAAGCATCCTTGATAGCTCAGGAAGAAGCACTTGGCTTTCTTTGTCCCACCACCCTCATGCTCAGTCCTGAGCCTGCACAGAGCCCTGGCTGAGCCAGGGTTTCCGCAGCTGCAGAGCCTTAGGTGGAGGAGGAGGGAAGGGGGAGGAAGGGAGCAGAGGGAAGAGAGCAGGGAGGACAGGGAAGGTTTAAACATGATGAACTGCTTATATTGTACTAGTGTTCCTCCTCCTCCTGAGAAACAGAAGTACTTAGAAGCAAACGCCACTTAAAACCCAGTTAGTGCTGCTGTGATTTAAGGTTCTGCTGTTTTTGGTTCCCTACCAGCCCTGCTGGTTTGAGCAGAAATGGGTGCCACTCCCAGAGCTGCGATCTCAGCCCAGCCAGGGATCACTGGGGGCCAGCACTTTCTCAAGTGGGCCAGGCCTGGGAGGCCAATAGTGTCTGAGCCGTGGTGGGGCCTGGGAGCTTGAATCAGTTGCCTCCAGGAAGCCCTCCACTTGGGGTACCCTCTTCCTTTCAGACAGTCACTCACCTACCAGCCGATAATCACACCACACTTTACTATTGGTTACTAACACTGTGTAGATGCTCTCATCTGATCTGCACCACAGCACTGTGAGGTCTCTCCCCATTGCACAGATGAAGAAACTGAGATTCAGAGAAAGTAGCTTTCCCCAGTTCACATAGTAAGTGATAGAACCTGCTCCAACGCAGAGTACAAGGAGGTACCCAGTCACCTCCCATTGCCTCTCTCACATTTGTACGAAACGGGGCTTGGAGTGGAGAACAGATGTAAACTAAAATTAATTCCCCTGCCATGAATAGAAAATGCCACTCAGGCAGTAGGGCAGGTAGAAACGTCCCCCCAAACAATCATAATGACGAGGCTTAATATTATTGAGGGTCTCTCTATGCACCAGTGGAGCTTACCGTCATCCCTGGGGCTTGAGTGGTACCTGGGGAGCCATGTTTTGTTCAAAAGACAGGAGAGGAGTTGATGCAGGTGACTGGGAGGCCGGGCAGGTGTGTGGGACAGGGAGGCAGCTGGGCAAATGGTGCTGGTGGCAACAGACAGAAGTCACACTGAGCGTCAACCTGGGGGCCTGGGGCCTGCTTTATGATCTTGGACAAGTGGCTGCCCCTTTCTGGTCCCAGTTTCCTCCTCTGAAAATAAAGTGGGGCATGGATGTGGGGTGGTGGGGAGTGGGGTGAAGGTGCTCCCTGAAGCCACTTCTCACCTCTCTGCACTGTTTCGGTTTTCCCACGGCACAGTGCAACACAGGAAACACTTTAAGGAAGCGTGTGGTGCGACAGTCAGCTCTCCCTAGCTTTGCCACTGGAGACTGGGAACTCAGAGAAAATGAGATCGCCCTTGGCTTGCTGACCTCCATCCTACCCACCCCGTACTCACCCTACCAACTCCCCAAGATACTGAGAACATGGAGCACTGGGGGGATACCAGACTAAGGTCACTGCCCTACTCGGAGCCCGTTTCCTCATCTGTAAAATAGAGTCGGGGAGATTCTGGCCAGGTGATGGCTTAGATTCCTTCCAGCTCTGCCAGCCTAGGGTTCTGGCCTTCAAATGAAGCCTATATTTCCGTGAGGTTGTCAGTCTCTCAGGGCACAGGAGATGGGAGAGGATGGGAGCGGAGCTAACTCAGCTCCTCCTGGGGCAGAGCACCCTCCAGAGGGAGACAAGACGGGCTCTGGAGCAGCGTGGCTGCAGGGAGGATAAAGGGTGGGAGGACTTTCACGCTGGATTCTGGATCAGCTTGGAGCAGGAATGCCGCTTCCTCTGCGAAGCCCCCAGGACTGTTCTAAATTCACGGCTGTCATCCTCATGGCTTCGTCTCCAGCCCATTCCTGTCTGGGTGGCCCGCACCCTGCACATGCACACGTACAAGCACACGCACACACACGCACACACACGCACACGCACACACTGATGCCGCCACCTGCAAACTTACACCTTCCACTGACTGATCCGGCTCCCCCACTACGCTGACCTCTGACCCCTGCCCAAAGTCCACAGGACAAATGGCGAGTCAGCGTTTCTGTCTTCTGTTCCAATTTCCTCTGTTTGATTGGCCAGGTTCTCCGATAGCCAGGCTCTGGTGACAGGCAGCTCTTTGCAAGGAAAAAAATAATTGAAGTGAACACTGGCGTGTAAGAACAGAGCCGGTCTCCTTCTGCCAGGCTCAGGGACAGATCTGCAACCTCAGGGGCCCTCAGAGGCCACTGCCATGGCGGGAGGCTCCCAGTGTGTTCAAACAATGATGACTTTGCCAAAATCGGCTTACAAAGAATGTGGTATGTATTACATCTTAACATTTAACAATTTAATGCTTTAACACAAAAATTACAATGTAATATAATTGCTCTATTAACAAGACAATTACAGGTTTCTTTTTAATTAATTCATAATATGCACAGATGGTGTGGTCTGGCAATAGGACCAAGTTTAAAGTTATAGGAGGAACAGTTTCTTCTGAGCCTGTCGGGGTAGCCCTGAAACAGGAGAAATAAGCTCATTTGGAAATAATGTCTGGAGTAAGACATCCGATGTGGGGTCCAGCCTGAAAGCTTGTCCTGGCCCATCCCGCCCCATTCCCTTCCTCCGTGACAAGCTCTGCTCTGAACACAGCTTTCCCCTGAGATACTCTAAAACATGGACGTGGTAGAAAATTTCTAGATTAACAGTCCAGACTGCTCCAAGATGGGGACCGGATGGGGAAACCAAGGCCCTGGGTTTGGAGTCAGGAGAGCCTGTTTTCTAACACCCCTCATTCTCTTAGCATTTACGTGGCCTCAGAAAAGATAGTTCATCCCCCTAGGCCGTAGTTTCCTCATTTGCAACAGGGGCACCAATAAAGCCTGGAGTTGCGTGAGGTTATTAAGCGACAGACACTGATGACATGATTTTTGCCCGAGTCAGATGAGGGCCTAGCCAGAACTGGCTTAAAACCCAGCAGCCCCTGCTCTTACCTGGCTCCCCCGTAGCTGAGCAAGGAATGGGCTTGGAAACAGAGCAGCCCCTAGTTCCAGAGCCATGGCACAAGTCATGCTCCCCCTTTGAGTCAGGCGTTCACCCTCTAGCCATGAAATGGGGGAGAGCCTGAGGTCAGGGAGGAGCTGACCATCTGAGAGGTACAGCGCTGGGGCATCCCACCCCTCCACTGTCATACTCAAGTAAGGTCACCTTCACCCAGAGGCCTCTGTCTGCATAGAAGGGAAATAGAGTCAAAGTGGCTCTAGTCCTAAGGATTAAGAAACATAGGGAGTGGGTTGGATCCTGAGCAGGTGCTCCCAACGAGCCTGACTCTGGACCCAGAGACCAAGACATCTGTTCCCAAACACCTGCTCCTTTCCACCTCAAAACTAGAGAGACCAAGCCCCAGGACTACAGGAGTGTTGAAGGGAACAGCAACAGTCAGCCCTCTTCTGAGCCCTTTCTGGGAGGCGGGGGTTTGGGGATGAACTCCACGCTGTGGAGGAACCTTAGGAGAAGGCAGTTAAGGAGCCAAGAGGCAAATCAAATCCACTCAGAAAGGAAAGGGGCTCCTTCTCTGGCCCCACCCACATGGAGTATGGCAAGCCCTCTGGGCCAGGAGCTGAAGATGTCACTCCCCATTCTAGATTCAGTATCCGAGCTGGTACCCTCTCTCCAGGTTCACACTGTGCCCTTCCCTCACCAATATCTACTTCCTCATCCACACATTGCTGCTGAGGGGAACCTTCTAGAGCACAAATCTGACCATGTGGTCCCCCATTTCAGCTCTCATTACTCCTACAGCCTGCAGATCAGTGAGCGAACGTGTGGCTGATCTTGGGGTCACCTGTTCTGGCCTCTTGTTCTTCCCCATCCTTATCACTAAGAGCCCAACACTCTGCCTAGCCGGTCCTCTAGCCTCTCTACAACCTATACCCTCGGCTCTCCAAGAAGCCAAGAAGCCTTCTCTGCCTTCCCAGGTGGAATTCGGTCACCTGCACCTGAACATACTTCCATCCTAGTCCCTGGAGCCCTTCCTCGGTGGCGGAGACCCCACTTCCTCTCTCAGTGACTCTGTTGGACATGCAGGCCACTTGCAAGGAAAAACCCCCTTTTAGCTATGGAGTGCTTTGAGGGTCAGCCCTTTCTTTGGTGGGGAGGGGACCTGAAAGCCTAAAGCCCTTAAGCCTGAAGAAAACAGACCCCACCCTAGGTCATAAGGTACAGTATGACAGAAAGAAAGGGCTACCTCGCCACCCCCACCCCAACCAGAGAACTGCAGGGGCATCGCTGTTCTCGGAGAAAACTGGTTTCAGTTAGAGTAAGAAGACAAAGGGGCTCCCCGCTGCACACAGGGCAACCCCAGGGAGGTCTCTGCCCATCCCCAAGACCCCCAAGCTCCCTGGGCCTCCAGGACCAATTCTGCCAGGGGTCTCATCCCCCTCCCCACCCCACATCAGCCGGCTTGGCCTTAGGGATTATTCCAATATTGTCCTACACATTCCCAAGTCTGATCCCATCTTCCACCCTTTTCCAGACTCCCAGATCCTTCCTCTAAGCCCTCTGTATCCCCCGTCATTAGCAAAACACCCTATCCTCCTTTCTCTGAAGGTTCCCTTTGCCTTTTTGCCAAAGAAAACTGGTTTTCCCCTGAGAACGTGGTTCTTCTGCAGCCTTCAAGTGTCTGTTTTCTCTCATGGCACACATACCTCCTCGCTCCTGAGTTTCCCTCCCCAGCAGTTTCTCTGGCTTCTTCCTTCAACTTCTCTGGAGAGCACACACAGTATCAGATATCTACACCTGCCTCCCTCCTTGTTGCAGTCCTACACGGACCTCATTTAGTGATGAGTCGGGCATTCATCTCACAATCTTCTTGTCCATCCACACGCCTGTCATTAGTCAACATCCATAAAGAGAATCCAGTCATCTCGCTGGCCTCCCAGTTCTCTGATCCCCTTTACACAAGTGATCTTTCCTCCTTCCCATCATATGATCATTTCTAAGCCTTATATCTTCACATCTGCACTTGCCCTAAAGTCTCAGTTGTCAACACCTCTGGAAACACTCTGAGTATCACCTCTCTCTTTCCATCCCATCTGCTCCAGTACCCACTACCTAGCAGTGCTCTGTGACCTCCCTGAGACACTCTTTCACTTTGTCACAAAACATCATCCTAGACACTCACCCCCTTAACCAACCTGGATGCCATGGGCCAGCCAGCACCCCAGCCATTCCACTGCAAGCGCCCTCAACACCCTGTCCTTCTTGGCCTTTGTCACATTACCCGGCAAGGCTCTGACTCTAGTTAAATTCACCTATCCACTCACTTTGTGCTTGCATCTAGCAGCTGAAGCCATCAGAAAATCAGACAGTCATAGCGACTGGACCCACTTCATCCTGATGGTCACTCAACGCTGCCAGACAACCTGACTATAGTTCCTGGAAAGTTCACTTTCCGGTATCTGAGGCAACCACTTCCCACCTTCTCTCCTCAAATCTCTAACACATTCCTCTCCTCCCTTTATTGTCACCTGATGATCTTGTTTCATATTTCATAGGACAAAAAATAGAATCAAATAAAAATTCCACCTTGTCTTCCTCCTTCAATTCCGTGCTTCTCACCTACACCTCAACCCCTGTACTCCATCCTCCCTCCCATGATAATGCGAGAATCTCTGATCCCTTCTACCTCCAACCTTCCCCACTGAGCTCTCTGCATTCCTTCTTGCCAACTCAGGGACTTTGCTCCTATCATTGTCCCTTCTCTCTCCTGAGCCATCAACATTTCTTGCTCTGCTGGAGCATACCATCACCAGGCAAACATCTAGTGCATCCTAAAAATGACTCCACGGACCCCTCCTTGCTGTTGCCCCCTTTCCTTACTTGCCTTCACTCCCCCAGAGAGCTGCACGCATTCACTCGTCCACCTCCTCACCCTCCATTCTTTCATTACCTCCAATCAGGGTTCATTACCACCTGTTCGCTGAAACGGCTGTTATCGGGGTCACCAATAACCTATACTTAATAAAAGTCCATCGTCACGTCTCGGTCCTCACCTCGTTTAAACTCTCAGGAGTATTCATTATGGTTTACCTCCCCCTCCCTCTCGAAATTGTTGCTTCCCTAGCTTCCTCGACACAACACACTCAGCTCTCCATTTCCTTCCTCGGCTTCTCCTCTGCCTGGACCCTAAATCTTGGGGTGCCACAGCTTCCTCATGCTTTGTTTGAACGCTCTCTCACCGTGCACATATTACCTATGCACTGATCACCTTCGATTTGTATCTCCAGCTTTTATCACTCCCTCCAACTCATTTCTCCTATTCAACATCTTCCTTTGTATATCTGAGGCATCTCATTCTCAACCAGTCTAAAAAGACCCTTTGATTTTCCTCACAAATCCACTCTTTCTCCTGAAAAGCCTTCCGTATCTCAGGAAGTAGCACCACCATCCACCAGTGGCTCAGATACCCAAAGAGTTATCCTTGATTCTTCTTTCCATCACACCAGACAATGAATCCTATTGGCTCCACCTCCTAAACATATCCTGAAACTGACCATTCATCACCACCTCCACTGCTACCACCCTACACTAACCTCTCACCTGCACGATTACATCTGTCCCCACTGGGCTTCCCATTGCTACCCTTGCTGCTTCACACAGTGGCCAGAGCAAATTTGCTCGAGTGTAAATCAGATCCCACTGTGCTCCTGCATAAATACTCCAATGGCTTTCTATTGCAACCAGAACAAAACCCCAGCACCTGCCCACGATGGTGCAGAGCCAGTTCCCCTAGGGAGACTCTGGGAACACAGCATGCAGAAAGTTACTGGGGCGTGCTCTCAGGATCATGCCTGAGGGGAAAGGTAAGGAAGCAGGAAGGACGGTGGAGGGAAATGTTGAGCTGCGCTGCACTCGTAGCACAGGCCTCAGCCGATCCCACAGGAGCTCTGGGCTCTGTGCACCACCTGTCACGGTTGTGGGTTATCTTTCTCCAGACCTGGGAATTACCAAATCAGATGAGGCGGCTCTCTTCAGCTAACCTCAAAGCCTAGAGAAGGACTCAGCTGAGACCTCTCAGTTGCCCACCCTCCCAGGCCCAGGAGGAGGAGTACAGCCCACCATCACCCATGGCCTCCAAGACCCTGCTTGATCTGTCTTCCTCACCCCAGCACATTTCCCACCACTCTTGCTCATGTTTACTATGCTCCAGCCACAATGACCATCATTTGGCCTCTAAAACCTGCCAACGTCAAGAACCTTACTCTTGCTTCTTCCTTGTCTCTATTTTTGCATCTATAAAATTAAAAAATAATAATCACACCTACGTATAAGGTGGTTGACAGAATTAAATGAGTCCATATATGTGAAGAGCAGTGCCTGGTATGTGGAGGTGTTATATAATCAGAAGTGATGATGATGATGACGATGATGACGACGACGATGACAACGACAATGGCAACACGACAACCACAATGACCCAATAACAATAACAATGAAGATGGTAACAGAGCAAACTCCCTTCCTTCTTCCCTGCTAAACATTCTAAAATGCACAGAGCAGCCTCCCTGCAACGAAGAATTAAATATCTAGCCTAAAGTGACAGGAGGGCCAAGGGTGAGAACTCCTGGTTTACATTATTCATTCATGAAATTAGTATTGACTGAGAATGCCTGTGTATCCACTCTCCAGGACCATTGTGGGAACTACACGAGCTCTGGGGATCATCTTTTGGGACCTGCTGACGTGTCGCCTCCCCCTGTGAAGTCTTCCCTGATTCCCACTCTCCAGCACACCCTGATACCTCTAAAACTGTCTCCTCCTTCGGAACCCTTGCTCACCCCTGCCAGGCAGTGCTGTCAGTATGAAACGCTCATTCAGCTCTCAGCCCTATCCGATCCCCCACCCTGCTCTGATAACAAATAATTTGTAATGGGCCCTTCACAATGCTGAAATGAAATTCACAGATAGCATAATCTATGAAGACACATCATTTGAAAATAAATCAACATAATGCCCTGACTGTAATACAAAAGAAAAGTAAAATGAAGATCATTTATAATAAAATATGTATTTCAATATGTAAGTGCTCGAGTTAGACAACATTAGTAGGCACAGGGAAGAAGTCAGAGCCTTGTACCCACGTGCTGGATCGCGGCAAGGGCCGCAGCCTCAGATGCAGCCCGACACCCAGGGGCTGTGTCTGGGACTCAGATATCACAAAGAGCGCTGCCGTCAGAAATGTGATTTTCCCCAAAATGATGAATAACTCTTGGTAACGTTTCTAACAGAACAAAGTACAATCTTCCTTCAATTTATAAGGTAGCTGTATTCCTGGAATATTCGGTGTAAATTAAATCCGTGACACAAATACTTTATGTCTGTATATAAAACAGTTAGGCTCCAAGCTCAAATAATTATAAACAGGTTTTTCACCAACTAGAATGTCAACCAGGATATTTGAACGTTGTACTTAGGCCTTTAGGAACTCCAGGCCCTTCCCACTCACTGTCATCAGAAATGCTTTTGCCCAAAACTCCCCCTAAGGGATAGAACTGTCCCCGCGGAGAGAGAATGTCTTTACTAGTTTGTTTGTCTTTTTCACCTGACCATGAGCCACCAGAGAGATGAACTCTCCTGTCCATCAATGTGTACCCAGAACCTAGAAGGAGCTGGTCCATGATCAGTGCTCAATAAATACTGAGTACTAAAGTACCTGTGGGGGTACCCAGCCCAGATCCTCAGCCAGGCCCCAAGATCGTCTGCTGACAGATGCGCCAAAAGCTTCCTGAGCCTCCGTCTGCAGGCATTCTCTGGCCCTGGGGAGTACCAGCCCATGTGCAGGGGAGGCCAAAGTGTCAGGGAGTTAACAGACCAGAGACAACTCACCACAGATAGGGAAAGTTCCCTACCTTCCTTCCCACTCCATGGGACCAGCAGAGGCACACTGGATACAGTGTCTCGGAGGGTCCCCATGGGACGGGGCCCTGGCTGCCCACAGGGATAACCCTGCACTCACGCGCCCTGCCTCATCTCCCCACTCCACAGGGCTTCCTGGGACTGCTTTCCAAATACACTACTTGTACCAAACACACTACTGTTTCAGGCACTACTGCTACATGACAAACCACCCCAAATGGCTTGAAACAGCAATAACTTCTTACTTCCCTGATTCTGTGGCCTGCTGGGTGGGTCCTCTGAGATTTTGCCGAATCTTCTTCATGTGGCTACATTCAATTGGAGCCAAGAGGTTGACGCTGACCTCAACCACGTATTGGGCAGGTGGAGCTAGCTCTTGGCCAAGGAGATTCCACTCTCCTCCTTGTGGCTTCTCATCCCGCAGTAGCCAGACTGACTTCCCTGCCTCATACATCAGGACAGCACCCCAAGACGGCAAAGGAGAAAGCTGCAAGTCTCTTGAGGCCTAGGCCTCAGATCACAAACAGCACCCTGTCCACTGCATTCGGTAGGTCAAGGCGAGTCATAGCCCCCCAGGGGGTGAAGAAACAAACCCTCTATGGATGGGAGTTGCAGTAAAGGGGTGTGCATACAGGAATGGGTGGGCTATGTGACCACTAAACAATCTTCCACTTGGGGCCTGCTTGGTGGAGGGGAGCAGGGGCCATGTATAATCCCAAATGAAGACATCAGCTGAATCAAGCCAGGAATAAAGCAGATGAGCATCTGCCGACGTGATGGAAAGGAGGATGGGAACGGTGTGAGAAGCACTTTGGAAATGCGGGTGCTGACTGGGCATGTCGCTCGTGAACGAACAGGCTAGGAGGCAGGTAAGACCCTCTCAGTGTCTCCAGTTCCACTTCCAAACTTGTATTTTTTCCACAGGCTGCATAATTCACCAAAGATACAATTACTATGGCAGAACATAAACAGTGTGTGCCACATGCCTGTGGGGAACTGTAATTCAGATATTGTCTTCAAGGGTAATTACAGCCTCCTCTGGAAATAGGAAGTCTTGAAATAGTGCCACAGTGGTGTGTCCCTGTCCCTGCTGAGCCCAGGGTGGTGACCAGAGACTCCTCGGGGCAGGAGAAGAAACTGAGGGTGGAGCAGCAGAGGGAGCCATCAATCCTTGGACAACTCTCTCCAGGAGGCCTCTGCCCGAGAAAACGGACGCCCAACTGCAGCAGCAGGATGGAGTTCACTGTCAGGAAAAACATCTCTTAATACCAAGGGCCGCTTTTAGGCTACAGCACAGGCTTGTTTCCTTTGCCCAGGAATGGAGGGAAAGCCTGACTGTGACAAAGGCAGGATGTAGGTAAGAAGAGTCTTCTACTTGTGTTCTGTGTCTAAGTGAGGCTAGGGGTAGGGGTGGGAACACTTTCTGGATCAGGGAGACGGAGAGACCATCAGTCTTGAAGACCGACTCTGTGGCAGGCACTGTGCTGGACGCCTTACACCCAGTCTCTTTCAGTCTGTCCCCATTTTATAGATCTGAAAGCTGAGTCTCAGAGACATGAAATGCTATGTCCAAGAACACAAAGTTGTTACAAGGCAGAGCAGGGATCAAGATCTTTTAGACTCCAAGGCCCAGGGTGTGTCTAGAGGAAGGCAACGAGCAAGGTGAAGTGTCTACAGCAAAGAGAAAAGAGAGGATGCTCTCCAGAAGAGAGAAAACGGTCCTGCCTTAAAACATTTGAAGGTCAGTCACAGAAAAAAAAAAAAAAATATATATATATATATATATAGCTTATTCTGCATATCTCCAAGGCCAGAACCAGGCCAGGGAGTGGATATTATCAGGAGATAGATTTCAGTTTGGTATAAGAAAGACCTTTCTAGCAGACAGAATTGTCCCCCTATGGAACGAATGGGCTGTATGAAGAGAGAGGGAGCTCCTCATCCTTGTAGACATGTAAGCACGGCCTGGATGCTCAGCATCAGAACTTCTGCAGAAGGGTTAGCCTGGTTCCTATGTAGTCTCTTTAAGCTTGACGTTCTCTGGGGTAGCTGGAGTGCCCTACCTAGGGTGCCCCTGGTGCACAGGGTCAGTTTGGGCAGGGGAGACTTAGTAATTAGTGGAGGGGCTCTAGGCCCTACTTTCTCTCTTCCTCAGCCCTCCTAGAGCCTCCAGACATCCTCATCTCATTTGCTGTTCTCTTGGTAGAGCCACTGGCTGCGGGGAGAGAGGGATCAGGATGCCCCCAGCCCCGCCTGCATGCTGAATGGAAATGAGTTAACCCACTGACCCTTAATCAGAGGCTCAGAGCACAGAGGCTAGATGGATGCAGCTGTTTCTCCAGCTCCAATTACTCTGCAGGAAGTTAATCTGGTGGCAAGAGGCAGAAGGAGCTGGTGACAGAGACAGCAGGGATGGAATGGTCCTAGGGGAGACCACACCCATGGCCTCAGCCCTGGACTGAAGGAGAGAGGAGGAGGGTCTTCTCTTTCTCCATCCCCTCCCCTGTTGGGCACCCTCCACTCCAGCCCAGGCTCACAGAGTTTTGGCCACCTGAGAGGTCCCTCATGTTGGGAGAGGCCTGGTGCTGGGACAAGGGAGAGAGGGATATTAAGGACCAACAGTCCGGGCTCTGGTGGTATTGGGGAAATGACCCATTGAGGTTCTAAAGATGCGGCTCGGCAAGCACATACAGCCCCATTCTGGTGGATGGAGTGGCACACAGGGGCCATTTTAGGATTATGCGGGAGGCTCCTGTCTACCTGGGGACCCCTCCAACTCTGTCTTCTACCTAACCACATCACCCTCTGTCCCCTCGGGAAGCAGCCAGCCCTAAAAGTGGAAGAAGGGTAGCATGAATGGAACAACCCACACTCAACCCCCAAGATCTTTCCCACCTTTGGGATTGAATTGGGCCTGTTGCCTCATAAGGGCATCTCCAGAAGAGGGGGTCTGGGAGCCCTGCCAGCCCCACTTCCTCTGCCCCTGGAATTTCTCCTGGGGGGTGTGGGATGCTCTAATCTGAGATGTGGGAGACACAGACCTCTACCCTAGAGGAACTCTCCATCTGATGGGAAAACAGAGTTCTAAGGTCAAGAACCCAGTCTAAGGGAGGAAGACAAACATGCAGAGATGGACTCGCAAAGGCTCACACAGCAAAAGGGTGTCCAGTTCTCACATGTCGGTGCTGAGAGCAGTGTTTTTGCAGAAGGAAGGACCTAAGTCAACCCGAGGAGGAGGTAACCTCAGAGTGACTTTACTTCCTCCAGACACTGCCTCAGAAGGCACTGCTGGTCTGTACAGCTGTAGAAGCCCAGAAAGAGCAGCTTATTAATTTAATCCTTAAGCAAATTTACAAAATTGTCAGTGGATTTGCAGGAAGCCAAGGAAAGTGGCTTCTGGAGGAGAAGGCAGCACTGTAGGGAGTGAACGGGGCGGGAGCAAGCTGCGTGACTCACAGCCCCGTCCTGCACCTCCTGGCAGAGCCCCTCTCTGCATCCCTCCTCTCAGTCTCTTCTCTGGAAGCAGAACCTAAACACTGGTCCAGGAGGACTTTGGCCACATTGGCCACTAATACAAATAACTCTAAGATACAGCATAGCAAACACTGAGAATATATTAACTCATTCCTTTTTTTTTTTTTTTACATTTTTTCCTTTATTGATGTATAATTCACAAATAAAACAGATCATTCCATCTTCATAAATGAAGCAGATGCTATTATTATCCCCATTTTGCAAATGGCAAAACTGAGGCACTGAGTGCTTAAGTCGCTTATAGCCCAAGGTCACACAGCTCTCAGGAGATAGGATGGGATCCGAGCCAGGCTGTCGGCACCAGAAGTTGGCGTTTTTAACCTCTGCTATTCCACGTCCTGTCTCTTAGCTCTCTTTCTTTTCCTTTTAGCTTCTGTCAAAAGGGGGAGAAACCAAAAAGACCCAGGTTCCTTCCTTCCATCCCCTTGGTGATTGTGGACCGACTACGTCTCAGGCTATCCCCAAGGGCAACGCCAAGTGTCATTCTGGCCATCCCCCCAGCCTAAAGTTAATTCTGCCACTCAGTGCCCGGGTAAACATCTCCTTTACACCCTTCCTATCCTCCTCACCTAACCCCTCACATCTCCATCTCCCCACCCCACCCCAAGTGAAGGAATAGATGAAGATCTGTGCTTCCCTTCAAGACAGGAGCCTCTTGAGAACGCGAATGTGCAGTCCGAGCCTTCCCCACAGGCCATCTCAGTCCCTCTCTCAGATGGCGTCCAGGCCTTTTAATCTTACAGCGACTCCCCTGCTTGTGCAGGGAGACCTGTGCCCAGTAGCCATCTGGTTTGAGAAAATACCTCTGTGAGCCAGCCCAGGGCAGGCCTGGCTGACTGAATCTCAGTTCCCACGAAGGCCCAGGCCAGTTAACCTGTTTGGAGAGTTCACTGATGAGCCGATAAAAAATAGGAAAACACCTGACGGATTGGCAACCCCACCCAGGCCACATCCCTGGTCCAGCTCCAGTGCCTAGCACCTCGTCCGTCAGATCCCTCATTAGCATCTTAATGTGAGAAGCATATGCAATGAGGCATCAGAGCAAATCCCCAGCATTTAAATTCATTAACAGTCGCTGGAAGTCTTCAGTGCGGAGGTGGAATTATCACTAAACTGCTTTTAACTTACCAGCTGTGCACTAAACGCTGGCTCTAGGGTTGGGGGGTGGTGGGGGCAGGCTGGAAGATTGCTGCTGTCTGGGGGCCCAAGCTCCAGCCCAGGGATGCTGAGACTCCTGGCTGGAGGGCTATGTTTTCTAGATTCTGTTCAACATCCTAATGATGAGTGAAAAATTCAATCAACCAGCTGGCTTGTCCACTTAGAAACAAACAGCCTTCCCAACTGATATTGATGTGGCTGCGTGGTTCAGGTTAAGCTTTGTGACCCTGCGTCTCTCTCTGCTCAGCATCTGATGGATGACAGAGGAAATGGCTCTCCTCTCCCGGGCGTGGCCTCCCTCTGCCTGGCCAGACCCTGCTCATGCATCAGGCGCCCCCTCCAGGAAGCATTTCTGACTCTCCTCCTCTCCCAGAAGAGGTCCACAACGCCGGCCATGGCCTCCCTGAGATCTATGCGCCCGAGAACCTGGCAGCCTCTGAGATTCATGTGAGTCCCAGAACCCAGCCAGCACCTGGCACAAAAGATATGTTCCACTAAGGTTCACAGAACGAATTAATTGATCGATTAAATGTTCCTCTTTGCCTGCAGTGTCAATCACAGTGCCTGACTCATTATAGTTTCTAAATAAATATTTGTGGAATAAATGTTGAATGGTAGATAAGTGGTTGCTGCAGGGATGGGGTGAAGGTGGGAGGGTAGGAATCAGGAATTCAATGCTTTATTCAACAAATATTAATTGAGTAACTAATCTGAATGATGGTTAATATTTATATTAGGCTTCCTATCTGCAAAGCACAAGTTAACTCATTTAATATTTATGACAACCCTATGCATAGAATTCTAATACGATCCTCATTTCATAGATGTGGAAACCGAGGCACAGAAAGTCTAAGCGTCTTGCCCCAGGCTACATGGCCAATGAGTAAATGGGTTGGGGATTTGAACCTGGGGGTCTAGCTCAGCGCAATTCTGTCAAATGGAAATATAATATGAGCCATGTGTGTAGCTTTAAATTTTCTAAAATTTTATTCTAAAAAGTGAAAATAAATGTGAGATTAATTTTGATAAGACATTTTACTTAACCCAATCTACACAAAATATTACTATTTCAACATCCAATCAATATAAAAAAGTATTGAGATGTTTTGCATTCTTGTTTTCATAGTAAGCTTTCAAAATCCAATGTGTATTTTACGATGACAGCACTTCTCACTGTGGACTCAACCCCGCCAGGGCTCAATGGCCATGCGTGGTGAGTGGCTACTGTATTGGATGGCATGGGGCACAAGTCTGGATTCTTAACCACGGTGCTCTACTGCCTCTGCCCACCGTGTGTGTGCACAGAGCTAGACGTTGAAGACACAAAGATGAGTCAAGCACAGTCCCTTCAGGGAACCCACGGTTTGTTCAGAAAGATACACAGGACTTGACAACACAATGTGATAGGTGTTGGTAAGATAAGGTGTGATAAATCATGGTAAGAGTATGATGTTCTAGAATCATACAGAAGGAGCCTTGGGGGAGGGGGCCTTCAGGCAGTAGTGGAAAGCTTTCAGAAATCAGAACATGGTAAAGGTTAGCCTGGTCAAGAGGCAGGGAAGAGCACATGCAAAGGCCTAGTGCTGGGAAAGTGGGCTGCAAATTCATGAGACTGCAGGCAGTTCATTCATAGCAGCGGAGTCAGAAGTCTGAAGTAGGTGGTGAGTGTTTAAAGCTGAGCCTGGAGATGTGAGCAGAGGTCAGACCCACCAGGTTGCCTGTAGGCCGCACTTGGACTCGGCCTTGAGGAACGTACACACTGAAGGACTCTAAGTGAGGAAGTGATGGAAGCAGATGTACATTTCAGTAGTAAGGCTGGGGGGGCTAATATCAGAGATAGAAGGCCGTGGCCAAGGTCTGGGTGATGCAGCAGAGGCCATGAGACGGGGTGGAGAGGAGATGAGGGAGTAAAATCAACAGGACCTGGTGACTTGTGTGATGAAGACAGAGCAGAAAATGTGACCCCTAGTTTCTGATGGGGCAACTGGATGAACAGTGGAGCCATTCTTCGAGGAGAAGGAGCGCAAAAGGGTAAAGAACAGGTTTAGGAAAAAGAATGCCTAGTTTGGGTGGGTCTTAGTACAGCTCTGGAAAGAAGATGGGGCTGGAGATACAGATGGGGCACTTCAATGGATAGGTGGTCACTGTGGATGTCCCTAGACACTGAGCTTTTTGGAAGACAAGACACACAAAAATGTGGCCACATGTTCTCCTATGGTTACCTGCATTCAGGTGAAAGGGAAAAAAATGTCCGGAGGATTTAGAGCCAAGGAGACCACATTAATAAGGGAATAAATAATAAGTCACCTTTATTATCTCATTTGATCCGTGTTAACAGCATTGGGTATTAAACAATTGAGGACCAGAGAGGTTAAGGGATTTATCGCAAGACACATGGCCAGTTAGTAGTCAAGCCGAAGCAAAAATCCAGTCTTCTAATTCTAACTCCAGAGTCCTTCCATTCATCTGGTCAGCAGCTACTTACTGAGTACCTACCACATGTGATGCGCTAGGCACTGAGGATGTATGGCTGAGTTACAGCGTGCTATGTCAAGGATCTAAAGATGAGAAAGGGCCTGGCAGAAAGGAGGTCGGTAATAGTAGGAACGAGACCCGGCGGTGGGAGTGAGGCCTCTAAAGCAGTTAGTAGAGGGCTCCCGTGAGCAGCGAATCCAGGCTGGGGAGAGGTAGGGCAGTGGTGAGATGAAGGGTTTGAGTTTTTCGCACAGCCCTGACCTAATAGAGTCAGACGCTTCGTCTTTCCACACTATGAATGACTCCACCTGGCCTCCGTGCCAGCGGAAGTGCCTGGGAGGACACGGAGAAGTCCTGCTAAAATAAGCAGGCCCTCCCATGCTCTGTCCTGCCAGGCACCTCTCCCCATGGCTCACCCTGCCCTAGGATGAAGGCGGCAGGAGTAAGGTCCTGTAACTCCAGCTTGTCAGTGGGAGACCTAGGCTGGAGAACTCAGCCATGGCACACCTGTGGCCTTGCCTCCATGTCCTCCTTGGTGTGGTGGGGACACTGGACTGGATCTGTCCTTCTTTGTCACAGCTGAGACCTTAGAGTCACCTCGCAGCTTATCAACCACACATGTGCCTGAGCTCCAGCTTGGGGAATCAGTCATCCAGGAAAGGGGTCAGGTCAGCTTGGGAAGATGTGCAACCTCCAAAGAATGCTTTGACCCTGATCTTCACAGAGCTTATGGGACACTCCTGGAGCAGAAGAGGTGGCTAAGAGGCTGTCATCCAAGTCTTGGGATCCAGTCTTCCTCACCCTCCCACCTTGCCATCACAGCACCAAGAAAGCTCAGGAGCACACCTGGCCATGCTCAAGGGCAAAGCCCGTTTTCGATGGACCAGATGACCTTCCAAGTTTGCCAGGTTTAGGAAATAAAAACACAGGATGCCTATTTAAATTGGAATTACATAAACAATACATAACTTTTTGGTAGAAGTACATGCCATTCGATATGAGCCCAACAATCAGGTAAAAGGGTCTCCAGCCTCTGGGCTTCAGAAAGGAGGGGCCCTCCCCTGGAATTCTCTCTTGCTGCCTCTGAGAGGTGTCGGGAAGAGGCTATTTCAGATTAAAATATGTGGCAATCATCTATCTGCAAAGGAGGATCGGGGCCATTAGCTTCAAGCAACCTATAGCACCAGCATCTCATGACCCAGCCAATGGAAATCATCTCAAACTGCTCTATCACCCCCAAAACACCAGCCCCAAACTCCATAGCAGACAGCAGCAAAGCAGGACTCTATTCTTCAGAGGGGATAGGTGGGGAGATCAGCTGGTTAGGACAAGGCTGCCAAGAGGTGCTGGGGGCCCTGCTCCAGCTGGCAGACCCAGGCCCAGGAGCCCTGGGCATAGGAGAAGGAGTCCCTCAGGCACTCCAGCCTTGGCTGGTCCCCATTCCCAGAATGATGGGCCATAGGGCAGGACCCTGACCCAGTCCAGGCCCACCTGAGAAGAAGCTCAAGAACATCATCCACATGTAATTGCATAAATCCCTCCCATCCCACAGCCCATCCCTAAACAAACACACAGGAACTCATGTACTGATAATCCCAGCATGGCTGGGAAACATGCTCTCCTAAGTCCCAAGACAAACACCGCACTGTTTGGAGACTGAAGATGTAAGCAATGAGGCTTCCAGCCCCTCCTGCATCCCCCAAAGCTATCACCTCAGAGACACCAGCTAATTCACTGTGGGGTAATGAGGGCCCTGTGCTCCCAAAAGGCAGACACTGCCGTTCTGGGACATTAGCTTCCTATTAGGAGTCACTTTCACTGCAAACACATACATAGCCAGGGAGAAGGACTGACAGAACACGGCTGGCCTGGGGTAGGGGAAAAAGCCCTTTATTAATTCTCTAATTAATTCACTCCATGTGCTGCAGGGAGCCAAGAAAAAGGCGAAGAACGTGGGAAGATTTGAGATTGAAGAAAAAGTCACAGACTAGAGAAATGTGAGTGCAGAAAGAACACCTGAATTGTGCAGATGGGGAAACTAAGGGCCGCTGAGGGGAAAGGAGCTGCCCAAAGTCCAGATGTGGTGGGGGTGGGGGAGCCCCTCCTGATCTAGCTTATCTTAAGCCAGGAGTCCTGGTGATCCCTTATCTTGCTAAAGAGCTTACTCTGAGGTAAGGTAAGGGGAGGTAGGGAGTGGAAGAGTATGACAGGAACAGGGACCTGGGCCAGGTGGCCTGGGGAAAGGATGGGGCTGGCAGGAGCAGGCAGGTGGGAGGCTTCCAGTTAACTGGAAATGCTGTCACATCTCAGGGCGAGACTAGGAAGGCTGTGCGGGGTCCTCTCCCGAAGCTAAACAAGTGTTTCCCTCTTGTTGAAACACTGAAGGCTATGGACAGGAACAGCTAGCTGACAGCTGCTGACAGCCCCGGCCCCCACAGGTTCATCCAGAAGCAGGTGTTCCATGGGGGCTGGTGTGAGTCTTCACAGGACCCACCCCGCCACACACGGACGCAGTCCTGCCAGTCTGGAACACAGTCAGCCAGGCTCACCTTTGGGCATGTACTCCAAAAAGTCCACCCGGGACATTCATGTCCACAGAAACACACACACACACACACACACACACACACACACACACACACACACACACAGAGCAATGGAGGCACAGGGAGTGGGGGAGGTGAAGACCCAAAGTAATGACATGCCCCCCAGCAGCTCCAAGTACTGCCACCTGGTCCCTGGCCCTGACCAACCGGAGATGAAGCCCAACAAAGAATTTTTCCAAGCTGGACTAGGTACTAGGTTTATCACGAACCCTTTTAAAACGAATAGTTTAGAATGCCATCTTGAAATAAAATGAAATTCTTAGCGAATATAACCTGCTTCCATCTATACTTTTAAATGCCTTAATCGTAATATAAAAGAGAAATAAATGGCGGGGGGGGGGAGTTTATAATAAAACAATATATATTCCAGTATGGGAATGCTTGAGTGCAACCACCAGGAAGACACCCAAGGGAGTCAAATGCGTGTATCTGGATGTATCACAAACACAAGACCCACAAATGCTGACAGATCAGGCAGGTTCTTTTGGGGACTGAGACACCATGAGCAGCATTGCCATCACGGTGCGAGTTTGCAGCTAGTAAACAATTCTTGGTAAAATGATCATCAAAACAAAGTCTAGTCTCAATTACTCGGTGGTTACATTCCTGGAAAAAATATGTATATAAACATAAGTAACACAGTTAAGTTCTAGCCTTGGACAAATATACACAGGTGTTGCACCTCCATGATGTCTGGCAGGACAGGTTATATCTCTAGCCCTGCCCACTAAATGGCAGGGTGCCCTCACATCATGGTGGTGGTCCAAAACACCCCCTAGGGCAAGGGTCCCCAACCCCTGGGCTGTGGGCCGGTACCTGTCTGCAGCCGGTTAGGAGCCTGGCCACACAGCAGGAGCTGAGTGGCAGGCTAGCAAGTGAAGCTTCATCGGTATTTGCAGCCTCTCCCCAGCGCTAGCATCACCACCTCAGCTCCACCTCAGATCACCAGGCATTAGATCCTCATAGGAGCACGGGTCCCTGGTGCCGAAAAGGTTGGGTGGGGACCGCTGCCCTAGGGTGTAGTACGGCCCTCACTGAGAACCACCACCTCAGACCGTCTCTGAGGCTCAGTGTCACCGCAGCGGACTGAGGTGAAGCACACAGGGACCAAAGAGTGGGATAGTAATTTGAAAACAGCAGAGCAGATGACCCAGGTAAGGTGAAGTCATTGCCACAGAGGCAAATGCGGCAGCCACGGCTTGAGCGTAGAGAGTCACCCAAGCCGGGCACTTGGCACACACTATCCGTGAGGCAGGTCTTGGGGTCCTCTTTGCACAGAGTGGGGGACTGAAGCTCTAGCTGGTTAATTACTTGAATTCAAGTTTATCTAAGACCAAAGCTCCACTCTTTCTAAGACCCCTCTGGCCCTCAGGGAAGGCTCCAGAGAGGAGTGGGTATTTACATTAATGATCACGCAATTAAAGTGAAAAGACAGACAGCTTTCCGGCAGGCAGAGATGAAAGGCGGAGGCCATCCCAGGTGAGGAAACAGTGTGATTAATGATATGGAAAGTGCATTCAAGTAGCATGAGTCCTGAGTGTGCCGGGGAAATGGACTACGTGTAGCTGAGATGAAAGACAACTGGAAAAATGGGTTTTCCAGGTAACAGATGGTCTTGGATGTTCCAGTAAGGAGTTTGGTCTTGCCTTGGTAGAGACTAGGGAGCCACTGAAAGTTCTTGATCAGGGGAGCGAGGTGCCCGGATCTGCCTCTGTGCAACACCCTGATCTGAGCTCCATAGCCTTTTTGTCAGCCCCCCCGCCCCCAAGCAAGGCTCAGCTCAGTGCCCACCTTTAAGCCAGGCCTCTTCCTGGGGCTGGTGCTGTCGAGGAATTCCTCCCTGCCTCCTCAAGCAGTTTTCAAAACATAATTAATTGTACAGTAACGAGGATCTAATTGCCTTCTCCCTGCCAGCACACCAGAGATGATGGGCTGTACCTGAAAGAAGGTATGTTCAGAAAAAAAAAAAAAAAAACAAGTTAATTAACACCTTGAACAAAGAAGCTGCTAATTGCGCTGTTTCTGTGATTTGGGAAGACACTTGTTAGCAATGGGAGTTTCTGCCTTGGGCTTGTAGGAAAAACCAGGGATCTTGGGGTAAGAGGCCCTGTCTTTCCTCCTCCCCAAGAAAACAATTGCCATCACAGCCATCCTGGCTGCACAACTAAGTCTGCATTTCTCTCTGGGAGAGCCAAGAACCCAGGAATCTTCTTGTCCCTGTGATACAGATGGACAAACTGCAACCAAAAAGGACATGATGACTTAGAGGCTTGGCGGCTTGGGCCCCTTTCCACAGCGTTCCCGTCTGCCATAAACCTGACCAGGAGGGAGGAAAAGACAGGGTCGGATTCTTTCCCAAAGTTCTTTCCACTCGTGAAGAAGGAAGTGTGCGTGAATTGTTAGGGAAAACCCTAGGCTCCGGTGGGGAGTGAGGAAAACCTCCTAGGGGACCAGCATCCTTATCTGGGGCTACCACCCATCCTAGGGTCTGACCACCTCACCAGGGAACCTGGAAAGCAGGGGCAATTGTGCCTCTGCACTGGGGCTGCTAGTCCCAGCCTGGGCCTCCTGGGGACATGTGGCCCTAAGACCACCCTCTCACAGCCAGTCTATAGCAAGTCCCTGAATAGGAGGGGAGCTCTATTTGCTCCTCGAACATTCAGCCTAGATACTGAGATACTGAGGAGCCAGCGGTTAATATTTCACCCTTGGCGAGACGGCAGTTTCTGCCACAACTGCTCACCTCCATCACTGCAGAGGGAGCACAGCCATGGACAACGCAGAAACAAACCAGCATGGCCGTGTTCCCATAAAACTTTATGCACAAACACAGGGGGTGGGCTGCTTTGTCCACAGGTCGTCGCTTTCCACCCCCAGCCCCACTCCCGTCTGGTGAAACCTCCCTGAGGGCAGCGGCAGGCCCCTGCCTTCTTTCTGTCCTCCTGTCCCTGGCAAAGGTAGGTACTTGTGAGAGGCCTGTTCCATAAGACACAGGACACAAATAAAAATAGGCCCGCCAGTGAACATGTGGGAGGGAGGGTGAGGATGTGAATCTTCGCACAGTTCCTGGTGTGTGGTACCAAATCTTCTTCCTGACTTGGCATTAGAACAGCACGGGAGGGACTGCTGTACTTTTGGCACCTTGCCACAGAGCTCTCACGGGCCTGAGATCCAGAAATCCCCCTGCTCCTCCCAAGTCACCTCCCCCAACACCTTCCATGGTTTACTGTCCAGGTGAGGCAACCAAACCCACCAGCCTAGAAGCTTCTTGGAATGGGGCGCTGGCTCGATCTCCTAGTAAGTGGTCTGTCCCTGGGAGGCTCTCTCAGCCGTTTTTCTCCCCAGGCAGATAATCCTATGGCAGGGCCAGGGAGGTGGGGAGGCACCAGCAGGGTGAGCATTCTGGGAAAATGAGCAGAATGATGAATGGAGGGGAAAACCTAAGCAGCTGGACCCAGCAAGGCCTGGCTGTAGGCCTGTAGCTAAGGCAGGAGGGACAAGCAAGTCACAAGTGGCAGAGGCATGCTCTAAGGATGGGCTCAGGAATCCCAGGAGGCTGGAGAGAGTCCAAAGAATCCCAATTCCAAAAGCTAACAGTTTCTGGAAAGGCTCCAGGACAAGGAGGAAGTATGGATGGAATGCAGATAAAAGGCTGGAATTAAAGTTGGTGATGAGAGAGACTCCAGCACAGACTGCCTGCACACTGGCTGGGCCCCATCAGTCTCTGGCTCCAACGGCCCTGGGCCCAGAGGCTCTGCAAGGGGTCACGGAGCCCAGGAGAAAGGGAGGTCAACAGGAGGGTGAGCAGGGTCAGGCCAGCCTGGGGCCCATGATGAACAGAATTCAGAAAAGGCCAGGGTTGGGCTACCCCCAAGGAAGACAAGGCACTTCCCAGGCAGTTTGCAGAACCCCACCTAATCTACCCTCAGAGGAGGAGAGGAAGCAGCCATAAGTTGGGTTGTGGACATCCTGCTAGAGAGGCAGCACAACAGCCTGAGGAAGGCACACGGTCTTTGAAAATATGACCAATATGAGATGCTCCAGCAGGCCAAGCACTGTTACAGTATTTTACATGCATCATCTCATTCAACTCTCTGGAACAACCTGATAAGGTGGGAATTTTTGCGCCCATTTTATAGATGAGGAAACTGAGGTTGCAGAATGTTAAGTTGTCGGCTCAAATCCCACAAAGCCAATTAGTTTCAAGGTGGGATATGAATCCCATTCTGTCTGTCCCAAACATCTCCCATTTGCCCAGGGATGAAACACTTACTGACCAGCACAGCATGCATGTCCACTATGGATGCCAAGTGCAAACACCTAGTGCCGTTGAACAAGTGGGCACCAGGCAAGCACAGTCTGGGATGACCATGCTGCATCTCCCTATCTCCCCAGCACCCAGCACAAGCCCCACCCCACGCACAATCCATCAGAAATGCAAACCGCAATCATCTTGTCATTGTCCTCACTGCTGAGGAAAGGAACTCACATCCCAATAGTCTGAGATCCCAGTGTCCACCAATCAAACCGGCCTGAAGGCGTGGGGCCTGGTCTGACCCCACCACAGATTATCTCACCAAACTCCATTTTACAGCAAAAAAAAAAAAAAAAACTGACTGGCCCAAGGTCACACAGCAAGTTGAGGGCAGACCCCAGTCCCACGAAACAGAAGTCTTCATCCCCAGTGCACGGCTCCCTCCCTGTGCACGCTGGTTGTAGCGCTACGACACGGGTGTGCCCTCAGGGAAAGCCATCTGCAGTGTAGAAAACCAGCTACAAAACTGTTTGTGTCCTTTGACCTGGTAACACGACTTATGAGAATCAACACTTGGAAAATAATGCCAAGAAACGGGGAAAAAGTAGTTTGACAAAGATGTTCATAGTAACACCGTTTGCAAGATTGAAAATTTGGCCACCGTCCAAATGCCTAACAATAGCAGTAAGCAAACTGTAGTCATATTAATGTGCTGTAGTTATTAAAAATGACAGCTCTGCGGACTAAGCGGATACAATAGAAACAGTCATGTAAAATACTGCTAAATGGGAAAAGCAGAAAACGTCTTCACGCTGGTTACAGCCAAGCAAAACGAGTGGCTATATTAACAAAGCCCGGAGGAGACGAGGACGTGTGCAAAGGGATTATTGTTCCATTGGGGTGGGGTTTTTAACCCAGAGAGTTATTTAGTGTCAAAAAATAGTTTTGAATTTTTTTAAGTTATCCAATGGTGAGGGAGGAGAATTAATGATCAGAGAACAATATTGCATCCAAATCCACCAGCGTCCTGAATCCCATCAGCTCCTCTTCCACACACACCCAGCTCCCCTGAAACATGCGTGCAGATCAGCATCTGCCTCCCTCAAACCATCGTTTCAGAAGGGTGCTTTGGTGATGTGTGACATCAGGAAATTCTTCCACACGTCTACCCATCTCCTCGAGACTGGTGGAAGTGAGAATAGGCTCTGTGGAGGCATCTCAGCCATGAATCCTAACAGAAAAAGTACCAATGGTAAGCGAGAAGTAGGAAAAACACCGATAGCAACAGAGAGAAAGTGAGACAGAGAAGCTGGGAAGGAGATGGTGAACATGCTCTATGGGAGTGCATTTAGGGAAAATTAGAAGTGGAGTTGGTTCCAGGCCCAAGAGAAATTATGAAAATCTTTCTGTGCAGAGGGAGCTGCTGTAATCAGAGATATGGAACCTGCAGAGCCGAGCAAAGGCACCACATTTGCAGTGGAACTGGAGGACTGGTGACTTGGTTGAGCTGAGCGAGGAACAGAAAAGAAAAGGGGGAAAGGACTGAGGGAAGCTCTGAAGGAGAAATAGTCCCATCTCCTCCAAACTCCTCAACTCCATCCTCCCAACCTAATCAGTCCAAAATTTTTGGCCGTGAGCCTGGCGGGACCATATCAAGGGCTTTTGGTCACACCACCACCTCCACCACGGCCACCCAAACCTCCATGTCAAACTGAGGAGGACCCATGCATGGCCTTAAACAGAGGAGAGAGCAACAATCCCCAGGAGCCAGTCACTCGGGAGTAACCTATGATGTCAGTATCGTGACCTCTATTTTACAGATGGAGAAACTGAGACTCAAGAAGGCTGTCTGACTCGTGCAAGGTCACACTGGTAAAGGATGGAGCCACTACTTGATCCCAAAGTGCATTTTCTACAATACCACATGCCAAGGAAGGAAATAGCCTTTCCAGGGATAAGCAGGGTCCTCGGAAAACTGTGATACGTACCACTTCTTCAGGTCTTTGTGCCATTTGGACCGAGGATAAATATGGCCAGAAGGACAATCTAGAGTGTCACCATAAAGGACAACAGGAATTAGACGAGTTGTAGGAAAGAAGGAACTTCTGGAGAGGAGCCCTTGAAGTGGCTATCTGAACTCACCTCTGGTGATGGTCACAGCTTGGGTCCTCATCATTCGTAGAAAGAGAGGAACACAAGCACCACCGTGTGTGGTTGTAGGATCCTGTTAGGCTGCTTGGGGACTGTTTAGAAAGAAGGGTGTGTTGACCTGAAACACAAGGCCTGATATCTTGGACAAGCCAACGAAGCTCACTGTGCTGAGGTGGGCCTATGTCATCTGACTGGGTCACCGTTGATCGAAACAAGTGTGGGTTCCTCAGAGATGGCCAACCTAGAAAAGCTTCCCCCAAAAGGGCTTGACTGGGCTAGGCAGAGTCTCTGCAGAATTTGAATGAGAAAACACACAAAGCTGCCAGGGACCAGGAGTGACCTCAAGTTACAAGAGGCATTCAGATGGTGAAAAAAAGAGGAGGAAGCTGATGACGGCAGGAGAAGCAGAGAAACCCAGAGGAAAGCCACCACACGGGGCACAGCCGAGCCATCCTCATAATGTCTCTCTAGAGGAACACCTCAGCAATGCTCAGAGACGCTGTGGAAACAAGAAAACCAGATCCATTACTCCCCTCAGATCCCAATTTTTTTCCCCAGATCTAATAACTGTGATGCCTGAATCCTGGACTTCCCATAGGATTCCTGTCGACTCTGTTATTGCGGCCTTACAATCCGTTCCATTTGTTGAAGAAACTCAAGTGAACATCTCTATTCCTTGTAGCTCAAAGGTCTGGGTTGGATGCCCTTCTAAGCTTTCTCACAGGACCTGCAACTCCTCATCACAGCCCATTTGTCTGTCTCTCCCTCTAGACTCTAAATTCCCTGAAATGCTGATTCATTCACCACTTTATCCCCAGAATTTAACAATAGTGGACACAAACCAAAGAGGAGGAAGAGAGGAGAGGAGAGAAAAGAAGGAGTGGCGTAGGCAAATTTGCGTTGCCAGACAACCAGTCAAGCGTGTGGTCATGTGGACCAAGGGCTGAAGGTGACCTCCATCCATTCCAAGCCAACTGCACCCAAGAGCCAAAGCTAGCCATGCAAGTGGAGTTTCGCACAGGGGCACTACTGGCATATTGAGAGGGAATGTTCTTCATTGGTTGGGATGTCCTGACCATTACAATGTATTTAGCATCTCCGGCCTCCTCCTGATAAACACCAGAAGTGGCTCCCAGTCATTGTGAAAACGCAAAACACCTCACGCATTTCCATTTGTGGATTCCCTTCTGGGCATCCTGTCCTCTGACCATGTCTTTCCCCCTTGGAAAATCCTGCAATGGTGCTACATTTCTTACAGAACAGTTATAATAATCACGGCTGACTTAAGAAGAGGACCTCCTCTGTGACAGGCACTGCTCTACGCACTCGATAGGAATCAATTCAGTTGATCCTCACAGGAACTTTTACTGTAAGGTTGGTACTGCTGCTATGTCCATTTTACACGTGAGTAAAATGAGGCTCCGAGAGGTTAAGCCACACGTCCGATAGCACAGTCCCTCAGTGGCAGAGCCGGGATCCAAACCTGTATAAGTGTGGCTACAGAGCCTCCGGCCTTCACCACCACCGAGGCTGCACCTCTAAGCGGGTTGCTGCCCGCTTTCCCAAGCTTACCTCCTCACCCCTCAGTCCTCACCACCTATATCCTACACGTGAGTTGAGCACAGGCACACACACACACACACACACACACACACACACACACACACACACCCCAGCGTGTTGGATCACTCGCTTCTGCCAGAACATGTTAGCATTTGCTCGGCGAAAGCCCCTCCTGAAAAGTCCTTCCCTCACTCACCATCTGTTAGGTGTTTCCCATTGACAGAAGTTCCTGCCCA
The DNA here is from genome assembly GCA_030015415.1 of Cynopterus sphinx. Classification (NCBI taxonomy): domain Eukaryota; kingdom Metazoa; phylum Chordata; class Mammalia; order Chiroptera; family Pteropodidae; genus Cynopterus; species Cynopterus sphinx. Next base: position 29,866,093 of record CM057385.1, on the reverse strand, counting down.
GATAGCACTTTCTCCATGAGACTTCCAAGCTCTTCCCAGGCAGAATAAACTATTGCATTCCCTCAACCTCCAGCAGCCCAATGGTCATGTCCCTGTTAAGCACGTAATGCAGGCTGCCCTGGAGCCCAGCTACTTGTGAGTGTTTTATAGAGGGATGGGCCAACTCTGAGCACCTGGGGTCTGTTCTCAGCATTCACTGGTGACCCAGCCTTTTCCCCTCAGCCCTCACCAGCTAGCTTGCTGGATCCTTTCACTGCTCCAGCTGGCCAGGCCCTATGCAATCTCCCAATGTGCCCTTTCTAGGAATAGCTCTGACCACCACCTCCCTTAGTCCTCTACCCTGGCATCCAGGATTCTCTGGGCCATCACCAAATATGTGTCATTTAGCCTCAACCCTTCCTACCATCCAAGTTGGTGAGAGGCAGATGGGACCCAGGAGTTATCATGCCCTCATTCTGCCCTGACCCCAGCACACATTCGCTCAACACAAGGCTAATGACCCTTCTCCTCCACACTGCTATCTCGGTCCACTCCCAGCCATTAATAATAGCAGCACCAAGTGGTCCGTTACTTAGTAATTTGCAATCATTAATTAGTGGAAATTGCAGATTGGGGCCATGAAGGAGGATGGCATGATTAAGCTCATTTGGAAATCAAGTTAATCGAGTGAGAGAGAGGGATGGTGGCCTGGTCCAGAACAAGAGTCCCTCCTGTACCTGCTGAGCCAGACTCTGGCCTTGAACCAAGGCTCAGATTTCCTATGGGCAAAGCAGGAAGAAGACACCTGGAGATGCCTCAGGCTGGGTGAAACAGGAGAATCTACGAAAACATTGGGATAGGCATAAAAGACTGAAATGGACACGATGGCCACTCTCTAAATCGATACTTGTTCCTGAGTTGCTGACTGCCCGCCTGAACCCCTTGGTTCCTCCACCTCCCTCTCTGAATGATGCCAAATCCTTAGGCATTATTTGCCTTTTGGGATTGATTTTGCAGAAGGCATTTAAGAAGAAAGAATTAAACACTCTTCCCTACTCCTTCCCCCTCTGGGGTAAAATGCTGAGTAGACATCTCCTCCCAGAGCTGAAAGAAAGAGGCTGCTTCCTGCGCCCATATTTCTTCCCAAGGAGACATAATTATCTCCCCCACTTCCTTTTCCAGCAAGCAATAAGATGACACAACCCCTGATATACAAGCAGTCGGCGGGCGCCCTGTGCTGGATAAGGATGCATCTGAGAGCTGCCACCCCTGAGTCATTACCCCTCCCCCTTGTCTCTGGGAGGAATCTCATTGAGAAAGGTAAAGCCAGAGGAGGCTGGCAGGTCCTGGGCAGGCTCCAGCCTCTCACACACATCCCAGTCTAGCACCCAGGGCTTGAAGTTCCCTCCCCAGAGAGCAAGATAAGGACCCCAGAGATCTGCAGCCTCTGACTGTACCCCACCTCCTTTCTCACCTCCCATTCCACCCACCATGAGAGACTCCCTGTGTCATCCCTCCTCCATGCCTTTGCTCAGGCTGTGTTCGTGGCCTGGAAGGCCACTTAGTAACTTAGTCAGTTGTTCCTTCAACATGTCTTAAGTCTCTACTGCTGGCACTACCAATAAAACACTAAATAAGATGAGATTAACAAGCCCCTGACTAATAGATATAACAGAGGAAGACTGCTGATTTCTCCAGAAATCAGCTTAAATATAATGTGGTGGATGCAGTGGTAGAGAGAACGCTACAAAGGGTGCCTGTTGCAAAGGCGGGGTCCTGAAAGATAAAGAGGAGCTTAGCGGGTGGATAAGAAAGCTGGGAAATGGGTGTCTTAAGCAAAGGGATGTGCGATGGCTCGGAGCCATAAAGAACACAGACATTTGGAGAGATGGAAGCATTTTGTGATTGCTGAATCGTGAAGAGTAGGGGAGTAGTGGTGAGACATGGAACCTCGGGATCTCATAGTGCCAAGGAGTATGCAACAGGGCCACTGACAGCCGTGAGCAAACACTTGCTCTGACAACTGAGTGAAGGACAGGGAGAGGGGAGAGTGAGACAAGCGATGGAGTGATGAGCAAGTATTAAGGAGCCACGGGACTAGTACAAGTAAGAGGGGTTGAGGCTGGAACCATGGCAGGGCAGTGAGCATGATGAGAAGGGGTGGATTTGAGAGACATCGAAGGTCAGTCAACATATCCGCTAAAATCCTACCTAGTCTTCAAAGCCCAATTCAAATAACCCCTCCTCCATGCAGCTTCCCTGATTTCCTCCATGCCCACAACAGCAATAATCTCCTTCCTCTGTGTTCCCAGACTACTGACCTCTTGATCAAACTCAGAACTACATTCTGTCTCATGTTAAAAGAGTCTAACTTTCCCCTGCCTATCACTCCTGAATACTCCCTGAAAGCAAGAACAATGGCCTATAATTGCTCCAGGGTGAATTAAGGCTGTGTCTGGGAGCTTGGAGTGTCTTTTCTGGGGGCAGCATGATGTCTGTTCACTACCCTTCCTCTGCCAGGTGCTCAAGTGATGTGGCCTGAGCAGGTATCATCCAGCATGACATTGAAGTTTTGCTGGCTCATAGATTTTAATCCTTCCTTTAGGAAAGGGAAAATGTCTAGAGAGAAAGAGGCCAGTGAACAAGGCTGATACAACAGAGCTTAGCTACAATTACCCCTTCTTGTATTCAACCAGTATTTATTTACTGAGAACCTACTGTGCACTAGACCTTAGCATTTGTTCCCCATCTCCACCCACTCATGGCAGCTACCATGCCTCTTACACTGACACTGAAAACTAAAAATGAGGACAGGGGAGAAACAAAATGTATTGAGGCCCACTGTATGTCAGGCACTGTCCTAGGTGCTTTGTAAGTCAACATCTCTCAAACTTCAGTGTGTGTAACAGTCATGTGGGATTTTGCTAAATCGGATCCCAATGCAGTAAGTCTGAGTTGGGGCCTGAGATTCTGCATTCCTAACAGGCTCCTAGGTGACACCAATGCTGTTAGACTGCAGACCATGCTTTGAGGAGCAAAGTTGAATCCCCACAGTAAAAACCAACCAAATAAATAAACAAAAACCTGCCAAAGGGTGTTGAGAGTCCATTTTACAGATGAGGAAGCTGAGGCTTAAAGAGGTAAAGAACCAAAAAATGGAGTTGTCATCCCCCCAGGGACTCTGATGGGGAGACAGAACACATATTCTTAGAGAAACCATAGTCTAATAGAGGAAGAAGATGCCCCATCTTCAGGGAGCCCCGAGTCCGATGAGGGAGATACAGCTTTATCCTGGGAATATCCAATAGGGTGAGGGGTATGAAACTCTTCCCTTGGGAGTTCTCCAATCTCGGGGAGACAAAGTCTTTGCCTTGAGATCCCCAGTCAATGGGTAAGGGCACAACTCCTATCCTTCAGGAGCTGCCAGTTGGCTCAGAGACCCAGGGAGAGGAGAAGAAAAAAACCAAGGCCTGAACCATTTTTCCAACACAGACCTCTGCTGCCTAGATTGGAGAGAAGATGCAGGGGCCAGAGGTTTGTGGGGAGCCCCTTCTCAAACCACCCTCAAAACCCAGCCTAGATTCACTGAGCTCCTGGCCCCAAAAGAGCTGGATGTGGCACCCAAGCATGGGTGAGCCAGGCTGTTTAACACTGTAAACACCACACTTTAGTGCCGCCATTTGGCTCGTAACTGCAACCCATCCATCCTCACCCTAGCCTTGCGACACCGAGCACTGATGATGCAATTAGGTGGCAGAAAGTGGGCAATAAATTGCAGCTGCAGCCATGCCTCTGCCAGGCACAGCTGAGAAGCCCCCTCCTGCACTCCTGAGTCCCAGGCTCCAGTGAGTGGTACAGATCCTGGACCTCAGGACTCCTGCCTGCACAGAGATTCTCCCTACAGGCTGGGCCCCTGAAAGCCTTTTGCCTGTTCGGGCTGCAGGAAACTATAAAGCTCTTTGAATAGCCCTGCCCCATTGGAAATTTTGTGCCAGAAAATTCTGGGTTGCCTCTTCTGTGCTTTCCTAGTGCCAACCCCTAACAGCTATCATACTATGTCCTAGAAAGGATAACCCTGCTCCCCGCCAGACCATGAGCTTGCCCAGGGCTGGGACCATGTCTTTTTTTTTTTAAGCTCATTTTTTTTTTCAATTACAGTTGACATTCAGTATTATATTAGTTTCAGGTGAACAGCAAAGTGGTTAGACACTTCTATAACTTACAAAGTGATCCCCCTAACAAGTCTAGTACCCACATGGCACCACACATAGTCATGACAATATTATTGACTATATTCCCTATGCTGTGCTTTATATCCCTGTGACTTTGGTGTAACTGCCAGTTTGTACTTCTTAATCCCTTCGCCTTTTTCACCCAGCCCACAACCCCACTCCCATGTGGCCATCACATTTGTTCTCTGTATTTGTATGTTTTCAATTTGTCTGTTTATTTTGTTCCTTAGATTCCACATATAAGTGAAATCATATGGTATTTGTCTTTTTTTGACTTATTTCACTTAAGAATCTCTAGGTCTATCCATGTTGCTGCAAATGGTAAAGTTTCATTTTCTTGTATGGCTGAGTAATACCCACACACACACACACACACACACACAGTCTTCTTTATCCCATCGTCTATTGGTGCACATTTAGGTTGCTTCTGTATCTTGGCTCTTATAAATAATGCTGCAATGAACATAAGAATGCACGTGTGTGTATGTGTGTGTGTTTAGATTTCTTCAAACAAATACAAAAATGTGAAATTGCTGAGTCATGAGGTAGTTCTATGTTTAATTTTTTGAGAAACCTCCATACTGTTTTCCATAGTGGCTGCACCAATTTGCAATCCCACCAACAGGGCACAAGGGTTCCCTTTTCTCCACATCCTTACCAACACTTGCTGTCTGTTGATTTATTGTTGATAGCTATTCTGACAGGTGTGAGGTAATATCTTATTGTGGTTTCAATTTGCATTTCTCTAATAATTAGTGACATTGAGCATCATTTCGTATGTCTATTGGCCATCTGTATGGCCTCTTTTAAAAAATGTCTATTCAGGTCCTCTGTCTATTTTTAATTGGATTGTTTGTTTTTTGTGGGGGTTTTTGGTGTTAAGTTGTATAAGTTTTTTATATATTTTGGATATATATTTGGATATTTGGATATAACCCTTATTGGATGTATCATTGGTGAAGGTCTTCTCCCATTCAGTAGGCTGTCTTTTCGTTTTGTTGATGGTTTCCTTTGCTGTACAAAAACTTTTTAGTTTGATGTAGTCCCATTTGTTTATTATTCTTTTGTTTCCATTGTCTGAGGAGATATATCCCCCCCAAAAAAAATTACTAAGAGCAACGTGGAACCATGTCTTTTGAACACACCTTTTGTGTCCACTGGGCCTAGCACACTGTAGACACTCCAAGTTAGAGAATGTACATTCTAGTCCATGATGATGTACATTCCCTGACATCCTGGGCTAGTTGCATCCTCTCTATGACCCAGTTGCTCATCTACCAAATGAGAGGAGTAGACCACTACAGAGGTAGCAAACTGGAGACCAAATGTTATTGTGTGACTCACAAGACTAGGGTTTAATTCAATTATTTGGTGATTTCACACAACAGGAAATTTCATCTAAATATCCAAATTTCAAATATGTCTTTAAAAACGAGAAGATGGGACAACCCTGGGCCTACATCCCTGAGTGGCAGTGACCATGTGGTGCTTCATTACTACTATTCCTATGTGCACTCCTGTGCACTCCCCAGTTTTCCCCAGACATCACTACTCCATAGCTTATTCCTCAGTTCTCTTACACCTGACCCATTTCACTTATTTCTACTACCTTCCTGTGAGCTTTTAGGTTCTTCTCTCATAACCTGGCCGGAGCCCCACTGTGTCCTGTGATTCTGGATTCTGGTAATGAATGAGTAAATAGACGGAAGGAGATGATTCATGAGCTTCAAACTCCTCACTTTCTTTATGAGAAAAAATCACTAGTTCTTCATTTTTCTGCCTTTGTACAGCAGGGAATATCTTTCCTGCCCCTACCTCCCTCAGATAATGATGAAGGGAGGTAAGTTTATAAAATGTTCAGAATAACGACAAGTGCCAGAGACACTGAAGTGTCACATTACACAAAGGTCAGGGGAAGAGGGATTTGGGGGGAGGGGTTCATAGGGAAAGGAGCCCATTGCCCACCTACTCTGAAGCCACAACCATCCAAAGCTTCCCTCTAACCATGTGCCTCAGCACCCCTTCCTATTATCAGCACCTCGGACAGTTCCACCAGCCACCCCATGATCCTCACTGCAGACGGCCAGGTCCAGCCACTCCGTGCCACCTATCTCCACAGCCTCCTCCTCAGCAATGGCCCCTCACTCCTTCTGCTCCAGCCACATGGGCCTTGGGTCCATTTCTCAAACTAGACAAGTTCTTCCCCATCTCAGGGCATTTCTGGTTCCATCCTCTGGAAGTTTTATCTCAGGTTCAACATCACCTTCCTAGGGACCGTTGCCCCAAACTTATAGTCCAAATGATATCTCCATAGAATGCCACCTCGAAGCACCTCACTCCTTTCCTCCATAGCACTGTTTTGTGGTTGTAATGATATAGATATGTGTGCAATTATTAATTAATGTCTCCTTCTCCACTGGAATAGTAGCTCTAGGAGGCAGGGGTCAGACTAATTTTGCTCACCACTGTATATCCAGCCCATAGCATAAGGCCTGATTACACAGTTGTTAAATGAATAAATCACTAAGTCACTTCTGCCTGCAGAAACTGCTAAAAATACAGTCCATTTCCTAGAGTAGCCCATGACTTTGTTGGCTAGTTAAACTCCAGTTTTGCCAGAATTAAAAGCAATCCAATCCCCCTCCCATTAAAAAAAAAGTCAAATTAAGATTCTGAAGCAAAAACTCACTCCACGATTGGATGGCAGAGCCTGGGCTAGAACCCAGCCCCCTCCTTCCCAGTCTAGCCTCCTCTTTTCTCTGTGGTTCTGTCCTTTCATCTGCCTCTTAATTGCCATGCACGTAACCACCTCTACCAACCCATCAGCCCTGCTTGAATATCTCTGTTGCTGCATTTAACCCCCCAGGGTTTCTGTTTGCTCTGGCTCTACCCCATTACTGCTTTCCCTATGACGGTGGCTGTATGGTCTCCTTGAGGCGCTCAGTGTGGACAAGCAGGAAGATTTAATGTTGCTGCTTTGGTCTTTGTCTCTGCAAATCAAACCCTTCCCCTGCTGGGAAACTCATCATCACCAAGCATCAAGCTCAAGCTGAGCTGCACTTAGTTGTTTGTAAATGGCGTGGGAGGTGGGGGCACATAGGTAAGTGAGTGAGAGGTTTGAAGCCCAGAGAGGGGGTCTGGGAGCTTGTGAGAAGACACAAAGGTAGGGGAAATGTTGGGGAGGGAGGTGAGGTGTGCAGGCATGTAAGGAAGGCCAACTAGCTGACTGTGAACAATGCGCCGAGAATACGGGTCTGCCTGCCCACATCCCTAAATTGACCATCTTCTAATCACAAGCATAGACATTGGTCAGCACAGGCCTGGGCACAACAACAACTGCAGTATAACTAGGCAGCTCTCAGTCTTCTGGAAGTAGGTTGATTACCTCACCAACTGTGAGTCCCCAGGAGTTCACCTAAACTTTATGGACCTCACTTTACTCATCTCAAAAATGAGAGCTTTGTAAAGCTGCTGTTGGATGTAATGTGATCGCTCATATACACCCACAGTGACGGGTTCACACATCATAGAACACATAAAAAATAGGCTCTCCTCACTGGACCTAGCCTTGCTTGCTCCCTACTTTGACTTACCCACCAGTGTGGCTCACTCCTTTTGCCTAGTCGATGACTGACTACAAGGGCGGCCAAAATGCGATAGGTGGGTCACAGCCACGCTAGCATTTCCTGCCCTCATCCATTCCTGTACTTCCTCGAGCTCCATACTTCCCTCCTTGTTCATTCCAGACGAATTGCAGGTGAACTCATTTATTCCGTGGTCTGAATTTCGGCTCCTCCCATCCCTCCCTGCTGCTGCCATCTCTGTCTTAGTCCTCTTCCCCCCCACTCTGTGAACATGAAGACAAAATAACTATAGATAAAATGAAAAGGATGGAGAAAGACTAGAAAAAGGGGGCCAAAATCCTGCCACTGTCTTAGCCTGCCTAATTGAATGACTCTCCTACCTGACTCTCCTCGTCGGCTCCCATGTTCCTTCATTCACTCTGGCGGCCCTTAAAATCGTCTCTCCCATCTCATCAAATCCCTCCCCTTTCCTCCCCGCTTGTTCTTTAAGCCGCAGATTACTTTTTCATAAAATTCAATTTCTAGCCCTCCTCATTACTTACTCACTTAATGTGGCTGGCTGGGAGGAGGAGAAGTAGAGGAGGGGGAGATGGAGTTCTGTTCCGCACTTAGCCAGCCTAGTCACTGAGGCCCCTCGCTGAGGTGTATTAGAGTCTGATATGAGCCGATAATGGACTTCTGTCCCACACAGGGAGCTGGCGCTGGCATGCTCAGGGATTGCAGCATCGTGTCTGAGGGTGGCAAGACTCACAATTGTCTTCAGTAACTCTTCTCCTGCTGGGCAGAGTCCACTGGAGGAACCATTTGTTCAAATATTTACTGAGAGCCCTTAATAGACTAGGCACTCTATTAGGTGCTAGGAGTATAGCCATAATAAGAGAGATCCCTCCCCCTGACCTGGTGGTCAGGGAAGAATTCAGGAGGAAGTGACATAGGGGAAATCTGAATAGGAATCGTACAAGCTCGAAGGAGGAAATGGGTGTCTTAGTTTGGGTTCCTCTCAAAACAAAGTCTGAAACAAAGTCCTGGGGGTAAGTAATTTACCTGGTATATGTTCTCAGGAAACCAAAGCAAGAGAATAGGAGAACTGAGGCAAGGAAGGAAGGAAGGAAAACTAAAAAAGTGCAGGTTACTGCGGTGGTTACTTCAATATAAAACTTAGGATACTCTGTATAAGCATGTAGGGTGAACCTCAGCATTGTCTTCTTGAAGGAAAGAAGCTGGAGCACTCACCCCTGACTCCTGTCCCCATTGTTTCAGGGTAGCTCCCAGAGGTATGCATTTTCCTGTACATGTGCAGGCTGAGCCGCCTTCTCTGGCGTCAGAGAAAGCCCTCAGGCAGAGAAGCAATGAGACACCACTTTGCATGTTTGAGATAAAATGCTGGCAGCATGCCCAGAACTGTCCACCCAGAGTTATGTTGAAATTAGGTAAACTGAGGGAATGAATGTTGCATGAGACAAAGAGAGTGTCTGCTACAGTCCACCCCTTGTAATGCTAAGATCTGCTCAGGGCCCAAACAAGTGCAATTTGTCACTGAATTTGTAAAAGGTAGCTAGCTGGACTTAATCTCTAAAATAAAAAAAAAATTCTTCAGGCAGGAAAGTTAGTGGATCAAGATACAGTATCGACTGCTACAGTAAGGCCCCAAGGCTACAATTCATAATCTCCATCTTTTAGCGCTTACACTATATTTCCTTCACCCTCTGTCCGTACTTCAACTGGACCAGGCTCATTGTTCTCTGATGGGTATAAACCCTCAGTTGCCTTGCCCTCATCAGGCTATGGTTGCTGCAATTGCCCATTTACTATTATCACCAAGCATGAAGATATTAAAAGATGTGCCAGTGAATCCCTGAGCTCCAGAAAAAAAGCAAAAGCCCTCTTTGCCCTTATTAGGCAGTCGCAACCTCAGATCTTTATGAAAAACAAGGTCAGTGATCCCCACCTTTTCTTTTCCTGCTATTCCACTGACGCAAAGAGCCTAAGGTGACCAGGCACACTCACAGCGGAATCCTACAGTATCTCTTGGTAGAAATATTCCCCCACTGGAACCAGAACCTTTACTGCACCAGAGCCTAGAGTTATGGGAAGAGAAGACACACATTCTCCATGGAAGTGATGATGAGTGGATCCAATCCTATTTCCATCATATGTTTCCAAGACACATATTCCAGCTTTGGGGACATAGCATCATACATTAGCCATTGAATCAATACACATGCCACATCCTGAAGGGCAATGCCACAACCCCCACAAAGTGTTTTTATAAACTGGCACCTTCTTTAAGGCTTTAAGAGGCTACTCCACTATTAAATCAGACCAGCTGCTTCCAGACAGTGTGTTACATAGTAGGAGCAGTGAATTACATGTCTCATAACCGTGTTGACCTCCTTCACCGTGAAATGAGTTTCATGGTCTAAGATGACATTTTTGTGAGATCCCATGCTGATAAATCAGGAATGTTTTAAGCTCTCAGATAGCAATACTAGCAAAGGCACTGCAAACAAGAAAGACAAATCCAATCCAATGAGGAGAAAGGCCCAACAGGCGAATTGAATAGGGATAAGATGGGGATGACCACCCTGAATCTTTTAGATCTTTGAGGGTAGCCCTAATCTCTGTAATTCCACTTGTATAGCTTTTGACTTTCTATCTTGGCTAGAGAGGGGATAGGTTTCAGGACGTTGCACTTGGCTCTTCTTACCATAAAGAACTCTAACAGCACAGGTGAGGGCACCAGTATTAGGGTTCTATCAATGTCTAAGTATATCCATCACATTAATGCACACAAGGGTTAGAGAAATTACTAGAATAATTTATGGACCTGTTAGATGTACTGTAAAGTGAACACAGGCAGGACGCCATGTATTACCTGGCCTTCGCATCCCCCCAGTCTAATTTGGGAATTCTGATGATGTTACAGGTTCCCCAGCATTAACAACAGTTCAGAGCCTGGATCCAATAGCCCTCAAAAGGTCGGGATACTCCTCTTTCTTTGGTGAGTGGTCATGGGTGCCTTTTGGGAAAGATTAAAGGAATATTTCTTATATGTGCTTGTGGTGGCATTGCAGGTTCTTCCTCAAGAGGACTCAGACTTCCCATGAGTTGATGGGCTCTGGGTCTGAGAACTAGCTCAGATCTGCAACGTAGGTTAGGAATCACAATTTTCTATTGTAGTGAATAATATCAGCCATTCGATAAAGTTTTTTCCTGGTTATACAAGTCATGGAATACCCTAGCTGGCCACCTCGCCATCTAATTGCTAGGAACACTGTAAGTGTGTTATCTACCACCACAGCTCCGTGTGTGTCAAGGTGCCCTAGGGGCCACTCTTTGGCCACTCTTTGATAATTATGTCCACCCAGCCTCTGATGATTAAGTCTAGCCTCTGGACTTCTGCTGGTTCAGAACTGTCTCATTTCTGTTGACACAAGAGAATTCAGTTCCACGGCTGCATTTCTCACTATCAGCCCTGGCCTTAAAAAATAAAACAGCCACCACTGAGCGGCTCCATGATTCTGGAGCCTTCCTCACTAGTGCATCCTTTATCAGTTTAACGGTGAATAATATTGACTTCACCAAATTACATAGATTTGGGTGGTGGGTTTCCTGGTTTCATGTAATAAGTCCATCCTAATATACCCACTTCTCCAAGCCTTCTGACACCTTCCTCAGTGCTTTGTCAAGGCTGTCTGACAGCTTCAAAGAGCCATCCCAGCAGCATCTTAGGATGGGTTCCAGGAACCTTGCCAAAACATGAAATCTGAGTCATGGAAGAATGTGCTCATGTTAAATCTTCTGTTTCCAGCCAATATTCCACCCCATTCCAAGTCTAACCCCTCAAATTCCACTCCCATACAGATTTCCCAGTTCCTACGGGGAAATATATATTAGTCGTGTCCTCCTTCAACTCTTGCAGTGAAGAAGCTATTTCCTCCCACAACAGGGACTATACTTCTTCCCCTAAGCTAGGTTAAGACCTGATTCTAGTCATTGATCTAGGTGGGAGGTGGGGGCAGATCTTGTGGTTGGACAAGCATCATCTTGCAAGGCAGTTGCCTCAGGAGAGGTTTCTGGATGGTCTTCAGGCAAGGAGATGCTGATCTACTCTGACAAAGGAGAAGGGACTGCTATTGCCAGCCATGAGGGTTCAGGTGAACTTGGAAGTTCAGAGTTCTCAGGTGCATCACTGAATGTCCCCATCTCATTCTTGGGTCCCATTCTTTTTCAATCAGGGACCTTACCTGAGTCTAGGAGACCTGTCAAGATTGCATACTTAGTCTCTTTTGCAGTTCTACTTCCCTTATCATTAATGCCTGGGCCTGAGTTTCAGCAATGTCTGTCCTTTAGCCATACCTCACCCGACCCACTAAATGAGAGTCTTAGTAATTGAGATGCTTCAGTATATCAGAGGTTATCACACTCCCTCTAGCCACCTGAAATAGAGTCCCTATTGTCATCTGACTGGTAGGAGATGTTCCAGAATCCCATACAGAGAATGTACTTTCTTGGGCCACTTTTATTATCAACTGTTATACTTGGGGTTCCCCTAAAAGGAAAACCTGAGACAAGGTCTTGGGAATGGATAGTGTACTTGGGAGACAATCCCAGGAAACCAAAGTAAGGAGTATGGATAGTGAGACAAGGAAAGAGAAAAACAACAACAACAACAACAACAAAGGTGCATGATTGAACTGGTTACAGTATAGGCAGTTGGGGCTCAGTCCTGCTGGGACCCTCCAAAAAACCATGTAAAATGCACCTTAGAATTACTTCTTTAGGACAAAGGTTGGGGCCATTTGTTCACTGACTCCTGACCCCCACTGTTGCTCCCAAGGGAGTAAACTACCCTACCTTTCAGACTGTGCCTCTGCGCAGGCTCAGTGATTTCCTGGCTTCGAAGAAAGCCTAGCATCAGAAAATCAGGAAGACAATTCAGCCCACATTTAAGATGAGGCAATAATAGAATGCCTAGAAGTGTCCATGGTAGCTACACTGAAATCAGCTGGGCTGGAAGGATATGAGAAGAAAGAAAGAAAGAAAGAAAGAAAGAAAGAGAGAGAGAGAGAGAGAGAGAGAAGGAAGGAAGGAAGGAAGGAAGGAAGGAAGGAAGGAAGGAAGGAAGGAAGGAAGGAAAGAAAGAAAGAAAGAAGAAAGAAAGAAAGAAAGAAAGAAAGAAAGAAAGAAAGAAAGAAAGAAAGAAAGAAAGAAAGAAAGAAAGAAAGAAAAGAAAGAAAGAAAAGGGGTGAAGGAAGGAGGAGAAACAGAGATAGAGACAGAGAGAGAGAGAGAGAGAGAGAGAGAGAGAGAGAAAGAGAGAGAGAGAGAGAAGCATTTGCAACAAAGAATGTTCCCGACAGCAGGAGCAGCATGTGCAAAAGCCCAAAGATGGGAGAGAAGATGGTTAGAGCACAAAGGGTTTGGGTAAGGACTTGAGGCAAGAGAGGTAGAATCTGGTTATAAGAGATCTTATAGACCATGCTAAGCTTTTTGAATTTTGCCCTAAAAGAACATGAATTCTGTTGAAGGCTTTAAGGAAGAGAGTGAAATGATGGTAACTTCGTTGCAGAGCTTTGTAATAGAAGTCACTAATTGCTCCCTAAAACAAGCAGTCACTGTCTTCCTCAGTGCCTCTGGTTTGTCAATGGGACAACAGTGGGGGCCAGGAGTCAGTGAACAAATGATCTCACCCTTCGTCCTAAAGAAGTGATTCTAAGGTGCATTTAAATGGTTCTTCGGAGGGTCTCCAGCAGAACTGAGCCCCAGTTGCCTATACTCTAACCAGTTCAACCAGGCGTCTAAATGTAGCCATGTGACTCAGTCTTGGCCAATGGGATGTGAAAAGAAGTGGTAGGGGCACTTTCTAAGACGTGTCCTTAAGGGACAGTCTTCCTCCCTGCTGGCTGGACTGCAGGTGTAATAACTAGTGCTGGAGCAGTTATCTTGGTCCACGAGGTGGCAATTTAAAAACGGCAGAGCACTACAATGAAAGGAGGCCTCAGTGCCTGACAAAGCCACGGAGCAGAGCTACCATGCTAGCACTGAACTACCCACCTGCAGACTTCCATGTAATTTTTGGTCTCTTTTACTCTCATTCTAACCTAATTTGAATTGATAAAAGTTTCTAGCGTAAATGCAGACACATCCTTTACAAAGTTATTGCAATAATTCAGGCAAAGCATAATGGCAGCTTGGACGGGGTGGTGGCAGTGGAAACAGAAGTGAATGGATTGGAAGAATATTTTGGAGATTAAATCTATGGTTTGGTGTTTGGGGGAGTGTATGTGGGGTAAGAAAGAAGCAGCAATCTAAGTGATACTTGGGTTCTAGGCATGAGCAAAAGGGTAGTGGTGGTACCCAGGCTGGCAATGAGATTAGGGGAGTAGACATTCTGTTTCTTTGTTCCTCAACAGGGACGAAGATATTGACATCAGGGACCCAAAGGCACCTGCTCCCATGAAGTAAATTTTGAACCAGCTTCCAAAACCAGCACAACACTCACTTTCTCATTAAACCTTCTTAGATTGCTTCTTAATCCCCACCCCCGACACCATTCGACTTGTTACTTGTTCTTGACATACCCAACATCCATTTTCAGTGTTTCATATGAAGCTCAGAACGTTTCGTTGAGCACAAACTCTCGGCTCAGTATTCGATGGAAAACAGCTTGGTTGGGAGCAGAGCACTGTGTTAAACATGAGAGAGAGAAAAAAAAATGAAGTTGTCTCCATTCTCGGATTACTCACAGCAAAGAAGGTAGATTAGCAATCGGTTCCAGGGAAATCCATCCAATTACAGTGTGTTCCGGATGCATCATTTTCCCCAGAGAAAGTGGTTGTACCTGCTTGAAGGATGAGAGAAATCATCACAGATAAGGAAGCATCTACACTAGGTTTTGAAGATAAGATGAGGACAGGCACGCCTGGCAAAGGTACTTGCTTATACAAAGACACTTGGGGGTGAATCAGTGTCACAATTTCAGAGAATTGTTAGCAGCGGAGTACTATCAGAATGTAAAGTTTTCACGGGTTTTTCTGTAGGAAGGAGGAACTAGAAACTCAAAATGCAGTCACAGCCCATGTCAGAGGGAACACTAAGTGGTCTGTAGCTATGGGCAACAAAGAGGGTAGAGATGAAGAATTTTAGGCAGGAGAGCACTGAGACGTACAGCAAAGCAGTCACTACAATTACAATAGCTGCTAACATTTGTGAGTACTTCCTATGTGCCAAGATCGGTGCTAAGCTTTTCATTGAAATAAACCCACACTCTCCACACAGTAAGATGATTCTTTTTAGCACCCCCATTGTTACAGATGAGGAAACTGATATCCAGGGAGATTATGAAATTGGCCCAAGGTCCTACAGCTAACAAGTGGTAGAGCCAAGCTTCTAAGCAGAGGCCTGCCTCCAGAGCCTATGCCCTTACTTTACTTTGCAGCGGTGCTTTAAGTCATTTGCATATGGAAGTAGGAAGGAGAAAGAAGCAAGGGATTTTATATAAAAGGAGTTTTCGATAAATATCTCTGACCGAGGGAGAAACTGAGGCACAAGCACGGAATTCTAGATGGCTAAAACTAAAACGCATTTTAGAGAAAACCTGATCCAATTCTCTCATTTTCCCAGGAATGAAACTAAGGCTCAGAGAAGGGGGTGACACAGGCAGTTTGTGGCAGGATCTGACTCTGATATTTTTCTTCTCTATTGGGGAGAATGCGCAGTGCCCCTGTAGTCGATTCTTTACCGCTCCGCATAGCACTATCTTCTTGGAGGTACTGACAACCTGTACTCTTCCCTGGAATTAAAAGAAGAGCTTTGTTCTTTTTTTGTTAAACAGTGGTAGTCCCAGAAACAAAGCCAGAATTGGCCCTGAGAAACTCGATGTGCACACTGCGAAGACTGAGCCAGCAGGAAGTCAGTTGAAGGAAAACAATACTTTTCCCAAAGCCATCATTATGGAGAGGATTTTTACCACAAAAGGAGAAAAGATTAACAGGTCAAATAAAAAGCTCCAGCCCAAGTCCCCAAATCCCAGAGTAGGAGGAAGTGAGCCTGTCCTATACAGAACTACCTACCTCCATGGTCAAGGTCAAAGCCAAGCAGACAGGGCACAGGTTATTCAGGGGGAAAGGAATTGGGGTTTGGGGTCCTTGCCCTGAAGGAACTCACTGTCTAGTTGGAGAGCTAACTCCCTCATGCATGAAGGATTCGAAGGCAACTTGTGTGAGAAATAGCACAGACCTTCTGAGGGGCTCCAAAGTAAGGAACTTATAGCTGTGGGGTTAATTAGGGTAGGATTCTTGGAGAAAGTTAGGCTCTGATTTTGATTTGGTGGATGGAAGCTGGGAGGGCATCCTCGGTAAGGGGAGCAGCCCGAGCAAAGCCAGGCTGTTGGGATGGAACAGTGAAAAGACTGACTCATCACATTTTATGAGATCCTAGAACTTGAAAATCCCTTCAGTTTTCTTCAGATTAATAAATCAAGTCTCGGAAAGGGTAAATAAGAAGCCTGAGGTCACACAGCAGGTGCAAAGATGACCAGAGCCTTCTGATGTTTTGTCCAGTGTTTTTTCCTTTGCACCACACCACCAACTCCCCTTTCAGGCAGAACATAGAGTAGGAATTGAACAAACCTAGTCTCAATGTGTCGGGGAAAGAGAGAGCATCACCAGACTTTGGTGCTCTTTCTGGGCACTTCCATTGTTCTACATGTCTTGGATCTTTCAAAGGCTTCCCCTTTGGAGACACCAGAAAGGTCCTGGGCATCCAGAGGGATGAGGAGGGGTGTGTGTGTGTGTGTGTGTGTGTGTGTGTGTGTGTGTGTGTGTGTGTGTGATGGAACTTAATAAATGTCTGGATAATGGCATTCTACCTCAATCATTTTCAGTTTGCTAAAGTTCAATTTCCATGCCGTCTATGAGACAATGTCATTCATTTACCTATCAAATTACTGATACCTCCTATGTGCTGGGCACTGTACTAGGTACTGGGGATGAAGCAATGGGCCAGAAACAGCTCCTGACTTCAAGGACTGACTTCCTTGGACTGACAGTCTCAGTCTGACATCCAAGGTCCTTCACAATTTGTCTCATCTTAGTGCCTACAGTTCTCTCACTCAGCCCTCCTCCATCTAGTCCATTCCCTTGCCTTCCTCTTCTCCTCGATTTTACTTATGTCTAAAACCCTTTCTGAGAACACCTTTTCACTCCTCATATCTTTATAACTCCTAGAGAATGAAGAAACTAAATAAAAGAAGGAAGAGAAAGAAGTGACAGAGGAGAAAGGATTACAAGAAAACATAAATCCAGCCCAACTGTCAAGAGCTAAAAAAACTGCCAAATTTCTCCCTATTGATTGGGATCTAGAAGCCTACTGTTCAGCGAGCTGGCCAGTGTTGGGGTCACCTAATGAAAGGTGAAGTTCAGATCATCACTAATTTATCCCAGAGATGTCCCCATTGCAGGTGCCACTCACTCTCCTTCCAGATGCATCCATCAGCCCCACAGGTTGCTAAATCATTCCTGTGCTTATCACTTTACTCAAGTGATATAGCTGAACCAGAATGCCCAGATAAATGTCTGGATGAATCAGCTAGTGACGAACACACAACTCTGACATCCCTGGTCCTTTTTCCTTAATTGTATTAATAACAAAACTCAATTTCTCTTATTTTCCCCCCAATGCATGGTACAGGTCAGTGCTCCTCATGATTACACCCCAGTTACTATCCAGGAGAGCAGGGATGCCAGCAGGCAGTGTCTGCCTTTGGCCCAGCACCCCTAGTCCATGCACCCACCCCTTCCCCGGCCTTACGTCCAGGACATGTACTCATGAGCAGGAAGAAGAAAGGCTCAGTCTCCAGGGGACAGAAGAGAGGCACCAGGCATCCCTTTTGCAGAACATTTACTTCCTCCAATCTACCCTCATTTTCCTGGGCTCCTAGAGGGGAAACGCGCCTGGACATACAGACTTAAGTGGCTCTTGGCTACTGGAGTGGAGGACACCACCAGCATTCCCTACAAATTAGCAATTTTCTCTCCCCTGATTGGCAGCCAAACTTCCCCAAAGCCACCAACATACAGTGGCAAGGGAGTTGGACATAAATCCTTCCCCATCAAATTAGGAGCTCGTTATAGAAAGGACCTATGGCTCCCAAATAACTGTGAGCTCCCATAGTACAGTGGCCAAGACTCTTCCTGACTCCAGGTTGGAGCTTCTGTGAGTGGACGCTTTTATTACTCTCCAGAGGAGGGCAACCCGACAGGGCTTTACCTCCCCCATCAGATCAGGGGCTGAGTCAGGGAAAGTTCTCTTTCCCTTCACAGACTGGAGACTCCGCCAGGACAGGGCCTTCTAGACCTGGTTAAACAGATATTTATGTAAGTCCCACTGTGTACCAGAGACTTTCCTGAAAAAAGACTGAGACCTGGTCCCAGCATAAGGAGCTGCCAATCCAAAGGAGGGGACGCAGTATCCCCTACAAGGTCACCAGCTGATTGGGGGGCCATCTCCCCTGATCCTACAACCATCTGAAGGAAAGACTTAGAAATTAATGTGTCCTAAAAAGGTGGTCAGTGTCCATACAGGCTCTGGCCTCTCCCCACACAGGCTTTGGAGCAGACAGAGATTAGCTGGAATCCCGCCTCTATAGTATACTAAGTGTGACTCGAGCCAGTCCCGTGGCCTCAGTTTCTTGAATTATAAAACAGGAACCACAAAAACTACTTCGTAGGGGTTTTGTGGGGCTCTTGTGATATGATAGGTAAAGCCAGAGTATTGGGTGCTGACCCTAGGTTGCAAAGACAGGGAGCCCCGACTTGGAACATGCGCCCATTTCCTTGATTTCATCAGTCCCATCATGGCCCATTTCCAACTTTCAACATGACTTCACTAAGAATGGAGCTGGAAAAAGATGTCCCAAACTGGTTTTCAGGAATGTGAGCCAGTTCCAGCACATCATCATTCAGAACATATTAGATATCTGCTCAGGAAATGGTGAGCTCTCGTCACTACCTGGTCACCCTACATCTAGCCCGTTTTTCTCCTTCCTTCTTTCTTCCTTTCTCAATGTCTGAGTAACACACTTAAGAGGGGCATGGACAAGCTGGAGTGTGTTTGGAGAAGGGTGGCCTAAGGATGGATAGTAGGGATGAGCTCATTCACCAAACCGTTTCCTATTTTTTCTTGGGCACATGACCACCTCCCTTGAGGTTAGGGGCAGGTGTGTGACTGAGCTCTGGCCGAGAGTATGGGCAAGAGTGATGCGCATCCCTTCCAGACAGGAGCCACTCGCTGGATAACTGGAAAAGAAACAAAGGCCCTACAAGATGGCAGAGCCTCAGATGGAAGGAAACCGCGATGTGGAATTCCTAAAGGCCACCTCCTGAATACCTGCCTTGGTCAGTTAGTCATGTGGGTGAGAAGTCAACTTCTGCTATATGAACGAAGCCATCCCAATTTGGGCATGGTGTTTTAGAGGGTTCGCCTATGCCATCTACCACAGATGGACTTGCAACCCCATCGTGTGAGGGGCAGCTCAGTAAATGTCGTCCTGGAGAAGAGGAGGTCCAGCGAAGAACATTATACATTACCCTCAAATACTTTATGCACTGTCGGGGGCAGAGTCGCCTTCTATGACCTGTTGTAGGACCAACAGGAGGAGAGTTGCAGGGATGCAGATCACAGCTCCACACAGAGGAAGATGTGGACAGAGGAAAACCTTAGGAGGCAGTCTGCTCTTATCCCTGGGAGTCTGCAAATAAGTGGGGATGCTATAGGAGGTACTCCAGCATCGGCGAGCAGCTTGACATTGGCTTGTATTTTGATGCTCCTTCAAGACCTTATATTCTGAGATCTTATGCTCTGTCATTCCCAATTAAGATACTGCCTCCTCCATCAGCCTGGGACCTCCCCAGGGCCAGGCTTAACTCTCCCTGAAGTTGGCACAAATCTTAATTTCCTTTCAGACTCCCCCCTAGCTCCTTGGTGTCCCAGCACCCAGCAAGGGCCCCATGATCCAAGGTGGGGACTCAGTGTTTAGGGGAGATCTGGTTACCAGGGCAAGCTGGATTTGAGCCCCTAAAACCTACATTCCTCTGTGGGAGAGGGCGGAGAGTGAACAGACAAGTCTGAGGGGAGAGTGAAGGCATGAGCAGGAGACTGATCTGGAAAGCAATGTGAACTGGAAGATAGGAGGGCCGGCTGTTCCAAAGTGTCCAGCAAAGGCAGTAATGTTCATTTCCCTCAGCCCTGTCCACGGACGAAGGCTCAGCAGTGACTTCAATAGTGTTTCCTCGTGAGAGAACTCTGGCCCGGCTCTCCAGAGGCTTTTTGACAAAATAGTCTGGACTGTGTGCTCCATCAGCATACGCTCGTGTTCACTCACACACACAACCTTCCACCTCTGCTCTGGCCTCCAGAGAGAGGCCAGCTATCTCCTCAAATCTTTCCCAGAGCCAAGCTCCCAAAAGCACCCTGAGACTTCTAGGAAATCTGGAGGCTGGGCCTGAGGGAGTGCCAGGGAAACAGAGAAAAAAGGCTTTGGGCCATTTTCCTATAAAAGTCATTAAGACGTATTAAACCCCGAGGTCTCCTCATCCTGCCCACGCCCAGCCTTACCTCCGCCCGGGCCTCTCATCACCATGAGTACCGCATTAGGGCCAAATTGAATTAGAATAATTAACTTTTGGTCACACTTTTAATTTGCTGCCAGAAATAAGAACGCTAATGGAGATTAAACAAGGCTCGGACTCTGGAGACCAGCCTGGAAGCTGCTCAGGATGCCCCAGCTCTGGTGGGGAAGGCAACAAACAGCCAGAGGAAAGAGGCTGGGACAGATGCAAACAGTCTGCACCGCACACATGCGACGTGTGTCATGCAGGTATTTGTTTTTGAGCGACTGTGTATACTTGTTGCTTAGGAGAACATGCCTGGGTGCCACGTCACGCAGGCAAACGTGTACTCATGTGTGCACATACAGGTGTATCTGAAGGCTTTCACACAGGTGTGAGCACATGTATGCTTGGGGTGCACACATTGCTTTACATCCTGGGCAGGCAAAGCCACCTGACTTTTATGGCATCCCAGTAGCTCTGACTGGGAAGGGACCTTCATAAATGTCTTCAAATCCACTGCAGCTTAAGGCTCTCCTTCTTCTACATTTTCCCCCAAGAAAGTACCCATCAGCCTGCACTCCCCTGATGATGGGCCCCTCACCCCACTGAGGGTGGCCTGTGGAGCACTGATTGCTGGGAAACACTTCTTTCCTTCAGCATTCACCCACAGTTCTACACCTGCCTCCGGGGTCACACAAAACCAGGCCAATCCTTCTCTCTGTGGCATCTCCTGAAGATGTGGCTGTTTCCTTCCAAGTATTCTCTCCTCTGGGTTAGACCTCCCCAGATTCTCCTACAGAACTTCGGGTGACATGACACTTGCACGTGGCACTGACACAGGCACCCACAAACCATCACCTTGAAATACTGATATCGTCCAGCCCCCATCATACAGACAGAGAGACTGAGGCCCAGAGACGGAGAGATGCTCAGAATCAGAATGAGATAGACCTAAGCCAGAACTGGCGCCATCTTCTAGCCCTGGTGCTCTTTCCTACCATCAACCCCAGGATGAACAAACACAGATTGCATCCCTTCCCGCCCATTTCCCCCAAGGGAGCCCGTCCTCCCACTCACACCAGCACTAAACAAGGATATCCAGTCCAGGAGAGAAGCATCCTTCTTCAAAGCTGATGTTTCCATCTGTCCCCATACTTATCCCTGGTCAGAGGGTCAGTAAGAAAGAGACAGGGATCAGCCAGCCTCATGTCTGCTGAATGAAGAGTTCCCAGCCCCAGAGAAGCTGAGATTCATGGAGGCCACCAGTGCATTGGAAGGACATTCCCACAAGGGAGTGAGAAAGGATGGGGGTCCAAGCCCTCACTGAGGATTCCCAGGTGAGGAAATGAGCCAGGCAAGCGGGTCAGCCTGGAGTTTCCCAGTAGGAGGCAAAATCAGATATGCCGGGCCTGGTGACAGGTAGCGCTCTCACCTCCCAGGGGATCTCGAGTTACCTTCCAGAGGGTCTGGCCATGTCTACTGGCCACACTGACTTGCCACAGTCCATACAGGGACCCGAGGTCCTCCAGTCAAATCCAGGCCCACAAACATAGGGACCAGAGAGGACAATGAGGACCTAAGATCACACAGCGTTTCAGTGCAACATCCAGTCTCTGAGCCCTGGCCTGTGTCCTTTCTACTGTGCCACTCTCATGCCTTGCTATGAGAAACCAGCACCAATTGGAATTAGCTCAGGTGGTAAAGACAAATCATAAGCACAATGATAGACTAGATCTTCTCCCAACAAAGCGAAAGCAAAACCAAGTGCGTGAGACCAGGCCAGGAAAAATTGCCTTTGACCAATGCTGACCTTCCTCGTTGCCTGGAACCATTGTCGCCTGGCTCTGGCCCACTCTCTAGAATTAAGGGAGAGCAGGCAGGTGTCTTCAAAACTCAGAGCCCCGTGGGCACTGAACACAAGAAACTAAAAAAAGAAGAAAAGGGAATTGCACTTCTTCAGAGCTTGCTCCCTGACTTCATTTGTCCTGAGGTCTTATTTCTCTCCAGCCATGGAGCCAGGATCGCACTAAGCATTACTAAGGCCGTTTGAAAGCGAGACTCCCCAGAGCAGAGGTTGGGGATCCCTGACTACTTCGAAGTCACTCACTTTCACCATCATCCACCGCTTCCTCCAGCTCAGGCCCGCTAGACCCCAGTAATACTCACACTCGTCCCTCTGGATGCCACGTGTCTGCCAGTCCCAGAAAAGAGCTGAGAGCTGTGGGGCACCCGTGGAGGGATGAGTGCAGAAGTAAATGAGGGACAGAAAAAGCCCAGGCCCTGGCCACTGCAGTGGAGAGACGGTAAGGATAGACCCCAGGTTGTGTGGGTCTTTCCATTTCTCCAGCTGCTGGGAAGAAAGTGGGTAAGGAGGGCAAAGAGAGGTCCCTGGTGCAGAGCCCCACATATGGGATAGGGTTGTGGTTTGATGGGAGGGATCCAGCTGGGAGATGGCAGCTGGTGTTTCTGTCCAGGTTCATGCCCCACTGTGAGCTTGGGAACAAACATCTCACTATATTGGGGCCCTGCTTCCCTTCCCTTCTCTGCCCACCCGCTGGTGAATGCAGGGGAAGACGAGAAGGGGACAGGAGGTATCGACAAAACCTAACTGTCTACAGGCGCTGCCCACAGCTCAATGCACACGTGACCCTGGCCAGAACCATTTGTCCTTGGACCCAGTCATCCCACAGCTGTAGTAGTGGCTTGTTCCTGACCTTGCATGCACTTGATGCCTCATGTCCTACTTCCCCCGCCATGAGCATTTCTTCCTCCCTCTCCCTTTCCCATCTTTGCCCCAGGATGAGCATTAAGGAAAAATCCTGAGTGCTATAAAGGCCTGTGGTCAGGATGCTGACCTCATTCAGGGATCAGGGGAAGTACCTTGGTGCCTGAGACCTGAGAGGTGAGCAGTGTCTGCCTATGAAAGAATGGAGAGGCATGTTCCAGGTAAAAGAAACAGCTCGTGCAGGGCTCCAAGGTAGGGGAAAGCGTGACTCAGTCCCTCAAGGACTAAAGAGAGCCTCCTCAAAAGAAACAAATGGAGAGAAGCAAGATACTCCAGAGCAATCAATCAGCAGGCCCTGGGCCTTCTTAGGTGTGGGGATGAGGGAGGGGATGTCCAGGTGAGGCCTGGGCCCAGGGCACTAGTGGGGCTTTCCAGGCAGCAGACTGAATACCGTAGCCCCCACCTTCCTGCATGAGCTCAGTCAAGCGCCTTAACTACTGGAAGCCTCCGGGGCCTTGTCTAGAGAAAGGGAAAAATACCTCCTAAGCTGGTGTGATGATTCAAATTAAATTGTATCCGTATGAACAGTGCTCAGTACCTAATATGTACTTAACAGAATGGCTTTTCGCACCCTCCCTCCCACATCTAACGCAGAAGCTGGCACTGAAAGTTCAGCCCTTTCTCCCTCTGGAGGCGAAAGCGACCTGTCCCCTGCATCCCTCACGCCTTCTATGAAGTGCAACTTGCTCTGAGAGCAGGAGCTTGTACCCTCACGGCACCTCACTAACGAAGATGTCGTATCCCTGCTTCACACTAGGGTCAACACCCCCATCAGAGTGAGCCTGTTAAAGTTTGTCAGGCCACGATGCTGCTCTGCTCAAATCCCTCCAATGGCTCTGTCTCACTCAGGTAAAAGCCAAAGTCACAGCAAGGGCCTTTGAGGCCTCAGCTGCTCTGCTCCTCACTGTCTCTCTGCCCTTATTGCCTGTCAGTCTCCCCTGCGCCCGTTCTGCTGCAGCCACACTGGCCTCCACCCCCACCAGGCCCACTCCCGCCTCAGGGCTTGCACACTGCACAGAAGGTCACGTGCCACTCCCCTTTCAGACCCTTATTCAGACGTCATCTGCTAAGTAAGGCCGTCCTCGCTATCATCATGAATCATACCAACACCCCTCAGCTCCCCACCACACTTTACTTTTTCCTCCGTAACATGCATCGTCATTACTAATGCTATTTTTCAAACTTATTGTTTGTTGCTCTCACCCCCTCTAACATGTAAATTCCTTGAGGGCAAGGATTTTTATCTTTCTTATTATTGTACTGGTTTTGTTCATTGCTGCATTTCTTGGTGCCTACAACAGTTGCCTCTCTGTCTCCCATTGTTTCTCTCTTTCCCTCTCTCTCCCCACCATTGCTTCTTGTCTTTGTGATGATTTATGTAACACACTGACAACAGTGACAATAGCCAATTTGAAATGCTGTCACAGAAATAAGAACTAAATGCTGCCCCTGCATTCGGGAAAATGAGCTGTGATCCTCCTGAGGGCTCCTTCGCTCAGAGAAGCCTGGGCCTCCTTCCTTCCCCTCCTGAAAAGGAGAAAGGGAAGCCCTTTAGACAGAGCCCTCATGCCCCCGCTGTGTTCAGGGACCTTTGCATCTCCTGGTTTCCAGGCAGTAAGAGCCACAAAAGGGCTCCACTTCTAATTAATACAGTGGAGATGGCACTGGACCCAGAATCGAGGTACCTCTGCCTCACCCCACTTGGGCGGAAGCCTTGGGCAGATCTTGGACCCAGTCGAGTCTGTTTTCCCCTCTGGAAATACTCTAAGATTTTAAGAAACCTGGGGCACCTGCTGTAGGGGAATGGAATGACTCTAGATCATGCCACATCCTGATGACAGGCAGGCCTGTGGTCACAGTTTTAAGAAAGGAAGCACAGGGGCTGACAGAAACCCACAGAGAAGGCGCCAAGAGACTGGCTCAATGACCAGGGGGTGGAAAGTGGCTCCATGAGCAGAGACAACAGGAAAAGCTTTCTCCTTCACCCACCCTGTGGATGGAGCTTGGGATCCTCTGATGACTATTCAGTTTCCCTATGCACTTGGCCCATGCCAATCCTTGCCCAGTGGATCCGGTTTCACATGTGGCATGAACACATCTGATCCTTTCTCAGGCAGCAGCAGCTGAGGGCAAGAGAGATAAGGTGGGAGTGTGGACAGCTGATTCCCAGAGTTGATAGGAAAGGAAAGGAGGAAGGCAGAGGGAAAAAATAAACATTTATTGAGCATTTGCTCTGTGACTTGTTTAATGCAAAGTGCCAAAACTGAGCCTTGCTCAAGGGTTAAATAACTTAGCGGAAGCTGCCCAGCTCATAAGTGACCACTCAGGAGTTGAAATGTGCATCTGCCTGACTCCCAAGGCCCGTGCCTTTTCTGCAGCCATAGGGACATCTGAAGGAGAAAGAAGAACCTCAAAAAAGGAGAGGAAACTTACAGACACTTTTTCCTACTGTACATTTCCCCAGTAGTCATCCTTGTCTGTAAAAAAATTAGAGGAAGTGAGTTCTTTAGTCTACAAAAGAGAATCTGAGGAGTGTTTTAAGGGAGGAGCTCAGTTTCTATTTTGAGGTACTTGAAGGGTATATGTCAGACAGGCCAAAATACGTCCATTTCCACAAAACAGAGAAAATGAACCCACATTACAAGAAGAGGGACTTGGGGCAGATTGAAGGAAGGACTTCCTATCCACCAGCGAACTGGTACAGGCTTGTGTTCACCTTGTGAGCTGTGTAAGTAAAGGAGGGGCCCCTGCCCTGCAGTGGCATTGGAAGGGTGCTACTTGTATAGACACAGAAAAATCCTTCGTGCCAAATGACTTGTTGGTGACTCCTACAACTCTCAGAATAACCGGTGTAGGTAAACACACTACCACACACATCGGACACACACACACACACACACACACACACATACTTCTTAGACGCTTGACCGTATGTTTCTCCCCCAGATGAGGTTGTGCAGCCCACCCACAGCTGGATGTGCCAGCCCCCACCCTCAATTCTCTTTTTGTGGTGAAACTTCAAGGGGCGGGGCCCTCCGGTGGGCTGATGGTAGTGGTGTCCCGGCAGATAGGCGGGAAGCCAGAGCAGACATTGTTGTTATCTTCTCATCGCTCCAGGCAGCCACCTCCAAGCCCTCTGCCTTTCAGGGAGCTAAGTCAGGAAATTAAAAGGTCGCTGAGCTGCCTCTAAAAACCTGCCTGGAAATTCGAACCTAAAACAGGTGGAGGCTGGCTCAGGAGGGCAGAGAATGTGATGGGAAGGGGCTCCCTGCAGAGGACAGTGGGCACACGCTAGAGAGGTGCAGGAGCGGGAGGAGGATGGTGTCATAGACAGTCAGCCTGGGCTGCCTGGGATTGAGACCCTGAGGGACACAGCCAGCCGGTTCTGGGGAGCATGCTCCTCCCAACAGGAGGCCTCAGAGCAGGGCAGCCCTGGCAGCCACTCAGTGGTTTGTTCTCCTGCTGCCTCCACCTAAAATACTCCATGGGATGCAGACAGAGGGAACAGAAATGATGGTGAGGCTTCTCTTTAGAACCAGGAGCTGGAATGATTCGGCCCTAATGTTAAGGCAAGCATCAGTTTTAGGGCAGGACAAACCTTGGTTCAGACCCACACACTTTGTCCCAAGTTCTTTGACCTTCTGTCTCAGTTGCCCCATCGATGAAATAAGCATAACAATAGCAACCGGTGTTAGTCGAGGAAGACAAACTTCCAACAAATAATCCCCCAGATCTCAGTGGTTTAAGCACATTTCCTCCTTCTAGTCTAAGACCTTGGGGGTAAGAAGAGCTGGGCTTCATTCAGTCATTCAAGGACCCAAGCTCTTCTTTTTAGTCTATCCCAGGGCTGTAGGACCCTCTAGACCGGGATTTCTCCACCTCAGCACTACTGATATTCGGGCTAGATAATTCTTTGTTGTGGAAGGCTGAGCTATGCATTGTGAGATGTTTACCAACGTCCCTGGCCCTTACCCAACGACACAGGCGGCATTCCCTCAAGCTGCGACAGCTAAAAATGTCTCTAGGTATTGCCAAATGTGCCCAGGGGAAGGAGCAAAATCGCTTAGTTAAGAACAACGGCTTCAGACCCTCCACAGCTAACTAACAGAAACGAAAGAACACAGGAAACCTCACACAGGAGGTCTGAGGGGCGTTTCAGAGGCAGGTTAGGAATCTGCAGGGTGCGTTACATCGCCACATCCCACTGGCCAGACAGAGGTCACATGGCTGCACTACAGGGCAGCCTAGTACTTGCTCTCCACGCATGTCCAGGGTAAGGAACCAGGTCAGGGAGCACATAGTCTTGCCTCTGCCACGCCGCCTGTTGAGGTTGTTGGGATGATTTAAGGAGCTAAGGGTTTTATGTAAATAAAATGCATGGCATAGGGTAGGCTCCCAACCAACACTAATAGCTAATATTCCCGGAGGGTTTGAATGTCCTCCACACCACGCTCTGCATTTAGGAGTGCGTTATCTCACTGGATCCCCATTTTCTAATGAGGAAACTAAGGGGCACAGAGGGTAAGTAACTCCTGCAAGGTCGCGGAGTTGGTGGTTCTGGGATGCTGGCTCCAGCACTCACGCCCTGACCACTGTGCTCTATACTCTGTTTTAAATGTGGGTGTCCTGCCCCAAATTCCCTCCTCACGCCATCACATGCAAAATAGTCGCTTAACATATCACAGACTCAAGAAATATGTTCTTTGAAGAGAGAAGGAAACGGGGGCCCTGACAAGGAATTGCCCAGAGTCACTCAGCTACAAAGAGGTAGAGCCAGAACTAGAACCCAGGTCCACTGGGTGCAGGTGCGGTACTCTCTCTGGGAAGGAAGCCACTTCGATCCTCCTGCCATGGTTTAGAGACACTGGCAGAAGTTTCTGCCCTGTGCCCTCCCCGCTCGGCCTGGGTCAGACCCTGTTCTGGATCTGCCACTGATTTACTGGATGGTCCCTGACAACCTTTTCTGTGATGGCTAATTTCTTGTGTCAGCTTGACTGGGCCACTGGGTGCCCAGATATTCGGTTAAACTTTATTCTCTTTGTATCTGTGAAGGTGTTTCCGGATGAGATTAAGATTTGAATCAATAGACTGAGTAAAGCAGATTTCCCTCCTCAGTGTGAGTGAGTCTCGTCCAATCTGTTGGAGGCTTGAATAGAAAAAAAAAAAGGCAAAGTAAGGGAGAATTCCCTCCCTTTGCCTGATTTCTTGAGTTGCAACATTGATCCTTGGATGGAAATTACACCACCAGCTCTCCTGGGTATCTTCTCAGCCTCAATAATTTTGTGAGCCAATTCCTTACAACAGGAGATAGATATGTTAGATAGGTAGGTAGGGAGAGAGAGAGAGAGAGAGAGAGAGAGAGAGAGAGAGAGAGAGAGAGATGGGTGGGTGCACAGATGGATGAATAGAAAAATAGATAATGATTAGATAGATAGATAGATAGATAGATAGATAGATAGATAGACAGACAGACAGACAGACATCCTATTTGTTCTGTTTCTCTGAATAATCCTGACTAATACACCTTCTCGCTATAAGCCTTAGAGTTCTCTTCTGGAATGTGACAACCACTACTCAAACTCATTCCCACTTATGGCTTCATCTAACCCCCTCAGCAATCCTGTGGGGAAGGTGGGGGAATGGCCTCCATTCTACACAGTGCCCTGTCCACACAGGTAGAAAGAGGCAGAGCCCCAGGGGTCAAACCCAGTCCTGTCTGGTGCCAGACTTGGGGCTTCTTCCTAGGGCTCGCTCATCCCAACAGTCTGAAATTCTGCCATTCTGTGGCTCCAAGCCCCATCCCTCTAGCCAAGATCACTGACACTTGGCCCCCAGCCCCCTCCCCAAAAAAAAAGCCCTGAGGAGAGAGGCCCCTCTCTTCTGAGGAAGGGCTTCATAAACGTTGGGCACATGGAGGGTAAAGCAGAGGTATATCCTCAACTCCTCACACTCCCTCACCTCCATGGCCCATCAGACCCTAGTAATATGGCCCAAGCCAATTTGGAAGGATTCAGAGGTGAAGTGAAGGCATCCTCCAGCAGGACAGCACGCTCAGGCATGGCCCTAAGGAGACTGGGTGTTGGTCATAAACCCCTGTCCCTCAGGAACAAGACTGATGACTATAAGTACCCACCCAACACCCAGCCTGACTCTCCCGCCACAAGTTGGCATTTGCCCAGACCACTCCCTCTCCTCCTACCTCTACTTATCCCTAATCCAGTTGACATTAGAGCTTCAATGGCTCTGCATCCGTCTCCCTCCCTTCACCCTCACTACTACCCTCATCCCCTCCTGTAATAGCCCCCTCACTGGTCCCCAGCCTCCACTTTTGCCCCTCCAACCATCTTCCACAATGCTGCCAAGAACGATCTTTCTGACAAACCTGGCCACATCACTCCCTGCTTGAAACCCTCCACAGCTCCCTGATATCCTCAAGACAAAATGTAGACTTCTCAATTGGGCCCACAAGACACTGCTTTGACTCCTGTCACCCTGCCACCCCTCCAACCAACATCGTTCATGCTCTTCCTTGCCCTTAATGCTGCAACGACACCAAATTATTCATGCTTTCCCTGAATACGTCATTGTTTCATGCCTTCTTCGACTTTGCCTAAGCTGTTTCCTCTACCCGAATTGCATTCCCTGGGAGGTACATAGCAAACTCCTACCCATCCCTCAAAACCCCACTCAGATAGCACTTTCACTCTGAAATTTTTCCTTACCACCTCCTTCTCACAAAAGCACTAATTATAATAATATTTAATACTTATTGGGTACTTATAGGCATTGTCCTAGACCCAGAACATGTCCCATCTAATTTAATTATACAAACCTATGAGGTAGGTAGAAGGACAGTTTTTAAACTGTCCCCTCCCCTTAGACATAGGTGGGTTTGTCACTGCTTCAAACAACACAGTGTAACAGAAGCGATGGGAGGTGCCTTCCCAGGCTAGGTGATAGACGGCCATGCAGCTTCCTACCTTGGTCTCTCGTTCTCTAGACGTTCCATCCCAGCATGCTCCTTCTCAAAGCCCACCACGTTACAAGACGTCCAGGCCCCCCAACAGACTGTAAGTGTCTGGTTGACAGTCCCAGCTAAATCCAGACTTAGGATCACACCTGTAAGTGAGAAGCTTCCAGATCACTCCAGCCCCAGGCGTTTGCATCACCCCTTGACATTCCAGTCTTCCAGCTGAGGCCCCAGACATTGTGGAGCAGGGACTGGCCATCCCACTGAGCCCTGCCCAAATTCCTGATCACGTAATAAAATGGTTGTTGATTCATGCCACTGAGTTTGGGGAGTCTGTAACACAGCGGTAATATCACAACTCTTTTGTAGTCCACCCCATTTTACAGATAGAAAACTGAGGCTGCTAGAGGTCATGTCACTTGCACAAGGTCCTAAAGCCAGGATGGAGACGGGCCAAGATTTAAACTCAGGCAATCAAGTTCCAGAGTCAGCCCTCTTATGCGCTTTTCAAACGCCATGTATAATTGACTACTCAGGGTGTCTGTCTCCACCTTCAGACTGATCTTCTCGAGGGCAGGGATGCCTCTCCCTCCTGTCTCTATTCCCAGCACTAGCTCAGTTCCTGGCACAGAGCTGATGCCAAGGACAGGCTGCTAAACTGGCCTGAATGTCACTGGGAAGCCCCTGCAGTGGAGTGGGGTGGGGTTTGGACCCCGGAGCTGAGCCAGTCTCCCCACAGAGCTCCTCCGGCACTGCCCAAGTGACCACTAGGCAGGCCTTCATCCCACCTAACTAAGCCTCTGACTCATTAACTGTTTAAATTGATGATTTTCTACCCAGTCTGCTCTCTGCACCCGGGTGGCCCAGCTGACAGCTTCATTAAAAACGGTTGCGGTTGGTGCCTCTCAGTCTAGCAAAGCCTGAGGGCCTTTGTCACCACTGACCTCACAACCCTTGGCCACCTCCCCACCCCCGCCACCAACGACACATGGGACAGCCCACCTTAAAGTAAAGAGCTTTAATCTCCACTAGTTATGACCACGGACACCTCCCATCCTGGATCCTGGGTCTGGGGGCCAGGGTAACCTCTTAAATCTGAGTCCCACAACCAGATGGATCCATCCTCCGTGGATTACTCACAGGGAAGAAGGAGACCAGGACCAGCAGTCAGTGGTAAAGCTGAGTGCAGATCCTGGCTCCATGCTGGGTTGATGCTGGCCTTGGAGAAGTTACCCCCACTTCTGGATCTGCCTCCCAAGTCCACGAATGATTCCTTAGCAGTAGATCTTTGAGGGGCTGTGCAAGTCTCCCAGGGGGCTGCTTTTTCCAGAACGGGACTTCTCCCTCAGCCCCCTGCTCTCCCACTGGTGACGTCAGGCAAGCCACTCAACGTCACCTGCCTCGTAGGCTCAAACAAGGGGCTTGACACCCTTCAGCTGACAGGCAAGATAGGCATTCAGCCAGGGCCAGCTCAGCTAATGAAAAGATGAAATAATAATAAAATAGCTAACTTTTCTTAACATTTTTCTATACCTTAGATACTCTTCTGTGTGCTTTACCTACATAAATTTATTCATTCAATCCAACAGCTCTACTAGGAAGGCACTGTTGTTACTCGCATTTTGCAGATAAAGCAACGAAGGCACAGCAGAGTCAAATAACTCGGCCAAAATCTCTAACACAGTAGCAAGTGGAGGAGGCAGGAGCCACATCTAAGCAAACCAGATCCAGAGTCCTGACCACTCAACCCTCTCACACCAACGTGAAGTGCTTAGCACAACTTGTGGCACACACTATAGGTGGCCAAGGACCCTTCGCCACCAGGGGCCACAGGGAGGCCCCTCTATCCCTTCAGAATGGTGAGGGCAGACCCTCCCCACCTACTTGTGGTTTAGCTGAACCCCTGCCCACCCAAGGGGGTGAGGAAGGTGAGGAGGCCATCTCTAGCTCGCCTTGTCCTTTTG
This sequence comes from Cynopterus sphinx, assembly GCA_030015415.1. NCBI lineage: Eukaryota > Metazoa > Chordata > Mammalia > Chiroptera > Pteropodidae > Cynopterus > Cynopterus sphinx. The sequence goes on along the minus strand of CM057385.1, from coordinate 29,833,965 downwards.
TCCTTCCACCAGCATAAGGAAGGAATCCAAAAGTGATTTACTGTGGAGTTTCGTCGAGATGTTCTCACCCTTACTGTACATCCTTTACAGGTGAAATAAAAATATCTAAAGGGGAATAAAAAGGGTTTTTTATTCGACATCGTAAAAGCCATTGGCAGACATTCCCCTGGAAGGGGAAAAAACAGCATAAAACTCCGCAGTGACATTGCTCTGGGAGAAGCCTCGCAGCCAGCAAGTGTGGAGGGTACACCTGAAGGTGGGGCAGCTCACAGGGGCCTAGCTTGGGACTTCACGGTGAAAGCGGGGCTGTGTGTGGGGGTAGCACTGCTGAATGCCCAGAGCCTGCAACAGAAGAGCGCAGAGTGGGAGCTTAATAAATGCTAGTTAAATTTAACAGTAAATAAAAGAATGAGCACAGAGTGAACACCTCCCAGAACTTGCCCAAATGTCCCTAACAGGTGGGCAAGTAGCAGACAGGAATATCATGGCACCGAGCCTCTGCCCCTGGAGACTAACTTCCTGACAAATCGCCCGACAGGTCACGCTCCTGCATGTCCGTGCCTTTGGACTTCTGTTCTTCCACCCACCTGCCTCCATTTGCCTGTCTCATTTCCACTGCTCATGCCCCGCACTTCCAGCCTTGATCTCTAAAGGGCCTCTTCCTCCTTTCACTGAGGTTAGAGCTCCCATTGTGTTCTTCCAAACTCTCTGCGCAGGGAAACATGAATGCCTGTGTGCCCCATGAGAAAGTGTATTCCTGTTAGGAAATGCTCACTAAGTGTTTCTTGGACGGATGGACGGATGGACGGATGGACGGATGGATGGATGGATGAGTGGATGGATGGATGGATGACATGTGCATAATCCTTGATACTTCACAAAGCTTTTTCCTATAAAACACTCCAAGAATTCTCGCAGCACCCTCGCCAGGTGGCAGCCAGCTTTAACATCATAAACCTTATTTTACAGATAAAATAAAGACTCAGAGAAAGCGAGAGAGATTATATGAGAATGGTGTCTTTGGATCCAGGTCTACATCCTTTGCTTTTCTACTGCACCAAGCTGAAATTCACAAACTATCACCCTTGCCCAACACATAAACACAGTGAAACACGATGGATATACACATATGCACATACAGAGATGCATGTGCACGTAGATACCCATGAGTGCTCACATACTAAAGCATGCAAATACATACACATATGCATGCCAACAAGCAGAAACATAGACCTGACAGAAAAAAAACAGGCGTCGAGAAGAGAGGAAGAATTCTCAAAGGCTCCCTTCAATGCTTTCCAACATCATCAGGCTTTGCCTTTGATTTTCAACTTTGAATTTTCACACCATCGGTTACTATATCAAAGCAATTTTACTGCAAGTGCCCAGGACCCAGGCTGTTTCTAGCAGCCCTGATTCCAAATTCCCCTTCCCACTGGGCCTGCATTACCAATGACATTTCACTTCTCATTAAATTCCATGTGGGGAGCACAGACAAGCAGAGACGATGGTAGGGAAACCATCTCTCATCTCTGTTTCCAACTCTTGTTCACTTCTGTTTAAATGCTGCTTCAGAAGTTATGTTCAGAGTTCTGGTTAGACACGGCAGAGAAAACCTCCTTCCCTGCCTAGTTCATTGGGCTCTTCTGAAGATAAAATGAGAGGACGGATGTGGACGGGTTGTGTAAACTCTAAAGTGCTGTGCACACGTAAAGAAGTCACTCTACCTCACTTCCTCCCAACATCCCACTAAAATGACTAAGAGGTTTTGCTAAGACATAAACAAGACCAAGAAAAAAGGAAAGGGGGCGACAGCAACAAAATTCTCACTGGCACAAAGCAGATGGGTGAATAATAACTGGCTCAGGAGGCCAGAGGAGGCTGAAACCTAACAGCAGTCGGGGAAGCCCAGCACCCGGCGGGTTGCTAGTGCGGAAGCCCAGGAAGTCTCAAGTACTGGGGATACCCGCTGCTTGTGCAGGGAGGCTCAAGTCAGGCTAAAAAGGGAAGTGTGTTGACTGAGAGTCTGCATATGACGCAGTCAGACCCTCCAGGTACCGCCTCTACTCCCCGGCACTAAAGAAAAGAGTAATGAATCTGAAGGTCTTTAAATTCCAGAACACAGGCCTCCCCAAGGGCAAGCTGGTGGAAAACAGAGATATTACACAAATATCTGCACGTGTCCTTCTTCCACTCCATTCCCCCAACATTGGCAGCCCAGCTTCCCCCACCCAGGCTAGAGTTCGGAGGATTCCTTCCTGATGGAACTACATGGCCCAAGAGCAGACGAAGATAGTGTCCCCGACACATCCACCACCCTGATAGCTCTCCACCCTCCTGCCACCACCAGGCCCATCCTCAGAGCTCCCAGGCAGCCACAGGGCATCCAGTACAGAGATGGAGACCAGAGCGAAAAACCTGGGGGAATTGGGCCAGATCAAACAGAAGCAGTGCAGGAAGGCACAAGACATCATAAAACCCTACAATCATGCTCAGAGAAATAAAAGGATACGTTGCAACTGTGAAAATAGAACAAACCTCCTATATTTTTAATTTTAAAAAAAGAAAGACAGAAAAAGAACAATCAAGAGATTAAAAAAGACTCTTGGAATTAGAAAGAGATAGAGAAAATTCCACTGGAGGGTTGGTAGATAACATTGAGGCAATCTCCTAGAAAGCAGAACAAAAAGAATTAGGAAAAGAAAAAAAAAAAACTGAAAAAAAAGAAAAAGTGATGTTGAAAATTCAGAAAATCAATCCAGGAGATATAACATCTAACAGATGATCCAGAAAAAGAGAGAAATTGAAGGTAAAACAATTACCACAGAAGTAATATAAGCAAATGCCTTGGTACTGAAGGATATGAGTTTCCAAATCAATGGGCCCCCTGACACCAAAGCATTTCGCTGAGAAATTTCAGAACACCAAGGAGGAAGAGATACTAAAGCCACCAGAGAAGAAAGGAAAAAATCTGGTCACCTACGAAAGATCAGGAAGCTGAGCGGCATCAAAGTGCTCACACGCAGTCTCAGAAGTTTTATCTCCCACGCGCCACCAAAATAAAAGCATAAACCAAAAAAACAAATAAAAATAAAAATAAAAAAGGGATTGGATCTGGGAAACAGGATATCCAGACCAAAGAGAAGCAAAGAGAATTTCCGGCCCGGGGGGTGAAGAAACCCCAGGTACGCAGCTACAGCAGTGCATGTGGGAGGAGAAGGATGGAGGGCTCCACAAGGGCGTCACCAAAATGGAACCGAGACCACGTACTGCCTTCAACATCCCAGGAGCAGATGTCCTCCCTGCTAGTGTTTGGGGACCCCAGGCTCAGAAGGAGGAAGCTTCCTCTCAAGTGCTTTCTCTGGATCCTGAGATGCCACATGTCCTCACCTACCGCCCCGTAAGGGAAAGCCGTTAGTAGCTCATCCTAAATCACATCCGGTTGCTATGGAAATCACTGTATGCAAACGCAGAACAAATACCTTGGGCACTCATTTTTCTCCAAAACTGGGCAAAGGAAGCTGTAAGGTACTGCTTCCTTGGATATGATGTGAGAGATGCTATATTAGGGTTTAGAGGAGATGTTTACTCATTTACCCGGAATCATCCCCACCGGAGTGAGGTTACCTGGTAGAGACAGAGAAGGCTGCACGAGGAGCTTAGGCGGAACTTCGCTTCCAGTTTTCAAGGGTAGCCTAGATGTTGTGGGCATAGAAGGGATGCTATGATGTTGGCTGCCTTTCTGTTTGGTTTTTTTGTTTTAATTTATTTATTTTTGAAAGGGAGAGAGAATTTCAGCCGTGAAAATTCAAAATGTCCTAAACTTTGAAGACCGGTGGGAAAGGAGAGGTTATGGAGTGCAAGCCCTTCACTATCCAAAGAACAGCCTCAGGTTATACATCAGGCTAAGGGGAGAACCAGGACCGGAACCCATGTCTCTTCACGTTCCTTGCCACATGTTTCCAGAGCCATCTCCAGGCTCACCTTTCTCTCATGCAAGCATCCTACAAAAAAATAGAATCAAGAACCTCCTCTGTGCCAGGCACTGAAGGTACTTAAACAGACGCGATCCAGTGACAAAACATGTCAACGGTGCACGTGTTAACAATGGAGTATGTGGCATAATACAGGTTTCTGCAGATGAAGTCAAAAAGGACTGCACGCCAGCCTCTGGGGGTTAGGGCAGGCTTCCCTCGCAGGGCTTTAAAGGGATGGGTTTTCCCGTAGGATGATGTAGGGGGTGGGGGGTCGCATTCTAAATCAAAGACAACAACAGAACTGTTGGCTGGACACAAGGTCAGAGATGGAGAAGTAGGCTGGGCCAGATCTTAGGCCCATCTTCCCATTCCATAGAGGTGCTGCTGAGGGAGGATGGGTTCATAAAGAACTGGAGGCCCAGCAAGGCCGCGAGTGAGAATAGGTCTGCCCTGCCCTCAAGAGCAAATGGGAGGTGAGGGGAAGGAAGGTCCTCTCAGAGGTCTTAGCCAGGAGAGTGGGACAGGAGGAATGCTCTGTCCACCTTTTCTGCCTCCCCCAGGTCTCGGCTCCCCTCTCTCTTCTTTCTCCAACCTCCCCCACTCCACACGACCCACACTGCCCACAGCCACTGGTCCCCGCCTGCAAGGTAATTATAAAGAAGTTAAACTGAATTACACACGCAGCATTTATTTTGTGTTTTTGTGCTGCTGTCGTTGCCAATTACGGTGCAATTAGACTGCCTTCATTAGCAAATGAGATTAGAATTAACATTGTTAATTACTTGTTCTGTTAAATGGGGAAGCAGGGTTGTGGTAGGGAGGGACCTGGGTGGGTGGGAGAGGGAGAGAGAGGACCTGGCAGGGGGCAGGGGGAGGCGCAGGCCTCCAAGGGCCCCCGGGGTTGGGGGTTGGGGCCAGGAAGTGGGAGGGCAAACCGAGATTTACCAACTGCCAAGGCACAGTGGGGCGAGAGGGGATGAAGTCTGCCAGGTCAGGAAAAGGGGCTCCTCCTCAATAACACTCACTACCACTCCTCACGTACTCAGTCTGGGCAGCACTTCACACAGGTGACTCATTTAACCCTTGCAGCCCTGCAAGAAGTAGCTCTTAGCATCCCCACTTCGAGAAGATAAAAGTGACCCTCAGAGAAGTTAAGTGACTTTCCCAAAGTCGCACAGCTAGAGTAGGTGGTAGCGCCGAGCACTTCTCCATCGATAAGTGCCAGGAACGGGGACCCACAGGTACATTATACTCCAGGTAGTGATAGTTTTAAGTCAGCTCATTTAGTGCTCAGATTTCCCTCAGGAGGAAAACAGAAATTATTAGTCTCATTTTTCTCGTGGAGAAGCCGCCCCTTGTTTTATTGGAAGGGAGCTACGCCCATTTACTGGTGCTGTCAATGTCTTGCTTTCAAATTAAAACAGGAGTCGAGTTGCTTTAACAGTGACCTTGTGGCCCACCACACCGACTCACGATCGGCCCTTTCCAGAAGCTTGCCAGTCCCTGATTTCAAGTGACGAACATGAAGTCACATAGTGTGTGCATAAAGGTGGGCTCTATGCACCCAGCTCTCCCGGCGGCTTACAGGAGGCTCCTCAGCAACTTTAACCCAGAGGGAAAGGGGGCAGATCGGGCTAAGTCAGGCTTCCAGCGAGCTCAGAGACCCCTTCACGGCCCCAAGGAGAGAATTATAGCAGACAACCGGAAATATTCCAGCCAGACTTCAGGAATTTGATCAGGTTAGCTGCTTTCAGCAGCAATCGATGGAAATGTCAGTGATGGGTGGTTTTTAAAATAAGCAATTCGTTGTTTCTTATAACAAGAAGTCCAGAGGTACGTGTGGTTAATTCAGCTAAGTCCCGGGACACCATCCAGGACCCAGGTTCTTTCTGTCTTTCTCTTCTCCTTCCCATGGCATTACGGTGGTGTAATCATCACCATAATGAAGCTTAGAATATTTTAATCACCCCCCCCCCACGAAGAAACCCTGTGCTCTTTAGCTACTGCCTTCCAACCCTCCCTTTCCCTCCTTCCATCTCCCACCTCAGTCCTAGGTAACCGTACCTACCTCCTCCAGAGCATCTTAACTACTTCCCTCACGGTCTTAACGTAGCTGCCAAAGCGCAGGCACCACATGCTCACTCATCAGCATCCACAGGTAAAGAGCAGGGGTAGCTGCTTCTTCCAGTTCGTGAGTTTTCCAGGTCTCAGAACGCCTTTCCCAGAAAGCGCCCCTTCCCCACCAACAATCTGCCTCTCAGCTGCCATTAGCCAGGATGGCATGACATGCATGCATGAATCATCACCAGCAAAGGAAGCAGGATTATCATGTTCGGTTGAGATTAATCAAGATTCCTTCCTGGGGTAGGGAGGGTCCTGACCTCTCGTGGCAGCTACCGAGTTCCGATAGCAAGAAAGAAGTAGGGGAGCAGGTGGCTGCTGGGAAGGCAACGGACAGAAAATTTAGGATTCCTGTTCCATGGGTCACGTGAAGCGTCCTACCCCCTGAGGTCTAGGGAGTAGACGTAGTTTACCTTCCTAATAATCTTTTCAGCTCCCTGTTGCCTCTTCTTGCTGCATGGGGCAGGAAGAGCCAGGGGAAGAGTTCAGCTCCCCAGTGGCCTGGCCCCTAATTAACCCATAATGCAGGCACAAATTTCTCTGGACGCCCTTTGGTCTTTGGTCCTCTCATCCCTTCATCCACATCCCAGCCCCGAAAGGCAAGTTTCCTGGGCGTCCCCCCACAGTGTTGCCTCCTTAGTTCTTGTTCTCTCTGTGTTCAGTGACCTCACAAGCCATGAGCTGTGAACCAAGGCGTGAAGATCTCAGCGGTCCCAGCCAGAGGGCTAGACCAACAGGCCACTCTTGCTGAGAAATGCTCAGAACTGTGACCACCTGTGCCAAATGCCAGCACTGAAGTGCAGTACAGATGGCCTGGGCCGGCCTGGGCAGGGCATGTTCTGGTATGTGGACCCTCTCCCTCTCCTCCATCCTGGCTCAGGCTGGCAATTCACACTATTTCCAGATCCCAACAGACTCTGTGTGTGTGTGTGTGTGAGAGAGAGAGAGAGAGAGAGACATGTGTGTGTGTCTCTCTCTCTCTCTCTCTCTCTCTCTCTCTCTCTCTCTCTCACACACACACACACACACACACACACAGACACGCACACACACACACTTCATTTCTTTTAGACCCTGAGCATCTGGGTCCATGCACCTGTACCAGGACTTCTTTCCTGCCATCTGGACAGAATTTGTGAGGCAGAGAGGTTACTTAGGCATTTAAAGAAGGGTATCAGGCAAGGTAGGTCCCATCTGGGTGCCATCTGTCATGCAAGGCTCAGGGGCGAATTCCACAAGGCCACATGGCCTTCGTTAAAGGAGAGCTAAGGGGGTGCCGGGGGAACTGAAGGCCTGGTTCTCTTTCCTCCCACCATCTCCATTGACAGTGTGTCCCAGTTAGGCTGTCGGCGAGCACAGGCTTGCATTTCAGGCAGTGTTGCTGGTAGGCTTAGTTGTGGGGAAATCTCTATTATGCAAGAAAGGAGAGGCATGTTCCCTCCAACCTTGAGTCAGTGAGGCAATGTGTACTGCAGAAGGCCCTGCATTAACTACACATATATGCACGTGCACATGTGCGCGCGCGCACACACACACACACACACACACACACTACCTATTGGCTCTTTGACTTCACCAGCTGCCTGGATGGAAACAAACACTTCAGCCTCCATCACTTCCTCTGGTCAGGGGGTTTGGGCCCACAGGAGCCCATTTCCTTTCCCTGTGCTTTCATGTCCCTGTCACTGCTAGATTTTCCTGAAAAAGTCTCTGTGTATTTTCAAAGTATTAAGCTTCTCCAGCTGCCTCTTGGGTAGTATGGACTCTTTGTCCTTTCTCCATGCTCCAAGTTCTTAAAAAACTGGCATTCAGATGACTGATGAGGTTCCCTAGATCCTTGCCCTCTCCCTCCAGCCAATCCCAACAAGAGTCACCCCTCCCAACAAAGTCCACTCCACAGCCCTCCTGTCAAATGCCATGGAGTTTACCGCAAACCTGGGGGCCTGGCAGCTGGTGACCCAAAAGGGAAAATATAGAAATGGGGTGGGGGGCTGTCCAACCTCATGGACTGGGCACAGACATGACAGATTTAAAAAGAAAAAAAAAAGAAAGAAAGAAAGAAAAAAGAGACTAAAACAACCTCTCTCTCATTTTAGTCCAGGTATGGAAAAGCCACTGCCCCTGGAAAAGAGGTTTACATTCTTGGCTGTCCAGGGGCAGGCACATAATATGATGTAGGAACAGGACTGTTGAAAGGACCCCAGCGTCCTGTAGGCCACCTCTGACCTGCAGCTCCTCACAAGTTCCAAGGCCCCACAGGCTGGGCATCTGAGTCACAGACTACCTCTCCCAACAGCTGACACCCACCTCAGACTGCCTGCAGCCAAGCTTTCTAGGTTTCCTCCCCTATAAACAGGTAACTGAGCTTGGGGTTGGGGTCAATGTCTCCCTAAGGTATGCGAACCCCCTCCAGTGTCTAGCACAGCCTGGGCCGACGGCCAAGGATGATGGGAGGAACAATGACCCGGGCCTTCCCTTCTCTTGCTCATCCTGATTTTATACATTTCTCCTTTCCCAAACAGAGTCTCTTCCTAAATGCCATGTGAGGTTTAGAGTTCCCAAGGCCCAAGCCCTAGTGTAGGACAGGTATCCACCCTGAAGATATTCTACATGACCCAGCAGAGAGGTTAAGGAAAAGTGGGGAAAGTGGGAGACAGGAATTGTTTGAGCACCCAAGACATGTCAGTGGCTTTATGTAAGGGCATCTGAGTGATCAGGGGTCTGACACCCTGAGGGTCAGCTTCCTCATCAATAAAACTGGAAAAATAACACAAGTATTGGAAGGCTGAGGTGATGGGGTTTGTGGGTTACAGCCAAAGTTAAGGGGAATTGGGAAGGCTCAGGTGGGAAGGAACTACCCCTCAGTACACATGGAGATGAGGGCCCAGAAAGTTGAATTGGGACCAAATCCCAGAAGGCTTTGAATGCCAAGTCAGGGACTCTGGACTTATCTGATAGGCAATAGGGAGCTATCAAAGGCTTCTGAGCAACGATGTGACCCATCAGAGCTATATTTCTAGCACAGACATTAGGATGTCTCATAGAAAGAAAATTTTGGAAATGTCCAAAAAATTAGAAATAAAAACCAACAGAAACAGAGTTTTTTGCCTGTCACCTCGGTGAAGAGAATATTCTAGTCCCAGGCAAATGAACTTAGATGACTGAAGTCGTTGCAAGGCGTGAGTGGGGGCTGAGGAGCTGGGGCCAGATTGTGTGATACTTCTGACCCCGAACAAATCCGTCTCCCATAGGTGGCCCCGAGAAAAGTAGCTCCAGGCCAGAACCCATCCACCTGACATTCCTGTTAATAACAAAGCCTAATTAGCATGGCTTTTAAGCATCCATTACATTAATTTAACAGAAAAATCTAATGGAGCTTTATTGGAATATTTTTTCGGTAAAATTAACCCTGCAGGTTTCTTACACATGTTTTCATTAGGAGCTGTGAGCAAGGGAGATCATCAGAGAATTAGAATTAGCCTTTGTGGTTTTAGCTCTGATCCACTTCCTCTGCCCCCAAGCCACCGGGTTGTAGGTCTTTGTCTAGCGAAGCTTCTGTCCCCACACCAAACAGTTCCCTAAGATGGTGAGAGATTCAAGTCCCAGGACTTGAGCAGGTGCCTCTCTGATTCAAACGCGACCCATCCCATCCCAAAGGCTGCAATTCGGGGACCCTGAGGAATCTCAGGATACCAGGACGGGATGCTCTAGACAGGGAGGCATTCGGCATTAGATGGTCTGATCCAAGCCACTCCTACTCCCCTCTTGTGGCTATCTTCCAGCAAGCTATGCTACCCAGTTCTGGAATAAAACAAACAGGCAGAAGCCTCAGGGGAGGCCATGCTTCCCTGAATAAAAAAATGCCCTTCCTCTTCTTCACACCTAGAACGTGGATATAAGGTATGGAGCAGCAGCAGCCATATTCTGCCATGAGGATAAAAGTCTCAGGCTTTTGAGAGGAAGGGGGCAGTGAAGTAGAAAACAGGAAGAGACTGGGCCACGGATGCATCATGGAGTCGGACTCGGTTCCAGTCCTCAGCAGTCGACACCTGAGTTTCTTGTTGCTTGAAACCAACTCTCGGTTAGTTAACTTTGCTGCTACTTGCAGCCAAAACAGTCCTGACAGAGATGAAGTCCAGTCCCAGATTCTGTGTGACTTCGGGCTCTGAGTATCAACTTCACCGCTTGTGAAATCGAGAATAAAACAACAAATATTTAAAAACTGTTTCTAGTCCATAGACCTTAAGACTTCCACCCTATCTTAATGAATTTGTTTCAGGAGAAGTTTATAAACCTAATCGAAGGGGAGGTGTCCAAGGGAGCATGGGCGTTCTGGAGTCCTGACTGCTGGCTGGGGCCCTGCCCCAGAGAAGCCACAGAGACACCTCTCGGAACCCCAGAGCAGCAATGAGCACGGGTCATAAACCCACTAGCTTTAAAGACACGTGAGGACTTTTGTGGCTGTGATATTGTGTGGTTCTGCCTCCAGACGGCATCGAGTGGCTCTGGATCCCACAAGCAAATGTGGCAGGCAGCGTTCTAGAAAAATACTTCGCCCCCTTTAGTGTGCACACAATCTCCTGCGGATCCTCACAAAATGCCGATCCCAGTTCGGTGGGTCTGCAGTAGAGACCGATTTCTAACAAGTTCTCGGTGATGCCCACATTCCTAGTCCATGGAACACATTGGAGTAGCCGCCATAATGTCACCTTCATTCCCATCATCATCATCTCTGACCAGACCATTGCTTTGCCCTGTTGCACATCTCCAAACAGGGGAACACCCGGAGCAATGAGGAGAGAAGGGTCTCAGAGTCCAGCAGACGGGGTTGAATGCTGACTCTGACACTTCACTGTGGATTTGGGGGCAACTTGCTCAGTCTCTCTGAGCTGAATATGAGGGTCACACTGCACAGCTCTAGGGATAGCATGGCTACTACCAGGCTGAGTCACACAGTAGAGGCAGGGGCTGAAGCCGAGGCATAGTCTTTCTGGCCAAATCAGTCATCCTTCTGAAGCCAGCCAACCCAGCAAAACAGGGCCAGGGCTGACATGGGTGGGAGGAGGGGATAGAAAGCAGGTGGTGAGAGGAAGTGGGAGAGGGAGGAGGAAATTGGGGTGGGTGTATCAGAGCATTTCGACATTAAAAGAAAGCGTAAATTATATGCAAATGGCATCTCTCTCTAATAATAATGCAACTGGATGAAGATGCCTCTCCACTAACCTTAACTTCCTACTGCCCTCCCAAATAGACACATCAAGACAGGGAGGAGGTCAGCCCAGAAACTTAGCAGCCCTCTGATCTAACCTCTACCCCCATGTTGCAGGTGGAGAATTGAGACCCAAACAGGTGAAACAACTTGCTTGAGATCACACAGGTAGTTGGTAGGTAGCTGGGCATCCCCCCAGGGCTCCTGTCTGTGACTGTGAAATGGCAGCAGGGAGGAGGGGGAAGCACTAAAGGCTATGAGCAGGAGCCAGGCTGAAGGAGGCAAGAAGAGCATGACAAGATGCTGTCACTGGGCCAACCCAGACAAAGCCCGTTGTTGAGCCAAGCAGCCAAGACAGGAAACAAAGATGCCATGCAAGGCTCTTGCTCCCCAATTAGTGTCAGTGCTTCTCTTTAACTCAGTCCCTCACAGGTGGGAAATCTGGCTGCCTAGAGGGCCCCCCTACCCCTCAGCAGCTCCTTGAGGAGCTTAGCAAGGCCAACAACTGCAGAGCTCGAGGGTACGGGGTAGAATCCAGCATGCCTGCAGTGTAGGAAAAGCACCCGGACTTTAGCGTCACTCAGCCCAGCTTCCAAAGCCACCTCTGCCACATATTGGCTGTGTGACCTTAGGCAGGTGCTTGCTCTCTTTGGTCTTCAGGCTCCTTAGCTATAAAATGGAGACAGAAATTCTACCACCCCAGCCAGGAACACTGAACCACGCTCAAAGGTTTGTGCCCGGCATAAACAGGCCCTAGACACACATGACTTCCTGCCCTCTGCCCTGCCATCTGCTGACACAGCCACAGCCTTGCCACGAATTGAATAGTTCAGAAGCCATTTTGCTCTTAGGCACCTGGGATATTTTTCTTAGCATTAGCAAATTTTTTAAAATTGGGATTAAGGTTTACTCAAGCCAAGATCAAAGTGAGTTTTGCCTTTCTGAGTTCACAGTGGAAGACGATTGAGGGAGAGGAATGACCAAAACTCAAGGCTTGGAAATGACTAAGACAAACTGGCCAGTCGTGGGCTTGTGTCATTCACCTCATGGGGTAGTTGTGGGGAGTAAAAGGGACAAGAAGAAGACTCAGCAAGGCCACCCTGCAGGACCTCAGCGACCAGCGAAAAAGCATTGGCCAGAGGCCACAGGGCGGGTTGATGGTCCAGGCCAGAGCGAAGCAGAGCCTTCGTCTGCCGCGAGCACAAGGGGCATCCGAATCAAGGTGAGAGAGGCAGCTGGTGGCCCACTGAGTAGCTCCATGCCTCTTTGCCTTGGCTCGTTTCTGCATTAGACAGGCTAAGAGCCCACCCTTTGCCTTCATATGAGCTTCACAGATCTCAGCCAACTTTCAAGGCCCTCTCAGGCCCAGGTCCTAGCCTCGCAGAGCAGGTCACTCTGCACCAGCTTTCTGATCCTTTCCTGTTCTGTTGCTCCTTCACTGAGCATGAGTTTTCAAGGGTTTAAGAGTAGGTCCACACCTTACTCTTCTCTTGTATACCCTCCCCTCCATGGTACCCGCTATGTGTGGGTCCACCTGGTCCACACTGATAGTGTGCTCGATCCATGACACCCTGGTGCTGCCCTGCCACTCCCAGAGAGATGGAGGTGCCAAAGCTATGGTAGCCCAGGGTTACCATAGAATAACCGCAGTCAGAGTACCTCCTGATACTTTGCCCAGCAGCGTGTCCAGCAGTGAGACCAGAAAGAGTTCTGCACGGGGATCAAGAGACCTGACTCTTTGCCCAGTGTGGCTGCTCACCTGCTGTGTGATCTTGGTTTCTCACTAGCCCTGTCTGAGTCTGTAAAATGCAGCAGTTGCAGGAGATGTCCCCAAGGTCCCTTCTGAGCCCCTCAGCACCAAGCACCCACTCTTCAACCCTCACCACAAAGGGAAGCTGAGAAGGGGACGAGAAGAGAGTTGGCCTGTCCTGAGCTCTGGGCATTGGCCACACAATGCTTGGGGTAATGTGAGGAAGGTGAGCGGAGCTGACACAGGACCCTGCCTCTGCTCCAAGCCATCCAAGGAGAGAAGGGAAGCCCCACACTGGTTTAATTGCACAGAAGCCGGTTGGAGATTCAGAGCTGAGAGTTAGTTTAAAGGAAAAGCGCTTATTTGAGTGGTTATGCAAATTACTTCTGGAAAAACTGATTATCTGATGATCTGAAGAAAAGAGACTGAGAATGAGAAGAGGGAAGACTCCACGTTCTGCAATTCTCATCCATTTCTCAGAAATGGGATCCTCTGTGCTTTCCCAGCCCTGCAAAGCAGAACAAGTTCTTCCCACACCACAGAGATAGCAAACACAGGCCCAGATAGCTTGTAAAACTGTGCAGAGTGACAGAGCAAGTTGGAGATAAAGCCAATTGAGACCTGCCTTGTCCTAACACCTAGGAAGTCCCTCCGGGAGAGCCACCTTAGCTCACCAGCCTGGCTTTCTTAGTCCTGCTGCAGGAGCTGCTGTCGGCTCTTCCCTAGAGAAGGATACAGTTTGCAGCCTCTAAGATGGCCCCGATGGTCCTCATCTCCTGGACTGTGCCCTCATATAGTTCCCTCCCACACTGTGTACCCAAGGGGATATGGCAACACTGCCACTTCCTCCTTGTTCTCTCCTACTCGCTCTGGGGACGGCCAGCCTCAATGCTGTAAGGATACACAAGCAGCTCTGTGGAAAGGTCCACGTGGTGAGGAACTGAGGCCTCCTGACCAGCACGTGCTAGGCATGTGAGTGAGCCAGCCTGTAATGGGACAGCTTGGGGCAGCCCCTCAGCCCCGGTCTAGCCCTCAGATGACGGCAGCCTTGGACCAGCATCCTGACTTTAATAATTTCATGAGAAACATGGAACCAGAGGCTTCCAGCTAGACTCTTCTCAGATGTCTAACCTGGAGAAAGTGTGAGAAATAATAAATGTTTGATGTTGTTTTAAGCCACTGAGTTTGGGGATAACTTGTTATGCATCAGTATGTAACTGATGATACGAGAAGGACCAGGCCAGAGCAGCAGGGTCCCTCTGCCCCCATGGCTTTGCTACTTAGGGGCCCTCATGACTTGAAGGAGCTCAGGGTCTGGGGTGGGGGGCTGGGTTCTTAGCGTTGGCTTCCAGCAAAGGAACAAACGTGTGTGGCCATGGAATGAGCTATGTCCCTCCAACACGTCCTCAGCCAGTCCCTAGGGCCCTATGGTCTGTAGGTGAATCCACGTGTCCTAACGAGGCATGCAGACCCTGGCTCTGTGTCTCATTCCTCCCCCATCAAGCACTCCAGCCACAACTCTCACCCCTGCCCCACCCCATGAGCCTTAATGTCTTCTTGCATTGGGCCTCTCACTACTCCCTGAACAAGAAAAGCCCTCTTGGGACTCCACACCTTTGTGAGTACCGTTTCCTCAGCCTGGAATATGTGCCTCCTTTTAGCCACCTGGAAAACTCCTGCTCAAAACCTCAAACCCTCTGAGAAGCACACAATTGCCACAGGCGATCACATGCAGTTGCTCTACCCCTGGCACCCGCAGGAATTAGGGAGGTTTGGTTTCACCTCTCCTTCTCTCCCTCCAGACTGTTCACTGAGAGTAGGGCCAGGCCTTTATCCACAGGCCTTTATCACATGGCACGGGGCCTGGCATGCAGTCTTTCCCCAATAAACTATGTTGTTGATTTAATGAATAAATAAATAAACAAATGTGGCCTTGAGCAATTCACTCTTGCTCTCTCGGGCTCAGTTATTCAGCTCTAAAATAGGAATCACCATCACCATCATCATCATCCCTTCTCTGCTATCTTTGCAGCCTGTCCTGGTGATTTAGTGGGACAAAGGATGTAAACGGTGAAGTGTGGGTTATCTTCAAAGAGGCCTTTCCTTAACTCTGCTAGGACCTAGCATCACCACCACTCTGTGCAGCTGTTCTGTTCCTTAGCCCGGGATTCGGGGAACTTCACAGGACCTTCAGAGAGAAAGGCAGAATATTCCCATTCCCTGACTCCTTCCCTCTCTTGGAGCGATTCTGCTCCATGCTGCCACCTCCCAGCTTTCCCAGCAGCATGAAGAGGCCCCTCTAACCGCGATCTATTCCTCTCCGTTCTTTTCGCCTCTCTTTTTTCAACAAGCAAACTCTAGAAATGGTAAACATTTTCTCCCATTATTCAAATGGCATGGAAATTAACTACTTGGCATTCCTCTTTGACATGGAGCTTTTAATTAGCCTCTGTCTCCCCATTCCCCAGGTATTTCTGCCTGCTCTGCAGCTCCCTCACTTCCTCTCCCTCCCTCCATTAGCATCCTAATCAGGGACGCCCAGGCTTTGAGGCAAGAGAGAGAGAAGGATTCCGGAAAGAGCCCATTCATGGCTAGGGAGGAGGAGCCTTGGTTTTGCTTTCTGCTCCGATCACCAACACTCCAGTGTCTTTAGGTTTCTGTGGGGTCACACACAAGTTGGGGGCAGAGCAGGACTCAGATCAGGGCTCGGGCCCCAGCCTCCATCTCTAGCCTCAGTTCCACAAAGTATCACTGCCTCATTTCATAGATGCTTCTCCCAGACCCATCTGCCCTTGGCTCCTCCTGCCCTATTCAGCCTTCCCCGTTTTTAGCAATTAGCCCCATGGCTCCCTTGTCTCTAGCATGGGGTTCTCAGGGATGTGGGGGTGGGAGGGCACCTGATCTGTGGGGTCAGCTCTCAGCCTGATCCCTGTAGGTCATCGCTGTAGGGTGGATGAGAGGTGCTAGAGGTCCTGGTCCTGCAGGAGTGTGAGCTGCTCTCCTGGCTCTCAAGGAAATGGTAAACTAATTGGGAATAGACTGTCATACAGGACGCCACCAAGGATCAGAGAGGAGCCATAATTGCTGGACAATCACTCTACCTCCTGGGCATATTCATTAAGAAAACACTATCTACTACAACAGGGGTAAACCACGACATCTCAGTGAAGGCTTATCTTGCTCTCCTAAAAGCCAGGGCAGCACTGGAAGGGGGAGAGTACACCATGCTCCCTACAGTCATTTTACAAACCAGGCTGAAAAGGGCTCTGCCGTCTTCCACGTGCAGCTTCCAAGGTACCCTGGGGGCATTGCCAAAGAGGAAGAAAGGATGTACCCTGGGGGCTGGCCAAAGAGGAAGAAAGGATGGAAAAGACACATCCAGGCTTTATCTGCCTTGGTGCAGGACACATTCCTTCAGCTCACATTCTCAGTGGCAAGCAGACTGGGAAATGCAGTCCTCAGGGGGGAGTGCTGCCCCACAGTGACCCCACACTATGGAAGGGGAGCACATCACGCTGTCTCTGCCATATTAAGCCTCAGTTTTATTATCTGTGAAATTGGGGCAGGGAGGACTGATTGAATATAAGAGCTGAAAAGGCCCTCATTTTACGAGCTAAGTGAGGTTGGAAAGTTAAATAACTTGCCCGTGATCACAGTGGCACAATGAAAAACCTAGGTTTACGGACCCCCACACCAACGATAAAAATTAGAGCGACTGCTCACGGAGTACCTCCTCATACAGGCCCTTCATATACATTGTCTCCGAGTCTCACAGTCTGTAAAATAGCTATCACTGTCCCTATTCTACAGATGAGGACACTGGGGTTCAGAGAACAACTTGCCCAAGGCCCATTGACATGGAGGTAGCAAAATCAGGAGCTGATCCTGTCCCAAGCTGCCTCCCCTTTCACGATGCCATTGTCTTATCAAACGGCTAACGCTGAACTCTCCTTGGTACAGGGATCAAGGGCCCAGGCATCCCCATGTCTGCCCCTGGGAACTGAAATCCCCTTATTGTCCACTCACGCCAGGCCCCCTGCATAAGAGGTCGCATGCATGTGCAGCTACCGCTGTCGATAGCCATTAGAGATCCAAAGAGACTGAGCCACCGCACCAGGTCACATAGCAAGCGAGGAGCCACATAAGTCAGGATCAGGGTTAGCTGTAACATTCCAGGTGGGGGTCCTGAGGTGCTATGGTGCGTTCAGTGACAGGGACTCACGCTCCATCTACCTTCTTGCCCCGTAGCCTCCCTCCTAAGTCTACTTCATGGCCCAGTGACCCTGCTCCAGTGCTAGTCATTACATCTGCCTTGTAGCCAGAAAGAAAGGGAAAAAGAGGGTACCCCTCTCTTGAAGGACACTTGCTAGAAATTGCACATGTCATTTCTGAAAACCTTCTATTGTCTACAACTTGGTCGTATGGCCACCTCGTTGTAAGGGAGGCTGGGATATATAGTCTTTATTCCGGGCGGCTATGTACAGGTGCTTATAGAGAAAAGGGAGAAAATTCATACAGAAGACCTGCAGTCTCTGTCCCGGAAACCAGTCAAGTTTAGCTCCTAGTCTCAGCTCTGGGTTTGTGGCAATACTGCCAGGGTGATAGAGACAAGGACTGCAGGCTTGATGTAGTCACAGGTTAAAAAATTATGGGTCCCCAGCTGAGCTCTTTCTCTCCAGGAGCCTTGGCTGATATTTCTGGCAGTAAGAACAACCCAGGCAGGGAGCCTAATGGGCCACTAATCTCCCCGGGGATTATCTGGCTTCCTCCAGTACGGTTGGTCTAGCTGAGTGCTAGAAAAATGAATGTCTTCCTCCTCAAGGGCAGAGGGAAGGGTTGAGCTGCCCCACCCCCACCGACTCACTCCCCTCAAAAATCTCCTCGGCAGAGAGCGAATGAAATGAGGTCCAAGGCCCCTCCCTCGTCTTTCCCTGGAGCCACACTGTGATAGGTGATTTTGTGTATTAACTTGACAGGAGCCATGGGGTGCCCAGACCTTTGGCCAAACATTAACCTGAGTGTGTCTTCGAGGGTGTTTCAGGATGGGATTAACATTTGAATCAGTCGGTTGAGTGAAGCAGACTGCCCCTCCTAATGAGGGTAGGCCTCATGCAATCAATTAAAAACCTGAAGAGAACAAAAAACAGTGAGAGGCAACTCCTGCCTGACTGCTTCATCTGGGACAGGGATCTTTTCCAGCCTTCGGACTCAAAACTGGCACTTCTGGGGTCTCGAGCCTGGTGACTTTCAGATTGGACCTTACACCGTCCTCTCTCCTCGCTCTCAGGCCTTTGGATTCTGACTAGAACTACAAAATGGGCTCTCCTGGGTCTCCACCTTGCCGACTGCAGATCACGTGAGCCAGTTCCTTAGAATAAATAAACAAATAGGTAAATTATTATAAATTATTATATGCCATATATAATTTTGTACATAGATACAGATAGATCTAGATACAGACACAGATACAGACATAAAATCTCCATCCTATTAGTTCTGTTTCTCTGGAGAACCCTGACTAAGCCACACACTCCCTTGCAATTAGGTAAATTGTGGTCACTATACCAGGCCTGAGTGTCACCTTTCTTGGTTGTGGAGCTCGCACAGGTCACTTAACTTGCCTGTGCCTTGGCTTCCTCACCTATAAAATGGGGTCACCCTAACTGCCTCTTGGGACTGGCACAAATATTGGATTACATTAGATTACCTAAGTGAACATCCTGGCACATAGTAGGTATCAAATAATCTTAGTTTCCCTTCCACAATCCCCACCCGGGATAAAGCCCAATGAATTGGCAAGAGCAGGCAGTAGCCATATCCTCCTGGCGGTAAGAATTATCTGGTATTCATATATTCACAGTAGGTAGCACACAAAGGGACATAAAAATGCCCAAACACTCCTTTCACACCAGGCTAAGGATTACATGTTTCTGGAATGTCTCTCCCTTTTTTGCCTTTCAGAGCCTTCCTCCCATCTTAAATCTTGCTCACCTAGAACACGGTAGGAGTGGACCTGGTTAGGGACCACCATGGCTATATCCCCAGCTCCCTCCCCCTAAGTATGACAGTGCCACCCATCTGCAAGAATTGATTGGGATTCTGTCCCTGCACTTCCTAGGGCTATCCCAAACTCTCTATATTCTGGAATAAGAAAGAGCTGGAGTGAGAGGGAGAGGCCCCATCACAGTATATTGGCAGGAGGGCCTTTGACTCATCATGATAAAGACTAATGGTGCTTTGAAGAACCTAAAGTGTTTAAGCATTTCTGCCCCCATTCTACAAGAGCATCCAGGAGAGAAGGCTCTGGTCCTGCTTCTGTCACAAACTGGAAGTGAAGCCAAAGCCTCAGTTCCCTCTTCTGTGACACAAGGAGGAGAAACTAGATAACCTCCATGGTCCTCTCCAGCCTGATCATTCAGCGATGCAAGTGGTAGAAACATGCCCCCTTGGCATGCCAGCACCGACATCCTCTTCCCTTTAGCACCCACCCTTCCTGTTAAAGCCCCCAACTATATGTATTGGGGGCAAGGGTGGAAGGTCACCTCTGAAGGCACATCTTGACCAGGCTGGTCTACGATAGCAAGCTCTGTGTCCTCTTCCCACTCCATCGTAGCCCCTAGGTTCCTGCTGCCCCCAAGACGAACGTCCCCACCTCATCTAGGTCCAGAGAGGCCCCATGAACCTTAAGTCGAATGCCTTTTTGTTAAGTTACCCGGACCTGGTTTCCATTGCTACAAACAGACACCCTGACTGATATGCAAGCCAATCCCTGAACATATAAGGCCCCATTCTTTGAGCTGGCACACTTGCCCTGTTACCCATCCTTGAATTTTTCTGTCCCGCCCCTTTTTATGATTAATTACTTATGTCTCTTCCCTTTTTTCCTCTTCTCAATGGAGGAAAAGGAGGTGGTATCTCCAGTATAACCTTAAAGGTCGCTCCCCTCCAAAAATTAAATCATAGCCAACCAAACTGCATTGCTTTGAATTAGACAGTGTTCCCTTACCAGCCCTTTGCTGAGCGCCTGCTGGATGCCAGGCACTGTGCTAGGCATCCAGCCTTCCTTGGAGCAGCTCACAGGCCAGCCTCCCTCAACAGACTAAAATCCAGGTTACTCATTACTATAGTGTCCTCATGTTTTATGAGATTTTGTATTATGTGAATCGGACACTGTGATATAAAGATATTAATAAAGTCTCACTTTACATGTAAAATTTGGAATAATGTGTAATCCAAACATTCTCTTTAAGCATGAAGAATGTTGAAGCTGACAGGCCCAGTGAATTGTAAACTGTGTTTGCAAACTCACCACACGGCAAAAAGAAACACCCACCAACCTTGGTCAGGGTATGTATTAAATTATGCAAGTTTCTGAATTATACAAAGCCTCTGGAGCATGTCTCACACATGATGTGATAGGTCTGGCGTTCAGAGTTCTCACTACAGAGTCAGAGCGCAGGGATTTTACTCCTGGCCCTTCCACTGTGTGATCTTGGACGAAGTGCTGGGCCTCTTTGTGCCTTGATTTCCTCATATGCATAATTAAGGGTACTCATGAGGATTAAATGCATTCTTCCATACAATGCTCAGAAGAATGCCTGCAGCCACTGCAGCGGGGGTCGTGGCAGCATCCACTGGGCTGTAGGTTGGTAGGAAGGGGTCGTCAACACACATCATGAGGAACACAAGCTGCCACCCAGAGCAGAAGCAGGAACAGTCATGCTTGACAAAACCCTGGCCCCTGGGGTCCCCACACAGCTCGGAGCACTGCTACTAGAGACCTCCTTCACAAAGGTAGGGTCCTCCCGCTCTAGTGACATCACTGCCTCTTCCTGCTTGGGGGCTACAGAACCATCCAGACACTTGACCCTGACAACTTTGCATTCTCATTCAGGGAATTCACAGACACTCCAGATTTTTATTATTATTATTATTATTATTATTATTATTATTAAGTTTATTGG
Source organism: Cynopterus sphinx (assembly GCA_030015415.1). Taxonomy (NCBI): domain Eukaryota; kingdom Metazoa; phylum Chordata; class Mammalia; order Chiroptera; family Pteropodidae; genus Cynopterus; species Cynopterus sphinx. Next base: position 29,812,944 of record CM057385.1, on the reverse strand, counting down.
GGGTAACATTGGTTAATACAATTATACAATTTTCAGGTGTACATTATAGTTTGACATCTATATATTCTATTGTGTGTTTACCACCCATAGTCCAGTTTCTTTCAGTTACCACATATTTGATTCCCTTTACCCACTTCACCCTCCCCCAACCTCCCTATGTTTAACACCCATTACCCCATCTACCTCCACCCTCCTCCCCCACTCTCTACCTTCTGGTAACCACAAGTCCATTATCCATGTCCATGAGTCTCTGTTTGTCCTGTTCATTTATTGCTTTTTAGGTTTATATCCCACATATAAGTGATATCATGTGATTTTCTGCTTTTTCAACCTGACTTATTTCACTTAGCATGATTATCTTGAGGTCCATCCATGTTGTCGCAATGGCAATATTCCACCTCTTCTTATGGGTAATATTCCATTGTGTATATGTACCACAGCTTCTTTAGCCAGTCATCTATCGTAGGAGACTTTGGTTGCTTCCATGTCCTGGCCACTGTGAATAATGCTGCTATGAACATCGGTTTTCAAGTCATTGGGGTAAATACCCAGTAGAGGGATTGCTGGATCATATGGTAAATCGATTCTTGGTTTTTTGAGGAACCTCCATACTGTTTTCCATAGTGGCTGTACCAATTTGCTGTCCCACCAGCAGTGAATAGGGTTCCTTTTTCTCTGCATCCTCTACAACAGTTGTTATTACTTGTCCTGTTGGTTATAGCTATTCTAACAGGTGTGAGATGGTATCTCATTGTGGTTTTGATTTGCATTTCCCTAATAGCTAGCGATGTTGAGCATCTTCTCACATATTTGTTGGCCATTTGCATGTCCTCTAGAGAGAAGTATCTGTTCAGATCCTCTGCCCATTTTTTGATTGGATCGTTTGTTTTTTTGTTGTTATTGAGTCATATGAGTTATTTGCATATTTTGGATATTACACCCTTATTGAAGGCATTGTTTGCAAATGTATTTTCCCACTCAGATAGTTGTCTCTTTACTTTGTTGACAGTTTCTTTCTCTGAGCAGAAGCTTTTTAGTTTGATGTAGTCCCATTCATTTATTTTAGCTTTTACTTACCTTGCCTTTGAGGTCAAATTCATAAAATCCTCTTTAAGTCCAAGGTCCTTGAGTTTTGTTCCTATGTTTTCTTCTGTGCATTTTATTGTTTCAGGTCTTACTTTCAGGTCTTTAATCCATTTTGAGTTAATTTTGGTGTGTGGTGATAGACAACAGTCTAGTTTCATTCTTTTGCTGCTGGCCTTCCAGTTTTCCCAGCACCATTTATTGAAGAGGCTTTCCTTTCTCCACTGTACGTTTTTGGCTTTTTTGTCGAAATTATTTGCTCGTATAATATGAGTTTACTTCTGGACTCTCGATTCTATTCCACTAGTCCGTGTATCTGTTTTGCTGCCAATATCATGCCATTTTTATTATTGTTGCTTTGTAGAATAATCTGAAGTCGGGCAGAGTGATGCCTCGAGCCTTGTTCTTTTTTCTCAGGATGGCTTTGGCATTTCGGAGTCTTTTGTGCTTCCATACAAATCTGATGATTTCTTGTTCTATTTCTTTAAAAAATGGCAATGGGATTTTGGTGGCGATTGCATTAAATCTGTATGACACTTTAGGTAATATGGTCATTTTAACTATGTTGATTCTTCCAATCCAAGAACACGAAATATCTTTCCATTTCTTTGTATCTTCTTCGATTTCTTTTAATAGGATCTTATAGTTTTCATTATATAGGTCCTTCACATGTTTTGTCAAACTTATTCGTAGGTATTTTACTCTTTTTGTTGCAATTGCAAAAGGAATTATTTTTTCCACTTCTTTTCCTGACACTTCATTATTAGTATAGGAACACTATGGATTTTTGAATGTCGATTTTGTATCCTGAAAATTGACTGCATTTGCTTATTGTTTCTAGTAGTGTTTCTGTGGAGTCTAGGATATTCTATATATAGAATGTCATCTGTAAATAGTGACTTCTTCATTTCCTATTTGGATGCTTTCTATATCTTTCTCTTGTCTGATTGCACTTGCTAAGACTGCCACTGTTATACTGAATAACAGTGGCAATAGTGGACAGCCTTGCCTTGTTCCTGATCTCAGAGAGAAGGTTTTTAGTTTTTCACCATTAAGTATAATGTTGGCTGAGGGTTTGTCATAGAGGGCCTTTATTATGTTAAGGTACTTTCCTTCTATACAGATTTTGTTAAGTGTTTTGATCATAAGTGGATGCTGTATCTTGCCGAAGGCTTTTTCTCCTTCTATTGATATGATCATATGATTCTTATTTTTCAATTTGTTTATGTGGCGAGTCACATTAATTGATTTGCATATGTTGAACCATCCCTGAGCCCCTGGGATGAAGCCCACTTGATTATAATCTTTTTAATATGTTGTATTCGTTTCACTAGTATCTTGTTTAGGATTTTTGCATCTGTATTCATGAGAGATATTGGTCTTTATTTTCTTTTTTTGTTGTCTTTACCAGGTTTTGGTATCAGAGCAATACTGGCCTCATCAAATGAGTTGGGAAGTATTGCCTCCTCTTCGATTTTTGGAAGAGTTTGAGGAGAATAGGTATTAAATTTTCTTTGAATGTTTGGTAGAATTCACTGATGAATCCACCTGGTCCTGGGCTTTTACTTTTTGGTAGATTTTTGATGATTGTTTTAATTTCCAAACTGCTGATTAGTCTATTTAGATTTTCCAGATCTTCTTGATTCAGTCTAGGAAGCTTGTATTTTTCTAAGTACTGGTCCATTTCTTCTAGGTTATTAAATTTGGTGTTATATACTTTCTCATAGTATTCTTGGATGATCCTTTGTATTTCTGTGATGTCAGTCATAATATCCCTTCTTTCATCCCTGATTTTGTTAATTAGTGTCCTTTCCCTTTTTTCTCTAGTGAGTCTAGCCAGTCAATTTTATTAACCTTCTCAAAGAATCAGCAACTTATTGTATTTTTTTGTATCTTTTTTTGTTTCAATTTCATTTATTTTTGCTCTAATTATGATGATTTCTTCCCTTCTGCTGACTTTAGGTTTCATCTCTTCTTCCTTTTCTAGTTTTTAAAGAGGAAGCGTCAGATTGTTTATTTGGGCTCATTCTTGTTTTTGGAGAAAGATGTGTAATGATATGAACTTTCCTCTCATGATCGCTTTTGCCATGTCCCAAAGGTTTTGATATGTTGTACTATCATTATCATTCACGTCTGTGTATCTCTTGATCTCTCTTTATTTCTTCTCCGATCCAGTTATTCTTCAGTAGCATGCTGTTTAATCTCTATGTATTTCTGGTTCTTTCTGGTTTCTTTTTACATTGATCTCTAGTTTCAAAGCATTATGATCAGAGAATATGGTTGGTACGATTTCAACCCTGTTATATTTGTTGAGGCTGTTTCTGTGTCCCTGTATGTGGTCGATTCTTGAGAATGTTCCATGTGCACTAGAGAAGAATTTATAAGCAGCTGTTTTGGGATGGAAGGCTCTGTGTATGTCAATTATGTCCAGTAGGTCTAACGTGTCATTTAAGGATGTTGTTTCCTCATTGATTTTCATCTGTTTGGATGATCTGTCCATATCTGACAGTGGGGTATTTAGGTCCCCTACTATGATAATGTTTTGGTCTGTTTCTCTCTTTAGTTCTGTTAGTAATTGCTTTACATATTTCAGGGCTCCTGATTGGGAGCATAGATATTACTAAGTGTTACGTCTTCTTGGTGCATAATCCCCTTTATCATTATGAAGTGTCCCTCAGTATCTTTCTTTACCTTTTTATTTCGAAGTCTATTTCATTCTATCTTAATACCGCTACTCCTTCTTTTCTCAAAATGTCATTTGCTTGAAATATCACTTTCCACCCTTTCACTAAGAGTCTATATTTGTCTTTGGAGCTGAGATGTGTCTCCTGGAGGCAGCATATGGTTGGGCTTTGTTTTTGGATCCATTCTGCAACTCCATGCCTTTTTATTGGTGAATTCAGTCCATTTCCATTTAGGGTGATTATTGAAATATGAGGTCTTCTTGTAGCCATTTTATCTTTTGCTCTCTGGTAGCTCGGTGTTTCCATTGCTTTTTGTCTTTGTGTTTCTGTTTTCTTTATTTTGGTCGTCTTTTGTGTGTTTTGCCTCTGGTTCTTTGTGTTTTATGTCATATACTTCAGTTCTGAATCTTTGGTATATGGTTACCATTACAAATATGAAAAGGATAGTCACATACATACAGTCGTCTGTTTTCTTCTATGTGTGCCTTATCTCCATTCCCCTTTGTGAATTTAGATGTTTGAATCCTCCCCTTTTCAGTCATTGTTATCTCAATTTGTCCCAATGTATGCTGAATGTTCATTACTATCCCGCTAGAGCAATTCTCTTAGTATTTAAACTTAACATGCCCTGTTCTTAGTACGGGTGCACTCCGTTGATTCTATTACTCGATAGTCACTAATTATGTATTTTTTGTTGTTGTTATTTTGTTTAGGTGAGCTCACCCTGTTCAGAACTTCCTGTCGTGCAGGCCTCGTAGTAGAGAATTCCCTCAATTTCTGTATGTCTGAAAAGGTCTTAATTTCTGCTTCATATCTAAAGGAGAGCTCAGCTGGATACATTATTCTAGGCTGGTAGTTCCTTTCACTTGACAGTGTCAGTATTTGATTCCATTCCTTTGTGGCTTGTAATGTCTGTGCTGAGAAGTCCGATGATAATCTAGTGGGTTTTCCTTTATAAATTACTGTTTTCTTCTCCCTGGCTGTCCTGAGAATGTTCTTTGTCACTGATTTTTGATAACTTTAATACAATGTGTCTTGGCGAAAGCCTTTTTGGGTTGAGAGCATTGGGCGTTCTGCTGACTTCTTGAATTCCAAGCTCCAGCTCATTCCTTAGATTTGGGAAATTCTCGTCCACTATTTGTCTGAAAATGCTTTCTAGTCCCTGCTCCTTTTCCTCGCCTTCGGTGATGCCCTTTATTCTTATGTTTCCTCTCCTGATGGTATCAGCTAGTTCTTGTATTTTTCATTATTTTTCATTCTTCCCATTCTCTTTTTCCTTCTGATTTATTTCTAGATTTCTGTTTTTGATATCACTGGTCCTTTCCTCCATTTAGTCAACTCCATTTCCCAAGCTCGCTATTTCATTTCTCAACTCTTGCAGTGTGTCCTTTATCTCCAGAAGATCTATTCTGTTCTCTCTGAGGGTTTCAGTCTCCTTGCTAAAGAACTAATTCTGCTCATCTAGTTGTCTTTTCAGTTCTTGAAATTGTTGGTATGACCATTTTGGAACTCACTGAGTTTTTCAGAAGTACCATCCTGAATTCTCTGTCATTTATGTTGCACATTTCTATGTCTGTAAGCCTATTTTCTGGAGATTTTCTCTTTCTTTCTGAGATGCCTTGTCACCTTGGTTGTTCATGGTGTTTAATGAAGTATTTCTCCACCTGGGCATTAATGAAAGTGTATCCTGCTTTTTTTCCAGAAAGAAGATTTAGTATATAAAGGTCCCTCTCTAGCCTGCTGCAAAAAAAGACACTGTTCTTTTGGTTTCCAATACATGGCCTCAAAGCCTCTTGGATCCCTGCTTTATATAAAGCCTAATAATGCCCTTTTTATTTTCTTGTGATATTTAATCACGCTCACTACCCTCAGCTTCAGTCCCTGTCAGTGTCAGCAACAGTCTCCGCAGCGTTTGCTCAGATTCCTTTGGGGCTCCGTGGTGTTCCCTCTCAGATCGTACAGGGGGGAGGGGCCCCCTGGGTTGCAGGCTAGAGCTGCAGCTTATCCGTGGTTTTGCAACGGTGGCAGGGGAAAATCAACTGTTGTTTTTCTGCCATCCCGCTTCTCTGCCTTCTGCCCTGATGACTACCTTGCCATCAGCCAGCTGTGTGGAGCTCACAGCTCTCCCAGGCAGAGCTGGTCTGGGAAATTGCCACTCCTTTTCCCCTCCTCCTCCTCCTACAGGGAGCTCCAGAGGCTGCAAGAGGCAGCTTCTTTATTTCTCCCAGTCCACCACCCAGCAAGGGGAGTTCTGACCTGTAGTAGTACTTATGCGCAGATCCCATGCTCAGACATGCTGGAGTGCAGTTTAGGAGGTTTTCGTTCAGTTTTAGATGTTCAGCTTATTGTTGTTTCAAGGGGAGAGATCTGAGGATGTCTCTCACTATGCCATGTTTCCCAGAATCCTCCCTAGATTCTTTTAAAAACTAACCCAGCGCTATTAGGGCCACATCTTCATCCAATGGAGAAAGCAGAGTATGTGCCTCGGTACCCCAAAACCAAGTCTCTGGCCACCACTTAGGTATTCCAAAAGCCTGCCTCTCCAAAGTGCTCCATCATAGTTAATTTGTTTGTAAAGCCAATCTAATGTGATAATTACCACCCTGGAGCTTACCCTGGAGAAGCACAAAGAAGGCCCACAGAACCCAGCCAGGAGGACTAGGGAAGCCTCCCCAGAGGGAGGAAGAGGCTGCACTTCAGCTGTGTGGAGCAAACCAAAGGAGCGGGTGATGGGGTGGAGGTGAGGATGAGCAGATCAGGCAGGGGGAACAGTGTGAGGAAAGATGTGCAACAGAGAGAGCTCTTAGCGCCCTCAAGGAATTGCCAATAGCTCCATTTAAAGTAGGAAGATCATCAACCAGGGCCTCACTCACTCACTTTCAAGTAAAATGGTTTCAGGGGCGAGTGGATGAGGCTCAGAGAGACCCTCTCAGAGGGGTTCATGATCTTTTTGTGCTGTGGCTGCCTTTAACCGTCTGAAGAAGCTTATGGGATCCTGCCTTCAAAAGCATAAAATAAAGTGCGGTTGGTCCCTGACTTATGATGGTTCGACTTATGATTTTTTTGGCTTTATTATGGTGTGAAAACAACACACATTCAGTAGAAACTATACTTAAAATTTTGAATTTTGCTTTTTCCCCGAGATAGGGATATTCAATACGAATCTCTCTTGAATAGCAGCTCCCCGTCAACCATGCGATCATAAGGGTAAACAACTCGTACTCTACAGTGTATTCATTCTGTTAGATGATATTGCCCAACTACAGACTAATATAAGTGTTCTGAGAATTTTTAAGGTAGGCTAAGCTAAGCTGTGATGCTCAGTATGTGATGCATGCTGACTTACAATATTTTCAATTTACAATGGATTTTAGGGACCTAACCCCATTTTAAATTGAGGAGCATCTGTATGTAGAATTGCAAAAGAAACCATTTACAGCAAAGTAGTTTTTATCAAAAGATTTTTTGAATAAATGTGTGCTAGAGTAATATATGCACCTCTTTATCAATGCATTAAACTACAAGATCTAGAGGCAGGAAGTAGTGCTGAGGAAAAAGTTGTTTTCAAGATATTAAACAACTGTAACATAATATGAAAATGCCTATGATTTGTATCAGTGACAAATCCCAAGTACTGCTAATTCTACTGTCATTTGTTGACCCCGTTTGTAATAAGGGAAATACTCAATTGCAGTTAAAGGTTAGTGAACATAAAGATGTAACTTTTCACATCCAAGTTCACAGACCCTGCCCTCCCAAAAGTCTCTCCACTATCCCCACGGATCTCCAGGATGCCAGGATCCCCAGCCTTAAAGGAAGACCTGGCTTTATTCTCAAAGCACAGTGGTTAAAAGCTTCCAAGCCAGACTGCTTGCTCTACTACTGCTCCAGGACCTTGGGCAAGAAATCCTGCCATCCAGGGCCTCAGTTTCCTTACGGTCACGAGAATAGAATGAGTTAATACGTAAAGCAGTTAGAATTGTGTCTGGCACAAAGCAGGTAATCAATAAATGAGTTAGCTGTTTTCATCCTTATTGCCAGCCCCCAAAGACAATGGGGAGAGAGATTTGCAGAGAGGGGCATTATTTACTGACTGAAGTCATGTTAATAAGCACATGAAGCGCAATTAACAGAGTTATTTCAATTTTGAGGTTTGCTTGACTATAAAAGCCTCACATTTGTCCTCCGTTTTCTCTGCTAATTACAATTGCCGCCGTCCATCGCAGCTGCTATATGACGCTCGTGTTGGCTGCATCTAGAGTTGTTGTTCAGAAGGCATAATGGTGCATGCTAATTGGCTATCATGCCCAGGAAAATGGAGTCAGGCATTGGAGGCTGGCCAGGAAAGGGCCCTAATACCCCAAGCTGCACAGCTCCAGGGCACTCTCAGGCTCCTACCTACCCTCCCAAGCTGCCCCATAGGACTAGGCTCTGAAGGGTGTGAGGGTAGGAGTGCTGAACTAGGAGGCCCTGAGAACCATGGCTGGGGTCGGCCCTTCCTGTATCTTGCTATGTGACCATGACTTAGCCTCTGAACATCTCTGGGATGCACTTTAACCATCTATAAAATGAAGGCAAGGAGGAGGTAGGTCTAGATGCTCTCTAGGGTCCTTGCAGCTCCTTCCTACCCTATTATACTTTGATTTTTGATTTTTGATTTGATTATTCCATGGTACATTCTCCTTGAGTTCCTCAGGCAGTTCTGCCCCCGTCCCCTTGGGGCAGCAAAGGCTGCCTGAGGGTGCAGAAGTATGGGGGGAGATTGGCAGAGAGAGTGGTGTTCACCAAACGTTCCATATGGAACCCCACACTTCCCAATTTCCATGCAGTTAAATGAGGCCATATGGCTAGTTCTAGCCTACAGGCTGTGGGCAGAAGTGACGAGTATGACTTCCAGGACAAAGCACAGAAAAGCATGTGACCACCCTGCAGTCTTTTTGTTGTGACCAGGAAGGCCTTGTGGTAAGACAGTGGAATTGAGCTGAGATGGAAGCAGCCAGATGGCCAAATTGCCCCTTGGAGGACACAGCAGACTTCGCAGAGGTAAGAGGCACACCTTAGCTGTGTTATGCCATTACGATTTTCAGGCTATGGTTACAAAGAATAACTCTGTCTCTCTTGCCTCATATAGTTATTTTACCCAAAGTATTCAAATGATGGGTTTTTTAAAAAATGAATTTAGAAGGTAGCTGCTTCACAGAACTAAGAGAGGTATACGACAGCAAAAGAGAATGGACTTTCGAACAACGAAACAGCTCGACAATGAGATGAGTAATCCTCCCAAGGTCCCTTCACTGTGTTCCCCATAACCCTTCAAGTGAGGTGTTGAAATCACAGAAATCTATAAGCAGTCTCAACAGTGGGGACCAGGGGAGAGAGTTGAGAAACCAGACAGGTTCAGGTACCCAAAATGGAGTTCTCACTTGGTAAGCTACAAAGAAGAAATGGGTCTAGTGATAGAAGAATCAGGCAATGAATTTAAGAAATTGAGAAGAAAGTGTTTGGGTGCTGGTTTTACTCCAGGGCCCCTCTCTCAACAGGCAATTAAAGAAATAAGAACAATTGGGTTTTCCTCCTTCTCAGTTGCAGATTTACACCCCGAGAGGTTTCCCCTTTCCTTCTCCCGGAAGGGATTCTACAATGTGAGAAAGGTCTTGCACCCACCCCTGGGCATGATCCTTTCTCATCTCTACAGCGTGAAAGGATCTTACTCAATTCATGACTCACTTTTTATTAAAATCACAAATTCCTTGAGTTAGGAAATAATTCTTGATTGTTCCAATCCTAAATAAACAACCCTAACATGAATCATGAGTCTAAAGCAGCAGAGAATTCCAGAGTCATGGGAATCTTAAAGCGAAAGCTATAGAATAACCCTACGAAAAATAAAAAATAAATAAAAACCAGGAAAATGGATCAGCCGTCTGCTTGGCCATCAAGGCCTCATCCCCCAGGGGGCCACTGGCTGCTTCTTCTTGGGGATGCCCAGGTGAGCAGGCCCCCAGCCGTTCCCTCTCCTGGTGCCTCTGCTTCATGCCCCCACAGCAGAGTCTGCAAGCCAGCTATCCCCACGCCACGAATAAATAAATAAAGAGCATGACTTGTGTTTGAAGGACAAATGCCAAGTTTCCTCTCTGGGGCCCTCTCTCAAACCTCCGTATATCACCTCCACATGACCAGGCTGTCAGGCCTGCCGCCCTGGAGCTCTGCTTGGCTGTGATAAACGCAAGACAACACATTTCCTACACCCTCGGGCCCTGCAATCCGGGAGAAGGGAGTGGAAAAATCCATCCAAGCCATTCCACGATTTATGTTTGAAATTGTTTTCCTTTGTCAGGGAAGAAAACAAGCAGATGTTCCTAAAGGTGAACCCTGTAAATCAGGGCAGGTGTGTTGGCACATCATGTCCTTTTTGGCAACTCAGCTGGATTTGGGTTTGGCACCAACACCTGGGCATGCACACTGAGACGCACGCATCTAACCACCTCCTTTTGACTTTCCTACATTTTAACTCTCTTTGAATCAGCCTCAACCCCTTCTCCAGGAAGGCTTCCCAGATTATGCTCATCTATTTCCTAGCCCTCCAACTCAAGCTCCAGCCCTTTCCAATGAGTTTAGGTCATTCTTTAATCGCTTATTTATCTTCATTCCATGAACACTAGCCCAGGCAGTCATAGAGTGCCGATCCCCTCCATCATCAGACTAGGAGCTCCCCCAAGGCAGAACACATCTCTTCCATCAATCCAGGCATTCATACAGACAGAAAATATGCCCCTCACTCAACTCTAACCCTTTAGCATGTCAATTCACCCTACTTTAGAAAGCAGGGGTGCCACGCAACTGTGCAAGTGCTCTAAACAAGGGAAGACACCATGAAGTCTGAAAGTATATGCGAAATGTTTATATATACCTTCAGTTTTCTGGAAAGAGGGTCCATAGCTTTCAAATGAAGTGTATAGTCTAATTGCATCCCCTAATGATAGCCCTTAGCCACCAGAAGACAGGTACAGAGGCAAAAGGGAATGCCAGAGAGCTGGAGCTGGGGGAGGGGGCAAGGGTTCCATCCCATTCCCATACCTGTAGAGGACTGGGGGAAAGAGAAGACTAGAAATTTAAGGATACTGGGAATTGGGGAATGCTGGGGTAAAGAGGGATGTCTAGCCCCCTGAGACCACAGAGTCAAGCTCTTAGAAGGAGCTCTCTAGCCACCGGATCCTTCAAACAGAATATTCTTAAATAGTTCTGTACACAGCTAACCACTCTTGGAAGGAGATAGGATTTGTCAGGGCAGAGGGCAACCAGGCAGAGAAGATTTGATGGGAAGGGCAGTGGCCTGAAAGGCTAAACTCCTGGGCTCTACCACCAACTTGCTGTATGACCTTGGTAAGCCAGGGCCCCTCTCTGGGCCTCAGCTTCTTTGTCTACAATTCGGGATTTGTATTCAGACTAATTTATGCAACAAATGATGCATGCTAACTGGGAGCCAGTACCTGAATTAGGTCCTGGGAATGAAAAGCACAGGTGAGACCATGAGATGACTATGAAAGACACAGGTTCTGCTCTCAGAGGGGCTGCAGCCTAGCAGAGAAGTTCAGATAATAATAACAATAGTTAACAGGTATTAAGCACCTACAGTTTACCAAGCAACACCCTATAAGATAGATACTGGTATTCTCCCTATTTTACAGATGAAGAAAGTGAGACTCAGAGAGGTTCAGTAATTTGCCCAAGGTCACACAACTAGTAAGTAGCAGAGCCAGGACAAGAGTAAAGACAAAATACAGTGGGTATTCAGGGGATGGAAGGCTTGCTGGACAAGGTGGCTTCTGACCTGAGCCTTTGAAAGACTGGGGCTATTTGGACTCAAAAACATTTAGGAAAGGAGGAATAAGAAAGCTAGTAACTGAAAATTACAACAGCACTTGACCCCTGTTCTCTGCCAAAACACCAACCACAGCCCCAGAAGAGCATCAGAACCCAGGCCAGCGTCTGAACAGCAGCACTAATGGAGGGTGCGAGAAGGAGGAGTGGCAAAGGATAATTTCAAGTGAAAATGTAGGTTGCAAAGTATGTATTTCAAGAGAAAAGGCAGGTATGGTGTCATTTTTGTAGGGTAAGGGGAATGTCTTTACATAAGCCTGCAAGGTTATACACCCAAAGTAGAAGGGAAGAGGGAGGGAGAATAAAAACTTCCCAAACCAAATCCTGGCTAAGCTTCTAGAAATGGGGTAAAATGGAAAACCCAGGGAACAGCATGGCAGTTGCCAACAGACCAGGGAGGAGGGATGAAGGAGTGCATACTGCACACACAGGGGAGGGGAGGGCAAACACCACACTGTACCCCCAGCACCCTAAGAATTAAAACCCCAATCATGACCCAGGCACACACAGAACACTGTGCAGCCATAAACTGCAAGGTTGGGGAGGATTTTTTTTAACACTTGTGAGCACTTAATGAACTTCCCTCCATGTGGTTTCAAGCTACAAGAACACAGCACACCACCACCCCCACTCACCCCACCCCAACACCCTTAATCTTCTCAGCTCTTCTGCTGGAGAATTTGGCTTCCATGATGACAGGCTGCTTTGGGAGTTTTCCCTCCCCTTAGAACTCACCACATCAATGGTAGGTACAGTTCCTGTCTTGTTTGGGGCAGCATTTACCCATATCTGCTCACTGACCAAGCTCCACAGTTTATCAAGGTTGACAAGGGCAGACGCTCTGGTTCCTCTTTAAGTGCTAATGCCTCATACCAACTTTCCCAAAGCAACCTGGCTGATATTTGTCGAAGTTGATCCTGTGGTTTTGCATGCCACCAGCATTACCTCAGCCTCCCGGGCGCCCACGGTGCTTGCCGATGCAGCCGTGGCCATGGCTCACGTGGCCCCGAGGTTTCCGAGTCTTCCTCAGTTTGGTTGGCATGTCCGCGGCCAAGACAAAAGAGCATGGAGGATGCTTTTTGACATGGAAAATGTTCATATATATTTGTAGTGAAAAGGCCAGTTGCAAAACAATATGTGTATGATGCCATTGGGGGAGGCATGGAATACCTTTACATAAGTCTGGAAGAATATACATCCAAAATTTCAACAGTGGTTATCTTCAGGCAATAGATTGTGGGTGACTGTTATACTCTTTACACTTACCTATATGTTCTAATTCTTCTACAATAACAGGCATTACCTGTATAATTTTTTAAGTTTTTTTTTTTTTAATAAGGTAACTATATCAACAACCTTGGCAGAATAGTATGGGCAAGAACAGAGATAGGCCAGCCACATGGGTGCAGGGAGCAGAGAGGATGAAGGGTACGAGCTCCGCCAGGATGGAGGTGGGGAGGCTGGGGGGAGCTCAGCCAGGATAGGGGTGGGAGAGGACAGTGGGGAGCTCAGCAAGGATAGAGGGAAGGAGGATGGGGGGTAAAAGAGCTTCGCCAGGATAGCAATGGGAGAGGATGGGGGTGGGGAGCTCAGCCATAAGGGGGGTGGGGTTGGCAGGGTATTTCTCTGACAGGGTAAAGGACCGATTATGAATATCAGCTTGTGGGGGTCCTGTCTCCTCCATCTTCTGCCCCCCAGTCTCCTCATGGTCCAGAGGTCTTCCCCGCCCCCAGAAGTGAAAAGTCCAGTCTGAAAAACTATAGCTGACTAATAGAAGGCAGAGGGGAAGGGATAGAGGGCTCAGTGTGAGAGCTTTGAGAGGAAGACAGGCGTCATAGATGTGAGTAGTCCTGGCACGGAGCAGGGTCCAGGGTGATGGGAGAGGCCGCCTGGAGGGTTAGTCCAGGTTCCCACTGAGTGCTACACCCCGCTGGCAGCTTTAGAGCTTGTGGTAGGGACTCCTGTGGTGCTCTTGATCTGATGGGAAGGGGAAATTTGATGAGCCCTAGGCTAGGGAGGAAGTGGAAGGTGAACTGGGCTTCCCCGCCTTCTATGAGAGCAAGATGGGAAAGACTGAGCAGAAGCACAGTGGTGACAGCCTGGGTTGTTCTCTTTGCCCCCATCTGTTTCCTCTCTATCATTTGCAGTAAAACTCTTAAAACAGCCGGTACTCTCCTTAACTGGATAATTATCAGAGCTTCTGAAACATCCATAGGCTGCCTTTACAGGTAGTGAGCTTGCTGTCCCTGGAGGCTTTCAAGTAGAAACCAGGCCACCATCCTGTTCTCAAGGGTTATGCACCAGAAAGAGGATCAGACTCCTGAGGTCCCTCTCCCATTCCTGAGATCCTCTGAGTCAATGAAAGTAGGGTTTTAGAGGCAGTGGCTGGGAAGAAGATGTCTGGCTAGAAAAAAAACTGGTGAAGGCATGCACCATGCCTTTCCCCCGTCCTCACAGACTAGTGTCTGAAGGACATTTGTTCTGCAGGGGTGCCCAGCAGGGGTTCCAGGCTCTGAAATAGGTCCCCTGCCCTTGTGCGCCCTCTGCTTTGGTAGAAGTGGGTATGTGTGGTCTGCTCTGCTGGACATGCCACTCAGGTTGAGGGCCCGCGAGGAGAGAACGTATACAGGGAAGCAGAAGGTCACAAGATCAGAGGGAACTTTGCAAATTGAAATATCACACCCATTCTCTTAGTCTTTCAGCGAGTGCATCAAGGTGACAGCACAGATATTCAGTGAGCATTTAACAGTTCAGGGAATTAGGGGAAACATCGTTGCTGCTGATAGATACAGGAGAATCAACAAGGATATAGAGTAGAAGCTATAAAAACATGGGTAGGTCATGCAGAGCGAACAACTGATGATAATGCAGTCATTACCTTTGATATGCAGCCTACTAACTACTCTATTTGTTGTTAAGTGGGGAGGATTTATAGGGAGGCAGACTTGTGCTTGCTCAAAGGAAGAATTCCAGGGTAACTGGGGCTGCCCGACAGTGGGATCTGTTGCTGCAGGAGGCCACGAGCTCTCCGTCCAGAAATATTCAAGCAGATGCAGGCAAGAGGGAGGGCTGGCTGTGCCCCTTCCTGTGCCTCTGAGATTCACTCTCTCCCTTCACCCTGCTCTCGCCCCTGGAGGCTGGCCCGCATAGACACATCATAGGCTCCAAGTCCCCCTGACTTCTGGTTGGGTCCGGCCAGTGGAAGACCTGGCAGGGCATGGGAGAGAGGAGAGGTACTTACTTCCCAGGTCCCTCCTTGCAGAGCCACCTTGAGCTTCAAAACATCTGGACAGAAGGTCTCAGCTCCCCTTGGAGCAGCCTGCACCACGCAGCCCCTAACTGCCTCGGTGTCTGGTTTCTGCTCCCTTCTTTCACCCTTCGCAGCCCAAGGAGGGGTATAGTCAGGGAATGAATAGCTGTTACCACCCTGAGGTACTACCCTGGCCCTTGTGGTTTCCCTATACCCTGCCTACAACTCTGTAAATTGTTCCTTTATTTAAAACCTCCTGGAATTATCTTAATGTGCGTGTATCATCTATTTCTTGCTGGGTCCTGGCTGATACACAGGGGTTCAGAATCAGACAAAAAAAATTAAACTGTATACCCTCTCTATATCATACAATTAATTCGGCAGTTCCATGAATGTGAGTCAGACTCATTTTGTCATAGGTTTTATTTCATCACAGTATTATACTTTATGTTATCAGCTAGATCAAACGTGACTGTGACTCACAGCCTCCAACCCCACCACTGACCATGCCCACTTGTCTACAGACAGGGAAACTGAGGCTTCCCAGAACCTTGCCCAAGGTCACAGCCAAAAATAGGAAGCCAGGAGTCCCAGGATCCCACCCCAGGTGTCTTCCCTGAACACAGCAATCTAAGTGGCCTCAGTCATCCTGTCCTGTCCCCTTCCCACAAATGAGGCAGCTGCTCCTTCTCTCCCCAGTCCCCTTCCTTCCCCATTCCCTGGTGGGAGAGGCTCTTGGGGAAAACGATGAGGTTTCTATAACATTTCGTGGTAAGCACTTAATAACTCTCCAGGCTATAGATCTAGCTTCACATGGGCTGGGGATAATTCACAGTAAAATATGACTTTTCATTTATCACACTGACATCTAATAAATACTTTCCAGTGAAGCTTGGGCACCAAAGAGGGGTAAAGTGAACAACCATCAGATGAAGTTCTTCAACTGAGTGTTGGGATTCAGGTCCACGGCAGGTTGACTCGGGGGCTGGGCAAACCTGAGTCTCGGGGGTCCTGAACCCCGAGACCAGAGATGTTCATGATGTACTGGGAAACTCCTTCAGGATTATCAGCCAGTGTGGCACCTCAGTTCTCCCACCAGCCTTACCGCCATTTCTGGAAAATCAAGAACCTCCCTCCTGGATCCAAACATTCCCAAAGGCCAGTGGAAGCTGGATCTAAACTTCCTCCACTCTCACATCTGGCTCTCTCTGACCCCCACCTCCCCTTCCACCACCTCCTCCCCAACCCCACTGATACTGAGCTCATAATTGGACATTTGGGTTGTTTTCCAGTTTTTCACAATTAGGTCATAATCATAATAGCTCCCGTTTATTCTGCATCGACCTTGGATCAGGAGCACTTGCTCATTTAATTCTCAAAAACCCCATGGCATTTTCCCCACCAGCTCACAGAGGAGGGTGCTGATATTCAGAAGGCTGAGAGATTTTCCTAAGATCATACTGTGATTACACGGTGGCCTCAATCCAGATCTGGTCATCTACAATTCCCATTGTCTTCACTGCTATGTGTCTTAGGTTGGACTCCCCCAGGGCAGGTCCTGAGACAAGGCCTGGAGTGCTTATGAGGTGACCCAAGGAAGAACCATTATGAGAGTGGAAGAAATAAAGCTGATACAGATTGTCCTATGAACAGGCTACCACAGAGGGCAACCGGGGTCCTCTGGGGACAGTATAGAACACAGTCCTGCCCTACAAGTGAGAGAGATGGGGTTTACATCCTCCACTTCCTGTCAGTCACTAGTGAAAGCTGTTGATTCATCCTGCTGAGATGGCTGAGGCAGTTCCATAGCCAGAGAAAGCCTTGGGGCGAGCCTCAGACTGCAAACTGGCAGTTGGCAGCCATCGGGTCCACATGCATGAAAATGATGAGTGCCAAGGGAGCATGGGCAGAGCACCACCAGCATCTGCCTCCCTGCGCAAGCCCCAGCTCAAACCCCTGTCATTACCAGCCTGGACAAATACGGCAGTCGTCTAAGTGGTCTCCCTAGTTTGGTCTTGCCCCATCTGACATAGCCACCAGCTCTAGTGGCCACAGGTAACTAGAAGTCTTCTGGCCTAAAGAGGAACAGGTATGGTAGATCTTACATGATGGTGAGAGGCTGTGTGATGTGCATACACCACCATCACCAGGATGTTCTTCCCTCTTCTTGGAGTTCTGACTCCAAGACCAATGACCTGGCCTCTGTCCAACTGTAGAGACAAGGGATCAAAAAAAGGATGACTGGCCAAGGACCGTCAGCAAACTCTGGCTGAGCTGCATCCATGCAGACAGCCAGGGCTCTGGGATGCCATTCAAGTTATTTCCACCTGGAAAAGTTGACTTTTCTGGTGATATCACATGATGTTATGGGAAAGGTCACTAGGGGGCACACATACCTCAGTTCACATCCTTGCTCAGCTACTTGCCACTAAGTGACCCGCTGCAAGTGACATTTTTGCTAAGCCTGTTTTTTTATCTGTAAAATGGACAAAATAAGTCCAGGCCACAGCAAGTTGCAGGAAGAGAAAAGATAAACTCAAAGTCCACAGCCCAGTGACCAACACAGAGTTAAGTACCTGTTTTCCTCCTTCCTTTCTGTCTGGCCTGGAGAGTCAAAGGTGACTTCCTACCATCTGGACCCAGAGACCCTGTACAGAGATGGTGTGGAATCTTCCCTAAGAGCCCACAGAAAAGGAAATCCCAGGAGGGGTGGTGGAGCATCCTGCTTCTCTGAAAACTTCTGAGATGAGCAAGACCCGTCCGTTCTCCCCCTGCTCTCTACACTCCCCTCCCTGCCTGGCCCCAGGTCAAAAAAGGGACCAGATGAATCCCATCATTATTTAACTCCACAAATTCAGGAATTCTCTCAGATCCTGAGTGATCCTCGTGACCTCACTGTTCTTATGGAGTAGAATGTCTGTGAATCCATTTTTCAGATGAGGAAGCTGAAGCTCCAAAGGGATGACAGCTCGCCAAAAACCACTCAGCAGGTTTATGGAAGAACAGGGACCTGGGTCATGAGACTGCTTCCCTTGGCCTTGACCCATGGGCCACCCTGCCCCTAACACAGCTGCTAAGATATGTGAGCGAACAGTGATTTGCTTGCCTCCAGGACCCGGAGACACTTTCCAACCCACTTCCCACTCCAAATTTGAAGCAAAGAGGAATAAACAATTTATGGCATTTCTCTCTTGTCGAAGTGGATTTCTTACTTACAAAGGATATACAGGTTTCTGAATAATTAAGTACAACACTCAGCTTCCAGGGCCCAAGACTCCAAAAGGCACAGCAAAGCTAAGGGAGAAATTTTCCATCAGCAACCGAGCCAGAGTTTGAGAAATTAGTTCCTCCCATCTTAGGACCAGACCGACCTGAGCTCCACCCAGAACAAGAAGCGCAGGCCGGAAGGGTCATCAGAGATGATCTGGAAGTCATAAGCTTTGGTGACTTAATCATAAAAGTGACAACCTATTACTTTTGCTGTATTCTGTTGATTAGAATCAAGTCACTAGCTCCAGCCCACACTGAAGGGAAGAAGATTACACAAGGGTGCAAATACCCGCAAACAGAGATCACAGGGGGCCATCTTCTAAGTCTGCCTACTGCAGACATTGCAAACTGTGTGTCCTTGGCCACATACCTTAACCTCTCTGTCAGTTTTCTCTTGTGTAACGGTAGAGACAGGAACACTATACTCAGCATCAAATATGCAGTAGATGCTCAAGAAATGATGGTTATTATCCCTCTAAGTGCTATCAAGAGACTGGGAGGCCAGGAGAGGCATGCTGGGTTGCTGAGTAGGCAGGCATACACAGGAGAGAGGTGGACCTGGACACAGTGCAGGGATGGAGGACAAGGTATATGGACCTTTCTAGTCGGACAGGGAGAAAAGCTTTGCTTGTGAATAGAGGAAATTCTTTGCTTAGTTGGATTCCCGAGGCAGTGTAACAGGGAGAGTTTGGGGCATAGAATAATGGGGGGACCTGCAGATGGGAACCCAGGAACCCTGAGATTGAGCCACACAGAGCTCTCCTTTACATTATAGCTTCAAAAGGAAGGCTAGGATTTCCTCCCTAAAGGCAGGATTTGGATGGAGTCCAAAGGAGCTGGTCTCCTCCAAGTGGATCTGAAGGGAGGCAGTGCTGCATCCAGCACTGGCCAGCCGACTGATTGTGCAGGACGTTCCTAAATCAGATGTCTGCGAGTCCAGGGAGCCTGCATGTACCACCTACAAATGCTTGGTGAAAGGTGGTACCATGGCCTGTTAGGAACTGGGCCATATTGCAGGGAGTGAGCAGTGGGCAAGCGAGCGAAGCTTCATCTGGATTTGCAGCCGCTCCCCAGGGCTAGCATCACCGCCTCAGCTCCGCCTCAGGTCAGCAGGCATGAGATTCTCATAGGAGCACCGGCCCCTGGTGCCAAAAATGTTGGGGATCACTGCCTTAGAGGATTACAGGTGGGTGTCAGGGAGCCATGAACCTTCTAAAACTATTTTTTTAATTGTACATATTTTGTGGAAGGAGAGAAATGTGTTTACCACCCTAAACAGACTAGGATGGCAGATCCAGTCCAACTCTCCCATTTTACAGATAAAGAGACTGAGACCTAGGCAGTAGCAGGGACTCCTCCAGACCACACACCTAACCAGCAGGGGAGCCAGAGCAAGGACCCGGGCCAGCCCATTTTCCACTTTCTGGGGCAGACCTGAAACCCACCCTTCACCTACGGAAGCTTAGGCTCTGCATCCTCCTAATAAAGTAGTGACATCTCTGAATGACGTTTAATTATTTTGCATCAGAATCACCTTAATGGGCTGCATGAAACAAAGAATTTTTAATAAAATCTCATGAGCTCTGCGGGCTCCAGGCCCCTCCCCATGCTCCCCATTGTTATTTCTCCTGATCCCATGAAGATACAACATTTGTCACTGTTTCATTAAGAGCCACCATGCCCTATATTATTTATGAGCTTGCTATTTACTGGAAATTGTATTTTTGAGGGGGAAGAAGGGGAGGGATGAAGTTTATTACAGAGAAGCCTTGGCAAGAAAATTTGTGGCATTTCAAAGTCCCCAAATCCCTGCTCCTATACAGACTGAATGAGTTCAGTCCCTAGATGTCAAAGCGTGACTGGAAGTCCTATTCCAGGTTGGGACTGTCCCAGGGCTCCTTGATACTTCCTTTATTGGCCTCTTCAACCTAACCTGTGTCTGTCTTCTTTAAAAATATATATATATATATTTTATTCAAAGTAATATAAGCACAAGGTTAAATACAGTATCCTGCTAAACTACTTCCTACTCTCAGCTCTTTTCCCCCTAGGGTGCCATGTCTAACTTTTTAAAATGTCTCTTCGTATGTTTACCTCCATTTTTCTAAATAATATGCTTCTGCTGATATTTCTTGATTCATCAACTCTAGACACAATCTATTGACTTACTGCTGTAATAGATGAGGATTTATTTCCTTCACACCACCTGCACCCTTTCCTGCCACGTCTCTATTTTTAGTTCTACCGTTGGTTACCTCTGTGAGCTCCCATCCTCTAAAGTTGCGCTTTGTAAAAAAAGGAGAATCTGTCCTTTGTAAAGAGGATATTAATAATTCTATCTTTCCCTTAACTTCACTTCTCCCACTTTCATCTCCTAGCTTCTGTCATCCGTGCTTTTACTTTTATGTTGGTAAAATTGATAATATTTACATTTATTCTGTAACGACATAGGTCTTTCAGGTTGATTCTAAGAGTTGAAATTCACGAGAAAGTATTTGCGTTATCGTGCCTAGGTAAAGACTACTCCCTGCAGAGCCAAGTAGTGTACTATGACTACACTCTTCTTTCAGGTAGAGTGTGTGTGTGTGTGTGTGTGTGTGTGTGTGTGTGTGTGTGTGTGTGTGTGTTTATAAGTTTCAAGTTGTTTTACTTGATTCTTTTGTCCTAGTTGTGTTTATCACATTTCCAACTCTTTTCCAAGTCTTTACAAAGTGTGTGCTATCCAGTCTCCCTTTCATCAGGGACCACCACCACCACATCCTTGCCCGCTGGGGCCTTCAGTCCTCTTGTTTCAGTCTGAACTAGCTACTCTCCAGACCTGTTCACAGCTCTTACTCTGGAACTCGCCCCTTCTCTTTGGAGTTCCATCTACAGCTTCTTGCTTTCCCAGTCTTCCTCTTCCCTGGTTCACTCTATCACATATTGTAACATATCCTCAGTTTCTTCCTTAAAAAAAAAAAATTACGGGTGATAAATTTTCTGAGCCCTTGCAACTTGAGTGATGGGTTGGCTGAATATAGCAATCCTAGCTTGAAAATCATCTCTTTCAGAATTTTGCAGGTATTCAATGGTGCTGATGAGAGCCTGATGCCAGTCTGTTGCGTTGGAAGAGACCTGATCTCTCTCTTGAAATCTTTAGAATATTCTTTTCTCGTGTTTCTCTTCTGACTCGCAATGATGTGAAAAATTGGTGTAGACGCTTTTCATCTGTTGTGTTGGGCGCCCAGTGGACCCTTCCTTATTTTGTTTATCTTGAAACTTACATATCACTTTGAAACTTACATATTGTAAACTACGCAAACATATATCAAGTTACAGACATTTCCAATACCAAATGAGTTCCTTCATGCCTTCTCCTTAATAGCTCTCCTCTCACCATAAACTAGTTTTCTGAGTTTCATATTTTATAATAGGTCCCCTTCTGTGTCTGGCTTCTTTTGTTTAACATCGTGTCTCTGCTCTTCACCCATGTTGTTCCATGTAGGGTTTGTTGGTTCTTTTTCACTGAGATTCTACTGCGTGCCTATACACAATTTATATGAATGATGGGCATGTGGAATAGCCTCCAGTTGTGAACTATTATGAACAATGTTTCTGTGACATTCTTGGATACGTCTTTTGGTAGAAATAAGTATTCATGTTGCTTCAGTCTACATTTAGAGGTAAAATTGTTGGATCCGTGTGTAGGCTTATATTTAGCTATTTTAGATGCCACCAAACAGCTCTCCAAAGTGGTTGTACAAATTTAAACTATCAGCAGCAGGGTCTGAGGGTTCCGGTTGCTTCCATCCTCAACAGTACTTTCACACCTTTTATTTTTCCAGTTCTCGCAGAGTTATAGGGGTATTTTACCATGGTTTTAATCAGCACTTCCCTGATGGCTGATCATACTGAGCACCTTTGAATATCTTTATTGACCACTCTGTACTTCGTTTATTAACTTATTTTGTTTTATTGACTTATTTTGTAAATCTTTTGCTCACTTTCAAAAGCAAAAGTTTCTCACTTTTGGGATTGGTAGGACTTCTATGTACACTCTAGATACGCATTCTGTTAGGTATATGCATTACAAATATTTCTCCAAGTCTTTAGCTTGTCTTTCCACTCTCTTAATACTGTCTCTACTAAAGAGTTCTTAATTTTAATAGCACATATAGCAATGTTTCACTTTATAGTTAGTGGTTTTGTATTCTATTTTAATAATCTTCACCTATCCCAAGGACAAGAAGCTATTCTTCTGGGGATGTTTTTTCTCAAAACCTTCTTTTACTTTTCATATTTAGATCTATAATCCACCCAAAATTTATCTATGGTGATGGTATGTGATCAAGATTAAGGTTCATTCCCTTTTCACAGTATTAACAGGCCCTTTCGGTATATAGATTCAGGTCTTCCAGTCTTAAAAAATTATCTTGTATTATTTCTTGATAATCTTTGCCCATCTGTCTTCTCTGTTTTTGAATTCTACCACTCA
The DNA here is from genome assembly GCA_030015415.1 of Cynopterus sphinx. Lineage (NCBI taxonomy): Eukaryota > Metazoa > Chordata > Mammalia > Chiroptera > Pteropodidae > Cynopterus > Cynopterus sphinx. The sequence continues at coordinate 29,790,302 of CM057385.1, read as the reverse complement.
GATATTAGACTTTCTGGACTGTTCCTCTTGGTCTCCTTTTTTCCTCTAATTTTTTTCCTGTCCCTTTTCTCTTTTGTTTTACTTTCTGAGAACTCTTCTCAACTTTACCTTCCAATCCTCGTATTGAATTTTATTTCAACAATAATATTTTTTATTTCCAAGTATTTTATCTTATTTTCCCATTGTTCTTGTCTCACAGCTCTGCCCTCCTTCTAGTTGTTAAGGGGTAGCTGCCCTTTTACGTGGATCGTTGTCACTACCCACACAGCTCTCTGCACTGACATGGAGAACTAAAACATCTAGCCTTGGTTGGAGTTCTAGTCAGGGGCTCATATATTCCGAGGTTCCACCTTTTTCCTCCATATTTCTACTTTTCATGTGTTCTTTCTTCACATTCCCTTTCTCATTGTCTAAGGTCAGATTCTCTGGGGAGACAAACTCTGAAACAGAAATTTACACATAGGAAATTTATGGAAGTTCCCCCCAGGATCAACACTGAGGAAGAGAATGAAGTAGACCTGGGCAGATGGAGATGAATTGCAATGCATTTGCAGCAAAACTCTGTCTGATCAGAAAGACAGTTCAGGAGTTGGAATGGCCCACTAGAGTCATTTCCCCTTGAGCAAGTTGTCCTACTCTGAAGAAGTGGCTACGCCCCTTTCAAAGCTCCCTCCCCACAGTGACCAGTCATCCGAAAGAGGATGCAGACCGCCTCCGAAAGAGGGTGAGGCCTTGGGTGAGGCAGCTCTTTTGTGGCTAAAGCAATCCTAGAAAATAATTACCTGGGAGAACACATGTCTGAGCGCTGAAGGGGAATCTGGGAACCACAGTATTCACTATACTCAGTTCTCTCTCCATCTCTCTCCTCCTATCCTCTCTTCTGTTCTCCCTTCCCCTCCACTCCCCTCCTCTCCTCTGTGAAACCAAGACCCTAAAACCGCCTCTGTATTAGACCTCATTAGAGAGTAATAAATGAATCCACAGAATTGCTATTCCCCCTGAGCCCCATAATGCCCTCCCACCTCACCTACATCTACCATTTGGAACTGAAGGATGGATGGAATAGAGAAGAGAGGCTGGAAGAGAAGGAGGGTAAATAACAGGGCTCTGTCCTGGACCAGAGGTAGGGGATTGTCCTAGACCAGAGGTAGAGGATTAATAAAACCACCAAAACTAGCACCTTTGCGCCAAAGCCTCCCACCACAACCCCCAGCTCAGCCCTCTCCTCCCCACCCCTCCTGGGAGCACAATAACATAAAATAGCCTTCCAAATAGCTAATCTGCACTACAAAGAAAAGTTGGGGGAAGAGACTCAGGCTAAAGGGAAGGATTCAAATAGAAAATGCTAAGGGGGCACCATTAATAAAAACAATAACTCATCTCCTTACTGAGCAATCCCAGAACAAAGAGGAGAAATTGCTGAGTCCCTGCCTGAGTGGGGAAAGGGGACAAGGGGAGTGAAATGGTAACAGCTTGACAGACTGGGCTAGAACCACAAAGGCCCTTTTAAGTTTCTCCAGAGAAAAGTAAAGGTCTGTGGTTTTAATAAACCCTGTTAACAAGACCCAAAATGAACTTTCCCCTGGCTGCTTCCCATGTAGGTCTGTCTCCCAACTGGATCTGAAAAGATCCCTTCCAAGGAATCATCTGAGTGATCCTTCCAGGATCCTAGATTCAGCGGGAGTCTCTGCACCTCTCAGATTTGCCTGTAAAAAAACAAGATGGGCACTAACACTGTAGTCACCAATTATGTGTCAGGAACTGCGCAGCTATAGCTACTTTGTCCCTTACGTCCCTATGATCTCCAACTGCCCAGTGATAATAATAAAATAATTCGCATATACTGGGAGCTCATTATATACCAGATGCTATGCTTTATCTCAATGACCTTCACAACAAAACTGAGAGGTATACCTATTAATAATCCCATTTTTTGGTGACAGCTTTGTTGGTATATAATTCACATATCTATGATTTACTAATTAAAGTACACAATCCAATGGTTTTTAGTATATCCTCTGAGTTGTACAACCATCGCCACAATCAATCTCAGTACATTTTCATCACCTTCCCCCAAACTCCATCCCCTTTACTTACTCTCCCAACCCTTCCATCCCTCCATCTCTAGACAACCATTTATCTCATTCTCGTCTTTATAGATCTGCCTCTTCTAGATATCTCATATAAATAGAATCATACAATATGTGGCCTTTTGTGATTGGCTTCTTTGACTTAGCATAATGTTTCCCTGTTGTAACATGTATCAGTACTTCATTCCTTTTCATGTCTGAATAATATTCCTTTGCATGAATGTACTACATTTTCTTTATCCATTCATCAGTTGATGGCCATTTAGTTTGTTTCCACCTTTTGGCTATTATGAATATGCTGCTATGAAAGGTCCTTCCAAGTTTTTTGTGTGGACATATGTTTTCATTTCTCATGTGTATAAATGTAGGAGGGGAAATGCAAAATCATATGATAACTCATGTTAAACTTTTAAGGAAGTGCCAAATTGTTTTCCAAAGTAGCTGCACCATTTTACATTCTTACCATTAGCGTATGACGGTTTCAATTTCTCCACATCCTCACCAACATTTGTTATTATCTGTCTTTTTCTTTTAAATATAGTCATTCTACTGTTGTGAGTAGTACCTCATTGTGGTTTTTACTTGCATTTTCCTAATAGCTAATGATACTGAGCATCTTTTCTGGTGCTTATTGGCCACTTGCACATCTCCTTTGGAGAAATGTTTATTCAGATCCTTTGCCCATTTTTAATTGGGTTATTTGTCTTTTTATTACTGAGTTATAAGAATTCTTTATATATTCTAAATGTAAATCCTTTATCAGATATATGATTTCAAAATATTTTCTCCCATTCTGTAGGTTCTCTTTTCATTTTCATGATAGAGTCCCTTGAAGCACAAAGGTTTTTAGTTTTGATGAAGTCCAATTTGTATTTTTTTTGTTGCTTGTAATAATCCAATTTTACATATAAAAAAATGAGGCAGATTTTTAGCAACTTGCTCAAGAACATATAATAGGTACCTAAAGAGCCAAGATTTAATCTCAAGTCAACAGACTCCAAAGCTTCCTTCAAGAGCCAGAAGTCATCACTGTGAACAAGGACTGTGTCTCCTGTGGTCCTGCCTGAGCTGGTACAGGTTCCCAAGCCCTGCAAGAATGGTTACTCCTACCTCTGCCCATGGATGTCAGGAATGACCACAACATCAGGCCCTGGCAAAAAAAAAATTGCTTCTACCCTGTCCCAAGCACAGATTCCTGAACCACCTCTCAGCAGGTCTGCCCCCAAAGGGCCACAAGACATAGAAGAGAAACTCTCCCTCCTGGATATATGGCATATGGCAGGTGCACAGATAAAAATAACTTCCCAATCTAGGACCCATCAACCCAGTAGAGAACAGGAGCTCACCCGATAATATTAAGAGATTTTTACAAAGTCCTCCATGCATCATTTTAATATTTCCCATTCATCATCTCATTTTTCTCTATAATAGTCATTCCTTCAACAAATATGTACCAGGCACCTCTTCAACGAAAAGCACTGAGCTGAGAAACTGGAAGATAAAGTGTTTTTTCTCTTTAGAACATACTAGGAAAGGGGAGAAACTACTATCTCTGGTCCGGGGATAAGAAAATGAAGGAAGCATTTCATAACTTGACCAAGGTAATAAAATCAGACAGTGGTAACCTCATAGGGTCCAGATTTCTGGGCCCTATGTCCAGGCTCTTTCTACACCACAATGGATGTCAGCAGGGTAAAACTCAAGGTTATCCTCCAGTTCTTCATTTAAAATGGGACTCGTCCATTAGGGAAATATTATCCAAGCTTAAGAAGACAAAGGCGGCCAAGGGTGGGTCTCACCGCAACTATTCCTCCTGCCCACTCTGTTGAAACAAAATGGTAGCTCCACAGCTTCTGAAAGGACCTACTGTCAGGTGCTGACTGGCAATCTGGCTTCCTGCCTAGGAAGATAGGACCCAAACCCACATTTTGATTATTATTATTTTAAGACTAATTTTCAAGTCAAGTCCTTTATTTGTGCAAAAGCCCATCCAGCCTTGAGCACATTCTTCTTGTCTCTCACTTTTTATCTTTTTAATTAAAAAAAAAAAAAACCTCACATAAGGCAGCACAAAATTAGGTCACCATCAAAGATTTCCCTTCCCAAAGAGCAGTTCACAGATATTAACCCTAGCATTGCCACTGGCACAGGGGGTGACTTTGTCCAAGTCATTTCATCTCCCCAGGCTTGGTTTTTATTTTCTCGCAAGTAAGTGGTTTGGGCTCCACTCTCCTTCTAGTTCCTTCTAGCTCTTAACATTCTTGGGTCCTCACCTAGGCCTGAGACACAAAAATGCAACTATATATACCTGGGACAGGATAATAGCCACGTTTCACAATCACCCTCATGCAAACCAATGGCACACTCCACCTGTTCTTGAGGATGACAGGCCCAATTATTGAACACCTGTTGTGTGTCAGAAACCTCATCTTTAATTTTCCATCACTGTTGTGAAGCAGCAATCAGAGGGATTCCTTTTAAATATAAGCCAGATTGTATCATTTCTCTGTGCAAAACCCTCCAAGGGCTTCCTTCTCACTTGGAGTCAAAGCCAAAATCCTAACAATGACCTACAAAATCCTACATGACCTACCATTTCTTCATTTCCCTCTTCCTCTCTCCCTCCAGCTCACTGCACTCCTGTCACCTTGGCCTCCTCACTGTTCCACAGATGTACTGAGCATGCTCTTACCTCTGGTCCTCTGCTCTTGCTGTTCCCTCTATCTGAAATTCTCTTCTTCTAGATTAGTAGTTCTCAACCAAGGGACAGTTTTAACCCCCAAGAGACATTTGACACTATCTGGAGATTTTTGGTTGTTACAACTGGAAAGAGGGTGAATAGAGGCCATGGATGTTTCTAAACATTGACCAAGCACAGCACAGCCCCCACAACAAAGAATTATTCCATCCAAAATGTCAATAGTGCCAAGGTTGAGAAACCTTGCCCTAAATGGTCTCATGGCATACTCTCTCGCTTTCTTCAGGTTACTGCTCTGCCCTCTTTATATAAAATAAACAACTAATTCAACAGTTCTTATCTTCCTACTGTCTTAGGTTTCTCCGCGGAACTTAGCACCCTCTGATGCTAGTCATCTCTCTTTCTGGCTAAGATAGAAGCTCCCTGAGGGCAGATGCTTTGTCTGTCTTGTTTGCTGCCATATTTCCAAGCACCGGAATGAATAAGTCAATTATCTCCATTTCACAGTTGTGGAAACTGGGAGTCAGTTAAGTAAGTAGTCTACTTAAGGTCACTGTGGTGGATGCTATGGTGCCCTGTCCCAATCCCCACTCAGGGCTGAGGTGCTCACTCCTCCATTGGCCAGGACTGTTGACTGCTGCGGCTCATAGCTGAGTCCCACTTCAGGCATTGCCCTCGGTCAAAATCTGCCTTGCCAAAGTTTATGCCCCTTCCTTGGAAAGCTCACATCCAATGGTTGGCCAATGGATATAAAGGTCTGGACCTTCACCTCAATCTGAGACAACTCTCAAGGGCCAGGCTCGGGGTACAGACCCTGCAACCTCCATAGAGGATCCCAGCAGGACCTAGAGTAACCATTGATACCTGGGTTCTTTGGGGGTAAACCTGTACAAAAAGACTCTGAAGTGTCTCGTTTCAATGGAAAAGGACACAGAATTTCCCATCCTTAGTTGGGGTCTCTCCAGGCTCAGCCCTTTTCTCAGCACAATGAAGACCCAATATCCCCCTAAACTCCCCTCCTCCAGCCTCTCTTGGGGCTTGGCTCTGGTCTGGTGGCTGCCTTCATCTTTCCTGCAGTTTCTTTTCTTTCTATCCTATGCCTCTCCCAGTTCTTGAGAGTCTCAAGAAATTCTCTCCAAACATACTCACGCTTTCCTACATAATTACATTGCCCAGTCCACCTCCCAGTCCTGGCTTTTGCCACTATACCAGGCTTTTCAGATGCTCAACGAATGTCATGAATGGATAAACAGAGGAAGAAATGATAGACGTAAAGAAGAGGGAAAGGAAAGGAGAGGGGGGAGAAAAAGATCAAATGGTCAACTGATGACAGGGATGCCCTATATTTACCTGATTTAACTTCAAGTGTCTCCAAAGCATCATTTAAAGATTTCTCCATCACACTTATTTTCCAAGGCAGGTCCCTTGCCTCCATCTTACATCTGGAAACACTGAGGCTCAAGAAAAGAGAAAAAAGCTTTCCCGAGTACATTTAGAGGAAGCCACAAAAGATTCAGATCTTGGACATCCTAATTGCCTAGCTGTGCTGAGACCCTGGGAGTGAAATACTAACGGGCAGATTCCACCCACACAGTGCTCAGGGAGCAGTCGAACAGATGCTCACAGACAGATAGGAGGCACATCAGCAGGAGTGGGAGCCAGTGCCGCATTCTTTACCACCACCCCCCACCACTGCTGGCTTCAGGTAAGGGTTGCTGGGCCCCAGTTGCCACACAGTTTCTGGGGGGCTACAGCCTGGTGCCCTTAGGCTGTACCACTCTATATTCATCCTCCCCAACCCATCCCTGGCTTCAGAGCTGAAGAACTGAGGCCAAGCAACAGTTCAGCCTCCTACCTACTATGGAGTCCTGGCCAAAGCCCTTTCCTCCTCTGGCCTCAGTTTCCTTGCCTATGAAATGTGAAAGCCGAATGTGATAGTTTCAGAGGGATACTTCTAAAAGGTAGACCTCCAGGAACTAGGGCTCACCAGGTAAGAGACATAGTTAGGCAGCCCAACCTTAAGTCTCCCACTCTCTCACCCATGCACGCTTACCAAGTTAGACACTGGCCTCCTCTGATGACTAATCAATTTGAAAAGCTGTAGCCCCTCAAGGTGTCTGCCTCCTATCCCAGCCTCCCTTGCTTTCCTAGGGCTCTCTGCATCTCAACTCCTGGCTCTGGACCTCTCAGAGCTAGAAAGACAATTCAAAGAGACCAACACTTGCGGAGCATCTCTCTGCGCCAGGCACAGAGCCATGGGCTTTTACACATGTGCTAGTTTGGGATAGTCTTATCTTCAGGAATCTTATCTTCACCCGAAAAGCCTGAGGCTCAGAGAATTTAACTTGTTCAACATTACACAGTTCTTGGTCAAAGAGGACAGAATGCCAGCCTGGAACAGTATATGCTGACTTTGCATCATCCGGGAAGTCACTTGCAGAGAGTTCCCTTCCACCCTCCTCTGCCAGTCAGAGAACAGCTCCATCCAGTTTAGAAGAGTAAGATAACATGTTGCTTTGAGAAGCCAGGTTTCAGGGCTCGTGTGAGAAGCAGCCAGAGATAATGTAAGAAACCCAGACTCTAGTGGCACCAGCCTTGAGATTGACTCCTGACTCTGCCACATGCCAATAGGATAAACTTCAACAAGTTATAACTTTAGTTTTCTCATCTCAACTAAAAAGACATCAACACCTACGTCATGGAATTGTTACAAGAACTGAACCTGAAAATGGATACGAAAATACATGGCACAGAATATGTATTGAATTAAAACAACCCTTAGTCCCTTTCCCCACAACCCTGCTTCTCTTAGGCTCAAGTCCTGGTTCTCTTGTAGAATTTAAGCCCTGAGAGATGGGCATGGATACCTTCACCTTAACAGAATGTCTCTAGCATAAAGACACACTAAAGAAAGTGTTTTTTTCCTCTGTCCCTGCCCCATGGAGTAGGCACAGCACAGAAAGCACAACAGCCAAGCAGGCCACGGCAGGCTTTGCCTTCCCTCCAGCCTGGGTGCCTGCCATCCTCATGCCTTCCGTTCAAGCTGAAAGTTGGCACATAGACACCACAAGCCAGATGTTTGCGTTTTGTTAAGAGTGGCTTAAATAAAGCCTTCAAAACAATAATTCTCAGCCATCAAAGCGACAGTCGTCTTCTGGCTTCATCTTTCTGACACACAAGAGATTCTTTAAAGATGAAATGGGGGAGAAAAACAATATTTGAAAAGCAGGAATATTTGAAAAAGCACACAGATTTTGCCATCATGCTCTGGCCTTTCTGATATCACCCACAAAAGAAAAAAGAAACCTGGGGAAGAGCCTGTTTTCTCCAGCCCTTGGCACACAGCTGCAGCTCCAGAAGATGTCTAGGGGAACCGGACAGGTAATGGCCACAAGACAAACTCCCTACGGCAGATGTTAAAAAGGTATACAGTTTGATGACATTGGCTAGTTGAGGAATCTGCCTCCTTCTCTTTCCTGACCCTTCTTCTCCTCCCATTGGAGAATTTGCCAAAAGTGTGCTTGAAAGAAAGACAAGGCCTGCCCTTTCACCTCCCTGCGTAATAACACTGGAAGAGTTATCTGTGGTTGGACACCCTTTGCAGTGTAGAGGCAATCCTTCACAAGGAAAGAGATATGGAAGGGAACATGCATATGAGGCAAAGCCACCCAGAAGGTTGTCATGGACACAGTCTCATACCATTTCCATGAGCCAGTTACAATACATCATTGTCTTGATATAAATGCCTATTATTACAAGTTGAAGACAAGATACCAAGAGATTCTTCTAGGTTTGGAATAGCTTTAAAAACAGACCTTCTCTAGTAAAAGCTGTAAGAGGAACCACATGCTCAAAAATGAAACAGGACTTTCACTGGTGGTCAAGTAGTTCCTATCAAACCTGTCTTCTACAGATAACTATAAACTCTGGAAAAGGTATTTTTAAACAACCTAAAGGTACTTGTAAAACAAAATTAAGCAGAAATTGGAAGGGAATTAATATTTGGAAAAACTATCGATGGGTGTATTTCATGTTTTTAAAGCATTTCTCCTGAGGGTAGACCATAGCCAATGTTTCCTACAGAATCGCTAAATTTATAAGAGATCCACAGCCTTAGTGGCTTGAAGAATTAGAGAAAATGTGGATGAACCCAGCAGGTGGAATGCGATGGCAGAATTCCCAAAAGGGAAAGAGTCACAGAGATTAAGCCCCAACTTCTATGTATTAACTCTGCCCAAATCTCTGGCTGATCCCTCAACATAAGTGCACAGTGGAGACTCCAGAAAGCCCAGCCAAGGTTAAAAGAACTGAACTGAGATTTCCGTTGTTGCCCACCAAAGGAGAGACAGAGTGTGAAGTTAAATTTCAGCCAAATTAAAAAAAATAAAAATCAACACTCTTTAGAGGAATTCAATAGGATCCAGAGTCTCTTCAAAATATTCACAATGTCCAGGATACAATCCAGAATGACTAGACATAGGAAGCAACAGGAAAATGTAGTCATACTTATAGAGAAATCAGTGGAGACCAACAGTGAGATGACATCGTAGATTTAACGGACCCAAAAGTGGGCCTGGAGTCAGAAATTACTTTTCAGGAGAAGCTCTGACTCTGACATCAGATAGGCCTAGGTTTGTGTTCCAGATCTACCACTCCCAGAGTGTGACCTTGAATGATTCCTTCACTTCTCTGAGCCTCAGTTTTCTCAATTACCAAAAGAGAGTAACACTGCCTTCTTCCCATAGTTATTATAAAACCAAACGAAATAATAAATATGATAGTGCCTGGCACAGCATCTAGTATGTAGTATGAATGCAATAACTATTTGTTGACTCTAAACAGTGATTCAAAGTTAACAGTGCATCCCAGCCCCTACCTCGGGAGTCTTTAAGCCACCTTGACATTCTATTTCTTTCGTCTCTCAAAATAGGAATGTTTGGCATTACATGACCCAAGTACCTTTCTGATACGTTCTAAGGGACAGCCCAAACATCAAAATCATTAGAACGTACACATCCAACCACATATTCAGTAGGGCCCAAGATGAGATTAAGAAAAAGCAGCAAGGCCCCTCACCTAGAAGTCATTTTATTAAGTTGTTATTTGAACAAAGTCCTGCCTCCTCCAAGCCCTGGACCCTGGAGGCCCCATCCTCGACTAGGAACATACTGATCAGGAACTGACAATCTAGATAGTCATAGAATCAGATATTGTTCAGGATGGACAGGGACTGAGAAATGACTTGGTCTAATCTCTTCATTTCAGACATGAGAAATCTAAAGCCCAGGAAGGAAAGGTGATTGCACTAAATTTCCATGAAAAATTAATGGAAGAATTTGCCACCTTGACATAACACTTTAGAGGATATCGAGTACACATGAAAGGGGCTGATGGAAGAGAATGCTATTCCCATTTTTCAGATGAGGAAACTGAGCCCTAAGAGGTGATGTGATTTGTTCATGGCACCCAGACAGGCAATGCCTACTTGGGGCTCATCCCTGGTCTCTCCATCCCTGACCCTCAGATATAGCCATCTCTACTAGACCACTTAACTGTAAACGCACTTGTTGGAGTCCATCCCAAGCAGAGGAAACTGGACAGAAGGTGGGACGACCCAGGAGAAACCATGCTGGGGAGGTGGCAGAGACCAGTTACTACCAGTTAGCCATGAGAGCAAAGCCAATGAGATTCTCACCCCACCTCTACTGGGACCCATAAATTTCTGGGGCCATGACTTTAGGGATGTCCCTCTGGGATTTCGAAATTGGTTTTAAGGGGAATATCTCACCACCCTCAGACTGAGGGTCCCATGTGGGAAACGAAAAGGCTCCAAAAGAAGCATCTTGGACAATGGGGGTCTTGGTCTCTCTCTCTGCCTCCTTCACCCCCTCCCTCCTCAACTCTTTCCCCCATCCCATCTTCCCCCTCTGGAAAGCTAGCCAAGCCTCTCAATTCTGGCCTCCTGCTCCCTAAGGCTGGAGAATGTGCCCCACCCCCTCTGCCCTCATCTCCCTTCTCCGTGGTCCTAGCCAAGACCCAGACCACAGGGAGACCAAATTAGGATTTGTGGACTGGCCCCTCCCTCTGATGCCTTAAGAGTCCCTGCCCCTCACTGGACTCTACTTGCCTATTTGTCCAGGACACAAACACCTTCCCACAAAGCTAGTGGTCTGGGTGCTAAGGTCCAAGACCCCTACACTTTCTCCAGCCCCACTCCCACCTTTGCCTTCCCCAACTGTGTCCCCAGCCCTTCAGACCTGTCCTCTGGCTTTCCCTACCCCCACCATTCTGCTATTCAGAGCTGGTCATAAATTACCAAGTTTGACTCATTTTTCTTCATAAATCTACAGCTTCCAGCCTCTTGTTTGATTTGTGTTCCTGAATTATCCATGAAGTTTTCACTAGCTCAGTGAACAGCCAAGCATAGGCCCCCCTCAGTCCCTAAGAAAAGCCACCAGAAGCCAAGACAAGTGTGATGGTCGGGGCACCAAAGAAGGGAGGAGGGTCCAGCTGCTGGAGAGGGTAGAAATTCTGAGAGCAAGGTAGGGAACTTACAGAAAAGAGGGAAAGCAACTGAGCAGGTCTGAAGAAGCCACTCTGCTACTACCAAAGGAAACAGACTTAGCAGAGGTCACACAGCCTGTTCTTAGAATAGTAAGTGCCCTGGTATTTCTTTGAATACAGGATTATCAATTCACAGAGCTTAAGGCTGGAAGGAAACTTCAAATTCACCTGATTTTTCTTTTAGTTTTTTTTTTAATTGTGGCAAGATACACATAACAAACTTTACAATTTTAACCATTTCTAAGTGTACAGTTCAATGGCATCAGTACGTTAGCATTGTTGTCCAACCATCACCACCATCCATCTCCAGAGTTTCATCTAAGTTTACAGACTGACAACCCCAGTGCAGAAGAAAGGCAAGAGGACTGGCTCAGAGATACATAGCATGTCTGTAGCCCAGACCAGGTTAGAATTTGTCCAATAAAGTGTTACCCTGAGGCAGACCCTTGTGTGGACAGGTGGGGTAGGGGCTGAAGAGTGTGCTCCAGAAGAGAAAGGCTTGTCCCATAATTCTACCCCACTCCGCAGCCCGCCCCCACCGCCACCTGACAGGTGCCCCTCATCCTAAGTGCCTGCTCATTCCCTTCCTCCCTGACTTGGGTGAGGGGCAGCAGCTACATTTAAGCCAGTAAACAAAGCAGGGGGTCTCAGCCCACAGTGGTTTATGGAAGCCATCTATCCCCAGCTGAGAGCATAAATACATCTACATAATCAGCTCTCCTCAACCCGCTGCTCCCACTGAGGCCCTGATTCTTTCTTATTTTTTTTAATCTAAAACATCAATCGACACCACCCTCTCCTCCCCACATCCAGGAGGGATGGTGCTCTATTCAGACCCAGGACTTTGGTGTGACAGAGACTAGATTAGACCCTAGGAGAGGGACGGTGATAAAATACATCTCTCCAATACACACACACACACACACACACACACACACACACACACGCGCGCGCACACACACGCATGCGCACACGCGTGCACACACACAAATATGAACGTGAGCATTTAATTACTAGGGAGAAATCACTTCCTGACAATAAATGCCACTCCACTTTCTCTCTCTACTCCAGCCAGACAGCTTTTGCTAGAATATTTGTCCCCATAATGAGCCCTAAGCCTCTACCTGAATAATTCATACACAGGTAGGGCTAGGTCTTATAGGGAGTTTTGGGATGAAGTTGGGGAGCCTGAGAAAGCCCCTAGGGAGGGTTGACAGATGTGGAGGCTCAAGCCAGTCTACCAGAGACGGGAGAGAAGAATGTCTCTATGAGATGACAGGTAAGCTGACAGCTGCAAGTTTAAAAAGACCCAATCATGGAAAGAGGGGAGAGCATTCCCAGCAGAGAGATGAGCATGTTCAAAGGTCCTGATTCTGGGCCACAGGTCCCAGGATGCCGGCTCACCATCCTGTCCCAGTTTATTTTTTCTTGGGGGAGTTTCCTTCTACCCTGCTCATCACCACCTCCTATTCTTGGGTGGGTAAACAGCTGACAAGGAGTTACCCCACAACCACCTTGTGAGATGGATCAGGAAACATTATATTAGAGATGAGGAAAGTGTGGCTTAGGGACACTGAGGGACACCCAGTCTGGGACAAGCCAGGAACTCCTCTTGCTAGAGCCTGTATCATTTGCTACCTGCTGGCAGCCCCAGAGGAGCTGAATAGAATGGCTGAGGCCACCATAGATACATCCCACCTCCTGCCAAAGAACCTTTTATTCCCACTGTCCACTGAGCTCTTGGAGGAGAGTCAGGGTCACAGAGAGACACTCTCCTGCAGAACAACCTAGCAAGAAAGGTACGTGCTCCAGAATCAGACTGCCTGACTGCACGTCCATCTCCTTCCCTTACTAGTTGCACTGCTGGGGAAGCTCACTTCACCTCTCCCAGCCTCACTTTACTCATCTGTAAAATGAGGTTAATAATTTTCCCTACATGATGCGGCTGCTCTCTAAACACTGGCACAGTGCCCAGCACATAGTAAGCATTAAAAAAATAAATAAGGTTGGTATTATTCAGGTTCAGACTCAAGACAACATTAGGCTTTTAAATCTGTCTTCAAAATGAAATACACACACCCTCCTACCCCAAAATTCACGGTTTTCATATAAACTGAACACTATATCTACCCTACTCCTCTTCTTCCCCACCCTCTGTGAATGGCCAAAACTATTGCCCCCATGGGAAGAAAGGCATGGCTTTGCACACTGGAAGAAGCCACACAAATGGTCTCTGTTGATTAACCTGCTCTTAAAACACCAATTTCATTATCTGATGCTCCTGGGCCCTACTGGTCCCTCTACTTCTACTTTTCAGTCGTACACAAGAAGCCATATAGCTGTGCCCTAAGTCATGAACAGCCTTTCATGTTGTAATCAAATAAAACTTAGAGCAAAGTTAATCAGCCCCACATGGGTACTGTATGTTATGATTATTTGCTACTTGGAGATAAACTCTCAATAGTAAGCAACAGCTCAGATAGAAAGCATTTATGTTTTTCTCTTTTGTCACTGTTGAATCTTTAAATAGTGGTGGCATGAGACTGAAACCATATCACAGATATAAACACTGAAATTCATTCTCAGGAGATTCTAAATACCCTGGATCCATCAGCCAGGGCTCTCTGCTGCCCCCCTTCCACTCAAGCACACATGCTGAGGGGCTCCTTGGGCTTGTAAACGTGTCTCTTCCATTCATAAGGGTATCTAGAATATCAGCTCATCCATTAGTCTCAGGGCAGATGGTAGAAAAAACATGGATTCTGAATTAGAATATTATGAACTCAAATCTTGGCTCTGCTATTTCACTAGCTACATGACCTAAAATGAGTCACTTATCTTCTCAAGACCTTAATTTCCCCATCTGTACCATGGGGTCATTGTAAGGATAAGTAAACTATCATATGTTTTAACAGAATGGCACATTGTGTGAATACTGACATCAGACTGCTTGGATTCAAATCCCAGTTTGGCAGCTCGTAGCTATGTGGCCTTGGGTAAGTCATTTTGACTTCTCTGAGCTTCAGTCTCCTCATCTATTAAATCAGAATAGAAACAGTACCTGTCCTCTTGGGTTGTGACGGGGCTCAATAGGTACATTACATACAAAGTGCTAAGAAGAGTGAGTGCCTAACATGCAGAGCATATGCAACAAATGTTTAATGCAGTGGTTAGCACTATTACTTGTCTGATGCTTGACACAGCTTAGGCACTCCTCTCAAACATGTGGGGCTCCATGCTCCCACTAGAAGGAACAGCCCAGGGGTCCTGGACAAGAGTAGCCCTGAAGCCCACAGCCACACATACACGGCCAGGAGGTAGTAACAACATTACTGGGTTCCTCTGATACATGGTGAGGCAAGAAATCTGAACAGAAAAATGTGAGGGAGGAAATCACATAGGTGGGAAGTCCAGGGCTGAAGCAGAGCTGGCTCCAGACCTCAAGGATGGTCTGACAAGCTGGTGGACCCAAACATGTGGGCCTTTGCCATTGGCAACTCTGAGACGAGTTACCCAGCAACCCTGACTTTGAAATGTGCTCCACTCAACTACAAATGAATAATTTACAGCTTTCATCTTATATTGCTGAGGAGAAGGAGAGGGAGACCATGAGGGCATTGGGTACCAAAAGATGAGAAAGGAAGATGGGAAATAACAACCTTTTTCTGGTCTATCTGGACTGTCAGGTCTCCCTCAGAGTCAGGATGCTGGAAGGCCTGCTGATCCTTTCTCACTGGGGGACCATGCCTCCAGATATCAAGAGCCACAAGAACATATTTGGGTTAGTGCATCAGTAAGCCTAGCGGGAAAGGGAAAGGAAAAGTTAATGAGCATGTGAGTCGTAAAGGTGTAACGCTTTTACCAGCATTGCCAAATGACTTCCATGTCCCCCACTAAAGTTCGTTCTCTCCTATTGGCAGACAACTCTTTTCTAGCATTCAGAAAACATCAAGATAGACCTTACTTCACCAGCCCGTGGGTATGAATGGCACTAACAACGCCCAAACATTGCTATTTCCAAGCACCTATCTGCCAACTCAGGGATTTCAATCCTTTGCAAACTTCCTCCCATATCTAGAAGCCCTAAGAGGTATCTCACTCACAAATAGGTCTAGGAAAACATGGCGGAGTGAGAGACATCCTCAGATCTCTCCCCTTGAAACAATAAGCTGAACATCTAAAACTGAACAAAAAACACCCAAACTGCACACCAGCATGTCTGAGTGTGGGATCTGCGCATAAGAGCTACCACAGGTCAGAACCCCGGTGTGGGCAGTGGACTGGGACAAATAACGAAGCTGCCTCTCACAGCCGCCGGAGCTTCTTGCAGGAGGAGGGGTGAAGGTGCAGCGACGTCCTTGATCGGCCCTGCCTGGAAGTGCCAGTACTTTTCTACACAGCAGACAGAAGGACCTAGTCATCAGGGCAGAAAGCAGAGAAGCAGGAAGAACAGCAGAGAAATAACAGTGGATTTCTACTGGCCCCAGTTACAAAATCGAGACTGAGCTGCAGTCCCCAACTCACAACCCAGAGGGGCCCTCCCCCATACCCTGTGAGACCGATCACCACGGAGCCCCAGGGGAATCTGAGCAAATGCTGTGAAGACTGTTGCTGACACTGACAGCGACTGAAACCGAGAATAGCGAGTGTGATTAAAATCTACAAAAAAATAAAAGATGTCAGACTTTATATAAAGCAGGGATCCAAGAGGCTTAGACGCCAAGAGGCTTGAAACCAAAAGAAAAGTGCCTTATTTGCAGCAGGCTAGAGAGGGACCTTTATATACTAAATCTTCTTTCTGGAAAAGCAGCAGGATACACTTCCATTAATGCCCAGGTGAAGAAATACTTCATTAAACACCATGAACAACCAAGGTGACAAGGCATCTCAGAAAGAAAGAGAAAAATCTCCAGAAAATAAGCTTACAGACATAGAAATATGCGACTTAAATGACAGAGAATTCAGGATGGTACTTCTGAAAAACTCAGTGAATTCCGAAATGAGTCATATCAACAATTTCAGGAACTGAAAAGACAACTAGATGAGCAGAATTAGTTCTTTAGCAAGGAGACTGAAACCCTCAGAGAGAACAGAATAGATCTTCTGGAGATAAAGGACACACTGCAAGAGTTGAGAAATGAAATAGCAAGCTTGGGAAATAGAGTTGACTAAATGGAGGAAAGGACCAGTGATATCAAAAACAGAAATCTAGAAATAAATCAGAAGGAAAAAGAGAATGGGAAGAATGAAAAATAATGAAAAATACAAGAACTAGCTGATACCATCAGGAGAGGAAACATAAGAATAAAGGGCATTACCGAAGGCAAGAAAAAGGAGCAGGGACTAGAAAGCATTTTCAGACAAATAGTGGACGAGAATTCCCCAAATCTAAGGAATGAGCTGGAGCTTGGAATTCAAGAAGTCAACAGAACACCCAATGCTCTCAAACCCAAAAAGGCTTTCCCAAGACACATTGTATTAAAGTTATCAAAAATCAGTGACAAAGAACATTCTCAGGACAGCCAGGGAGAAGAAAACAGTAATTTATAAAGGAAAACCCACTAGATTATCATCGGACTTCTCAGCACAGACATTACAAGCCACAAAGGACTGGAATCAAATATTGACACTGTCAAGTGAAAGGAACTATCAGCCTAGAATAATGTATCCAGCTGAGCTCTCCTTTAGATATGAAGCAGAAATTAAGACCTTTTCAGACATACAGAAATTGAGGGAATTCTCTACTACGAGGCCTGCACGACAGGAAGTTCTGAACAGGGTGAGCTCAAACAAAATAACAACAACAGAAAATACATAATTAGTGACTATCGAGTAATAGAATCAACGGAGTGCACCCGTACTAAGAATAGGACATGTTAAGCTTAAATAATAAGAGAATTGCTCTAGCGGGATAGTAATAAATGTTCAGCATACATAGGGACAAATTGAGGTAACAATGACTGAAAAGGGGAGGATTCAAACATCTAAATTCACAAAGGGGAATGGAGATAAGGCACACATAGAAGAAAACAGACGACTGTGTATATATAACTATCCTTTTCATATTTGTAATGGTAACCATATACCAAAGATTCAGAACTGAAGTATATGACATAAAACACAAAGAACCAGAGGCAAAACCCACAAAAGCCGACCAAAATAAAGAAATCAGAAACACAGAGACAAAAAGCAATGGAAACACCGAGCTACCAGAGAGCAAAAGATAAAATGGCTACAAAAAGACCTCATATTTCAATAATCACCCTAAATTTTAATGGACTGAACTCACCAATAAAAAGGCATGGAGTTGCAGAATGGATCCAAAAACAGAGCCCAACCCTATGCTGCCTCCGGAAGACACATCTCAGCTTCAAAGACGAATATCACTCAAAGTGAAAAGGTGGAAAGTGATATTTCAAGCAAATGACATTTTGAGAAAAGCAGGAGTAGCGGCACTAATATTGGATGACATAGACTTCAAAATAAAAAAGGTAAAGGAAGATACTGAGGGACACTTCATAATGATAAAGGGAATCATGCACCAAGAAGACGTAACACTTATTAATATCTATGCTCTGAATCAGGGAGCCCCGAAATATGTAAAGCAATTACTAACAGAACTAAAGAGAGAAACAGACCAAAACACTATCATAGTAGGGGACCTAAATGCCCACTGTCAGATATGGACAGATCATCCAAACAGATGAAAATCAATGAGGAAATAACATCCTTAAATGACACGTTAGACCTACTGGACATAATTGACATACACAGAGC
The DNA here is from genome assembly GCA_030015415.1 of Cynopterus sphinx. NCBI lineage: Eukaryota > Metazoa > Chordata > Mammalia > Chiroptera > Pteropodidae > Cynopterus > Cynopterus sphinx. Next base: position 29,772,173 of record CM057385.1, on the reverse strand, counting down.
CTTCCATCCCAAAACAGCTGCTTATATATTCTTCTCTAGTGCACATGGAACATTCTCAAGAATCGACCACATACAGGGACACAGAAACAGCCTCAACAAATATAAGAGGGTTGAAATCTTACCAACCATATTCTCTGATCATAATGCTTTGAAACTAGAGATCAACTGTAAAAAGAAATCAGAAAGAACCAGAAATACATAGAGATTAAACAACATGCTACTGAAGAATAACTGGATCGGAGAAGAAATAAAAAGAGAGATCAAGAGACACACAGACGTGAAAGATAATGATAGTACAACATATCAAAACCTTTGGGACATGGCAAAAGCGATCATGAGAGGAAAGTTCATATCATTACACATCTTTCTCCAAAAACAAGAATGAGCCCAAATAAACAATCTGACGCTTCCTCTTTAAAAACTAGAAAAGGAAGAACAGATGAGGCCTAAAGTCAGCAGAAGGGAAGAAATCATCATAATTAGAGCAGAAATAAATGAAATTGAAACAAAAAAAAGATAAAAAAAATAAATACAACAAGGAGCTGATTCTTTGAGAAGGTTAATAAAATTGACTGGCTAGACTCACTAGAGAAAAAAGAGAAAGGACACTAATTAACAAAATCAGGGAAGAAAGAAGGGATATTATGACTGACATCACAGAAATACAAAGGATCATCCAAGAATACTATGAGAAAGTATATAAAACCAAATTTAATAACCTAGAAGAAATGGACCAGTACTTAGAAAAATACAAGCTTCCTAGACTGAATCAAGAAGATCTGAAAAATCTAAATAGACTGATCAGCAGTATGGAAATTAAAACAATCATCAAAAATCTACCAGAACGTAAAAGTCCAGGACCTGGTGGATTCATCAGTGAATTCTACCAAATGTTCAAAGAAAATTTAATACCTATTCTCCTCAAACTCTTCCAAAAATTGAAGAGGAAGCAATACTTCCCAACTCATTTGATGAGGCCAGTATTGCTCTGATACCAAAACCTGGTAAAGATAACAAGAAAAAAAAAAAAAGTAAAGACCGATATCTCTCATGAATACAGATGCAAAAATCCTAAACAAGATACTAGTGAAACGAATACAACATATTAAAAAGATTATAATCAAGTGGGCTTCATCCCAGGGACACAGGGATGGTTCAACATATGCAAATCAATTCATGTGACTCGCCACATAAGCAAATTGGAAAATAAGAATCATATGATCATATCAATAGAAGGAGAAAAAGCCTTCGGCAAGATACAGCATCCACTTATGATCAAAACACTTCACAAAATCTGTATAGGAGGAAAGTACCTTAACATAATAAAGGCCCTCTATGACAAACCCTCAGCCAACATTAAACTTACTGGTGAAAAACTAAAAACCTTCCCTCTGAGATCAGGAACAAGGCAAGGCTGTCCACTATTGCCGCTGTTATTCAGTATAATGTTGGCAATCTTAGCAAGTGCAATCAGACAAGAGAAAGATATAAAAAGCATCCAAATAGGAAATGAAGTCAAATTGTCATTATTTGCAGATGACATGATTCTCTATGTAGAAAACCCTAGACTCCACAAGAACACTGCTAGAAACAATAAGCAAATGCAGTAAATTTTCAGGATACAAAATCAACATTCAAAAATCCATAGTGTTCCTATACTAATAATGAAGTATCAGGAAATGAAGTGGAAAAAATAATTCCTTTTGCAATTGCAACAAAAAGAGTAAAATACCTAGGAATAAATTTAACGAAACATGTGAAGGACCTATATAATGAAAACTATAAGATCCTATTAAAAGAAATCGAAGAAGATACAAAGAAATGGAAGGATATTCCGTGTTCTTGGATTGGAAGAATCAACATAGTTAAAATGACCATATTAGCTAAAGCGTTATGCAGATTTAATGCAATCGCCATCAAAATCCCATTGCCATTTTTTAAAGAAATAGAACAAAAAAATCATCAGATTTATATGGAAGCACAAAAGACTCCGAAATGCCAAAGCCATCTGAGCAAAAAGAACAAGGCTGGAGGCATCACTCTGCCCGACTTCAGATTATTCTACAAAGTGACAGTAGTCAAAATGGCATGGTATTGGCAGAAAAACAGGCACACTGACCAGTGGAAAAGGATCGAGAGTCCAGAAGTAAACTCCTATTTATACGAGCCAATAATTTCAACAAAAAAGCCAAAAACGTACAGTGGAGAAAGGAAAGCCTCTTCAATAAACGGTGCTGGGAAAACTGAAAGGCCAGCTGCAAAAGAATGAAACTAGACTGTTGTCTATCACCACACACCAAAATTAATTCAAAATGGATTAAAGACCTGATTGTAAGACCTGAAACAATAAAATGCGCAGAAGAAAACATAGGAACAAAACTCAAGGACCTTGGACTTAAAGAGGATTTTATGAATTTGACCTCAAGGCAAGGGAAGTAAAAGCTAAAATAAATGAATGAGACTGCATCAAACTAAAAAGCTTCTGCTCTGCAAAAGAAAGCGTCAATGAGGTAAAGAGACAACCATCCAAATGGGAAAATATATTTGCAAGCCATGCCTCTGATAAGGGCCTAATATCCAAAACACACACACACACACACACACACACACACACACACACACACACACACACTCTACTATAACTCAATAACAACAAAAAAACAAACGATCCAATAAAAAAATGGGCAGAGGACCTGAACAGACACTTCTCCCTAGAGGACATACAAATGGCCAACAAACATACGAAAAGATGCTCAACATCGCTAGCTATTAGGGAAATGCAAATCAAAACCACAATGAGATACCACCTCACACCTGTTAGAATAGCTATAACCAACAGGACAAGTAATAACAACTGTTGTAGAGGATGCAGAGAAAAAGGTACCCTCACACACTGCTGGTGAAACAGCAAATTGGTACAGCCACTATGGAAAACAGTATGGAGGTTCCTCAAAAGAACTAAGAAGCAATCTACCATATGATCCAGCAATCCCTCTACTGGGTATATACCCCAAAGACTTGAAAACCCATATCTAAAAAGATATTTGCACACCGATGTTCATAGCAGCATTATTCACAGTGGCCAGGACATGGAAACAACCAAAGTGTCCTAAGATAGATGATTGGCTAAAGAAGCTGTGGTACAAATAAACAATGGAATATTACTCAGCCATAAGAGATGAAATACTGCCATTTGCGACAACCTGGATAGACCTCGAGATAATCATGCTAAGTGAAATAAGCCAGACTGAAAAAGTAGAAAATCACCTGACATCACTTATATGTGGGATATAAACCTAAAAGCAACAAATGAACAGGACAAACAGAGACTCATGGACATGGACAATGGACTCGTGGTTACCAGAGGGTAGGGAGTAAGGGAGAAGGAAGGGAGAGGTAGATGGGGTAAAGAGAGTTAAATATATAGGGGTAGGGAAAAGGTGAAGTGGGTAAAGGGGATCAAATATATGGAAGCTGAAAACTGGACTTTGGGTGGTAATCACACAATAGAATATATAGATGTCAAATTATAACGTACACCTGAAAATTATATAATTGTATTAACCAATGTTACCCCAGTAAACTTAAATAAAATAAATAGGTCTGGGTTTCCACTCTCAATTGCTCTGTATATTTGCTATGACAAAACCTTTCACTAAATGTGGTGGGTTTTTAAACCTTATTACTTTTACCTAATATTTTTGAGCACCACCTTTGTATCAGGCACTGCGCTAAGAACTCAGCATTCTCCTGCAGGATGGTGAGACTGTTACCTCAACCTGTCTTAAGTTCAGATGCTGGCAGGAGGGGTCCCACCACAGTGTTGTATGAACCCCAAAGGGTTAGAGAGTGAATAAAATGATTTCCAGTCCGCACACACGCACACACACGTTTTTCTTTCTGAGGACACTCAGACTACCAATGTCATTAGGTCCAGAGGGGTTTGAGCTACACACCTGTTCCTAGAACCACTGCCTCTCCAGCCCTCAGACATGCTACAGCAGCCAGACCTCCAGACCAGACCGCTTCAGCATCCCATGATGAATTCTCTCTCAGGGACCTCACTGTCCACCAGCATCTTCTCACTGGTCCAGCAGACACAGCTCTGAATATATAACCCCAATTGTGGACAGAGTTAAGGGTTTGGGTTCCCAGCCAACAAAGTCTTACTCTCCCATGAATCAATAAATGCAACCAGATGCTTGGGGTAAGAAGGGTCATTACCACACATGCTAGCTAGATCCGAGACTCTTAACCGAGAGACTGCTGTCTCCCTCCTCAGTCCTGACAGGGGCCTCTTCCAAGCATAGCCCTTCCTATGAGAAAGGGAGCAATCTCAAGTGGAAAAAAGCCACTAGGTGGGATGTCATCACCATTCCACCTGGGGCTGGGCCTGCTCCTCTCTGAGCCTGGCCACGTGGGAACCCAGTGTGTAGGTGCCCGTGATGCAAATGGCCCTTCCAGCTAAAACCCAAGGTGAAAAAGAAATGTATTGCAAGAACCCTGAAAGAGAGGGTGGGGTTACAGTGAGCCACAGACCACCCCTGGACACACACACACACCCCCCAGACTTGACAACCCACCTAATCCTCTGAACAACCTAGAGGTTCTAAATTTGACCTGGACCAGAGTCCCATTTAATGGTTTCTTGGACCTCTGGCCTCCACCTTGAAGCAAAGTCCCATTCTAGGCCCCCATTCTGATATCTGTGACCAAATCCTTGGGCTTAAGAGCTTGATCAACAACTAACTAATAATTTAAAAAATCAGTAATAATGGCGAATATTTATTAAGCACTATGAGCCAGACATTTACATATAATTCATTTATTCACACAACCTTTTAAAGAATTATTAACCCCATTTTGCAGATTTAAAAACTGATGGCCTTATCTAGTAATCCATCTACCTGCTAACAGACCTCTACAAGGCCAACCCCTCACCTAACACTTCTCTTAGACATCATCCAGGCCAGTGTGTATCAAAGCTAAAAGGACTAGACTCTGCCAAGGCCTGTGCTAGATGCCTCATGTACACCTTATTTCATCCTTAGAGTAACTCCGGATGGTGAACATCACTGCCTCATTTTGCAGATTCTAATACTGAGGCTCAGAGGGACATGCTCAGGTCCACCCAGATGGTAAGTAACAAAGCCAGACAGTGTATGGCAGCCTGTCCTCATGCTTCCTACACCTCATGCTTCCTACCATCCAGCAACCCCTCTACACAAATGTCCAGTATCTGCAGTTGGCTGGCAGGCACCCCACCCCTACCTTTTCTCCCTTCCCACAGTTCTGGTCCTAATCCAGGGGAGACAAGAGACCAAAGGGGAAACGCAGGATCTAGGCAAATGCTGCAGACATAAGGGTTTGGGGAAATTCTCTAGACAGCCACACCCATCTCCCCTTCATCCCCTTCCTTCCCCGGGGAATCTTGGTGAGGAGAAACACATGGAGATGGATGCCTCTTGTACAACTAATTAAAAGGCCCTCCAAGCTCCACAAGTGGGTTCTTCACTCCCTTGAACACTAGTTTCCCAAGCTCAGGTTGGCAGGTGCCCCTCTGCCACATGGGATGAGTGTCTCTTCAGTATCTTGTCTACCCTCATCCCTGGAGCTAGGTATGCCCCCTCAACCCTCTGGCCCCAGAGGAGAGAGAGCAGAAACTGGTCTTGCCTTCCTCCTCTAGCCTCACCCTCCTGTTTCTCTCGTTTAAATAAGCCTCTTTCTGGCAGATGGAGGCACCACCTCCTGAGATCCCCATCCTGCCGCCAGCCTTATCAAACCTGGCCTCCCACTGCCTCTGGAAAGAAAAGGGGCCTTCCCTGAACAGCCCCACCCAACTGCACCTCCAGCCTGAGATGTGTTCTTGAAAGAAGTGGGGAGCTGGTGACACCATCTACCACCAGGCCTTTGTAAAGGCTGTTTCGTCTTCAGGAAGCAGTTCCACACACCGGCCCTAAATCTTTCTTGTGCTTCAATACACAGTGCAAATGTGAATGCCTTCGCCCACAACCACCCCCAGGGTTCATCATTCCCCACCAGTGCCCACTACAACAAACCGCATTTGCCTATCACCCTGTGATATAACTGTGGACCCAGGAGACCGAGCTCCTTGACAGCAGGGCAGTCTTACTCGGCATGGCCCGCACACTGCCAACACATTGTGAGAGCTCAAAAAAGGTTGGGTAGAGAAGTGGTTTGCCCTCTCCCTGGGGTGGGAGTCCTCAGGAAGGGTGGTTCTCAAGCCTTTGTATATCGAACACTGCAATGGGGCCACAGGCTAACTCTACTTGGAGCTGGGCACTGGGCACTGTGTGGATACTCAGAGCACACCACACTGATGGAACACAAGTAAGGCCAACATTTAATTGGACACTTACAATTATCCTATTTACTCCTTACAACTATGTCACATGGATACCATTAGCCCCATTTTCAGATGGAGAAATAGAAGATCAGAGGGGTTAATTAAGCTGACCAGGGTAACACAGCTACTAAGTGACAGAGCTGATACTCAAATTGGGCCTGTCTGACTCGGGAGTACAGGCTCTTATTCACCCCATACTGTCTACTACCTATCGACATCACACATCCACCTCGCAGGGATCCCCCTTGTATCTCCATGTAAGTCCAGAACTGAAAGGACCAGATGTTTGGCTGAGACTGAAAGTGTCCTCCCTACCCTATACCAGGATTCAGACTGCCAGGGGACACCATCAAAGATAAAATATCCTGGCATTGTGGTCAGTTACAGAGTCAATTCTCCAGCCCCTGCAGATAAGCCTCACCTGTCAGATGAAAGCCATGCCCTGGGTGCCCAGCCACCTGCAAATGATAATTAAAGGGAAGCCCAGAGCCTCCGAGGCAGCTGAAACTCCCAACTCAGCCTATAGGTACACCTTACCCTGCCCTCCCCTTGCTCCAGCCACCCAGGCCCCCATTTCCGTACGCGGTGAACAAGGAGCCTTGAACCTGCCATCCTTGTTTCATCAAACCTGCAGGCACTGATGGTGCCACCCCTGGGCAACCTGGCCCAGGACTCAGGGCCTGGCTCTCTGGTGGTCTCAGGCTGGAGGTGAGCGGCGATGTACTCAGGGCCATGCACACAAAGGAAAAACTTAGAAGTCACTTTTAAGAGAAGGGTGTGGTATGATCTTGAGCAAGTCACTTCATCTTCTGAGCCCCCATGTGCTCACCTGTAAAATGGGTGGACCTCCTGGTGGGCCTGTCTCAGAGGCTGCTGCGGGGAATTCAAGCAGCTCACTTGTGGAGAAGCTTTGTGAGGAGCCCGGGGTAGTGTAGACGTCCAGGATTACGACAGTTAATAGTGACAGTGGACATGCCCTTCACAGAGTGCTCACATGTGACAGGTGCTGTTCTAAGTTCCTGATGTACATTAACTCATTTTAACCTCAGAACCACCCTCTGAAGTGGGAAGTAGTATTACCCCATTTTTACAAATGAGAAAAGTAAGGCACAGAAAGGTTAAATAAGCTGCCTGAGAGCACACCTAGCTAGTGTGTGGCTTGTGAAGCAGGACAGTCTGGTGCTAGACTTTGCTGTAATCATTGGACAATGCTGCCTCTCTCTATAGCTGCAGTTTGAGGGGAAGAAAGATCAGGAAGTCAGCCTCTCTGGACAAGATGGCCAGAGACAGCTGCCTCTGAGTGAGCACCTACTGTGTGCCAAGCACCTTCCTCTCAATTTATCAGTCCCAGGGGACAAGCATCCTCATTCCGAATGGCACATCAGGAGACTGAGAAACAGAAAGCCCAAGGTCTCCTGGCTGGCAGGGATTTGAATTACGTCTTCCACTATGGTACTTCCACTCGACCCCAACCTTGTTTCGTCTTCCTGAGTCCAAAGCTCCTGCCACTTTCTGCATTTCTGGACACCCTGGGGGTGGACAGTGAGATGACCAGATGGGCATAAGTCACTCCCTGCCTTACACTTCCTGCAAAAGGGCTTTCACCTCTCCCTGCCCAAGTAGCCAGCTGCCTAGTTCCCCACCTCCTCTCCCCATTGCCTCATCCAAATTGCCTATCCAGGGCACCCATTAGGGCCCTGCAGAGTGGGACCTGGAATGGCCACAGCCCAGCAGTGCAGAGCTTTGGAAAGTGGATGAAAACCTTTCCCCTGGACAAGCCTGAGGTGGCCCTCAGAATGCCCAGATGCCTCCACCTACATATTCAGCTGTATCCCTGGCTACCCTCAAACCACTATCTTCCCTCCTCTTCCCTCCCATAGGCCCAGGGGAAAAGAAGAGGGGGCCCAGTTCTTCTACCTCTTCTTCCCTGAGACCCCACATAACACTTAGAGCAACTGGGCTCCAAGGAGCTCTGCAGAGGGTGTATGGGGTAAGGCTGCCCCCAACAGGCAGTCAGGAGAGGAGGTCATTTTGCTCAGAAAACCTGAAATCATTGTAAGCACAGAGGGAGTGGGATGTTTGGGGGGCAGGAGGGGGCAGTCAGAGTCTCTTTGATGAAGTGTCTCAGGGATCCTGAACCTCGCCTCAAACGCTGAGGCCGGGAGAAATCTGTTTAAAGGATACCAAGAGCAGGCTCAGAGTGGTGGTGGGAGGGGGGTTTCCATGTACAGCATATGGATGTGGAACCAGGGGACAGTGATAACCCTAGTCAGAACCTTCCCCAAGGTTCAGAGTCAGAGGGCATGCGCCACCCCCCATTTCTACCCCTTTCACTGTCCCTACTACTGTCTCTGGGCCTTAAAAACTATTCTACATGCACCCTCCTACAACCACTAATTGTCTGAAAGTGTTTCCTTGGATCCAGCCAGAATCCCCCCTGCTGCAATTGAAGGCCAGGTCCAAATGTTCTGGTCCCAGTTGGTCCAGAGTGGGGAAGATGAGTTAGTGGGCACAGTGTTAGGCTCTCAGGGCTTCCTAGAGTAGAGAAGTAGACAAAGCAAGTATTAAACGAGAACCAGTGGGGTGCGGGGAGCCCTCACGGAAATCTTCAAAGCAGAGAAAAGAGCATCTCCTGAAGACAAATGTCTCTGTGGCCTTCAGCCCAAAGCCCCATTTCCATAAAGATGCTATCCTCACTGCTCTTTGTCCTAATTAGAACATGTCTATAGCAAGAAGCATGTGCCCATGCCAACAGAACACTGCTAACCAGCACTTCAAATCTGGCATAAACAGGGGACTAGTGTGTGCCCGCCCACCCCACCAGCCAGGCCAGGGTCTTGATGCAGTTTATTCTCAGCTTAACCTGCGTTTGAATCCCAGCTCTGCCACTACCTCTCTGAGCCACAGTTTCTTCATCTGTCAAGGAAGAAGAATAATTCTTGCCTCATTTGGTATTTGTGAAAAGGTTTAAACAGTGTATTGCTTCAGAAGTTTCAACATAAAGGTAGGCACACACTCAGTGCTCCACACACATTCAAAAGGAAGTCCTTCTAAGATGTCCTTGAATGGGTTCCAAACCATTTCAGCCAATTTATCAACAGTTCTTGTAAAAGTTACTTACCATTTTTGTGCCTCAGTCCTTGTATGTAAAGCAGGGATTAGCAATACCCATCAGAGGGCTGCAATTACGCTTAAGTAAGGCAACATGAATAAAAACTCCTGGCACATAGTAGGTCAGTGCTGAGTCAGAATTATTGGAAACAAGAAGCTGTCAACCAACTGTTGGCCAGAACGGGAACCCTGACATTTTGGAGGGAATTCTGAAGCCAGCTGAGAGGTTTCCTGATGGCCCCCCTCCAATTTTGAGTTTCCCCATCCAAACAGCCATACCCACTATGTTTCAGGGCCCTGGGTTCCAGGGTTAGAGCCCCTAACCCCTCAGAAGCAGCAACAGCAAGGAGATGTGCCCAGGGATTAGTGATATCACCACTGGTTCCCTCAGTGTCATGTCAGCTCCCTGGCTGTAGCTCAACCCCCACACCAGTGTTGGGCTCACTCCAAGCTCCAGCTCTGAGTCCCTGTGGATCAACACTCTACATCTGTCTGCTTGAGCCCAGGAACCATCAGGAGGACAGGGTGGGCTTCTGCCTGGCTCTGTTCAGGTTTCTGCCCTGAGAATCCACCAGAGCTGCATGCCTTGCTAAGGAGATCTTTTTGAGCTCCCCTGTCTACAGGAATCAGGCCATAGCTGGGACCCAGGTCCCTTCCTAGGGGGAGCCATGGGGCATCAACTCAATAGGACCACTCACAGGTTAAGCCAGTGAGGCCTGGAAAGAAGTTGAGGGTCAAAGAGTGAGTCGTAAGTGACAATGAGGACAGACCTCAGGCCTGCCAAATCCTAGGCCAAGGTACTTCCCCTGTACTCACCTTTCTTCTGAAGCTGAGAATGGCTTCACTGAGCTGGGGAACCCTGTCTCTATTCAGTGCTCAAGTACATAGGCAGATTTGAGTCCAAATCCTGGCTCTCCTACTTCTCAGTGGGGGCCCCTCAGACAAACCCACTTGAGCTCTCTGAGCCTCTGTTTTTTACCTCTAAAATAGGGGCATAATTGCTCACTTCATATGATGGCTATGAGGATTCAGGGACATGAGGGGGCTGAGTTAGGTAAAAGGATATTGCAAGTGCCTGGCACACAATGAGCATTCAATACGGGAAAGCAGTTGCATGCTACTCCTCTGTGAATTGTCTTATATTTACACAGACACACACATGTATGTACACATTCATACACACCACAATGCACAAACATGCCCACTCGAACACATACATACACAACACATACTGCAAATATTAATAAAGGGGAAGAAAAAAACCTCATTCAAGCCAACAACCTGGGACTCTGTCCCATCCCTGCACACATTAGCTTCTGGTGGCACTGGATCAGAGGAGATACAGAGAGGGAGAAGGGAAAGCAGGAGGACAGGACCATACAGGTGGCAGGAATTCACCAAGCAGCTAACTATAAAAGGGACTCAGGCCTCCACAGCAATCCTGCTCACCACTCTTGACAGGTCCCTGCTGGTCACCTAGCAACAAGCATCTCTCCAGACTACTTCCTAAATTGCACCTAGCCTTTTCCTCAGCAGTGCCCTCCATAACTCCCCATCACCCTTCCTCCAGGTATGAGCTGCCCTCACGCAGAAATCCACACCTCACATGTCCTCTGGGCCAGGAGAATGTAGGAAGCATCCCTGGGACCTTGGTGACAAGATGTTCCATGTGGAAGGGAGAGACAGCCAGCTTGGGATGGGCAGAATCAGGGCCTAGAAGGCGTCCACAGCCCCGCCCTGAGAAGAGGGAATGGAGAGAGGCCACTCTGAGCCATCTAAGTTTGCTTTTCAAAAAGCACAGCTATAAAAACCCCAAGCTATTTAATGCCAGGGACCAATGTTTGAGGAAAGCCAAAGTGGAACAGGGGGAAAAAATGAGAGGAAACATTTGTTGAGCTTGTACTGTGTGCTGAGCATTTCTCACACATAGTCTCAACTAACAAACCCTGTGAAGGTAGAACTGTGATCCTTACTTTACAGACAAAGCAGCCTAAGCCCAGAGGAGAAAGGCCCCTTTCTCGAGACCAGATGTGCCACAGCCTTGGGGTTGAAACTTAGATCCCAAGAGACTTAGATTTCAGGGCTGGTGCCAGAAGTCTGTGAGACAGAGTCTGCTCAAAGACAGGCCTTTGCAGGGTGCCCAGAACCCACAATGCCACATGAAAATATCTGCCTGAACCAGGACATAAACCAGTCAGGGAGCACTTTCCCTTCTCTCCCCTCCAATGGCCTCCACTTCTCAGTAACCCTGGGCTCTGGGCTACCATGGTAAGTCATCAGGACCCCCCTAGAGGGTCTCCAACAAGCAATGACTGTCCACCCTTGAGACCCTCCATGCCCTCCTAGCAACCCCAAGCTGCCCCTGAGAGCCAAGGGATCTTTATTACTAATCCAGCAGCATTTCCTAAAGTAGGCTCTGCACACAGCTGGCAGTGTGGCTGATGGCTCCATGGAGCAGTGATGGAAACAGAAGAATCAGCTGAATTCCTGCCCCTCACCAAAGCAGCTAGCACCCCCAGGACAGATGCAGGGCATGGGGTGGGCCAGCAACATGGGAAGTCCCTGACCAGGATGGCTAGGACCTTGGTTGTTGAATGTGTGCCCTCCCTCCCTGCATCTGCAGCCCTCACAGTTCCTCCTGCAGTCATCCAGAATCCACTGCATCCCAGCACCTGCAGTCTGGCTTGCAGCTCCCAGAACAAACAACCTTCTCTCCTTTAAGACATCCTTGTCTCATGCTGTTATTCCCTTCCCCATCCGCTCCTCCTTTCTTCCTTTAATTCAGCAGTTCTCACTCTTGGCTGTACATTAGAATGAGCAGGGGAGATTCTGATTCAATGCATCTAGGCAAGACCTGAGCATCAGCATTTTTTTAAAATTCCCCAGGGTATTCTGAGGTGCCAACCTAAGGACCTCTGGCAGAACGGCTGCTTGTCACCATATCTCAGTTCAAAGTCAGCTCTTCTATGAAGCCTTCCCTGACTACCCCTCCACCCTAATCTGGGCTGGATGTTCCTCCTCTGAGTTCCCAGGTATCCCAGTACCTCTAACTATCAAAGCCCTTGTCACATAATACTTTAATTGACCTTATTACAAGTCTATCTTGCAAAATCTACAATCAACTCCAGGGCCAGGAGTGGGTCTTGTTCATTTCTATATCCCCACCACCCAGCACAGGACCTGCCATGAAGAAGAGGCTTCAGAAATGTCTGGTGAATGAATGAATGAACTAATGAACAAACAAATGAATGAATGAACAAACAAACAAACCCAAATACTAATGCTCTGCCCACTGATGTCTCTTCCCCTTCTTCCTCAAACAAGCCTCCCAGATTACTAAGCTGCCCTAAGTCTCCGTTGCCTAATCATCTCACGCCAGCCCAACCTTTGCCTATGCAGGGTCATATGCCTGCAGTAACCCCACCCTAAACTGGGTAAACCTCTCAAATCTTTTAATTACTCTAGAAGTCTCTCCTGCTCCAGTAAGCCCCCATGATTAACCAGGCGGATCTCAACAGTCCTTGATTTAAAACACCCTGGCTACTTTCCCCATCACTTTCCCCCACACCTGGTCCCGGAGGATCAGCACTAGATTGACTCAACAGATGAGACTTGGAAATAAATGCAAAACCAGGAGTCAAGAGGCTTGAGTACTGCTACCAACTTCTTCGGTGATCCTGGGCCAGTCACTTAACCTGTGTCTCAGGTTTCCCATCTATAAAATAAAGTTGCTACAAAGATTAAATGAGTTAACAGACCTAAGGCCTTTAAGGTAGTGCCAGGCACAGAGTGCTATTATCAAAGTGTTTCTTAGATACTCTTAACCACCAAATGAGTGAAGGTTAACTACTGGGCTTGAGGCCTTTATAGCAAGATGAATTACTTTACTGCCTCATGTAGCGTAAGCCACCACCTTTGGGCAAGGCCACCAGCTGAGGATAATGAGAGGCCCAGACTTCGGTTGGTCCCTGGTCTAAGTCTGGTTATGTTTCTGTAAACACAGCAGTGGTGTGCCCAGGCCACCATCTAACCACAATCAGGGCTGGAGGATGGCCCACACAACAGATCTCAGCCCCAGAGTTCAGATCTACCCTGCCAGGATTCGGAGAGACGCCTTTTTCAAAACATCATGGCCACCACTGCTCTTTGGTTGTTTTTCCTGCTCACACTTCAGCCTTCGTTCCCATTCACCAAGGCCCAGTTCGATTCCCTATGCACACTCTCCCCTTCCTTTAAACAGACGGAAGCATCAAAGCGCGAAAAACACTGAAATTGCCAAATGCAATTTCTCTCCAGAGATGACAAATTTGCTGCAATTTATATTTCCAAACAGAAGCTGCAGCTCCTAAGCAGCTCCCAGGCAGGTTCCAGCCCCCCTTCATCTCCTCATCTGCACAACACCCCCACTCCCCTCACCCATGCAGAGGAGGGGCACCCCATTTCACTCTAGGGTGTGGGGTACAAAAGGGGGAGGGGTCAAACCAAGGGCAGGAGACAGAAAAGAGAACCAGGTGCCAGGTCCCTCAAGGTTCACTCATCTACACCTATTCAGCCAAGGTCAGAAAGAGTACCCAACAATGAGTCCTGAGATAGGCTGAAGGACCACCTCTACCTCTAATAAGCAGTAACAGTAACAGAGCTCATTCAGCATACACAGCAAGCTGGGCCAGTCATTTTATTTTAAAAATCTCATTTACTCCTCATCCCCACCACCCCCCGACCCCGAGAATGGGTGATCTTCCCATTTTACAGGAGGACACACATGAGAGGGGTCAACGAACTGGCCCAAAGGCACACAGTTAGGAGGACATGACATGAAACCTTTCACCTCCCTGACTCCAAAGCTGTCATGCATCTAATCACCACCCCAAGACCTTGAGCACCTCTTTGGATCTTAGTTTTTCATCTTCAGGTTGGTTTGGACCAATTTTTCTAAATATATACTTTTAAATATATGCCCCTTCTTAAGCAACATTAAAATGTTGTGCCCTGTGATCTGTATTATGAAAAAGTGTTATTTGTTTTCCAAAACAAATTCCTTTCCAAAGATAAGATTCATTTCCACAGATTATAACACTAAACTTGCTTTGTCATGTGCTAACTTCTCCCTGCATCCAGGAAACTCCAATATGCACCTGCAGAAGGACCAGGCCTCTCTACCACTCACCCCACCGAACGCTGCTGAGAAGCTCTGGTCTGTCTCTTGCGTGCCATCATTGCTCACATCCAATGAAAGGCAGCAGAACCTATGTTAGGGGCACCCCTGTGCAGTTAGGGCCTGGGCAAGCCACTTCTCTCCAAACCTCAGTCTGGAACATAGGAATAATAATAGTTTCTAACTGGTGGTGTGAGAATTAGGTGAGTAAATACCTATAATGCACTTAAAACACTGCCTGGCCTCTAGTAAGTGCTCAGTAAGTGTTAACTATCATTAGGAGTCTGTTGGTGTTCACCTGCCTCCAGGAAAATTCCTGTAGCAAGTACTAGTACCTTTGCTTGGTCTTGGGGGATGATTTTGTGGACAAGTTCCATTATTACAGCCTCTCGATGCTCACAATGACCCAGGATTATTGTGGGTCCTAGGATCTGTGAGAACCCAAACAAATCACAGCCTCTTATTGTTTGGGTTTGATTTTAAATAAGAAGGATTTCCAATTCTTCCTATCTGAGAAACAGCCATCTGGGAAAGATTTTAAGTTAGATCTTTACCTCATACACATAATAAAGTGAATTCCAACTGGATCTCAGATTTAAACATAAACAATGAAACCACACATGTACAAAAAAAAAAAAATTCTAAAGTGGGCAAAACACCTAAGTAGGACACAAAACCCAGAAACCTTAAAAGATGGATAAATTCAACTACATAAAATTGTTTATGTTACATTTTAAAAATTATAAACAAATGAAAAGACAGAATAAGATCAAGGGAAATACATAGTTCAGAGGGGGGGAAAAGGCCTAATTCCTTAAAGAAATTAATAAGAAAATACTAAAGACCTAGTTTAAAAACAGGATAAATAACATACGTGATCAATCACAGAAAAGGAAACAAAAATAGCTCTCAGACACATGATGAGATCTTGAGCAGAATATTTATGGCCTTTCATCTATCACTGAAACAAAATGATCAATTATATACTTCAGTAAAGCTGGAAAAATATTTTTATTTTAATTTTAAAGTTTGATAATACTCTTTTGGAGAAACAGGAAGTTTTACATTTTGCTGGTGAGGTGAACTGACAACATGTATATGGAGGGTAATATGGCAAAATTTGACCCAGAATTTCCACTTCTAGAACTCATACCACAGATATCTTTTAATGTGCAAAATGACTTATTTACAACCATATTGTTGTTATATGATAAATCTCACACCGGGGGATAATTAACCAAATGTGGGACCTGGGGTAAAGTTACTTAACCTCTCTGGGCCTCAGTTTCCTCGTCTGTAAAATGAGTATTATTGAGTATAATGAAGGAACCTACCTCAGAGGTTGTTGTGCTTTATATACACATATGTTTTCTATATATAAACACACACATACGTAAAGCCTCTCAAACCTGGTGTGTAATAAGTGCTCAGCAAGTGTTACCATTCATATCATTATTATAATTAATGTTATCAGCCCTGGGACCCAACCTAGATATTAGCTCTGATCATGGTGTGAGGACTTTGAGAACAGCCAAGTCACCTATCATCTTCCTTTAATGAAGAATCTCGGGGAGTCAAGATAAGATTGCAACTGTAACTAAGTAAATGGAAACCCAGTCGCAGTATTATGTCTGATGCCTACAGAAGCTTGGTCAGCAATAGAAACCCCCCCCCCCAAAAAAAAGGCTCTCCCAGAAGCAATCCTTGACAGCGCCCAGCCCAGCTCTCACTCTAGGAGAGAATGTTCTGGCTAGACGTACTGGACCATTCCTCCTCTTAGAATATCTACTCAAGTTATGGGTGAAAGCCCTGCTTAATTAAGAACAACTAATAACAACAGTAACAGCTAACGCTTTGTGGTAGTTTTCTAAATGCAAAACAGAGCTAAGCATTTAACATACAATAGAACATTATTCATCACACAATTCTATCAGGTAGGTGTTATTATTCCTCCCCCATTTGTGCCTGGGTCTCTATTGCATCAGCCTTGCTAAGGTGGGCATTCTGTCCACCTGGAAGCTATATTCTTCTGTATAAACCATAGTGTAGTATCCTGGCTTATAGGCATCTGCTTCTTATACGTATCTGTCAGTGTGAATCAGCCCCAAAGGCAGAACTTCTCTATGCATAAGGGCAAAATTAGGGTTTGGAGCCTAAGAGGTCATGGGCTGGGTCACTATATGAGGCACGTATGTCTGTCCTTACCCCTATTTTCAGAGAGGGAAACAGGCTGAAGTTGGGACACCTAGCAATGGCAGAACCAGGTCACCCTGTCTCCTTCCTACTGCATCTCTCCATGACCCCTCAGTACCTAAGAAACCCAAATAGGGCTGTGATGGCAGGAAAGGTGAAGTCCCCCTGAATGCACCTACAATGACAAGAGGTCCCTGAGCAAAAACAGGATTCCATTGAAAGTCATAGAGCTCCATCCCCTCATTCACATACAAGGGCAGGCACATGTGGGCTGCCAGCTGTCCTAGCAAATTACCTCCCCAGTCAAGGAGGGGTCACCACTGGGAAGGGGTGTGCAGTAAGAGCATGGCTTCCCGGAATCCTCATAGTCCCTTTTGCACAAGATAAATTGTTGCCTTGATTCAATTTCTTCCTCCCTCGCCCCCGCCCTGCTAGGCTTCCTAAAACAATAAGAAAACACATTTCTCATCATAGCATTTAATCCTTCAGGCAGGGAACAGAAGCTCTGCATCTAGTTCCATGCTGTAAAATGAGGAGTGAGGGAAAATGCCAGGGAGGGACAGTGCATGGAGCCCAGGAAGAGACAAAGAAGGGAATATGGTTGGAAATGAAATTCTTGGGAGGACAGAGCACAGCTTGCTCTACTATGCTCTCAGGGAGTTAATCATTCTTTCACCCAACTAGTATCCACTGAGGCAGGCCATGCTATATATCAGGCAGACAGAAAAGAGAAAGACAAAGTCCAGGATTCTCCATGTAGTGGGGGAAACTAGATTATAGCATTCCACAAACTCTGAAAGGGGAAAGTTCTGAGCTCTGATGGAGCAAGGACAAGAGAAGGCTTCACAGAGGCTATGGAAGGTTTTGCAGTGGATGGGGCTTTTGGGCTACCCCTCATAAATTTACCAGGCAGGTGACATGAAAAAGAAAAATGTCATTTTTAATAATGGCATTTAAATACTGCAGTGGTCCTTACAGCAAGCACGTATTAGCATAGGGCTTTATAGTTTGCAAAGTGCTATTGCACCTATCATTTTACTTAATCTCATGCCATCTCTGTGAAGCAGAGATTATCTTATATTCATTCTGCAGATGAGAAAATTAAGGCCTAGGGGGATGAAACGGCTTGCCTAGGTCTCCATAGCCAGTAAATAATAGAGCTAGAATTCAAGCTCAGGTTTGTCTGACTCTGAAACCTGTGTTCTTTTACAACCCTAAGGATGCCAGTTTGTTCCTAGCAAGGATGGGGTAGGTCCATAAGGAAGGCTGTGGACAAATGGCCATTCTCCCTGAAACCAGACAGCTGCAATTCCAGGGACCCAGGCCAATCTATATACATTGCTAGGTCTATGCTGAGAGAGCCCCTATCCTCAGGGAAGCATTCTCATTCAGCCAGACAGCCATAGTAGACAGTAGATATGGTTAGTTTTCTGAAGAAAATCTAGTCTGTTAGCTCAGATTTGCTCTTACCCTATGATTATGGAGATATATATAGACAGATCTATAAGTAATCAGCTGCTGTTTTAAAATGGATTGAAGGAAAAATAACAAGAACATCATTTTTTATAGCACGTACAAGGCACCAGGTGCTATGCTTATTCTCTATTTCATCAGTTCCTCCTGACAACCCTATCAAGGGAAACATTACAATCCCCATCACACAGATGAGGAAACTGAGGCTCAGAGAAATTAAGTTGCTTGTCCAAGGTGTCTGACCTGAATCCTGAGCTGTTGCTCATTCTTTTTTATGACAAATATCCAGAAAAGGAGTAGCCAGAGGTTGTCAGGACCCAAGAAGCCTGAGGGTCACGATGTGGCATCCTCCTGAATATCCCAGGAGTCTGTAGAGAATCACTTCATCTTAAGATGATCAGTGTCAATAATAATAACTTAGTGCTAACAATGATTTATCAGTGTGACCCTGGGAGTTGTGACCACAAAGTTAAACCAAACCATGAGAGAAAACCAGAATTCCAAAGAAATTCATGTTAACATCTAGGGAAGTGTGACTCTACGAAATACAAAGAATATAAACAGAACTGCAGCATCTCCTCAAGGTCAAAGGTTTTTGGAGCCTGGAGACAGAAGGATATTCCAATATCTCAAGAAGCCAACATATGCAAAGTCTGATCATGTGTTGTGGTGGCAGAGCAGGAGACTGACAACTGTGGTGGACTGAAAAATAAAGTAACAAAGGGAATCGAATCCTGGGTCATAACTGCTTGACTACCTCCTTCTTTAATTTATAAAGTCCCTGACTGAGTATCACATCTAAACATGGAGCTTAGTGGGTTTCATCAATGCCACTGAGAAGAATCCGTTCAGCATTGTGGTCTACAACTCTGATTATTATGTTACCTAAGCCGTCTGAGAAGGTGACCCCCAAAATTACTTGGAAAGGTATAATTATCTCTATAGTTGGTAAAGATCTTTCATGCCCAAATATAGAAATGTTCAAGAAACTCAAACCCACAGGATAAATATTTTAAGATGTGTACCTTAAGTATTTGTAATTATGGAGAATTTGGCTTATTTAAGTAGCAAGTCGGCCCTTAATTCCAACATAAAATGTAATTTAATAATTTAGATTTGTGATTTTAAGTTGAAAAATCATATTAAATTCATATAGAGTGCTAGAACATTTAAGATAACAAGATTCTCTTGAACTTATAAGGATTACTTGATTACTTGGGAAGGCTTATCAGTTAGGTCATAAAGCATAGTACTTAAAACTAAAATGAAATATAAAATTTATCAAATTACATTTTAAATACTGAAGGTGTTTAACTTTGTAAAGGAAACAAACAACATCCAAAATCCCCTTTAAAAGATTGCTAAATTATGGTAGAAAAATATAAATGAATGAATGAATAAATGAATTGAAAATTAAAAGAAAAAATATAAGCTAACTCTTAAAACTTAAAGAAAAATTAGATTTTCATAAAATGTATAACTTAAATAAATATTCCTTTCAAAAACCAAAGTATCTTCTGAAAACCATTTTTTTTTTTTTGCTACAAACTGTCTTGAGGATTGAATGGAAATCTCACACAGAGCACTTCCTACATTCTCAGAACTAATGCTTTAAATGAATGATCTCTTTTAGTCCGTACAACAACTGTAAAATAGGCACTTGTACTATCTTCATTTCTGGGCACTGAATGCCGAGGCCAGGATTCTTAACTGGGACACCTGGAACTTCAGAGCTATCTGTCTTAATCCCTGTGCCACAACAAGTTCCCGCATGAGAATGAACACTCTTATCAGGTCTGGCTTGGAAACACAATCGAAACAGCCTGGTAGCTGGCCTCTTTGTGTTCATTAGTGTCTGAGCCATAGCTCCTGTCCTCATCTCCAGCATTTCCTCTACAACTTTGCTACTCACTGTGTGTTCTAAAAAATAGCAGCAAGGGCATTCATTACCTGGGAGTTCGTTAGAAATGCAGAGTCTCAGGCCCCACCCCAGCCTTTCTGAATCAGAACCTGCATTCAAAGGATGCCCAGGTGACGTGGCTGCCCACTAGAGTTTGAGAAGCCCTGCTCTACAGTATTATGTTGGATCATCCTCACTCTATATGGTAAACAAGTTGTGGCCCCATTGTCCTTCTCCCCAGAAGACTCTAGCCTCCTGGTGACAAACACAGTTTTAAGAGAAGTACAAAGTTCAACCCTTAGTGACTATGAAGCTCTTCCACCACATGAAGTTCCTCCATCACTGGCTGCTGAGAAAAGTAAATTTTGCTGAACTGCCCAAGGCCACGCTAATCTTTAATTATGCCGTTAATGTCTGTCTTCCCCCAGGTAGCCATTATGCAGGCAGTTACTACGGTGCCCTGGCTTTAAACAGCTTGCAGATTTCCTGACAGTATTAATGGAAGTTTTGCAAATTGATTTGGGGAGATTAGGTAGGGAGAGGCTGGCGTGACTTGACGTGAAGCCCATTCTAAGTGGCTCAGATCCTCCTGTCCTTGATCCCTCCCCAGAGCAAGAGAAAAGAGTAGGAGTCAAGAGAGCTCGTGCTAGGCATGGTTCTCCTACAGAAGGCTTGTGACCTAAGGCCTGTTACTTCCTCTTTGGGCCTCTTCTTTAACATAAGCAGGTTCAGCCAGTCTAGATTCACCACATGGTTACTCCTGGCTTACATCTCTCGGATCTCTGAGTCTCAGAGACTGGCAGAATGGCTCGCCTCAGAGGGTACATGCTTCCTTCCTTCCTTCTTTCCCTCATCCATTCATTCACTCACCTCTTGACTCAATCAATACACATGACTGAGGATCTACAGGGGGCTCTGCAGTAGGCAGTGGGGACAGTTCTGAATTAGCTGCTTCTGGCTGGCATATAGTCACCCTCAGCAAAATCAACAGCAAAAGCAAGCAGTGCTCACCATAGACTGGGTCAGCTCAACATCAGGTTCAGAGTACTCTGGCACTGCTTCTGTCATCCTTTCTGCTCCAAGACTTAGAGGAGGGGGAGAACCACAGTGAAATGGGATGGGAAAAGAATTGACCTTGGATGCCAAAGGCCTGGGTTCTGGAACCAGCTCTGGCTCTAATTGCTGTGTGACCTTGGGCAAATCAATTTCTATTTCTAGCTGTCCGTTTCCTCTTCTTGAAAACAGGGAAATGGGGATGATAATTCCTGTTCTGTCTTGCTAGGGAGTAGTTGAAGAGAATGTCATTAGTGAACCTGAGGGCCTTTTGTATACTGATGGGGGAGGACTGCTATCTTTTCAGTTGCCATGGAGCAGCCCTGCCCATGACTAAGAATCTAGCCATGGAGCAGAGTAGCCGGAAGGCCGGGCCTTGGATGAAATCTCCACCACTCCCTACCCCATCTCATAAGTGACAGTGACCTCAAAGCTTTTAAAATATTCCCAGGAAGATGGGCAGGGCAGGGACAATGCAAAAATAGAACAGGATGAAGGCCAGGGGTCTGCCCCACTTCCTATAGGGTATGCGCACCTGGTGTAACCCCATCTCTAAACCATCCCATTGCAGAAAGCAAGGACTCATCCCAACTCCAATATCCCAGGGAGGGAAAGTAACTGAGTTGGGGGAGTGGCCCTGGCCCATGCCCAGTCAGGGAAGACTTAGGAGACAACTTGGACCTCCTGGCTCCTCCATGCCCAAGACATATTCATCTATACTATCCTGTTTCTCTTCCCTTGCCCTCCAGCTGCCAGTCTCCCTTTGCACAGTAGGCTCTGTGTATTTACCTTCTCTCTCTGACAAGCTATCTAAAGTAGTCCTCCTAAATTCTGCCCAACACCACCATCTCTGACTCCACAGCCTCTGTCACCTATGGGCTCACTAGGCTCATCCCGCTACCATCACTGCCATTAGCAGCAAGAAGCAATTATGGGCCTAGGTTTTTCTTCTAAAAATAAGGTTTCAATTAAAGTTGAGAGGTATGAAAGAAAGCTGCCTCAGGCAGGCAGCCCCTCTCTGAGGCTTCCTCTCCAACAGATGGTTTGTAGCATTTTTAATTAATGAGAGATGTGCAGATGGGGGCCCTTAATAGCCTGCAGCAAAACATAGAGGCTGGGGAAGGATGGAGCGTGGCTGGCCCAGAGTAGGCTCTGGGCCAGGGGATGCTGCCTGAATTGGAGAAGGGAGACCTTCAGCATTGTCTCCTCCATGATCAGCACACTGGCAACACCTGGGCCAGTCCTAAGGTAGCTCGCACCCTGGATTCTCTGCCCTGTACCAGCATGCAGGAAAGGAAGGAGCAAATCAGATGTACAAATCAGATGGGCCTAAGGTAGGCCTTTGCAGACCTTCTTTAGGATATTTTATGCCTCTCTCATCCAAATGCCCTCCTTTCCCCAGATCTCTGCCTGAGTAAGTCTTTTAATGTCTCTAAGCCTTATATTCTCCTGGGGAAGATAAGAATAGAATAATCATAAGTCTGTAGGATTGAAAAATCATAAAGTCCATGCAATTCAACCACCAAGGCTTGACTACCTACCAAAACTCTCCCACCAAGAGGTGGCCTAAAACTCTCCCACCAAGAGGTGGCCTGGTCTCGAGACCAGAGGCCTCACTACCTCCCATAGTCACAAAGCAGCCAGTTTTATGTGCAGTCAACTCTGCTAGAGTTAAAATAGGGTAGCACCTCCCTGAGTTATGTTTGATCATTGTGAAAATTAAGGAGACACAGTATATAAAGTTGCTTTGTAAACTGACTGTAACTATCTTTAATTATGTGAGCAGACAACCTGGGGCCAAGAGAAGTGAAAGTAGGGATCAACCAAGACAGAGTCCTAGAACAGCATCCCAAGCCTTCCTGCCAAGGCCCACCAGGTGACAACCAGCCTCCCCTACCCTATCTCACCACAGAGTTCACCCCTGCCTGTTGGGCTCAACCAGGGAAAAATGGTCAGAGAAAGTCTCCCAAGGTCAGCATTAATCAGCATTCACTCAATCAATAAAAGCTCCTGGAGCCCTACCATATGTCAGAGGTCGTTCTAAGCACTGAGAATTCATCTTCCCCTTTAGTTCAGGGGAGATGAACAATTAACAAATCAAGATTCTAGTTTTTAAATCTCAAGAGGTGATAAGTGGTCTTAAGAAAAATAAAGCAGAGGATACATAACATGGCAGAAGGCAGGATAATTTTTAAATAGGAAAATGTAACAAAACTAAGTGAGGGAGTAAACCATGCAAGGATCTGAGGGAAGAGTATTATAAGCTGAGAGAAAACCAAAGTTCCCAACACAGAAATAAGCTTGAGAGGAAGAACAATAGGGAGGCCAGTGTGGCTGGAGAGAAGTCAGGGAAGAAGGGAAGGGGGATGTATTATAAAGCCTCTTAGACAATCGTGATGGTAGGGGCCTGGGATACAGAAGACCCTCCTGACAGGAGTTTTCCTCCCATTCCTACCACAGCAATATCCCCACTCCAAGGCCCAGGCTCTGCTGCTGCTTAAGGTCCTACGAGGACAAGGGGGTAGCAAACCATGTGTCATCCACTGTGGAATCACCAAAAAAAATGGGATGTGAGGGAGGACTGACTGGATGGCTGCAGGGACTGAGGAAGAGATGCTTTGTTAATCAAGAAAGATAAGACATGTGAATTTCAGTGGGGAAGGAGAAAAGTACATACAGTGTAAACAAAGTAGGCAGAGAGAAGGGGAATGCCAAATAACAATAGCCGTTAACACCAAGTGCCAGACACTGTTCTTAAAACTTGTATTGTCTCTTTCCATTAAGTGGGTACTATTATGATGCCCATTAAAGATGAGAAAACTGAGGCACAGAGGAGATAAGTAACTTACTCAAAAAGTCAACCATGTGACAAAACTGAGACTCAACCTAGGCAGGCTGGCTTCAGAGTCCACACAAATACCTACATAGATGCTTGGGACAGAAACTTGGACAACTATGGTTTGAAAAGAAGTAGGCCAAGCCAGAAGAAGTGAAGTTCAGGAAATATATTTTGCCTCCCATGCTACTTTTCTCCCCATAAAATTCAAAGGTGATGCTATCCAGTCAGTACTAGGGAAGTTTAAGTGCTTTCTCATTTGACTCTTTCAATGACTGTAAAGTAGATGCAATCATCATCCCCAATTTACAGACAAGGACACTGAGACTCAAGAGATTAAGTAACCTTACTAGGAAGTAGCAAAGACAAAATTCAAACACAAGATTTGCCTGACTCCAAATACATATTCTTTCATTTATCCAAAAAGCACTTATGAGCACCTATGAAGTGGCAGACATTGAACCAAGTGTTCAAACGTGAGAAAGACACTGCCCTTGGAAGGATCCCTTGGTTAATCCCCCTGTAAACTTAGCTCCACATGGAACATTCATCTTGCTCCTGATTAAAGCATGTGAAAGCCAACAATCCTGAGCTCCTGCTCTGTGCTTAGTATTTTCATGCTTTGCACCACTAAGCCCTTCCATCTTCCATCAGCTCAGGAGGGTAGAGGTGGCTGAGATTGCTTTGTCTAGCCAGTGTTATGATTCCCTACCTCTGCAACATAAGAACCCTGATTTTATCTAGAGTGCCAATGTGCCAAAAGTCTATTTTAAAGCCTCTGTTACAATTAGGTGCAGCCATAAAACTAAGTTGTGGCTAACAAAATGCATAGGGAGTCATTGTGTGAGACTTCTGAAAAAGCTGCATAAAAGGAAAAGACAGCCCTGAAGTGTCCCCTTTCTCCCTTTCTCCTGCTTGAAACTCAGTTATGATGGCTGAAGTTTCAACAGATATCATGGATCATAAAGGGAACTGTGAGAATGAAAATGATGTGCTCAGAATAGTGAAACAAAAAAACTAGAGTTCTGTATCCCAGATGATACTTAGGAACCACTGTATCAGGGAGATCAGAACCCTGATCTCCTTGCCTCTTGAACATGAGAAATAACTTTCTATACTTCTTTAGTATTATTCCTTATCTTAGTCACTAGTAGTCAAATGCATGTCTTAACAGATACAGTAGTTATTACCATAATCCCCATTTGGAAACAGACTGATAGATTGCCCAAAACCCCACAGCTAAGTAAAGGGGGAAAGCAGGATTCAAACCTGAATTTTAATTCCAAAATCCCTGCTCCTCCCATCCCTTTGGTAAGAGGCTTGTTCACTCAGTAATTCATGAGAAGGCACAAGCATTACGGTAGAGTTTAAAACAGCTGACAACAGCTATATCCCCCAGCTCTTGTCTTAGGGAGGGCACATTAGAACAGATTGTCTTTTTCCTTACCTATGCATGCTAGTAGATAAATTTACCACGTACCAGGAAGCATACAGATTTTTAATTTCCCATTTAACATCTCTTCTATCCAAGTTCAAAAGGGCCAGGCTCTTTCAGGGCTCCCGCGGAGGAGAAAAAGTTCCCTAAACTCATTATCATGGAAACTTCACAATGTGCTCTTCTCTAAGGAAAACTTTAGTTCATTAATTCTTTAGAATTTTCTAGATATCAAACAACGTTGTTTGTGAATAAAGATAGTTTTACTTCTTCCTTTCCAATCTGGATACCTTTTATTTCCTTTCTCATCTGACTGCACCAGCTAAAACTTCTAGTATTATATTGAATTGAAGAGGTGAGAGTGGACATCTTTGCTTTGTTACTGATCTTAGGTGGTAGGCATGCAGGCTTTCACTATTAAGTATGATGTTTCCTGTGGGGTTTTTGTAGATGCCTTTTATTAGGTTAAGGAAGCTTCCCTATACTCTACATTTATTGAGCTGTATCATGAATTTTGTAAATGATTTTTTGTGTGTATACTGAGGTGATTGTGTGGGTTTTGTCTTTTATTATATTAACATGGTGGATGACATTAACTGATTTTTGGATAGTAAAACAACCTTTCATTCCTGAAACAAATCCTACTTGATCATAGAGTATAATCTTTCTTAAATGATGTTGAATTTGGCTTGCTAATATTTTATTGAGGACTTTTGCTTAGATATTGTTCTGTAGTTTCCTTGTGATGTCAGGAATATTGTTATGTTGGAGGTCTCCAAGACTACCCCCAGCTACCCCCAGGTTCGATGATTCACTTGAAATCTCAAAGGACTCAGCATATAGTCATACTTATGGTGATAATTTACTACAGAGGGACACAAAGCAAAACCAACAATGGGAAAGACACATGGGATTAAGCCCAGAGGAAATCAAGTACAAGTTTTCAAGGGCCTGCTCTCAGTGGAATCAGACAAGACACTCTTAATTCCCCTAGCAACAAACTGTGACAACATGTATAAAATGTTGCCAAGCAGGGAAGCTCACTAGAGACTCAGTATCCAGGGTTTTTACAAGGAGGCTGGTTACTTAGGCTTGCTATGCCTAACATGTACCCAAATTCTAGACTCCCAAAAGAAAAATAAATGTTCAGCATAAACCATGTTGTTGACAGCTTAGGTACAATGAGCCACTTTTATCAGTTAGGATAGTGGGCATACTCTCAAAATCCAAGTTATCAGATGCCACCAAGGACCACCCTTGTACGCAGGCCTTTCAAAGGACAGGAGTCAAGCCTGCTATGTTAACTCTTTTCTGCTTACTTGCATTTAAAACAAAATCCCAGAAAGTGGATAATGCTTAATACAAAATAATTAAGTGCTAAAATGTTGGAATTTTAGCCATAGGAGGTAGGGAAGTTTGAGTGTCAGGACATTCTCAGTGCCTTGAAACCATACTCCTTCAGCTTACCCACATATATGTATAAGGTCAAGCTTGCATCCCTAAAGAGTGTAATTTGTTGAGACAAAAAAGGGCTCTCCATTCATATCATGCAGTGCTTAAGCAAAAATATTTTCCCTGCACTGTAGGAAAAATAGTTTTTACAGTCCTTGTGGCTTTCAGCAACATTAGGCCTCCCGAAACTATACAAGTTTCATCAGTCACAGTCTGGGGTAAATACTGAGTATGTCAAAGGGGGAATCAGGAAAACACATACTTGTTTAGCACACCCCTTTGGCATACCCTCAAGCATCCATCCTGCCTCCAGGCAGCACAATCCTGGTCCAACAAGCAAAACCATGTTGATACTTCTTGAGCTCCACCAGCTAGAGCCAGAAGCTTACAGGGTTATTGTATCTAGTTGATTTTCTTCGATTTATGTCACAAACTGTACCCCTAACCTTTCTCTGATACATAACAGTAATGGTAATAAAAAGAATAATAGCTGAACAGCTGTTAAGCACAAAGTACGAACCAAGTACTGTGTGAGGCAATTTCATATACTAACTAATCCCCGCAAACAACCCTGTAAGATAGGCTGGCCCAAGGTCACATAGCTAATAAATGGCAAAGATAGAATATGATCCCACATACTCTGGCTCAAGACCAACATTATTAACTACAAGCAAAAGCCCACTTCACAAAGATAACTCCATGACTGAGGGGGTTTCCAGCAATGTCCTTTCCTCAAGATAGCCCATTACATTCTCTGACCTGGATTAGGGATGAGATAGAAAAGAATACTGCTTGAGGCTGAAGTTAGTGAAAACCAAAAATCAAGTAATACAAACAATGATATACAAGTAAGTAGATTCCTAAATGAAGTTCCTTCAGTGATGCCATCTATCAGAGAACATCTGAAAAGGCAGAGGCTTTGCTGGCTGTCACAAGGAATGGGGGGT
Source organism: Cynopterus sphinx (assembly GCA_030015415.1). Lineage (NCBI taxonomy): Eukaryota > Metazoa > Chordata > Mammalia > Chiroptera > Pteropodidae > Cynopterus > Cynopterus sphinx. The sequence goes on along the minus strand of CM057385.1, from coordinate 29,744,251 downwards.
GGACTGGCCTTTAGTGCCCAGGTACCAATAATGTGAAATATCCTTCAATGGATAGAACAGTCTACACAAAAAACTGTGCCTCCCTTTGTCAATAGCACCCTCACTGACAAACACTACAGAACAAACTGGCCCTCTTATATAGCTCCAGAGCTATAGAACAAGGCAATAGGAAAGATCCTTTCAAGTTACCTTATGAATCTTGGGCTTTTGTGAAGTACCTGCCAGGCAAGCATATGGCTCAAACCTGTTCCCTAACCTCCACCTCTAAATTTATCTCCCAAGCAGAGGCAGGAGCCAGATTCAGGCCCACAGGCTATTTGTCCAACAAGACATTTGGCTCCATCCTGGCCCAGCCAATGAGCAGACATAGGGCTATGCCAGCTGATTCTTGGACTAAGCAATTGAGAAATGCTGGGAAAGTCTCAGAAGGAAGGAGACTGTGGTCATTGTTCATTATGACTGTCATCAGCTCAGTTCTGTAATGTCAAGGACTCTGATGAACATAGAGAAGATGGTAAGTCAGATCATGGGAAAACCATTCTTACCATCTGTGGTCTCTGGAGAAATATCAGCACGCTGGTACTTCCTTCTCTCTTTGTCTTCATACATATGACCCTCAGTAAAGGTTCCAACTCGGGTCCCCAAGCCTTCTTTTTAAAGAAAGGCTAATATTTATAAAATAACTTAAGAGCAGTATAGTCAAGAATCCACAATCAAGTCTATGTTGCAAGGCAAATTCTATAAATAGTTTAGCTGCATAGTTTGTTTTTCATTAAAAGCACTAAGTCACTGACCTTCCAAACACTAAAACACTGATTTTCCAGTTTCCCATCCCTATCCCTTTCCTATATAGCCTAAACATCTGGCCAGAAAAAAAAATACGACTGAAGATTAAATCTAATTCATGAGGCACTTGATTTCCTCACTGATAAGCTTAAAGACCTCAATTTAGAATAGGATAAGGAAAGTAAGACTATTTACGGAGTCATTTGGGGATGTTCTTAATGATTGTATCCTTGTTCCCCTAGATATCTTTGACAATTATATTGGCAGTTGTAAAGGAAGACTGAATGGATTGTTACAATGCCTTAATACTTAGAGATATTAAATTGAATTATGTTCAAGAGCCAAAACCCCGAGATGGCAAGTGGTATTGTGGGAGGCTGGGAGGGTAGTAATGTATGATTATAAGACAGGATCAAAACATAAAACAATAATGATGGCACCAATAAAGTGATCTCAAAGAAATAGTAATTGTTATGGAAAGGACTGTAAAAAAGACAGATAAGAAACAAACTGTTAGGAGGATGGCAGACAGGGGGATAATGATTGTTGGCTCATAGAACTTTCACTGAAACTGAAAAACATATAAAACAAACTTAGGATAAGGTCTTTATTTTTAATAAAACTGTCATGAAGTTTGTACATACTTAAAAGCCGGCTACTCTCCAAGAGAGCAAATTAAACAACTTACATTAAAAATAGATAGGTCTTGAGATGAATGGTAGTAATGGCTGCACAACAATGTGCATGTACTTAATGCCACTGAACTATACACTTTAAATGGTTAATAAGATCAATTTAGTTACATATATTTTACATAATTTAAATAAATAGCAAAAACAAAAACAAAAAACCATATGGCTGAACTTAAAGAAAGGGAGATTTTCATCAAGTGGAAAACAAAACAGTGATAAACTCTAAAAGTGAACTGTAAAAGCCTTGGAAAATAAGAAACTAGATATGAGATCCAGTCTAAGTGTCAAGCTTTTAATACCCACACAGAAAGAGCGCCACACTTGAAAGAAGGAGTTGACACTAGACCTGAATGAAACAGGACTGCCGCTCCAATTGTACCCAACTCCCATGTGAAGCTAGAAAGAAACTTGTTCTGCTCAGGGCTCCTACAAGAAATTGAAGCCCAAAAGCTGCATCATGCTCAGGTACAGATGAATAATTCATACTACCTGGTTGAGTGAAAAAAATAAAGTAAAAATAGGTCCCATGCTCTATAAATTGCTGCAGGGAATACAAACTAGTATAACCCCATGGAAAGGAATTTAGCAATACTACTGCTGAAATTACAAAGCACATAAAATAGCAGATAACAATGAATTAATATTTTCAAAGTGTTTAGAGAAAATAACAGTTAACTTAGAATTCTCCACCTAGTTAAATGATCGCTCATTTAGTAAGGGACAATAAAAATCTTTTGAGAGAAACAAAACTGAGAGTACTACTACCAGACTTGCACTTGAATGACTAAAGATATACATGAGAAAGAAAGTGAACTCAGTTGGAAGAAGACAGCTGCAAGAAAGAATGACGAACAAAGAAATGGGTTAATGTATGGAAAATGTAAACAGAAATGAGGCGTATAAAACAATGATTATTATTGTAATTAAATTAGGGATGTAAAAAACAAAATGAAACAAAAATACTGAAGAAAACACGTAAAACAAGAGGGATGACTATATTTAAAATATTTTAAGGACTTTCTATTGTTAGGGAGGAGAACAAAGTAATAAAATTAAGTATGCAAGTTAAAAATTTTAAAGCAACAACAAGATATATCATTTCCAAACTAGCAGAGAGAAAAGAAGGGTAATAGACTAAATTTTAAAACTGGATCAATCCAATAGAAGGTAGTAAAAGGATAAAAAGCATAAAAAAGAGGAATAGAAAGTGTCATAATCATATAATAGAAATAAACCTAACATCATTAATCATTTAAAAATTAACTAAACTTGCCAGTTAAAAGAAATGTCGGACTAGATTTTTTTTAAATAATAAAAATCTAGCAATAGGCTGTATTTAGAGACATACTTAAAATCTAAAAACAAAGAAAATAAAAGGATGGAAAAAGATATACTAGAAAAATATCCTCTCTCAACCCCAACCCCAGCGGCCTACCACATCAAAAAGAGCTAGTTAGCATCAGTAGGGTAATACAAAACTTAGACTTTAGGGGAAAATGCCTTTTATAGATTCAAAAAAAAAAAAAAAAAACACAGAAAGTTCAAGACCTAAAGGAATAAAAATTCAATTAGTAGTCAAAAACCTATACCTCCCATTTAAAAAACTAGTAGGCCAAGACTAAGCTATTAAATAAGAGATAACCCTCCATCTTACTGACTCAAACTATTCCAAAGAAAGAAAAAGAAGAATAACTCCCAACTCATTTTATGAGGCTAGGATGTCACTAATATCAAAATTATATACGGATAGTAGAACAAGTAAAATTATAGAGCAACCCCACTTATGAACATATGCAAAAAAAAACTAAATAAATATTACCAACTTGGCCGTGGGTCCATAGTGTAGTGGTTAACACGTCTGCTTTACATGCAGAAGGTCCTGGTCCATGCCCCAGGTAGAGCCATGGACCATTATCCCAGGGGCACCAGGCCCCTGGTGCGCAGCAGGAGCGCATGGTAGGGGAAATGCCTTGCCTTCAGAGATCCAGTTCTTAAAAAGGGAGATGGCAACATCCATAGGTTAGGGGTGGAAGAGGGGGGTGGGGGTTGAATTCAAGAGGGAAAAAAAACATATATACATTACCATCAAGTCTAGTGATGTATAAAAAGTTAATAAAATATTTCATCAAATCAAAAATGTCACAGTTTATAAGATACACCATTTCTTTATATACTAAGAAATAAAAATGCTTTCACTTCAACCATAACAGAATGCTTTCTTATAACACATACATTTTATTTTATACTTAATGAAGCTTTCTAGACTTATTTACACAGATTTTTATCATCTATCAATCTTGTACATTCATAACAAGGAAAACATAAGTTAAATAAGGTAAAATCTTCATCTGTAGAGTCTGGCTCTTCTAAATCACTTTTCAACTCAGTTTTTGATATTCATTCTCGCCATCAAAAAGTGGTAGTGTAACATTTTATAGGTCTTCACCATCCTCTCTGGTATTTTCCTCTAAGCCACTGACACACATTCTGAAAGTTTTGATGTTTAAATTCTCTTAAACCTACCAGAAGATAGCAACAGAAAGTTTTCAGGCAACAATCAAAATTCATAGTCTTTCCTCAAATGTTCTTTAAATAGCTGTAGGCTAAAACACTAAGTAATTACAGGTGACCAAGTTCAAGCAAGAGCAATCAGAAGAGGCCATTGACTATAAAACATATTCTAATTGCAGAAATGTGAAAATATAAAATCTGCATCTCAAAATCAAATATGGTATAACACAATCAAATAGGGTTTATCTCAAGATTTCAAGAATAGTTTTACATTAGGAAATCTATTAAACTAGGTCACCACATTAACAGATTAAAGAAAAAAATTCAGTGTATCAGAAAAGCATTTGATAAAATTCAACAGTCATACCTTTTAGCAAAACAGAAATAGAACAGACTTAAACTTATGTAGCTGGCTACCTGCCAATATTTCACAGCAAAAGTAAAAAAACAGTAAAATACTAGAAACATCCCCTTTAAAGGCAAGAACAGGATAAATGTGACTGCCATAATTGCTTCTATTTGATATTATGCAAAAGGTCTTAGCCAGCTTAACAGAATAGGAAAATAGTAATAGTACAAGGACTAGAAAAGAAAAAAAAAACTAAACTGTTATTATCAACTCAGATATTCCAAAATAATCTGCACACTACTGTACTATAAGAGAGTTCAGCAAGGTTTAGAATACTAAATATATAAAACAATATATAAAACGCCATAGGAGGCCTAAACAACAGCAACAAATAATTTTAAAATGTTTTATAGAAGATTCTGTTCATAACAGCTTCTAAGTCAAGACATACATGAATACATCTAACCAAGGATCCAATGCATTTTTATAGGAAATATGTAAAGCTTGATTGAAAACATTTACTAAAAAAAAACAAACTGAGGTACTTAGTAAGATATAAATGAAGTGATATAAAATATTTATGACTGGGCAGTATACACATATATATGTATACTTAAAAATGCAGTCATTTTTACCCAAAATAATTTATAATGTCACTGCAATTCTAACTGAAACACATAACTCAACAAGCTGATCCTAGAATTCATATGGAAGACACAAAAGATGAAATCTAGGAACAGCCAATAAAATTTTGAAGACAATAAAGGACTGAGGGAATCACCCTACTGCACACATTTCAAGGCTTTTTTTATAAAGTTTTAAGAATTAAAACAATGTGGTATTGATGTAATAACAATCTACCAAAACAGTGGGACAAAATATTTAAACAGAAACAAACCCAAATAAAGATAATACTATCAATCCAATGGGATGCAACAGAATTTGGTATATAATAGAGGTAGTATCACAAAAACGGGGTATGAGAACACTGGTTAGCAATATGGGGAAAAAACAGATCCATAACACATACCATGCACAAAAAATTAATTACAGATGAATTAGAGGCCTTAATGTGATAAACAAAATTTTAAAACTCATAAAAATCTTTACTATTGAAGCAGGAAAGAATTTCTTGTAGAAATACTAAAAACAAACTTTAAAAACTGTAAAATTCAGTATGTAAAAATAAAAATATCTATATCAAATTCTTCTGTATATTTTTCAAAAGTGAAAAAGCCTTAATCTGGGAGAAAATACTGTGAAAAGATAGGTGGCTAGGTAGACAGAGAGAAAGGCAGGCAGGCAGGCAGGCAGGCAGACAGACAGACAGACAGAGAGACCTACCAACCAGAAAGTCAACTCCAATGGAAAAATATAGGCAACAATACAAACAGGCAATTTTATATAACTGAAAATGGCCAAAAGATTTGTGAAAATATGTTCAATTTCAAGGCAATTTCTATTAAGATAAGATATAATTTTATACCCTGAAGATTGGCAAAAATTTTAAGTTTAAAAATACCAAGACACTTGGCAAGGCTGTAGAGATACAGACTATTATACATTGCAGAGGAGAATGTAAACTGGTTTAATCACTTGATAAATATAAAGATGAGGGGCCCTGAACCCCAGCAATTCCACTTTTAAGTATAAGCCCTGGAAACACTTTCACATATGTGCCCAAGGAAACATATACACAGAAATTCAACATCATGGTTTTTAAAATGATGTATAATTAATAACCAAAAGATTTACTATTGGATAAATACATTATAGTATAGAATATACTAAAATATTCAAAAACAGCTAAAATGAATGACTGGATAAGTCTCAAAATTGTATGTTAAGAAAAAAATAAAAACAGCAAAAGTATACTTTTTAAACATTTTAAATCCCAAAAACAATAAATTTTAAAAGTTTTTTTCTAAGTGAATGGGGATGATATATATCAAATATCAAAACTAATTCTCAGTAGCCTTTTCCTACGAAGAAAATGTTGGGAAAATATATAATAGGGAGTGGGTGGGGAGAGTGGCAATTTAACAACATCTATACTCACTTTTTTAAAGAAAATCTGAAGCAAACATGACAAAATGTTACTATTTTTTAAAGCTAGATGGAGGGTACAAAGGTATTTATTTTTTTTCGGTCCCTTCAATATGTTTAAAATGTTTCATAATTTAAACATTTTATATAGAAAAGATCTGGCAATATGCGTGATATGCCCATTTTAAAAGACAGCTTTTAAAATAAAGATGGGGCTAAAAAAGGAGATGTTTGTTTATAATGGGGAAAAATTAAAAACAGAATTAGTTAAATAAATCACAGAATAGCCATATAATGAAATATCATGTAACCATAACAAAATTATAGTTCAGAAGCATGGTTATTAACTTAAAAAGATGTTGACAAAATTTTAAGTGGGAGAAAAAAACAGGCTATATGATTATAGGTTTTCAACTAGGGTATTAAATTCTTAAACAAACCTTCTCCTAGCTATACTAAACAAGCCCAAGTTCCATTAATACACCTGCCATATTTTAATCTCATATCAACCTGCATTCATGGAAAGAAATAAACTATAAGAAGCCTAATAATAATAATAAGTACAACAGATTAATTCTAGTTTTAATACTGATACAGAACAGCGGCCAACAATAATTTTTAAATAATTAAAGCCAAAAATAATTATTTCCCAGTGTTAGTGCCAACAATCCCTACCTTTCCAGATGAGACCAGCTTTAACCATCCCATCTGAGAGGTACCAGAGGTAGGTAGGTAGCACAGTCACATAAGTTACTGATCATATATACCAAAAAGCCTGATAAAATATAATGAACTATACACAAAATAAAATGTCAGGTATCAATGAAACCTAAAGCTATACTCACAAAGTGATGTCATATTTATAAAAGAAAAAAGTGGCAGCACAAAGTTGCTAAAGGAATTCAGAGAGAGAAGAAAACATTTTGTCCTGCTACATTTTACCCTCTGATAAATTTGAAATTGACTTGTGTGTTCTAAAACCTATGCTCCATATTTTGTTCATTAAAAGGTCTAAGAATTATAATAGATTCAATAGGATACTAAAGGAAAACTTTTTCTGCACACAGCATCAAATATGTGGGGGTTTTCCCACACCAACCAATCCTCCAACTCTCCAGATACCAATTGGGTATTCTACAATTCAAGTCTGATGGTAACTACCTAGAGTTAGCACAGACCCCACAGATTAAGGGCTCAGTCCCCCACAAAGACTGCCCTCCACTTCAGATAACAATTAAAAGTAGTGGGTCTCCATGTTACCCACACTTCTGTCCAACTTGGCTACAAATAAGGGGTTCCTATAACCCCTCCCCCTCATGTTAGATAATTTGCTGCAATAGCCCACAGAACTCAGGATATAGATGCACAGCCAGATGAAGAGGTACATAGGAAGAGGTCCACAAGGGTCCTGAGCAAAGGAGCTTCTGTCCCCAGATTGGAGCACACCACCCTCCTGGCACATGGATGTGGTCATCAACCTGGAAGCTCTCTAAACCCCATAGTCTAGGAATTTTTTATGGAGGCTTCATCATTTAAACATGATTGATTAATAACTCAATCTCCAGTCCTTCTCCCTTCACTGGAGGTTTAGAGGATGGCGGGAAGCTGAAAGTTCTAGCCCCCATCCTGAAGCTATCTAGGGGCCCCCATCAAGAGTCAGCTCATTTGCATGCAAAAAGATATTTTTATTAATTCCAGAGATTCCAAGGGTCTTAGAAGCTCTAACTTCAGGAACTGAGAACTAACAGCAAATGTTACAATAAAAATTGCTCCTATCACCCCTATCTCTCAGGAAACTACAAAAGTTTTAGAAGCACTTGTAGTGTTAGGAACTGGTGATGAAGACCAAATATATATTTCTTATTATATCACAATATCACAGATACAATAAAGGGTGGAGGACTCTTAGGGAAAAATATTTTCATTATTATTGCTTTACTGTCAAAATATTTCTTGTGTTCTTTATGCCTTTATGAAATATTTCTGAGACTGCTGAGGCCAACAAATATAAACTGCATTTATTATGTAAAAATTAAGAATGGCTCAGGCTATACAATGGTAGTTGGATATAAGATGTGTTAAATCTCAGCTTCTAGAAGAGGTAGTTTTGAACTCAGTCACCCTCTGAGAGAAGACATACCAGCTCGCATGATTTCATCAACCAGGAGAATGTTCGTGGCAATCACTGTGCTGAGGAAAAAAATGACAGGATGAGTAAAGCCAAATAACTCTCATCTTTTCCTCCTAAGCAACCTTTAGCTGCTAAAAGTACCTTGTTCCTCAATGATGTTGGTGTGAGATTTTATGAGACAAAGCTATTCTAAGTACAAACATTACCCTTGTCTTATTATTTCAATTCCTTCGCTGATAAAGTGAAAGCTGATTGTATATTCCAGCAAAACTGACCGCATTTAGCACATTTCCCACTATGCATGTGATACTATTTCAGTAAAGTTCCTTCTTTCCCTTCTCAAATAAATAGTAAGATTAACATTTCCTATAACTTACACTATTAGAACTAAAGTGTTAAAAGGAATGTAAAAGGATATGTTAGTCTTAATAACTGGATACCATGTTCTTTTTGTACACAACTATTTTTCCACTGTAAAGTGGCAAACATAAGAGAAAATTTTTAATGTTATCAAATATGTCCTTAAAAGTCTTTTTATTAATACAAACTTACCAAGAATGAAGAAGTTGTTTTTTCACACAATAATTATCCCAAACTCCTGCATCTGCTGCTACCATTGGCTCACCTGCATATTAAAAATAAACTATTTTAATACTACAGTCTTCATATATCCTGTTAATATTGGTTGTATATTCCAACAATAATTAATATGCCACCAAAACTACTATTGTCACAGTCACTAACGACCTCCATGTTGTCAAATTTAATGGTCGATTCTCAGGCCTCATCTATCAGTAGCACTTAACACAGCTGATCATACCCTTCTGACCACTTTTTTTTTTTTTGGTTTTACTGAAATATAATAGACAATTAGTTGCTCGTATTTACATTGTACAATGTTTTTTTTTTTCAATTATAACTGGCATACAATATACCAGTTTCAGTTGTACAGCATAGTGATCAGAGATCCACATAACTTGCAATCACCACACTAAATCTAGTAACCCTCTTCCCCCTTACATATTTATTAGAACATTATTAACCATCTTCTCCATGCTACAGTCTACATCTCCATGTCTATTCTGTAACTATCCATTGGTACCACTTAATCCCTTTGCCTTTTTTTGCCGTCCCCCAACCTCCTTCCCATCTAGTATAGTAGTTCTCTAAATATTCTCTGTTATCTATGAGTTTATTTCTGATTTTGTTATTGTTGTTTATTTTGTTCTTTATATTCCACATGTATGTGAAATCGATATTTGTCTTCCTAAATCCAATCCATTTCTATCAACGCAATACCCTCTAGGTCCATCAAGGTAGTATCTTTTTCCATCCCCTTCCTTTTAATCTGTGTGTGTCTTTTCATCTGAAGTGGGTCTCTTGTAGGCAACATATGTAGGGGTCTTGTTTTCTTATCAATTCAGCCACTCTGTCTTTTGGTTGGAGCACTTAATTCTTTTCCATTTGAGGTAGTTGTTGATAGGAATGTAGTGATTACCATTCTTTATTCTTGTTTTTGATACACACTTTTTTCTTCTTAAAGAAGTCCCTCCAACATTTCCTATAATACTGTAATACTTGGTACTGGTAAATTCCCTTAGCTTATTTTTGTTTGGGAAGCTCTTTATCTGTCCCTCGACTCTAAATGACAGCTTTGCTGGATAAAGCATACTTGTTGTAGATCCTGGGTTTTCATCATGTCGAATATTTTGTGCCAAGCCCTTCTGTCCTTCATGGTTTCTTTTGTGAAATCAGCTGCCAGTCTTATGGGTGCTCCCTTACAGGTAACTGCTTTTCTCCTGCTGCTTTTAAGATTCTCTCTTTGTATTTAAACTTTGGCATTTTAATTATGATGTGTCGTGGTGTGGGCCTCTTTGGGTTCCTGATTTTTGGGTCTTTGAGCTTCCTGGAGTTTTATGCCTATTTCCTTCACCAGATAAGGAAAGTTTTCCATCATTATTCCTTCAAATAGCTCTTCAATGTCTTGTTTTCCTTCTGGTACCCCTATGACATGGATATTTTTACATTTAATTATTATGATAGTCCTGGCTTCTTCTTTCCTGCCATGCTAATTGAGTGTCCTTGGCTTCCCCATCCTCTATATAGGTCATTCGATCTTCTTCTTTATTTACTGTTTATTCTATTTAATACACTTTTCATCTCAGATAATGTGTTCTTCATTTCTAACTGGTTCCTTTCGATAATTTCCATTTTCATTTTTAGGTTTTTTATCTCTGTGTTAAAGTTCTCACGTAGATGAATTCATCTCTACTCCCCTAAGTTCACTGAGCTTCTTTATAACCAGTGCTTTGAACTCTGCATCTGTTATGTTAGATTGCTTGACTCCATTATTCCTAGATCTCTGTTCTGTTCTCTCATATGCTTTCTGCTTCTTTGTCTCCCCATTTTGGCTGCCTTTTTGTGTCTGTTTCTATGTGTTAAGCAATGCTCCTAAGTCTCTTGGTCTTATTAGCATGGCTTTGTGTAGTAGGTGTCCAGTGGCACAGTCCTGAGGGGGGGTTCAGATGCAGGCTAAGTTTAGCCTCACCCTGTGCCCTTTTAGGGCCACCTATTAAGATTCAGCAAGCAATCCACAGATGCTGTGCTTATAGTTGCCTCAAAAAACCGTACCAGAAACCAAGGCAAGCTGCCACCAGTGTGAGCCTTGATGCTGCTCAGCAAGGAGCACCAGACTCGTCGAGGATACAATTGGCTGTAGCTTGGGTGGGGCCACAAGTTTGGGAAGGCAGAGTTTCAGGGAATCCTCTGGACAGAGCAACCTCTTATCCAGTTTGGTGACGTCTCAGCTATGGCCACACTGTGTTCTGCACACCGGGAAGGGGGAGGACTCAACAGAAGAGCAATGGATACCACCAGCACTTTTGCCCATCATTAAGAATATGTCTTTTGAAAAAAAATTAAAGGAAGTGAAAGTTAATCATATTCTCAATGAGGCCTACCCCAACCACCTTCTTTAAATTGAAACCCCCTCTCCACCCTCTTACACAATCATCCCTAAACTGTTCTTTTATTTCTTCATAGAATTTATTACTTTTAAAAATGCTGAAAGAACTTAACAGGATTTGTTTATTGCCTAACCTTTCCCACTCAACATAAGCTCACAAGGGAAGAAATTTTTGTCTGTTTTGTTCTGTGTGAATTCCAAGAGTCAAACAACAACCACTCAATGGCTATTTCTTAAATGAATTAATACTTTCATTCAAGAAGTTCAAGAGTAAACAAAAGGTACCCAAAATTTAAATATTAAAGTCACTCAAACCTCTACCCTTTAAGTTCTGGATCACTATAGCATAACCACTTTTTTTATTAAGCTGCTAATTTTTCTTTACTTTCTTACCTGTATTCAAATCTATGCCAACAGGTTGTTTTGATATAGAATGCTCAGTTTGAACTTTTACCAGTGTATCCTGTAGATCATAACCAGAATTCTGAGCAAGGACCTTTAGAAATAAAAACAATAATAAATATATGTGTGGAATACCTTCACGTATACATTTGAATATCAAATATAAAAATAAGGCACTATTCTCTAGTCTTGTGAAAACATATCCATAATAATCATCTCCTTTTGTAGAATTTCATACTTGATCTAAATAAAATTATTTTGTGTATCTAGCATTTTTTATTTTTACTTAAACATTTTCCCTATGCATATCACACTAAATTCTGAGGATATTAAGAGTCCCCACCCCACTAGATTAATTTCCCTCCTTGCAAAAGATTTTAAAAACAACAAACATGGAAAGAAGTAGATTTATATTCATGTTTCCTCTAGCTCTTCTATCCATACATCTTCTAGTTTTTCCTGGGCACCTGCAAAAGGAAACTTGCATATTTGCAGCATCTTTGTGCACCTCATCAACATGAGAAGAGTCATGACCTGTCGTCACAGGGATGAAGATACCTGCACTCCAACCCAGGTGTAATTCCAAGTGGTCCCAAACCAACAGCCGATGAGTAAAAAGGTATCAAAATGTACATACTGGGCTTACTAATTTGTATCAACTACAGGATCATTACTTATGCTGCTTTGAGAAAGAAAAAAAATAGATTTCTGATTCACAAAGATTCTATAAGTTATGAATAATTTTAAAAGCAATTATCAAGAGACTTTGCTAGCGTTGTTAGTAATGTTTTAATTTGTGGTAACAGCATATTTAAAACAGTTTTTCTGTGCTTTTAAGTGGTTCAAAACCAGATTAAGGCAAAGAAAAAAGAATGGTAGTTCTCTGTCCTTCCGTTGATACATGGAAAAAATCTGGTTTCTCTTTTTCTAGAAATTCTAATGACAGAGGAATGCAAACTAGCATTTGAGAGTCCTAAATAGCCTGAAGTTCTTACTTTCCACAATTTAAAGTGATAATACTTTGGATGCCACCAACAAAACAAAGGTCTACCTTAAAATCTAAATAAATCTTAAGTTCTAAACTTTATCATTATTAGTTAATCAGGAAGCATTTTTGAAGAAAATTTTTGGAGTTACTTCAACTTTTAAAGCTCAGAGAATTAAGCAAAGAGAAATTTTGGCTATTACATTAAATTCCTATAAGGATTCTGAGCTGTTATCCCAAAAGTTTCTCTGTTTTAGCTGTAAAATATCTTAAGACAAAATTGTTTGAGGAAATGCAAATACCTGTGTTTTGTTGTTAGATAATATGGGTAATTTATACTTAAACACCTTATGTCAAATCTATTGTTCTTTGGCTAGTGGAATAGTTGTACCTTAGGAATAATGAGTAAGGCATCAGCAAAAGCTTGAACTCCAAGACGAGCTCTTCCTTTTATACTGTGCTTGTATGTACCAAGAGCTTCGGCTATTGCCACTTCAATTGCACCAGCTCCTGGAACCACACAACCTAGTGAAGAGGAAAAAAAAAAAGATAAGACATGCCATATAGAAAAAAATATGCAAAAATCAACTGTATTTCTATATATTAACAACTAACGATCAGAAATTGAAATTGTTTAAATATCATGTATGATAGAATAAAAATACATAAAATACAAAGGATAAATTTAGGGGGGAAAAAAACGTGCAAAACAAACATGCTAAAAATTACAAAATACTGCTTAAATAGATTCAAGACCCAAATAAAGATACACCATGATTCAATATTGTTAAGATTTCAATTATTCCCAAACTGATCTAAAATTCAGTGAAATTCCAATCAAAATCCCAGCTGTCTTTTTGGTAGAAATTGGCTGATTCTAAAATTTGAATGGAAATGTTAAAGATTTAAAATAACCAAAACAAATGTGAAAAAAAAAACAAAATGGAAGGATTAACACTACTGATTTCAAGACCTATACAGTTACAGTAATCAAGATAGTGATATTAACAATGAGATAGACAAACAGATTATTGGAACAAAATAAAGAACCTAGAAACAGAACCACACAAGTACAGACAACTGATTTTCAACAGATACAAAGGTAACTTAGTGAAAGGACAGTCTTAAAATTTTTAACTCCATTTAGCGGGAACGATTTGATACCTACATACAAAAACAACAACTTAGGTCCATACTTTGCACCAAATACAAGTTAAGTTTAAATGAATCACAGACTAAATGTAAAACCTAAGACTATAATACTTCTAACAGAAACACGGAAGAAAATCTTCATGAACTCTGGGCTAAGCAAAGATTTCTTAAATACCATACCAAAAGCATAATCTATGATAGAAAATATTGGTAAATTAGGCTTCATCAAAATTAAAATTTTCTCTTTGAAAGACACTGCTAAAAGAATAACCAAACAAGCCACAGAGGAGAAAATATTTTCAGACTGTATATCTGAAAAAGTATTGTATCCAGAATATAAAAAGAACTCTCAAACTCAACAATAAGAAAATAACTCAATTTTTTAAAAGGGCAAAAGATCTGAACAAAAATTTCACCAAAGGTATGTGAATAGCAAACAAGCACACACGAAAATGTTCAACATCAATGATCACTAGAAAAATGCAAATTAAAACCACAGTTTGGTTTTTCAAATTTTAGAATGGCTAAAATTAAAAGGACTAACCATATCAAGTACAGGAGAGGATGCAGAACTACTGGAACACTCAAACTCTACTGATGGAAATATAAAATGGTACTTGGCAAACAGTTTCACAGTTTCTAAAAAGTTAAGCATATGCATTCCATAGTCATTGAATCCCTGGGCATTTACCCAAAAGAAATGAGAGCATAAGTCTATAGAGCAGCTTTATCTGTAATAACCAAAAACTGTAAACAACCAAATGTCCATCAACAGGTGAATTGGTAAACAAATGTGGTATATTCATACATTAAAATACTATTTAGCAATAAAATGGAATGAACGACTAATAAGTATAACATCAATTAATTTATTTTTTTTCTGAGTAAAAGAAGCCAAACCAAAAAAGGGTACATACGGCATAATTGTATTCACATAAAATAACAGAAAATGAAAACTAATCTATAGCAACAGAAAGTAGACTGATGGTTGCCTGAATATAGGGTGACAGAGAGAGACAGGAAGAAATAAGCAATAAGGTAACTTTCTGGAGTGATAGATATTATGTTCATTATCTTGATTAAGGGATAGTTTCATGGCTGTACACTTTAAATATGTGTCAATTATACCTCGGTAAAATTATTTTTTAGAAAACAAAGTTAAAGGGATTTAAAAAGTTAGTATTTTCTATATATTCTAAATTCTAAGTATCGGGTTGAACTACCAAAGGCTACATTCCTAAACAAGATGTATCTTTATCTTGTTAAAAAAAAATGCTGCTAGCTTTAATTAAAAGTGACTCAAAAAAAAGAGGCAGTGATTCTTATAGAAAGACTCATTATTTTTCAACTTAGGAACTGATATATATTCTCCTTTTCAATGAAACCTATACAATTGATTGTATCTCTTTATATTCTGACAGCTTAAATATGTATAGCAACTATTATACTAGCTATACAGTATTTATATTTTTTCCTACGTTATAATTTTCAATTTCAGCTTTTATTTTAGCATTATTTCACATCTACATTTTTGCTTATCAGATACATCTGACCTATTATTTATAAAGTTTATTACTCTATTTTTTTTTAAATATAATTCACAATCAGCCTTTTAAAGTATATTTTCAGTAGTTTTTAGTATAGTCACATGGTTCTACAACCATCATCCCTATTTAATCCCAGAACATTTAAAAGAAAAAAAACTTGTACTCATTAGCAATCATTCCCCACTTCCCCCTCTCCCGGCCTCTGGCAACCTTTCCTGAATAATTCATATGAATGGAATCACATAATACATGGCCTTCTATATCTGAGTTCTTTCACTTAGCGTAACATTTTCAAGGTCAACTGTTTTGTCCCATACATCAGTATTTATTCCTTTTTGTATGGATGGATACACCACTTTTTATTTACCTATTCATTAGCTAATAAATATTTGGATTGATTCCATTATTTAGCTATCATGAATAATGCTTCTGTAAACATTTGTACACAAGCTTTTTGTGTGGACATATGTTTTCAACTCTCTTGTGTGTGTGTGTGTGTGTGTGTGTGTGCGTACACACACACACGCACACACATACCTAAGAGTTGATTTGCTGGTTCGTACAGTAACTATCTTTAAATTTCTGAAGAACTACCTGTTTTCCAATGGTATGTATGAGGGTTCCAATTTCTCCACATCTTTGACTTTTATTCTCCAGCTTTTTGACTATAGCCATCTTAATGTGAAATGATATCTCTTTGCGGTTTAGATTTTCATTTTCCTAATGACTAATGATGTTAAGCCTCCTTTCATGTGCTTATATTCTATTTTAAACATGTTTTTATTATCTATCCTAACTCCTTTTAACCAATTATAAATTATCAGTAAATAATAAATGCTAACATTTTTTCCTAATATTTCTTTAAATTACACTACACCTGATGTAATGAAATGAGTTCTAAGACAGAAAAGTTTTTTTATGGTTTTAAAAATAAAAAATAATATGATAGCATTAAATTAAGTACATTTTTATTTCATAAACATAAGATAAATGAAAGGTCAGCAAACTATTAAGCCTATTCCAAGAAAAACCTTCACAATCCAAACTATAAATTGTCCAAAGTGAAATGAGAGAATAGTTATGACTCATATTTTTAAAATATTATACATGCCATGATAGATTTATCACCACTTTAAAAATACAAGAGGTTCATATCCATCATAAAAAAAGAGCTTACCATCTTCAATGGCATTTTTGATGGCACGAAGTCCATCCCTTACAGCATCCTTGATTTGTGTGAGAGTATGCTTATTTGGTCCCCTAACTAGTAAGGTGACAGAGCGAGGGTTAATACAGTCCTCAATAAAAGTGAACTTTTCTTCACCCTAAAGGAAAATACAAGATATAATTTTAATTAGCAATGTCATTATGAAATCAAGACTTTTAGTTTATAATATTAGAATCCAATCTTCATGTGAATTGTTTTTGTCATGTATAACTAAATATCTGTTAAAAGCAGTTAAGTTCTATTTAAACTCTTAAAAAACATTTAGGTAAATAAATTGTAAAATCTATCCTGTGAATTATTCAGACCTCAAAATGTAAAACCTGAATTAAAAAGTTAAATATTAAAAAAAAAAGGGTTTACTGTTCACTTTACAATTATTTCCCCAGAAATACTCACTAATGTATACTCATGTACAAGACCAGCATGTCCCAAACAATCTATACTGAGGTCTTCAAGAGAATTCACAGCCATTCCTCCACAAGCAAGAGAGAGTCTGAAATTACATAGATGTCAACATAGCTTTGACTATGGAAAACATAAAGACTAATTTCTTAAAGGTGAAAAGATATTTAAAACAAAGACTGCATTGCCACTGTATCGCACTGTTTTTAAAATCTGTTTCAAGAAGGTGATAACCTTCCTTGTATTTCAACAAAGCTCTGAGGTTGGTTAACAATCTTGATTTTTGACAGCTCCATTATTTACTAAAATTAAAAACAAAATTCGGAACTTGTATGCTGCTGTTTTGCTCAACAATGTTTACATATAAGCTAAAAGGAATACACATGGGATAATTTCAATTCAATCTGTTAATAAAATTAGGATACATAATTATCTGCAAGCTTACCTTTCCATATTTCTTCTTTTTGCTCTGCGAAGAGCTACTATACCATGTTTTGCAAGCATATCTAAGGAAAATGGATCAATTCCCTATAATTAAATTAGCACAAAAGTTACAAGCATGTTTTAAGCCAGTAGTTCTAAAACTTTATCTCAGCAATGCTTCATACTCTTAAAAATTGTGAAGTACCCAAACAGCTTTTGTTCATGTGAGCTGTATCTATAATAGTAACCATATTATAAATTGAAAAAACTTTGAAGTATTAATCTATTTAATATAACAATAAACCCATTTTACATTAACATAAATAACATTTTTTAATGAAAGTTTACTATAGTTTCCTAAACCAAAAACTATATATAGTGAGAGTAATGGTACTGCTGTTTTACACCTTTGCAAATCTTTTTAATATGTCTTCTGACAGCTGAATTCTCACATCTGCTTCTGCCTTCAATTTGGTGCAATATGTTGTTTCGATTAAAGTATAAGAAGAAAACCTGGTCTCACAGAGATATGTATTGAGAAAGGGAGGAATATTTTAATAGCCTTTTCAGAAATTTGTGGCTATTCTTCTTTGATACTATACCAAAACTAAACAAGTAGTTTCAATGTAAAATATATAACCATATCAATGAACTTTCCATACTCTCTCACATTAAAATCCATTTGTCTGTCTTATTCTTTGAATTGATTATTTACCCATGCATAATTTTGTTAAATCATCAAATTTTAGTCAGAGGATGTTGGTTCACTAAGTTAGGCAGAGCTTCCAAATGTTGACACATTTCATAGTTATGTAATATCAAAAATATCACCTTAGCTAATATCATCCTTAATATTATCAGAAAAGTATTTTAAATTTTGGAAGCTGTCAAACTCACAGTGGCAGATACAAATTTTCCAAAATTGTAATTTTTGTTTTAAGGCTCAAATGTTTTCACTGGCAACAAATATTGTCAGTTGTTTTCCTTCAAATGACAGGACCGCTGCATTCGTTTTTGAGAAAAATCTACCAACTACCCATGTCTAAGTAAAGACACTTTGTCAGTCATTCTATGAAAAAGTGGCTAGTTTAGCTTGCAACTCAATTATACAAGAGCTTTCCTCCAAGACATTAAATTAAGGCATTTCCTTTGATGCGACACAGAAGTGTTTTGTGCATACTCACATTTTACAAAAGTATATTTAAGGATCAAAATTTAAGAAAATTAACAAATTTTACCACTTTGTCAAGACAGTCTTAAACAAAACTGCCTTTTTTTATTAATTGCCAGTGTGTGGTAGAGTGGCAATAAAGAATATGATGACTACCAGCATAATTTGTTGCTACTGCTTTGATTTTACTAAGGCATCTGCAGTTTTATCTATCATTGCTTGTGCATCATCATTGCAAATTTCAACACAATATAAAAGGCATTATTATTAATATTATAAAAACAGTTTTGACCTCATGAACTCCCTAAAATGGTCTTAGGGACTCCTACAGGTTCACAGACCATACTTAGAGAAACACTGAAGAACATTTACAAACAGTTAAAATATAAGCTTTCTTTCTCACCTTTTGATTAATGACAACAAATCCTTTGTTGGACTGAGCACAGACTTTGTCTTTCAGGTCTATTATTTTTTGTACTCTATCTTCAATAAATTTTCTTTCAGCTTTTACCAAATTTTCTTTTTCTTGTGCAGTCTTATAAAAGAAACCAGAGCTCACCTCTCTAAAAGATTAATAAAAAACAAGCTAGTAAAGGCAATGGGGGGTAGAAGAAAAGGTAGAGAGTTTACCCTAAACATTTAGAAGGAAAAAAAGAGATTTAAAAAACTTTTAGAAAAAACAATCTCAAAGGTTATAAAGAGTAAATGATACACATACGTTTTTTCATATTCTAGTGATACATTGCAAGTAAGGATAAATACATCTTCTACTCGCTTCTTCATATCTGGATGACGGGCGCCATGATCCAAAACTAATCCTCTGATCAATCTATTAAAAACATGTAATGTTTCTTACTTTGAATATACACTCCATTGGTATAAAATTAGAATTATACCCTTAAAGTTGTAACAGAACTGCCAGAGCACACACTGTTTCCTTGTACCAACTTTAATCCTAACACATAATTAGTCAAATTAGAAGAGAATCTAACACATTGTGATTAAGTCACAGTGAAATGTCAACCTAAAATTATTCTCTAAATTTTGTTGCTCAAACACACAACACAGCTGATCAAGTAATGAAAGATAAGCACACAATCAGTTTCTTAGAAATATTTGTTCAAAATAATTATATAGAACAACTAAAAATTGTTAACCTAAATGCCCAACAATAGGGCATTGTCCAAAAAATAACAACCGACCTATTTCACAGTCATGACAACTATGTAATAACATGAAAAAATATTTACAGGGGTAGCTGATAAGAACAGAATGACAAATTGCATACAAAATATAATTATCATTTTTGAAAATAAGCACTTTGGTATTGAAAAGAAAAAAAATGGAAGGAAACTAAGAACGAGGTTATGCTTGGATGGTCCAGAATACAGATAATGGGAGGCAGTCTTTTTTCCTGTTTTCCAAATGTTCTTTTAAGAGTAAATATTTTTATAACTCTTTAAAATTCATTTATACCTAATTAGGGAATGGCATTTCTACTTATGAATCTTTCATAACCAATATTTGTTATAAATTAAAGAAAGTATTTTTTAAATAGTTAAATATAAGAAAGTTTTCAAAATTTTAATCTAACTAGATTAATCCAACTCCTAACTTAATGTGAAGATATTTTATTTAGAAAGAAACAAATTATACGTTGACTATTCTCCACTCTTCAAGTCTCCTGTCCTCTTCCCCTGACTCACTCTTAGAAAAGAACCTTGCTTTTTTGAGAAATAAGAAACACTGTCCCATCCCTACCTCCACCAATCTCCCTACACTTGCACCTGAACTTCCTATTACTACAAATGAACTGTCCATGCTTCTCTCTAAGGATAACCCCTCCAGTTGTGTACTGTATTCCACTTCCCCTCTCTGATCCTGCATTGTCCCGTTTCCCCACATCAATTCTTTCTGCCTACAGGAGAATTCTCATCAGGATACAAACCAGCCATAATATTTCCCATCTTCAAAACAAAGAATTCTCCTCCTTCAACCCCAACCCATATTCCCTTCTGGTACTGCCTGATTTCTAGCTAAACTCCTCTGAGTTATCTACATTTGCAACCTCACTTCTTCCCTAACCATTCTCTCTTGAGCCCAAAAAACTAAATGTTTTCCAAATCTAATGGTCAATTCTGAGATCACAACAACTTGCTCAAATTTTGAGCAGCATATGACATACCTGATTATTCCCTCCTTCTTGAAACCCTTTCTTCTTTTAGTTTCTGGAACACTAGTCTCTCTTAGCTTTCCTTCTCTCTCACTGACCACTCCTTCTCAGTCTCCTTTGCTGAATGTTCCTCCTCTTCTCAATTCCAAACACTGGAGTTTCCTAATGTTCCCAAACCTTAAACTTCCTCTTTTCTCTACCTATATTTTCTTCCCAGGCAATCTCATTAACTCTCGTAGCTTTAAGACATCTATACACTGCTGACTTCCAAATATGTATTTGCAGTCCAGACTACTATTCTGAACTCCAGACACATCTCTCTAACTCCCTACTCAACATTTTCACATGGATCCCTAATAGGCATCTAAAATATAACATTCCCCAAACTGAACTCTTGATTTATTTCCCCAAACCTGCTTCTTCCAGTCTTCTCCATCCCAGGAAATGGCACCTCCACTTCTCCAGCTGCTCATGCAAAAACCCAAGAGACATCTTTGACTCCTGTTTCTGTCACGTTCTATGTTGAACCGTCAACAAATCCTATTGCTCCTTCTGTCCATACCCTGATCTAAACCATTTCCATTTCTTATCTGTATATCAACAGATTCCTAACTAGTCCCCTACTTCTGCCCTTGCACCTCCCACCCTACTATACAGTGTATTCCCCACACAATAATCACAGAGATATTCTGAAACATAAATCAAGAACTTGTTGTCCTCAGCAATGATAGGCTAATTTGAACCAACCTACTACCAAAAACTATGCTGGGTTAAAAAAAAAAAAAAAAACACCTTAAAAACACTGGAGAGCTATAAAAATAGTAAAGAGCTCCAAAATAATTTTCTTTTCAAAACTGAAAAGAAAACAAGAACTCTAAGAGGTAAATAGAAAACCGCAGGCACCATTATCATAAAGTCATATGACAATTCAGGCAAATCTGAACTTTTATTTCAATGACTTCACAATGAGAAGGGAATAGAATTAAAAGTTAATAGATGGTCCTCTTCACATTAAAAGGAACCCCAAAAGGCTACATAATTAAGGGTATAAACCACAAGTATGAACTAGAAGCAAGCAGCCCTCGCATGGACTAGCAGTTAGAATTCACAACTATATAGTCCCAAAGAGCTTCAGGCTGTGGATTTAATTTAAAATAGTCTCTGGGCTCCTTGCAGCAGCAAATTCAAATCCTTTGTGCAGAAAGGCACCTTCATTCTACGTCTCAAATTATTTCTACAAATACATTTTTCAAATATGATAAATGGCACATATAGGAATAAAGCATGCTGAGTGAGAACCAGCAAAAAACAATAAACACCATTAACAGACAAGCTAAAACTTTAAATATTGTAATTACCAGACATGAGCTACATGTTTAAATAAATAAAAAGGTAAGTTTGGGAAGATATTTAGGGCATAGGAAAACATAGTGACATGGTAAACTTAAGAAGGAATCAAACAGAATTTCTATAGATAACATACACACATATCAAAAATAAATAAGAAAAGTATTTACAGATGAAATATGATATCTGGTTGTGCTTCAAAATAATCCAGATTTGGGGCAAGGAAGAAGAAAGAGGACTATATAAAAGACAATAAGATTGGCCATATACTGCAAAGGGATAAAGATGAGTGACAGGTATATGTGAGTTTACTATTCTATTCTACTTGTATGTATCTTTAGAATTTTCCTTATTAGAACATTTCAAATAAGTCCAAAATCAACAAGATGCTACAGATTTTGAGCACATACATCCGCAGATAATGTTAATTATCTGCCCTATCTTATCTTTCTGGCCACATCACCTTACTATTTTTCCCTCTGAGTCTGTTCCAGGCACAATGGAACACCCCAGCACACGTCTGCTTCAGAGCCTCTTTAACTATTTTTCTCTCTACCTACAACACTCTTCCTCCAGATATTCACAGGGCTAGCTCCCTTATTTCTTCAGAGATCTCCTTAGCTCTCTAGTTTAGTTTCTTATCACAATGATCTTCCATAACTACTCTAAAATCACATGCATGCCTGCACACTGTTACTCTAGCCTCTTCAAAGAATTTAATATTACTTGTTTACTGTCTCCTTCATCTAGAAATGTAAACTTCTCAGAGAAAGGAAATCTGTTTTGTTTACCTTTCATTGACCTAAAACAGTGACTGGCTCTGGTAAGTATCTAATTAACATATGCTAAATGAATAGACTGATGTTTAATAAAAGTAACCAATGAAATTTAAAAAAGAATATCTAAAGATAACCATATATTCTAGAATATATACATTCTCAAAGTTTATATAATTTACTTTGTATCAGTTTCTGATTTGTGCTTCATCTCCACGATTTCTACCATGAAGAGATCAATAGGATAACCTGGTCTTCTAATAGCCAAAACAGAATCCACCACAGCCTAAAAGAGAAGAAAATGAGAAGAGTAAATTATAGTGGTCTACTAAAAGAAACCATTGGCCCAAGTAATCTATCACCAGACTAAGCAGATAAAGAGTTCAGGCTCTAAAACACAGCACAAGGCCAAAGAGTGCCACTTTGTCATGGACACTAATAACCAATGCCAACAGATATTTTTGAGCCTAAAGGGACTTCATAGATCATCATGTCCAAATGCTTAATTTTACAGATCTGGAAACTAAGACAAGACTTTAAAGAGTTACGATCTTAAAACAAGGTCTAAATGATAGTAGCCGAGCTAGCACTAGTATTCAGGTCTCTAACTCCCAAGACACTGCTCTTTCTACTATACCAACACTACTTAAACTTTTCTACCAAAGGATTACCTTAATGGAAAAGAAGGAAATATAACCTAAGAGAAGACTTCAAATTTGCTGGCTATAACAACATGAAATTGTCTTGTGTTTACCATGAAGTTTCTATGTCATGCTATCATATACATGTGTTTGTTTTAATGTTAAAATAATGCTTTTCCCCAAATCATATAGTAAAATTGACACTCTAGAAAGCTATTTCTCATTTATTCTGCCATACAGTCCCAGAAATAGGCAATTTGAGAAGCATAGAACAAGACACCCTAGTGCTTAACTCAGAAAGTAATATAAAAATAACTGACTACAGAAATTAAGTGCTACAGTATAACCATCCTAAAATATGAATAAAGCAAAAAAAAAAACAAAACTGTATATTAGAAAAGTTTACCTGAGGTAACATGATATTTGGTTTTAGAACCTAATAGGGCATAAGGACAAAAACTACTGAAGAGTGAGAGTATCAGAGTTTCCATAACTCCAAAAGAGAATGCGGGCCCTAACCAGACAGCATGAAGATTGTACACCACTTCATATATGTATTCCAACAGCAGAAAATACAGCAGAGTCTTTATTTGGACTCTGCTTAGTAAGAAACTGTCTTAATCTGAATTCCCAAGTAGGTTTTCCTATGGGTAGGCAGGATTGACCAGAAATAACTCAGGTGTTCCAATACATTTGGTATCTGTTTCTCAAAGTAAGATAGCATTCCAATTTATATGTCAATGTCTTGTGAATTTGTTTATAAACTCGTCATTCCTGAAAAACTAATATATTTGAGTTTCAGAAACTGCAAAGCTAAGGAACCAAACTATAGCCACTTGATAAAAGGCTTCCCAAAATACATAATCTTGCCCTTATATTACATATATTATACCTTCAGAAATAAACAAAACAAACATGCCTTTCCCAGATGTATCATCTATCAAATCAATCATGCATCATTAAAGTAGTAACCTTAACTACAAAGTACAATGCCAAAACAACTTCCCCATTTGTCATTTCACATAATAAATATGGAACTCTAGGTTTAACAGACCTGTATGGCATCCCAACATCTTCCACAGAGGATGATCTGCAGGCAGCCAAGCCCCTCCCAACTTTCATACATACTTTTCTGACCAATAAAATCTAGTCTATAAGTAAGCCTATAAATATTTGTCTTTCATATTTTATTTTATTTTCTAAAGAACCACATGCAATAGTTGATTATCTCATAGGAAAAAGTATCAGGTTATACTCTTTCTTGAACACAAAAGTTTAATCACATACCTCTGTTAAAACATCAGCCAGTTCAGCATGAACTTTAGTTTGCAGAGATGTTCTAGCCACATCTAAGAGAATTTCTCTTTTCATCTCTTTTTTAATTTTAACTTCTTCCAAAACTTCAAGTGCTTTTTTCTTTGCAGCTTCAAATCCTTCAGCTATTATTCTAGGATGCAGGCCCTATTAAACAACATAAAATTATAAGCTATAAAATAATTCATCCAAATTACAAGTAACCATCCTCTCCTATTAATTAATAGGTGTATCTAAAAAAGTAATATGACGTCAATGCCACTAAATTAAGTGTATGTATATAATCTATAACGTAATTTTTCAGTGCTTCATACTTCGAGCAATCTCAAACTTGCAGAAAAATTGTAAATCCAGTATAAAAACCTACAAAATCCTTCACATTTCTGAATATTATGACACACTGTTGTGTGGTATCCTTCTGAATGGGGACACAAGAAAAGGGTCCTTTTAATGTAGAGAGAAAAACAGCACTGATTTGGAGAAAAGTGGCAGACACCAGTTCCACCAAATGTTCAAATGTCCAAAGTTAACATCATAGGAATGAGACAAAGAGACATCATATGCCTCCTGATAAGATGCATTAAGAACGCTACAGTACTTCTATAGTTTTCTTGCCAATACCTGCGTCTAATCATGAGGAAACAGACAAATCCAGATTGAGGGATTTTCTACAAAACAGGCCTGTATGCTAAAAATAGCAATGTCATGAAACACAAAGATGGTTCAGCAACTATTCCAGCTTGAAAGAGGCTAAAGAGATGTGACAACTGAATGCATGAGCTTAGATTTTCTTTCGCTATAAAGGACACTGTTGAGACAAGTGACAAAATTTGAATAAAATGAATAAAATCTGCAGATTAGATATTAGCACTGTATCAATATATGAATGTTAATATTAATTTTCTGTTTTTGATCACTACACTGTAGTATATAATCCCTTGGTTTTAAAAATATACACTGATAAATTTTTAGACCATCATGTCCGCAACTTATTCTTATATGATTCAGAAAAAAATATGTACATTACTACATATATGTAAAGACAAACAAATATATATTTATTTATCTGAGAAAAATGTTATTTAAACGGTAATGTTTACTCTGAAAATACACAAACTTACTGAAAGCTAGAACTAGGTCTATTTATTCCCTTCTTCCATTCCTTTACATTAATCCTATAACAATTTCTAAAAGTTGACACTTGAGCATTTGTGTCAGGCACTATTCTCAAGAGCTTTACATGTAAAGCTCTTACTGTAGTCCTCTCAACAGTATGAAGTAGATGTTATTATTCCTGTTTCACAGATGAGAAAATTGATGCTTAAAAGGATAATGTAATTTTTCTTAAATCACTATCCTAATCGGAGGTGGAGCCAGGATTTAAAGCCTGACTCCAGAGCCTGTTATAAACCATTTTCAAAACATTTCCTTGGTCTAGGACCTCAAATTTCTCACCCAAACTGCTCTAAAAACTCCCAGTCTTGACTCCCTTAAAACTGTCCCCTAAATATTTAAAATGCCAATCTGACCATATCACTCATTAGTGTATTAATATCAATTATTCTTCTTGGTTAGTATATAATGTGCCCTCCGTGATATGGCATCTACCTACTTCTCCAGCCTATTTACTGTCCACATCACTTTAAACTTTACCAACACAAAATTTTCTTGGAGCTCTACACACAAACTGCATTTTTCTTCTCTGCGCCTTTGTTCATGTTGTTCTTTCTGCCTGAAATGCCATTCTCCTTACTCCTCATTCTTTCATCTGGTTCACTCTTCATCCTAAAAATTTAGCCCAGATCTTTTTTCCTTCAGAAAGTACTGACTACCTCCCTCCTCACTGTTTAGGATATCCCTCTCTCTTCAGTGTTTCCATCATATCCTGTGCCTAGTTCTATCGATGTACTGCCACACAGTTTCTTAATTATGTCATTACCTGTCAGTATCTCCCCTTTTCCAAACTTCTTTCTTCCTGACACAAATCTAATTTTACACAAGTACCTCTCTTCTTCCAGTGTTTCAAAGGAAGCTGACCCTATCCCTACCTTAAGGGGTGGATCTTGATCAGGTTAAGTAAATTCCCCTAAAAGCCGTTATGTTTGACATGGTCATGAGACCAAAGTTGGCCTAATCATATAAAGGAAGGCCTTATATTCCACAATTGGGTGAATGGTTCTCTGTTGCCTTCTCCTACTGAGTGTTACTAAGGGAAACAGATAGCCCTGCTTTCCACAGTCTGTATTACAGTCATAATAGAAATGAGCCTTATGATGAAACAGCAATGTAAGTGGAAGAGCTAAGAGACCTGAGTACTTGATAACTGATTGAATTTTTTTAATCAACCAGCCCTGGAACCCTGACATATCTCTCTACATTCTGTTATGGGAGATAATTTCTTTACTGTTTAAATTACTGTTAGTCTAGTTTCCACTGCTTCCAGCCAAAAGCATCCTAACTAAAATTAGTTGCAGGTACTGAATTAATAGACAATTCCCAATACTAAATGAAACACAAAGAAGTAATAATTTTAACACTTTGACAAGGTTATGCTTTGCTGAAATGGTCCTTGAAAGAGAGGGAAAATTCCAATACTTAATTAAAAAAGACAGATAAGTAGTGCCAAAAAAAGAATATTGATTGAACAAAGCCATAGCGGTAGAAATGTGTGTGATGATTTTGGAGGCTAGTGAATGGAGAAGTGTGGCTAGAGTAGATGGTCTATAAAGATGCGTAAATTCACAATGTGGAAAGCCTTCACTAATTTTTCACCAGTTTTTTTTTTAACTATAATTTGGTTTCAACTTTATCAGTGATGTTTCCTTTCTTAGGCCATTAATCATGAGTACATTGGTAATTTTTTACCTTGTTACATGTCATAAATATTTCATTTTAAAAACGGGTATATAATTCCAATAAAAGGCATTATTTTGGCAAAAAAAAGTTCATTATTTTCATTTATAATTGTCAAAAAAATCCTTGATAAATATTGACTTTGCCCTCTAAAATTAAACCCTTTAAGGGGAAGAAAACAACTTTCCACTCAAAATAAAGTACCACATGAATGTGAATTCTATAAAATTCTAATACCTCAGAAATGTAAAGATCAGCTTGTTTTAACAACTCCCCAATAATCAGAACATTTGAAGTAGTACCATCGCCTGTAATATCATCCTGGGCTGTTGCTACCTTTGCTATCAAGGAAGCTGTTGGGTGTTGAATTTGCTAGAAAAAGCAAGCAACAGATTAAATAAGAGAGAGACCACCAAAAACAAAATAACCTAAGAGCAATAGTAAAATTAAGAAATTAAATGTTTTATTCTACAAATTCACAAGGTTTATATTATCAATGCTTGATAAATGACAAGGCCAAAATTAAAATTTGAGAATAATGAAATTTGAGCATTTTATAAAAGTGTCTTTACTTCAGAATGCAATGACATTTCCAAATTTAGATTAAATCCTTCAATCTCAAAGATGAATATATTTACTAAAATTGCACAAGATTTTTTATTTTTCCATGATTACAAAGAACATAATGCAGGGCCTTTAAAAGATGTAACTAATTTGAAAGCATCCTTAACTGCACTATACAAAGATTTGAAAACATGCAAAAATATTTTTTATCAAGATTTAATTCAAAAGCATAACTCATTACTGCAGTAGTTATCTGATAGCCTTGGTTTAAATATATACAAATTGTACTATGTTCTCAATTAAAGTTTATTAAGGTTTATTAAAATCAACAGCATCAACCCACCATCTCATGTAGCAGTACATTGCCATCTTTGGTGAGTTTGATGTCACCTGAACCAGAAACAAGCCTGTCCAGAAAAAAAAGTGATGTCACCAATTTCATACATCAAAAGTCAAGCAAGACAATCCCAGTGCTTGCCACTCCACTATCTTTAATATAGGGAACTGAGCTTGGAAAACTTTCATTGTACCATGAAGAAACACCATGCTAATTATCACCATCCACAGCCCACAGAATCACTTCTCCCAAGATGGACTGCTATGGTGATTTCATTCCACATGTAGTGTTTATGAGGTTAAGAGTAGTTGAGCTATGAACACTGGTTTGGTCAATAAGAGTACTTGGAAGTCTACAAACCACAAATTTGTGAATTTCCTGAAGGTTTTTTATTTTGGTGAAATGTTACCATTCATTCACTCAATTCCGTTTCTCCTCTCATCCCTCACACTTATTAGATCAAATTCTGTCAATTTTATATCCTAAATGTCTCTATGAAAAACAGTATGAAAGTTCTTCAAAAAAAAACTAAAAATAGAACTACCATACCAGAGGGTAGGTGGGAAGGAGGAGGGGAAGGTAGATGGGATAAAGGGGGTCAGATATGTGGTGACAGAAAGAAATCTAACTATGGGAGGTGAACACACTGTGTAAATATATATATGCCTTACTGTTAAAATGTACAGCTAAAACTTATTGGATTTCATTAACCAATGTGGCCATAAAAATAATTAATTTGAATGAAAAAATTATATATATATATAGAACTACCAGGTGACCCAGCAATTCCACTTCTGAGCATTTATCTGAAGAAATCCAGAACACTAATTCAAAATGATATATGCACTCCTATGTTCATTGCAGCACAACAGCCAAGATATGGAAGCAATCTAAGCATCCATCTATAGATGAATGGATAAAGATGTGGTACAGATATATGCTAGAATATTACTCAGGCATAAAAAATGAAATCATAGTTTGTAACAACATGGATGGACGTAGAGGGTATCATAAGTGAAATAAGTCAGAGAAAGACAAATGCCTCATAACTTCACTTACATGTGGAATCTAAAAAAATAAGCGAACAAAACAGAAACACACTCAGAGATCCAGAAAATAAATAGATGTTTGCCAGATTGGGGGTGGGAGTTGGAGGGAAGGATGAAAAAGGTGAAAGGGATTAAAAAGTACAAATTGCCAGCTATAAAAACAGTCACAGGGTTGTAAAGTACAACATAGGGAATATAGCCAATAATAATACTATGTATGACGTCAGGCAAGGACCAAACAGGGTGAGCATTTCATAAGGTATCTAAATGTCTAATCACTATGTTGTACACCTGAAAACTAATGTCAACTGTGACAGAAAATTTTTAAAAAATAAATGTCATTCCACTATTTTAATTGGGAAAAGACCAAAAAAATAAAATCCTGTCATTTTATTTTTCTTCTCCCATCAATAATTCGTCCCTTTCCTCAGTATAACTACATGTATGTGTGCATGTATATTTGTACACACACACACACACACACACACACACACACACAGTAGGACATTCACTTCTACGGAATCTCAAGAACTGAAACTATATTGGTCATCTCTGGGTTCCCAGCATCCCTGTTGGTAAATAAGTGCCCTCTTTTACTATTATTCCTCTGGGACTCTCCTCTTACACCATTTTGCCCTCACGAGCCTCTTCCCTCATTCTCCTGTGGGGAAAATAATGACGCTAAATGAATGTACGCGGAAAGGAAGAACCGGTGTCAAGAACCACAGTCAGTCACGGAGCATCCAAAAGACTTGCCTAAGCACTCACAGCTAGGAGGGCAACTTGGATTTGAACCCTAGCCAGCCATGCTCCAAAGCCCGGACCTTCGCCACTATAACACACTAAAAACAAACAAAATAAAACATACACACACCGAGGTGTATAGAGCGTTAAAGAGCAGGGATGTGGATGGCTTACGTTTCGTTTGAAACGCTACATTACCTGACTCTCTAATTGCACAGGAACCTTAATGACAATAGGTGGGGCGGGGGCGGGGAGAGACCGCAGCTCCGCTCTTGGGACCTTTCCCTCGGGAAGGCTTTTCTCCTCCACCCCCCCAGGCTAGCGAGGACCTCGGAGCAGGCGTGCGAAAGAGGGGAGCCAGGCCCACGGAGGTGTCATGTCGCGCCAATCCCCTCGCGGATCCCTTTGCCTCGGAGCGCGCCGCGACACCCCCCGCCCCCCGGCGCCCTAACCGCAGCCACCACGGCCGTCTCACATTTTCATGGTGCCCTTAGGACCCAGATTGGTCCGCAACACATCCTGCAGCCCTCGGGCGGCGCATATATTGACGGCCAGGGCAGCCTGGGCCCGCGCCACCTCCGCCTTGGCGTTGATCGCCTTTATCGCGGCCATAGCCCAACGGACGCAGGAGCACCCCAACCGACACGAACGGTCCGAGCCGCGGTTCCGAGCTCCCGGGCCCCTGACAAGCCCCGTGCCTGCCGGAAGTGACGTCAGTCGGCAGCGCCGAGCCGGAAACCGGAATCGCCTTGGGTCTCCTCGCAAAGATGGCGTCCTCCGCGTCCGCTCGGCCTTCTGCGGGGAAGCGAGCGGTGAGTCAGGATGAACTGCGGCGCTTGATGAGGGAGAAGCAGCGTCTGAGCACCAACCGGAAACGGATAGAATCTCCACTTGCGAAGTACAACCGTTTGGGGCAGCTGAGCTGTGCCCTGTGCAACATTCCGGTTAAGAGCGAGCTCCTGTGGCCGACGCATGTCCTGGGAAAGCAGCACCGAGAGAAAGTAGCCGAGTTGAAAGGCGCGAAGGAGGCCCCCCAGGGGCCGTCCGCCAGCGCAGTGCCGCCGGCCGCCAAGAGGAAGGCGCCGGACGCAGAGAGCCACGACGCCAAAAGAGCGAAGGCCCCCCCGGGGCCGCAGGTGCAGCCCTCCACGTCCGCTTCGCCCGCCAACGTTGACAGAGCAGGAAGGGAGCCCGCCAGAGCGAACCTTGGGAAGGCTTCGGGACTCGGTTTGCTCCCTGATTATGAAGAGGAGGAGGACGAGGAGGAGGAGGGAGAAGAAAGAAAGGCGGGGGACGCCAGTAGGCAGCCGCCCGACGCACAAGGCAAGGAACACTCGCTTTCCTCCTCCCGGGAGGCAACAGGTAACGTGCTGCCCAGCGACTTCTCGAACACAAAGCCTCCCCAGGCCCCTTTAATTCCTCATTCAGGGTCCATCGAGAAAGCCGAAATACAGGAAAAAGTAGTGGAAAGGAGAGAAAACACCGCGGAAGCGTTACCGGAAGGGTTTTTTGACGACCCCGAGATAGATGCGAGGGTACGCAAGGTCGATGCCCCAAAAGACCAGATGGACAAAGAGTGGGACGAATTTCAAAAAGCCATGAGACAGGTCAACACTATTTCCGAAGCCATAGTTGCTGAAGAGGATGAGGAGGGACGGTTGGACCGGCAGATTGGGGAGATCGATGAGCAAATAGAGTGTTACCGTCGGGTGGAAAAGCTGCGGAATCGCCAGGATGAAATAAAGTATAAACTTAAAGAGGTTCTGACCATAAAAGAACTGCAGAAAAAGGAAGAGGAGAATGTTGACAGCGACGATGAGGGGGAACTACAGGATTTGTTGTCTCAGGATTGGAGGGTGAAAGGGGCTTTGTTATAGGGTTTCGAGCACCCAAGATTTCTAACACCGCCCGCGACTGTATAAAAAGTGCTGTCTCTCAATATAATATCGGTTTCTCTATGCCTGGAGGTTTGATATCTTAATTGACTTGTTGCGGTATAATGAGCCTGTGAAGATAGCACTTTAGAAAATTAGTGTGAAATATTTTTGAGGTAAAGTTGTTACGAAATTTTTGAAATATTATATGCCAAAATGTCAATTTTTCACATTTACGGACTTAAATGTATAATTTTGTGTCTGAAAATCTGTAAGCCGTAAATATTGTACATAGTTAAATATATATTTACTTAAGTAACTCTTAAATTTGTAAATTAGTAGACCAACAGGCAAGCTTTTAGATACATACCAAGAGTGGTATTTTTCTTTTCTGACTCCTTAAACTCAAGAAGGTAGAAGGGAGCATTGTTTTTTGTTTTTGTTTTAAGAACAGTACTTGTAGAGACATAGTTCATTCAGGGCTCATCAGTTCTCTGAGTATTCTGTTCATAAACTTGCTGTAGGAGAACATGGTGAAAAATATATGCCAAACATGACCAGCCTCAACCCAGTGTTTCTCTCAATTAAACCAGCACTTCTCAGATGTGGGTGCACATGAAGATCACCTACGAAACAAAAGGGTGCATGTGAATCACCTATGAAGGTTTTTTAAAACTCCTGTTTCTGAGCCCTACCATTAGATTCATAAATCTAGGGTGGGGCCCAGGCATCTGTATTAGTTTTGAAAGCTTCCCAATTTATTCTAATTACACCAAATTCGGGGAGCCATTACCCTAAATCTCGAACCCATTTCTAATTTTTCAGGCTTTGTTTTTTCTTTAAATAACACGTTCCATAAGTTCACTGTCTATTGTACAAAATACTACCTTTATTTCCATTCAGTCTTTTATTACTAGATTTTGTGGCAAGTTAGGGTTCAGGTTCTGTCTATTGTAGGAAGTAAAGTCTTCAGTGTCCTCTATAGGTTCTTAGAACTGCAGCAGAATGACATAATGAAACCAATTTTACTGTAGGTAATTGATATGAGTTAAATTCATACAGCATTTCATCATCCTTATAATGAAAGGACTAACAATGTTATTGGAAGACCGGCTGTATAAGTTGTTTTCTTTAGGAGTAACAATTGCCTTGTGCTGGTCCAATTTAAATCACTCCTCCTCCCTTTGGAAATAGAGATATTCAAATAGGAAAAAGAAATTAGCAGTGTTCTGGGGATAGAAATGCGTATAGCACATTCCAATAAAAGTGAGCAGTAATAATAAAGACTTACGGAGTTCTTACTATATAGGTTAGGCAGGGTTCTAAGTGCTTTATGTAAATTAAGTCTAGTTTCCTTAAAGCCCGGGTTTTATGGAGAATACCAAGATTAAGGTATGAAAAAGCCCTGAATGCTAGATGAAAGAATTCTTTTTGTAGGCAATCGGGAAAAGTGAAGTTTTTGAAAATAGAATTACACCTGCAAAAAAATACAGGAGATGATTTAAGTTGCAGTATATAAAGTGGAATGAACATAGAGGAAAAGGAAGCTGGTAGACAACTGGGAAACTAGATTTTAAAAGCAGAGTGATGAAGACTTTGGGTATAGTTTAAGAGAAAAAGAATAGAATTGAAAATTTCACAGGAGAAGCTAACATTTTAGTAACTAGAAGAAAGGAAAAACAAGAGAGAGAAAGATGAAAGTTTGGGGGTTTTTTTTAGGGTGGGTGCCTAAAAGCAGCTCCCAACCTTTTCAGCACCAGGGATTGATGTTCCTGTGGGAATTAATGCCTAATGATCTGTGGTAGAGCTGAGGCGGTGATCTTTGCACACTGAGGAGTGGCTGCAACTATAGATGAAATTTCACTCCCCTGCCACCACCTCCTGCTGTGTGGCCTGGTTCCTAACAGGACACTTGAGGTCTCGGGTCGGGGTCTGTTGTCCAAGGGCATGAGTGATGGGGTTTTGACCAAAATTAAGTGAATTCTTCTTGTATCTGAGGTCATTGTAAACAATTATAGGAGTTGGTGGATTCTTCCTGATCTTCCACACGTTGGAGAGCTCCTTTATACCTCTTTGAGCTGGGTCAAATAGGTTTTGGCATTAGACCATGAATATCATCATCAATGATCCCAGCTTGTAAGAATTAGTTCAAGGATGGGTACCAGTTACCTGTTCTCTTTAGAGAATCTCCTAATTCAGCCAACAATGTATTAGAATTATTGTAAATGCTACAAAGGTAATCCTCTCATCCACTTCACTTACCAATTTCGTACAGTTTCTCTAATTTGGAGGAAAAAATTCAGCAAAAAAAGTGCATTTGCCCAGTGCCTTACAATCTGCAAAATGTTTTCATATATATTTCATTTAATGATGGAAGTAATGACTACTTTTTTATATATCAGGAAACAAAATAAGAGACTGTGGAATTAAAATTACAAGGAAAAATATAATTTAGACCTAAAACCTTTAATAGTAACAATCATAAGATTAGTGTGGAGTAATGGAAAGAACAAGAGTTAGCAAGAGAAAGCAGAAGGCACAGGTTCAAGTTCCCATTCATTTAAGTAATGATCTTGAGCAAGACATCTCTCTGAACCTTAGTTCACTCTACTGTCAAGTGATGATACCTCACAAGGTGTGGTGAGAGTCAAATGACATCCATGTAAAAGGAGTTTGAAAAATGAAATATGATAAAAAGTATTTCTACTAACTTACTAAGCTGATTGTAGGTAATAATACAGTGCCCTTAATTTCCTCTTTAAATTGAGGGAATTCAAGCAGGTGGTTTTGAAATTTAACTCCAGATATTTAATTTTACCATAAAACAACTGGTGTCTCACCTTTTAAAGATTGTCAAAGTCATCTGGTTGCCTGTCTGGAGAGTTGGCTAAACTATTATTACTTTTGTTTGCAAGGTTTGCCCAGGATAAGTTCCAGTTGTCTTAATGTAATTATGAATAGTGCCTCCTTTCACCCTCAATACTGTCTCCTTTTGGAGACAGACTCACCTAAAAGTTGTATATGAGGAAAAACCACTTTATAATGAACAGAATGGAAAGTCTTAATTGAAATAGTATGTTTCCTATTAATTGATTGCACCAGTTAGCTAGCTACTTGGCTGGATGTTGTATAAGGGGATTTGAGTAAATGTATGGGTAGGAATGGTGTGGCTAGATAAGTGACCTTACACTGCTTTTTAATACTAAGAGTCTAGTAGTCTAAGTGATACCAAGAATTTAGAAGCTTTAAATTTGAACAGAAAAAAAATCCTAAAACTATATTCAGTTTTCTATCTACCTTTCCGCCCCTCAGTGATCTCATCCATTCCCATGGGTTTAAATATCACCTATATACTGTTGACTCTGAATTTATATACCCAGACTTGACCTTTCTCCTGCAAGTTATACTTCATTCCCTTTTCTTAGCCCCCAAATATAATGTATTAGTTAAGTCCTGGCAGCTCTAGTCTAAAATGTGCCCAGAATCTGTCCACTTTTTTCTGTCTCCACTGGCCCTAGCCACCAACATCTCTTGCATTAACTGTTACCTATTACCCCACCCTAGCAACAATCTTCAATCAACAAAGTAGTCAGATCTTTTAAAAATTTAGTTCCAGTCACTCTCACTTAAAACTTCATTATATTTTTCCATTACAGTTGGGAAAAAAAGAAATCAGTCCCTTATTAAGCCTACCTGGTGCTCAGCAGTTGCTAATTCAAATGTCTATTACCTGTGAACTGATGACTACACTCCAATGAAAGGATAGGAGGGAACATGAAAGTATAACTGCTCTTTGTTGAAACCAATCAACATCATTCAGAAACAGTAGCCTAGCATGGCCAAGTTTTTTTTAATTTTCAAGAGAAATTTCAAATCAAGATGGTCTCTTTGTTTTTAGCAAAATTTCAAACATTGTGGACTGAATGTGATCTATTGGCCCTCACTTTGTGACCCTATCTTCTAACTTCATCTGCTCACCCTCCCTTTATTCTCTGTCTCATTTCTCACTGGCTAACCTTCTGTTCTTCAGACATGCCATTTCCTGACCTGTACCTTGCAGTTCCCTCTGCTTGGAACCTGACTTCAAATAGCATGACAGTCTTATCATTCATTTCTCAGCCTAATGGCTCTTTCCCAATGACATAAACAGCCATCTTCCCACCTCCTTTTATTTTATCACATTATTCTATGAATTCATTAAACACCACTACCTTAATTTAGCTTGTTCATTTGTACATAAATTATGTTTCTCCCCAATAGAATGTAAACTCCATAAGGGCAGGGAGCTTGTATGTCTTGTTCACAACCTAAAATAATGCCAGGCACATAATAGAACTTGATAAATATCTGTTGAATGAATAATACCTACATAGCATAAATTGCTTGGAAAAGTAGTAAAAAGACCAAGTTGATTCATGGAAGTCCCAGAACAAGTCAGTTCAACAGCTTAAAGGGCTAAGAAATCTTCCTGCTTTGTGTTTCCCTTCTCCAGCGCATGAATCCTTTACCTATTCTAAGAGAAGCAGCAGCACAGGAGGCATACACAACAAGCTCAAGAGTATAATGGGCCACCTTCACAATTAGCAGCTAGTAAGAATTCCTCATGAGGGATGTCCATATGTCAGCTGGAATTACTGGGTAGACCTCGCTTATAAGAGGCCTCTTAAATGGAGAAAAAGGAATAAAATGAATCATGGTAGAGTAAGATCAGAGAGTCAGCAAGTACACATTGCCTCCAAGCTACTCTCAGCCCTCAGTCCCCTTTTCTGCCATTGCCATTTTGTTTGGCTCACTCCTCCTGTCACTTGGTAGTCAAAGCTATTTCAGAGTGAGTCTTCACTTAGCCATCCTTCACTGAAAGCACTCACAATCTCTCAGAGGAGAAAAGGAGGTTCATCTGGCTACACCACCATTTTGCTAACAGCATTTGGCAGGCCCTAAGTACACTCGGAGCCGGTAGTCACCCTGAGAGGAGTTCACAGGACCATATGGGTGGTTGATGGTGGTGGTTATTGTTTTTGTTGTGCATCTGTGTTGTCCGCTTGTTGTTCCTCCAAGTGTGGTTATAAGAGAGTGTCAACCAAGCCAGGTTGTCAGGTTATTAATAATAGTTACCATTTACTGGATTCCTACCATGTGTCCGGCAGTACGCTAGTGTATGACATCTCTAATCTTCAC
Organism: Cynopterus sphinx; assembly: GCA_030015415.1. Lineage (NCBI taxonomy): Eukaryota > Metazoa > Chordata > Mammalia > Chiroptera > Pteropodidae > Cynopterus > Cynopterus sphinx. The sequence continues at coordinate 29,706,611 of CM057385.1, read as the reverse complement.
AACAACCTTGTAAGGTATGAGGAAACATGCTCAGAAGTAAAGGAATTTGCTCAAGGCAACAGTCTCAAAATCTTTCTATTATCCTGTATCATAATTATTTTACATTACTTTACATAATGAGAGTACTGTTTACTCACCAACCTTCAGATTAGTTTTCAAGTTTTAACACCCTCTCCCAAAAGCAAAGCAATTATCACCTCCATTTTGATGTCTAATGATTTGTCCATGGTCACTTATCAAATTCATTGCTAAGATAAGACTAGGTATAACTTGATTCCTGGCCCAATATTTTCTCTATTATTTAATAATGAAATGTGGAAAATGGGAGAGAATCTCCCAAAATAGCAAGAATTAAGATTAGGGAAGTTTACCCTCAAGGTTGAGGGTACAGTTCAGAGACCTTGGCTGGGTTGGAAAGCCATATTTTTTGAAGTTTATCAGATTTTCTCCACACTGCCTTGTCTTTCCCCATTTCACCAGCAATAAATTTTACTCCTTAGTGGTCTCTGATGAAAGTAAGAATAATGATTTCAGTTCCTAGACATTCCAACTGGGAAACAACAGTTACATCATGTGCCCTGTAGTGCACTGCTTTTTAACTAAGTGACCTTGGGTAAGTTAACTTCACCTTTAGTTTCCTCAACTATAAAATTAGGACAGTAATTGTTTGTACCTTCTGGGATTACTGAGAGGGTTAAATGAGTTAAACGCATGTAAATGCTTTAAGTGCAGACATTCAAATAATACTGGTTGAATAAATGAATAAAGACAAGAAAATTATTATATGGTTGTATTACAAACAGAAATTGGGCAGGACCCAATTATTTATTAAACTACTGGTAAGTAGTGGAAAGAGGGCTGATCATGTCTACAGTCTATAACTTTTCCCACTCATTAGCTGTAGTATCAATCTAGTCAATTTATTCCCTGAGCCTTAGTTTTACCCTCTCTGGGTATTGGGTATTTTGCTGAGTATTTTCTAAAGACCTTCCCACCTGTCAATCACTGATTTTGTGATTTATAATAAATACCTGTATATATTTTGGCCTTTCTCTAGTTCCTCCCAGAGCTCCTAAAACACTTGGAATTTCCTAAATGATTAGAGTAATAAAGACATCATTTACTATTCAAAACAAGCCCCTTTCAACCTCAAAGGAGTTTATGTTAATGAGGTAACTTTTGGAAAGTCCCTGAGAAAGACTGCTGGTTGCCTGGGGGACCAACTACAAGATTAGAGTTAGAACTTTCAGCCCTGCCCTCCAAAATGGGTGGGGGCTGTATACTGAGTTCAATCACCAATGGGCAATAAGTTCATCATGCCTATATGATGGAGCCTCCATGAAAAGCCAAAAATTGGTAACACTATTTACAATAGCCAAGATATGGAAGCAACATAAATGACCATCAACAGACAATTGGATAAAGAAGTTATGGTTCATTTATATAATGAAATATTAGCCATAAAAAATGAAATCTTATCATTCAAAATGACATGAATAGACCTATAGATTATGCTGAAACAAGTCAAAGATAATTACCATACGATTTCACTTATATGCAGAATCTAAAGAACAAACTAATCAAAAACAGGTTCACAAATAAGGAAGACAATCTGATGATGGCCAGAGGGGAGGGTTTTGGGGGGACTGGGAGAAAGGGGTGAAGGGTTAAAGAAATACAAATTAGTAGTTGATAGATGGTCACAGGGATGGGGAGCACGGCATAGGAAATGCAGTCAGCAGTAATGTAATGGCTAGGTGTAGAGCCAGAGAAGAGAAAGTCATCAAGAGAATTGTTTCATAAACTACATAAATGTCTAACCATCGTACTGTATATTTGCAACTAATAATATAATATTTTTAAAAAACCAAAAGGACAGGGTTTGAGAACTTCCAGGTTGGTGAACATGTGGAGGTGCCCTGTGCCCCTTCCCACATACCTTGCCCTATGCATCTCTTCCATCTGGCTATTCCTGAGTTATATCTTTTTATAATAAACTAGTAATCTAGTGAGTGAACTGTTTTTTCTGAGTTCTGTGAGCTGTACTAGCAAATTAATCGAACCCAAAGAGGGGGTTGTGGGAAACTCTAATCTATAGCTGGTCAGTCAGAAGCACAGGTAACATCCAGGATTTGATGATTAGCATCTAAAGTAGTGGGAAGGAGCAGTCTTGTGCACTTGAGCCCTTAACCTATGGAATCTGACACTAATTCCAGGAAGACAGTAACAGAATTGAGTAAAATTGTAAGACACCCAGCTTGTGTTACAGAGTTACTTGATGTAGAAATCCTACATGTCTCATGTCAGAAGTAGTATTCGAGAGTGTTGTGTGTAATGTAAATGGAATGAGAGTTTTTTCTTTTACAAACACCAAGACCAAGACTGGAGTTGAAGGCAGGAGAGGGAGAGCACACTGGGCTACATAGGAAGGTTTCAGTAAGAGGGCGGAAGCTCCCATGGGACGGAAGTGGGGAGCTTTGCTGGAAATGGCATGAGGAACAAGAGAGGAAGGAAGCATTCAACCCAGTCTTCAACCTCTGCCACCGTACCAGACCTGGAAAACCAATTGTCATCAATGCTAGCTTATTAACGAGCTCAGAGCCCAGTAGAGGAGAGAGAACTTAATTTTGCTTCCCATACAGCCTCATCTCTTCATAAAATAAATTTCCTCTATGAAAATTATTAACTTGCCTAAAACTTATGATTATCAGGATTTCACACTAGAAACCCCAATCTAAAAGTTCAGAGGAGATGGTAGCAACTTTGAGTCTCTTATTCCATATCTCTGACCTCAACCCTACCCTAGAAGCCCCATCTCCATCCTATAGATCAGCTATTCCCAAAGGCACACTTGACTCCTCTTTGCTCTGTCCTACCTCAGCCTGGCAGTTGCAGCACAAAGATATTCAAAGTAGAGGCCAAGAAACCTCTACTTTGAACCAACCTCCACAGCCTTTATAAGAATGAAGAGCCATGGACTAATTTGAATTACTACATCTTTCTACAGCTGTTCCCTTTTAAATATTTATCCTGGCAAACACCACCACTGTTTTTTACAACTTATTTTAATTGTGTGGCTATTAAGCAAACCAAACCATAAAATTGGCTCCTGGTACTGAGATTTATGTAATTCGTAGAACAGAGCTTATTAAAAAAGGAATCCACTGAGTTCAAAATAGCCTCAAGTGCCCCACACAAACTCTCAGAAGGTGTGAAGCCTTTTTCTTATTCCTGTCTGTGGCTGCCAACCTTCCAGTGAGTAGCATAAAAAATATCCACCCATTTCCCTGTAATTCTTTTTCTCCTTAAGAATCCTAATAAGTCTAAACAGCAAGTTATGCTCTGTTCTAGAGGTGGCATAAGCTCTGAGAGGCTTACAACACAAGATCAGTGCCCTTGGGGGATTTAGGATCAAGGTCTGAGGGAGGGACTTCACCTGGGGACTTTGATGACTAGAAACAAGTTCCTAGGTTCCCACCAAGGTTCTTGATTTGGATCATGAAACTGCTTTGAGACTCCAATAAAAGCTCTCCCTCCAAAAATTCACTTACAAATATTTGTATAAAATTTCAGGAGGGTTCAAGGGTACCCCAGAGCCTATCCACAAATGCCCTAGAGGTCGAGGAACCTCAGGTTATTTTTTACTACTTTCACTGTTAGCACCCAAGTGACCCTCATTTCTCCCCTACATTTTTACAGTAGCTACCTAACTCACCTCTCAATTTCTCTACACAGCAGCCAGAGTGATAGCAATCCTGTTAAAATCTAAGTCAGATCATATTACTTCTCTCCTCAATATAATCCACTATCTTCCCATTTCACCTGCAATAAAAGCCAACATCTTTACAGTGGTTTACAAGGCCCTGAAAGATTTGTCTTGGGGATACTGTTGTGCGGCGTTTCGAGACCCCCACGAAGGACAGAAACCTCCAGATAAGATGTTACAGTAAGCGCTTTATTTTCGAATAAGATGTTACAGCATGCTCTTTATTTACAGATTCGAACCCGGGCCCCCACCAAGGGCGAGAGCCCCGAGACTCCCTCTCCCCTGAGTTTTATACCCTCTCGGGGGGTGGTTACGTGACCTTTTCCCTGATCGGTGGGACTCAGGTGCGTCATTGCAGTTACATGCATAAGCCAAGCAGAACGTGGGTGAGCTATTTTCCCCGTTAACATTTTTCTTTAATTACTGTTACTGGCATTGTTGGGTAACCTTTTCTTATTGTCCCTTGCCTGGGGCTGGGCCAGATGTTAGCTGCAGGCTTACATGGAAAATTCCTATAGGGGGATTATCTTAAAGGCCTAGGGACAAGGCCTAGGGACAAGGTGTAAAACAGCCTTTTACAGATACTCTGCTGACCTCATTTCCAGCTCTTCTCAACCTTGACTCCTGTGCTCTAGCCACACCCATCTCCTTTGCTGATCTCCCAATATGACAGACACAGGCCTTTATTTGCTGATCCCTCTGCCTTAGAACTCCTTGTGGCACTCTCCTTCATTCCTTCCAGTCTTTATACAATTGTCAATTTGTTGGTGAAGGCTTCTGGACCACTGTATTTAAAACTGCAACTGCACCCTGCCCTGCCTAGGACCTCCTGTCCTCTACTTTTTCTCCATAGTACCCATCATCATCTTACATACTATGCATTTTTACTTAATGTTTATAATCTATCTCCCACACTTAGCTCCAGAAGGGTAGGGATTTTGTTTTGTTTCACTGCTGTATTCTGGTTCCTAGAATAGTGCCCAACACAGAGCAGACACTCAAATACTTAACTGATTGATGACTAACTAAACAATTAAATTCTGCAGTGGTAGTAATGTATCCAGGCTGGGGAGTAAAGGGGAATATACATTTACTGAAATATCTCTCAAGCAGTTTGCAAGTAATATGTCACCTCATTTAATTGTCACACAGAGTCCTAAGGTGTATTTTTACTCCCGTGTCCCATGAAAACTGAGGCCCAGAGAAGTTATGAAAACAGATGAAAGTTATACAGCCAGTGGTGGATCATAATTCAAATTTAAGTCTGTAGGATTCCAAAGCCCTGCTAATTCTCACCACACATTACTTCATTCTCTTGGTAGCCATTCCTAAGGATATGCAACTGCCAGGTAGTTCATTTTAAAGTAGGACCCTGAATAAAAAGATCCTTCATTGGAGGTTCCTTGAAGCTCTAATCAAGCAAAACAAACATTTAGAGTCTGAGTCTTTTTATACATTTATATCAAACACTGTCAGTGATACAATGTATTGAACATCCTTCTGAGGGAGCTTATCACTTTCAGAGCTTCATTCATTCCATTCACTCATGGGTTTCATTCACTTATTCATAGATATTTGTTGAGTGCCTACTATGTGCCCAGTACTGTTCTAGGCACTGAGGATAAAAAAATGCATGAGGCACAGATGTCACTCTTCACAAACAGATTTGAGGTCTAGGGTAGTGTTGTCCAACAGAAGTATAATGCAAGCCAAGTATGCAGTTTTATATTTTCTAGTCACTGCATTTTCAAAAAGGTAAAAAAAAGCAGTTGAAATTAATTTTAACATAATTTAATGCAAAAAAGAAACAAATGGAAAATAGAAATAAAAATAAAATAAAATCATAATATATTTTCATATTCTAATTAATATAATCACTTCGACATAAATATACTGAGCAATTTTGCTGTCTTTTTTTGTTTGGTAACATGTCTTTGAAATCAATGTGTATTTTACACTTACAGCACATCTCAATTTGGACTAGCCACATTTCAAAAGCTCTAGAGCCACATGTGGCTGGTGATGACAGCATCTGACAGCACAGGGCTAGGGAAAAAGACAGATACATTCAAGGCCATTTTCAAAACAACACAGTAAGTGCAGTGATAGAGAGATACGTTCAGGCTCACTCAATTGCCAGTTAGGACTTAAGCCTCCAGTGACCTTCCAATCCCAAAGGCCTTGTTCATTCTGCAGGTCATCAGACTCTGCCCACTTCAAACAATGGGATTGTGGCTGACCTCAACCAACCAAACTTAATATATCCAAAACAAAACCCATCCTTTCATCTCAAATACCTCCTCTCTCATTTTCTATTTCAGCTGAGGGCACTATTACATACCTGCTCACTCAATTCATCCTCATTTCATCTTTACATCAGTGAGCACTATATCTAGAAGGTGACTTAAAATCTCAATTCTTATCAAAAAGGCACCTTCCTCTTCCCCCCAACTAACTCAGCTTGTTCAGGCCACTTTCATCTCTTACAAGAACCCTTTTTCCCTTCCAGTTCTAGTGAGCTGTAATCGACATACATCACTGCATAAGCTGAGGTGTACAGCATAGTGATTGTTTGACTTACATAGCTGCGACATGACCACCACAGTAAGTTTATTTAGCATCCGTCATCTCATGCAGATAAAATGAGAAGAAAAAAAAGAGGAAAAAACTTGTGTTTAACATTATGGACCGCTTCATGAATGTGTGTGTCATCCTTGGGCAGAGGCCATGCTACTGTCTGTATTGCTCCAGTTCAGTATAAAGGCCGCCAAAGCCAGCACCGAGATCCTTTTTATTGGTTTCTCTCTCTCCCTCTCTCTCTCTCTCTCTCTCTCTCTCTCTCTCTCTCTCTCTCTCTCCTCTCTCTCTCTCTCCCCCCCCCTCTCTCTCTCTCCCTCCCTCCTACTCAGCTTCAAAAGTAGTCACTACTCCCTAAGGCCCTCCGTGGCTCTCAATCCCCTACATAACAAAGGCCAAGCCTTTTCACTCCCTGCAGATCTCACTTCGGCCTACCTCACAATGCCCTACTGTCTGCTGTTCCTGGACCCAGAAAAGGTTCACTTAACCTTCTCTGAGCCTACTATCTTTGGTAAAAAAATAGCGATCCGAACCTCGCAACGTTGCCTCGAGGTTTCAGAAGGAATTCCCACTTGGACGCGCACACAACCGAGGGGTTCCTCTGCTGCTCGCTCCTCTACCCTGTATGTATCCATCTCAGTGCCTCTTCCTGCGTCAGTAATACTCGCTGACGGCTCCCTGTGCGCAGGCAGCGTGCGGGACAGAGGGCTGACAGGAAGGGCGGCTGAAAAGCCGGGAGAACCGGCGCGGTCGCTGCCCTCACCGAACTTACAACCACCCGGTTTCTCAACCACTCCCTCTGAGGCCGAGATCATCTCTAACGTTACGATCAAAGCAGGGCGTCCTCGGAAATTCAGGCCCGGCTGCACCCCTGGGCGCCCCCGGCTGCCCCCAGCCTCACAGCCCGAGCCTCGCGAGCCGGACCCGGCTGCAGGCCGCGTGGCAGTCCGGAAGCGGGGCGGGGGGGCGCGGACGCCCGTGCGCCTGCGCGCTGCGGCCCGCTCAAGGACCCGGATTTAAAGCGACAGGCGCCGCCGCCGGGGCCGAGGCTGAGGCCGAGCGCGGCGGTCGTCGCCGGGGTGCAGGCCCGCGCCGTGCGCCGGAGCCGGCCAGGCAGGTGAGTGGCGGCGCGGCGGGGCCGGGCAGCGGGGACAGCGGCGGCGCGGCGCTCGGCGCGGCCGCGGAGCCGGGCCCTCGGCTCCTCCCCCGCCCGCGGAGCGACAGGGCACACCCTCCGTGACGTGCGGCCCCCCGGAGCCCATGGGGGCCGGCGCGCGGCGCTCCCCGGCCCCCGCGGGTCCGCGCCGGGGAGGGTCCGCTCCCTGCGAAGCCTGCCTTCTGCTGCCGCGTGCTGGTCCCCGTCCCCGGGCTCCTGGCGTGGTCCCCGGCCGTCCGAAGCCCAGGGCCGCGCCCCGCGCCGCCTGTGCGGTGCCCGCGGGGTCTGCCCCGGCCCCGCGCCCCCGACAGCATGGCGGGAGGAGCGGCCCGCGCCCCGGCCTCCGTGGCTTCCTTCGAGGCAGGCGGCTTGTTGTCGTGCGGTGCTGCGCGGTGGCCGCGGGGGCGGGGCGCAAGGCTGGTTTCCTCGAAGCAGCGCCGAGCCTCCTCGCGGCCCCGCGGAGGTCGGGGTGCCCCGAAGCCGGGACCGTGTCATCCCGGCCGCTGAGGGATGCTGCCTGAAATCGTCCTTCCTGAGGCGCGTGTGGGAGCGTCATTTGTCCTGAGCCCAGCTTCGGGGCCTGCCACACTTTCACAGACTTCACCCCTTGTGGTTATTAAACTTGGGGGGGGGGTATAGAGTAGTTGGTGAATTTCATGAAAAATCATAAACCTTCTCCTCTCCCCCAAAAAGGTACATGTTAATATGCATATTTTATGTATAAAGGAATTGAGAGCCTCCCACCCCTACCCCATCTGTGGGCTCATTTTAATGTTCCCAACCATTCTTTGAGGTAGATACTATTTTCCCTGTTTTAGAAACAAGAAAACTGAAGAGGAGTTAAAAGGATTTTTCCCGTATCTGATTCCCATCCACCTACTTTCCTCTGCATCATGTTTCATTGCAGTAAGTGAAGCCTGCTTTTCATCATAATCCAATAGTAATTTCACTACAAAGTGGTGTGCAGGCTGAAATAATTTCCAGCACTTTTAAAATCAGAACTATGAAAATACTTCGGAAAACAATTACTCTGAGCAGATGGAAGGATACCATGTAGATATCGTCCCTTGTTTCCTTTGAGATTGATTTATCAGTTTCTTTGATTCTTGCTGTCCATTTGTGTCAGCATTCTATGATTCAAGTTGCTGAAGTATAAACAGGCTACTTGCTGTATGTCCAGCTCTGTTCTAAGGGTTGTACTCTTAGAATAACAATCCCTTGCATTAGGTACTATCATTACCCATATTTTACAGTTGAGGAAATTCAGGAGTGGAGAGGTTAAGCAACCTACCAAGGTCACACAGCTAATGAGCTAGGACTTGAACCCAAGCATTCTGGTTCTAGACTCCTTTTAACTGCTTCTCAAAATAGGGTTTCTGATTAAATCACAGATCTATAATAGCATAATTCGTTTCTAAGGATGGCATATATGTTATACTTAACATTAAAAACTTCATGAACATAGTGTAATTTTTTTGGTGATTAAAAAGAAACTTCAGGTCTTGTAATACTTAGGGTCATCATTATGAATACCAGGTATTGCTGAGGCCTTAAGAAAGGTTTTATGTTATTTAGATTCTCTTGATTGTGATTTACTAGTTATACATGTGTGCAGTAGTTAATTGAACACCCTTTTGCAAACTGAATTTTCCTGTATTGGAACTCTTCTTTATCCTGTAGGCAATAAATCTTTAATATTTTGAGAAGTGTTTGATTAGTCAGCATAGACTGTATTAGGACCTTGGCCTTTGAGTGAATGGGAAGCCTAGCCCCTCATTTATATCTTACCTTTTCTTTTCTTCACCCTATTGTGCAGCTGTATGACTTTGGCTTTCAAGATTCTCTTCCCATCAACCCTCCGTGCACTCAGCCGAAAAGAACTGTGCCTATTCCGAGAACAACATCTCTGGCCAGACATAAAACATTTCAGCCAGTGGTCAAAAACAGATCGGCTTCATGAGACCTGCCTACTCCGGAAAAGAAAGCTTGTTCTGTCATTCCAGGAAGGCAGTCTAAGACAACGTGCCACCTGCCTTGTCTTCTTGCCAGGGTCGCATGTGGGACTCTGCAGTGGGCCCTGTGAGATGGCCGAGCAGCGATTCTGTGTGGACTATGCCAAGCGTGGCACAGCCGGCTGCAAAAAATGCAAGGAAAAGATTGTAAAGGGTGTGTGCCGAATCGGCAAAGTGGTACCTAATCCTTTCTCAGAGTCCGGGGGAGATATGAAAGAGTGGTACCACATTAAATGCATATTTGAGAAACTGGAGCGGGCCCGGGCAACCACAAAAAAAATCGAGGACCTCACAGAGCTGGAAGGCTGGGAAGAACTGGAAGATAATGAGAAAGAACAGATAAACCAGCACATTACAGGTGGGGTGAAGGATACTGCTGTCTCATCTTGCTAATGCTGAAAGAAAAAGTGATAAGGAGATTAGAGTCCAATTTCCCTATCTTTCCTCTGTTAACTTTTTATTTAGAAATAATTTCAAACTCACAAAAAGTTGCAAGAATAAAAATAGTACAAAGAATGCTTATATTCCCTTTACCCAGATTTAATTATTACCTTTTTGCTGTCTTCATCATTTGTGTTCTTGTATGCTCTATTACTCTTTCCTTACACATTTAGTTTATTTCCTGGACCATTGAGTATAAGTTGCATACATCATGGCCCTTTGTCTTTAAATAGTTTAATGTATATATCTTAAGAATAGGAATATTCTCTTACACACAGCTAACAATTTCGGTAAATTTATTCTTAATATAATATTTTAATCTATCTGTATTCCATTTTTGTCAGTTGATAAAATAATTTATAGCTTTTTTTTCCTCCTTATGTATAGAATCCCAATCTAAGATCAGATATTGCATTTGGTGATCATGTCTCTTTAGCCTCCTCTAATCTGGAACATTTCCATAGTCTGTCTTTATGATATTGACATTTTTGAAGAATAGGGTACTATACCTACCACCACTTCCTTTTATCTATCAGTTTATATGAATGGACTCTCAGATTACTTCTTTTTCCTGGTGGGTCATAATTTTACTGTGATTCATTAATTTGAATCTTACTGTTCCATTTTTGGCCAGTTGGGGAGCCCCTTTGAGCTAGTTTCTGTGTCCTGGATACCCTTATCATATTTTTAAAAAATGTTTTAAAGTTCTTCCTTAGTCTCTGACATAACAATATGCTCTTAGGTTTACCTTCTGTGTATCTTGTTCCTGCCCTGGTATCAGCCATTTCTCTGAAAAGTTCTGGTTCTTGTTAGTGGCAAATAGGATTAAAGACCATATTCTGGGTGTTACGTGTCTTTGTTGCCATGAGTATCTTTTCTTAAGCCCTTTTAGCAGACTAGCACTAGAAAATTTATGTATATACTCAAAAACACATATATACATACACAGGTACATATATGTGCACATACAAGTATATTTTTACATGTATGCATATTTTAGAAATTTTACACTGCTGCTACTTCCAAATCCAGTTAGTCCTTTATAACCATCAGTGTCCTCAACTTTAAAGTAATATTCATAGTTTCAATGAAGTATAATTCTTGTCACTGTAGGAAGACTAAAAATCGTGGCTCTTAAAATGGGCATTTAATCCTTGTTCTTTGAAAGGAAAAAAGATATCTAGGAGAGAAAACTATTTCTCATAATTCCTTTCTCCAGCCGCCATCCTGCCATATGCTGCCTTAGCCATTGGCCTCAGCTTTTGTTACTTTTTGACTCATCTAATTCAGAGGAAGAGAAATACAAAGTAGAGTTAAACTGTCATATAGCTCAAATAACTCAGCAGCTAGAAGTTTTCCTGCCCATGCCAATCCAACATTCTCTGTTATCCATCTTCATTTTACTTTCTTGTGCACTTTAAGTTGTGGCCTCTAATTCCATGGAGCTAAGCTTCCCAAGTTATCTATTGATAAAATGTGATTTCCACTCTCCCCCCACAAATAATCTGGAGATTATTAAATGTGAGATAAGAGGTAGAAAGTGTTAGTGAAAATTTATTACTAATAGAAGTAAAGGGTAACTGGGTCTTTTTCCCCAGAACACCTTCCCCTCCAAAACCTTCCCCTCCAATTACCTACTACCTCTACTCAAAAAGACTGGCCCACCAGCAGCCAGCTTTGGGGTGACGCCATAAAAGTAACAGGCGAGGCTCTAAGTGGTTGATAGACCTTTCAGAAGTTTTCTCAGGGATCTTTCACTAAAAGATATTTTCCTTTCTTTTGGGGTCCCACAGATCTATCTTCTAAGACAGCAAGCACACCAAAGAAGAAAGCTGTTGTCCAGGCTAAGCTGACAGCTACTGGCCAGGTGACATCTCCAGTGAAAGGTGCTTCATTTGTTACCAATACCAATACCAATACCCGGAAATTTTCTGGCTTTTCAGGTAAGATAGATAGGTTAAGGCTACTTTAGCTGTTATGGTCCATCTTTTAATTTGGTGTCCTATGTGGGACTCTGGCTAAGAGTGAAAATTCTGTGCTAACTCGTCTCAATAATTTGCTTCCATCTGAGCAGAGACAGATAATGGCTAATTCTCAACACCCCAACTGTATGGCATTTCTTTCCATACTCTAATTTCTATTGCAGCAAAAAGGTATTTGTTTTGTTAAGGCTTTTCTCACAGTAGTTACTTAGGTCAGACAGATTATTATAACCTGCCTTTCACTTCCTTGTTTTTTGATAAAGAATTTTAAGAAATGGCATCCCTAATCTTGCCCATAGCAAAGAAAATGTGAAATAAGGCAGATGTCATACATGCCCTGTATAACAGATAGTGTTGGATTAGAGGCTTTTACATGTGTAGTTTCATTTGTTTTTCAATTAACCTTTGAAAGAACTTTTATTAGGTCCATTTTATGAATGAGAAAGTTTATGTTAAGGTTCATTATGGTATTCGTATTTACACTGAAGTCTGTTTAACCCTGCTATGTCTTTTATTTGGAGATATTCTGTGACTGACTCAGGTAAACAAAATGAAGACAAAATACATGGATTCAGAAGTTGTTTGGGGTAGTAGTAAAAGAAACCTAGGCTTGAGTTTAGAAGACCTGAGTCCTGATTCCAGAGGTATCACCTGACAACATGCTCAGGGGAGGAAGTTGCTTCACCTCTGTGCCTCTGTGGCCTCATCTGTGAAGTGGCAATGGCAACACCTGCCTCATTTATTCCACAGTGTTCTTGCGAGGACTGAAGGAGATATGGTTGTGAACATTGTGCCTGACTTTGTGGGATTTTTTATTCTTTTAAAACTCTGAGGTTTGTGTTTTGTTTAATGGTAGGCCAAAGATAGAAATATGGAAGAGTTTAGGTGACAATAACAACATGTTTCTGGAAGGGCCCTTGTCCTAGGGAAGGAATTTGAAAGAAGTTGAAGGGAACAAGGTATTCTCGTGCTTAAAACCAACACTTTGGAGGTTCTGTTCCCTAAAATCCTCTTTAGACTCCAGGTCAGAGATGAGGATGCATTTATAATTTACAAAGCCCAGACAAGAAGACGCTTACATCAGCAGCCTTCTTACTAATGGCTCTCCTGCAAGCTTGCAGAGTGAAATTTGCTTTGTAAATGGTCACAAGAATTTAAGAAGGAATCACTCAAGAGTTACACAGTTATTTTGGAGTGTCTGAAGAAAAACCCTGTTCATTGAAAACCTTCTATTTTGACGATAAGAAAGAACCACGGTGATGGTGGTGGGTGGGAGAGACAATGGGCTGGGAATGTCTTCTCAGGCCTTGGTCTTCCATTCAGTAAGAAAAGATCAAAATAGATAATCTTTAAGGCTCCTAGCTCTAACAGTCTGTGATAGCCTTGGTTTCACATTGACCAACATGTCCTATGATTTCTTTCCCCTTCTTCATCCCAACTTTTTTGGGTCCAGCTTTACAATTGCTCTGAGATTCTTCCAATCACTCTTGGCATGAAGGTGGCCTTTGTTCTTCTGTGAAGTGCTCAAATAAAAAGATGTACATCAGCTGGTCCTCTTCTGGGTGTAAGGCCACTGTTTCTTTACCCTTAATAGCTGTAAGATTTGGGGGAATTACTTGACCTCCATTTCTTTACCTGTAAGATGGGCATAATGATATCTACCTCAAAGGGTTATATGGGGGATTAAATGAAGCTACACATAGAGCACCAGCAGAGTGCCTGTTAGTTTTTCTTTCTTCCTTTTCAGCAAGGCAAAATTAATTATCTATGCTATTTCTCCCTTTTTCTCTCTCCAACAGCCATGCCCAATAACTCTGGGGAAGCCCGCTCAAGCCCTACCCCTAGAAGAAGTCTTTCCTCAAGCAAATGTGACCCTAAGCACAAGGATTGTCTGCTACGTGTGTTTCGGAAGTTGTGTGCCACAGTGGCTGAAAATCCTAGCTACAACATGAAGACTCAGATCATCCAGGACTTCCTTCGGAAAGGCTCAGCAGGAGGTGGGACCTAGAGCATCCTGGGTGGGCTTTTCCCTTGAAGAGCCCAGAGCCATGGCTAGCTTCATGGGCATATGAACTTGTTCAGTTGCAGGGGGCCCATGCTTGGTTTAATTGCTCTGCTATTGCTGGCTTGACGCTCTTAATAATTTTGACCAAAGAGCCCTACCTTTTCATTTGATACTAGGCCACACAAAGGATGTAGCCAGTTCTGCTCTGAGCACTTGGCATCTTTCTTCCCCTGCCCTATTCTACCCCCAAGAAGTCAGAAGACTATTCCATTTGACTAAGAGGAATATTCACTATCCTACATGTTTGATTAGGTTTTTGTGACTCACATGCATAGCTTGGAATAGAATCTTCCAACCCTGCTTTCATTCATCTAAGAAATCATCACTGAGCATCTGTAAGGTGCTCGTCACTGGGCACACTGAAGTAAAAGTCATAGCTCTGCACTGCAAGAGTTTATCCAGGGGCTAAATTTGGGGATGCAGACACATAAACCACCAGCTACCACCAGAGAACACTATGGCCTCTGCTAGTGTCATAAAATACAGACAGAACTATAGCATCACAGGTGGTGATGTAGATATCTCTTGTAATTCCTTGAGTTTATGTACGTATTTAAGCTTCCTTTCTCAAGAAGGGTTCCTCTCTTTTGTCTCCAGATGGTTTCCACGGTGATGTGTACCTAACAGTGAAGCTGCTTCTACCAGGTGTTATTAAGAGTGTTTACAACTTGAATGATAAGCAGATTGTGAAGCTTTTTAGTCGCATTTTTAACTGCAACCCAGATGATATGGCACGGGACCTAGAGCAGGTGAGAGAAAGGGCAGGGTCAGGGGCATTCCAGTTGGGGTTCTGCCAAGCCAAGCACCTGCAATCTCTTTTTTCTGGTTGGGGCACATACTTTTTTTAGGAAACTGAAACTGATTTGCTCAAGTTTCCATTGTGAGAGGAGCTGAATGTGAGGCTACAGCTGTTAGTTTCACAAGGTTCTGAAGACTGAAATTATACTGCTGAGCCATGAAAGCTTAGCTCTCGAGGGTCAGGATTTGAGACTTCCTACTGTCCCTCCTGGGACTCTTATTCTGGACTGTAGTTTTTTTTGCTTTTTTCTCCCATATAATTTGACCTTACAATTCAGCTTTGGTTTGTTCATGACTGCATGGAAAGTTTCTGTCCAAGTATCCCGTTATCTGATGACCATATTGGTCTCTTAGTTCAGGGTCTAACAGGAATCAAATTGGCTCCACCCTGAATTTGTCCTTGTTTCATTTTTCAGTTAAGGCAGATGGCCAGAGCCCTTGGTGGATGGGGGTACCCTTTCCAGGACTGTGGGTGGGATAGATCCTCTAAGAAGTAAAATCGATATGTGTGAGCTATGAACAGGAGTGATGATAGAAATCTCTGATTCAAGCCCTGGGGGTTTGGGGGACACATTTGGCCACTCAGGGGTTGTTGCAGTGGCATTTGGTTTTTGGAGACAGGGTGACGTGTCAGAGACGATCAGAGTCTTCTTTGAGCAGAGCAAGTCTTTCCCCCCAGCTGCCAAGAGCCTCCTTACCATCCAGGAGGTGGACGAATTCCTCCTGCGGCTCTCCAAGCTCACCAAGGAGGATGAGCAACAACAGGCCTTGCAGGACATCGCCTCCAGGTTGGGGAAGCTGCCCAGTGGAAATGGGCTTGGGAAGATGGAATCTCTAGGGGAGGAAAGTTTGGGGGTCCAGAGCTGTTCAAAGACCAAGTTGAATGTGCCTCATCCCCTAGGTGTACAGCTAATGACCTCAAGTGCATCATCAGGTTGATCAAACATGATCTGAAGATGAACTCAGGTGCAAAACATGTGTAAGTAGCTGCTCTTCCGACAGCCTAGGCTGCCAGCTTCCTTTGTTGCCAACAGTTATCAGGACTTTGGAGTCCTAATCTGCATTTGAATCCTGATACTACCTTTTTCTTTCCTGTGGAACCCATCACTTGACCTAGCTCAGCCTCCATTTTCCCATATATAAAATGGAGATAACAATACTCTTCTCACAAAGGATAGAATATATTCAGTAAGCATAGTATGAGTCACTTGCCTACCCTAGCCCCCTCTTTGCTAGGGCAGCATGTCCAAGAGCTATTTTACCTATGTAAGTCTTTAGATAATAGAACATAACCCCTTCCTCATATATTGAGACCCCTCTTCTCTCTGAGGACAGACTGCTATCCAAAGCAATAAGGTCAAAGACAATGTTTTTTATTTCCATGCTCCTGTTCACATTGGCAGGTTAGACGCCCTTGACCCCAACGCCTATGAAGCCTTCAAAGCCTCACGCAACCTACAAGATGTGGTCGAGCGGGTCCTCCACAATGAGCAGGAGGTGGAGAAGGAGCCAGGCCAGAGACGATCTCTAAGTGTTCAGGCCTCACTGATGACCCCAGTGCAGCCCATGCTGGTAAGGAAGCTGCTCTGGCCTTGCTTTCTACCCCTCTCTAAGCATACTATCCTTCCATGCAAGGTATGGGCATATGAATGCTGATAGCCCCTTGCAAGTTGACTACAAGAGTTTGGGGAAGGAAAAGTAGAGATGCAGAGGGGTGTTTCTCAATGAGGAAGTAAAAGCAAAGGAGAAGTCAGCATGATCTAGTGGAAATAGGCTCAGCTCTGCCACCAATAAGCTATAAAATCTTAGATAAGTTATTATTTTCTTAATCTTTAGTTTACCTATGTGAATGACGTATGAAACCTTCCGAAGCATCTATGTAGAATGGTTTATCATCTTTCCCAAAGACAGGTGGATGTGTTAGGTAACACCTGAGGTTCTGTGACAGGGTGACTTAGGCCTCCTTTTTTTCTGGACAGAGGAGCTTAAGGAATGGAGACCAGCTCTGAGAGAGAGCATCATGGGCCTCTGCTCATTTCATGAAAAATGGGATTTTCTTTCTGGCATTGGTTTTCTTTCTGTGCAGTGCTTTTTATGAAACGGTTTTGTGTGTTATACTAAAGCTTTGGTTTAGGGTTTTATGTTTCAGATGAGGAAATGTTCTCTCCCTCCCAGGAAGGTGGGATAACCAGCACCAAAATTGTGAGATCTCCATACCAGGGACAGGACCCCAGTCACCTGCAGTAGTGGCCTCTCTGACTTTTATAAGAATTCTTTCTGGAGTCTGTTCTACAACCTGTCATTTAAAGAGTGGCATGGATTATATAGCTTAACAGTTAACTACATAACTTTTAGAGTTGGGCCTAGATTCAAACCTCATTCCTGCCATCTACTAGCTATGTAACCTAAGCACTTCCTTAAACTTCCGTTTTCTCATCCATAAAATGAAAATAGTATCGGTCACATTAGATATCACATCGAGGAAGAAATGGTTTGTGATCTGACACATATAAATACCCCTAACATGGTAGCCACTGTTGAGTTAAGATGGCACAGGTATATGAATAAGCATTCCTGTGTCATTCCCTGTCCTAAGGCTCCCTGATCACAGCCACCCTGCCAGCCTCACTGTCACTTTTTAATCTTACCTCTATGTACTGCCTGTTCTGAGATAACTGAAATGTTAAATAATAAGCCAAAGGCTTTGCCAGATCTTAAATTATTGCGGGGGCGGGGGACCAAAATGCTGTTTCAGTGGAATTTTCTTTTCTTTACAATGAATTGCATTCTTCAAAATGCAGTCTCTAGACACTGTTCAGTCTTTTCCATGCTCATCACCTCTTCAATGGCCTGCTGTGAGGGTGTGTTCTGGCAGTTAGTCCGCAGTACCTGAGCTCTTGGGCTCTCCCTGCTGAGCAGTCAGTCATTGGGAGAACACCTGTAAGTTTCCAGGCTTTGCTTTCTCCACCCCAAGGCCGAGGCCTGCAAGTCCATCGAGTATGCAATGAGGAAGTGTCCTAATGGCATGTTCTCTGAGATCAAGTATGATGGGGAGCGAGTCCAAGTGCATAAGAATGGGGACCACTTCAGCTACTTCAGCCGCAGTCTCAAGCCTGTCTTACCTCACAAGGTAAGGTTCTTTCATTTCTACCAGGACTATCTTTCCCTTCTGCTTCTACGAATCTCAAGGTCAGAGTTGCATAGCCGTTCTAGCTCTGATACACAATAGGTTTGTTTTGTATTCGTTGAATGAATAAATTAATTTATTTATTCATTTTTGGACTCTTCTGATAATGAGGGGCTGCTCAGTAGGCACAACCAAAGAGCCCAGACTTGAGTTACTTAGCACAGAGCCCCAGTGGACAGTGATGTTTCTCTTGCCCACCGTGGTGTTGGGACAGTGAGCGCATCTGGTGAGTGACTTATAGTGCTTATCTTTTGTGTTTCTATTTCCTGTGTGCTTCCTTCCCCCTGAGCTAAATTATGGCTTGTGACAAAGGGTTGTTGGGCCATCATTCATGAATTTGTCCAACAAATATTTATTGAGTACTTAGTCTGTGCTAAGTGCTGTTCTAGGTAGTAGACATAGAGCAGTAAAAAAAAAAAAAAAAAGTGGACCAAAGTTCTGGACCTCTGGAAACTTATATTCTGATGTAAACACAATCACATGTGGGACATCTGGGAGCCAGACTCCTGTCCTCAGTCAGGGGGCACTGAGAACCACATTCCTCAGCCTTTCTTAGCTCACAGGGCCTCCAAGAGCATTGGGGGGTATCTTTAGGGAAAAGCAGCTAGAACATCTGGCCCCAGTAGCTTGTGAATAGATGGACTTTCTGTCCCCACTACCCCTTCTTTCCTAGCTCAGAGTCCCATGGGGCGGGTAGCTCACATCCTTACGTCTGGCCTTCCTGCTGTAATACCAAGCAGTCGGGCCATTTGTTCCCGGTGCTCCATGGCCTCCCATGGAGCTTCATGTAGGCTCAGTTGCTCTGTGGTGCACAGTAAAACTGATGAGGAATTTCTCCTGGGGAAGTGGTTTAGTGGGCCCTCCTGTTACCCAGGGAAAAAAATCTGAGCACAACTTTCCAGAATTAGAGTCCTTTCCCTGCTCTCCCTTTTCAAAATTCATTCATCTGTCATTCTGTGCTTTTGATCCATAAAGGAATTGAAGTAGGAGATGGATATGCAGGCCTTTCCCATCTCTGGTCCAAGCATCACACATATTTATGGCCTATGTGCCTTGTCCAGGGGAGGAATTGGACCACAGTCATGCTCTCTGGACCTCACTGCTGGTATCACTTAGCAAGGCTATCTTGGATTATAGTGGGATCTCTCCCTGTCTGGAACTGTCAGAGACTAGGACTCTGCTTTTATCAGGAAAAGTCCAATTCCAAACATCTTACTCATTTTGAAGATGGCTATGGGTTCAGAGCTCCCACTCAGAAAAGACCTGCCTCACAGTTCCTTGCTGCTTTTAAGGGGGTTCATTTCTTCCTTTCCATCTTTTTTCTATCTAGTTTTTCCTCACAGATCTTTGCCTGCCCACCTTCCCTCCCTCCCTCCCTTCAATGTTGGCCTGTCCCTATTGTTCCTTCTGTTTTCCTCCAAACTCTCCTCTGCAGCCCATAGAAAGTGACTCAGCATGGGCTGACCTCTTTCTAGGTCTGGACAGAGGTCCTGAAACGTACCCTATTCCTCTTGTCCAGGTGGCTGACAAGGCCTAGATCTATATTTTGCACATTAGCTGGGCTTCCACATGTTGGTGGTCTGTGTTTCTTCTGGGGCCTGGGTTTTGCTTTCAGTGGCTCAACTTCAGGTCCCTGCTGCCTATTCTCCCTCACGTAAGTGACCCTTCTACCTCCAGGTGGCCCACTTTAAGGACTACATCCCCCAGGCTTTCCCTGGGGGCCACAGCATGATCTTGGATTCTGAGGTGCTCCTGATTGACAACAAGACAGGAAAACCACTGCCCTTTGGGACTTTGGGAGTACACAAGGTACTGGCTCAGGGCAAATGTGCAAGGATGAATGCACATATCTGCATATATGTGCATGTGCTATCAGTCTAAAAGGGGAGGAATACATCACTCACTTAGGGTCAGGCTTATTTTGTTTCTGAACTGTTCATGAATTTTGCCCTGAGTTTAGATGTGTTGGTTTCCACTCCGGACCATCTAAGTGCCCTAATGGCCCATGGGCTTCAAAGCACAAATAGGACTTTTCTATTGGGGACTTCAGAGGGTCCTCAGAAGTGGACTGTACTACCCATTTTTCATGCCTTATTTTTATCTTTCACATACTACTATCTCATTTTTCTTTATAGAAAGCTGCCTTCCAGGATGCTAATGTCTGCCTATTTGTTTTTGATTGTATCTACTTCAATGATGTCAGTTTGATGGACAGGTGAGGAATCTCTTTTTCATTTCCTAGGTGGTAAGGTGGGGGGTTCCGAATGGAAAAGAGGGAGAAGGGCCTGGAGCATATACCTCTTTGTGTCCAGTAGCTGGCAGGGTCAGGGGCTGAATATTACACTGTCACTCCCCATTCAGTGTTAGGAAGAGTAGATGTGTTGACTAGATTTCTTCTTGACAGCTTAAGTCACAGAGAAAACCCCAACCTCCACCCCCACCCCATACTTTCTCTGCTACAGCAAAATTGACTGTTGACAAGAAATGGACTGAGCACAGTAGGGTTTCAGTTTATTTCTACAATAGCACCCATAGGGACATAAGACAGATGGTTTTCAGGTGAGAGGTTTTACTTTCAGAAGAGGCCAACAATAGGAAGCTCATGATTGTGGGGGGACTGTGGGTGGGACTATCTTAAAGAAAACGAGCAGTCTTGACTTAGCTACCTCCAGATTATTAAGCCCAAGAAACCAGTATTGGCCTTTTGCACTTACAAAATGTATCCCTGCCATAACCCCTCCTACACTGGCTCACATTCTTGAGTGTGGAAGGGGAAGGAAGTGGAGGGGAGAAATAATTGTTGGGGTACAAGTTGGGGTTTGGGCTTCAGGTCCTGAGGACTGTCATCCTGCTGACCCAAGAACTAGCCAGCCTTGGGCCTGAGGTACAGCAGGGTGCTGGAGATAAAAGAAGAGAATGAGAGTCATTTTTCAAATGGGACCAGAATTCATACAATCTATTTGGGCTAAAGGTCAGTTCTGTGACTCGATGAAGTAGAAACAGGTACCACAACAATGAAGTAGCTCTATGCCATAGCTCACGATGGTCCGTCTTTGGTCACTGGAGCCCTTGTAGCCCCTGACAGGCAGAAATGTTAGACACGAAGGCTTTAAGCAATTGCAAACCCTCTCATGAAGCAGTTGATTGTATCCCTTCCTTCTTCAGAAATCCTAATGGGGGCGGGAGGGTCCTGGTTGGACCTCAGCTCTCCTCTCCCCTTTAGGCCTCTGTGTGAGCGGCGGAAATTTCTTCATGATAACATGGTTGAAATTCCCAATCGGATCATGTTCTCAGAAATGAAGCAAGTGATGGTGAGCGAAAGCAGTGTCCTAGGGTTTAAGAGCAGCAGGGTAGAGAACCCTTGGCTTAGATATGACTGGGAGAATGAGTCTTACTTTCTTCTGGGGGCTGCTGATATGTATGTTGTCTACTAGTCTCCACCTAGGAGGGCAGGGTATGAAACACCCTAGTTAGGGTCCCTGCTTTGCAAGCCCTTTGCTCCTTGTATCCTGGGTGTTTGCAGTGGGCACTTTACTAGTGAGAGAAAAGGAGCACCCTCTCAATTCTCACTCTCTCTCTATTCTCAACATCTCTCCTGTTATCCCTCAGAAAGCCTCAGACTTGGTCGACATGATAAACCGAGTGATCAGAGAGGGATTGGAAGGGCTGGTGCTGAAAGACGTGAAGGTAAGATAGGCACATCCATTGCTTTCTCCTGTAGACTCAAAACCCTCCTTGATCCTTTCCAGCCCTGGCCAGGAGATGGCAGTGGGGGTCTGAGGTGTTGGGGGTGGGTGCCGAGGGGTCATCTTTCCAGAGTTTGGACATCTCTGTTCTGGATCTAGAGAATGGGTTAGCGTGTGTCTGCTGTAGTGCCTGGAGCCTCAGGGCTCTTCCCCAGGGTGGGATGGGCACTGATCTGATATGTTGAGTGAAGAGGTAAATCCCGCTCTCATGGAATTTCCATTCTAGTTCATGGTTTCTCTTGCTTCCCTTCAGGGTACATATGAGCCTGGAAAGCGGCATTGGCTGAAAGTGAAGAAAGACTATTTGAATGAGGGGGCAATGGCTGACACAGCTGACCTGGTGGTCCTTGGGGCCTTCTATGGGCAAGGGAGTAAAGGTCAGGGTGGCCTGTGTGATAGAACTTATTTGAAAGGCACCACTGAAGGTAGAGGCTGGCCTTTTTACTGGCTTGATTTACCAGTTAGGCTAGTCATGACTTCCAAAGTTCTGGGATCAGGGGCCCCAACCTGGCCCATGTCACCTCAGACAGCAGTATCTTAGAGCTACGTACAGACTTAGGCAGGAAGAGGTCAGACAAGAATACCCAGTGCTAGTCTAGCACAAAGAAGCTCTCCACCAACTATTTCTTCAGGGCATAATCGCCTTCTCAGGGAATATCAGTTTGCTCACTGAAGGGAAAGCTGGGCTCTTAGGAACTAGTACTTTTAGGCAATCTACTGTGTGCCAGGCACTGTTTAATTCCTTATACTCCTCTCTAGAGCCCAACAAGTTATGTGGGATGATTCCTCATTTACTGAAGAGGAAACTGGAGCTCATAAAGCTTAACTTATACAGCTAGTAAGAGGTAGAAACAAGTGAACTCTGGCACTCTGACACCAAGGCCCAGCCCTTTCCATCAGGCTGTCTCTAACTGGGCACGTGGGGCTGGCAGAGATGTCTCCCTCCACCCACAATTTAACTCATCCCCTCCCAGGTGGCATGATGTCCATCTTTCTCATGGGCTGCTACGATCCAAGCAGCCAGAAGTGGTGCACAGTCACCAAGTGTTCAGGTGGCCATGATGATGCAACACTTGCCCGCCTACAGAAGGAGCTGGACATGGTGAAAATCAGCAAGGTGAGGAAAGGACTTGGTGGCCTTGGCCTCTGGACTGACCATCATTACTGAGACAGGCTGCACTTTGGGGACTGCAGGTATCATTTATCTGTTTCCACAGACAGGAGAGCTGCTGCTTAGCCAGGGGAACAGTATTAGGCCTTCAAAGTCTCTGAGTGCCTACCTTGTGGAAAGTGGGCTGCACCCTCTCTGGGCAGGGAGGATCCCGTGGGGTGAGGGTCAGCCTTTTGTGCTGAGTCACTTCTCACAATCCCATGACCAAGACAGGACTTAAGCCTGGTTTTGGCTTGGGAATATAGGAGAGCATCTTTTTTCCTCCAGGATCCCAGCAAGATACCTAGCTGGCTGAAAATCAACAAGATCTACTATCCTGACTTTATCGTCCCAGACCCAAAGGTATCAACCTGGTGACCTAGGGTCCTCTAGCCCACAGAATGAGTTTGCAAATTCTCTAATGCCAGAGACACCATCTCTGCCTCATTGACAGACAGTCTCCCCAGGGACATGGATCTGGACTGTTCAGCCAAGTACAGGCATGGGGATGGCCAGTCAACACAGAGGAATCATCCTCAATAGTAAGGGAAGGAAGGTCTGCACTTCATTGACAGACACTTGAGGCCCAGGACTTCCCTAAGGTCACATAGCGTCAGCAACAAAAGTGAGACTTGAACCATCTCCCACCTGTTAGTCAGTGCTTATTTGGTTTTAACTGTTCTGTATTGCTTCTAGCTGATTGGGAGATGTTTGCTTCTTAACCAGTGAGTGACCTGACTTCTTCCTAACAGAAAGCTGCCGTGTGGGAAATCACAGGAGCTGAATTCTCCAAATCTGAGGCTCACACAGCTGATGGGATCTCCATCCGGTTTCCTCGCTGCACCCGAATCCGTGATGATAAGGATTGGAAATCTGCCACTAACCTCCCCCAACTCAAGGTGCCTACTGCATACATGTCCTCTGCTCCACTGTCCCAGCTTTGGAACTTTGTGGCCTATTCACATGTCCTCTGTCTTCTCCTTTACTTCATTCCACTGAGAAGGCAGCCAGAAAGGGACACCAAACCGCTGATGGGCCAGAGCAACAGCACAGGCATCAGGCCCACTGAGCAGCCCTGGGTCCCAAAGAGCTTCTGCTCTCACAGCATCCTGCTGAGGACCTTGGCCCCAGGCTATAGCCTTTATATCGTTGTTAAGAACTGGGGAATAGAGAACAGTGATTTATACCAGTTACTCAAGGAAACATAGCCAAAGTTGAGAAAAGCACCAAGGAAGCCAGCTTTTCCCCATGTCTTTCTTCCCTCTTTGTTCCCCAGCCACGTGCGCCTAAAACATACCACGCAGACCACCTTTGAGGCCTGTGGCTAGGAAGGGAGTAACCACCTGCCATTCTCCCAACTCCTCCTCAGGAACTGTACCAGCTATCCAAGGAGAGGGCAGACTTCACTGTGGTGGCTGGAGATGAGGGGAGCTCCACTACAGGGGGCAGCAGCGGAGAGAATGAGGGCACCTCAAAGCCTTCTGTGTCTCACAAAACCAGAACGTCCCCCAAGCAGCCTTCTGCCAGTGCCAAGAAAGCAGAAGGAAATCTGAGCAGCCCTAACAGCAAAGGTGGTAAGAAGGGGGAAGGGGCTGAGGTGATGAAAAATGCATGTGAGGGCAAAGATCAAAGGATAGGGATCCAGTGTCCCATTCCAGCTTTCAAATCATCTGATTCTCTATCCACCGCAGCTGACATGACTGCATTCCTATTGTATGTCCAGCCATGGGCCACAGGCCATTCTGCTGGACACTCTCCATCTGCTCAGTAAACCTGACAGGACCCGGGGAGAACCCATCTGATCCAGAGAGAAGCTACCTGAGCTTTCTCACCCATGCACGTAGCAGAGCAAAGCCAGGCCCTCTTTACTGCCCTGACTCCAGGAACCATTATCGGGTCCCTCTACCCTCTTCTTAGTTCTTATCCCCAACTTGTTCCTGCAGGCCACAAGCTGACTGCAAAGCCTTCTCCTGTGAAAGTGGGAGAGACGCTGGTCACAAAGTCTTCTGTGAAAGTTGGGGTGAAGCGGAAGGCTCCTGATGAGACCCCATGCCAAGCAAAGGTGAGGGTTAAGAATAGCAGTGCACTAGGGGGCCAGTTTTGCCAAGGGCCTCATGTTTCCAACCATTTGCACTTAAACTCTGAGAGATGAGCAAAGGTGTTTTGGGGACTAAAAGCCAAACCCATTACCCTTCCTGCAACTGCTCCTCTGTCCTGGGCAGGGCCAACAGTGCTGCTGTTCCACCTTGTGCCCTCTTGTTGCCTTGCAGAGGCGGCCAGCCAGCAAGCAGAAAGGAAGGAGAGCTGTGCCTACAGGCAGGAGATAGAACAGCCCAGCCTAGCCAAGGGAGGCTGCAGGGACATTAAAGGGGAGAAAGCCCACTCAGTGAGGGAGTGCAGCAGTGTGAGTTTGTGCCAGCCAGCGAGGATGGGGAGAGGGCATGCGCTGTCTTGGTCACTCCTCCCACCTGAGGAGCCTTTTCCCTTTTGTATTCCCTTGTCAGGGAATTGTAGCTGCCAAGCACCTGTTGAGGCCAGTAACTAGGCTCAGTTCTGGGGGAGGTGATAGCCTAAAGGGCAGATAGAGAAATGTGGTAACCATAGTGTGACTTCACCACCCCATACCTCCACCAACCAAGAGCAAGCACTAAAGTCTGGCAGCTCAGGCCCTGAACCTAGGCCTCAGCAAACCTATCGTATTTTCCTGTCTTTTCCTACCTAAAGCCCTTGAATCCATCCACAGTAATGAACTGGGTTTCTGCTTCCCCACCCCCACATCTGTTTATACACAGCCGACTGCCCAAATGAGTAACATCACTGAGGGCCAGTGGCCCAGCCCACCAGCCACCACATGGTTCTCGGAGACGTGCTTTTCCCTTATCCAGGTCCCTAACATTGGGACCCTGTCCCCTCTCCATCCGTTTTAGGCAGGGATGGAGGGGAGTGTCAGATTTATGTAATCTGAAGTTGGCTGGATAATGGGGAGCTTTGATACCTGTGCCTTTTCTCCAGTAAACTCTCAGACTCATGTCCTGACCTCTAGGCTCCCTGTTTCTGGCTTTTTCTAACCTTTATCCTCTGACCTGTGCTCAGCTGGATGGAGACACATCTGCTGCCAGCACAGGACCAGCCCCACTTCTGAACCCACCCTGACCCCTGTGCATTTGCAGGTACTACTAGACATCTTCACTGGGGTGCGGCTCTACCTGCCACCCTCCACACCAGACTTCAGCCGCCTCAGACGCTACTTTGTGGCATTCAATGGGGACTTGGTACAGGAATTTGACATGGCCTCAGCTACTCATGTGCTGGGTAGCAGGGACAAGAACCCTGAGGCCCAACAGGTCTCCTCCGACTGGATTTGGGCATGTATCCGGAAACGGAGACTGGTAGCTCCCTGCTAGGACTGCTGCCTACCCTTCCCTACCATGGGTTCCGGCTGGGGCAGAACAGGATGGGGACAGACTTTCTTCTCCAAGCAATGTGTCTTCCAAAACCCATCAACCATGCATGGTCTCTCCCCAGCCAGGAGTCAGGTGCTATGGGTGCCACCAGTGAAGAAACTGACTTCAGTTTCTCCTGCTGGTTTACATAGATCTTTCAGATCTCTGTGCTAGTTTTGTTATCTTTTTTTCTTTATAAAGCTTTTTTCCTTAAAAAATAAATAACACATCTTACAGTTATCTCTGTCCTTCCCACTTCTACCCTGTGTAATTTCCCTAGTGATTAAAGAGTAAAGTGAAGGCTGGGCTACTAAAGCTCTGTCCACAGAGCCAATCCCAGTGAGTCTTCCTGCCTGCCCCCTTTTACTTCTAGGCTCATTTTAAAATTGTATTTCAGAGGCTGCCCTCCCTCAGAAATGCTGCTTACATTTGGCAAAACTTGTATTCATTCTGGCCTTTTCCCAGGAATGAAACCTCACTGGAAAGAAAATAAAATGAATTTTTGACATGTCTGTGTTCTATTACAAAGTCTGGGTGTGGTTTGAAGAGAGGGAATCACAATCAGGTAGGAAAATGGGGACTTTATGAAGAAAATGAAAGTTGTTTGGGCTACTCCTCTGGGGGAAAGAGGCTCCAGAAACAAGGCTGTTCTTTAAGATAACCCACCTGAGGACAAATCTACACAACTTACTTAGAAAGAAAGGCTCCTATGCCACCCTGAAGCTAATTTATTATAAAAATAATTTAGACAAGCGCTGTTTAATAGAACTTTTTGCAGCAATGGAAATAGCCTAAAAATCTTCACTGGCCAATATGAACTAGCCACACTGGCCTTTGAGCACTTGAAATGTGGCAAACACAGCTAAGTAACTAAAGTTTTCATTGTAAGTCAACTTTAAAGGATCACTTGTGGCTAGTGACCACCACACCAGACAGTGCAGTTATACACGCTGATGCAAATCCAAGCCGTGAGATTTAATAGCTACCACCTTATGTTATTTAATAGCTGAGCCTCTGTTCCTTCAAGAGGAGTGGGGATAGGAACTGCACCTAAATTACAGGGTTGCTCTGAAAAGTAAGTGGAAAGGTAAGTTATGTAAAGCTCTCAGCACAGCCTGGCATGGAGTTAGAAACACCAACCAACACTGGCATGTATGTTCAGACCCTACCCAGGAGAGAGGAGGCCTGGGCTTTGACCAGAACACCACAGGACGACTTCCAAAGCCTCCTGGTCTGCGTGTGACAGCTCATACTCTGCAGGCTCATCAGGTTATGCACTGGCTTCCATGTTCTCAAGTCTGCCGACTCCTGAGGGTCAGCTCTTTTTTCTCTTATCGACAAATTGGTAGGCTTGTTTGTCCACCCCATGAAGGTTAGGTGAATGCAACTCAACCTTTGGAACAGACTTGAGTGTCTTGGCCTGTAAGACTGAGTACCACTACCTACCCGCAGCCCTCCTTGGGGATGCTCAACTAAGGTAATATACTCTGCTGGGAGGCTGCCTGCCAGTCAGCTTGGAAGCCAAACCCTGACCGACCTGGTTAAAATGTTGGGAGGAAGGGGTTAGAAGAGGAAGGTACTGCCCTGTCTCTAGCCCAGGACATTGGGTGTTTTTGAATAGGCACCATTCAGTCTGGCTTCAGTATTGAGAATAAGACATTGTTTTTATTCTATCCTCTATGGAGACAAAAGCTGCTCCTCTGAGCACTGACCTACATAAACTGCCATCCCCCTTCTCCTGCCTCAGACCAAGCAACTGGACAGGCAGGGCAGCAGAACAGGGCTCTCCCCTGGAGATTTCCCAAAGGACGCTGACCCAGCCTCACTTGCCCTTACTGGATGCTTACACTCAAGGCATGCACTCAGCACAGGAGCCTGCCAGGTGCAGGGGATCAGCTCTGAAGAGCTCAGCCCTTTATCCCTCCCCTGCTAGGTATTATCTTCAATTCACCGTTCAAGGTGTTTTGTCTGTTTCCTTCCAGTCTTTCTGACATGCGTTCTGTTGTCTTTTTGTTTTTGCTACTGAGCTTATACAAAATACACAATTTTGTATCTTTTTGTGTTATTTCCACAGACCTTGAGCCTTTGTTTTACGTGGCTGCTTGGCAGCAGACAGAGGTCATCCTGGGTGCTAAACGGGCCAGCTGCCCAGAACAATGAGGACAAAGGGCTATAGCTCAGCCCCCAGCCTTTATGCACTTTGGACAAGATTCCTTCCTCTCTGCCCAGTCACAGGGCAGATGTGCACATAACCTAGCTCTCCCCAAGGCTGCATTCTCAGGAGTCCCCTCCCCTGGGCCCTGGTCAAGGAGGTATGTATAGGCCTGGGTACACATAGCAGTCTACCCACAAGGCCGGGCCAACCTCTGAGCCATACTCCTAACTATCACAGCCGTATCCAGAAGCTACCACCTACCTACCAGGGTCACCTGAAGACTTAACTGGCCACCCTGGCTGTTCTCAAACTCCTTTCTACCCATATCTATAAGACCCATCTCTACCAAAAGTGTCAAATGTCTGAACTCGATGTTTCTTCTTATTTGGTTTTAGGATTGATTGGTCTTTTTTCTACTAGGATCCCATCCTCTTCTAGGCTGTTCCATGACCTCTCACATAATAGTTATGAGATCTTAAACAAATCACAACACTAAGCTTCAATTTCATTTGTTGAACAGGGATATCTTGACTAAAGTCACATGGCCCAAGCATCGCCAAAAATAATGCAGTCTCTCAGGAGCATGCCTACACACACACAGCCTGGGATTAGCCTGTGGTTTGTCAACTCTCTTGTCAATAGTAACTATCAGACCTCTGGCATCCTCACACCAGATAGGACAGCCGTCTATATGTATTTTTATTACAAAATTATAAGGCAGAGCTCTGTAACAAAAAAATACACATTTGAATTTGTCTTAACACCCAAGTAAGTCTGAGAAAATATAAGCCACTTGAAGTAACACATTCACATCCAAAAGATTTCAACAAGTTTATACAATATGTATTGAACACTAATGCCTGTACAGCTTATTTTATGAGTCTGGATCCAAGTAATCCAATGTATTGTGAACCAGTCAGCTCTCTAAGTCTTTTAAAACAAGTCTCAACTGAAATTTCTGAACAATCACAGCAAAAGCCAGAATTGGAAGGATTAGATGTTTCCATAATTAAGATCAAGGATCCAAAGGGGGTAGGGAAGGTGCATTCAAGGATAAAAACCAATTGCTACTTAAGTTAGATAGTAACTGAAATGGGATCTTGAAATTCCCAACTTTTATTTGGTGTAATAATAAAGGAAGATACAATTTTTAAAAATTGACACCTTTTTTCTTAAAACCTTCACCAAAAGACTTAAAGGCAAGTTCTCCAAAATGAGTAAATAGCATCAGTTCTAATTACTGAGGTTATTACTAACCAACCATTATTATTTTTAATTCAGTCTAGGAGGGAAATTGGGAAGTAGGGAGAGGTAAGGCCTCAGCAGAGAAAGCAAGTTTTAAGTAGAGAGTCAGCTTCTGCCCTGAAGTTATTTATTGCTAGATCTTAACTGAGCTGCATATATACAGACCTGTTTCACAGTGGAACTGAGGAGTAGCTGAATCTTTTGCTAAAATGGTAGGCATTGTAAACTATAGTATTTACTGTCCAGCAGAAAAGATGTCTTCACAGGGAAATCTCCATTTCTCCCTATTCTTATAAAGGCTATGGCTCAGAATCATTATCCAGGACTTGGTATAACATCAAGGTAAGTGGCCCAATGCTCAGCTGACAACCACATTATTTTGTTCCCTCTAAAAGGGTTTAGTAGCTGATGGAGGAAAAGCATAAGTGTGTACTGACTGATAAATAGGTGCCCTCAGAGGTTTCCCACTGATTTCCAAACTCATGAGTAGTTCTAGTCTGAGATCTTGGCTGCATGGGAGAAGGCAGGGGGTGTCTGCTAAGGCCCTCAAGTGTTTAGTGTTTGCATAGTTCATCTATTGGTAATGGCAGTACACACAGCTCTTCTGATAGCATGTATGTTTATGTTTGGCTAAGCAGTTCCGGCACTTTTCTTTAGCCCTCTGACTCTTCCAGTAGTTTAAGGATCCTAAGAAAGATCAAGAACATGACCTACTCATGTCTTGATGGATTTTCCTAAAGGGCCTAGAGAATGCTTCTTCCTTATCTGCCTCCAAATCAGTAGACCGAGAAAGGAAAGGGAGTAGGGAGTCCCCACCAACCTAGGGAATTAAGACTTCCAGCTGTCTGCTCAAGAGCTGAAACCAGCCTTATTCAGTACCTTCTGATACCTCTCAGGTGCTCTGCATCTTAACACATTTGATCAGGAACTTCATGAGAAATCTGACTAGAGAAGAGCAAGGCTCTTTGCCTAAGTCTCTATGCCTTCAGCAAGGCCATGTTTAAAGCCTCCAAGGCAAAGAGAGGAACTTCAGTCTCAGGGGAAAGTGATTTAAAACTCCTGTCTGTTGGAGAAGTCAAATTTAAGTAGAAAGTCATTGCTTCCACCCAACACTTTCCCTTTCCTCATAAAATAAAAGGATGGCTCAAAGTCAGGCCCTAAGAGAAGAAACAGATGATCCATGTACCATCTCTTGCAGAGACTGGAATTTCCCAGCAGTCTGAGAACCAGATGCTTTGTTGGCTCCCAAGGTCTGGTCAGGAGACTGATAGCTTCTAATCCCAGCACTTAAGGAAGCAACACTTAATAACTTTGAAGTCTTTCAATAATAGTATTTGTGTTTCATTTCTCACCAGGGATAAGTTTACTGGTCCAAATTCTATCCTAAGGAGAATTACTACTGGTGTGTTAAGCTAACATCTTTTGGTCTGAAAAAACAAATGGAATTTAGGCAATATAGAAAGAAACTTTAGCAAAGATAGGTTAAAGCACAGAAAGCCAGAGAGACCAGAAATAAGTCTAAATGTGCTGGGGAGGAAGAGTACCATTTCCACTAGGACTTCTGGTTGGTGAAACACAGGCAAGGAACTTAGGGGGATGAGTGGGGTACAGTAGGGAAGAAGATATGGTCCAAGTTCTGGAAAGTCCTCTCTTCATCAGTTACCATCATCGCCCAAGACTACAGAAACAGGGACTTGCCCATGTAATCTGTACCAGTTCTCACTGCCCTGGGCTCTGCCAGCCAAGAAGAGCACCTCCATGGCAAGAAAGGCATGCCCAAAAGTGACATGGCATTTTTGCCTGCCCCAGTCTTGGGAATACTGCAAATTTTTGTGTTAACCTGCCCCTCTGCAACCTGGCCAACCCTGAGCCCAGACACTTCACGCTATGTCCCTATAAGGCACTGAAGAAGCCGGTAGGTACCAAGCCCTCAGGATCGGAAGACGTGCACAGCCCGGATCACATACTGCCGGCAGATGGGACACTCATTCATGCGCTTGCCACACTTGGTACAGGTTACCATGTGGCCACATTCCAGCAGAACACAGTCAATGGGTGAGTCCATGCAGATCTTACACAGGTTCTCCTCCAGGTTGGATGGCACTGCTCCCCCTGTACAGACACACGGCAGAAAATGGGCAGAGGGGAAAGTAAGATTATTATTTAAGTGTGTGAGGTGGTAGAGGGAGGAAGGGAGGGATGGAGGTGGGAGAAACAGCCACACTGTCAACAAACCCCCAATTCACACACTTCCCCCTCAAAAAGAACTCTAAGAAAACATTTTCCCAGTAACCAATTCCAGTTGCTTGTTTAATGTGGATCTCTATAGGTCAGGTTATAGATTTGAAAAGTAAAGTACTTGTAGATCAAATATATCCCAGAACATGAGAACTAGATAAGACAGTGTCCTCAAAGTTTAAAAGAATTTTCAGACAATTGAGGGTGTAATAGAGTGAGTTAACAGCACTTAGGTATGCATTATCTCCTGAGGCAGAACATGCTGAAAAGATAAAACTGGTTCAGAAAAGTTTAGATATAAATGAGCTCATTTAGATATAAATGAGATTTCCTGGCGGGAAAGCCCAACAGAGATAGCTCCCTCTTCTGTGTTACTCCCACAGAACTTCATCCATATACCCATGACTGCTTTACCACACTGGATTACAAGTTTTGAGTTTGCCTACTTATCTCCCCCTATTACACTATGAGTTCCTTAATTCAACAAATTAAATCAATTTCCACAATTATATACTTAGCATTGTTATGTGCTCTGAGATCAGGCAGTCATCTTTGAATCCCTAATATGCCAGTCAGGTGGTAAGTGTTCTCTAAATGTCTGATAAATGATCATCTCCCAAGAGAATGATAATAGCTCACATTTACTAAATGCTTACAGGTGCCAGGCAGGATCCTAAGAGCTTTGCATATTTTAACTTACTAAATCCTCACAAAACCTATGTAGTCATACTCTTATTACTCATTTTTTAGATGAGGTAACAGAGGCCAAAGAGTTAAGTGGCTTAAGGGCACACAGTTGCTAGGTAGAGAAGCCAGGATTCAAATCCAGACAGGTGAGCCTTCTGGGCAACTGGCCTAAGGGCAGGGACTATCAAGATAACAGTATTAACTCCTTAATTCACAGAGTTCTTAATAATAGCTCACTGGCTTGTTCGAGTGGTAAGACAGCGGCATGGCCCGTCTTCCTAGTTTAGCTGCACAAAGAGAAAGACCTTGACATTCAAAAACCCAGCCATTCCCAGCCAGCATGTTTTGAATGGCTGACTGAACCAGGTAGCCATAAATTGGGAACTGGACTCATACCAGTCACCTCTGCTATTCCGCAGGGGACTCCTCCTGTACTCTGGTCACCACCCTTCCTTTTTGGTGGGACCAGAAGCTGTTGAACATCCCAAATGATCTCCCTGAAGATGCACACAGAAACCATACCACTCAGACCAGAAGTGAGTAAAAATTGTATGGGAAGGAGTGCCTTTGCAACAGGAATATGAAAAATGAACCAAATGTGACATATATCACCACTCACTTTGTTAAATATTTTACAAATGCTGGCTTCTGAGTGTGGGCAATCCAGGGATGTGCAAATCAGTATGTCAGATCCGCTCCTCGGTAATGCTGGCCCCCTTCACAGGGAGGGGCAAGTGAAAATTTCTAAAGATGCTGAGAAGCCCTGGTTTTCAGTGAACTTCCTCCACACTCTCTGTCTGGATGCTGATATGCTCAGAGTATATGATATGCTTAGACGAATAACAGGAATCAGGTTTGAAGGAAGGGAAGGACAGAGCTAAGAGCCTAAGTCCGTTTTCAATCAAAAGAAACAACTACATACCATTCTGGTCTTCAGCTCCATACACTAAAAAGGAAAAAGAAAGATGTCAATATGTGATGGTACAAAGAAGGTCTCCAACCACCCTGACTTCACATCTGACCTGACTAGTTTCCTATTGAAAACCAGGATGGCCCGGAGCCCAGACAGACAGACACCTCCTCACTCACTCACATGCTAAGAATTCACACACAGCTCCTGCTGGTGTGTCTGGTCTAGTCTTAAGAAAAGGGAGTCCACTGGTTTGCATGAACAGAACTTCCAAGTAAGAAAGATACTGCATAAGCACAATAGCCTTTCCTATAACTTTTGAAGCCATTATTAATTAAAGTCAAGAAAGAAACAGTCTGTTCTAGTCAGCCAGGGCGTCTGGATGAAGTTCCCAGGTGGAGCAATCTCCTATTCCCCATGTCCTCACAACTCTAAGGAGACTCTGGGAACACTCCCAAGGGAAGAGAGAATCTTTGATCAGGTGACTGGTCAGATGTTCCCTAACTCTGATGAATTCAAGCTACTAGGAGAGGAGAGCCTGAAATCTAACTTCAACTTCTGCAAGCATGCAAGGAATCAAAATGTTGATGTGCAGGAGCTAAATCAGTGGGGGAGGGAACAGAACGGGAGGGGAGGGTTCTACATGAAAGCATCTCAGGAAACGCAGAGTTCAAAGCAGATAAACACATTTCTCTTTTGTAGGACTGCTATGCCTTTACTAGTGTAGTATCGACCATGAATCAGTAGCAGGGGAACATAATATACTTTTTCCCAAATTCATTTGACCAGTCCTAGATATTTTACTGGATGCCACCTGAAAATGATACTATATAGAATGATTTGGGAAATGAATAAAAGGAAAAGCCCAAGTGCAGGCAGAATATTTTCCTTGCACAATGTGTGCAAAGATTGCTTCCTGATCTCCAAACTCTATAAAGTAAGTATTATTGGAGGTAGTAGTAAGTATGGTAGGGGTGACATATGGTGAGAAAGACCAGGGAAACAGACTAGGAAATTCTCAATTCAAATCTGGGCTCTATAATAAAAGGTAGATGCTAATAATGCCTACTTCATAGGCTGCTCTGAGGATTAAACAGAAGTATATATACAATGCCTAACCCAGTCCTGGCACCCAACTCCAAATGGCAGCTATTCTTAGATGGTCAAATGTGTAAGATGAATCTTTCCTTAGAAAACACTGTCATTCCTTAGAGTGAGACAGCAAGCACTCTGGAATTCTGTACAGCTGCCACCCAGACAGCCCCTCACCCAGGTGCTGAAGTCCTTTCTGATCTTTGTACAGCCGTGTCACCCTCTCCATCAGCTCCCACTTCTCACAGCAGCCCTTGTAGTTGACAAAGTTGCGAGCCAGAATCTCTTTCAGCTGCCGCACAGTCAGACCTTCAATGTCCTCCAGGTCAGTCAAGTCAGACAGAGAGGCCCTCCGACCTGGAACAAAGCTGTCCTCTGAGTCAACAGACTGAAAAAGCAAAGATGAGATCCATGAGTTTGGCTTTTACCTTGCCAGGCTCTCCTTCCAAAGACCCTAAAGCACTCGTCACACCATACTTTTGGTGACTGACCTCAAGAGTAGAAACAGGCACAGGAACAGTACCTGGCATGGTGCTTTGCGTTACAAAATAGATCAGTCTCTTCCTGACCTACAGCTAGTTCTGTGCTCAGGCACAGCTGGTCACAAACCAAGCAGATAGTGTCTATAGCAAAAGGAGCATCAATTTGAGTCAGACGGCTCTGATTTTGAATCCTACCTCCTCCTTTGGTTAATGCTAAATAATATTAAGCAAGTTACTACCACTCTGAGCTGATCTGCTCCTCCCTGAAGGAGAGATCGTAGTCTTACTGCACAGGATTCCTGTGAAGATTAAATGTGGCAGTACAGGAAACCACTGAACACGGTGCTGGCTTTCTCTCTCCACTGGAGAGAGTTCTGCTTTCCCTCAGAAGAGGGAGACTTCCCTGGTAAGACTCCTCTGTATGTAACATTTGACCATAGCTCCATGGCCCTGATGGCTATGCTCTCTGGGCTGGCCCCACTATGGCTGAGGCCTGAACTCCTTCTCATCTTTCCTCCTGATTATCTGACCTCCTTCCCCTGGTAATGGCTACTGTGTGCTAGCAGCAGAACAACAGATTTTCACAGCAGCGCCACAAGCCTGCACTCTGGCAGCTCTTAGAAAGTCAAAAGCCTGGAAACTAAAGAACCATGAGGCTTCCCAATCTCCACTGTGATCTCACAACTCCACACTAACATACTGATAGCTTTGAAAGAATATTAACACTAAACTCTACCCCGGAAAACAGAATGTCAGAAGGCCTATCATCACAGACTGATTCTTCTCTCTCCACTTCTAGGTCTGCTGAGAGGTTCCTAACAGCCTAAGCTAAGAACAGTGAAAGAGCAAAGGCACAGACCCGAGCAGAGGCCCCACCTGGGTCTCATCCTCAGCAGGTGCTCTGGCTGTGCTCTCCGGGTAGATGGGTTCTTCTTGGTCCTGAGACACATGGCCATTGGCCTGTGGGAAGAGAAAGGTGCCGTCACATCCACAGAGATGTCCCAGGGATTTGTACAGCATGGGCCTCTTCCAAGCACACACCATGTCCCAAATGTACTTCCAACTCCCCCAAGAAATCTGGAGTCTCACACAGCAGAATTACAAAAGCCTTCCCCCTAATACTGACTTTGTCAGGCACAGAAACAACACAAACAGATTTAAACTCCAGAACAAGAGTGAGTGCATTAATTCTGCCCACCACCTGGATGGTGTTAGCCACCACTCATCAATATAGTCTCAGCTTAAACACTCCAAGTGAAAGGAAGATCACACGTCCACTGCTGGAGACTGCTAACGGCCATCTAGTTTTCTTCTTGACACTGACCCCAAATTGCTCTTCCTGTATCTTCCACCCACCCTCCCTGGTTCCACACCTTGGACTAATGTCCACTATTTTCTTCCAAATTATTCATATCATGTCTTCCCTTCCTCAATACTAAATCTGCCTGGCCTCCTCATCTGGCCCAGATAGGACAAAGTTTCCAGGGCCTCACCACCCTATTCATTCTCTCTCTTCTGGAAAGTAACTACTCTTTCATTCTGGAAATATGTTCTAACCAGCAAGGCACACTATTACTAAGAGTTGTCTGGAAACCTGATCAAAATTTTATTTTAATGCATCTAAGAATGTATTAGCCTAACACTACATAAGATAAATACCTTTTCTTAAGGAGTTTCATTCTGTTTAACTTCTCAAAAGGTCTTGCCAATGAGTACTCAGAACTATGAACCTTCTAATTCTATCACTATTAAGCCACAAACCCCTTAACTAGGCCTTCTTCACCCACTGCTCCCTCCAGGCAAAGGGCCTGATATGAGCCCAGAGCAAAGAGGTATCTGAGTTCATAGGCCTTTTCCACTAGAGTCTTGGAGCACCAGCAAGAAAGACCACCTAGGAAACCAGTTACCTGCAGGCGTCAGCCACTCATTTCAGATTAGGATATAAAAAGAGAGCTAATTAAAAAGTAACAAGCAACTACAGGGGGAATGAAAAGTAGGAATCATCATCACCACCAAAAATGCCAAGTGAGGCTAAGATACACATATAACATACATGTATGGGGAGGTACCCAAAACAATGTGCTCATCAACACCTCTAGTTTTCTCTTTTCACCACTGGCCTCCTGGTGTCACCTTGGAGTTACAAAAAGTCTTTCAGAGCCTAAACTGTTCCTAAACAGACAGCTTTTGTATGTCCTTTTTTCTTAGAGAAACTGGATGTCATGCTGAAAAGCATGTTGTCTTTTCTCTTGCCCACTGGCTAAATCAAAATCCACAACTAGTACCTGTCCACAGTTTTGCTTATTCCATTCACTTTCTTCCCTAGCAACTATTGCCAAAGCATTAAATGTTTTAAAGAGAACTCTGGTGGCATAAGTATTATGAAGACATTTGCATTCTAGGTGAAATTATCCGTTTTTCTGGCTTGCAAAATGTAGATCTCACTTGGACAGGGAATGTGAGCTGACACGAAGGCTCTCTGAAAATACCAGTGATCAGAGAAGTACCCAATTAGATCTGTTACACTGTGTGGCCGACCTATAGGCAGAGTCTGGAAATTTCTGGTTAATAAGAGGAAGCTTAAAACGAAGTGAAGAATTTTCCTTGAAGAACCCACCTGAAGGTTCATTAGGGAAGACCAATTTCCTCATGTTATTCTCCTAGCTCCCTACGAACAGAGAGGAGAGCTCAACCAAACGAAGAAAACAAATCATAGCGGCAGGTAAAAACCTGCCCAGCAGACAGAGAGCCAGAGCTTAGGAAAGAGTCAAAGTCCAGCTGGGAAGAAAGCATGCTCAAGTCAACAAAGGAGTAAATGAGTTTACTCCAGGTAAACTATGCTATCGCACTGTTCTTTATGCCTCAGCACCTGTCAGAGCTGAATCAGGGGGCTCAGTCCTGGCAAAGGAGGTGATCACCAACGGGAGGCAGCAGCCATCCACATCCCACGTGGTAACTAACAACCCAAGTACTATTCCAGCTCTAAGTAGCTCAAAGCTCTTCAGACATGGCATCACACTAGTCAATCTTCACAACATCCTGGCAAGAGAAAAACCCCATTTCACTTTTGAAGGCTCAAAGCTCAGCCAAGGTGACTAAACAGTCAGTGACATATTAGATGTGGAAACCAGATCTTCTAGGTCCTAATCCCCCCACTACTGCCCAAGCCACATAAATAAAAGGGCCCTTACGGTACTTAAGCACATCTAAGGGACACCGTCACTAACACAGCAGTTAAGTCCACTGGCCTCTCTCTAATCCAACAGTTGGTTTGCATGTCGCCTGTGGACCTAAAAGGGGCCATGTACTAAACCTGACAAGCTCAAGAAGGGCTGTGTGGCAGGCCTTACAAACTCAGAGTCTGAAAGGAACCACATAGGATGGTCTGAACATAAAAATTCCTAACTAAAAGCAAGTCATGATAGTTAGAGAAGTCCTAGGCCTGTAGTTCCCTTGACAAAAGTCAATCTTTACTTTCAGTAAGTCTATTTATTATCTTTTTTTAATCTAAAATAACATATCTTTGAAATCTCAGAGTAATCCCTTTTCCAGACCCCTCGGGGTACAACCTCCCACCAGAGGATGAGACCACAGAACCCCTTATTGTTATCTTATTGCTCACATACCATTTGTGTACTAGCCTGTACCTGCCAACGTAAAAGAAATACATGTCTCCCCATTTTACTTCTTATCCAATCGCAGAGATTTCCCCACTTTTCTTCCTCCCGGCTCCCTAATCTGCTACCAATGAATTTCAGGTAACTTCCCTTACATTTCCTCCTTTGATTCTAATGTATAAAATAAGCTATAAAACTGCCATTCTCCAGAGCATTTTCTCAATCCACTGAGATTTTGCTTCCCAGCAACTGGCATCACTTTGGCTCAAATAAACTTATAAAAATTCCCTACAGGTGTGGACATTTCTTACGTCAACACTACCTTCCTTCTTGGAGAGGCTTTTGAGGGCAGAGGCAATGCATTACTCATTTCGGTACTTCCTATTCCTGGTTCATAACTCACTATGCTGCTCTTAGCCTTCCATTTCCCGGCCCACTGGAATGATGATAAGGCAGCTTACCATTAGATAGCATGCCAGCCACTCCCCCCGCCCAAACAGTGACTGGTAAGAGAAGCAGTGTCCTTGTTTTGATCAGTTTCCCCACTCTTCCTTTGTCCCTATGTGCCTTGTGATGGTTACTAAGAAACTGCAGTCCTCATCCAGCTAAGGAAGACCATGACAAAGTTGAGTAAGTAGGAGGGCATTTTGAATAGAACTAAATTTCGAGAGTTAACAATGAGTTTTCTCAAATTAAATCTGAAACAATTAAATTTTTTAAATGTCTAGCTGGGATTTGTATGTATTAAACAAAAAACCTGGTACCATGCATTATCGTCTTTGAAAAAAGCCAAAACTTAACAGTGATGTCAAGAAAATACCATTCATATATTAGTAGGCAGAAAAGTTGCACATAATCAAGACATCTAAGCTCCCACCCACTCCCACATCACAGGCAGGAAGGGAAATGAGCCTCCAACCGGCAAGGATTGGCAGAGACTGCAAATGGGCCCGTACCTGCTGATTTTCCTGAGCCTGGGCTGGGGAAACAGAGGTGGCTGGTACAGGTGAAGAAGGGAGATTGGGTGAGGTAGGAGGTACTGTGCTGGCATGAGGCTGGGTCAGGAAGGCCTGCTGCTCGGGGAAGTCTGGGGACAAGGTAGGGGCACGAGTCCTGCCCTCCTGGGAGATTACAGGCTGCTGGCCAAGCACCAAAAACACCAGCTCCTCTTTCTCCCGGCACATTTCGGTAGAGATGTCATGGAGGTTGAGATAGTCCCTCAGGTCCTTCACCTTCATCTTCATGAGCTCCTCCCGCTGGAAGGCCGTTGCTCGGAATCGTTGGCAGAGAAGGCAGAGGCGGGGCCCATTCCCCACTTGGCTCGAACAGGTCATGCAGAAACTTTTCTTACAGTCCAGGCAGGTCTGCTGCTTAGAGGAAGAGGCAGAGGAAACCACATCAGAGTGTGAGAATAAGATGGAGTGGGCTGGGAACTTAGGGCTGTCATGCCTAATGAGACCGCCAATCACTCTAACTAAGCTTTCTCCTTTACCTAAAGGTGCAAGCTAACTTGCAGATTTCAGGTTAAAAGCCACTCAGGGGTGGCAAACCCCTGTGTGAATCTGTGTATCCATGTACAGGACACTACATTTATTATCCTATTTGAGGCTTTATTTATTTTACTGAGAGAAATGGAGACTATTAAGACTACCAGCTTTACAATCAAAAACCCCTCTATTTTTATCTCTCTTCCATTTCTTGTGGTGTCACCTTGCGTGTGTAACTTAGCCTCTTTGGTCCTCAGTTTCCTCATCTGTAAAATGGGAGTGATAACAGTACCTCATAGGATTACAGTAAAGAGATAATACATTTTAGCACATTTGACACAGGAGTCTTCAATAAGAGTAACTATTTTGATGATTACTGCTAGGAAAAATAAGCTAATGATAAGAGCCAGAATTCAGATCGTGAACTATCATTCTTTCTACTTTATTGCTGAGATAAGAAAGCAAATGCATAAAGGCTGTGGTAGTAGTTACTATTAGTAATTCAATTTATTGAGGGGCTACTATGTTCTAGAGCTATACCTAGCTTGTCATTTAATTCTCAAAGCAACCCAGTAAAGTAGGTACTCATGTACCTGCCTGTTTCAGACAAAGCAACCGAGGCCTAGAGCTCTAAGTATCATATTCAAGGGCAAGCAGTAAACTGCAGAGTTAGAATTCACTCTAAGTCTGACTAGTGCCCACAATCCTGCTCTTTCCACCAGGACATGTTGCATAACTTGGTCCCACTCAAGCCAACAGCAGTACTGAATCAAAGGCCTGGCTCTCTATCTCCAAACTCCCAACCAGAGATGGTGCCCAGGCTTCCTCACTCAGAGTGCTGGGAATTTAGTGGTGCATAAAAGCACATCCAAGACAAACATTCAGACAGTTACAGGAGGCTCTCTAGACATGATTAGGGAGCTCTCATTTCCGAAAGTAGTGTCTCAGGGAACAAGAGCACCTGGCAAACAAGTTCGTACACCTGGCAATAGCAACTCCCACAATCACAGACAACACAACACACAATGGCTAGCTCAATTCACAGGAAGCAAATCCTCAGCCTCTTGCCCCACAGGCTGAGCAAGCACAGCGACATCTGACTGAGTTCTGCTGCAGGCAAGAGCAGGCTACACTCTCAGTACCACTCTCACAGGAGAGGTAATTCCTGGGCACACTGGGATGATCCTAGAGGATACACTCACTAATTGTTTAAAGAAATAAACTTTTCATTCTATGGTGACGTAAGTATTAACCTAAACATTTCCGCTCCCTCTTTTCTTAGAAAGCTATTCAAGCTAACAAGAATGCCCAAGACTCAGATTCTCACAGTTGAAATCAGAGAAACTTGTGTGGGACTGAAGTATGAGTCTGCATAGGTGAGATTCATGTAGTAAAGGAAAACAGGCATAATGTTTACCATCCAGTTTTAACTATTAATACTTAGAAGGCACTGCAAAACAACACATATCAAGCTCTCTATTCTTTACAGTCATAACCAGACAATAAAATGTTTGTGGATTCACTTAAAAGAACACACAGCTGCACTAACATCGTAACAGTTCTGGGACCAGTAGCCACCCTAGGTGGAAAATGGCTGTTTGGAGGTATTAAAAATTCATTCATACTAAAGCTTTTCTATTGGGAAATGGAATTTGTTTAGTATGACTGACAGTGAAATGAAGAGGCTTCAACGTCAAAAAGCTGTAGGTCCTGACACTGAACATTACTTAAGTCAATGCACTTTGACAAGACCTAGCTTGACACAACTAAAAAGCTCTGAGTTGCTCAATAAGCCAGATCTAAACAACTCTCTATTCTTTCTTCAAATGTGTGTGACTCACTGGGTGCAAGATCAGAATGCAAAGACAGCAGCCCAGTTTCTATGTCCATGATCTCCCCCGTTCCCAAGAGACTCTGAAGTCAGTTTGCATCTGAAAACATATCCTAAAGGAGAAAGTGCTAGAGGCTAAATCCCAGTTTTCAGAGGCAGGAGAGAACAAAGGAAAATGAAAAAATGGCTATCAACAAATGCGGGCAGAATAAGCAAAGCAATCACGCATATATAAATTCTAGCAAATGGTGTAAACCAATTGAGTAACAACATAGCATGAAAGATGAATTAGTGGAGCCAATGTGCCTGCATAAATGCCAAGAGACTCACAAACATCCAACATCAAAAAAGCTAGTAGTGGCACCTCAGGCAAGCACCACCGGTCACGGAGGCTATGTGGGTTACTCTCATTTGCTAACATGCTCTTCTCTTATTCCTATCCCTCCTCATCCATATTCCCTGGCACAGGCTGGGCCCATTTTCTTACCCTATCAGCCCTTTCTCCTCACCATCCTTCCTATAGTTATTCCTTCCTGAAGCCCACTAAAAAAGGAAAAAGGGCAGCCAGAGGAGTGACAAAATCAGGATTAATTCCTAGCTAGGGGAACTTGTACAAAGCAGATAACCTCCCAGAGCATCAGATTTCTTACCAGGTGGCCAGGCTACCTCTAAGGACTAATGGAAGTATCACATGAGATAATATATGTAATACCTTAGCATAAGTGGGTATACTCACAAAAAAGTTACAGTCTCCTTTATTCTCTTTACC
Source organism: Cynopterus sphinx (assembly GCA_030015415.1). Lineage (NCBI taxonomy): Eukaryota > Metazoa > Chordata > Mammalia > Chiroptera > Pteropodidae > Cynopterus > Cynopterus sphinx. The sequence continues at coordinate 29,663,775 of CM057385.1, read as the reverse complement.
CTTTGCTTCATCTCTGAGCTTTTTGCCAGTACCTAGGAACCACTTCCTTTCTTTTCACTCTGAGATTTGGGTATCTCTTTCATGTTTCCTAACACAACCTCATCTTCCTCCTCCTCCTCCTCAAACTGGTCCAACTAAAGAGGCTGGGTCCCAAACTCCCTCCAAAATTGTCAGGACTGCTATCAAACCACATGTAGGTTTTACCAAAACCGATGGGATATTTAGCTTGTGGCAAAATTATGGCCTGCCATTTCTCTCCAAGACTGGAAACTCTAGGAAGGCAAGGGCTAAATCTTTGTGTGCTCTCTGTAAAGTCTTAATGTTATCTGTGCTTTGCACCAAATGAACATTCAGAAAATACTGACCACAATCAAGAAAATAAGATATTAGGATCTATGTAATCATATCAATTCAACCACTTCTAGAAAAGACATTTTATTTGTTTATTTGATCGATTTTTATTATGGTGACTAGTTAACAAAATCCAGTTAAGTTTCAGGTGCACAATTTAATAGAAAAAAACATTTTAAAAGCCTGTGGCTGTTAATTAAATGCCAAACCCTTATGATAAGAATGCTGATCCACTTAAGCATGAAATTACAAATGAAAATTTATAATGGGGATAATATCCTTAACATTCACAAAACTCATTGTGAACTACATAAAATTATTTCTTACTTTCGGAGGAAAAAAATATTTTATTGATAACCATCTTTTACCATTCAAAATGAAACTTGTCTCCCCTGACCACCTGCCCCACCAAGAAAGCTCTCCTTGCCACAGAAGATTTCACCGTGTCTCTTTAGATGGCGATACATTTGTCCCCATCTTCCTATTAGACTGCAAGCTCCCTGTTAATAGGGATGACTTACTTCACCTCTGCCTTCCTAGCCCAGGCAATACCTGGCACATGGTAGAGAGTCAATAATTTATTTTCTAATGAATAGGAAAAAACAGTTCCTTATTTCAATCATTTCCCATGCTCCTAGGCACCCAGGCCAATATCCTGTCATCTTTTGACCTTACCCTAACTTCACCTGTCTTCATAGGCTATGTACCCTTCTATCTTAGTAACTAAGTACCTTTGTGTCTTTGAGTCTCATATTTTTCATCTGTAAAATGGGTTAACAACAACTACTTCACAGAGTCTGACACAAAGAGGTGCTCACTAAACGCCAGCTACATCAGTCTCAGCCTCCACCCTAGAGCAAGCTCCAAAAACTTCTCACCGGGTGTGTAAGGGCTTCCTAAGTGCTACGCTTACCACTAATGAAGCCATATCTACTACCTGAAATGGGACTGATCAGGCTGTTCCTGTGTTCAAAATCTTTCTGATGGCTCCTTGTTGTCTGGTGGCTACAAGCTCCTCACTATGGCAGTCATGGCTCTTCGCCACCTGTTCCCACTTCGTTCTACCCTAACTTCCAAAGTACCATGCACTCTGGCCAAACAGGCCACTCACAGTTTCCAAATACATCTTACACTTACCCTAAACCTGGTGACTTTACTTCAGCCACTGCTTTGCAAATAAATCTTCCTTAATCCAGCTAGAATTATCAATTTATCAATAATGCCGGATTCCTCAGTAATTAACTTATGCAGGTGTTACTAGTTCTTTGCAAATGTGGGCCTCCTAACCAGATAGTAAGCTCCCAGAGAGAAAGGCCTAAGCCTTCCTCAGCTGTCTTCACAAAGCTAGAACCTCTAGCTGCTTGCATGCTGCTGGTACAGAACTGGGCCCTCGAAGAAAATTTCCAGCATAGAGTCATCTACCATAAAGTAATATAAATGAAAACTCTTGGGTATACTTCCTCTTTTTCAAATTGTTCTCAATTCAACTGAACATTCATTCATTTGTTTTCATTTAAAAATTTTATTGCCTACCTATTATGTGTCAGTCACTGTTCTAAGCACTGGAGAAAAAAGTTGTGAACAAAATTGACAAAATCCTTGTTCCTATGTACCATCAGAAGACAGGCAATCCACAAACATATTTGTGTCAGGCAGTGATAACCACTACAAAAAAAATAAAGCATCTTCCCATCCTTTCCTAACCATCATTCTCTTTTCTCTGAGGGCAATTTTCTTCCTCATTTCTGTTCTCACTCTGGCTGAGAAATGTCAAGAACTTAGTACATGCCCTAGTTCTCCCAAGTTTTCAACATGCTTGATGTGCTGATCTCCAGGCCTGGATCGTCATCATTGCCCTCTTTGCTCTTTCCCCATTTTCACTCTGAGACTATAGCTGACATTTGAAGAGGAGGGGACAAGGGAAGGTCACAATCCCCTGCGGGTACTGTGGAACTGTAGTTAAGTTCTGGGGGAGTTACAAGTTATACACAGATTTATGACATGGTGTCAGTGTCCCGAACCCTCACATTGTTCGTGTGTGTGTGTGTGTGTGTGTGTGAATGTGAGAGAGAGAGAGAGAGAGAGAGAGAGAGAGAGAGATGGACACAACAACAACAAAAATCAGCCCAAAGAAGTAAATGCAGTTGCCTCTGAGCAGAGCAAAGTGAGAAGTGGGATTCCATTGTTTGTAACTAACTTTGTGGAACACTTTGACTCTGTAAGTTGTATACTTACCTAACTGTAATAATTTAGTTGTTGAATAACAATAGTTATTTACCACCAAGTTAAAAAAAAGAGATTCAAGCAAACATATTGCGAATCCATGCTGCCTCATTTAAATAAGGGTTTTTCCTATTCTTATCAATTACTTTGCCACTTCTACCAACAACTGTTCCTAGCATTTCCCCCAAAGTAATATAATGAAAACAGCAAGATCTTTAGCTATCAAACACTCTTGATTTACCTGAGGAATCCTTGAATCTAGTATTTTAGATAAAGAAAAAAATTTCTTTATCTGTAAAATGGGAACAAATAATGGTACATATTTCATAGGCTGTTGTAAGAATTCAATAAGATAATGCATTTGATAGGCCAAACTCAGTGCCAGGCATGTGACAAGTACCCAAAGTCCTCCTTCCATCTCATCTCAGATCCTGACACTACCCCATCTCCATCACTGAGAATACCAAGGCTATGCTGCACTGAGTTCCTTCCATTCTCCACTTCTGTCTTAAACCATTAACTCAATATTTCTGTGTATCAAAGGAAGGGTATATCTGCCCATCAAGCCACAGCTCCCTGGCCGCCTGCAGCAGCCTCTCTGGTTGAGTTCTCGCAATGCCTGGGGTAGCCACACAAATCACAAGGCTCCACTATATGCCCACCTTCGTTGCATTACAGTGACGTGTAGAGAAAATATAACATAAAAGGCAAAATGCCAAACCTCCATCACCTTACAGGTACAAAAAAAGAGGTGGTCAACACTTCGAGCCGCAGAATTTCTGACATGTTGAACGTCTTTTGGGAGACAGCTTGAGAGTCAAAGACCTGGGTTTAAATCCTGGTTCTGCCATTTAATAACTACGTAATCTCAGAGAGCTACCTAAGTAGAGGGAAGAGAATGAGTATTTTAATGTCTCTTGTGCTATTCATCAGGAATTTCACACACACACACAATTTCCTTTTAACTTAAATTCTAAGCCTTAGTTTCTCATATGTAAAATGGGAGTTTAAGGACCCTAAAACTTACATCATAGAGTCATTGTGAGAATTAAGTGAAACAAAAAATCTAAATTGCTTAAAATAGTCCCTGGTATATAACAGATGGTTTAAAAAGGATTTTTTCCTCTCAAACTTCCCATTATCACCATTTTAACATCACATCCTAGGATATAAACCTCTTGTTTTGTAGAATACAGAATGCAGGAGTCATAGAATGCAGTTCTTTCTCCAGGTCAGGGTTCACCATCAGCCCCAGTGGTGCCTGACCACAGAAAACACACTGCCTCTGAGTGCTGAGAGGGAAAGCCCACACCCACAGAACATTACCCAGCCAATAGTTTTTCTTCCTGCTTGCTAATCTGGAACACATGGCTACAACACATTTCAAATAAAATTGCTACAGTAAATAAACTCAGTCTTTGTGTTGTTAGGGTCTTGGTGTACACCAGACATCCTTGCCATCGCTTTCAATAAAAAGAACAATTTAATCTGTAGTCAGGCTTTTTATGATGGCAGCTCATGAAGAAAATAACATCGAGTGACTGCTACATTCTAAGCATTGCACTGGGCACCCTTCGCAGCTTATATCATTTTATTCTCACAACCCTGTGACACGAGTATAACTATGATATCCTCATTTTATAAATGGAGAAAATGAATCTCAAGAAAGGTTAAGTTATACAGCTCAAAAGTGGCAAAGCTGACATCTGAATTCAGGTCTAGCTGGCTCAAAATCTATGCTGAGATGCTTTTGTTTTGCTTGGATAGTTTTTCTTTAATAGAATGGGTCTAGGTTATCAGCATTGCATAGACGAAGGCAAGGCAGCAGGCATTATCGAAAGATCAGCAGGCTGGCCCAAGAGCCTGAGGTTGTAGCAAGCCAAAAAGTCAACACTCACCTTTCTGGCCATGTTTGCAAAGTGGGCCCCACAGGACTTGCAGCTTGGTTCAGAACCTGTTGGAGAAGGGAAGGAACTGTACCCAGGATTGGAATAGGCCTGCGTCCTGGCTCCCTGGGGTGGTGGGGCCTCCTCAGGCTGTCCATCCAGACAGAACCAGTTGCAGCAGGTTGCCCACATGATAAAATCTGGTGCAAGGGAAGAAAGGGGAAAAGGTCAAAGTTAAGACATACTTCTATTGCGCTCCCATTCCTGAGGGCACAAGGGAGCAGGAAAACTCAATCCCCACCTGTCACCAGAGTAGAGGTGAAGATATGTTTTTAGGGACCACAGATTTCTTGACACCTCCTTCCTCCACCACCAAGGATGACTTTGCACATAAGAGGTGAATACTGACATCTGATCTGCCACGACAGCATGTGCTGCCAAGTTGGCACACTGCCTTTGAAAGGTTGCTAATTCCTGCATGGATTTAATCTGAGATCTAACTTCAATAAAATCTTTTGCCATAGCAATTACAGTGGCCTAACACCCACTTTATTCAAAAATATAACCTTGCCCCTAGAGCTCAGATAGAAAGAACATGCACACACACTTATAAGCGTATAATTCCATACTCACAATGGCCATGTGAGGAGGTATTATTTCCTTTATCTAGATGAGGCCACCCAGGCTCCAAGAAATCAAGGTCACACAGCTAATATATAGAGAACTGAGATTATAAAAACCCAGGTCTTCTGACTCCAAACCCGAGTTCTTCTCCCTATACCATGCTGCCACCTCCCTTGGTTTCCCCTCCCACTAGCCAACAGAACTAACTACCCTGACACTTGCACCTGCAATCCTACATAAGCTTCCATCACAGCACATATAAGTCTGTTGCACACATATGTAAACCCTTTGTTTTCTACCACTAAACCATAAGTTCCTTGAGGGCAAGGACTATTCATGTCTGTATTGTACCCTACCAAGCACTGTGTACATAGCAGATGTTCAAAAAACATTTCCTTCTTTGCTTAATCCGTGACCCTGTCAGTTTATTAAGAAGTTTTGGACCTCTATTCCCTTCTTACATATCAAATACAGGTACTAGGGACAAGGGGATTGATGATTTTTTAAGATCACAGGACAAAGAACATCCAATCCCTCAAATGTCAGAATAACCTAAAGATTGCACTAAAACATCAAGCACTACAATGATAAAGTTAAAGTGTGTGCTTCTCAATAGACCAAAGCAGTCAATATGGACATTTTAAGCCTGAACCCTGTTTACAGAGATAATAAATGGAACATTTAGTATTATTACTCAATAATCAGTTCACACAACAGAATGGTACTTTCTGCTCTGCCTCCTGACTCACTGAAAGTGCCTTTGTTAAATCCTAGTTCAAAGATGTGATAAGCTAGAAGGAACTAAGAAGCCAACAGTCTCAACCTTGGTCATTTTACAGAGGAAAAGAAAGAGGCCCAGCAGAGGAACTTCCTGGTTCACACAGCTATAACCTTAGGCCTCTGATAACTCTAAGGTCTTTTTAGCTTCCCAACAGGCCTCCAATACACCTGATATAATTCATTCACTTCTGCAAGTGAGTCTAACTAACACCTGGCTCCCTCACTTGCCTATGACCCCATAAGAAGAGGGACCATGACAGTCATATATTGCCCAGCAGATAGGTGAACACAAGGACTATCAAATGAATGAATCATATACAATATATAAATATTAACTAAGTACATGTTCATTCCATTTCCTACACAGCAAAATATTTCTAACTCACTTATTACTTGTCTGAAGACTCTAAATTCCCAGAAGACAGAGATCTAATCTGCCTTACTTGCAATTAATGGTTCACATGGAATAATGAAGTAAAGAGCAGTTAATTAAATGTGTTCTTTGTTGGCAAGAGAAGCGAGACGACAGTGGAGTAGTAGCCCTCTTGAAATCTCTTGTTCATAGAAACATCTGAGACAGAGTGTAATAATACAAAGAACATAGGATCTAGAATCAGAAGACCTGGGTCTCAAGTCCTACTTTACTACTTATGGACTATGCAACCCACTCCAAACAAGTCAGAACTTTTCTGTACTTCATTTTACTCATCTGGACATTCTCTGAGCTGTGAAGCACTAAATAAACATTACTTCTTGCTACTAGCATTTTAACAGTATTTTAACTTCAATTTCTGTGGGAAGGTATAAGCAAAAAGCAAACAGTAGATCTGGGCGAACCTTGGGAACTCCTGATCTAAAGGGCAAACAAAGGAAAACCAGACAGCAGAACAGAGGAAGGAAGAAATGGGAAAACTGGAAGAGTGTTTTGAGTTTCAAGAAGAAATCAACCAACACTATCCAAGGTCCCAGAGAGTAGAATATAATAAAAAATGCAAACTTCCCAATGTATCTAGTTTTAGGAAAATGTGACTGTGCTCTGTGCCTGAGCAGTTTAGAAAAGAATGAAGCTGACCAATAACCACTGGTTGTAAAGCGAATGAGAAGTGAGGACTTGCCAGACACTAAGAGCAAATTATTCTTTCAAGAAACTTTTGACTATGAAGAGAAGAGAGAAGGTGGTAGTTAAGAGGACCCAGGTCACTAAGATAAATGTAGACATATTCAGACTGCAGAGGGAAACTCCCAAAGATTAGAAGATGATAAGGGAAGGCAATAAATGATGAAAATAAGGGCCGGGAGACTACTTACTCCTCATCAAGACAGAAGTCACCTCTTCCACCAGAGTGGAACAGAGGTGAAGGCAGATGTAAATGAAGATAAGTGTTTCATATTAGTAGCGAAATGCGAAAGAATGAAATAAAAAAGAAAGGGTGGAATGTACTTTAACCACAGAAGAAAATAAACTTTTCTTCCACACTACGAATCTACATATTGCAATTTTTTCCTAAGAGACAAGGCCCTTGCCACATAATAGGTAGACCTAGTTGGTAAGGTACAATCAGTAGGAAAAAACTGGAAAGCTGGTCAGCTGTATACTGTTTCAACCCATATAATTTACGAGCACTTAGGAAGCACCAACTATGTGCTGGGCGCTGGGGATACCCAAAGTGATTGTGACAAGGTCCTTGCTCCCAGGAGATCTGAGGCCCAGTAAGGTGCTATAGTATAGCTCAACTAGGCCATCTTGATACAAGAGCAAAAAAAAGGTCCTCCTTAGCTGGAAGTCAAGAGAACCTATCTTTCTCAGCACTGTTTTACTTCTCAACTTTGGTTCTCATCTTAACTGCCCCCTCTTAATAGCTCTGAGAGAAAAGCTGTTGGCCTGTTCGAGTATTTGGCTACTCAGAAGAGGACTTGGCTTTGTGAAAGACTTGAAATTTGCCACTGTTATTCAGTAGGCCCATGTTTAGGTGAGAACAGAGTCTTACCCTGGGGCTATGTACATGCAGAGAAGGGGCTATCATGGAGGGGGCTAAGTGGAAAGACTCCCCTGCTAAAATACCTCAGACCCACTCACTCTAACAGAACAGGTCCACTAATGTCAAAAGACTAGGTTTTTACTCTTTTTGACATATTAAATACAAAAAAGACATTTCCTAAAGTTGTCTATTAAAAGTACTCTCTTGCTAAACTGGAAAGCCCTAAGCCTAAATAACAACTATATTCAAGGTTATTTCAGGGAGTGAAAGTCCCTCTCCAATCTGCAACCTTCCTTCTGATCTTGAACGAAAACTATCAGATCTTCACTGAGGGCTTGAAAATTCCTTCTCCAGTTCCCCATACCCTCTTCAGAAAAGATGCGCTTGATGATTTAACCCTCAAATACAGCCTCTGACTGCTCTCCTACTGAGTTTGTTTGAAACCTGCTAGGCCCTCCTTTTCCACTTTACCTAACGGGAAGAAGGATGCGGGATGTAGGGCAGGGGTGAATAAGAAAATTTACTATTCCCTATGGAAGAACCCCGGGGGATGAGGCAAGAATAGCTAGCTAGCACATGGGATTTTGTCAGCTGATAAGTATGCTGGTATTTCTTGGGAGACTGAGCCCTGCTGAACAAGAAAATTAGTGTTAACCACAGGGTAAGATAAATGTCCTACCCCAGGTAGGCTGAGCACAGTCAAGAAGAGGGGAGGTAATGTGATTTCTGGACACAGTCACTTCTCTTGTTTACCTGCCCAAGTCAAATAATTTTAAATGCATCAGTGGTTGTCATGGACTTTCCCATGGAGGAGACAAGAGTCGGAATGGACCCACATAGAAGAGTCAGAATGTCAGTGCCCTAATAGAATTAGCGCTAGCGTGCAGTACAACTCCAAAACCGCCTTGCAACAAAATCTAAGGCAGTAAAATCAAGTCTCCAAGGTTCTCATCCAATCTACTGTAATTTTAATTAACTGGTCTGTGTACTGAGGTACTTCTGCATCAACAGGCTTCACATGGATGCAAGAGAGCAACATTTTGGTGAACCTATTGTATAAGATTTTATAAAAATCCTTTAAAAATACCTAATTAAAATGCCCTCAATCCTCAGTGAAGTACCTTTCTAACAGTAAATCAGAAAATGGCTAGATGGCAAGTCTTACAGAATCATTTCGTTTACTGAGAGTGATTTGCCTATTGTCACTAATATATTCCTGGAACTATTAGAAGTATCTATGCTGTAAGTACATAAAGAAAAATATCACACATGTAGATCATTAATACAGAATGGGCTTTGCTTCATCTTGTATATTATCTTTAAAAAGCAATTAAAGTACAATTTCAATAGCTTTGAAAGGAAATGTTATGAAGAGCCTATCAATATGGCTTAGTTATGCCTCTTTGAAATAACTGATAAGAAATTACATATATTAAATAGTAGAGACGAAAGTAGCCATCCATTGGAAAAATGCTTATCTGCCAGGCCCTGAGCTAGGAATTACTTAGTGTTATCTCATGTGATCCTCACAATAATTCTGGGAAGGCAGATTGGTTCTTCCTATCTTCAGGTAAGAAAACCAAGGTTCAGAGAAGTTATAAAACTTGCTAAAGGTCATAGTTACAGGGTTTGAACGAAGTCACTAAAACCCTGAAGCCTACAAGATAAAAATGTTCCTGATTCCACTCAAAGAAGAAAATCGGTCTGTCTACCCTGCAGTCCATTCCCTTCTGAACTTTTGCTTCCCATCTCTACTGGGGCTTTCCCATCAGCATGCAGGTATGCTACAGAATTTCCCAGAGTTTAAAAAATCTTTCTTGTCATAGAGAAGTAGAAATTACAACCACAAAGTGTTACACACCAAACACACTGGAATGGCTACAATGGAAAAGATAGATACTAGCAAGTGTTGACAAGGATATAGAACAACTGAAACTCTAACACTGCTGGCAGAAGTGTAAACTGGTAAAACCACTTTGGAAATACACACACGTGCATACACACACACACACCATGGCTTTGTAATTTCATTCTGAGATGTATACTCAACAGAAATATATTCACTAAAATAAGTATACAAGAATGTTCAGAGCAGTACTATTGTAATAGCCCCAAGCTAGAAACAATCCAAAGCCCATCAACAGTAGAATGGAAAAATATATTATGGTATGTTAATAAAGCAATAAGAATAAACAAACTATTGATATATGCAACAGTACAGATAAATCTTATAAATAGAATGCTGAGTGAAAGAAAATTGGCACAAATGAACATATACTAAATGATTCCATTAATTTAAAATTTAAACACAGGCAAACTAATCTCTGGTGTTAGAAATCATGATAGTTGTTATCCTCGAGGGTAGGAGAGTAAATGGAAGGGGCATAAGGGAGCTTCTGGTAATGCTCTGTTTCTTAAGCTCAGTGCTGATTATACAGATTTTGAGTTTGTGGAAGTTCATCAAACCATACATTTACGTGTACTTCTCTAGTTATATTTTAATTAAAAGTTTATATGAGTTGTAAAAAGCATCTAAGAGAATAGTTGTAATTTGAAAAAAGCAATTAAAAAAAATTCTAACCCCATGTCTCCCACTCCTTGGTAAAGGCCCTTTTCTCTGCTCTCCTGTACATCAAAACTTCTTCAAATATTTGACTCCTCGACCTCTAATTCACTCTTCAACCTTCTCGTGTCCAGTGTCCAGCTTATCCTAACCTTCTACCTAGTCTCTTCTTTGCAAGATTACCAAGGAATTCCAAGTGGTCAGGTCCAAGTGAAACTTCTCTATTTTCACCTTACTCATCCTCCAAGTAGTGCTGGACACAGTGACCCTTCTTCCCTCCTCCTAGAAATACTCTCCCCTCTGATCATCTCTAAGCCTCCAGAACTCTGCACTGTTGGTTTCCCTCCTACCTCAAAGCTTCTTTGCTGGTTCTTCCCCTTCCTTCTGTTCTCAAAAGTTGGGAGTGCCTAGGCTGTCTTTGTCACCCTCTCCATCCCACTCTCTCTCTGGAAGAGACCCAGTCAGTGGCTTTAAATACCATTCTTAAGCTGAATAGTCCTAAATTCCCATCTCTATCTCCTCCACCCCAGACAGTGGTAGACATTCTAAATCACTATCTCTCATCTATTACTCACATTTCCCTCCTTAGGCTCTTTGAACTGTGTTTCTTCCACCCAGACTCTTCTCTCCAGAATATCAGACACTTGGCTCCCTCTTGTCATTTACCCCTCAGTTTCAAGGACACATTCTAATCTCATGCATAACACTTAGCACTAGCTAATATTATTTGCTTATTTGTTAATTGCTTCACCTAACTAGAATTAAAATTCCACGAGACAGGAATTTTGTGCTCTACTGTATTTCCAGGGTCTAGAATGGCTTCTTGGATGAAAGAATAGACTCCTAACTAGTTTCCCAGCTTCAGTTCCTGCCCCTCTCCAATTCCTTCTCCACAAAGCATCACCCACTTCCCTCCTCCCCCCAAAACACATGCACTTAAAGCTCTTTAGTGGACTCCAATTGCATTTTTGAATAAAAATTACAACTCCTTACAAGAGTAAAGACCCTGCATGTGTCATCAGCCCCTGCCTGCTTCTCCAATTCATATGATGCTATTTTCCTCACCACTCATGAAGCGTCAAGCCATGGTAACCCGCAGTTTTTCAAGCCCAACTACCTCGGGGTCTCTGCACTTGGTCTTCCTGCGTTTCTTACTACTCCTTCTCATCCTTCTCAACTCAAATATTACCCATTCAGAGTCCTCCTCCTCACATAAACTCTCTTATGGCCTTTTCAGTTTCCTTCATGAGAACTGTTATAATCTGTAATTATATTTATTTGCCTGTTTACAGCAGGAACCTCATCTGTCTTCACTTTTTTATCCACATCATCTAAGCACAATGCCACTTCATTGTAGGCATCCAGATAATCTGTGGAATGAACTGAGACCCAAGGAACATTCAGTATTTTATCAATACAGCCGATGAGGCAAGTTCTCTCTCCTTAGGGCCCAAAGCATTTTATCAATATTTATAGTGACAAAAAGTAAGTAATAAAAAGTCTTTTATTAAAAACAGAGGGTAGCTAACCTAGAGCAGGTTACCTAAGCTTTTTGAATCTTTTTCCTCATCTGTGTAAAAAATACCTCCCCTGTTGGGAAGTAATTATAGGGATGAAAAATAAAATACATAAAAGTGCCTAACTTATAGTAAGTGCTCCATAATTAGCACATTAAAATAATCATTAAGCTGTAAGTTACAATTCTATAATGGCAACAGCCTAGATGTTCAACAGTGACTGACTTGGCTGGAAAGTCCAAAACCCTGTTTCTCTCTGGTCATCCAAAGCTTGAGTGTCTTACCACCCCCAAGGGACTGGGTTGAGTGGGGGCCCTGGAACAACTGATCACATCATCCACACAATACAGACTCAATCGTTACCCTGAGAACTCACCTGAAATTTAAAATCATCTCTCAACTTGGAAGGCTGCTTACTTTTAAAAATAAGTTAGTCTGAAAAGAAAACTTGAACTCCCTCAACACTGTTTAATTTAAAACAGAATCTCAGAATCTTAACTGGAATTTTCCAGTAAACTTGCCTGAGGTGTCTACCTCAGAAAGAGAAGGTTTAAAATGCTGGTGACAACACAATGAGCATCAAATAAGGCAATTGTTGTGCTTTTAAGTAAACAACCTACAGAGTAAACCATATTACAGGCTGGTTTCATTTGCTGGGTATGGAACAATGAAGCATGTTCTCTGTGACATTGAGATTATTTCTGAGGTATTTATTTCAGAATAAAGAATTCAGAATACCTAAGTCACAGAAAAGACAAGTATAGTGTGGAACTTTAGAACCCAAGGACTAAATGAGAACAACAGCCCTGCTGTAATGGTATATGGGCTGGACATAAACAAGGGATATTTCACAAGGCTGGAACAGAACAGAGGAAAACATTTCCAAAGGCCCTAAAATCTAATAGACATTTTCCATCCTCCAGTCCTTTGGATGTGGTAATGGATAATGTTTATCTCCTAGATAAGAATTTTATTTTAGGGCTAATTTTTTAGAAAACAGAACAGTATAAAAAAAAAAGTTCCCAAATATGTTTTATTTTGTTTTTAGACTCAGTCGGACCTGACCTTAAATCCTGGTTCTAACACATAGTGACTGAATGAGCTTGAGAAAGTTGCCTCTCTGAGCTTCAGTATAACTGGAATAAATTTACCTAACCTCTCTGGCTAGATACAATGTAACTGCTCAGTATAAAGACAGAGCATACCTTTACCCATCAAGGTATAAGGCAAGTACTAGGCAAGTTACTGGGCTTTCAATCTTACAGAAAGAGCAGAAGGCAATACTAGACATTCAGTAAATGGTAGGCATTATTATCATGAGGCATGAGACTAATGTTAAACATTTGCCTTTCTCCAAACCAGCTTCCAGAATCTCGTGGCAAAGACTTCAAAGACATTAGGCCTGGGGCCTAGTCTCCTCTCTCCTCCAATTCCCAAGTCATACTTTACCATAAATGATCAGTTTTAGGCCTGCGCTGTTATTTCAGACAGCAGACAAGAAGAAAATTGTAGGCGTTATTCAGACTCAGGGGTCCTAGAAGATTTTATCTTTAAAGGAAAAAGAAAAACATTACAAAACATCTAGCCTGCCAGGTGAGTTGTTACCATTTCCATCTATTGTCTCCTTTAATACAATAATCTTGCAAAAATCAGAATTAAAATACTCATTTTTGTAAATGAAGAGGCTGGGCTCTGAGGGTTGGGTAACTGGACCAGGGTCACACAGCTAGAGGGTGATGGGATATAAGTCCAAGTTCTCTGATTAATCTGTAGTCCTACAGAAAGAAGGGATCATCTTTTGCCATCCAAACTCCCGACCATTAGCACTAGTAATTCAAGGGCCCATGCTCTGGGAAAGCAAGGTTAATGGACTGTGGAAAAGACAACAGGAATCACCTGAAGTGGCCAGCAGGGAAGAAGTATTTAATACTAGTTTCTACTCCTGTCTAGGGGCACCAAAAGGGGTACCTACCCACCAAGCCAACCTTTCAATACTTGATGACCTTGTAAAAGATGCAATAGGAAGTATAACCATCCAGAATTTTCATTATTATATCCAATAAGTTCTCTCAATTTCTTACTTACTACAAATGTAGAGTACTAGTGCTATAGAAAGCCCCAGACTTTCTAAAGATTAGTCCTTAATCAATATTTAAGATGTTTCAGCTTCTATTCTTGCCTAGCTTTGTTCCAGCTGAGTAGGGGTTTATGACTTAATTATGTCAACTACAACCAATGCTCTATCACTCTCCTTTTAAAAGTTTTTCACTGGTAACCATTAAATAGTAATGAAATAAACTCCTAGGGCTCAGGGCCTCCCATGCTCTCCTTGCCCTTAGCCCCAGCTACCCTACTTAATATTCTTTCAGTCCCTCAAATGACAAGCTTAGTTTGTCTTTAGGAACCTCCCTCAAGCTATTTTCTCAACCTTTTTCTCAACCACTGTTCCCACCTTAGCTCACACATGCAGCAGTTCTTTCCTCAGGGAAATGTGACCCTGTTTGTGCTCTCATGGCATCTTGTACACCTCCCTATAACACACCTCTCCAACTTCTACTCATTTATCTGATTATCTATTGTCTGGCAAGCCCTCTCTAGTCACTGGGGATTCAACGAGGAACAAAACAAGGCAAAAATCCCTGTATTGCATGGTGACTACATTCTGAGGGGATGAGCATTCCAGAAGCATTGTATTTAATCGATTACCTAAGAATTTGTGTAATTCTTTTTAAAGTATTCTCCCATGGTTAGGGGATGGAAAGTGAAACAGAAAACAAGAACGAATCTATTTTATAGCTTTAGCCCCAGCCTTAGTGCCAAGTAAATGCGATCACCAGGTATTTGAAGTATTGCTAATGGTTAACAGCACTAGAGCTTTAAAAAGGGGGGAAGGGGACAGAAATTCATGCTTGAAAATTCCACAGTCATGATTCCAGGGTGATCAGCAAATTAAAGGCTTTTAGCCCATATAACCACATAAATATCTATAAGGAGAAGTCTACTAGTAATATGCCCACCTCGCACATGCTGAAGATAAAATTTTTAAGTGTCTGCTAAAATTATTTGAAAAACAAAAAAAGAATAGTAACTAACTGACTTTTTAAATAATAGAAAAATATTATAGCATTAGAAAACCAGAAAGAAAGAGCCTCGAAGATGAACAAGACCCTCACTTCCATTCCTTCCCTTCATCACAAGGCACAGAGGCTTCAATGCCCTCCAGGGAATTTGGGCTTGGAATGGTACTGTGATGAGAATTGCAAAGAGTACAAATAAAAATAAAAACAACAAATAGAGAAGCATCATAACAGAGAAAAGAAATGCTAGATATCAAAGAGGCAGACCTCTACCAGATATACGCAAGTCCATGCAGAGCTTTGCCTGTTACTACTGACATGCACAGCACAACTATGGTGGATGGAGAAACATGACAAAAGGATGCATGAAACAGAACAGCAGAGTCTTGGATCATGAAGTGTTAAAATGATAATATGAAAAAGGGGAAGAAAAGGAGAGATTTCACTTTCCACTAGTAATAAATGAGCTCTTTTCCTAAAGTGGTAACTGTTGTAAACAGCTGAAAAACATACTTAATAATCACAAGTTATAAATGTTCTTGGAAATTCCCTGGTTTCAACTAGTCTATGACAAGTATCTGCAGAGGGATCTCAACATCTGCTATTAAGTTCAAGTAAAAGTAATTCTAACCAATGGAGCTGTGCCAAAGTATCACCCTCGGGGTCTGACCAATTAAATGGCTGCTTCTTAGTGTGAAGTTTGAGATGACAGATTGAACACTGCAGCAGAGAAACCTACACATTTAATTTCTGCACAGGCATTTTGCCCCAAAGGGTGAGTCAATCAGGAAAGAAAGCAGTTCAGAGTAAAATCTCCTAACAATGCTAAAAACAGAATAAACAGACCTGCAGTTTAATTACCACAGGACCCTTCTTTCATCAAAACTGATAACATCAAGAATAAAGAGACTCTGATCCCCCTCAAACTCTTGTGCAGGAAACAAGACTAATCAGATAGGCTTTGCTGGACCTTCTGACTGAAGAAGCTGCTTCTATGAGATGTTATCACAGTGAATAACTAATGGGTAACTAGGATAAAAAGTGGTTCACAAAGCCAGCGACTTGGTGAGAAGGTTTCTGACACTCATGCCTTGGGGAAAGGCTGCACTTCAGAACAAAATTGTGTCTAGAATAAAAATGATGCATTTTACCTTTCCAAAGTGGACTGTACAAATTACGATAGCCAAATGTGCTGTGGTGTGGAATGAAAAAAGGACTCTAGATTCTGGTGTTATTTAAAGCCTAGCACATAACAGATGCTCAATAAAGTTGGCTATAAATAATTAAGGTTTTTTAATGTGACAAAATTTATCTGCTATATCTTCCTTTTTGTTAGATTGCTGATACCTTTAATCAGATTCAATCTAGTTTTCCAAAGATCCTCCAAGAACTAAACAACTCCAGGTCCCTCCCAAAAGCTCTCGATTTTATAATCCCTGAAGAATTCTTCTCAGAGGTGGTAAGAAGTGTTATGACCTCTGCAGCCCTAGGCTGTAAAATTTCTACCCCAGTATACCCACTGCTAAGGTTTTTGTCACTTTTCCAGCAATCCAGTTAGTTTAGACTCTCTCCTTTAGCTCCTCAACCCCTCTTGCCTACCAAATACAAAGAATTAACATATACACCTCTGGCCCCTATCCGGTGTTCCATTAAGTGCCTGTACTGCACTGAAGTCAGACAGGATTTTGTGATAAATCCAGGATGAATTCAGACTACCCACCCCTTTCCTCCCATAGACCTTTGGCTTAGTTTGATTGTTTGCTCTTAATCTGAAAATTATGCTGACTTTCTGAAATGTTTTCTGCTCCTGCCAGGATGTGATATGACCAGTATCTATCCCAAGAAGCAGAAATGGAGATTAGTAGTTCGCCCAGTATCACAAAGAAAACCTGTTTTCTCACTATATTCTCTTTGTGAACACATGTACTTAACCTGGTCTTCAAGTTTTATTCTTTGCCTATATATCCCACAACAAAGTGAAGCTGGCTCATATTTCCTGCTCTTTTTTTCCTGAGAAAAGACACCTGTGCTGATATGAGGAAGTGATGTTTTTCTCATTGATGAGATGTGCTTCTACTTCACCCATTTGCTCCTAGAATTACAACGTGGAAAGATGACCGCCTTATAATGTGGCAAGGATACATACACGATGCAAAACAAACAAGACCCAGACCTTTTCCTGTCCTATAGTCATTAGCATATGGTTTGAGACCATCAAAATGGACCTGTTCTGAAATAATTCAAGCAGTTAGAATAATCCACAAAGATCCCAAGATTATGTCCCCATAGATATTTATTCTATAGTCAATCCAGCCCCCTAATGAACATAATAAAGCAGATTTCACAATGGGAAGCAATGGGAATGGGAGGGGGGTTCAGAAAATAGGGGTTCCTAAGATTGTTTACCAGCTGAATGAGCCCCAAAACAAACTATTTAATCTCTTCTCCAGAAACTTGCCTAAGGGTAAAACAGTTCAGCAGTTAAAAAATAGATCCAGTCTTCAACACTCAAGGAAATTTTCAATTCAAAGACTAAAACCTGGGTAATTTATAAACTACTATGTTCAGAAAACGATCAAAAAATGTGCTAGAAATCCTAGAATCTAACAAAAGGAACCTGTAATTTAAATGGCTGGTGAATTCTAGGCTAAGATTTTCTATTGTTACTAAAAAAATAAATAGCCAAGCACAGCTTGAATCCCACAGCTACTAAAAGTAACAGATTAGCAGTCAATTAGGTGGTTTCATTTTATAATGCATATGAACCAATAATGGTAATAAGCTAGGAAAAACCGTGTACCAGGAGGAATGACCTGATCCCTAGAAGATGTGTTCCTACTGTATAAAGACAGGGGCCATAAAAGGACTAAGTACTCCTTTAAAAAACCAGAAACAGAGACTTCATCAGCCCAGCTCAAATATTAGAAGTTCTTTTTTAACCATACATAGCAAGTTTCAAAACATAGGTAACACAAGTTACAGTAAAGACAAGCACATCCTGTTTGCACTTGACTTCCTTTTTACACTGCTGCTTCCTAGCCAAGGACAGGCAGGTAACTTTCCATAACTGCCAATGACTGGTTCACTGGACAGAATTTCAGTGAGTCAGGTAAGAGTCACCTAAAAAGTACGAAAAACAACCATGGGCCTCCAAGACAGTTTCTGGATTTCCCAGGCCTCATACTAACTTTGACCTAGAGTAAGCAATAAAAATTTCACATAAAAAGTGCCAAGATTAGAAAATTAAGCCTTAAAAAAACTTGGAATATAAGGGCTGGGGAAAAGAGCAAGAAAAATATGGATGTGTTTTTATTATTAAACATTGGCCTCTTTTCAAATGTAGAAGGAACAGATTTCTGTCAGCAGATTCCCAGAATGGAACCACCCAGAGTGATTGGGACTGTTAAAAAGGCCCTTCTGGTGAACACAGTCCCTAATCCTCCTACCAACCTAAGTCTACTTTTCAGCACTGCAAAAAAGCCTTCAGTTTTAGAAACCCAAAGACTCCACTTCAAGCAAAACTTGCATTGCTTTCAAAGAGCTAGCGGTTCCCCCAACTGACATTCAGTGTTGGGAGTAAATGCTAGGCAACGAATATCCCAGTTTTTATGGACTTGTCATTTAGCCTCTTTGGGTCTGTTTTATTCATTTGGGAACAGGAGAGTTGGACTACACTAATCTCTAATGCTTCTTCCAGCTGTTGAAAAAATTGAGTGATTCAACACTAACTGCAGAAGCTTCTGTGGCAGTAATTACTGCATTACTTCTTTGGTCAAATAGGATGCCTCTAACATCCTACATCCGACAGTGTGAATATATGCCCTGATCTAACCTCCCAAGTACTCAAGGATTTTTTCTCTTTTTCCCTTGAAATGTGAATCAGAAAGTTTCCCATTTGAAAACAACAGACAAACTGACCTTAAGGACTGTTCTTTACACATGGTCTTTTTATTAAGATCTTAACACAATTACGCTGGTCATATGATTCCTGGAGAGAACAGAACCACAAACGGATGAAGAAAATCTGACCAGCAGCATGTGGCACTCCTGCACAGTGACTGCCAAAGGGGAAAGAATGAAGCAAAATCTGAGTAAGAAAAAGGAGTACTGAAGACAAGTTTCGTGAGTCAGGGCAAAGGAAATCACAGCAAGTTTAAAAGAAAAGGAAATGGAAAAGAAAGAGCAAAGATTGGGCAAGAAATATAAACCAATGAGCAGAAACTTAAGTCTGAAATTCTATTTATCCATTCATTTATACAACAGATATCAAAATGCCCACTATGTCCAGGGAACAGAGCTAGACACTAGAGGAGATACAAAGGTCAACCAGTCAGATGTTTACAACAAGGTTATGGTCTAACAGGAGATAAGGGCATGTACATAAACAATTGAAATATATGGCAGAAAGTATATGGTGTCATAAAGGAGACACAAAAGAGAATCTTCTACTATGAGACCCAGAGAAGGAAGTGATTACTACCAGTGAGGGATCAGACAAGGAGGCTTCATAGGAAGAATGACATTCAAAGCCAAAAATACAACAAAACCAAGGACAACCAAGTAGGAAATCAAGGACATACAGGTACAGTGAGTAACTGGATTTGATTTGAGATATAAGAGGGCATGATAATAACAACAACTAGCAATCCAGAGAGCCATGGCTAAACTGGATAGCTGGATTGAAGCCAGACTAAGTATTCCAAGGTCAGACTCAGAATTTGAATTTAAATCCAGTGGAGAAGGAGGGGTGTAGGGAGGGGGAGGTTGACAAGTTGGGAGCTAGAGGAATTTCATAACTTAATCCATAAAATTAAGATAATAAAATCAACACAAAATCAATATTTGCAGATATGTAAAGTCCCTCTAAAAAGATGCAATGTCTTCCAAACCAAAAATAAGAAGAGGACACAAAGTCTTGGATGACAGTATTAATATATTTTAAAAAAGAATTGTGACCCCATTAAAGCATGGTCAACAAAGAGACTTAGAAAAAGCTTTTTAAAAAAAAAAAAAAGGGAGGCCATTTTGATTTCAGAATTACCCAAAGCAGAGAAATACTGGAGCTAGGTGACACCATCTTCTCTGCAACAGGATAAGGTTCTTCCATGAAGCTTAAACGGGAAGAGCATACAGTAGTAGTGAGGTTGCAGGCTCTTAAAAGTCGGAGGGACTTGTTTCCCATCTCTGTTGAGCCTCTTACCAGCTTGAACAGAGCCTTGGTTTCCTCTTTTGTAAATTAAGGATAATTGTGCCTCCTTTGCAAGAGGGACACTGGGATAATTAAATGTCCTCCCATATGCAAAGCACTTAGCAACCGACAATCTTAGTTTTTTATAACTGTATCCTTCCCCACTAACTATTCGATCATATTATTCCATGATCCCAAGCAAGTTTGATATTACTAAATTTCATTTCTCAGATCTCTTGATATTGAAAAGCAATATCGTAGCAAAATCCAGAATCCTGTTAACAGAAGAAGAATCCTTCAATCTAAAATAATAAATTGGCATTCCTTTTTGCACACAGTCACTCAAGTGTGAATAGAATCTTGTCTCCAAAAGATTGATCATTTCCAGATACAAAATAAAATACATTTTATGAACTCAAAACCAGACCTAAAGCATAGTAACCAAAACCCTCAGGGGTCTTCTTGAGAAGCTAGATGACACCCACCAGGCCAGCCCTACATGTCACCCCCGATCTACAACAAGCTAATATGGATAACACTTCTCCATCTTCCACCTCTCTCAGACCCTTCAATCATATACTATGGTGAAGCATTTTATCCCAACGTTCTAGAGGTCAAAGGTCCTATCTTATCCATCTTTGTATTTTTCCTCCACACCTCCAATATACCTTGCATCAAACAGAATCATAAAAAACATTTACTGCAAAATTAATTTAAAACACAATTTTTCTTAACAACACAATCCATTGCATTCTGCCATTCCTGCTCACTGGGGTCCTTTTCTGATTTACTGAACTCTTATTCTATACTTTTCTGTCCCTCCCATCCCCTACCCTCCCCAACTTCTCCACACCCGAGGTACCAAATATTATAGAAAAGTCCAAAGACTTCATTTACGGGGTTCCCAACAAATGCATATGACTGGGACCAAGCCACCATCACTGGGCTCAGAAATCTTCTGTTCACCTCTAGTCTCCACATCAACTTTCCAAAGAGCAGTGTTGTGCAGGGTTTAGGACATGCAGTGTTGTGCAGGGTTTAGGACATGCAGTGCTGTGCAGGGTTTAGGACATGGGGTTAGAAATCAGTCTTCCTGTGTGACCCCAGTTATGGTACTTAACTCACCTAAACTTCATTTTCTGCATTTGTAAAAACGAGTACCAAAATGAGACAATCTAAAAAAAACCCTTACCAACACAGAGTGCTCAAAAAGTGGGAACTATTACTGTTTTCTACTTTGTCTAAGTAATCTTCTAACTCCTATCCTCTTCCAACTTCATAAGATAACTAGAAACCTCCTTATCTACTTTACTCATATAAGTGGGTTCCATCCACTTATTCTGAGAGGCAGTGGTGGTGGTTGAGAAGAAAGATCACCGCAATCAGGAGTCCAGCTAGTACCATGTACTAGATATGTGACCATGCACTAAATGTTTCATCTGTGCCTCAGATTCCTCAACAGCAAAATGGACATTTTAATATGTTCCCTATAGAATCACTGTGAAAATTAGATGGAAAAATATGCAAAAGCATTATGCAGAAAAAGAGGGAAAAGAATAAGTGAGGTGATAAGGCTTTTAAGTAAAACAGACCAAGTTTCAAATTCCAGTTCTACCATTTAACTAGCTGTGTAATCCTGGACAAGTTAAATTCTCCAGTCCTCAGTTTTTTGTCTATAAAATAGGGGAAATAACTTTACAAGGTTCTTTTTTATTTTTTCTGACCAGTTTTATGCAGATGCATCTGACAGCACTTTACCTCCTGTCCAAATTGGATGCTTCTCGCTCCTATCCTCTTATTCTATCATGTCTCCTTTATTGCTGCAGGGAGACAGTGCAAGAATCCATTTGGGTTTCATGCAGGTTTCACAGGGTTCTTCAGAGGTTTAAAACAATGTGCAGACCACCTGGCAGGTTGATTTCTCATCCATCATCACTCTGCTTTTTTCTCTCCAGCTCCATAATTCTCCTTTATTCACTAGACAAATAGAGTCACCATTTTTGACCAATAGTTAAAAAAAAATAGCACATCTCCAATATACCTATATATAACAGCAAATTAGACAAATGCCCTGTCCTATCTAAAACAACACTAAAAAATTTCAAAGGGTAAGATAAAAATCTAAAAAAACTTAATTCTAACATTTCCTTCACATACCCCAAAGGAAGGTCTTACAGACTCCTAGAATTTAGAAATTCACTTTAGAGGCCATTATACTATTAAGCAAACTGTTTAAAGACAAAGATAAATAGTCTTGATATAGCTCCTAGCACAGAGACTGGCATAGAGTACAGATACTCAGCAAATGGCTCATTAGTTTTTAAAAACCTGCCTTCACACATATTTCTCTGGGCAAGTTTGCAAAATGTGAGCTCTGTGATAGGCCTCCCTATCTCTTTAATTCCTAACTTCCCCCCAACAGAGTCACTAGCATTCTGCTTCACTTTCATATCATACACTTTTTCATTAAAGTCCACTCCACTCTACTGAAAGCCTTTTCTCCAAGATCAACAACAACCTTCTGATAGCCAAATGCATGGGTTTTCCCTAAGTCCTTAACCTTCATGACCTCCCTGTAGCCCCATATACTGAAGACCTATCCATATTCTTCCTTCAGTCTCTCTTATAGGCTCCTTCTTCCCCTTCAGCTCCCATCAAAAGTGCAGTAGCTTGACTCTCCCCTTGACTTC
This sequence comes from Cynopterus sphinx, assembly GCA_030015415.1. Lineage (NCBI taxonomy): Eukaryota > Metazoa > Chordata > Mammalia > Chiroptera > Pteropodidae > Cynopterus > Cynopterus sphinx. Next base: position 29,640,897 of record CM057385.1, on the reverse strand, counting down.
AAAGACCATCTTTTTTCCTGTCCTTTCCTGGTTCCTCCTTTTGCCCCCTAAATGCTCTGCAGTAACCATTCTTCCTTTTCTTCTCTAAGTGAATTCTATTGGTTCTACATTTCACATATATCCTGCAAATATCCTGTTCTCACTATGTCCATTGCCATACCCTGCCTTGTATGCCACTTTCTCAAGAATTACAGCAAACAACCTCCTTTGTGGTCCCCACTTCGCCACTCTATTCAGTAGTCAGGGTAACCTTGTATTAAAAAAAAATACATTCTCTCTCTTTCTCTCTCTCTCTGCTTGTTACTCTTCTGCTGTAAAGCCTTCAGTGGTTTCCCACGATGTTCTGTAAAGCCTAGACTCCCTATATGGCCCACAAAGACCCCAGCTAATGTGGGTCCTGCCTACCTTTCCCACTTTACCTCATACCATTCTCTGCTTACCTTCACTTCACTCTAAGCCTTTGGAGGTCTCCTTTTAGTTCTCCCCCAAAATAATAAGTTATTTATTGCCCTAAGGCATACACACTTGTGGTTCCTGGAACATTCTCCACAGCTCTTTTCAGGAAGCTGGCCCTTATCTGTCAGACTTCAGTTCACCTTCCCTACAACATAGTTGTATGGCACACAATGGAAGTTCAAAAGTATTCACTGAATGAATAGAGTCCACAGTCTTTAATCAGATAACTCCAAATCTAAAGACCTGGAATCATTCTCACCTTTCAGTTCCAATACCTCATTTCTAAATGCCTGCTAAATATCCAGACCCCAAATTTAGCATACCAAGTAAATAAAACGAAACCCTGCATCTTTTCCCAAACTAGTTCTTCCAATCTTCTGAAATTATATGAGCAACATAATCCACACTTTCTGCTTCAGAATTATGAATTCCCCATTCATTTGCTCCACCTGTTCAAAATCCGAATCACCCTTTAAAACTGAATTCAACTATTGCTTCATTCATTCATACATTCAATCAACCACTTATTCATTCAACAAATACTCAGTACCTTTTATGAGGCAGGCACTATGTTAGCAAAGCACATATATTTTGTCTATTATACATAAGTCAAATAATCAAACAAATATTTAATTATAAACTAAAAATGCTATGAAGAAAGAAGTGCTAGAAGCTATGAGAAGATAAAAGTGAGGCATCAAGAAACACTCCTTGGATGATTGTGCTAACTGAATGAGATATAACTTACATTAGGCAGACTAGAAAGTAGAGCATGCGAGGCAGAAGGTTTCAGCCAAGCGCTAAAACTAGGAAGAGACCAGCAGGCCTATTTTAAGGCACCTACCAGTCCGCCTTATATATATCTATCTGGATTCGTCTTCTCCCCTTCCCCGAACCCCATGGTCATTTTACTGTTACCTGAAAGGACACAGCATCTCTTATGTGTCAACACCTCCAGGAGATATTGATTCACATGTGTGGTGCCTAAGGAGTCTATGCTTGTAAAAAGATTCCAGATGACTCTAATATGCAGCTAAATTTGTAAATCATATGTCCAAACTATTCAATAAACACATATTGATTATTCTCTCATTCAAAATCTCTAAGGTCAGTGCAGTAAATTGTTTCCAATATTGGCCACAATAATTCCAATCATTCTGCACACCCTGATGCAGTATGACTTTAACATTCTATCCTTCAAGAGGTATAGTACATGTCCCTTTCCCTTGGATGTGGGCTACATGGTGACTTACTTTAACCAAAAATGGGGCAAAAGTGGGGACGCGTGACTCACAGGCCTAGACCTTAAGAGGTCCTGGCAGCTTCCATTATTGCTCCCTGGAAGCCAACCATCATGTAAAAGAAGCCCAATATAGATTAATGAATGATGAGGGGCCAAGAGAAAAATGGACTTCATGGAGAAGAACCAAGATGTCCCAGAAAACAGCCAGTACTGAGGCCACAGATATATGAGTGAAGCCATGATAAATCCTCCAGTCTGATTAATACCACAAGAGCAAAGCATATGTCCCTCCTCCTTGAATTACTAACCCAAAGAATTATGAGCAATAAAAGGGTTGTCATTTGAAGCCATTAAAAATATTAGAGTGATGTTACATAATAATAGATAACTGAAATGCTCAGAAATTCAACACTCTCTTTTAGCAGTCATTCAAATGTCTTTCAACTTTGAAGATCAAGAAACTTTCGCATATTCATTAAAATTACTCCTTCAATTAAGCCCATTTTCTCTTAAGTCTTTGAAGTACATGAAGAACAATTAATCCAAATCCCCCTGGCAAAAACTATTCTGGTACTTTGAGATGGTAATCAAGCCATTCCTTAGTTTTTCCTTTTCCAAGCTAAAATCTTAACTTTTTAAAAAAAATTTATAATGATGACTTATTTAAACTTTTAATCATTTTATCCTCTCTTAAGTATGGAAGGGCCAAAATTGGACGTCACATACTAGTACCTAACAGATTATTTCCTAGCCTTTGTGATCACATTCTACATAGTCTCAAATATGGCATATTAGTACCCCAAAAGTTATGAATTACCCTACAAATTTAATTACTTGTTAGAATTACTGTGAAAATTTCTCTGCTCTTAACAGTCAGCTTACTCCTCTACATGATGACTCCCTTCACTCATCAGTGTGGTCTGTCACTCCATTATTGCAGTAATTTTTAACAAATTCTAGACTTTTGAAGCACAAAAGAGAAGGCTGAGTGGTTGGGTGAGCGCACTATTAATCCCAGTCAAGGTCTCTTAACATTGTTAAGGCCTTTTCATATCAGGCAGGTTCCTCCTCCTACCTCAAAGATAAAGTGGCCTTGTAAAAGACAAGATCTTTAGCACTTGCCTATTGAGCAAAGGTACAATTTCTGTAGAACCCAACAGGGAATATTTAACTACAAAGACAAACCAGTTACTTAACTCAATGTAAAACATTTTCTGAGTCTTATCTGAATGTATGTGCTTCAATGTCAGAAGTAGCTTTAAAATCAACAGTAAAACGGGGATAATAAAGCCCACCCAACACAGGGTAATATAGGTATCAAATAAAATGATACAGGGAATAATTTGTAGAGTACTACAAAAATACTAGGTGACATTATGGAACTAGGTTACAGCAAGCCCTATAAATGTTCAAATTAACTTTAAATGGTTACCTGATGGTTTCAGGTGACACAAGGAATAGGCAGGCACCATGGGCTCAAGTTCATCAAACAGGAACCAAAAACATGCCATCTAATGTGAGAGCTTATAAATTTTCTAATAATGCCAATATTAATAACAGTGTTTAGATTAGTGGTTTAACCCTGGGGACCCACTTTAGCCCTGGTCTGATGGAACTAGGACAGGGACCAGGTTCAGTCAAAGAATGCAGTAGTCTAGAAGAGACACAGTGCTGTAGAAGTCCAATTAAGAATAACTCTCATTTTATAAACTATGTAAATGTCTAACCAATGCACTGTATACTTGAAACTAATACAATAAAAAATAATAATAATAAAGAATAATTCTGCGTGAGGAAGTGAGAAAATGTTTAACATGTGAACTAAGTCTCTCAGGAGATGAGAACTGTGCCAGTCAGAAAGGGAGGCCACTAAGAAAAGGCATAGACTTTAAAAGGACACAATATAACCAGGAACTGGAAAAATGAGTTCAATGAGGTTAAAGAGGAGAAAATGGCTGGGGAAAGGAGAGGGAGATAAGACAGGGAACAGTAACAGGTAGGATAAAGTTAAATTATGAAGAACTCTGCCTATCAAGTTAAGTAAGAAATAGAGAACCAGTGGCACTCTTTGAAAACTACCTGAGTAGTACAGGTCCTACCTAAAAGTATTCACACACAAAACTTTAAGCCATTCGGCTGATTAAACGAAATGTCCAGATTTTGACCTATGGTAAATTAAGGCAATCAAATAAAGAAAAAACACATTATACAGTACTCCAATATAGTAGTCGAAAGGGTTTAGCAACCATATATTTAGCATATGTAGAGGATATAAGGCATAAAAAGAGTAAACAGGAAGACTTGGTGGACATAGTTAACAGTGTTCAAATGTACAGCGACACAAGCAGATAACAGATACTGGTAGGAGAGATGAGTTGTTATGTATGTGTTAAACTTAAGGTGCCTCTTGAACATTCTGGTAGATTTGTCAAGTGAGACGTTTCTCAAGATCTGTCAAGTTGGAAATAAGATCTGAAGTTTGGGAGAAACAGGTAAGATATACTGAGGACTGCTGAATTTAAGGGTATATTAGAGATCATTATAGGAAGGGGATGAGGGAAGAGTAAAAAGATACCTAAGACAAAGCCTTGAAGCAACTAGGAGATAATCAAAAGACAAGAAGAAATAACAGAAAGATACTTTGAAAACTCAGCAGAGACAAGGTCTCAAAGCCAAATGAAAAGGGTTGCAGGGAAAAAAAAAAGAATGGGTTCAATAGTGCCAAATGCTAGCAGAGATTAAGATAAAGGCTCAAACCAGGACATGGGCTTGGTAATTAAGTTTACTGATGATCTTCCAGAAAACAAGTAGGGTAACGTGGGTAAGAGCAAAAATAAAGAATTGCTAGGAGGATCGGAGTTGAGGAAGTAGAATATAGGCTCTTTGAGAACGTACTATGTGTATGTGCCAAGCACTATAAATATAATTCTAACAAAAGATGCCATTCTTAATATATCTCATTATCAGAGTAAACACAGGGTTCTCCTGAGCACTCATTCATTCAGTCTTGGTGAGTATGAAGTGACTTCTAGGCTGAAGCCATGTTGCTCAGTTAAGTTGGTGCAGTGTGTTTCAGAGAAGGCTTATTTTGTGCAAAGGCCTGAGGCAAAAGAGAATATAGATCACTTAGGGTAACTGCAGCAGTAGAAGCAAATTTTGAAAGGGGCAACTACCTAATGATAGGCTGAAGATTTAAAAGTTTAGAGGTGAAGAGCAGAAGGCCTGAATTAGGGATGAGGTAAGGTTCTTATACCTCAGAAAAGAAGGAATCTCATTGGTGAGACAGTGTTGTCTAGCATTCAGTATTCACAAATATTAGATAAATAAGCAAATATGTCTGCCTCTCCCTCTTTAACAATGGTTTGGTTTGATTAAACTATTTCTCATCAGATACAAACAAAAGAAAATTCAACAGCAAAACATGAGTAAAGCTGTAAACCTGTCTTCTTGAAGGTCTGTATAATAAATGGTTCATTAGGTCTAAAACCACATCCACATCCCAAATGAAATGAAACTTTTCCCCTTAAGTCTCAAAGAGTTGAATGACTAACTTTAAGATATCCAAAATGATAAGGTGTTGACTCACTTCTGAAGACAAAGGATTTACCCAGTTTCTACTGCAACTCAGTCTAACTAATGAAACTAAGAGAAAATAGTCTGAGGTTACCTGATTTTGCCTGTTTCAAAACATGGCCATGGCAGAAAGCAAGCTGTTTCTAGTTTCTGCCGCTGAGGTCCTTGGAGCCATGTTCCGATGAGATCATCTCAGAAACCAACAGCAGTGGCTTTCAGGCAAAGTGAATGGTGCCGCCTGGGGACGTATCTTTGGTGAGCAGGATTGCAACAGAGCAGGCAGTTTACCCAGGGCAGTGCTGACTCATGCTAGGCAATGCATAGTATTTCCCAAACAACTCAGCCTGAGCCAACCACAATCAACTGCAGCCAACCACAATCAACTGCAACCTAGAAGAGGTGCCCCACTGATTTTTCTTAAATCAAGTGCTGATTACTGGGAAAACGTACACCTCATTCCCCTACTGATGGTCAGAGTGGCCGATGGAGGCCTTACTGGAAAAGTTCCAGTGGTAACTTTATGAAATTTCATCTGAGAACAGCTGGGGCTCAATACAGCAAGATTACTGAAGGTAGGAGGTTCATAGCGCTGAAGATCTCCCCCAAGAGGCTGATAAATCATTTTGCATTTACAAATTAGAACACCTGGGTCAGAGGACTAGGGGAACTTGCACCATCACCACAGGCTGATTAAATCAATCATTAGGGTGAATTTCTGTCAATTCTAACCAGGCTCTGTTCTTTTTCCCCATGAGGCCTTCTCTGACCTCTCTATTTCCTTAGATAACTCAAGTTCTCTAATTAGAAATACTGGAGGTTTTCTGTTTCATCAGCTGCCTGCAATCTTCGCTACACTAAAGCTAAATAATCCACCATCTTACCTACTAGGTGCTTAAGGTATATGAGTCTGTGCTTTTAAAAGAAAAATCCCTAAGTTTATGTCAATTCTCATTTACTAGTCAGCTTATTTAAAAAATCAATTCTAGAATGATTGGCTCATCGACAGCAATTATAATTGAATTTCCCCTGACAGGCTAGAATTGGCATGGGTGATATATAAAGAAAATAAAAGATTGCATTCTCTGGGTTTTCATTTGACAAAAAAAAGAAACTAAAGTTCATATCAGTTCCTTCTGTTCCCTGCCCAAAACTTCCCATGGTCGTTAGCTATTTCTTAATTAACATGGGCATTCGAGGACACCATACCTAGCCTCATCCATTCTTCAAGGTAGGTCTCATATGGCTTGAACTCTGAATGTAGCTGCCAACTTGCTGGTTATCCAATAAATGTTATTAGTCAATTAAAATATACATGTAGACCACTATAATTTGGGTTTTAAAAACTGTGCTACTTAATTCTATTCCAAGGGGCTAGTTTAAAAAAAAAAGTTATTTATCCAACTCACTTAATTCCCCTTAATTACATTATTCCAGTAGAATAGCCACAGAGAGCTTGTAAGGTTTTATGTTCCCTCTTTTATTTCCTCCCCTTCAGTGTTTTCCTTTTCAGAAAATGTTTAAAGTTTTCCTACAGTGTAGGTTAATTAGTCCTTTTTAAATGATAAAACTATATTTACAGCAATTGACAGCCATTATCTACCAGACCACACTTTAAAAAATATTGCTGTAGTTGATGATAAGTCACATTCTAATACAGGAACAACTCTCAAGGCACATACAGTACAAATATGGACTCTTAGAAAAGCACGGTATTGTTAGAAGCTTCTGACTCATTTTGTATTAGTAAATTTTAAATAAGGAAGAGAAAATCCAGATGGCACTGTGCCCAGCAAATAAATGTGATGTATAGGAAGAGCAACATGAGGACCAGAAAACATCAAAACTTCCTAATTCTGCTAAGATAAATGCCATTTAGCAAGTGAGGAGAGCCGGCACAGATTATCATTTCCCTGTTTGGGATTCTTTAGTTTCAGTCAGATTCCCCAAAATACAACCATACTCCATCCTAGTTCCTTCTTTTAGACTGGAAAAGGTGAGGATTACATATATAGAGCTTTTAAAAAAGATGCTAAATTTGAATTAATGGTTTCAGGCATTTGAACTTTTATGAGGCTATACAGAAACTATAAGAGTATAAGACTACTTGAGAAATTTTAAAAATAATTGTGGCTTTGTGCTTAAACTCTTTCAATGCATTATTTTAAAACACAGACAAGTAATTTATTACCCAAAGCTATATGTTTACTTTTTAAGGATGGATACAATAGATGTTATAGGTGTATGTGTATATATATGTGTTCCATGTGTATAGGTGAACGTATAAAATTCGCACACACCCATACCCATTGTTTTACTTGAACAGATATATGTATTGTCAATGATAGCCCAAATTTGTTTTTTGTTCTGCAATACATCTTAATTTTATAAACAGTAAGCAGGGGTCAAAAGAGAAATAAAAAATATTCATTTTTCAGGATTCTGCAGTCTTCCAAATCCACAGAAAATTACCAAATACATACAAAAAGATATGGGAGGATACACACACCAGGCAGGGAACTGCAATGGGAGCTGATTGAAGAGGTATATTTAGCTTCATCAGCATTTGAATTTTTTTTTAACAACAAGCATATATTCAATTGTTTGGTAATTTAAAATTCAATTAAAATTTAAAGTTTTTACCATTTATAAACTACTTTCATCTTTTCCCCTTCCCACTTTCTCTTCTCAATACCTACCTACTTTCCCATTCCCAACATCCTAAATGATACTGTACATTTCTTCTTTTTAACAAAATTAATCTTACCTATTTCCACATCCTTTTTCTAATTGGTGAACTGGTAAACCTAAATTTCCAGGAACCAGTAGTTGTCTCATCATATTGAGAATTAGGGACATTGTCAAATTCTAATCTTTGATGTTCTGGGATTGTAAAACCTTTCTTTAAACTAGTGTACTTCATCAAAAAAGATAATGTGTGTCAACCAAACATCTATCACCTGATAAATCACAGAAATTAAACATGAAAAACAGAATAAATCTTAGGATACTCAAGAATTAACTCTAGGGGTACTTAAGAATCAACAGGGGTGCTTACTGAAAATAATCATTTCCTATCCCAGTCCCCAGACTGAATTAGAAGTGGAGGGGGCCCTAGAGTTGGAATTTTTAATAAGTATCTCCCTCTCCCAAGTGATTCTGATGCAGATGAGCCTTGGATCATGATCTGAGAGACAAGTCATAGCTATGTCCCCCCGCAAGCACTACTCCCAGTGAAATGAAGTTTTGTTCCAAGATCACAGACGGAACAGTAGTCTCACTGAGCAGGTCTTAGACATTAGTCCCCTCACCCACAAAAACATCAAGAACATAACAAGTGAACTTAATCTATCATCTCTAGCGGACCATTATTTTCTTCAAGCCTCCAGAAACAATTATCCTAACTACTCTTAAGGATTTTAGCTGCCATCCAGGCGTGTTATACTGAGACATTTTCACACCTGGGATGCAGTACAAGGGGCTTAATGGAATTTTTATGGCTGTGAAAATTAAAGTTCACTTAACTCAACAGAATAGTCAAATAAAACAAAGGAGAAAACCTCCCCAAAGACACAGGATGAAAGTAGAGGCTTTTGACTTCCTGATGAGGCAGTTTTCCCCAGAAATTTAAACCATGGGATGCTGCATAGCTCATATGTCTTGAGAGTACCCAAATGCCAACTTATCACCACAACATCAGACAACTCAGGCTTACTGTAACATTTGGAAGCACAAACCTGCTGTATAAAATGGCCTCTCCTGGGAGACAAAGGCTGTCGCTATGGCGGGGATCATTCCATCTTGAGGCCAGAAGGACTAGGCAGTCCCTTTAATGTTTAACGAGCCACTTTCATGTTCAGATATAGGAACTGGAACTGCATGAGGGACAACCCTCTTCATAGCACTTTGCTGCAAATAACCCCGGAGCTCCATTAGGGGACACAAACCGAGTCTGTCCCCACTGGTAAAGATACCAGAATCTGTTCCGTAATGTAATTGTGGGCACTTCATCATCCACTGTGGTATAATACTTCACAGTTCAGAAAGGTATCCAATATGAAGGTTACAGCAACTGCCTACCTCAGACACAATGAAATACTAGGCTCCCAAATGTCAGGAACTGAAAACACAGCAAACCTGCAGAAAAGGAAAAATCCAAAGGTGACAGGACACAGTCTAAGGAACTGATGACAAGCTTGGGAGAATGGAAGTCAGCAATGTGACCAAACAAACAACTATCTTGGGCAGCCCACTTTAGACACTCTGCAATGAAAATCTTGGAACCATTTGATGCGAGTCATTTTCTATACAAAGCTATTTATTAACTTTTTTTCCTGAGCTACTAATATAGAAAAAGGGCAGGGAAAAGGCCTTTGTCATTAGACTCCATCACCTAAACAACTCCAATAGCTTTACAATGAAGTTACTAGAGTAAGCACCTGCCCTATTCCCCCAGTAACCACCCTCTCAAAATAAAAATTCTGTTAATTCAATTTTGAAGATTCCCTGAATTCATAATTCTTCCTGTTTATCTCTAGATTCTTCTCCTCCCTCAAATACACACATACACTCTCTCCCTCTCTCACTTCAATCCCTGAGCCCATACTCATGTCATGCTTTCAGTAAACCAAACCTCTTACACCACCCTGGTTTCTACTAAAAATGCCACAAGATTAAGTTACTTTCATCCAAGTCCCCAAGTTTAGGAGGCCTTTGTTGACATGTGTTTCACCTTGATGAATGATGTTTTGCCAAGTGGATAAGATTACCTGTTCACCTACAGTTAATCTTCAAACTGGTTTCTGTAGGCTATAGAAATAAAAGGATAAGACTGCACAGTTGTATGTCCCATCAAGGTAGTGAAAGTAATGGAAGAGGAAGAGGAGACAGAAGGAGAGATTTCAAAATAAAGACTGAACTGTGCATTTCAGCAGCACTTAAGAAAACACTCCATCTGACTATGCAGCTGATGAGCAGACAAATACCCAAAGGGCTGTACATTCTCTAAAGATTATTGTGCTAACAGTTCTTGCTTCCCTTAAGGTTCTGCAAGAGATCACATCATAAGATCAGATTTGCATTATTTATAATAAAATGGATAGACAGATTTAATATCCAGAATTATTGTACTAATTTATTTGCAAATAAAGCTACCACCTTATTTCAACCCAAAACTCTGTAACATGAATAAAATATATTTTGTTTAGGTCTTTCAAAGGTATCTCTCTCATCCCTTTTTATAAGGGGATTGGGGGGGAAAGGTTAGAGAAAAGAAGCCAAAGCTCTGTCCCAAGCATTAAAAAAAAGTGCTTAAAAAAAGTGCTTTAAAAAAAGACCACACACACAGGAAAAAAATGCCCAAAATATATTAACCACTGGAAGCAAAAAAAAAGGCACTACAAAATAACAGACAGGGAGCATACACACATAGAGAATAGATATATACATTTATACATATATATGTAGAAAGAAAACAAGCACATATAGTTAAAAAGTCCAGAACCATTTAACATTTAATAGCAGTTACTTCTGGTAGGGATGGGGGTTTACCTTCTTCTTTTATATACACTTTTGGGCTACTTTAGTATTTTTAAATGAGCAATGTAAGCTAATTAACATCACCAAAAATAAGGCACCTGTAATCAATTCACAAAATAGAAAAACAATTTAAACAAATTGTTAGAGCCATTCTGAACCACATTTTTAGTATATTTAAAGCTATATTCATTGAGGCAACTTTATAAAGAATTAACAAAAAATTCATACTCTGGGGATAGCATTGTTTGTTCATCACCATCACTGACAGCACTATGCTAGAAGCAGGGCTGTGCTAGGTACTGCCAGATAAAGGGAGGGAGTTGGTCTCGTGCTCAGAGTTCTTGCTTCTCCCTAAATCTAGTCTTGGTTAGTCTTCTCTTTCTCTCAAGGAAATCATGGCAGGGAGATTAAAAGGAAGTCGACAGACCACTGAACACTGTACAGAGGCAGAGCCACAGGAAGAGCTAACAATATACAAAACTCAAAAATCTTTGCTCTTTGTCAGAAGAATCAGTTACACTAAGTTATCTGACAAACTTAAAAACCGGATATGCTACCTACTAGAGAAGCAAAAATAAAAAACAGTGACAATACCAAATGCTGGCAAGGATGCAGAGAAACTGCATCTCCTACATTGCTAGTGGGGCTATAAAATGGTATAGACACTCTAGAAAATAGTTTGGTGATTTCTAAACATACTAAATATACACTTACCATGAGACACAGCAATTGCATTCCTGGACACTTAACCCAGGGAAATTAAAACTTGTATCTACATAAACATCTACCTGTACACAAATGCTCACAACATCTTTACCTGTTAGCCAAAAACTGGAAACAACCAAAATGTCCTTCAGTAAGTGAATGGTTAAAAAAACTGTGGTACATCCATACCACAGAATATTACTTAGCAATAAAGAGGAATGAACTATTGCTACACACAACAATTTAGATGGAAGGCATCACACTAAGGGTAAATGTGCATTTATGATTCCATTTCCATAATATTTCAGAAATGACAAAATTATATAGAGAGAACAGATTATTGACTGTCAAGGATTAGGATGACTGGGGAAGTGGGGACGTGTGTGACTTATTATAAAAGTGCAATTATTCATTTAACTGTCTAATCACTATGGAGAACTAAGGAAGGTGAAAAGTTTATAAAGCAAAGCACATTTCATATTATTTTGCAGTCCCTATTATGGCATGGAAAAAAAAAAAAAAAAGATTCTTTTAGCAGGTATCAGTTGCTGGCTCCACAAACCGAAATATATTTCAGGTATTTCCTCGGGCCTATCCCTCCGGATATTTTTATGAGTTCCCAGAGCCAGAAGCAATGAGCCAGAAAGTAACAGAAGTAACCCATGTCAAATGAACTCTCACTGCAATTTCAGCTCAGCATTCAGACAAAAGTGTCCTGCTTGAAATCAAAAGCATCTGAAAATGATACTAATTAAGACAAATAAATTGGGAAAGATGTGGTTACCAGGTAGGGCACCTCACACGTGACAGAATTCTCACTACAAATAGTTTTTCTAACAAAAACCTCAGTAGCAATCTCTAAAATGTGAGGGAAAGGTTTGTGGAAAAAATTAAATGATGCTTCCTCCGTTATTCTCCAAGCCAGTCCTCATAGGGCTTCACACATACCAAAAGCAGCACACATGTCTCAAGCCCAAATAAAAAAATTTTATTTTCTATACTGATCAGGGCTTCTAACTGAAAGTGGGCTATCACCACTTATTCCATTTGCAACATGAGGTCCTGTGTGGCACTAACATCTATATGTCTTATATAGAAGTCAATTTATTGAGAAGGCATATTGACAGTCAGGAGAGAAAGAGAGGGAGGGAGGGAGGGAGGGAGGGAGGGAAGGGAAGGGAGACAGAGAGAAAGAGAGAGACAGACAGACAGACAGAAAAGAAAATCCAGCAATAAATTAACCCAATGCTTTAAATGTTTAGCTGAAAGTGCTTTTAAGGGTGACTGGTTTATATATCAAATTTTAGAATTAGAAATAAACTATAAAACAATCCTTCAGTACTAACAGAACTAAAACCAGTAAAACAAGTAAGTATTGCTGATACTGTTTTTAAATCACAATCCATACAAGGTCATGTATAAAAGAATAATTTTAAACTCACATATGAAATGAAACCTATTTCTAAAGATCTACTCTGAAAAGTAATCATAATAGATGAGTTGATGGAGTGTGAAGCAGCTGTAGCCTTGTGGTTAAGAGCTTTACAGACACACTATTTTGGTTCAAACACTGTTTAACTTCTCTGTGTAGCATTTTCATCTGTAGAACACAGATAACAGTACCTTCACTCCATAGGATTGTTGGGACGATGAAATGAGTTCATATAGTAAAGTCTCTGGCACATGGTAAGCACACATTAACTGCTGGTCATTTTTGTACAGGCAAAATATGACACAAAGAGAACTATCACACAGCAAAGGAAATGTCAGTTTTTTGATGAGTCTTACATACTAAATTCTCTCATACATTTAGACAAGAATAAGTCTTCCCCTAACTCCCACTGAAGAATGCTTACAATTTCATTCAGGAAAAAAGTGTCATCTTACACAATGGAATGAGTAAAATAAATTCTGCTAAGCATGCTTAATGCTTCCCAAGCTCTGTTGGCAACATATGATTTCAATAGGATAGGGAACTGTTTATAAGACAGTTTTATAACACCTTCCACCAAATGAAATGTTCAAAGTGAAAATTCAAGACATCATATAGCAGGAAGACAGACTTTTAAAAACACCTGTACCCTTTCTCGTGTTCCCCATCCTTCTATCCTAATCAAGGTTATGATAACCAAAGACCTCTGCAGGCTGGCACACAACCTGACAACATGCTATCCTACTGAATAGTCACTAGGGAAAAAAAGGTCCAGGCAGTCAACAGTCCCATAAAAGCCCCCACCCCGACCCTGCCCCAGATAGAGAGTTGGTTCTAGTGATGCTTAAAGAAAAAAGACCTGACTTGAATAACCTAGATACATAAACTACCTTTCTCCATTTCTAGACTGTCCAATCATTCAGAAAACCACTACTGAAATTTTAGAATCAGAAACATAAATTGTTTCCAAAAGTGTTAAAACAATGCTTGTCCAAAGGCCTCAAGATAGCTAGTAATTTAGACAGCTGTGCTGGGAGCCACAGAAGCTGCATTTTCTAACTAGTATTGCTTCTGAACAATTGAAATGCTCTCCAGCACGAAGTCCAGACACAGGCAGCAGTGTTCCTCACAAACATTCAAACAGTTTCATTATTGTTTAACCACCAAAATAACAGCTCCAATAATCTATCAAGTTTGACATTTCATCCAACTAATTAAACCAGGACACAAAACATGCATGAAGAGATTTCTTCCCTGCTCCAATTCAACACTCATTTTGACATAAGCCACACAAACTGATAACACTTGTCCAAAGACTACTCATAAAAGGCTTCTAAAAAGCAAACACAAACTGAAGTGCCTCAAAGAAACTGCGTACTCCCAAATTTTATCTTCTGTCTCCCACCCTTTAAGCATTTTTATGAAATATAAGTAAAGTTACAGGCCGGGAAGTTTCGTTGAAAGAGGTAAATATCTGTCCTGATAAAGCAACAAATGCAAGTTCTATCAGTTTATTCTTAAATATATTAAAGACAAAGTGTCCCTCACCAAATCCCCAGATATTAAAATTATGGTCTGATCTTAGCATATCACCAAAGTGATGAAACTTCTCTCCCCAAGTTGGAATGAGAGTCCTCAGTTGGTTGCTTCAGTTACAGGTAGGATAAGAAAAAAAAGGATCAAAGTCTTCTAATATCAAGTTCCTAACATGTCCTCAGAACTGCATAAAACAATGGTATTCAAAGTGTGCAGTTGCAGACCACCATGGAGGTCCATTGTCAAGATAATAACACACACAAAATCACAGGAAGTATGAAAAAACTTTTATAGCACTCTGACACTGCTGTTACATCCAAGCACATGATTTTTCTGGTAATTTTTCTTGTACTTTTCAAAAATATTAGTTGGCAACAGGTTGGAAAAACTTTACAAAGTTGGTCCTTCATCAGATAGTTTGAGAAGCACTAAGTTTTCACATTTTAAGTGCCAATTCAGTCATTTATTGTTCTGAAGTTATCAGAGCACCTCACTATTCTATAGCTTTTGATTTGAAAGTACTTAGCAAAACCAATACGGAAATATGGTATAAACTAATTGAAAGTACCAAATTAGGGGTCAAAAGATCTCACTGCCTGTCTGCAAGAGCCAACTAGCTGGAGATCCTGGGTGAGTCTTGAGTATTTTCTCTCCTCTGCAAAAAAAAGGGAGCTCACTAATGTCAGCATTTCTCAACCTTATTATTTTAAACGAGTAGTTCCTTCTTACAGTAATACTTTCTTCTCCAAGTATAGTCTGCAGATAAGCTCCATCAGAATCCCCAGCTTCATTCCCAAACACTTACTCTATAGGCCTGGGCTAGAAAACAAGAATTTATTTTTTACAAGCGCCCAGGAAATTCTGACACACTCTAAAATCTGAGATCTAATACAGTAATACATAATCTTACTAATGTCTTTAGGAATATAAAGAGGTCACAATTTGTATATAAATTCTGATAAAAAAAATTATTTTAGGTAAAAAATATTTTTAAATACATGTTAAAACAGAAAGCATATTTTAATATACTTTTATATTTGTAATCTATAACAAATTTCAACTTTTCCCATTTTAAAAAACACTATTTAGTTGCAAAGATAAAATGTATATATTAAAATACACATAAACATCTAACTACATGCTTTGACACCAAAAACTGCTTTCTGACGTGATACTCAGAACTCTTAAATTTTGTGCCAAAGGGAGAAGAGGAGATGTAGACAGGGGAAAAAATTAAAATGTGAAAAAAAAAATTTTTTTTTATTTTGCACCAAACAAAACTCATGGCTTATTTTTTTTAAATATTTGTGTTGTTTCTAAAAAGATGAGACAAGGGACATGAATTAACAGGTGTAGATAGCCTGTATCCCAAACAGAAACAAAATTAAGTATAACTGTCAATATATTTTCATTTTTAATATTAGTTTTAGATGTACAAGATACATGTTCACATGCTACATATAAATTTTCATCAAATAAATAAAATTTTGGAATCTGATGAAGATCATCTGGAGGTGAAGCTTCAGGATTATCATTTTTATGCCTCCCATTAATCAGCTTGTTCATTGTCACTATTCATCAAGCCACTGGTCTGCAACTGTGTCAACAATCCAGAAAGTCAGGAAACACTGAGCTAGAGCAGTGGGCATGAACAGGTGTGATGATTCTGAGTCACCTGGAGCTCTGTATCTAACCATATGGTGAGGGAGTGCCCATTTGTCAAATTCTCTGGGAACAGGCTGGCACACCCCTCCCCTCCCCAACTGCTTGTAGCAAACACTATCTAAGGTAAACTTCAGCTCTGATACAGAATATGAAAACTCTTCCATCAGTATATGATAAAATGACAAAGAGTAGTACTTGAATCTAGTCATGCTGGAAAAAAAAAAAAACAGAAAATAGAGGTAGACAAATGTAAAAGAACCTGAAGAATTAGAATTTTCCACTTGTGAAATGGCAAATCCTAGTCCCCGTGGTTATTCCTTCCCACCCCACGCCCCTTGCACAAAATCTTAGTTTCTGTTCTTCTTCACCTCCATAAAATCCAAATTGTTCAAACAATCATTACTCGTCTGCAAAAACAATTCCCAAACAATTCTTCCCTCTTACAGAACCATCCTTGACTGAGGATTCCTCAAACTGGCTGAACTTCAGCTGACCCACTCTTGCTAAAGCCCTAGAAATCATTCTGCCCTCTTTCCCCAAAAAAGAACACTCCTTTTGTCCAGGGGTTTCGAATAAAGGTTTATGCTCTAGTGAATCTTCTTCCACATCACGTAAAATAATAATTTAGCTCAGTCACAAAGAGTATAATTAATTGGCTACAGACCCCTAACACAAGACCTAGGAAAAGGGTGGGAGTTGAAAGAGGCTCGATTATTTTTCAAGCAGGCATCTTAATCGTTATGGAAAAATTTTTAATATGGCTAGATTTGAAGAATATGCTAAAGAGACACAACACGCTTCCCTGTGTATTTTGGGATAAAATATATTGATTCATGGGCTATAAAAGTGTGTGTGCGTGTGATCAGGACTAACTGGAAAGATTCTCCAAAGCCAAGTGAAGAGTAAAACAAGCAGAGGACGGAGCACGTTCTATTTATGAAAAGCTTTTTTCCCCCAAGTCTTTGAATATAATCCAGCAGTTGCAAATAAACAATGGTACTGATCACCAAGGAATTACATTTAACCTCGGAGGCCAGCAGAGCCTCCAGTTGGCCAAACTTCCTTTAAGTTTCAGGATGGCTAGGCAGCATTTCTTTAAAGAGGATCACGACAGTTAAAAGGTTTCAACAACTCACTGGGGCTCCGAGTAATTCAAATGGGGGTGGGATTCCCCTACTTAGAACTGGCCTGGTGGAAACAAATGGCTGTTCCAGGGAGCCCTAACCACTCCACAATCCAGAGATAATGAAATCATATTTTTATAGGCAATTCTAGAAAAGGCATGTGAAGGTTAAACTGGGAGATATAGGCTTAACCTGCAACATTGGAGAAGAGCAGATTTTAAAAGTCAAGAACACTTACTCAACGAAATTTTTAAAGTTCAAATTTAGCGCATGAGTGGTAGCCACTGAAAAAGGCTGCTGAGAGAGCAAGGTTTTGCTGTATCTTTTTGTAGAATAAGACAATAGAGAAATTACCAGACCAAGGTTACTTTCTGTTAAAAAAAAAAAATGATTAGCAGCCTTAACATAGAGAAAAACCTGTGTAGGTCATAACTCCATGAAATCAGCAGCCTGGTGAGAATTTCTCCAAGAATCCTGTAGGAAATTAAGGGCAGATTAGAGTAATTAAATGTAAAGTCTTCTTGAGAGCAACTTCTGTTCCTGAAGACTAAGTCCTTTCTGTGAAACGAATCATAGAAAAATTGTGAAGTCAATTTGCCAGGGATCACAGACTTTCCACTTTCACATCAGGTCTGCAAATGCTATGATCTAAAAAGAACAGAGCAGTGATTTGTGGAGGAAATTAAATAATACAGCTTATCTGAGAAAACCACTCAATTCTCTCGTCTTTGCAAAAGTTCACATGCTCATGTAACTGTAATATTCCTAGGGGTTTCCAAAAATTACATACATTTCCCCAAAAGAGCTGTAGGGAAAAATATAATCACAGGGTAAAGGCCAAATGCTATCTCTTCAGAATGCTTAAATAGCCAATTACGTGTCTTAATACATTAATTCTATAGAGAGAAAGAGACTATTACAAGAAGGTTGAATAACACATCTTTAAAAATGTACCCTGCAGCTTATGTCCATTCAACTGACAGTAAAATCACCACTCAAAAAAAGTAGTTTTATGCAACATCTAGAATTTTAATTTCCCAGCTGCCAACAGAAATATATAAGCAGAAATTAAACTAATTATGTCAGCACAGTGAACAAAACTTTAATTGTATTACACACTAGTTAAGACATTTGGGAAAAAATACAAAGGCCCTCAGGGGCAGAACTTCTTTAGAATATAAATGATTTCCAATCAATATGACCGAAATTAGTCTGGGCAATAAACAGATTCATAGTTTATAGGTAAAAATTCAAACAACTTCATAATTCAACATTAAAAATAAACCTCTATAATGGCTTTAAGTCACTCTGTGATTTACATATGCTATATCATTAATAGGTCCTTTAAGCCAGTATTGTTATTAATCAGCTTTTTTAACATCCGCCCACAAAAGAGCTATTCATTTAGCTGGGAGACAGGTGTTAGCAACCCGCAATCTCTTTTAGCCTGCGGTTCCAGGGGCCTTCCATAATTGTGGTATGATTGGCAAGTCAAAAGGGCAATTTGAAAGAGGGAAGGAGAAGGGGGAAAAGAGACCAGAAGGAAGAAAGAAGATGAGGAAATGGATGTCAGGTGCTACCTAATGGGGCCACCCTATAAGCCTCCTGGCCTGAACTGAGCTCCTGGATTACCACCTAGCTACATAAGGCAGAATTTGGATAGTGTCATTAATTTATTCCTGAAGAGAGAAACTCTGGATATATGCCTACAGCCCACATCTTCTAAAATATTTTTAAGTGTCCTATGACTCATTCTTCTTACCCATATTTTCTAATTCTTTAGTCCTCACTCTTTAATACATCTTCTAAAAGAGCTGACTGATATTCCTAGAAAGAGATATTGAGAATGCCAGATTTAGAAAGACAATTTAAGCCTACAGAATAAAAATCCTATGAGAAAGTGGGAGAACAGTCATTGAGTTGCCTACAATGTACAAAGAACATATTTTCTCTTTTAATCCACAGAACAATCGAACCAGGCATTATGTTCACCTTGCAGAATAAGAACATGAAACTCAGAGATTAACGCTTCTAAAGGAGCACCACCGAAGAGATGAGGAGCTGTGATTCAAAACCACAGTTGTCTATTTCCTAAATTGTTAAGTCTTTTCCCCAAGTTTAATCCCCTAACATATTTAGTGCCCCAATTGTTTTAACTCAGGTGGTTTTGTATTTCAGTAATTTTTCTTCCTTCCATGAAGTACCTGTGACTAAATTTTATTGACTATTAAGCACCTATTATTTTCAATAAGCGCTTCAGCTATGTAGAAATGAAACATCTGGCAAGTTGGCTTTATTTTTAAATCCTCCATACTGAGAATTCCTAGGCATCTCTCCTAGCCAACACTGATCTTAACTAGCTTTCAGACTTCCAGTAGTTTCTGCATTATCATTCATTTGTCCACTCAGGAAATGAAGCTACTCTTACCAACCCTCCCTCATGACTCCTGACAGATAATACAGCAGAGGGGGGCCTCTCTGTAAGGTAATTTACATAAAAGTTATAAAAGCTCTTTGTTATGTGTCATGACTAGGAAATGGACTATTCTAGCATATCAAACATTCTGCACAACATAATGGTGCTTTTAAAGGACTATCAATTTATAATGAATTTTAAAACAATATAAGTGGCTTCCAAACCTATCAGAATCACCTGGGGAGGTTTATGAAGCTAGATGCCAGAGAGGTTTTTAAAATGTAGATTAAGGTCATCACAATCCACTCAACTGAAATCTCCAGGAGGGAGGGAAGGCTAGGACATCTGTATTTTTAAGGAACCCCTCAGTGACTCAGTTGCCAACTGCTAAGTAATGAATCTTTCAAGGATACAGGCTTGGGGGAACTCCTTGCAATAAACATGCTTAAAAAGTTAAAGCTACACTAAAAAAATGTGATCTTTGATGATTCAGGATCCCCCAATGCCTCCAGTTCATCACTACACTGGCAAAATCAGAAAGTAAGGAGAGGTTAAGAAGATTTCGAATTAGTAGAAAGCTGGAAAAACCAGCTTTTGTTTTTCTACCAGATTCAAAGACCTGGTTTTCCCCCAGAGGAAATGCAGATTTTATGCTTGCTTTGAAAAAGGAAAATACTTAAAAACATGCAGTAGAATTCTCTTCAACTGCTTAGCTCCAATTCAGAACATTAGCAGCCCCAGATGAACAAAAAAATGAGGAATATTCAACCTGAATAAGAAAAAGCAGAGAAACTTCATGACAGTCTTAATGAAGAAGGACAATGGGTTTTAAACAAAGAATGGCATCACAGGATTAGATAAAACCACTCACTGTCCTGTCCATGGCAACTGCTAAAACCTGGAAACAGCCGAGGTCTTTCAAAACGTGGAGCTAAGGATTCCTACCTACCCAGGGTGGCTTTCATGTGAGATATAATAGGATAGCCTATTAAGAGCCCAACTGGTTTTAGGATTTTAAAACTCCATGAATAACAAAGTCAAAACAAGAAAGTGACCAGACCATTTTCACTATTCAAGAAATGGGAGTGTGTTTGGATGTAAAAAAAATTGCTCTTATAATTGCCAAAATCTTTTTTACAACAGTGACCACTACCAATGACCAGTAACCAAACAAAAATAATAATCAGTAACCGTTACCAAACAATAACATTGATGAAGCAGCTCGAGACTTCACCAACAGAAATTTAATCTATGTATTCTAATTAAATTCTAAATCATATCTTAAGCTCTGTATTGCAGGGGTTATGAGATCCCAAGGGGCAGAGGGTAAACCTTTCCACCCAAAACAAACAGTATGGCTAGTACAAGTTTGATGTAAGTCTCTAATCTACCATTAAAATAGCAGTATTAAAGGTTCTATCATAAAGATAATCAAGTTGGAATTAGTTCCCTTAAAACTACTCAGGTTTATGCAGGTGTTTTCTTGAAAGTCCTAGCCACAATGCTTTTACTGATGGGTGCAGCTATATTCAGCATCACAATGAACACGTAATTAGGGGGGAAATTGTGCCTTTTTTGCTATTGTTGCTGTTTGTTTTGTCTTAAATGCTGGTAACTGAAAATGCCTCTTCCACTGCTATTATAAGAGCTCTTAAAAAGATATTCCTATTAGATGTTGCTAAGCAGAGTTATATTAACTGACCTGGCTGAAAGCTTAAAAAATTAATTTTTAAGCATTCTGAGAAGGGCTCTTTTTGTATTATTATAGCAACTGATTAAATTAAGTCAATTTAGAGAATTTACATCCCTTGATCCCAATGTAAGCAGGTTAACAGCTGTCTACCTGACAAATATGAAAGTTTTTACTAAGTTCATCTTTATAATCAGATACAGAAATTTAAAGGCTGCATGGGAATTTTCTTCAAGCACAATCAAGTTATTAGCCCTTCCACGTCAACCTGTAATTGTTACAATTTTCAAACGTTTTCAAACTTAAAAAAATAACAATTTTTTAATTGTACTCTGAAGTCCAGAATTATTGAGAAGTTTCCCATAAAGTTTCAGAAACAGACGCCATCATCTACTTCTTTGAACGTGGAAGAGAATGCAATCAGATTAAGAGAATAAGTTGTTCAAACTGAAATTCCCTGAATAGAAAATAAGTACCACTGCCAGCTCCCAACACTAGAACGCTCTATACAAACTCAGCCCAGCATCATGTCTCCTGCCTACTCCTATATCTGGAAAAATGGTTCAGTAAATGGCCACGTTTCAGTAACTTGTTTCCTCACTGGGAAAACCACAAGGTTCCCCCAAACAGTTGTAGCAACAGGAGTTAGCAGAGTCTCTTCTATCC
Organism: Cynopterus sphinx; assembly: GCA_030015415.1. Taxonomy (NCBI): domain Eukaryota; kingdom Metazoa; phylum Chordata; class Mammalia; order Chiroptera; family Pteropodidae; genus Cynopterus; species Cynopterus sphinx. The sequence continues at coordinate 29,618,856 of CM057385.1, read as the reverse complement.
TCCAAAACACCTGCAAAACGATGTATACCCGTACTTACTGCTTTCTTAGAAGGCCACAGGCACCTGGGACGTTTGTTCATCACGGTCACTGGCCTGGAGCCAGGGTACAAAGTGACAGTTGTGTGGTAAAACCCTATTTCCAAGCTAACAATACCCCTTCCCCGGGGGAAACTGGGAGGAGCATGATGCACTCTTCCCTGATTACACAAGCAGACGGTTCTTCCCCCTAGAAACAGTCCAACAAAAAGGAGGAGAAAATGTGCTGCTGTGATGATCTCCTGCCAGCCCTAACCCAAGCCCTGGGCAGACAGATGCTGTGCGGCCCCGGCTGCCCCGGTCTAGGCACACTTCCCCACGCCTGGTCAACGTCCCCTGGGCACCCAGCCGAAGGGAGGACCCCACTTCCTTCTCGTCTGAGCCATTAGTGACCGCGCACATCACCTCAAGGGAGCAGAGGACGGCTCCCGAAGGAGGGAACGGTGGACCTTGAGGGAAGAGCCACATCCCCGGACTCCTCCAACAGGCTTCTACCACTCCAGCCGCCTCCGAGGAGCCGCGCCCCTGCGCAGCGGGGACGGGCTGAGCCCTCTGGCGCTGACTCAGTTTACCCTGCCGTCAGCAGCCCCTTCCCCCGGCCGCCCGTGCGCCGCCCCGCGCCGGCCGCCACCGGGGAGCGCCTTCCTAGAAAGGCCCGCGGGGGACGACAGGTGCGGGCACCTTGACAGCGCAGACGTCAGCGCGGCCGCGGCTCGCCCCTAGCCCGAGCAGGGCAGGGGGCCCCCGGCCGCGCCCCGCACGCGAAGCAGCCGCAGCCCACGGCTGGGGGGCCCGAGGCTGCCCAGCGCCCAGCGCAGCCGCCCAGGCCCGGCGCCTCACCTGCCGCGGCCGCCCGCCCGGCCCGCACCTGGGAGGGGAGGGGCGGGGCGGGGCGGGGCCGGCTCCGGGCGCCGACGCCTCCCACGGGGGGGCTCCGGGCTCAGCCGCGACGGCGTCTCCGGGGCTGAGGGGCGCCGGGGGGCGGCGGCGACATCCTCAGCGACCGCCTCAGGAAGTGGCCCCCCCATCCCCCCGCAGCCGGCCGGCCCGGCCGCCCCGCCCCGCGCCGCGCGGCCCCGCCCCCTCGGGCACCATAGAGAAGGGCGCGGCGCCCCGCGGGCTCGGGCGAGGCCCCCGCGCGCGCCCCCTGGCGGCGCCCGGCCGCCCCCGCCCCGCCCCGCCCCCGAGCCGGGCCGTCCGTCCTCGCGGCCTCGTTCTCCGAACTGCGCGAACCGAGGTGCCGAAGGGTCCAGGCCTGAGGCTGAGCTGGGGCCGCGGTCCAGCGTGCTGACCCTGGGCGAGTCCCTTACCGCGTCTGAACTTCGTTCATGCTCAAGAGCTGTCCAGCCGCTGCTCGCCTTCAGAGCGCCTTACATGCCCACTGTGCCGTGCGCAGGGGATGGGTCCCCAAAATGCGATGGAGGAAACCCAAGCCCGTCGGGGTGCACTAGCCTAGTCAAAGTCCCAGGCTAGGAGGCATTAGAAGCCAGAAATGTAGGACACCGTTAAACAAAAGAACAACTCCCCTGGCTGAAAAAGTGTGCTTAAAAGACACTGTTTATTGAACCATAAAAGACCAGGCCCTGGGGCATGAAGTCTAAACCACCAACAGCAGTGCTAGGTGGAGCAGGTACATGTCCCACTGTCCTGGAGTTGACAGGCTTTGTTTTAATACATCCAGTAGGAAGAAGAAAAACTTAAGTTGTCTTGAAATAATAATTTACACTGACTACCCATGAGGGAGTCAGGATAAGGTGAAGTGGGGAGAGCAGTTCTATGATAGGAGCACAGTCTGTAAGGAAGAAATATCTACGACTTCTGACTGGTTCCAGGCAACAGTCCTGAAAGTTTATGCTTTTGCAAGATGCAATGGCCCATCCAGTAGTCAGCTAGTAGAGGCCTGGATGTTGACTCAGAGCTCCAGCACACATTCAGGAATGTGAGCAGTCTGTCACTGGGCCCCCAGCTATTAACAGGATAACTGCCCTCTTTCTCCTCCTCCTCAGCTCACTGTAATTTAAAACATCTCAGAATTTTTGTTCTTGTCAACATCAAAACCCATGCTTGTTCCGCTCGTTTTATAGCACTTCCCTCATGTAGCATTTCCTAGCCTAAACCCAGCCGCTAGTTTCACCTTAGCAAGGTGAAGAAACTGCTCAAAGGAAGGCCCAGTAAATTGAAAACTGGCTCTGTGTTGAGGAGCCTGCCCCCACCATTCATCAGCTGAGTACCTTTCAGTGGGATACTTAACCTTTCCGAATTCCAGAATTCCTCACCCCTGAAATGCAGGTTGGTATGAGGATTTAAATGAGCTAATGCAGACAGAAGGCTTAGTAAACTATAAAGCACCAGTTGCATGGGGGAATTAACCAGCATGGACTAAGAAAATGCCTAGTCATAAAAACAATACAAATTTGAATCCTTTGTTGTTGTTTTTGCATTTAAATAATATCACAAGGAAAAGTAAAAAATATTTATGCACGCAGACTCTGTCACTTTACAAGTATTATTTTTGATCTTACCAACAACCCAGAAAACTGAGTAAAATTATACCCATATTATTAATGAAGATCTGCAGATTAAGTAATTTACCCACAGCCACATAATTAGAAAAAGGCCAAGCTGGAATTTGAAACTGGATTTTCCACCACCAGGAACGCATGGAAAGACTAGCCACAAGGAAAGACTAGCCTCCCACACCTGAAATAAATGTGCCTGTCTTTTTCCTACCTGGCTACGTTGGCATTCCTTGATGCAATTCCCTGTCCTCTCTGCTTCTCTCCAGAGCTTTATTTTCTCATATGAAAGTATTTATTGTCTCTTTTCCCCTCTCTGGTTCCTTCTCTCTTGAGATGCCAGGACCTTGTTCATCCTCTCTTATTTCTGAAATGGATTTGTGACCTGTGACTAAGACACAGCATTCTTTACCCGATCTCTCCTTCTCTCCATGTTAGCCATAGAAAGTTAATAGGTCCAAAACGAGGATGGGGTGGGACTCAGAGATGTCTTGTAAACTTAAGTTTACAATCTGAGTACTCAGTTCCTAACTGATGAACCCAATAATTGGAGTCTGGATTCACGACATCCTAGGGAAATAATTTTCCTGGTCCCTTTGTTCCATATCAAACATTAGAATGCTGCCAAATAATGTACACATCATTGAAGCGAGGTGGTCTCAGAGCTACATTTAACCCTACTCCTCTATTTTTCTCCTTTAGCATTATCACCATCACTATTTTTCATCTTTATTGTGCCCCTCCACAGAGACACTCAATAATGTACCCACTGTGCAAGTACTCTGAAATCTTTTTCAGCGAGCGATAGTATTTAGTAGTAATAAATCACTAATTTGTCTACCAAGTGACATATTTATAGGAGCTGTTTACTTTGACATAGTTTTATTATTTCTACTCATTTGCTAAGTACATTCCAATACATATTTATGAAGCGCATGTTTTTCCCAATAGTAGTGGAAAAACAAACCATATCATTTCTTTTATTAGTAGCAACATGGTTTGCAAGTCCTAGTGCCCTGATTTTTGTTACTTCAGACAAGAGCCAGAAGAATTAATGGTGACTGAGCACCTACTATGCTAGACTTTCTAAGAAAGGCACTTTATGTAAATTATGTTTAATTCCTGAGACAAGTATCATACCAAAGAAAATGTGACTCCCTTGAAACTTAGATTTTACCAGTGAGAGACATTACCTTGTCCAAGCAACTCCAAATATAAGTGAAATCATAAAGTATTTATCTTTTCTGTTTTGACTTATTCCACTCAGTGTAATACCCTCTAGGTCCATCCATGTCATTGCAAATGGTTAAGATTTCATTTTTTATGGCTAATATTCCATTGTATATATATACATCACCTCTTCTTTATCCAATCATCTTTTGATGGGCACTTAGTTTGCTTCCCTATCTTGGCTATTGTAAGTAGCACTGCAGTGAACATAGGGGTATGTGTATCTTCAAATCAGTGTTTTGGTTTTCTTTGGATAGATATCTAGAAGTGCAATTGCTGGGTCAAAAGGTAGTTCTATCTTAAAGTTTTTGAGGAACCTCCATGTTTTCATAGTGGCTGAACCAATTTGCAATCCCACCAACAGTGCACGAGGGTTCCCTTTTCTCTACATCTTTACTATGCAAAAACTCATTAGATGTCATCCCATTTGTTGTTTGATTTATTGACCATAGCCATTCTGAAAGGTGCAAGATGATAGATATATCTCATGGTGATTTTAATTTGCATTTCACTTTTGATTAGTGATGTTGAGTATCTTTTCATATGTCTATTGGCCATCCGTACATCCTCTTTGAAGAAATGCCTGTCCAGGTCCCCCACCCATTTTTTAATTGAAGTTTTTGGTTTTTTGAGTTCTTTACAAATTTTGGATATTAACCCCTTATCACATGTCCCATAGGCAAATATCTTCTCCCATTCCATAGGCTGTTTTTCATTTTGTTGGTTTTCTTTGCTATGCAAAAATTCATTAGTTTGATGAGGTCCCATTTATTTTTTTTGTTTGTTTCCCTTGCCTGAGAAAATATACCAGACAAAATATTACTATGAGCATTTTCAGAGAGTTTATTGCCTATATTTTCTTCCAGTTTTGTCATTTAGTGATTTTACATTTAAGTTTTTAACCCATTTGCAGTTTATTCTTACATATGGTGTAAGAAAGTGGTACAGTTTCATTTTAACCATATTTGTCCAATTTTCCCAACACCATTTATTGAATTAAATGTCTTTACTCCACTGTACATTCTTGCCTCCTTTGTCATAGATTAAACGACCATATAGGCATGAATTTATTTCTGGGGTCTATGTGTCTGTTTTTATGCCAGTACCATGCTGTTTTGATGATTGTAGCCTAGTAGCACAGTTTGATACCAGGTAGTGTGATATCTCCAACTTTGTTCTTTCTCAAGATTGCCATGGCTATTTGGGGTCTTTTATGGTTCCTAAATTTTAGGATTATTCTAGTTCTGTGAAAAATGCCATTGGTAGTTTGATAAGGATTGCTTTGAATCAATCTATAGATTGCTTTGGGTAGTATAGACATTTTAATGATGTTAATTCTTCCTATCCATGAACATGATATATGCTTTCATTTATTTTCTTCGATTTCTTTCTTCAATAACATAATTTTCTGAGTACAGGTCTTTTACCTCCTTGGTTAAATTTAGTCCTATATTTTATTGTTTTTGATGCAATTATAAATGGGATTGTTTTCTTAATTTCTCTGACAGTTCATTATTGGTATATAAAAATGGACCGTATTTCTGAATATTAATTTTGTATCCTGCTACTTTACTGACTTTATTAAGTCTAATAGTTTTTTGGTGGAATCTTTAGGGTTCTCCATATATAGTATTATGTCATCTACAAATAATGTTTTACTTCTTCCTTTCTAATTTGAATGACTTTTCTTTTTCGAGTCTGATTGCTACGGGTAGGTCTCATAATACTACACTGAATAAAAGTGGTGAAAGTGGATATCTTGTTTTGTTCCTGATCTTAAGGAAAATGCTTTTAGCTTTTCTCCATTGAGTATGTTAGTTGTGGGTTTGTCATATATGGACTTTATTATGTTGAGGTATATTCCCTCTATTCACACTTTGCTGAGAGTTTTTATCATAAACAGATGCTGGATTTTGTCATAAACTTTTTCTACACCTGTTGATATGATCATATAATTTTTATCTTTCAATTTGTTAGTGTCGTGTTTCACATTAATTGATTTATGTATACTGAACCAACCTTGAATCCCAGAAATAATTCCCACTTGATAATGATGGATGATCTTTTTAATGTAATGCTGAATTTGGTTTGCTAATATTTTGTTGAGGATTTTTACATCTATGTTTATCAGGAATATTGGTCTATAACTTTCCTTTTTTGTAATGTCTTTGTCTGGTTTTGGAATCAGGGTATTGATGGCCTCATAAAATGAGCTTAGGAGTCTTTCCTCCTCTTAAATTTTTTGGAATAGTTTGAAATAAATAGGTGTTAATGAGGGCAACTTCTGATGAATAATATACCTAGCTCTAATCTAAGTTCCATACATCACAGAGCCTTCTCTAATACCCAGCCCCAACACACATAGTTGGAAAACTTTAACTCTACCCAGTACAACTCCATGCCAGAAGATACAAACCCTAGTGGGATATGCATGTAAAGCCCTTATCTCCTCCTGGTCACATCTCAGGGACAGTGTAGATCCTGCTGGTTTTATTCAGCCTTATTTACCCTGAAGGCTTCAGCTAACTTTAATACCAATGGTATCTCCCTTCTCTGAGTGTATGTCATTCTTTTACAACTTCCCTAGGGAAAACTGGAAAGAACTGATAAAGCAGATCCCTGGCAGAGCTTTTTATAACAAGCTAAGCTGAAAAGAGGCTGGGACATGTAGTCTTTGCTGCTATCAAGGCAGAATATGAAAAAAAAATTTTACTGAAACATTTACATATCCACAACCAAAGGCAGCATGAGTACAGAAAGTTAGCTTTACGTCCTTAACCTCATCGAGCTCCCATTTACTGTATCAGTGAGGTTAAGGATATTAAATGATTCCCTATACCACAAGGCTGTCCTAAGGTCTAAATAAGATGTGTATAAAGAGTCTAAGCACCTGAGAGCCTCAATAAACTTGCCTTCTGGACTATGGCAGACACTAGTGGTTACCCACCAATATCCAATTCCTCTACACCTACTCCCTCCTGTCTAGCAGCACACCCAGTTTCTTCTGATGGTTACAAGATATGCTGAAAGACAGCCCTGCCCCAGCCCCAGCTCCAGGTGCATTTCCTGGTTACTCTGAGCCCGTCACAGTAGTCCTATTTCTCTTGCCATGATTTAGATGTGGGTACATGAAGCAATTCTACACCAATGAAATATGAGGTAAGTCTTCTTTGGTTGGAAGTTCTTATTTTTCCTGGTTCTTAAAAGGACATGACAAGGAGGTGTTCACTTTCCTACCTGTAGATATTACCTTATCTGGACTGATGCTCAGAATGGCTGCAGCCAGGCTTTGATGAGAACATAAGCTTTAAGACAAAACCAACACAAAAGGAGAGTAGAATTGGCTCTACTATGCCCCTTGACAATGAGTCCCTGAATAAGCCAACCTCAGATTTCATGTTCCTAGAGATAATAAATGCCCTTATTGTTTAAGCCAGGTTTTGTTACTTACAGCCGAGAGCAGCCTCAATGACACATGGGCCTTTTACTTGAGAGTCTTTGGGAATTCAAGTGCCTGACTTAAAGTCACCAAGTGCTAGCACATAGTAGGGAGTCAACATTAATTTTGTCTAATATCAAACTAAGGACATTCAATTGTCCTCTGTAGAAAGATACTTAAAAAGACTCCGGGGATTCAATGACTATCAAAATCAGGATAAAAACATTCCTGAATTCCTCCTTTATCATCTAAAATACATTAAAGCCCACCCATTCATATATTTAACAATTACTGAGCTCCCATAATGTGTAAAGAGCAAAAGAAAAATTGACACAGGAGCCCTTAAAGTGGATCTTGGGCTCATGGGCATACAAGTGAAGAGAAAAGTATGAGTGAGTGGTATAGGGGGCTTATGAGAAATGTCTATCTGGACCACCATTGAGGCAGAAGAAAGGGAGGATGTCAGGGTGGGTGTGCACCAAACACGGTGAGGGGAGGGGCAGCAGCAGCACAAAAGGGATCATAAGGCACTTGGGCAGCAGAGCCAGGCTGGCCTGAGGTGTTCTAGGGAACTGTCCAACACAGTGTGCTCAGACAGAGCATGCAGTGGCAGTACACAGGACAAGATAAAGCCCTAGTCTAAGAGCAAGGACCGAAGAGAAAGTTGTGAGAGACCAGGTCCTGCAGGAATGTCATTTAGTGGTCTGGCATAGCAGTAATGGGGTAACTTCCCATGGCCAGAGAGGGCGCTGGGTGAGGGCTGTGGCACCTTGAGCTGGAATAAGTGTCCCAGCAGGAAGGGAACTGTGTGGATTGAAAATTAAAGGCAACATAGGGACAGAAAGAGTACTGGTCTAGGAATTAGGAATTCTGGTTCCAGCTCTTGTTCTGCCACTGGGACTGTCACTACTCCTCTTTGGGTCTCAGTTTCCCTCCGTCAAATGACAGGATAGGCCAGATGATCTTTACAGGCCTCTCAAACTGCAATATTCAGGGACTCAGAACATGGAAACATGACAGATCTGCACAGGGTGGAGGCTCCACTCTGAATGCCAAGTCCAACTGATTGGTTATGGTTGCCTGGAGTGCTATGCGGAGGAAAATGCAAAAGACTCCAAGATCCACAAAAAAGAACAGTTGATTGATTAGTGATGTCTACATGTGCTCAGGATGCCCAAATGATAAGAGTGAGCAGGGATTTGCCACTCCTAGCTTAACGTATGGTTTCCTACCATGGTTGCAGAAATGTGCCAACTGCTCATAGCAATAAGGACACTGAAGATTAATTTCCCCTGAGGTCCCCTGTGAGAGCAGCAGTGCTAGGATTCTCATAGTTGAGCTCACCAACCATCCTCACTCAGGCAGATACCCTCAAGCCAGTTTGCCATGCATTCCCAAGAAACTTCTTTCCCTGCTGCATTTATCATCTTTAATGCTATATCTTGCACCTATAACTGACCTCCCTTTTCTTTCAGCCAAGACACAACTAATTACAAAATAGGCTGAGAAAGGTGACCTTCCTTTAAAAAATGTGCTCAGCAAACAACTGTGATTATTTCTCTACTTTGCTTTTTATTTTCTCTTCCCTACTGGCCTCTTCCTCTCCCAGCCAGGGTTACAGCTCTCAGATGGATGGCCACAGTGCTGGTAACAGACAGGGGGTTATTTCATACACTAGGGCACTAGGCTGTGGTACAGCTGGCAGGAAGAGAAGGGTAATTATATTGCATCTTGGAGCCGCCGGCAATGAATTTCTGCACAAAGACCAGATTTACCATGTATTATTTATGCTAGCATCAATTTTCCCAGCTGGCTCTATTTACTGAGCAAATTCTCCTCTATCTGTTTATGGGCAAGGCCATGGTTCAGCACCTCTGGTTACTCTATACTGTAGAGGGGCCCCACAGGGCACCATACAAATTAAACAAGTGGCTGGATTCACCAGGAGCAGGTTGCATCCTCCCTTCCTGTTAAATTATATCCCTGAGACTGCAGAGAGCTCCCAGTTTCACCTAGTCCTGATGATGCATGCAGGTGTGTGAAACCAAATCAGCAAGAGCAAAAGAGGGAAAACCATTCTTTGGGGCCTCACTGGGGGAAACTGAAAAACAACTTTCTTAGGGGAAATTAGGTGGCTCTGAGGCTCAGGGAATTTCCTTTTTATATTTTCAAGAGCAGGACATAGATGACAAAGAGTTTTGCATTTATGAGGTTACTTCAACCCAGTAACTCAAAAACAGAGCTAAGGGGAAGGGAGCCTCATTTTACAGTTGAAAAAAGAGAAGGGGGAAAAAATGAAAGAAGAGAAGCAAAGGCAAGCTAGAGGCTTCATGGCTCACTATGTTAGGATGGAGTGCAGGTATGATGGTGACACATAGGGTTATCCTTCTAGTCATTAGTGTGTCTTTTCAGAGATGCCCCAAAGTGAACACAGCTCCCACCGAAAACATACATAGTAGAAACAAGGGAAGAAAACATGGCATCAGTATGAATTTCTGGGTCCTTCCACCATAGCATCTTCTCTCACCTGTAGGTCTATGTTTCCACAGGGAGACAAGCTGAAGAAATTGAGATGTCTCTTTTACCCAGCCTGAGAGCTTCTCCTGCAGTCTCAAGTGCTGGGTGGCACTTGGGGCACTCCTGTTCAATAGAGTTGGGGGCCTTGATGCCTTTCCCTTCCCAATTAACAGCACAGTCATATCTGGTCTTCCTGTAACACTGGGCTCTGCTCTGGAGTCTCCCAGGTCCCAATGTCTACTGTTTCCTGAAAACCTGTTGGCTGGAAGAAGACAGGAGGGAAGGGTAAGTTTTTGAGTTAAGCAACACAAATGGGTGACCTCTTTGGTTACAGGGTCTCAGTATCCAAGAATTCCTCTATGAGATATCTGTGGGCCTGGAGACCACCCTCAAGGGCCCAGATTACTGGCTATCTCCCAGGGCGGCTCACCAGACGGGGAGATTTTCTCAGACACACTGTGCGCTGACTTCCTGGTGCTCCTGCTTCTTCACCAATGGCCAGTACAATCCGGGTGCTGGGCACAAAACTCCAGGAGCGGCCCAGGGCAGGTTTGAACTTCCCACTGTCCCTGTCTCGTGTCATGTGGTTGGTCACCTGTGACAGAGATAATTGAAGACTTACAGATCCATAATAGTAATATAGAGGACATCCATTCCCACTGTTTCATTTTACAGATGGAAACAGAAGCCTAGCATGGAGAAAACACCTTCTCCAAAGCTCCATAACTTATCCATGACAGGTCTGGAACTAGAACCCTGGGCTCCTGACTTGGGCACAGCTCTTTCCACTAAACCGCAGTGCCTCAGGCATGACTCTAACAAAGGTAATGTCACGTTTCTGGGAATAAGCAGTGCTGTTTACACTTTCCTGAAGGGAAGCCAGTGGTGGGTTTTAGCTTATTACCACCGCAACCCAGCAGATAGGCATCCTGAGACCATGTCCACCCAGCCCTTTGTGCCAGGGGTTCATCTGTGTGTATGGGAGTTGGGGGGAGTTTGGAAAGGGAGTCCTAATCTAGTCAGTCAGCTCTACTCTGCCCAGGCTAGTCATAGGTAAGCAACCTGAACCTTGCAGCATCCTCTTGATGAAGTTCTCCACACCCACCTCTGGTCCCCCCAGGGCAGGGGCTGTGGCTTGTTCATCATTGAATCCCCACTGCCTAAGCCAGGGCCTGGCACATAGCAGGTGATTACATAAATCCCAAAGTCAGGAGAGGGAGGCCCTAGGACTCAGTATAATAAAAGCACAGGAAAACAGATCCTCTTACACTGCCAGTGGGTACACAAATTAATATAGCTTTTCTAGAATTTGGCGATGTCATATCTAGACATTTAAAAATACATGTATCCTTGACTCAGTAGTTATATTTTTAGGCATTTGATAAGACAAAATGAGATATGCAAAGAGACTTAGGTATAAGCTTGTTCACTATAGTTTTATTTGAGATAGAGGAAAACCAGTAATGACCTAAAGGCCCCAAGTCAGGAAACAAGATCAATATTGTATACCAGGGGTCGACAAACTACTATTGTCCCCAGGCAAAATCTGACCCCCCAAGTATTTTTTTACTCATTTCTTTATTTCTTAAATTTAAAAAAGTTAGACATTTATACAATCCATGATGTGATCCCCCCGATTACTCTAGCACCCATCTGGCACTACACACAACCATTACAATAATATTGACTATATATATACCTTATGCTATACTCCAAATCAAAACTTGTTCTTGAAAACCAGATTTTCTTGTCATACAGCCATGCCCATTTGTTTAGATATTCCCTATGGCTACGCTCATGTTATATAGGAAGATTTGAGTAGTTGCAACATAGACCATGTGATTGTAAAGCCTCAAATAATATCTGGACTTTAAGAAAAGTTTGCCGACCTCTGTAACATAGATATTTAACAAGATAATATGTTAACTACTAAAAATGGCATTCTTAAAGAATCTATTTAAAGATCAGGGAAATGGAATGAGATGCTAAGCTATTTTTTAAAAGAGGTTACAGTTTAATTGGAAAGTTGGTTAAAAGTGTATGTAGATGTGCAGAGAAAATAATTTTACAGACATATGTAAAAATATGATATCTGTGAATGTAGAGATTACAAATTTGACTACTTAACTATTTTTTACCCTTTTATGAAAAATGTGCAGATTTTTAAGAAATTACTCCAGAAACAGAAAAAAATACTTTAAAAGCAAAAAGATCCATTTCTATGAAGTTCTGGAAAAGGCAAAACTGTTGGGATAGAAACCAGGTCAGTGGCTGTCTGGGGCTGGCGGAACATTATGGGGTCATAGAAACACCCTATGTCTTGACTGAGGTGGGGTAACAAAACAGGATAAACAGTATCCATTAGTTGAACTTCAAGTGGGGAGAAAATTACTCTATATGAATTTACCTCAAAAAACATGACTTAAAGTGAAAAAGAAAAACAATACTGTCTCTGATCCCCTGGCTATTTATGGTCTGATCACCTCACAGTCCAGTCCTCTAGATGACCCTAGGAAGTTTGGCTGTGACCTTTTCCTAAAGGGCCACTTCAGGGGTTCAGAAGTTGCCATTTAAGGAAAATAGAGAGCTGCAGCTAGAAATCATGATCTCCCCCTCTTAGTGTAGCCCAGGGATCAGAGGTACGACAAGAACGACTGGCCAAGCCCACTTCCTCACCACCACTGCCACGCCAAGGTCCTGGGCCAGGGTCTTTAGCTCTTGGGCCAGCTGCATCATCAAGGCCAAGCCTGGAGGAGGAGAAGCAGAGGGGAGAGCGTCAAGGTTCAGGGAGTGGGCTGGCTGAAGACTGGACTCCAGTGCTGGAAGATCACAACTCTGACCCTGGGCTGTGTCACAACACTCACCTTCCCTCTGCTGACCTCCCAGAAGTGGGGAGACCACGGCAGTGACCGAGTCCACAACTACCAACTTCACAGTCCCTGAAGAGTGGCTCACCTGCGGGGTTGGGGTGAAGCAGGTGCTATTAACCAGATGGCCTCGAGGGGGCTCCCATTACAGGACCAAGCTTGTTCCTCTCAGAAACTGGTAAGAACCTCTCCTGACAACCGCGCAGGCATCACTTAAACTCAGCAATCTTTTTTCCCCACCCCCATTTGTATAAATAACAGATTTTATGAAGACTTGGGTGAATAGAGAGGGTTTAAATCACAGGACATCACAGATAACCTAAAATAATTAAATTTGAGAAATCTCAGTTCAGAGATCTGTGGCCCTGGTCAGGAATTTTCTTAGTGGCCATCTTTCTCCTTAGGGCCAGCCCCCCATCATCTTGTCAGGCCCCTCTTTTCCTTCTCCTGCTTACTTCCCAAATCTCTAACTTCCTTGGAATTTAGCTTTCTTTTTACTTCACTGTCTCCTAGATCATGCCTCCACAGCCGCATCTCCTCTATCTAAAATGGTTCCAGTTGTAGACTATATAGACAGCCAACTGTTAAATCCATTTTTGTCTAAACACAAGCATTAGCATCCTCCTAGTTTCTTGGACCTAAAGTGTCTGCTGCTTCCATTCTCTTCTCTTTTACTCCTTATATATCCAAGTCATTTGCTAATTCTGTTTCCACAACTTCTTTTTTCACTTCACATCGCCAAGTCTTGGATATTCAGCATTACCTGCTCTCTGTCTTTACATGTCCTCCTTCATCTTCCACTTACTGACTTTTGGCCAGTCATCGGCCTAAGAGAGGATGGCAGGAAAGAGAGAAGCTAAAACTATAATCAACTTAGTCCTTCCTTACTCTCTGGGAGAAAAAGGTTAAAACTCTCTGGCTAAAATGAGAAAAGCCTTTCCTGGCTCGTAACTATGGATCTAACAGGTCATCTTTGGCAGACAAACTCTAAGGTGGCCCCCACAGTCCCCACCTCTAGGTTCTCAAGCCCATGTATGATCCCTTCCCCTTGACTGTAGGTAAGTCCTGTGACTATAATATATCAAAGATGTTGTAGTGTCACTCTCTCGATTAGGTTATGTTATACAGCAAAAGTAATGAGACATCACTCCAGTGATTATGTTATGTTATATAAGACTGCGTGTTGCATTTTTCTCTCACTCTCATGCCATCTTGAAGAAGCAAGCAGCCATGCTATGAACTGCATACAGGAAGGGCCACAAGGTAGGGAACAGTGGGCAGCCTCTAGGAGTTGAAGATGGCCTCTGGCCAACTGCCAACAAGAAACTGAAGCCACTAGAAAATGAATTCTGCTGACAACCTGAGTGAATTTGTAAGCAGATTCTTCCCTAGTGGAACCTCCAGATGAGAACACAGCCCAGCTGCTACTCAACTGCCTACTGAGACCCTAAGCTGAGGACTCAGCTAAGCTGTGCCCAGACTCCTGATCCACAGAAATTGCAAGGTAATAAATATGTGTTGGTTTAAGTCACTAAGTTTGTGGTATCTTGTTATGCAATAATAGAATATACACCACCTTATGGTCCTACAGTAAAAAAGATAGTCTTTGACCTGGAGTGAAGAGACTGGGTTATGAGCTTAGTTTTTACCCTATATATGTGGTGAGTTTGGGCAACTTCACTGAACTTTGCCAGCCCTCATCTCTAGACAAAAGAGGGTCACATTTGATCAAGACTGCATGATTTCATGTCTCGACACACAGGTGGGTTATAACCAGCTATGACTTCTATGGCAAGTTGTTGTTCAACGCTTTCATGTTTTGAAGTTTGTAAAAATGATAAACAATCCTGGCAACATTCATAGGAACATGACATGCTTTGGGGTGAGAAAAAACTTTTAAGACAAATTAAAATATTCTACAGTGTCTTCCAAATCTAATAGTCTATAAATCAGTATACCAAATCCTGTCTAATCACTAGCAGGTATAGGAAAGTACCAACCCAAATGCCATTCCAAATCACCTTCCTTGCTAACAAGACTCTGAATGTGGTCAGGTACTGAGCAGAGATCTTCTGACATCAGGGAAGTTGGACTCAACCCCTGGTCTAAGATACCCACATATAACTCAGTTTTGGCCAACTAGATGTAAAGGGAAGTGAGCAGTCTACAAGCAGGTTTTGGAGAAAGATTTTCTTCCCTGATAAAAGAAAAGAGGTACTGTCATTGCCCTGAATATGAATGTAGATGTATAAAATCATGAGGCGTTTATCTATAGCAGCCACTTTGCAATCATGAGGGAGAAAAGCAAGAGAATCAGACATACCAATCTAGAGCCCTGATATTGTGGCCCTGCCGACTTCCAGACTTATGTAGGATAATTAAATGTCCTCAAGTTTCAAGTGTCTGTCAGAAAGACTCTATTACTTGCAACTGAAAACTGATCTAGTGGGAGAATGCAGAGATGCAAAGGACATGATCCCCACACTCAAGGGGCATACTGTTTAGTGGGGAAGATGATCATCTAAACAATGAGGCACTCAGGAATGAATTAAGCACTTAAGAATCCCATCCTAGGAATCCCATCCTGGGAATTGCAACCACAGCTGGAGTCACCAGATTGCATATCTGCATTTCCAAGCATTGTCTGTGGTAGGACACCTGCCCACATACAGATAGCACCTGGTGAGCTGAATAAAACAGAAAGGGGAAGAACAGCAGGCTACCTGCTGGGCCACGGTGCCTCTGAGGTCCTGCAGCACATCCAACATCTGGAAGATGTCAAAGGCATGTACCACATGGATCCTCTGGAGAGCTCCTGCCTAAAAGGGCAAAAAAGAGAAGGAGGGGCTTCGGATAAGAGGGAGCAGAGGGATGAGCAAGATGAAGAGGAATTTTAAGCCTGAGCAGGAAGAGGCACCTAGATAAAAGAACTCAGGTCCAGGATGGCAAATGAGTTTTGTCTAATGGACCAGTTCTCCCAGTGGTGGCTGCCTGGTGCTGAGCTGCAAAGCCAATCAGAGCTCAGTAGGAAAGAGTAACAGGACTAATCAGTGGTGTCTGTCATGAGCAAAAAATGGGACAGATGCTGGGTGTCTGCCGGCCTTGAATTAGGGTATGCAAGAAGTAGGTTTCCTGGAAGGATAGTATGGGCAGCATCTCAGCTTGGATGATGTCATAACAGGGGAGGCTTGAAGAATACACTAAGTAGTAATACAATAGCAAGTTTCAAAGCTAAAAATGATTATTCATCTAAATGGCCAAAATTCTTGCCATTTGTAAGGGGTGATGGAGTCTTCTTTTGTGTCAGGGCCTCAAAAGAATCCAACCCTCCTGCTGTCTTTTACCTGTTCCTCCTCATCTGGAGTTCTGGCCTGAAGTAGCTGGAGGATGCGGGAGGCTGTCAGCCCTCCATTGGAATCAATGTATAGGACATTTTGCTGTAGGCCATGAGCTACATTTGCAGCCACACAAAGACATACCTGAATAGAGACAAGGTGCTGGGTGAACTTGACCCCTCAAAAGGGCTCAGAATGGGTACTCACCATCAAACCTAGTCCAGATCCCAGTGACATGAATGGGCCAAGTTCATGCCCCATTCCTCACCACCCATCTTCTCTCTTCTGAGCTCTGAATCACAAGCCACTGGAGAAGCTCCCTCAGGGATCCAGGACTGTATACCTGCCTCCCTCAAGCCTCCCAGCTGCTGGCTGCATGTGTACCTGGGTTTTGCCGCTGCCTGGGCCTCCTGTGATTTCAGTCACTTCTCCAGTATAGAGACCAGCATCAAGCAGTTTGTCCAGGCTGATGGCAGAAAAGTGGGAAACAGAATTAATCCAGGAACTGGAGAGTACAGAGGGGAGTAGGAGCCAAGAAGAAAAGCAAAACTTCCAAGAGTGCGTTCTGTCCAGAGACATTACAAACGTCTCTGGTCAGGAGGCTTTTCTTGGTGGAGTTTCTTTTGGGGAAAGAGATCATGGCCAAGTGTTCTTCCATGGCCCCTCCTCAACCTTTCACTCTTAGCTTAAAGAGCATCTCTCCTCAGACGTCTTTGCCACCCCATCAAAAGGTCTTCCTTTCATTCTCCATCTCAGCCCCTTGTGGGTTTCCTTGATAACATTTTCCATATCATTTTTTTACTTTGAAATAATTATAGATTCAAAGGAAGTTGCAAAAAATGTACAGGGAGGTTCCATATGCCCTTTACCTAGTTTTCCCTAATTGTAGCATCTTGCACAATAAGATGAATGGTACTACAGTACAATACCACACATTGACATTGGTACAATTCAGAGAGCTTATTCAGATTTCCAGTGCTATGTCCATGTATATCTGTGTATATAGTTCTATGCCATTTTATCACATGTGTAGGTTTAAGTAACCACCACCAAGATACAGAACATTTCTATCGCTACATGGCTCTCTTGGGTTACCATTTTTATAGCCACACCCCTTTCCCCACCTCCAGTCCCTAGCACTTGGCAACCACTAAACTGTTCTCCATTATGTTATTTCAAGACTGTTATATATATAGAATCACAGTATGTAACCCTTGTGATTAGCTTTTTCACTCAGCATTGTTCACCTGCAATCCATCCAAGGTGATATGTATATTGATAGTTTGAGTAGTATATTGAGTAGTATTCCACGGAATGGATCTACCAAGTTTGTTTAACCATTCACCCACTGGAGGACATTTTAGCTGTTTCCAGTTTGGGGCAATTATGACTAAAGCTGCTATAAACATTCGTATACAGGTTTTTGTGTAAACCTGAGCTTTTATTTCTCTGAAATAAATGCCTAAGAAAACAACTGCTAGATTGGTTGTATGGTGAGCGTATATTAATTTTATAAAAAATTACTAAGCTATATTTTCCAGAGTGGCTATGCCATTTTGTTTTCCAACTAGCAATACATGAGTAATCCAGTTTCTCCACAATCTTACCAACATTTGGTGTTATTATTTTTCCTTGTTTTTAGTCATTCTGGTAGTTGTGTAGTAATCTCTCTCATTGCTTCTTTTTTTTTAAGTTTATTTTTCAATTACAGTTGGCATACAATATTATATTAGTTTTAGGTGTACAACATATCATTGTGGTTTTAATTTGCATTTTCCTAACAACTAATAAGGTCAAACATCCTTATACGTGATTATTTGCCACTTGTATATCTTCTTTGATAAAACATCTGTTCATGTCTTGCCCATTTTCTAATTGGATTGTTTGTTTCACTGTTGACATGTAAGAATTCTTTATATATTCTAGATACAAGTCCTTTGTTAAATATGTGGCTTTAAAATATTTTCCCAACTTAATAGCTTGTCCTTCATCCTCTTTCGCAAAGTTTTAAATTTTGATTAGTTTATAATTTAGATTTTTTTTTTTCATTGAAAAATCATCAGTTTCTTATAGATCACACTTTTGGTGTCAAATCTAAGAATTCTTTGCTTAGCCTTAGTTCCCAAAGATTTTCTCTTGTTTTGTTCTAAAAGTTTAATAAGTTTTAAGTTTTACATTTACATCCACATTCCATTTTCAACTTTTGTATAAGGCAGGAGGTTTAGGTTTATATATTACTTAGGATGTCCAATAGCTCCAGCACAATTTGTTCAAAAAGCTATACTGCTCTTCCACTGAAGCATTGTCGCACCTTTGTCAAAAACCAGTTGGACGTATCTGGGGTCTTTTTCTGGGTTCTCTATTCCATTCCATTGATCTGCGTGTCTATCTCTTTACCAATATCACATTTGTCTTGATGGCTATAGCTATATAGTAAACCTTAACATTTGGTAAAGTGATTCTTCTAACTTTATTCTTCTTTTTCAAAATTGTTTTAGCTATTCTAGGCCATTTGCTTTTCCATTAAAATTATTAGAATAAGCCTATTTCTACAAATAACTTTGTTGGGATTTTGGTAGGAATTGCATTAAAACTATAGATCAATTTGGGGAGAACTGACATCTTTGCAATGTTGAATTTCCCAATACACAAACATAGTATGTCTCTCCATTTATTTGGGTGCTCTTTGATTTCTAATTATTTTACTTTCTTTAAAGCAATTGTAAATGGTGTTGTGTTTTTAGTTTCCATTTCCACACGTTCATTTTGAGTATATAGAAATTCAATTGATTTTTATGTGTTGCTCTTGTATCCTGCAACCTTGCCAAATTCACTCATTTGTTCTAGGAGTTTGTAATTATTTTCTATGTGCTTGTTTTTGTCTGTCTTCCCCATCTGGCCCAGAGCACCCTGGGGCAAGGACTGGGCCTTGCTCATTCTTATATCCCCAACCCTGGCACAGTGCCTAAAACAAAGGAGACACACAAATAAATGTTCCCAGAGAAATGAGCAATAGAATAGTACTATTTAGTTCCTATTATTGTGAGCCCTCTGGCTGTGGAAGCCTTAAGATAAACTCAAGACACAGCCAATTCTCAATTCAGGTTCTGTGCTTGAAACACCATGAAACAGGTCATTACCCACCTCTATGCCCTGCCCATCCTACCAGCTGAAGTACACCACAGCCTATACCAATGCCTGTGTGTCCTGACCACACACATGCTATATCTAACCCTGCAATCACCTTCACAGGTGCTAGTCCTCTGAAATTGTTCTTTAAGACCTCCCATGGAAAAAAAAAAAAAAAAGGAAAAAAAGACCTACCATGACCCCTCTGTATTGCCAAGTAGCACCTTAGTAAGCACCCTATTTCAATTCCAGGGACCCAATGATTATAACCAGGGGTTCCTGCCAGTCGAAATGTTCTGGTTACCACTGCAGCCCCATAGCTTCTTGAGACAAATGTGTTCATCCTGTCTGTTTAATAAGCACCTGTTTAAAGAGGCATCCAGCCTCTGCCACTCCCAGATCCCATTCCTCCCACTGAAATCAGAGAACCCGCAGTTTCATTACAGCAGTGCTTCTCCCAGTGTGGTCCTGGACCAGCAGCAGCAGCACTCTCCATGAACCAGTTAGAAGTATGAACTCTCAGGCCCCACCCCACACCAACTGAACCTGAAACTCTAAGGGTAGAGACCACATCCAAGTTCCAACAAAGTCTCCGGGTAATTTAGATGCATGCTCAATTATGAAAAGCCATTAGGCTAGGCTAGTGATTCTCAATCCTGCCTGCCTATTACAATAGCCAAAGGAGTTTGAAAAGAGGCTGGTATCAGCGATTCCGAAACCTGCCTGTATCCTGGAGTCACCTGGGAGCGTCAAAATACACTGATGCCAAGGTCACGCCCCAAAGACCGTGATTTAATTATATGCAGAGGTCTGGCTTTGGCATGTTTAAAGAATGAATTACCAGAGAAAAGTTGGAAATTTCCAAATTGGTGGCTGATTGAATAATTAATTATGGGTAAATTGTGATTTATACCTATTATATGTTATACAGCTATTAAAATGTCTTAAAGATTTTTTAAAGACATTGGGGAAATGTTAAGACATTGGAGAGAATGTTAAGCAAAAAGGGATAACACTGTGTACATTATCTAACACAAATTTTATAAGGTAAATACATATGAACACAAAAAGTCTAAAATTATGGACTGAAGTGGGTTTTTTTGTGTGTCTGTGTGTTACAGATTGTCTATCATGAGTATGTATCACTTTTGAAATCAGAAACACACTAAATGTTCTTTAAACATTTTTTAAGATGCTCTAACATTCAGATTTGCAATAAAAATTTACCTTTTAAAAATTAAGACTTCCAGGTGATTCTGATGTGCAGACAAGTTTGGGAACCACTGACCTAGAGCAGATAAGTCAGAATCTCTGAAGGTGAGACCCAGGCATAACGATTTAAGTTTCTCAAATGATCTAATGTGTGGCCTGGGCTAAACCACTGGTCTTGACTCTCCAGTCAAGAGTCAAGCATTGTTGGCTGTGAGGATCACTCTGCATAAGGAATTTCCAAATCTACCTCCCAGCTGACTTTTCATCTGTTTTGTTCCATGTCTCCTACCGCCTAGAGGACCTCCCTACCAATCACCTCTAACTCTGCACATCAACTCAGCACATTGGAGACCCCTGCCTGTCTTGTGGAGCAGAAGAACACCTGTGTTTTACCATTTGTTCTGGATACAAGTGATTTCCAGAATTTATCCTCCACTTTTCCCTCTGAACTGGTTTTTGGTTATTTTTTTCAGCCACTCATTCAAACATTACCTGAATGCCTCACATTTCCTGAAGGCCTTATTTTAAAATGAGGGAGATACAGAAACAAACAAGACATTTCCCTGGCCTTCAAGGAACCACCCATTTCCCTCAATTAATACAGCTTCTTCCAAGGTGCACTACATGTCCTATTGTACTCATGAAGATCCACAATGCACATCAGCACTGAAGCCTCTACATCAAAGAAACCTATTTAACTTGGATTAATGGAGTATTTCCTAAATTTTTGACTGAAGAATTCCCCTCCCCCTTCTCTTTTAAAAGTCACATTCACTAACTCTACAGACCACTGTGAGGAAGGAGAAACCTAGGGAGTCACCTTTGATTCTTCATGCCTTTGATCCTCCTGGGCAGTAAGCTTGTCACATCTCCTCTCCAATACGTCTCCTGCTGTCAATCAGACTCCCACACCCCACCACTGCCATACCTCTCCTTGGCCTCTCTCCTGCTAGCCTCCCTTGTCTCATCCACCCTACACACCTTTACCACACTGCTTTCATAATACAGCCTCCTGCCTCGAGGAAGACAATAGGGCAGATGAGTTAGAGTATGGTTCTTAGACTTAAGAGTCTAACAGACATGACTTCAAGTACCTGGTCTGCCATTTACTAGCTGCACAATCTTGAGCGAGCCATTTAACATGAGTTCCAGTTTCCTCATCTAAAGAATTATGATTTTAATCACAATGTACTCACTGGTGGTTGTGAAGAACAAATGAAATAATGCACCTGAAGAGTAAGCATGGCACCTGGTTCTTGGTAAGGACTCAGAGAAAGCCCACCCATTCCTCAATGCCCAGAGATTTCCTGAACCACTCTGACTTTCCGGGCAGTGATCTACTGCAGCTGCAATCCTGTCAGTTAACCACCTGACTGCTTCATAAATGCTTCCTCTGAGTATGCTGGTTTTATAAGCTCCCTAAGCCCAAAGGCCAGGTCTGCTTCCTGTTTATCACCCCCTTCTTACGCCATCTCCACACACACATACACCTCTCTGTTATGTTCACCTGCTCTCTCTACCCACTGGAACCCATATTCCTTAAGTGCAGGAGCCTTGCCTCACTTATATATCTATCATGTGAATGTTATCTGGCACCCAGTAGGCACTCAGCCAGTGTGTGCCATCAACAGAATTAGACACCCAACCAGGGGGAGCAAGCACCATGCTGTGTGAACCTTGCCAAGAGAACATGTTATGGAAACAGCAACAGCTAAAGACCTTTGTGGTGGCAGAGTTCTCCTTCAAATTCCACCACAAACAGGCCAGGAAAGAGGCCAACTCCCTTAGCTAGAAATTGGCTGTTGTCTTCCAATTCTCTCCCTTTCCAAACACAGCAGAATATAACTACTCCTTTATGGAAGTTCTCTTGTCCCTCTAGCTGCCGAGTATAGGACATGGACCAAGTCCTGGATCAAATACCCCAGGGCTTAAGCCCCACCCTCTGCCCCTCACTCCTCTTGGGTTAAACTCATGCGTTAATAATCACTGACAGGGTTCACTGAAGAGATTATATAACAAGCAGTAAAAGGCTGGCACATAGTAGGCATTCCACAAATGTTAGTCCTGCCATGTTCTTTCTTGCCCTATCCTTAAGCTAAATAAAAGGTCGGGCCAAAAAAGTGTTGCTCTGACCTGCTCAATAATAATGAAATACTGATATCTTACAGGACAGTGGTTCTCAATCAGGGGCATTTTTATCTTCCTGGGGCCAAATATTTGGCAATGTCTGGAGACATTTTTGATTGTCACAACTTAGGTTGGGGAGAGACAGGTGCTACTTCTTGGCATCCAGCTGACAGAGGCGATGGATGCTGCCAAACATCCTATAGCGCACAGGACACTCCTATCATCACGAAAAAATTACCCTTCCCAAAACATTAGGAGTCTGAAGTGGAGAAACCCTATTATAAGGTAAGAGAACTCAGAAGTCCCAACTGTTGGTCCATGCTGCCCTCACCACTGCTTGAAACACCTGCTCTCCCTAGAGCATCAAGCTTCTTAAGCTAAGCTGGAGGCAGCTACATCCTCAGGCCTCTCACCTTGTCTCCCAACTACACATACAAACCTTCCAATGCCAGTAGACAGGATGGCCGTGGAGGTTTTCAGTTCCTCGTAGAGATCAGCGCCATTGAAGGGGAAGGCTGAGAACTGGGCCAACAGCACCCGCCTCAGAGCAACCAGGGCCTGCGGAAGAGGCAGGGGCAATTCGGGATGCTGCCGGGGGCACGTCAACCCAAAAGAGACCAACCACAGTACTCAGCAATGAGCAACGACCAGCCAAAAGAGGGGGCGTCCCAGGGTCCCACACACACCCCCTTGTCCATCTCTGGGAACCCCTCACTCCCTTGGCTCCGGGGTGGACATCCAGAGCCACCAGGTCGGCAGCCAAGGGAGTGAGGGGCAGCTCACCTTGTAAGACAAGCCACATTTCAGGGCGACCTCCTCCAGGTCTGCGGAGACCAGGTCCACCACTGAGAACAAAACACAGAAGGTTGATTGGCGGGAAGGGCGGGGCCGCCCACAGGCTTCTCGTCACCCGTCGGATGGGGTGACAGTGCCGCTTCGGGGCGGGCCACGGGCCCTGGCGTCGGCCCTTCCCGGGGGTGGGGTGGGGTGTGTGGGGGGCGCCCACCCCACCCGCAGCGCCTCTCCAGGAGGGTGGGGGCCGAGCCCCTCCGGGGCGCGCGCAGTCACCTGTCCGGACCCCACGGCCCCGCAGGAGCCCGACCATGTCCTCGGAGAGGCCGGGGCACAGCCCGGCCCTGAGCACGCCCATGTCCCCCTCGGCACCCCGTTCTGGAGGGAGCGCGGCGGCGGGGGCAGGCGGGGCTGCGGGGGCTGCGGACCCGCCGGGTGCGGACCCCGCTGGGCGCAGACCCGTCCGGTGCCCGGGGCCGCCCGCCCGCCGGGCCCGCCCCGCCGCTTCCGGCTCCCCGGCGGCCGGCCCGGGCCGCCAGCGCCACCTGCTGGTCGCGCGCGGCCTGAACGCTGCCGGGTCCCGAGGCCGCGCTGCGAGGCCGAGGCAGGGAAGAGGGAGCCAGTGGATGGGACAGTATGACCTCAGCTCATGCCACGGGCGCCAGGAGCAGGAGAGCACACAGACGGCGCCTGCTGCTCTGCTTTTCCCTCTTTTTAGAATAAATGAACAATAACGGAAACCCTGACTACACAGAACACAAAACAATAGAATTTTAAATGTCCTGACTTTGCCGCATGCGGGAAGAACCAAAACGCGGCTTTACAAGGTGATCTCCCCATACAATCCAGTAAGGCAGGTGCTATTGTTACACCTGTTTTACAGGTAGGGAAACCCAGGCAGGTGAAGTGCTGTGCCAAAGATTACAGACAGAGCCTGTGAGGGCCGAAGCTGAACTTAGACAAATCCACAGCTGAATGCAAAGCCAGTGCTGTTTTCACGGCTCTTCCCAGCCCAGACGCAGTGGGTATGTTTTCCTACTGTACAGTGGTTTCCTTGAGAACAGAAGTAAATGTCTGGCCCATCCTTGCATCCCTCTTCATTATCACTCAATATATGAAGATACTGGGGGTGAGGGTGTGGCACGTTTATAATTCTAGCAGTATACTTGGGTATGTGTGAGCTATGAACCCCATGACCTTATGGGCTTTCCCTATGCCTACTTGGCTGGACATAGTGGGGCTTTGCTGCCTAGAATTTCTAGATATAGAGACTCAGCATTCTGCAAAGTCTCCCACTCCCAGAGACCCATTTCAGTGCTGCCTCCCTCCATACCAGGTGCCTTTCATCCACCATCTTTCTCCTCCTTCCCAGGGCAGTTCTAAAGGGCACAGGTGGTAAGCATTTTGGGATCTTCAGAGAAGGGCACAGCTGTTGTAACCACAGAGTATTGGCGTTGGAAAGGTAATGGAGTCTGTTCCTTGACTTTATCCCACTCCAGACCCTACCCTGGTCCTGGGCAGCAGCAGCCTCAGATCAAGGGGTAGGCTGGCCCCTAATTGTTACACTCTGCAATGATTATGAAGTCAGCTCATTATATTTCCATCCCACCCAAACTAAGGGTGGGTCTGCTGCCCCCAGTTTCTCTCCGCTTCCTGTCAGCTTTGATGTGCTGCATGGTGTCAGCTGTGGTCCTGAACAAACTAGATGGCGTCAGAAATGCTCTATAAAGTGGGAGATGGGGAGGAGGCCATGCTGAAAAAGGAAACCCTCAACGTTTTGAATGTACTTGATGAAAAGTCGAAGCCGTTTCCAAACCCCAAGTCTATGAACAGGACAGTTGCTACCAAAGGACTCCCACTTTCCTCAAAGGGCAGTTTGGTTAACTTCTTGGAGGAAGATACCATCAATCTACCGTAAGACACAAGTCTGGTCCTTTCCTCCTTTCTAAGGCTGGAGCTGGGGGGTGGGAGGGGCTTGAAGAAGCAATACTTCCTGGACTTGTCACAACCCAGTCCCTGGACTCCCCAGGAAAGAACATGTGTACAGGTTGCACCATGGATTCCTGACCCCAAATCAGTTCTCAGAGGTATGTAGGATTCCCCTCCAGGAGGCCTCAGGGATGTGTGTGTGTGTGTGTGTGTGTGTGTGTGTGTGTGTGTGTGTCTGTGTGTGTGTTGGAAGGGTGTCAGGCAAGAACTGAGAATAGTACACCATAGTTTGTGCTTTGACAGGATACTGAAGAACCAGAAGGGGCTTAGTATAGTTTGGGAGGGGTGCAGTTAAGGGAGACTTATTGGAGGAGATTATATGTGAGCTGAATCTCCTAGGAAAGGAAGGGAGTGAGCCAGTGAAGGAGTGGTGGTGCCAGTTAGTGTGGATTAAGGAAATTATCTGCAGGGCACTTTCATGGGTTTGTGACCTGTGCAGTCACACACAACTCCGCACTTAGAAGGGCCCTGTTGTTGACTTTAATTCTCTACTGTCGTTGTCCTGAAATTCTCAATAATTTTTGAAGAAAGGAACCCACAAGTTATGCAGCTGTCCTGTTTATATGAAAGGGATATGGTGTCCATTTTCTAAGGCACGGGTCCGTAACCCCTGGGTTAGGGACCAGTACTGGGTCACACAGCAGGAGGTGAAACGTGGTCCAGCCAGCCAGTGACCTGTATTTGCAGCTGCTCCCCAGAGCTAGCATCACCACCTCAGCTCCACTTCAGATCATTAGGCATTAGATTCTCATAGGAACACTGGTCTCTGGTGCCAAAAAGGTTGGGGGGCCACTGCCCTAAGCGACCTATAAGTAAGCCAATAAGGCTAAAGTGATGAATAGTTGTAGGAAACTTCATGGTATAATGGGAAAGTCTAGGGCTCTGAGCCCAAGATCAAACCCAAGTTGTACCACTTAGACAAGTTCATTAAGATCAGGGAGCTTCAGTCCCTCATTTGAAAATAGGGGCTAACACCCATCCAGCAGAGACTATGTCCAGTAGATAGCCCAATATCTAGCTGCCTTCCATGCCCATTCAGCACTGGTGTTTTGAATAAGTAAATCATTAAAATAATCTGAAGTATAAATGGCATCAATACTCAGATACCTCAGACCACTAGGATCTCGGTGAGGGAATCCTCTACCTCCAAATGTCCATGGGAGGTTTGGGTTGATCAGGGTTTCTTAAGAGGGGGTTGATGGGGCTGGAGCTCAGGGAGGAAAATATGGCCCGTCAACCAACCACGAAGCTAAAGGCTGGCCTGGAGTAAGAGATCCAGAAGTTTGTTGTTGGACTTGGCCAGTGCAGCTGAGGAAAGTGGGGTAGGAAGCAGAGAAGACTCGCAAAGCACCAGGGGCAGATGGCAGCTGCATAGCATGGGGTAGGAAATCTTGGTTTTAGTTCCAGCTCTGCCATCAACTCACCACGTGACCTTGACTACTCTCTCTAGACAAATGCTCTTCAAACCATAGGTTGTGACCTATTAATGGGTCAGGAACTCATTCTAGTTGGTGGAGATCAGTATTATAAAAAGGAAATAGAATAAAAAATTCCAGAGCACATCACACATAGTATAAGCACTGGTTGTGCAATGTGTTTTAGTTTTATATGTGTGTATGAGTATACTAGGTTGCCATGTAATACAGGTTTCTTACTTTGGATCAAGATTTAAAAAAAAAAAGACTTGAAAGCCAAAGTTTTTGAGTTCTGTAGTTCAACAGTAAAAAAAAAAAAAATTAAGCATCAGGGAAATGTACAAGTTTTGGGTTTTTTTGGTAGTAGCAAAGAATTGGTAACAATATCATACAACAGTTAAAATAACTCAACCAGAGCTACATGTATAATATAGATGAATCCAAGAATACAATATTGAATGAAAAAGCAAGCTGCCAATAGATACGATACCATTTATGTAAAGTTAAGAAACATGCAAAATGGACCTTGTATAGAGATAACATACGTATAACAAACTTGTAAAGGCATGGGGAATAATAAACACAAAATTTTAAATTTACTGGTTACCTCTGAGAGGGAGGATGAGGACTGAGGTGGGGAAAAGGAAGTGTCTAGGGTCCTATACTGATCAGGCTTGAGTTCTGAAGCTGAATGATGGCTAAATAAAAGCCTAATATAGTCTTGATATCTTTGAATGTGTCTAAAATGGTTCATAATTTAAAAAAATTAGAATGGAAGAAGTTTTCAATCATTCACAATATATGCATATCAAATTTACATGCTATATATTAGTATTGTTAAATGTTATAAATTCTAAGTAAATAAATCAGTAATTACATTAACTATTAAACAATAATAAATACATATTAGTAAAGCTTACTTTATAATTTTTCTTTTAGATACCTTTGGATATTTTTTCATACCCAAGTAGATCAGTGTGGTCATTCCCTGGGGCATTTGCACCCCACATGGAGCGGGTACTTAAAGCTTTAGTAATGTTTTTCAAATTGTGGTGCTCAGGACACCTGCATCAGAATTGTCTGAGGATCCTAAAACTTTAGCAGCTCCCCCAGTGCCATCCCACCTAGGGGCTGGGGACCAGGAATATGCACTTTTCCCTAATGTGGCTGGGGACCCTTGCAAGTCAGGCCCAAGGCCTGTCCTCTGGGAGCTTCTAGGCTACATGGGCTGGGGTGGCCTCCTTAACCAGCTTATCTGTCCCCCTTTCACTCCAGGAGGCCAATGCCAGGGGATGAGTCTGAATGCAGCTCAGATGACACCAGCATCTCCCCCATCTCATCCACCTTGTTGAATCCTATCAAACTGGCAGTGACCCAGCCCAACAGCAGCTTCTTTGCAGGGATGCTGGAAGGTGAACTGAACAAACTCAACACCTCTTCGGTGACCAAGAACACGGAAAAGGGGGACATGGCCCTCTGCCCCCACCAATCTAAGTCCAAAGTCGCTCCTGGGGGCCTGCTTGACCTTGACAACCCTGAGCTGGACACGGACACCTCCTCGACACGCTCAGAGTCCTCTGTGGTCATGGACGTACCAGAGGCACCCTTCATCTGTGAGCACACGGTCAGCGATTCCACGGCTGTGGTGCGTACCCCGCTTCGTACTCTTGGCAAAGGCTTACTGGCCATCCTCAATGTGCCAGGCACTGAGCTGAGCTCTGTGGTGAATGTGAAGATGCCTACTACCTGCATCTTGAGCTCAAGTTCATGGGTTAGGAGAGAGAGTATGCCTGTGAATAACTCCAGTGCAACCTAGAAAAGGTTCAGTCCTGTAGTTCAGATGCCACCAGGAGTTCAGAGGGAGTAAAACGTTACTCCCAAGTGCAGGAATTAACCTAGTGGCTCTTGGTAACATTTGAACTAGGATACAGAG
This sequence comes from Cynopterus sphinx, assembly GCA_030015415.1. Lineage (NCBI taxonomy): Eukaryota > Metazoa > Chordata > Mammalia > Chiroptera > Pteropodidae > Cynopterus > Cynopterus sphinx. The sequence goes on along the minus strand of CM057385.1, from coordinate 29,590,319 downwards.
GTAGGATTTAAACATCTGGAGATAGGGGAGTCATTCCATGGAGGGGCTGACACTAGTAAAGCCTCATAGGTGGGAGAGTTGAAGAGAGACCGGGTCCTAATCCAGGACATCCCACACTTTCATGTGCCTGCAGATCTAATCTGGTTAAAATGAGATTTCTGGGCCTTATCCCTACAGGTTCTGATTCAGCAGGCCTGGGGCATGGCCTGAAAACTGGTACTGCTAACAAATTCCCAGGTGGTGCTGATGGCCCACAGACCACACATGGAGTATCACTAACCTAGAGTTACAGAAGGGGAATAGAAACAAATAGTCTGGGGTCATTTTCTGCTGGTCCTCCAACGTTAGGCTACTTTATAGATTTTTTTTGTAAGCAATAAAGAACAGCTTTTTGCAGTGCTTTATGTGTGATAATGGATGCAATTTGAACTGTATTTAAGGAAAATAATCTGGAAGCCCCATTGTTCGATGGCCTAGAGCAGTGTCTCTCAAAGTGTGGTTCCCAGAATCAGCATCGTATGGCAGGCAACTTGTTAGAAATTTAAATTCTTGTCCCCTCTCCCCCACAATTTAGGCATACTGAATCAGAAACTAACTGGGCAGGGGCTAGCAATCTGTGTTTTACCAATTCCTTTAGGGTATTTTGATACATACCAACTCTTGAGAAGTGGCCTAGACAGAGGAGAAACTGGAAATGAGACAGGCAGAAGACAGCAGGCCAGGAGTCCAACGTTAATAAAATTTCCTCAGATCCTTAGCCAGGCTTAGCAACCACTGTTGTAGTACAAAGTATGTGGGCTCTGGAGTTATTGTTTTGAACCCTGGCTCTGTCACTCAATTGCTGTGTGACTGTGGGTCAGCCAGTTACCCTCTCTGAACCTTTAACCCCATCTGCAATGAGCGAGGTGGACAAGATGGTCTCTAAGGTCCCTCTCAACTGACACAGTCTAAGAAAATATGGAATAAGGGCACACTCTGAAGTGGGTGGGATTGCACAAGGAGAGTAGCATATGCAGCGGGCACGGAACTCCACATCCAGTTGAGTGCCTTACACCTCCCATCAGACTTGCCACTGTTCCAACAGGGACAAGGGATGGAGGTGCGGTGGGGTGAGGGGAGGCAGGCCAGGACAGGTCTGAGGAAACCTTGGGGGCTTTCTTCCCCTAGATTTCCTGGACCTATGCCTTGGGCAAGCAGCAAGTCAGTTTCTACCAGGTCCTGTTGCAGGAGGTGACCAAGAAAAATAATGAGCCTCGCAATGCAAAGACTCGCCCGTGGATCTTCAACAAAATCTTGGGCACCACCGTCAAGCTGATGGAGCTGAAGCCTAACACAAGTTACTGCCTCACCGTTCGTGCTGCCAACGCAGCCGGGGTGGGGAAGTGGTCCAAGCCCTACAAAGTGAGTCCTGGGAGAAGGTGGCCTGAAGGGTCAGGAAGAGATGTCTGCACCAGGGTCTTTGAAGGTTGAGGATACCCCTATACCCCCAGGACTCATCTCCTTGTTTGCTTTCCTTCCACCTGGGCAAATATACATCAATTCTGGGGCTGTTCTCTTTTGGGAGGTTTAAGAATTAAGCCACTCCAGCGCCCACTGGAAATGCAAACTAATATATTCATTACCATCACTATGATATTCATCTTTCAACTTGGTGCCAATGATCGTGAGTGAGTGGGTCAGGGAGTCAAAGGCATTGAAAGAGGGGAGGCTGAAGGGGGAACAAGGAAGCAGCCTGTGGGGGGTAGTGGGGTGGACAGTACAGGATGGGTGAGAGGCCCAAGTACACAGCTCTATGGATGGAAACATCACAGGTCTGAATCATGCCTCTTTGCACCTATTTCTGGTGTTGACGGGTTAGTTGGTAAGGCTAGCTAAGATCCCATTTAGCAAATGAGGAGTGGAGAACAGAAAGATCAGGTCTGGGAAGGAAATCTGAGGGGTCTTCTTGTGTTATTTCAGTTTGCAACTGTGGCCACTGATCTGAACAGCTTCCCTGAGAACAACCCCATCCAGATCACAGTGCAGCGCAAGGAACCCCAGAGGAAAACAGTGACCATCGGGCTGGATGAGATGCGGAGGCTGGAAGATCTGGAAAACCTATTTCCCTATTAAGGGGGAGGGCCCCAAGAAGCCCCTTACCAACCTTCAGCTTTGGCCCAGGGCCCTCAGGAACCAGAACCATGAAATGAACCACCTGCACCATGCCAGGGAACCACTGACCACCCTGCTAGCCCAGGGCCTGGCAGTAGTGGTACCGGAAACTCCACTTCTGGGTTGGGGCACCTAGACAAGTGCTCCACTCACCTAGACATCGTAGGCCTGGCCAGGTCGGCCACTGCCCATAGCTGCTAGGTAACCCCCTCTCCAGGTCCAGGTCCCTCATTAAAGAACTGCAGGTCACCCAGAAGCCCTAGATTCTGCTTCATACTGTGGACAGCTGAGTCACCGACATCTACCTTCCCGGCTTCTGCCAGGACCAAGAGTCCAGATAGGTTGGTAGGTGGGGATGAAAAACAAGGGGGAGTTGAACAACGGGATGCCACTAGCACCTACTGCCTGGCTCTGCAAACATCGTTATAGAAAGAAACTGCTACTCAAAGACTAAAACACTCTTACCAGGAAAAATGCTGGTAAGAGGTAGGGGCAGCCCTTACACTGTAAGCATCAGATTTAAGCTCTGGAGGGACATGGTGCAAAGTACACAAACTCTGGGGCAGGGTCTGATTTCATTCTGGCTTTTCTTGGATATGAGGGCACAGGCAAACCATTTAAGCTTTTTGGGCTGTTTCCTCATTGAAAATATGAGGACATAAGACCTGCTGAGGCATGGCTGCAGCGTTACTGTGAGAGTCATGAGGGAGCACACACAACAGAAACAGAGCCTGCAGATAGGACCTTGGCAACTGGTTTCTCCCTTGGCCCCTCCCACAGCCTTACCATAGCTGAGAACCACAGCCAGCCACGTGTAAAATCATAGAAGCACAGGTAGGGGTGGGGGACGGCAGGAAGGACCATGAGGTTAGAGATGCTGTGGCCCTGAGCCACAACAGACTTTATGCAAGGGTGGTTTGGAAGTTCAGCCTGAGTCTATCTGCCTTAGCACCTGAATCAGAGAATGCGGAGGCAGAACACACGGAAGGCAAGATCTTGGTCAACTGCCTGTGGGTGTTCTGGTAGGGACTCACTCATACACTAAGAACCATTCTCCCATGTCACACCACACCTACTTCTGCTAGAGCTCTTAACACTGCATGCCCCATTAGAGAGGGAGTCCTTTGGGACAGCCAGCTCCTTCCTGTCTGTACCCCGAAAGCCTAGCATAGTGCTTGGTGCGTGACAGAGCCTCAAGAAGTGTGCTGTGTGTGAGAATCTGAGGAAAGCACTCCCAGAGCAGCAATGGCAGGCAGAACTCCCTATGTGATGAGTGTTATCTACCTGTGTTGTCTAATACAGTAGCCTTGAGCTAGTGTGACCAAGAACTGCATTTCAAACTGTATAGAATACTACTTATTAATGGAAATAGCCACATGTGGCTATGGCTTACCACACCAGAGAGCATAGCCTTAGATTATCCTCTGGTCACTATGAGAGGCTTCAGCCAAGCCTTCCCAGTCTCAACTGGCCTCTCCCTCACATGCACAGGGGAGAGATAGGCCAGGTGACTTTCTGCTAAGTATAGTTCTGGTGTAACCCAGTGCAGAGGGAGGGGGCTAGACAAACATAGCGCAGCCTTTGGTTGAGCCCTGGGATTCTAGACAAGGAATTATAACCCAAACACACAAAATATAAGTTATTTATTTGGTTACAGATTCTGGGGTCTGACCCAGAACAGAGGTGACATCTGGGAAAGGAGCAAGGGCAGGATAGCAGCAGGAGTCTAGTCACCCCTGCAAGGTAAAGAGGAACACCCAGTGGCTGAGCTCTATGGTAACCTCCTGTGATCTCCAATCTCCTGCTGCAGGAGACCCCAGTGCGATCTAAGCAAGGACAGTAGGCCACACTCATTCTCAGGATCACCACCTCAGTATTTGGTCTCTGTCAGGGCTGACAGCTGGCACAGGCTGAGTCCAGGGTGGGGGTCAGAGAAAGTTGTGGGATTTCTCATCTCCTCCATCTGTGGAGAAGGGAAGGGAGTGGGATGGGGAGGCCATTGCAGGAAAGGGATGCTGCCACATAATCCCAGAAGCCCACTATGGGAAGAACTTGAGTTTCCCCTCAGTCATCAAGAGCCTGGTTACCATCTCTGCTCCGACCACCCAAACTCAGGCTAGGCACCCACTGCCTGCCTCAGCCAGGGCCTCAGCCCAGGGCCTGGCTCCTGGGATGCCCACTGAAGTTGTCCAATGACAGGCCTTAACAAGTACACAATGCTTCAGGTTCCAAGGTGTCTTTACATCCTGTCTTTGCTCTGTCTACTGAGGTCTGATAACCCCCAAGAGACAGATTATCCAAGCTCTCTAAGACTGCTCACTGAGAGGCAGAACCAGGATTGGAACTAGGTCCTAGGGCCCCCAGTACAGTGCTAACAAAAATTACCACCTCGTGCTGGTGCGACGCTGCCCTCACTTGGGTCTCCCAGATCCCTGCAATTCCCACAGCCCTCCCAGGCTTCATACACCATCTCAGGACAGTGTGGGCACCTGGAAAGCCCTCAGAATTCTAGGCCAGAAGGGAAAGTTGCAGAGAGCAATGACTCAAAGACAGGAGAGACCCAAGCACACCAACCACCACCTCCCCCAAACTCACATCCGGAGGCATTTGTCCTTCCCACCACTTGCCACTCTCTGGCCATCTGGACTCCAGTCGACAGCATATACCTAAACCAAGGAGGAGGAAGAGAGAAAGTGGGGCAGGGAGAAGGGTTGCAAGAGGATGGCCTGGTTTCAATTCCATACCCACCCCTTGCCCATAAGCGTCAGCCGTACCTCATCTGCGTGTCCTGGCAAGTCTGTGGCCAGCTTCTGGGCCTTCACATCCCATACCTTCAATGTGCTGTCACTGCTGCCACTGACCAGAAGCCGGCTGTCGGCTGACCATGCAATCTGGTATACAGAAGCCACATGGCCACGTAGGGAAGCCAGGTATCTGGGCCAGGGAAAAGTGATGATGGATATCAGATCTTCAAACATGTCTGAAGGGTCTTCTATGCCCAAAGCAGTGGTTCTCAAATTTGGCTGCATGTTAGAATAAATACAAAGTCCCCCTACCCCAGACCAATTTAATGATTACTACTCATTACATGTTTGTAAAACTTCTCCAAATGAATCATTTCCAGGGTGCCTTTTATCAGGCCTCCATACCACTTGACTTTGCACACCTTAGGATCCAATAGCTATCTGCTTAGCCCATCTGCCTGATATCCCTCCAACATGGCAGTTGCTTGCTGACAGGTGGCTGCAACTCTCAGGTTAATACAGACTAGCTGTGTCTACTGCTACACTCAGTTACCTTAAAAAGGAATTGAAGGCCTAAGCCTATTTCAAAGGGTTGCTGTGTGAAAATACACAAATGACACATAAGTGCCAAGGGTATTCCTTGATCCTCCTTACCCATGCCTTTACCTCTCCTCCAAACTAATGAACCCAAGAGCAGTGTCTCATTACAGTGCTTCTCAGACTTAATGACAAGCCCAGAAGCACCTGGTAGCCTTATTAAAATGCAGATTCTGTGGATATTATCAACAAATCAGCAAATGTGTTGGGGAGCACATGCGGAAAAAGGAACCCTTAAACACATTGTTGGTGGGACTGGAAACTGGTGCAGCCACTATGGAAAACAGTATGGAGGTGTCTCAACAAACTAAAAAAAAAAAACAACTACCAAATGACCCAGCAATTCCACTTCTGCGTATTTACCCACCCCAAAAAATCCTAAACACTAATTTGAAAAAATATATACACCCTTATGTTCATTGCAGCATTATTTACAATATCCAAGATATAGAAACAATTTACATGTCCATCAATGGGCAAATGGATAAAAAATGTGACACACACACACACACACACACACACAATGGAATATTACTCAGCTATAAAAAAAAGAGAATGAAATCTTGCCATTAATGATAGCATGAATGGACCTAGAGAGTATTATGCTAAGTAAAATAAGTCAAAGAAAGATAAATACCATATGATTTCACTTATATGTAGAATCTAACTAAATGAACAAACAAAACAGAAACAAACTCATAGATCCAGAGAACAAATTGATGGTTGCCAGATGGGAGAAGGGTAGAGGGATAGATGTAAAAGTTGAAGGAATTAAGAAAGTATAAGTTGCCAGTTATAAAAACAGTCACAGGGATGTAAATTACAGCATAGGGAATATGGTCAATAATATTATAATAACTATGTATGATGTCAGATGGGTACTAAACTTACCAGGGTGATTACTTTGTAAGGTATTTAAATGTCTAATCATTATATTGTACACCTGAAACTAACATAATATTGTAGGTCAACTATAAATAGAAAAATAATTTAAAAAAATTTTTTTAATGCAGATTCTGATTTATAAGGCCTGGGGTAGGCCCCGAGGTTCCGAATTTCTATCAGACTCACAGGGGATGCCACTGCTGCTAATCTGTAGACCACACTTTAAGAAGGGCCAGTTTTAACATCATTTTTCTCTTCAGATATGAAATGAACTATCATTTTCAGTGCCTGCTTAATGCTGGCGGTAAATATACCATCTCATTTAATCTTTGTAACAAAGCCGACAGGTAAGGAGTCTGCATATTATAGAAGAGGAAACAAAGGCTTAGAAAATCCAAACACTTGCCAAGGCCACACAGCTAGTAAGTAGCAAGACTAAGCTCCTTCCAGAGGAACAGTGGCCCCTCCTCTCCTTCCCCATACCCTCACTCACTTGCCCGTCCTGCCATCCCACAGCTTGATGGACTTGTCAAAGGAGGCACTGGCAACGATGCGGGAGTCAGGGGAGAAGAGCACCTGGTTGATGAGGGCTTGGTGTCCTGTCATCCGTGCGAGGGGCTTCTTGTCCTCTGCTGGGGACCACAGGAATAAAGTGAAGTCGTCTGAGCCAGACACCAGTCTCTCTGGGCCCTGGCCCTAAGGGAAGCAGAAAGCACACTGTGTTGGACACAGTCTCAGACAGGAGAGTCCAACCTCAGCAGCAAACACAGTACTGATGTCTCAACACCTGAAAGGAGGCCAGAACTCAGAGAAATGAGGCCACGGGTTACCTCTCCCAAAAGGCAACTTTAGGAACATGGGACAATTTCTAAAATATGTAACTACATGAAAAAGCAAGGTACAGAATGGTGTGTTAAAAAGGGAAAAGTTTTTACATGTGGGATTCTGTACATGTGTGTGTATGTGTATAGTCATGTACTGCTTAATGCTAGGGAAACATTCTGAGAAATGCATTGTTAGGCGATTTTGTCACTGTGTGAACTTCAGAGTGTACACAAACCTAGAAGGTATATCCTACTACACACCTTGGCTATATGGTATAGCCTACTGCTCCTACACTACAAGCCTGTAAAACAAGTTACTATACAAACATGAGATTAAATCAAGTATAAGAGAAAACAATGTAATCAAGAGACGTCAAAACAGGAGATGTATGAGGCTGCTGCTGGCTTAACACGGCATATTGTTTACAGCAGGCTTTTTTTTTTTTTAATAAGCATATAAGTATAAAGAGTACACTCTAATAACTGAGAAACATAGTAAGGTAATGTACATATACCAGTAACACAGTCATTTATAATCATTGTCAAGTATTATGTACTGTGCATAACTGTATGTGCTATGCTTTGATGAGACTGGCAGTGTAGTAGGTTTCCACTAGCATCACCACAAACACCTGAGTAATGTATCACTAGGATGTTAGGACAGCTATGTCACAAGGCGATAGGAATTTTTCAGCTTCATTAATCTCATGGGACTGCCGTTATACATGCGGTCGGCTATTGACTGAAACACTGTTATGCAGTGCATGACTGTATTATGTAGTGTACATATATATATGCAGTTTTGGGAAGGAGAAACAAGATACTGGTGGCACTAGATGCTTCCAAAACAAATGGATGCATGTATGAATGTATGGCAATGATGAGAGATATTTCATTATCTACCTTTCTATGTTCTTTGAACCTTAGATCATGTGACTATGTTACTCACACAAACTAAATGAAAAAAGAGAGAAGTACCGTGAGAATGCAACAGCGAAGCAAATAAAACAAAGTGAAATAAAATGATCGCCAGGACATTAAGCTCTTAGGATTATATACTAGGATTATCAAGAACAACTTTCCAGAAAAGGTACATTCTGAGCTGGGGCTAGAAGGCAGAGGGGCCTGAGCGTCTGCAAAGTGCTGTAGGGGCTAACAGAGGATGATATAGAGCCAGACATGCTGGCAGCTGGCACATACCCGCACAAGGTTGTATCGGCTTAGAGCCCTCTCCTTTAACTCCTGCACTGTGTCCACATATCAGAGAGGAGAGAAAGAGATGAGGAACAAAGCTGATTAGAAAATCCAACACAAATAGCAAACACCCCCCAGGCTTGGTCTGACCCTCACATATTAAACTAGAGAACTGGCTCTTTCCAGGCAGCCCACTCCCCACTTCTCCCGCTCACTCACAGGACCCTTTGAGGTCTTGGGCATTAACTGAGGCCTCAGCTGGCTCAAAAGCCCCTGTGCGCAGGGCATAGTCAGTGCTGAGGGCCATGGTGTTCACCCAGTGGCCATGGCCTTGCAGAGTCCGGCAGAGCACACCCTACGGCAGAGGGAGACAGGTCAGACACACACACCCCTCTCCATCCTAGGGAACCTGCACCCCCAGATTAATTCCAGAAGACTCAGGACACTCATTCATTATGACCTTAATCAAATGACTTTGGGCTCAAATCTAACCTCATTTGTAAAAAGAGGGCAGTGGCCCAGACCAATGTTTCTGAAAAGATATTTCATGGAAGGGAAGTTAAGTATATCAGAATAAAAGAGCTCCAGTCAAGTTAGTTTGGGAAATGGCAGGTTCAATAAGGCTAACCAGGCCTTCTAGAGCAGGAATCGCCAGAACCTGGCCATGCTAATGGATACCGGAACCGCCACTACAGTGCAGCACCAACCACAGGACTCCTTGTTCCTGAAACGCCTCCCCAACCTGGCTCTCAGAACATGCTCAGGAGACACTGGTCAACGTTCCTTCAAGTGCTGGTCCCATGACCTGAGTCTTCCCAGGCTGGGTTCTGAACCCCGTTTACTCTTACGTCGTGAGCCCTCCAGACTTTGATGGTGCGGTCCTGGGAGGCAGAGTAGAGAAGCCCGTCCCCTCCCCACCGGAGACAGGTGACCGACTGGGTATGCCCAGTGAGGATGCGCTCACAGCGGCCTGCAGTTGTGTCCCAGACCCGCACACTGCCATCCTTAGAGCTGCTGGCCACGTAGCGGCACTCAGGGTTCCTGAGGAGGGGAAGGGAGACGTGACCTCGATTCTGACCTGGCAACACCTGTCTTCCCACAGCACCTCCCCATTACCCAAGCAAGGGTAAGGCGCAGTGTCTTGACAGCTTTCTGACCCCAATATCTGGCTGCATCTCCAGGTAGCTCTAAGGCTCTGTAATGAACAGCCCTTTCCCAAGCAGCAACGCAGGCCAGACCTTCCTTACTTCCTGCCCTGCAGTCACTGTCAGTCTTGAAGGCTCATCTCGTCCTTTCAAATAAAACTCTAACATGCAGGGGACAGCTGAGTCCCTCGTTCCTCATTCACCCCAGCCACCAGTGTCACTTACGCATGGAGGGGCTCCCAGCTCAAGCCTGTGATCCACTTGCTGTGGCCGGTGAGGGTCCTTCCCACCTGCTTTCCTGTGCTCGGATCCCACAGGAGAATCTAAAGACAGAAGCTCACCAAATAACCTCCCCCAACCTGTCCTTGCCCACCCCTTCCTCCCTGAAGATTCTGACCCAGCTCCCAGGAAGAGAACCCCAGAGTCCCTACTAAGTTACCCTGACCACCATCTACCTGGCCATTCTTGCAGCCTGACGCCAGCTTCTTGCCGTCTGGGGACCAGGATATGCTAAGGACCCAGTGTCTGTGTCCTAAGAAAGAAAGGAGGAAGAACGAAGGGACATCTGTTTTTATCCTGTTTTTTAGCAATGCCTGGCACATTGCTAAACTAGTTGCTGAATAAATGAACAATCGAACAAAAGGAGAAATAAGGATCCCAGGAAAGGGAGAATCCATCCCAAGTGCTAGAACCATGCATGTTGCCACACAGATAACACTGGCACTTTCTAATAATTTCCTACATGACATATGGTATAAAGTGATTTCACACATCATCCCTTTACAGTTCTCATGAAAGCTCTAAGGTATGAAGCAAAGCAAGAATTATCACCCCCATTTTCCATTTGAGAAGAAAACTGAAGCTTAGAAGAGAACGTGCCCTACACTCACAAGGTTGCCCAACTAGTATGTGGTCAATCCCCAGACTGAGCATCAGCACTATTTAGGAACCTGAAAAATTCTCAGACCAGACCCCAGATCTATGGAGACAAAAACTCTAGGGATGGGACCCAGCAGTCTGTAGTTTAACAAGCCACCCAGGTGATTCTGATGCATATTCAAGTTTTAGGATCACTGTGGTAGAGGCTGGATTTAAGCCTGGTTCTCAAACTAGCCAGTCAGCCCCTTCCCACACCCCCACACTGACTCTTTGGTTCAGTCTGATTGTTTAAGTTGCTGGCTGGACTCAAAGGTACTGTCAGTCACTAACTGGATGTGAAAGAGTTGGAATCTGCTCTGGGCCTCCTCAGGAATAAAAGAGCTGAGTGAGTCATATGCCTATCACTAAGACCCACTAAATGGCTAACTGCATACTGACCCTGGCATGTGAAATGTGGTGTCTCAGTGCTGAGATCCCAGAAGCGCACAGTGGTGTCTCCGGAGCCGCTGGCCAGGTACCTAGAGAAGAAGAGTGACTGCCTTCCCTTCCCCAGGTCAGGGAGCCAGGGGTAGGGCCCACACCGAAACACTGCGCAGGTGAATTTCTGCTGCCTATTCAATCATCTTCTGGGAATAGCATTTGAGACTGGACTTTCCTCTCTCCCCTGAGGAGAAATGTAAAACCAATGCTATTGGGAGAAAACTTTTACAAGGTCATTTATTTTCTCTTCTTTCCTTAAAGGAATGGCCACAGCTATAATTAGATTTAAAGCTTCTCATTATCCTCATAGGACGGAGAATAAAGATATCCAGTTTACAGACGAAGAGGAGTTAACTCAGAAAGGTTAAGTGACTTGCTCAGGTCACACAGCTAGGAAGGGGCAGAGCTGAACTTGCAGCTCAGATCTCTTGAGATCAAATCCAGGAAGGGCTCTTCCAAGGCAAGTGTCCTTGGTCTCTGTGGACAAAATCTCAATGGGGAAGTCCCTTGTTTCCAACTTGAGCCCAGAGTTCAGGTCTATTGGGCCCTATCAATAGTAACTTGGGGTACGCTCCTCATCCCAGCTACAGGTTGCACCCCACACTCCCCTCCACAATTCAAAGCAGTTGTCCTTACTTTCCTGTTGGGCTGAAGGCCACAGAAATAACTGCCTCGCTGTGACCCTCCAAGGAGCTGGTGCAGCGGGTCACAGCGCGGACCTTGAAGATAGCCTGTGGCTGGTAGATGATGTCAAGGACCTTCTCTGTCTCCACTGCCTGGGACTCCAGTGTCCTCCCCAGTGAGGAGACAATCTCAGCATCGTGGACATAGAAAGCCAGTGGCAGGGGATCCTCCTGGAGGGCAACGGCAAAGGGAAACTTCCCCATTAAGGGCTGGTCAGAGACCACCTCCACCCGGGAGCCTCCATACTGAGCTGTGGAGAGAAAGCTTCTTCTCAGCCACCCTGCTTGAGTTACCTCCATCATTCCCCAGAGAAAAACCTTTTTAATTCTTGAAGAGCAACTACAGGATGCTTTACATAGCACTTTTAAATCCTCTATTTGCATCACACAACCCTGGGAGGTAGGCATATTCCCACTTGACTAAAAAAATATAAATAAACAAAAAATAAAAACAGGCTCTGAGCAACTACTTGCTACTGCTAATGACTAATTTGGATTCCTTGGTGTTCTTTAAAAGGAACACTGAAGTCCAGGATTAATATAATATTAGTGTTTTCGAAACCACCAAACATGCTGTATAAGGTGTAAGCAGCACCCGAAAAGATGGTTGGCAATGCAGACTCTCTACCTCACCCCAGAGTCTGGTGGAATAGCTCTGGGGTGGGGTCCAAGTACAGCATTTGCAATGGTCCCACCCCAACAGAGGGCAACACTTTGAAACACTGGCCCGGAAGCGCACGGGTTTTGGGTTTTGAGTCTGACACATCTGGGTTCCTGTGGCAAATGGACCACCTACTGCGCAGCATCCTGCAAATTCTTTAACGTCCCCGGGCCACACTGCGTCTCCGGGCCACACCGCGGTAGTAAGTAGGGGCTGTGGCGAGGCGTCATCAGACGACGCTGCCAAGGCGCCCAAGACGCGGCCCCCTCCACAGGGGGTCCGCTGCGGGCGCGCTCACACCGATGCCATCGCCCCCCCCCCGCGCCCCCGCCCCGGGTGGGATGGCCCCGCACCCACTCGCGCCGGGGGCCTCGCCCACTGCTGGGGGGCGGGGGGGCCCTGGTCCCTAGGCCTGTGGGGTGGGTCTCCGTGTTCCCCGCTCACCTGGGCCAGCAGTGCGTTGCACACGAGCTGCAGCTTGTCCGGGGTGATGTCCACGGGCACGTCGAACGGGGAGCCCAGCAGCTGCCCCCCCTCATCCTGGAACTGCACGAGCAGCCGCTGCACGTCGCGCCGCGCCGCCTCGCCCTGCACCAACGCGTGCGGCGGGCGTCAGCCACGCCGCGGGGGGCCCCCGCCTCCCTCCCTCCCTCCGGCCTCGGGGCCCCCGCCCGCCTCCCTCCCTCCCTTCGGCCCCGCGTCCCCGCGCCCCGCCGCGCTCACGCACCCCCGCCGCCACAGCTGCCGCCATCCCGCGCCCACGCGCCGGAGACCGACGCCGGCCGGACAGCGCGCCGCTCCCGGCGTCCCGCGGGGCGGCGGCCGCGACAGCGCCCTCTGGGGGCGCGGAGGGAAAGTGTCAGGCCGCGCCGGGCCGCGCTCACCTGGCGTGTCCACCTGCATGGCCTCCCTCCTGGGGCCGGTAGCTGCCGCCGCATCCAGTCCCTCCAGGATACAAACAGCCGTTCATCCCTCCAGAACAGGGATTCTTGCCCAACGTGAGAGGGGGGAAATCCAGGCGTGGAGCGGTTGATCTCCCCCAAGATCCCAGAAAGAGAAAGTGACCGAAGAGCGGATAGACTCCAGGCAGGAGCTCCCCTGGAGGGGGGTATGACTTACAAAGCCCGAGGCTTTGGGGTTGAGGGCAGGAATCAGTATTCTTTTTTTTTTTTTCATTTGAAAAAATGACTCTTATTGTATTTTTTTACTGCACATGCTTATTTCGAAAATCAGAATATGTGGATAAGAAGAATAAAATACAGATCACGGTAACTTTATCCGCCCAGATACAGATTACTTCTTTAAAAAATTAAATTTATTGGTCTCCTGTCACCATACATTTGACCATATATTTACTCTCTTCAACTTCCCGACTCACTTCCCCTTAAAATTCTCTTAGAAGTGGATCAATCAATTAGTAACACTTGATGAGTACAAAAGCAGAAAATTTCTGCGGTTTTTAATACTATGATGCAGTAACAATAATAATGGTAATGATAGCAATGTGTCAAGCATTGTTATGAGTGCTTTATCCTTGCAAAAACCCTTTTCTCCCCATATTACAGATGAGGAACTGAAGCAGAGATCGAAGAACATGAGTGCTCTTACCAGAAACCCGGAATCTTCCTTGTTAGCTCTCTTTTTCCTCACCCCTCACATTCAGGCACTCTCTGTCAGTTCTGCCCAATTAACCTTCCTTAAAACTGTTTCTTGGTCCCCACTGCCACACTCTGGTATGAGTCACTATGTTTTCCTACAACCACCTCTTCACTTGTCTCCCTGTTTCTACTCTTGCCTCCTCTCAGGAGTTCTCAGGGTTCAAACCAAAAATCTGATCTGTTTCTCTCCACACTAAAACCTCATAGTGGCTCCTGTTACATGCAGGGGAAAAAAAAAAATCAAACTCTTTATAATGGTCCACTCAGCCTTACTTACCTCTCCAACCACTCTTCTTTCTTTAAGATCAAATTCTTCTAGCTTTGTCATCGTTCTAAGGCATGACCCTTCCTGCATCAATGCTTTTGTACATGCATTTTTCTCTGTCTGCAAATGTTATTAATGGAATTGTGTCCCCACGCAAATTCATAACTCCCAGCATGACTGTGTTTGGAGATAGGAAGAGATGCCAGAGCATGCGCTCGCTCTCTCTCTCTCTCTCTCTCTCTCTCTCTCTGCACTCACAGAGGCCACATAAAGACACCACAAGAAGTTGTCTGTCTACAAGCCAGGAAGAGAAGTTTCATAAGAAACCAACCCTGATGGCACTAACCCTTGATCTTAGACTCTTAGCTTCCAGAATTGTGAGAAAGTGAATTTCTGATGTTTAAGCCATCCAGTCTGTGGTATTTTGTTATGGCAACTCCGGCTGAATAATACAGGAATAGTTCCTCATTCTTTAGGTCTTGCCTTAAATATGCATTCATTCATTCATTCATTCATTCATTCAAAAAATGTGTTGAGCACTTTCTCTCTACCAGGCATTGTTCTAGGAGCTCTACATATATTAACTCTCTTAATCATTTATTTAGGAAAGCCTTCTTGAAAGAAAGTCATGTTTGCCTATTATATGTTTTCAAAACATCTAGATATCCCCCATATTTAAAATCACCACAGATTTATGGAGTTATTTCATCCATTCATTCAACAAATATTATTGAGCAACTACTACATATTACACACTTGGAATGTGTAAGTGAACAAAATGGACACAAATTCTGGCCCTCATGAGTGTTCTCTGTTTTTGTAATCATTCTCAGTTCCTGGCACATAGTAGATGCTTAAGATATGCTCATGGAATGAATAACTAAATCAACATTTGAAGCTGTGATTCCTTAGACCTAATTCACAGAACCACACTTCTTAGTCAATGGCAAGATCTTTTATCATATTACCTTGTTGCTATGGAAAACTTATCCCACAAAGGGGCCCAAGGTTTGGAATGCCATGAGCATAGAAAATTCATCTAGCCATTTATTTATTTATTTATTTATTTATTTATTTATTTATTTAATCAACAAACAGAGATCAAACATACATCACGGCTGGGCCTTGTGTTCAGTTGGGCAATAGAACTTATCCAGGGTCATAGCTGTGTATTCAAAGTCACAGAGTCAGGAGAAGAATATCGTGTGGGCAACCCCCTAAGCTTTTCTTCATGTCTTTCTCAGCCTGGATAAGGTAAATTGGAAGTTATGTGAGGTGGGAGAACAGAATGATGGTAAGTGAAAAAGAGCATCGGCATGAAGACACTATTCATTTACCCACTTATTCATTCAGGAAACATGCCTTGGACAAAGACTCTGCCAGACCGCACTAGAGGAAGTCGAACTGCACGAGAGGCTGTCCTCGCCCTCGGGGAAGCAGCTCACAAGCCAGGCTTGGAGACACTGAGAAGTGAGAGAGTTCTGAGTCCAAGTAGGGACGTCACAAATTTCCCTCAGGAACCCTCAGTCAAATGGGGAGAAACAGTTCCCTAGGGGGATCCTCTTTGATGATGAATACCTAGTTCTTGTCTCAGGACGACCTCCTTCTGATGAGGTGGACTCAGCTTATCCCAGGAGAGTTCCCAGTAAAATAAGGGGTACAGTCTTTGGTCTCCAGGAATTCCCAGGCTGACCCAACTCTTGCCCTAGGAGGAGGTCTGATGGGGGATATACAGAACCCATCTT
Source organism: Cynopterus sphinx (assembly GCA_030015415.1). Lineage (NCBI taxonomy): Eukaryota > Metazoa > Chordata > Mammalia > Chiroptera > Pteropodidae > Cynopterus > Cynopterus sphinx. The sequence continues at coordinate 29,574,408 of CM057385.1, read as the reverse complement.
CAGGGAGTTCCCAGTCAGATGGGAGAGGAAGAGTGAATATACCCATTTGCTACAAATAGGGAGGAACGAGAGAAGACATGTAGATCAAAATGGGACCTGCTTACATGAAACTGAATTAGCACGTATACTGGTCTTTCTGAAAAAACAAGAACATTCTCAACAAGCAAATCCCAGAGGGGTAGTAAAATTGTGAACAAGTAGAAAAGGGGAAGAAACTTTCGTCCCTCTTCTTCCCTCCTCCTCCCTCCAGAAGGGAGTTTCTGGAAGTCTCCAGTTCCTATGGGACCTGGGCAGCTGCTCTGTAGGTTTAAGACTGTCAGCCCCTCAGCTGTCACTCTGCTCCCAAAATAGCAGTGGTTGGGGAGAGGGAGAAGAGATTGTTTATCTGGGATGGAAGTGGAGTAGGGGCATTATAGCTGTGCCTAGGGAGGGGGTTCTGCTGGGGGTTTCCTGTCCCTTCTGGTTCTTTCTCTCCTTCTTTGGGATATGAGTTTCTGAGCCCCCAGGACTGCCCTGAGTGGGGTGCCAGGGAAGAGGTTAGTCAGAATTTCCACGTGGTACTGACTATCCAGTCTGGGTAAGGGGAGGGCTCTGAGTATCAATGACAGGCTCCAAGTGCACCTGCCCCTGTGGCCAAATATGGTCTGGAGCCACTGGCAGGGGCGATAAAGTCTCCTGGGTGAGAGTCGGGAGGGGCAGACTGAGGCTGGCTGGGGGTTCACACAGGAGCAGGAGCTCAGAGGAGCAGCGTCACAGGGCAGACCAAGAGCATTGTTCTCGTGAGGAAGTGAGCCAACCCAAGTGTTCCCTGGACAAGAAAGCCAAGGGGGAGCGACAAGAGCTTTTTAAGGTCTGCAGTGGGAGTTCAAGCCTTTGGCATGGTGGCTTCACCACCCAGCTGGGAGAAACAGGGAGGGGGCACAGGGACTCTGAGATCCCTCTCAACTCAGGTCTTGCTCTGAGCAAATGCTATAATGTTTTTCTGGATGATGGATTGGGGGTGCTGGGGGGTGGGTCCCTGCCAGGCAGAACCCTCCCCTTCCATTTTGATTTGAGTGGCCCCTGGAGTCTGTCTGGTCCTGGGCCTGGAGTGAATGGCTGACTGGATAGGGCTGCCCTGTCCCAACAGATGGCGGAGGCGGAAGCAGTGCAGCTAAAGGAGGAAGGGAACCGGCATTTCCAGCGCCAGGACTACAAGGCCGCAACAAAGAGCTACAGCCAGGCCCTGAAGCTGACCAAGGATAAGGCTCTGCTGGCCACACTCTACCGGAACCGAGCAGCCTGCGGCCTGAAAATGGTCTGGGGCAACGGGAGGCTGAGGACCGGGAAGGGGAGGCAGGGGTGTGGAAGCAGTGTCCTTGTCCTGATAAGCATCGCATGTCCTCTATCGTCTTAGCCCTGTCACCTGGACCCTTCGGGTTGGAGAAGGGTGCCTCCCATTGCTTTCCTGGACCCACTGCCTGACCCAACCCACTCCCCTGGGAGACAGAGATTCCCCCAGATGGCAACCAGCCTAATGGGAACTGGCATCATGGTGGGGGCTTTTTATGTTTTTTTCATGACATATTAATAACAGGCAGCTGCTGTTGTCATGCCTCTACTACAGATAAGAATCTCAAGGCTCAGAGGTTCACTAACTTGCCTGAGATCTCCCAGGTAGTTAGTAGCAGAGTCCAGATTCGAAGCCACGTTTGCCTGGTGCCAAAGCTTGCCTAGTTTCCCATGCCCAGCAAGGGGCTCATGCTCTGGGCCTCTGACAGCTGGCAGGTCCCAGCAAGTCCTCTCCCTTCCCCATGGAGACGCTCTCTGGCTGGCTATCTCTGCATTGGGCCAACATTAACTGAGTCTCCTTCTCCTTCTCTTTCTCAGGAGAGCTATGTTCAGGCAGCTTCAGATGCCTCGAGAGGTGAGCCACCCCCCTCTGCCCACGGTCCACACCCCTCAGTGTCCTTATTTTGTCTAAGAAGCTCTTGACATGTGTGGGAAGTATAGCTTGTGTAAATGCCGTCCTAGTCATTGTACGTGGGGCTTCAGATGTGCCATCAATACGTGAAAGGAAAGCTCTAGAAAAGCTATTCCTGTCACATTTTTGCAAATGGAATTACATGTTAAATTTGTTGGGGCAGCTTCTTTTCTTAAGAGAATGCTTCCAGAAATCTTCATCATCGTAATGACACACACCCCTTTTTTTGTAAAATAGGGTATTCTTATGGGGGATAGCCAGAACCAGGCCTAGCAGCCCAGTCCACTCTGTGAAGACAGGCCTTCTGAGGAAGAGGGAGGCACTAGCCTCTTCCATGGACACTAGGAGAAATAAACATTAAAAAAATCAACATAAGTCAACATTGGCTTAAGTGCATGATCAAAATGGAAAGACTTCTCTTGACTGCAGGCCTGTGTTGGGTTTTGATCTGATTACCATTCTTTTAGGAGAAACAGATAGCCTGGTATGAGTTCAGAAGTGGGGGGGGGGGGTAGTAACAGCTGGAAAAGGGACTGGAAACACATCCTGTGAAGAGCAGTCAATGTAGCTCAGAGAAGGCAACTCCCAGGTGGGATGGAGAGCTGTCGTCAAACACCTAAAAGGCTGTCACAAGGAAGGAGGATTGAATTTCATCTCAGGAGTTTCAGGACTGGACTTAGGCTAAAAGGGCAAAGTTACAGAGAGATATATTTCAGGTAGGAAGAGGGAAGGGCTTTCTGACAGAGCCACCTGGCTGCCTTGAGGAGGGAGCTCCCGCTGCTGGGGGGAGACAAGCAATAGTTAGATGAGAACTTGGCAGGGATTATAATGCAGCAGATTCTGGGGCATCAAGAGTTGGGTGAGATGACCCTTAAGGTCCTTTCCAAACTTGAGACTATGATTTTTACTCTCTCCCTAATAAAGGGGAGCCTTGGGCCAGATAGTCCACATGGGTGGGTAATCTCCAAGGAAGAGCCAGGAGGAGTGGCAGGGGAAAAAGGAAGGTGGTCTTCAGTCCAGCTCCCAAAGACCCTGCATATCTCCCTCGCTAGCCATCGACATCAACTCCTCGGACATCAAGGCTCTGTATCGGCGATGCCAGGCACTGGAGCACCTGGAGAAGTTGGACCAGGCCTTCAAGGACGTGCAGCGCTGTGCCACCCTTGAGCCACGAAACCAGAACTTCCAGGAGACCCTGAGGAGGCTCAATACCAGCATCCAGGAGAAGGTGAGCTGGACCCCTTCCCACAAGCTGTGGCTACCTCCCCCCTTTCCAGCAGGGACATATTAAAAGAAGCAGGACATCAGGGCAGGGCTAGCCGTACCTCCACACCCTTGGATGGAATGAACACATGGCACAGGCAGGTGCCACAGAACAGCAGGCAGGTACACCTGAGTGATCAGAGATGCTGTGATGCTTGTTTGAGGATGCGAGCCAGCTAAACTAGAACATGGGTCTTTTACATTCCAATGGAGGCTTTTCCTAAAATATTGCTACTTAGTATGTCTGCAACTCTTTCTTTTTAGGAGGATAAAGGCAGCATGAGATAACTAGGAACTGGTGGGGTGGCGGGAGTAGGGGAGTAGCAGGGAGGAGGTATTACTGCAGGATAGAAGAGAGTCAGGAGCCAGTAGGAACAGAAAATCTTTTCTAGGAAAATGGGGTTGGGTAAGGAGATCTTGGACCAGAGATGAGGAATCCTGCACCCTCGTTCTGCTTTAGCTACCAGTTTTCTGAGGGACCCCTTGGGGAGTTGGTTTCTCCTCTGTAGGAGCGGGATTAATCAGTCTCTTATAACAAGATTCCATAACTCATAAGTGCCTGGGGCAGCCAGGGTGGGGCCAAAGCATACTGTCCACCGTGCAGACTCAAGGGCTGAGGGTATGCAAACTAAGAAAAAGCAGAGAAGGGCTGTCAAATGAGAGACCCCCTCCTGCCTTTGAAGGAACTGAGCCCAGGATGACAATAAGAGGCAGTGTGGACCAGCACAACAAAGTAGTAGAAGGCACAAAAGGAGATAGTGAGATGGAGGACGATGATCAGTTATGTCATTTTACGAAAGTTTCAGAGCACTGGGATCATGAAGGATGAGACAGCCAAACGTAATAGTTTTCATTTGTGTGAAATGGTGCTTGATAACTGCTTCGGGTTCCTGATCTTGGCGACATCTTTGTTTTAGGCCATATTTAAATGTCTAATAGCTGTTTACTAGACTCCAAAAGTGAGGTGATGATCCCTTGACTTCCAAGACTTGTGATGGCCAAAAGGGATAACGAATGTAACTAGACCATAAGCTACGTAGGTCAGGGACTTGTTCACCATTTGGTCCCTAGCATCTAAGCACCTACAACAGTGTCTGGCATGTGGTAATTGTTCAATAAACGTTTGTTAAATGAATGAACGAACGAATGAATGAATGAATGACAATGCAGGGGCCCAGACTAGATACCCTAATATTTACTGAGATGCACTTTCTGTGAAGCCGACTGAAATATGGACTCCTGCCTGCTTCCTTCCCCACTCCCTCCTCTTTCCTCAGCTCCGTGTGCAGTTCTCCACCGACTCGAGGGTTCAGAAGATGTTTGAGATCCTCCTGGACGAAAACAGTGAAGCCGACAAGCTGGAGAAGGTAGGTGCTGGGCAACCAGCTGGCCGGCAGAGGGTGCGCTCCGGACCTGCAGGGTACCTGTACTTCCCATTCAGGCCCCGCCCAGTCTCTGGACAGTTGGGGGAGGAGAGAAGGGGCATCTCCTTGGAGAACTTGGATAATAGCAGGTCGAAGGTTAAGCTCTTTAGAAAACAAAGTGAACTCTAAGAAGAGTGGGTTTTGGGGTGAAGCCTCTGAGGAGAGTTACGTCACAGGGATGGATTCTGTCTATTTAAATTTTTGATGTTTTATTCATGATATTATCTTTTTTAGCATTGCATTGATTTTGATATTTTGAGTGTCTCATTTGCCTCACCCCTGGTTTCCACTCTAAGAAACAATGATACGTTAAAATCGTGTTTTATTTCATTACAAAATATTGCAAAAAGTCATTCTGAAATATGAAAATATTTACTCAAAATATCATCCTCTTAGTCAAATTCGTTGCATTTTTTCAGTTCTATTTCTGGTCCTTTTTCAGAGGAAAAATTGAACATCTGAATGTTTTACACTTATAAGAACTTAACATAAAATTTTTCTTAAAAAAAGAAATTGACAAAAAACACCGGGGAACTTTTCTTAGTTTTATAGTCAGTAAGTCCACATACTATGCAAATACCTCTTATATCAAACTTTTGTGAGGACTTAAAGAGTTGCTATAGATAAAAGCATTTGAAAAGTACAAAGTCCTTGACTGATAGAGTGATGATGATTTCGGTCTTGCTAGCTTTTCTCTAATAGGCCCCCTCTCTACCATCCCACTCTCCCATCTCTTTGCCATCCTCTTCCTCCCACTTTTGCTTCTTTGGTTTTTTCCCCCTGGGCTCTCAGGTCCTGCTGAAGACTCCCTGATTCGGGGCCTTTTAAGTTTCATGTATCCTCAAGTTGGAAGACTTTAGGGTAGGAAGACACTTGGGAAGCTTCTAGCTCAACTGCCTAGTTTTATAGACAGGAATCTAGGACCCAGAGATGACTTGCCCAAGGTCACACAGTAGTAGCAAAGTCAGAACTCAAACCTAGGGCTTTCAAGACCCATCTCGTGCTCCCTCTGCCTATTACCTTCCACCTTCCTGAGTGGGAACTCTTGTAACTTCAGATTACCCTGAACAGGTAAACAAACAAACAAAATGCCAAAACCTCATTCCAAAAAAACATTTAAAGAAAAATAAGTCTCCACTTAAAAGTGTAGGCAAGAGTCAAGAAAATTAAAAATGTAAATCAAGCCATGATCAGAGACTGTGATATGCTGATCAGCCCTACAGCCAGGCCAGGAGGACACCTTCAGAACAAAGGAAGATTTCTGCTGGGATTGCTAACAGCCCATTCCCAACACATGTGAAGGGGATCCAGGAACCAACAGAGTCATTTTCTGTGGCTAAAACCATGGGGAACCTAAGGATTAAAAGGCTGGGAATTGCCAATGAGCCTTTCACTCTACATATTCCCCTTTCCCTCTACTCTCCCCCTTCCTCACTGTATGTCCATACTAAAAGGAAATAGGTTAAAATCTTTTCAACTAAAACTAACAGGTTCTAAATGACATATTCACTGATTTCCCTGAACACTCAGGGGCCCTCTCAGTGCTTTTACTTTGCCTCTCACTGTCCCTCTCACTCTGACTTTGAGAGGCAATGCTGTCTGTGGAGTATTAAGCCTTTCCTAATAAACTTTTGACTCTAACTTTGGCTTCTGTGTTAAATTCTTTCTACACTCTCTGCCAAAAGGACCCTCTTCTCTCAGTGCAGGGCTTGGTCTCCACTAGAGGAAATTTGCCCCGTCCTGCATCAAAAGGGCTTCTGTTAAAATAAACTGAGGCATATTAAAAATGTTAAGAGTTAATTTAGGCAAAATCTATTTGAATTGGAAAGTGCCAAAACAGAATGTGTTTAGGGGCACTCCACAGACAAGAACTAAGGGAAACACTTATAGAAAAAAGTTGGAAGCAAAGCAAAGAAATTATTTGATTGGCTATAGCGTAAGTAATTACACTATTTGGGAAAACCTAATTGGCTGCGATTGATTGTTCTTAAGTTTGGACATCTTAACCTTAAGGTATTCCAGGCTCAGGGTTTGGTTTGCTTAGGTAGACTGCTAAGGCATTAGAGCCACCTCGGTCTAATGGCCTATTTGCTTAATTAATTAACACTTCTCTACCTATTTTTAGTTCTTATCCATAAGCATATATATGTACATACATATACACACACATATATATACATATATATATGTAATTTTTCTTTTAACATAAGTGCGATCAGACGGAACCTATGATTCTCATTCTGCTTACCAACGTTTTTTTCTAAGTTGCTCGGTAGCCTTTTTATTAATGATTGTAATGACTTCAATATGTTTCATCAAGTTGGTCTTGATGCAAGTTACTGTGTTTTTTCTTTTGAATTATGTTCTTGGGCAATGTTTCCAGGAGTAAGATTATAGGTTGAAACAATAGTAAAAATATTAAAGGTGTTTTGAAGACCCAGCCCTTGCACCAGTCCCCACACTCGACCCATGGCCAAGGCTTCAGCAGCCAAACCTTACTTCAGACCTTCATTGTCTCTTCCCTCCTTCAGGCAGCCAACAACCTCATTGTACTTGGCCGTGAAGAAGCGGGAGCTGAAAGGATCTTCCAGAACAATGGAGTGGCCCTGCTACTGCAGCTTATGGACACTAAGAGGCCTGAGCTGGTGCTGGCTGCAGTGCGGACCCTGTCGGGCATGTGCAGTGGCCACCGAGCTAGGGTGAGGGCTTGGGTATGGGGTGTTTACCTATCCAAAGACCCTGGAGGGTGACATGTAGGCAGGGTGTGGCTGATGTAAACAGACCCTGATACAGAGTCTAAAGTATCCCCCACAATTTGGGTTGTATGGTCCTCAACAGAGATTGCTCCTCTGTTTTTACTGTGAGTTGGAAATTGGTCTTGGCAAAGATAAGGTTATTGAAAACTGTTTATGAGGAAGAGCTGAATGCAAAAGCTATGATAGTTTACACTTTTTCATGCTAAGTCTTCAAAATCCAGTGTATGTTTTATAGGTATCGCACATTTAGATGTGAATTTGCCACACCGGGAGGTCTCAATGGCTCCATGTGGCCATTGGCTCTAAACCTCTGGAAAAGAGCATGGCTTTTGTCAAGGGCATTCCCAGATGTCATGCCCCATGAGGCATTGGCTCCCTGGGCTTATCTTCCTACTGCACGGGGTGGTTATCTCCCACGCACTAAACTGCATAGCATCTGGAAGGGGAGAGTGAACAGCTGACTGTGGTTCTTGCTGGGAGTCTAGGCCACGGCGATTCTCCACGTAGTCCGGATAGACCGAATCTGTAGCCTCATGGCTGTGGAGAATGAGGAGATGTCTTTGGCTGTCTGCAACCTGCTCCAGGCCATCATTGACTCTCTGTCTGGGGAGGACAAGCGCGAGCATCGAGGGAAGGAGGAGGCCTTGGTTCTAGGTAGGAGATATTCTTTAGTTATGGTTCAAGGGGGTGGAGGCAAAGGGAAGTCAGTTATCACTGCAGACTGGGCATTCCCTGTGTGTGGAGATGGCCTGGTTTTATTTCAATACTAATTTCCTGATCATAAAAGTAACAGGTGCATAGCAACATTATGCACAATAGCTTAAAGGTAGAAGCAATCCAGTGTCCAGCTATGGATGACTGGATAAATAAAATGTGGTATAGCAGGTCCTCGAATAACATCATTTCATTATAACATTGATGAGCTGCCATAGGAACTTAACTGTTGCTTATATAAATTAGTGTATGGTAAAATTGGATTTGTTATATGTTGTTTCTCTTGAAGTTGTAGAACCTATCGACAATATTAAGTAAGGACTTACTTTGTATGTATATGTACACACACGCATGCACACAATGGAATAGTATTCAGCCTTAAAAAATTTTGATGCATGCTACAACATAGATGAACCCTATATTAAGTGAAGATGTAGTTAAGTGAAATAAGCCAGTCACAAAAAGATAAATCCTCTGTGGTTCCACTTACATTCAGTTTCTAAAATCACGAAACTCATAGAAACTGAAAGTGGAATGGTGGTTGCCCAGGGCCAGGGGAGGAGGAAATGAGGAGTTATTTAATGGGTATAGAGTTTCAGTTTTATAAGATGAGAAAGTTCTGGGTAGATAGTGGTGGTGGTCACACAACAGTGTGAGTGTACTTAATACCACTGAACTGTACACTTTAAAATGGTTAAAATGGTAGGTTTTATGTATATATCTTTTATCACAATTTAGAAAAGTAATAGAGGCTTATTGGAGAAATTTGGAAAATCTTAGATATATGTAAAGTTGAAAAAACACTAAAAATCTGTAATTATCCTTCTAGCTAACCAATATAATCACTGTCTTTTTTTCTATTCATTAATATTAATTTTCTATTCATTAATATAAATATCTATTTAACAAAATTAGAATTCATGGATAATATTGTGTTTTTTCTTCACAGAACAATCTATTAGTATTGAATAAAACAATATTCTTTTTTTGTAACAGAAGAAAATAAAAATTTTAATACACACACATGGGAATTCACATAACATGAAAATTCCTTCATTAAATAGTCTTAACAAAAAAATTTCTTTCAACTTTAATAATTATTAATTTTACATTTGTTTTATTCCTACATTCATGCACCTAAACTCATGCTTCTTTCTGCACATCCAGGTCCTAGGCATAATTTTAGAAGTTTCTGCTTTGCCTGGGAGGGTCATAAAGGCAGAATCACTCATAACAAACTTGGTTTTAAGTAATTTCATTATATCCCATTGTATAGATGTATCATAACTTATCAACCAGCTCTATTTTATTGGAGGTTTAGATTGTTTCTAATTGTGTGCTAATTGTACGAAACACTTCAGTAGCTGTTCTTTACATAAATCCATGATTGCATTTGTAATTATTTTCTTGGAATGAATTCTAGAAATGGGAGTACGTGGTCAAAGGCTGTGAACATACCTAATGTTCTTTCTCCAGCTTACTTTCAAATTCCTTTCTGAGAGAGTGCATCAGTTTGTACTCTTACCAAGTAATAAGAGTTCCAGTCTCAAATCACTCTCACCAGGCTTAAATATTATCATTTTAAAGATATTTTTCTATTCAGTAGGTAAAAATCATCTGTGTGAATTTTTTAAAAATTACTAATGAGATCGATCATTTTTTAAAATTTTTATTAGCCATTTGGATTTTTTTGTCTTCTAATGGTTTATTCATGTTGTTACCTGTTTTTTCCTATTGAAGTATCTGTGTTTTCTTATTGAGTCATGAGAGCTCTTTGTAGATTAATAATATTAACCCTGTAGAGTCTTGGATTCATGACTATTGAAATAGTCAACAAGCCATGATCCTTTTCTGTGCTAGACTCATTGGAGGGTCCAAGATGGTCTCACTCGTATGGCGGGTGGTTAACTGGAGGTGCTGGCCAGGGAGCCTTGGTTTTACTCCTTGTGGCCTCTCTAGTGGGCAGCTTGGGTTTCTATGTAAGATGATAGCTGGATTCTAAATGGACAAGTTCCCAAAGTGCAAGTGCTTTCGAAGCCTCTCGGTGTGCTATTAGACACATGACCAACCCAGGCCCAGTGTGGGAGGGGACTCCTCAAGAGTGTTATTGGTGAGAGGTATGGTTGGTTTATTGGAAGCTGCAACTTCCTTTCAAGGTAAGTGAGCTGCTGGATCTCTGCTAAAGAATTTTATATATTGTCTATGGATGGCCATGTTACCTTGAACAAGCCCAATCCTGTCTGATCTTGGAAGCTAAGCAGGGTCAGGCCTGGTTAGTACTTAGATGGGAGACCACCTAGGAAGACCAGGGGCTGTAGGTGTGAAACATAATGGATTTTTTAACCTGACAAGGTCCTTGCAACCTATGAGGTCAATCAAAAGTTGCCTCACTTAAAAAAATTATATATTGATTTCAAATCTATCTCCTTGCAGCTTCTACCCACTTCTGGTCCCAATCTGCCCTCTGGAGCTTCTCAGAATAAGTTCTGTTATCTCACCCTCGTGACATACCTGTATCTGAAAATAAGCTGTCATGTCCACTTATATCTTTCCTTATCCAGTTAGACAGCCCCATTCCTTCATCATTTATTTATATGATGCCTGCCTGCCTTCATGCTCCAACCTAGAATGAGAACAAAAATCTACAAGTCTCAGAGAGGTCATACAGGTCAAAGCAGGGAAATGGCATCCCAGGCAAAGGACGAAGCGGGCAAGACGACCTGACACCCCAGGCAAAGGCTTGAATTCAGGGTCCCAACATGCCCGAACCTGTGGGGAGTAAGGTGTCTGTAAAGAATATAAATTTCCTTCCTGGAAAACATTTTATTAAATCAGTTTATTAAAAACTACATCCCTGAATCCCTGCCAAGTATTGTTTAGAATGAAGAACTCTCTAAGAACCAGAGCTGTTCAAAGATAGAATGGGGTGCTGCAGAAGTCAGTGTTCAGAGAAACTGGAGGACCCCTGGAGATGTTGTCTAGAGATTTCCCTCCCTTTTTTAGGGGGTGAAATGGGCAATACTATACTCTCTTGAAAATTCCAATATCCATAAGCAGTGGATTTGTATTTCCAGAGTCGTCCTAGAAGCCTCTGCCATTCCTGGTCCTATATACCTGAGGCTCCTTAGTCCCCTCTGTTTACCTTTGTCCTCTTCTTCTCCAGACACCAAGAAGGACCTGAAGCAGATCACCAGCCACCTGCTCGACATGCTGGTCAGTAAGAAGGTGTCTGGCCAGGGCAGAGATCAGGCCCTGAACCTGCTCAATAAGAATGTCCCCAGGAAGGACCTCTCCATTCACGACAACTCACGCACCATCTATGTGGTGGATAACGGTGAGCAGGTGGGAGGGCCTGGGGCTCACTCCAGCCTTTTAAGTGAGCACCAGGGTACCTTGCTCTGAACAGAAAGTGTAAGCAGCGTAGCTCTTGTCTGGAAGAAGTCTTCAGCCTCAACTGAAAAACCGTTAACATAATAGGATTCACCACTAGGCTGCTGAAGGTATAGGTCAAGGCTCTAAATTCAGGGCCTAAATACAGCCAGAAAATTCCTAACAAATGCAGGCAACTATTAAAAAACAAACAGGACTCCACCAACGACAGGATAAAGATCCTGAAGTTTCAAAATACTTCAAGGCCTTCAAGAAGGGACACGTGGCATCAAGTGTACTTCATATAAAGCACAGTAACAATATTCTAGCAGATCATCACTAAATTTATCAGCTCCAGGGTGTTACCCTTCTCCTAAATCGACTTCTTTAACTGTTTAAAAATTGTACATGTGGTTTTATAATGCATTACAACAAATTCTCTCACAAGTTTATCGACATTTAGACCATGCACTGTTCTGAAAGGTTCAAATCAGCCTGACCAGCTTGAAATTTATTTTCTTGTGATATTGCCCTTCCCTTGTTTTGTTTTCACGGATCTCAGCAAAACGCACATTAACAAATTTACTCAAGTGTTTAAGCCCCATCCAAACACTTTCCCCACTCTTCCCCCACCCCCAATTCTAGTCTTCTCTGCATGTACTCTATAGGCATGTACATCAACAACAGACCTCTCTGCACAAGGAGCTAGGCCCAACTGCATGGTTTATGGGGTGAGGTGAGTGGTATTCTAGGCATAAAAATAAAGAGTACCTGAGTAAAAATAATGTGGACTTAAAATCCTGGTATAGTCATAAAAAGCTGCAGTGGTGAGGTTGAATATTCTAGCAGCAGTTGAATGTAGATGTTCCAGGTAAGGGCAGGAAGATGGGTGGCGGGAGGTGGCGGGAAGTGGAACAGGTGCATTTGATCATGGCCTTGGAGAGGGAATTGGCTTAGTTCATCAGGCCCCTTTCTGTTACTCTCCAGTCCTACCAGTGCTTTTGTGTGTGCAGTAAAATACACATAGCATAAAATTTACCACTGAACTCTGTTAACACTCAGAGTTTCAGGCCTTTCAGTGTTTACCTTGAATGTTCTTTGTCCCATTTCCCTGTGCCACCTACTGTCCGGCCAAGTCCTACTCACCTCTAAAACCTGGCTCTGAAGTCAAGCTGCTACTGTCCCAGAAGTGGCATCGTATCACAGCTAACATTGCGGGCTTTGAAATTAGACATTCCTGGAAGATCGTCCTCACTAGGTCACTTGCCGGTTGTGGGACCTGGGGTAACTTATTTGACTTCTCCAAGTCTTGCTTTTGTGCACTGAAAGATTGGAATAACAATTCCTAACAAGTTGGGTTATTGTTAAGACTAAATGGGTTAACATGTAAAGCTCTTGGAGCAAGTTCTCAAAATAACTTGCAATTCTTACTTTCTTGGAGCAAATCACCCCATCCATGGTGTTACTACTACTCTGCACTTATCACACCGTACTGTAATCTTTATACGTCTGTCTTCCCTATTGCATCATGAGTTTTTGGAGGTCAGGATTGTTCCTTTTGTTTTGGTGTCCAGTACCTAAGAAGTGCTCATTTATATTTATTCACTCATTCATTCATTTTTTCAAGAAATACATGACATTTACATGAGCCTGATGGGTAATAGGAAGCCACTGAAGATTCTTCAACAGAAGAGAAGAAATGGGAAAATAACTGTAAATAGTAAATATAATAGTCCAAACAAATAATAAATATTTAATGAGTGATAATATTGTGTCTGGATCTGCACCAGGCAGTTTCTATACGTTAAATCATAGAGGGTGATAGTATTGTTCCCATTTGACAAATAAACCAAGGCCTGGAGGAAAGGAGAATATAAAAGTGTTTGAAAGTTACATATCAACCCATGGACCGATAGCACTGGTAGAGTCCTCTGAGATGAACTATTCTTGATTTTGTAAATGTGAAAAGAGAAGCCTATAATGGGGGGAGAATTGCTCAAGTAGGCCAGAGTTGAATGTAGAACCTGGGTCTCTTGGCCGCATCTCAGTGCTCTTCACTCTGGATGAGGCATGTTCTGCCAAAGGCAGGATGGAGAGGAGCTGGTGTTAAGGCATGACTGAGTGAGGGGGGTGTTTGTGAGGACAGAGCTAGCAGGGGGCTTACACATGCTACTGCCATCCGTCTTGCAGGCCTGAGGAAGATCCTGAAGGTGGTGGGGCAGGTTCCAGATCTGCCATCCTGCCTGCCTCTGACCGACAACACACGCATGCTGGCCTCTATCCTCATTAATAAGCTCTACGACGACCTGCGCTGTGACCCAGAGCGCGATCATTTCCGCAAGATCTGCGAGGAGTACATCACGTGAGTTTCCTGGAGGCCTCGCGGGGTCGGCCTCTGTATTAGTTATTGATGGCCATGTAACAAATTATCCCAATACTTAGCACCTCAAAACAACAACAATCATTTATAACAACAAGACAGCAATGTGGAAGTGGCTCGGCTGGGCGGTTCTGGCTTTGGGATCCTCATGAAGTTACAATCACATGTTGGCCTCGGCCACAGTCATCTGAAGGCTTGGCTGGGGCTGGAAGATCTGCTTCCACGATGGCACGTTCACATAGCTGGCACGTTGGTGCTGGCTGTTGGTGGGAGGCCTTGATTCTTCCCTGTGTGGACCGACCCTCATGGTAGATGGCTTCCCCTAGAGAGAGTGTTCTAAGAGAGAGCAAGGTAGAAGTGGCCATATCTTCCAAAATGTGGCTTCACACACCATCACTTCCACCACGCTCTTTTGCAGAGAAGAGTGTCAAAATATTTTTTGGACATACTTTAAACCTACCGTAGTTTTCTGTAGTTCAAAGGAGCAGATATCAGCTTGTCAAGGCTTTAAGAACCAACCAGACAGCAGCTCAAGGCCCTCAGCGACTGGAGTTCCTAGGTCTTCTTGCTGTCACACCATCATTATTGGGACTCAGATGCTCTTTCTGCATCTTTGTTTCTCTTTATGTGTCCTCTCCTTTCTCCTTCCACTGCTACATGGCCTTTTAATCCTTTATTCCAAGGATCCCAAAACTTGTTTGTGATCCAAATTTCTCGGACACTCCTTGATTTAGTAGTCTGGGGTGTGGCTCAGGAGGTTGTGTGTTTAAAAAGCACCTCAGGTGAGTCTTGGGAGGGTAAAGACCCTGCCTTCACTCTGCTTTTCCTTTATCCGTTCTAGGGGTTGGCACACTTTTTCAATAAAGGGCCAGAGTATAACAAAATAAAACCCTTTAAAATGTAAAAACCATTCTCAGTTTCTGCAGTTGAAGTTTGCTGATGCCTGCACAATCCATAGCTTCTCCTGCTCCTGACTTTGTTTCACTTAAAGTTTCTTAGGACTTCTCGGGTCTTTCTCTTCCTCAACTTTGGCTTTCATGGTAAATTTCTTGAATCTCTCATGAGGTCCTAAATTGAGTTTGGAAAAATATCACCCAGTTAGTGCTGGTCTGGGCACAGGTTTTTGATTGAGGTCCCCTCCCTGTCAGCCTGTGGAATGCTGCTTCTGAAAACCCTAGGCCAGTCACCTGAGGTTCAATCAGTGGAGTCATGTCTTCTACAAATGGCACCTGAGGCTGTCCCTACCCTGCTTCCTCAAGAGCCAACAGCTGGGTGGAGGTTCAGGCACCAGCTTAGTATGAGGAACCAGCTTAAAGAACCCAACTACCTATGAAAGGCTCTAGGTTCCCTGGCACCATGTGGAGAGATGAGGAGCAGGGCATGGAGTGTCAGAACCAAAGGGGCTCTCAAAACCTCCAAAGCCAAGCTCTCACCCCCCAGAGAGACTTGGCCAGGTCACCCAGGTAGCCAGAGGCAAATGTGGGACGAGAGCCCAGGTCTCTAACTCTCAGTGTGGAGTTCTCCCGACTAGTCCATCTGCCTTCTTTCATTTATACACACATGCATTTCTTCTGGGCACATCTGCCCTGGTTTTCCACATTGAACCAAACCTGGGCAGATCACTGAAAGATCGATCAGAAGGCATGTCACCTCTGCTGTTCCCAAACTGGAGATTCTCCTGTAGAGTAGATGACAGTAGATTCTGAAAGGAAGGTAGAACCTTCTAATTCATCTAGTCCACACTGTCACTTGATAGGGAAAGGGACTGGGACGAGATAGGGGAGTGACTGGCTCCAGTTACAGAGCGATGCAGTGTGTCAGGTACCATGGTAAGCCCTTTTGTGGTGTTGTGGCTGTTATACTGTCTCACCAGGCAGCCTAGCTGCTGAGAAGCCTCTTGGCTGACAGCTCCTAACTATTGTCTCTCTTCAGGACTTGCCTTAGCTAAGGATAGCTGTTCATCCTTCCCAGGGCAAACAGCATTGAATGACTTGTCTCTCACACCAATGTGGAATGATTCTTCACAGGCTGAGGCTTTGTCATGAATGTATTGAAGTCATTGCCTCCCTCTGTCCAGTCCTGTTTTCTTCCCTCCCCCAATAGATGTTGATCCCAAGAGCTCTCCCTAATAAGTTTCTTACATGTCAATCCCATCTCAGAGTGTGTTTCTTGGGGAACACAATCCTTCACATATCTGTTATGTCGTTTACCTCAATGAAACTCTGAGACATAATTCTACTATCTTTAGTTGCCAGGTCAAAAAGCTGAGGCTCAAAGAGGTTCAATGAAATTGCCCAGAGTCACACAGCACATGAGTGGTGAATCCAGGATGCAAATCCAAATCTGCCCCCAAATCTCACATTTTTTCCACCCTCCTCGGTCAGTTCTCTCGATCATCCTTGTCTTCTATTTTAGGGGCATGTTTGATCCCCAGAACATGGACAAGAATGTGATCGCCATCCAGATAGTGTCAGGGATCCTGCAAGGCCCTTTTGACCTGGGCAATCAGTTGCTGGGGCTGAAAGGTGTGATGGAGATGATGGTAGCGCTGTGTGGCTCAGAGCGTGAGGCAGACCAGCTGGTGGCCGTGGAGGCCCTCATCCATGCTTCCACCAAGCTCAGCCGTGCCACCTTCATCATCACCAATGGAGTGTCACTACTCAAAGAGATCTACAAGACCACCAAAAACGAGAAGATCAAGATCCGAACCCTGGTGGTGAGTGGGCTAGGTACCAGACACCATGCAGGGCACCAGGGACATCAGGATGAATGATGCATGGCCCCTTAGATTATGCTCTAAGGGGTACCCAGACCCACCCACAGGCCCCTGCAGACCAAGATGATATACAGGAGGCTGTGAGAACATAGATTCAGAATGGTGGACCTTGCCATTTAACCTCCTACACCTCCATGTTTTTGAATGACACTAACACTGATAAGCTTTGTCCAGAAAGTGTTTTCTGAGCAAACTCCAAAAAGTCAGTTTGTTTCCTTAATCAGTTTTTATGTGGCACAGTTAAATCTGCTTTATTTTTTCCATTTCCATTTTACAAAAATTATTTTCGTTAATCTTTTCTTTTTAAGCAGTTGTAAAAATTTGAGTCTGATCTTATTTGTTTGTTTCTATCACATTTTTAAAAATTAACTTTAGCTTATGTTATTATGAGCTTTCTCTTATGGAAGACATTTTTTTCTAACAAGAGTCGAAATTTCTTTGGGTAAAATTCCTCACGTCTGAATTTGTTACCCGCAAGATAGGATTTCTCTGCCAGTTTTTGTGCTCTAACAAGTTTCGTCATTGCAGTTTCAGATCTGTGGGGTCAAAATGGTGAGGGAAAGGGAGCAGGGTAAAATCCTCCAGCTTTGGGGACATCTACCCCATCTGGAAGCCTCAGGGAGGCCATCTCAGATGAGATGACACTGAGCTCAGTTTTATAGTATGCATAGAAGTTTATCCGGGCAAAGTAAAAGAGGCAAAGTTTTCCAGCCACAAGACCTGTTTGAGCAAAGCCTTGTCCCCAAGCCTTGATGTCTCTGATCCTTCAAAAGTCCACTGTCTCCTTTCCTTCACAGGGACTCTGTAAACTCGGTTCTGCAGGTGGCACAGACTACGGTCTCAGACAGTTTGCCGAAGGGTCAACAGAGAAGCTGGCCAAACAGTGTCGCAAGTAAGGGGGTCCTATTACGCCAGGTCTGTTATCTCCTCTCCACGGTGTGCCCTAGTGGACGCCAGATGGTGAAAAGCCCCTCACCTGCTACTCATTACCTTGAAATGGCTTCACTGCCCTGACCTGAGCCCTGGCACCCTTCCCAGTGTCTCTCCCTCCACTCTTCCAGGTGGCTGTGCAATGCATCCATAGATACCCGGACCCGGCGATGGGCAGTGGAGGGCCTGGCCTACCTCACGCTGGATGCTGACGTGAAGGACGACTTTGTCCAGGACATCCCTGCTCTGCAGGCCATGTTTGAGCTGGCCAAAGTAAGTGTGGCCCTGACCTTGGCCTCAGGAAAGATCTGTTGGATTCAGTCTCACAGGGCCTACCACCAAGCCTGGAAGATTGGTCCTCTGTTCCCTCGCCTTGGCTATACCCTCTTCTCCCTGTGTAAACCCAGATTGGTCATTTCCTTTCTCGCCCTCATTTTACTTTACTACAAAATGGGCTCACAACTCTTCATGCTTTCCAGGCAGTGGGAAGATGAACAAGAGGATTGTCTTTTTTCCCAGGGATCTTCAGGAAGTGAGGTCTTGAAGAACCAAGAGTCAGTACCTAACCTCCTCTGGGTCCCCTCCCTCTGTCCCAGTCCCTTCAAGACTCCTTTCCTCCTCTTTTCCACCATGAAAGGGAGGATGTGTGGGAGGGAGTTTCTTTAGGGCCAGACCAGAGGGTATCCATGTCCATCCTGTCCCCACCCCAGGAGAGGTAGTCACACTATATGAAAACATGTTGGCCTGGGCTTTGCAAAGAGGCACAAAGCAAGGGACACACTCTGAGGACTCCCACCCAATCCCCTGAGGGTGTTTTTGAGGGTGCAGGAGAAAATTTTGCTTATTCTGTATAAGCAGAGCCAATTCCTCTCCCTCTGTGCTACTTGTACTTCTCTGAGCTGAGCCAAACCAGCCACACACTCCTCCCAAATCAACTGCAGGCCATGTGAGGGGACCGTCTGGAAGCAGAAGTTTGTTCTAAAGTTTCCTTTCACCTTCTGTGCTTCCCTCCAGACCTCTGACAAGACCATCCTGTATTCAGTGGCTACCACCCTGGTGAACTGCACCAACAGCTATGATGTCAAGGAGGTTATCCCCGAGCTTGTGCAGCTTGCCAAGTTCTCCAAGCAACACGTGCCTGAGGAGCACCCCAAGGTGGGCCCGGGGTCATCCCAGCAGGGGGTCTATGCCGCCAGACCTCCAGAGAGTTGGAAAGGAAAGATGTCTAGGTGCTGTGAGAGTGTGTGTGTTCGGGAGGATTTGGCACAAGATATAAACTGAAGATGATAATGGTAAATTTCTCCCACTGGGTAGCACTTAGGTCATTCTTAGTTTTAATGTTCTATCTTGGGTGGTGGAGGGCGGGGGGCGAGGCAAGGTAAGGAATCCAACAATTTGTAGTCTAAGAAAACTGAGCCATAATGAATATTTTGCAATTTTTGTTGATATCATGGACCGCAGACTCTTGTGTTCCATACTTGTAACACTTACAAAAGGTTTGTTTCCTGGGATATCTAAATTTAGGGATAGGGGTGCTAAATAAGAATAAAAATAAGAGAGGCATACATCAACAGGAGCTCAGATATTACAAGGGGACACTCCAGATCCCCTGCACACAAGGGCACACTTTGTATATATTGCTTGCATATGAATATATATGCATCATATTTCCAGCCAGTAAAACATTCAGATTTTTTTAAATGATTAAGTCATGTAAAGTAATATATCCATGTTGAAAACAAAAAAAAAAAGAGAGAGAGAGAGAAAAGAAAATAACCATTTGTAATCACATGATCTCCCCCTGACCGCTCTCAGCATTTTAGTATGTTATGTTAGTTCGCAGAGGCTCGTTTTCCTGTGCATCTTTTTTTCTTTTCATGGTTATAATCGGAATGTAGTTATAATTTTGCACCCAATTTGGGAAAATACTTTATGTGTTTTCTCACAGCTATGTCATTCTCTAAATCATTTTTTATGGCTGAATAGTATTTCATGCAGGCAAGAGTTGTATAGCATGTTCTGCTGTGTAAAGTTCAAATGTGGCTTATGGAGATTACCCATGACTGTCAGCCTCTCCCCAGCCACTCCCACGATTATCTAAGACTGTTCAACCCTGGGGCTGACTTTGGGTTTCCAGCGACCCAACCTATTTGTTATGTCAGCTTTATCTGCTCCCTCTCTCCTCTCCTGTCTATATCCCCCTACCCTCCCACTTGCCACATACCCTAATGGAAAGCAAAGTATTTGCAAAAAATGTAACATGTGGGACATCTAGTGTTTTGGAAAATCGTTCTTTTGTTTCACTCCTCTGTGAATGAAGAGTTTTGGGGATTGATTTCCTGGCCATATCAGCTGCTCTGTATGGGTAGGAGAGAGGGCAAAGAAGAGATGTTTTGAAGTTCACAACAGCAGAACATGCTATACAGACCCTTGGCTGTTCTTTGGATAAAGAGAACCTGGAGGAATACATAAGTTTCCTATTGCTACTACAACAAATTGCCACAACCATAATTGCCCAAAATAACACAAATTTATTATCTTCTAGTTCTGGAGCTCAGAAATCTAAAATCAGTCTCACTGGGCCAAAGTCAAACTGTCAGCAGGGCAGGTTTCTTCTGGATACTCAGAGGGGACAATCAGTTTCCTTATCTTTTTCAATTTCTTTCTAAAAGCCACTTTCCTTGGCTCATGACCTTGAATCACTTCAACCTCTTGCATCTGTAGTCACTACTAACTCTGATCCTCCTGCCTCCCTCTTATAAAGCCCCTTGTGATTATATTGGACCTACACAGATAATCCAGGATTATCTCCCAGGTTCAACTTCTTTAACTTAATCACATCTGTAAAATACCTTCATCCAGGAAAGGTAACCATTCACAGTTTCTGGGGATTAGGACATCTTTGGGGGTCATTATGCAGCCTACCACAAGAAGTCAGACATGCACCATCTTAGTTTCAATACAGGTTGGCCTTGTACCCACTGCCACCCTTTCATCTCCCCAGGACAAAAAGGACTTCATAGACATGCGGGTGAAACGGCTCCTGAAGGCTGGTATCATCTCCGCACTGGTCTGCATGGTGAAAGCGGACAGTGCCATTCTCACTGACCAGACCAAGGAGTTGCTGGCCAGGTGTGCCTGCAGTGGACCAGGGCTGGGGTTTGAGGAGACTGGGGCAGGAGGCTGGGCCGGGAGTTAGAAATGGCAGGGTGTAAATGAGGGAATGAGCCATCAGAGGGTCTGGAGAGGAGACTGAAGGGGATCAACATTGAAAAGTGACATGGCAGGGCAGGTCATCACAGGTGGGAGTTTATATCAGAAGGATGGAGGTCATTGTCCATTTGGGTTACCTGGTTCCCAGGTTTTGTGTGGGACCTGCTATTCCAGAGATGAAAAGCACTTTCTGTGCAGCCTGATGGGGGACGCAGACAGGCTCACAGTTACAATACGATGCAATGGGTGCCACGATGGGGGAAAGACAGAGGGTTGGATGGAGCACAAGCAGTGGCATTGAACCAGCCAGACTGGAAGATGGGCAGCCAGAAAGGCCTTCTGGAGGATGTGACAACTCAAGGGAGCCCTGAAGGAATAAAAGGAGCCACACAATTTCAGGGGTGGGAAGGTTCCAGGTAAAAGGAATAGGCTATGCAGAGACACCAGGGATGAAGGAAGAATGGATATGGGGTTCTTCTGCAATACATGGAGGAAATGGAGTGCATGGGAGGGAGTAGTGCTAGGTAAGACCAGGGAAGGAGACGAGGACTGGATCACTGAAGTCCTAGGGTGCCTCAGTGTTTAAGAGTTTCTCCTGGGTGGTAGGCAGCAAGGAGCTGTTCATTGTGGCTCTTTTCACATGGCCTCACTTCCTCCCTAGCCACTGTGTTCACACTAATATCTCCCTAAGGTGGCTAATTCTGGGGCATGTACACTCTGGTAGCACTCTCCAGGGCTTCAGTGGACATGACTGGCTGGCTTGCTGATGCCTCCCTGGTGCATTAAACATCCTTTATACTTACCCTACAGGGTATTTCTGGCACTGTGTGACAACCCGAAGGACCGAGGCACCATTGTGGCTCAAGGTGGTGGCAAGGTAAATGGGCCGATTAAATTCTCACCATCCTAAAAGGTGCTCCACAGGGGAAGAGCACACACACACTTGTGTGTGTGTGTGTGTGTGTGTGTGTGTGTTTGCCTGCATGCTGCCTGCCTGGCCCAAGAAGAATGTATTCACTGCCCCAACCCAACTTCTCAGCACAAAGTCACTCAGGTATATGTGATGTCTGTGCTCATGGCCTCAGTCTAATTTCTCCCTGATTCTGTGATGTGTCATGGGATTTACTGTAGAACCCTGTCTATCCTCCTGGCTATTGGAAGGAAGCCTGGTGCAGATATGAAGACCGTGGATTTTGCTGCAGGAGTCTTGCTCATCCTCTTTTTGGCTGCTCAACCTTGGACAAATTATTTAATCTCCCTGAGCCACAGTTTCCTTATCTTTATAATAAGAGGAGAAAGAATCACACATTTTTTTTTGTGTGTGTGATTTTGCAGAATATCACAAGGGTTAGAGGAAATACACTTAAAGTATTGGCTCAAAGTAGGTGCTCAATAAATGGCTGCTGTTATGACTAGGTTTGATTTAGGCAGAAAGTGAAAAACCAGTGTATTGATCTACTTATTTCTTCAAAGCCAAACAAATGTATGGATGGTAGGGAGAATGGGGTGAACCTTTGATGTATACTGGGAACCAGGGGGCGTGAATCTGTGATTAAGTATTTAATTGTTTTCTACAATGCTCAAGAGTCTTCCTGAACTTCTAATAGAACAACAGAAAACAGCTGAAGAGGGAAGATGGAGAGAGAGGTCTCTGGATTGCTGTGACAGAAATGACTGTACCCTTTCTTGCAGGCCCTGATTCCCTTGGCTTTGGAGGGAACAGACGTGGGCAAGGTGAAGGCAGCCCATGCCCTAGCAAAGATTGCTGCTGTCTCAAATCCGGACATCGCCTTCCCTGGGGAACGGGTGGGTGTCTGGGTGGTTGGGATGGAGGGATGGGAAGAGTCTCCTTTGCTTCTAGGTGACTTTCTCCTTGTCACCCTGCTTATGGCCTGGGAGGGGGCATGGTGCTGCCACAGAGCGGGCAATGAATTGGAGACACTTGGATTCCAGGCCTGGCTCTGCCTGTGACCAACAATGCTGTCTTCTCGGGAACCCATCTCATCTGTTAAGAAAAGGAAATGATCCTGTTTCTCAGGATCATTGTTAAATTGAACCAGACAATGTGTGGGCAAGTGCTTTGGAAATTCTAAAGCTGAGCACCTATAAATGTCAGAAACTGAAGAAGCATGGTCTCCACCTGACCCACCCCTCGACCTCTCCCCTACAGGTATACGAGGTGGTGCGGCCCCTTGTGAAACTCCTTGACACACAGAGGGATGGGCTCCAGAACTATGAGGCTCTCCTAGGCCTCACCAACCTGTCTGGGCGCAGTGACAAACTTCGGTGAGTAGTGTGTGGAGGGAGCAGGAAGGAACAGAGGTATCCCATGAAGTCTTTGGTAGAATTTCACATACACCGCGTGCACAAACTGTTCTCTTCCTAAGGCAGGATCAAAGGCAGTGGGTGGACACAACAGTGGGGGCGGGATTTGAATTACCACTTGGAAAAGCCACATGATGAATGCACAAACCCAGAGGAGACAGTGGAAAGACACTTCTTTCTGAACTCATAAAAGGATATCCAAGGGGATGGGTGGGGAGAAATTATATTCCTTCTTTGAAGCAGGGGATGGTGGAGTGTATTGGGTTGAGATTGTTTTGGTGGCAAGTGGCAGAAAACTCAGCTCCAGTTGGTTTAGGCATAAAGGGAATTTACTGGATCATGTAAATAAAAAGACTGGAGTACGCCAGATTCAGGTGCTGCTTGATGCAAGGGTTGCAAAGCTGTCCTGGAGCCTGGTTCCCTGCACCTCTCCCATCTGTGTTGTCTTAATTCTCAGATGGGCTTTTCCCCTCTCTCAAGGTTACAAGGAAAGCTCCAGACCTCACATCTCAGCTTCATATCCAGCAGGAAAAAGAAAGAATTTCTCTTCCCCAGCAATAATACAAAAGTATCTCCAGCTGGGTGACATGTTCATCTGAGAACCCATCATTGTGGCCAAGATGCTATTATGTCATTTAGTTTATGCCCACTGGTGCCCCTCCTGGAGCTGGGGGCAGGATCAATGCCCCCATGCTGGTTGAGGATATGAAAGAGACACCACTATGGTGGGGAAGGGCCCTTGAGTGGCCCCAAACCCCAAATGCTCACTACAGGGGACTCAGTGGCCTCTCTTTGTTCACTCTTCCCACCCTAGGAAGAAGATCTTTAAGGAGAGGGCTTTGCCAGACATCGAGAACTACATGTTTGAGAATCATGACCAGTTGCGGCAGGCAGCCACCGAGTGCATGTGCAACATGGTGTTGAACAAGGAGGTGAGGGGGCTCAGCCTGGGGACAGGCAGTGATCAAGACATGGAAAGTCAGGCCACAAGCCAGGGCCTGGCATGAGATTGGGAACTGCTAAAATGGTATTAAGGTAGAATTTTACCTGAGAACTAAGAAATCCCCAAATCTTTTCTAGGTTACCGTTGCCTCACTCTCTGTAGGGACCCTGGGAGGAATATATGCACAAAGGAGACAAAGGCAAACATACAAAGTAATATTATCCTTGCCTGGGGCTTTGACCCTAAAGCTTGGGCTGGATGAGATAGAAGGTAGCATTTCCCTAGGTTAATTAGGTCTAAATAGTCTCATAACAAAGCAGGATATGAGACCAGGGCCTCTTACAAGTCAAGGGAGGCTAGATCACTGCATTTATTGAAATTATATATATATATGTGTGTGTGTATATATATATAGATAGATAGATAGATGATAGATAGATATTTTTATATATATATTTCTATATATATATGTTTCAAAAAGTTATAAACAATTTTAGAATATTTTAAATGTTAACATTGAATGAACTATCACTATTTCCATAGAAACTGCATTGCACTATAACCATGCTCTTTATAGAATAATTATAGGATGTATAACAATACTATGAATTCAGAACATGTCAATGGCCTTAAGGTCCAGAAATGGACTAAATTATAGCCATATGATAAACAAATGTTTCCTTTATATCCTGTCAGAGTCTTGTTATGTCTGTAGATATAACCCCATTAGAAGTAACAACAGGGCTTAAATTTGAGGTTCTTCATGAACATGGGAGCCAGGTCAAGTGGCCCTCCTGGGCCCTCACATAGGGTCCAATGTGAGACTCACTCTGTTTCTCAATACTTAACTCAAATCTTGGATTTTCTCACTGTTGCAGGAAAAAAACTCAACCCAAGAAAACCTGTTAAAGTCAAAAGAAACAAAGCTGCTAGGGTCCTCCAGGGAACTGACCTAAGGCTGTGCTGAAGGCCTGGTAGCCATGTGGGAGAAGAAAGTGTGTCCAAGGAAGGGGAGGGGAGAGACAGTGGGAGGCAAGAGTAGCTGTCTCCATGGGAGCATCAGCTGCTGCAACAACCAAAATCAAAATATACATCAGTCTCAAGAGGATAGAAGTTTATTTCTCACTCATATCCTTTCTTGCATTAAGTGGCTCACTGCCAAGCAGTGACTCAGGGATCCAGGCTTCTTCAATCATCAAGAACCATCTCCCCCATGCCACCTTGGGAGTGTGCTTTATTCAGATGGTGAATGGCAAGAGGGACCACAGGAGAAGCATCTGTAATACTCCACCATAGTGGCCCAGAAGTGACACATTTCACTTCCACTCACACCCGGCTGCTGAGAACTAGTCATGACCACATCTAGGTGCATGGGGTGGGAAAATATCTGCCTTTGGGGGCAGCTGCTTCACATTCACAGCTGTGGCCCATGAGAGGGGCCGGCACTGACTGTCTCTGTCATACTCTCACCTCCGAGGACCACTGCTTCAGCTTCAGAGAGATGCAGGTGGGCAACTACGACCTGGGCAGCTGTGATCCTTGACTCCTTGTGGAGCTCTACTTCTAGGAAACTTGACTCAATCAGATTTTACTGTAGAGCAGAGGCCTGTGTGTGTGTGTGTGTGTGTGTGTGTGTGTGTGTGTAGGGTCAGTGAGCTCCATAGGGACCCTCACCTCAGGAGGCCCCTCTTTTGTTTTTGGATCCTTAGAAAGCCTCAGCTCTCACCTGGTGGAGACAGTACAGCAACTCTTTAATACCAAAAAAACTACCCAATCATCCCCTGCACTTGCCAAGCCCCTGTGCCTTCAGGGACTGCAAAGTCATTTTAGAGCAGACCCTGAAGGCCCATCTGTTGTGACAGAAACATTCTAGGCTTCCCCAAAGGGAAGTGAGAGTTAGCTCTTCAGGTGACATCTACCCTTCAAGAGTCTGTGCCTGCATTTTTCTTCTGGTGTGGATAGCCAAATGCAAATAGAGTGGTGGAATATGGTATCTGAGGAATTCCTTATTTTCTCTAACCTTTTAGCTGGAGGAGATTGTAATCTACTTATCTAGCTAATCAGGGAAGACTTCCTGGGGGATGTGGCATGAGTGAACTGCTCAAAGGAAAGCTCTGAGAGATCCTGGATCCAAGAACATAGCTTCAGGTTCATCTTTCCCTCCCCAGGCTGGGCAGATGGGTGCATTTTTCTCTGAGCCACATACCTTCTTCTCATAGGTACAGGAGCGGTTCCTGGCTGATGGAAATGACCGGCTGAAGTTAGTGGTGCTGCTCTGTGGGGAGGATGATGACAAGGTGCAGAATGCAGCTGCAGGGGCCTTGGCCATGCTGACAGCAGCACATAAGAAATTGTGCCTCAAGATGACTCAAGTGGTGAGAGTAGGCCCTGGGGGCAGGAGGGAGCTGGGTGGGCTCTAGGGAATCTCCCCACCCAAGACCATACTCCCCTAAATGCTTCTCTGGGGAAAGGCCAGGCCCCCATGGTAACCCCTCCCCACCCCTGGGTATCTGTTTCTACCACCTGAAGAGAGAAGAGTCTATACCCTCCAACCCTTTACATTCATTATTTGGACTTTCCCAGTTTGCCAATTCAAATCCCTCCCACTGAAGTTTCACCCACTGCATGTGATGGTGCTTATAACTCATTACTTAAGAATAATAAAAATAACAACAGCAATAACTACTGCTGTGAGGCCCCAAGCTTCCCCAGGAGAAGCATGGATGTGGTTAGGGTACCATGGGGAGCTTGTGGTTTGGCAAAGAGGTGACCCCCACTAGAGAACGATGAACACTGGACCCATTTTCCATTACCTATCAGCTTTAAACCTTTTCCCAAACCCTACCACCGCTAGATGAACTTTCCTTTCCTTTCTTTCTGGTAGGACGCTCAATGTAGAGTTTACAAAAGTCTGCCTAGAAGCTTGGAAGCCAATAATTTGCCTTTTTTCCCCTCTGTCTTCTCACTTGAGAGTAGTCCATGTAAAGCTATCCCCGCTGACTAGTGGAGGGTGAGGGTAACAGGTACGAGAAGCAAAGGGGAAATCTTTGGATTAATGTCTAAAATCATCATCCCTGTCTACTTTTACTTGTACTTGTTAGGCTCTCACTATCCTCCAGCCCCCAATCTAAGTTCTTTCCATGAATCATCTTTCTAAATCATCACAATATTAAGAGGTAGGCATAGCAGTTGACAGACGAGGTCTCTAAGACTTGGTGAGGTTAAATAACTTAGCTAAGGTCATACAGTTGGTAAATGGTTGAGCTCAAATCTGAACACGGGTGTCTCTGACTTCCAGACCCATGCTGGCAACTATTCTACTCTGCTACCCGTGTATGTTTGTTGAAGGATTAAGAGTCAGGCCTCTTGGTTCTGGTCTTCGTTCCACTTCTGTCTCCTGGGGTGATCAGAGTGGTCTAGAGTCTTGTCTTCTATGTGTACAATGGCTCGGCTTCTTCACATCTGGAAATAGAGGAGGGAGACAGAGGAGAGGATACACTCTACACTCTAATGTTGATTCCAGTTGAAATCAGGGCTGCTTTATCTAGGGCATGCATGCCTGGGGCTCATGTCTCAAGGAGCCTGGGTTGGCAGAAACAGGCATGGACCTTGTGCCCAGGGTTAGAATTCTCCTCTCTGAACACCCTTCATCCTCATTCTGCTCAGGCATGCAGTGAGTCTGTCCCCTTGCTTCTCAAGATGCTTAAAAAATAAATGGATGTGTGGATGTTTATTCTCTACTATTCCCAGATGTGTGAATAGCTAAGTTACTTTCCCTCCATGGTCCTCAGTCCCTCCATTTGTAAAATGAAAGTAATTGGATTATTTCAAGTTCCTTCTAGTTGTCCAATTCCTGCCCTGGCCCTGGTAAGGGGATGGGCATCACTCAGTCCCAAGGGGCCTAAGTAAGCATATGCTGAGTCCCATACTTGACAAATAACCAGATGTGTGCTTGCCCTTTCAGAGCCCCAAATCTGGGTTGACCAATGCCTTCTGTTTATCTTGTCAAAAATCTTGTTTCTTGGTTCCCTCACTGATTCCTCCAATCCTTCTTGATCTACTTTTCACCCTCCAGACAACTCAGTGGTTGGAGATACTACAGCGGCTTTGCCTGCACGACCAGCTGTCAGTCCAACACCGGGGCCTGGTCATTGCCTACAACCTGCTGGCGGCTGATGCCGAGCTGGCCAAGAAGCTGGTAGAGAGTGAGCTACTGGAGATCTTAACTGTTGTGGGCAAACAGGAACCGGATGAGAAGAAGGCAGCAGTGATTCAGACAGCCCGGGAATGTCTCATCAAGTGCATGGATTATGGCTTCATTAAACCACTGTCTTAGACAGGAGCTCAGGGATGATGGGGCTGATTCTGTACTGTGCAGAGTTCTGAGCTCAGTACTCCCAGAGTATCATTTCAGCTAGGGATCATAGCAGTAACAAGGAAGTCTCCATAAAAAAAGAATATTTGGTTGTGAATCTTCTTGCCTGAAGTTTGTGTTTTACTGGCTCTCTTGTGTCCTGTCTCCTTATATCTGTCATGTTCCAGAAATTCCTAGAATATTTTTTATCTGTAATTTGGAAGACAGGTTGGATAATTCTTTCGGTATCCATTCCAAAGGCCAGGTTAATGGGCTGAAGTTCTTTATATTTTGGAAAATGAATTGAGTGGTAAGGTAGGATCTAAAAAGTGTGTGAATATAGAGGTTAGTGCTCTCTCCCATACTGTTTGAATAAGGCTGCCTAGAACTGCATATTTCAGCTGCAGTGCCCTGTCCCAGCCCCATGCTCCTGCCCATCACTCAATCGTGAGGGAGATACAGTTCATGTTCAATAGTGTGACATAATTTCTGCAGTTCGCTTGGGAAAATCTTCCATGCAACATGGACATAATGAAAGTAAATAAGATCAACTTAAAGTACTCTAAGCAAAAAAACATTTTTTTCATTGGTTCTTATATCTTGTCTACACAGAGAAAGGTCTGCCATTAGATGCAGGGTTCAAATGTTTTCACTGATGTTATACCTTAGCTTTGATTTCCTCTAGGTTGACCTTATTTTCTGGCAAACTATCTCCATGTGGTAGTAAAGATAATCTAGACTTACATAGTTGCTCATGATTATGGAAGGGAAAAAAGACCATTTTCAATAACCCAGAAAATTTCCAGGGATGACTCTGAAATGTCTAGCTTGCATCACATTTCCAGTTATCTCATTAACAGAATAAAGAAGAAAAATAATATGATTATCTCAATAGATGCAGGAAAAAGAAAGATTTTGAAGAACTTGACATAGAAAACTATAAAATATTATTGAGAAATTTGAAAAAAACTAATAATAAGAGATAGTACTATGTTCATGGATTAAATGACTCAACATTATATAGATATAAATTCTCCCCAAGTTGACATATAGATCTCATGAAATACCAATCCAACTTTGAACCTTTGTGGGACAGAAACTAAAGTTGTTTTTGAAATGTATATGAAAATACAAAGAGTCAGGAATATAATGACTGTTTTGAAGAAGAGTAAAGTTGGAGCATATAACTTGAACAGGCACTTCATAACCGATAAGTATATAAAAGATGCTCATACTAGTCATTAGGAAAATAGAAAATAAAAATATTATGAGAAGCACTATAGACCCCTCAGAATGGCTAACATTAAATACACTGACAGAAAGTAAGTGTTGGTGAGAATGTGGAGTAACTGACTCTTATGCATTGCAGGTGGGAAGGTAAATTGCTACAGCCACTTAGGAAAATATATTTGGCAGTATTTCCTGGCAACATTCACTAAAACTGACCAGAAATATGTATGGCCAGCAACTCCTAGGTACACAGCCAACAAAAATATGTACTAACGTGTGCCAGAAAAAAAAAAACATGTATAAGAAGGAGAACATTTTCATTACAGTCCCCAAGTGGAAGTAACTCCAATGTCCATAGAAAATGAATATATGGGTGTTGACAGAGCAATATAAGTGAACAAATGACAGCTACATGCAATATAGAAGTAATTTACAAACAATATTTAGTTAAATGAGCTGGACCTAATAATATACTGTATTGTGAATGATTCCATTTATACAGGTTCAAAACCAGAGAAAATTAAGCTTAAGATATTAAAAGTCAGGATACTGTTTACTTACAGGAAGCAGGGAGTGGATAGTGATTGGGGAGGTACAAAGAGCTTCTAATTTTTGGTCTGGGTGTGTTCACTTTCATCGAGCTTATTATTTGTCCACTTTTCTGTATAATGCTGTTTTTAAAGACTTAAAGAGTGAATAGTGTCTTTCGCTTAGAGTGTGAAGGTTACATGAAATAATCTAAAGCACCTGGTTTTTAATGTATGAATAGTCAATATTAATTGGCTTTTTTAATTTGTTTGATATTCCCTGTTCCTTAGGGTAATGTTGCAATATGATACCAGATGAGCTCCCGCTGTTTCTGGATCTGAACTTCATTAGGTCACTTGGTTGTTGCGGGTGCGCAGAGAGAGCTGGGGGAGGGAGGAGTGGGAGGGAAATGATAAGAAAGCACAAATTACGTTTGCAAAGTCACCCAAGGAATGGTGGCCACCTGGTCTCGGTGCGTTTAGGAAACTATAGGGTTCTGGCTGGGAAAGCTGGCAGTGGTGAAATGGAGAACGATTTGATCACGGACGTTGAAAGGAAGAGTCGCTGGAAGGCGCCCCGGTGAAACCAGCAGCTGAAGCAGGACTGGACCACCAAGGCGCCCCCACGGTGCTACATACTGCGCGTGGGACTCGGCGTCTGCCCAAGGACGCAAGAGCCGGAGGTGGGAGGGCGCGTGGATGGGGGAAGCCTGCTGGTCCACCTGTGATAGCCACCGCCGTCGTCCTTCCCGGCGTGGATCACCGGGTCCAGCTGATACTCCGGTTACTCGGAGCCCCCACCTGCTCGGCACCCCGGCCGGGTGGCCCCCCTCCCTCCCCCCATTCCCGCCGGGTGCAAGGAGCAGGCAGACACCAGCGGGAGGCTGGACCACGCTGGTGCCTCTACAGAGACGCAGGCGTGTAGGGTGGTTGTCCCTGGCTCAGGTCCTCAAAGCCTAGCTTCTCCCCACCTCGCAGGGGTCTGATCTGCTTCGATCACTGTTAGGACTTGGGCTGCCGGCCGCGCTCCTCTTTCTGCCGGACGTGGCCTAATCCTGGTTCCACACTGGGCAGAGACCATCCCCAAAGACCAGGGCCGCGGCGGAAAGAGCAGAGTGACCCGGCCTGGACATGTAAGGGCGGGAGGAGAGGGAGTGAGGCCAGATGTCACTAGCTGCGTGCACAGGAAGCACAGGGGACACAGAAGGGAGGAGGGGGTGCGTGGGAGTGATTAAAGTGGAGCTGAGGCAGCTTGATGGGATGAACAAAGGGCCTTTTGCTGTCCATCAGGGGCACGTCCCTTCTCCCCACGTTCTGAGAGGCTGAGGCGTCGAGCAGGAGTTGCAGATGCACCTGCTGTGCTACAGGTGTACGATCAGCTTAAACCGGACTCTCTGGTAGGATTTTATACGTATTATTCTTATGTTGCTCTTTCTAATGGTGTCAGACAGTTCTTGTAGAGCTCTTTCATTTTTTTTAATCTTAATCCCACATTTATTGAGTTCTTTGGCTCCAGCATTTCTATTCGGTTCTTTTTTAGAATTTCAATCTCTTTTTAGAATTTTCAAACTCATTTAGTTTTTTTTTTTAATTCTATTCTTGAGTTCATGGAACTGCCTTTTTGAGTTTTCTCGAATCTTATCGAGATTTTTCTTAGAACAGCAATCTTGAAATCTCTGTCATTTAAAGCAGTCTTTTATATCTTTATTTTCTGGAGACCTTTCATTTTCTTTTCACATTTCCTTGTTGCCTTGGTTATTCGTGGTATGTGATGGGTTGTTTCTCTGCCTGGACATTTGAGGGAAGGAATATTTCTTTTTCGAGTATTTTATTTTGTTTAGCAGGTTGGTAAGTAGAGGTCTTTCCTCTGCTTTCCTGTAGATGATGCTGTAGTCCAAGATTTGTTTTCTCCTCTCAGCACTGTTCTTCCAGGATCTGTGATGTAGGGAGGTGTTCCCTCAGCGTGAAAAACGCCTGTATCCTCGGAGGCGGGCGAACTCATTATTACCCGGCCCCCTCTGCTCAGCCTCAGGGCACTGTCCCAGCAGCGGGTTTCGGCAGGCGATGGGTCTCCGAGCCTGTGTGTTTCCCTGAGCACACTGCTGTGACCAGGACCAGACGCCGCCAGCCGGCAGTGCTTTCTGCACCGCTCCAGGTGCCTCTGCCCGGCTCTCCCGCCGTGGGTGGGGAAGGGGTGGGCGGGAGGAGACACGCTTTCAGGTCTGTGGCTCAGTTCTCTTCAGTGGGCTTACCCCACTTAGAGCGGACCACACAAGCCTGAATGTCGCTTCTTCCCCTTTGCGATCCGCCGAGGACAGCAGTGCTACAAGGTGAGGGGGTGGGATTCCCGCCTCTGCGGCTTTGTCTGCTTGGGGGTGGCGGCTGGTCGGTCCTGGCCACCTTCTGTACTGCTGCTCCGGCTCTGATCCTGGCTTCAGTTTCAACGTGTCCCGGTTTCTCAGAGCGGATGACACCTAACTGACACTAGGCAATATCTGTGCCTAGTGTACATGTGCTTACCCAGAGTTCTACTACCATTGGGGTGTTCTTTGGGTGGTCTCTAAGCTGGGCCCCTATTTCTTTGTTCTCCCTGTCTGTCGCTCGTGTCTGATTAGCTACCTAACGGTAAAATGCCACGGGAGGAGGATACATCTGTCACTTCCCTTTTCTATGTGGTTTCGTTGATATGCCACCCTGACAGTGATCTCTGAGATTCCAAGGTCTGTGGGTTGTTTCCCCTGTTAC
Source organism: Cynopterus sphinx (assembly GCA_030015415.1). Classification (NCBI taxonomy): domain Eukaryota; kingdom Metazoa; phylum Chordata; class Mammalia; order Chiroptera; family Pteropodidae; genus Cynopterus; species Cynopterus sphinx. The sequence goes on along the minus strand of CM057385.1, from coordinate 29,541,496 downwards.
TATTGAAGTCCATAATGCATTCCATCAAAATACCAAGGTCATACATTTCCTTCTGGCTCATAAAATCTTTCATAAACCATAAAAGATTTCAGAAGAAACAGTGAAACTATGGGTCAAGATTCTGGGATCCAAGTGAGGTAGGTGATTTTGGGGTCTCTGTTACAAATAGGTTCCTGAGGTTATTTTAAAATGGCTTGTGTTCTGGATTATGCCTGTGAGCTGCTGTCTTGGAAGTCTTCGCAGAGTAAGTGTGGTATGGGGGTGGGCAGGTCTGGGTCTAGCCCACAGTGCCCCACATATCCCAGCTCAAATATCTATTCGACTCCTGTTGGGTACCAGTCCCAGAGGTTGAGGCCTTCGTGAAAATAGATTTGCTCTCTCATCCATTTGTGATGGGTGTGGGAGCTAGGAGGAAACCAGATAGGTCAGAGCCTGAGGCAGGGAGTGATAAATAGCAGTTGAGGATGTCTTGGGGGTCTGAGAAAGGAGAGTACTAGGACTTTGTTCAGGACTGACTGGACTGCTTATATGTAGATAGTAACTGTTAAAAAAAAAGGGGGGGGATACCAACCCCAGGATACCTACCCATCATCTAAATAACATAACATAGTTTCTGTGACATTCACTAAGCTTAGGGTCTTCACCTCACCAAATTGTGTTGTCAGGTTTTTATGTAAAATTCTTGCTGTAGTGTGGATAGCTGTGATTGAATCATAACTATCCATGGCTACCAGTTACACTTAGGTCATGACATCATTTTTGCTTTCTGTATAACAAAGAAACTTTGTAAATAATCTTTGAACATTTAAGAAAAAAAGGAGGGGTAATAGAGGTCATAGGAAAGAGTGGCAGAGCTACTGCTCCTGGAAGAGCTGGTGCCACCTGCAGGTGGTAGCAGAGAGTATCTGTAGCAACATGGAGAACTGATTCCGGATGGTTGAGAGCAGAGTTGAGAGTTCCAGGTGCCATGCCAGCAGGGATGGTCAGCCCCCAAGCATTGCAGCAGTTCCTGGGTAATAAATGTTCATCGAAATGAAACACAAATTCCCAGACTCTTAAGAAATTGAGCAGGAACATAGGTTTTATTATCTCCATCCATGTGGGAGAACAGGAAAGAGCTCTTCTTCCATCTTCAGACTTTCAAATTTGTAAGTGTATATAACCCTTTCAGGAAAAAGGTGTCAGTTTAAATGCAGCACATCTTTTAGTTAAACAACTCAACAGGATAAGACTTTTTAGTCGTTAGAGATTTATTTTTGTTGCGGAGACGGTTTGGAAGAAGAGTCGGAGTCTGGAAATGCTTTTACTAACATGGATAAGGGAAAAGAAGAATGGCAAGGAATGGCGATGCTAGCATCCCCCACCTCTGTCTCCATGGCTTTTTATTCTCTCTCCCAATGTTGGCCTTGTAGTTTATTAATAGTTACTATCAGGTTAGTATATACGAGCTACAGCAAATTCCCACATTCAGCCTCAAGGCCACCACCGTGTTTTTAGCTATTTCTTCTCAAGTACCTTTTTCCCATCCTCGTCCCTAGAGCAAGAAGTCTCAGAACTGGTCAGGCATGTGTGCCCTCCCTGCAATGTGTCCTTGTGTGAAAGTCCACACCTGCTTCTGATGACCTTTGTTGCTGCAAGCACCAGGCATCCTGCCAGGACTGCAGGTGTCTTTCACAACAACTTTCATAGGAAATAGCGACAGTCTTTGAAGTCCAGGTGTTAATAGAATTATCCTTTGCCAGAAATAGCATTTGGAAAAGCAGCTGTAAAGGGACAGAGGGACATTATCCTTTTTTTTCTTTCTTTCTTTCTTTTTTTTTTTTTTTTGCCACCCAGGTCTGTACTATTCAGAGCCAAGTACTGAAGTTTCACTAATTGCTTTGGAGAAAACAAATGCCAGATCCAAAAAAACACCAAACTTAGAATGTGCAAGGAGAAGGTCAGATGGGATTATTATGTGGACTGTAGAGCGTGTCATGTTTTACATCTACAAGAGTGTCAAGAATATGGGACTATAAAACACAGATTATATCAGACACTTGGTTATATGGGGAAGTTTGGTTATATGGGAAAGCTTCATGACAGGAGATATACGCATTGCCTACTATAGTAAGAAGTATATTATAATAAGAATTTTTATAGATTTTGAAAATCAAAGTTCAAACAAATCAATACATAGTACTGAAAGTAAAACAGTTCTGTAAGACAGTATAAAATCAGTAGTCTCCTAACCCACCCCTTTTTATTACTCTCCTGAGGTGATGCTTCTTTTGGTATATACTTCTTGGTCTCCATATAGTGCAGTTTTGGTTTTAAACAGGTATTATCTATTTACTCTTATAAGATTTAGTTCGCCCTATCTTCCCCTACCCATATCCTGTCAATGTGGTTGTGTCATCACTTTGTGTTATAGAACAATATTCAGTGTTTACCTTGTTTTGACTCTCTAGTCACAGCTGTGCTAGGTAGTATATTATGAGTACACTTCATTTTCTGTACAATTTTCTGCTTTGCTCAGGATTTGTAATCTCTGACTTTTTGTTTTTTTACTTTTTTATGTATCTAACACTAATTTATCTCCGAATTCTCTGCCTCAAACAAGGACACTTGTTAATTAAATACATTAAGTATACCATCAATTAACAATTTCATTCCTCAGAATATATTCCCTCTGAGCCCTCTGCTCTTGGATCCTGACTTGGGGGTATCTCTAGGCCTACTCCTCAGCTGTCATCTTGGCTCTCTCTTTCAATGTATACTTTTTTTTTCTTTTCCCCAGAGTTAGAGCCTTGTCTCCTGGATGGTGCTGTTTACAGGAGTATGGTGTGGGAATAAGGCCAGGGCAATGCTTGGGGCATGAAATTTTCCCTGATCTACGGTAAACATGACATGGGGTTTTATAACTAATTGTTGCGAGGATGGGCATAGCTTTCTTCTTTTTAGAGGCTAAATATGGGCAGTAGGAGAGCTATTTGTTACTGACGTTTTTCAGCCCCAAAGAATGATCGCAAATATGGTGTGTCTCCTTTGCCAATCCCTGCTGTCAATCCAAGGATAAGGAAACTCCTAAAGTACACCTTGGCCCTTCAATGTGGTTGTTCCAAACAAAGCCATTGATTTTCTTCCTCAGGGTCTGTAAGCCACTCAACTCAGAGAACTCACTTGTTCTGCTGACTGTCCCAGTATCTGTAGTTGCAGGTTTTCTCTCTTAGTATCCTCATCTCTACTGCACCTGGCAGTCCTTAGCCCTTCCTTCACAAATACTGAGCCCACATTATTTTAATTCATTTCTCATTCTCACTTTTGGACAATGTGGGAAAAGAAACCAGAGATATCTTTGCCGTGGCATCATCAAGTCTCCTTTTACTCTATAAACAGTAAATATAAATATTCTTGATATCCACTATTATTTAATTATTGATCTTCAAAAATAATTTTTTAAAGGAAAAAAAACAGATGAATTACATCACAATGCTAACAGTCTTTGTGTGGTAAGTTTATTCTCTCCCCACTTTCTTCCTATTTTTCCCAATATTTTCAAAAACTGGAATATTAACAATGTAGGTTTGCCAATCAAAAAAATTTAAAAAACAGAAAATGTAAGTATTTGAATTTTTAAAACCTTTTAAATTTAAACTAATCGAGATAGAGAAGAGCTGTCAAAATAGTACAAAGCTCCTTATATCTCCCACTCTGCTTCCTATAATATGAACATTTTATAAAACTATAGTACAACGATTAAGAATAGGACATTAACGTTTGTATACTCTTATTAATTAAATGACATACCTTATTGGAATGTCACCAAATTTTCCACTAATAACCTACTTTTTTTTTTTTTAGAAAAGGAAAAAGTAGGACTATGTGGGGAGTGGCTTGCTTTTTCTTAAAAAAAAAAAGTGTTTCCCATCTGGGACTTACATTATTTGAATGATCCTTCTATGTCTATTCTCTATATCTCTTAAATTTCCTTTATATTTTCTATTTCATTGTCTTTTCCTGCTTCTTTCTGAGAGGTCCTCAATCTAATGCTCTAACTCAGAAATCAATATTTTATCTTTATTCTGTGATTTAACTCTTCTCTTGTGTTCTTTAATTCATCTATTATATTTTTATAACTAATGGTTCTACATGATTCTTTTTACTTCCATTCCCATTTCATATTTCTAATATCTCATCTTTTTTATATATTTATTACATTTATTTTAAATTATTGGTTCAACTATTCTAATAAGTCTGCTTCCAGTGACATTTAATACATTTTGTTGATTTCCTTGCTAAGAAATTTGGTACAAGGATGCCCTGTTACTTTGGTGTGTGAGCTCCGGTTTCCCTGGAGGGGCCAGATATTCTGGTGGCAGTACCAAAAGCCAGATCCTAGTTGATGTCAGCAGTATGGACCCAAAGGGAGTGAAGGAAACAAGTGCTTGTGTGACAGCCCCAGCCACTAGAAAATCGTATTTAAACACTTCAGTTTAGTATCACTCCCCCAAGCAAAGCAACTCATCAGGTTAGGGATTCAGCACCCCAAAAAGCATCACTTTTCTATACAGTAAATCATTGGCTGAGAGTGTTTAGAGAAAGGAGAGTGTTGTAAGAAATGACTGAGGCTGGCCAATTCCTAACTCATTATCCTAGCTGCCCTTATTTTATCCCTGAGGACCCCTGCACTATTGCCATTGGCAATTAGAGGAGTAGAGAAGGCAGAGTTTAGCTAGCTAGCTTTCATCTATCATCTATCTTTTCCCCCCATAATTATCTTCTACAGTTATTATAGGCTCCTCTGCCTCAGGCTGCAGCTACCCGTACACACACGTGCGCTCTCTCTCTCTCTCTCTCTCTCTCTCTCTCTCCCTCCCCTCCTCTCTCCTTCCCTCACTTCCTCCCCCGTCCCTCTGTCCCTCAGTCCCTCTGTCCCTCCGTCCTTCCGTGTCTCTCCGTCCCTCCATCTCTCTCACCCTCTTCCTGACTTTTCTGGCCATTCATTCTCAGTCTTTGTAGGCTGTTTTGAAATGTCCACTTCATTTTCCTCTCCCTTTGATGGAAATATTCCTCAGCCTTTGTTCTAAACAAGATGCTCTCTTCTCATTTTTCCTAACAGTCTCTCTGGGTGAACTCTTCCACTTCCATTTCTCCAAGCTGATTATGTCTATATCTGTGTCTACATCTTAGGCCTTGCTCTTGGCCTCTGGCCACAAATTATGACATCTCCCTGTCTCTCTATTACTATATACAGTCAATCACAATATTCTATTTATTTTTTTATTATGGTAAAAATACATAACAAAATTTACAATTTTAGGTACACAGTTTAGTAGTGTTAACTATATCAAGATTCTTGTGAAACAGACCACAGTCTTTTCAACTTGAAAAACTGAAATTATACCCATTATTTTAATTTTATTTTATTTTTATTATTATATTTTAATTTTTATTTTATTAGTTTGAACTATACAGTACATTGGTTAGACATTTATATAGTTTATAAAACAATCCCCCTAATTGCTCTTTCTCTCCTCTGGCTTTCCACCTAGCCATTATATTAGTGCTAACTGCATTTCCTATGCCGTGCTCACCATCCCTGTGACCACCTATCAACTACTAATTTGTACTTCTTTAACCCTTCATCCCATTCTCCCAGCTCCGCAACCCAACACTGCTCTGGCCATCACCAGATTGTCCTCTATGTTTGTCAGTCTGGTTTTGATTAGTTTGTTCTTTTGTGAAATTATACCCATTAAACAACTATTTCTCATTTCTCCCTCCCACAGGCCCTGGAAACTACCTTCTCCACTGTTTATCTCTATGAATTTGACTGCACTAGGTATCTCATACAGTATTTGTCTTTTTGCAACTGGCTTATTTCACTTAGCATAATGCCCTCAAGTTTCATCCATGTGGTAGCATGTGATAGGATTTCCTTCCTTTTTAGGGTTGACTAATATCCCACATTTTGTTTATCCATGTATCCATCGATGGACACTTGGGTTGCTTCCACCTCCTGGCTGTTGTGAATAGTGTTGCTGTGAACCTAAGAAAATAGTTGTTGAACATTCCTAAAATTGTTATCATTAAGTCAGTAATTATGTCCTGAGTCATGATATTGCAGTGCTCTGGGCTGGCCTTTCCAAGGAATACAAAGATTCTCTTCCCAACAATCTTACCCTTCGTTCATTTATTCAACAAATATTTATTGAGCACCTACTATATGCCAGATACTGTGGCAATAATAGAGATATAACACACACAATAGCTGACATGATAGCTGGCTTCATGGAGGATTTAGTATGGGAGACAGCCATAAAAGCAATTAAATAAATAATAATTTAATTAGAGTTGCTATAAAGGTTATTAATAAAAAGTATGAGAATCTATGAGAACATTTTATAGAGGGTCCTATTCTAGACTTAGGAATATTGGAAGTGGAGAGGGCCAGGGTGAGGAATAAGACATACACAGACAAGTATAGCAAAAGAATGTGTTAAGTTCCCTGAGAACATCAAGCAAAGTGCTAAGAAGACTTCGAGAAAGGAGAATCATACTGAATAGAGAAATGTGTTCAAGATCCAAAGGAGCTATATTTTAAGAGTGAGTTGCTGAGCACACAGCAAACGTATGCAGTACGTAGTCTAAGTGGGGAAGGGGATGCATGTTTGCCCAGGATCCTCGAAATTCCCCAAGCATCACCTAAGAGTTTGTCAAAAATACAGAATCTCTGACCCAATGCCAAAACTACCGAATCAGAACCTACATTTTTAACAAGATCCCCAGATGATTCAAACAGAACTCACAGATACCAGAATAAATGAGGCCACGTCAGAGGACTGTAATACATTTTGCACCTCCACCAGCAAGATGAAACTCTGCAGTTGAACAATATACTACCGAGGTCGTTTCTCAATCTTTAATGGGTATGGTTAGATAAAGCCAGTTCTTCTTTTGTTTTTCTTTTTTAATATGTGTCTCACTCTAATTGTTACTATTTATTTATAAGTGAATAAACCTTATTCTTAGGGCAGTTTTTCAGTTTCTAGCAAAATTGAGCAGAAAATAGAGTTCCTATATATCCCCTATCCTGCCCCCCACCCCGCACCTCCACACACACACACACATACATACAACCTGCACCACAGTGGTACATTTGTTACAGGCAATGAACCTACGTTGACACATCATTATCACCCAAAGCCCGTCGTTTACATTAGTGTTTGCTCTTGGTGTTGTGCAGTCTATGGTGCTGGACAAAAGTATAACAACACACGTCTGCCATTATAGTATCATACAGAGTAGTTTTACTGCCCTAAATATCCTCCGAGGTAGTTTCTCGATCTTTAACAGGTACAGGAAATCATTAGTTAGGTAAAGTCAGTTTCCTTTTCAGAGTGAATTCAAAAGCATTTCAGTGTGTTCACAGTTAGCTCATTAAATCTTCACAAAAACTCTGAGAGGTGGGTCTATCCTGTTTACAGTTGAAGAAATTTAAGCTTAAAGAAGTCAAATAACTTCCCCAAGGCTTCCCAGTGCCAGAAATAGTCTGACTCCAAGGACCACAGTCTTTCCACTGCACTATACTATTTAGTACTTATGGAGACCATTTGAAAAATTTTCCTTGTAAACCTGTAAATTATATATTGACTGAGTCACTTCCTGCTGTATCGTGTATTACTTGTCCTTGCCGGAACAATCTGTTTATAGTCAACTAGTCAGCCCCAAATACTACCTGGCCATTCTAGGGCAAAACGGTGAAGGTTTGTAACACTGTAGATTTAAGAATACAAATAATACACAACTTATAGTCTCATAAAGAAAGCTAATATACATTGTTTATATTGCTTTATAATATTCTGAACCAGGTTCTAAAACTTCTACTGTAACAGACCATTAAAATTTATATACAGAGTTTCCACTGCAGTTGAATCTAATTCCAAAACAACCATACTTTTAAAGTTTTAATATGGGAGTGAGTTCACAAAATGCCAAAACCCAGCAAGTTTATACTTTAATACTAAGCCTATTTATCAAATTGTACACTTTAAGTGTGTGCAGTTTATTATCTGTCAAAAATACTCCCCAAAAGCTATTTAGTCTCTCAACCTCAAAACTTCTGGAGGCAAACATAGAAGCAAGTATTTTTACCTTGGGTTCAGCAAACAGTTCTTAGAGATGACACTAAATGCACAATACATAAAACAGAAAAAGTAATATAATGGACCTGAGAATGTCTCCTACTGACAGGCACTGTGAAGAGAATGAAAATACAAGCTCCTGACTGGAAGAAATATTTGCAAGGAATATATCTGATAAAGAACTTTTATCTACCTAATTTTTATGTAGAATTCTTGAAAGGCAATAATAAGAAAACAAACAACCCAATTTAAAAATTGATAAAAGATTTGAACAGATATTTCACCAAAGAATGTATATATCCTGCAAATAGGTACATGAAATGATGTTTGACATCATTAGCTGTTAGGGAAATGCCAATTGAAAGTGCAATGAGATAACACTACACACCTATTAGAATGGCTGAAATGACTAACCACATCAGCTGCTGCTGAGGATGTGGAGAAAAGGGGACATTTTATGTTGGTAAGAACATAAAATACTGTTGGGAGCCGTTTGATTGATGGCTGCCCTTTGGGTAGACAAGGGATTGTTTACTCAGCAGGATGTCTGCAATAGCTGGCAAATTCTTCACTAATCTTGTAGTGGCAGAGAAGCACGTTTGTTGCTCCAGAGAATGAGCTGAATGTTTTATGACTTCAATAAGGAGGAAGATAGGAATCTTGAGATGCAACAGGCTTCCTCTGTAGATGTTAACGATTGTTTCTACTTACTTGTGGCTTTAGTTTCCCACGAATCCTGATGTATAAATATGGTGTGCTAAATAAACTCGAGACTGCAGTATTCACTGTCAGTCCTCCCGAATCTTTCTCTTCTTTCTGTCTTTTTCTTTAATTCTCACTCCCCCTCTCAGGGACTGTTCGATCTTGGCCGGTGGGTTCCGGCAAAATACAACCATTTTGGAAAGAGTTTGGTAATTTCATGCACTTACCATACGGCCTAGATATCCCACTCCTAAGTATTTACCCAAGAGAAATGAAAACATATGTCCATTCAAAGACTTGTACATGAATGTTCAGAACATTTTATTTGTAAAAACCATAGACTGCAAGCAATCCAAATGCTCATTAACAGAAACAAATTTTGGTTATACACACAATGGAATACTACTCAGCAATGAAAGAAAACTATGGTACCCACAACATGAGTGGATCTCAGAATTATTCTGAGTGAATGAAGCCAGACAAAAAAAGAGTACATACTATATTACTCCATTTGTATAAAGTTCTAGATAATGTGAACTCTATAGCAATGGAAAGCCAATCATTCATTAGGGACTGGGATGAAGGATGGAGATGTGAGAGGGAGGGATTCCAAAAGAGCTTTTGGGGGTGATATATTTGTTCACTATCTTGATTGCAGTGATGGTTTTACATGTCAAAGTTTATCAAATTGTACACTTTAAATGTGTGTGCAGTTTATTATCTGTCAAAAATACCCCATAAAGCTATTAAAAACTGCATAGATGAATGACTGTGAAAAAACAAGTAAAAAATATTTTATTATAATGTAATGAGCTTAATAACCTGCGAGGAGTGTAAATTTATGTGCCTGCTATTACTGAATTTTTTCCATAGAAACTAAACATATGATAGGATTAGTGTTACAGAGACTCAAGTTCTGCATACTCCAGATAAAGACCTTTGTGTGCCCCTCTATTCATTTGACAATAACCTCCACACCCTGCCCCTTCCCTCACATATTGGACGTTTACACTTCTCAGGCCTGCCACGTGCCCTCATAATGGAAATCTAGTGCTTGGTGTGGAAAACAGCAGACCCTCCCAACTGCCGGTGAAAATTATATAAGCAAAATAAGAGAAAATACACTCTTCCTCGCAGGTGCATAAAAGCAGAAAGTATTCCATGCTATGAAGTTGCCCTTGTAGATTTATTTTTTAATATCCTGGCAAAGGAATCCTCCAAGACACTTGGTCTTCCAAGACTGTTCCTCTGGCCTGTTAAATGTCTATTAGTCTTGAGAGATACTGTAACTATGAATAGTTGTTTACCTGATATCCTGTTGCCATGACAATAAAAGCTGAAATTGATTTCTGTTTTCTGATGGACGTAAACACCTGTGAATTTTCACAATCAGGTCAGCGGCAGATCATCACGTTTCGGTCTCCCACTTACAAGAAGGTTCTGAAACTTGTGGTTGCTCATTTTCTTATTTAAACAAAAGAGGTGAAGAGTCCCGTGACGTTTAAAAGAACACTTCTGAAACCGGACACTGTCCTTAGCTGCTCATCTTTCCTGTTCTTCTGGCCACAAGCACTCTCACTTCGGGCCCTGCCAGACTCGAGCGGAATCAGGTTCTCTTTCTCCACCTAGGCAAGCGTACTTTCGCCGCCTCCCGGTAGGGCAAAGCCAGGCAAACACTAGGCACCGCCACTATCTCCTCCTCCATTGTCCGCTCTGAGTCCCCGATAGGTGGATGAGCCCTCACGAGCCAATCCCACCGTCCAGCATAGCCTCCCTACCACGTTGGTCTTCAAGGATTCCTTTCTGGCTCGCTGACAGCCATGTGCAAAAGGGGAGAGGAATCACCCACCTCAGCCTAGCCTCTGCTGACAGAGCCCATGGGTGCTCTAGTAGACTACTTGATGGGGTATACGGGGACTACGGGATTATGCTCTGGGATGCTCTAACAGCTGCCTTCCCGGATGCTGTTACTGTCTGAGGCCCGAGATGCTAAACTAGGGGGTTTACAAGCAATCCGCGGGACATGGACGCTTGCAGTGAACTGGACACCGACCTTACTTGTCCTCAGTCCACAGTCTCACTGACTTCACCTTCAGGAGCCTCGGTCTTTGTTTTCTTTAAAGTCCTTCGTGTCCCTGAACTGTGGGGAAATTTTACCAGGCTTGGTTTGGTATGAGCTGGCTGGGGTGCCGCGTGCCCCTCCCTCCTCCTCAGCTGGCCGGGCGGTCCAAACCTCCCTGCTCCCGGTCCTCCACGGCCCACCTGCCGGGAGTAGCTACTGAGAAACTTGTTTTTCCTAAAAACTGTTCCCGAGAGGGAAAGGAGCTCCCAGGGCAGCGCTCAGACCTGGGAGCCGAGGTCGCTACACCCCGCCTACGCCACAGCCGGGTCGGGGGCCCGCGCGGACCCGGGGAGGGAGAGAAGCTGAGCTTTCGGAGGACCTGCGCGAGGAAACGCGGGGCTCGTTACCCGCCAAGGTTCCTCCGCTGCAGCGCGCCCCCCGCCCAAAGAAAGCGATCGAGCCTCACTAGGCTCTGCAAGTCCAGTCCTTGTATCAGCTGAACTCGGTGACACCTCACGGGATGGGGTACCGCGCAGGAGAAAGGATAGCCATACCGTTTCGCCCTGTGGACCGGAACGCACCCCGTCTTCTGCAAGGGCAGTAGCCTTGGTTACCTTTGGTGGATAGAGGTGAGGTGATGAGGTCTCGTGGCTTTTCTGTTTTCTAGGTTTCTTGTTTGGTTCGGGGGAGCTGTTTGTTTTTAGATTGGCAGTCCTCGCCCTCCCCCAAGAGGGGAGATCTGGGGGCAAGTCCACATGCTCCAGCCCTGCCCGGACATCCCAGGCTCCGGCGCGCCCGCAGACGTCTGACCCCTACGCCCCTGGCCCCTGGACTCTGGCTGGCATCACCAGGTCGGCAGTCCCGGCTCTGCGCGGGGAACTGAGGAGGAGGGAGCGTTGCGCCGAGCACGGACAGACTTAAACCTCCGCCTTTGCCCTCCCTTCACGCTAGGACTGAATGAACTTGAGTCTACCTCCTTTCTTTTGAGCGCGCTTTGACGTGTAAAGGAGCGAGGGCTGCTGCTGCTCACGGCTCTATCGCCCACAGGATGCGGCGATGGCGTCTCGGTGAACGAAAAGGGAAACTGTCCGCGGCACACTTCATCGCACCTGGGTCTTGTCCAAGACCGCAGTTTTCGGTCTTTCATTCTAATTTTATTACCAAACGTGTTCTGGCAGCTCGCGAAGGGTCTGGCGGGGTACCCCCGCGTTCGTGATGCGCGCGGCTGGGGCTGTGCGGGGATCCGCGGAGCGAAGGGTGCGAGGAGCCGGCTGCCTGGGGAATGGCCCCAACGGGGGCCTAAGTAGCATTTGTGGACCGCTGGAGCATTCAGTTAGTTCCTGACTCCAGCTGCTCCTCTCCCGGGGCTCCCTCCTTCTGTCTTCGTGGCCCTCTTTAAAATTCTGGGGAATAGACGTTGCTACATTGCTACTGGGATGTTAAATTGGTCTAATTCCTTTGGAAAGCAAATTTGACATTACTTTGTACAGTTGGTTATTTGCATACTCTACCACTCAGCAATTCTTTCTAGTTTCTAGAGAAAAATGTGTACACAAGCATCAGGAAGTATATATAATTGGAGATATGCCAATATCTCACAGTGCTTATAGATTCACTATTTGTAATAGCCCCAAACAGAAAAAAAATTACTTATTGTCATAACATTGCATAAATGTATTGTGGTGTATCCATGTATGGAATATTATTCATCAGTGAAAATGAATACACTACAGCTAAAGCAAGAACAAGGCTGAATCTGAGTGATGTATATAAACATCTTGTCACAACCTTACTCATAGATTTACCTGATTCTTTTATTGATTGTATAGTATTTCATAGAATTCCTTAACATGGATATTACTAATTTTAGCTGTTTTATTGTGACATATACTATACATACATAGAGTACATAAAACTGAGTTATAACTTACACAGAGAAACCTGTGCAACCACCACACAGGTCAAAAAATAGAACTTTGCACACACCCTTGCTATCACTTCTTTAACCAGCCACCTTTTTATTTATTTATTTTTATTTTAAGCAATGCTATAATATACCTATTTTTACAAATACCTTGAGGTGTTCCTTAAGGATAAATTCCAAGTACTAACTATTGCTTGTAAATTTAAATGAACATTGCATACTTGTATTTAAACATATACCAGAGTACACTTTCCCCAAATGATATCATCGTGGCATTTTTCTTCTAGAAGCTTAGAATCATTTTGTTTCACCAGAAAGGAAAGGACAATATGAGAATATTTTGATGACAATTACATGAAATTGATTAATTTTGGAAGAATTGTCATTTTTACAACAGTGAATTTTCTCATATGTGAACATAGAATGTTTTATCATTTATTCAAGTCTTCTTTTAACATATTCATCAAATTTAAGAAAACAATATTGCATTATGTTATTAACTATTAAAAAATTAAATATTGTCAATTAAACTATGACATATCTTGATTTAAGAGATATTAAATTACATTTATAATCAGTGAAATATGGTATATATCTCAATTATTTCAGTTTTATCCCTATTACTATATACATTAAATTTTATTCCTAGAATGATATCTTTTGTGTCAATTTCTGATTGTGAACTGCTAGCATGTAGGAAAGCTCATAGTTTCTAAATTATGTCATTTTCAAACATTAATAAGATTACTTAATCTTATTATTTAATAATCTTATTAATGCAAAAGCAAAACTAATTTTGAACTAATTTTTCCTGTGTCTAGATACAGTATTTCTTTTACTTGTTTCAATTCATGGGCCAATAATTCCAGAATGATTTTAAATAAAAATAGTAGTAAGAGGTGCCCTTAGTTTAGTCCACTTTTATAGAAAATAACTCCAGTATTTCTCTGAGTCCAGACAAACTTTACTGATGTATCCAGTTGCTTGCTGGACAGCTTAATGCACAACAGGTATCCTAAGCTGAGCACTTCCAAAGTCAGTCTCCCACTCTGACAATCTTCTCTTTCTTCTTTATACTCTGTATATTATTTTGTGTTGTTTTCCTTTTCTGCTATTTCTTCCACATTATCTCTATCAATCGGAGAGACCATCCTCCATCCTGCCAAGCACAGTAATCTGGATTTATCCACATCTCTTCCCACTACCTTGACTTCAAAATTCAAATGTGTATTTATTTTGATTTTTTTCTGAGGAGAAGGTTCATAGTTTTTAGTGAGATTCCACATTTGGGCTTATGACCCCCAAAAGTGAATCTTTTATATACATATAGGAAAAGCCAAACTTTTTTTAAAAAAAGCACTTTTAAGAATTAATTTTTAAAATTACAAATATAAAATGGATTTTTTTTGTATACAGACAACAGGTTTTTAAACATGTATAGATTTGTGTGCCACCACCACAGTCAAGATACAGAACAATTCCATCACCAAAAAAAAAGCTCCTTTATGCTGCCCCTTTGTAGTCAAACTCTTGTCCAGCCCTTAACCTCTAGTAGCCATTGATCTGTTCTCCATCCCTACAGCTTTACCTTTCAAAAAATGTCAAAAAATAAAATCATATAACATATAACCTTTGTCAGGTATTTTTCACAGCTTTATGGAGATATAACTGACATACAACGTCATGTATAAGGTGTACAACATAATGTTTCATACACATATATATTACTAAATGATTACAATAAACATATCCATCACTTCTCATCATTACCATTTGTGTGTTTGTGTTGCAATCACTTAAGATATCTCTTAGCAACTTTCAAGTATATAATACAGTGTCATTAATTATATAGTCAGCACTGCTAGGTGTTAAGATGGTACACTCATACCTTCCTCCCCCTCTTTGCTTCTCACTTTAGACCTCAGCTACACAATTTGCTTAGAGGTAACCCCTGACCTAAACCACTGCGGGAGCAGAAAGCAGAGTGGAAGGGCCACTCCACATGCACTGACCTTCCATCTCAGCAGAGGTTGGTGAAAATGGGTACTTGCATTGGAAATGTACAATTCATAACCGTGGTCTGCTACCTATGCTCTGAGAGAAATGCACAGATCCATGATGGGTCAGGCTTGCAAATAACTTATCCCCAGACCTAAAGTTTTATAAACACTGGAAAATGAAGCTTTGTTATAGTCTCTGTGTTAGTCTTTTTCACTTTAGTTTATTCTTACATGAACATCTGAACTCTGAAGTTTGAACCTACCCACAGATAATAATGTAAGCTATTTTCAAAAAACCTTCACGAGAGCAGAAAACACATTGTTTACAATTAACCTGAAGTAGGTAGAGGTTCAGGAAGGTGTTTTCTTGAGAGTCAGTTGAGGATTCTTTCATTTCTGAAAAAACAGCCTCTGAAGAAGCTTGTGAGGTGTGCAGCCTGGTCATGATGAAGCGAATGAGACTTAGATTGTTTGCTTTCTCTCCTGAATAATCTTGCCCGGCACTGCTTTTTGTTTGGATGATGTGAACCATGTTATAACTTGTATTACATAACCATTTAGTAGTTGAATCTGCTTTCTTTATTGCATAGGAAAACCTGCATTTGTGTCTTACATTTTAAAGAGCAAGTAAAACATCCAGGAAACCTTTAAGAAAATGTCACTTTGAGAAGATGCAACATGTCATCACTGATGAAGGTAAAAATTTCTACACTGACAACAAAGACTGCTATTAGAAAAAAAATCACTCAAAGGACGAAAGATTGCCCAAGAATATTCATTGGATTTTTGTGGGTTATTTTCTGACCAGTGCTTGGATTACTGGGCCTTCCCCACTTCCTAGCCCAGAATTCAGGAAAAGAGTTCACATCAGTGGTTTGCAATGAGATCAAAAAGCCAACTACCTACAAGTAGCAGTGCAAGATGCCAGAGGAAGTTCTCCTCCAAACATCCCTCCTGACTCTGGATGTTTCTTGGTCTCAGGGTGTGGGTGGCACTTTAGAAACTAGGACACATTGTATTTAGAACATGAGGGAACCCATGTGGCAGAGCCATGACAATTTTTTCAAAAGGGTCACTTTCCAAGGGAGATTGCAATTTCCACCTCTAAATTCCTAAAGAAATGAGGCAGCAGAGTTTGGTGCAGGTCATTAACTCAACTAGGGGCTGGATGAGCACTTCAAGGGGAACAGTGTCTTCTGGTTTTTAAGTTTGGATAGGTTGGTCACATTTGAGGTCACTCCAAGGATGGCAGAGCCAACTGTTGTACAGAATCCTCTTTCTCCATCCCCAGGATGGAAACACAGTGGCATATTCTGAAGGATGATATCTGATCAGAAGTCCCCCTGTCTAAGAGAAATGAGGCAGCTCCTGCCCTTGCCTGTGTGTGACATAACACTAGGGGATCTCGGTGCTAGGACTTCAGTGGCAGAAAAGACTGTGAGTATGTGAACAAACAAGTACAAAGAATGGCTGAGAATTAAAAGTGATCATATGGTTGCAAAATGAGGAGATATAATAGAAAGGCTCTCAGTATCAGTGAGTATGTGTGTGTGTGTGTGTGTGTGTGTCTGTTAAGAGAGGTTAATATGTTAGACTGGGAAGTCAAAGAGGGGAGACCTCACTGAGCAAAAGGCTGCCCATGCGAAAACCTAGGCCAGGAGCCTCCAAGTTCTATATTCCACATCCACTGCAATATGGCAGAATTGCCTGAGTGTTGTGAGCAGTGTTGGTGTGAAGGGCTGAGCAGGGCAGTGTGTCAGGCCTTGTAGGGCTAAAGTAGAAGGGACAGGATAGAAAAATAGAACTATAGCAAATATTGTCAAATTACACAAAAATCAAAGAAGTCAAAATGATTTCCACTTATTGGGAAATTTGCAAGGAAGAATGCTTATTTCTCAGCCTTGAACCCCTAAGCTATCCAGCACCCCAATCATCCAAAAGGAAAGCTCTCCACATTTACCATTAAGTATGTTTAGTAGAGCTTTTGAACATGTCCTTTACGAGGAAACGAAAGTTCCTTCCTAGTCATAATTTGCTGTGTGTTTGGATCTTGAATACATGTTAAATAACATTAAATGTTTTTGCATTTGAGACAATTATATAATTTTTCTTTTAATCTGTTGATGTGGTAGATTACATTGATTCTCACATGTTAAACCAAACCTTTCATTCTTAGGATAAATGTATATATCATATTCTTGAAAAACTGTATGTATTCCTGGGATAAATGATGTATTATTTTAGTACATTTGCTACATTTGATTTGCTAACATTTACTGAAGAATTATTGTATTCATGTTCATTAGTTAGGATGGCCTAGGATATTTTCCTCACAGTTTTCTTGTGAAATGAGGAGTGTTTTTCTTTTTTTCAATACACTGGAATATTCTGTATTAGAATGGATATATGTTCCTGAAATGTTTGATAAAATTTGCTGGTGAAACCATTTGGGCCTAATTTTTTCTTTATGAGATTTTAAGCTACCATTGGAAGCATGGTCTATAATTTGGGTCCCATACTCTGGAATCCTCTTGTGACTGAGCACTTCTGAAATAGAGACAATGCATGGGCTAATGGAATTCCTCTTACCAAGACTGATCTGGCTACCACCGCTGCTGAGTGTTTATCCTGCAGAAAATAGAAGTCGATGCAGAATCAAGACAGCAGCATTCCCCACAGAAAACCGCACAAACATGGTGGCTCACAGGAATAAATACTTACTCAGATATGAATGTTCCTTCCCTGCCCACAAAGCTGCTGCTAGCATCACCATTCATGGTGTTAACTAAAAAGGAGTCTGGAAGCTTTGGCTAGAAATAAATGACAAAAATTTATTTAAGGGTCTTAGGGTTTGCAAACTGGAAACTTGGCAAAAACCCAGAAGTATTCTGGGGATGGGGGAGGGGGGAGTTAAGAGCTTTTACAGTATAAAGTGCATTCTTGAAAATAATCAGTCTTCCATTCTCAACTCCAGGATTGGTCCAGGACAGTTATAGGCCAGATGTCAGGTGCTCTGGAGGATGGCGCCAGGTCTGATCACATCCAGTGGTCTGGACATATAAACATTCCCTAGCCCTTCAGGAGATAGAGGGTTTTCTGGAAGTTTGATGTACATCCAAGCATTGATGCAGGACTGGAAACTTCAAAAGTTTAAGTTTCCAGGCTGGTTAAAACAAGAATAGAATCATCTCTTCATGCCTCAACCTATTTGATTTTAGTAATTTTGCAGCTTGACTAGAGTGACTCCATTACATTTCTTCACTCTGTTCCTCAGTGGACTTATCAGAATGCCTTATTGCCATAAAACATTGAGTCCAAACAAATAACTCATCTTACTACAGAATACCACAGTGGTACAGCAATGAGCTCACACTCAGAGAAGATTCTGTTTTTACCATGTATTCATCACTCAGAATCAGCTAGCTTTATAGCATGAAGCCATAGCCTGCTAAAGAACTATTTTTAGCCTCAGCTGGGGTTCTTACCTGCAGGATGCATTGTATGCCGGAATGGACCAGTCTGAGAATCAAGAGGTGGCAGTGGGAATAAACTTTACCATGATTATATATAATAACCCATTTAGGGAATTTTTGCTACCAGTCACTGTCAGCTTTGGACAAATATATATTTCTTATAAAGCGCAGTAGCACACTGATTATAAAGGTTTGCTGTTACATAGTAGAGCATAAAGAACAATGTGAATAGCCTAGGAGATTTCCTGGGGGCACTTCTTAATATTTCCTTGCCCAATAGAATTGGCATAGGAAAAGTACATCATTTCTCTTAAAAACAGGACCATCAAGAAGCTTCTGCTTACATACTTTTGGCTAGAATTGGTCCTATGGCCATACTGGCTTCAAGGGAGGCTGGAAAATAGCATATATTTTTTTAAATTTCAGGTGGAGACCGTTAGCAGCCTATGCCATAGGTAGAAGATAAGAGCATGAACGGGTGAGTTAGAAGAAAGCAACAAATCAAAATTTATATCACTTTGCCTAGGAAGTGAATAAAATTTTGAGATAGAAAAAGACAAGAGAGATTTGTGGGGAAAATAAAATGGACATGCAATTTCTTTATATAATACTTTTACCTCCATCTTCGTTAGACAGTTCCCTACCATGGGCCTTTATCTTGTAAATTTTCTTTCTCCTATCATTTTCCTCTCCTCTGCCATTTAATAGTATCATGTGTTTGTGTTTTTCTCTGTAGTTTTAAGTACACTTACTTTTCCACAAAATGATAATTTTTTGTCAGATATGACCTATGAGGCAATAAGGAAGCTTTCTATTTTCTCTTCTCCTTCTGTATTTTCCTCCATTAGAAATGTAATTTCTATAATGTCACAGTATGCATCATTTATATATTATTGTCATTTATGTATTATTTACATATATTATTTTATCTTAGATCTACAGTTCATTATAGTCAATGTTATTTGACAATCTTTTTGCCAACGTTTCTACAATTATTTCTTGGTTGGATGAAGTTTATCCTCTAAATTCCTCAGGAAGGATTCATGGGATTGGTCTTCCCTGAATTCTTTTATATATAAAATTGTTTATCTTCATTCTTTGTTCTTAAAGGACTGTGTGGCTGCACAGAAAAGCTAACATATTGTGGCTCACACTTCTTTCCAGGGCTCTTTTGTTGGTGTATCTCTACTCTTTTCTGACACGAAACATTCTTCTGAGAAGGCTATTTTTTTGAAGTGACTCAGTCTTTCTGTGTAGCTGCTAATGGATTCTCTATCTTTACAGTCCAACATATGTATCAGGTTATATCTCAGTGTTGATTATTAAGTGTTACATTTCCCAGACACACAGTAGGTCCCTATGACATGTAGATTCTATATGTTTATAATTATATAATTTTAAATATTTGCTCTGTTCTGTTTTATATTACACTTTGAAGGGACTCCAATTACATATACATTGAAAATCCATTCTTTATCCATCGCATCTATATGTACCTCCTTTCTAATCTTTTAAAAATCTTTGTATACTTTTTTGGGCTTTTCTCATTTATGTTTTTGAATTTGTTATTCTGTGTTCTATTGTTATCTCTGTGCACCTTGTAATCTAGCCTTGGGGTTGTTCTTCCTTCATCTCTTGACTGGGTGGGTTAGTGCACATTTTATATCTTCTTTCTGTTGGGCCATGTCTTAGCTGTGCTCCTTTATTTCTGATACGTGATATTCTTCTGTATTTATAGTTCCTTCACAATATTTTTGAAAACTTCATGTTGAAGTGTTATATGGCAGCATTCCTCTGCATCATGGCCATATTTTTCTGGTGAGCCTTATTCTTTGGCTAATACATTCCGTAGTATATTAAATCATTTTAGAAATTAGTCTTCGGAGGAATGAATATCATAACGGTTTTCTACTTGGAAAAGCTTCCTTTTAAGATAGCTGAATCAGTAAAATGGTACATATTACTCTTTGACCAGAATATGGTACATATAAATATAAAAGTAAAAACTAAGTAATTT
This sequence comes from Cynopterus sphinx, assembly GCA_030015415.1. Taxonomy (NCBI): domain Eukaryota; kingdom Metazoa; phylum Chordata; class Mammalia; order Chiroptera; family Pteropodidae; genus Cynopterus; species Cynopterus sphinx. The sequence goes on along the minus strand of CM057385.1, from coordinate 29,521,192 downwards.
AATGAAAATTTAGTGTTCGGTTGTTCTAATATATTTTTTTTTGTAAACATATTGTGAAATGAGAAAAAGGCACACCAAATTTTGCTAGAATGGTTTTGGTTACAGCAATGTACTAGAGCTGGCTTGTACTGGCTCACAAGAGCCACCTGTTAAATTCCCAGGGATGTTAGGAGCCTGTTGATGTCACGTAGGTAGGTGACATGATGAGACTTTTACCATAAAATCAATTCTAAGGTTTATAGTCCAATTCATATTACCCTTTGTTAATTTAAGGAGCTGTAGATTCTTGAGCACTTTATTCCAAGTGTGGACAAAGATGTTCTTTTCACAGAATGTAGCAACAACTCTGAAGCTAGTTATCTTACAAGGGTCCATTGTTAGGAATAATGCTTTTATGATTTGGAATAGCCATTCTTTTTCTGAAACTGCAGAGGCAGAATGAATATTTTAACTTTATCAACTCTTCTTGGATTGAGATCTTCCTGTCAGCGAGAAAGCATCAGAATATATAGATGTTTCCTGGCCCTGGAAGCCAGACAGAGCAGAAGATTGTTAAAAATGGCTGGCTCAGCCCTTGGATTGACCCCAAACACGATGTTTCTTTCCAGGCCTGAAAATCGACGAACACTGTCCAGCAAGATTTGACTGGCCGAAATAGATGTACCATTGTTCTGAGACATTCTTCTCTTCTTCATTGCTTTCTGAAAGTTATCTTTATATATTTCCATTTCTGCTGTTGTGCTAAAAAGCACAGCAATATCTTCAGGGGAATAACCAACCCTCAAGAAAAACTGGCACTTCTCTACTACATAGGTCATTATCGCTATCATGTTCAAGAACACCTTAATCTCACATTTGCCTCCAACACCCTGAGCCCATTCAGCTTCATGGAGTATTTCCAGGGACCCAGGGGGAATGTTAGGTGGTGGCATTTCTTTGACCTCCTGCATTATCATTTGTAGGTAACTGGCTATTGGATCTGCATTGCGGACCACTTTGTTGAGCTCCTCTCTTGAATTCTGGTTTGAGAGATCTGGGAGGCCACTCCTGTAATCCATGTGACTGGTCTGAAAGTAGTCCAGAAAGATCCAGAGAATTCCTGGGCAATTCTTTCTTCTTTGAGTAATGATTTGTGCTTTCTCATACCAGTCTCCATTTTCCAGGCGAAAATTCTGAGCTTCATCGATGATAATGTGTTGAATCATTTCATCATTAAAGTTACACATGAAGGTTTTCCGGGTCACTGCACAGCAGATATTTTTATTACTGTAAAAATTAAAAATGACACACTTAGGTTTTCTCAAAGTAAATAATCACTCCATCATACTCCTATGAACATAAGACTGTTGTTAGAGATCATTTTACCATCCATCTCTCAAGGAGCATAGTGATTTGGATGGAAGCGAGTATGGAGTAAATTCAGACTGAACCTCAATTGATGACAATGAAATTGAACTGCTTACCTAATAAAGTCCCTCAGAAGCTGGTTCTCACAAACGTAGAGAATTTCATTTTTTTCACAGCCAAAGGTATTTTTGATCTTCTTCATGATCATCATAGCTATGATTGTCTTTCCTGAGCCAGGTAAGCCATGGATAAACAATTCTCTGTTCTTGCGGAGGTTTTTTGAAAGGATCTCATACTGTTTGATTGTAAGCAGATTTAAAATCTCACAGCCGAGCTGGTCACTCAGGAAAGACCTGAAGCTGAGCAAGACAATCACAAGGGACTGCAGCAAGGCCTCCATTTGCTGGACGTCAGCAAGGTAATAGGACTCAGGGTAATCAATCAGAGAGCTTGAACCATCGAAGGACTCTACTTTGTTCTCAGAACTCAGATGGAGGACCCTGGTCATGACACACAGCTTCCCGGCATAGCCCGCCGTGTTCACCAACTTTTGCTTCAAAGTAAAGGCAGTACGGGTGCAGTACAACTGCCCATCTGCATTCTGGTCCTTGAGAATGGTGTAGAGCGTGGGAGGGCTGTTCTGTGTTATCAGCAGAGCATCACAGATGACTCCCTGCTTCTCTTGCAAGTTCAAGTCCACAGCCCAACTTCTAGAAAGGATCAAAAGTCCCCGAGAGAAAGCATGTATTTGCTTATTTATTAATTCCTCCAGACCCTCATGCTCTGAGGACAGCTCCTTCCAAAGGGATTCAGGAGTACATTGCAAACCTTCCAATGGCACTAGATATGAAAAGAATTATAAATTTAAGATAAATATATTTATTTTTATAATTTTAATTAATAAAATTGTTTACTATACTTATACTTAATTATAATTAATCTCATGATATATTAGAGATTTTTGTATATACTTTTATAGAGATAATAAGTATTTTATTGAAAATTTAGATCAAATGGAAAATTCTTGAAAAATACAATTTATCAAAATAGGAATAAGGAACAAATTTGAATAGTGATATAATTGTTAAAGAAATTAATACATAATTTAAAGCGTTCCCACAAAGAAAAACCTAGGCCCAGATGACTCCAAAAGGTAATTTATAGCAAATATTTAAGGAAAAAATAATCCAAATAACTTCAATGAATTCTTCCAGAAGACAGAAAAAGTATGCTCTTACAACATACGGAATAGCCATTTCAATTAGTATTGTCACTTTATTAAGTTTAAAATATATTCTCATTTTCCCAAATTCATGTATCTTGTGAATAGACTAAATAGGTGGTTTAAATGAAATGTAACAAAAATAATCGTCCCTGGATTTTTCAAGTTTTCAATGGTGGCACTAATACCTGTGTGGTCTCTTTACCTCCTTCCTCAAGATGTGGTATTGACTTTATATTTTGGGGGAGAGGTGCTGAGATACTTTGACTATGCCTTTTCTTACTTTATGGATTAGGAAGTCAAAGCAGAATTCTGCCAATTGATAAACATATCTATTCCAATGACACTCTCAAGAATTGGATGAATATTCACAGCACATCTGTGATTACTCCCAAAGACAAACTTGGGCAAAACCTGCTAAGCCTCTCTCCACTGGTGGATTAGAGTAATCTTTTGGGTCCCAGGGGATTTGTATGACGTCTTTCATAAATATTATTATCTTACAATAAAGGAAAAGAAGGCTTGAAAGTCTGGCACACTTCATCTAAACCTTCGTGCTTATTATATTTACGACCTTGGGAAATTTATTAGTTTCTCTAAGACTCTGTAAAACAAACAAACAAACAAACAAACATTAAAAATTGCACATTTCCCATGGTGAGGAATAAATGAAATAGCATATGATATCTGGTTCATTGTAGCTACTTGGAAAATGTTAGTTCTGTTTCCCTTCCTACTCTCAAAGTATTTGAATCTCAAAATTTCCCCAAACGGGCTCCATTGATGGAAATAGAAGCCCTCTCAGAAAGAAGGTGTTCATTAAATATTCGTGGGGACAGTGAAGCCGTGTTAAATCTTTTATTAGCAGAGAATCCCCTGTGGCTGTGGTCCTAGACTGGGAGACCCTGTCATTAGGCTCTGAGCTACCTACCTTTTCTGAAGTAGAAATCTAGCATCAATCACATACAAATCAATGTGAGACTGCAGGCATCACAAGAGCCTCCCTTTTGCTACAAGGGAGCAAGGAATGATTATGTGACATGAGAATAAATTCGCTCTGTAGGGTGTTAAACTTATTTCAATGATCATATGTTCCAAAGGAGTGGGGAAGGGATAAAGAGATTGTTTTCATCCTGATGTGGTGATATCAGATCACAAACCAGAATTAAAATTAATTTTCAATGAAATTACCCATATCTCATTGGTAATTGTTTACTGTTCATTGTTGTTGGTGCTTTCTCACTTGTACTAGGTGTTCGTACAACTTGATTATGCCTGCAACCTGGCTGATAGCAAATGGGAGATGGTTTTCATTATGGGATACATACAGATTTTAGAGATGCTAAAAGGTGTACGAAATTTGTATCATAGAATAATATAAGGGTATGTTTAAAATACAACTTTAGAAACTAAAAGAAGTATAAAATTAAAAAAAAATAAAAACCTCATTTGTTGATTATACTAGGGAGTTTACACACATCTCCAGGTCTCACAATTGTGCACAGCAGATATATTTTTTAACAACAAATAGAAGTCCAGGACCAGATGGTTTCACCAGTGAATTCTACCAAACATTCAAAGAAGATTGAGTACTTATTCTCCTCAAATTCTTCCAAAAAATCAAAAAGGAGGCAATACTTTCCAACTCATTTCATGAGGCCAATACTATCCTGATACCAAAACCTGGTAAAGATAACACATACAAAAAAGAAAACTACAGACCAATATCTCTCATGAACTCAGATGCAAAAATCCTAAATAAGACACTAGCAAACCAAGTACAGCACCATGTTAAAAAGATTATGCACCATGATCAAGTGGGCTTTGTCCCAGAGGCACAGGGATGGTTCAACATAATGCAAATCAATAAATGTGACTTGCCACATAAACAAATTAAAAAATAAGAATCATATGATCATATCAATAGATGTAGAAAAAGCCTTTGACATGATACAGCATCCATTTATAGTCAAAACACTTTTAAAAAATCGGCATAGAAGGAAAGTACCTGAACATAATAAAGGCCATATATGACAAACCCTCAGGCAACATTATAAGTAATGGTGAAAAACTAAAAACCTTCTCTCTAAGATAAGGAACAGGGCAAGGCTGTCCATTATTGCCGCTGTTATTCAGTATAACATTGCAGGTCCTAGTGAGTGCAATCGGACAAGAGAAAGATAGAAACAGGCAATGGAAAATGAAGACGTCAAACTGTCACTATTTGCGGATGACATGATTCTCTATATAGAAAACCCTAAAGACTCCACAAGAACACTACTAGAAACAATAAGCAAATACAGTAAAGTTTCTGGATACAAAAATCAATGGTCAAAAATCCATAGCGTTCCTATACCCTATACTCTATGAAGTGTCAGAAAAAGAAGTGGAGAAAATAATTCCTTTTGCAATTGCAACAAAAAGAATAAAATACCTAGGAATAAATCTAATGAAACATGTGAAGGACCTATATAATTAAAACTATGAGAGCCTGTTAAAAGAAATTGAAGAAGATACAAAGAAATGGAAAGATATTCCGTGTTCTTGGATTAGAAGAATCAACATAGTTAAAATGACCATATTACCTAAAGCATTATACAGATTTAATGCAATCCCCTTCAAAATCTCATCGGTGTTTTTTAAAGAAATGGAACAAAAAATCATCAGATTTGTATGGAAGCACAGAAGACGCCAAATTGCCAAAGCCATCCTGAGAAAAAGAATGAGGCTAGAGGCATTACTCTGCCTAATTTCAAATTATACTACAAAGCAATAGTAATCAAAACAGCATGGTATTGGCAGAAAAAAAGACACACAGACCAGTGGAACAGAATCGAGAGTACAGAAATAAACCCATATTTCTATGGGCAAATAATTTTTGACAAAAAAGCCAAAAACATACAGTGGAGTAAGGAAAGCCTTTTCAATAAATGATGCTGGGGAAACTAGAAACCCACCTGCAAAAGAATGAAATTAGACTGTTGTCTATCACCACACACCAAAATTAATTCAAAATGGATTAAGGACCTGAATATAAGACCTGAAACAATAAAGTGCATAGAAAAAAACATAGGAACTAAACTCGAGGACCTTGGACTTAAAGAGGATTTTATGAATTTGACCTCAAAGGCAAGGGAAGTAAAAGCTAAAATAAATGAATGGGACTACATCAAACTAAAAAGCTTCTGCTCAGCAAAATAAATCATCAACAAGGTAAAGAGACAACCATCCGAATGGGAAAATATATTTGCAAGGAACACCTCCAATAAGGGTCTAATATCCAAAATATACAAAGAACTCATATGACTCAAATAACAACAAAATCAAATGATCCAATCAAAAAGTGGGCAGAGGATCTGAACAGACACTTCTCCCTAGAGGACATACAAATGGCCAACAAATATGTGAGAAGATGCTCAACATCGCTAGCTATTAGGGAAATACAAAGCAAAACTACAATGAGTTACTATTTCAAACCTGTGAGAATAGCTATAACCAACAGGACAAGTAATTACAAATGTTGGAGAGGATGCGGAGAAAAAAGAATCCTCATACACTGCTGGTGGGACTGCATATTACTACAGCCACTATGGAAAACAGTATGGAGGTTTTTAAAAAACTAAGAATTGATCTACCATATGATCCAGCAATCCCTCTTCTGGGGATTTACTCCAAAGACTTGAAAACCCATATCCGAAAAGGTATTTGCACACTGATGTTCATACCAGCATTATTCACAGTGGCCAGGACATGGAGGCAACTGAAGTGTCCTATGACTGGCTAAAAAAACTGGTACATATATACAATGGAATATTACTCAGCCATAAGAAGAGATGAAATACTGCCATTTGCGACAACATGGATAGGCCTCGAGATAATCATGCTAAGAGAAATAAACCAGACAGAAAAAATTGAAAATCACCTGATATCACTTACATGTGGGATATAAACCTAAAAGCAACAAATGAACAGGACAAACAAACAGAGACTCACGGACATGGACTATAGATTAGTGGTTACCAGAGGGTAGCCGGTGGGGTGAGGGGACAGGTAGATGGGGTAAAGGAGGTCAAATATGTGGTGACATAAAGAAATCTAACTATGGGAGGTAGTTACATACAGTGTAAATATAAATATGCCTTACTGTTAAAGTATACAGCTGAAACTTATTGGATTTTGTTAACCAATATCACCATAAAAAATAAATTAATTAAAAAATATATATACATATTTTTTTTATGCAGTCACATATATCAATCTTTATTTTCATGGTTTCTGGATCTTGAATCTTGATTTTCCCAATCTTCATGCCAAAGTTATAAAAGCATTTACCTGTGTTTTCTAAAAAACTTATGGCTTTAATATTTTGTTTTAAATTCTTGATCCATTTAGAGTTTATGTTGGTACATGGCATGAAGTGTGAATCCATTTTTTTTAATCCATCTTTTTAAATATAAATTGCTACCGAGTTATCCCAATATCTCTTTATTGAAACACCCACTTTACTCCACTTTCTTGAGCAGTCAATTCCATCATAAACTAAATTCTGTTTGCATCTATTTCCAAACCTTCTATTTTGTACCTTTCGTCTAATTAGACGCTACTACAACTTTTTTTATTAGAGGCTTTACAATGATTTGATATCTGGATAGCCTCTCTTGTTTGCTCTTCCTTTTCAGGTTACTTCCCGGCTCTTCTTGCTTATTTACTTTTCCACTGGAACTTCACAAGATTGTCTAGATTAATCTCTTTTTATCTCACTACATTTATAAAATAACAGAATTGACAATTTTATGATGTCATCTCTTCCTTTCAAGAGTATCATGTGTTTCCATTTAATTCAGGTATTCATCTGTGTCCTTCAATATTGTTTTTTTCTTTTTCTCAGATAGGTTTATCCTAGATATTTTAACTTTTTGTTGCTATTGAAAAGTGAGTATTTTCTTTCATTGTTATATAAGGATAGTGAATTCTGGATATTAATTTTTACATGTTTCTTATGGTATCTAATGTAATTATTTTTTTCATTCTGACTTATTTTATTGTTTATAGTATTTTTTCATTGATCCTCTTGAATTTTCCAGATATATAGTCCAACCTTCTTTGATTTTTATTTCTCTAATTTTTTTCTCTTATCTAATTTTATTGGCTAATACTTACCAAAGGTGTAATAGTGCACGTTTGTTTTGTTCCTTAATTTAACAGAAGGTCTCTAATATTTCCTAAGTAACATGATGATCTTTGGGGGAAATAGATATAGATATAAATATAATGTTAAAGAAGTATCTATGGGCTCCTATTTTATTTTTTTAATCAAGAATGTGTATTGTTTTTTCAAATACTTTTTCAATGTATTAGATAATCATCATATATTTTTGCATAGATATGTAGAAATGGTGACTTGTAACAATACTCTCTTAATGCTGATTTCTCTTTTCATTCCTGGGGTTCTATCTTTGCATCCTCATTCATAAATAAAATAAGTCTGAGTTTTACCTTTACTTGTGCTCTCAGTAAAGTTTTGCAGTTACTGTTAACCCTGCTTAAAAAAAATAACTTGGTAATTTCCATTCTTTTTCTATGACTATGGAACAATTTAAATAGTGTTGGAAGTATCTATTCTTCATGTTTGGTACAATTCCTGGAAAACTGATTTTTATATAATAATAGATTGTTGCTCTATGAACATACAATCTGGTATTGTGTTTTAGTTATTTATTTTATGCTAATAAGATGTACTAAAATGGAGCTTACTGAGTTTAGAAAATAATTACCAATGCTTATGCTTACTCTTTTATTTAATACTATTTATTGTAGATAATTTTTAAAACATAAATTTGATATGTAAATAAATATAAGACCTCAGTTAGGTAAGGGAAAAAATAAATCTTAAATTGGACAGTCATTATCTATTAATGGTCCTTGATAGATATTTACATATTTACAGGACATTTATGAATCAAATTCTAGTTCCAGATAAGCCATTGATTTACTGCATAGACTTGAACAAGAGGTTTTTCCCTCTCTAGAAGTCTAGAAAGAGGACATCCATGGACTCTTAGAAAATGCCTAACAAGTTCTGGACAGGGGGATGAGAGCAGAAACCAGGCACTATCCTTGGTTCTGAATCATTATTTTATATTGTTTCTCCTAAATCCAAAACATGTTCATAATTGATCTTCATTTTATTTGTTTTGTGTTACATCTTGATATAAATCTTTATTCTTTTCTATATCCATAACAGCCACTTCTCTGGAAAATCTGGCAGAGATGTGCAATATTTTGCTCCTGGTGCAATGTATGCCTCTGATAAAAGATTTCCAATCTGGATGAATGTCAGAATCATGTAAGTAAGCTGGATAAAAATGCACATTATCCCCAGATATTCTAATTTATTAAGTCTAGGGTGGGGAACCAGGTACATTGTACTTTTAAGACTAACTAGAAATACTGATGATCAGTGCAATTTGAGAACTATAAGACCAAATGGTCCCTAAGAGTAATGTTCCTGGATTTTTATATGTGGGACTGTCTCCACCAGGGGGTAGTCAATGAGGGTTCATTTGTAAATTACTCATCACCATATACTTGTAGCATTATTACTTTGTACACACAGGTTTGCAGAACATATTTTCAGGATTAAAAACAAACAAACAAACAAAAAAACAGGCATATCTCCCAGTATCCTAGCATAGAAAGTGGCTGGTGTCAAGTAGGCAAACCATAGTTATTACCTGAAAATAAATGTTGCTGGAGAGCCTTCTTATGCTCCAGGCCTTTCTTGGAGTATACTGGTCTAGTAAGGGGAGGTCTGCTAGACAGACTCAGCTGAGATTCAAAGTCTTTGGAAAAACTTTGAAGATCTTAAGAAAGAAAGAAAACTCATGTTATTCTGACATGTTAGTTCATCTTTTCACCACTGAAAGAGGGCTTCTGAGTGGAAGAGACATTATTTGGAAGTTTGAAAGTATTTCCCATTTAATATAATTCTTCACTCTCTATGTCTAGGTAGCATTTTGTTTGTATTTCTTTTATGGTACATAGCATAGTTGTTTAGTAAATATATCTGTACATGTAGCTTATTTCTATGGTGTAAATATTCCCACCATGGACGATTTCAAGCTGCCAATATGACATCACCAAATGCAGAATTGGGAAAAAATGCATAGTAAGTAGCACAGCATTCTATAGTGTTTCCACCGTACAGATACAATAGATGTAAGTAACCTCATAAGCAAAGGCAATATTAAAATGTAGTAAATAATTAGCAAGTGGGAGTTTCTATTTATTGCATTTATTTTTTATATAATTTTATTGTAAGTTTATATAACTTAATTTTTAATAATGACTGTGTTTAACAGCTGGCTCACAAAATTCTTGAAAATGTAATAACGAGCCAACAAGAGCTACTGAAAGGTACCTATTCCCCCCAAATTTTCTGACTTCGGCTTCTAATTAGCCAACAAAATTTTATTATATATAGAAAGCAGGATACTTGGAGATTCAAAAACCACAGAGTTTAGTGGGTGTGGGAATTTCAAAGTCATAGGAAACAAAGAAAAACCTGTTTAATACGAAGGTGCTAAAGAGGTAGAAAGGATGGAGAGGGAGGTACTCTCCTCCTCTTACCTGGATCTGTGTCCAGCATCATGCCTACCCACTCCTCAGTTGTCAGGCTGCAAATGTTCTCGCCCTTCACTATCCATGATTCAGGAACTTCTGAGAACACTGCACAACAGAATGGCTGCACTCTGATCACACAAACATAGCCATACAGCTCTCCCTTGGCTACAACATCCAAGATTTTGAGTGTGAAATTTATCTGGCATTGGGATCGGCAAAAATGGACACGAGGTAATTTGTGGATTGCATCTTCTGTTTTCTTTTTCAAAAGGTTAAGGTCCACATTTTCTTTAGCACATCCCAGAACTTTCTTACTCTTATCATCCACTCCAATAAAAAGATAGCCTCCACCAGTGTTTGCAAATGCAGAGATATACTTTGGAATTATGTTTGTTACATACTCTTGGATGTGCTTTGTAGAGAACTGTTTAAACTCTACATCTTGAGACTCAGGAAAAGGCAGGATTTCACCATATTCAAGTTGGTCTTTTTGGAAAATTAGATAAGCAGGCTTTAAGTTATGAGGTTGCTGATGTTCAACCTTGCGAACTTTACAAGAAGGTTCTTCCTTCAAGGTTTTTGTGTTTCTTTTCTTGGTTTTCAGGAAATTAAATGCCTCTCTTGAATCCATGAGAATTGCGGAGGTGACGGATCTATGATATAATGAAGAACTCAGGCTGCAAATGCGGGGATTGGTAGAACCGTCTCTGTCTCTGTCTCCGGAGAAAGGGCCACTGTTCCAAGATTTAACAAAAATGTAAAAACACCTCCCTTGCTGCTTAAACTCAAAGAAAGCCTGCAAATCTGAAGACTGAATAAGCTTTCTCAAATAGTTTTCTAAATCCAGTCCCATCTCCACAGGATACTCATTGTTGTTTGCCATTGCCATCCGAATCACTCCTCCTCCTGAGTTTAGTAAAGCACATGCAGCCTGCATAATTTTCTTTCTCTCTTGCTCTTTCTGAGTTTTCTGCAGCTTACTTCTGTTTCCTTCACCGAGAGTTATTTGTCCTATGTTGATGACTAAGTCTGGGTAGGATAATTCTACCACCAAAGATGAATTATGGTTTTCCATGTTCATTCTGTAACAGAAACCATTAAAACTCATACCTCATGTTGATTAAGATTATATAGTACATTACTTAAAAATACATTAACTTATTTAAAAATATTTTTAAATAGAGTCCCTGCTAAATGCAGGAATGAGAGATTAAGTGGTAGATCAAGAATGAGCATAGCCTTGCCTCTCAGAGCTAATCATCTAGAAGGAAACATGATTAAATAAAAAAAATTGCAGTAGGAAGGGTTTTTACAGTAATCTGTGAGATGGTGATGCCCTGGGCCACAGTAGTGGCAGTGGATGAAAAGAACTTGAGCATATCTGAGAGACAGGAAATAAAATTAACATGGATCTGATCAGATAGGAATCAGGAAAAAGGTTAAAATTTAGTAACTAGGTCTTTTGCTTCAGTGACTGGGTAGTTAGTGATACCACTTATTGGCAATAGATAATGATTATTGAAAATAGGTGATTGATAAATGGGGATTCACTATCCTAGTCTTTTCTCCTTTCCACTTGTGCACATGTGAAGTTTCTATAATTAGAAATTTTTAATTTGACTTCTATTAAATTTTGGTAAGCTTGAAATTACTCATAACATAAAAACTAAAATTTTACCTTCAAAAAATTTTAAAAGGAAAGTAGGGAATATAAATTTAGATCATTAGTAAGAAAGTGGTTGAACTTTGGACTACATGCATTCTTAGGATAGTGTGGGAAACGAAGATGGTCAGGGCAGGGGTTGGACCTGATAAATGGGAAAAAGAAGGATCAATGGATTCTACATCTTTATGATGTCAAAGAACTTGAATTTGGAAGTGGCTGAGCAAACCAATAAAACTCAACAGTACCATGGTGAGGCGAGGGCTCTTAAAATGCTTAGGATTGTGTTGCCACCTGCACAGTCATTTTTCTCTTTGCCTCACTATAGGCTGAAGAATGTGATCAAAACATTTCATTCTATTTATTAATTCAGGAAACATCCATTTGGTGTTTACTGTGGGCATTCTAAGTGCTGTAAGGGACACAAAGAATCTGTCTGTTGGAGATTTATGGTTTAAGTCACATGAAATTACCATGATATGGCTTAAGCAATATGTGGAGAAAGATCCATAGCCCTAAATGCCTGTATTTGTAAAAGAGAAGAAGTGTTTTCTTCAAAATTTAAAGAATTTAGAAAAAACTAGATCACAAAGGAATATAAACTAACAAGAATAATAAATGTAAGGGTGGAAAGAAAATGGAAAATTACAAAGCAATTATTTGATTAACAAGATTGAGTTTTGTTTTGCTTGTGTTTTTTGTATTTTAGACAAGCCACTAGCATCTTTATTATTTTAAAAGAGCTCTGAACAAACAAAAGAGTAGTTAATGCAGGTGTGACAAGGAAACATACAGAGCCATTTTATTTCTGAGCAGTAAATTATTTGGAAGACCAAGTCATTCACAATCTCACTCATCTGTCTGATATGTTCCTTGTGATAAAATTTACATTTATAAATATCTCATTCTATATTTTATGACCTTTAAAAGTTTCCTCAGATTATTTATATAAAGTGCCATTTGAGAGACATCTGAACGTCAAAGTTTTAATATTTATTCACGTGGATATTTTCCTTAAGTATTGCATGTTAATTCACTTCTTTGGATAAATATTTTGATACTGGCAACTCCTTTCTAAAGCTAATAAGTCTGGACTATTTTGTTTAGCATTGAAACCTTGAGAGCTCCTAATCTTTTATTCTCATTTTAAGACCTAAAAAAAAAAAAAAAGAAGGGAACTCTGGTAGATTTCCTCTTCTAAAATAAGATTTCTGTTTCACCAAAATTTGAAAACATAAATGGTTTTAAAAGATAGGCAGAAAAGTAAATTAGTTTAACAAAAAATTGAGAACTCAGATAAATCAATTACAGAGTAAAACATCAGGACAGTTATCAAAGGGAATTTTAGAAAGTACCTGGCTCCATTGGGATTACTGGAGAACTTTTTAAACTTCAAAATAATATTTCTACATTATTAAATATACATTGTTTGACACATGAAAAAATATGGCATGCTACAAAGTTCCGTCTTATCTTTGTTTTATATATTTCATGAACAACATTAAAAGGACAAACAACTCAGTTCCTAACAAGTTTTGGACCCTTGCTAGAACTGGCTCTGGCTTTCAGCTAAAATATACAACCTGTAGGTCTTTGAGGTCCCGCCAGAGTTAGCCCTGGCTATTAGCCAAAATAAACCTACAAATGCAAGCAGATCCTAACAGTCCCTCTAATTTTTCTTTTTCTCAAGCATAAATTCACAGACCTGGGAAAAGATACCAAGACCAGCAAGCCTGAAGTTAATTAATCACATTCCAAGTGCCTTGCTTCGAATAACATCAAAGAAATTCAAGCTTCTTGCTACCTCTGCAAAGCTGTTTACAAACACCAGCTGCCTTGCCCTCTATAACCCAATAAAAGCTCAAGCCCCTCCTTACCCTTCAAGTCCAGCATTACTCTTAATGTTTGGCCCCTTTTCTTGCTTGGAAAGTGAATAAACCTTTTACTTTACTTCTTGACTTTGTGAATTCTTTCACACCCTGTGGTACAGGCACCCTAACATACATGATAATCCTTTCATCCACTTTTTCCTTATCTCTTATGGTCTTAAAAATATTAGAGGTTTTACAAATTGTAAGCATCAAATAAACAATTTTGCATTCTGCTATATCATTAACAGTTTTATAAACCTTTGAGCTTATATTTGTTTCAAAGGCAAAATTATTTATCAAGTAGATGCATATTAATCAATTGGACATTTCTCAATTGTTAAACATTTGGATTGTCTCAATTCTTAATAATGCTGCATTTACTCAACAAATATTTAGTGGACACCTATTATTTGCCTGAATTGTGCTAAATTCATAGAAGTATGAACAAATGTGGTCCCTGCTCTTGAGGACCTGATTAGAGAAGGTAGATATTAAATAAATGACTACTACCGATAAAGGTTCAGAATGCCAGGGATGCTTAGAATGGAACCAGCATTCTCATCTAGCAGTTGAGAGATTAGTTCAGAGGTGACTTTCAGGAAAAGTAATATTTTGAGTTAATATATGAAGAATGTAAATGAAATGGAGAGTTATTAGGTGAAGAAGGGTAGTAAAAAACTTTCCAGAGAGAAGTAGGAAGGAGTATGTCAAATTCAAAGGACTGAAGCACAGAGATGGAGGGACAGAGAGGTAGGAGGTGAGGCTGGAAAGGGGATCAGAAACCAGCCTGTACATTGCCTGGTAGGTCCCTTTAAGGATTTGGGACTTTTTCCTGAGACTAATGGAAAGCCATTGTAGGACTTTAAGCAGGAAAACACAGCAATAGATGTACAGTTTTTACAAAGTTCTTTTTGGCTGCGGCATGAATAGTTTGGAGGAAGCTATAGTTATGGAAAAGACTTTTTGGGGTTGCTATTTCAATAGTCCAAATAAGAAAAGATGATGCAGACTAAGGTAGTGACAGTGGAGATGAAGAGGAGACAGTGTTGAAAGATATTTAGAAATAATAAATTTAAGGACCTGGTAATTGATGGGAACTCACATCCATAATTTGAATTGTTTTTCTTCTCCCCTAACCCAAATGGATAGGAACCAAAATTAGCCTACTCACCAGGAGTTGTTTGAGACTGCTTCTCACCTTAGATTTAAAAAGGTAGCATCCACACAAAAAACCTGTACACAGATGTTTATAGCACTTTATTCATAAACACCCAAACGTGGAAGCAGACAAGATGTTATTCAGTAGGTGAAGAGATAAACTGTGGTATATCCATGCAATGGTATATTATTCCATGCTAAAAAGACATGACCTGTCAAGAAAAGACATGGAGGAAACTTAAATGCATTATGCTAAGTGAAAGAAGCCAATTTGAAAAGGCTACAATTTTAACTATCTGATATTCTGGAAAAGATAAAACTATGGAGACAGTAAAAAGATCAGTGATTGCCAGGGGTTGCGGGGAGGGAGGAATGAATAGGTGGAGCACAGAGGAGTTTTAGGACAGTGAAAATCATGGATACATGTCATTATATATTTGTTCAAATTCATAGATGTACAACACCAAGAATGAACTGTAGTGTAAACTGTAGACTTTGGAAGATTATAATGTTTTGATGTAGGTTCATCAATTGTAACAAATGTACCACTCTGGTAGGGACTGTTGTTAGTGGGAGAGGCTATGTATGTGGTGAGTGGGGCCAGGGGAATTTTCATCTTCCTCTCAATTTTGCTGTGGATTTAAAACTGCTCTAAAATATAGTATACTTAAAAAAAAAAAAAAAGAAAGAAAGGAAAAAAAAGGAAAAATTTAAAAAGATAGCTAAGCCAAACAGTGAGAGAGAGATATAAGATCCAAATTTGGGGAGAGAACCAAGATCTATGCCAAAACTTGGGTGGTCATAGGCAGAAATTTCTATCAAGATCTGGTATCAAAATTTTTGATATAACAAGACTAGGTAAGTTGAGTCCAGATAAAAATTGGGAGGATGCTTGGAAGGGTATGTTTGTGCCTATCCTTTAGGCTGAAATAGCTTCTTTATTGAACTAGGCACTGTACCAAAAATTTTACATACATTATCTCATTGCCTCATCACAACAAATACTATTATCTTCATTTTACCAAGGAGGAGACAGGCTAGACAACATGCTCAAAATCACATGGATGATGTTTTGCCGTCAGTGATGTTGGACTTTAAAGTTTAGTGCTTCTTTTCAAAACCTAGATTCTTAACAATCATGCAAACTAGTACCCTGAATTAGTAGGCCTCCCAGGAATAGGAGGGGTCAGAGGGCAGGAAAGTTTTCAGAACTTTTTGATAGTATAACTATTCTAGCATAATCTCCCTGGTATTGATTATAGCATTCATTTTGTAAAACATATGACAACAACCCTACCCAAAATACAGGTCAATTTCTAAGAAGAGGTAGGCAAAAGTCATATATACAATGTTTCCAGAGAGAGCACCTCAACACATTAAAAACATTTTTAGACCCAGGAAAGAGAAGTGGCTCTTAAACAAGACAGAAAAATTACAAACCATAATGGAAACAGAGGTTACCTAGATGAAACTTTAAACATTTCCATATGACAAAAGATACTATAAAATGTTAAAAAGACAAGCAGAAAATAGAGCTGTTCTTATTTATAAGTGATATAGTGGTAAATCTAAAAAATCCCGAGGAATCTATAAAACCAAATATCTAGAACTAATAAATTAAGTTTGCATAGCTTCAAGATACAAAAACAGTTGTATACCTATACACTAGCAATGAACATGTGGAAAACAAAATTAAAATTATAGTATAATTTACAATCATTCAAAAAAAAACCTTAGGTATAACTCTAACAAAGCATGTATAGGACTGATACTGGAAATTCCAAACTGCTAATAAAAGAAATCAAGGAATATCTAAATAATGGAGAGACACACTGTATTCATTGATTAGAACACTCATGATAGTAAAGCTATCAATCTATGTAGAAAATCCCAAATAATCCATGAAAAAACCTCTTGGAATTAATTAGTGAATATAGCAAGGTTGCAGAATGTAAGATTAATATACAAAAGTCAATTGCTTTTTTATAAACCAGCAATGAACAATTAAAATTTGAAATTAAAAACATAGTATCTTTTAAGTTAACAACAAAAAATGAAATACTTAGATACAAATCTAATAAAACATAGACAAGTTCTACATAAGGAAAACAAACTGTTGAAAGAAACTGAAGGCAATCTAAATACAGGAAGAGATATTCCATGTGCATGGACGAGAAGATTCAATATTGTCAAAAGAGATCAGTTGTTCCCAAATTAACTTATATATTTAATACAATCCCATTCAAAATCCCAGCAATTATTTTGCGACTATCAGCAAACTGATTCTAAGATTTGTATGAAAAGGCAAAAGATCCAGAATAGCCAACACAACATTGAAAGAACTAAGTCAAAAGCCTGACAATACCAACTCAAGACCTACTATAAAGCTATAGTAATCAAGGATGTGCTGATGATTAAAAAAAAAAAAAAAAGAAACAGATCAATGGAACAGATAGGAGGTCCCCAAAATAGACATTCACAAATATAGTCAACTGATCTTTGACAGAGGGGCAAAGGCAAGTCAATGGAAAAAGGACAGTCTTTTCAAGAAATGATGCTAAAAAAAAAAAAGGAAGAAAACTAGACAATCACGTGCAGAACTATAAACCTAGAAAGAAACCTATACCTTTCACAAAAAATTAACTCAAAATGGTTAACAGATCCAATGTAAATGCAAAACCATAAAACTTCTAGAAAGTTACATAGGGTTTGGTAATGACAGTTTAGATATAACACCAAAAGCATGATCCATGAAAAAAAAATTGCTAGGTTGGACTTCATTAAAAACTTCTGCTCTGCAAAAAAAACTGTTAAGAGAATTAAGAGACTGGGAGAAAATTTTTGTAAAACATGTATCTAATAAGTACTGGTATCTAAAGTACACAAAGAACTCTTAAAACTCGACAATAAAACCACCCACCCAATTTTTAAAATAGGCAACACATCTGAACACCTCACTAAAGCTACAGATGGCAAAAAAAAATATGAAAAGATGTTCCACATTACATGATCAGGAAATTGCAAATTAATACAATGAGATACCACTACATATCCATTAAAATAGTTAAAATCAAAGCACAATTTGAAAAATGGTATAGCCACTTTAAAAGACAGTTTAGCAGTTTCTTACAAAATTAAACATATTGTGCTCCTTGGTGTTTCCCCAAATTCGTCCACATAAAAACCTGTATATTGAATGTTTCTAGTACCTTTATTCATAATTCCTAAAACTTGGAAGCAACGAAGATGTTGTTCAACAGATGAATGGATGTGTTCAAGGAGACATGCACAGTCATTTTAGCACTGCTCATAACACCAAATTTTGAAATAGTTTGTCCATCAACAAGGAATGGGGCAATAACATGTGTTCATATTCATTAAAAGGAATTTTATGAACCACTCTAAAATACACACACGCACACACAAATATTAGAAACAAAACATAGTTAAAAACTCAAGATGCAGCTTCATACCATTTAAGTAAGTTAAGCATGTACACACAACAAAGGTACATAGTATTTCTGGATATGTTTATGTAAAATTGTGTGCTAACAACACTATAAAGACATACAATAAACGCAGAATACTGGTTGCCTCCAAGAAAAGGAGAGAAAAATCAAACTGGAGATGGGAGGCAGAGAACTTCAAAGGTGTCTACAATATTTTATTTACTGGATTTGAAAAAGACGTCAAGTAACGATGGCAAAATGCCAACAGGTGGCTAACAAAAGAAGTGGTCGTCGTATTTTTGTGCTTTTTTATTTTTGTTCTTATGAAACACACACACACACACCGCACGAACCAAATTGGGTTTGTCCCAGAATACCAGCTTGTACAAGAAAAACCGTGAAGCAGAATCTCACGTTTGCAATTAATAAAGTCAAAATGATCTCAATGAATACAAAACTCTGATGTGTACAAAGTGTTCCCGCGCAGCTTTAAGAACGTAACAGGAAGAAAATGTTCCCCATTGGAAAGCATTGCGGTGACACCACGCGGAGCTCGCCCCGCCCTCGGTCCGGTCCAGCCCGGCCCCTCCAGCCTCACGCGCGCGCACTTCGGTCCAGTCAGCCCTGCACCTGCGCTTCTCGCCTCTTCCAGCGTCCGACCTCAGCATCGTTCCGCCGAGCCCCAGCCCGCGAGGCTCCTGCAGGGCGGCGGGGGAGGGGGCACTGCAGGAGAGGCTTGGGGTACCGGGGCCAGAGCCTGTGTATGTCTGCATGAGAGTGTGTGCTGGTTTGGCAGTGTGGCGTCAGGCATGGCCGGGGTTAAGGGGAGCAGAGCCTTTGCACGTGAGCCCAAGAAGAAGAAAGGGCATAGGGAAGTCGGGGGAGAAAAATTAGTCCACAAAGAAACAACAGACACTGGACCTAGGAGACCCACATCTTGAACCTGGCTCTGACCCCAAGTATTACACTATCTTGTATTTTCCCAGATGAAGACTTAAGCTAGAGAAGTTATGGCCTGCTTAGAATTAGATGACCTCTGATTTATTCCCCACCCCACCCCCACCTCAGTGCTGTAATCATGGTCTCCAAGAGTTTTGTTGTTCACACACATAAAGAAATGATTCATTTAACTTGGATCTAAAAAGTCATCTTACACTTATGGCTGAATAAAAACATTTGTTGTAAAAATGCGTCTGCCGATTGATGTCTAGAGAAAATGTCCAGAATATATGGGTGTTGCCTGTGTCTAGCAAAATAAATATGTTGTTACAGATGACTGATGTCCTATTATAGAGTGGCAAATATTTCTCAACTATTAACCTGCTGAAGTATTCAGTTATTCATTTGTGCCCCCATCGCCAAAAGGATTCAAAGAAGCAACTTAAATTGGGCAAGTTCACTTCCAGTGTTTCTAATGTCAGTAAATAAATAACCACGAGTAAACTGGAAAATCCAACTGGGTCAGAGCTTCCCAGTCAACAATATATCTTGTGTTTCTCCTTTAAATGAAAGTATGTGTTATGAAAAAACTGACGAATCCGAATAGTCATTCCTTCCCGCCAAAGCTCTGGCTCCTCCCTGTCCCATTTGAAAGTTCCTCAGAACGTTTGATCAGTCCATTCTATAACTCTTTACACCAGGGGTCTCTAACACGGCACCCCTCCAGGGACTGCTCAGCAGTGGAGGAGCTAGCAAATCTTCACCTGCATTTTCAGCAGCTCCACAGCACTAGCATCATCACCTCAGCTCCACCTGATCAGGCATTAGATTGTCGTAGGAGCACCAGTCCCTGATGCCAAAAAGGTTGGTGACTGCTGCTACACCACTGTCTGCATCATACCTCAGCCAGGTTGTCTGGGCTGGAATTCTGCATCCTGCATCCCTGGCCTGAGAAAGAAGGTGAGTCCATCTACAGACCAGTTCTCAAGGTCTATTTCACTTATTTAAGAAAAGTGTGGTTGTGTCCACCTCAGCCTCTCTTGCCTAAATATATAGGCAAGATATATCTGGAAGGTTTATTATAGCTAGCCACAGTGTATTTTCATCTTAGAGATTTTTTAAATCTCTTTTTGAGATCAACCTTTCTGTTGAACAGGCACAGTTTGAGTCTTTCCAGACAGTCTGTACTTACCTTGGGAATTAAAAGATTCCTCAGCATTGGGGTGCTAGTGAAAACTGGAGTTCTGACCTGTTCAGGTGTCTGCCACTTTACTGAGGATGATGGTAACTTTCAGAGGGAAGAAATGAAATCTCGGCCCTCTGGAGAAAAGCAAGCCCAAGAGGAATGGATTTCTCTGAAAGATGAACTTAGACTGTTCCTTTTTTAAAGTTGGTTTCTCTGAAAGCTGAGATCTTTTAGGTTTCGATTTCTCAGAAGACTAAATTAGAATGCTCTTGCCTCTTAATGCCTGCCTTTCTGGCCTCAAGAAAGAAAAAAAGCTGTTTCCTGTTTATCGATAAAAATTTGCCATTATAATAAGGTAAAAAGCTAGTTAGTTTTGGCTCTTCTGCTTAGCACTCTGACCTGCGGCTTCCCTCCACAGCCCACAGAAATCACACTTCCCTTAAGCTTTGTTTGGTTTCTTGTACAGCTTCTTTCTTGTGTCCATCCTTATAGACTGCAAGTATTATTACACTATGGATTTAGTAATAATTTCTAACAACGAGAAAAGGCATTGTGCACTAGGAGAAATTAAGTTTGGGATGTCATGACCAGAGTTTTGTGCCT
Organism: Cynopterus sphinx; assembly: GCA_030015415.1. Classification (NCBI taxonomy): domain Eukaryota; kingdom Metazoa; phylum Chordata; class Mammalia; order Chiroptera; family Pteropodidae; genus Cynopterus; species Cynopterus sphinx. The sequence goes on along the minus strand of CM057385.1, from coordinate 29,500,131 downwards.
GTCTCAGCCTGTCAATAACCAATGTTGGTCAGACCAGCCCTTGTGATTCTTATTATTATTGTAAAACGTCCTTCCACAATAACCATCAGTAACTGAAAAACATAAAGTTATTACTTACAGGACCTGGAAATTACACAGCACACCCACAAATAAACAGCGAGGCTGCGGGCGGAGAGAAAGAGTTCACAGGCCCTGGATTTCCGCTTTTACTGGTCTTGAAGGTGGAGCCCAGAGTTTCGTGGTCACGTGATTGGTGAATTTAAATCACAGAGCGAGAAATTAAAAAAAAAAAAAACAACAACAACCCACACATAAGAGCGGAAATTTAAAGTTCAGAGAGGAAACTGGTCCAACCAGTCATTTATGAAACCAATCAAGCTCTCTAAAACACTGCAGCCTCAGTGAAGGGAGGTGACCTGGCTATTCGAGATAGTCATCTTTGAAGTAGATGCCTCTTTGAAATGGATGCCTGGCAGCCAAAGCCTAAGTCAGTAGTTTACATTACAAAAAGAAAAAAACAACCATTTCAACCTCGTTCTAATCTTAGCTGGACCTTTCAGCAGACCTTTTTTAAAAATGCAGATTCTAGGGCTCCTCCCCAGACACGCAAAATCAAACAATGAATCTATATTTTTAAGATACTGGGTGATTCAATGGTTAGCCAGGTTCAGGAACTGTTGGACTACCATTTCCTATCTCCTATTATCACAATCTCTAGGCCCACTATTCATGGAAGGCTGTCACAGAAATTACTTGTATTACAGACTACTGCACGAATCCAATTTATACCAAATTTTTTTCCAATATGGACAGCATTATCACTCCATGACCTCACCTACATGTGTCAAGCAGAGTGGGTAATTATATGATGGCAGAAAAGTATTACAACCTACAAATTACCCCAGAGAAATAGCAGTTTTTGAAAAATTGTACTTGAAAAGTGTCCAGTGAGAAAAACCCAGCAGGGTCCAGAGGATTAAGTATTATGTCAAACCCTGTGCTAAGCATTTCATGGTACCTTGGTTATCCCTAGGCCTAAGAAAAGTTAAGAAACAATGTTGATAAAGTAACTTCTCCCAATCACTGAGTCTTTGATCATATGCCAGGCACTGAGAACTTAGTTTAGTAGCTACTGGTTGTTGACACTGCAGTTTGTGCCAAGCACATGAAACAAAGCATTTAAGCTTTACAACAACTGAAGGATATAATATTATTTCCATTTTACATAAGAAAGATCAGTTAACTTGCCCAAATCACAACTGGGCCTGTATTTGAAACTTGTCACATTTGATTCTGAAACCCACACAGGTACTGTAAGGGTTAAAACTTCCCAGTGAACCAGCCACAAGGAGGTAATATCTCTAGGCAGTAAATCGGTCACAAGACAAACACGAAGAAGACGAAAGACGAGCACAACATTCCAGGGCACAGGTAACAAGAACATCTACAAGACCATGTTTAAAACTAGCAAATTCCCTGGCTACATTTATCTTTGTAATAACTAACTCTTGCTAGCTTTGTGAAGGGCTAACTTCTGTTTTTGTTTTTTTTGTTTGTTTTAATTTACTTTGTTCCAGAAAGCAGTGGCGGGGCGGGGGAGGCTTTATCAACTACCTCCCCTAAGAACCCGGCACTGGTCCCTTCTAACTCTGCGTGGTAGAGGGTCAGTCGCCGGCCGGCTAATAAAGGCTCATAATTAATCTCAATTTGTTTCGTGGGTTTTGGTCACACCACAACAGTACATGATTGCCTCAAAGCTCAGGGATACCCCAAAGCTTGGTGGAATGGAAGCTCTGGTCATTCCTGGGTGGTACTCTAAGTAGTGAATTGGTGTTTTTCCTGTTATCCAAGCACGAACCCCACCCATTTCACCATTCAATACAATGTTTCCCAAATTAGTCTCAAACACCTGCCCTAGAATTGACAAGGGGCCCAGAGATCTGGAATTTTAACAATCACACCAGGGGATTCTTATTAGGCAAATTTGGAAAACTGTTTAGGTATCTTTGGACAAGCAGAGAGATATTTGTTTTACAGGCCTCCTGGGTTGTGCTCCTGGTAACTAACTGCCACTTTTCAGGGAGGGCACAAATACCAAAGAAAGCCAGGCAAAAAGAATGCTTCTGTCCTCATTATGTTACTTTGTTGCTGAGTTCCCTAAAACATCTCCAATCCACCTCACCCTCATATTTCATGGAATTTGGTGAAGAGCTTTCTTATCTTTTACTTGCCTATCACTATATTCCTCTCTGTAGGTGTAGGGCAGGGCCAAGAAACCAAATATAACATGAGAGGCTCTTCTGCACTGAGTCGCGCCATCCTAGGCTGCAGTGTGGAGAATTTCTCATGTGCTGCATGGTAGACTACAGACCGGGAATGGCTTCCAGAACAATCAGACCAAACGGGATACAAAATGGCATGTACACTATGATTACAACTCTGCTAAAATATATCTGCCAATGGACCAACACTGGAAATGAATAAGCAAAAATAACAACTGTGTGATATGGTGGTAAGAATGAGGATGAATTTTCTTTTGTTTACTTTTAAATCTTTCTGTGGTGTCATTATAAAGACCTAGTAATGAAAGGTATATTTAAGTTCCTTAGTATAGAAAACACTTTTCTCTAAACATTTCTGTTATGTAAGTCATTTTAGTAATTAATTGGTTTTGCAGAAAAATTTTAGAAACTAAGAGAAACCATATTGCTTAATATCACAAATATTCTGAGTATACCCAATCCTGGTCTCAACAATAACTAACAAATTATTGTCGACATGGAGATTCATGCCTTTAACATAAATGTGTAAGAAGGCAGAAGGGAGTAGAGGCTGAAATGGGCTTTGGAGTCAGGCAGACATGAGGTCAGACCTTGCAGTCAGAATTTACTAGTTTTGTGATCCTGGGCAAGGTATTTACCTTTAAGCCACAGCTTCTTCAACTTTAAATTAAAGCTCAGTAGGGCTAGAATTTATTGAGAGCTTTCCACATGCCAGGCTTCATTTAAATGTATTATTTATTCAGTCCTCATCTTTATCTTAAGGCATGGGTATGAATTTTATCTCTATTTTACAGATGAGAAAGCTGAGTTTTAAAGGGGAAATTCACTTTGCCTGAGGTCATCCTGCCAATTAAGAATAAAGTTGGAATTCAAAGCTAGAGTCGGTCTTACCATAGGATTTATACTCTTAACACCACTTTATCCTACCTATACATAAATCAAAGGCTGCTGGGAGGATAAAAAGATATAATGTATTTACAGCATTTTGCAGTGTCTGACACTTATTAGCTATAATTTTATACTATATACCAGAAGATACAGGAATGGAGCTGTAGAAGTATTATGATGGATTAGCTATTGACTGATGGAGTTTATTTACCATATATGGCCCTATTCTAAGGGAACCCCTGCTAGCCTCACTGCTGCCCTCTAACACATGCCTCTTCCAGGCTGTGCAATGGGGCAAAGAAGACAGTCTTCCCTGATTAAAGCAGGGGTGAAGATGAACTTTAACTGCAAATGGCCTGAGATACTTAAGAAGAGAAAGTGCACGGTAGCCATGTCCTTATTTTTCACTTACAATTTAAGCTGAAATTGAAAGAAGCAACAACATTTAAAAATTCCATTTATTTCAAAATCATGTTGCCTCTATCAACTGAAGATATTGAACCAAGATGCAACAGCCTTGGAGGGGATCTGGCAGTTCATGTTAGGAGTGTTTGACTTTGGCCAGGTCAGGAATGTGACCTGGATATGATCCTGAGTTTTGCAGAAGATGAAACTCAGATTTTCCAAGATGTGACAAATATTAAGAGACAGTATAGTCAGCTGTTTTCATTTATGATGAGGGCCAGTGCTTTCTAGAGATGTGAACTTGACAGAGGATCCTGATAGCAAATGTGAATATTCTTGGCTCTGGAGAATATTTTCAGAGTATTGATATATTCTCAGAGTTGAGCTTGACACATCAAGGATTCTATTTAAGTGTTATAATTACTTGGCCACTTATTAGATATGTGCCTTTGAGAAAGTTAAATTCCCTGTGACTCAGCTTTGTCATTTATAAAACGAAGATAATATGTATATACCTCAGAGTTGTGAGAATGTATGCAAAGCATTAGCAAATAGCTGGTTGTAGTAATATGTTAATAAATAGTAACATGTGGTTATTATAAATTTTGTACTTATTTCAAGTCGAAGCTTCTCAAAGATAATTTTATCTTTGACCGTTCCAAAACCTTGAGGGAACTGAGAAAATTCAGCTTCATAGTAAACCTAGTTTACCCTATACTTCCTCTTTTCTTAAATGGGCTTCTTCATGCCAGTTTCTCTTCAGAAAAAGTCTTGTTGATGGTCAGATGCATCCTGTCTTTTTTTTTTTTTTTTTTTTTTTTTTTTGAGATAGTACCCTACGTCATTTTCAAGTGACCAGAGTTTTTTAAAAATACAATGTTAGGGTTACATAATTCATGTTTCCGCCTAATTTTCCAAGATAAAGTTCTGAGTTAAAGTGATAGCCTTGGTTTTACTCTTCATGCAGAGACAACATGTTCTAATCCACCTGTTTCTGAGATACTGACCCCTCTTTTTTGTCATCAGAACCTGATGTCAGCATTTTGTTCTCTTATTTAGGCTGAACGAATTTCTGTGTTGTCAGGTACAGTGACTGGGGTTTTTCTACACATTTCCCATCAGAAACCAATATGAATAAGGTGAATCTTTTATCTAGACCACCCTTTTGATCCAGTAGTCTCCTCTTTGGGGATTTATAATTATACTAAATATATAAATATACAAATATACCTGAGTATGTGCCTGGCTTAATTTTAATAGTGTTAAATTGCTAGTGACCCAAATTAATACTATAACATGGCAAAATGCCTGCATTAGTCAGCTACTGCCTCAAAAGAAACAATCTTGAAATCTCAGTCATACAGTAATAAACATTTATTTCTCACTTACGCAGTACAAGTCAGCTGGGTTTCAGCACATCTAGTCAGATCAGTTGAACTTGGCTCTAGGCCATGAATTAAGTTCAAGTCTGCTTCACGTCTCTCATTCCTCAGTGACTAGTAGGATGCCCAAGGCATAGTCTTCACATGGCAAAAGCGGAAGCCCAAGAGAGTAGACCTAATGCTGAAATGTGTAAAGTCTCTGTGCACATTACAACTACTAACATTTCATTGGCCAAATAAAGCCACATAGTCAAAAAAGTTGATTGTATAACTTGATCATAACTATGTCAAAATAATTTTGTGAATCAACAAAGAATGGAAATAAATAAGCAAAATGAAAAAATAAAATAAAACTATGCCCCAGAAGAACTTTTTTATTTTGCCTTTCTCCCTTTCTCAAATTTACACAAATGAATTATATTATCCTTATTTTTTAAAGTAAGTTTTAGAAGCATCTCACAGCAGGCAATTTAGTTTATTAAACTAATTTTTTATCCATTGCATCAAGGGTCTGTAGAAAAAAAAACAACTGGAATTCTAAGTAAAAGCAAATCAGTCAATTATTCTTAATCTTCACCAGTTCCTAATCTCAAACTGAAACCAAATGAACTTCTATCAACATGAACCTTTAACTTTGTCTGTTGCCTAAAAACAGATCAAATTGCTTTATTCTCTTATTATCAATTATTGCAATGTTGATTATTCTCCACACTGATCTCTTTGAAGTTTCTGAAATTAGATATTCATTTCATTGAATAGAAGCATTGTCTCTAATAAATTCTGATTTTCTGAAAATGGCAAGTCCATTCAACAAATAATTCCTGAACACTATATGTTCAAGGCACTACAATAATTGCTTTTGGGAAGTAAAGATGTGTAAGTGGCCATCCTTACTCTCAAAGATCTCACAGTCTAATGGGAAGAAAAATGTGTACACATCTACTTGTCTACAGAAAGAAGACTAGTAGAAGGGCTTAATGGTTTTCAATTCTGGTGGCATATTAGAATTATCTGGACAATTTTTAATAAATACCACTATTCAAGTGCATGCCCAGAGATGCTGATTTAATTGCTCTAGTGTCTGCCAGATCACTGGTATCTTTTAAAGTTCCCCAGATAAAAATAATGAGCAGCCAGTGTTGAGAACCACTGGGTTAGGCCTTCTACTTTGAGCCTGACTGAACTGTTTCAGGAGACTAAAAGTTGGCAAAGACTCTCAAATTCAGTATTTAAAACAATTTAAAAAATCAATTACCATATCAAAAATTATATAATACATGCATAGAATTTAAAATGTTAAATGGTACTGAGGCTTATGACTAAAATATAGCAGTTGCCTATACTCTCCATTTCTCTAATTCTCTACCACCTTTGACTCTTTAAATTATTTTTAAAGAATTCACACATCTCCCATTATCTAAGTGTTAACACACTGGTATCTTTTACATCATCAAAAACAAATTACTTTAAAAAATAAAGACAAAAAAATTTAATTGATGAACTTTATTTTCTCTCACCTAAAATTATACTAACCGCTCCTCTGGCCCCCACCTGCCCAAGGAACAGTAAAAAGAAGTAAATGTCAAGTAATTGGTACAGCAGGGGTAGGAGAGAGGTTCTTCTGTCCAATCCATGGCCAGGTTCAGACTGGCCTACCTGGTGGCCTGAGGAGTTAAAAAAGGCAGCTAAGAGCACTTTTTAAAAGCCCTACGTGCTCTCCTACCTCTCAGAAAGTTAATGGGCCTTATCTAAAATTATAGCCAAAAGAATATTTCTGTACTTTATCCTGCATTTAGGCCTCTCTAGCATCAATAAAGTTGTCTTTAACCTTTCTAGAAGTGAAAAACAGTCTGGAAATAGGAATCTTTCCAAAGCATTAAAAACAAAAAACAAAAACCCCACAGAAAAACAAGATTGCATTGAAGAGCATAGATTGGCTTAACTATTTTGGGAGCTGACTAGAGAAAAGGACCTTTGATTTTATTTCTTAATATATTGCACATACATTGGAAAGAAGACATGATAGGAATGTATTGCATAGATTCTGCTATCCCAGCAACTACTCTGGCATAGTTTAGAAACACTTCGGTATCATTATTTTAAAAAGTTTAAGCCATAGAATAGTGGCAAAAGGGAAATCAAGTTTAATTTTGGAGGATGATAAAAGTTTAATTGAAGAGGTGGGCACTTAAACAAGGACATGATTGACAAGAAAGTATTTCAACAGGTAGAGGGAGCAGAAAAAGGTTTGAAGGCTGAGAAAATGGCATAGGCACAGCCAGAATGTACATGGGTAGCGTAGGTGGTAGTATTGCTGTACAGGCTCCCTGTAACCTCTCACTGGATTATAAAATTAACACCAAATCATGAAAGAGATCAGGGATGTGCAAAGACTTCTTATAGCGAGACCACTTCCCAGGACAGTAGCAGGTTGTAAGCAGTTTCTAGCCTAGATGAAAGTATTAACACATAAAGAATGAATATGAGCAAAATGTTGTTATGTGTTGGAAGTAGAGAGGGGAAGGTTAGTGGTCAACCTGGAAACTTTAGAAACTAAGAGAGAAAAGAAATTTCATCTAAGGCAGAGATTATGGAAAAACTAGTCACTCAGCATTCTAAATGTTTTCTTTTGTAAACTTGACCTGTCTAGCCCTTGTGGTAGAAATATTTCTATTTTAGAGATGGTTGCAATAGTCTAACATAGCCCGAAGACTTCAAACATTTGATCAGATTACCAGCTCTACTTGTTGCAAAGCTTTGCTCGTATAATTTGGGTTCCTATGTTACTATTAAATGTACTGATTAGCAAAAGCATATGGCTCACCTAGTACTACGATCCTCACTGTAAATTGTCAGAGTAGCATTTTCATTTATGCCTTGGTGTCTTGTGAACTTTATTAGTATAAAGCCATCCTCAAGAGACTGATCCAAACTTGGTACAGAGGAAATCAAGTTCTGAGCCTATAAAGCTTGATTGAGTTCCACAGCCAGTATGATGTGCCAACAAAGATGCTGTCCTGAGATACCCAGTCAATGTAAGTAGCCTGGAGGGTACCCTACTCCCCACCCTCCAAATGGTCCAGCTGGACTGGGAACATTAGAAACATTGGGAAATGGAGATATAACAAAGGATGTGTTAGAAGAGTATGTCAGGGTGTATCATGGAAAGCCCAGAAAATTGGATTGGTTTTGAAGACTGCAGGACTCACTGAAGATACAATAGCAGTGGATGGCACAAAATCAGTTGTCTATAAGAGAAGAACCTCTCTGTTTGAGAGGATAGAAGCCAAATCAGGCTAAGAAAACTGGAGGAAGGCGACTAAATATGTCTGTCATACATGAAGGAGGGGAAGTATCCTGGAAAACAGACAGTAACTCTGCACATAGAGTGTCAGGGTCCCAAGATACATTTCTGTGGCTCTCTGCCATACTGACTCTTGATTTCCTCACTTATACATGTGAAAAGGAGTAACTGCCACCTGCCTGGGAGAAGGGATTCTGCTCTTTCTGGATTCCTATATTGCTTGAAATAATTTTCAGAAGGCTGCCTTTTCATAAAGCAGGTAGAGGTGTTTAATGGCTCTTGAGGCAAAGCAGAGCTTATGAGTTTCCTCTGACAGGGTACATTCTGGACTGAGCCCAAACACAATATTCCTCTCCAGGCCTGAAAACTGCTGCAGACTGTCTAAAATGATGTGATTGCCCAAAACGCCAGAGGCCTGGCTGAACACAATTTCCGTTGCTCCATGAGTTTCAATTAATTTCATTGCTTTGAGCAGGGCAAGCTCATAACGTCCTCTGTCTTCCCCTCTCCTGCACAGAATTGCTATATCTTTGGGCAAATAGCCACATTGGAACAGGCTATGACATCTTTCTGCCACACGATTTGCGATTTGCCCTATTGTCAGGTTAGTCTCTGTCTCACACACCCCAGGCAGAGCCTGAGCACATATTGCTTCCTCGTAGGCAGCTTCCCTGAACAATGACAGTATGTCTGGAGACATATCGAAGAGAGGATTTTCTTTGATTCTCTTCATTTCTTGTTTCATGACCATTGCTATTTCCAGAGAACAGTGGATCCCATTGGTGATAGTTTTACGAGGAAACTGAGCAGATGGAGGGGGAAGGCCATTGACATCAGCACGATGGACTTGGAAAGGGTCCAGAAAAAACCAGAGAACCCCATGGGGAAGGTTCTCACTTGCAGCCCCCCTCACCTTTGAATGGGTGATGCTCTTAGCCTTCATGTACCAATCCCCATATTTACTGCAGAACTTCTCAGTTTCATCCATCACTATGTGTTTAATCTTTAGGAACTCCCCTCCCATGAAGGTTTTCCGGGTTACAGCTTGGCAGGTGGTTTGCTGGCTGTAAGGATAAAAGAGAGAATAGAATTTCAGGAAACACCATGCATTCATTATTCTCTCAATTGGAATCAGAAGCTAGTTCTCATCTGGAGGCTGATCCACTGATTCACTGGGGTCCTGAATACTACAAAACTGCTTTACTGATAAATTACCTGACAGAATACATAATTGCAAACCCTACTCTTTGGGGTTATCTAGTTAAATCTGCATGTGAAACTTTGAAATAAACCTGGATAGGAGACTATTATTTCTATTAGTCTATTTCCTCATCTTGACAATCCTTAAAGGCAAGCGCCTTACTTCTAAAGGAAATCTCAAAAGTAATTTACACTTGTTACTGCCATTTCTTTCTGTCATTTTTAGAGGTAGAGAACAGCCACTTAGAGGCATATCATAATTTTCATATGTAAAAGAGACGCGGGAGAATACAAATTCCCCTTAAAGCAAATCCTATTTCTCCATTTATTTATAGTACAAAACCAGAAACCTTTTTAGATTTTAGAAAGGAAAACATCAAGAGGTTTCTGAGTTCCAGGACATATCAGTAAAGGTAACAAATCTACAGGGCTGTATCTCCCTGGGGCTATGAACCTGTTTACTTTGTTCAACATATCAAAGGAGAAGGAACAAATTAGAGGAAGCAAGAAACAATTAAGTTTGGTTGTTGCTTCAATTTGGATCACTCAAATTTGTAATATCACGCATTCCTACAGGTTTTCTGATTTTACATATGCAGTCCCTGGGCTTTACTTCTTGAACCATAACTATTTATGTTTTTCTCTTCCAGTTTGGCCTGTGTACTGTTTTTGAAGAAAAGCACTGATTCTTAGCCATTCTCTGTGTCCCCTTCACATAGAAGTTCAACAGATATTTGTTAGATTAAATTTGCCTTGTGACTGAGGTATTTTTAAACTTACCTATAAAGCATATTAAAAACCACAGCCCTTAGCACAGTTTATGACATCCTTCATCATCTGGTTCTGCCTCCTTTGCAACATCATCACCCACCACATACCAACACCTCCTCACTGCTCCAGTCAGACTTACACTTCTGATTCTTTAGTGTCTCCATGCCTTTGTACTTGCTATACCCTTTGCCTAAAAAACCCTCATTTTATTCCCTTCTCTCAACTTTTAAGACTGTGCCCAAAGATCTCCTTTACTGGGAAGTATTTGCTGATGAACCTTCAGCCCTAGTTAAGGTAAGCATATCTTTATTATCATACTAATTACACCACAGTCATATTGCTTGTTTTTTCTTTCGTCCCTGTTTAATGGCTAGGTCTTCAATATATTTTCTCCTCTAACACTAAATATCCACAGTTCCCAGCATATACACGGTGCACGAAAAGATTTGTTGAATAAATAAGTAAACCAAACTAAAAATTCAAGTGAGTTTGCCTTCATTTGCTGGATTATAAAGCAACCAAATTTTTTTTTTTTTTTTTTTTTTTAGTAAATTGAAAGCTAATGATTTAAATCAGGAGCAAATTTGCATGTTTTTCTAAAATTGTTGATTCATAAAAATTTAAACAAATGAAGATATTTTATAAACAAAATCAAATGGTATTTAAATTCAAGTTTCTGTTATGTATGTCTAATTAAAGGAAATATCCGATGGATTTAAAGTATTAAATATCAAGCAAAAAGTTTACTTAAAGAAAGATAATTTCATTTCAACTAAAATTTAAGGCCACAGAGTATGGGAAAAAATGTTTCTAGTCATATAAAGTTATGCACACTTGGCTAATTTATAATGAGGTGTTTAAGCCTGAAAATTGCAAAGTACTCATTTGTAGCTCAACTACCTAATCACTTGGAAATGTGAATATAGTTTGAGCTCTAGCACTTATTCAGTTAAGGCAAAATATTAAATTAACAATACAAATTACTTCTGTGATACTGTTAAAAGACTAACTAATTTATTGTTTTTGGTTAGTGAAGCACTTACACCACGTAATTCTTTAAGGAGTCACTTTCACAAACATAGAGAATCTCTTTTGGTTTGCAGTGGAATAAGTCCTTAATTTTCTCCATGATCTTTATGGTTAGGGCTGTCTTCCTGGTTCCTGGAAAGCAGTAGATGAACAGTTCTCGTGTCTCCTGAAGGCTCTGTGAAAGCAGCTCACACTGCTCTGCTATGAGCAAGTTGAAAAATTCACAACCCAGCTGGTCACTCAAAAGAGATCTAGAGCACAGTGAGACCACGATAAGGGCCTGCAACAAGTCTTCCATTTCCTCCTCATTAGCAAGCTGGTAGGATTGGGGGTAGTATACAGGGATTTCACAGGGTCTACACTGTGTGGCGGGCAGGTACATCAACTTCGGAATGACACACACTTTTCCCGTGTAACCAACGGTTCCCAGTTTCTGCTTTAATTGACGAGCAGTATTTCGGGTATACTCAAGGCTTTCACTATTACTGGGGTGTGTTAAGACGGTAAAGAGTACAAGAGGGCTATTAACTGCTATTAAGAGAGCATCACACAGGACATCCTGATCTTTTTTTAAGCCAACATCACTAGCCCAGCTTCTAGAAAATATCACAATCCCCTGAGAACAAGGATGTATCTGCATCTTCATTAATTCTTCCAGTCCTTTATGATCTGAGAATAGCTTCTTACAGAGGGATTCTGGTTTAAATTGTATCTCTTCCTGTGTCACTGAAAATCCAAGGAATAGAAATTACTAAAATGTACAAAAGCATATTGTAAGTATTCCTGCAACATACATAGAAAGAAATGAGTCTAGCCGTGGAACCATAGGTTTCCTTGTTTGCCAGAAAAGCACCCCCTCTTCACAGGCCAGGGCTGTGAAGTTCCCACTGTTGGCTGCTCTCATACAGGGAAGGCAATCAGGGAGGGGTCTTCACAGAACAGCCTCCTAGCATCCTCTTCTCAACCCCCAATGGTCCACTCCTGCTAGGAAATCAGGCATGCCTGAGGCTTTGCGGGAACTAAGAGCTTTAATTTAAAACAATGATTCTTACTTAACATGCGGCAATTTTACTATCCCCACACCCCAGGACATTTTTTCTTGTTACAGCTGGAGGAGTGCTACTGGAATCTGGAGGGTAGAGGCCAGGAATGCTGGTATACATCCTACAATTCAGAGGGCAGCCCCCTTCACAAAGAATTACATGGCCAAATACCAGTAGTGCTAAGGTTGAGAAACTCTGCTTTAGAACCCCATAGCTCACCTCCTTCTGCATTGGAATGCTAGCGGGCAATTCTCTTGTGCTATAGACCTAAGGAATTTAGGAGAACTCCTAAACTACCTCCAATTTGGGGAACAAAAGCCATAAGTGACTAGAAGCCCAAAAGCATACAGAAATATTGTGTGAATTTGATGACTGAGAAATAAAAGTTCGCTTTTTCAGGACCATTATGTCTGCTAAGTCCTACATTTGACCTCCTTTGCAAGGAGAAAAATTTGGACTAATTGCTATCAGTTCCTGCCAACATAATTTTAGAAATAAATAGATAAATAAAAGCCCCCTCGGCTGAAATCAAGAAGAAAATACCTGGAAACAAAAGTTGTTGTAGAGCCCCCTTAAATTTCAGGACTTTTGTGGGACATGATGGACTTCTCAGTACAGGCGAAGCTGGTGAAACCGGGAGAAGGCTGTAGTCTGTGGCCAGACTGGAAGGAGCTAAACAAATATATGGAGAGTTGTTTCAGACAAAAAAGAAACAGAACTTTTAAATTGCTCTTCCTACTGTTGACATGTGATTTTCATCATGCCTGATCTGCTCTCACATTCTCTAAGCCTCAAACAGTTCACATATGCTAGGAAAGGAAGTCTGGGGACTCCTGGAGGACCATGCATTTTCTGAGTCATTGTGTGACTCATCTTGAGCAAGTCGTTTTACCTCTCTGTCATGACAGGGTGAGGTGATGATCCCTAAGGTTCCTTCTAACGTTAATATTCTGATTCCAGGTCATCTCTAAGAGGAAAAGGTTTCTAGTGGGGGCAGAAAAAGTTAAGTACAGTATGTATTTTTTTATACTGTTACAGTTGTTTAAGTTCCCATCCAAGGTTTAGATAGAATGGAAAGTGGCAGGATCTCTAGTTTGGTGTATGTGTGTATATAAAGTAAGCTCAAACAAATTCAGAATGAGAGAGAATAAGTTAATAAAATCACTCAACTCTTGATCCAAGCTTATTTAATAAAATTAAATACTGACCATGAAGGCAAACTGATAAACTTTGTTCAGCCAGTGAGTCCTTTCTGGATTAATTAGAAATCACCAGGACTGATTCTGTAAGGCAGGACAAAACTGTATGGAAAGTGAAAACACTAGGAGTCCTCATCTCCATTCCCATTCCCTGCCCCAGCACTTCTTTTTTCATCAGTTTTTCCCCACTTGGGGAAAGTGATTGTTACTGAAACAATTCAAATTTGCCAACAAATTTCCCTTGAAAGAATTAGTGAAGAGTCATTCTTAAGTGATGCTTCTTTGAAATATCATCCTTAGAGATTACTGGTGAACTTTTTTGACTAAAAATATCAGCCTGCAAAATTTTTTCAACAGGCCTTTACAGTGCATAAAAGGGAACTGCCACTAATTCATGGCTGATGGCATGCTATAATTTTCCCAAAGTAGACTAAAATCCAAGCATTTCCTGACTTCAAGGAGTTCATATTATTTGAGTTAGTAAAAATATTAGAAAAGGAACTCTGTAATGGGAGAATATTTGTAAGCAAAACAGCTTTTTAATCATTTTATTTCTTTGAAATACCTGACCAAATGCCCACAGAAGGCAGAGAAGGGAGTTCCTCCCTGCCGACTGAATTATGGCTGCTGTTCTGCTTTACCTGGCTGAATATCCAGCATCATGGTCACCCAGTGCTCTGCTGTCAGCTTTGTGACAGAATTGTTCCTCATAATCCAGGAATCTGGGGCCTCTGTGAATACCACACAGCAGAAGGCCTCCACTTGAACCACACAGACATAACCATACAAGGCATCTTTTTGGTATACATCCAAGATTTTGGTAGTAAAATTCACCTTTGGCTTCTCACAGCAGAAGTGGAATGTTGGCAGTTTTTCTATGCAGTTTTCTATTTCTTTTTTTAATAAGTCAGGGTTTACTTTTTCTCTCTTACATCCAAACACTTCTTTGCTCTTATCATCCACCCCAATAATTAGGTATCCCCCATGGGTATTGGCAAATGCAGAAATGTAATGAGGCAGCATTTCTTTAATCCGAGGGATAATCTTTTTGGTAGTGAACCTTTTGAACTCTACATGTGTTGATTCAGTAAAGCTGAGCTTTTCTTTATACACGAGTCTGTCCTTTTTAAAAAATTCAGAGGCAGACATCCTCATATTTTCCTCTTCCTGAATGTTTCTGTCAAGAACTTTCTGAGGATGTAGCTCCTTCACCCTCGATCTTCCTCTTTGAGCTCTATACTGCTTCTCTCTGAGAAGCTCCAGGGCACTGTTGGCACTCAGGTTGATAGCAGAAGTCACATCTCTCTGATATAAATTTGAGCGCAAGCTGCAAATCTTTAGAGGTAGGCTGAAAACATCTGGACTCCATGATTTCACAAAAATCAGGAGGTTGTGCCCCTGCTGCATGTAGTCAAGGTATTTCCGTGAACCTGAAGGAAGGAGCTTTTGAAAAGAAGTTTCCAGATCCTGTCCCAGCCCATGGCATGGGTAACTGTAGGTTTTATCGTCAATCTCCGCTTTGATCACACCTCCTCCAGAATTTAAGAGTGCACATGTAGCTTGGATGATTTTAGAATTCTCAGTTCTTTTCAAATAGTTATTGGTCATCTTCTTTCTGTTCTCTTCTCCAAAAGTCACTCTGCCCACTTCTACAATTACCTCAGGATAGAGCATTTCTGTATTGGTCTTGAGACTCTCCATCTCAGCAACCCCTCTGTGCTCCAAACAATAACGGAAATGAATTGCAATAAATAATCAGGACAGAAATGTTGCTTCTACATTAACAAGAATTCAAGAGATTACAATATTTTCTTCAAAGTTTTAAGTTAGTGGCAATACATCTTAACATGGAAATAATCTTTGATATCACTGTTTTCTAACAACTTTGTCAAGATCCTTAGTTTTTCTAGCATGAATGGGCATAGGTAAAGGTAAATGCTTAATATTTTACCAAAACACAAAACTTATAGCACTGAAATTTTTGACCATTTTTTTTTTACCTAAAATTAGAAAGTGCCAACAGTGAACCTAGATATAAAGAACATAGGTTGGCACAGGAACCACTGGAAGTTATTAGAGAATGTGTAGAAGCAGAATTTAAAGTCAGAAGATCCTCCTATTTATAATTCAAAGGAGAAAGAAAGAGGGGCAAAAGGGAACTAACAGTATAGTTAAAGAGTATATCTGATGTAGATATCTTGCTATAAAAACAAACATAAACTTGGTATTACTTTATACATTTTTAAAGCTTTATTCTACTCTTGAAAGAATGTCAATCTACACCAAATGCAGAAATTGTTTCATCTCTTCAAACATTATTCTAAAAGCACATTTCTTCATATACAGTGTGATACAGAAGCAGGTGCCTTCCTGCCCTCCTTATAGTTCTGCCAGTGCTGTGGAAACCTCTAAGACTTGGACAAGAACATGAATGTAGGGACATGGTTATTAAACTGTGGCCAACCTCCTTTTGCTTCATAAATATAGCACTCTAGGTCAAAATTTGGGCACTGAAGCAAATATTTCAGACATGACTCTCTTAGCTTTTGTTAATAAAATAAAATGTTTACTAACCCAAACCAAAATTCTTCCTCTAGAAGAAGAGAACCAATTTTTTCTGTGTGATCTTTGCAAATCAGAGGCCATCTAAGTGTTGTTTGTACCCACCAAAAGGAAAAAAAGCAGGCATTCAGCAGGATGTGTACCCTTCTCTGTCATACTTTGCTCTTGGTTGCCTTCTCACATCTGCCAGGTAAACCAGAATCAACCCAATGAATTGTTTTTTTCATGTGTGAGCATCTCCTACAGGTAAATGTAACTGTATGGCCCTTTAGAGAAATTTCTGATAACATTCTATTCATATCATAGAATCACAAAAGTGTTGGAAGGGACTTTAAAGGTCTTCGGGTCCAACTATCCATCTGATTCTTAAACCTTCTCTATAATATTCCCAACTGTCAACAAACTGCTTTCCAGCAACTGCTTGAATACCTCCAGTGATGAGTAACTCACACTATCAAATTAGTCCATTTTTCGACAACTCTGTTAGAAATGGCTTTCTTACGTTCAACTGTACTTTGTCTCCCTATAATTTCCATCTGCTGGGGCTCACAGAACAAATCGAATTGTTTTTGATCTAGCACATTACTCTCATGGCTCCCAAGTCTCGTTGATATTACCTAGATGCTGCTAACCACTGTGATAGATACAGTTTTCTGAGATTCTAGCTTCAAAAGAACATCCTTTCCACTCTTCCCAAAACTTCTCACTCATTTTCCTTTACAAGTTTCTCCTCAACTACTATATAACTAAGCCCTCCATGCACTCAGACATAAACTGCACCTAAGATGAGATAGATGAGATTTTTGAAATTAAACTTTTTTTACCTGATGTGCTTGCTTCTTCTCTTGTTTCAGTCCCACATCTGGCTTTGGTCTAAATGTTTGCTTTCTGTCACAGTCCCTGTTGCCCTTTTGATATCAGCCTGGGAGGAGCAGGAACTCTGCCAGACTCCCCCAGTTTTCATTACATTGACCCACTGAGGAAGGCTGATAAGGACTCAAGTAAAGCCTGTGACAGGGTAGATTAGCAAGCCGTGGTCTGACTTCTGGGAGTGAATGAGGTAGTAATGGGAAAATTCAGGACTTTTCAAGTAAGGAGCTAAAGTTAAATTTCTCACCTGTAAGGGGCCAAGTGTCATTTCCACACATTATATAAGCACCTCCTGTCCTCATTAATTTCTTTTCAAAGCTCTACATTCATTTTAAATTAGGCTGCTCTGTACATATCCATTATGAGCAATATTAAGCTATTCCATTACCTTCCAAAATTGCTTGTTCCATTCTACTTACTTTTATTCTCTTTTACCTATTCTTCCTTTTCATTGGACACAAAACCCAGCCTAGAAAAATGCACATTGATAAGGTGCTGGCTCTCCCTGGGTGAGAGAATTACAGATGATTTTCATTTAATTTCCTTTCATTTAAAAAAAAAAAACTTTTTCTGTATCATTTTTATCACTAAAACAGAAATTGTTTTTTATCATTAAAAAATGAAAAACAGGTGAGAACTATCTTACTTAGGAATACTGGTTAAACTGGATAAACAGCTTCTTAGGCTGAATAATGGCCACCAATTATTATTATTGTTATTATTATTAATCTGTAAAAAAGGTTATTGTAGATGTGATTAAGTAAAAGTCTTCGAATGAAGAGATAATGCTGGATCATCTGGGTGGGCCCTAAATCCAATTACAAGTGTTCGGATAAGAGAGAAGCGGAGAGAGATTTGATACACTCGGAAGAGGCAACGAAAGAGGCAACGTGACCCAGAGAGGCAGAGATTGGAGTGATGTGGCTATAGTGTAGGAATGCAGCAGCCACTGGAGGGTAGAAGGGGCAGGACCGGATTCTCCCCTTGTCTCCCTTCCCAGCTTCCCCAGCAAAGCCCTGCTAACACTTTGATTTTTGCCCAATAAAACTGATGTCAAATCTTTAGTTATGAGAAAATAAATTTTTGTTATTTTAAGCAACAAGTTTGTGATAATTAGTTGTAGCAGTCACAGGAAAATGATACACTTGTCTCCCTCTAAATTGAACCAACAACAGACAAGTCTGTGTTTCTACTCAATTTGCTTATGATAAAATGACTTTTTTTATGGCAAAAAATAGGTTTTATTTATTTGTTTGTTTGTTTGTTTATCGAGGTTACTGTTCCTATGAAGTTCTGTTTTGCTGGCATATTACCTTTTGTGCATGTTGGTTAAACAGAGTTTCCAGGATAGGAGGCAGAACAGGTACTATGATGAATGATTAGCACAGCAACACCATAAACTCCAAAAGCCTGCCCTCAGCTTCAACTTTAACCTATTTCCATTCACTTCACTTCCAAAGTCAGCCTCACTTCTAGATTTACCACCTACCTTAATTCCCAGCCTCTCTCTCACATTGAAATCCCTGATATTGCTTACTTTAAGAAAGATAAAAATGACGAACATTTACTGAACATGTACATTTGGGTGCAAGGGACTGAGCTGGGAGCTTTCCACACTACACAGAAACTGAGATTGCATGGCCAACAAGTGGAAGAGCAAGGGTTCAAAGCCAGATTTGTCTAATACAAATGTTCCTACTCCTCCTGCCTTTCATTTTGGGGTTCTGGATTGCTTTTGAGTCTTCAAAATCAGAAATCTGCCTGACTCTCTCCCCTTTTTCTTCATGCTCAACGGGAAGATCATTATTTGGACAGAAGAACCAGAAACCAGGTTGTTTCTTTTTATTCTTCTTCAATGCACTGTAAAGGACTAAATCTGGAGGAGAGATAATGTGAGATAAGCAAATCGTTTCTCTTCCTTCTTCAAAGTTCCTTAGCTGAGTCCCCTGATTATGAATAGTTAGGTTATCACACCAGGGAGATTCTCACATCTTGGTTTTGATATCTCAAAACCAACTTTGCTTTTTCCTAGGTGCTGGGAAAGTGATATGGCCATTCTGTTGACAGTGTGTTAAGAACTTGAGCCTCCAGTGTATTTAAAATGTATTTATTCATGAAGAATTTCAATTTATCAGAAGTCCTTTGTGTCTGGTGTGCACAGCCTTTGTGCACACTAGACACCAAATGACAAATACCAGCCTCCATCTAACCCTCAATTCATTCATAAAGATGATTTAAAGAGCAATAACGCTGATTCCACCGTGCTACTTCCTGACTCTGGGTAAGTCTCCTAACTTTCATTCATTCTTTTTTTCGATCACCTATTTTTTGAGCACCTACGGTGTTAAAATCCTAGCTCTGTCACTTTCTAGATTTGAGACTTTGGTTAAACTAATCTAAGCCGCAGATTCCGTCTGTATAAATAGGACATAATAATAGTACTCTCTCCGTCCAGTTCTGGTGAGAATGAAATGAGATGATATACATAAAGAGCTTAGCATGGTGCCTGGCATATAATGTCAGCTTTTCATTCAATAATCAATTACTAAGCATTTACTGTGTTCTGAACATGGTGCTATGCTGTGAGGCTACATGACAAAATAAAACTTCTATTTAATGACTGTTTTCTTGGGCCAGATAAGCAACTTTGATTATTTTGATTTGTCCTCATAACAACTTGTAAGACATGCATGATTTTCATCATCTTATAAATGAGGAAACAGGGTAGTAAAGCTAAAGGTTACACATCTAGTAAGTAGCTTGGATTTGAACCGCTGTCTATCTAATTCTAAAACCCATTTACCATAATTCTATCATGCATCCTTACTGTTAGCCAGAAGAATAAGACACATGTCCTGTTCACAATCTAGAGAGGGAAAACACATATCAAACCGTTGTAATACGGCATATATAATAACATCAGTTGAGCACTCTATGTTCTAGGCATTGCTCTCATTCAATTCATATAACAGCTTTGTGTGCTATAGTAATAGGTACTATTATTATTCTCTCTTTGAGGAAACTGAGGAACAGAGTTTATGGTGCTTACAAATATGGTCCATGTGCATGATCACTACATTCCAGTGCCACTCTGGAGAGCTAGCAATGCATGAACAGTGTGCTCTGAGTGTTCTAAGGTGTGACAATAACTCTGCTTGTGAAAATAAGATAAGATCTCATAAATGAGATGGTGTATGAGCTGGAAACTATAAGTAAGAATACCAGGCTGAGAAAGAGAGATGGAAAAGAGAAAAACCTCTCCTATGCGTAAAGTACAATGGAGGTCCTTAATAGGTCTGCTAGTGAGGATGCTCCTTTTATTTTCTCATTCTTCCTTTTTATTTTTTCACATCCTTCTACTCATCCCTATCTAAAACTCATCACAATCCTCATGCTGCTTATTATATACCATCTCTCCATTTCCACTGCCACAGTGTTGTGGCTGTCAGTCCCCAAAAGACACACGGACCACCAGAACTCAGTGAGTTATAGGAATCACACTCTTTATTCAGCCAGCTGGGTCTGCAAGGGGTACGCAGACCCCAAATTAAGCATCCCTGAAATGTAGAGGTAAAGGGTTTTTAAGCCCCAAATCCGATTCTTCATTCTGTCTGAACACAAAGGTCTATTTTTCTTCTATTCATTACCTGTCAACCCACTGGTCAGGTATGCAAGCGGGGGTACAGAAGCAGAAAGCTTGTTAGAATGTTATGTTTCCATAGTTAGTAGCCTATATTCCTATGGCGATAGTCAAACAGTAATTTCCAGCAAGTAATTAATTTCAAGCAGTCATTTTTCAGCCACCACAACAGTCCTAATTTAGGCTCTTTTGGCTCTTACCTGGATCATAGCAATCACTTGCAATAGCATCCCTTTGCCTTCCTTCAATCTATTTAAAAACACAGTTGCATGTTGAATTTTCTAAAGTACAGCCCTGATTACCTGTCATCTTAGGCTCTGAAATCTTCAAATCTCTCTTTCTCCAGAATAGTCTAAACTACACAGCCAGCAAGCCATAATCTTTACCAAAGTCTTGACCTATCTTTCAAATTTCTGCCACCCCTTTTAACATTATCACTGGTCCTCAAACTTTAATATGACTCAGTATCACTTGTGGGGCTCTTATTGAAAATATGCATGCTTCAGCTCCAAACCTAGAATATCTGATTCAGTAAATCTGGGTTTTGTCCCAGGCATTTTTATTTTGTGCTGTATTTTCAGTGCTGAAGGACATCTATATTGTTGTTCCCTCCTGGTGTTTCTAACCCACCAATTTTGAGAAACACTACATGTTTAAACTTTACCTAAATTTGGTAAGCTCCTACATGTTTTCTTACTTAATTTGGGAGTTAAATTACTCCTTCCTTCTCCCAGCATCTCCTAATGCTCAAATCCCACCCATCTTTCAAGACCCAGATCAACTGCCACCTCTCCCAGATAGCGTGTCCCGCTCTCTTTTGCACTGCTTTCATATTTAGAGGCACTTTTCTTGTGGCACCTCTTGCTTCTCTAGGAAGTGTCCTAGCGCCCGAGCACGGTAAATTCACCCTTCACGCAGAGGGACACCCGCACCTGTCTCCCCTCTCTCCACGCCCCCAGCCCGGACGAGTGCAAGAAACCCTGTTGGGTCACTCAGTCAATAGTTCTTCCCGGAAACCCAGGGCATGACTGCCTCAGACGCCCTTCCCGAGTTGTGAAACACGGCACCGGCAGAACTAGCCAGCCTCCACAGCCGTCCGGAGGTCCGAGAGCGGGTCGAACTGCCCGGAGGCTGGAAAGCGACGGGCCTGACTCAGGGCCAGCCACGCAGCGAAGCGACGGACCAGGCGCTTCCGCCGGCCCGCGCGCTCCGCCCCCGACTTTCGCCTCGCCCTCCGATTGGCTGCTCCTTGCCACGTGACCCGCCGGCCGCTTCGGGATTGGTTGCCCGGGGACAGGCCGCTCTGGGCGGTGGGAGCCTGTGGGGCCGCGGCGCGGGGATGGATGCGGAGCCGGGACTGGGGAGCGGGTATCGCCCAGAACCCAAAGGCGGAGGAGTATCGGCGTCCTTCAGCCTCCGCCGGCCGGGGCAGACCTCCTGGGAGTCTAGGGCGTAGGAGTTCTAGGAGTTTGGAAAGAGCGCTCTCAGGCCTCTTACCTGGCTGGGGCTTTGGTGTGCGCCCTGCCCCGGCCTTACTCGTGTTTATCCGCCGGGACGGCGTCTCTGTCTTTCCTGAACTTGGTGGGGTTTGGACCTCATCCTCCTTGAGGGCCCACTGTGTGTAAGCCATGGTGGCCCTGCACTGGGCGCCGTGCAGCGCGCCATGAGGTAGAAGCCGGGGGAAGCAGGGCTTAGGATGCTTGAGGGATGGTCTCACCTACGTGAAGCGTTAGAGGTAAGTCGGTAAGTCGGCTTTCTAAACTGTGCCGATGCTTTCACAACGTAGGCGCTTAGAGTTCAGTGGGGAAGCTCGAAATTCTTATTTATCGAGCCTCCTCCTCTATACCAGGCACCATTCTGAATGTCGTGCTCAGACAGCCCTGGTTCTTTAGGAACTCTGATGGGGCCGGTGCGAGAGAGGCGGTGGGGGACGTGGATGGGTAAATACCTGGCATGTGATCCCTGTTGGGGTGGGAAAAAGTGCTGTGGGAGTCACAGGAGGGCATGACAGTCACAGAGCACTTAACAGAGAAGGTTACATTTGAGTAAAGTTTTAAAACTAATTGCGCATTCTCGACATTGAAAGATGCGTTCTCCACATTGAAAGGGTGGGGGAGACACTCCAGATGGAGTGAATGTTCTGAGAATATGCTTGCTGTGTAGGGCTGGAGCACACTAGAGCTCTGTTCACAAGTTTCATGCTTTTAGACAAATTTATTTCAGTTCTCTCGGCCTGTTTTGACGTGTACTTATTTCACCTGTACAGAATAAGATAAAGACTCAAGCATAGCTCCTGTAAAACAGGCACTTTATTTAGTTTTCCTCCATGGAACTTAGTTGCTGAACGCAAACAGACCAACAGCCATCAGTTTTTAACTATCGAGTGTGAATTTATTGACTTTTACAGATGGCTGGAGGAAGCATGTGGTGTCTCCGTGATTGTTATTTAGATACTGACAATACCATGCTGAAAGGCTGGGGAGAGTGACATTGTTTGTGATCCTGGTACATTTCCTTGTCAGTGATAGTATAGCACCTGAAGGTGTCATTTAGATAAATGAAATGCAGTCAGCTTTCTCATTCAGGAATTGATTATTCAGGCTGTGAATTGCTTTGCATTATCCAGGCTTTGCGTTGCTTCTTTTATTTTGCTCATGGCCTGGAGAAAAATGAAATTAAAACATATTTAGCTGGTAATGAAAAAATATAAATCTGATGATCAGATCTCAGTTCTTGTTCCCGCTTTGCTGTTAATTTGCTAAGCACCTTTGGCAAATCAGCCTCTCTGGGTCTTGGACTCTTAAGATAGATTTTGGTATAAACATTTTATGTGTATACTTTTTAATCTTTGCAGCAGAATTGTAAATCAAATTATGTATTACATGAACTGGAGTTTGCTTTATAAAGGAATTTATAATCTTTAGAAAATCTTTTTAAAGCTTTTGTGTTAGAACTAGACTATAACTGCCTTCACAGGCATCCCCGAAATTTTATCATGCATGGTGTTTGGGCTCATGAAAAAAAAATGTTTATCAACTGTAAATGCTTGTAAACTTGCCTCTGTATTTCAAAAACAAAACGCTCCCCCAAACAAAACTTTTTCAAATTTTCATTTTTGTACAGCAGAGTGGCTTAAAGCATTGTGGAAGATTATTCAAATCATGGTTGAAACTTATCTAAAAAGAAGCCTTTATTTTTTTCATAGGTAAACCAAAGTTTTTTTGGATAAGAGCATGTGAAAATGCTCTTAGAAGGAGGTGAAATGCAGTGATGCGATGATGAGTGAAGTATAGTCTGACCTGGTATTGCCATTGCTTCGGTGTTGGCTTTGACCAGGGTATGATCACTTAATCTTCTCTCTGAGCTGATTGATTGTTTTTTTCATGTTGGTATGTTCTAGTCTACTTGGATATATTATGGTTTTATTATGTATGAGTGCTTTTTAAATATTCTTTTGAATTTTACTGATACTTTATGTTTTCCTTCTTAGGTTGAAGTAAAAAGATATGGCTTTGATACCTTCATGGAGGACTACCTTATTTTCAATCTTGATTCTGGTTCATTTACCTTATTGACTTATTTCTGTATTAAAGATGTTTAATTAACTGTGGTATTTGCTGTGGTAAAGCCTTGGTGTTTAACAAGAATTTTTGTAAATGTCCATTATACTCCTCTTATGATTCACAAGAACATTAATATTTTAAAATAGTATATTCCATTTCAGAATTTAGTTTTATCACCTTTGTGCTATCAGAGAATGTGCTTTGAATTGCTAAAATGAGCTAAAGTATTGGAAACCACCTATCACAGCAGAGCACTTACAAATTACTTTCATTCTTCTTCTAGTCATGACAGTTTTTTTTTACCCATATTTTTTCACCAACCTACCAATCCAGTAGCATGAATTTTCTACATAGGCAATTTCAGTGTTTCAATAGTATTTCTGATACAAGATATTTTCAAACAAGGCTGAATTCTTGCTATTGGAGTAGAGGATCTCTCCCCCACCATTACTGAATTAGCAAAAAGAAGCAAAATGTTAATACAAAAATACCCAAAAAGTCAAAGGTGGTCTGAATGGAAATTTAAACACCTCAAGTGATCTCTAAGTTTCCACATGATCATGACAACATGGAACAGTTCTTTGCCAAAAACATTTATTCTTAAAATGTATTTAAGCATTTCATAGAAACTTTAGTAATAGCCAGAATAATTCATGTCAGTTTAGCAAACTCTTAACAGCAGGCAGAAAGAACTGATTAAAAGGTCTTTTCTTTACACAGTTAGATCAGTATTTTACTTCATGTTTTTATTGCTTATTAACTTTGCTTTCACATGGAAATCTTCAGACTATACATACACCTAACCCCTATTTTCCTTTAACCAGTGTCCCAAGAAAGAGATGTATGGCTCATAAATCTTTAAAAGTTGATAAACTACAGCAAATATTACCTAACAAATGGGTCACAGTACACGGAAGGAGCTGTTGTTTTTAGAATGTTTCTGTAAAGAGCAAACCCACTTTTCACATTGTTTGCAAACTGATAAAACCTCTTCCTCAGGCAAGAAAACACCTGCTTCCCCTTCACCACCCACTTTGAGGTCTAACTTGGGTTTTTCCTGAGAGCTTCTATACCTCTTTGTTCTTTAAGAAAAAGCTTCTGCACTAATTATCCTCTTTTATCTACTTCCTTACACTGACCTCCATGTTCCCTGCCAATCCCTACTCTCTTAATCAGCTTGGTCAACTCTAGGGGTCTAGAGAGCAGGCTAGAGGTTAATATCAATGGGTATATCCTTTTAAAGAAATACAGTTGTTTAAAATTGATATAATTATGAATTGAGGCTGAGAAGTATCAAACAATACTATGTACCACGCTGAAACCAGCCCTGTGGCCTTAATAGTGCAATGATTTTGTTTCAAGGTAAGATGCTAATACTTTTCAGTTCTCAGGGGAGTAAAGTTTAATTAGATGTTGTACTTCTGTTGGATAACCTGTGATGGGACAAGTCTGGTGACTCCTCACATAATTAAATACACAGCGGTAACAAAACACATAGCCAGAGGTGGCAAGCACAGTATCATTGACCCGGGTTTTACGACAGAGTGGGCACACAGTCTTCATTTTGGGTAACAGGGGAGAATCAGAATTGTAGTCTAAGTGCACAGGTGGTGGTGGAGTAGGCAGGGCAGTCAATGATTTGATGGTTTCTTGATTTTCAGATGAGTACCACCAGTCAAGGAACTGCAGGAAGAATACACCCACAGAAAGGCCAGTAGAGAGGGATAAGGCAACACCCCCCAGAGCTTTTTTCAGAGTTGACTTTATCTTCTCACTAACACTGTTGGGAGAACAGAACAAGGAGGCAAAAAGAAAAAATATTTGTTTAGGTATAATCACAAAATGGTTAATATAAATGTAGTTATTATGCTTATCAACAATTAATTTTGAGGACTGAATAGTTGCTAGATTGACAGTCTCTTTAAGGTTGTATTCTAAATGATTCCCTCATTCTGATTTATAGTATTTTAGGAACATAGGAACTAAGCTTTGTTTTTTAATGACTAGGGTTTTGTTTACTTTGTGTTTCAAGAAAGATTAGTGAGACATTGATCACATAGACTTTTTTTTTTTGGTGGAAGTAATATATCTAGAAAAACAACTCACTTAAAAAAATTACTTAGCAGTATTGAGAAACATGCATTTGAACTTTTAGGAGAACACTAAACGCAGTATAGCATTGTAGTTAAGAGCACAGTCTTGAAAATTTTGTTGATCTGGCTTGAATCACAGCTCTGCCACCTTTTAGCTATGTGGCCTTGGAAAGGTACTTAGCTTTTACGGCTGTTTCCTCAGCTGTTAAATGGGGATAATGCATTTTTTTCATTGGGTTGTGATGAGGCTTGCAATAATGTACATAAAGCAAATACCTAGCACAGGGCCTGGCACATAGCTAGTGTGCACAAAAATGTAGCTGTATGATGGTTTTCAGGATGGCAATCCTTGTTTTATGGATACAAGAATTTTCTGCCATTTTATGAAATACCTCAAGGTGGACCGAAGGAGGTTAATTTCATAAAACTAGTGTAAGATTTTAGAGTTTGTTAAAGTTTGGGGGGAAATGTTAAGGCCTTACCTCCTGGCTGGTTGCTGCATCATGCTGGCTTCAGCTGGTTTGTACTCCAGAGCTTGTATATCCTGAACTGTAAGCCGACCTAGCCGAACTCCAGCTAGACTTAGTAGTGGTGAGTGGTGCTGAGCCTTTCCTAGGATGTATCGAAGTTGTTGTACAAGAAACCAGCCTTCCCAGGCCATGTTAACAAATGGGTAGGCTGCCAGGAAGGCTCTGTAAAATTGTTTCCAGCGGGAAGAAGGGGGATGGATAGAATATTCATCCTCTTCTCTCAGGCTAGAAACCAGCTTTTCCAACTTCACTTTCAGATAGGGAAGAAGAACCAGGAACATTACTGACTTCCAAAGCTGCTTTTTTGGGAGACCAGCACTGGCCAGTCTCTGAAGCTTGTGTGTGTCCCCCATAACAATCCGCTTTAAGCCATAAAAGTTTTCAGAAAATGAGGCACTGGTTTTAGAAAGATAATGCTGCTGGAGCAGAAGATCTAGCAGGGTAAAGATTTCATCAAACCACCTCCAAAAAAAGCCATAGTGGGCAGGATTTGATTCTGCAAGAATCTAGAGCAAATTATAAATGACATTCCATTTCACAACTACGATGTCTTGTAGTTACATTTCCTTTTCCCCTCTAAATTCTACTCTTTGAGATTAATTTGGGGTCTACCCTATCCTCTCAGTACTTATTACAGGGTTCTACACATAACAGAGACTCAATACCATTAAGTCATAGGATATGAACTATATGCTAATTGGCAGTTCAAACCTAGGCTACGAAATAAACCCAAATTATTGGTTTGGTTTGTACCCAGTCCCTACAAGCATTCAAGTAACACCTTACCTTGACCACATGCTGAAGTGCAGGTCTCACTGCCGTCATTAAACTGTCCTGTGCTACCACCTCAAAGATGGATGGCTGGTCATCCCACACAGAAGCAGTTGTGATATGAGCCCCGTGCTCGGCCATAGCTTCCTGTGTGCACTGGGTTTCAACCTGCCCACAGACTCTCTAGTAAGCATGAACTCGTTTTGGTGCCCAGTCTTAGAAGTAATCTTTCTGCAGGATACCCGACGCTTCTCTCAATTTTAACGGGACCTGGGGGGAAAGACCTCTTCTAGGAGAGGCCGAGGGGAGGGGTCTCAAGGAAGTTAACGAGGTGAACGCCGAAGGAGGAGGAAGTGTGCAGGGAAGGGGTGACTCGTTCAACGCTGCACCTCACTGGGCAGAGCGTGACTGCGGGGCACAGGTGTGGACGGAGAATCGCTGTCCTCTCCAGGTGCAGTCCTGCAGGCTGCGAATCAGGGCGCTTCCAGTCGTGAGGGCTCAGAAAACCAGACGGCTCCGAGAGGCCAGAGAGGCCATGCAAGCCCAGGACGGGAGCGCTGGCTCCCGCGGTTGACGGCGAAATGCCCTCCGCCCGCGCCTGTCCTTGCGCGCTGACCCCAGACGAGGCGCCAAGGCCCCACGACGCCGTTTGAGGAGAGGTCTCAGCTTTATGACCGAAGCCGCGCCCGGAAATGGAAGTCGCTGGGGCCTGAAAGCGGCGGCGGAGGGAAGCTGCGCGAGCCCCGAAGCCGGAAGTGGACACGACGACCCGCCCACCGGCACTTCCGCTTCCGCCCCCGCGGGACTCAAACGAGGCTCCTGGGGACGCGCGCGCAGGCGAGTGTCTGCGTTCGTCTGACTCGTAGCGGGTTTTGCGTCTCACTCTGGCTGCAAAGCCAGATCTCTGAACCGCTGCCGAGGCCTGATGTTCCCGCGGCCGATCAAGTCGGGGGTGGAGGGAGAAAGGGAATGTGGAGATGGACAGACCGCGTGCGCGCGCGACCGGGGTGGCGGTGAATTTACGTTTTGCCACCTGTCCGGGAAAGGTTTTTAGCGAGAAGCCTGAGCTTTATTGCCGCCCATTACAAGGAAAGATGATTAGACTGAGAGATGTTCCTGCGGCCTCTCAGGGCTTATCCTCCAAGCTGGTCGCTTACCTGTCTTCGAGGTTTGATTACAGCCGAGCAGAACGCTAGGCACTTGCTGCACTAATAAAAACCGTTCCTATTTTCGTCGTGGCAAGTTGTGTCCTATCAGCAATGCGAATGCTGTGCTAAGATGGAGTGATCCTGATAAATTCTGCTGGGGAGGCTTGACAGAAAAGGTATTTTTCATTGTGTACCAAAGTTAATGAAATTTACCTTGCGGTTTGCAAAATGCTTTTACATCGTAGGCAACTTCGCCTTGATTGAATCGTTGATGCAGTTTATGGAATTTGGGTGAGAATTAAAGTTCAATCGGTCTTCTCCAAAACTCCTCCCCCACCCCTAGGCTAAATAGCTAGAAACAGATGATCTTATTCACTGCCCAAAGATTGATAATTAGTTTATACAATGAGAACCCTCGAAAACAAGGTTTGGTTTTAATTGAATAGGAGAGAAAATCTTGCAAGTTATGCTCATAGTTCTCAAAAGTGTTTTTCACTCAACCAAAATACTCCCGAAGAAAGTCACTTTGGCACAACATTTTTACGTTACGTAGTTTAATAATTAGAGATACTATATCTGTATAAAGCTCGGTACATGTTAGGTGTTTGATCAATGGTAGTTGTTATATATACAGGCTTTTCTTAAATGAAAGGACAGCAAAAAAGAAGTTGAGAAATAGCATTAACTAAGTGGAAAATTAAACATTTGTATCAATTACAGCTTTGGGTTTTTTTGGTTAACAGCAACAGAAACTAAAAAATTTGTTAGAAGTATTTGGAGTAGCTAATGACATGAGGAAAGCCAGCTCTGAAGGAACAGAAACATTTACAAAATCCTATTGGGTGTCTCTAGCAAGAACTAGCAAAGTCCCATCTAGGTGACATTGTTGCAAAGAATGAGCTTTAACAAATTCCTGTCACTGTGCTTATGATTCTAATTCTTATTGACCTACTTTGGTTGAGGTTTCCTTTACACTGTTTCACTCTTAGCTAAAGGAGGGCAAAACACCTTGATTAATAGTCCTTTGAGGATACTCAAAAGTATTTATTACATGAGAGAAAAGAAAGGTAGTCAAAAATAACATGTCGATCATTATAGCCAACAAACACCTCACCAGAAATCCCACCCTCAAGTTTATAGTTTAATAGTTAACCTCATTTTATCTCAGCTTCCCTCTGTTATTTGCTTTCTAATACAATGATGTAACCTGGTACCTACTGTACCTCTCATAGCAAATGTCCAATGAGAAAGTTTTGTGGATTAGGTGGACCTCAAAAGTTGAGTACATTTGGGGTAAGTCATACTAGTGGCAGGGCTTCCCATGCTAATGGAGCAGCATGAAGTGGACATGAGGAGGAAATTGTTCAGTTTTCTTTAACCCTAGAGCCACAGAAAGGAATAGTAGAAAGTGTATTGAAAAGTGGATTTGGGTGCATTATGGAGGGTCTTAAATGATAGTTTTAGTACTTTGCCTGTGGACAGTCATTTATTTAATAAATAATGAGTACCTCTTATATGCCAGGCATTATGCTATATGCTGGGTTTAAAGTAGTAATAAAAACAGATGGGATTTATAGTCTAGCTGGGGAGGGAGATGATAAATTATACATAATTTATAGATTAAGGGCTGGAGTGAAAGTAGGGGCTGGGAAGATAGAATTTTCTAGACTGGGTAATCAACGAGTGCCTTTCTGAGGAGATTGCAATTAAACTGAGATCTGAATTATAAAGAGTTAGCCATGTGAGGAGTTTGGCAAAAAAGAATGTTAGGCAATAGGAACAGTATTTGTGGAGGCCCTAAGATGGGAAAGAGCGTGGCGTATATGAGGGTTACAACATCTAACAAAAGGGGAAATGAGGAAATGAGTGAAAGGCATAAAATGATGTTAGAGAGGTAGACAAGACTATAGGCGATATGAAGGAACCTGGATTTTAGTCCAAGAGCAATAGGAAGCCATTGAAGGAGTTATACACCAAAGAAAGTCATGATTAGGTTTATATTTTAAAGATGATCCCATAATGACTATATGGTTGTTTACTTTATGAAAATCCAAGTCTATAGCCATACCACTCTGAACGTGCCCTATCTCATCTGATCTCAGAAGCTAAGCAAGGTCATTCCTGGTTAGTACTTGGATGGGAGACCACCTTGGAATACCAGGTGCTGTAGGTGTTAAAAAAAAGGAAAGAAAATCCATCAAGTTCTACATTTATGATGTGTGCACTTTACTGAATGTTACACTTCAAAAAAATGTTTAACAAAAACCTGGCTGCTGTATGGATAATGGTTGGGAGGAAAGTCGAGGTTTCTAGTAGTCCAGGTAAGAGGTGATGGTGGCTTAGACCAACAGTCCCCAACCTTTTTAACACCAGGAACCAATGCTCCTATGGGAATCTTAATGCCTGATGATCTGAAGTGGAGCTGAGGTGGTGATGCTAGCGCTGGGGCTGCAAATACAGATGAAGCTTTTTTCACTTGCTTGCTGCTCACCTTTTGCTGTGTAGCCCAGTTCCTATCAGGCCATGGACGGTACCAGTTTGTGGCCCAGGGCTTGGGGACCCATGGCTTAGACTAATGAGGTGGAATAAAGGGGACTGAATGAATTTGAGGTATATATTGAAGGTAGGATTGACAGATGGATTGGATGTGTCAGTCAAAGCAGAGAAGAATAACCTCTAGGATTCAGCCTTGAGCAGTTGATGGTAATTTACTGAAATAATCAAAATCATAGCAAATATTTACATAGTCCACACTATGTATGGTTATAGTTTTAAGTGCTTTACATATACTAATTCATCCTTGTAACAATTTATGATTGAATATTACTATTTTTTCTCATTTTATAGATGAGAAAACTAAAGGAAAGGCAGAGAGATGGGTAAAATGGGTAAGAATAGGTTTCGGAAATATTAGGCAATGAGGAGCTGTTGAAAGTTTTGAATGGAGGAGAGATAGGAATCAAAGTTCTTTTAAGATTTTTCTGGTGACATCTTTTTGATACAATCCACCTCTGTCTTCTAATAGTTGTAGTTGGAATGGGTTTTTCAACTTCCCTATCCTTCGATCTCCTTATGATTTGTTTAATTTGGGTAGGCCATAATTACAGAATTACCAATTCTATAATTGTGTATGGTTAGCAATTTGGTGTTGAAGTTTGAGGAATAGGTCAAGGCTAGAGATAGATATATTAAAGCCATATGGTTATGAAAGATAAGTGGACCTATGATATAGTTAAATGGATAAAGAAAATATGAGTATAAAAGTTTAAATATATATTAAATATACACATATTTATATATTGCTCTTCTCTCCTTCAAATACTATCTTATAGCTCCTCTGTTTTCAGCCATACTTTCTGGTGGAGTTATCTCTAACTCCTGATTTTATTTCCACACCTCTCATCCTCAAACATCTGAAGCATGGCTTTTTCCTTATTTCTACTGATGTTCTCAACAGTGACATCAAAAACCTTTGTGTTGCTAAATCATTGGACACTTTTCCACCCTCCTCTATCTCTATGGCAACTGACTACTATATTTATTCATTCAACAAATTTTGGAGTGGGAGGCTAGGTCTCAAAGATAGGAGAATGAACAGACTGATATAGTTCCTACTTCCAAGGAACTCTAAAAGCCTACTTTTTAGTTCAAACTTGCTGCTTTTCCTCTACCTCTCTGACTTCGCCACAGCCCCTTTAGAATTTTGGTTTCCTCAGCTTCTGCCCCACGCTCTCTCACCACATTTTAAAAGACTATTTTAGAGCAGTTGTTTTAGGTTCACAGCAAAGTCGAGGGGAAGGTACAAAGGTTTCAGTTGTGGTTAACAAAAGGAACCTTTGTATAAGCACACCTATTACATGTTTTATGTATTTTATACTGGTTAAGCTTCACAAACCCAAGAGAAGTCACTTGAGACTTCATTTCACAGATAAAAGTTTAAGATTGACGAGACAGTAAGTAACTTTCCCAGTCAAATGCTGGGCAGAGATTTGAACTCAGATCTGATACCATCACAGTCTTTTTCCTTGCACCATTCTCTTCTAGTCCCACTGTCATAGTCCTGGGCTGATCGCCTTTGTCTACGCTCCTGAGCCGGCCTGGGAAATAAGCAGAGTTTTTTTTGTTTTTGGTTTCTTTACGAAATGAGCAGGATATTTCATTCTCTCTGGGTAAGGATTTTAGAAACTGTGCGGGGAACCATTCAGAGACTGTCAGCTCGTTTAACATCTCCCTTCGGCTGGACACTGAACAGCACCGGAGCCGCCGGTCTCGGTTCTCTTCCCGACCTATCCCATCACCCTCCCACACACCCAAGGCGGTCCTCCCACCTGCGGTCCTCCCGCGCGCGGGGATGACGTCACGCGGCGAGGCGACCTGACGCGAGAGTTTGCTGTCCGCCATCTTTGTTCCTGGCGGAGGGCGTTTGGCGCAGTGGCTTAGACCTGGCAAAGGAGCCGTGACGCGCAGGAAACCATTACAACACCGCTCGGGCCGTGCTCTCTGGCTGCCGCCGCCACCCCCCGCCCTCGCCTCCGGTGAGTTCCAGCCGGCTAACTTTGGGGTGTGTCTCTCATTGATGGGGACGGGGGAAACTGCAGGGTGGGTTGCAGGCGGGCAGAAGGGAGGGAATCCCAGGAGCGTGACCGTTGAGGATGGAGTGAGCCCGGCGGGTGCGACCGTTGTGAGGCAGAGGGTTGGAGTGAAGGATTGCACGCTGGAGCGGGGTGAGGGAATCCTCGGGTGTGGCAGCTGGGAGCTGGGCGAGACCCGGCTGGGGGTAGGTGTGTTCGAAGGTAGGGGCTTAGGAGCGACAGCGGCCAGGGGTGCGGCGGGTGAGGCTGGAGGCCGAGAAGCGAACCAGCCTTCGCATCTTGGCGTCATTCACTGAGAGCCTGCGACGTGTCCAGCTAGTAAAGGGGAAAAGGGATTCCCTCAAAGCTTGGCCCATTGATAGGCCAACCTCGCCGGTCTCCTGTCGTTTGAGATTGAGAGACACCTCTCCCCCACCTCGTAATGGAGGAGGAAATCCCTAGAATCGTGACCACCTGGGAAAAGAACAGGCCTCCCTGACGGGGAGGGAAGACAAACCTCCAGAACTGACCTGATGTGAATGAGGGGGAAGCAAGTCGGGGTCAATCTTAGCTCCGAAGTTTTTCTCCCGGATTTAGCAGGAATGGTCTGGTTTGAGAAAGGCTGAAGATGAAGCCGGAGGCAAAGAAACTGGAACTTCCTGTTGTTTCAAAATTCTTTGAATCCAAAGAATTTACTTATGCTGTTTGTTTTCAAAGCAGTCTTCTGTTTGGGGAACAGTCTTTTGCTGAACTCTTCGCTTTTTTTTTCATTGTGAAGCAGTGTGAATAAAGTGTGGATGCTTCGTTAAACTTTGACTTTTAATAAGTGTTTTTAAAATACTAAACACTGTGATCAATGTTATTTTGTTTTTTTAGAGTAAAAGAAATGCAGTAAATTTAGAAAAGGCAGAAAAACAAACAAGGTGGTCGCAGCGAGAAACAATTTACATTATTCATAACCTTCCTGGTATACTTTTCTTGCTAACCTCAGGGTACACTTACAAAGTAATAATAGAAAGCAGCAGATGAAGGAGATGCAGCTGTACAAGAAAACGTGTAACACATTCCAGTGATGACTAAGTGTAGTTGTAAGGTGAGAACTGTTTGCAGGTGTCTTAACAGTTGAATCATCCAAGGAAGCAAAAGAGTAGTGTGTTCTGCAAACAGACTTACTAAAAGTTGGGTGGTAAAATTAATATTAAGCTAACATTCTATGAATTAAGATCCTTAATAAAGTCCAGTTCTTTTTTTTCCCCTCTTAAACATATGCATATTTTAAAATAATTTTTTTTAGGTACAGGTTTGAACCAAGCTGAACAAGGACTAAATAAGATAGTTTTCCAGAGTTTATTTGTAGTTCAGTTAGAAATTGGATGTAAAACTTTTGAGCTGCTTTCTTACTGTATAATATTGACCCTATTAATTTTTTTCTGGCCTTTTTCTCCTTAGGGCGACTAGAGGGAGGAAGGAATAGACAGAAGGGACTTTCACAATCTATATTTAGTAGAAACTAGGTTATGTTAAATCTAAATGTATAATCCTGAGCATAAAAGCCTTCTCTGAAATGCAGTGACTTCACACTCTGGGCTAGGACAAGTAAGAGTGATTTGTGTGCTTTGACTGGCAGCTTTGTTGTTTAACAATGTCCGTAGGCCATGTCGCAGGTCCTCAGAACTGCCAGGACTTGTCTAGTCTGATCTGGTAGAAAGGTTCAAACTCCATGATAGCTTTGCTTTTTCCTGTGGCTCTCCTGAAGGAACAATGTATTTTTTTTTTTTCCTCCTAGAGTTTGATTTTTGAGTCTCTTCAGCAAATACTTGATTTTGCTTCTTGGGCTCTATCTTGGCTGCTTTTTCTTTGGCTTCTAATGCAGACAACAGTTTTCACCATCCTATATTTGGAGAATATGGTTATGTCTATCTATGGCATACAATTAAGAGTATCATTAAAAATGTTTTTTTAGGTGAAATTCACATAACATAAAATTAATCTTTTCTTTTCATAAAAAAAGAAGAAAAACCCCTCTAATAACAGTAATTATCATTAGTTAAGCCATGATTCAGGATCCCAGGGTGGGATGTACCCAGGACCCCTTTCACCTTCCTGAGAGGAGAATGGAATGGAACCAGTTCAGATCTTCCCAGAATGGCACCCAGGATATGGGGCAGAGTGTCTTATGCACATGCCAGTACCATTCGCACATGGAGACATCATCCCCTTTAGCGGTCATTGCCTTACAGCGGTGGCAGTCTAGGTAGTTCTGCCAACAACAGTTCCTGGTCTGGTTGGGGAAGCGGCTTTCCAAAGAGGCAATCTGTTAGCTCTTGATTTTGGTCTTGATATCTTCTGCCATGTTACTGACATCTAAAGACGCCACTGAAGCAGCTCGTTGCTCACTGTGACCCTCAGCAAAGACTCTTCTGACCAGAGAAATTAACCGTTGTTGTGCAGCCACCACTTCTTATTTGCTTTTGTTTAGACTATTTTCATTTTTCTTGGAATTTTGGCTTAAGACAGTAACTGACTTGACACAGTATTTTTCTGCCACTATGGGGTAAGGGATATTTCATTATTGTTATTTACAACAGGGTGAGTTGAGATAGATATGTTTCCTCTCTTTAAGAGCAGGTATTAATTTACGATCTAAAATTACTTAATTCTCTCCTGTTCCTTGAGATTTTGTGGGTGGGTACATTAATTTCTGATTAGAAACACTTAATACAGTGAATAGGACAGAAATATATTCCTTGAAAATGAACTTTGTTAGGGTCTTTTAATAAAGGTAGGACTTAAGACTAGGTTAATTTATTGTTTAACAGATTGTCTTGAAAACTGTTAAGAATTTAATATGTATGTGTATGAGAGCTTTGGCAAACAATGGATTTTTGTGCCTTTTTTCAAAGAAACGGGGTGAAAAATTCCAAGCAGATTTGTTTTTAAATCTTAAGCAAGTTAAGTTTTGATGATCCTATAGGACTTTGAAAGGGATAAGAACATTCTAGACAGACCATAATGGCCTTGAGCTGTGGCCCTTCTGTCAGGCTCTAGTAACCATTTCTATATACTTTTTTTTCCCTTTTTTTTTCTTTGTATATGTAAATTCTTAAATAATAACCTCAGATTTATTCTCTGTTTTTTTATGTGAAGGACTCCTTTCTTCAATTTGCCTACTTCACTTTTAGTTTATATTTTGAGTGGATTAAGTGATTTTAACATTCTTTGAATTTTTACTAGAAAGGCATTATGAATATATTCTGTAAGGCAAGCGTCTGTTACAGGTTAATTTTTAATTATAACAAATATCAAATCCAAATTTCATTCTATGTTGATGTTTGTGAGTTCTGGCTCACTTCTTAACAGATAATTCAGTGAAATTCTGGTAAAACCTAAGGACTGTTGTATAAGGATCAGAACGATAAATAGTAAGTAGTTGCTTGGAAAGATAGCAAATCAGTCTGATTTCCCGTAGACTGTCCAGATAG
This sequence comes from Cynopterus sphinx, assembly GCA_030015415.1. Classification (NCBI taxonomy): domain Eukaryota; kingdom Metazoa; phylum Chordata; class Mammalia; order Chiroptera; family Pteropodidae; genus Cynopterus; species Cynopterus sphinx. The sequence continues at coordinate 29,463,398 of CM057385.1, read as the reverse complement.
CACATGCTAGAGATGAGATTTGAGCCAGGCTTTTTTCATCATTTCATGTTTTCTGGCTTTTTTTTCCTGTTCTTAATTACATTAATTTGTTTAGTGCTTAAGTCTTTTCTCTCAGGTTCATATTTACTATTGTTTGCCAAATGTTTCTTACTCAGGTTTGCCAAATATATTCTCACTTGTGTTGTTTTGATCTGACAGTAATGAGCAGGTACCAGAGCATCTGTCCTAAATTCAGTTAAGTTTTGTTGATGATGGTGGAGAGGAAGAGGATACTAATTTTTCAGAACAGAGGGAATATTATTCAAAGAAAAATTTAAAGTATTCAAAGAAGTCAGGTACATTGGACAAAGTCTTAAGAGTTTCTCAAATCAGAAAACATATTTCATTGTGTGACCAGTCTGTGCCCTATTTGTTTTACTGTTCGAGCCATGTGTCAGCTGGATAATTCTGGATATTGAAACAGAAGAATTAAAACTCAGGCTGAGATCTGTGTTCTTTTAAGTTTTAATGCCAGTTCTGATCATCTTTTGTGTGTAATGTGACTGAATGAATAGCTCAGTTTTTTGGCTTGTTTTAAACTGTAAACTGATATTCTTTGGGACTGCTGTCAGGCTAAGTGTAGATAGTTGGAAATATGAAAACTAGTTGAAAAAAATTATGCATTAAGCATGTTTGCCTCTCAATATTTGTCATGAAAGAGTATTGTTCTACTAATTTAGGCTTTTTTTTTTTTTTGAGATTCCTTTTACTAAAAGTTGTAGGTAATGGTGAATAGATTAACAGAAGTGCTTTCTCCTTCGACCTTACACTGCTTCAGAATACAGGTTTCAGAGTGCCTGCCTCAAGGCAGGGAAGTAAATCAGATTTTCCTGAATGTAAAGTAATGGGGAGATCTTTCAAAACTAACTTTTTCTTAAATATTTGAGTGACTAACTGAAGATGTATTTACAGAAATGTCTAGTGTTAGATTTTGGAGGCTTTGAAGAGATAATTGTGGATAAAATCACAAAGCTAAGATAGGTTCAGATTATTGCTCCATTCCATTTGCCTTTTAGATTTTTCCCCAATTAGCTCCTTAAGGCAAGAGTTACATTCTTAATTATCTTTGTAACCCTTGACTCACCAATGATAGTGGTAAAGAAGTTACTCAATTCTGAATACTAAAATTCTTGTATATAAATGTTATTAAAATTAATTGAATGTTTGCTGGACATGAATAACTTGAGTAAAGGAATTCTTTTCTCTTGATATAGGTTCACATTAAAGCTCCAAACACCATGACTGACTCCAAATACTTCACAACCAATAAAAAGGGTAAGTATGAGAACCTGATCAAAACTTTGAGATTCTTCAGAAATTGCGGTACAGAGATTGTCCCAAGTAGAATATTCCTGGCTTCTAAGACACACATGTCATGGACAGTTCCATTGGGGGTCTGCTACTTCTACAGAAAGTGTATTAAGGAATTTATTAAAGTATAGGTTTTTAATTTGACTTGAAGTTTCACTTTTAGTGAAAGGAAGGGATCCACCATTGAGCCATTGAAGATTAATAGATCTGAGCACAATTCTCTCGTTTTTTTACTGGAAAATAAACATAACAAGGAGTACTATTAAATATATATGTAAAAAGTAAAAATGAAAGTTCTATCCCTCTCTATTCCTGTTTCTGAGGGAAACTCATATGTATTAGTCTTTTTCTATGCATATACATGCATATATTAATACATATGATTTTTTAAAATTTATCTTTAAAGAAAAAGGGATCATGTAAAACAATGCATAGGAGCTTGATCTTTTCATATCCCTCCAAGTCTGCTTCATTATTTGACTAGGTTTTGTCTAGATACATTTTTTTGTACTTAAAACAGGAAACCTCTAAAGTCAATATTATAATTTTTAGGTTATAGATTACTTAAGAAGCTTCAAATTTATTAAACTCATCATCTTTATAATCAGAAATATGATACTGGTTTTTACATTTGAGTGTTAGCCTAGGAACTAAGGATTCTTCTTGGGAAAGTCCAACCTCCTCATCTTTTGTAAAAATTAGCTCATTTCTAGTGCTGTGGATGGCCCTCCCATCAAAATAGACCGATTTAGCACTTCTCAGCCTGTTGTGCCCCTCAGCTGAGCTTTACTTATTCCTTTGGCTCAGAATTCCATGCTTTTATATCCTGTAGTTCTGATGTTTACTGAACTATTCTGGGCGTGACACTGACTACCATTCCTCTTATTCTCCAGCAACTTGCCTCCTCAAATGTACCTTTTATCCTCTCTTCTGGTTGCTGAAATATGACAACTTTTCTGCCCCAAATTTATCTTTCTGATTTTCCCCTATAATTTTTACTGGCCTCAGCCTCCTGACTATGACCAGATTTAACCAAGTTTGGTCTTGAAGAGCATTCTTTAGAGTCCTTCTACTTTGATTTATTCATTATTCAGTAAATATTTGAGTGCCTACTATGTACGAGTCATATTTTCTCAACACCTGAACATTGGTGGAATTTTGGATTAAATATCCTAATTTTTTTCAAATTAGAATAGATGCAAAAGGACACCTAACCCAGATCTTGGTTTCTAAATATCATTTTCCACTAAGAGGAATCAGGACTCATTGGAGAAATGACTGATTCCAGGGTTGAGTCAAGGTAAAGTACAAGATAAACATGAACATGTAAAACAAGGAAATGCTCAAAAAATGATTGCACATGTCAAGGAGCAGCATAGTTTGAAAGGGGTTCCACTGGCCAAATTTGAGATAATTTGGGAATTTAAAAAAGTGATCATAGTAGTGAATTGTAACCCATTGAACAATAAATACATGTATACATATAAATCATGGTAGTAATTGATTCAGGCAAAAATCATCATTGAATCCTAAAATAATAGGTGAAGATTTGATGAGGAATGGGATATTTAAATAATCTCAAAAGCATTCTTTTACAAATTACTTACTAATTACAGTGGAAAGAATAGTAACTTTATAGTGTCAGAACCTGGCATTTACCATCCTAACCAAGTATTTGGTGTTAACATCACCAGTAAGGGAACGAATTAACATCATTTTCCTCTTAGGTGATATAGAGAAGAACATACTGTCATTTAATAATTATGCCTTCCAGAATGCATGACCTCAATAAAATTATGAAGGAATACCATGAAAAACCTAATCTGAGGGCATTCTATAGAATAACTGGCCAGTACTTTTAAAAAATATATGTCATTGGAAGATGAAGGTTGAACTGCTTTGGTTTAAATGAGACTAAGTAGACATGATGATAAATATAATGCATGATCCTGGATTGGATCCTGGCTCAAGGGAGGTGGGTGTAAAATTTTTATAAAGACATCATCAAGACCTTTGAGTAAGGTCTATATAGTGATGATTCAATGTTAAATTTCCTGATTTTAATCACTGTTTTATGATTATGTAGGGTAATTCCTTGTTCTTGGAGATTATGCATTGACATTTAGAACCAAAGAGACATGTCTGTAGCTTACTGTTAATAATTCAGGAAAAAATTTTGTAAATATTTAGAAAATAAATATGTTTAGAAAGTAAAAATAATAAAGCAAATGCGGCATAATGTTAGCAATTGGGGAATCTTGCAACTGTAAGATTGAAATGATTTAAAAAAAAAAAGATGGGGGACATAGTATAGTGGCCTGGACTAAGCAAAGAGCACCAGAACATTTTCTAGAAAGCACAAGTGTATCTGTCTTGTTCTGTCATTTGGAATTATATAAGAGTAAACATGTCATTCTTTTATAATACAGGAAACTCCATGGTTAGTTGCTTAATTATATCAACTACGTACTAGTCAGTGGCTTTCAATTTACATATTGGAGTTGCCCAGTGAAATTTAAAACAATACTGATGTCCAGTTTCTCCCTGCTGTCCCCCTCCCCACCCCATCCCCCACCTCAGATATCCTGATTTCATTGGTCTAGGATATGGCCAGAATGTGAGGATTTTTAAAAGCTCCCCAGATTTTCTAATGCTTAGCCAAGATTGAGAACTATTGTTAGCTACTGGCAATACTTGGTACATTTGTTTAAGGGGACGAGGAGGGAAAAAAATATATAAGAATTTAATGAAGTTGCAGTATGTTTGAGATACCTTGCTTCACTTAGTGTCCCCTCTTTGGCTCCTCCCACCTTCTTCCTTTCTATCTTTATTGCTAATACCTCACAAAAGCCTTTGACCCCTTGCTTTTTCAGCTTTTTTTTTTCTGATTCTCTTTCTGAAATGTATGTATTCTGTTAACATTTTGTGGGCTTTGATGACCAAGATATTGTCTATAATGACATAAAATGTTATAATTTAAAAACTCACCTAACTCTTCAAACCTTCTCTGTAATGGGTCCTGGTAACCTTTTTCTGTTTAGGAATTTATAAAATTTTGAGACTTACAGCTGAATCATGGCTGGGTACATGCCACATTTTAAAAAAATGGATAGACTGTGTTTCTTTTACTTCCTGCAACACCCACCCGAATTGCCACTGGAACACATTCTTTAAGTTTATGCTATTGGAGTTGGAATAATTTCAGTTACATCCTGTTTTGATACTTCAGTTCCTGCTGCTATCCACAATTTAGCTTGTCTATTACTATTTCCACAAGTAAATAATGGAAGGACCTTTAAGAGCTGGATTTGGCAGCAAAGGACTTGGTGAAGAGAAGAATGACTTTACAGGGTCCAGCTTTTTTAGTTGTGCTATTTTTTTTTTTTTTTTTTTGCAGTTGTAGACTAAATAAAACTTTTTTTTGTAACATTAATTTGATTACCTTGTAGGCAGTGGGTATTGAGGTAACATGCTTTTTTTTAGTGTTCAACTTCTGTGTTTCTTACAGTTTCATTATTCCCATTTAGAGGCTTCAGCAGATCACATAGTTTGCTATCCCAGATATTTCTAGAAGATGAATGATGTCTGGTTAAAATGAACATAAGAACAGTCATAAAGGGGTTAGAAAATGAGGCACTACTATAGAAGAGTTTAAGGGTATAGATGGAAGAATGAAGTGGGAGAAGTCAACTTTTTCAAGGCTTAGTGGTCTATTTTTTCTTCTAAAACTAGTTGAAGTATGTTATCTTCTCTTATTTCAGCTCCAGCTTTCTGAAGGTAAATAAACCTTGACCTTCAAATAGTAATAATAGTCATGACATTTCACAGTGCAGGGCCTGAGCAGACATTCAAGATTGTACCTTTAGAAATGACTCTGGTTTGTACTATTCTTGAAGATTGTACTATTCTCAAGATTATGATTTATGTTGTTTGATTGACTAGATGGGGTCTTAAAGCCCATTAGCTTCTCCCTACTCGCCCCTTTGACTTCTTCAAGTACTAAATTAGAGTAGAGCAGTGATTCTCAACCCTGGTTGTGCATTAGAATCACTTAGGAGAACTTAAAAAAATATGAACATAAGAGTTCTCCTCCTTTACATAATTATTTATTTTGTCAAAGCGGAGTCTAAGCATTATTATTTTTAAGTACTAGGTAATAACGTGTGGCCAAGGTTGAGAACCTCTGGATTCAGGAGACCCTCTGTCGCTAACTCACTCTGAGACATTTGAGCCTCAATTCTTTATCTGTAAAGTTGAGAGTGGGTGAATGAGATGATATCTTCAGTGTTTTTGGGTTTGAAAACACTTATTTGTGAACATGTTCCCTGCCTACATTTATTTTTTCCCTAGGACTTTGAAATTCTGATGAGAGATCATCCTTTTGATGCCATTTTCTTTCCATTGTAGTAAGATATCATGAGATTTGCTTTTTCCCACTCCTAACATCTGGATTGCATCTTCCTCTCTGGCCATAACCCGAAAGATGGTGTCCTTATGAATAGGTCAGTTAACATTCTAGGGATATTACTCTATATATTTTTAAATAATCTTATTTCAGTTGCTGCCCTGCCTCTGGTCAGCTGTTGTGATATTACTTATTACATAATGCAATATTCTGCTTTAGTTCTTTGATCTTGGGAACTCATCCATTTGTTCTTATAGGCGAAATCTTTGAATTAAAGGCTGAACTCAACAATGAAAAAAAAGAAAAGAGGAAGGAGGCTGTGAAGAAAGTGATTGCTGCTATGACTGTGGGGAAGGATGTTAGGTAAGGGTAATTACTCCTACTGTTGCTAACTTTAGACCCATACCCTATTTTGTGGCTTTTATTTACTGCTTTTCATTTAAAAGAACCCATAAGAATCGGTTTGTTCCTGATAACATCAGGAAGCGTAGTAGCTTTTATATTAATTCTGTGATTTACGTGTGTGTGTTTTTCGAAGAGTGAAACCAGTTTGATATTGTTGCATACAAATATAAAATCTGAAAGCTGGTACAATTACAAATCTGTTGCTGAGGTAGTTTTAGAAGATGATTAGCCTGTACTGAGAAGCCGAGGTTCATATATTCTTTATTGGCAAAGTCAGTGCTCTCAGCTTTACAATTCTACATTCATTTGCTGAATTCAAGATAAAAATCATTGTTAACAAAATCCATTTGGTTTATTTGTTTTTATTTCTGTAGTTTGGCAAGATCATTTGGAAATGAGTGAGGATTAACTGCAGGACCCTGGGGATTCCCAAGACCCTTTTAGGGGTTCCAAGAAGCCAAAGCTATTCTTAGAATAATATTTAGGTGATCTTTGCCTTCTTCATTGTATTGATACTGTATCGTGAATCAAGTTAGTGATGCCATTTACTGTAACAGTAGTCATAGTTTGTATTCACCACCATATACTTACAGGGAAAAAAGGGCAGTTTCCCTTAGGACTGTCCTTCATGAAGCATTAAAAGTTTATTTTATTAAACCTTGACCATTTTTAACAATATGTATGATAAAATAGGAATTATGCTTAAAGCACTTCTGTTGTATAGCAAAGTGATGGTTGACTTGAAAAAAAGCCCTGGTATTTGGGAGACATTTTATCAAAAATGAATAAAGTGAATCTCACTTCAAAGGAAAAAAATTGACAGTATATAAATTTTAAGCTTTAAAGTAAAATTAGAATGTTGGAAAACTTATATCCTGTTGTGAGTTTGACAACTTCCCAGTACGTACAGACTTTTCTGATGAGATTGGTGGTGAACTTAATAAATGTGATTATTTGCTGTTATATAATGAAATTATATAAGTCATTGAACCACTATTTTCCAGATGACCAGTGTATATGTCACGAAATTATGCTTGGATAAAAGATCCATTAAAATAAATGATAAATGACTGGATTTTAATGCGACCAAGTACAGAAAGTTTATTGATAATCATTTCAGATTCCACATCACAACCGACTTTTAACACGCTACCATTTGTGGTTTAAAAAAGATAAAAACAACCATTTGTCTAGCTCTAATGTATCAAAGAAGGATATCCAGTTATAAGAAAAAGTAATTAAAATACTCCTACACAGAGAATTTCTGAAAAGAGCAAGATAGTAAATTTTTTAGACTTAGCAGGCCCGGAGGCAAAAAATTGAGGATATTATGTAGGTAATTATATAACAAGAGAGAGGACAATTTTCCACAAATATTTTGTTGATAAAACTAAAAATATAATTAAGGACAGTTTTTTTGGTACTATACATCTAATGAGAAATTGGGATTCTTTTTTGGGTTGATAACATTTTGCTTAATTGAGGTTAAAAGTTAGTTTTTTCTCTAGCAGCAAAATCAGTTGTAAATGTTCATGTGTTGTAAACCACTTTTAGCTCACGACTCAGAAAAGTAGGTGGTAGGCTGAATTTGGCCCAAGGCTGTAGGTTTTCTACCCGTGATCTATCTAGTTACTGTAATTTATTTGTTTGTTTATTTGTCTATTTATTTATTTATTTTGCCAAGGAATAAATCTAGATTGAGAGCATCAGTGTAAATGAACTGGTAAACGCATACTTCATTGGTGAGGCTTTTGTGGTTTCACCAGGTTTATTTCTATATGTTAAAACTCTTTGAGTTTTCTTTTGCATTCTTAGTAAATGCTATTTGTTAATCTAATTGCTGATTGTTTATTTTGTGTCCATCACTGTACCACATATTATAATTCAAACAAAAGGATAGTAGATGTCTTTTAGCTTTCATAATTATAAAATAATTAAGTAATTAGGTACTAGAAAGTATACATTAAAAGCAGTAAGAATTCCATAAAAGAGAGATCCAGGTAAATAGGAATAGTTGCAGAACCCTTCTTGATGAAGATGAGTTTCTGCTGTGCCTAAAAAGATAGCTCAAAGAAACAATAGAGATTACCTCTTTGTATGTTATTATATTTCAGTCTCTCTCGCAAGTAACCTCAAGTTCAGCACTGTGTGATAGAAATACAATTTAAAATTTTCTGGTAGCAACATTAAAATTAAAGTAAAAAATACATGAAATTTTAATAATATATTTTATTTAACCCATTATACCGAAAATAGTCTCATTTCATCATAAAATTAATATAAAAATTATTAATAAGGTTTTTTACATTATGTTTTTCATACTAAGCTTCAATATATAGGTGTGTTTTACATTACATCTCAGGACTGGCCACATTGCAAGCCATGTGTGACTAATGGCTACCATATGGTAAGGTTCAGGTTTCTAGCTTTATAGGTTGGTACTTAACAGTCTTTACCTCTAGAACTGACTATTCTTGATCAAGATCTTCTTGTGCAGATTGTTGGAATGAAATTTTTTAGGATCTTAAATTTACTATTGGTTAATATTTCACTTGTATTTACTTGTTTTATAGCTCTTTTGCACCTCAGCTGTTCCCCTAGGAAATAGAAACAACAGTCATTTTTGAAGAGTGTTTATTAGTAGTTTGTTAAATATCTACATGTACATGAAACTGAATGAGGTGCACTCATGCAAGTTAAACAAGTAGTTTGCCTGTCAGGGCAAAAGTCATTTGTTCATTGGAGATATGGTAGATTCTTTGACTTTGCAGTCCATTTTCCTTTTTGTAAATAATTTCTATTTCTGTATATTGTTTTTCTGTGTGTGCAAGGGCTATACCATATGTTCAGTTAATTTGTCATTCTCTTTTCTGTAGAAATATATGGTCATTTGCTTCTCGTTTTCTTTTGTACTAGTAGAAAGATATTTAGAAGTATTGTAAAAGGTATTTTGATAGATGCTTAGGAGAAGTTAATTGCTAACCTCCCATAAAATTATAGTTAACCTATATTCTTTAAAAAATATGGTTAACCTATATTTTAAAAGATGAAGATTATGCTTTCAAAATCTGACAAGCTCAGCCCTTTCAAACTAATGTTGCTACTTTGTGAATGAAAACAAATTTCATTCCTTGACTTTAGGAGAATGGTAAATTATGAAATGACTTGAACTTGGGATAAGTATTAACTTCTTTTATATTTGAGTACATTGAAGTTTTCATTTGTCTGAATGTGTAAAGTTAAAAATAAATAAATTCTACTTAAAGGGAATCAGGACGTCTTAGGGAAGTTACTGATTCCTGTTGTGGAGTTAGAACTACAAAAAATAAATCTGGGTGGAGCATCTTATTCTGCCAAAAAGCAAGGAAGCTATTGAAAATAGAGGGTCCTATAATGAGGACTCGGGACCTAACTGAATAAGTTCCCATTAGTCAAGTATGGATAAATATAGGCATTAAAAAATACAACAGCTATAAATGCTTTGCAACTGCAATGAAATTATATAAAAATTGTTAGTTTTCTGTGTGATAAAGGTAATGATTTAAAAAAAATTCCTAAAGATATTCACTAAAATATATGTGAAATGATTTGATATCTAGGATTTGTTTAAAAATAATCCAGAGACACTAAATGCGGTAGGGTTGGGGAAGGGAGAGTGTATGAAACAAGATTGGGCATGTACCCTACCCATATTTGTTTGCAGCTGGTTGATGGATACATGAGGTTCATTATATTGCTTTCTCTTTTATTTTTTTACTTTGAAACTTTTCATAATCACAGTTTTAAAAATCTATTTTTAGTCTTGAGACCAGTACTACAATTTCTTTAGTAATTTATTATTTAATAATTACATTATTTCTGTAATTGTTATCACCATCTTAGGGGACATTTGTCCTTGCATCAAATCACTTTGTAAAATAAGGCAATTTATTTGTGTTTTATCTAACAGCTTGGCACCAACATCTAATTCACTTTGCCTTCTCTCAGCTCTCTCTTTCCAGATGTAGTGAACTGTATGCAGACTGACAACCTGGAACTAAAAAAGCTTGTGTATCTCTACTTGATGAACTATGCCAAAAGTCAGCCAGACATGGCCATCATGGCTGTCAACAGCTTTGTGAAGGTAACTTTTCTCCAAAGACTCAAGTGCAATCTGTTCTACCTCAAATAACCTTTTTAGAAGTGTCTCTTGATATTGCATCTGCATTGCAAATAAGCAACCTCTGTTCCAAAAGAGGGCCTCCAGAGAAGTACTGGCAGTGACTAAGAATGTTCGTGTTTTAGGCGTTCTATATGCCAGCACTTGTCATCCAATTCAGACCATATGGTGAGCCTTCTGTTAGCTGGGCTTAGTGCACCCTTGCCAGATGGAAGAAGAAAACCAGGTGAAACCTCATTGTTTTGTAAGCTGACAAAATCTTCCAAGGCTGTCAAAGGTTGGGCATATTATTGTAGTGTTACTAATCTGGGGCTTTTTCTGTTTCATCTTTGTAGAAATTATGCTTGCAGGTCAAAAGTAGTAGAAACTACAGGAGCTACTACTTTATTTTGTATTAATGTCTTAACAACATTTGATTAAATTTCTCCCCGCCCCCACTTCCACCCCTGACATGTGAATATTGCCATTTCCTCTTAACTGGATCTAAAGGTGGGCCATCTCCTCCCACATGCTCGTGGCATGCACCCAGGGCCTGGTGTACCCAGGGCCTGGTGCACCCAGGGTATGGTCCGTGGCTCCACCTAGGACGCGAGAACCCAGGACCCTCTGCGCATAAAGCAGACATGCCAACCGCTACACTATTGAACCACACCCTTCAATTTTTTGTTATGGATAATTTCCAACATGTTAAAGTGAATAGTATAATAAATTCCACCTCGTCTCGTAGTTTAAATAGTTACCAACCCATGACCAGTTTTGTTCAATTTATACTCCTCATACATACTTTCCTCTCAACCCCTTTCCTAGTGTATAATTTTAAAGCAAACCCCAAACATCGTAAGGATGAAAAATCATTTTATTCTTATATTTGTTAGAATAAAATCTCTTTTTGAAACATAACCATAATACCATTGTCACATCTTTAAAAAATTGACCATTAAAAAATTTCTTAATATTGGGAGAGAAAAAAAATGGCATAGATGATAGAGGCTCTGTTTATCTCTCTGGCAACCAAATCAAAGTTGTGATGGAAACAAGGAGCAGCAGCAAGGAAAAATCGCCAGGGATCTTGATGAACAAGTCATAACACTAGGGAGAAGTCCAAGAAATCACTCTGCAAAGGCAGAAAGTAGGACAGGGTGAGGATGTGACTGAGTGAGATGGAGGCTGCTACAGTGGCAGTGGCAGCTGCCTTTTGAAGGGGCCACATTTGCAAGTAGATTTTCACGATGATGATCCTGCTTGCTCTGAGAACCAGTGCTGATTTGGCTGCATGCAGGGAGCACCAGGGACTTACAGGGAGTTATTGTCAGAATGAGGGCCCAGGTGAGACTCCCTCTGTACAGAAGTGCTTTCGGTATCCGTTGTTCCCTTCCTGCTCCTAGTGTGCAGACACAGTGCTGCCATAGCTGTGATGTTATTAAACTGGATAACAGAAGTCACTCAGCCCAGAGAATTCCCTTAAACCCCACCTCCCCCAGGTCAGGGCTCTACCCAAGCCACATCCTGGTATAGCCTCAGTGAGTCCGCTGTTCCTTGCTGAGCAGCGCCTAGACTCAAACTGGAGACAGGTGGCCTCGGTTTCTGGTGTGGCCTTTTGAGGTAACTATAAGCACACATCTGTGGACTGCTTGCTGAATTTTAACAGGTGGCCCCAGAGGGGTAGAGGCTTGGGCTAAGTTTGGCCTGCAGCTGAACCTCTCTCAGGACTATGCCACTGGACACCTACTTCTCAAATCCACACTAATAAGACCGGGAGACTTAGGACCTTTGCTTAATACATAGAAACAGACATGGAAAGGCAGCCAAAATGGGAAGACAGAGAAGCGGAAACCATATGAGAGAACAGAACAGAGACCCAGATATAATGGAGTTAAATCTAAGAGATACAGAGTTCAAAACACTGGTTAGCAAGATGCCCAGTGAACTTTTGGGAAGTGTAAATAAATTCAGTGAAAACTTCAACAAAAAGATAGAAAAACATAAAAAGGGAAATGGAAATTATAAAAGGGAACCAGTCTGAAATGAAGAACACATTAGCTGAGATGAGAGTTATATTAAATGGAATAAACAAAGGAATAAGCAAAGTGAATAAAGAAGAGGATTAAATGCCCTATCTAGAGGATAGGAAAGCCAATCAGGATACTCAATCAGAATGGCAAGATAAAAGATACAAAGACTATAAAAATAATTTAAGGAGGATATGGGACACTATTAAGGCTCCAAATATTTGATCAGAGTAACTGAAGAAAATCAAGATATTAAACAGCTGTTTGAAAAAATAAAGATGGAAAACTTCCTTAATCTGGTGAAAGGACATAAAACCCCAGGAAGCTCAGAGAATTCCAAAAATCAGGGATCTGAAGAGGCCCATACCAAGACCACATCATAATTAAAATGCCAAAGGTTATATACAAAGAAAGAAAATTAAAAACAGCAAGAGAAAAACAAATAATTACATATGAGGGAATACCCATAAGACTGGCATCTGATTTCTCAAACTATGCAGGACAGAAGGTCAAAAAATATTTGACAGGATGAAGACCCAGGATATACAACCAAGAATAATTTATCCGGCAAAGCTATCATTTGGACTTGACAGACAGATAAAGAGCTTCTCAGACCAAATAAGCTAAAGGAATTTATCACCACCAGGCAAGTATTACAGGAAATGTTGGAGAGACTTCTTTAAGAAGGACAAACATGTATCAAGAACAGGCATAAAGAATGGTAACAACTACATTTCTATCAATAACTACCTTAAATGAAAAAGAATTAAGTGCGCCAACCAAAAGATGGAGTGGCTGAAAGGATAAGAAAACAAGGCCCCTACATATGAAGGAAGGGGATGGGAAAAGATATTGCTTTGATGGACTTAGAAAGTATTTAAGTCAGACAGAAAGATAAACACTATGATTTCACTTACATGCAGAATCTAAGGAATAAAAAGAACAAACTAATCAAAGACTTATAAATATAGTGGACAATTTTGTGTCAGACAAAGGGGAGGAGGTTTGGAGGGCTGGGAGAATGGGGTGAAGGGCTAAAGAAGTACAAATTAGTAGTTGATGGATGGGGAGCACAGCATAGGGTATGCAGTTAGCATTAATACATTGGAGGGTCAGGGGAGGGAAGGTGCAGTTGGGGGGATCATTTTATGAACTATATAGATATCTAGCCAGTATACTGTATAATTGAAAATAAAGTGACCTAATGCAAAAAACATTCCTTAATATTAACTATCCAGTCAAATTTTTGCTCATTTGATTTGATGAACATAATGAGGATGTTCCTATTAATATATTTTTTTACTTATTTTTTCTGTCTAGAATTTAGTCTACATTTTTAAAGAAAAAGATAGCATTTCTAAAATTAGCTCCTATTAAACCATTTTGAAAAATAATGTTTTCTTCTTAGGGAATTTTTGTTCTTTTCCTGTGTTTAATTACATTGTACTGAATCAGAGAGAATATTTCATTCTGTCTGGGTAGACTATGTCATTGGAAAGAGTTTAGTTTACATTTTTTGGAAGTTAGCTCACATATAGGTTTATAATGTTAAAGAAATTTTTTAAAGTAGGGCAATTTAAGGAGGATATCTTACTAAGTGTTCTATTTGTGCTGTATTTGGAAGAGCACTTGCAGTAAAGGAGAATGTATGTTAATTAGAATCTCAGAGATGTCAGGCCCAAGCCAGCTTCTATGCTCTACTTTGCTTTTTGGCTGTAGCCCAGCCCTTTTTTCTCCTGGCTTGCTATTGGCGAACTAACTGTGGAGTGGGACACATCTCTCTAATTCCTCATTGTTTTTTGTTCCTGTACCACAATATACCCCAAAGGCCTTTTTGTTTGTTTGTTTTTAGGGCATGTCCACTAATGGCCATGAGGTTGGTGACACCAGCTCACTAGACTTTTGCTCAGACCTGGAAAGAATGATGGGCATTTCTTCATCATATATATAAAACAATTATATGAATTCTTAATCTAAACTTTTAAATAGGCAACTAAGAGTTGTACTTAGAAAAGGAATAGCATGGGAGATTTGGGTTCTCATGTAGACTCTAGCATTACATTAATGAAATACTTTTTCATGGATTATGCAAAGTAGACTGTTTACTTTTAGTCACTGAATACACCTATCATTGTCCATGGTGGTTTTTTGTAGGATTGTGAAGATCCCAATCCTCTGATTCGGGCCTTGGCAGTCAGAACCATGGGCTGCATCCGGGTGGACAAGATCACAGAATATCTCTGTGAGCCCCTCCGCAAGTGCCTGAAGGATGAAGATCCCTATGTTCGAAAAACAGCAGCAGTTTGTGTGGCAAAACTCCATGATATCAATGCCCAAATGGTGGAAGATCAAGGATTTCTGGATTCCCTGCGGGATCTCATAGCAGATTCAAATCCAATGGTAATAACTTCTGCTTTTCTAAAGACTACAGTATTTAAAATTCATCTCTTTAAAACACAGCTTTAAAACAAATCTTACCTTTGGGCCATTGAACCATAGGTTTGCTGTGGGAAGCATGACTTCTTTGTGTCCCACAGATTGTCTGTCTCCTACCTTGGGTGTTTCTGAGGTGAAATATAAGGGTCTTAAAGCAAACCTTTGTATCGTACGTACTTCTGTATTGGCTCAGAAACAAACCCATTATTTCATCATTTTCTTAAAGAGGTTTTACCTTAAATTTATATCAGGTTTTTTTAAGATTATTTTTTTCAGATAGATATTTGTGGTATTTTCTGGTAGCATGGGAATAGAAACTGAATCAAAGTTATATTTATTGCCTAATTATCTTAATATATTCTTCTGTAGGGGAATTCCAAGACAAGATACTTTTTTAGCCAATTTGATCGTGTTATAAATGTTTGGCAGCCAGAACATGACCTAACACCTTCTAGTTTGGGGACCTTTTATTTCTCTTACTGACATTTTAAATTCTGCCTATATAATGAAAGTGCGTTTTGGTGGAGAACTGGAAAGCTGGAATTAAGAGGTATCCAACACATAACACACATGCCTACTTTTGATCTGAATTCATACTTCTATCTTAACTGTATGTCCTACTTTTTACCAAAAATATTTCAACTGTCATTAGATCACTCATCTTTATGTTATTATTTGGATCAGATGCTGCTGATAGGAAATGGATGAGTGCATGAATGTTAAGTAACCTCCAAAGTCTAGTGGTGGAATGTAAGGTTTAATAGCGCAAACATTTGAGAAGTTCCTAAGGCTTATGATGACCCTGTGTCATTAGGTAAGGGGACATTTAAATTTAAGTGCGTTCTCTGCCAGGCACAGTGATAGATGCTTTTACTTATAATAATTTACTTCTCTTATCTTCCCAGAAGTAGAGGTTATTTCACGTTAGAAGTCAAGAAATGTACACCTCAGGCTGAAAAATTATCCTAAAGTCAATCAGTTCTGAGTCCCTATATGCATTACTGGATACTACCTTTATGGATGTATATATACAATAAAATTAGAACTGTTTCATTTTTTAAAGTGATTAAAATTTTGAACATATAAAAACCTTTGATTATCTGAGAACTGGTTTAATATGGAAATCTTAATTCTTTTTCTCTGATGGTAGGTCTGAGTCCTGTTTCACTGCTCTTGAGGTAATTTTGTTCCTCTTTTTTAGAAGTTGCTCCACTTGGGGGCAGCACTGACCAGCAAATATTAGAATCTCTAGCAAAAGAAATTAATGCTTGCAGGGGGTTCTGCCTATGTATCCTGTAGCTCATTTCAAAAGGGCATCCTAAATATCAGTGCAGTAGAACATCTGCAGAGATGACTTTGAAATCTGAGTAGAATGTTGACCAACATCGGACTACTCTTGGGGTTATGTTGACCAGGCTGTTTGCAGCTAGTAATGTGCCTTGCTACAAGTAATAGAATTTTATTTTCATTCCCTGTCTTCTTGGGGTGATCACTCACACTTCATTTTCTTGCTTTTTTTTTTTTTTTAACTATTTGTACTTTAGTTAAAGCTGTTTTTCAGTGAGCTACTATTTGAAAGAAAAGCTAGACTTTGATGAAGTAAAATATTCTCACTGTTAAGTGCTAGCTTAACTTACCTGAGTTCCCTCTTCTGTACGATGAGGGATGATACCATCTTAGATGTTGAGAGTATTATTTGAGCTGTTGTATAAAAAACACTTGTTAAAGTGGCTTATAGGAGCTCATGAGATGATGGCTGCTGCTACTATAATTATGAAGCAGACATTAGGCAAAGATTAACATTGCTATAAAGTTAGTTCAAAAGTTCCAATTTCTTTGATTATCTGTATAAATTCATATAATAAAGTCTTTTTTGAGGGAATTAGAGCTAAACTTATTTTCAGATGCAGATTTTATTAGGCCATTATTTTGAAAAAAAAAAAAAACAAAAAAACAAAAAACCTGCAGTCAAAGTGTTTTTTGAGCTATAAGAAAATAGCTCATGATTTCTTCACAAATATCAGAATTAAAAATTTTTTTTCCTCACCAAATTTATATTTGCAAGGAAAATGTACTTTTGAGTGCTAGTGACTATTCTCTGATTTTCTGCCCATAAAGGAGGATTTTCTCTCTTTACTATGGTTGTTCTTTTCTCTCTCAGAGGCATTTTGAGGTATTCCAACTTCAGTTAACATTTATGTGAGAATCTGCTAGTCTAGAGACTCTTTTGACAGCCCCACCACATGTGCTGTGCTTTTTGTTTGTGTGTGCAGTTCTCCTAAAGCCTTATAGCTTAGGGACTTCATTCTTGGTCTTTGTCTTCTAAACTTTCTCTGTTCTGCTTCCCTCGTTCTGAGAACTGTCGACGAGAATACCTGTCTTCCACAGCTGTCCTCTCTGCCAAAGAACAAACTACTGACTTAGGAAAAAACATAATATTTTCATTTGTGGAGTGTTCTTCTGCACAAGTAGCATGCTCTTATGATAGCCTCAACCTGACCCAGGATAGCCTTTAGCAAAGGTTGTAGTTAAACTGCCAGTTTCTTTTATTTTGAATTTATTCTAGAAAGCTGTTTGTGGAAAATAACATTTTTCTTCTCAGAAAAAAGTGTGTATTTTAACTGTGTACTAGCCAGCATGTAGAAACAGCATGGGATTATGGCAATAGTTCTCAACTGGGGGCGATTTTGCTTCTTGGGGAACATTTGGCAATGTCTGAAAACAGTTTTGGTTGTCACAACTGATGAGAGGGATGCTGCTAGCATCTTGGTGGTAGAGTCCAGGGATACTTTAGACATCCTGCAGTGCACAGGCAACCTCTTACAACAAAGAATTTTTTGTCCCAAAACGTCAGTAGTGCTAAGGTTGTGGACAGTTAGATTATAGAGATAGCACAGAGCCTTTAGGGCCAGAGTGGCTGCTGTTTTGAGTCCTGGCTATTTACTAGAAATGTGGCCTTGAGCAAGTTACTTGACACAAGCTTTATCTTCCTCATCTGTAGAATAGAGGTAATAATGCCTATTTTACTGGATTATGTTAAACATTAGGAATAATTAATTAACAACTTATAATGCTTGATATACAGTAAATGCTTTATAAACTGCAACTATTCTTGAACAGATCCAACATGTACTTTTAAGTTATTGTTATTTTATTTTAGGACTTTTGTTGTAGTTGTCAGTCTGAGATGATAAATATTTAAAAACTCATGTCTCTCTAGATCACTTTGAAAACTTGAGAAGGATTTTTATTAAATTATTTGATGTCCTCGTGGACTATGAAATTGTTTATTAAAGATAGCCCTAGAACATGCAGAAAAGCTTAATGACTTCACTTTAGTACTTTAATTATATGACTTCTGCTATCCATAAATATATATTAATGAGTAGGAGAGTTATAAAATTAAAATATTATTCATAAGTGAAATTAGAAATGCGTAGTGCTCTTCATGCCAAATAAAGGAGTTCCAGAACTGGTACTGGAATTTTAGGCATGTGTGAGTATGTCAGTATGGGTAGGCACTTGGTAAGAGTATTTGTGGGATATAATACAATCAGTCTTTGGCTGGGATTCCTAAGTGAGTAATGTTATATTTGGTACTAAAGGAGGAGCTGGTGTTAATTTCTGCAAAATTGGAGTGTTGAGTAAGTGGAGTCATTGGAAGTTGCTTTGATAAAAGGCCGACTGTGCTTACCTCCTGAGTTTCTCACTGGTTGATCTGAATGCTTTTTTGTCTCTATGGAGGAAGCAAATGATTTGTTTTCCTTTGTAATAAACTTTGTGGAAGTCTTTTTCTGTGTATTCTCACATTTTTAAGTTGATTTTTGTTTTATCAATTATTACTAACATGAGGTTTTTTTAAACTTCATGTTGGAGGGGAGTAATTTTAGATTTACAGAAAAGTTGCAAAGATAGTACAGAAAGTTCCCATATGCCCTTTCCCTCAGTTTCATTTAATGTTAACATATTGCATAACCATGGTTCATTTGTCAAAACTAAAAAATTAGCGTTGGCACCTTATTATTAACTGAAGTGCAGACTTTATTTGGATTTTACCTGTTTCAACACACATGTTCTTTTGCTATTCCAGGATTAAGTCTAGGATACCAAATTGCATTTAATTGCTTTCTTTTATACAGAGTTGACTCACTCTACATGAAAGTATCTGATAAACAGAAAAGTACTTAGTAACTGTGGAATCCTCCCCCCACCCCCCCGTACTATAGTATAGTGGTTGAAACTTGGACTCTGGAACCAGACTTAGGTATGTATCCTGGTTCTGCCATTTCTTACTGTGTGGTTTCCCAAATCTCAGTATCCTCATCTACCAAATGGAGATTATAAATAGTGCTTCTATCACAGGATTGTTGTGAATATTAAAGAATAGAGGGCTTGCAAAACACTTAATACTGAACCTGGTATAGAGTTAAGTTCTTAATAATAACAACATTTATATTCTGTATTGTATAGTGATTGTGGTGCTGGATATTTATGATGTTAGAAGGGTTAATCTTTGGCAAATTTATTTTTAAAAGATATTTAATTCTTTTGTGTTTGTTATTTAAAGCCAGATATTTTTTTAGGGCAATTCTGATGGTAGCTTACCCACAAATGAAACTAAGTCTATTTACAGTATTACTACATAACTGAATGAAAAGAATTACTTTTAAAAGGTAATTATTCAAAGATATACATTTAAAGCAGTTTTCATCAGCAACTTCCTGAAAACTGGATCTGTTGTACATAGTGATTTAGTTGTGTACCTAAAGATCATGGATGGTTCATTTTTTAGTGTCCTGTTTAGGATGATCTCAAGGCTTTAATTTGGCAGGGGATTATTTTACCCCCAAAAGGGAGGTAATAAATGGTATGCTTTACTGTAATTTTAGGGTTTATGGGCCTAATAACTGATTATTAGGAATGCTTTTTCTGTTTATTGATATTTATTTGTGGTGTTTGGCTTTGAGAATATTTGCATTTTGTCAGACCACACCTTAAGCCACTTAAATAATGACTTTTATTGAGACTTATTTGTAAATCTTACAGATTAACCATGTTAACCATGTATTCAGACTTTCTTGCCATAATGAGATATACTGATTCAACTTCTTCATTCTGGGGAAGAAGACGGGGAGGGGGAAAAAACAGAACATTATAGAATGTAGTATAGTCAGTATATTACCAGTTGGCAGTCTGGACAACATCTTGTATTAAAGCATCAACTGTAAGTTCTACTTTTTTGAAGGGAAAAAAATTAACTTGTATCATGTAGTCATTGTATCCTTAAAGAGATGATGGAAACACACTTAGAACAAATAACATCTTGCCCTTTCCTTTAACATGTTACTTGAGACAGCTCCGTAAAGGAGAAAGTGAGATTCCAAACTGTTGCTGATTTTAGAAGGAGAAGATTATGTAAACCACCTATATATTTCATCATAATAGTTTTGATCTGCCTACCACTTTTACTTTATTCAAGTCTTTAGGGGCACCAGCAAAAAGGATTGTAAATTGAACAGGAAAACGGAAGCATTAATCTGTTTAGTGTGTGTGAAACCCTTGAAGGTCATTGTTGGAAATTAAAGTCCTCAAAGTAGTAATTTAGTTAATAAGAGGAAGTCACTGTACTGGAAAGTGATATCTTTCTTGGATTCCAGGGCTGTGAAATGAGTGAAATTAGAGTACAGAATGAAAACTATTCAAAGGGATGGGAATGTGCAAGATATATCTCATAAAGGATCTTTCTGATATTCTGCTCCCAGTGGATATCTAGGTTTTCTTTTAGAGTTCTTTTTCACAGGGTCATTTTTATTCTAATCATATCCACTGCTCCAGCTTGCTTTTTAGAAAAAGGGTCAAATGTATGTCCTCAGAATTTCTGTGTGTAAGATATGGGTAGCTTATAAATAAGATTTTATAGCTAGATAGTAAATCTTGCCTTTTTAAGTACTGCTGGGATATGATTATCTTAAATACATACAGTAGAGGAATAAATTTTCTCTCCTTTTATAAGTCTGCATACCAGCTTTGCCTGGGAATAATGTTTTGATTATATTATCCTCCCCCAATTCAGATTTTTCTTTTTCTTTCCCCCAGTTGAAATTCACAGCTCTTGGAACATTATAAATGCTGAATGTTGAATGATTAGTATCCAGACACTGGAATCAGATTAATAAGACCTTGAGTTCATATTCAAGCACTATCCCTTTCTGGCTATGTTGACTTAATCAAGTCACTGAATTTTTCTAACCCTATTTATAAATTCATTTTTAAAGTAAAACTTGCTTTAGAAATCCCTTTTTTTCTTGGGAACTCTAATTTTTCTAAGATTATAGTTCTCTTTATGGTAGTTTTTTCTAAAAGAAATGTTAATTTTCTAGAGGGGAAAATGTTACACATGTTAGTTCCAATTCGAAGTGATGGTTTAAGTGAAAGAGATAACCTTTGTTTTAATATACCAGTAAGTCAAAGCATTTACTTCAAGGATCAGATTTGTTCCTTTGTCCTATTATTGTTTGGAGAAGGCTTTCTGGAAAAAGAAAATAGATTGTAAGTTTTAAGGTTTATTTTTTTAAATAGACAATAGATATACTATGTAGTTGTACAAAATATAAGAGGAACAGAGAATAAACACTGACAGGTGAATCATCTTGTATACCCTAGGCACCTAGTAGCTATTTTGAAGTCAGTCTTTTTCTTTGTCTACTTTCGAGTCAATGTGTCTGACTTATTTTAAGTTTCCGTTAAAGAAACATGGCTTACTGACCAGGAGAACTCTTACGTAGTTCCTTGTGAGCCCACCTCAGTTTGTTTCTGAAAACAACAATCTGAATGTGATGGTTAGGAGATGAAAGTAGACAGGTAGTATAGAGGGAACTTAAAAGAATTTTAGAGGAACAGTGGAATTTTGTTATTGGGGAATGCGTTTCCTTTGGTTGGTCATTGTCTCAGTGACTGGCAGTAGTCTCTTGTCTCAGAGCAAAGTTTTCTAAACATAATTGTATAATTTGATCTCTTAATCTTTTAATTAGACTGGCTTTTCCCTATTTCCTTTCTTGTTTTAATGTGATAATCTGTGGAAATTGCCTATTTTACCACCAGAACATATACTTTTTTTTTTTCAGAACATATACTTCTTTAGCTGCATTATACACTTGGTTTGATTTCTAACTGCCTACAATAATAACAAAGGAATTCTAATTGTTCATTCTGTTCAGCATCCTTCTGTTTTTCCTCCCCAATGTTTCAAATTCCTCTAATTCTTACCTTTTCTTCCACATTTTTATCAACAGACCTTATTTACCGTTTTTGTTGTAATAGTAGGATTTAACTGGCAGAAATGTTAAGTTGTATAGGTTATTTATTTTGGACAACTGGTAACCAAGATTTGGCATGTGTTGGCAGCAGTAGATGAAAACAGGCATTTGGTCTTTTTGTATGACATATTGATCCTTTATACTATAAGCAGATCTATCAAGTGTATTGTACATGGGAAGTAAAACATCTTTTCCCTGCATGTGAAGCACTGAAACGATAGATGGAATTATTATTTCACTAAATAATGGCTTTTATTTTTAATTAATTCTCCTGTTTGATGGTAGAGTTAGCAAACAAAAATTAACTCAGAAAGAGCCTCGTACATGCTATCATGTGGTAGGTGGACTAGATAATTCTTCATGATTTCTTTTAATAACAGTAAAATGTTATAGCCATAAATCATAATTAACCAACTAAGCCTTTGGTTTTTCATCTTGGAATTTTTGTTCTGATCACAGAATTATAGCTAAAGATGATTTCATTTGTGGCATCATATCTTTAACATAATAATGAATATTGTCATAAGTGTATTATTTAATTAAAAAGTCATATTCTCTAGATATGTATCTTCCAGGTAAAATCATATGCTGCAATAATCTGCAGACTATGCAGAGACTGTGGATATGAAAATTAACAGCTAAATTGTGGCATTGTTTCTTCCTTTGCTAACAAAAGGATAATCATACAACTCTTAATTTCTCAAACTTTTAGCAAGGGACTTTAGTAAGAACTAACAATGAGTTGACATTTTTGAGAATCTTTTAAACATTAATTACTAAAGCTGCTCTCTCCCATCACATCTCATTTATACTTAGAGAACATTTATATGCATCCTTACCTTGTAATCTTTAGTAACAACTGGGAGCCTCACTTCAAACTGTGGTTTTAAATTCACTTGTACAAGGCCATAATATAGGTTTTCTTTTGTTTATGTTTTTGGTTATTTGGGGGTATTTTTGCAAGAAAAAAGTGAATACCTTATCAACATTATAAATTATTTTTAACATAACAAATCTATAAACAATGAATGTTCATAAAGTAATTGATTCCCAGATGTGTAAGTCAGGATACAAGTTTACTTTCTTATGTTCAGTAGCAATTTTTCATTTATCATACTGTCTTAAAGAAGGATACATCCGAATACATATTTCATTGACTCTAAGATTCCATTTATTATAAGATGCATTATTATTTTATGTATTACCTAGAAAGAAAAAATACTTTCTATTAAACTGACATGCCTCTGGTTATAAAATACATCCTAATTTTAGAGATGTTAATGTAAAAAACTGCAAGTTGGTCCTGCTGAATTATGACAGTATCATCACCTTCATTTTGCATAAGACTTTGTAGAAAGAATTTATACATATGTCATCTGATTTTACCCTCAAAATAAAGCTAATCTATGAAGTAGATTAAATTATCCCCAGTTTTCAGATGAAGAAACTGAATTTCAGATTATGTGGTCTCCCAACAGTATGTAATAGGGAACATGGGTTTCAAGCTCAGATTTTCTTATTCCAGGATTCATGATATGATTGATGGTATCACCCCATACATGCACACCCACACACCGGTAAGATTATATGGCCTCGATTTTTCTCCCCATTGCCTAACATACGTGTTTCGTATTTAAACTTCACTTCTTTTTCAGCTGTTTATATGTCTTGATTCTATTGACAGCTCTGAATACTATTAAAATAGTTAATGTTTTAATAGTAAATTATGTGTGACTTTCTGCTAATATATGAATTGTTTTAATTCTGGGTTGTCTGCCCAGTAGGAAGCTATATATGCCATCATTGGTGGTTTAATATATGTTTTGAAAACAGCTTATCTGTTTTTAGCTGACTAAAATATTAAGGAATGGTTATGAGTTGAGAACTATGAAGTGATCCAGAGAAGATTAAGTATTTGTCTGTAGTTGTATTGCTCTTGATAAATCAAGTTTATATCTGCTTCTTTCCTAGGTGGTGGCTAATGCTGTAGCAGCATTATCTGAAATTAGTGAATCTCACCCAAATAGCAACTTACTCGATCTGAATCCACAAAACATTAATAAGCTGCTGACAGCCCTAAATGAGTGCACTGAATGGGGTCAGATATTCATCCTGGACTGCCTGTCTAATTACAACCCTAAGGATGACCGGGAGGCTCAGAGGTCAGTCTAGTTTTCTGGATAGTATCTGGGAGTCTTGATTGGTTTAATATGTTCTAGTGTCTGTATAAGAATAAGAGTCTGTTAGGTTGAGGAAGAACAATGGCTTATGGGATAGATATTACTGTTTCACAGTATTTTCTCACTGGAACTAGAAACATTTTAGGTAGTGGAGTAAACCATGCAGAAATAGCTCTTCCCAAGAGATGTCCTTTTTTTATTTCTTGTTTGAAAATGAAACAAAGAAGTGCAGATATGCTTTGGTAAAATCTTCCTCATCAGGGTCTCACATCTCTAATTAGCACTTCCTGGCCATTTGACAAATAAAGGTTTTTGGGTGTCCTTCACTATAGTGACACACTTTTCACTCTGTTAGATATATAGCAGGTGGTATGAACTGAGCTATACCTATAATTCAGTACTAGAGAGAGTGTGTTGAAGCCAGCAAAATATATGATGTCTTCCTTTAGCTATAGAAATATGTCAGTTTGAATTTGGAGATTTTGGAAGACTCACCTGGATTGTTCTGCTCAGGCCTTTACCCCTATAGTGCTGCAAATTTTCTGTGACTATTAGAAATTGACTACTAAATTTCATATACACATACCTACATTTTAGTTTACAGAACTGGAATTATCACCCATTTTTATTGAGCATTTGTGTATATAGCACTGTACTAGGCCAAGTGCTTCTTAGGAAATGTTGGCTTTTCATTAGATAAGAACCTTCCTTGCCTGGCTGTTCAAGCTGTTGTAAAGTAAGCACTCTTCATTTGTCTGGGAAATTGTTTCTTCTAGACTTAGCTAAATTTCACTCTAATAATTTCTTTCCATCATTGAAAGTACTACTGTTTTCTGGAAAGAACTTTTAAGTAGAATTTATTTTCTGTCAGTCATTGACATCTCACACTTATTCACTCAGGAAGTGTTTATGGAGCTCATGTTGTATTCTATGCACTATTCTAGGCCTCAAGGATAAGCCATGGACAGACAAAACATAGCTCTCATGAAACACTTATTTTGAGGGATAGAATAGAAATATATGTAATACATATGTGCAATATATAATACGTCCGATGATGATAAGTGCCAAAGAGAAAGCTAAAGTAGGGAAGAGATCTAAGAAATTTTAGGCATTTGGGGATGAGTTGTATTTTATAAAAGGGTAGTCAGGGAAGGCCTTACTGAGAAGTTGGCATTTGTGTAAAGACCTGAAGGAGGTCAGGGAGTTAGCCAAACAGATATAGAAGGGAGGGAGAGCAATGCAGCTTAGTTATGTGCTATTCTTAACTGAATATAGTCAGTAGCCACTTACATTGCCCAAGAGCTATTGAAATTAGGTTAAGTTCTGCAGAGTTCCTTACAGATAATTGAATATTAAAGATTACATGAGGCACCTAAGTGTAGATAGTAGGGATTGGGAGAAGGGGAAGAGGTTGGGAGAATATTGTGATGTTGTACTGTTGTTTTAAAACAGGCAAAAACCCTTTTAGAGATTCTTTTATTATGCCGAAGGCAAGGGGTTTTCCCAGTCAACCCATCTCCTCCTGCATCTTAACAGTGAAACCTTCAGTCATGGTTGCTATCTCTCACTATGAAAATAACTCTCAGAATGCCTAATTTGACTTCCTGTAGGTTGAGGAGAAATGGGCTGTGAGGCAGGGAGCCCTTACATAATATGGGGAGACAGAGAGGACTGTAAAACTGGAAGGTAAATGGTGTGAGCTTCAAGTTTTTTGGGTATTGGGTAGTTTCCTTCCAGTTTGAACATCCCTTATTGCTGGTTTCCTAGAGTCTTCTTATGTTCCTGCTCTGCCTGTAGTGTGCTGGGAATGAGGCTTCTGCAGTGTTGGATCCCAATTTTACCTACGCATGGAGCTTTGACTTTTCTAACTGATTCTCTAATTTCTTTACTTGGGCCATGGGACTCTGACACATTGCCATATAATTTGGATTGAGAAAAGAAATTATAATTGAAGATGTTGATTTTTCCTTTTCTGCCCTCAGCATCTGTGAGCGGGTAACTCCCCGCCTATCTCATGCCAACTCAGCAGTGGTGCTTTCAGCAGTAAAAGTTCTAATGAAATTTCTGGAGTTATTACCCAAGGACTCTGACTACTACAATATGCTGCTGAAGAAGTTGGCCCCTCCACTTGTCACTTTGCTGTCTGGGGAGCCAGAGGTGCAGTACGTTGCCCTGAGGAACATCAACCTAATTGTCCAGAAAAGGTTGGGAAAAATGAATTGGTGATTAGAGTGTTTGTAATTTTAAATTAGACTTAATAATCACTATTAAAGAGGCCAGTGTTGAACTCTTTTAGTGTTTGGAAATATGAATGTTGTATGGCAGAGCAACTTGCCCCATGATCAGAAGGTTAACAATTGATTTTAGAGTATTCCTTTAATAAATGCCTGTTGTTCCTCTGTAATTCGATTTGTTTTTCTCAAGGATCTCTTAATAAAATACTAGCTGGTGCCTACTTAATATGGTTCAGTAGTAATTTAGAGCAAGATTGCTGTTCTTCAGTAATTCTTGACAACATGTACCCTGACCCTTTAAAGAGATAAAAATAGTCTGCTAAATAGAACTAATAAGAATAGAGGGGTGTAGGGGAAGTTTGTGAGTTTGTTTTCTTCTCTTGGTAGGGGGGTAGGGATAGAATGGGAGGAAAGCAGAGAGGCGTGGATTAGATATTAATACATATTCAGAAGGATATATCCATATATGCCTCACCTTTCTTATCTTTTGTTTCTATGTATCACAGGCCTGAAATCTTGAAGCAGGAAATTAAAGTCTTCTTTGTGAAGTACAATGATCCCATCTATGTTAAACTTGAGAAGTTGGACATCATGATTCGTTTGGCATCCCAAGCCAACATTGCTCAGGTCAGACTTTAAGTGGACTCAATTTATAATAACTTAGATCTTAAGGTCTAGCCTTCAGAAGAAGCTAGGCCATGAAATTACTATTTAAGAATCCTTGATGATTGTCCACTTCCTGGATTTTTAACAGGTTCTTGCAGAACTGAAGGAATATGCCACAGAGGTGGATGTTGACTTTGTTCGCAAAGCTGTACGGGCCATTGGACGATGTGCCATCAAGGTGGAGGCAAGTGTCTGATGGTAGTTGTGATCATTATGGGATTCTGTGTATTCTCTTTACTCCTTTCTTTAAAATACATTTTTAAAGTTTATCAAAATAATAAAGCACATAATTAAAATATTAAAGATTTTTAATGAAAAGCAGTTATCTTTAGTCCCTCTTCTCAGAGGGGAATAATTTAATTATGTTTCTGGTTTTAGTTATTCTTTAGAGATATTTTCATACCTCTCTAAATAATATGTTTATGCCATTATTTATTGATTTACCAATTGTAGACATTGTTAACTTTCTCTTGTGAGATGAGCAGCTTAGTTCATATAGTCCACCTTTTCTACTTCTTTTCTCTCCTGTTTTCCCATATACCATGAAGTTTTTTTGTTCCTGTGTTGATTATCTTTGTAAATTGAGAAAATACACCTGTATTTTTTGTTCTGTCAACTATAGGCTCGCAAAACTTACTATGCGTTTTATGATTAAATGTATAGGGACAATACAATGCAAATGATATTTTCTTGCAGAGACTTGTTTTTTTATGGAGTTTCTAATGTCCTTTCTTTTTTTCTTGCACTGTGTCTTCATTGCATTCTTATCTTCTCCCACCTTTTTAAGCATAATATAAAATCTATAAACTTCTTTTTGTCCTACACCCTTTTTTCTTCCAGTTTTCTGATTTCTTTTTGCCCTCTGCACAGCCATCATTCTATACAACCTCTCTTCGTTGCTCTTTTTACTGTTGCTACTTTTTTCATAGCATTCATTCCTTTTTTTGTGTGATTCCGATAGTTTCTTGAATCTTTGGGGATAAGAATTACAGTTTTTTCTTTTGTTTGAATTTAATTATCTAGAGTATTATGTAGTGATGGTTGCATGTCAATACACAGTTTTTAAGTGAGGTTTATACCATGCATATAGCAAGTGCAGTCCATTTATATTTAACAATGAGACAACAGAAAAGTTGATTAGGAATTCTATGCAAATAGGCAGGGCTGTCAGCTGGCAGGTTTCTGCTTTAGGACAGGGAGGTGATCTTTACTTGGAAGACCTCTTGAATTTAAATCTTCTTGAACCCCTCTGTGGTCTTAGAGGGCAGATTTGTTTCTAGCTTGGTTGCAACCTTTCAGTAGGTATTTTGGGCTACAGCTTACATTTCCCTTCTTTCTCAGTCTCCAGTCCTCCATTTGTTTCTTCCCATTCATAAATTTGTTAAAATTAGTGATGGCCTCTGTTCACTATATTATTGTTTACTCAGAGCTTCATATTCTTGCCCCTTGACTATACACAGTTTTGTATAAAGGCAGAGGGTTGGACTGTATGACTTCTCAAGGTTACTAAAATAATTCGTACAGTATGACCAGTACTTCATGGGAACAAAAGGAAACATTCTATGTCAGAGCTCCTAATTTGCCTTTTTATTTAAGTTAGTACTGTTTCATGAAGTTAACATTGATAAATCATTTAGTAGGCTAGTAGTTATACCAAGAAATTAATCTTGGTTTCTACTCCTCATTCTGCTAGTTCAGTCGCTTCAAATATTTAATTCACTTCTATTGCTCCATTTCAGAAATAGGAAAGTCTGTTTATTGGCTCTCAATGCATTACATCTTTTTTCATCACCACACTTCACATACTTACCTTTTTAATCTTTTTATGAATGTATAGCCACCTGCTTACTGTTAGCATGGACAATTTTTAAAGAGATTTTGGTAGTATAGGAGTCATTTTGTGCTTGTCACTTCCAGTGTGTCATTGTCTTGTTGACCTCTCTGACAAAGGTCTAAAGAGTCATGCAAAGTTACGTTCCATTTCAAAGTTATAAAAGATTTTCTATCCTTGGAATTAACTAGAAAGTGCTCTCAAAGCACCTAAATCCGAGAGGTTATTCGTGCTGTGTATTGTGACTAATTGAAAAGTTGTCCATAATCATCTGGAAAAGATAAACTTAGGATAGCTTTCACTTTTTTCTTTGACTTAAGGTGCCTTGGTGGGAGTATGTTTGAGGAATGAACTTTCTCAGTAAACTTAAGATCAGTCTTCAGGAGTCCTGCCTGTTATCTATTGCTATCTTTTACTGGTGATCTCAAGTTGCTTGGATTTGCCTTAGAATTTTTCCTTGAACTGTTTTAATCATGAAAGTTATCAGTTGGAAAGGGTCGTCTAGCTCAAACAGTTACTGGGGCAGGAGAGGCACTGATGCTGTTTTTAATTATTAACACATCTGTTGGACAAAGGGAGGAACTAGTGAGGGAATTGTAATAAACTTTCTGTATAGATTGTAAACTGAGCTGCTGCTTTCTTTCAGGGCGTCTTACCTTTTTTAAATGTGTAGTTGGTTTCAAAGATATGACAAATGAGAAAAAAATGAATTTTAGTTTAGTGCTTAGCTAAGACAACAGGGCCTATTGGAAAGGTTAGATGTCTTTAAGAGTTGCAGTTATATTTTTATTATGACTGTAAATACAGGTGTTCTGTGTTGCTATAAGAATCTTTAGGTGAAGAAAATATAATTTTGTTATATTAAGTTGGTTAGGTTAAAGATTAAGCAGTAAGTTGTTGAGTCAATAAATAGCACTGAAAAAGCAATCCCATAGTGCTTTTATTCCTAGTAACTTTTGCCTATTTCTTTTTGTTTTTTAAATAGATTTTACTTCCCCTCCCCCCAGCGTTATTAAGGTATGATTGAAAAATTAAAATTGTATACCCTTATATATATATATATATACCTATTTCCTTAAGGAGGAGATGAACTAACCTTGGCCTTTCTTAGTCTTTTACATAAAATCAAGTGATATTGTTTGAAAGAGATTAAGGCACTAAGCTGATACCATGAGTTCCTCGCTTTCTAATCTTTGGTGTTTACCATTTCAAATCTTTATAGATCAAGATAAGAAATGGATTTGTGCCTCATCCTTTTATTTGAAAACAAACAAAAAATATATTTTTCCTCTTAGAAAAGCCATGTGTTTACTTCATAAAATCATAAAATAAGACAAGTTAAATGAAAATAGAACACTCTGATTTCTCCTGTCCCCATTCCACCCTCCCAGAGATGATATGAACATGATTTTAAATCTTTGTTTATATAGTCCTCCATACACAGGTGTTTTTTTGTTTTGTTTTTTACAAAAATGACATTTTGTGTAGGCCATTTACTTTTAGTCGTTTTCTTTTTCATGCATGGACATTTTTTCATATTGCTGATAATATTTTACTTTGTTTTTAGTGCTTTATAGACACAACATGTGATTGTTTCATAACTTATTTAGCCTTTCTCATTGTAGGACCTTAAAGTTGTTCCTGCTCTTTTTCCAAATAATGGTATAAGGAGGATTGTAACCAAATCTATGATCTCTATTTGAAGTGAACATTTTTTTCATTATGCTTATTACCCATGTATGTCCTTTGTACCTTTTTCCAATAGGTTTAGTTCTTCCATTTTTTAAAATAGTTTTTTGTATTTAAAGATATTAATTCTTCACTTCATTAGCAGTTATTTTTCTAATTTGTTTTCCTTTTGATTTCATTTTACTTTCTGATACACAGAAGTTTACATTTTCTTATGTAATGATCTTTATAAGGTTTTTTCCTTAATGGTATCTTTAATAGCACACCTAGAACATTGTGCTTCACCTCAAAGTTATGTAAAATTCATCTTTATTTTCTACTTGTATGGCAATGATTTTTTTTTTACATTTAAAGATGTTTTTAATCAATAATTAGAATAATTGGAAATAATTATGGTGAAAGATATGAGTGTAAGGATCAATCACCAGAACAATCCTTGGTGTTATGAAATATTGTCTTTATCGTATGCTAAATTTTATAACTGTGTGCTTCTCTCTCTCTCTTGACTTTTATGTGTATAATGATTGGATATTTATTCTTGCTCTTCTGCCATAGTACTTTATTGGTAGTAATTTTTTTTTTTTTAATCAAAAGCAATATAGTTGCAATGACTGCTGGAAAATTAGTCTCAGACCTAAATGTTTTTTGATATTCATGCATCATGAGAAATGTCTTTTTGTTTGTCTTTATTATAATAATGATCCTAAGGGCTCACTAGATTTTAGCTTTAAAGCAAACTCTGTGGTAAGCACTTTATTTTATTATCTAATTTATGATAATATAATTTTTAACAGCAGCCTATATCTGGAGCCATTTTCTTTTTAAAAACTAGGACATATAGTTTCAGTACATTAGTTTTGTCTCTTGTATTCTCCCATATTCCCTTCATTAATGAAAAGTTAATAGATTTAATTCTATTCTATAGATGAACTCTAGGCTGTGGAAAATTGCAGTTTATCTAAGGCCATAGTTATATAACCCAAAAGATGGCAAATTTTTCTTAGAGTTTTTTAAGTCACAGATAACTTTGAAAATACAATGAAAGACCCTCTCCCTAGAGGAAAAAAAAAAAAGCTGTATGCTCATGTGAAATTTGGCAATTTCATTTCGAGAGGTTTAAAGTTGCCTTCTGCTGTCTCCACTCATCCATGAACTCCAGACAAAGTCCTTCAGCCTTGGCTCATTCTATCATTCTTATTTTTCCCTCCTACTTTGACTTAATTTTCTCATTTTTATGTTCTTGGCTATCCAAGATGATTCTTTTCATTTGAACTAAGTCATCTGTCAGTGTATTTTGTAGCAAGTAAAATTTGGGGTATATCTAGAATTTCTGTATATCTCCATTAGATAGCCAAGCCTCTTATATAGCTTAGTCAAATTAAGTGCCCAATCTTTTAATCTAGTTTAGTTGATGCACCTGTATGTTTCAGATTTTTTTTATATTAACATTGTATCATTGAATTGATCATCTGAGTTCTCATTTATTATGTTTCTCTTCACAGCAATCTGCAGAACGTTGTGTAAGCACATTGCTTGATCTCATCCAGACCAAAGTAAATTATGTGGTCCAAGAGGCGATTGTTGTCATCAGGGACATTTTCCGCAAGTACCCTAACAAGTATGTCCAAATACTTCTACTCCTCTTCCTCAAATCATTTAGGAAATATTTAAGGCATTTTGAATTTGGTAGGTAAGACTTATTCTTTGTAATGGAAATGGTCATAATAAGATAATTAAAAATCAGAAACTTATAAGGTGGTTAGCAGAGAGATTAAAACCTGATTTTTCACCCTGCTTTATTACTTGTAGGAGAATTGAAGCTCTGAATATGTACTGTTGATGGCCATATATTGAAGTTAACCAGGTTCTTGGATGGTAGTTACTATTAAATAGGAAACTCATATATTCCAGGTTATCTGAGTATGATACTAGTTCATGCCTGTACCAGGCATAATTAATGCTTTTGTCCTTTTTCACTCTCAGCAGTGTCTGTTTGGATGATAAATTATTTGGTCATCCTATTGTAGAAACCAGGAAGGTGACAACTGCACTGTTTTCTTTGCATGTTACCTAGTACTTTTTAGAAAATTAATAGACCAGGTTTCAATAAATTATCAGGGTCTTAGGCTTTTTCTGAAGTATTGTAGCATCTCCCATGTATGTAGCTGCAAAATCTACATTTTCACCCCACACATTTTTCACAGTGAGGCCTCTTAGTTTATGAAGCAAAAATAAGTTTTTAGATTTTATTTTGAAAGCAAGCAATTAAGGAATCTGAAAGAGCGAAATAAGAACAGATCTTGTAAGCATCCTATATCTCATTTTGCCTTAAAATTATAGAGATATCTCTTGCTGAAGCTTCTGATTAGTCTTTAAAGATAGTGTTAAATGAAGTGACTTGCAGTAAGTTAGCTTAGCGGTGGATTAGAATACTCAAAATTAGAAAAATTATTTTAGCAAAGTAGTGATTTATTAAGCAATATATATATATTTTTAATATTAGAAATGGTATTTTTGGAAAAAGAACCATATACTTTTATCATTCTTCAGAAAAGAGGAATGTTGGGTTTCTAAACTTCCTAATTAAGGGTGGAGATGTATATCACAATATAATTGGTAGAGAAATGTGTTTATTTCTGGTTTATGTTAGTAAGGGATTATAACAGTTTAATTTTACGAAAGAGCTATTCAGAACTTTGTTTAACTAGTGGAAATAGGGCAAAACAAGTGTACTATTTATTTGTTTCATCTAATATAGAGAGTCATTTTGATGTTTAAAACTACATTAAGGAGATGGATTCAACATGGTAAAAGTGAAAGCTATAGAGCCTTAATTATAAATATTTGAATTACTTGTTTCTTTGGAGAAACAAGTAATCATTAGTGCAGGTGCCTTGGGAAGAAAGAAAGATTTTTTTATAAAAAGCAGAGACAGGTGGATTAAGAGACAGAGTTTCCATTTCTAGTCTGGTTTCTGTAGTTGTCTAACTCCATTCCTAAAAGTAGAGTGGGATTTCTGTTCCTCTGCCATGAAAGCAAAATGGAATAATAGATAATAAAATTCTTTGATCTAGTTACAAGAGGAATTGTTAGAAATATGAGGTAGTGGTATTATCTTACACCACAGGTTAATTTTTCTTTGTAAAAAGAATGTCTAGTGAGCTTTTATAAAGGTTTAAGGTTTAGTTATTCAAACACAACTATAGGGAAAGTTAAGACATTTATAATCTTCTGGCTTAAAGCCTATACGTTCTCTTGACCAAAAAAAAAAAAAAAAACCCCTATTTTTGGAGGTTTGGTTCAGGGTACCTTGTCTGTTGTTTTGCCTTTAGCCTTCAATGTTAAATGCAGTTCTCAGTATTGCCCTCAGTAACCACAGTTCATTTTGTTATACCAGGTATGAAAGTATCATTGCCACTCTTTGTGAGAACTTAGACTCACTGGATGAGCCAGATGCTCGAGCAGCTATGATTTGGATTGTGGGAGAGTATGCTGAGAGAATTGATAATGCAGATGAGTTACTGGAGAGCTTCCTGGAGGGTTTTCATGATGAAAGCACCCAGGTAAGTTCTCCTCTGTATATGCTCTATCATAGATCTTTAGGGAAGATTTCAGAAAAAATAAAGGTTCAGCAGTTTTGTAAGGGGTGGAATAGGGGAAGAATTTATATGCGTATAGTGTTATGTTCATTTTTCTCCCAAAAGAGTGATCTTTTTTAGTTGTGCTGACTTCTGGTGTAACAAACCTGTTAGACCAGTGGTTCTCAAACTTTAATGAGCCCCAGAAACACCTGCAAAGCTTGTTAAAGCACGGGTTGATAGGCCCCCATTCCTAGAGTTCTGACTCAGTTGGCCTGAGGTGGGCCTGAGCATTTTTGTTTCTTACAGAGTTCAGGGTAATGCTGCTGCTGTTGCTGCTGCTGGTGATCCAGAACCACATTTTAACAACTACTGGTTTAGAGTAGTAGTTAACACTTTCTGATTTTCTGTTGTTTGAAAATAATTACCCATTTCTGTTAGTAATGGTTATAACTTATTACAGTGGGGTTTTCACTAGGGGCTGAGGAGGAGAGGGCTGGCATATGCAGTTTGAAAAGATCCCCTCTTGTTAGACTTCTTCCCGTTTTCTGTCTCTACCAAAATTGAGAGAGCTGACTTTCAAGCTACAGGTCCAGAGAAACAGATAAATTATTAAACCCTTTCTCCTTGACATTTATACTTGCTGAAAATTGAGGTTCATATATGAAATCCACCATAGTAATTTTAATAGCCCTTTACAAGGAACACAAGCCAGTAGCTTTGTGCTTCAGCCCACTCTTAATTGGCTATGATCTGGCATAATCCTGCTGTCTTGGCTTTTGCCTCAGTATGGCATGTGATTCCCTGATTCCCTCTGAGTTGAACTTTTAGTGGAATTAAATAATAAAGGACTTGGTCAGGAACAAGTTTTATTGCCTTCACAGTGTTAGCATGTATTTTAAGAAATACAAATGATTTTCTGGACCAGAGACAAAGAAGCTATTTTTGATGCCAGAAATGCAGTTTGGGGATAGGAGGCTGGTGAGTTTTCAGTTGATGAAAACCTTTCACTGCTTTTGAATTTGTTTTAACCTTTGTCTCTTAATCAAAATAGTAATAGTAATTTATAGTTGGAGAAATGTCACTTGGAAATGATGGTATGGATAATGCAAATACCTTTTACTAAATTATATCTGCTTAGGTACAACTCACTCTGCTTACTGCCATAGTGAAGCTGTTTCTCAAGAAACCATCAGAAACACAGGAGCTGGTACAGCAGGTCTTGAGTTTGGCAACACAGGTAAGAAATGTGTTGGATTGATTTGTTTTTAATTGTAGGAAATTATGAAACTCCCCAAGAAATTTTATTTGGGAAGTTTTAATTGGAAGGGTTCAGTGTTTAGATCTTGTTAAAATATAAAAACAACATCTCTTATACATAATCTACTAAATTAGCTGATTGTTTGGCTTTTAAATGAATTTATGAAAATTGAATTTAGACTTGTGTTAAAGAACATACTGGTGTTAAAATGACATTGAGTCTCACAGTACCTCCTTCTGGGTGTCTAAATATCAGCTTTGAAATAAAAGTACCATGTAGAGATGTTAAATGCCTTGATAAAGATCTCATGTATTCCACCTTCTTGAGTAGTAACATTTTTTTATTTTGTTTTGTTTTGTTTTTAACTAATTTTAACATGCTTGTGCTACTCCCTTAATTTTTTGATATTTTTGGTCCTCTTTTGGAATGGGTTCTGGTTTTCGGAATGTGGCAAATGCCTTAACGATCAGGTCCCATTTTATATCCACAGAAACTAAAGTAATTAATTTTCCTAGTGTAACAAGTATAATGATCACCAATCTATCATGATTTAGTAATGTTTTTAATCGAATTTGAAAACAGGTTGACTTTAGCGAGCTGTCAAGATTTAAGATGTGTATCTACACATAGAATGGGCTTCAGATATTCAGTTTTTCATTTTTTTAATCTTTTTATGGTGGTATATTATCAAAATTTTAAACTTTTGCAGTACTTTGCCTAGTTAGTTTGAGCTATCATCTTGTTATTGATTTCACATCCTCTAAAATTTATTTGTAAGAGCTCTCTCTTTGAAGTATTTTAAAAATTTTCCCTTTTAAGCATCTTCCTTTGCTTGAAGCAAAGTAATTTTCATACATCAAGACAGTTTATTTAATATTGTGTTTATTTAATATTTTTTGTATCAAATTGAGTTTTCGGGACTTCTAGTCTAGACCCTTGATCACCCATCTGTATTTCTGTTAAGATGGATTTTAAAAATTTTTCTAAAGAGAATTTTCTTTTCTGCTCATCTTTAAGAAGATAGGGGTAGTCTTAAAATCAGGCAGGTGTCCATGGTAAGTTTCATTATATTCACAAGTTCTCAACTGTGTCTCTATTGGCTTATTAATGCCTATTATTCTTATTTAACAGGCAACATAAGAAAGCTGTATTTTTTATTTTTGTCAGAGTTCAAACTCAATCTTACTACCTTTCAGTATTTATCAAAATTTGCCTGCGATAAAGCACTTAGGGAGTATTGCTTAAAGGATACAAGGACTCTCTGCTCTTATAGATAGTTAAAATTCACCACTGAATCAAGCTAGATTAGTAAAGAGCTGGGTATCTACACTGCATTGTATTTGACCCCTCATAGACTTATTTTTGCTCAGTAATGCTGATGTCAGCCATAATAAGGGTTGTCTTGAGAAACTATCATATTGGATCTGTTGTCAAAGTCATTGTTTATTCATTATATGTTTTTTAAAGAGGCTCTATTAAACAGATTTCTGCCCCCGTTGG
This sequence comes from Cynopterus sphinx, assembly GCA_030015415.1. NCBI lineage: Eukaryota > Metazoa > Chordata > Mammalia > Chiroptera > Pteropodidae > Cynopterus > Cynopterus sphinx. The sequence goes on along the minus strand of CM057385.1, from coordinate 29,426,376 downwards.
TATGGGACAGTTTTGGATTCTCCTATATATTGTTGTATAATTGACTGCCCCTCTGAATGGCTTAACTGATTAAATTTCTTTTTCATATCAGTTGTTCAAAACCTTAGAATCAGTTTTAAAGATGTTCTATAGGAAATATGTAGGTCATTGGCATGCGTTTTTCTGCTTCTATTTCTAATTTATGTTCTTTAGCCTTAGATGCATTTTGTAAGCTTTGCTGAATTTCTAGAACAGGGCAGGGTATAAATAAAGTTCAGACAGTCCTGATACTAGACTTTGTGTATAAGGACTAGTATAGAATCTTAATAACAACAGTCATTTGTATAGTGATTACTATGTACCAGACATTCTAGTAAGCACTTTACATGTTAATTCCGTCTCAGTAAGGATTTGATACTGCTACTATTCCATTTTATAGATGAAGAAACTGAGACAGAGAAGTCCAGTTTGTATGGGGGCAGAGCTAGGACTGAAATCCAGGTAACCTGGCTCCAAAGTCTTTGCCCTTATTCACTGTGCTATGCTGACTTCTCTGGTCTGAAGGCTAAGAGTGACTTTGAGAATACGTATTCCCTGCTTTACTTGCCTGAAGCACTAGTGTGAATAAACCAGTATGTATAAGTGAACTTAGTTTTCAGATCATTGTGGTGATGATTTTATATTTGGCTTAAATAACTATTAAGCAGTTTCTCTAGACTTTTTGGTCCAGTCTATGAGATCTGAGTACTTTGCATAAAAGAATAAGCATATTTATGTAAATCTTTTCCAGTGGATGTTGGGATTTTTTTCTTTAGTTTGTGAAATGAGAAACTAATATTTATGGCTATAAGTATCAATTTAAGTTGAGGACAGTGTGATCTGCATTGTGTTAATTCAAGCTGGGTAGTGGGGTTCCATTTCTGCTACATCCACTGATTCAAGACACAACTGAGCAAATATCTTTTTCATACTGCTTTTCTCTTATATCTACAGTGGGATAATTTATACTATTCTTTATCTGTGCTGAGAATTCATGTGATATATATATGTGAAATCTTCATGCTTCTGATTTTAAATAAAAAGGTAGTATAATTAGAAGTATTATTTGTTAGGGGGAAAGAAAACCTACCCTTGAAATTGTGGCTTTCTTTCAAAGATTTGTCTTTTTGGCTTTGATAGTTATAGAGGACTCAGCAAAGAATATACACAGAAATGTCCAGACTGTAGAAATTGCCTTTTGTACATGGAGAAGTCTTTATCTTAGTTTCTCTATCTGTGAACTTAAGATCACCATTATAAAAATCACCTGTGCTGCTTGTTAAATGTACAGATTCCTCAGCCCCACTTCTGACATAATGAATCGGAAACTGTAATTTGGCATTGAAATTTACACTTTCATGGCTTTCCTGGTGTGTGAATAAAATATTGATGCACATTACAAATTAAGAATTACTGTTTTAGAGCTTGACTGCTAAGAATTGTTTTGGAAGCTCTCAAACTTTTAGTAACTATTTTCTTGAGATCTGACAAGGGCCTGTGGGGCTAGCAGTAGAGTAGGTCCAAAAGCAAATTTTTCGAGTCTCCAAACATATAGTAGCATTAATAATCATACAAAGGTTCTTCCCTCTCCCCTGGCCCCGCCACAAATCTTGGCTTGATTTATTGTGGCTTTCATGTGATAGTGAGGCACTGAAGGCCGGCTTAGAGTTAGCCTAATGAGTCAGCCCTCAGAACAGCAGAGTTCGAAAAGTGGAAGTCTTTGCCTACTCTTAACTTTCAGTCTTGGAAAATTTATACTTATTTCTCATAGGACTATATTCTTAAGTTAGTGTCTACCCTTTAATCCAGTGATTCTATCTCCAGCAGTTGGCCCTATTGCAGTATTTTAAATGTGTGAGGGACTCAAACTTTTTTTATAGAAATATATAATTTTGAATATAATCCCCACAGGAATTTTTTTTGGCCATTTAGCTAAATATGTGCATGATATATGAGAAATTTGAAGTAATAGTTATTTTATTTTGACCATTATATCATTAAACTATAATATAAAGTTTATATTAATGCCTTTAATAATATTACTAATCTATAATGACAAACTAAATTTTCCCACTTGAGTGATTTGCAGTGTTCATTTCAATTATGTAATAAAAAGCATAGCTGGTCTATGAATTTTAAATGACATGCTTTGGGGACCATATATATAGAGATTAAAATTGAACTTTTAATTTATATATCAACAAAAACAGGGGTAGGTGTTGCTTTTCTGACCTGATATTTTAAGAAACTTGTATTCCACTCTTTAAAAAAAATCAATTTGTTTATGTTTTATCATGTTCACACTTTGTTTTCAAATAAAAATCTAAGCAAGGAGGTTTTAGTCTACTATTTATAAACACTTCCTCAGGAGCAATTTACCCCGCACAAAACCAAACCAAACCAAACAATCATCTAAACTGAATAGTATCACTGTTTACTTTTTTAAACTTTGTCTTTTCAAATACTGTAAACATTTTGATATGCTACACAATACACACACACACACACATACACACACATACACGCATTCCTATTAGAATAATCTATGAATGTGATAAAGATGATTTTGAGGTAAAATTTACCATTTTTATGCTCTGTTAACTTGCTACTATCTCAGTATTCTTTTTTTTTTTTTTTACCAGCAGTTCATTAGGAGTGCAAATTAAACAATATGTAACTAAGAAAAACCATTTAAAGCTAGGTAGTCAAAACTATGAGGGTCATTGCTGTATTGAGCTGAATATGTGCTTTAAGTGACTAAATCATGAATCAGTTCTTCTGTTTATAAACTCATATGGAAGCCCTCAAATTGACCTAGTTTAAAGAAAATATTTTGTATGTGTGTTTTAAATACAGAAATTGCCTTTAATAACATGATACCACTGAAACAACTTGTGCATAAACAAATGCCACCATATAGACTTCTTCTGAGAGGTAGATACCAGGATATTTATTGCCACTTTGTAACAATCACAGACATGAATTGATAGATGGATTGAAGGGAGGAAAGGAGAGAGGGAGGGAGAGAGGGGAGGGGAGAGGAGAGGAGAAGAGAGGAGGAAGGAGAAAAAGGCAACAATCAAAATGTCCTTTAAAGAGGTACTAATAAATAATGATGCAGTGTTGCATAAACAGAGGAAAACCAGCTATATGTGGCAATACAGAAAGCAACTTGCAGAGTAGTGTATATAATGTTAAACTGGTTTTGTATAAAATATAAATATGTGTTTGTGTGGGAGCTATTGGGAAAGATTAATACCACACTGTTGACATGGCTATTTTGGGGATAGGAGTTAAGGTGGACTAGGCTAGGGTTGGATGATTGGGGGAGACTTATTTTTATATTATATACTTCTAAATCATGATGCGGCATTGATGATCCTTCTTTTTAGCCATGAGCATGTAAAAATTACTTTAAGACTACCACCGAAAAACAAGACCATGAAATTCAAGTATCACCTCTTTTGGAAACAGTTATGTGCTCTCTTTAACAGCTTATTTTTTTTTTTAAGTAATATCCCATTATAATAATGAATACTCTGTGAACTCATTAAATTCAGGCACTGTTGGTTGTTATCTATTTCCAGGGCCTAGCCAGTATCTCCATAGAAATGAAGAAAGAAAGTATGAGTGAAATATATAGGATATATTTTATGAATAATCTTGCTAATATTTATAGCAGTAAAAAAAATTTTATGTCCCAAAGCCATATCAAGCAGTTTCTTTTCACTGGATTAAACTTTATTTTACTTTTCCCAACTCTCCTTTGAATTTGAGTTTTAGGATTAACCCATCTTGATTTTTTTTTTAATTCTTTGAAACATTAGAGATTATAAAATTATGACTATATTAAAACTATGTTAAGTCTAAATTGAGTCTTAATCGTCAACTCTGTATAAATCACTATAGCATTGCCCTTATAATAAATTCAGCATTTGGGTTTCTGTATGGAGAAAAGTTTCATTCAAACCTTTCTGCCTCTACCATTAGGATTCTGATAATCCTGACCTTCGAGATCGAGGCTATATTTATTGGCGCCTTCTCTCAACGGACCCTGTCACAGCCAAAGAAGTAGTCTTGTCTGAGAAGCCACTGATCTCTGAGGAGACAGATCTTATTGAGCCGACTTTGCTGGATGAGCTAATCTGTCACATTGGTTCTTTGGCCTCTGTGTACCACAAGCCTCCCAATGCTTTTGTGGAAGGAAGTCATGGAATTCATCGCAAACACTTGCCAATACATCATGGGAGGTAAGCAGGTGAAACTAGGTTTGATTGAGAAGTAACTCTTTGCTTAGTCAGGATTGGTCTTCCTCATGCTTTTATACCTAGAAGACAACCTGCTATGCATTTTGTAAACCAATTATATTGCCCTTATGGCCTCCATCTGAGCATCAGTGACCACACACAATAGGTGAAAGTCCCCACTGTTCAAATCTGGGAGTAGGTAAGATTATGGTTTAGAAAATTATGATGAAGATCTTCTAAACTGATGAAGTTCAAAAATTGCCTAAGTCTCTGGTAAGCTGAGGCTAGAAATCTTCCCGGAGTTGAAACCTTGGAAAAAACCTACCTGTACACTTAGCTGTCTTTATCCTTTACTGTAACTTTGGTTGAAGCTTATGGATAATGGTAGCAGATACTGTTTCTCTTATGCTGTTAAGCTGTTAATGAAATAGTATTTACAGGAGTGTTTATAAAAGCAGCCTAGATTCTATATAGACGTAGTTTTTCAGTGACCCGTACTTGTTTCTTTTTACCAAATTAAATTAATTGTCTCAGTAAGAAATTTTATTATGAATAGGCTCTCAGGTAACATGGAACTCTTGGCTTTTTACCTATCTCAAAACTTTAATTTGGAAGGAACAATACTCCAATAAGCTTTTATAGTGGGTATCTTATAAGTAATCATTTCAGAATTTCCTTCATTAATCATAATAAACCTTAAATCTAAGTAGAATTTGACCCCAGAGTGGTTAGAGTAATTGCACTTCTGTTGATGAGTCTCTTGTACCATTGTCTAATATATATTGCCATTTAAGTGGTACATGAGTAGCCACAGGGTAAGAATTATTACCTTACAAATTAGTGTAGTCAGCGTTTTGGGCTCTATTTAAACAGATAAAAGGGAAGAAACACCCAAGAAAATTAGTAATCTTTCATTAGCCTTTAATTGAGTTGAATCTTTGGTTTCAGGGCAGGTGCTGTAATTTTCACCCAAAAGAGACTGTAGCTTCATAAGAATTAGGCTTTATAATATTTAACATTCTCTAGATAGGACCATTTAACTTGTAAGCATACCTCTCAGTCTTTGCTGCAAGTTTTGATAATAGATATGGATTTTCTGTTTTAACTTGCCACTGTAACCATATTTATATGCCATTTAAATTACTTTTATCTTGATAATTTTTGACCCTCAAGTGGGAGGGGGAAAGTGAAACAAATCAAGAAACAAAAACAACCTTTTCTAGAACACAAGAAAAGAACCAGTATTTAAACTATGTAAGAAGAAACTATCTCTTACATAAGGTCTTATTAATAGTCTTCAATTTGTTATCTTTACAATTCCTTATGTTGGTGGTTCCCAACCTTGTTGACACCAGGGACCAATGTTCCTTTGAGAATCTAATGCCTGATGATCTGAGGTGGAGCTGAGGCATTGATGCTAGCGCTGGGGAATGGCTGCAAATACCGATGAAGCTTTATTCACCTACCACTCACCTTCTTCCTTGCGGCCTGATTTCCTAACAAGCCAATGATCCATTTCTGTGTGTAGCTTGGGGGTTGAGGATCCCTACTTTATGTGGTCATTTATGCTTGCTTTGTGTTTTTAAAGAAAACACAAATGTAGAAATGAAAACTTTTTTTTGAAATAATAGGGATAACATATTGCCTGCCTCGAATGGCATGTCTGTAATAGTACTGACATTACCTAGCTCTCTTCAGCAACATAAGGTTAAGTGATATGCCTCTGACGTGAAATACAGCAACACTGTATGTAAGAGCTTATTCTGCCTCTTCTAAACGTTTAAAACTGTTTACTTCACTAGGTATTTTTAAATCACTTGAGAAAGTAATTTAAAAAATACTTTTTCATTTTGTATTGCTTTCTATACTTGTCAGCTGCTCTTTGGGGGTGAGATGGTAAATAGTTGTCTAATTTAGAAAAATCTCACCTTTTAAAAATATTTCTTTGATGAAAATTGTGCAGTTCACAATGAGAAACATTTTCATGCAAATTTTTTGTGTTCTCCAGAAAGAATGCATAATAAAGATTTACCATTTTCTTGGAGAATGTATAGAATCATGTACTTTTCACCTCATTTTGTCTTATAATATTCTTCCCTTTCTATTATAGTGAAGGAAAATATGCATTGTTACCTGTTCTGCCTTCTATTTAGAGGTACTGATAAATCCATTGTTCTTTCACATTTCCTACATGACACACATCACAAGATGATAGATGTTCATATGCAGAGAAATACCATTTATGAAGATTTCATACATTTCTTGCCAGGTGTATATGAAATTCCTTCCCTTTTTGACTTTATTAATTTTTGGCAATGTTTGCACCACCGCTCCTTGTTCTCATTTGGATACTTCACATCTTGGTTTTCTTGACACTTTTTCTCCTAAGTCATCTTTTTTAGATTATTTTTCTCTCTTTAATCTTGGCAGTCCTGTGTTCATTCTCTTCTCCGATTATTAACCTTGGTTATATCACAAGGCTCATTTTGAACCTTCTTTTCTGTGCATCTCTATGTATTCACTTAGGGAACTTATCTACTAAACACTAGTACCACTGATCTATTACTAGCCTTTATAGTTTACACCATGTTTTTATTTGATCCTCCCTAAAATAGAACCATGTGTTTTAGTGACGTTGTTAAAATTTTATTTTATTTACTTTTTTGATTATAATTTTATTGATGGCGAAACCTTGTCTCCGAAAAGTTGCCACTTGCCCAAGATCATATAACTAGTAACTAGTTGAGCCAACATTTGATCTTAGTTGTCTTATTCTTTGTTACTCTGCTGATTTCACTTAAAATATGTATTTGAATTTCTTCCCAAGTTTACTTCTCTGACTCTGACTGCCAGTCCCTTGTCCTTAGCTATCTCTTGGACTTCTCTACTTATTTTCTTACTTGAAACTAAACAGAATTGAGAACAGCATATTATTTTTCCCTTTATCCCTCCAGTCCCTCTATGATTATAAGGAACATCACTAGTCTTTTCCTTCTTAGTTTTCATTTATTCTCTGAGTTTGATTCTTTATTCTTATTTGTCCTCTATTTCCAAATATTGTCAAAACCTACCTAGGTTTTTTAAGAAATTTATTTATTAATGGAATTTTTAGTGTTTTTTAATTTTTATAAAACTTTAATATAAATATTAGAAAACATGCAAGATAGAACATTATAAAAAATCACATATACTCATCACTCAGTTTCAACAGGTATCACTATTTTGCCATTCTTACCATTTATCTGTCGCCACAATTATTTAGAGGGGTGGGGAGCTAGAGTCTCTTAAATCCCAGACCTCATGTCGTTTCATCCATAAATACTTTAAATGGTAACTGTAATAGATAAGGACTTATAAAAAACACAAAATATTATCAAGCCTAACAAAATTAGATTTTAATATTTTCTTAATTATTAATTCCTTAATATTCAATAAGCAGTCTGAACTACTTTCACAGTTTTTCAGTTGCTGTTTTCTGTTCTTTTTAAAATTTACCTAAGATTGGTTTTACTTTTCATTTTCTTTGTTGGAAAAATTTACTGTGAACCCAACTGAGCCTGGAATTTTCTTTGTGGGATTTCCTTCCCACTTTTTAAGTTGACAATTATTTATAATAATCTTAGTGTTAATAGTGCACTAATCTGTAGTATATAGCTCAGTAGACTTTTACATATGTATACACTCATATAACCACTACCCCGATTAGATAGAAGATAATTCCAACACCCCAAAAGATTTCTTCATTTCCCTTTGTTATTAATATTCACCCTCCAGAGATAACAACTGTTTTGACTTCTATCACTATAGGTTAGTTTTGCCTGGTCTTGAACATATAAATGGAACCACATAATATTTATTCTTCTGTGTCTGGCCTCTATCATGCAACATGTCTGTGAGACTAATCTATGTTGTGTCATCAGTTGTGTGTTCCTATTTATTAGTATATAGGATCTCATTGTTCGAATATGCCACAATTTATCTTTTCCTGTTGATGTACTTTTGGGGTTATTTCCAGTTTGGAGCTCTTATGGATAAAGCTGCTATGAATATTCTTGTATGTCTTTTGGTAAACTTATATACTCATTTCCCTGAGTATACACCTAGGAGTGGAATTGCTGAGTCATATCTATATATTCAGCTGTAGGTGACATTGCCAGTTTCCCCAGGTGACTGTAGAGTTCTAGGTGATTCATGTACTCAGCAGCACTTAGTATTGTCAGTCACTTGAATTTTGGTCATTCTGGTGGGTGTGTAGTAGTAGCTGGTTGAAGTTTTAATTTGCATTTTCCTGATGAATAAAGATGAAGTACCTCTTCATGTTTATGGACTTCTAGTATATCCTCTTTTGTGATGTGCCTGATCTTTTCCTTATTTCTAATGAGTTGTCCTAAGTCCTCTGTCAAATAAGTATATTGCAGATATTTTCTCCCCATCTGTGGAGAATACCTCTCATTCTCTTAATTTTTTCATTGAAGAAGACGTGTTCTTAAATTTAATGAAGTCTAGTTCATCAGTATTTTTTATAATGTTTTTTATAGAAACTATCATAAATTCCAAGGTCATCAAGATACTCTCCTTGATTTTCCTGTTCACATTTATGTCCGTTTATGTCGGATTTATCTCTTTAATTTTTATTTATGTTGTGAAGTTTCAGAGTCAAGGCTCAATTTTTCCCACACAGCTATCCAGTTGACTCAGCACCATTTATTGAAAATATCGTTTCTCTCCGTGCTGCCCTTTTAATGTCTTAGAACTCACCACTTTTTACAGTGTAGTGGCAGTAGCAGTTTGGATTACTGTTAGCTGATCTTCATGTCCATTCTCCCAACTTCGGTTCATTATGTACACAGCTGCTAGGATAATGTTTTTCTAATGTTATTTTTAGTTCTTTGTTCAACAAATAAAAATGATTTTGCATTGCCTGTCATATAAAAAATTGACTCTCCAGACTAGTTTTCAAAATTTTTTTTTTATCTTCTCTCCCCTCAAATCTTAACAGTACCAATCCCTGCTCCTGCCAGTATAATTTTTTCACCAGTCTAGTCAAATTGTTCATTACTGTGCTTTTGCATAAACCATTCCTTCCTTTTTTGGATGGTCTCTGATGAGTAGTTTCTCATAACTATGCCATTCTTCTTCAAAGCCTAGTCAGTCACACAACCATTCTCAGACGCCTTTAAAATCATTCCTACCTGGTTTTTTTTGTTTCTCATCTATACCCTGTAAGTATACAGACATTCACACAATGCTGATTTCAGCTGTTGCACAGTGAATGTGCTTTTAGTTATTTTGTGAATGCTGATTTTTTTGTTTAGAGCATAAGTTACTTGAAGACAAAATATATATATATATATATATGTATGTATGTATGTATGTATATATGTGTGTGTGTATATATATGTATATATATATGTATATGTATATGTATATTTCCCCAGAGTTCTCATTATGGTGCTCTCTCATAGAGTAGCTGCTCAATTAAAATTGACCAACTAATGAGGTTATATAGTATACATTTATTTTCATTTTAGCAACTATATTTTGATAAAAATAATTATCGTTCCTTCATGTACATCAACAAATGATAATAAAATAAGAGGTTTTTTCTCTCCAGTGTTTTACATATCTGACATTCACTTGTTGCCCTGTTATTATGTTCTGCGTGAAACTGACTTTTCTCCTTTCCCCTCTTTGTGTGTGTATGACTACAGCACTGATGCAGGTGACAGTCCTGTTGGCACCACCACTACCACCAACTTGGAACAGCCTCAGGTTATCCCCTCTCAAGGTGACCTTCTTGGAGACCTTTTAAACCTTGACCTTGGTCCCCCAGTCAACGTGCCACAGGTATCCTCCATGCAGGTGGGAGCAGTGGATCTCTTGGGAGGAGGACTAGATAGTCTGGTAAGCATCTTTCTTCCTTTTTCTTTTATTTCTAATTCTTAATATGCTAAAGAACTTTAAATTATTCAGCTTTTTAGAATTAGACCTTGATAAGCAGAGCAAAGTCCTTTGATAAAGGACAGAATTATTTGCCTTTAAAGAATTAATACTGTCCATCAATGGTATGGGGTACCACTGATATAAGTGTACAGGATTATTTTGTTGTCCTGTCTCTAAATAGAATATTTAACCAACTTATTTGATGTTTAACCAACTTATTCAGCAATCTTAATGTTTAAGAGATTATTATTGCTCCTGCTTCCTTACTCTGGATAGCCCCTATAATTCTTTTTTTGACCTGAACAGCATTTAAGTGACCTCATAGAGATCATCCTATTCTGAGGCTTTCAAACCTTTGCCTTTTAAATATATTATTGGCTTACTTCCTGTGTAACTCTAAAAGGTTTTGAGGCAGCCCTTTGTATTAAAAAATGTATCTTTATTACAGTTGGGAAGTACTGTTTGATTAGTTCTTTTTTCCCCTTCTTCCCTCCCCAAACCTGTCGTACTTCCAATTTAATTAGCTTCCAGGATTCTAATTTAAAAGGCTCCAAAGTCCAGAATATCTATGAATATGTACCACCAATGGGGACCAAAATTATTTTTGTTGCTATGCTACAAAGTAAATGAGAAATATTAAGGATGACCTTCCAGCTGTGTAGAGAAGGCCAGAAAAATAACAGGTCTCATCACATTGCTCCCTGAAAACTAGGTACTTAACTGTGATGGGATTAGATGGGCTATTTTAGACAGACACTTACAGATATGTTTGTCAACCTGACAACTATTAAGATGCCCAACAAACTGATTTATTTCCTTATATCAGATTGGAAGGCAGATGCCAAAAATGTGTTCTCAAGAGATTACATAAACAAAACAACCATATTTTCTGCTACATACACCAGCATTTTTTCTTCTTTGTGAGTAGTATTCTGTCTTAGATTTTTGCCCGCCACTACAGGTACATTTATTCTTTGGCTGGCAGAGTAATTATTGTCATACCTCTGTGGGCTGCACATTTTACTAATGGAAAGTCTCTGCTTTCAGAGTCTATACTGACCAAGCTCTGGACTCTAGCTTTTATAGAGACACAAATGAGCACTTCTGTTGTGTCTTGGGAATATAAGCATTTGCTTTTCATATTCATATCTTTAATGAATGGACTTGACTAATTATATAAGAATAATAGCTTCCATGTATCATAGACTCAGGAGACTGACAAATATTTTAGTATTCATGGAAACTTCCATAAATCCCTTATAAACATTGAAATGGTTTTTCCTGTCCTATGGACACATCAACCACAGTTAAATATTATATTCTCCTCAAGTTTATGCCTTAACAACCCTATTTATTAATTTCCCTGGTGGCCCATTGAACTTAAGAGGGAGGGATTAAGTTTGAAGGATGGAGAGGAGAAAGAGTCCCTATGTTTTGATGTTGCCTGGCCCAGGATTCTGTGATCTTATTTCTTGACCTACTTTAGCATGGATGTAAAGAGGCATGTTATTTCTATTGGGCTTCATATAGCTCTCGCTAGCCCTTAAAACTAACAGTGAGTTTTCTCCTTATTTTATGTAGCTATTCAGTCATCCATTAGAATTCCTGTAGGTATTACTATAGATAGAAAAGCTGTTGGAACTTTCTTAGATTGTAGTAGCCAGTGTCACACATGGGCCTTTTTTCTTTTGCTTTTCCTCTCTCTCTCTTTTCTTTTTTTTCTTGCCTTTTTTTTTTTTTTTTTTTTTTTTTTTGGTAACGGGTGTTCTTTTTGGGGGTGAGGAATAAATCTGATTTCTAAATATTAGACAGCCTTTGCTGAGTAGACCCAATAATGTTCCTGTGTAACTCTAAATTTTAGCTTCTTCTGACTTTAGTATTTAAATTGTTATACTTGGTGTTACTGTCCCAGAAAGTATTTACATGCAGTTTTCTTCAACTTATTCTGGGATGTAAGTATATCTCAGAAATCAAAATGATAAGGAGTAAAAGCCCCCCCACCCTTTTTTTTTGCTTTGGATCTGTACAGGATCAAATGTACATTTATTCAGAGAACCAAAATTTCTTTTAGGAGAACACAAGAAATGCCTAAATCTGGCTGTGTGGAAGATGAGTTTATAAGGCAGCAGTAGACTATGCCACTTTTAGAATGCTTTTGCTGTCCTTGTGCAAATTTTCTAATTTAAAGGAAAATAATTTTCCAAGTTTTTATTTAATATGTATAGATAGTGTCATTTCTTGAGTGAATTCTTCTCAAACTAATGTGTGTATAAATCTGGACATCCTATACAGGACAAATTCTCATTTAGTTGGTCTGGAGGAAGACCTAAGAGTCTTCATTTATAACAAGCTTCCAGGTTCCTAAACCACATTTTGGATATAAAAGATACAGAATATCTGTAACCACTGTGAACCACTTCTGTTTCATGTTTAAACTATAGTTGCTGGTAAACCCAGATGCCTTTTTCTCTTGATTTCATTAGTAAACACACTCCTAGAAAAAGGGGTCCTCTTCTGTCACAATTTAATTGAGGAAGAGCAAGAAATTCTTGAAATTATTTTAGCAAAGTTCTGTCTTTTATTCCCTAGGAAGAATAGTGTTGCTAGGAGTGGTAGAATTTGACCCAGACCCCTATTTAAAATATAACCAGGGTTAGAAAGTTACGTGATTGTCTAGCAAGCAGCGCTCCAGTTAGGTCAGTGTTCATTTCAGAAAGGCTAGCCATAAAGGCCTCTAGACTGGCTGCTGCTCTCATCATTGGCTTCTGATAGAATCTTACCCATAGAGGTCAGCGGTGTACTGCTAATAAGGCATGGCAGCTATTAACCTTTTATTTCAAGCTTTGTGATTCTCATCTCCTTGCTGCATAATTAGTGCCCTACCGTTAGAAATACTACAGTGTTTGGGCCCAACCATAGAGCAGTTAAACAGATTTTCTGGGAGACAGGACCTAAACATTGGTATTTTTAAAAAGATACCTAGGTTATTTTAATTTTGCACTTAGGTTGAAAACATTGAGCCAAATGAAATTACAAATGGAATTAGGCAGAGATATTAAAAATTGATCTGTAAGCCAAGACAGTAATTTCCACAGAAGAATTATATTCTGGTGAGCTGCTTTGGCACCTCTTGCAATAGACCTCTCTGGCTTTACCTTTATTGCCTTCCTACCCCTCATCCCACAGGACGTTTTTCTATTGTTATTTGCTGTTATGTGATCCAACTTATTAGAAATTGGCTGGGAGTTTAATATGACCAATTTAGATTTAGTTGCTCAGTCCCAGGGTCCTTTTTACCCTTGCTCATTCTCCATAATTAGAGACTGAAAATTGTTTTGTTTTTTTTGATTGTCTACACATTTTTTATTCCTCTATTCACTACATGATGTTATGTTTTCCTTTTTATATCCTAGTTATCCTCCCTCTTTCATTATTGGACTTGTGAAATTTTGAGATTTAATGAGTTGTAACTTTTTCTAGAATCGTTATTCAGGAAATACAGTAGTTCCCTTATCCACAGCTTCATTTTCCAGTTTTAGTTACAGCCTATGGTCAACTGTGGTAAAAAAAAAAATATTAAATAGAAAATTTCAGAAATAAACAATTCATAAGTTTCAAATTGTGCAGCATTCTGAGCAATGTGATGAAATCCCAACCCTGGGACATGAATTTTCCCTTTGTCTAGCATATCCACACTGCCCAACCCATTGCCACTTAATGGCTGTCTTGGTTTTTAGATTGGTTATCAGAGAGAGACCACATTCACATAACTTTTTTGTAGTACATTATTATAATTGTTCTATTTTATTAATTATTGTTGTAATCTCTTTCTGTGCCTAATTTATAAATTAAACTTTATCATAGGTATGTGCATAGAGGAAAAAACGGTGTGTATATATAGGGCTCAGTATTTGCAGTTTCAGGCATCTGCTAGGGATCTTGGAATGTATCCCCTATAGATAAGGGGGTACTGCCATATTATCTTATGCTTGAAGTCTACAGAGAGTTTCCTCTTCCTTTTAGGATAAACAACTGTCACCTTGATTTGGAATTAATTCAGATAATGGAACTTATTTGTTCTACATATAGAGCACAATATTGTACTATTTTGATGTAGGCTTGCAAAAGTAGTTATTTAGGGTTTTTGTTCGTTTTTTGTTTTTAAAAGCTATGCCTATATTCTGACACCTTTGATACTGAGCCTAAGAAACCGCTCATTCTGAGTAGTGTGACTTTTCTCACAGTGCAAACTCTTCTGGTTTGTAGTATAAGAGGTGACCTGATGCCCACGTATGTGACTCTTGCACACATATTATAAAGATACAGCCTGTACTAATGAGTCTGACATGTGTGAGGCTCACTAAAGTAATAATTGAACTGCGATTATTTGTTGCCCTTTCAGGCTGTCAGCAGAGGCCGTGACGAAATTATAGCCCTTTGTTCATCCAAGGTGCTATGTATTATTTTATTTAGATAAATGGTGCTATTGTGCATTGAAAATAGAAAGGAAGCATTATCCAGAGTGCCCTTTCTTTATGCTGATGAAGGATTTCCTGCCAAAGGAGTGTGCTCTCAGTGTGCCCAGCTGGAATGGAGTGGAATAGAGGAGAACTGCCTTTTCTTGACTCCACTGTATGTTTTTCAAAACCTCCCCCTCTGTTTCTTACAGGTTTTTACCTTTCAGATATTTTAAGTCTTTAACTATTTTAGTAATAGTTTTGAGGTTTTTTAGCCTGTGGAGAATTCATTGTATGTATTAGTTTCACATTTTTATATTTCGTCCTCTGGAATAGCTTTGCAGTGATTTAAGAGCTTAAGTTTTAGAGTTAGTGGTATTATAGAGAGATCACTATGAATTGTGGCCGACATTTACCTGGTAAATTCTTCAATGTCACTTCTATAACCACTATTTTTTTTAATCAATGCATAAATTTAGTAAAGGCTGGCCACTGGCAGTTATTGGAATACTTATCAATTATTAAATGTCTGTGTCTGTGCCAGTCCCTATGCTAGAACTTTTATAATTTCTAATCTTCAAAATAACCCTACAAAGTGATTGGTATTGAACTCCATTTTGCAGAAAACTGAAGGTCACATAGCAAATAAGTCTCAAGAGTTGGGATTTGAACCCAGGACTTTTTAAAAACTTCCAAGTTTATATTCTTTCCACTATTCTATGATTCCTCCTATTTGTTTGTTATTGTCATCTAGAATAGAGTCCAGTCTCACTTAACTTTAGTACTTCTCAAACTGGGGTACGTAGTCTCTGGAGTATATAGCAGAGTACAAGGTGCATTTGAAACTGCAGAATAAACTTGGCTCATTATATGTCAGTCTTACTTGATGGTAAGTGATGTAAACACAGATAAATAATGATGTGTTATGGCTTAGAATATAAAATTACATGAATGTTTAAAAGAAAACACAAGGTATGTTTACCCTAGGCCTCTCAATGACTTACCTTGCAGTTTCCCTGGGTGTGTGAGTTTGGGCTAGCATGTCACTAGGAGGTACATGAAAGTTTGAGAAGACAGCCAATCTTGTCTGATCTTGGAAGCTAAGCAGGGTTGGGCCTGGTTAGTACTTGGATGGAAGACCACCTGGGAAGACCAGGTGCTATAGGCATAAAAAAAAAAAAGTTTGAGAAGGATTATAGATGGGTATACATGCATGGAAAGAGGAATTGGATAAATTCACACATCTATCTTGCTACAAAAGGAATGAGATTGTTCACCTTACTCTTTTTTAAGTAGAGCCATGAAATCACATCTTCCTGTTTCGACAGTGAGTTGTGATGTAAAGCACTAGTACTTCCAGGGCAAATAAATGATATGCAGGGAGGGCATTCTTTTGCTGAAAACTGGCTGTCAGAACCACTCAGACAATACATTTCCTCTCTATAAAGGCCTTTGGACTGGGGTGGGGATAATCCTCCTGCCACCCCCAGTTCGTTCTGTTCATATGTGTTGGCAAGGTTGATACAGATATGGTGCACTAGACCAGTTGATGAAACAGTTTTGTCAGCCTTCTGTCTTGTGATTTTTCCAATAAAATGATTAATTGCAAGAAACGAATATCCCCAAGAAATAATATTGCCAGTAGTCCTGTTTATATGGTTAATAGAAAACTCATTTATGCAATAAATATTCTATGTCAAGCTCTATTCTATATACTGGGAATATAGTTGTAACAAGTCCTTACAAGCTTATATTTGGGGGACACAGATGACACATAAGAATATAGTCAGGTAGTAAGTACTACAAAGGAAAATGAGACAGGATACAGAGCTTCTCTTGTGGATATTCCACATTGAGTTCTATCTCACCTAAGAAACTGCTATTGGCCATTTTAAGGACTTTTGTCACATTCTGTTCTCTGTCCCATCTCAGGCTATTATATCCCCTACTTTTCTGCTGATAGAAGCCTTTTTTTCTTCAGGTTAAGAAGTGTTCTTTTGGTTTTATATGCTGTAAGTCATTTATGCTATTCCATATTAAAGACTTTTCTCAGCCATCAATTTAATAGCTTTTGCATGGTTACAGATTCTTTTCACCAGTATGATTAGTTATAGTATATGGTGATTTTCTGAATAGATTTTGAACATCAAATTAAAGTTTGCAGCCCAACAGCTGAAAATTATACTTTTATCTGGGAGATGGTATGTGCCTTCTAAAATCTAAAACCATAATCAGAAAAACACAGATTGATGTTTTGATAGCAATAGGATTTTAGTATGTTTTATTGTTTGTGATCAGAATCATTGTATACTATTTTTACATCATTCTGTTTTGACTCCTGAATAACCATGCTTATCAGTAATCTATATGACCTGAAGTTTTATTCTCCTTTCAATTAAATCCATTCTGGAAAGCAAGAAGTAAAAGAGGTAGTAACTAAACAGGAACAAAAGAAATGTCTGAGTTTAAGATACACACTTCTAATTATGAATATGTCTTCTTATACTGAAACAACTCCACAGTTTTAGAAGAGGTCGCTATATTTTGGACTGGTCAGATGTACTTCAAATTGGCTAATCCAGATCAGTCATTGTGACTATTTCTGGGATTTTTTGTGGGGGGAGGGGGTCTACTCAATGGCCTCTCAGTTGACATTCTTTTTTAAAAGCCTTTTTTTTTTTTTCCTTGAGTTCAGGCAGACTTGTTTCTTACAGAACTTTAGTCTTGAGTTCTCTCTATATTTCTGCTGTTATAACATATTTCCATTTAATCGAGGGTTTTTCCTTTTGGTATCTAGCTGAATTAGAGCTATAAACTCAGCTCTCAACCTTTTTGCTCATCCTGCTGTGCTGCAGAGCTCATGTAACCATGCTAAAATCCCTCATAAGTTATAATGTGTCACCATGAAATCAGTGCTTTTTATCCAGTTACTGAATTAACAGTGTAAGGACACATTATTGTGTAGGTCAACATGAACTGAGCCCCATTCAGTACTACTTCAAACATGGTAAAGTGGCCACTCTGATAGTAGCCAGATATGCCTTTTCATGACTACAGCTACTGTGATTTAGATTGGGGACTGAGGGAACTATACCACTAGCAGGAAATTTAGACTGCCCAACTTTCAGCATTTGAAATATTCTTTTCCTGAAATTGACACCTCTACTTCTTTCATCTTCCTGTATCCTGATTTAGTCAGTCTATAGTTGACATATTTCCTGGCCATCTCAGTAAGGCAATCCTGGGAGCAATAGGAAGTGGACAGCTCTGAGGTATGCGTAAAACACAGTATTTAGACACCTAAGATTGAGACTAAAGCTATTCCCTACACACTTATTCTTTTTAATTTTTGACCCCTACCAGATCACAAGTTTTACAAATCCTAGTTCGACTGATTTTGTGTTACCAAACACATAAATCTAACAACTGAGCTGAAATGGCTAGTTCAGGCCAACATGAAAACAACATTCTTAGATTCTGTTTGGCTTTGTTGCTTTCTTCCTCCCCTCCCGTTCTCTTCCCTTTCCTCTTCTCCCCTCCTTCTTGTTACTTTCATTCCTTTCCTTTATTCCCTCCCCTCCCCTTTTTCTTGACAAGCATTACCCTGCTTCTCATTGTAGATGGGGAAAGGCCACTCCTGGGATAATTGGCTTTCATCCTGCTGTCATCTCCCTATTAGTCACTGATTTCATCACTGTACTGTCACCTTTGAAAATATTTTCAGAGAGGAGGATAGTAACTTTAGAATCTTTTTCAGTCAAGGAGAATGGTGCTGAAAAAGCGTCAGTTTTGCAAGTTAGAAAACATGTTGAAATTTTCCTTTCCCTTTACTCTCTGAACATAGCATAGTTAGGTGAACCTTCATATTTCTGGCTATGTGTCTCTAATATCTCTCGGATCCTGTGTCTATAAGATCAGAGTTCTTAATTCTAGCTAAGTTGTATCTGCTGTACTGAACATATAAGTAGTGTGATTTCTTTTTCGTTTCTTCCTGGTTTTGAATTAAATTCACAAGCAGCATTGCAGGGAGAGTACATTCAGATCTTGTTCATATAATACTCAAAAATAAGAATGATATCTAAGAAAATAAAGATTATAATTGGGCTTTGGCCTAAACATCACTGGTGAGTACTCTTTCTCGATGCCTTTTATTGAATTTAGCACATTTGACAAAGCTGCTGTTTCTCTTCTAGTGTGGTTTTTCTTTCTTGCCATTGTCAGCAACATTCATAATTCCATCTCTTTCGAGCTTAGATTGTAACTCTGACCAGAGGAAGGACAGTGGTTGTTGGGAGAAGGAGTAAGCCCATTAGAAAGTCATAAAATCAGATGAAAGCATCAGGATAAACTGAGACATTTTGCATCCTGCCATTCCTTAGAAGGGGTTTTTCTTTCTACTCAAGTTCTAATTTCCTTTTTATTTTAATTAAGAGTTAGCCCAAGTCATTTCTGAACAGATGAATCTTATTTTAGTCCAAGTAATATTTAATTCTCTAAGCCAATGGTTTTCAACATGGGAGCTTTTTAAAATTCTGATGCTCAGACTATACCCCAGGACAATTAAATTGCTATCTCTGGGAGTGAGACTCAGGTATCAATATTTTTTAAAATCCCCCTCCCCATACACATACTGGTGGTCTATTCCATTGTGTATCTAAGGTTGAAAACCATGGTTAATGGACACAATTGAAGTAGTTTTTAGTATTCTTAGAGAGCTAGAATTTTAGCCTTAAGAAATTTCCAGGTTTTTATGAAGGAAAATTAAAAACTAAAGACCTCCTATAATTAGCCTCTCTTTGCAAACTTATTTTCTGTGACTCCCCCACCAACCCCTCACATATCTATCCTGTGCTCCAGTTCAGTTGAATTATACTCATTCTTCTTGATTGTGCTTTTACTCATGTTTTTCAGCCTTTGGCTATTTAAAAAAAATAACACCCATTTTTGTTTTTTATAAGCCCACACTACCACCTTTTTGAAACTTTTCATTATCTTTCAGCCAAAAGGAGGCTCTTTTCTTCAGAACTTCTCTGCAGAACTTTCCATATATTCTGTAGTACTTTGCATTTGTTTTATTTCTTCTGCCACTTTACAAAGTCTGTGTCTTAGTCATCTATGTACTCCCCTCATTGCCTGACATCTTTACATTCCCAGCAGTGCCTGTATCCCAGTACATGTTATATATCAGTGTTTGCTTGAATAAAAGGAGTTTCTTGCTTTTCAGATTTTATGCTGCAGGTGTGTGCTATATTATAACCGGGGAGAAAGCAGATGTGTAATATCTAATATCTTTCCTATTTGCTTTTATACTATTACAGTTTTTCAACATCTTAGTTGTGATGACCTTTTGATTCATTTATGCATGTGATTTTTGTTCCATGTCCAACTAGTAAGTAGCCCACAGGAAACAGATTCTGGACATGTTGACTCTTGAGGTTTTGAATGCTCCGGAGCTTAGTGCAGAACATATTTATTAATGCCAGTTATGAAGCACCTACCTGGGTTATTTTTTGTCATGGTGGAAACAGAATTTTGTCAGAGGTCTCACTGTTTTTAAATATAGATTGTTTTTTAGATTTTGGCCACCCTGCTTTATATATCTGTTTTTTGGGAAGATGGATAAATCCTCTTTCCCAATTTTTGAAAACCAATACAATTTGTTTTTAACACAACCGTAGCACAAGGATCTCCACATTTCTGCCACTAAATGACAGACAGTAAAGGAAACATTGCTTTGTAAAGCAGACACAAGATGTTTTGTGATTCAAGGAGGAATTTTAGATGCACAGTGATAAATAAGGAAGAAGCAGGTGTGGAACTGTAGCAAAAAAAAAAAGTGGTTTTTGCTTTTAAACAGCACCATTAGTTGTGTATATGTGTGTTTTATGTTTCTTCATGCCAGCTATTTTCAGCTTCAATTCTTTAACGCTTTGTCATTGAAGGTTCACTTCAGGGTAAATTATATAAGAGCCCTGAGAAGGGGAAAGGCATAATTAAGCCCATGTGGGATTATTGTCCTGTCACCTAGCTAATTGAGTTAGTCTAATTCTCCAATAGTTAGCATCATTCCAAATGATCTCCAAATAAATCACAGCATTTCTCCCAAGTAGTACTAACTACAAAAGAGATTTGAAGCACTATGTGCCTTCCCACTTCCTAAGTAGGATATGTTCCTGCCCCACCTTGTTTTCTTTCTTAGGAAAGTTCTAACCTCTAAAAATCACTCTTCTTCCACCTATAATTTTTGAAGCTTGAAATTGCAACTCAGTACTGGTTTGGTTCCCACCTTCCCAGTGGGGCAGCAGGTTTTGTAGATCAAAGCACGTTTTAGTTTTTCTTTGCTTTTCTTTTTTTTCTCCCTTTATTTTCCTTTAAAAGAAAAAAAATTCAAAATATATTGCTCAAAGATAGGGCTTCTTGGAATTTGAAAACCCTTTAGATTCTATTTGGGTTTGTGCCTGTGTACCCCAGTGGAAAGATTGGATCTGAAACATCCCCAAGATGTCCCAGCTCCATCTTCTTTCCAAGTTTTCTCGAAACCATACACACCATCATAATCACTACTCGGTTCCCCGAGGACATATTTCTTTGCAATCTAGTATTTCTCTGGTAGACAAGTTGAGTAGCATGTATTCCCAGCAACTTGGTAGAGCAATTTACAGATTCTGTATGGGCATCTAGTATTTAGCTAAATGAACTCTACCTCTCTCTCCTCTCTCTCCTTTCTCTCTTTCAGCTTGGCAGTGACCTTGGCGGGGGCATTGGAGGAAGTCCGGCAGTAAGTGCCATCCGTTTTTTTCACCATGGGATGCGCTGCCCCGTTTGATGGCTTTCCTATGCACACATTCTCAGACCAGCCACTGCTGCTGTCTAGCACTGTACACCAGAATTTCTATAGCAGTATATGAAGAGTAGAAAGTAGCATAGGATTACTTGGAATCTTTGGGGTCATGCGCCACATATTGTCTAGGGGCATCTTTAGGGATTGGCGCTCTGGTGTCTAGAAATCTTTGTCTTCCTGACATTAAAGAGCTAAAAGAAATGGAATTTCCCATCTTGACTTGAGAGTGCTCTTATTCTCTGGTGTCATCTAAAAAAACTTGAGAGCCAATCGGATTCAGAATGAAAGACTCTCCTTATAAGTTTGGGAGATGTGAATATCCTTCTCCCACAGGAGAGTTTCCTGCTAGATGTTTATGCTTAAATGGGGAAGTAAGATTTGCCTGGACCTAAGTGAAAGTGGAACTGCTAAGTCAGGTGCTTTTCCTTTCTGTAGAAACAAACTCTCCTCCTTTAGGGTACCTCTAGGCCTTTTGCACAGAATCATGGAAGCTAAAATTGGAAACAAATAAAAAATCTTGGATCACTGTGTTCCTGGTCCTACTGATTACTCTCTTGATAGAACTTTAAAGTGTGTATCTTATCAACAATGATTAAAAGGACAATATACTAATTCAACTCCTAAGAATATTGTAATTATGATGTGTTCTTTTTGATTTGTCAGTACCACTAAAATATATAGCAACATTTTAAGGACTGTTAATCTGTTCTTCCTGATGCCTCCCTGCTTTTTTTCCTGCAGGTGGGACAATCCTTCATCCCATCATCAGTGCCTGCAACCTTTGCTCCTTCACCTACTCCTGCTGTGGTCAGCAGTGGTCTGAATGACCTATTTGAACTCTCCACAGGGATAGGCATGGCACCTGGTGGATATGTGGCTCCCAAAGCTGTAAGTACAACAACACTATCTTAATGGACAGGACCTAAATTACCGAACTTCTAATATTTGTGTTACTTCTACTAATAATAAATTCAAGGTTTAGACCCTTATTTTGGAGGATTTGAGATGAAAGGTGTCCTCAAATTTAGTAATAGGAAGCACTATACTATAGCATCTTTGTTAACCATTTATATAATTAGACTTAAAATTGGGAATACTAAATATTCGAGTTTTGTTCTCATACTTAGAGATATCTAGTTTCTCAGCACCGAAGTCAGTCTAGTATAAATTTGATATACAGTGTGACAGCAGGGGGAAAATACAATATAGAGAAGTAATGTTTTTTTCATTTCTTCCATTTCTTTTTTACTTCAGTATTTCATGTGGATTCTAGAGTACAATTGCTGAAGTTTGGTTTTCATGAATTTTAGTGTACCTTTTTAGAATTCTGATTTAGGTTTGTGTCATTGGTGCTCTTCTAGTCTCAGCCTTGCTTGATGTCATGCTCAAATGCAAATTCAAAAGTTTTGGGGCCAGGGATGGGTAATGAATTAACTATACAGAGAGAATAGGTATTCATTCAGATTATATAAGCACTATCTGGTACTATTTACCAGAAACTATAGCAAGAGTTAAAAATATACATAAGACATGGTCCTTGCGTTCAGGAGATACCAATAATGGTTTTGGTAATGATAAAAAAAAAAAAGCCTCCAAAGATTATGGTTATGCATTTTTATTAGTAAATTTCATTTCTTTTTTTTTTTAAGCCTTTTACCAAAGCTACTAACAACAGAAACCACATTATGCTCATTGGAATGTCTCTTTTCCTTGTATATCATTTTGGTAGCAGTGCTCAAAGGCAATAAAATGACCAAGTTGAACAGAAAATGGAAAATAAATGAGGGTTACCCATAGACTGTTTTTTTGTTTGTTTGTTTGTTTGTTTGTTTTTTGGTTCTTAAATGAGAATTATCTCAAAATTCAGAAAATATAATTTTATCAAGAGACATTTGAATCTGACTTGATATTTATGATATAAAAAATCATAATTGATTTTATCTTTATTCATAAGCAAATAGCATTGAGATAAATCTTGTCTGATTCCATTGGGCTTTGTACTGTTTCAGGTCTGGCTGCCTGCAGTAAAGGCTAAAGGCTTGGAGATTTCCGGAACATTTACTCATCGCCAAGGGCATATCTATATGGAAATGAACTTTACCAACAAAGCTCTGCAGCACATGACAGATTTTGCAATCCAGTTTAACAAGAATAGGTAACAAATCTGAGTCCATAGCTTGATCCTGAGACAATAGTATACCTTGTGTCCAAAAGGAGAATGTTACCTTAACAATGGTAAAAATTCACAGATGCTAGATATAGTGTTAATATTGGCTCTATTCACTTGTCAGCTTCAACCCTGGAGATCCTAGGGAATTTTGTTAGGAAACTCACCCATGTGGAATGGGGAAACCAGGACTTCTTTAATGCCTTCTTAAAGGATTCTAGGACTAGAATGTTTTTACTAACACAATTAAAAAAAAAAATCTTTTAACTGAAATTTATTTATTTTTTCAGCAATTATTTAGCATTTGTGTGCCAGACATATTTCCAGGTACTGAAGCTAGAGTAGTGAACCAAACAAATGTGTCTAAAGTTTATATTTTGGTGGGAAAAAATGAATGGACTTTGGTTGATGTCAAAAAATAGAGAAGGCAGTCAATATACCTGATTAACTGAATAGTCTAACATATAGTCTGACAATCTACTTTTAGTAGTGAAACCTCTGCTTTATTAAGTAGAGCATGAAGAAGTTAAATGTTGATGTTCTGTAGTTCTGAGACAGCACTGGTTTTTATTAAAATTTTGTGGTTCTGCGAACTGCCTGCTAGACTTGGATGGCAGGTCCATTTATTCATAAATACAAAATATTCAGACTCATTTCTAACATAATTAATTGGACCCTTAAAAGTAGATTCAATAAAATTTGCCAGTGACAACATGCATCAGTAATGTCTTACTTGTAGTCATTTGAAAATAACTTTTATACCCTAGATTCGAAAGTTTGGCAGGTTAGAAATCACTTAAGTGTCTAGAAAAAGTATCTGTTTCCTTCTGTCAGGACCATTCTTATATCTAGCTACTTATTGGGGGGCTGGCCATGTTAAAGGCCAAAGCTGTTGGGAGATTATATTGTAATAAAGGCAATTTGTAGAGCCTACCTTCATACTTTAATTTCTATTTGTCTCTGCCTTTTAAAAAATTTTTAAATAGTCTGATACTTAGAAAAGTGTATATTTTTGTTATGATGGTTACACTTTTTCCTTTATAAAATATCATAAGTCCCTGATGTGTGTGTGTATGTGTGTGTATGTGTGTGTGTATTCTGTTGGTTTCCTACTATAACGTGTACTTTCTGCCCTCCCCCGTTACCTAATGTCAGTAGGACTGTCTTTCTTTGGATTTACTTTTGTGCTCTTAAGTATGCTTACACTGCAACTTTTTGATTTGTCGTCTTCACTTTCCAGTTATGATAGGTGAGGCCAAGAGCTTATGCTGCTTTGTGTACCCTCTTCCTCCCTTTACTTCTCATTTTTATGAATTGTAGCGTTTCTAAATTTTATTTTTTCACCTTTATTCTCATATTTGTTTGTCTTGGATTTGTGCTTACTGTCAGTCCTTTTAAGTTTCCATTGCTATTTTCTAGATGTCTTCTAGTAAGTTCCTCAAAAAGGGCTCACATGAGCAACAATCCATGAAGTCTTGAAGGGTCAAAACTATGACCTTTATACTTGAAAATTCGTGACTCAGCTTATTTAAGTGTTTTATATTTTATTCTAATGGCTTTTGTCACTGAATGTTCCTGTGGAAAAGTTAGTTGCCAGCCTGATTTTTTTCCCCCCATGTAAGTAATTTGATCATTTTGTCTGGCTCTCTGTGGTTTTGAAGCGTAGTTATTTTATTAGGGTATTCCCAGTGTTGACCAATCTTGGTCAGATTTTCCTGGAATACGGTGTATCCCTTCAGTATGTACATTGAAATCATCTCTTCCAGGAGAGTTTTCAGGCTTTATATGTTTAAAGTTTTGTGCTTTACCATTATTTAGGTTTTCTTGTTTGGAGAATTATGTGTTTATTTGCTTTTCATTGTCTGTTTTTTGTATATACTATCTCTTTTCAATCTTTTTTATCTATAAATATTACAGTATATATGTTGTGACTTTATTTCTACCCAAGACCACAACATTATTCTTTAATATCATCAAATATCCAATCAGTGGACTTTTACAGTTGTCTGTTTTTGTACAATTTGTTTTATCTGAACAGGGTCCCAGTAAGGTCCCTATACATGCTAATTGGTTAAGTGTCATAAGTCTCTTTTAACCAATAGGTTCCTCTTCCTCTCTCTTTTTTCCTCGAAATTTATTTGTAGAAGAAATTGGGTCTTTTATCTTTGGAATTTCCCACAATCTGGATTTGCTGATTATATCTGTAAAGTAGAGACAGATCTGCAGGCTTGATCAGATTTAGACTTAATCTTCTGGCAAGAGTACTTCATAGGTGGTAGTGATCATTTTCTCTCATTTGTTTTATATTATTTGCTTTTTCCCATTTTACTCTTAATATCTCTTACTGTGTGTTTACTGTGGCGTCTCTTCTATTGTTTTTTTGTAGCTATAACTCTGTCATTATAATAATGCCTTTCTATAATTTTTTGTAAATGAAATCACCTAGTATGGAGTTTATTGCATCAGGATTCTTTTGCTTAACATAATACTGAAATGTGTCACTAGTTCATTCCATTTTATTGCTGAGTAGTATTCCAGTGATGAATATACCACAATTTGTTTACCTTCTCACCAGTTGATAGAATTTGGGATTGTTTCCAGTTTTATCTTTTATGACTAAAACTGCCATGCATATTCATGTGCAAGTCTTTGCGTGAATGTACGTTTTCAGTTTTTCTGCGTAAATGCTTGGCAGTAATATTACTGGATCATATGGTAAGTGTGAAAGTTCACCTGTTACATATCCTTACCAAATTTAGGCATTCTTATTCTTATAGATGTAGTATTTCATTTTAATTAGTACTTCCCAGAACGATTAATGATGTTGAGCTTTTTTTTTTTTTTTTTGTCACAAGCTTATTGACCATTTTCATATATTCTTTGGTGAAGTATCTGCTCAAATCTCTCCCCCTTTTTTTGATTGATCATGTTATGAAATAGTAAAAGTTCTTTATATATTCTCCATACAAATCCTTTGTCAGATACATGTCTTGCAAATATTTTCTCCCAGTCTGTGGTTTGTCTTTATTTTCTTAACAAAGTCTTTCAAAAAGACAGTTTTATATAAATAAAATTTATAATTTTTCACTTTATAACTTATGCTTTTTGTGTTCTATCTAAAAATCTTTGACCCACAGTTACAATATTTTTTCTGTTGTTTTATAGAAGTATTATATAAATTTAGCTTCTACATTTACTTTCAGAATCCATTTTGATATAATTTAAAAATGTGGTGTAAAGTAAGAGACAAAGTAAACTTTTTTTCCTCTGATAAGTCTTGAAATCAGATAGTATAAACTACCCAACTTTATTCTTTTTCAAGAATTGTTTTGGCTTGTATAGGTCTTTTACCTGCTGGGATTTTGATTGAGTACAGTGACTATGTAGATCAAAGTAGGGGAGAATTGATATCAGACAATATTAAGTCTTCTAATCCATCAACATGTTCTCTTTCTCCACTTATTTAGTTTGTCTTTAACTTCTCCCTGCAGTGTTTTATTATTCATCATGTACAGATCTTACACTTCTTTTGTTTGATTTAAATATTTTATAGTTCAGATATTACAGTTAAATAGCATTTTTTTTTTAATTTTTGATTGTTGCTAGTATATAGAAATAGAATTGATTTTTATATTTTGAGCTTGTGTCTTGCAACTTTGTTAAACTCACTTATTCTAGTAGCCTTTTTGTAGATTTTTGTGTGGTTTTCTACATAGATAAATCATGTTATCTGTGAATAGAGATTTTCTTTTTTCTTTTCAGTCTTGTGCCTTTCATTTTCTGACCTAATTATACCAGCAAGGATTGCCAGGGAATCGTTGAGTAAATATGATAAGAAGGGACATATTTGCCATGTTCTTATTCTACTGGGAAAGCATTTAGTCTTTCCCCATTAAGTGCAGTGTTAGCTGTAGATTTTTCATGGAGATTGAAGGCGTTCCTTCTGTTCCTAGTTTGCTTAGTTTTATTATGTGTGGGTATTAAATTTTGACATATTCTTCTGCATTTAATAAGATGATCCTTTGGTTCTTTTTTCATCTATTAATATGACAGATTACATTGATTTTTCAAATGTTACACCGGTCTCGTATTCCTGGGATAAATCCTATTTAGTCAGGATATGTTATCTTCTGAATTGCTAGATTCGATTTGCTAAAATTTTGTTGAGTGTTTTTTACTTCTATGTTCATGATGTAGTTTAGTTTATTCTAACAATTTATTTTATTTCTTTCCTGAGTTTTATTGGCTCTCCTTCACCTTCTCCAGTTGTCTGGACATCTCCCCCCCCCAGATACTTCCTTTTACTGCTCTATGTCCTGTGGTAGCTGCAGTTGCTTTATTAAATGTATTTTCCCCTAACCTCATGTATAAATGTTTCCTAATTGCATTTGTTTCAATGGAAAATTATTTTCAAGTTGTTTTGTTTTTTAATAAGGACATTATAGTGCTGTTTTTCCATTTCTTGAGAATAGTGTCTTTGAATAAGTGCTATGTATCTTCCATTTTTGTATTTGTCTTTGAATGAGTTAGAATTTGCCAGGCTAGTCTTCATCAGGAGGCTTCTGTAGGAAAGGAAGATGAGCCAGGGTAGTTTTTTAGGCTTTGATGTTCAAGAACTCTCCTTCCTTTTCTGTGGTGTGACACACTCCTTTGCCTCTCAGAACCTGACTTAATTCAAGAAGACTTTATTTCTCCCCTGAGCTCCATGGATTCTTTTGCCATCTCTGCCTCCAAGGAATATAGCCCTGTCATCAAGGTGTTTGTTTCACCCTTGGAAGGTGGTACTTTTTGAGCTCTGTCATCTCCATTTCCCCTCTGCATTCTCCCCCACCCCGCCCCGGAGGGACTTTTTACCTTCTTTCTTCACCTCATCTCTATGATGTCCTGTTTGATCTTAGTCCTACTCTTAGCACGTTATTACACTTGGAATGGGGTTCTCTCTAAGAGGGGATGTTTACTTTCAGCCTCTGAGGCCTACTGCCACTGGTTTCCTCAGAACTTCCCTGGCCTCCCTGCTCCACCTCCAGAGCTTCAAATCAGTTCTGCTCATCCTCGTGTGCTGTGGCCACACTTAAACATAATTTGGAGTTTGCAGCTTTTCTCTAACCTGTAGTTTTGCAGAAGGGGAAGCTGTAGATTTGTAGGGAATTTTTCCCTCCTTTGTTTCCTCTGTATCGTTTCCAAGAAGAGCAATTAGAAGATTTGGAACTGAGCTGCTACCCATGTTTCTGTGCCAGTATTGACTACTGACAGAGTTTGTTGATCATGAGAAAAATATCAAAAAAGCAGAATGGTTTTTTGACCTATAAATGTTACACCAAAATGATTTGTGTGTGTTCCTTGTAATTTCATTTATTATATTTAGTACTCTAAAGCAGTGGTCCTCAACCTTTTTGGCACCAGTGATCGGTGCTCCTACGAGAATCTAATACCTGATGATCTGAGGTGAGGTGGAGCTGAGGCAGTGATCCTAGCTCTGGGGAGCGGCTGCAAATACAGATGAAACTTTACTTGCTAGCCTGCCGCTTACCTCCTGCTGTGAGGCCCTATTCCTACCAGGTCATGGACTGGTACTGGTCCATGGCCTGGGGGTTGAGGACCCCTGCTCTAAAATACAGAGGAAAAGGAAAATGTTTCTTCTGCCATCTTACATCTCTTGAAGAGATACCACCTACGTAAATTATATAGTTATAAATAATATATCTCTATCTTCCTTCCTGTGGCTAATTAGAACATAAATTCAATGTAAGTTTGTCATTTATTTATGTATTTGTTACACCTGTAAGTCCATTTTTTTCCTTCCTGCTCCATCTCTTTGAAATTTTATTTTTAAGTTTCTCAAATGTAAAACATGGCTTCTCTCCCTTATATGTTTTTGGTTTTTATGTAACTTTAGACTCAGGCTTTCTTCATCTCTTTACAATTTGTGTATTATTTATTATTGGACAGGCTTCTTTGAGAAGTCAAACTAATGAGTACTCATTGTCTGACTTAGGCTTAGAAAGTGGCCAGATTTGGGTCTACAACTTAACCTAGTAATTTGGAATGATTAAGTCAATCAATTCTGCTTTTCTTAGACTGGCTCTTTCCCAGTGATTGCATCCTATGCAAGTGAACAAAAAAGAAAGAAAATGAGTTATCAATGAATTCTCTGGACCAATCAGACAGGTTATCAAGTTAGTGAAATAATGTCAATTTATTGTACTTTACAAGAGGGTTGTTCTTAAGTCTTGTTTTTCTCCAAGAGTATCTAAGGAAAGATATATAAAAAAGATAATTATCAAACCTGTCCATCCTGGCATGATAAACATAAGAAACTTTCAGAATTGGAACACTAGCAAAGCCAACCTGTACTTACAAATGTTTTCTCCTTCCTCAGAACTATTTTATGGAAAATGGGTTATGTTGTAACCAGTGCTATAATAAATTAGAATTCAGCACCTTAGGCAGGTCCTGCTGTTCCTTCATTTAACATTATAGAAAAAATTATGTTTTCTTCACATGGTTTAACGAGCCATTGAAGCCCAAAGATATGTCTAAATCCTGCCTCCTGATTAACCTCTAGGATTTTTTTATCTTCTCCTAGCTTTGGTGTCATCCCCAGCACTCCTCTGGCCATTCATACACCACTGATGCCAAACCAGAGCATTGATGTCTCTCTGCCTCTCAACACCTTGGGCCCAGTCATGAAGATGGAACCTCTGAATAACCTGCAGGTTAGAGCTGTACTTCACTCAGGGTACAAGTTGGTATCTTGCCAGTTTTATTTCATTTGTATATAAAGCAGTCCCTCTCTCTTCTGCATATTAGATTTGGTTATGGAATAAGATTTGGAGTAACTCCGTGGAGAAGAGTTTTATTTTTATTAAAAGAAGTCATGCATTGACATAGAAAGTTATTCATTCATTTACTCAACAAACATTTAAAAATGTTTTAAGATCTTACCTAAGAACTTTTTTCTTAAGACTTTTATAGCAAATTTGAATATCAATTACATAAAAATAGATCTCGGTAGAGTATTATGTGGAGGTTATTTTAAAACACACAACCATATATAGTTAGGTTATCTGGATTTAAATATCTCCTTTTAGCACTATTTATAAGTGCAGCAGAATCTTAGAGGAGCTCAGAACTTTGTCAAATCTATAAAGCCTCTTGATCTTGAAAATATTGAATTTTTTAGAATGCCTAAGTACTAGTTTAAAGTATCATTCACTTTTCATCTATTTTGAATTTCTCTTTGAAATTTAAGCCTCTGGGGTTCAACAACATGAAGGCAGAGTAGTAAGCTTGTGAGCTGAAGCTGTAGCACCCCTGATGGCATATTGTTAGAGCTATAAGCCCTAGAAGTTTGGGGTTTCATGTCCATAAGCACAGGAGAGAGAGAGACGGGGGCCAGCCTGAGATAGGAACTGTAACTGATCCCTGCATAGAGCCAAAACCCTGGAAGGGCAACTTTCCTGAAAAAGAGAACTAGAAAAACATTTTCACTAGGGCAAGTGATGAAAAAGCTTCTCTCTGACCAGAGTTCTGGGAAGCCTTTTGTGAGAAATCTAGACCCCAATATTCTGCTATCTGTGGCGTAATATATGGGTATATAGTACAAATTTATACTGGCTGTAGGTGCAATATTCTCCAAATTGATACTAATGTAAAATTGGCCCAGGAATGGTGAAACTAAACTTTAGAGTCCTCAGGATTCCCAACTGAAAAGAAAATCTCTACTGAAAATGAGCTCACAATTTAACAACAAAATTTTAAAATTTTTTAAAAAGAGGAAAATATGCACTGAGAAGGATGGTCAGAAGACACAGCAAAGGAGGACTGGTATCACCCTCCTAACAAGAACTTGAAGTGATAGGATAGTCTGAATGAGACTATGAAACATGTTTTAAATGATTAAAGAAAAATGCCAACCTTCCACTTTCTAGTGAAGAAAGGTGGGATCCCATTGCTTAATCTTCTGGAAATACCAGTGTAAGATAACTAGTGTAAGATAACTAGTATTGATGATGAGACATCAACAGTAAAATTACTTGGAATTAAAACTAACATTCCTTGGTAGTTTAAATACCAACAAAACAAGCCTGTTTGCCAGTACACTAACTATCTTTTTGCCACAGTAGTTGCCTCTTTTTCAGAAAAGAGTGTAATGATTTAGAGTGAGGATGAGTGAGTCACAATATAACTTGGCTCAGACTAGAAGAACAAAACAAGGATTACTGTGCAGATGGAATTGGCTGTTACTATGATAAGAGTAATGTGTTAGGGGCTTTTCTAGCACAGAATCCTCAAGTAAGTAACTAACCCAAATCTACATCTGCTCCCTTTTTATTGAAATCTAACCTCCACTTGGCCCACAGAGCCTCAAGCCTAATATTTGAGAACAGTCAGCATGAGTGTAAGAATGCTGTACTTTAGAAGTAGGAAAGGGAATTTGGGTCACAGAAACCAGGGCAAATTTTTTGCTCTTAAAAAAGAAACAGTAAATAAATGAATGCCAGTTTACTCTCCTATTTGCATTTTCATTTCATATTCAGTGAAATGAATATCCTGGGTGGGATCCCTCATAAGAGACATTGAATTTTTGTCTAACCCCTTCCTTCAAAATTATTGATATGGTATTAGAACTAGCAAATTTTCATTTTTACAAATATGACATTATAAAAAGCAAACTTAAACATTTTCCATCTAAGAGGAATGTAATAAAGCATCTTTGCTCCACTAGGAAAAAAATTTCTGTCTGTAGTCAACTACTGATTCTCCAAGTTTTCCCCCATGGATTCTCTTCTTTCAGGGATGTCATAATTATGGCTATTTTCTCATTAATTGCAATTTCCCAGTGGAGAAGATAAGCAAAAACTTGACAAGAGAAAAACTTTTATTCCGTATTATCAGCTCTATATAATGTCTTCTGATGGAAGTTGAATCTAATGGCTAACTTAAAGTGGTAGGTGGGTTACTTTAAATTTTCAGCTTCTATTCTGCCTAAATCACTTCTTAACTCCAATAAGCTTAGGCCATCAATGAAACAAAAACCTTTTTTTTATTACCTCTAAATGAGTTTTCTCTGACTCTGATGTTCTTGTTTTTTATTTCATTTATATTAGTAATTTAGAAATATTTTTTCAGTGTACTTCTTCAAACTTCTGCTTCTTGAACTTGATGTATGCAAAAAGACAATAAAATTATGACATTACATGTGTTCATCCCAGTCTTTGCACAGCTGCTTCGCTTCCTTTTTCACTGGGCTATAAACTCTTATGAGGACATTGATAGCAATGTTCTTTCAAGTTTTAATTTTATCAGGGTTATAAAAACACAGTTTAAAGAATTAACTAGTTCTATAGTTAAGAAAAACTCAGTTTCCAGCCTTCTCTTCTAAACGTGGTCCCAGTTTTTCCTTCCACATTTTATATTTACTTCTCTATCTATAAATAACATGCATGTATTGCAATTTCTAGATTTTTTCATCTTAGATATTGCTCTACATCTCCCTACTCACTGCCGTTGTCTGCATGGGTATTTCCTATCTTTTTTCATGATAAAGCTGTCTTAGAATTGCTTTAATCAGTGTTCAATGTTTACACTATTATGACGGTGTATACTCTTTAAAGCTGAGCTATACATAGTAAAGTGTGATTTTTTTTCTCCAAAAAAACTTTTTGTAAGTTACTGGTTAATACCTGTCTCTCTCTGTTTGCTTAGTGTGTGTGTGTGTGTGTGTGTGTGTGTGTGTGTGTTAAAATCTTGTTTGTAACTATAATTCAATCTTGAATTCTAGTGAGATCAGAATCTTTGAAATAGTTTATCAGTTTTGCTTTCTTGGAATCCCCTCTGGAGTCTTGATGACTTGCTCCCATCTGGTCTGTTTTCCTTGAATACCTGAGACAGTAGCCATCCTCAGATCTCCCTTCATCCTCTCTCTGGGGATTCATTCCCTTCACCTTTCTTCTATGTCATTCTCCAATGGTATTTCTCTTCTCTTAGTTTATTCCCTCATTTTGATGAAAAACATCCTCCGATAGCTTCCTGAGAACAGGAATGTAGAGAATAGTTTCTGAGAGATCACATGGTTTAAATTGTCATTTTTATCATCACAGTTGTTTGAAAGTTTTCTGACATTCTAGGTTAGAAATCATTTTCCTCATTGTCTGAAGTCATTCTGATTCTTGATCCTTTTCTGTGCCATTCTCTTTCTTAATGAAAGCTGTACAATCCTTTCTTTATACCCCATGTTCCAAAATTTCACAATGGTGTGCCTCAGTGTGAGTTTCTTTTCACCTGCGTCCTCTTTGGGCTCTTTCAAAGTGGAAATTCATGTCCTTCAATTCTGAGAATTTTTTAAAAACTTTTATGGCTTTCCCTTCATTTTCTCTGTTTCTATTTAAGTCTTGCTATTTTGACATTGACCCTCCTGGACCAATACCTTTTTCCCCCTCCTAATTTCCATCTCTTTCTTCTTTTGTTCTGCTTTCTAAAAGCTTTTTACGGAAAAATTTTAGCAGTACAAAAGTAAACAGAACAGTGTAGTGAGTCCCTGTATATCCATCATCCAGCTTCAGTAATTATCAATCTGTAGTTAATATTGTTTCATCTATACTCCTGTCCATATACTCGATATTATTTTGAAGCAACTCTCAGATATTTATACTATTTTAATTGTAAATATTTACTATATATATTTTTAAAAACAGAAGTCTCTTTTTAAAACCATACCACAATAACTATCGAACACGTTAGACAAGAATTTTTTAACATCAAATATCTAATGTTCAAGTTCCTTATTTTTTTTGTTTGTATTATTACTGTTTGAATCAGTAAAGTACACAATATGACAGGTTGATATAAGTCCCTTTAGCTACACTGTTGAATATAAAAGCCACTAGCCACGTGTGGCTATATAAATTAAAATTAATTAAAATTAAAAATTTAATATTTTCAATTGCATTAGCCATATTTCAAATGCACATATGACAAGTGGTTATTAAATTGGGCAGTACAGAGGTAGAATATGTCCATCATTGTAGAAAGTTATATTGGACAGTGTTGATCTATGGGCTTCCCCTCTATCTGTTTTTTGTTGTTGTTTAATCTTTGATTTTCAGTAGCTTGGCTATTCTGTACATAGAGTTCACTGAACTTCTTGGATCTATAAGTTGATAATTTTTCCTAAGTTTGGAAAAGTTTTACCATTCTTCAGAGTTCTTCCCTGTTATCTCTCTTCTCTATTTCCATAACTCTAGTTACATATATGTTAGACCACTTGGTACTGTCTGTCAGATCACTAAGGCTGTTTTTTCTTGTTTTTCTATCTGTTTCATGTCAGATAATTCCCATTGACCTGTCTTCAAGTATATTGACTCTTCTATAGGCTACAACCTTTTTTAAAAAATCCATTAAGTATAGTTTTCATTTCAGGTATTTTACTTTTCTAGGATTTCCATTTGGTTCTTTACTAAAATTCCCCATTCGTTCTCTCAGGAAAACAACTGGAAAACCCTGTTTTATAGCCTACTCTTACTTTATCCCACCTGCTCCCTTTGGCCATCCATCCCTTAGGCCTGAGAGTATGCTTACTGACCCTCAGGAAAAGTGACTAGTGTAGGTATTTCAAACAAGCCCTGGAAACAGTGCTGTGGCTATGTAGGACATTCTGTATGTTTTAGCTGGGCAGCTTCTTTGGCCCTGTGGATTATTCTATCCATGGGTTTCAGGGAGGTCAAAGGAGGATTGGAGTATAGCCCTCTAAACCATGAGGCCCAGGTCAGGAGCTCCATTTAATCCATCACTGAGGGCAGCTGGAATCCTATGTATCAGCACTTTCTTTTTGGATTGGCTTAATTCGTCCAAAAATTGTCTTTGACTCTCCTATAAAAGCTTTCTGCTAGCCTCCTGGGAGCTAAGTTGAGAAAGAGGGCTGGAGAGTCTAGCATTCAGTATGACTAAATTCACTTAATCTAATCCACTACCTACCCATCAGCCATGCCTGGTGTCCTCTTCAAAGTACCATTCATTTTATCTCTAAAAGAATCAATCCTTTGGTTTATGCAGGAGCTGAAGGGCTAAGGTAGTTTAGAATGGTGCTGGGGAGCTGGAACTCTAATATCATCTTAATCATCTTTTCTTTAACATCTCCTCTCCTCATTTCCCCACCATACAGTTTCAGAGGTGCTATCAGTCTTAAACCTTTGAGAATTCTGTGGTGTTATTGCTAATCCGTCTGTTTTACAGTTACCAACATTTTATTGTATTTTTTTTTTCTTCCTTTATGAATTTATGCCTTTAATTTTTTTTCTTTAATTATGGCAGAATTTCTTCCAGGAGAAAGCAAAATTTATGTGTGATTTTCAATATATCTGTATCTGAAAGTCTGGTAGTATCTTTATAAAAATTCTTTTCTTCTTTCTATACTACTATATAATTAGGAGCCTTAGAGGTGAACCTATATGATAAGATTGGTCCTTTCCTATACATGGTTTTTGTTATCTTTTTATCTACCTATCACCTCCAAACACTATATGTTGTTTAATAAGAGGATGAATATTAATTAGGGAAAAGAAATAATGTCTCTTGGTGTTTTTCTCTAATCGTCTCTTCTAAAACAAGACAGTATACATCAGATCTACTTGTTTTACCTTTGAATGATTGGGGCAGAAAGTGCTGAAATGCTGGCTGGAAAGGACACAATCTTACAGTCCTATTTTTTGATGTCTTTAAAATCTTTGTCAGCCAAATGGTTGTTTTTGTTTGTTTGTTTGTTTGTGTCTGTCTGTCTGTCTGTCTGTCTTCCAGTCTTCCAGTGTATGGCCCTAAGAAAATTCTTTCCTTTGCTACTCCTGCATTGCAGTCCTAGCCTGTAAGAAAATCAGTTGCAGATGGTGCCTGTCCCTGATATTTCATGTCTTAAATATGTCTCTTCACACTCAGAAAGCCCACAGCTCTAGCTATTGTACCAGAAAAAAATTGGTAAATACTTCCAAATGGAAGACTTTCAACAGCCAGCTTGGCATCTGCTGACTTCTTTTGACTGTCGTGCAAGCCAAACAAGTTCAGCATTACAGCCTCTTTTGGTCTTTCAAGATCCACAATTGAGAACTGTGCACTCTGGTTGCTTTTACGAAACCACATGCTGCTTGAATAGACGTTGAGTCCTTGAAGTGGTGGATCTCATGGGAGCTATAAGAGATTCCTAGGTCAGACAGCTAGATCCAGTGCTGAAAAGAACTCCTGTAGACAAGACAGAACCTGAAGTATTCCATCAGCAGTGTGTAGGTAATGGCGTCTTGGTTATCAAAAATGAAAATATTTGACTGCCTAAGAATAAAAAGGGAAAATTACTTTTTGTGATTGCTACTTCAAACTCGATGTATTTTTCTTGTCACATCAGGAGTGTAAACATGTCCTTTAATCTCATCTGAGAAATAGAGGATCTTATATACTAATGTGATACTCCTTTTCTTACTAAGTTATTTTTATTGAGAACACTCTTCATCCTTTTTGTCAAGATACCAAGATTCTATTAGGCTATATCTTTTATCTTAATATAACCAGCACTCATCTCCTGGCTTCTGGGTCTCTCTTTTAGGAATATGTCTGTTAGTAGCAACTGCCCTGCTTTTGAATAACCACACATAAGCAGTATATAAGAATTCTGTCTTCTTATGGTCTGTAAACAGAATGGTCTAATGGAGCGTAAATCTGGCCTCAGCAAGAGAAAGCAGTTCTCGAAATTGAGAACTAGTGTGTTATAAAAGAGGGCCTGTAAGATCAGATTACCCAAGTAACAAGCCCATGCTGTGAATCTTGAGTAAATGATAATGAATTTCACAAAGTAGTCTAAAGTAGTAAAAGTTGTGTGTTTTCATCTATAAAAATCTCAGTCATTTTTATATCGTGATAGTAAGCTAGGAGTTGTATGAGCAATAATTGGCATTTTAGCATCTACATGAATACTAATGATTTACTACCCTAGAATGGTCCATTTCATCTTTCTAAAACTCTGCTAAAAAGTTATTTATATTGTCTTTAAATTCTGTCTGTAGAGCCTGGCTTTACAGCTAGGGCTTTACAGACGTTTCTCTCTGAATCAAGGCTCATGGGACCTTAAAATCAGTAATGTGGGACTACAATGAAAATATACTCAGTTTGAATGCATTTCCCCTTTTATTCCACTTTAGGAAAGCCTAAATTTATAGAAGGATATTTATTTGTATGTACTATGTATAGATGTCAGTTTTATTCTAATTTTAAGAAAAAGTAGTTCAAAATAGAAGCACTGGTAAATGTACTCAGAATTAGTGACAGTTCAGAGACTAAGGAAACTATTATTTAATCATTTTTGGAAAGTATGTAAATGAGTTGCATTGTTATTGGTTTGGTGGCACCATTTCTTCCCAGGAATCTTTGAAGGAGTTTGGAAGGCAGATATTCCAATATGAAAGCAAAAACTTCTCAGTTCCATAGCTCGCTGTGTGTTCCTGGTATTGATTTCTGTCTGCTGTATTTAAGATTTGTTACCCAGCAAAACTACCCAGAAACAGCATCAATGCACAACAACCTGCTGATGTGGCCAATTGTCTTAGCAATCTCATGCCCTCCTTTTGTCCACGTTAAGTTGATGATATAGATCAGCACATAGGCACACCTGTAAGCCTGTTTTATTTCTAACTTGCTGCTAACTAATCTGAAACTGTATGCTGATTATTATTATTATTATTATTATTATTATTATTATCATCATCATCATCATCATCATCATCATCATCATCATCTAGAACCCAGATTTGATTCTAAATCAGTTTTACTCCAGGTTTTAAAA
The DNA here is from genome assembly GCA_030015415.1 of Cynopterus sphinx. Classification (NCBI taxonomy): domain Eukaryota; kingdom Metazoa; phylum Chordata; class Mammalia; order Chiroptera; family Pteropodidae; genus Cynopterus; species Cynopterus sphinx. The sequence continues at coordinate 29,387,882 of CM057385.1, read as the reverse complement.
ATGAATAATGTTCCTTCACTCTCATTACTGAAGTCTTTTTCTGTTGAGTTTCCATTGGGTCTTCTACCTCATGATAAACCAGACCGGGGTGTGGAACATCTAATCAGTTTAACTGATAATTTACTAGTTCTATCTTCACCATTTTGTGATCCAGAACAATATAAATTAAACGTAAGCCCTACACGGCAAACAGTTCATGTTATTAATATAAATGGTATTCTAAGGCGCGACATCTGCAAATGGGCATACCAGCCAGTCCTAGCAAGCTACACAAAGCTGTCATTAAAGGGAGAAAAAGAGATTGATACCTTTAGGTTTAGAGCCTATGCAGGTCTAGCAGAACATGTTTAATATAAGACCTTATGATTTGGGGAATTTATCTGCCAGGCTGGCTGAAAGGCCTATAAAAATATTACTGGCTATTTCTAACAACTGAAACTATAATTTTGTTGTAGGTTGCTGGAGCAAGAGATAATTTAGGACTTATAATAAAGGTTTCTGGATAGTAACTAGATTGGTCAATTTAGTATGGCAGGTGGATTCTGTATTGGCAGGAAGAGATCACATGTACATTTGCTGATTTATTTTTGCTTAACATATAAAACTTTTTAAAAAAGAGGAAGCTGCCTGGAGTAGCTTCATGCTACTCCAGATATATTGCACACAGATGCAGTATATCTTAGCATTGTTTTCCCTGATCTAGGTTCCTTGTGAGGCACACAGATGCCAGTGACCCTCTCTCCATAGGTACACTCCTTTCAGAATTGTGACAACTGCTTAATTCTTACAATACCATTGCCCTATTATACTCAGGTTCATATCAGTCTGGAAGAACTTGTACTGATATTTTCTGTAAGTGGAAAAACCAAAATCCTGACAATAGTTTGCAGAGCCCTATGTGATCTACCCATCCCTTACCTCATTGACTCCATCTGCTTCTACTTACTCAGCTCTAGTCAGACTGGCTTCCTTGCTGATTGTCAAATGGGTTTGAAATGGAAGACCATATTGGAACCTAAAGATGGTAGCTATTTTTTGGCATTGACTAGGAATGCAGAACTACAGGTGGATTTAACTCTAGCAACTAGCAAAAAGAGCCACTTCTGCTTAAGTCTTAGATGACATATATCACACAGTTAGAGCCAGCTGTCACTCAGAGCCATTCCCCTAGGATCTGTTGACTAGATGGTATGGTGCTTGAAATACATCTGAATCATCATTCTTCAGAAAACTGGAGATGGTTTGTGTCACTGCCTGGTCTCAGGTTGGACCAGCCTGCAAATAATCTTTCCAAAGGCTAAATGGAGAGGAGGAAAAAAGAAAAAAATATTCTTCAGAGACTTGAAAAGGTCACAAGTGACGTCATGAAAGAATAGATGATATACTCTCAAAGGTGAGCTACATGCCACTTGCCTTGGTTTTTCTTATGGCAGTGTCTCCTTTAGTTATCTGTGGTGAGAGGTTTGGTGAGAGGCTGCATTTGCTGGAGTTCAAACTGAGTTCATCTCGTACCTTTTTATAGTACTTTTGCATACACTGGAAGAAGGTTAGAATATTAATTTAGCTTGTTCGTCTCCAGCTGTGCCACCATGAAGAGGCCGCAGCTACTGCAGCAGCCTTCCTATACTATGGAAAGAAACTAATTACTGGTTACAGGCTGAGGCTGACAGGCTGCTCTTTCCCCAGCAGCCACTGAAAGTAACTTTTAAAAATCATTATTATTATTAAGCATTTATAGCCTCCTTTTGTGTTTTTTAAGTGCCTCAGAATCATTTCTGTTTGCTCTTCCTGTTGATATTCTTGAGAGGCAAGTTAATATTGTTATGGCCACATGTTGCACGTGACACACCAGAGGAACAGAGGATTAGTCTATCTGCTACTTGATACCATCTGTGATCTGCTTTAGGCATCCTCAAAGCAGAAGCTGAGGTGTGTTTTCTGTTCCTTAGCTCAGTGAACCCATTTCTTCCCTGGTTGCTTTTATTTGGTGTGTGAGTATTATGGCTTTTATACTTTTTTAACTTCAACTTAACAATAAGAAATACATTTTACACAGTATACACACTCAACACATACATAAAACTGAAACACTTTCAGGAACTATTATTTACTCTTCATGAGATGCACTATGGTGTTTGTTATTGTATTTTTTTTTTTTACACAGTTTCAGCCCACTAAATTAATTTTAAGAACCACTATTTGGTTGTGACCCACAGTTTTTAAAAATACAGTGCCTGGAGGTGCTTGAAGCTGAAGAATACATGTGAAACATTTTCCTGGAGCATGAGTTTTATTCAGAGGTAAAGGGAGAAACACATTAAAACATATAGATGTGTATGGACTAACATGCAGCTTCAAAAAAATTTTGTTCTTATGGTGAGCTACTTCATGTTATACCCCTAATCCTGACCCTTTCCCCTACCTCCACCCATTATATATGTCCTTACTTTCCTCTTCTGTTAAGGGAAGTACACTAGAAAAAGAACTCAAGAAGTACTGTTCTTTTGGAAAATTTATACCAAATTCATATTTTGACTAAACCTAAATGGTTGTTAGGAACCTTGAGTAGTATATTTTACAATCATTATTCTTACTGAGTACTTACTCAGTGCCAATTACTATTCTAGAAGCTGAGAACAGAGTGGTGAACAAGAGAAAAATCACTTCCTTCATGCTACTTATATTCTACTGGAGGTGGGGTACATGGCACGGGCATAGGCAATAAACCAACAATTAAGTAAGATAGTATGTCAAATGAGGGCAATGGAGAAAAATAAAGCAGAGATTGGAGTAAGGAGTCCTGGGGTTCCTGGGGTTGGAGATTGGGCAGTATAATTTTATGAGTACATTGGTTATAGAAAACCTACCTGAAAAGATAATATTTGATAAAAGCAAAGGCCTAACAGAGGCTGGGAATGAGCCATGCAGATATCTGGAGAAGAGAATTCCAGACCAAAAAAAATATATAGCAAATGCAAAAAGCCATGAGAGAGGAACATCCCTAATATGTTAAGGAACAACAGCAGGCGCCTGTGGCTGACATGGAGCCAGCAGTTGCACATAACATCAGGGCGGTAAGAGGCATCAGATTATAGGCAATTGTAACTTTGGTTTTTATTCTGAGTGAGATAGGAAGTCATTAGAGGTTTGAGCAGACAAGTATTTATGAACTGACCTACATTTTAAGATCCCTCTGGCTGCTGTGTAGAGAACAGACTGGGGAAGCTAGGTGCTGGGGGTGGTGGAGACGAGTGCAGAAGCAGAGAGACCATTTATAAAAGGCTTTGCACTGTTCCATTTACCGAGTTTAGAAAGTCTGCAGGTTCTGTTTAAGGATGAGGAGGAGAGATCAAGAATTTGGTTTCGGATATGTTCATTTGAGATATTTGTTATCCAAGTGAAGATACTAAGTAGGCAGTTGAATGGATGGAGATATTTTATTTTCATATATATATATATATATATATATATATATATATATATATATGAAATATTTATATTTATTTATTTCCCATAGGCAAGCCAGGTATTGATGTTAAAACTCTTGGAAAATAGTTCTCCAATTTGTTTGGATTGTGCCTTCCTATTCTATACCTGTTGGAATAGTGAATTTCAAAAAAAAAAGAAAGAACTCCCCTCCTCCCTCTGAAGCAATCAATATCATACTCTTTAAAGCTGACTCAGTTCTATTTAAAAGTAGCCACCATCTGGATTAGAATTGAACTGGCTTTAAACTGTATTTTTCCCTTGATTCGTTTATGCCTTAACTCCTGGGGAGTGATTGGCATATTCTTAGAGAATCTGAATCCTTAGGGTAGTGATTTACTACCTGTATTATTCTTCCTTAGCATATTGATATTATTTTAACTCAGTGATTTGAAGCTAAAAGAGTTCACATATCATCCCATCCCTCTACTCTCCATTCCTGCCTTACTATCAGTTTACCCAATGAGCAATGGTATTGATGGGATTGTTGTGCATATGGATGATTTGGAGGTAGAAAAAAAGGGTGAGAAACCAGTGTTTCTGTTTTCTCAACATCTTCCCCTTAATTTCATGCAATAGATATTTATTGAGCCACTAGTATGCTAGTGAAAATGAGAGCCCCTCTACTCAAGGAGCTCATTGTATTAACAGTGAGGCAGATGTAAACATACAGTTCTTTTATGCTATTGTAGAAGGATATGCACTGGGTGCTTTGGGGAAGGATAAGAGCTTTCCTGAGAAATTTGAAGTTGAATTTCTTAAGATTAAATATTTTCCAAATAGCTAAAGCTTCAGGAGAAGAATATATTAAACAGAAAGAATAACGTAAAAAGGCACAGAACTGTGAGTTTCAGTGTTTGGGGAACAAGTAATTTTGATATGGTTGAAGTAGAGGAAATAGGTTAGATAAGTAGGTAGGCAGGGGCCACCAGATCCAAGAGAACCATGTATTTTTGAAATGAATGCAATTCTAGCCAAGAGTAAAATTTAGAGAGCTGCAAAATGCAGATTTTGAAAAACTAATGTAAACGATATGAAACTCTTTCTTCCAAAAAGTGACCAGTATGCAGTTGATCCTATAAAAAGAGATATTTTATCAAGGGCACAATAGCAAGCAGAATCTTTAAGCTAACAGTTTGCTAATAAGCCTTTTTTTCTCTTCTGGTCTCTTTTTAGTATAGTAGTACTATATTTGAGCACATGTAAGATTTCAGATAAGTCTAATGTGGTTATCCTTAATTATGAAAAATTCTAAGTAAAACAAGATGGTGAAAGAAGAGGGCATTTTTCTTTAACAGACACTACTTAAAGTACTTATTGTAAGCCAGGTGCCATTCTTAAGTGTTTTGCATATATTAACTCATTATCCTTATAACAACTCATGCATTCAGTACTATTATTATCTCCATTCTATAGACAGGAAACTCAGCTGAGTACTACTTGCACAAAGTCACACAGTAAGTGACAGAGTCAAATTTTGAAATCAAGTTGTCTGGTCCAGTTCACAAATCCGTGTTCTGAACCACTGTGTCTGCTGCCTCTGATTGGGTCCTCTGATTGGGTGTCCAGCTTCTCAGAATTATCCTAGAACAGAAATCCAGGATTAGTCTTCAGGGTACCTAAAACCCCTGAAATTGTATGTCAAAATGTTGCATTGTACATTTTTCAGAAAGAGGGTCCATGGCTTTCATCTGTTTATTCAAAGCCTCTTCAAGGCAGAATGGTTTAGTACTGCTAACCTAGAGGAGCTTTTCATGTCTGTTCCATTTAAAGGGCTCCAATTAGAATAAGGATTCCTTCAGAAAATCAATGTGTTTACAAGCTGATACAGACCTTTTAAGTAACATTGTTCTAAATTACTTGCTTATTTGATTAATCTTCCTAGGAACTTTTTCCAAAAAATATATGCCAGATTCTAGATTTAGAAATTGTTATTCATTTGTGTAGGATAGAGCCCTGGCATGGCATCTGTTTTGAAAAATCTCTCCAGAGTATTCTAATATAAGTCTCTGATTAAGTACTTCCAATATTATCCCCTGGAGGATAGGATTATATTTTCTGTATTTTTCTTTATATCTCAAATGGTTGGGACATAGTAAACATTAATCAATATTTGAATGAATGCCACATTATGAAATATGACTTTATTTTCAAAGATGATGGTAATGATAATCGCCCTCATTTCACATAAGACTTTTATGTAACCCACAGTAGCCCATCCATGCCACCCTAGTTTTTCACTTCTAAATTCCCTTTAGAGAGCCTGCCACTCCTTAATATCTTCTTGATGCCCTTATTTGAAATAAGAGTTCTCTCATTGCTAAGTACCAGATTAATTAGAAAATACCTCTTTCCCAGAAGCCCCACTCTGCTATAAATCTTTTGAAGTGGTGCTCTCATACATCTAAAATAATGTCATAAGTCCCTTTTTTCCTGAAGTTGGTTTCTCTGCTTACATTCACCATTCTCAAGCTTTTTGAGAAGCCTGCTGTCTTGGCATTTTGGGCATCAATTATGTGATATGGTCAGAATCTCCAAAGGGGTTGATAATTGAAAGGTTAAAAACAGAAGTTATATAAGGAAAGTAATTTGATGGATTCTTCTGGAAGAGAGAACAGACTATTAAGTAGATATAACCAAATTATGGAGGAAGATATAAAGGTACGATTTAAGGTGAGGAAGATGGGTTGATAATAAATGTAAAAAAAAAAAAACAAAAACAGAAGTACTTTGGAAAGTGGCTATTTGGAATTCATAGCCAGAGTTTTGATTAAGACATAGATATGCTGTTATGCTGCTGAGGTGTGGACATTTGTCCCAAAAGGAGGGTTGGGAGAGGGAGAATAGTGGTACTAAATAGGCACTTTTTATTCCCCTTTATTTTCTTAGAGCACTGTGAAAGAGAAATAAGCATTGTTACTGATTGTAGAACTTGCCCAGAGAAATGTTTTTCTCCAGGATCCAAAGCATAAATAGGAAAGTCACTATTGACAAACCAGTGGGAAGTGGTGGTTTAAAGCAATTCTCCTCCTCCTCTCCATTCCTACAGTATATAGTGCCTATAATCTGACACAGTTTAATTTTGCTGTTTCTGAATATACATGCCAATCAATATTGCCCATGAATAAAAATACTTATTGTAGCTTTTTTAAAAATATAAACAGCATGCTCTGAATAGAATAGGCCATGGCTGAATCGTAGCCTACCTAAATCAGAAGCTTGTCTTGTGAGAAGAAAACTTTTTTTTTCCTCTCACTCAAAGCCTTTTTCCTTCTGATAGTCATCAGATTTACCATTGTTTGGCCCATGAGCTTTTCCCAAGCATAGGACTTCGTTAATAAGATTTTACAAAAGAAACAACTTTAAAACCAGTATCTAAAAAAGATAAAGGGCAGTATGGCCAGTTATTTTGGAGAGGAAAGAAATCAAGGTTTGGGGTCAGAAGTTTGCATTTGATTCTGGTTTTTCTGTGTACTAGCAGTGTGACCCTAGATCTTTCTGAACCTCAGTTCCTTGTCTGCAAAATAAGAAGGAAGTGACACCTACTTTGTTTGGAATAGTAATAGTGAGGATTTGAAATATTATTAGTCAATACTTAGTGGTAGCAGCAGCTACTATTAATAACCATAGAAACAAAAAATAACTGAGTAGATTATTCCGAGTACAGACCTTATGCCTTGAATTCATCCTCTCATAGGGCTCCTCTGAGGGGGGCGGGGTGAGAATGAGTAGGGTTGTTCTTTGCAATGTACGGGCTGGCCTGTCTTGATTTGGGGAGTCATGCACTGCCTTAAATGAGGAACGAAATAGGGTCATATATTTCTAGACACATAACTGTTCTTTCCCTCCTACCTGGCTCCCTATGATGTACTAATTTTTTTTGTTATTTTCTTGGCAGGTGGCTGTGAAAAACAATATTGATGTCTTCTACTTCAGCTGCCTCATCCCACTCAACGTGCTTTTTGTAGAAGATGGCAAAATGGGTAAGTACGTCCTCTTGTCCCTCTGCCAAATATATACCTTTGCCCTTCCTCTGAATGTTAGGCAGAGCAGAGCCCAGAAATACAAGTTATTTTAAGGATTAAAAAAGGGGTAAGGTTATTCTAAAGCTCTAATAATTGCTAATTTATTTGCCTGAGTCACAGTTGGTTTTATTTTGCTGTTGATCTCTAAATCACAATGCCAGTTATCTGAATAACCCAGTCACCCTGGCATATACAGAGTACAGGCATACCTCATTTATTGCACTTGACATATACTACGTTTTTCAGAAATTGAAGATTTGTGGCAATGCTGTGTCAGTCAAGCCTGTCAGTTTCCTTTTCCCAACAGCATTTGCTCACTTGTGTTTCTGTCGCACATTCGTAATCTTGCAATATTTCACACTTTTTCATTATAATTCTAGTCATATATAATAAACCACTAGTATTACCCATGTAGTTGTTGACATTTCTGTCTTCTCTTACTTAATGAAACTACCATCTAATAAAACTACTTTATATTGGTACATATTAAATTATATTGGCACTTAATTGATTTGGTTTTATAATGGCTTCTTGGGTAGGCAGGACAGATGTAATTATGTGTGATGAAATTAAAGATCAGAAAGGTTACACACTTAAAGTTACCAACTAGGAAAACAATAGAGCCAAAAGTAACCCCTAGATGTAAACTCTTTTCCAGTGTATCTGATGAAGGATTAATTGACCTGTAGTGTAGTACCTCTGCATTGCTAAGAATTGGCTCCAGTCCCAGTCTACTTCTGGCTGTATTACAAGAGCCAGCCAGTACTCCAAAGGAGAAATGGTGCAAGGCATCAGAAATCTAAATATTATGCACATCCTTCCCTTTCTTCTGCTTCCCTATACAGAACGCCAGGTCTTCCTTGCAACATGGAAGGATATTCCCAATGAAAATGAACTTCAGTTTCAGATTAAGGAATGTCATTTAAATGCTGGTGAGTAATGACTGCATTTCATTTTCATCTCAGTAAATCAAATTAGGTATTTGAAATTGTATTTATTTACATCTACTTTGTTTATAGTGGGCATATGGTAGATATATTACTTTGCAAACTTCTCTTTAAAAACTTGGGATGTTTTGATATAGATACTAGATAACTTATAAGCCAACAGACGTAAGAAACAAACTAGAATGATTCCATTTTCCCAATTTTTCAGTGTTGAATATGTGTCAGTTGTGTTATTTGAATATCCTGTGAGCATCAGGTGATCGAAATGGCACTTGAAGATGTGTACTCTCTCAAGAATTAAAAGGACTATTTTTCCTTTTATATCTGCCTTTGGTATAGGAGGAGAGGTGATTCTTTCTGGGATCCTTATTTAGAATCTTGTGTTTGTTATTAAACAAAAATAACATAGTTGATTAAAGACTTGTTGGTAACTTTTTTCTTTCCTGCCTTGTGTCAGCGTTTATCATTAGACTAACCTCTTTAATCACCATTTTAAAAAGCTCCAGATCCTTTTGTAGTTTTTTTTTTTTTTATTACTATAACAGAAAATCAAAGAGGAGAAACAATAGCACTGTCAGTCCCTAGGGCTTTGTTTCATTGAAGTGTTCTCAGGAGTGGAATGGTCAGGTCGCTAAGCTGTTCAGAGTTCTGCTTTTGTCTCAGTCCCCCTCCCTCTTTCCCTCTCCCTCCTCACTAGCTGTTCTCTATTTCCCTTCCTCCCTCCCTCTCTTTCTCCCCCTCCCTCCCTTCCTCCCCCTTCCTCCTTCCCTTCCCTCCCCCCCCATGCTTGCTTCATATCTCCTTTCTTCATCCATCATTTCTTCCTCCATATGTTGGTGGTTCTCATAAACATTTTCCACATGCTTACAGAGCAGCAAAAAAACTCACTGCCCTTTCTTTCCAACATTTTTCCAGTTTTTTAGGCTCTCTTATGTGTTTATCCTGTTCAGACAAATCTTTTCTTATAGGGCTTCTTCTGAGCCCTTGAAGAGGTGTTTGAGGAAATGTCTTTAATATCCATTATAACTAGTTAGTTGATTCTCTTTAGGAATCCTACATATCTGCCTTTTTTCTAACGTATTCTTGGTGTGGGTTTCTCACCCCGATTATATATATACTAAACTAGAGTTTTTGCTGTGTTTTCACACAAAAATCATAACTCAAATTGAACTTTTTTTGTGTCATATTCTAGGTAGATGACCATGTTATCTGTCTGTCTCTGAGGCTCACTGGTCACTTACCACAAACCTCTTGATGAGTGTGGGAGGTTGGACAGCTCTTCACAGTATAATAAGCTCTCCTTTAGGAAGCTGTAAAGTAGGTCCACAGTGGCTACTAATGTTAAGAGCTGGAGTAAATCCTGTTAAGGGAAAAGCCTCTGTACTCAGTTTGGAAAAGAACAGGCTCTTTGTTTTAAATCACCTTGGTAGTAGTTGGTCCTTCGGCAACATTTCATATGTTATGCTCCTGAGGACACCTGTTTCTGTGGTCAGTTAGTTGAAAAGTACATGTGCCATTGCACATGAGCACACTAAAAGCTGAAAAGTCTTACGATGGAGAAAGTCATTTAACTCAGTGTTGACTGAATTTGTTTGACTGTCACTTAACATTACAAAATGCTCATTATTAACATCTTATGTAACACCAGTGTCCTTGAAAATGATCGGGAAACACTGGCCTATAGAGACACAGAGAAAGATCAGAGTAATTGGGGAAAAAAGTTTTGGTTTCAGACATCCGATATGAAAGAGACATGCTTTGGTGTGGCGGCGGGGGAAATGGAAGTTTGGATAACTGAAGGCTTTAGTTTTCCTGCCAAAATAATAGGAAAGGTTTCCCTGCTTCCAGATTGAAGTTGTGAACCACATTGCACGTTGGTGTACATTTGGGATCTTGCCAAAGAAGTGTCTGGTCTTTCTCCAGGTGAGGCTGTGTTCTCTGGTATAGCCTGGAACAGTTTCTCAGAGCAAATTCAGTTTTGATCAGTTGTGCTACGGCTTCATGCCAGTTCTTCCTTTCCTTGGGTGCTCTAAATACTAGCAAATGGGTTTTCCGGTAATACACTGCTCTGTGGCATCGCAGCACATAGAGCAGGAGGAGAAGCAGCCACTTCGTTTTCTCTAGGAGCACAAGGTCATCATTTCCCCACACTTAATCACTGCTAATCTTGGGAGGCCACTTCCTGTAACTAATCCTTTCTAGCTTTTCCTCTGCCTCCACCAGTAGGTCTGAAGTACCCTAGCCTGTACATTTTCTTCTGTTCTTTAAGGCTCTGTTAACATGAATGTTTCCAGGTTTAGTGCCTTCTGATTCAACCCTGGGTCTAGCTGAGAGCTAAAAATACTATCCTTTCCAGCTGATCTACCCTAATCACAATAGCACCAACACTTTAAATAGCTTTTCTGTATCAGAGTAGACATTTGACAGATGGAAGTAACTCTGAGGGCTATGCAAAGGCAGAGGCTTAAAAGACATACTATCCTAGCATTGAGCTTTTACTTTTGCTTCTTCCATTTCTTTCTAGAGAAGAAAGAAGACATTCTTTTACCAACCCTATAATTAATCAGGTCTTAATAGAAAGGTGTATATGATACAGGTATTTGGGGCAACACTAGTTGTATAAATACTAGAAAATGTTAGATCAGAAAGGCACTAACATATGGGTCTCCCTGCTTCCTAGCACTGGTTATCTCTGCTGGTGTCAAGAGGTCTGTATGGATCTGTTTTGCAGCTTACCATTATAGCTGTGTTTGGGGTTGGTACATATCTGAGACCACTATCCTAATTGCACAAGAGTACTTGCATCTCCAGCCATATCTAGAAAGGAATCTTTCTGGCAAGCAGTCAACAGACTTTTTGTTGTTGTTTATTATGCTTTGAAAAGCTCAGAGACATGTTGTACATATATTCACTAGTGGTAAGGGTCAAATATTTTTTTCTAGCATGAGGACTAGGTGAGGGCGAGTTTCGTTTCTTTGTTTTGTTGTGGTTTTCCCCCTCCTCCATAATATTTCATAAATGGAAATGCTTTGCAAGCCAGGACTTAAATATAGTTTGTTATAGGTTGTTCAAATGGCAAAAAGTGTTCTTTTCATCAGTCATAGTGATTTTGAACTTGCTGATGAATACCATGACTGGGTCCCAAATGCATTCTCCCTTCTCACTCTCTGAGTATTGTCTTCACTTTTATTTCTGCTAGAAGTGTGATCATAGCTAAAGTAGGAAGATGAAGGAAGAAAGACCACATCCATACCTCCTAAGATTTTAGCCCCCAGACCAAAAGAGCCAAATTTGGGGAAGAAGATAGACAAACCTGAAGAAATCACATTTCGAAGCAAGTATAGTTGACCGTTGAACAGTGTTGGGATTAGGGATGATGACCACTCTTGCAGTCAAAAATTCACAAGTAATTTAAGTCGGCTCTCCCCATACATAGATTCCCAACTGCTAGTTGACCCTTGAACAATGCAGGTTTGAACTATGTGGGTCAATTGAAAAATCCACACATAAGTGGACCTGTGCATTTCAAGCCTGTGTCACTCAGGAGTCAACTGCATAATCATATTAAACCGTCTTTTTTTATTCTCCTTTGGGGCACATCTCTGTCTTTGAGCATCTCTGCTCAAAGTTTCACAACTGTAAGATTCCATCTTGTTTCCCAGGAGTTTCAGACATGTGAAAAAAGATAAAATAAAAACTAATATCTTGTCAAAAAATCTATCCCAGTCTGGCTTGGAAGCCTTTTTTCATCTGGTTTCCATTGCCATTCTTATCTAGTACTGTCAGTAGAGACTGATTATCCTGCCATCTATACATCTTCAAGCTCAAACCTAATATCTAAGATTTATAAAAATTGACTCACATATACTTATGAACCTTCCCTTCATTCAGTATTCTGTAGGAATCATGATACGGCCATTCAGGAGCAGAGCCAGCCAGGTCCCTGGCCAGAATGCTTCCAAATGTATTAAAGTTACATCTGTTCAACTTACTTATTCTACATGGCTATTTGCCACGTTTTCAAATTTTGGAAGGGATGAGTGTGTATGTGTGTTTGTATGCTTCCGTTTTCTAGTGTGTCTTCCCTTACATAGGCAGTAAAATCATGAGTTGTTTAGGCCTTATTATATGTATTGTCTAGTACGTGTTTGTGCCTATGCAACAGGGTGTCTCTTCAATAAAGGATTCTGTTGTGTGTATTTTCCACTTCCTTGGAAATGAGCAAGAGCTTTGAAAGTTAGGAATGGCTTTACAACTTAACGCACGCCGCATGTGTTATAAAGACAGTCCTGTCAAAAGGTTCTAGCCAAACTCCAGCTGGAGATATTGCCTAGTAACCCTGTCTAAGCTGTAAGAGCTCTTCTCTATGAAAACTGGGGTGCCAGAACTGCCTGACCCCTCAGAAGGTGATTAAAAAGTAATATTGAGGCTCCATCCTCCAATGGTATTGCATATACTAGTCTAAGATACACTTTTTGGCACCTCTGCTGGGTATTAGTGAAAACCTTCTTCAGAAATTAAGGGGAAAAAGTTAAGTAATAACTAAGGTGGCTCAAATGTTTAATGAGTGGACTTTAATGCCTCCTCCCCTGAGCTTTCACTAGTTTGAACATGGGAGAAAGATGTCAGGGCAAGAACTACCTCCAAAATTAGCCCACAGCTAAGTAGATGGTTTTTAATGCCTGTGGCTCTCTGTACATATAGGCATCTCCAACACCTTGATCATGCATTTCACAGGTGTTGATGGCATGTAGCCATTGTGTCCTATATACCGTGGGAAGCACACTGATGAAAAACTCCACAATCCCTTTACTCAAGAGTGCTTATTGTCTAGGAGAACAGAAAGACCGTCCATTGTGGCAGCCTTTTTCCTAGAGTGCACAATAGAGTAGGACAGTTTTTTATATGGAAAGAATTTAGTTCCTGAAGTTAGCATGAGTAATTTGAATTCTCATCAGAAATGAACATAATAAACTCAACAAAGAGCACTGTCTGTTGTCTCTATTCTTAAAGTTTATCTTTCTCTGATGCTGTAATCTCTTTCATATTAGCAGTAAGAGAGCAAGGAAAGAGAAACAACTTATAATTCTAGAGCGTTATGTCTCTTTGATGCTGTAATCACAGGGGGCCCCAGCCATCCACCTGTTCTTACCTTGGGTTGATGACTGTGAAGGCCACCACTATGACTAGCCACGGCAGCTGGGGTTATGGACTTGTAATAATCATCTTTGTGTAACTTCCGTCTTTTTCAAAATCTTCAGTTGAGACAGTTATTTCATTATTGATTTGTGACATGGTATTCCCTACAGGCTTAAGAAATAACTTGCCTGCTTTTTTTAAAAAAAAAATCTTAAATATCCAAGTTAATAAATTTGACTTACAAGATCTCTGCAACTCTGCTTTTTTCCAATCCCGGCAGTTGAGGCTAGAGTGGCTCACAGTGAAGTAGTAGCAACTCAGGAAGTGGTGTATGGATTTGATCATCAGTCTGTGGATCTCTGTGACTCTGGGACCCGTGTTCCAGAAGTCAGTACCAACATAGCAGTCATTGTGGTATACCCACACACCCATTTCTGTCTTTGTTCTCTTCAAAGCATTTTACCTTTCTAGCACCTAGTTTAAGATTACGAACTCCTTTGACCCACCGTAATCTCCACAGGTTAATCTTAACACTAATGCTGGTTGCATCTTATTCTGTTTCTATCCTGGATTGTGATAGGCAGGTACTTCAAGAGCCACTCTCTCATCCTTTGCTGTTATGGAAGAAGAGCTTTCTGGAATGTATGTGTGTATGCATATGGAATGGTACTTGTCAGGGACTTTAGCATGCATGGCCTGTGGGGCTGTCATAAGAGAGTTAGCATGCATTTGTTTGATATTTTGAATCTGTGTTTCTAGACACTGTTTCCAGCAAGTTACAAAACAACAATGTTTATACTATTGCCAAGAGGAATGTGGAAGGGCAGGACATGCTGTACCAATCCCTGAAACTCACTAATGGCATTTGGATCTTGGCTGAGCTACGTATCCAGCCAGGAAACCCCAATTACACGGTAAGACCTTTCTCAGAATGGGTGAGATGGGTTTGAGGAGGGAGGTAAGAGCCCTGCAAAGACCTGGAGGAGGTGCTTCAGACCCTAGATGCCCCAAACAAGCAGTCAAATAAAGAAGTCCTTATTTGCCTCTTTGGAAGACCTCTCTGTGGTGTGTGCCCCATCCCATAGGCATGGTGCCTCTGGCAGCAAGGAGTGCCTCAGACTCTCCCTGGTATATATAGAGTTGCTTCCAAAACTTGGCAACTTTATCAGTATAGGTTAATACTTATCTAGCCTGTCTGTGCATATGATACTATAACAGGCTGCTAAAAGGATTATTTACATAGTTCATTTCAAGAAGGCCTGCTTTCCTGCTTTTTTATAAAGATATCAGTCATAGGCACATGAACCTTTTTTAATATTGTTTGTCCTGAAATGCTTGTTACTTAAGGCAAAATGGGACACACTTTTCGCAGCCTGTAAGGGAACTTTAGTTTGGAAGACTTCTTTCAGTACTACAATGGACTGAAATTTAAATTCTGGCAGTATTTTTAGGACAGGAGCAAATTGCCTTTTCAGGCAACAAAGATTTTTACCCTAGGCACTGGGCATTCATTTGCCATTGTAAAATGTGATTTTGTGAAGTGACAGAAAAACCGCTTGGGATGGGGGAGTGTCTTATTCTTCCATTATGTTCAAGGTTTTCGTAGGCTGTTTTGAAGAGGGGTTACCAGAAAGGGACAGGAGAGTAAGAAAGATTCAGTACTGAATAACTGAGGAAGCTGAGTAGTCAGTAGATTAAGGGAGCTTTTTAGCCATTTAGCTAAGAAAATTCTGTGAACCCATTCCTTAATTTTAACAGCCAAGTCTGTTTTCATTAGCATACATCAAGGGAATAGTACCACTAGGAAATGAAAATTCTTGGCATTTTCCCCACTAGTTCCCTCCCTTGAAGTAAGCTAGATGAGTATGTGTGTGTGAGCTGCTGAGTCCTATCACGAGATTTTGTAAGCACTTGTGAGCTGGGAAGCTTCAGGCTTCCCCCATAAAATGTACCTTCTTCCCACCCACTTCCCCTACCACCAGTCTTGTCTTTTTGAAAAGAAACTCCCCTGCCATTTACCTTGAGTTCTCCAAGAAAGGAAAACCCCTCTGTGCTGTTCCTGGAGGGAAAGATTCTCACTGTAAAATCAAGATCTTATAAAATAACTCCACTTACTACTTTCCTAGGAAAAAAAATTGGCGGTGGGGGGGAGTCTTTTGTTTTTAACTTTTTTTTTTTTTTTTTTTTTTTTGGTATACAGTCTTCCATCTCAGCTAAGTTAAAAAATTATGGTTATCCCTTAGTTTATGGATGAGGAAACCAAGGTTAAGAATTATTAGTGATTTATTTAAGATCATGTTATTTGTTGGTAGGTAAGTTGTGCTTAGAATTCAGGTATCTCTTAATACTTCCCTATAAGGGAATACTTCCCTATAATGAATACTTCCCTATAAGTATTCATTATAAGGATAAAGAGAATTCTTAGAAGAACCTCTTGGTATCGCTGTCTTAAACATAGTTTAAGTTAAAAATAAAAATTTAAGTTTTTATTTTGAAATAATCTGACTCACAAAAAGTTTTTTAAATGGTGAAGTTCCCATGTGTCTTCACCCACTTTCTCTATTGATAACATCTTAAGTACTCATTGTGTATTTTCAAACAGGAAATTGATATTGATAAAATGCTGTAGACTATAGACCTTACTTAGATTTCACCAGTTTTTACGTTATTTTGTTGTTGTTGAGTGTTCAGTACCATGAAATCTTATCACATGTATGGATTTGTATAACTACCACAAAGTCAAGACACAGAACTATTCCATCATTGCAAAAATTTTCCTCTGGCTATCTCGTTATACTTAGACTCTCGCCCCAGCACAAACCCCCTGCCAACCACTGATATGGTCACCATTACTATAGTTATGTTATTTTGAGAGTGTTATGTAAGTTAAATTTATACAGCATGTAACATTTTAAAGTGTTTTTTTTTTCTAACTACTATTGACATCCAGGTTGCTGCATGTATCAGTAGTTTATTTTCTCAACCAAGTAGTAATCCACAATATGGATGTACAATAGTTTATCTATTCATTCATGGAAGGACATTTTCTCCCCTGTATATTTTTTTAAAAATTTTATTTTGAGATAATGGTAGATTTGCGTGCAGTTGTAACAGCCCTGTGAGATTCTGTTCTCATGGTGTCCTCTTACAGCTACAGCTGTCTCCTTCCCCTGTATTTGTAAATGGTAAATTTCTTTATATTTCTTTGCCCTCTTTCCTATTTTCCATCCATCTGGTGACTAGGTTCCTACTGCCCACAAAACCATTTACATTTTTCCATCAGTCTGACACAGGCCTAAATCCATTCCCCTAAATTGTGCTCCAGATGTCACACTCATTCAGATCCATTTCTTTTCCTCCATCAACCTAAACACCCATTATACTGTTTATCTGATTTCAGCTAGGTATTAAAGAGGAAAGAAATCTGATTGAGCTAGTACTAATGCCTAAGGACTGATGGTCTCTTAGTCACCTAAGAGAGAATGATAAATCACTCCCCCCTCCTTCTTACTGTATTTCATGAAGAAAGTATATTTATCTATAAAGATGAGACTATTCCTAATTAGCTGTATCTCACCTGGAAAGGTAACTTGTTTCAGGTGAAGAAATGTGTGTTCTAGACTATAAACCAGACATGAATGTGTAAGTCCTTGGCTTATTTAGGCAAGAGAGGTGACTCTTCTTTCCTTGGTGGGTCTATGGTGGTATTTCTGAATGGCTGATATTACAGATATGTCACATAAGCAGGCTAGCATTTCAAATGTTAAAATGCTGGTAAGAATCATGCAAAATAAGACCCAGAGCCCCAGCTATATTTTATAAATCAGATTATTTAGCTTCTTTGTTATGAATGTTTCCTTTTTACTTCAGGATTTAGCAAAAGAATATTTTCTAATAATTCGTTCTAGCTTGTCTTAGCTGCACTAGTTTGAAAAGCAAGGAATGGGTTCAAATCTAAGCCTGACCCTTTGTTAAAGGCTGGGATAGCTTGGGGGATTGGCAGGGGTGGGGGATGGAGGGTGATGTAAGAGTCCAAAAAAAAGAGTTTTCCTCCTTTTCTCTCAAGAGTCCAAGCTTGGCCAGTCCCATGACCTTCCCCCACCCCCACCTCCTTAGTTCCAACCTTTGCAGTTTGGGCTTCTGTCGAAGAAGACAACATTTCCTTACCAGCCAGGAACAAAAAATAAGACCTCTAGCTGGTAGAACTTCGAGTATTGTTGTAAAGATGTGAAAACATACTGGACAGTATTTTAGGAGAGAAAAAGTACCCTTTTATACACCTCTTCAGTCTGGGAGTTAGTTCCTTTAGGCTGTTCTTCCTCTTTTTAGCTTCCTCTTCTTTTCTGAACCCACATGTTGTTCCACGAGAATTTTCCACAGCATCAACAGTGGAAAGATTGTGGATGAAGTGGTACAGAATCGCCTCTATACGGGCTTTGAAAGTCAGGGAATGCCTATAGCTGCAACTTTGACCAAAGTATGGAGCTGTTTTCTATGCATATTTATATTCTTAAATTAGTTGTTGTTTACGTTTATCAGAATTAGTCTTCCTGATCAATGTTAAGCAGCAATTTTGGAAATGCCTTAGAGACCTAATGTTAAAGCTGTATATAGAGCTTGTTTGATGTTCTTCTGTTTGATTTCTGGGGGTTTTCTTTGCATTTTAAAATTTTCATTTTAAGTTTTAAGGATGTGAGCATTTTTTCAAGAAATTCAAGATTAACCAATATCTTCACATTTTTTCCAAAAATAGTCTCACCTCTTGTGTTAACTCATCCTCTAATTCTTTAGAGTCCCTAATAAGAGGTAATCTAAAATATCATGGTAACATCATTAAAGACAACTTTCGTTGATCCGCCTTAATAAATAAGAGCAATGGGTCAGTAATACAAAAAGCCAAATTCAAAATTTACTGGTTCTAAATATAATTTGAATGCTTCCACTCTTATATTATTAGTAATATTTTGCCTAGTCTAATGCAATTAAGGATTCCAAATCTGGGTTTAAATTTTGTGTTTATTGACCTACTAAGTGAAAATATGTGTTCAACATTGAAATCTTTTAAATATTTTGATTTGGTAATTGTTAGGCTAGAAGAAGAGGGGGTGATAGAGAAGTAGAATGCTTATCAGAAGTATGTGATATCCCCGTCTAAAGAGGAAGAAAATAAAAGATGAAGCTGATGGCATGAATCACTGTCCAGTTATACTAAGTAAATGTCTTTTTGTGTTAGTGCTTGTTTTCCCTCCATTGCTGTATATGCTTTTCTCAATATAATACAAAAAGGCACTACCTTGGACTTGCCTGGCTTAAAGTTTTATTTTGCTTCATAGTACATCCTCTTGAATTGGGACTGAGAATACCATCCTTGTTGGACTGAGAAATAGAGGCAGACAGCTGAAATGACCACCAACAAGTTAAGGGTTTAGACCTTCCGCTTTCATTTGGGAATAATCTCTACAGTGGTGCATCTATTTTACAGTCAGAGACTTTGATGCTTTTAGTATGGATTATTTCCTAACCTTATAGACCTACATAGAATGTAGATGGAAACACAGCACAACTTGACATTGATTAAATTGAAATTCTAAAACCCACAGTACCTAATGCTAGTCTCCATGATAATCTTTCTTCTTTTTCTCCCAACAGCTGTCGCTGAAATGTAGAGCTCCTGAAGTCTCTCAGTATATCTATCAGGTCTATGACAGCATTTTGAAAAACTAATAGACTGGTCCAGTGCCCTCTGGCCACCTTGTGATTGGTGCAAGCCAAGAACTCTTAACTGGAAGAAATTGTATTGCCATGTAGAATCTGAACCTAAATATACTGAGGCCACCCACCAAGGTAGTGATTAGTATAACCTGTGCTAACATTAGGGCACAACCTGTTGGATAGTTTTAGCTTCCTGTGAACGATTGTAACCACTGCTTTAATCACTTCCCACCTCTTGCCACCTGCTGCTGCTATCTGTCCTTACTTGTGGGCTTCTCCATACTGTGCCAGTGGCTGGCATTTTTGAGTGTAGTTTGATATTTTGTAATTGAGAGCTCATTTCAAAGAAGAAAAAGACAAAAAATATTAAAGCAAGGAAAAGTGTCACTGAAACATAAACTGCACTTTATTGTTTTATATTTTTGTATATATGAGAAATCGAGGGAACCGTGTAACCACTAGAAAGTGTTAAAACCACTGACCATTGTTAACTACACAGCTCTGGAGGAAGAGACACAGTTGCTTGCCCACTTTGTCAGGGGTTTTCCTATGTGTGGAAACCTTGTCCCTACTCATCAGAATTTTCACTTTTTTTTTTTTTTTCCCTCCAAACTCCTTTTCCTTGTGATTTCCCCTGCCCCATATTGTCATCTCATTTGATTGCTCTGTGGTTGGGGATGGTGGTCTTTCTTGAATGCGATTTCGGGTGCAGGTATAAGTCCTGACAGCACCAAAGCTGAGAAAAATAAGAACTTACTACATTCCTTTCCCCTGATCTGACTGATTAATAACACTATTATGGAATTTGAAGAGAGATGTGGGGAACAGGAACCAAAATGCACTCTCCATATCTCCTGCCCTCTATTAACTTAATATTCAGGTCCAATTCAGATCTAAAATCATAGTTTTAGAATTGAAATAGACTTTAAGTCAAAGTTATCCAATCCTGCTTTTCTAAAAAGGAAAAGGGTAAAGGCAAAAATGGTTTTATTGCCGGAGGCCTGATAGCTGTTAAGTAGCAGAGCTGAGGGACTCCTAAATTAGAGTCTCCTAAATCCTCATCAGTGTTTTCACTACAGTTGTGTCTCATTGATATTTTTTTCCTCAATGCCTTTCTCTTGCCTTCTTTGTGCCTGCTTCTTTGTGGCTTTTATTGTATACTGATTTTGGCATTCTGTTCATTGGCATCAGGTGGCAGCAGAGTGTCTTCTCAGTCACTTGAAGGTAAATCCAGATGCTGGAATGAAGGAGTGGCTATGTTTCCCATATAGTCCTTGAGCTGAGCTGTAGTTTTGGAGGCCACCGGGGTGGGCGCAGAGATGAAGTGAGCTTAGAGGTGTCACAGATTCTCTTTGTCCCTTCAGCTCTCTGATCTGCTGTTTACTCATGTTACTGAGGCTCCAAGGCAATTGAGGTCATCTCAGATGGTCAAGCAGTTCTTGTCATCTCTAAAAAGACTGAGAGATGTGAAATCGGGGCCCTCAACACATTGGGTATAATTTGTCAATGAATGAATGCTTCATGCCCAAGACACCAACCTGTTTAACAGTGTTCATACTGTTTCATCTGTGGGTACTTGTTGCATTGCCTGGAGCCCAGTATTTAGGGTCCACGAGGAAGACTACTTCTCAGCTTCCCCTACTCAAATCAGAGGTACTTCAGAGTCCAAAGGCCTCATGTTGGACTTACACTGATGAGTGAGTCCAAGGGCAGAAAATGTAGAAAACAAGCAGAAACTGCCCCCTAGCCCTTTTATGCCTGAAATGACCCTGATTCATACCACTTGCAAAGCTTGGGGGAATGGATCCCCCAAAGCAGTTTCTTAAACTTTGAGAATCTCCAAGAGAAGAATTACTGGGGGAAAGGAACTATGTCCTGCACTAACCACCCCTCAGGCACCTGGAGATTAAGAAGTACAATAGGGTTTTTGTGGGAGGTGAGTACGTTGATGATGTGTAGGGTGGAAAAGCAGGTTGATATAAAGTTCCCTGTTTGGGACATCATTCATAGAGTCAGTTGGATACAAGCAGTGTAGATGCACTCTATAAACAGTGTTCTCATCTCAAAGCAAACTATAGCTCCAGAAGGAAGAGTGTGTGTTAGAGTAAGCAGACAGAAAACAATTTTGTATCAGGATATGTCCCTCCACCCCTGAAACTAGGCTTCTGTCAGCCTCCCAGCAGTGGTGGGAAACAGCTACTATTCTCACTGACCTACCTGACCAAGCCAAACTGGGAACTCTGCGCTCTTTGGAGAGTCTGCCTCCTGTGCTCCCAGCACTGAGGGAGGGATTCTGCTCTTCGTAAAAGGACCTCTCTACTGAAGAAACAGAACCTGTTGCCTCCACCACAGCTTCCCTTTTGGCCCATTTCAAACATGGCCGAATTGGGGAAAACAGAATGGAGATTGCCCTACGTTCCCCTTTCCTCTGCCTCAGTATGTCTTTGTAATGTCAGCTGGTGTCATACAAAGGGCAAGGGAAGCACACACAACCAGAACTCTTGCTGGTCAGAGATTCCCTGAGTGTCTGTCCTCGCCCGAGCTTGTTCAGTGTGTCTGTGTTGCAGAGCTTGGGACTTGAGAGAAACGGGGAGGGGGGAGGGGTAAGTGTTGCCCTAAGAATGCTTATCATTCTTTTGTTCTTGGGATTTGTTCTTGGGGAGGGTGGGAATTGGGGGAAGCTTGACCTTGTGTCTTCCTCAATAAACTCATTTACACAAAATTAAGTTTGTGATACACATACTTTGTTCTCAGGGGAAGGATGGGGCATTGATAAACCACCCTATTAGAACTTTTCTTTTGGCTGCCCTAGCCCTCCCAGGGATTTAGCTAGATAAAAATGAAGATTGACAGGAAGAATCCCATATGTGGGTCTCCATGTCTCCATTTCTTGGAGGCTCCTATTAACCAAACTGCATTCCACCACCACCACAGGCATCTCAAGCACAGAGTGCTCAGAGGAGCTAATCCATCTTACCTGGCAGATGGTCCTATGGGCTGAAGGAGCACAGCAGAGCTTGTCACTCTCCTGTTATTCAGGACATTTCTCTAATCTCTAAATTTATAAAAGGCTTTCAGACCTGGTTCTAGGGCCTGCATGTTCCCCGGTGAATAGGATTAATGCTGCTCTAGAGCAAGCTTTCCAAGGAGTTCAAGTCATCACCTGCATTTGTGTCGCTGGGCGCATGTGACCCAAGGGCTGTCACGATAGAGGCCCTGCCCCTGGGTTCCAATGTGTAGGCACCCTTTGAAGTCCCCCACAATTGAGTCTGGAGTGGAGGAATCCAACACTAAGATGCCCTTGGACTAGACCCTGAATCTCTTCACCAATCCAGTGACTGTAGGTAGGGACAGTGCTCAGCACGTAGGTACTCAGAACAGTAACTGCTTTTAATATTTGGACCTAAACACCAAGAATGAATGGCAGCCAGGAGCCTTTTGGATGTCTCCATTTTGCTGAGCAGCAGTTAGCCCCAGATGTGATAAGCATAATACGTGGGGGAGGAGTTGGGTCAGGGTTGTCTTCATTAAAGTTCAGGGTCAAAGATATGAAGAGGTATGGCCCTTGCTGAGCTCTAATTGGGCTTGCCAGCGAAGCATGTTAGGGCAGAAATTATCAACTCTTGGGTGCACATTAAAATATCACCTGAGAGCTTTCAAAGAGGGCTGATGATTCTGCTCAGGCAGACTATGGTAGGGGACTTGAGGGAATCTGCATTTTAAAAAACTCCCGGCACTTTTAATGTTCAGTACGAGCTGAGAATCACTGCCAGAGACTCACACCTGTTTGCCTACTTCCTCTTCAGTGATGCTCGTTTTCTTGTGGTAATTGAAAAATGGCAAAGCACTTTCATGCCCGTGATATCTGTTCATCTCATGAATTGAGCATTATCCCCATTTTCTCAGGAGAGATGTAGCAAAGCCTTGTCTTCTCACTTTGTGTTCTTACCACTACCTCTAGCCTCCCCTCTGCACTTGGCCACTAGGCCAGTGACCAGTAGCCAATAGCCAACCTTGCTAAACTCCCAAGATAGCGATATGTTCCATCTCCAAAAGCAGGGCACACTGGCCCCAGAGTGGCAACTAGGAAATATGGAGATCTCAAGTATGCTCTTTCTGAGGCCAGAAAACAGCTGAGGACTTCCAGGTTTGAGCCTTCTTACTCGTGCCTCATGCGTTGATGCTTTTTCTGATTTTGTTAGGACCCAGCTTTCTTTTCCCTGCCACCCCCAGCTCCAGGAGGCAAAAGCCCGTTTATTTTAATACCTGGTATGGCACTTGGGAAAGATCACACCTCCCCCGTTACCCATTTCTATCTCCTGAACACTAATCCTAGAATCCCAACCAGCCCCCAGACATGTAATTAGCAACAAGGATGTTTCTTGAAAAGTTTCAAACTTGCCATCTCAGTTTCTCATTTAGCTTTTGCCCCACCATCCTTGATGTTGCCGACAAGGGAAAGACTAATTCAGAGTCTGGTTAGACACAGATGGACCTCATTTCCAGAAGTAGCCTTTGGAAATGCTTGCCCCAACCCTCTGAAACTGAGAGAACACCACTCACTCCCACTATGTAGCTGGTAGAGAATGATGTGCAAATCTAGCTTTTGGCTTCCCTTCTCTTGTTTCGTTCACTTGAATCTCCACGTAGAGTCAAGGCTTCAGGATCTCTCCTAAAAGCCTCTGGAAACCAGTGTGGTCCTTATCTATGACAGAGCAGGGACAGAGTAGGCAGGTTCGGGTCTTTGTCCTTCCTGTCCCACTCCATGTCTGGACCTCAGATGCTGAAGTGGGGCCAATACATCTGCTTCCCTGAGCCTGAGCTTGCACTGTAGCTGTACAGCATCCTCAGCTGAACCAGAGCCACTTGTGGCTCAAGGTCAGACAGACCCAAGGACAAAGCCTCTCAAACTCTCACCAAGGCAATCCTAATGATAGAAGTGAATTAACAGGCCCCTGGGTGTACATTCTTAGCCCAAAGTGACAATCCAAAATGACTTAAGCAAATCTTAAATTCAGGCAAATTTTGCATTTTATGTTACTACTGTGGCTGTTTATTTTTTATATAAAAATAAAAAATGACCTACCACTGAATGGGAAAACACCTAGGAATACCAGGTGCTGTAGGCTTTAATAAAAATAAAAATGAATGAATAAGTGAATGACCTACCACTGGAGGCCAATATGTGGCCCCATAATTAACCTGTAGCTTTGTGTTCCACTAGTATTGCTAAGTGGAGAAGCTTCTGAGAAGCCTAGATCCAAGGTGTGAGTGTGAGCATTGCACAATTTCTTATTTCCACTTCACCTTGGCCTGAAATAGAATCAGAATAGAAGGTTATGGCCTGGGAAAGTAGACATAAAGCCCAGGGTCCTCAGGCAGGGTAAGGATTAAAATTTTTCAGATACAATGGGGCATAGATTGTGCCCTGGACAATTTAATCAACTTAGGAGGTGCTCAGTGACCCGTTGTGATCCCATGGGGCCAGTAAATCTGCTTTCCCCACAAAAATGGCACTCCATGAGGAAGCCCCATCCTTCTCAGCCCTGTATTTGCTTCTAGCTGCTGCCCTGACCTTTCTCCCACCTAAGCCCCCTGGGGGTTTAGGTTTCCAAAATGGAAACTTTCCTAAGGTTGTGTTCAAGCTCCTCTATGAATGGTGGTGTGTCTCTAAAAAAGAAAAAATAAAGGCCACACCTTGAAACTTTCTACCTGCTAGGTACTATGTTAAGAGTTTTACACACTGTAGCCCATTTATGCTGTGGGGATCACATCTCTTTTACAAACAAGGCAACAGAGTTTCAAGAGTTTAAGTAACTTGCCTTCAGTCCCATGGTAAGGGCCAGGATTTAAATCCAGATATGATTCTGAACCCTGGCTCATAACCACTATGTTTTCTGTCCAGGCAGAGGGAGAGAGAGCAATTGAGAAGGTCCCCAAAATGCAGAGCCCATAAGGAGGAGGACTACTGGGTTCTGGGAGGGAACAGGAGCCCACAAGTAATAGAAAGTCATAGTAGGTGATGCTGGATGCCAGGGCTAAAAACAGGAGATCTTTCAGAGCTTACCCCTCTTCCTCCTCCCTGCCCTCTAGACATCTAAACTACAACTGACAAGGTTGCTGCCCTACTTAAAGACTTCAATGCCTTCCCATCCAGCACTGGGCTCAATCCAAACTCCTTACCCAGCAATTGGGGCCTTTGTGACCTCACCACAACCAACTTCTTGGCCTCCTCTCTGACCCTAGAACACCTGTCTGATTCCTGGACTCACTTTCAAGCATCTGTAATTGCTACCAAGTTCTCTCATCTACAAGTCCTCCCCTCCCACATCTCCCACCCTGCTACCCTAAGTCTTCTTCTTTCAAGGCTCCTTCTTTGAAAGTTGCCTCCAGTATCTCTTCTCACTAGTTGGTCCACTCCCTCTGCCTTCCCCCAGAACCGTGACTTGGCTGTGTGTCTGCATCCAGTGTCCCGCTTGGGACTGTGAGCACCATTCCAATCTCGTCCACGGCTGCCCAGCTAGGGACTCCCGATCTCCATATTCCACATTTTGCACTTCAATAAGACAAATTACTCAGTCTCTCTCAGCCTCAGCTGCCTCATCTGTAAAAGGGGAGTAACCCTCTACATCAGAGAATTGTAGGGATGAAATTGAGGACGCAGGCAAAGCTCAAAGCTCATCCGGCACATAGGGTATGCTCAATAAATGTTAACTCTTGATGCTGAATAACACTGATAACGACTGTTTTAGAATAAATACACACGTGATTCTGCTCTCGACCCCCGGTATCTCCCAGCCTCCAGAGGAGAGAGAGGAGAGCGACACTCTTAGGGTGTGGATGGAGGTCATCCATTGGCAGGAGGTCAGCTTTGCTCCGAGCTGGAATGGTCCAAGAGGGAAGAAAAAGGCATCGGGTCCTCTCTCCGTGCCTTTCTCTCAGCCCTCCAGGTTAGAGCTAAAAAATGTCGCAGGGCGAGTCCGGAGGCAGGGGAAGATCGCAGCTGAGCTCGTGCAGGTTCGGCCGAGGGAACGCGTCGGGCTCAGGGACCCAGCGGAATGCCGGCCGCCCCCCCCCCGCCCCGCCCCGCCCCGCGCTCCCCGCCCCCTCCTCCCTCCCGGCGCCGGCGGGCGGCGCGCTCCGGAGGGAGAGCAGGGCCCGCGAGCGCTGCCCCCTCGGCGCACGCACTGCCCCCCGCGCCGGCCCCCCTCCCGCCCCGACTGCGCGGCCGGGGGCGCTCCGCCCTCCTCCCCCCGGGCCGGGGAGCCGGGGCGCAGCGCCGGAGCCCGGGGGGAGCGCGGCCCCGCCGGCCGGCCGGGCGGCCAGGGCTGGGGGCGGCTGGGACGGCCCCGGGTAAGCAGCGATGGGGGCGGGAGGGAAGGGGGGCCGCGCTGGGTCGGGCCGGGGGCGGCTCGGGGTCGGGGGAGGTCAGCGGGGAACGGCCGGGGCGACCGGGACCGGGGCGAGGAGGGAGGAGGGGGCCGGCAGGCTGGCGGGGGAAGCCGCTCGCTCGAGGCGGCCACGTGAGAGCTGGAGCAGGGTTGGGGGGGGGGTGCCTGCTGGATGCTGGAGGCGGAGAGCAGGCTGGGCTCCGGCATCCCCTCTCCCTTCCCCTCCCCTCCCCAAACTCCTACCAATCAGGTCATGGGGAGCCCAGCATCCTTCGACGCCCCCACCCACTCACTCCCACGTGAACATGGTGGGGACAAACAGCTGGCAGACGTGTGACTTGGTGCACGGGACTAAAAGGACCCACCCTTAGGCTGGGGCAGGGACTCAGGTGTCCAGGCCAGGGGGTGTGGAAAATAGACTGGCTTTGGCCCCTGGTGTGTCCCCCAGTCTCTTGCCTGGGCGCTGTCTGCAGACTCACTGCAGAGCGCAGCAGGCCTTGGGGAGGGACTACTCAGGGGCTGGGCCCTGCTTCTCCAAACAGCCCCCTTTCACCCTCACCCATCCAGGACTTAGACCCAGGACCTGGGAAGAGGGAGGGGATATCGGTCACCTCTAAGTCATGGACAGGGCCACACTTGGGTCTGGTGAGTTCCAGGAGGCTGGCCCGAGCCTAGGGGCCTCTCTTGCACAGCTGCCTGTCTCCAGCACTGTGCCTCCCTTTTATTTCCCTGTTATTCTCTAAAAAGGACTGGTTTCTGGGCAGGGAGTTTAGTGTCCAGGAGAATATGCTGGTAGGGTACAGCCTAGATATTTCTAAGTTGCCACACCCAGAAGGAGGCAGGGGACTCATCTTTGATTCCTTGCCCTCTCTCTTCCTCCCCTAGAATGCCCCCCTCCCCACCTGCTTGTGCTGGTTATATAATTAACCCAGCTGAAGCTCTCTGCCAAGCTGACAAGTGTCCAGGGATGCCCGAGGGGCTGAGGGCCTGGAGGGGTTTATGGGGAAGAGAGACTGGTACTTCTCTCAGTTGGGAGCTCATATAAGTAGATAAGCACCTGTTGAGGAAAGGACACTGCATGGAGCAGGAAGAAGATTAGGGTCCTAGTCTTAGCTGACAGCTCAGCTGGCTATGTGGTCTTCATTTCCCCAAGTCTCTGTTTTTTGGCTTTTGTTATTACCTTCAGTAAAATGGGGAGAAGACACAAACACACAACATGTGAGCAACAGTGGATAGTGATCCATCCCAGGATTGCTAAGAGGTCTCATTGCGATCGTGAAAAACTGTAGTTGAAGGAAGGGCTCCTGCACGTAACAATGGCCACTCTTTATTGAACACCTGCTCTGGGCCAGGCACTGGGTTTTACTTGCACAACCTCACCACACCCTGTGAATTTTGTTGCCTGAGGTCACACTTGAGGTGAGTGACAGAGCCAGGAATCCAACCCTGGCAGATTTCACTCCAAATCCTGTCCTTTATTTACTATGCTGTCTATATACGTACCTGGTGGACTGGGTCCTCTGAACCAGGACAGACTGAGGGACATTCTGTGAACTGTGCATATATAGAAAGAACATACATCTACACAGGAAACATACACACAGGTTGAAAAGCATCACCCTCTTGGAATCCAGCAAACCCATCTGCCTTGGACCCATCTAGCAGGCACTGGTGTTGCCCTTCCCGGGATAGTTCCCCAGACAGGTCTCAGTACTAGCCTCCATGGTCACCATCCCCAACAGAAGAAGGCACCTAGCTAAGAGACTTATGTAGATTATCTCCAAAGTAGGGGCTATTGACCCTACTTTAACATATGTGCAGAGAACAGCTCAGATTGGGCAGGTGGGAAACATACTCAAGCTCTAAAGTCACTGAAACTGAGCAAGCAAACAGCCAATGAGTCCATAGCAAGGTCCAGCTCTGTAGCAGCCCTTTCCTGGCTGCTAGCACACCTGCTGTGTACCAGGCCCTCTGAACCCCGGGCGTTTGCCAGGGAACCAGACATAGCCCTTTGCCGGTAAGCATTCACCAGCTAGAATCACTGAAGTTGGTAGCTAAAAGTACTGTGACATTGTAGGAAGAAGAGTGACTGCTATTCCCAGCTGTGTGACTGGGTATACTTCTTATTCGGAGTCTTCTCCCTAAAGTGGGGATACCTATTCTAGTCCTTAGGGGTGTTGTATTCACTGAGGATAACCTGTGCTAACAGAGCAAGTGCTCAGAGCCAGGCAGTCATTTGGTCCAGGGGTTGGTTCTCGATGGGGGCATTAGGAAATGCAGGGAGGGCATTTGGGGTCACCAGGGTGATGAGAGGCAGCTGCTGCTGCTGGCAGATACCTCCTAGCAGCCGGGGATGTAAAATCTCCTGCTCAGTTCCCTCCACAGAATGCCAGGAATGCCATCTCTGAGACACACTGGCCTAGTCTCACCCCTGAGGACGAGGAGACCCAGACTCCAAGGAGTCACTGGCTTGTCTCCGGCTCTGTGGGAAGCTGGGCTCTAGTGCTCCTTCCGCTCTGCCCTGCAGCCTGCCTCAGTCAGGCAAGAGTCAGGTCATAATACAAGTCAGGAGAGATTGATTCCCTCTAGTGGGAGGGCAGGAAAAAATGGAGAAGCAAGGATGGAGAGGCTTTCAATAGATGAGACGGGGGTTTGGGCATTCCGAGAGGCAGTCACAGCTTCAGCAAAGGCCCTGCCTGAGGTGGAAAAGTGCAGGACGTGCCCAGGGAAAAGCCAGCCCACTAAGCCCACCTCTTGTCCCCACAGTCCAGGTGGAGGCCGCAGAGGGCCCAGGGCGAGCAGGGGCAGCAATGGTTGGTCCTGACGGTGGCTGAGCCCCCAGCCCCTGGAATATGCAGCCCGGGGGAGCCCCAGGCAGCGGCGAGGACGAGGTGGCGGCGCGGGAGGGGAGGCATGGTCTCCACCTACCGGGTGGCCGTGCTGGGGGCGCGAGGCGTGGGGAAGAGTGCCATCGTGCGCCAGTTCCTGTACAACGAGTTCAGCGAGGTCTGCGTGCCCACCACCGCCCGCCGCCTCTACCTACCTGCTGTCGTTATGAACGGCCACGTGCACGACCTCCAGATCCTCGACTTCCCGCCCATCAGCGCCTTCCCTGTCAACACACTGCAGGTAGGAGGGTCCACAGGGACAGCGGGGCGGGGTGTGGGACAGTGGCGGGGTGTGGAAGAGGCTGGACTCCGGCCCTCTCCAGGCTCTGACCCTGATGCCAGGCCTCCACCACTGGCTTGAGAGCTCTGCACTGCACCATGGCCCAGACCAAGAATCCATTCATTTGTGCACTAGTTTATTCAACGAATATGTGATGAGCATTTAATTTGTGCCAGGCCTTGTGGTGGGCACTGGGGTAGAACAATATGTAGAAGGGACAGCAGAAGAAAATGCCAGGACCTGGGAAGAGTGTGTTCTCGGGGACAGATCTCTTGTGCAAAAGCCTTTTCTCTTAAGTGATGCTCTGTCCCTGATTTCAGGACTGGCCCACTGGGCACCCTTCCTGTGTCAGATTCAGATGCTCCCAGTGCCCTGACTTACAGTGCTCCTTCCCCAAGCCTGCAGGACCAGGTCCTCCTCCTTCTCTCTAACTTTGGCTTTGGAGGGGGTGGGTGCAGGGGGAAGCTGAGCCCTAAGACACGTTTGCTTGCTGAAGGCAGCCCCTAACCAGTGTGCAGAGGTTTCTCCCAGAAGGATAGGCACAGTGGCGGCGATAGGAAGGCAAGGGCCACATCTTGGCCAGTAGTAATAATGCAAATACAGCAACCTCTCAGGCAGGGCTGGCGGCTGGTGAGGGGCTCAGGCTCAGCACTGTCTCAGCAACCTCTGGGCAGGAGGGCCTTGGCCCAGCCTCAGAGACACTCGTTTCTTCCAACTCAGGTGCAGGAGATCAGCACCAAAGACAAAATCCTGATCCATGCAAAAGCAGCACATTTTGTGCCTTGAAAACTGAGGTCAGGGCAGTGGGTCTGAGGGTCAGGGTCTTCTAATTCCCCTCCAAAGGAGATTTTAACAGTAGCCTGAACAGATACACAGATCTTGTTCCAGTCCTGCATTTTGCGTATTTTGAGCTTTGGGTGTTTTTCACATTTTGTCGTGTATTTTAGTTTTAATTTAATTTCAGTTTCAGCATAGGTAACAATATAAAAGTTCAAACATGGTAAAAAGGTACACCCAGAGAAATCCCAGTCTTACCCTGATTTTTGCCCCACTCTATATAGCCATTCTCATTTTTTTAAACTCATACTTCCAGTGTTTCTTTACACAAATAAAATGTATTTTTATTCCACTCCCTTTCTTCCATTAAAAATAATAATAAAATGTTCTGTAACTGTTTTTTTTGACTTAACATTGTAACTTGGAGATCTTTCCATGTCAGTATCTAGTTGTCTTCATTCTTTTTCCACAAATGTGCTGTATTCCATTGGGGAGATGTACTATGGAGGCCCCTATTATTGGACAAGTGGGTTGTTTCCAGTCTTAGCTACTGTTTCAAATAATGCCACAATGAGTAGCCTTGTACATAGTCTTTTTGTACAAAGGGAGCCATATCTGTGGGATGGATTTCTGGAAATGACATTGCTCAAAGGGCAAATGCAACTGGAGTTTGGAAGGTGTCAGAATCCCCTCCCCTCCTATAAAGCAGCACATTTTGTGCTCTTGCGAGTAGTACATGAGTGCCTTTTTCCCCACAGCCTTGTCATTAGAGTGTATTGTGAAACTTTAGGATTTTTGACAATCTGATAGATGAAATATGATAGTCTCACTGTAGTTTTTATTCTCATCTCTGATTATAAGTGAGGCAGAGAGCATCTTTTCATATGTTTAAGCGCCTTTGTATTTTTTTTTCTGACAGTTTTTAATGACCTATCCCTATCTTTCTATTGGATTGTTGGCCTTTTCCTAATTTACCCTGAGTTTTGGACTCTCAAGGACATCTAAGACTTCACTCCTGAAGCACAGATAAGAGAGTTTGAGCAGAAAAGTCCCAAGAGGGGACCCAAGAGGTCTCAAAGATCAAATATAAAACAAAATAATCTTGATAGCACCATCTGAAAATAAAAATTCATTATTTCCCAATGCCAGGTGAAATCCAGCCCAAGAAAGTCGGGTTTCCTGGGTCAGAGGCTCAGTTGTTCCTTCTGCGGACCCCTCTCCTATCAAAGAAGGAAGCTGAGCTTAGAGGGTGTATGCAACTCACCAAAGGAATGAGCAGCAAATGTATGGTTGAGACCAAGGAGGCTGAACCGCCCTCAGATCCTGTGTCCCTGGAACTAGACTCAGTTTCCATTGCTCCTTCTTCGTCTTGACACAGCCCCAAGATAGTCCTTCACAATCTGGAACTCTGCATAGAACAAGCTGGAAGGAAAGCTGAGCTTTATTGCATTCTCTTTTCAATCATGGGTGAAGGGACAAGCCAGCCAACCGGGAGCCTTCCTCTTCCTTTTAGGAGCCCCCAGAGAGGAGTTGGTGGTAGGCAGCCTAGAGGCCCCCTTGAGGAGATAGCATGTTGTAGAAGTGGGGCTGTCACCCTTGAAGGGTGGCAGTTGTTCCCTCTCCACAGCAGAGAGCTGGAAGAGGGTGAGAGTCTCTCTGTTTCCCCATCCCTCCCACTTCCCACTGATCGCTCCTTATGTGTGATGGGGGAGGAACCACATACACATGTGGGTCCCAAGGAGGTTACTATGTCCAGCAAAATGGAATCTTCCCTGGCCTGAGAAGCCAGTTAATAGTTTCCTCCAATTTTAGATACATCCTCAGCATCTTCCCCCTGCACCAAAGTTAAAACTCAGCACAAAGAAAAGATGCCACATCATCTCCCTGGGGGAAATCCACTGCAGCAGCTTCTAAGCCTTTGAATTGGGAAGTTCTTTTCTGGAGTCAGACTTAACTCTGCTGAAGTCTTTTCCCTTTTGTTCCTTCTCTGAGGTGGAGAGCCAGCTGTAGTCCTCCTTCATGCCTGGTCCCTGCCCCGGCTCAAGCTGGCAAAGGAACCATGCTTACACTTTTTTCTCATCTTTTGACCTGGCCCCTCAAGAGAAGACCCTGGTTCTCCTTGTTCTTGAAGGCCTCTACCTCCCCCAACTTCAGGGACTCCCTTCTTTCCACACACTGGCTGCCTTCAAATGCTCTTGCAGTTACCATCTGCTGGCAAGTTAATTAGCTAATTAATTCTTAAAGAACCTTCTCTTTAGTGCATCCAGCCTTTCCAGGGGTCTATTCATCTTTAGCTACAGCTAAAGAATTTGCCACAAGCATTCAGGTTGTTCAATTTCCCTGGAGCTGTCCCAGGGCCCTGCTCTGCTTCAGCCCCCATTTTGCATCCAGTTTCAGTCTTTTTTCCCCTCATGCCTCTTCTTTCTCAACCGTAGGGCAGGGTGGAACACATGGAAGGGGCACATCAGGTAGCAGTCTAAGGGTAGCATCATAGGCAGGAGATACAGCAGTCTCATCATGGACAAGGTGGGGTTCAGAACCATGGAGAGCTCACCAAGCTAGGTAGTATAGTTAAGGAGCCTGCTAGGAGCTCACAGCAGAAGTGGGGAATGTAAACTCTAACCAAGATATAATCACAGGAGATGAAGAGAGTAGTCCCCTGCTTACAGGAAGGCCTCTTGGAGGAGGAGGCATTTGAGCTGAGTCTTGTAAGACAGGATTTCAACAGGTCTGGGCTCTTAGAGGCACTTTAATGTATGTACTTGAACAAAGATAGATAGGACGAATGGATTGGGAGACAAAATGAGACAAGGAAGATCTCATCTCCACATGTGCACAGGACAGTTGCAATGGCCTTGTAGGTCAGACAGTGTGATCTGCCCTATCCTGCCTTGGGGGTGGGGAAGCCACAACACTGAGCTCCTCCATTTTGCCCTGGACCTGGCCTCCTGGGAATGGGTGGATGTGAAAGACTTGGGTTGCAGTGGCAGGGGAGTGTGCTATTGGGCTAAGGCTGGAGGTGGCTGGAGGCAAAGGGAGCCCTTATAGCTGCTCTGACCTTGGCACTGACTGGGGTTGTTGCAGGAGTGGGCAGATGCCTGCTGCAGGGGACTCCGGAGCGTCCACGCCTACATCCTGGTCTACGACATCTGCTGCTTTGACAGCTTTGAGTACGTCAAGACCATCCGCCAGCAGATCCTAGAGACAAGGTGAGGGCCTGGGATACAGTCCATTGCCACCTCAGTGGATGTCCCAGTGCTAGCTAGCTCCCATGAAAAGGGTGCAGTGGGGGGATACAGATAAGTACTCTCTTGTTCCCCCACATACTCTCAAACACTCATACACAACATTTTTCTGTCTCCATTTCTGTTAACTTACTTTAGGACCTATGAGGTGGCTAGTCTAGTACACTGGTTAAGACCAGAGGTTCCGAGAACAAGACTGTCAGGACTACTCAGCTGCATGACTTTTATTTTATTATTATTTTTAACCCCCACCCCCACTTCCACCCCTGACTTACTGATGGATGCCGTCTCCCCTTAAGAACTGGATCTCTGAAGGCGGCACGTTTCCTCCCATGCGCTGGTGCTGGCTGTGCACCTAGGGCCTGGCTCACCCACGGTATGGGCGGTGGCCCTGCTGGGGCTGGAGCCCAGGACGTTCTGGGACCTTCTGCGTGTAAAGCAGACGTGCTGACCACTACTCTGTGGAACCACCTGTGCATGCCTTTAGACCAGGAACTGTGTAAGCCTCGGGTTCTCCTGTAAAGCGGGGATTACCATAGTACCCAGCTTCTGGGTCGTGGGCACGAGAGACGGTACCTCTAGAGTTCAGCGCTGCCCCTGAACAGACGTGCGGTGTTAGTACCGTTCTTGACCGGGCACCCGCTGCCGTCCCCGAAGTCCGGGGACGGTGAGACGGGCAGAGGTCTGAGATTCCCGCCTCCCCCCGCCCAGGGTGATCGGCACCTCGGAGACGCCCATCATCATCGTGGGCAATAAGCGGGACCTGCAGCGCGGACGCGTGATCCCGCGCTGGAACGTGTCGCACCTGGTGCGCAAGACCTGGAAGTGCGGCTACGTGGAGTGCTCGGCCAAATACAACTGGCACATCCTGCTGCTCTTCAGCGAGCTGCTCAAGAGCGTCGGCTGCGCCCGCTGCAAGCACGTGCACGCCGCGCTGCGCTTCCAGGGCGCGCTGCGCCGCAACCGCTGCGCCGTCATGTGACGCGTCACGTGGCCCGCACCCGCGCCCGGCGGCTCCCCCTCCCACAGGCCTGCGGGCTGGAGCCGGCAGCGGCCGCCCCTGGCTCGGACGGTCCGGGCCGGGAACGCCCCGCAGCCGCCCACCTGCGTGAGGGGCAGAGGGCGAGCGGGAGCCCCCCTCTCCCCCCAGTGCCCATCCCGCCCCGGACTCCTGCATCTTGTCTTCCTGGGACGGCCCCAAGGGGCGCCATCGCCGTTTGGGGTCAGGGGGTGAGCGTGAGGAATGGAGGGTGGGGAATGCGGGGAGGTGCTGCCTTGGCGGGGCCCCACCCGTCTTCTCCAGAGTGTGCCTGTCATTGCGCCATGTCTTCCTGTCCCTTGTTCGTATGTCTGCCCCCCTGTCTGTTGGTCCTTAGCTGTCTTATCCACCCTCGGGTCCCCCTCCTGCCCCCAGCTCCGTTCACAGGGCTCTCATGTCGTCCATCCCCTTTGTTGGAAATCCAGGCAGCTTCTTTGTGAGGCCAGCCTTCTGACTGTCAGCACCACCGGCACAGGACAGAGCGATGCGGGTGGCCCAAGGACCACAAGTGGGTCCAAGGGTTGAGGTCCCAGGTCTGTCAGGGGGAGAAGGCTGAGGTCTCCCCACTCCAGGGAGACCTCCCCACCCAGCAGCCCCTAGAGACACAACAACCTACCTTCCAGCCTTAACTAGATGGTCCGTCCCTGCCGGGTGCCCCTCACCCCCTTCCTGACCCCGAAGCCAGATCACCCCTGGGTTAAAACTTTTTTTCTTGACAGTGTGGAGAGGGAGTCCCCCAAAGTATATATTTATTTCCATGATGCCAGGTTCCATCCCTCTATTCCCTCCTGCATTGGGTGGTCTGCCAGACTGGGAGATGCTGGTTTTGAGAAGCTGTGGTGAGCAGGCTGTTTTCTGGGGTGGAGGTTGGGGGGTCAGGTTATGCCAATGAAGAGTCTCTCTCCCCATCCCACCCCAATATGATGCTCCAGACTCTGCCTGCTTGAAACTCAGATTATCCTGATTGGTCTGGGGGAAGGATAGAGCCAGAAAAAGAATTATGGAGACCCCTGTGCTTGGGGGAGATATGCCCACATCCCCACCCCCAGATGGATGCCCTCAGGATCTATGCCTCCTTGTCTCCAAACCAGTTGGCCCTATACCCTGACTCACTCCACCCCCTATTTTCTCCGGCTACCTGGCCGGGTTTCTACCTCTCGTCACTGGAGCTGATCACTGTCAGTTTTGTACTGATTTAGAAGTAACAAAACTAATGAAGTACCAGGAGCCGCCTAAAAGATTCCTGGAGGACTTGGATGGCAAAAGAAATGCTATATGTCCCCTGCCTCCTGGCCAAGTCCTCCTTGAGGCTGAGCCCTCAGCCCTGGTCTAGTAAGAGGAGAGCAAGGTCCCTTGTCAGAAGAGGGGCAGATAGAACGACCTAGCTGAGCTGCATTGTATAGACCAGGTATTCAGGTGGCCCAGAGCAGTGATGGAGAAGGGTCTGGGGCAGAGGTCGTGGGTGAGGAGTTTATCATCCAGATCGAGTGAAAAAAAGCTATGAATTCCCCAGCTGATTCCCTCTCCACCCACCAGGGTAGCTCAGCCC
The DNA here is from genome assembly GCA_030015415.1 of Cynopterus sphinx. Lineage (NCBI taxonomy): Eukaryota > Metazoa > Chordata > Mammalia > Chiroptera > Pteropodidae > Cynopterus > Cynopterus sphinx. The sequence continues at coordinate 29,351,404 of CM057385.1, read as the reverse complement.
TACAGTGACTGCCCTGACCTTGGGCAGGCCAGTATTCCTGAGTTATAGTCCCTGCCGTGCTGCATGACTTTGGGCAAGTGACCTGCCTGCCCTCTCTGAGCCTCCCTCTGAAACAGAGGAGGTGGCTCCCCTTCCCCACACTGTGGTTGGGAGGGTAAGGAAGAGGGCCTGCCCCCTTTATTCCCTGCATCCCACCCCCTGGGTCACCAAGGGGACAGGGCCAGGGATGGCAGTATCTCACCTGCCCCATCACCATCACCACCCCCTCCAGCTCTGAGGCACCTGAGGCAGGGGTGGGGGACCCAGGCCTCTGGCTGCCCCTGTGGGAGCCATAGGAATGTATCACCTGGCTGGCCATCCTCACCCCCTCTGCTTCACCCCAGGTCTTTGGTTTCTATTTTCTCCACCCCTATCTGAGTCTCCGTCCTCCTCTCTGCCTCCCCGACATACCCAGGGTTTCCCACCACAGGGTCTGGAAGTGTGTGTGACACCCATTGCGCTGTGATCGGAAGTCAGATTAAAAATCAGGGAGTGTTTTCCCTCGTTTCTGTACCACAGTGTCGGCTCAGTTCCTACCATGGGAGGGAAGGGGCTTCCTACAGGGTCTGCTGAGCTCTGCCAGGTAAGGAGGCTGGGGCAATGAGGTGGCTGAGTCCCCAAACCCAGGTAAACAAGAAGAACTAAGGGGAAGAGTGAGGGACTCATCTCCCCACCTACCCCTCCCTGAACCCTCCCACTGACCAAAACCATCCAGAGGGGAAGCATGACATCTCCCTCTGCTACTCTCCAGCAAACTTTCATGACTGCACTCAATCCCTGCTTCTGCTTCAGGTTTTGTCCTTGTTGCTGCTGAGCCTCTGTGGCCCCTCTGCGATAACTTCATGGGTGTCGATGTGTTAACACTCTCACCCATCCCTCTTGACTCTAATCTTAGTTCCCAAAACCCAGAGTGAAGCTTTGAAGTCCTGCAGGAGGAACTCGTGTAGGGCAGCCTTTTGTCCCTGTCCATGGTGCTGATGCACCGGTTGCTTCCAGGAGAAACAGGCTGTCTGGGCAAGGTCTGCTGAGCCTCAGGCAAGGGAGGCTCATTTACCTCAGGCGAGGAAGACTCCTTTACCCCCAGCTCCATCCCTTCATCTCCTTCCCCTCCCACTGTTTGAGGCTACACCTTCCTGCACCACCACAGTGCTACAGAGAGGGACTTAAGAGCTGGGGACTCAAGGACAGACCGACATGTGTTTAATAAATAATGAGTTGTGGGAATGAATGGTGGGCATAGCCAGAGGACAGAAGTTTGGGGAGCTGATATTGGGGAGGGTGAAAGACATAGGATGTCCCCACCACCCCTATCCTAACTCTGGAGTAGGAATGGGAGTGATGGGTACCCCTTTGCTCAACCAGGTAGAATGAGTCTATATTTGTCTTCTGACCCATACTGGTCAATGCCCTGTAAGGAAGGTGCGGAACCCTTCCTTCTGTTTCTGCAGATGGGATTTCAATGGATACATGGGTATATTTTTCACTTCACCCCCCTACCCACATCGACAGGCTTCAGGGGTGAGAAGCCACTCCTCACACCCAGGACTCTTCCTCAGGTGAGGGTGGAACTCGACCAAGCTGCTGAGGCCCCAGGCCCTCCGAAGGCTGAGGGCTGCTGTTCACTGGGGCCGCTGGCTCTTTCCTCTCCTTTCCTTCCTCCTTCTCCCCTGCCCAGGCTCTGTCCACCCCGGCTGCTTCCCCTCCCTTGCTATCCAGCACTGTTGCTCTCACCAGCCTACCCCTAGGGGGCACCCTGGCTGGACCCAGGCAGAGGTAGGCCAGGGGCTTAGGGATTCTTGAAGGCTGTTTCTCGGGCCTATGGTCTCTCCGGGGCCGGATTCTGGGCCTCAGCTTCAGCTTGTAGATCGATGGTACTCTCTGGGGCTTCCGGAGTATTCTCTTGCCCTTGCCCAGGCATACCTTGGCTTTGTCAAAATTGGGGTTAGAGGGTGATGATGTGGAGTCCTCCAGGCTGGCAGACACAGTAGAGGTTGAGCAGTCCTGCCCTCCTTGAGCTGGGACCTTCCTTATCCTGGTGCCCTTGGAAGTCAGGGTTGCCTTTGTCCATTGCCCACTCTCTCTGGCTCCCAGTTTCTCTTTTGGGCTTCCTGGGCCTTCAGGAACAGCTAGCTTAGGGGAGCCTGTAGAGGCTGCCTTCCAGCCTCCCAGGTCCACTTTAATGAGGGGTGGCAGTCCCTGAACCAGTTCTTGGATGATTTTGTCATAAGAATTCCTAGGCTCAGGCCACTGCCCACCCAGGCTGGGGACATACACTCCACTACAAGGGATGGCTCCAGACCCTGGGCTCTGGGGGTGAGTAGCCCCCACCTTTAGCAGCTTCACATTGGCCAAAAGCTCTTCCTCAGGGCTATCGTAGAAGGATTGCTCCTTGGTCCCTTCCAGGGGTAGGGGAATGTACCTCCCCTCCTGGTCCTGTGGGCCCAAGCCCAGGGACTCTCCAGCCTCTGCTGTCACCCAGATGTCCAGCTTCTGGTCTCCTTGCCTCCCTCCCACGGAGCAGTTCCAAAGTCCGGACCCAGCCAGGCCCCCAGTGATCGCCCTCAGAGGGATGGAGCTTCTTCCCTGTACTGTTGTGAGACCTCCACTTGCAGTACATGGAAAGCTTCTTCCTGGAGTTGGGGGCTGGGCAGGGGGCAGCCAGACAGGGATTTTGGTGGGTCCTTTCACAGGGTATGGAGAACAAACAGATGCTGGCTCCCTGAACTGGGAGGAAGCGCCCTCAGCTTCACCCTGGGGTGGCTGCCTGGGGCCCATGGGCTTGGCTAAGCTGGAGTCGCAAGGTAGGGGAGATGGTCCTCTTGCTGGTGTCCCTTTGGCAGTGGCCATAGGAGCTTGGAGTCTTTGAGGGGTGGGGGCCCTGGCATGGGTTCCCTGGCTGTCTGTCTCCTCGTGAAGCCAACGTGTAGGAATCCTTCCCCTGTGAAGTTCAGGGGGGTGTCTGTCCTCCCTCTTCCCCAAGGACGTGCACTGTGGGTCTTGGCCTCTATATGTGGGTAAAGATTGTGGATTGGGTGGGCTGTCCCCAGCTGGCAGCTGCCTCTGAGATGGGGTGAGTGGCTTTTCCTGGCACCTGAAAGGGAGAATCATAAGGCTGGTAGAGTCATCTAACCCAGTCCCTGGCTCTGGGAAAGGATAGCCTTCCCCAGATAGAACTCCAAGAGGTCCAGACTTCATGCTGTTCCCTCTCGCTCCCTCTCTCTGCACCTGCCCAAGAGTCTTCCTTACGGAAGGTACTTTTTAAACTTATTCTCCCTCATTTACTGTGTAGCAAATAGAAAGAAGCCTGGTCTGGACCCTGGGTTACTGCAAATCCCACAACTACAGGCCACCAGTCTTGAGTGACAGGGGGTCTTAGTGTCCGTTCTACCATGAAATGGAAGAAGGACCTTGGGTAAGTCAGTTCCTTTTATGGGATTCAGCCTCCTCCTCATCTGTGAAATGGGAGGGCATATGAAGTAAGTAACTAGATGATCCCAAAGGTACTGGACACTTTTTAGGTTCTGAACACCTGAGCTCTTGCTGAGGTAGAGGCACTGCTGAGAGACCTGCTCCCTTTGTCTTGAATGTGGACTCCAACGAAGAAAGAGGCCCTTCCCTGTCCCTCCCCTGTACCTCAGGAATGATGTTGTCTCTCTGAGGACCCCTGCCCCTGCTCCTGCTCCTAATTCACTGCAGGGTCTGGAGGAGGAGGTGGGGAGCTTCAGCTTTCTGCCTGAAGAGGTATATGTCTTCCAGTCCACAGGGGGCAGTGGGGTCTGGGAGCGGCTGATGGTCATCATAGGCTGTGGCTGCAACGGCTCATCCTGCACCCTCACTTCATGCTGCACCGGTGGAACTGGGGGCTTCAGGGAGCTTCCTGCCTTGTGTGCTACCAAAACAGCCCCCCAGAGAGGAGAGAACGAAAGGGTTAAATTTCTGCTGATGGTTCCTCTCCCCCAGCTGTCCTATTCTCCACATTCCACACTACAGACAATGGCACTTACAGTGACAGTAACAGCACTGGTGCCAGAATTTTCTTATGAAGGGTTTAGGGGATGAAGTCTGGTCAGAGGGCTCAGCTGGGGTGGTGGTGGTGGGGAATGACTTGTTTAAAACTGTGTTTGTATTGTAAATCCACATCTTAGATTGCATGATTATTTGGGTGGTTTGAGATACTGATGGAGAGTATCGGAGGACTAAAGATCCCTTCAAGTCATACTTGGTGCCACTACGGTAGATATCCGAGCAGACCTAAGTCCTGCCAAGAAGCGCACTGGCCAGATGCTGATTCTCTGTGTGTTTGGCGTCATCTTGTGACTGTAGTTGGTATTGCATCATGGCTCATCCACTTTCCTTCTAGGGCTGAGCGGGTACCACAGGTCACTTTCTATAGCCTTCCTTTCTCCATTCTCTCCCCCACCCTTTCCCCTGGAGATCAGACCTACCTCCCCCTTCCAGTCTCTCAACCCAGAGCATAGGGAGGGGATTCTCAAGAGACTCACAGAGGGATGTGCACCGGCATGGGTCGTGTTTATCCAGATAATGGCCAAGTGTGTCCCAGCCGCCCCCCACACGCACCATCACATGGTTCCGGAGGACCTGCAAGGGCCAAGGATAAGGTTGATGGAAGAGTGGAGGGTGTCCCCTATTTCTGGACCAGCCTGAAGGCTTCCAGCATGCACTCCCATCCATGAACATGCAAATGCTCCCTTTCACACGTGTATAGTCGGGAGTGTGCATATTTTGCAGTCCTCCATGACTGGTATCAAATAACACATGTTGTCACAGGTGGAGGCCTGGCTGACAAACAAAAAGTTGCCCCACAATGAAACAGGGGATCTCACAAGCATTGCATAGTCTGGCCCTAGAGCCCTCTGTTTTCTCTCTGCACTGTAATAGGGTTCGCCCCTGCAAATGCTTGTATCAGAAATGGGGTCCTGGCTTTGCCCTGGTGTGTGTGTGTGTCAAAGAATTCAAGGGAAATTTAGCCCCACTCCACTCTGGGTCACAAGGCCTCTCCAGGATTTTATTTCCTCAGTTGAAAAGTGGGGCCACAATTCCTTGCCCCAGCCTACTTTGCAAGGCTATTGGCTTAGGGTCTGGGTGAGGGCTCAGGGAGTTGGCTGCCCCTAGATGTGGCTTGTGCCCAAGGGAAAGGCTTGGCTATACCCCCAAGCTGCTATCCACACTGCCGGTACATATTGTTTCTGTTGAGGAACAGTCAGGTATAAGGGGTAGGGAGGTTGGGGTGGACACATTTCAGACCTCTACTACTTACTGCTCACTCTGCAGAATGTACCAAGCCAGGCATATGAGGGGTGAACTATGGTGTCTGTGTGGCTGGGCCACACCCTGAACACAAACATGGGGCTCTCAGGCACTTTGCTCTGACCAAGCCTGTGGGTGAAGTGGAGGTGATGAAAATTAAGAGCACACTTCATAACCTACTCCTGCCTGGGGACCCATCTGGACGAGGCTAATGTGGAGGCGAAGGGGTGGTGGTTCTGGCTGCCCTAATGGGAAGAGAGGATGGACTTGCCAACTTTGTCAGAGATCTTCTAGAATTATCCAAGGGAGAGAAAGCAACTCCTAAGGCCTGACAAGTTGAGGTGAATGATGATAGCCTGTCCTTGCTGTCAGGCCTGAGCAAGGTCCCACGGAAAGAAATCCTATTCTGCTGACTCTAGGGTCCCTCCACCATCATCCTGGGACTTACCCGGATAAAGATGAGGGTGTTGGAATCGCCAACGCGGTACTTCCCCTCAGACACCTTGACCATGGAGAACTGAACCGGGCACGTGCAGTGGCTCACAAGACTCTGAACCTATGAAGAGTAAGCAATGGGCTGAGCCCTCCCTCTGTACAAGTGCCCAGCTTACCCCTCCACACACACTAGGTCAAGCCCAATGCGGGGCCTGCCTGCTCCCCCAGAGCCAACCTGAGACTTCTGCTGAGGTCAGGGCTAGGGGCTGAGAAGCGAGTGGAGAAGACTTTTAATGTCAGTGAGAACAAGGCCTTGAGTGGTCACCTATGATCCAGTGCCCTCATGGGCAGGCTGACTGAGGTGGTGGAGTGTAAAGATAAAGAAGGTACACCTTGGCGTCTGACTGGCATGGGTCAGAGCCCTGTCTCCACTGCGTCACAGGCTTTAGCAAATTAAGAAACCTCTCTGAGTGCAATTCCTCGGTGGCAAATATGGGGTTAATCACAGTAAGAGCTAACTCTTGTGACAAGCCCCCTCTGTGCCAGACACTGTCCCCGAGCACTTGGTTGGCACCTTAACATTTCATATGCATTTCGGTAATAGAAGGTACTGTTACTATCCCCATGCTACAGATAGGGGAACCGAGGCACAGAGAGGTTAAATAATGTGACCAAAGTCACGCAGCTGCGAAGTGGTGGAACTCAAACTTGATCCAGAGTGTCAGAGATGGTGCCCGAGTCTGTGTTCTTAAACACTGTTCCACCAGGGGTTAAACGAGAGAGGTGGAGAGTGCTGGATTTATAACAAAAACGTAATGAGTGCCTGAACCACTACTACATGTGATTAGTGCTGAGGCTCAAAGTGGGACATGACCCAAAGGCACAGGGTGGGGGCCGGGGCTCAAAGGGGACAGGAAAGGGAGGGGGAGAGGGGAGAGATGAGGGAGAGGAGGGAGTGGCAAAAGAAAGCGGGGTGAAGGGGCGGTGGGAGTGGGCTCAGGGGTGTGTCCAGAGCCCACACCATCTGGTCCAGGTTGCGGAAGTGGCAGGGCCGGCGCGTGGGGGGCGCAGGTGGCGGCGGGTCGGGCGCGGGCAGGGCCAGCTCCTGTCGCAGCTCCTGGTCGATTTCCTCCTCCAGCTGCACCAGGGCGGGCGCCGCCACTCCGAAGCGCCAGGCTCGGCGGCCCACCTCCAGCAAGCACAGCACCACGTTCTTCACGTTCTTGCGCAGCACCAAGTCCTCCGTCTCAAACATCAGCACCTCTGGCAAAGGGAGGGGGAGGAAGAGAGGGAGAGGGTGCGCAGCCTGAACCCCCTGCTGACCTTTCTGGAGCCAAGCGGGTGGGAAAGTCCTGGCGGCCATCCCTGGACTGGGGCGGGGCGGGGCGCGGGCAGGCATGGAGGGAGGTCTGGGTCTGAGGATCCCAAGCCAAGCCAGCCCCTAGGAAGGTTCTGGGTAGAATTGCTCATACACTGAGTGCAGACAGGGTGGCATGTCTAACAGGAGAGGTCATGGGGGAGGGAAGAGGTGACACAGCCAAGCAAAAGAACCTGGGGCCTAGTTACCGGCCTCACCTTGCCATTCTCCCCACTCAGTTGCTGGGACAGACTAGGAGGGAGAAGCACTTTATCCTGCTTCTGGGCCACCCCTCCCACCTCCAGTATCCCAAACTCCATGCCCCACACTCCTACCCCCCACTCAGCTATAACCAGGCAGGGGTGAGTACGAGATCTGGAACTCTGGCTGTCCCACCCACCAGCTGTGTGACCTTGAGCTAGTCCCTGAGCCTCAGTCTTCTCTTTTGTAAAATGGAGATGGAAACGGTTTCATGGTGTTGTGAGGATAATGGTTAGAATTTGCAGACAAATCTGGTACGTGTAAGTGTTCTGTAAAACACTAGATTTGATCCACCCTCCACTCCAGTTCTGCCCCTCACTGCCTTGCCACCTGCCAGTAGCCATGGCTGACCTTCCCTCTGTCTCACCCCCACTGCCTTAGGGATGAAAGATGTCACAACATCTGCTGCTGGGTCTGAGGCCAATGAGATGAAGGATCCTGACATGTCGCTCCCCTGAGTCATAAGCCCCAGCATGACTGGCCCCTCCTGAATGTCTAGTGCCTCCTTTCTATCCTTCCTGTACCCACTCTAGGCCTATGCCCTCACCAGCTCCAGCTTCTAGTTATCCAAAAACAGTGCCTTTTCTGTGCCTTAGTCTCTGCCTAGAATTCCCTTTCTCCCAAACTTTTCTTTATTCCACAATACTCAACTCAATCCTCCTTCTATGTGGTTTCTCCCTGCCCCCTCACACTCTACCTTATCAGGTGGCTGTTTCCTCCCCTGGGTTCCCAGCACATACACACCTCTCCTTTGAGCTTTTATCACTTAGGCTATAATTTATGTAGCTATTCATTCGTCTTCCTTCTTAGACCATGAACTCCTTGGATACTGGGTCTCAGTGTTCTGGGTCCTCAGTAACCAGCATGGTGCTTGACACAAAGAAGATAGATATTTAATATGTGTTTGTTGAATGAATGAATCATTCAATCGACACATTTATTTTTTTGAGGATTTACTATGAGATGGGAAAACTGAGGCATAAAAAGGGATGAGCTGGCCCAAGGCAAATCTGGAAGGAGGACATCAGCTTTTGACCCCCAGTGCAGCCTGGGCCTCAGAGAGGAGGTGAACACCCTGCAAAGTAAGGGTCTAGGGGGGTGGGTCCAGTGTGGGTACCTTGGATGCCCATCTCCTTGCGACACCACTGGATGAAGTTGGAGACATTGTCCCGGGCCTGGAAGGTGCCTGGCTGGGCAGCCCCATTGCAGGAAACCCCAGCCCGAGGCATGGGAATCCTTTGGGCTCTGGCAGGTGCCTCAGCCAGGAAAGCCAGGGCGGCCTCGGTGATGGTGTTGGCATGCCGGCACAGCACCAGGCCCGTCTCCAGCCCCTGCAGGAAGTTGGCTGCGTTGATGTCCAGCCCATAGAGATCCCGAAGCCACTCAGCCAGGTCCTCCTTCATGGCTTCCAGGTACTGTTCACTGGACTTAAAGGGCCGGATGCTGCGCAATGGAGGCCCCAGATTCTCAGGTCTCCTCCCACGTCCCCCAGCTTGGGACATGGCTCAAGTCTCAATAGGGAAGGAGGTGGGCACCTGTTCTCTCCTGCCGCTGCGTCTTGGCTGGTTCTCCCTGATTCCGGATTTCCCGTCTATCCTCTGAGAGCCTAGGACTGCCGGCTCTGCTACTTGCCACAGGCTTTAGCCGCTGCCACCAGTCTGGCCTGGTCCCCATCCCCCTACATTCCTCAGTCCCTGCCAGAACTTTTCCTACTTGGTGGCCCTGCAGCGACCTCACTCTCCAGCTGCCAGTCTGCTCAGAGTTCGGCACTTTTCAAGAAGGATGGAGGTGAGGACCCTCCTCTCTCCCCCCAGGGCTGGATGGGTCAGGCTAGCTGCCTCTCACCCTCTACCAGCTGGAGTAGCTGTGGGCCTCTCTGCTCTGCTTTCCTCTCTCCTTGGAGACAGCGGCTGCTATAAACATTTCTTGTTAACCCTTCCTGGAAGACAAAGACTGCCCTGCCAGAGCCTGCCCTGGAGGGCGATAGAACAGGGAGGTGAGGTTGAGCAGGATGGGAGCTTCTAGGGAATGGTGGGGGGTGGGGAGCAGGGCCAGGGGGTGTTTTGCCCATGGCCTTTCGTGAGCACCGTAGGATGGGGATGAAATAGATGCAGCAATAGAATCCAAAGACTTGAGTTTAGCCTTGGACCATTTGCTAAATCCCTCTGTGATCTTCGTATCCTACCTACCTTCTCTGTGCCTTAGTTTTCTCAACTGTAAAATGGGAACAATAATATCTACCTCTCCAGAGTGTTGTGAGGCATAAAGGGATAATGTATTTGGAAAGTATTAAACCGTCAGGACACACACACTCAGGACAGGGTGGATCCCAGCTTTCAGTTATTCTCCCAGCAGCCCTGTCTAGCAACATGATCCACACTTTCTTTGGAGAAACTTCTCTATCCTCAAATCTAACTATACGATTCCTCTAGACTGGGCTGTCAGTTGTAGTACCTTGCCTCAGGGCCACAGCACTGCATTCCTTCAACAAATATTTCTTGAGTACCTACTGTGTGCCAGGCACTAGTATAGGCCTGAAGATAGAGCAATAAATGAGGCCCCTGACCTCATGCTTACGTGTTAGTGGCTGCTGGTTGACAGATAACAAACAAATAAATATATCGTAAGTCAGATGGTGATAAATTCCAGGGATATAACTAAAGGAGAAGAAGGAGTGTGGAAATTTATATAAGGTGGTCAGGAAAGGCCCCGCTGACATGGTGATATTTGAGCGGAGACGTCAGAGAAGTAAGGAAGTAAGACCTTCAGGTATCTGGGGGAAAGGTTGTTGGGCAGAGGGACTAGCCAGTGCAAAAGCTCCAGGCAGGAGGATGCTTGGCATATTTCAGGAATAGCAAAGAGAGGTGAGGTATGAGGCAGAGAGGAAATAGGATCTCAGATCATGCAGGGCTTTTCTTTACCTTTAGAAGGGAATTTTCTTTCAATTACCTTATAAAGACATCAAGGCTGTGATTATTTTACTCATTTTATGGATGAGGAAACAAGAAAAACTGAAGTGTGCAGGAGGCCTTAGATCCTCACTTATATGATCCCCTCCATAGGGTTGATTGAGTGTCGTCATGACACAGCAGCTGGGTTTCCCCTGAGTTAAGGCAGTGCGCTGGAAGTGGTGGAGTGGGAAGGATTGCTGAGAAAGGACATGGATAGAACAGAAAGGCGAGGAGAGAAAATAATGATACAAATAAACATAATGCTTTAAGGGTCAGAAAAAGTTGTACTATAGTACTATAGCTGACTTTCAGATGAGGAGACTGAGAGTCAGAGAGATAGCATGCTGAAGGTCAGATACCTTTTCTATTTATGAGGTAGAGCTGAGATTCGAACCCAGTCTATTGGGGGCCAAAGCCTCCCTCTACTTCCCCTTAATACCTTTTTGCAGGGGAAGGTAGGGGACACCTGGGTTTTGGGTGCTTTTGGAAGCTCAAAAGGCAGCTATTCTTTCAGTGAACCCTATGGACAGGTTAGGTTCCAGACCCACCCCTTGTGATCCAACAGAGGCCCTAGAGACCAAACCAAGTTCTATTGTTTCTGGCTACCTCCTCTCATCTTAAGCTCTGATCGGAGAAAGAGGGCAGCACAGCCTTGGGAAGAATGGATAAGCACGGTGAGTGGGCTGAAGGCGAGGTGGGGCCAGAGGGACATGATCTCTTGATTCTGGGGTGGACCAACAAGCTCATCACCATGGTAAACCCAGAGTAGCAGTCCAGCCTTTTTTTTTTTTTTTTTTTTTTTGATTACCCATCCATGTCCAAGCCATCTCCTTTTTCTTCCATGAATATTATTGATATCTGCTCCCTCATCTTTACCTCCTGCTGTTCAGATCATTGTCGTCTCTGGCCACAATGACTGTAAAGTCTCCTAAGTGGTCTCCCTCTATCAGAGGGAACATCCTAAAACACAGCTAAGTCAGAAAGTTCAGCAGCTTGGCATTGCTGAAAGATCATGGCTCTTGGTATTTAGTTGAGTACTGTATGGGGAGGATGAAATAGACACAGCAATAGAGTCCACGGACATGAGTTTAGCCCTGGACCCTGTGAGAAATCTGTGATCTTCATATGCTACCAAAGGTCAAACTCTATAGCCTGGCACCCCCAATCCCCACCTGATTCCCCCTCCTCCTGAAAAGTTCCCGGCATCCCTTTCTGGTTGTGTAGTAGGTCTAGCCTTTCACAACTAAAAAGCTCCTTAATGTGTTCTCCTAAATAAAAGTACAGTGGACCCTGGTTCTCCACCATTAGCAACACCAAGAACTGATAGAATCTTTCAAGCAACTTTTCCTGAAAGCTTTCCAAAACTCTTGGATGAAATTCAGAGGCCCCTCTGTGACCTACCTCATCATCTATCTGAGAAGGTTGTGTAGATGAGGGGACACAACGTATGAAGAGTTTAGAACGGTGATCGCATGCAGTTGCTGTTCAATACATGTGGGTTAGAACGCTAATTTTATTACCATTTCTCATTGTCTTCAACCTCCTTAGGTTGGGCAGGAGTCAACTGCAATTTTTCTTGACTTGTTTAGATCAAACCCCAGGAATTGTGCCTTCCCTGCCCTCCTCCCCCTCCCTTTCATTACGAGGCTAGCCCCCCAGATCTGGCAGACAGCAGGGCATACAGTGGTGCTGGGCCAGTATTTGATGGTTAAGGGTGGACACCACCCAGCCAGGCGGTTACTTTCCTTGTCAGCTCAGGAATTGCCTGCCTGGGGGGACTACTGCCTGGAGTTGTGGAGTTTGTGTCCTGAACAAAGGAATCAGCAAGAGGGGTAAAAGGTGGCTGAAATCTATCAGGCCATTGGGGTCAAGCCTGGAAGAAGAAAGAGACACCTTTTTCTAATTGGTCTGCCCATAGCGGGGCACTTTTCCTGATCGTTCTGCTCATCAGAGGAGCCTTTTGCTAATCACACGGAGGCACTGTGTGCGCATCTGCCCACCCACCCGCACAGGTGATGCTGGGCTTCCTTAAGGCAAGGCCCACTTTGAAGAAGGAAGTCCCATTTAAGGGAAAAAAAAACATTTTATATATATAAAAAAAGCATTATACACACACACACACGCATATAATGTTTACATATATATAAACAACCACCCATTGGAAACCCAACCAGTGCAGTCGATGTTTATTGACAGACTACACAGAGGTCAGTACCTGCCCTGGGCCACCATTTTTCCAGGTTCGCACCCCTCACTGCTGCCTCCTGTTGATCGCTTCCCGCTCCCCGAGCCCGGGGCCGGTCGCCTTAGACAGACGCGACCTCACTCCTGCCTCACAGCAACCCTAGGGACAGGCACTGCTTTTCCCATTTCGCAGACGGGGAGACAGCACGTGGCTCGCCCCGAGTCCGCAGCTCGGAAGTGCGGAGACCTGGGGCGTCGGGAGCTGCGACGCTCCCCAGGCGTCCTCCCGGCTCGCACGACTTTTCGCGGGGTCGGGTCGCGGGCATCAGTCGGGTGCCCCGCGGCGGGTGAGGCTGCGCTGACTCCCCTTCCCCCCGCCCGCAGGTGCGAAGACGCCCCCATGGAAGGAGCTGGAGGAGCCCCGCGCCGGGGGGGCGGAGGCGGCGGCGGCGGCGGCGGAGGGGTCCGAGGAGGAGGAGGAGGAGGAGGCGGCGGAGGCGGAGGAGGACGCGGGGCGGCCGCGGCCGGAGCGCGCCGCCGAGGGCGCGGCGGGGCGCGCGGAGGCGGACAGCGGCGAGGGGCGCGGCCGCGGCCCCGGGGCCCACGGCCCGCCGCGCCGGGAGCCCAGCGCCCAGCAGGTGGCGCTGCTGCGGCGCGCGGACAGCGGCTTCTGGGGCTGGCTCGGGCCCCTGGCGCTGCTCGGCGGCCTGGCGGCCCCGGTGGACAGGTGAGGGCGCGCCCGGGCCCGGGGCTGGGGGCGGGGCGGGGGGCGGAGGGGACGGCGCGCTGGACGCGGGGGGCGGAGGGGACGGCGCGCTGGACGCGGCGTCCGTGCTGCCGCCCGCAGGAGGCGCGCCCTCCCCGAGGAGCCGTGCGTGCTGGAGACGCGGCCGCGGCCGCCGCGCGGCGCGGGCTGCGCGCGCTGCGACATCCTCTTCTGCAGGAGGTGCAGGAACCTGCACAGCCCCCCCGCCTACGTGGAACACTGTATCCTGGAGCACCCGGATCTGGGTGAGGTGCGGGCTTAGGGAGGGGGGCCCGGCGCGCCCCCACTCGCAGCATTTGTGCTCTCCCTCCTCGCCTGACCCCCCACGTCTCCTGTCGCGGAGCGCTCTCCAGCGCATCCCGCGGAGCTGCTCCCCCTTAAGCAAGCAGGTCCACGGTAGATGCGAGGGTCCCACCTGTCGTCTAGCGCCCACCTAATGCGGAGCCCAACCTCACCTGGAGCCCCATCCCTTCCCTAGTGCCCCCAAGGGCTACCCCGCGCCCTGCAGCACCCAGTGCCTACTGCCCACCTAACTCGTGCCTCACATTCATCTCTGGGTATTTCAGGTCCTTTTAGCCAGCTGGGCAGAGGCATCGCCTAGAGGAAATAACCTCACTCCCCTGAGAAACCTGCCCCTTCCTCTCAAGTCATTCAATAAAGCCTCTAAGCAACATGTCAGTGCCTTTAGGTGGGGGCAAGGTGGCTCTGGTAAGGGTGATGAAATTGACCCTTCTTCCCCTCCCCAGAGGTTCAAGCCAGAGGGAAAAGGGCATGCCAAGAGCCTCCTCCCTCCATTCCCCCTCCCCCAGGACAGGGTGGAACAAAGCACTTGCCTCTAAGGCAGTCAAAGGCCATTCTTCCCACTATGCAGAGAGAAAAAGAAAAAAGAAAAAAATAAAAATAAAAAGGGCACAGAGCCAGGAATGCCCTAGGGAGTTGAGGGCTTATCCTTGCCAGACCATTCTTCTCTTCCCCTGGAAGCCTGGTCTGGCTGAGGTCAATGTGTGTGCAAATGAGGCACTGGCAGGTGTGTAGAGGGGGAGGACTAGAGGACCAGATGAGAAAACACTGAGACTGGCTGAGGCAGAAGACAGGGTGGCTGGGGTTGCTGGTTCCTTCCCTAGGAATCCCAGCTATTCTTGGCCAGCCAGCAGGAGCTTCTGGAATGCTATGTGTGTGGCCTGGAGAATGGGGCCACTGTGAGCACAAGACCTCCCCCAGCCTGCAGAGCCCCCAGCGTCTGCAGCAGTGCAGACCTCCGAAGAGGCCCCTGTTCTCTCCCTGCCACACACGGTTCTCCATATGGCCTGGGGGGTGAGTGGGAGCAAGGACATTTTGCTCTTTGAGGAAAGGACCCTTTTCCCTTCCCCCACCTCTCTCTCTCTCTCTCTCTCTCTCTCTCTCTCTCTCACACACACACACACACACACACAGTCCTCTGGTCATGGCTTGGCAGGAAAAGTATGGTCTCCACTTTCCCTAGCATCCATGCCCACCTGCTCTTACATAAAACAATTCCAAGGTAAGCTGATTTGTTCATCCAGACCCACCACTGGGACACCTCTTTATTCCAGCCTCCCACAAAAAGCAGTTCTACATCAGTCTCTCTCTTGATATGAACCTCCTGAGGGCCTCTGATGTTGGAGACCCTTGTACACAACACAACCAGGCTTCCTGGGGGTAGGACTTCTGATTAAATATGTCACAATTCTCCAAAGACTGGGCCAAGACATCCTAAGGGGAAGGTGACAGTCTCGCAAAGTGGTCCCAATCTGTCTGTTGAGATTTGTATCCTTCCTGGTTGCACAGAGCTGCAGCCTCAGACAGGAACTGCACCTTTAGAAGAAATGAAATCTCCAAAGCTTGGAGAGAAAAGAGTTCTTGAGGAAAAGGCCATGGGGTCTGGGACTCTTTTTGGTTTCTCCTTGGATTGATCCCAGTCCCAACTCCATGTGGTGGGGACATCTCAAAGACAATGCTGCATTCTTCAGGGAACAAATTTCTTTGCTGAGTCTTCTGCAGCAAGGCTCAGAGGCTTCCGAGACAGGTTCTGCCCCTGGGGCAGGAGACACACGTTGGCCATGAGGGCACCAACAGTTCAGTAGGAGATGGGGGTGCCTTCAAAACAGGGCACCCCCTGAATTGGCATGCCAGCAGCCCATCCAAGGTAGCTCTGCTGCCCAGCGGCCCGAGGCCGTCGCCTTCAGTTTGGCCTGGTCAAAGCGCCAGTAGTGGTCATCTCTGAAGAAGATGACTGAGCCGTCGGGCCTGGGCAGGGCGCCACTGATATCTTCAGGGACACCACCCCAGTCCTGCAGGCCTCGGGGGTAGTAGGGCTCCACCTGCAGTCCCCCTCGGGCCAGCACATAGTAACGGGCACCCTTGAAGAGGACAAGGCGGCTCAAAGGAGGGAAAAAGAGGGCTGCATCGGGGTGGCGGGGCAGGCCCCCTGCCCGGCACAGCTGTGGCGAACTCCACACTGGCTTGGGTCCCTGAAACCTCCAGCATCGACTCCCTGTAATGCAATGGGAGAGTCAGGGTGAGCTGGCAGCTATCACCCTTTGGTCCTCCACTCCACCTCTGTCCACAAATACCCCTACTCCCTCTTGTGTTGGAGCCCAAGGTGGTTAGTATTCATGACAATCAACATGATTCATACTAATACTTAGCTATAAACAGTAGTGGAGGGACTGTGTGGCCTAAGCGTCCAGCAGGTGTCAGCAAAGGGCAGATAGCCCTGAAGGGACCTATGTACCCACATCCTGGGTAGCAGGATCTCCTCCCTGGCTGAAGACTGCATTCTAAAGAAGGCCAGGTGTTTTCTTCAGTGCCGTTACCACTAATCATTCTAGTGGAGCAGGGAGTTCTGTTTTGTCCACTACTGTATCCCATTCATGAACTAGGCACAAAAGGCACTCAATATTTGTTGAGTGAATGAATGGGCACTCTTTACTGAAGTAATATATTGCACACTCCTCAAACATCATGTTCTTTTCACCATCCTACCCCAGCGAACCTGAGAGGTTGTTTTCCCCATTCGAGAAATTTAAGCTCCAAGAATTAAGTGACATGCTCAATTTCACACAGCCAGGATTCCAAAGAAGGTATGACTTTCCACTGAATGCAGAGCTCAGGAATGGTCCTCTGCTTCCTTCTAGAATCTGCTCTGAAACTGTCCCACCCTCTCTAGGACAACTTCACACACACACACACACACACCCCTCCCCAAACTACTACTGAAGTAATCTCCTGGTAAACTTTCCTGGGGCCACAGGTTCAGACTGGAATGAGATGCGCCCCCCATCTTTTGACCTTGGGTAGGACACCTTCCCTTTCTAAGTCTCAATTTTCTCATCTGCCCCAGAGCCGGTACCTTTGAAGAAGTAGAAGTCTCCATCCTCCAAAGACACTGCAGCTGCCTCAATGTGGGGTGGCAGCCCGGCCCACCTTTCCTGCAGTGGGTGGGGCTCTGAGATGTTGCCATCAGCTGCCACTTCCCAGAAGAGGTTCCCTTGAAAAATGTACAATCGCCCTTGCCTGTCTGCCCAGAGAAACAAGAGAGAGTTGAGCAGTAACCATCAGCCTCCTGCCTTCTTTCCAAGGGGAGGTGCATTCCTAGAACCCAGCTTCCTGAACTGTTGAGAGAGTTGTCGTGTGCACCGTTGGGTCAGAGGGGAAAGTGTGCAGGAGGAAGCAGTGTTTTGCTTGGCTTGGGCTTGCTACCCTGCAGAATGCTCATGGCTTGGAATTTCTGGATTTTATAATTCATGCCTCCAACTTTGAACTCCAGCTTTGTAGACCCCTGGAGATGTGGGGGAGGAGGGAAAAAGGAAGTAAGGCATGGATGGCACCATCTTACCTACAGTGATGGCATCGAAGGAAGAGTGGCAATATTTAGGACCCTGGGTTTCAGGACTCCTTTCCCGGGGTCTGTGGGGGTCCCAGGCCTCAAAGTCAGTGAACAGCTTTCCTGGGAGCTGGATGGCCACAGAGCCCCCCTGGGGCTTCCCTTCATGGAGAAGAAGAGGGAGAGATGCACACAGGTTGAGGACTCAAGATCTCCCCCCACCCCCACCTGGTTCCTTTTATCATCATCTGACATGAGGGGCAGGGAAGTGGCGGTTGGTGGCTTCAGAGCTGTCCTTGGTTGTTGGTGTTAACCATAGCCCTAAACTCAGAAGTCCTGTCCTATCGAACAGTCTGAGAAAGAGGAACCTACCAAGATAAAATTGGAGCACCAAACAAGGGTTTGGAACTAAGAAGCCCAGAGGGTCGTCTTCTCTGAGTTCTGGACAAAGCAGATGGCATGAGGGCAGAGTTCAGGGCCCAAGCTGTGATCATTATACCACTTATAGTAATTACATCACTATACTTCACTTATGAGTGAGGCAGAGTCCAACATGCTTAGAATCGGGCACCGGCTCCTGAATCCTAGACTGTGACTTCCTAGCTGAGTAATCTTGGACAAGTTGCCTGTTCTCTCTGATCTCCACTCTCCTCGTCTGTGGACAAAAAGATACTTACACCCTGAGCGTGTTGTGACTGCGCTAAGCACCCGGCCCGTGGTAGACACATGAAATAGCCGCTGTCACTATTACGTTTGTGTAGGTTTCTTAAGCTGCAGAGCATGTTGATACCGACTAGCACAACCGCCCTGTGCGGTAATCAGGGCCTCAATCATTATCTATTTTCTCAAAACTGAAGGCTCTCGGAGGGGAAGTGCTCTGCCCAAAAGCAGCTACTAATCAAGGATGGAACAGACGCATTGACGGACTCAGGGCCCTGGCCCTGCCCGCCACACCATGCGCGCTGAGGGGGAGGTAGACCAGGCGCCGTGTGGGGCCTGAGTCCACGCAGGTCCCTGGCTGGCAGCCCCAGTCCCTTTACCCAGGGGGAGAACCCCCCGCTTGAGTCCACTCCCAAGCAGAGGCCCCGGGGCTAGCAGGCACCGCGCCACGGAAGGGCAGGACGGTAGAAAGCGCGGCTGGGGGCGGGGGCAGGTGAGCGGGCGGGAAGGCGGGAGGGACCGCCGAGGCCAGGGCTTGGGCATGGGCACGGGAGCGCGGAGCAGGGCCGCGCGGGAACGGCAGGGATGGACGGACAGAGGGCGGGCCCGGGGAGGGCGCGGGGCGGGGGCGGGGGCGCGGGGCGGGCGGGGGCCGGGGAGCGGGCGCGGGGGGCGCGGGGAGGGTGCGGGGGCGCGGGGGGCTCACCGTACAGCGCCTGCACCGCCCGCACGTCGTCGGCGCTGAGCAGCGCGGCGCGGCCCAGCGGCTGGTAGTCGGGCGCCATGAGCGCGCGCGGCGCGGCCGAGTGCGCCAGGCCGAGCGTGTGGCCGATCTCGTGCGCCAGCACCACGAACAGGTGGCGGCGGCCGCGGCGCCGGCGGCTCAGCGACCAGCGCTCGTCGCCGTCGAAGTGCGCTTCGCCCCGGCGGGGCAGGAAGGCGTGCGCCAGGGCGCCCCCTGCGGGTGGCGCGGGGTCGGTGTGAGCTCCCCCCCCCCGGGGGCCGCGCGCCCGCAGGTGGGGTCCCCCCCCCCGCCCGCCGCCAGCGCTAGTGGGCGGGTGGGTGCACCCGCGGCTGCCTGCGCCTGGCTAGGCGCCGGGGTGTGCACGCCTGTGAGGCAGAGTGTCCTGCACCCAGCGGGGGTGGGGGGCCCACTGCCTGGGTGCCACCCTGCGGTTACCATTTACTAGCCGTGTGACCTTGAGCAAGGAGCTTCACCCCTCCTCCGAGTCTCGGCTCCCCGGGTGACAATGGGAGGCATGATGACGACGTTCCGTCTCACAGGGGAGTCCTGAGGACTGCGACGGAACGTGTCTGTGTAACGTGGCATGGAATGCTCAGTCCCCACCGCCCGAGAAACGCTACATGGGAATGAGTGTCAGAAAGAGCTGGGAGTAGATCGGATGGTTATGCAAGAATGGGGCATGGTGGGACCTTCGCAGCCGCTGATGAAGTTGCTTCCTGATCGGGGCGTGGCTGTCTTTGCGCCTACGGAGAGTTTAATTAATAAAAAGTGTGTGTATCCTTGCCTTGCCTCTGCCAGGGCCCCTCTGCGGGCCTCTACCTCCCTGCTTGTGATAGGAGTGAACAGAGGGATTGGGCTGCATCAAAGATTCTCAAGCTTGTATCATGCCCCAGACGGAGCATATCAGTTATGCCCTTTTCAGGGCCCTGCCCCTCACAATTCACTTTCTGCAGGGCCATGGGTCAGCAAAGAGCACCGTGATAGTGCCAGCCTGGAAGCCTGTTGAGGGTCTCTCCAGTGTTGCCTTCTTGGAGTCCAGGCCACCTAAGTTCTGGAGGCTGCCATTACAGGAGAGCCTCATGGGCCATGGAGAGTTGACCATGTGCAGGAGGCATACATACCTCTTATTTTCAATGTGCTTTGAGCACGTTAGCCCTTTCTACTCAGCTCTCACAATACTCCTGGGAGACAGATGGACAGGTTTTCTACTAAACTCAAAAACACAAAACACCCGTCCCTAATCAGAGAGCTGACTTCCAGTCCAGCACTCTTCACTCTCAGGTTCTATCTGGGTGGTATGAATATGAACATCTCTCACTCATGTAGATATCATGAGTGAAATGAGTTACATGCAAACACGTGTATGTTCTACATGTGGATTCTTGAAAAGCCTAGATTTCCTCCAGTCCTACCCTGGTCCTGGCAGCACGGCCTGGAAGTGGGTTTTGCTCTGAGTGGGCCTGATGGAAAGAAGAGGCCAAGAAAGTGGGGGCCCATGTTCCCAAGCCATACGAGGGCTTAAGTTCCCACTTGAAGGGGTCTGATAGGTTTCTTTCCCCAATAATGGGGAGGATTAAAAGGATATAGAGATAGCCTGAATTCAGGTTCTGAAGTCTCAAGTTGGTCAGGAAAGTAGTTTAAATTACAGCCAGAAGCCTTCAGGTTGGGGGCAAACAGGAAAATCTGATCTGGGCTGTGATATGGTAAGTGCTTCTGTGGCAGGCAGGGTGTAGAATGCCTTTGTCCTGTGGCAATGACTATGGTTGTGTGTGGGGGAAGGGCAGGGATAGTGGTGGCCTCTGGATGTTTTTAGGGCCTTGGTCTGGGGAACATTCACTCTGGAGAACAAGAGAGGCATAGGCTTGTCTAGAGGCAGGGAATGGATGACAGGACCTCAGAAGTTTTTCCCAGAATAGACAACACTCTTCAGAGTTTGCAAAGCACTTTGCATGCAGAACCTCATCTCACTGTCCCTTCAGCCATGTGGTACATAATAGGGCAAGGACCATTGTTCCCATTCTGTGGATGAGGAGAATGAAGGGGGATGCAGCTTGGTCAAGGTCACAGGGAGAGTGAATGTTCCATTGCCCTCCACGGACTACCTCTCCTAGTTGGGTTTCCCTCCTGCCACGTGGGAGAGAGGTTCTGTGTCAGCACCTGGGCCGTCGAAGGCATTGCTCAGCCCATCGTTGTGGTCCCCTTGGAAGAAGGTGAGGCGGATGTCAGCAGGGCCTGTGGCTGGGGCCTCCCAGAACTCCAGTGCTGAGACGTTGCTCCACAGCTGGAAGGCGGCATGCACGGCCCCCCGAACTGCTGGCTCAGGCAGGTGCTGGGGCCAGTTCACCAGGCGGTAGGAGAGATGCTGCTTGTACCACTTGTTGCCTGCCACCCAGAGAGGCTGCATCAGTCATACCTGTTACAAAGCCTGGGGCTGGTTCCTGGGGACACACACGATGGAGAGATAGGCCTACCCCCAAGGAGCCCCTAAATGGCAGGGAAGACATAGTCCTTGCCTTGGGAAGCCCCACAGTTGGTTGGGGAGACACTGCTCTTAGGCAGATAGGACTTCACTTGTCCTGATGAGTCCCCAGTCTAGTGGCTTGGCCTGAGGAGGGAGATGCAGCCTCCATCCAGGAAAAGCCTCCAAACTGAAGGACCCTCTGGTCTAGGGTTTTCTTCTCCGCAGCCTGGGCTGAGCCTGAAAACCACTCTGCACCTCTTGCTGGCAGCAAATCCCAGCCTCTATCCACCATGGTCACGGCCATGGCTGCCCCTTAACCCCTCCTCTTCACCCCTCCTGCTGCCTCCCTTTCCAGGGCCTGGAGGCTGCACTGACCAGCAACTACAAGACCCATTTATTTGGGATCCTTCCCTGACCCTTTACCCTCCCCTTAACTTCCTCAGGGACTCTAGAAAGCTCTGAGGTGAAAATAAATAAGAACAAAGGGTGTGTTTTGTCACTGACCAAGAGAAATTTTTCCATCTCCACTTAGTTAAGTGTTTCTGTTCCTTTGTCCAAAACCGCAATTCCTTCCGGAGGCCTGAGACTCAGTCAGGCCTCTCGCCAGAGCCCCAGGTCAGCTAGTCTGGGTCCCGCTGCAGCTCACCACACACCCAGGACCAAGGTGCTTATAAGGCCCCTATTCTGAGTTATCACAGACGATTTCTGAAACCTGTGGGCTCAGGCGCTGAGACTGTGGTCGCAGGTGGAAGACTCGCAGCTCGAAGGCAGAACTTCTACACCCAAAAGCACACAAGAATCATGTAGTCTTTCAAGTCTCAGTTTCCCAAATGGACCTAATCCCTGGGGCATGGGTAACAACTGGGCAGGGCAGGACGGGTTGTGCTACGAGACCAGGCCAGAGGGCACAGCTCCCTCTCCCCTTTGTGGGACAGTTGAAGGTTCAGGCCTCCTGCCCTGGGCATGTCCTTGCCTTAACCAGCACGAGGACTGAAGTCATGGAAGTTTAGCCATCTCCTTACACAACCTCTCCTCTATTTTGGGGAAATTGAGACCAGGGGAAGGGATTTCCCCAGGGTCATATACTGATGCTGACACCTAATTCGTGCACTTTCCACTATACCACACAGAAAAGCAGGCACATTTACTAAGGCTTGGGGCTTATAAACTTGCCTAAACATCACTCCTTTGGGTCAAAGCAGGGTCTCTGCGTAAGCTAAAATTCTCCAGATGGAAGGGAGGGTCTTAGAGAACATAGGAGCAAAGAGCCCTTTCCATTCCCCCATCCCCTGTGGAAGTGAGGGAGGGGAATGTCCCTTCCCCACCCCTGAGCCAAACTCCATTCAAGGCAATGTTGCCTCCCTGGGCCTGTTTGGCCTGGCAGCCACCCAACCCCTCCCAGCCAGTGACCAGCCCTTAGGGAGGGAAGAGGGAAGGATTCTAAGGGAGGAAAGGCCAGGCATCCAGAGGCACCGCCCAAGGGTTCACTACATGCCAGTAACGCTTCTAGTACATTTTAAGTCTTCACTGGGCACCGGACTGGCGGGTGCTGGGCTTTCTTACTCCGCCGTGTGTAAATGACTCCCAGCTTCCCCCCCCACTAACCTTCAGGCTTCTAGAAAACTATAAGGCAGCTCCTTCTAATTATTCCCAGCTAGGGTGCCCCTTACTCCAAGGGCAGGAAATGGAGAAAGTGGGCAATTCTCTCTCTCACTTTAGGAAGCCAGTGAAGGTGACAACATGCAGGATAAAAATTCTCTGTGAAACTCTGTGTGTGTGTGTGTGTGTGTGTGTGTGTGTGTGTGTGTGTGTGTGTGTGTGTGTGTTTGGGGGCGGGGGAGGAGGACAGAGAGTACAGCTAGGAACAGGAATTGAGAGAAAATGACTAATTTTCCTTGTGAGGGGAGCAGGGTGGTGGGTTGTTGGTGTGCCTGCCAGGAGGAAAGAAACCTCTAGATAGGCTGAGCCCTCTTCCCTGTCTTCTAGATTTATGTCCTTGGAGCAGGCCGGCCACTTCAGGCCCCATCCCAAACTCCTGGCTATGCAAGGCTTGTTTCCACGGTGATCTCTAGACCACATTAGCACCTTGCATGCTGCCCCCCTCCTCATTTGCTCCAAAATCCAAAGAGAAACGTAAAGGAAAAGGAGATAGGGAGGGAGAAGAGCTAGATTCTTTGCTTGGGGAGGATGTTGGCTGGAGTCCTGACTCCCAGTAGGCAACTAATACTGTGGAAAGAACAAGAGTTGGAATTTAGTACCTCTACTTACAACCTCTAATAATAAATTATGGAATTCCTCCAAGCCTCAGTTTCCTTATTTGTGAGTTGGAGTTGATAAGACTTACCTCATGGTAAAAATGAAATAGCAATGGGAAGCTGCCTGACGTGCTGAGTGCTCAGTATCCTTTCCCTTCCTCCTTTCTACCCCATTTGCACCCCCATGCTCCCCACTGACCTGCTCTGTGAGGGAGCACGGGATATTGAACAATCAGCCCTGCATGCACAGAGGGGAGAGGACACTTGGAATGAGGTTGCCAGATTTAGCAAATTAGAATACAGAATGCCTGGTTACATTTGAATTTTAGATAAACAACAAATAATGTTTTTAGTATAAGTATATAAAAACAAAACAATCATTCGTTGTTCATCTGAAATTAAAATCTAACTAGGAGTCCTGTATTTTATCTGACAGCCGTACCCTGGAGCCTGGCTTCATCAGTATGGCATACACCCACATAGTGAAAAGTCACTGGCCTAGGAATCCACATCATTTTTTTAGCACCTCCCCATATTCTGGGGTTTTCCACATCTGGAATCTCACTTAATCCTCCCAACGACAAAAATGTTTGGCTGTACTCTGGCTATGTGGCCCTGCTTGGGAAGGTTGCCTAAGCTCCTAGTCCATAAATTTGCCCATCTGTAAAAAAGGATTATAATGGTATAAAGGTATGACCCTATCTCATAGGGTTGTTATGGGATTAAATGAGTTAATCCACTTAGAACCATGCTTGGCACATCATGAATGCTCAGTGTGTTAACTGTTATCATTACATTTTCTTTCCCAAGGCATAGGAACTGCTCAGTGCCTGCCAAGCCCACAGCTTTTTTCTAGGTTATGTCTTCCCACCCAGGAGGTGAAGGAAGTGAAGCTGCTGTGGGCCATGTTGTGACCAAGAGGGGAATTCTCTGTCTAATCTGGCCACTGCTGTCTGGCCCAGGGTCAGTGTCAGACAGTGAAATAGGGCTCTGCTGGTGGGGCGAGGCCACTTGCCTGGGAGGTACCTTAGCCCAACTCTCTTTCAAAAAGAGATGCTCTGAATTGGACAGTGACAGACTCCATCGGACTTTTCCTTTGGGCATGAAAAGATGAGATGCTACCAGGAGAAAGCATCCCGAGTGCTCAGGTCATATCCTGAACATCCAGGAAATATCATCCCAATTCTCCATGAGACCATCTCCAGCCTGGAAGTGCCACTGCTGGGTCTGCGTCTGGGGCTGCCGCATTTCCCACTGTATTCTCACAAGCACTTTTCCTTGGTTACCAGGGTCCATCTCTCTTCTGCAACCTGAAAGGGCCTGTGTCTCAGATGAGGAGACAGAGCAAAGTGACAGCTCAGGTCACACAGTTGATGAACCCAGAGCCCCAGCTGAAGGAACACTGCTCTTCCTGCCCTACCAGGGTCTCCTTGCTCATGCTGCTCTTCTCTTCTACCTTGTCCTTCTCCTCTGCTGCCCAGAAACAACAGCAGTCAGTACCGGGGACCGAGTGGGTGGACTGGATTGGCAAACACCTGGAAAAAACCATCCTCAACAGCTGAGGGGAAATATCTGCAATTTCCTTTTGAATTAGCTAAGAAATATAAACAAACTATGTGCCTTCTGTCTTGTTCATAATGAATATTGTTGATAAAAGCAGTTAATGCAAATTCAAAGAGGCAATAGCCCAAAGTGCTCACAGTAAAATTAATTATAGATGAAAACCTGACTAAACAACCCAATCTTGTTAGAAATTTTGAAAACTGAAAACATTGATCAGAGAAAATTAGACTTACTAAAAAAATCAAGATGTTAAAATCACACAAAATTTTTTAAAAATAAAATTACACATAGCAAAACTTGTTAATGTTGAGGAATTGACAGAAGAAAAAAATCTTTATAAATCTTAGATCTGTAACATTTGACCCTGGAAGATTGGATTTGGTCAAAGGAGGAAGAGGAGGGGGAGAAGGGGGAACAAAAATCCCAAAACTACAGAAAGAAAACCACAACAGTAGGATCTGTAGTATATAAAATGATAAAATGTTCAGAATAGGCAAATTCGCAGAGACAGAAAGTAGTATAATGGTGGCCAGTAGCTGGAGGGAAGGGGTGATGGGGAGTGACTGTTAATAGGCATGGGGTTTCTTTTTGAAGTGAGGAAGATGTTCTGGAATTCCATTGTGAGGAAGGTTGCACAATTCTGTGAATATACTAAAAGCCACTGGGTTGTACACTTTAAATGGGAAAATTGTATGGTATGTTAATTATATTTCAATAAAGCTGTTAAAAATGTGCTATGGACAAAATAAAACTGATGAATTATATCTTTGTTGAATAATTTTTATGAAAATCAATTCTAATGAAAATAACTGCAGTAAAATATACAGGAAAAATGTTGGCAACAATTTAACTGCCCCGTATAGCAAACTGATCAAGGAATTAAGTGAGCTTGATGAGGTTTGCTCTGATAAATACTTGTACAATGAAAATTCATCAGCTTAGGTATAATTCTAATTTCAATGTCCGTCTTCACCAACATGGTCCTCCAGTTGGAGAGGTTCTGTTTGTCTGCTGCTCTCCCCGCCCCTGCCCTAGGCCAAGCAGTTTTTCTGGCCATGGAGGTTCAGGATGGTGAAGAATGCAGCCTAGCTAGATTTTCCCAGTGCTCACCTTGCGTTGTAAAACGTTTCTTACGCCTCATTTTGGCTCTGCGACCAGCAAACAGGGCACTGACCCTCTCGGTCCAGGCAGCCTGACTGTTGGTATCTGCAACCCCGCAGCGAGGCCGTGTCATCTGGCGAAGGGTGGCTGGGTCCAGCACACCAGTGACAGGAAGCTGGGATACCCACTGGAACTCCCTGTCAGGAGGAATTGAGATAAAGGACCACAAAGGGAGGGTACCTGGTAGGAGTGAGGGCAGGGAACTGCCCTGGAGGCAGCAGGAGGCTGGGACTGGGGTGGAAGGGAGCAATGGAGCATGACCCCTTGGAAACACGTGGGAAGCCAACCTTCTAGGAGGAGGGAGGAGGCAATCCAAGCTTATACCCCATCACCCCCAAGTCCCCTCTATCCCTCGCCCTACCTGATGGCATTGCTGAATTGCATGGATGTGGGAGCTTTGGGGACTTGTTCACTGAGATATCCATACTTCTCCAGGAATGCCTGGGGGAGAGAGAGAGGTCAGCTGTTTCTATTGTGTGGAATCCTTCCTCCACATTGGTCTCCATGGTACCTAAGTCATATTGGTCTCACCCTCTCACCCCTTGTCCCAACAGGGTCTATGAGCTATCCAGTGGAAAGTCTTGAGATCAAAGTCAGAAGGACATAAACTCAGTGTTAGGCAAATCCATAGAGACGACTAGCTGGGCAAGTCACTCAATATTTCAGAACCCTAGCTCCCTTATTTCTAAAACTAGCCAAGCAATCCATCCCTACCCTGCATATCTCATGGCATTGTCAGGAAGCTGGCAGGCCATGTTGGACAGTAGAGTTATGGGCTCTGGAGTCAGGCCAGCTTGTGTTTAAATCCCAATTAGCAAGCTACTTCTCTAAACCACCAGGGTCTCATCTGTAATATGGGATTAGAAACAAAACCCACTCTGCAGGGATTATTTTGTGTGTGTGTGTGAGAATCACAATAGTGAATAAAAAGTACTTAGCATAGTGCCTGCCACCTAGTGGGGGCTCCATACAGAGTAGCTACTATAATATGCATTATGTAGATATGCACCGTTCATATGCCTCAGCTCTGCTCCTGATGCATCTCACCTCTAGGAAGTTTCTCATTTTGATAGGGAGTTGAGCTGATCACTTGCAGGCTCTGGGACGCATGAACTGAGAATTACTTATCTAATTCTGGCTTCTTCCTGAACAATTCTCCTGTCCCCAAATGCAGATGTATTTAAAGCTCAAGAACAACAAATGCACTTGCCCTCAACCCTATGATTTATATAAACACTTAACTCTCTAGAGAAGTACTTTTTGAATCAGAATCCTGCAACTCCCTCCTTTCATTCATTCATCTGTTAATTCATGCAATGTACTAGGTACTTTGCCTGGCACAGTGGTCAACAAGACGTCCCTAAAGGTGCTGATATGGATAGAGACAGACAATAAAAGCACAGGTAACAGATAAGGGAGAGAGTTTTGGTGCAGTAAAGGTCAGAGAAGGACCCTCTGAAGAGCTGTATTTGATCTGAGTTCTAAAGAATGAGAAGTAACCAGGTGGGACGTTGCAATGAGGTAGGAAAGGGAGTTTCAGGCAGAGGGAGCAGTGAATGCAAAAGCCGTGAGCTAGGAATGACGTTGTGTATGTAAGGAACAGAAGGAAGGCCAGAAGCAGCAGGGCACACGAGGTGGACTGTCAGCCAGCGTAAGAAATGTGAGTTTTATTTTCATCTTTATGATGGATTAATTGTGGGGAATGAAAGAAAGTGAGGAATCCAGGATGGCTCCTAAATTTTTGCCTTGGAAGGTAATGCCATTTACTGTACGAGGAAGTCTGAAGGAGAAACAGCCGGGGTTGCGGGGGTGAAGTGGGGGATTAACTCGATGACGCCAAGTGGCACTAGCTGTATGATCTTGGAGCTCAGGGGGAGAAGCTGGACTCTTTGAGCATTGTAGATAGATGACGTGAAGCTGTGGACCTGGATGAGATAGCCTAGGAACGTCCCACCATCCAAGTGCCTTTTACTCACTGCCTGCCCTCATATACCTGGAAGCCGCTCTCTCAGCCACTGAGTTCTTGAAAGACAGTGAAGTGTGTGACTCATTGTCCTTACCTGTCACCAGTCCTATACTGAGGGGGAAACAAGGAACTTGTAGGCTAGCTGTTTGCCCTTCTCACTGATTAAACCCTATGAATCGCTTCTTTCAAAAGTCACCTCAGCTGCTTATTCTCATACAGACACACGTTGTCTCTTAATTTTTACCACTCCTTGTTGTGTTGCTTAAACACAAATAATTTTCCATTTTCCTTTTTCTCTTAGTCACTTTTCTGTATTTCTTAACTCAAATCAACTCCAATCATAGCTGCTGCCTCAAGGAGAAGGCACAAAATGGGACTGAAACTAGACACTGAGCCAGGATCTTCAAGTCCCTGAGCTTTTGCAAGTATCCAGCTTCCTCTTGATACTGAATCCATCTTTAATGACCTCCATGTCCTCTTCTCAATAAAGCCATTTACCATAAGGAACCATTATGCTAGGACAACAGAACTTCCCAAGTTCGTTTTATTGTTTTTCTGCAATAATGTATTAGAATTTCAGCACTATTGTTTTCTTTTTTCCCTTTTCTCATGTACACTATTTAGGGATGCATCATGGATTAAAGGAATTCTAGTGGCTTTATCTGAAAGATTATTTGCTGCTCATCATAGTGTGGCATCATGGAATAGTCACTAGGCTTGGAATTCAGAATCTGTTCCCAAACCTGACTCTGCTGGGTGGCCAGGGACAAATCACTCAACCTCTCCGAGCCTCCATTTTCTCACCGACGATGTGAGAACAAGAGTAATTCCACGGGATTCTCAGAAGGATTAAATCAAGCAATGCACATCTAGCATACTGCCTGGCGTATCGTAAATGCTCAATAAACAGTTGGTCTAGTTGATTAATCTTAGAGGGAAAATTAACAACAGACTTTCGGAATGCAACCCATCTGTAAGATCGAAACTGCTTTGAACAGGGAGTTACACTAATTCTTTTCTCAGTTCAGGTGCTCTCTCCCAGAATTGCCTCACCCCGGCCAGGTGCCTGGCTTTCTGCCTTGCCTCCTCCCTTTCCCCTGGTGAGGATGGAGAGAGTGGCTTTTTAAGGGCAGCCAGGGAATTAATGTCTCCTTAGAAGCAGTTTTGCTGAGTGAGTGATTTGGGAGAGACTGGGTCACAGGCCTGTTGCCAACAGGCTGGCACTCCCTGTGCTTCTCCCCATAAACCCACCCAGACCTTATCAGGTTGTTGGCTCCAGTTCTGGAACTATGAAGCCTTGGACAGAGGGGGAAGAGGGAGGGGAAATTGACTAGCGGCGTCTCCTGTTTCCTGGCTGGGCCTGTGCCTGGTACTTTGGAAGACAAGGTAGGGTGCAGGGCAGGATGAGGGTGGAGATCTTTTTCAGGGTTCCATCAGAGGAGAACTCTTGGGCCTTTCTCCTGACTTGTCTCTGGGACCTTGTGGGTTGCAAGGCATAGCTGGGTTCCCAGGAGGCAGTGAGCACACGTCCAGGACACCAGCCAAGAGACACCAAAAGAATGAGAAAAATAAATTTTAAGAATCTGACATTGTATATTTCCTTAAAAGCACTGAAGTGTTATCATGGGGCTTATAAGGACTTAAGAACTCCCTTATATTTATTTTATGTTTAATATATCTATATTAAAAAACATTTTTTAATACAAGCTAAGTTCCCCTTGATATCATCAGTGCTGAGTGCTCCAAAGTTCTGTTGAGCGGGTAGACCCATGTGCCTCGTGAGGAGGAGGCAGGCTTGGGACACCCTCTGCTCCTGGAGCTCTCCCTAACCCTCTTCTGTGAGTCCACTTGCTGTGCCTCAGTTTTCCCCTGCAAAGGTGAGAGAAAAACTACTGTCTATATCAGAGCTGGGATGTGGGGTAGGGGGCAGTGAGGCAAAGGGATCCCAGGAAAAGACACAGGAGTGGAAATTGGAACTGTCATTCTCATCCCAGCTTGTCCCTAACCTCAGTTTTCCTGGGGGCCTGTGTTCTCTCAGACACTCTCTGAGCTCCACTGCTGGTCACCTCTTCCTCCTTTGTGGAGGTAGTACGCAGGCTCCTCCCCTCTGCCTTGCAATTCAAATACCAGGTTTCTGTTCCCTGTTCTCCACCCATTCCCTGTCCTGGGGAGCTCAGGGCTTGAGCTGAGTGGAGAGGAAGCCAGAGGGCTGTGCCCCTTCGGTGATTCACCACGCCTGGGCCTCAAAGCTGATACCAACCTGCCTCATCCACTTGGTCAGGGCTGGGGCCATTTTCCTGGGGAGTCACCTCTGAAAAGCCCTGGGCATGGTTGTGGTGCCTGGGTAAAATGAAAACAGTTCTCCCTGGAACCCAGAAAGCTGAATGGAATAGGAACTCTGGGGGTTCTATCTTGCATCTGTCCTGACTTGTCATGGGAGGGTGTGTACAGCCCAGCCCATTTAGTGCCTGAGGGAAGAGGAAATTCTGGCCATTTCTGAACAGGGCAAGACTAGCAATAAGGTGTGTAGCAAAATGAATCCAGGTCTGGGTCAGGAACTCTGAGTCACTAGTCTGGCAGGGCAAGAACACTGGACTGAGGATCTTGAGTTTTATTCCTGGTGCTGCTGCTAGTTATGTTTCCTTAAGCAAGTCCTGTGCCTCTCTGGGCCTCTTCCATAAAACGAGGAGGTTGGATTAGAGCTAAATTATATTCCAGGTCTGTCTATTATTACAGCCTTGCGTCTACGACTGATTGTCGGTGTGAGCTATGACAGTTATTTCATCTCTCTGTGCCCTAAAGTATAAAATGGGGCTACTTATGTTTCTTATTGGAGAATTCTGAAAATCTAGTAAGAAGATGATTTGGGAATGCTTTCCGATAATTGTCCCGTTAAAAACATTATTCTTTCCTCTGTAGTCACAAAGCTTTCTTGCTGGAAGTCTAGGAGGAACAGATCCCAGTCTCATGTCCACAGAGTGGCTGTGACATACTCCATATCAAAGAATTGCAGCAGCAAAAATGAAATCAGGAATGTAAAAATTGCAAAATGGCAAGCTTACACAGAAACCATGTTGCTTTACCTATGATTTATTCCATCTCATATTTTTTCCTTATGATTTTAGTCTTTCCCTAGTGACTCTACGTGACTGTTTATCACCCAATACATCTTTTACATTATAAGCCAAGTCAAGGGATGATAGTTGGCATTCTTCCTTGCGCGTCCTATAAATAAAAATGTTTTCTGGTAGTCAGGAGCAGAGTGAGCCTTTGATTACTGTAGAGCTTTTAAGGGGATTAAGCCTTCTTTGAGTTGCACAATTATCTTGCAAGAATATAGGCATTTGCAAGATGAAGAAAGTTAAGTCTCAGGGGAGTGTAGTATTTTGGAAAGGAGTCCCAGTGAGTGACAGAACCATACTTGAGTCTGAATACTCTGACACCTATTCTGACACCTATCCCGGATGTTTTGTTTCACATTTAATCGAGTGACTCAGAGGCTTTTAAGACTGAGATAGCAGGGGGCTGAGCTGCTGTCTCCAGTAGGAAATGGCCCTCACCTAAGAAAAAGGCAAAACTGGGGGTCTTTCTAACTGTGTTCCTTCTGTCTCCTCTGTAAGCAGGTTCAGGGCCAGAGCAGAGGGAAGAAGCTGTTCAGGTGGCAGATTCAGCTTTCAATAGAGACCGGGCTCAGACCGCTCATCACACCCCAAACCAGACTCTGACAAGCCACAGGTATTCAACAAGACTGAAGCACGTTCCTTCACAAAGACAAACGTCTGCTTTCAGGATGCTTTGCTTTTGCTCTCGGACCCCTGAGGTATAATGAAGGCCTCAGGGCAGTGGGACCAGCTCGGCCTATTTCCATTATTTTGGGTATAGGTTTGTCCTTCTCTCTGTCTGACTCCTTTTCTCTCCTCCTCCTTTCCCTTGTCCCTAGTCTCATATTCACAAAGTTCCGTCTGGGTGTAACCTAAATACCTCTTACTGTAATCCCTGCTCCCTCCTTCATTTTCCATATTTAAAGAAGTTGGAAAATGTTAGCTGGCCGGCCTCCATCCAGACCCCATCTTGTAACTTTTTCTACTATCCAATAACCATGCTGTCAGGATCCATCATGTTCATGTCGCTTGTGAGGCTAAGTAGTAGGGGCAAAATAATGCCCTAACCAAGGCTGGGTTTAGGGAGAATAAACTACCTCTTTTTTATTTCTGCTTTTACCACCCAGATTCACTAGATTTCTTGATTTTCAAGCTGGCTTGCCAACTACTTTTCCACCAACTTACGGTCCTCTGGGACCCTTCAGAGCTTCTTCTGCACTTCTATTCATCCTGTACTCATGAGTCACTAAGTTGAGCTCTTGGGAACAGTTTCCACACCCCGGCTTTTGAGTTTCTGACTCACAAAAAGCCAAATGAATGGCTCTGGGGTATGAGAAACAGACACAGCACTGGGGGTGGATGTTTTACAGAAGCTCCAGTGTCTCCCTGGAGAAACAAACTCCCCTGCTCTTTGTTGTACAGCACATCAGGATAGTTGTGCAGGAGAGAAGTGGAAGGGAGGTCCTAGACATACTGCCTGGTTATTCTAAAAAAGGTCTGAGAAAAGCATCACAGATAGATCCCTTGGGATAGTCTGTGTCGCCCAAGAACAGGGTAGGGCCTGGCTGTGAATAGGAGAGGGGCCAGGGTGATTATGTCATTCATTAACTCTCAGTATTACAACTCAGCAGTACAGGCCCTTCCTACTCACCAGAGTTGTGAGCAGCCCTAGTTTTCCTAAGTGACCAACAATGAACTTGTTCATAATGTAGCTTTGTAAGCAGTCTCCTCCCAGGCAAAGCCCACTCTGGAAAGCCCTCAACTTAATTACTTTGTGTTCACACAGGGGACACATACAGCCATGCACACAGGGTACAGGGATACACACAGAGACATGGGAACACAGACACATCCAGATAGACAGACATAGACATGCAAGCAGGTGAAATGTACACACAAAGACATAGGCATCCAAACACACCAAAGCCCAAGAATGTTAGCGCTAGAGAGAATATTAAAAGTCATTTAAGAAATTTAACTTATTTTACAGAGGAAATTGCAGCCTGGAGAAGTGAAGGGACTAGCTGAAGTTCACACTTCTTGCTTTTATTATTTCTTTTCTTTTATGCCCTGAACTCTGACCTTCGCCCATGAACTCAGTAGGACTGCTGTGCTTTGCTGGGGTCTAATTCCCTGCACTGCAATCAGGAAATTACACCTAGGCAAAGAGCTGGAGTGATCATGGGGCTCACTTTGTATGGCTCTTTTATGTGGGTGGCTGTGGTTCCCTAAATGGCCACACAGTAGCTCCTATTCCCATGCTTTTCTTACAATATTCCATCCCCTTGATCTGGGGTGTGCAACTGTTTCAGCCAATGTAATATAGCAGAAGTGATGCTATGCAACTTCCTAGTCTAGGTAATAAAGAGGACACAACTTCTCTCTCTCTCTCTCCCTCTCTCACATCCTGCTCCACTCATCCTTGAGACCCAGCCACCATGTTTTGAGGCAGCCCAAACTAGCCCACATGGAGAGAAGAGACCATGCGGTTAGACCCATGTGGAGAACTGAGGCCCCCAACTGACAGCCAACATCAACTACCAGATAGGTGAGTAAACAGCCTTCAGATGATTCCATCCTCAGACATTGTAGAGCAGACACAAGCTGCCCTGATGTGCTCCACAATATCTATGAATGTAATAAATGGTTGTTTTACTTCACTAAGTTTCAGTGCAATTTGTAACGTAGCCAAAGTAACTACAACACCATCTCAGGAATTATAGCCCTGTGCTGCCTGTTGTCCAATGCTGAAAATAGTTGCCTTACATATTTTGCCCTGTGTTATTGTTTTAGGAGAGCTAGTCACCAAGCCAGGACTTTAATCTGCAGCTCTGTTCTCTAAAATAATGATAAAGATACTAACAACGATATTGAGAACAAGTTTCTTTTATAGACCTCTTTCTATGTTACTTGGCTCTGTGCTGATCTTAATGAGACCACACAATAATCTTGTGAAATAGTCATTATTAACCCCCTTTATACAGAGTAGAAATGTGAGGTTCATAGAGGTTAAACCTATGGTTTGTACACAGGTCTGTCTGACACTGAAGCCCATGCAACTGACCATATACAGAAATACATATAGATACACTGACACACAAATTTGCACATATATGCATACCTATGTACATGCATAGACACATAGGCACACATACACACCTATTACACATTTCCAGATTTTTTTACGCTTTTAGAATGTTTCTTGTTCTCAGGGTTAAAAATCCTCCTCCCCCAATTATGTTAAATACACTAAAAGAGACTTAATCTGCTAAATATTACATTTCTTAAGTACACCCCAAGATAAAATTCTCTCCATCTTGGGCCACCGCAGGCCAGAGTGGCAGAGATATTGTCTCTGTTTTCTGGCCAAGCTTTGCCTGGGACCTGTACTTGGGGGGAGGTGGGGTGGGACGTTTAACAAGACTTGGCTTGGCAGACTGAAGCTTTTTCCTGGGCCCACAAGGACTCTGCACTTGATGTTGTAAGATTCTAAGTTCAGAGAAACAAAGTGATTCTTGAAATTGCAAAAGTAGAGAGTTCAGAGCAAAAGACCAGTGCTTGGAAGGGGAGATGGTGAGGGAGTTAGAGGACCTCCTTGTTGAAGCCGGGCCATTGTCAGATATTCCAGAGCCGTGGTAGGAACTAGCTGATTGATGGAAGGAAGGGAGATTCAGAGGGTCCTCCTCATTCTTCAGGCTTCTCAAATTCAGCCTGCCTCTTCCAGAGAAGGTGAGTGGGAGGATACTGAGAAGCTCTCAACTGGCAGTTTTAGAGAAGAAATGATGCTCTTAAGGGGTGAGGGGAAGAGTCTTAGGGCAGAGTGCCAGGCTCAGTAATTTGGAATTTATTCACATCCCTTCTCCTTAAAATAGCGGAGACCCCAGTCTTATTCCTAAGAAGAGTTAAGAATACAGAGATCCTTCTTCGGGGAAGAAAGAAATGATACTGGTATATTCTTACAATCACCTTAATCCAGAAAACAGATGCCCAAGTCCACCCCTATTCCTACCTTACAAAAAGTTGCAACCTATAACAAGCAGTTGACTCCAAAGGACGAAGATGAAATGGGAAATCTTTAAGGTTCATCTCCACCTCCCCAACCCCTCTTCTCAAGTTCAGTCCAGAAGCACTGTGTAAAGCTCCTTAGAAGAAACTCTTGAGAGTAGCACACCACTTGTCCATTTTACAGTTGAGCCGACTTGTTCTGAGTTTGGGCAGTGACTTGCCCAAGTTGGTCAGCCGCAGCGGCAGCACCCACCCAGAAAGCCAGTTCTGTTACGGGTATGCCAGTCCTGTGGATGGTACCCTCTCCACCGCACCAGGCTGGGGGCCTCTACAGTGTCTGACACTCGGGGGGTGGGGGTGGGGGGCTCCGGGCATCTGATGAATGAACTGCCAAGTCTCCCCAGCCTAAAAGGCGAGGAACAGAGGCTCCGTGCCAAACTGGGCTGCAAAGACGCCCTCTCTCGCAACTGTTGCCTGTCTGTCCCATCTCGTCTCCCCCTCTTTCCCTCGCCCCGGAAAATCCATGCCAGTCAACGTTGCCTGTGTGTGTGGTCCCAGCCCTGCCGAGGGGGGAGGATGCTGCCCCAGGCCCTTTGTGGGCAAGCACGAAGGTCGCCGAGGACGGGGGAGCAGGGTCAGGCAGATCGTCAGCTCAGCTGGGAACGGCTGCGGAGCCTGAAGGCCAAGTGCTAGCGCGTCCCGAGCCCGCGGACCCCCTCTCCGCCCCGCACGCACCCCTTACCTCCGCCTCCCTGCGCCGCTCCAGGCTCACGCGCCCCGCGGACCGGGCGTCCAGGCCACCCCACAGCAGCAGCGGCAGGGCGCGCAGCAGGAGCCCGGCACGCGCTGCCATCTCGCCGCGGGGACTGGGGGAGCTGAGGCACGCGGGGCGGGGGACGCGCCCCGGGGGGGGGGGTCCTCCGCGGCGCTCGGCCGGGAGCCAGCGCGCGGTCGTGCGGCCCCGGCGGTGCCTGCTCGCTGAGTGGGGGCGCCGGCCCGGAGACCTAGGAGGCACGGGAGGAAGGGAGGGAGGGGGAGAGGGCGGGAGCCCGGCGCCCCGGCCCCACCCACCCCACGCGGAGCGCCGCCTGGCCCGTGCCCGCCGCCGCCCGGAGGACGCGTCCCCTCGCCTGCCACCTGCACCTGAGCCGGATCTGTCGGGGGGCGAGTGAGGTGGGGGGAGCGCAGGGGCCGGGGGCGGGGAGGAAGAAGGGTCTCCTCCTGGCGGTCGTAGCCACTGCCTAAGACTTCTGTAAGAGGTGTCTTGGCCTGAGGGTCATTGTTGTTTCAAGCGGGCCGGTAGGGAGAGAACCCGGGTGTGGGAGAAGGAGTCCCGGGCTGGGGTCCGGAGAGCTGAGTGTAGGTTTCAGATCTGCTTCTTGGTTCGCCGTGGGAACCCTGCCTCAGCTCCCTGCTGCTGGCCGCGTGGTCTTGGAGAAGTCACTCACCCTCTCCGAACCGATTTTCCTCACCGGTAACCGGGGAGGATGAGATGCCCACATCGAGTCGTTGGAAGGCGCGTGCAATGAGAGGATAATGCCTGGAAGTGACTGGGCACTGCGCTCGGCAATGTGAAGGACGCATTTAATTAGCAATAATCACGCCTCGGAGAAACCTCACTGGCTATGACAGTGCCACTGCACGAAGCTGTGAAGTACGCATTTAATAAATGGAAGCCTGCCAGCTTTGTGACCTTTGGCAAAGGATTTAACGACTTTGAGCGTCAGTTTCCGCATCAATAAAATGAGAGCAGATGATATTTAGTGCCCAGTGTTGCACGTAGATTAAAAGAGAAAAGGAGTGTGAAGTGCCTGGCTTTATGTAGTCCACACAGTCGTAGTAAAGGTGTGGGGAAAGGATTTACGTGAAAGCCTTAGCTGAACTCACACTGAGCAAAAGCAAACTGTTTTCATTATCTGCCTTAGTAACTGCCAGCAGGTTGTTGTCTCTTACTAGTCTCAATTGGCTAATCTGTAAAGTGCAAATGGCACGGCGATACCCTCCCCTGGGGGCTGTGTGGATTAGAAGGGTCGATGTACTGTAAAAGTGATTTTGAATCTATCAAGTGCTAAGCAGATGTAATGCGGTGTTTTTATCCTAAGGCTTAGGGCCTCAGAAGGTTTAGTAGCACTCAATGCTTTTGTGTTGTTTAGAAAAAGGGGCCGTTCTGGTGGAGGAATTTTAAAAGGCCCTTCTTTGATTAGCCAGGCTTCTTGGAAAGAGGCGTTCCTTGTGGGTGAAGTAATTGCAGTAGGCCCCACCCACCTCCCAACCAGCCAATGGAAAGGGGGCATTCATCCTGAGCGAATCAATTAGAAACAGACGCTCCTCTGGCCGATGAAGAGAAAAAGGTGTCTTTCAATGGCACATCCCTCCTTGTCCAGAACGAAGCCCCAGAGATTGTGGACAAAGCCTGCGCATTACCCTTTGAGAGCTTTCAGTCTATTTGGACATACTGGTAAAAGGTTCTCAGCAAAGGACAGAACAGACTGTGACACAG
Source organism: Cynopterus sphinx (assembly GCA_030015415.1). Classification (NCBI taxonomy): domain Eukaryota; kingdom Metazoa; phylum Chordata; class Mammalia; order Chiroptera; family Pteropodidae; genus Cynopterus; species Cynopterus sphinx. The sequence continues at coordinate 29,313,879 of CM057385.1, read as the reverse complement.
CTAAAGGTTCAAGCAAAGTCTTGTGGAGAGCCTGGAAGAGGGAGATGCTGAAGGGGAGTGCGTTGTGTTGCTCGACTTAGCAAACAAAAATACAAGATGTCAAAAAAAAAAAAAATACGGGATATCTAGTTAAACTTGAGTATCAGATTAACAATGAGTAATTTTTTAGAATAAGTATGTGCCAATGCAATACTTGGGACATGTCTAAACTAAAAAGTTACTTATCATTAATCTGAAATTCAAGCTTAACTTGGTATCCTCTATCTAATCAGGACACCATGTGTGTGTGTGTGTGTGTGTGTGTGTGTTTGGGGGGATGTCAGAAGGTTGCAGGTATGACATGGTATACAGTGGCTTTGAGTAACAGTTGGATTTTGATAGGCCAAATATAACTGCTTTGGGGCAGAGAATTCTGAGGAGTACCAGTTGGTAGGAACACTGGACCAAGCTGGAGTCAAACCCAGAGTTGTCCACTTTTTCCTCAGGAAGAATTTCTCTATTCCTTCCTCCAGCAACCCCAAGGGTTCTCCATTTCCTCTACATTGGGAGGAGAGGGGAAGGCAGAAAGCAATAGTTCTCTGGAGGGCTGAGTGACTGGGAAGAGACAGGCTCAACTACCCAGAGAGCTGACCCTGCCTTTCTCTGCATCCCAGGCAAGCCCCGGTCCCTGGACCTTAAAAACTAGTACCATTGCTGTTTGAAAGTTGATTTCACTTGCTTTTCTTCTGAGTCCTTAGTGGGATTATTTCATCTCATTCTTACCTCTCCTTACTCCACCTCTGCTTATGGTCTGTTGGAGATGCCATTCAGACTTGGAAGTGCCTGCAAGAATTTGTGCAGAACAGAGCTTCCTTCACCTACACACTCACCATTGAACTTCAGCTATGCTTTGCATGGGATGTCTTTGTTTCTCAGCATGTTTCCATAATTAGAACCTGGGTAACAGAAGCTTTGGTTCCCTTCTTCTGAAGCTTAGTCATAAATCTCAGAGCAGCAAATTCTGTGATCTTCTCAGGAACACAGGTGCCTATACAGCTCCACAACTGACTTGCTGCTTGTTTTATTTTTCAGGTCACATCCTGAGCTGAGTAACTTTCAATGGGGTGAAGAAGGAAGGCAACTTGCTATGTGAGAGAGGGATCAAGGAGGAAAGGAAGATGAGAAGGGTTAGGTAGTGTTTTGGAAGGAGCTCAGTCCACAGCCAGGCTATCAAAAGAGTGATGGAAGGAGAATGGCTTTGGAGAAAGGGATACTCAAAGCTCAATCCAAAGATCACACATATCGAAAACAATACTGTGGTAACAAATTGCTATATTAACATAATACCATTATTCCTTCCTCTGGTGGGAGTAGGGGTAGGGATGGGAATAAGATCTTAGAACAGTAATGATGGTAAATACTTGTTGAGAAATTAACATGTGCCATATATGTGCTATGTGTTTTACATAAATTGTCATTGAATCTTTGCAGCTTCCTTATGAGAAAGCTATGATTATAAGCATCCTTATTGCATCATAAAGATGAGGAAACTGAGGCACAGAGAGATATTACTTGTCCAAAGTCACAAATCTAGTAATGGAGCCAGGGTTCAAACCTGGAGTGTAAGTCCAAATCTTGGGCCCTTAAACACTATACTATCTCACCTCAAGTCAAATTTAATGTGGAGGCACATATTAAAATTCAGATTCCAGAGCTCTACTCCAGATCCACTTAATCACTAAATACTAGATACCAATGTTCAAGAGGAGGAAAGCGCTAGGTTTTCCAAGGGTCTGGCTCTCTCCTTCTCTCTCTATCTTGACTGGGCAGGTTCCTGACCCAGCTGGGCTGGCAGTCCTCTCCATACCTCCTCTTCAAAGAGAGCTGCTTTCTCTCCCTCCTGTATTGGACTCGGTTCAGATCCACATTGCATCCTAGCCATTCAAGAGGGGACAGGACTTCTGTGGAACTCATGCCAGGGCTTGGGCATGTTGCCTGCACTGCCTGGCAGCTGCCTGGGCCATTTCTTCTTCTCTGACAGAAGGCAACAGCTGGCCAGTGAGTTATCTTCCTGACCAGGACCCCTTGAATCAGGCAGGATGTGTGCACCTGGACAAGGCCCTTCTGGGCCTCAGTTTCTCTTTTCATAATATGAGGAACAATCCGCTTTGTCTTTCCCCCTTCCCAGGAAGTATGCATAACACAAAGCAGATTTTATCAGAAGGAATTCTGGGCTCTGGAGAAAGGCACTAATAGAATGATCGACCTCCAAAAGCCACAATAATAGGAATGAGAAGAGAAATAATGAGGACATGAGATTAGCTTGGAAGAGCTGAAAGGAGGCTTTCCACAAAGTCGTGAGAACTTTAAGTGTGATAATTTGTATTCATTATTCACCATAACCTCTGCGCATTTTTAGCTGTGATTCAATCTAGAAGCCCTGACTTTCTAACATTGCTTCTGCTTCTAGAAGAGAAATTTCCTCTCTCTAGCATATGTGGATGCGGGCTCATCAGTCTTGGTCACATTCACAAGTTTATCTCCCTATCTACCCCCTTGTACATACGCATACATGCACATGCTCATATGGAAGTGGAAAAAGCAAAAAAACATTGGAGCAAGACAGACTTGGGTTTGAATCTTGATGTTTATTTTTGCATTCTCTTAAAAATTGCAAGTCAACTAATCACTCTGAGTTTCTGCCATTTTAAAATGGGATGACATTAACTCCTGCCTTTTCTAGTACTCCAATTTGCTGTGGGAAGCAAGCTTGACAATTATTAAGTGTTAAATTTTATCAAGTGCTAGATAGTGGGTACACAGACACAAGCATACACACATGTATTCTTTACACAGGTTCACATTTGAGTGTGCTCACATCCAGACAACATACACGAGCCCGCCCCAGGACAATTACATAAGCACCTACTTGCCAGGCAGTGCTCTTTGGCTCCGCTATCATCACGGTTTGCTGGGCGTCAGCCCCTCGGTTTGTTTTTTACTCACACCAGGACCCAGGGGACTTGCAAGGAGCACAATAAAAGCCTGGCCAGTTTGGCGCTGTGCCACACTTCCTTTCCACATAAAGGCTATCTAACTGCCAGGCATCTGACCCGAAAGGCTGGGCCAGGACCTGATCGGCATCTGCTGCTGTGCTCAAAAGACCTGCTAACAGGAAATTGTCTGGTTCCTTTCCACCCCAAACAGGAAGTGCCTGCCACTGTCCAGAGGACAGGGTAGACTGGTCATCTACAAGGAGCCTCCCTCTGCCAAAGTGGAACCTCAGGGTTATAATCTTCGCAGAAGGCTTGCTCTCTAGGAAGGCAGGAGGAACAGGGCTCCAGGGATGCCTCTGAGGCGGGTGGGGGTGGGAGGGTGGTGATAATGGCTACTACTGCCTGTAGCACCTGGCACAGAACAGGCTGTCATTCTTTCAACAAACACTCAGTGAACACTTGGGAGACATCTGAAAGGCCTAGATAAGGTTTTTGAGCTTCAGGAGTTTATAGATAAGTGAGAGAAACAAGTGTGCCATTTAAACAATTTATTAATTCATTAAAAATAAGGTCCCCTCCTCCCTTTTTAGCACCCATTATTTCAGGCAGTATTTGAGGCACTGAGGGGTTCAGAGATGAGACTATGCAACCCAACTAGAGAATAAATTGGCTTCTAATTAGGTAGGCAAGCCTTGAAATTTGTGGTATAACTGTGAGTTCCACAGAATTTCAAAAGAGGCAAAAGATCATTATCTGATTTTTACTCTGGTGGGAGCAATGACCTTTCCCTCCTTCCTCTTTTGTCCCCTACAATCTACTCTCAAGAAAGCAGCCAGAGTAATGCTGGTAAAAACCAGGCTGGTTCCTGCAGGAGTTCTACTAAGTGGCTCCCTCTTATGGCTTTCCTTCTCACTTCAAGTCCACTCACAGTCCTTACAGGGACCTACAAGGCCCTACACTGGTGGTGGAAGGGTTGGGGAGCCAAACGGAATTGAGGCAACTCAGAAATTATCAATAGAGTTAAAGAATAAAATTTAACTGAGTTAATTTTGAAGATCTAATTGGTTTTATTAAGCAATTCATGAATCACCAGGAGAGCACTCGAATGAATCGTACAAACCTTTTTACAGGAAGAAAGAGGGTGGACCTAAATTAAGAGTGGATTATTTCAGACATAGACATCTTCCCTTAGGGAAAGGCAGGGGGCCTTATCAGGCAGATTACTTCACTAGCATGGATCAGGAAATTTCAAATGTATTGGTTTAAAATTCCACTCCCGGGAGAGGCTGAAACTGCAACTAGGTTAGTTTATGAAGTTTGGTTTGGTGACATGGCTTAGCAAAAGTGACTCTGTTTGGGCCTGTTATTCCTTCCTTCCTTCCTCCCTTCCTTCCTTTCTTTCTTTCTGTTTTTAAACAATAGCTAGAAGACTCCTGCAGCCATAGGCTGGAGAAATAAAGGGAGGAGTGGGGCTTCTGGAGCCCAGGAGCCAGGGTAACTCATGGAAACTGGAGCTCTGGAGTAGACAGCAGCTGCCTGAGAAACACCCCCACTACCACCACCATGGAAGAGAGGGATAGGAAGAAATACCCCTTGTTCCTCTTTTTTTCTACTATCTAATTTCCCACTAGGACACTCATTGGCTGATTTCGGTTGGAAGCAACCACCTAAAGGAATCTCTGAAACTGAAATGCAACCTGCAGGGATCAGCTCCCCATGTGAGGACTTGATGAATGATGGATCAGGGGCAAACAGGCCCAGTACCAAGATCTTTGCAGATACACTCTGCTCAAGCTGATATGTAAAATGCACCTGCTGTTTTCCCTAAATATACAGACTGAGACAGGATAGTGGAGGTAGAAGAAGTAGGATTTTGCAGCATGAAGAATAACTGGGTAAAGTCTGTTGCAGATAATCATGCCCAGGCAAAAACTTGGAAGGCAGGAGGGCATAGGATTCAATGTGTGAGTCCCTTTGTGGCAGAGCGGTGTCCTTGGAATAAAATCCCAGAGCGGTGAAGACCTGGGAGGAGACGTGTTTAGAGTTTGGGAGACCAGGGACATAAAAAGAACACTTGGCTTGGTCCAAAGGCTTGGGTTTGATAAAGAATTTCATCTTGAGCTTCAGTGTTCTCATCTACAAAATTTGCTTAACAGCAATACCTATTTCATAGAGCATTCAGATTAAAAGAGATAGTGGATATAGAAAACTAAATGTCCCTCCTTTGATCAGATTCCTCAGATGTTCCCCATGGTTTTAAATTTAATATCCAAACTCCTCCACAAGGCACACAAAGCCCTTCAAGCTGCAGATTCTGTCTACTTCTTTCACTACATTTATCACCACTTTACACTCCTGCAACTCCACAGACCAGCCAGACTAAACTACTTAGAATTCCTAGAACTTTGATCTCTCCTAGTCTTCACAAATACAGCTCTAACACCCTGGAGCACGCTGTTCCTGATATACACCCCCTGGCTCATTCCTGTTCTTTCTTCAAAGCTCATTTTAGGAGGCATCTCCTGTAGGAAGCATCTCCTGCAGGAAATCTTCTGTAATACCCACTCCACTCTTCACGTGGGCTAGATGATCTTCCTCAGTGTTTTCAGAGCACCCTTCGCATCCTCCAATTCTAGCATGTTTAGTAGTTGATTGGAATCACAGATTTATACTGTCCCTGTTATGAGATTGCAGTTTCTGGAGAAGAGAGGTTGTGGTGCTCCCTATTTACTCCAGGGCCTTCCAGGGCCTGACACCTAGTAGATAGACCTCAGGAGATGGCAGTTGAGTGAAGAATACATGAATGAATGAATGAATGAATGGATGAATGGTGGTACAAACTTAAGGAGTCAATGATGAGCTTTGTGTTCTGGTCCTTTAAAAAAAATTCCAATTCTAAAAAAATTAAAAAGAACAATCTAGAGTCTCTCCTCTCAATAACCCAATTCCTTCTTGCTATCGCACATGCCTATCTCCTCTACTGGGTTGCCCTCCTCAATATATAAGCTGAACAGCTAAATTGTTTTTAGTCATGAAAGAATTTTTATTCCTTTAGCCTTGCTTGTTTTGACCTGTCTAGAGAGCTCCGTGACCCTCTAAATTCAGAGCTCAAGGCACAATTATTGCTGGTATAGTAAAGAGAGATGACCTCATGCTTTTTTTCTGAACTGAAGGCATTAATTCTGGACATATTGCTCCACCTCCACCCCAGCCTGCTCCTCCTCTTGTCCTCTATCACAGTGAATGACATATGATCTGTCCACTTGTCTAAGCGGGAAACCCAGAATTCACCCTGGATTTCTCTTTGCTAGCTTTTCCCACCCAAATTGTTCACCAGGTCTGGCCCAGTCTACCGCCTAAGTTTCTCAGGGATCTCTTCCCTTAACCTTCATCTCCACAGCCACAACCTAAGTTCATGCTGCTCCGGTCTCTTTACCGGAATGATTGCACTGGCCACCTAACTGGTCTCCCTGTTTTTAGGCACTTTTCCTTTTTTGTATGTTCTTGGTACTGAGGCCTGAAAATGCAAATCTTATCTTTTTACAAAATCCTCCGGTAAGGGGTTCCCACTGTCTTCACGATAACAGACTCACAGGTACTTTACAAGGTCTCAGCCATTTTTCCGGCCTCATTGACTACCACTCACCCGTCACCCCCTCCTCTCAGGTAAACTTGGGACATGTTTGAATGACCTGTTTTGCAGCTAATCCAAAGCCCTTTTCCCCACTTCACTTTGTCGACTCTGGCTCACCACTTACGGTTTGCCTCGATGTCATCTTGCCCTGGGGGGTGGGGCCGGGAGGGAATGTTCTCGTGGGCTCTTTGAACATTGTTTTGTCTCACTCCAGAGCTCCAGCTCCCTCCAGGCAGTGGTATCTGGTTACTAGGATTCAAACTCCACGTGGTCCATTTCACTAGCCGAGCGACCTAAAGCGGGTGAATGCCGCCTTCTCGGTAACGAGGGGATTACATTGCCTCTACCTGTTGGGAGAGAACTGAGCGAGGTGATGTGAGGTCTGACTGCACTGAGCACCGAAGCTCTCCACACCCCATCGCACCTCATCCTGCCATCCGCTCTGTGCGCGGTTTCGTTTCAGTGCACGCGCGTGTTCCCGTGTCACCTCGCAGTCGATTTTTTTTTTTCACTCGACAAGGCAGTTACGACAAACCGGGAGGCGGTCAGGCACCTGTGCTCGTCACGACTTGGCGCCGCCGAGCTCGTCGATTCCCGACGCCCCCAGGCGGCTCAAGCGGCAGTCCGAGTGGAGTGAGCCGGGGCGAACCATTCGACATCTCAGGGGAAGAGCGGCCGTTTCTAACCAAATAGTTTGCCTTGATGAGTTCTCTCCTCTTTCGCTTCCTAAACTCAAGTTCTCTCAGACCCCATAAAGTGAGGAACAGGACGGTAAATATATTAGGACGGAGCGAGCAGGTTCCGCTCCCTCCCCCATCCCGATCGCGACATTGGTACTTTCTCCTCTCAGTTCCCTCTCAATAATGGTATCGTCCGCGGAGGGGCGGACGGAGAGGGATTCTGAAGTCCGCAGGGTTCACAGGCTGGTACGAGTACAGAACCACCCCTCCGGCAGCGACTCCATGGTGCCGCCCACCGTCTTCTGATTGGCTGCCGAGGCCCCGCAGTCGGGCTCAGCGCGCCGCGCCGACCTCAGTACCTCTTCGGCCGCCGCGCCGCTTGGGTCTGGTATTCCTTGTTCTCGGCGGGCTGTGGTGGCTCCGCGCCGCAGCCGTTAGTCATGTCGGGTAGGTGATTCCTTCAGCTAGCAGCGGCAGCGGCGAGAAGGGGCCTGGCGGGGATGGGTCGTCTTCCCGCGCACTGGCGGGCCCCGAGGGAAAGCCTCCGGCTCCCGGAGGGCGGCTGGAGGCTGGGGGTGGGGGGACGGCCGCCGCCGCCGCCGCCATGTTGGCCTGGAGGGACGCACGCTCTCAACGCTCTCCGTCGGCACACCGCGGCGGGAGCGCCTCGGCCCCCCTGTGTCTTCATCCTGTCCTTGGAACCTGAGGCGACGAGTGCGGCTCCCGGGGCAGGGTGTGAGTCGGAGGCGGAGGTTGTCTACGCCCTCGCGAGGGCGGGGTGGGGGGTGGGAAGCCCGTGATTAGAGCATCAGCCTGAGAGGAGAGAGAGAGAGACAGAGAGAGAATCCGTGCTTCTGGTTCTCCGCTCCGCCTCAGACCTTTCAGCGAGGCCTCGGGCCGGTCGTCTCATCGCCTCGCACCTCACTTTCCCCATCCGTGGAGTGGAGCTGGGCCTTCCAACTCGCCCATTCATCAGGTGGAGGCCTTGACGCCCTGGGAGCCCATTTCAGAAGGACGTTGCCTTCCACGAAATTGTGCTTATCTTCATTCCCTCTGTCGTAACGGCCCGAATTCCATTTGGGGGTGTTTGCCTATAATTCAGCTTCCTCCTCGCCCTTTGTCATTATCCCATCAGTTTCTTTCTCTCCTGCAAGAGCTTGAAAGAGCTTTTTCTGTTATCGACAGGCTCCTGTAGGTACATACGGCGTTGACCTTAAGAACATACCAAAGAAAGGCAATCTTCAATAAAGCATTTAAATTGATAGAGGGGCCACCCCCACCCCCCACTGTGTGGAAGAGGAAAAGAGGCTTTGGTCTCTCAAATAAAGCACAGCCAGTTTAGGTCCTGCTAACCCAGAATATAAAGTCTGGAACATGGGTGTTCTCCTGATTTAGTACTAGCTGACCACACAAGGTCCTCTGTTAGGGTGCATCACTGGCTGCAAAGAATCAGTTATCCACTTCTAGAAACCCTGAGAGATGCCACTTTTCAGGTGGAAAAAGCAGAACATTTCCTTAAAGACGTGGTTGGGATGAAAATGACTTGTGACAGAATCTTTACTTTTTTTTTTTTTAAGGGAGAGCCTGTTGGTATTTAAATAACGCCCCACCCCCCAGCAATCCATTCTTGCGGAAGGATGGAAATGTGTGACCCAAAAGAAAGTAGGCTAAGAAGTGACCAAATATAGGGTATGGGCAGGAGAATGATAAACATTACTTAGATTAACATTTATGTTAACCCAGAATTGATCTTTTGGGGTAGGGATATTTTTAATCTATTTCTTTCCATTTGTTTAATCCTCAAATAAATAGTTCCTTACCCTAAAGTAGATGTTGGCACATCTTTTACCAGGTGCATAATTTGGAATGAAGTCTGGTAAAGCTCCACAGAAGTACATAGAAGTACACCCTCAGGAGGATGTGTAACCCATCCATGGTTAAAAAGAAAAATTCTCGGATTCTCATGGCGAAATTTATAGCTTTCAGTGGATACAGTGCTCATTAAAACCTTGGCCTGTCTTGATTTTTAACATAATTGTTGGTATAAAATGATGGCTTAATTTTATAGGGCTAGGTCTCTTTTATGGAAAATTAAATTTTAGAGGTTTACTGTTTGTAAAATTTGGGATTTTCATTGTGTCAAATTAGTGTGTGAGCTGGTTTACCTGTTAGTACTGACCTTCAAATTACTAGGACACTAGATGTTTGTCACTTTTAATTTGAAGTTTTTTTTTTAACTATCAAAGATTGGCTTTCACCTGTGAAAAGAATGATTTAATAACGTTTCTAAATTAAAGGTAGAATCTTTTTAGTGTTATATATGTACATTTTGTAATGTGTATAAAAAATACTTTTGATTTTGTATAGTAATAGGAGTGATGCTTTTGACTTGTTCTTCAGTGAATATTTTAAGTTAATAAATTTAACAGTAAAGTCCATTCCCTCAACAGCTAATGGCATTAAGTTAGGTTAAGTCCTTTAAACATTCCAAACTACACTTAGAAATTTATCATATTGACTCAACTACTACAGGTGCCTGACAGGGCAGACTTATAAAACCTATTAACATAGGAACACTTAATGTAATCCATAAAATAGTAAATGTCAGACTCTCAGACATTTAAGTACTGTTTACAAATGTGAATTATCTGACTTTTCAAATTAAAATTATAAATATAATATCAGTTATACATATAAAAATTACAAAGTCTAGATACTTTTCATTTTGGTGATAATGTCAGACCAAGATAACTTGAAAATTCTCTGTATCTACAAACACCCAAAGATGCAAGAACTTAGAAAAAAAGGGCAAGCCCAAGTGCCAGAAATAAGGTAGAAGTTAGAATGGTAGGCACAGAGCTAACTTGGTGGTTGCCCTGGAGAGGAGGCTATAAGTCTCATCATTTAGAAACTGGAATTTTATTGCCCAAGTAACAAAAACTAAGGATGGGAGAGCCTTGAGACCATTAGAGCCGGGTAATGGGAGTGGAGACCCTTACATAAGACCTGGATGTTTGAAGGACTGTATCTTCTGTGAAAGAATGAACTGGAAAAAACTTTTGTACCAGCCTAAGAGATAACAGGGAAGCCTGGGCCCTAAGTGGAAAAAACAAAACAAAACAGAATTTATAATCTGGACCTGTGCTTCATACAATTGGATGTACATAGGCTAGTTATGGGATCTGAGAACCTTAAGCCAAGTAATTAACATAAAAATTAGTTCTGAGTAGGTAATCCCTTTGGGGTTCTTGATAGAAACAAATGAAAAACTTTTCTGGGAGAAATCAATGCCCTAGGTCAACAAGGAATCTTAAAGAAAAAATATGCCCGGGAAAGATGAGTTCACAGAAAATATTGTAGAACTCGAAACATTTCATGAAAATGAGTGACAAGTGGGATTAGAACCCCTTATAGATAACTTGAAAGTGAATGTTATATATTTATCATTAAAAACCTAAAAGGAACCAACTTTCAGAGCAAGACATGAGAAAAGGCTATATAGATTTGGAAAAGAACCAAATATAACTTCTAGAAATATAAAAGGTGGATAAGTAGTATTGCAGATAGAAATAGTGAAGTGGAAGATAGATGTGATATAATTACCCAGAATTCAATTCAGAAGGCTAAAGATAAGAAAAACAAAGATTAAGGAACATGAGAAATGGATTGAAAAGTCCTGTCATACATCTGAGTTTGAGGAAAAAATGGAAGAATTAATAGTTTATAATTTTCCAAAATTGATGAATTTTTTGTATCAACACAGTAGTTGTAAACACGTAAAAGTCAGTTTATATGTTTATACACTGATGTGAAACTGTCGATTGAAATACCAATAATAAACCTACCAGACGACAAAGAAAATCTTAAGATTGATAGACCTGAAAGTTATAAGAAGCCAGAAAATAGTGAAATGATTTTTGGAATTTATTTACAGGAAAGAGTAACCATTGACCTAGAAATTTTTACCCAAATAAAAAGACTAAGACTGCCACTTTCATATCTTTGCTGAAATAAAATAAATTCAGAAGGGAGGAGTAGGATGAAAAAATACAGAGGAAGCAAACAGTAAACAAAAAGCAAATGCTGACTGGAACACGAGATTACAATGATTAGAGGAAGCAAAAGGTTGGGGGAAATGGAGCAAAATAATAGATGAAGGCTGTGATTGGCATTGTTATTAGTGTTCTTATATTCTAGTGGAGGTTAATCACTTTGAACTTTGTCAAGAATTTATGTTAATTTGAATATAATTAAATTATGAATGGTAACTTATTAAAATAAATTGAATGTATTACTCATAAAATAGCATGAAAAGGGGTAAAAACCAATAGAAGGCAGAAGCAGAATTTCAAGATAAAAAAACAAACCTGGTAAGTAGAAAGTCCAGTATAGGTAGGTAGAAATAAAATACTGGTAGTAAATATACAGAACACCAGTTTCAAGACAAAGGTTCTCGCATTGGGAAAAAATCTAGCTATATGCTGTTCAGAAATGACATACCTAAAACATGTTAAAAGTATAAAGATAGAAAAAGGTTACTCAGGAAAACAACCAAAGGAAGATAATGTTACCGGTCAGAATAAAGTGGACCTGTTGAATGATAGAATTTATGTAATGTTAAAAGAAAATTCAGGAAGATGTAAATCTGTACTTTCATGTACCTAACAACCAAAGTACCGAAAGCAAAATGACACCACCTAAAACCAATCCAAATAACTCTTTAGTTAAATGAAATTTTTAAAAACATGCCCCTCTCTGTAATTAATAGATCATGCAGATCAAACAGTAAGAAGGTGAATGATGCAACTAACAAGCATCATATAGGTTCAACAGAATTCATCATTTAGAAAATACACAGTTGTTTTTAAGCACATAGGAGACATTGATGCAAATAAAATATTTACTAAGGGGGAAAAGCATAAGAGCAACTTCTAGCAAATATTAAAAGAGTAATACAGAAAATACCTTTTCTGGCTGCAATGGAAAATAATGAGAAGACAAAACAATCAAAACCTTAAACACGTGGAAGGAAATAAAAGCACTTCTAAATAATTGATGGGTCCAGACACAAGGCTCAAGTGTCAAGTGTTCTTAATGACCAGTTGTTTGAAATGCCATAAATAATACTTAAATGATTTTTTTTGGTGAATATAAACCATCTTTGCTTTCTCAAGTATTTATACTGAGTCAGACTTACTGGTTAATACACTTATATAGCCAGCTAAAGAAGTCAGGTTGACAATTTCAGAGGGCTGACGTGACTCGATTATAATTAAGGACTCTTATATTTACAGGAATTGAGCCAGGGTCACGTGACCTATGTGACCTATTTGTCCTGTATGTCTATAATTTTGTCTGAGGGATAGATCTTGGACTCCACATTCCTGCCTTTGGATGTAATCTAAAATCTCATGTGTCCCCAGGGCATCTTAAGTTTTACTCATTTGTTCCTCCCGAACTCCCCAATAATCCTTTACAGTTTTTGATTTGCTTGAAGCTAATTTCCTTCCCTGTTTGATAGATAAATCTAATTTCTGTGGTCCAGTTAGAGTCTGTATCCTTTTCATATTTTTCTTATTTGGTGGTTAGCTGTAAATCTAGAGTCATTTTATCATGGGCATGACATTGATGCACAGTTTTTTCTTTTTCATCCAAGGTAGCCTTATGTCCTTAACATTTATAGAAGTAGTTTGTTTCAGGATTGCATTCGAAATGCTTATAATTGTGGATTTAAAGAAGTAATTTGTTTAGTCTGATTGGAGATATTCTACTGCAGAAAAGGGGCTAATTTGATAACACCTACTTAAAGTCAATGGCAGTGTTTTCAAATTGTAGCTTTATACAAATTGAATGAAAAAGTCACTGATTTGATTTTTGGTGAGTTTTCATAACAGTCTAACAACAAATGGTTTTGTTTCGAATTGGGTGAGGTTGGGCCTAATGGTCAGTTTTGTGAGACTCAGTCATTTTTTTGAAGTTGGAAGTATTTTTTATAATATCACTCTTATTCATCAGTAATAAACTTATTCGTTTGACTCTGAGTAGAACCCCAAAGGATAGAGCTTATTCAGAAAATTTTGATATAACACATTTTTGAAGTATTGAGATAAGCTCATAGTTCAAACTTTTTTCTTTTTTTTTTTTGATGCATATTATTCAATTCATGTCTGCCTCAGCAGTTTTTATTGCCAAAAAGGAAGCTAGAAGAAGGTTTTGATGAGTTGGTATATCAATTGGCCAAGACCCTGAAAGCTTGGAAAGTTCGTGGGGATTAAACAACTAACAGTTACTTTTACCAAATCTTCACAGATCTTTTTGTTGTTGCCACAACCAAAGCAATCCATTACAAGGGAATGGTTTACGTGTTGGGCAGGAGAGGATATGCAAGTAAATGTTATCCTGGATATTTATCTTGTCAGTGCCTCATCTCTTTTGATCCTGATTAGGTTTAATAGATGTCTTTTTGTATATAAAGATAATATAACTTGAGCTTTTAAGTTTTTATTAATAGGATGGATTTTTGACTGATGGTTTCACATTTGTTCACTTGGTTCTTGTGACCGTCAGGACATGTTTGTAGTTTTCAAAGATGTAGTTACTGTAAACAGCAAATATTTGTACAGATTTCTCCTTGCACAGTATTTTTAACTTGAATTTTTCTTTCCGTAGTTACTTTTTATGACATTTTTAAATTAAATTTCATCTGTAAGATCTTAAGTCAACCTTTGAGGGAAGCGTAATGTTAAATCAGATTTAAAATTCTTTTTATGTGTTTTAGATTCTGGAAGTTACGGTCAATCTGGGGGTGAGCAGCAAAGGTAAAGTATACGTACGTTTTAATAATACCATGAAAACTGAGAAAAAAGATGAGTTCAATCAGGCCTGTCTTTAGATATCGTATCTAGAAGTCTTAAGAGAGTTAAATATTAGCTTGTCAAGGGGAAAGAGTTGGCCTTTGTAAATAGGTTCTGTGAAACATTTCTTCCTTTTTTTTTAAAGGCTGTCTGAATCAGTAAATAATCAGATGATCCCTAGAGATTAAAATAAAATCTCATAGATATTCTAAAGATAGTTTTCTTTCGGAAAGTTAAAAAAATAATAATTATTAAAAGGATTTAGCAATTCAGCTATAAAAGGTTCTGAGAAAAAGCATTTCATTTTTTTATTGTATGTAATCTAATATTTTTAGGGCAGAACAGATTTTCTAGAAGCACTATAATAGAAATGTTGAATATTTTTAAAAGAATCTTTATCATTCTAACAATACAAAGAAGTCTGTTTTATTGTGAATGTTTACATGCAGTAGAGTTCTCTTGCTTACCAGAAATATAGCCTTCAATTTATATTACAAACATTTTGCAGCTCAGTGAGATATTCAGAATAACATCTCAAATATCTTCTGTCATCAAGTTTTAAGGTTTATGAATACAGATTTGACATGTCTATTCTTACAGGATAGTACCAACCTCATAGTAGGCAACTAGCAAATGTTTATTCAATGAAATAGATTTGATAAAGTTAAATTTTGTTAACATTTGATAGCTCTAAAATGGTAAAAAGTTTTTTTTGCAGATGTTTTTATTTGGCATGTATTCAGAAAATGTTTTTGACTTGGTGGAGCTTACGTGCTGTAAAATTAAAGAATTCAAATCTGAGGAAGGTAATTTATTTAGTCACTCTATAGCAGGCTATTCTATGACACTGAAAATGCAAAATAATTTCATTCTGTGATAGTACTCTGAAGCTATACATGCCTCTAATTACAGAGGTGCAAAGTTGGACTTTTAGTGCTACCTCTGTTCTTTCTACAAAATTAAAAGCAGATATAATGCAAATGGTAGGAAGAAATTAATCTGTCAAAACATAAGTAAATTGATTAAAGTGATTAAATTAGAAGGCCATAATTTTTCTGCTTCAGAAATTTGTTATGGGACTTGCTGCTTTGTAGTCATTCCCCATCCCTACCTCCAAAGCATAATCTCTTTGGATTTTCTAGCTAGTGAAGTTTTGTTTGTTTGTGGGGGATTGTAAAAGCAAAATTTCAGTGTTTGGCATGCAAGAGGTCTGGGAGTGACTTTATTTATGTTAACAGTCTTTTGATCATCACCTTTCAGTTTAAATTCAGAGAAAGGTGGATTGATGCTGTCTCAAAAGAAGCTTGTATTTGAGTTGAAAGTTTAAAATAAAGATAGGGTTCTTTAAGCTTTTAAATTCTAGCACATTTCTTTCAAGTAGTACATTTTTCTTTTACAGTTATTCCTACGGAAATCAAGGCAATCAAGGTTATGGACAAGCACCACAAGTAGGTTAAAATATAAATTGTGTTTTTTATAGTTCTTTTTATCTCAAGTGGATGATGAAACTTTTATTTACTTAAATTTCAGAGCTATTCTGGCTACGGGCAAACTACTGATTCCTCATATGGACAGAACTATGGTGGCTATTCCAGTTATGGACAGAGCCAATCAGGTTGGACTGGTTTGTTAAATTTGCTTCTTTACAAATTTAAAAATCAGAACCTTTTTTAAAAGGTATATCCTTCCAATCTTTAGGTTATTCACAATCCTATGGTGGTTATGATAATCAAAAGCAGAGCTCCTATGGCCAGCAGTCTTACAATAACCAGGGACAGCAAAACACAGAATCATCAGGAGGGTAAGAAAACAGTAAAAATATTGAGACTGTTGGGCAGTGAAATAACACTGGATATTAAACAGATTTCACCAACAAACTCCTAGCTTTAAACATTTTTTTGAGAAAAGTTTTGATGGAGTATGAATTTTATAGTTTTATGTTAAGACAGTAGAAATTGTCAGTACTGTTCTTTGATATTTATATGTTATTTGTAAAATTGTTTAGCTATAAATGAACGCACTTGATTTAAATGTTAAAAAAAATATGGACCTCTCTTTATACCTGATATTAAATAAAAACCTGCTTATAAAAGACTTCTCATTGCTTATTTTTATGTCTATTTTAATCTTTAACCATTTTAATGTATTACCTTTCCAGGGACAAAATGTTAAAAAAAGTTTCAAAGCCTACCCACATATTTCACATACCCTAAAATATGTTTTGTTACTATAGGTATGTGAATATTTACAAGCAAGTTTACAGATTGAATAGTTTCTTTAACTTTTAGATTTGAGGAGTCTGTACTTGTTATTAATTTTAATAATAGCTATGTGTGACAGAAAGAAATCTATCGGTGGTGAACATAATGCAATATATATATATTTGCCTTACTGTTGAATTGTACACTTGAAACTTACTAGATTTCTTAATGTCAACATAAAAATAAAAAAAAAATTTTAATGGCAACTTTTTTATTGTGCTTTAAATTTTGTGAAATGCTTTTGCATTTTCTAATTTAATTGATCTTCAACCACCACTGTGAAATAGTGTCAGTAATTATCTCCATTTTATAACGGTCAAGAGAAGTTAAAATCATATAGCTTGTTGGGTTATACAGCTAAAAAATGAGGCAAACAATGAGGTCATTAGTATTTTCTCTGCAGTGAAGAAAATTATTCTAAGTGAAATTTAATTAAAAGTGTTGAAGAAAGATTTGTGAGTCAAATTATCAGTCTTATAGATATTAGAGTGCTTTGAAAATAGAAAGTGAGTACAAATGTAGAGAGTAATATCCAGAAAGCATGTTACATTAGAAGGAAGAACTCTTCAAGCCCTGTTGATTAGTTTTAAATTTAAGGAGAATCCTTTTATAAGGATATAATTTTGGAAATATGATGTAAATGTAGGCCAAAGAGAAATGTTAGATTTGGTGCGACAACCATTTTAAAAGTGAAGTGTTAGAGTTCTGACTATTGATGTGGTGTGATTTGGGTAGGAAGTTGGGGAACATGTTGGATCATCTGACACAATAAGATGTGACTATTCAGTTACGAGATTTTTTTTAAAAGTAAAAATTAGAACTCAGATCCAATTAAGTGTTCCATTCTGAGAGCTGGTAATTAATAGTTATATTCCTCTGATCATACTTAGAGTTTTCTTTTTGAATTGCCAGAGATGATAGGAATGCATTCTCATTATTTGGTAGTCAGACTTTTCAGATAAAAAAAAGCAAATTTCTTTCTCTTACTCAGCAGACTAAAAACTCCGAATGATTACTGTTTTCTAAAATTTATCATTGATGTAATTAGAAGAATGTACCGTAGAATCTAAAGATAATTATAAGAAAATAGTCCCCAAAATACTGAGATAACATTGTTCAACTTAGGGACAAAGAGCCTTTAAATGTAACTATTAAAAGGACTCAGTACTTCTGGTATCTTTGTTAAAGAATCAGACAAATTACTGTATTTTGTGGCCTCTTTAATTTTTTTTAAATTCAAGGAGATGTAAAAACCATAGTGATTTTTAGCTTCACTGATATTTTCAAAGATGCATGTGGTTTTTTTCATAATATAGTATCTATTCAATGAAAGTGAAATTGAAGGTCACTCCATTGACGAGAAGATTTTTTAGATAAAAGACTAAATGATTTCCATCAGAAAATAATAAATATGGTGAGGTCTAGCTGGTCAGGCATTTTTATGTCAGCTTCAGTTGACTTGTTACAGTGAACACAATTCTTTTATAAAATCTCTCATGTTCTTGATTTCTCTTTAGCCAAGGTGGAAGAGCACCTTCATATGACCAATCAGACTATGGTCAACAAGATTCATATGACCAACAGTCAGGCTTTGATCCACATCAAGGTTCTTATGACGAGCAGTCAAATTATGATCAGCAGCATGATTCCTATAATCAAAACCAACAACCCTACCATTCACAAAGGGAAAATTATAGCCACCACACACAAGGTAAGATATAATGACCTCTTATTTTTCTTTATTCTTCTTAAAGAATTACTTGTATATTGAGTTTTGTATAAAAAACTCACATAGGATTTTAACTGTGTGTAAGAATTTGAGTATGTTCTCTTAGGGCCGTAAAAACCAGTTTATTGGATTTCTATTTCTGAACTTCTTAGAGACTTCGGGATGGTCATGTGACTTTTCCATGGCTGATTACATAAATTTCCTTTGTTGTATCAGTCAACTCTGATCATTTGACAGATGTTGCTGCTTCCAGTTCTTTTGGTGTAGTGGTGGTCTACTTGATTTGGAAATGTTTTGGTCCTATATTAGCCTTCTCTGACCTCATGTAAGAAGTTTTTCTTTCTTTGTTTTCCTCTAGTATTTTGTATTTACCACTAATACTTAGAAATTTCTCCATGCCATGAAAATGCTTCAAGGGCAAAGGTCATATCTTATTCATTTTTGTACCTTCATTACCTAGGATAGGGCTTGGTTCATAGTAAATGCTCAATAAATATTTGTTGAATAATTGAACAAATAAATGAATGAGTAAAAGTGGAAGTTCATTCACCAAATATCTTCAGTGAAAATATGTTTTAAGTATCTCTTGAATTTGAAAATCCAGTTATTCCTTGCCCTTGCTTAATTGCCATTTAAATATTTCTGAGGTGAAGAAAGTAATAACTTAAGATTGAGATTATGCTTTTCATCTAATAGAGTTCTGTAGCTAATGTTGTAAACTATTCTACATTATCATCACATCAAATGTTGATAATCCACCTCACCGTTTTGCTGTCTGACTTTAGCAGTGGAATTTAACAAAGATAGAATTCTTAAATATATTTAATTCCAGATGGTTTTATGATAATTTGCCTTTGAGTTCTTGTGTTCATGTGCCATTTCCAAAAGACATGATGTATGACCTAAAGAGCTGTTTAAGATTATATTATGGGAAGCCTGATAATAATTTACTTATGTATGTATGATGTTTTGTAGATGACCGTCGTGATGTGAGTAGGTATGGAGAAGATAATAGAGGATATGGCGGGTCACAGGGAGGAGGTAGAGGGCGTGGGGGATATGACAAGGATGGAAGAGGTCCTATGACAGTATCAAGGTAAGTTTTTAGGTATAGATATCTACATTCTCTTTTTCTTTCTTTTTCTTTTTTTTTTCTGTGTGTGTGTTACTTAGCTGGTTTGATTCCAACATCTAATTTAGATAAGCTTAAAGAGATTATATTGTAGAGAAGAGGGCAGAAATTCAAAATTTATTTTCAGTCTTAAGATGTTATCTAAATTACTTCAGAATAGTCCTATGTTAGCACTTAGTTTACATGGTATATGTTAACCACCAGTGGAGAAAAGTCCCTTACTGTGGTTGTGGTTAAAACACTTAACTATGTTTTACCTGCCAGAGCTCTAGTCTCTAAACTCATTTAAAAGATGACTTTGGGAAATCCAAGTGTTTTGTATATAAAAATAAAAGGTAAGTTAATTGTAGATTAGAGGGCAGAGAGGTTTTTCCTTAATCTTGAATCCCCTTGGGAAAAGAAAATATTAGGCAAGAGCAGAGTATATAAAAGTAGGGTTGGCAGAGAGAGAATATAACCAAACTACTTTGTCCCTCTTTAAGTAAATAAATTAATTAGTGCAGAATCACATACCGTTGTATATTTTGTCTAGACTAAGCTGTGGAAAAGGAATGACTTTTCAGCATTTCTTTTTTTCCATTGCTAGTATTACCAGGTTTTGGTATTTACTATGGCATTTGTTACGAAATTTGGTTTTAAAATTACTGTTAAATATATATGTAGATTGAGCACTTTGCTCTAAAAAGAATGAAAAAGTAGTTGACATTTATTATCCTCAGAAGTCGTCTGCATATTTTAAATTTTGTGTGTAAAATACACAAGCTTTAAAGATAATTTGTGTTCCTTGGGAATTGAAATCGTCAGTGGCCTGTTAACTGAAACTGTTAATAATATATCACTACCAATTCACTCTTGCTCCTTAGGGACTGAGTGTTTGTTTTGAGGTGACCCTGGGAAATGCAACCAGTTACATACAGCACTATTATTTCAAGTGAGCTAGGAATTTTATCTCACTGACTTATATTTCTTTATGTTTCATGTACATTGCTTTTTGATAGAATGGCAAAACTAAAGTCTAAACATATTTAGTAACCTTTTATAAGACTTGACCAGTAAGAGCCTTTTGATTGATGGTCAAAGTCAGATTACTAAGGTAAAACAAATATATCATGTGCCTCTTCGTTATCAAAAAACCATCTGTCAAAATGTGGATATAAATGAGCAATGTAAAGTGATATGGTATTTATCTCATAGCCTCCTTCCTACCTTAAACAGAATCCCAAACAAGATACTATGTTTTGGATAATTGGCTGCTTTGGAATGCTATACATTATATAGTACTTCGTATGTTTAATTTTCTTCGTAAGGTTGTTATTATATCTTATATGTTATCTATTAAACTATGACAATATCTGAATGGTAGAAGGGAAGTCTTTAAAAATATATTTTCATCTCTCAGAGATGATTCCTTAGAATCAGAATGTTGAAAAGACCTCAAATGATCTTCCTGATAAAAGAGGGAAGGTCCATACCTTAACCAACCTCGGAGTCCCATTTTTAAGCACTTTTATAACTGGCAACGTATTTCAGTATAATATTTGGCCCATACACTGATTCATGAACTAAGTTTTTGATTTTCATATCTTTTTATTTAGCCTTAGAACCTCTTCAGACAAAATCTTATGTAGGACCCACTATGTATTAAGTCAAAATGATGCTGATCTGATTCAAGTCAGGGTAGGATTGAAGGAGGGTTTTGTCCAGTTGCTATCTACCTGGCTTCCCCCCAAGCCAATAAATTGGATGTTCATGAAAGGCCTTTCTTAGAACTCCATATGGATTATGGTGATTACTTTATATATTGGGTTGGCAAACTTTTTATGTGAAAGGCCACATAGTAAGTAAGTTAGACTTGGCAGGCTATGCTGTTTCTGTTGCAGCTCCTCAACTCTGGCTTTGTTAACATCAAAGCATCCATAGACAGTATATAAATGAATAAACATGGCTGTATTCCTATAAAACTTCATTTTGGATAACCGAATTCGAAGTTCATATCATTTTCATGTGTCACAATATCTTGCTCATGATGTGCTTTTCGCTTATTTGTGGGGTAAAGTATTTTGAATTTGAATAAAAATTCCTGGTTTTAGGATTTTTTCACTTGTGGTTATACATTTAAGTACCAAAAATACCCAGACCTTTTTTGTTAGTCTTCATCAGTACTTGCATTTGTTTTTATTAATCTTTCTTAAAATATAGCAAGGTTGAAAATATCCTTTTGGGGTTGTGTGAAGAATATTTGGCATTAATTAGGTTTATATTTGAAGAGGACGGGGCATAATTTGTGGGTGGGATATGTGGGTGGGACGTTCTTAGATGAGGTTATATGGGTGCTTAGCTAGAGGAAGAAAAAGGAAGCTGTCAGCTCTCCAAATATGGGAGAAATGAAGGTTGTAGGGACTAAAGGAAACAATGTTTTTCTTTGAAAAAGCAGTTGCAGCAAAAAAGATTGAATTTCTAAGTGTCATCTAAAATTGATCACTGACCTCTTAGTGTACTAGAAGCTTAAGTCCATAAATTCTGTTCTTAAATTCAGCATTGTGATGAATGCATTGAAAAATTGCCAGAACTTTATTCATAACTTTTTAATTTGGTATGTCAGTCAAGTTCAGAGCTGTTCCAGGTTTTAATATTTCAAGCCTAAAAGTTATTTTGAAATTCGAATGTTGTCTTTACAAGAGTTTTTGATTAGCTCTCTTAAAAATGGCATGTGTTCTGGTAATAGTCTAGAATAGTGCTGCCCAATAGAAAAATCAAACAGGTGATATTAATTTTAATAATGTATTTAATTTAATTTATGCAAAACATTGTGAAATCAGTATAAAACTATCTAGTGTACATTCCTTATTTCATACTAAATCTTTGGAAATCCAGTTCATGGTTTACATTTAGAGTACATCTCAATTTACTATCCGTATTTCAAATCGTCAGCAGCCATGTATGGCTAGTGAGTGCTGTATGGGATGGTATAGTTCTAGAATGATAGATTCCTGTCCTCCTGAAATGTTGGTAAATGCTGAATCCAGAAAGCCTTTTTACCACACATATAAGACATGGGAGATGGTGAAAAATAAATGTAGCTACTATTGAGAATGGTATTTAAATCCATTGAGTCATTTATCTTTGCAACTAATCATGGTCTTCATACTCCCAAAATGGTATTCTGGATTTACTAGTATGAAAGCTCAAGCACAGCACAGGTGGTTTTTTTTTTGTTTTGTTTTGTTTTTCAACTATTTTGATTTTTAGCCAGGTCCCTTTTTCTCTTAAAATACTGGATGTTTTTGAGAATGAAAATTCCTGCATTGTTTTAGTACTTGAATAGATGTATTTAGATTTTTAAAGTTAAAGATTGACAAGCACCTGACATTTGACTGTCTTTTTCTTTTTAGTATGTTATATTGTAACAGTGCAAGATCCCTCAGAGTCTACCTTACTGTAGGCTGCTCATTGTGCTTTTGAACTTGGGACATCCATTTTTGTAGTTGAGTCAAAAATTCAGTTGGTTTTCTTATGCAGAGGGCACTCAGCTTTAAATTTTGAGTGTGCTTTATATTATGTCTCTACTCTAGGAAATACTTCTACTACTTCACCTTAAAATGTTCTTCAAGAATTCTTTATGTGTACAAATTTGCTTCCTTTTCTGGGAGAAAAATTTGTGTGGCAACATCTTGACTCAGATGTTCACATACACTTATGTCTTAATTTGCTAGGGAGGCCTTAACTTAGTATATGGAAAAGGAACTTGTAACTTGATATGCAGTTTTTAAAGAAATATTTTTAATTGTAGGCCCATCTTCTGTTAACTCTTTAATAGTGAGTACTAATGGAAGTTTATTTACTGTATTTAATGTAATAAATTTTCTAATAAGGGATTATACTATAATTAATAGGGAATTTCTTAATAAGGAAAGAGAAAAGATAATTGAAACATTTGAATTTGGATGAAAGTTTCACATAGAATTATAGATCATTTAGGCTAGTGCTTCTCAAACTTTAATGTACATAGGAATTCCTTAATGATCTTGTTAAAATGCAGATTCTGATTTAGTAGGTCTGGGATGAGAGGCCCAAGGTCTTGTTTTTCTGAGATGATCCTAGGCTCTGCTTATGCTACCATTCCATGGATGGCCCTTTGAGTGGAACTTTATTTTGTAGAGGAGAGGAATCTCATGCCTAGGGAGGATTAATGACTAGTTCAAATTTTTAAGATTGATTAGGGATGGTTAAGACTATACCCTGAGTCTCTTAGTTTGAAGACTAGTAATTTTTGTGAATGTACTATGTTGTTTCCACATTTATGTCTATTGTGTTGAAATCTTCAGCTCCTGTATTTTCAAAAGAAATGCTCAATAAAGATGACAAGTTAAAATGTCATTTTGTAGAGGAATAGGAAATTATAAACCTATTCAAATATCATTGTTTCATGGCTCTTTTATTTTGCGGCAGGTATGTCCTTTTTAAAAAACAGTTCAAAGTTATATTGCTGGCCAGAATAGAAATTGTAGGAAGTAAGCTGATTTATAAAATGGAATATTTTTCCTTCCTTGTGGCCAGATAAACAGTTTGATACTTGGTTAAGTTGACAGCAAAATAACTAAAAGGTATCTCTGCCAACACTTGTGAAAATTTCCTATTTAAAAATCTACTTTATTTTGGGGACTTTAACCTTCTGATGTAGGAATGTGGACTAAATATTTTCATTAGTTCTTTTCTCATCATTTTTTGCAATTCTAATGATCATCTTGAAAGAAACTTGAGATACCGTGCTTCCTAATAAGGCTTTTAGCAGTTCAACCTTAAGAACTTTGAGAAGGGATTCCCCTTCATTTTAAAGACTTAAGCAGTGATGTACAGGTCATTCAGAAGTGTAGGTAGGGCTTGGGTACTGTGGTGAAAGATGTCTTAGAGAATCTATAGAAAACTATATGTATATGAAGGACCTGAGCTTCATATTGTCTACATAGCCTTGAAATAGCCTTATTCTCCTTTTTAGGTTTCCTGAAAATTAAATAGACTGAAAAGCAAATTAGGATGCATGTGTCTATACCTAAACTGATTGCAAGGGAGCTTTTTTTTTACATCAAGGTAGTAGAATATAGACTTATAAAGAAAGACTACTTTCTCATTTAGCCAGAGTGGTTTTTCTCAGGATGGCTCAGAAAAGCCATTTAGAGGGCATGGTTAACACTAAAGGAAAGACTTTTAAGCCGTGAAGAGACATTAGTATATTGTATTATTTTCTTGGTTTATAGAAGATTAGTAGTAGTAGATGAGATACCACCTGAAAACTGGGTGTTTTTATTTTCATGTCAGCATATGAATCTTAGAGGATTACTTTATTCCAGAGAAACAAGCTTTTAATATATGGGGGTTTAAAGAGTTTCTTGTTTCTTGGTAAGGGAGATCTTAGATTTCTTGTATGAAAGCTGAGTACACAAGAATTCTTGAGTTATCTGACAGAAGTAGTTTGTAAAATAAAGTAATTTTCTCGTGTGAAATGGCGATATTTTGGATTATTCTGTCTTTGATATGGACTACCGATTGGTGTATAGAATGTTTGGCAACATGAACCTCAGCTCTGATGTGGAGAGATGTAGTAAATTTTACTGGATATGAAGTAGGAGGGCAATTTTTAAGTTATGGATTTTTTTTTTTTTTTTAGTGCTCCTTTTATCAGTTTTCAGAATGATTTGAGATTTTAAGACTACTTCATTCAGGCTTTCATGTATATTTGTGCCTTGCTTTTTTTTCATCATCTCATAAAACCCACTCTTTGGTATCACAATAGAACATAGTATCTAAGTTTTTACTTCTCCTGTTTTGCTATCTAAATCTTAACCTTGCTTTATATTGTTCTTCTATTCTTTTTCCTTTTTTTGTAGTTTAAAAAATATTCCCCTCAAAAGAGTGTTTTCTCTAGTTTAGCAGTCTTTATTTTGTGCCACAGCTTTAAGTTAGGATTTGAATAGTATCCCTTTGGCTTGGGGTTGGGAAGATTTTAAATAAAGAGTATAATAGATATGTTCTGTAATACATTTGAAAAGGCAAAGCACCCTTGTGGAATTGGATCCTGGGGAAAACACTTAGGTAAAAACAACATTTTGAAGTCTATGAAATGGAATTTACTGGAAAGTTAGAGGTGCTACTGTTTTCCTAGGTGCTCTACTTGTGACAGTTAAGTGTAGATTGAGCCCAGGGCTCAGCACATTAGAGACTTAAGGAAGAAATCATTTCTTCAATTTTTCCTCTGCAGTGGTGGTGACCGCGGTGGCTTCAAAAATTTTGGTGGTAAGTGCTGAGTATCCCAAAATGTTTCAGTGGAAATGCTATATAAATCTAAAAGCCACCAATATCCCGCAGATGCAGTCTAAGCCCTTTCTTACTGTGTTGAGGCTGGTGTGTGTTGTGTGCTTTAAAAAGAAATTATATATAAATATATATACACACATGTATATATATCAAAGAAAACATTAAAAAGTCACAGTTGATTTCAGATAGTCAAGTGGATTTCTACACAGTGAATTTGCATGAACGAGTCTGGTGACCAGTGAATGAGACCGTCACTGGTTTTTGACAATAGTTTTTTTTTATGAAGGTAGCTGACATGGTGTTTTAAAAATTACTAGGGTTTTCCAATCAGCCTTCACAACCAGAGTTTAACAAAAGTGATATTAGCATAATGCCAAAGTGGCAGGTACCGTTTGGGACAAGTTTAAGGAAATACTGACTTTCATCTTGATTTCTTAAACTTTTAATAAGACTTAATTTATATATTTACTTTGTAAATCTATGATGCTTGACTTTCAAGGATTTTGGAATTATTGATTTTTTTCATGCCTTGGTTATTACTGTTTTTTAAAATAATTTCTAATGAGATGCCTTAAATAGCTTTTTTTTTCCTTTTTCTTTTCCTTTCCTCTTAGGTCATAGGGATTATGGACCCAGACCAGATGCTGGTAAGGTTTATGGCAGTTTGTAACTTTGCCTTTAAGAGAATGTTAGTTTTCCATTTTTCTCAAGGGAAAAGTGTGTGTGTTTGGAGGAGTTAGTACAGAAGGAAGATTTAATTTGACAGAACTGGGGAGCTTTACCTCTAAACACATACCAGAAAGAAAAATTCAGGGAGATTGACTGGAAAGTTTGCAGGGAAAAATTGCTATATTTGTGCTTCCCCATGCTCTACTTTTTTCTTTTGTGAAGAAATACTTGATTTTGTACTGCTAATTAGTATTATTTAATTACTGCAAATCATATTTGAGACAATTGGTGTCATTGGGGAATTATAAGTAGAGAAGCTGTGTTTAATAAAATATTACATTAGATTGGTAGTCTCCTTAGGGGGCCTAAGAAATCTGAATTCATACATAAGAGAATTGTGTGACTCTGGGCAGAGGTCACTAATTTCATGTGGTTTTTTATTTTTAAATGAAATTCAAGGCTAAATGGAGCAGCCATTTGAAAGTTATGAGTTAGAGATTAAAAATCTATTTGAGCCAAAAAATTTTAATATATATTGAAATCAGAACTTTTGTTTTTATTAAGATGCCAAAGTATTCTATATGGATGGCAATTTCTGAATTATCCCTTGATGGACTGAATTTTTGTACATCTTTCTTACTTTGTTGTACTAATCCAAAAGTGTGCGTGTAAGGTAAGGTGTGTGTCAAGGTGCCCCTACCCTCTGGTATATAAAAAGCTTGTTGCAATGAATGGGAAACAACAGTTCTGCTTGGCTTGCTTGGAAGTCCAAAGTGTCAAATTTGGGGACATTTCTACTTGAGAGCCTTTAAAGTATAGATTAGCTGTAAAGAATTAAAGTTCTCCAAAGAAAGGAGTGCTAATATATAAACTAACTTTCTTCTCTTCATGAGCTTTAGTCCTGTATCTGAATTTAAAGAGTGAGATTTGTAAGATATCCCTTAATTGGCTTTGTGTATTTCATATAGTGTGGACTTGATCCACTTTACCTTAAGTTTATTTGTAAGAATTGACCAAATAACTATTGTGACCACTTTGCATGTTTGTATAAGATTTTTCTTTTATTGGTCCTTTTTCCTTTTGGTCATAGAAACAGTTGTATATTGGAAAGTAAATTTTGTTCTTGATTACTAAGCAGGGAGTAGTAAAACTAAAGAATATGTAAATTAACCATATTTTTTTTCCTCTTAGATTCAGAATCTGATAATTCAGATAACAACACAATCTTTGTGCAAGGACTTGGGGAGGGTGTGTCTACTGATCAAGTTGGAGAGTTCTTTAAACAGATAGGAATTATCAAGGTGAGTGAAAAGTATGGCTTATGTTGAAAATCTCATAATTTTCAACATATTCTGGTTAAGATACATGGATTACATAATCTTACACAATAGGGCTTATCTCTTAAAATTCCCTAGTGCATATGCTTATCCATGTCTGTAGCCCTTTGTTAAATTTGCTAAATGCATGAAGATTTTATTTCTTGTTTGTGTTTACCTTTACACAGCCTTCTGTAGCTTTAGCTTTCAGTCTTTGGGCTCTAAAAGTAGTCTCTGCTCAGCTTCTAAAATTGTGAGAATCAAGTAAGATTGTGACGTCTTATAGATTGCCAGTATATATAAACTCAAGTTGTTAGTAACAACTTTTTATTTTGGTATTTCATGTCAGTGATACATATTAGCTCAATATGGAAAGTTTTATAACTTTATTGTTTACTTAAGTGCTGTGTGCACTGTTTCATTCAAATATTTTTCATCTTTTCAGCTAGGAAGCAGCATTTAGAGCAGTGTTAATAGTCTGTAGCATTTTCCTGAAATTAGTTAGCAATTGTCCTGTTTTTGGTGTCTCTGAATTACTTATTTTCCCCCTCTTTGAGGATTTACATTTTCTTAAGGAATTAATTATGCATGAAATATGTAAAGTATTTACAATGCTGATTAAGCACAAATTCTCCTTTGTCTTCTACTCCCATTGCAGCCAAATTTAGTGTATATTCCTTAATGGTAATCTGTTGATTTGCTTAGTGAACATTCTTCCTGATCTTTTTTGTTTGTTTTACAAGGTATGTATTTATATGAAGTTTAAAGAAATTAAACATAGATAAAACAGTATACATGTATCATTTTTTATACCTTGGTTTTCACTTAATGTGTCTTAGAATTTTCTTTTTCAGAACCTACTGATAACTTTATTTGTATGTTGTATATTAGGTGCACAGTATTTTTTAATGTGGATGTGTGAATTCCTTTACAAAAATAAATCGTATGGTTCCTGATTACTTTCTCTTAAAATGGCTAACATCATTTTGTTTGTTACTCAGACAAACAAGAAGACTGGAAAACCAATGATAAATTTGTACACAGACAAGGACACAGGGAAGCCAAAAGGGGAGGCAACAGTGTCGTTTGATGACCCTCCTTCAGCTAAGGCAGCCATTGACTGGTTTGATGGTATACCCCTCATATAGTTTCAACATTCAGTTTGGCTAAATTTTTTCTAGTTTTGAAGACAAAACGTGTTTTGACAGTGATTATTTTCATGTTTATTTGTAGATAATAAGAATACAGGCCAAAGTTTTTATATACCTTTATAAATGAGATGAGCTCTCTCCTTGTTAGTCTAGAATATTTATCATACCTTGTGTGAGGATTGGCCTGCTTGACTTTACATTCATTTTAAATTTAGGTTAATTTTCAGATACAAAGTTAGTACATACTTAGAAGAAATAATAAGACTTTTTTCCCCTGAAAATAAGAAATTTTGGGAAAGTAGAAATAAAGCAACCATAGTCCTCTACTCAGAGATAACCACTGATAATACTTTTTACTATCTTTCCTTCCAGTTTTTTAACATGTAGTTTATCATACTCCAAATGTAGTTTTGTCTCATGTACTTTTCACATAATATTTTAACATAGTCCTTTTTCCATGTTACTATCATTTGTCTTCTAAAACATAATTGCATTTTTTTTCTTCAGAGATGAGATTGTGATACCTTATGTGTCCTTACCTTCATGTTCTTCATTTTTTTGCACTAATCAATGAGGTGCCATCATTTTGTTCTTGAAGGCTAGGTCCATTCTTCCTCAATTTTCTCCTTTTTTTAAAAATATAGTTTTAGTGAATCATAAGGCAATTTTTTTTTTGCTTATGGTATGTTTAAAAATTTTTGTGCCATTTACTCACAGGGCATATGGCCTTTTAAACTTAACCCATAGTCAGATCTTACCAAGTCTTTATACAGCTTTTAAAATACTTATCTACGAATTGCTTTCTATGTCAAATTGGATGTCATACCACTTGACATTATGGAAAGTTACCAGCCTCAATAATTAGGGCTTTGATCAGGATGTCAAGATTCCTGTATCTATAACCATTTTATGACTTCTCCGAGACCTTTTTATTATATGTCAGTTCTCTTATTTAATATTAAGTAAAAAGAATAATTTCTTTCTCTAAGGTTCTGGGGCAGCAGATTATGTGTATGTGTGCATATATGTAAGCACATATGCATACATTATTTTTAAAGATACTACTTGCATGTGGTAAAAAAAATTTTAAACAGTACCTTAAGTATAATAAAAAATGAGTTTTTTACCTTTGACACACATTGATCTTGTTTTCCCTATTGAGAGCTAAGCACAATAGACAGTGTATATATAAGCACATATAGGTAAACATGTTTACCCATGTTAGCGTGCATGTTAGATGTAGGATATTTTTACTTAGTAAGAAATGACTTGTCCAGTGATAGATGCTCTGTTCAGTAATTGATGTCACTTTTTAGCCCTAATAACTCTTTGAGAACACTAGTATGTTTGAATTTCTGTGAAAACATGTCATTTAGTCCTCTGAAGTTAAAATATCCAAGATAGTTTAATGTTTTTGTTGAGAAGTGCAGCTGAGGAGTAGCATTTCTTAAAAACCATTTTCTTGTCTCTTAGGGAAGGAATTCCATGGCAACATCATTAAAGTGTCCTTTGCCACCAGAAGACCTGAATTTATGAGAGGAGGTGGAAGTGGAGGTGGGCGGCGAGGTAAGATACTTGTTGCTTACTGGCCTGGATATTGTACAAAGGATTTGAAAGGATTTGAGTCCATGTTCTGTCCCTATTATGTGAACTTGTTAGTACCTCTTTTTCTCTCAAGGTCTTTCTCCTTCTATGTTAAAGTGAGTATAGCTACCAAATAGGAGATTAGGTGAATAAGGTGTCATAATAACCTAAGAGTAGTGGGAGATGGTTTGGAAAGCTATATAGCAGTTTGTTATTCACCTATAAATCAGGGAGCAGTTATCTAAATGACCTAATTAGATACTTAATCTGTAAGTTCCCTGACATAATTACTGCCAGCTTGTTCACTTCTGTTGGGTCTAATTCTTAAATTGGGAATATGCCTTTTCATGTAACCTTTATCACTGAGATTCTCAGACTAAGGGTATTATAGAAAAGTTTTTTAGTGCATTATTTTGCACTGTAATGTGTGTCTGGGGTTCTTTTCCCACATTTCTTAAACTTAATAAGCTAAGCAAAGCCCCAAATCAAAATCACAGAGGCCTATCATAATGGGTTAATTTGGAGAGCTGCCCAGTTATTGGTGGACACTTGCACTTAGTTCTTTGGTGCTTTTTCTCTGCTTTGTTAGTGTCTGAGGCTGATTTTTCCACTCCTCCCTTATACTGTAGGCCGTGGAGGATATAGAGGCCGTGGAGGCTTTCAGGGAAGAGGTGGAGACCCCAAAAATGGGGACTGGGTTTGCCCTAATCCGTAAGTATCCTAGTTACTTTGGTGGGAGTAAGAATTGGGATTGAAGTTTGAAGGTGCAAGGGGTGGGTTCTGAATCCATTGGAAACTATTGGGGAGCATTCTCTTTTTTTTCTTAGGTCATGTGGAAATATGAACTTTGCTCGAAGGAATTCCTGCAATCAGTGCAATGAGCCCAGACCAGAGGACTCTCGTCCCTCAGGAGGAGGTAGGTCAACCTTTTGGGTCAGCTTTTTAATTGTATTTACATGGTATTTATCTTCTGACTAGCATTAAGGAAGCTTTACATTTTTCTGCTGGCCTCATTGGTTTGCATTTCTACCTTGCAGATTTCCGGGGAAGAGGCTACGGTGGAGAGAGGGGCTACAGAGGTCGTGGGGGCAGAGGTGGAGACCGAGGCGGCTACGGTGGAGACAGAAGTGGGGGTGGCTATGGTGGAGACAGAAGTGGGGGTGGTGGCTACGGAGGAGATAGAAGTGGGGGTGGCTACGGTGGAGACAGAAGTGGAGGTGGTTATGGTGGGGACAGAGGAGGTGGCTATGGTGGTGACCGAGGAGGCGGCTATGGAGGAGACCGAGGAGGCGGCTATGGAGGAGACCGAGGTGGCGGCTATGGAGGAGACCGAGGAGGCTATGGAGGAGACCGAGGAGGCTATGGAGGAGACCGAGGAGGCTATGGTGGGGACCGAGGAGGCTATGGTGGGGACCGAGGAGGCTATGGTGGAGACCGAGGAGGCTATGGAGGAGACCGAGGAGGCTATGGAGGAGACCGAGGAGGCTATGGAGGAGACCGCAGTGCGGGGGGCTATGGAGGAGACCGTGGTGGTGGTGGTGGTGGTGGCTATGGTGGAGACCGAAGTGGAGGCTACGGAGGAGACAGGAGTGGTGGCGGCTATGGAGGAGACAGGAGCGGAGGCGGCTATGGAGGAGACCGAGGTGGCTATGGAGGCAAAATGGGAGGAAGGTGAGTATTATATTGTAGTTTTTACCTCACTTCTCCTAGATTTTAGGGTCTGAGCCCTTTATGTCACATTTTTTTATTGTCTAGATTTTTGGAACTTGAATTTTCTATTGGCAATTCTGTCAATTAGAATGGAGAAGATCCAGTTAGTTCCCTGCTTAGCAATATCTAAAATTTTGTTTTGGATTATTCATAAATTTTTATATTTGTATAAGTGTGTGTATGTTTCTATTCTTCATAGCTAAAGATAATTGAGACTAAGGTAATTTGAAACTGTAAATCAAGGGTTCTCAATCTCTAAGTGATGGAGGAGAATATACCTTTCATAGGGATATGCTTTTTCACATCACCTGTGCTCTGCAGTTGTTTTTCTGGAGATTTTGACAGTGCTTTTTTACCAGATGAAAATCACTGATGATACTAATGGGAGTGTGTTGTGCACATGGATGATGTATAGGCAGAAAAATAACTGAATAGCCAGTGATATTAAATAAATTCAATTATTACACTAAGCATTTGTATGTCAGAGGTAGAACAGAATAGTGAGAATTAGTATAGCATGTGGTTAAAAGCACAGTAAGGAGACGGACTGTCTTGAGTTCAAATCTTGGCGCCATAGCTTACTAGTTGTGTGACCTTAGGCAAGTTACTTAACTCTCATCTGTACAATAGGGCTAATAACACTGCCTTCGTGGAATTTTATTAAGATTATAACAGTTGCTGGCCTATAGTAAGCACTGTGTAATTGTTAGCTGTTAGTAATTTATTATCTATTGACACTTCTTACCATGTGGCAAATGCTGTGAAACTGTCTTTGTATTTTTTAGTTCTAGTCTTTTTGTTAACCCCATGAAGTAAATTGTACCTTACTGTTGTCTAACTACATAGTTAGAAACACTGAGTAACTTTCCAAGGTCACACAGTAAGTGGCAGGCAGATCCAGAATTCTTAACGAAACTGTTTGCTTGCTTATTCCACTATGCTACTTTTCTGTTCAGAGTGCTGGAATTAGCACATTCTCTGACCCCCTGAAATGCCACAGCGGTTTGGAGTGCTTATTTAAGTGGAAAATTTTTGAGAGAGTGATATTAAATCTTCGAGGGACTTCATGGGTCCCAGAGCTGACAAATTAGACATTCATTAAGCATCTTCTAGGGGAGAAATCAGGCATGGTGTGTCATTTTTACAGAAATTGAACTGATACCAGTCACTAGTATCCTGAAGTGTGTAATGCTCCTCTTTGGTACAAAATTAGAATTTAGTCTGGCTCTTTATTTTTCATTCCTAGAAACGACTACAGAAATGATCAGCGCAACCGACCGTACTGATGACTGTTTTGAATGTTCCTTTGTCTCTGACATGATCCATAGTGAAATTGCCAGAGTTTTGCCTGCTGCTTTCCTCGTGGCCTCTTCTTGGGTAGTGAAATTAAGTGACATTTGGAATTTTATTTGGGTGGGAGGGTTGGTACATTTTTTTCTTTTAGAAATGTCCGTTGAAATTTCCCCCTTTAGTTTCCAAATCTCTCCTTCCCAATCCTTGAAGCTAAGTGCGTTGTAAAATATTGCCAAAATGGAAAGTGTTTTGTAATACTGCAATAAAGGCTGCTTGTTTTGTGGACTTTTGTACATTAGTGCATTGTTCCATCACACTTAGGATTCAGTTATAGCAGATTCTAACCCTAAAGAATTAGGAAAGAATTTTATGTCATTAAATTAAAATGTTACTTTCCACAATGTTTATTGAGTTTCTACTCTTTTTGGAATAGTAGTGTTTAAGAATAACTGCACATCAGAATCACCTGAGAAAGTTGTCAGTTAAAGGTTCCTGGGCCTCATCTCAGGTTTGTTGGATCAGAACTTAGTGGATATGTGTGGGGGTAGGACTGGAATCCTTTTTTCCGTCAAGCTTACTGGGTGATTTTGATACAGTTTTATTTCAGTTTACAAATAACCGTTTATTTAGGGCAGTGTTCTAGATATTGGAAATTCAGATGTTTAAGGGCTAGGGAGGATGAATAAGGATTCTAATAAGCTAGGGTTTAGATATCAGTTTACATGATGTGTTATTTGGTATTCATTAAAGAACTATTTCTCTTACCCTTACCAAGAACCTAGGATAGGCATTGCACCAGATGCTGAATATGTTGCCCATCAAGCACACGCAACATGTATAGTCTGATAAGTGCTTCGATAAGAATAAACACGCTTTTGAGGGTTTATTTGAAGGACACAGTTCAGTCACGGGATTTTGAGAAGGCTTGGTGAGTCTTGAAGAAAGAAGAGTAGGAATTGGCCAAGAGGCTGGGGTAAGGAAATGGTGTTTACAGCAGAAAACTAATGCCATGAACAGATAAATTGGGAGTGGGGAGAGGAATAGGCTCTGTGGTTGAAAGGTGTATGTAGTGTATTGTGATTGGAGGGAGGAGTTCAAGGATAGGCATGCAGAAGTTAAGACTAGAGAGGTAAATAAGCTCTATGATAAGGTCCTTGCATTTCATTTTCCCCCTGCCTCCAAATAGGGAATAATTAAAAGATTTTAAGCAGGAGAGTGGGCTGATCTGAGTGGCATCAACTGAAAGATAGCAATGGCTGTTTTGGGGAGAGGCTGGACAGGAGACAGAATGGCAAGCTTGTGAGAGAGAGCATTGGTCTGAGCTCAGATAGTGACTGGGTAGATGAGGAGGAGATAACTAAATAGATCTGAGGAATAATGAGGGGAATTTGACAGAATTTGGCTGGGTGTTAGAATTAGTGGGGAGGGAAGAGTCAGATTTCTAGCCTGGGCGATTGAGTGGATGTGCTGCTGTTCATTGAAATATGAAACACTGGGAAAGGAACAGCTTTGGGAGCAAGATGAGAATGAATTGTTTTGAGTATGTTGAAATACAGAGACATCCAGTAGGCAGCTGGATGTGTAAATCTGCTGGATGTATAAATCTTTTCCCAGAAAAGTGACATTCAACATTACGGTCTCCTGATTTTCTTCCTTACTGACTGTCTCTACTAACTTCTCTTCTTGACCTTTACATGTTATAAGTTTCTTGGGGTTTGTTCTGATCACTGTTTTTTATTTATGCTCACTTTTATCCTGGGCAAACTCATTCAGGTTATTGCGTTAGATACCATCTAAACAGTGATGACTCCCAAATTTATGTCTCCAGTCCTGACCCCTCCCTTTAACTCCAGATTATACCCAGCTGCCTACTTGACCTTTTCACTAGGATGCATTGCACAGAACTTCTGTTGTTTTTTTTTTTTTGTCAACTGCATCTGGATTGAACAGAACTTCTGACCTGCTCCCCCATCAGTTTCTCTTTCCTTTGTCTTTCTCATTTCAATAAATGTCTTCACTGTCCACTCAGATCAGGTCAGATAAAAAACTTAATACTTTATTTCTCTTTTATTCATCCTGTACCGCCAGGTCCGTCTGTCTCCAAAATATATTCTGAAACCATCTTTATATTGTTGATTACAATCATGGTTCAAATCAACAGTCATCTCTGTCCTGGATAATTGCAACAGCCCATTAATAGATGTCCCTACACAGTCTTGCCCCTCTAAAATCTATTTTTCATACAGTAGTCAAATGATATTATAAAGATGTTAAATCAGATGATATGTCATCACTCTTTAAAACACTTTCAATGACATACAACTTGACTTTTCTTGTATATAGACTTTAAATTCCTTACCCTGACTTACAAAGCCCTATAGCAGGGATCCCCAATCCCTGGGCTGTTAGGAATCAGGCTGCACTGCAAGAGGTGAATGATGGGCTAGCAAGTGAAACTTCATCTGTGTTTGTAGCCACTCTCCAGCACTAGTATCACTGCCTCAGCTCCACCTCAGATCATCAGGCATTAGATTCTCATAGGAGCACCAGTCTCTGGTGCCAAAAAGGTAAGAGGTTAATGCTCCATAGGATCTGGCCTGTATACCTCTCCAACTTCATTATATAACATTCATACTTACCTTGCTTTAACCACATTGGTCATCATTTTTGAGGGTACCAAGTATGGTTCTGCTTCAGTATTTCTGTATATGCTTTGTCTAGGGATTCCTCAGTCTCATGGCTGACTCCTTTTTACTACAATGGAGGGTCATATTCTTCCCTCCCACTCCCAGGTCTGTCTTGGCTTTTATATCTAAAATACTGCCTCTCCTTAGTCACTCTCATATAACCTCTTCTAATGTCTTCACAGTACTTAACATTGTTTGAGGTGATCTTTTTGTGGTGGTTAATTTCTCTCTCTTCCATTAGAGTATGAGCTGCAGAAGAGTAGGGAACCCCAGTGGCTAGAACAGTATCAGGCACAGAGTAAGTAATGAATACAGACTGAATAATTTATTATAGATACAGATTTGAGAGTCATTAATATATAAATAGTAAAGTGATGAGAGTAGATCACCATCCTAGCTAAATACTAGATTAAGTTTTTTAAAATATGAAGATGTCTGGGCTCCAAAACAATGAATTGTGAGTGAGGCCTGGGAATTTTAAAAGGGCCCCAGTTCATTCTAATGGTTTGGGAGACAGTATGTAGAGAGAGAAGAGCCTAGGTCAGAACCTTGAGAAATACTGATATTTAAAAGATAACAAAAGAAGATCCTGAAACAGATTGGGAATGAGCAGTAAGGTGTTGGTGGAAGCCAAGGGAAGAGTGGATTTTAAGGAATGAGAAGCTAATGATGTCAAGTGCTCCAGCCAGGCCACGTCATAGGATAACAATTATATTTAGCAATATGAAGTTTGTACATTATCTTAGCACAGGGTTTCTCAATCCTGGTACTACTAACATTTCGGGTTGGATAATTCTTTGTTGTGGGTGGCTGTTTTGTGCACTATAGGATGTTTAGCAGCATCCCTAACCTCTACCATGAGACAACACCAGTAGCAGCCCTAAGTTGTGACAGCCAAAAATATCTCCTGATGTCAAATGCCCTCTGGGGGGCAAAATTGTCCCTGTTGAGAACTACTGCTTTGAAAACAGTTTTGGTAGAGAATTGAATTCTGAACCCAAACTGAAGTAGGATAATACTAGAAATTGGAGAAATGGAGACAGGTAATATGGACAATTATTTAAGAATCTTGATTATGAAGGGAGGTTATGTTTTAAGATGGGTGAGAATTAAGCATGTTTCTGTACTATTTGAAATGGGGATAATGGATATTCAAATCCCATGAAGGAATGGCATCCAAAACATTCTTGGATTTGCCTTAGAAGAGGAGAATGCCTCTTGCGTTGTAATTGGAGGGTTAGGGTAGGTGCAGACGTTGATAACAAATGACTAACATTTATTCGAAGCTTACTATGTACCAGGCACTGTTACGGCAATTTATATGTGTTAACTCTTAATTCTCACAACCATACCATCAGGCAAGGTGATACAGGGAATGTTTCATGGAAGAGATGAATGGTATAAGTGATTCTGATTGCCACTGGGAAGGGACTTTCTAGAGGGTATGGTGAGGAACAGAGGCACTGAGGGGTTGAACAACTTGCTCAAGATCTTATCTCTTATACCACATAGCAGAGGGAATAGGAATTTGAGGGAATTACCTGGTGCCTTTTTTTTTTTTTCCTTAGGAGAAAGTATAATGGTGTATTGAGAGTTGGGGAAGTAGTATGATAGAAAGTTTGAAGATACTTTAGGATATGTGAAGATAGAGGCTTGAAATAACCATTGTAGGAAGTAGGAAAGTATTGTGGTTAGGAATCCATAAAATTGCCAGACAATAAGGGCTCAGTTAAGGGAGGCAGCAAGTAATTTGGGGTACCAATCTGTTAATGTGTGCTTTTTCTCCAGCTGCAATCAGCAGCCTGGTTATAAGGACAGGCAGTTTGATTCAGGATTGGGTATGGGAATAATGAGGATAGTGGTTGATGGATGGAGTCCTGGCTGAGTAGGAAGAAAAAAAATAAGAGGTAGCTAACAGGGAGAATCTAGGGAAGTCAAGAACTTAGTGTTATTGATGAGATTCAAAAAACTGGTAGCAGGGTTAAAAAAAAGCAGGATAGATCATTTGGGTCAGAAAGTATATGTTCAAGATGTTGGAAATGAAGCTATTCCTAAGGGTGACAAAGGCTAGATGTGGCTAGGGAATTGGGTACCTGAAGAGAATGGAAGGGAAAAGTCTTTTAGTTGAGATCAAGGTCTGAGGAAATGGGTGTTGGATAGTTGTCCAAAGGGATACCATCAGGGTGATGACAAGATTAAAGTTTAGGCAATGAATGAGAGAAAATAGGGAAGTGGACCAGAAGGGTGATATAGGTTGTTGGAGAGCCAAGACCCTCAGAGAAACAATGATTTGTTTATGAAGGTGCGGGACAGTGGTGTGACATTGGAAGGAAATGTAGGAGAAAGAGCACACCTGAGATTTCAGGAAGAGGCCAATTCAAGAGAGCCAGATTTCAGTTACAGCATAGATGGAGGAGAGTCTTTGAGAAGAGGAAGAGGGTGTAGAGGTTTCTGTTTCTTTTTCCCCATCAGAGGGAAAAAGACTCCATTGGAAAGGAGAGAGAAGCAAGGAATTTATAGTCTAGATAGTGTCCAAAGATCATTCCCAGCAGATCCTGGTGGCTGAGAGGAGTGGGTGTTTCAGGCCTTTAAAGAGAAGCTAGCCACAGCTTGCATTAAGCATGTTTCTAAGAGCATTGGATCTAGGTAGCCTTAGCACTGGGAAGGCTCTAGTACACCCGTGGTGTACGAGCTGGTGAGTGCTCTGTGAAGACATGCTCAGTGATGTCTTAAATCTTTAGGTGAGGATTGGTGAAATTAGGATTGAGGTGCTTCTGAGCAGAGACTGGTATCTGCCCAAGTAATAAGACATCCTCTGGAGAGACTCAGAAAAATGGAGGAAGAGGGATTGGAGATCTGTGGGCAGGATTTTCAGGAGTTGTGAGTTGGAATTAAGTAGTTAATAAAGCCTGCTTTGTATTCACAGCCTGTTAAGGCCCAGGGAGATTTGGGTTGTATTGCTTATTGGCCCTAAGGTGCTGGGTGGGCAAGAGAGGAAGGTCATTTTTCCTATCTTTGCTCTTTGTGCCATGCTATTAGAGGCAATGTTGCTTATGCTCCAGAACAGTGAAACTACTCGTTTTGTTTTTCTTACAACTCTGTGAGGCAAAACATGAATCTGGAAGCGGTAGGGCAGGTGGGGAGATAAATCTGAGTGACACACCATGCTGGATTCAGAATGATTGTTCAGACTACTCTAGAACCTGGAGTGTGAGGAAGTGGAAGGGAGCATCTATTTTACTTTGATCTCTTTTGCTTGGGAAGAACCTGACCTCTCATTAGGTCTCTCTAATAAGACTTGGGGCATAGATAGGAGTGGCAGGATTTTTTTAACCTCTGGTTGTTACAGGCTCACATGACAACAATGAAAAGAGGAAAAGAGAAAAGTTCACATTTAAGTGTTGACTTATGCCAGGCTCTATTAGGCTTTATATTATTGTTTAATCCTCACAGGACTTTTCTGAAGTAGTATATGTTACTCTCTTCATTTTGTAGGTGAGGAACTGTCAGAAAGGTTAAGTAACTTGTCCAAAGTCAAAGATCAAGTAAGTGATGGATCCTAGGATTAGATTTCAGATCGTCTGACTCCAAAGTTTGTGCTTTTTTTTTTTTCTTTGATGGAGGACATAGCTTGTTGGGATTGGTGTGGCAGGTCCTACTGGCAAAGGGAAACGAACTTTCAGTAAACAGCAGGGAGAAACTAAAGCAGTTTAGGAGAATAAATAGGGTCTGTCAAAGGGAATGGCCACACACTAGGTAGAAAGCAGGTGCAGGAGAAGAGACAGCAGAGAGGGTGGTTGGTTTGACTATAGCCTAATTATTTACTGACTACGGGTTGGGGCCAGTGGGGGTGGGGAGTGGGGCAGTTGGGTGAGTAGGAGGAAATGGCCTGAGTCAAGCTTTTCAGTTTTTCTCCTATTTTCCCTTTAGCACCCCACCTCTTCCCCGGTAGAGGCTCAGCTCTAGCTTTGTTGTTAAATTCTGGGCATAGACAAGGGCTTGATTTAGGGAGGCAGGTTTTGCTCTTCAGAGCAGCTTTGGTTCTGTCCTTCTCTCTCTCCCCTCATGAAAAGGACATGTAACTGTGTGGAAGGAACACTCAACAAAGGCTGTGTTTCAGTGCAGCCTCTGATGAAAGGAACTGCAGTGGTTGGTAGAGTGATATTTATTAATGGAAGATAAGCAGAGCTTGAGAAGCATCCTCAGGGTCTGAGTGGGGCTAGGCCCAAAGAACACCTATTTGGAGGTTTTGGCAAGGATCTGTAGCTGTTTCCTGATCTCTGGCACCCAGGGCCCTGTGGTCTGTGAGATGTGTTTTTGTGGCTTAGAGAAATAGGGTGGGAAGGCAGAATTGAGGCAGTAGGCAAACCCTTTCTGGTCACTCAAATTTTTGTCTTGGTTTGATGAGGCAATTGACTTTGCAATAAACAAGGGGTTCAGCTGTGCAAGTCGAAAGTCCTGGATATTTAATTCTTCTGGGTTCTCAGGAATTTTTCGGAACCTTGTAGGCTCTGCCTTCTCGTTGGTCTTAGGTGCCTCATATATTAAGAGAACCTTGTTTTTCAGCTTGTTTTGGATCCAGGGATCACTTGAGGCCAAAAGGATGAGTGTTTCTTGTAGCTGCATTGAAATAAAGGCCTTTTGGCGGCTCACTTCAGGCTAAGGCTGGAAGTGGAGGGGGCACCCAAGGGAGGGGGAGCTCTGACCACAATCCACAGTGGCCTCAAAGAATGAGGTCAAAGGACAGTGTCTGAGGGCTCATTTTCTCCCTCCTGGCAAGGAGCAAGTAAGGTGGGGTGGAAAAGGTCTGGAGGAGGGGTTGAGAAGAAAGAGGGAGAGGAGGGCAGGAATGTCTTACACTCTTCTTCACAGACTGGTTCTTCTCCTCATCTAGCATGTCCAGGAGCAAGTGGAACACTTGTGGGCTGCGGATCCCCAGGACACCCTGGCAGAAGCAGAAGGAGAGGGCCTAAGTAGCCAGCCCTAGGAAGAAGCCCCATTTGTACTCTTTTCCATTCTAGTCCCCTTGTGATGACCCTCTGGCCTGGAAAGATGGCTTCCCAGCTGAGGGATCTCTTTACCTGCTTTTTGGTGCCACTGCATTGGGTTCCAGGGCACAGTATCCACCCAGAAGAGTCAGACAACTTCTGTAATATCTACGTAACATCCCTCACACCCATCTCCTGTCTCTTATCCCACCTACCTCTAATCCTGAAGGAAAGGTTACTCTGAACTCCTGGTGAGACTGGCATTATAATATAAACAAGCAAGCAAACAACCTCCCCAAATATTACAGCCATTTCTTCCCCTCAGGAACTCTGTTCAGGCCTCTTGCCCCTGCCATCAACACATCTGGTCAGAGAAGCAGAGCTGGTCTTACCAAGGAGATGATGGCTTCCTGGCGTGCAGTGGCATCTGAGTTCATCAGTTGCCTGTGTAGAAGGAGTGTTTTAATCCAATTAATGGGTAGAGATAAGAAGGCTGGTTATTTCTTTTTACAGCTCAGTGAGATAGGCATAAGACTGATGAGTGATGCTAATTTCATTAAATTTTCTCTCGTTTCTTAGGTCAGGAGAAGGGCTGGGAGAGGAAAGGCAGGTTCTATAATTTGCAAGGGGCGCTAAATGACAATTGGGACTCACATCTGTCCAGAACTTTCCCTTTTACAAGTCCCTTTCATGTCCTCCTCTTAATTTGAGCTTGATAACAACCCTGAGTGGTAGGTGTTATCAGCCCCTTTTTACAGGTGAAGAAAAGCCCAGGAGTCAATTAATGAGTTGGCCAGGGGCACAGGCAAGAGCTGAGACCTGGCATCAGGTTGGTTCTTAGCTCTCTGACCCTCTGATTCATAGCTTAGGATTTGGCCCCGGCAGCTCCCATTCCAAGCCACTCACGCCTCCACCAAGTTCATCAGCATAGGCTTCATCTTGAGCTCTTCCATAGTTTCAGCCACAGCCTGCCTCATGGCCTGAAGAGGGATTAAGAATGGACAACAAAGAGAGGGAAAGCAGGGCTATATCCTTAACTGCTTCACAAATAAAGCACTGAATGTTTACTTTGGGCTACATACAGTCTTTGCTTGGAGAAGCTCATGGTCTGGTGGGGGAAGCAGACAAGTGAATAGGCAATTACACTACTGTGGTAAATATTACAACTGAACTAAGTGCAGGGTGCACAGAGAAGGTTCCCCTAACTCAGTCTGGGTACCAAGATTTCCTGGAGGAAGTGATTGCTGCCTCCTCCTGAAATCTGAAGGGTGAGTGGGAGTTAACCAGGGAGAGGACTCGGGGCAAGTGATTTTCTGGACAGAGGGGAGAACATATATAATAGAAACCTGGAGGCAAGAGGTAGTTCATAGCTTAGGGAACATAAAATAGTTCAGTTTAGCTGGGTGACAAAACTGGGACTCTTCACAGTGGGGAGACTGGGACAGCAGGCATAAATCAGGACAGGGTCATCCTAAGTATAGCTGGTGTGTAGCTCTGAGTGAGAGAGTGATGAGAGATGAAACTAGAGAGGTGAGCAGGCCTTGAGTGATGAGGGCAACATAAGACATCCCGAAGGCACTGGGGAGTTATTGAAAATTTTATGCAGAGGTGAGACACAATCGGATTTACAAATACCTTTAGAAATCCTGGGGCTGGTTTTGTAGTGAGTTATTACAAAGGTAAAAGCAAGGGAATACAGAGGAAGGCAGCGGTGATTTTGTTGGTGGTGATTTGGGAAAGCTTCCCATAGGATTTGTTGGCACTTGTCTTGAAGCAATCATATTTTAATAGGCTAAAGGAGAGAGGAGTTACTTATCAGTGGGGGTGAATAGCATGAGGCAGTATTTCACCTGAATAGCATGAGGAGGGAGGGATGACTCAGGGCATTTTAGGCCGAGAGAACTGCCTGAGCAAAGGCAAGGTTATTGAAAACATGGGCTGTCTTAGGGAAACGGGGAGTGAGTTGGGGTGAATGTGATACTTTGTGGGGCAGTGTGGTAGGAGTTAAGCCAGGGGAGGTCCTCAGAGAAGGGAGATGAGACAGCTTTGGGCTGCCTGGGCTAAGGGACTTCGGTCTCACTTACGAAAAAGGGTTCATTGTATATCTTCTTGCTGAGCAGGTCAAATACCAGTCCCTCCAGACCCTGTGTTTGGATCTGTTCCAGCCCAATGATCTTGAGCATCTGGGTGGCTTCTAAGCGGTGCTGAGGGGAAGGGGAAGGGGAGGCATGAAAGGCAGACTTCCTTTCTCATCCTCTAACCCTGTCTTAGTGCTAGAGTAGGAAGGGTAGTAGGTGGCCTTAGAGCTTACCTCAAGGACACTGGAATGGCACAATTGGTGTA
This sequence comes from Cynopterus sphinx, assembly GCA_030015415.1. Taxonomy (NCBI): domain Eukaryota; kingdom Metazoa; phylum Chordata; class Mammalia; order Chiroptera; family Pteropodidae; genus Cynopterus; species Cynopterus sphinx. The sequence continues at coordinate 29,270,561 of CM057385.1, read as the reverse complement.
GGATGGCTCTGATGACTGTGGCTGAGTGCACACGCATCATCTTGACCAGCATCCTAAGTGCCTATGGGGGTTGACAGTGTGGGTGGGGTGTACAAGATGCACCTGGATGATCAGGCAGACTTGAGGGCTGAGCCTGGAACTTGTGGGTAACAGGTGGGGTCCTTTTTCCTGCCTCTTGGCCTCTTGAGTAAGAATAAATTCATATGTGCGCATGCATAAATGAATACTCATACAAACCAAATATACACAGACACATGTACACTCACGTCCATATGACCCCATACTCATGCACAGACACATTGACAGACACGGAGGACTCCGCTTTGTTCTCTGCTGAAGCTCTTTTGCTATGGGATAAGGAAGACAGGGTCCAGACCTTGTGGACATCAGTACTGGCCTCTGTTTCCCCAGTGCTCCCCAGGGAATCCAGCCTCCTGCCCCTCTCACACCTTTATCCTCTGGGTCATGGGCCCTTGACACAGGCACTGCAGCAAGAATTCTTGGGCTGTGTTGTTGCAAGGTCTCAGGAAACCCAAGCACAGGGCTGCCTCCACTGCTGCTTCATTCGATGATTTTTCTATCAGCATCTGCAGCACAGGCACCAACTTTCCTTCATCCCCGACTTGAGTCCTCTGAGGGAAGACAGGAGGCAAAATGGGCAGGGGTGTGTCTTCAGCCAGGCTTTGTTAAGGGGGCAATTTACTGCTGCATCCAGATTATTCTCCCTCCTCCCTAAAATCTCATGTCAAATTAGATTATTTTACCTATTTCCCCTTATTTTTGCTCTCATCTATTTGCTCCTAGGTCATATCGTCTCATTTCTCTATGACTTTATCTTATGGATGGATCAGTGTTACTCTAACACTTCTGCTGTCTTAATTCCTGGCATTAAAAATATATGTACACATCATTGATCCAGGTCCTTTTCTCCAGTAACCTTTTCCTCCACTCTATGTCAGCCACTAATTCTCCAGAGAGACTATCATTACTCATTATATCTCCATGATCTCCATTTCATGGATCGCACTCTCTGACCATTGCCTCCTATTTTTCCAGCTCACCTCCCAGTGCCACTAATTGTTGGACTCCACAGGACTAAAAGCCGTCGAGCACTGTTTCACGGTTCCTCGCCTTCTTCCCTCTTTACCCAGTTTAAATTCCACGGCCCTGTTATAATCACTTCCCTGCCTCACTCAGCAACTTTACCCCCTTGCTTCGTTTTATTCAGCTCTTCATTTGGTGCCTGCACTTCCTGTAGAAAAACACATTTAAGATGACTGATCTTGTTTTAAATGTATGGACACAGACCTCATGTAGACCCTTCATGCTGCCAACTAATCATACTGTTTTTCTCTGGGCAGCTCTCCCACTTTCTCAGTTCACACCCTTTCTTCTGGTACCTCTCACACTTCTTTCTCCATTCTTACTCTCAGCTGATGACCTTGCTTCCTACTTTACTGAGCAAATAAAACAACTAGAAAAGTACCATAGATACACCTACCACCACTTCTGTCCAACTTTCAACGACTGCAGTCATATGTTCTTCCTTTCCACTTGTTACTATGGACTGTGACCATCTGTCTAAAGTCAATCTCTCCATTTGTGTGTTGAATCTCATTTCTTCTCACCCACCAAAGAACATTATTGGCACAATTCTTTCCACTGCCTTCAAAATTATTATTTTTCTAACTACTGGATCATTACCCCGTAGCAAGAAACATGCTGTTATTTTTCTTTTTCCTAGAATCTATCCTTGGTGCCAATTACAACTCTTTCCAGCAAAAGATGGAAAGTTGTGTCTTCTTGATGTATCTAATTTCTTCTCTCCCATTCTCTCTTAAACCCATTCTAGTCAGGCCTTCACCCCCACCACTGCACCAAGATAATTTTTAAGATAATATTAATGAGTCCCATATTGTTAAAATCCATGTATCAATTCTCCATTCTTATTTATTTGTTTGTTTGTTTATTTTAGGTGAGGCAACCTTTGGTTGACCTTTGTGATGACCTTGCCATCTTACAATTCCTTATTTTTTATTTTTTTATGCCTACAGCACCTGATCTTTCTAGGTGGTCTCCTATCCAAGTACTAACCAGGCCTAATCCTGCTTAGCTAGCTTCGGAGATCAGACGAGATTGGGCTTGTTCAGGGTGGCAAGGCCATAGTCAGTTCTTATTTTATAGGGTTGATTTATCTCCTTTCCTTGATAGATGTTCTTCACTTGATTTTCAGAATACCACACTCTTGGTTGCCTTCCTACTTATTGGCCACTTCTCAGTATTTACGGGTTCTTCATCTTCTCTCTGATCTCTTAACATTTAGGTGCCCTAAGGCTTGATTCTTGTTTTTTTTTTTTTTTTCTTAGCAATCTCATCTAGGTGAATGGTATTTAATGCTATCTATATGCTGACAACTCATAATTTTTTCCCCTCTAGTTCAGATTTCTTTTCTCAACTCCAAATTGTATGTCCAGCTTTTTACTTGCTGTCTCCCTTGGTCCTATACACATCTCAAACATAATTTGCCCAAACCCGTTCTACCGGCAGCTTTCTCTATCTTAGTTGGTGACTCCATCCTTTAGTTGCTGGGCCAAAACCCTGGCTTCATCCTTGTTTCCACACTGTCTTTTATAGCTCACATTCATCAATTTTACTTCTATGTATCTAAACTTTAATAACGTCTTACCCACTTCACTGCAATCACCACGGTCCAAGACACCACCGTATCTCACCAGGGATGCTTCAGTAGCCCCTAATTTGGTCTCTCTGCTTCTACTCTTGCCACCCTACCCCATCTTTTCTCAACACAACTGTCAGAGTGAATCTTTTGAAATGTAAGTTAGATCATGTCACTGTCTTTCTCAGAAACCGCTGATGGCTCCCTATTTCACTCAGAATAAAAGCCCAAGTACTTAAAGTAGTCCAGAAAGCCACATGTGATCTGTCTCCTGTTAACTTCTTTGACCTAACTTCATTCCCTATTGCTTTCTCTGTTTCCACTCCGCTTCAGCCACACTGGCCTCCTAGCTGTTCCTTGACAATGCCAAGCATACTCCTGCCTTAGGTTTTGCATTGATTGGTCCTTCTGCAGGGAATGCCTTCTCTTAGGTATCTGCAAGGCACACATCATCAAATGACACCTAAATGAGGTCTTCCCTCTCATCCATGTTTAAATTTGCATCCCACCTCTATCCCCTCTTGGCATTCCTGATCTTCCTCACCCATCCACATAATTTTCCCATTATACATGTTACCTCTAACATGCTATATAATTAAGTTAATCCATTTTTATGTCTCTTCCCCCACCAGAATGTAAGCTCCACAAACACAGGGTTTGGTTCACTGATGTATCCCAAGGGCCTAGGATAGTGCCTTGCATCTGATAGCTATTTAATATATATATGTTGAGTAAATAAATGAATGATGAATTCTATTTCATTTGGAGCAGTGATGGGGTCAAATTAGGAGGACCCTAAAAGGCAAAAATCTCAAGTAGTGTCCGTGGACTCTCTTGGTCCCTGTCCCCTCTTAAAATAGAGGTTTTCCTTTAGTAAATTATTTTAGGGATGATAATAATGATGGGTATCATTTAAAGAGCACAGGTGTTGAACTAGGTACTTTACATACATTATTTCATTTAATCTTAACAGTGCTATAGGTAATTATCATCTCCGTTTTAGAGATGGACAAACTGTGTGGCTCTGAAAATTGGCTTTTCAGAGTTAGATGATTGGTAAGTGGCTATACCAATGCTTCCATTTAGAGAACTCCCCAGGACAATGTCTTCCCCATCATAGCTAGGAGCTAGGTTACCTTCTTCCTGACCTAACCCTCAGCCAACACCATCAATTACCTTGTCCTACCTTGCCCCAGTTATTGATCTCCCATTCACCTTATCTTTTGGAATAGCAGCCCAGGAGTTCAGAGCAACTCGGAGCCCTGTCAGAGTGTCCATCCTTTGCCCCTCATTTTGCCCCTTCAACTGCTTGATGAGAGCCTGGATCACGTGCTTATTCAGGCAACCTGGACAGGGAGGGTCCTCAGATCAGGGAAGAACCTCAGGTGCTGCTTGCTCCTTCCTGCCAGGATCCATTTGACTTCGCTGTGCCCTCAAAAAAGAAGTTCCAAGTACTAGGTCCTAAGGTGTTGCACATCCTCCCAGGACACCGGAGCAGCTGGCTGAGCATGACTGCAATTCCAGGAGTCCCCTCTCTTCTTCTCTTCCTTCAATCTCCCTTTTTACTTCACTTTCCTCTCTCTGCCAAACAGTGTCTAGCATAGTTCCCAGACCCTGCAAAATGCTCAAATGCCACACTCCACTCCCCTCTGTCCTTAACCAAAGGGGAAAGTGACTGCCCTGGCCCCTCTCCAACACCCGACCCAAGGAGAAGATATACTTACCCAGGATGGCCAGGGTTCGACAGGCCTCATACTTCACTTTCTTTGGACTAGTTTGGGCCTGATTTAAGAGGCAGGTGATGGAAATATGCTATAAGATGATGGAAGTCAGAGCTTTAAGAATTTCAGTTTAACTTTTCATTTTACAAGTGAGGATACTGAGTCCTAAAGAGTGACCTATCTCTGCTCAAACATAATACAGCCAGAATGGTACAATGGAAGGAACACAACTTGGGAGTAAGACTTTTGTTCTGATACCTAGCTGGTATCTAGTAGCCATGTGGCCTCAGGCAAGTGACCCTCTCAGAGCATCCATTTTCTCATTAGAAAAATGCAGATACTACTCCCTATTCCTAGTATTGTAAGGTTTAAATGTGATTACGGAGAAGGATGCATGCGCTCCACTATAATTTGGTATATAAACATGGGGCATTGATTCAGTTAAGGTAGAGAATGAACTCAGTCCCAGTTCTCTCCTGGCTTTTCAGTTGAGTATCTTTTCTGTTAAGGGGATCTTCAGATTTCCCCTGTCCCATCCTTTTAGATCAAGGTGCCCTTTAACACTGGCAGCTGTCTCCTCACTGGATCTGACCCACCATCCTTGTACCCTGGTAAGCCTTGTCTATACTCATGTGCCCATGCTCTACACACCTCAGACCCTATTCCCTCCTCTCCTGAACTCAATGCAGCCCCAGACTCACCACCTTCAATAGTGCCTCCATGACAGTCTTGTCACTGATGCCCAGGCACCCGAGAGCCTGCAGGATCAGGGTAGAGGAAAAGGAAGAGCACTTGGACACCACCCCCAGGAGTTATCATCCTCTGGACACATCTGGAGTTTGTTTTTGGAACTACACTCCACCCCCACCCTCCACCTCAAGCATCTTTTCTACTCTCCAGCTTAACTAACGCCTACCTGCAATCATGTTCCTCGACCCTTGCCACTTCTCACCTGTGCTGCATAGAACTGTTCATCCTCTTTGGGAGATGTTAGGCTTTTTGTGAGTTCCTGCCCATCCAAGGAAGCCGGTGGAAAAGAAGAAAGGGGTAAATATAGTTGTAGAACTTCACACTGAAAGGAGGTCATCCAGTCCAATCCCTTTCCCTCCCCCTTCATTTTGCAGGCAGGGACTGAGGGCTGAAGGATGACGTGAGTCCAAGGTAAGGGTACCCACAGGAAGGGAGTCTCCCCATCCTCCCACCACGGTCCCTGACCTTTAACCTTTGCCACTTCAGAGGGTCCCCAGTAGGATGTAAAGTCTTGTATCTTGTCTGAGATTTTGTAGTCAACTTGATCATCGGAAGATGAAATGTTTGGATGGGGGTTCCCACTATGTGGTACCTGTGTAAGAAATTGCACGGGCAGCCTAGGTCCCCTTGTTTCCTCCCTCCTTACTTCACAAATTCTCCTCTGCCCCTGGTCCTCAGCCCAGATCAGAGACGGAACCAGAAGAAGACAGATGAATCTCCTTCTACCTCGGGGTCCTCTGGATCCGTAGGCTGACTTGGTCACTGCCCTCGCCACACCCCTTCTTTCTCTTTCCTCTTTTTCCTAGAAGGTGTGGAGGGTTGTGGAGAATAGGGAGGGGCAAAGCATACCTAGGGTGATCTCTCATTTTCTGCAATATCTTCTGGGTCTCTCGTTCCTGTCGCTGATCGTACAGGGTATGCCAGTGTGTGTAGATCTCGGGCTTCTTCGAGTAGCAGTAAGATACTGCATTTGGCTTGCTTGGGTGCTGCCTCCAGCACTCTGGACTTGGGGGAAACTCTTCCTTTGGCATCTGGAGTGGGGTAGGGATGTGAGAGGCAGAGCAGTCACAGGGGATAGTCCTCATTCAGGAAAAGAGCAAGGGTAAGAAGAGACTAGGTGAGAGAGATGCCCATCAGTCTCTCATCTGAACTGGAGTCAAGCTACCTCCTGTCCCACCGTGTGACCTAGGCAAGTTTTCTCACCGCATCCTGGCATTCCAGAGATATTTATGGAGTATCTGTTATGTGCCAGGCACTGTGCTAAGTGTCAGGGAAGCAGTTATCATCCCTGCCTTATTGAAGTTAATAGTTTTGTTGGAAAAAATGGCTTCAAGAAATCTCTCTTTTAAACAATTGTGAACCCACAGTTCTGATTATAGTGGAGAAGTTTTGAGTGGGTCAGGGACGTTCTCTGAATATTTGCTTAGAATTCATTCCCATCTCTTCTCAAGCCTTCCTTCCTGTCTTTATAACAGATCTCTGAGCAACAAAGCAAGTGGGGCTTCAGCCAGTGGTTCCCAATTTGGTAACTTTGAAGATCATAGTAAGTTCTCAAGTGATTGTCATGATTGCAGAAGATGGATCTTTAACTCACGATGAGTAGAGTTTTTAGATTTAGTAAACATGAAGCAAGTAGAAAACAGGATGTTCAGTTAAATTTGGATTTCGGGTGAGGAATGCAACATTTAGGACACATTTATACTAAAAACCATTTATTGTTTATCTGAAATTCAAATTTAATTGGGCACCCTGGATTTTATTTGACAACTAACTATGAGGATCCCTGTGTTAATTAATAAAATGACTTATTATGAAGCACTGCCTGTGTAGTCCAGGCCTTACAGGTGTTACCTCATAGCAACTCTACAAAGGGAGTGGGGCATAGGTTGGCCTGTGACAGAAGAAGCTCCTGAGGCTCAAGGAGGGAAAGTGACTTGTTCAAGGTCATACAGAGTTGGTAGCAGCCCTGGGGGTAGGTGTCACAGTTCTGTGAAGTGGCCCTAATGTGAAGGGACCGTCTGTTGACCCTCCTACTTCAATAAAGCTCCCAGAGTGACAAAAGTTAGGGGTCTTACCTGGTGGCAGGACAAGGGCAGGTAAACGGGAGCTGTGGCTTTTCTGAGTTCTGTGGTTCAAATGAGACGGCAGTTACAAAGGTGGGTTAAAGAATCATCTATTCGGGCATTTATTTATTCAGCATTTAGTGAACACTAGTACTATGCACCAGGGAGGTAAAAAAAAAGTGTAATTCCTGTCCTTAAGGGGCTTATGACTTTCTGATACCTTACTGCTCAAAACGTGGTCTGCAGAACAGTAGGATTGCCAAACCCTGGGAGCTTCTTCTTAGAAATGTAGAATCGTAGGCTCCACCCCAGGCCTACTGAATCGGGATCTTCATTTTAACAAGATTTCTATGTACTCTTGAGTTTGAGAAACATTCGTCTAGCAGGGTAGTTCTCAACCTTGGCTGCATATTCAAATTTTTTTTGTGTGGAGGGACTTTTAATATGCCTTGGCCCTACATAAGACTAATTGAATCAGATTCTCTGAAGAAAGGGCCTAGATATTGTATTATATTTTTTAAATTAAGTTTATTGGGGTAACGTTGGTTAATACAATTATATAATTTTCAAGTGCACATTATAATTTGACATTTGTATATTCTTTTGTGTGTTTACCACCCAAAGTCTAGTTTTTTTCAGCTACCATATATATTTGATCCCCTTTACCCACTTCACTCCCCTAATTCCCATATATTTGACCCCCTTTAACCATCTACCTGCCCTCTCCTCCACCAACCCTACCCTCTGGTAACCACTAGTCTATAGTCCATATCCACGAGTCTCTGTTTCTCCTGTTCATTTGTTGCTTTTAGGTTTATATCCATGTATAAGTGATATCATGTGATTTTCAACTTTTTCTGTCTGGCTTATTTCACTTAGCATGATTATCTTGAGGTCCATCCATGTTGTCACAAATGGTAGTATTTCATCTCTTCTTATGGCTGAGTAATATTCCATTGTATATATGTACCACAGCTTCTTTATCCAGTCATCTATTGTAGGACACTTTGGTTGCTTCCATGTCCTGGCCACTGTGAATAATGCTGCTATGAACATTGGTTTTCAAGTCTTTGGGGTAAATACCCAGTAGAGGGATTGCTGGATCATATGGTAGGTCAATTCTTAGTTTTCTGAGGAACCTCCATACTGACTGTACCAATTTGCAGTCCCACCAGCAGTGTATGAGGGTTCCTTTATCTCCGCATCCTCTCCAGCATTTGTTATTACTTGTCCTGTTGATTATAGCTATTCTAACAGGTTTTGATTTGCATTTCCTTAATAGTTAGCGATGTTGAGCATCTTTTCATATATTTGTTGGCCATTTGTATGTCCTCTAGAGAGAAGTGTCTGTTCAGATTCTCTGCCCATTTTTTGATTGGATCATTTGTTTTTTTGTTGTTATAGAGTCACATGAGTTCTTTGTATAATTTGGATATTAGGCCCTTATAGGAGGCATTGCTTGCAAATATGTTTTCCCATTCAGATGGTTGTCTCTTTACCTCATTGATGATTTCTTTTGCTGAGCAGAAGCTTTGTAGTTTGATACAGTCCCATTCATTTATTTTTGCTTTTAATTCCCTTGCATTTGAGGTCAAATTCCTAAAATCCTCTTTAAGTCCAAGGTCCTTGAGTTTTGTTCCTATGTTTTCTTCTATGCATTTTATTGTTTCAGGTCTTACACTCAGGTCCTTAATCCATTTTGAATTAATTTTGGTGTGTGATGACAGACAACAGTCTAGTTTCATTCTTTTGCAGCTGGCCTTCCAGTTTTCCCAGCACCATTTATTGAAGAGGCTTTCCTTTCTCCACTGTATGTTTTTGGCTTTTTTGTTGAAAATTATTTGCCCATATAAATATGAGTTTACTTCTGGACTCTCAATTCTGTTCTACTGGTCTGTGTGTCTATTTTGCTGCCAATACCACGCTGTTTTGATTACTGTCACTTTTTAGTATAATCTGAAGTCGGGAAGAGTAATGCCTTGAGCCTTGTTCTTTTTTCTCAGGATGGCTTTGGCAATTCAGGGCCTTTTGTGCTTCTATACAAATCTGATGATTTTTTGTTCTATTTTTTTAAAAAAATGCTGATGGGATTTTAATGGGGATTACATTAAATCTGTATTAGGTAATATGGTCATTATAACTATGTTGATTCTTCCAATCTAAGAACCTGGAATATCTTTTCATATCTTTGTATCTTCTTCAATTTCTTTTAATAGGGTCTTATAGTTTTCATTATATAGGTCCTTCACATGTTTCATTAAATTTATTTCTAGATATTTTATTCTTTTTGTTGCAATTGCAAAAGGAATATTTTTTTCCACTTTTTTTCCTGACACTTTATTATTAGAGTATAGAAACACGATAGATTTTTGAATGTTGTTTCTAGTAGTGTTCTTGTGCAGTCTTTAGGGTTTTCTCTGTAGAGAATCATGCCATCCACATATGGTGACAGTTTGACTTCTTTGGTTCTTACTTGGATGCCTTTTATATCTTTCTCTTGTCTGATTGCACTCACTAGGACCTCCAATGTTAAATTGAATAATGGTGGCAAAAGCGGACAACCTTGCCTTGTTCCTGATCTTAGAGGGAAGGTTTTTAGTTTTTCACCATTAGGTATATGGCCTTTATTATGTTAAGGTACTTTCCTTCTGTACTGATTTTGTGAAGTGTTTTGATCATAAATGGATGCTGTATCTTGTCAAAGGCTTTTTCTCCTTCTGTTGATATGACCATGTGATTCTTACTTTTTAATTTATGTGTTGTATCACATTAATTGGTTTGTGTATGTTGAACCATTTCTGTGCCCTGGGAGAAGCCCACTTGATCGTGGTGTATAATCTTTTTAATATGTTGCTGTATTCAGTTCGCTAGTGTCTTATTTAGGATTTTTGCATCTGTGTTCATGAGCGATATTGGTCTGTAGTTTTCTTTTTTTTGTGTTATTTTTTCCAGGTTTGGTATCAGAGTAATATTGGCCTCATAAAATGAGTTGAGAAGTATTGCCTTTTCTTCAAATTTTTTGGAAGAGTTTGAGGAGAATAGGTAGGTATTAAACCTTCTTTGAATGTTTGGTAGAATTCACTGGGAAAGCCAGCTGGCCCTGGACTTTTACTTTTTGGTAAGTGTTTAATGATTGTTTCAATTTCCATACTGCTGATCAGTCTATTTAGATTTTCTAGTTCTCGATTCAGTCTAGGAAGGTTGTATTTTTCTAAGTACAGGTCCATTTCTTCTAGGTTATTAAATTTCTTATTATATACTTTTTCATAGTTTTCTTGTCCTTTGTATTTCTGTGATGTGAGTTGTAATTTCCCCTCTTTCATCTCTATTTTGTTTATTTATGTTTTCTTTTATTTCTTCAGTGAGTCAAGCCAGGGATTTGTCAATTTTATTAACTTTCTCAAAGAACCAGCTCTTTGTTGCATTTATTTTTTATATTGTTTTTTTGTTTGTTTGTTTGTTTGTTTTGTTTTCAACTTCATTTATTTCTGCTCTAGTTTTGACAATTTCTTTTCTTCTGCTAATTTTAGGCCTCATTTGTTATTCCTTTTCTAGTTTTTAAAGATGAAGCATTAAGTTGTTTATTTGGGTTCATTCTTATTTTTGGAAATAAGCCTGTAATGATATGAACTTTTCTCTTATGACTGCTTTTGCTGTGTCTCAAAAGTTTTGATTTCTTATACTATCATTATCATTCATTTCTATGTATATCTTGATCTCCCTTTTTGCTTCTTCTCTGACCCAGTTGTTCTTCAGTAGCATGTTGTTTAATCTCCATGTATTTGTGGTTCTTCCTGATTTCTTTTTGCAGCTGATCTCTAGTTTCAAAGCATTATGATCAGAGAATATGGTTAGCATGATTTCAACCCTCTTATATTTGTTGAGGCTATCTCTGTGTCCCAGTATGTGGTTGATTCTTGACAATGTTCCATCTGCCCTAGAGAAGAATTTATAAGTAGCTGTTTTGGGATGGAAGGCTCTGTAAATGTCAATTATGTCCAGCTGGTCTAATGTGTCACTTAAGGATATTATTTCCTTATTGATTTTCTGTTTGGATGATCTGTCCATATCTGGTCATTTAGGTCCCCTACTGCAATGGTGTTTTGGTCTGTTTCTCCCTTTAGTTCTGTTAGTCATTGCTTTACATTTTTCAGGGCTCCCTGGTTGGGAGCATAGATACTAATGTGTTATTTCTTCTTGGTACATGATTTCCTTTATCATTACGAAGTGTCCCTCAGTATCTTTCTTTACCTTTTTTAGTTTGAAGTCTACTTTATCCAATATTAGTACCGCTCCTCCTGGCATTTGCTTGAAATATCATTTTCCACTCTTTCACTTTGAGTCTATGTTTGTCTTTGGAGCTGAGATGTGGCTCCTGGAGGCAGCATATGGTTGAGTTTCGTTTTTTGATTGATTCTGCAACTCTGTGCCTTTTTATTGGTGAGTTCAGTCCATTTACATTTAGGGTGATTATTGAAATATGAGGTCTTCTTATTGCCATTTTATCTTTTGCTTTCTGGTTGCTCAGTGTTTCGATTGCTTTTTGTCTTTGTGTTTCTGTTTTCTTTATTTTGGTTGGCTTTTGTTTGTTTTGCCTCTGGTTCTTCTTGTTTTATATTATATACTTCAGTTCCGAATCTTTAATGTGTGGTTACCATTATGAATATGTAAAGGATAGTTATATAGATACAGTCGTCCATTTTCTTCTGCACGTGCCTTATCTCCATTGTCCTTTGAGAATTTGGATCTTTGAATGCTCCCCTTTTCAGTCAGTGTTGTCTCAATTTGTCCCATGTATGCTGAATGTTCATTACTATCTTGTTATAACAATTCTTTTCTTATTATTTAAGCTTATAATGCCCTGTTCTTAGTAAGGGTTGCACTCCTCTGTTTCTGTTTGCCTGATAGTCACTTTACTCCTAATTATGTATTTTTTGACCCCTTTTAGTATTTCCTGTAGTGCAGGCCTCGTAGTGGATAATTCCCTAAATTTTTGTAGGTCTGGAAAGGTCTTACTTTTTCCTTTATTTCTAAAGGAGAGCTTAGCTGGATACATTATTCTAGGCTGATAGTTCCTTTCACTTAATAGTTTAAATATTTGATTCCATTCTGTTCTGGCTTGTAAAGTTTGTGCTGAGAAGTCCAAGGATAATCCAATGGTTTTTCCTTTATAAATTACCATTTTCTTTTCCTTGGCTGTCCTGAGAATTCGGTCTTTTTCATTAATTTTGATAATCTTAATTCAGTGTGTCTCGGTGAAGGCCTTTTTGGGTTGAGATAATTGTGTGTTCGTTGAATTCTTGAATTCCAAGCTCCAGCTCATTCCTTAGATTTTGGAAATTCTCATCCACTATTTGTGTGAAAATACTTTCTAGTCCTTGTTCCTTTCACTTGCCTTTGACAATGCCCATTATTCTTACCTCTCCTGATGGTATCAACTAGTTCTTGAATTGCTCTTTTATTATTTTTCATTCAGTGGTGTCTTTCATATTTCTTTTGATTTATTTCTAGATTTCTGTCTTTGATGCCACTGACCCTTTCTTCCATTTGGTTAACTGTGTTTCCCAAGCTTGCAATTTCATTTTTCAACTCTTTTAGTGTGTTCTTCATCTCCAGAAGTTCTATTTGGTTCTTTTTGAGGGTTTCAGTCTCTGCTCTGCTCATCTAAGTGTTTTTTTAATTCCTGAAATTGTTGGTTTAACTCATTTCAGAATTCACTGAGTTTTTTCAGAAGTGCCATCCTGAATTCTCTGTCATTCAAATTGTATATTTCCATATCTGTAAGCTTATTTTCTGGAGATTATTCTTTCTTCACCTTGGTTGTTCATGGTGTTTAATAGACTATTTCTCTGCCTGGGCTTTAATGGAAATGTATTTTGCTTTTTTATTTCAGAAAGAAGATTTATTATATAAAGGTCTCTTTTTAGCCTGCTGCAAAGAAGGTGCTTTTCTTTTCGTTTCCAGTAGGTGGCATCTAAGCTTCTTGGATCTCTGCTTTATGTAAAGCTTTTAAAATGCCTTTTTATTTTCTGATATTTAATCACATTCATTACCCTCAGTTATAGTCCTTGTCATTGTTAGCAACAGTTTTGGTAGCGTTTGCTCAGATTCCTCTGGGGCTCTGCTGTAATTGGTCTTGGAGGGTATGCGGGGAGGGGCCCTCTGGGTTGGTGGTAAGGGGCTATGGCTCAGCTTTGGTTTTGCCACTGAGGTAGGTAAAAATCAACTGTAGTTTTTCTGCTATCCCACTTCTCTGCCTTCTGCCCTAATGACTAGGCCCTGCCGCTAGCTGCAGGGAGCTCATTGCACTCCCATGCAGGGCTCTTTAGGGAACCTGCTGCTCCTTCTCCCCTCCCCCTCCCTCTACAAGTAGCTCCTGAGGCTGAGAGAGACAACTTTTTTATCTCTCCTCCCCTGCCTGACACCTGGGGCCCCGACCTGTTGTAGCTCTTATGCTCAGATCCCATGCTCAGATGTGCTGGTGTGCAGTTTGGGTGTTTTTTGTTGAGTTTTAGATGTTCAGCTTATCGTTGTTTCAAGGGAAGAGATCTGTGGACATCTCTCCACCATGTTTCCAAAGATCCTTGTATTGTGTTTTTGTATTTATTTTTATTTTATCAGTTTTATTGAGGTATAATTGACAAAATGTAATATATTTAAATTGTACAATGTAGATTTGATATGTGTGTACATTGTGAAAGGATTCCCACCATCAATCTATCATTCACATAGTTACCTTTTTTTGCAAGAACTTTATTTTTAAAAAGATTTTTATTAAGGTATAGCTAGCATATAATATTATATTAGTTTCAGTGTACACCAAAGTTATTCAACATTTATATACTTAAAGAAAATGATCATCATAATTCCAGTAACCATCTCACACTGTAAAATGCTATCACAATATTATTGAGTATATTTCTTATGCTGTATTTACATCCCCATGACTGACTTACTTGTTTTAACCTGGAAATTCAAACTTCTTATTTCCCTTCACTTTCCTCCCTTAAAAAAATTTTCAATTACAGTTGACATTTAGTATTATTTTATATTAGTTTCAGGTGTGTAGTGTATTGGTTAGACATTTATATAATTTACAAAGTGATCTCCCTGACTAGTCTAGTACCCACCTGGCATTATACATAGCTATTACTGTCTTACTGACTATATTGTCTATGCTTTACTTTACATCCCCTTGACTAATTTGTAACTACCATTTTGTACTTAATAATCTCTTTACCTTTTTCACCCCACTCCACAGCCCTCCTCCCATTTGGCAACCATCAACTTGTTCCCTGAACCTATGAGTCTGTTTTGTTTGCTTATTTTGTTCTTTAGATTCCACATATAAGTGAGATCATATGGTATTTGACCTTCTCTGACTTATTTCACTTAGCATAATACCTTCCAGGTCCATCCATGTTGTGGCAAATAGTAAGATTTCATTCTTTTTTGCTGCCAAGTAATATTCCATTATATATATGTACTACCTCTTCTTTATCCAATAGTCTATTGAGGGACACTTCGGTTGCTTCCATGTCATGACTATTGTAAATAATGATGCAGTGAACATAGGAGTACATATATATTTTAGAATTAGTGTTTTGGATTTCTTTGGAGAAATACCCCAAAGTGAAATTGCTAGCTCATAAGATAGTTCTATTTTTAATTTTGTGAGGACCCTCCATACTGTTTTTCATAGTGGCCATACTAATTGCAATCCTACCAACAGTGCTTTGGGGCACTCTTTCCTCCGTATCCTCATCAACACTTGTTTGTTGATTTATCGATGATGGCCATTCTGACAGGTGTGAGGTGATACCTCATTGTGGTTTTAATTTGCATTTCTCTGATAATTAGTGATGTTGAGCATCTTTTCATATGTCTATTGAAGGCCTATTTTAGAAATTTTAGATATTTTAGAAAGGCCTATTTTAGATATTTTAGAAAGTTCTGAGGCTTCTAATATTCAGCTAATTGTGAAAACCACTGGTCTCATTTTGTGGTTCTCAATCTTGAGAGAGCATTAGAATCACTTCTAGAGCTTGTTAAAGTTCATGGTGACAGACAATTACTAGACTTAGTGTGGTGATCACATTGTAAGGTATATAAATGTTGAATCACTATATTGTACACCTGAAACTAATATAAAATTGTATACCAACTTCAATTTAAAAAACAAAATAAAAAACCCGTAGATTTCTGGGACTCACCTGCAAAGTATTGATTCAATAGATTAGGGGTGGGGTCTGAAAATCTGCATTTCTAACAAGATACTGCTTGAGAACCACTGGATTAGCTGAGACAGAACTGTTTATTAATGATTAACAAAGGGAAAGATGTGAAGACCGATAAAGGCACAGGTGGGAAGATCAGGGAAGGTTTCTCAGGGATTGTACACAGCTGAGTCTTCATTCCAAGTAGGGGTTAGATAAAGGAGGAAAGAACAGTAGGCACAGGGTATTACTTATGCAAAGACTTGGTGGTGTGAGAGTTGAATAGAGATCAGGGAGCAGAAGCTAAGGAAACACACAGCTATCTCACCTTAAAGGGCCCTGAGACTTACCCTGAGGGCCATCAAAGTGTCCAAGGGCCTGCCCTGAGCCCTCCCATGGATTTGCCAAATTCACCCAGACCCCTGCCTGGGACCAGGAGCCAGGGAGCTTTCCTTTTTAGGACCCTGACCCCGATTCTGTTCTGTCCATTCCAGTCTCACCTTTGGTCCTTCCTGGATATTCCAGCCATGGATACTTGAACATTGACCGGGCGATGTCAAAGAAATCTGCTGATTTTTCATAGGCCATCCTCTTCTGGTGGGGCAAGAGGGAACTTGGGCGGGGTTGTGGTGGTGGTGGTAGTGGTGAAATACAGGACCTTTGGGAGAGTGGGAGATGAGCTCAGGGAGACTTGTCTTCTATGGCACAAGGAGTGCTGATGAAGTGTCTGGGCTTTTGGAGATAGAAGCTTCCAAGTGCTGAGCAACCAGATTGCTTAGGTAAATAGAACACTCTAGTTCCATCCTTGAGCCCCAGCCCTGGCATCTACTGACGTGTAGATTGAGCTAGTCATTTTAACTCTGGGAGCTTTAGTTCCCTGATCTGAAAAGTGGGAAAGATGTGCCTTTGTGGCTAACTAGAGGGACTGTGGTAAGGCATAAATTCAAAAAGAAAGTCAAAGCATTTGTGAATCTCAAGCTCATGTAAGCCTATGTTAGGAGCAGCAGATGTTCTTAGGATTAGTCATCAGGAAAATGACGGGGATGAGAAAGTCCCTCTTATACATACACCCCCCTTCTTGGCAGCAAGAGACTGAACTCTTAACTGTGTGGTAAGGAGCTACTATTCATACCTCCTATTTTTACATATGCTGTTCTCTCTACCTGTCAGGACTTTCATTTTCTTTTCCACCTGTTAAATGGTTTCTCAAATCTTTCAAACTCTACTTACATGTTACCTAATTTTTAAAATCTCTTTTCTCTGCCATGCACCCTGCCTCATTCCATTCAGGCGCAATCTCTCTACCCCACAATGTGACTACAGCTTTTTGTATAGTTGCTTCCCTTTAAGTGTTTATCTGTTTATATGTTTAATCTCGTCCATCCATCTTCCTCACTAGACTGTGAACTGCCTAAAAGTTAAGACTGTGGCCCATAGCTCATTCATCTCTGTATTCTACTTCTACCCCTACTGCCCAGTGCCTAGCATAGTGTGTGGCACACAGTAGACAGCTCTCTGTAGCAAGAAAACATGTCATCAGACTTAATGTTAGCCACCAAGTCATCAGACTTAATGTTACCACCAGTAACCTGATATCATGTGCCCTGGTGTGTTGCATTGAGAAAGATGGCATCACTCATATTTTAACCTGAATTTAATTATGAGGAAATAATCAGGCAAATTTAAATGAGAAAATATTTCACAAAAATCTCATTCGAACTGCTAAAAATATCAACATACTTAAAGAGAAAAAAAGTCTGTTAAAGGATACTAAAAAGACATGACAGCAGAATTCAATTTATGTACTTAGTTGTATCCTGGGTAAAAAAAAAATAGTTATAAAGATCATTGGGACAATTGTGGAGAATTGATCATGGACTGCATGTTAGAAAATAATGTTGTGTTAATGTTAAGTTTCCCAAGTGTGCGATATGTACTGAAATTCTTAGGGATGAAGTGTTACTACATCACAACTTACTCTCAAATTCAGGAAAAAAATGTATACACCAACCATGTGTATATAGAGATATATACACATGCACATGCACATAAATAAAGCAAATATGGTAAAATATTACTATTTAAATCAGATAAAGGGTATTTGGGTGTATTCTTATCAATTTCTGTAGGTTTGAAATTTTTCAAATTAAAGATGGAAAAATAAAGAAGCACGGGCTTTCACATTAGACCTGGTGCGTTTAATGTTAATTGTAACCTGCCCCCACCCTCTTTTTTTTATTTTTTATTTTTTATTTTGAGGCTTTGGGCAAGTTATTTTCTTTCCTTGCCAAGGGTTTTCCTAACTGTCAACAGGGTTAATAATACTACCTACCCCAAAGGGGGCTGATAATGCCTGATCCATAATGAGTGCTCAGTTATGCTAGCTGTAATTATGACAATATATGGTCAATATATATAGTCACATGAAGGGACACATAGATGGGAAGGTTGGAATACTCCCACCTCTGTATTTATTCTCTTTATTTGAAGGAACTGAGGTGTTTTGGGTTTGACATTAATTCCCATTGCAGGAGCAGAGTGTAGGGTATACCCCACTGGGGATAAGGTATAGGGTAGACTAGGATGGAGGGGAACAGAATGGGTGGCAGGCCCACCATAGTCTGAGGAAATAGGGAGGTGCTGTGGTGGGAAGTGAGATAAATTTTTGGGGACTTGGGGGTGGCGATGTAACGACTATTTCCCTCCAGAGTGGATAAACCGCTAGTTCCTTTACCTGTTCTGTCCTGCCCATGCCCCTTCTCAGAAAGCTTGTACTCCCAGCTTTGCTCATCGGTTAGGACCATGACCCCCATGGCCCTCAAACACCAGATGTGTACAAGTGCCGGACCCCTGCATGTTTAATGCTCAAGGAGGGTTCCTGAGGATTAAATCAAACCAGAAACCAACTTTGTAATTGCTTGGAGAATTTTAATAGAAAGCTGTTTTTTCACTTTTGCTAGTCAGGCTATCCCAGTGAAGGGCTAAGATGGGACATTACCATAGAAACCCAGTATTTCTCCCTTTTTTGCCTCCGGAGACTTCCTTCCTGATTGCAAAGCCACGGCTGAGCTGAAGAGCCAGAAGCTCAGAGCCTAGAGACTTCTGTGCTCAACACAGAGCCTCAGGAGCTCTTGGAGGCTTCCATTGGGAAAGGCTTTTGTAATTGATGCTGTGTGGTGAAATCTGTGCCCTCCAACAAGTGGGTGGGAGTAAGTGATTGGGGAGAAGCCCCCTTAGCTGGTTAGGACAAGAGGAATAAGCAATAGGAAAGTCTGAACAAATTCAAGGTGCTGTTGTCCATCCTAGCTCATCTCCAAAGAGTTGATGTACTCCCGTACCCATCTCTTCTCTGGGTTGGCACACACCTGGCGGTTTTTTCGGGTAACAAACCTGTGGGAGAGAAGAGAGTGAGACTTGGTGAGTACTGAGACAGCCAATTTTGGAAATGAAACTGATTGAGCCATAAAGAGAAATGATGATAGTATTGTGTGTGGGGGGGTGTCATTTTGGAGCTTTGTAAGATCATATCTGTGGCTTTCAAGGGAAAAGTATTTCCTCTTCTATTGGTTCAAAGGGCTCTAAGCCAAAAGCAGATTTGTATGCATTTTAACCCACACACAAACACGTGCAGCCTGAAGAGCTAAGGGAATAAGGTTGAGCAGGTCAACCACTATCCTTTTCTTAGCACTTCCTCTGTTTCAGACCCTGTGCTGGGTGCTCAAGATGCAGAGGAAAAAAAAGTCTACTAGGAGCTAAGTCATGGCTGAATAAGTGGGAGACAAAGAGTAAGTGACTTTGGATAACACAGTGCTTGGCACAGAATAGATGGTCAACAAATGAATCCACCAATGTATGCATAGGTGAATGAAAGAAGGACATGAACTTGAGTCTTGATTTCATTTCTAAAACGTGGATAGAAATAATTCCTATTTTGTACAGTTATTGCGAAGGTCAAATGAGACAGTATGTGTGCAGTACTTTTAAAAATATCATACATGTGTTGTTGTTGTTGAAATGCTGTGGGACCTCTGCTTTAGGGTGGATCAGAGCAACATGATACAAAAGGTCCTGGTACAGGACACCATGGCTCAGAGGGTCCTGAGACACTGGCAATGTCAAAGCACCTCTACCAGTTAACTGGCCAGAATGTATAGGCCCATGAGAGCCAGAGTCCTTATCTCTATAGGTATTGATAGTATATAAGTTGGAAGTATAAAAGGCTGGGAATCATAGGCTCAGTTTGGCAGCTGCCTCATCTGTTACTGGGAGACTGGTTTTATTTAGGGGAGATCTTGGGCCTGGATAGTACTGCTTCCACTTAACACGTTACTTTTGGACTAGCCCTGACTATTTGGACCTTTCTCATTTTGGCTGCTTCTTTAGGATGTTTTCAGACATCCTGGTGGTGTCTAGGGAGAAGGCTTATGTTTTCTGGGGAGAATGAGGATTTCTTGATCCCTTTCCCTTTTTGTGCTCTATCATGGATATTGTTTGTTCTCAGGGAAGCTGCTTCCCCTTTTCTGAGTATCACTCAGAACCATGTGACCATCTCTCTTTCTCCCACTCTGACTTGCAAAGAAGAGGAAGGGAACATAAGGGGTATTTTGGGCTCTTGTGCCTCCTTGTGTTTGTTTTCTTATTTGGAGTGGTGAGAGAGCTTCAGACCCAGTCTACTACCCTTGTTAAACCAGGTGTCATATAGGAAGTCCTGAAGACTCACTGTCTTCTCTTTTCATCCCCCCTGGCCTATGGCCAGGAAGTCAAAAGGCCGGGGAACCAACATCTAGGGTTAGAGTTGCTCAGGCCTCCATTTCCTCCTCCTTCCTGTAGAATGCGATCGATACAGGAGAACAGTCCCTCCTTGCCAAGCCTTCTTTCCCTTCCCCTGTTTTGGGGACCTTCTACTTGCCTGACTGTCCTCTTGCCTCTCTTCCCGCTTGGTCTCTTTGGGAGCCTCTACCTTCACCTTCCCCCTGAGAATTGCTCAAAGTTGCTGCCCCTTTCTCTTCTGTGTGCTTTCCCAAGTCTCTGACCCTGGGTCTGGCACACAGTGGGGGTAATGGATGTTTATTGAATGAGGTAGTGAATGAATTGCATTTACTCATCAAGTTTCTCTTGTCACCTCTATGTATATAATAATACCCTTAGAAGAGGAGAAAAACGATGATGGTAAGTTAACATTTACCAGGCACCTACTGTGTGCCAGGAAATATTCTAATTTTATCTTTCATTTTACTCCACTTTACAAGTGAAGAAATTGAGGCTCAAAGAGGTTAAGTGATGGGCCCAAGTTCATGAAGATACCAATTGACAGACCTGGGATTCTAACAAAGAGAGATTAGCTCTGGAGCCAACCAAGACTGCTCGATTGCCACTCATATTGGGACACCCCTACCTCCTATAAAAGAATGTCGTATCTTTAGCCCAACACTTTTTCCTCAGCTACAGACCCTTTGTCTCTCATTCCATGTTGGACAGTTCCACAGGGTTGTCTTGCTGGCACCTTGGCTCTTTCCTCTTTAAACAGCTATTCCTCAAGACTTCAGGAAGCTCCACACTTCTCGAGTCATCTAGGTTGAAACCTCAGTGTCACCCTCAACCCCTCTCTCATTGTTGCTCCTGATTTCACATCATCTGGCAGCACTTGCTAATTCCACCTCTGAAGTTTGCTCACCCTGTCTCTCCTCTTCCCTTCAGGTACTGGTCAGCCTTCAGTACCATCATATGGATAACTAAAACAGCCTCATAACTCAATTCCTTTTTATCTAGGCTTTCCCTTTTCCAACTCATTCCACTTTTGATAGCACCAACACGTTGGCTTCATTGTGCAGACTCTCAAGGTTCTTAGTGCTTTACTACATGAAGACTCTACATAAACCAAAGGAGAGCCCGGTGACATCCCCTCTGCCTGGTATACCCAGCGTCTCAACCTGATAATTAGGAGAAGAGAACAAACTCTTGAAGCTGCGCATTTTCTCTCCCTCCTTTTGTAATGTTCTTATGCAGGGTGCCCTTATTATTGCTATGTCTGCCTCATCCTTTTATTAGACTATGAGACACTTGAGGGCAGGGATGATAGTATACTAATCTCTGCCTGCCCATAATAGGTGTTCAAAGAAGGACGTTTTTCTTTTGAAAAATATTTGTTTTCAGAAATAAAATTAGCAACATTAAAATTACCACCATACTTTGAAGGATTCATCAGAACCAAAGGCCAACTCTGAATACCTATAACTTTGCCAGTGTCACAGGAATTTTTGGATTAAAGCACTTTACCATTATATGGGAAACTTCATAATTGCCCCATTTTAATTCTTTAAGTCTCTATTGTCTTAAATTTCTTAAGCAACTGTCACTAATGACGGGTTGTGGACATGGGCTCTGTGGAGTTCTTAACTGGAAAAGAATGACTGAGTTGAATTTTTTTTATGTGGGGCATTGCAGATGAAGTTGAAGTAAAACCCACTTCCATAAAGATCAGAGACCTAACCTAGTTCATCAGAGTGGGGAGTATCCTCCAAGAACACCTGTCTAATCCTTTCAGGTGATAGCTGGGGAATCTGAAGCTAGAGAAGGAGGAGCATGTCTATTTATGCAGATGGAGAATGGGTGAGAGCGGATAGGGCACCCTCTCAGAGGGCTCCTGGGGGGACTGGCTCTGCAACAAAATGTGCACCTTCCTCTCCCCCCTAGAGGGTTCTGCAGGACTGATACTCACACGACTGCTGGGATGGAGCACTTGCTGCTGGTGTAGAAATACTCCTGGAGGTGGGCACGGGGCAGTGGGCGGGAGATGTAGGCAAAGCAGCAGGGTGTGGTGTCCGAGGCATCTGGGAGAGAGAAGGAAGGAGACCCCTGTATTTATTGCCAGTACACACTGGGTATTGTGCTGCATACCTTGTATTATTTACCTTCCTGTGGCTGAAACTGAGGCTCAGAGAGGTCACACAGCGACAGAGTGAGGATTCCAACAGAGGACAGAGAGGATTCCCCCGATCTCTCACCTAATCTTTGAGCCTAGCTTGTATTCTTCCCTCTATATCATAACCCCATGCCTTTGGCTCTCAGGACATGCTGGGCCTCCTCCTGACTTTTCTCGGGCCTTTATCCTTGCCCTCCTAGGATCTTCAGTGGACTCAGAATTTAGTTTCTTTGAGACCTAGGGTGGGCTGGGGGAGGTTTCCAAAACTCAGACTTCATGGCTCAGCCAGAACCCCTGAGAGGGGCCCGAAGATGTGTATGGGATTCTGGGAGCCTCTAGCTGATGCATAGTAAGAAGGGTTCCTCTAACAGAGAAGGAGAACTTTTTTTTTGGTCAAATAATTCAGGGTGACCCTGAGAAATGACAGTTGCTAGAGTAGGAGAGTTTAAGAGCCAGGTAGAACTGGATTTGAACACTAGTTTCCCTACTTCCTAGCAGTGCCAGTTTGGTAAATTATTTAACCTCTCTTAGCCTGTTTCCCCATCTATAAATCAAGGTCAGCTACTCAAAAGTAGTTGTATTAAATAAGATGATACATGTAAAACAATCAGCATAATATTTAACACATAGTAGGTATGTAATTAGCTTTCATTATCCTTTCCCAAATCCTATTTTTTTTCCATCTATGAAATGGTGGAAAATATGACTATCCTAAGAGGGTTTTATTTAGGCGCTTATAAGTTTCTTAGAATCCTTGCTAGTGTTAGGTATGAGTCAGTCATGTTTTGAGGTCAGCTTGAGCTGCCCCTGCCTACTCATATCCCCAGAATCAGTCCACACTCAGTGAGCACATGCAGGCTTGGGGTGTAGACCCTGAAGACACAGAAAAGTTAATCAGAGGGTCCCTGCCATGAAGTGGCTTAGGGATCTATCAGGGACAACTGGACATGTGGGAAAAGCAATAAGTAAGAATTTAAATCATAGGGTTCAGACAGCATAAATGCTATAGCTGTAGAGAAGGCAAGGTCTGGGCTCGTCTGAGGATCTGACTCTGGGAGTTGTGGTGGTCAGGACCTGACTTACATGGGGAGGCAGATGAAGGAGTGCAGAAGGCAGCAGTGGCAAGAAGGACAGCGAGGGCAGCTGCAGAGACCTTCATGGTACCCGTGGGCAGAGGCTGAGGGAGATCCTATGCTGTCTCAGGATTCTCTGCAGGGGTTCTCTGCAGCTCAGGTCGGCCTTTTATAGGGAGTCAGGCCAGTAGAGGGAGCACGCCCAAGGGGAGTTTCCAAATTGGCAACCAGGTATTGGCTGATATAAGTGAAATTGCATTAAACGGAAAAGAAAACTGAAACAGCCTCTGGAAATTTGAGTCTGTCTCTCTCTCTTTCTTCCTCACTGCCTTATGATCCAGAGTGAGCTCACTGGTTTCCCCTCTGCCCTTAGGGAGGGCTAGTACAAGTGCTGGGGGCAGAACATCTCTTCCTCTGCTGGCATCCCCAGTGTCCTTTCCCAGGGCAGGGATTTCCCCAGAGGTCAGGAAGCTGCTTCCTTGGGGACAGTTAGGACAGCATTAGAAAAAACTGAGTGTTCATTTGGTAGCTTTCAAAGTTACTTCTCATGCATTATCGGTCTGTATCTTTTCTCATCCATCATGGAAGGATGTTATTTATGCTGTGTTTTGAGGAAGGAAGGGCCCTATGACATATAGTTCCCAAAGGAGATGAGAGCACCACCCTGTGATTGGGGCAGTGGATCTGAATGGGGCATTGGCGACCTTTTCACCAGGTATGAATGGGAGTGGGTCTTGCTCTCATAATAGCTACAGGGTCACCCCCATTTACTTGTTGAGTGGTTCTTGGGAAAATTTCTTAATGTCTTTCAGCTTCTGTTTCCTTGATTATAAAGTGAGATAATTATAAAGTGAGATAATTAGGCTTGTTGTGAAGGGGAGCAACAAAGGGGGAGGAGAGATATCTTATGCTACACACAGTTACTAGCCATTTACTGAAGGCTTACTCTGTGCCAGCCACTATTCTAAGGGCTTTAGGGCTTTGCGTGTGTCAACTATTATTATGCCAATTTTCCCATTTTATAGCACAGGATCAGTAAATGCTGGGATCTCTTGGACATAAAAGCTACAGACGACCAACCAAAGTTTCAAAGGAATTTAGGGATCATTTTTTTTTCCATGTTCTTCAGTTGAAGAAGAGGAAGCTGAAGCCTAGAGAGTGGAAGTGACTCGCTAAGAACATACAGCAATGAATGACAGGATCAGAACCTGGGGACCCTGGCTCCCGCTTCAGTGCCCTAACCACTAAGACAGCTTGCTCACCATTAAAAGATTCATAGCTGGGACATCTGAATTCAGTTCATCTTGAACTGAAACCATGTGGTGGTCTTGATTAGAGCCAGGAGTTTTACTCCATTCCAAAGAATTGGATACAGTAAATCTTCATCAATTCCTATTTGGATATTTTAGACTTAGTGACAGCTTGGCCTGGGCTGGGCTAACGTTGACTTCTGAATTATCTAAGAGAAAAATATCTATTGACAGTGACAAAAAGCAAACAAAAAAATTTTTTTAAATGGAACTTAAAAAATGTAATCTTGTACCAAGAATAATTTCTTGCTAGCTACTGTTACATATGTAGTGGTGGCTAAGGGTGACTGAGTCACCCAGAGTGGGAAGACCTTGTTTCCTTTATTCCTCGCAGTGACTTTGAGGCAGGATGGTTATTAATTAATCTCATTCTGCAGAAGTGGAAACTGAGTCTGAAAAGTGGAAACGGAGCCTCAGGGTGGTCATGAAGGTCCTCAAGGTCACACAGCTGATGTTTCTGATGACTAGGCTCAATCAAGCTTGTTCCATTAACTCACATTTGTTAGGCAGTTAACAGTTATGTCCTTTTTGGATGCCAGGTTTTGTTCTAAGCTTGTCATAAAAATCCTCTCATTCCTTCCTTACGACTCATTAACCAATTAACAACAGAAACACAATTTTGGAAGGCATGGCCATCTCATTTAAAGAAAGAAATTGCAAACACATCAGAAGCTCTCATCCATCCACAAAACAATGTTCTGCCTGTTTTAATTATTTCCTTCACATAGCCCCCTCAGTGACCAAACGTGCGCAAGGCTTTCTGGCCCAGTGGTTAAGGGCAAGGGCATTGGTGTTTCTCCCATTTACTAGCCAGGTGGCCTTGGACAAGTTACTGAATCTCTCTGGCCTCAGTTTCCTCATCTATAAATCAAGGATAATAATAATAATCCTTCCACAGCTGTTGAGAGACTTAAGTTCCCACAAATGTGCTTATGCTTATAAGCTTTTAGAACAATGCCTGATGCATGTTAAATATTTTAATAACATTAACTAATATTACATGTTATTAAGAGTAAGAAAATGGCAGTCCCCTATAGATATTCTGTACTTTAGGCTTTTCAGCAATCTAGACCAGACCTCAACCAACAGGGATTAGTTAACTCTATTACAAAAAGTCTTTATATTGAAACAAATGAGTAAGTTGAGGCTTAGAGAAGTTAAGTGGCTTGCTTAAAGTCCTATAGCCTAAAGTGGTAGAACTCAACATTGAATGCAATAATGCCTTCACGGACTTTCTACCACACTGCATCGTTTTTAGAGAAATCCTGAAACTTTTACTAAGGTTCAGTTTTCCCATGTGAGCTCTGTTTCTGTTTCCTTTCCTTGATCTCAGGTTCCCAATTTGAGGAAGAAAGGAAAGGATTTTCCTGGATACCAAACGTGCTGAGTTGGGATACTAGCTGAGGAGAGAGGTGAGGGAACCAACCCACAGATGGACCCACATGATCCTCATTTTTAAATCTCAGTGAACCTTTCTGCTGTGTGTAAGTGTGTGTGTGTGTGTGTAAGTGGTAGTGGGAGGGGCGGGGTAGGGTGATGGTATGCTAAGCAGGAATAGACAGTGGGTACGGCAAGAGTATTTTTCTTTTTGGTGTTTCTGCTGGATTGTGGTGGGGGTGGGGTAGAGGAGGGAGAAGGACTTAATTATAGTTCCATTCTGCTACTCACTTTCTCCTGTGCAAAATTCTCTGGCTCTAATGTACCAATTCCATGAAGAAATCAAAGAGCCTATGTAAATTAAACAGATGGTACATGATGCAGTACAGGGTGAGTGTTCAATGAATGGCAACTATTGTTACGATTTACCCAGCATTTCATGTTCCTGAAAATTAGGGACACCTGCCTTTCTGACCCACCACACTTGTGGTTGAGGGGATCAAGGGAAATAATGACTATGGAGATATTAGGAGACTGTAAGATGAGGTGCAAATGTCACGAAGCTGTCGCTGCCCTCCCTGACCAGCCAGTATGCTTGGTCTACACTGCTCATTCATTTTCTGTTTGTTCTACAAATTGTTACTGAGAGTAGCTGTTAGCCAAGTACTAAGTTTCTTCTCATCTGTAAAATGAGAGATTCCTTCCAACCTGTATTGGTAACGGAGCCCTTTAAGGATCTGATGAAAGCTCTGAACACTTTCCACAAGCATGTGCAGACCTACACGTGATTTTGCATATAAGAGGTCCGTAGACCCTGTGAGCGTATTGATGGGACTCTGAGTTCAGAGGGCTGATTCTCATCCATCTTCATACCTCCTGCACCCCTTTCCCTAGCATATTCCTTGCCAGACACATGTTCCCGCCAACCTTCCCCTACCCCTCTGCCCTACCCCTGCCTTCCTGGCCCCGTCTTCCTTTTTTTCTCTTTCATATACTTTTCAAAGCTAAGCTGGCTGCCTGCCCAGCCTCACGCCTTGACATAAGGAAACCAGAGGCAGACAAAATGGAACATTCCAGCAGAATTCCAAAGTTTTTCTCACACCTGGAGTTCCCCTAAGACTGTGTGGGGAGTAGCTCTGGCTTTTCTGGCTGTTTAAAAAAGATGTGTCCAAAGCAAAGAAAGTCCCTCCATCCTCTAGGAATCCCAGCCTGGGCCCCAAGAGAAAAGCCTCGGGAAAAGTCATTTCCTCCTGATGAACCTTAATTTTCCCTATCTGCAAATTAGAGTGTCCCTTCTCCACTGTTGTTTGCAAGTGTATTTCCCACTTGAACTAGTGATCTGTTTTCTCACCTGTCTTTGTCTCTATGGGGCCCTACTTGGGTGCTATTGGAGGATCTGTAGGAAGCAAGCAGTGCTGAGGGACAAGCTGAGGCCTTGCAGCAGGCTCTGGGGACTTGCCCACGTGGGGGCAGGATTTGAACTTCTATCCAGGACTCTCTCTGCCACATCCTGTCCTTGCTTTTTGGTCCAGCTCTGGTTAGTTCTTTCTATGTCATTCTATCTTGCACCTCCCCTCCACACCCCTTACGTTGTACATTTCACCAGGTCAGGGGTATTAACTATGACAACGGTTCTCATTCTTCCAACCACATGCAGGCTGGAGGTTTGCAGCTTAGCCTCCCCCATCCTTCTCACCTTCACCACACAGGACAGTGGCTGTCTATATCTGCTTGTTTTCTGCAGCTGAAGACCACTTGTGGCATATTTGTTGATGTGCTGACTCACCTTCATTACTGGAGGAGCCCACCACAAAGTGCCTTGGAGGGTGGGGCAGCTCTGAGAGCAAGGCCCACGGGCAAGCATCAGTTCTTTCAAAATTGCTGGGTGATAGATGATTTCAGTTTATATTCCTTCCTCCTGACATTTTGGAGTCTGTTTTTTGTTTTTGCTTTCCTCTGCATACTTGTCAGAAGTTTCCCCTTTCTTTGTGTACATTCTCAGAGCCCAACAACCCACCTCCCTTCCACTGTCCCTTGCCCCCAGGAGAAATCCTGGTGAAGAGGAAAAAACTTGGAGTTGAAATCAGACAGACCACTAACTCTTTGTATGTCTTTGGAAAAGTCATTAACTATTTTATACCTTGGTTTCCTTACCAGAAATGGGGCAAAAGACAGCTAGCTCTTAGAATACCTCAGAGAACTAATTAAGGCAATCAGTAAACTGCCCAGCACCATTCCTGCATAAAGAGGTGCTGAGAAAACAGTTCCTTCCCTTCTTTTCCCCAAATGTCTAGGCTCTAGCATTTTTTTTCCAGGTTTTTTTTTTTTTAATTAAATTTATTGGGGGTGACATTGGCTAATAACATTATATAAATTTGAAATGTACAATTCTATAAGACATCATCTCAGCATTTCTTCCTTCCATGTCTTCGCTCTCCCAGTAGAGGTGTTCATCTCAGCTCTGTGTTAGGAGATATGGGGAGAGGAAGGGGGAGCTGACAATGATTTTCCATTAGCAGTTAGGCACTGTGCTAGACACTCTAGGCATTATTTCTTATTAAGAAGAAAACACATAGGAAACAATGATGATTCAGGCCTGTCCTGAGCCCTCCCTCCCTCTGTGCAGCTCGGACTTTGAACACTCGGCCCCCATGCTCTGTCCTTCTCTTTCTCTAAACTTGGCCATCGAGTGAGACAGGGTCCCTCCTTCTCTCCTCTGGCTATCCCTGCAGGCCAGCACAGGACCTTTTTCAGAGTTTCACAGACAGGCTTACAAAGGAAGTGACACAAGTTTCAGAATCTTAAAGAATTCTTGTGGTTGTGGTCTGGATTCTGTCCCTTTGTTGAGCTAGTCCTGGGGAGGCCCTTGGCTGCTTGCCCATTGTATCCATTTTCTGGGATGGAGTCTCCAGTTTCTTGCTTCTCTGTGCTGCCTCTCCTACCTTTTCCACTTGCCTCCCTCAGCACTTCCGGCCTGCAGAACATTCAGGCTACTACAATAGGGACCTTAGAACCTCCTGAGGCATTTGTATTTTTGAAGGCCTTCACCTAGGCAAGGAAGTCCCCTTGGGGAATTTCCTCAAAATGGGATTTGGAAAATCTGTACTTTCCTTATTCCTTACAGAAGCAGCTCTGGGTAGTGAAAAGAATAAGGGATTGGGAATTAGGAGAACTGAGTCCTAATCCCAGTTCAGCTCCAAACCTGTTGTGAGATTTTGGAAAACCTCTTGCCCATGGTCAACCTTGGTTTCCTCATCTAGGATAGAAATTTTGACAATATTATTTCTAAGGTCTTTCTCAGTTAAGAAATATAAAACTGAAGAATTTCTAGTGTACTGAAGGAGATTTTGAGCATAGGTGTCCTATTGCCCCCCAAATTGATTTACATCATTCCTCCTACAGATAAGGCTCTGAGGGGTTATTATTATCATTCCTTCTTTTCTTCCCATCTTTCCAAGGCCTGGGATTCACCTGACCATTTAGCTCATGAAGTCCATTCATTCTACCCCCCCACCCCCTGCCGCTCTACCCTTTCACTCCTCCACTCCTTCCATTCCTCTACTCATCTATTCATTGATCTACTCATTCACCTTTACATCTGTGTCATTTAAAATTCTTTTTTTTATAAGTGCAGAATACAACTTCTGCTAACTTAAGCAGGAAGGTAATGTACTGGGCGGGTAATGTTGAGTAGCTCATAGAATAGATAGAGCACTGGAGAATCTGACTTGGAAAAACGACTGGTGAGAAACCAGGCAAGCAGGTTCTACTTAATTATATACCCTGGGGGAGAAATGATTCCATAAAAGGTTATCAAAGTGAAATTTGAAGGGGGAATGGATGCTGTGTAGAAAAATATAAAAACAAACAGGTAAAAAAATAAATTAAAACAATATTCCACTTGTCCATCCATCTATCCATTCACCCATTTATCCATCTATCCATCCTCTCAGCCAGCTAGGCAACATGCCTTTATTAGGAACCTGTTATGTTCCATAGGCCATGCCAGCCAGCCATCAGAAACATCCCAAGAATCTCCTCACAAAGGACATATCCTATGGAGCTGAAGCAAAGATGAGGACCCAGGGAAAGGAATTCATGTATATCTATGTATCAGAGGGTCCCAAACAACATTGCTAGGAACATGGTGACTCATTCTAGATGTGGGCAGTTAGGGGATGGTTTTTGTGGACATCTCACATTGGCAGGACAGAACAGAATATGGCCAACAGTAGGCACTGGAAACCCTGGGTTGCCTCTAGTCTCTGTTCCTCTCCAGAAGTGGGCAAGTCACATCTCCTTTTTCTTATCCATAAAATGAGAAGAATGAATATGAGAATCCCTGCCTTACTTAAGTCAGAGAACTGCTGTGGAGGTAAAATGAGTTAGTGGAAGTGATGGCACTTTCCAAGTACAAAGAAAGAGAACTGCTTTCACCATGCTTACTTCTGTTTCCAGAGCAGCTGATGATAAGACGAGTGGTCTTACTTCTTTCACACCCTCACGACTCACCACCCAGTGGTAACCATGGAGAGGATCTGTTGAGCTTTTCATTTCCTTAGGCTGGGGGATGAATGTCCAGGATAATCTACCCACTGCTACCCACCTCAAGGCAGTTGGTGGTCAAGGCTCTTTGGGCCCCAAATAGCCTAGAAATAGTAGCTGGGCGGGCATGTATGTGTGGGAGCAGGTCCTGGTTTCCTGTGGGTGAGGAGGAAATGATGAGGGGAAGCCCTAAACCGTGTGGGTGACCCAGCTATTTTCAGTTCACAATAGGAAAGAGCTGGGTTTTCCAAGTTGTGTCCAAGTCAGCATGAGAGACCACAGCTGAGGTCAGAGGGCGAAGCATATATTGTCTGGAGGAATTTGCCCTGGACTTACAGGGTTCCAGGACATAACCCTGGGTGAGGCACGTCAATTCTCCGAGCCTATTTTCTCATCTGTGAAGTGGGTTTGTGCATGCAAAATGTCACCTTGTTGGTGCTGGCTCATCTTTGCCACTTGTCTTAGGACGAATGTCTGATCCAGGTACGGCTTGCCTGTTTGTCCCTTAGCTGGTCTTTTCTAGCTACAGGTCTTTCCTTCATATGAGAAGTACTCCATTGCTACTTTTCATTGTTCGTGGGCTACACACTGCCGCAACCTCTATGGTGGGGAGTTTGGCAAAATGTTAATAATTTAAAAAGCACATACTGTATTTAGTAAGCATTTCTAGGGATTTATACACGCTACTCACACAGGAACATGACATAGACAAGATATTCACAATTTGTAATAATGAAGATTGGAGACAGCTTAATTGTCCATCAGTAAAGGATTGATTAAATAATTCTGGCACTTCTGTGTAATGGAATATCATGGAAAGATTGAGGCAGCTCCCTACCTGCAGATATGGAATGATCTCTAAGATACAAGAAATGAGGGGCAAGGGACAGAATGGCTTATGTAGTATGCTACATGTGTACGAAAAAAAAAAAGTGGACTTATCTATACTAGGAAGGGGGCCTGAGCAAGAGAAATGTGGCTCAAAAGACCTGGTAACAAATCCTCTGGGGTTTTTATCCCTATTTGCTATGGGCAGTTATTTTTCTTAGAGGCGTGGAATTCCTTGATTGACACTACGATTGACAGGATTCAGTGATTCATCATTTGTTTTCTGCACATGTTTGTTTCCAGAATTGAGTCAGTTATAATGATATTAATAAACTTCTGGCCATATGCATCATATTATAATGATGGTATAATGAGGCTGAGGTGAGTTGAATGTCATTGGGGTCTTCATTGTGGGCAGGTGTGAGTGACTGGTTTAAACTGGTACCTAATTCTCTGCCTACTGGTTTCTTTGTGGAAGTTACTTTTAGCCTAGATATGCCTTCTGGCTTGCTTAATTGTAGGTGGATTAGGGTGGACCCCTTCTAGGATAGGATGACCTTAGTGTCTTTGCAGGCAGACCCTAAACCCCCTAACTAATTTTCCTGCCTACCTTTTTTCTAAGAGCAATGCACCCCCTTATTATTAATATGGATGTTGAAGGATGGGAGATCTCTTCTGTATCTGCTTCCTGCTGAGAATGGCCCTAGTCGCTGCCTACAGAGGTTTCATGGAGCTCTTTCCCTTTCTACCTCAGTCAGGGCAGTGTCTTGGGTTTCCTGCTGAAGTGCCACTTTAGTCCCTAGACAAAGAAAAGAATACATAAAGCTGTTATTTAAATCATATATCTATTAATTTTTATTATTGATTTGCCTATTAAGCAAGTAAGGGAAAACAGGCTTGGTTAAGATGTTTTTTAAAGAGAAAAAAGCTTTGGGCAAATAGTCCCCACCCTTCTTGGACTCTAAGGGCCTTGCCTGGCCTAAAGCTGTTTCTGCATATGACAGACCAATGATCTTTATCAAAAGCCAGAAGATTTGAGTCACCAGTTTCAGAGTAATTATCTGAATTTGAGGGAGAGGGGCTTTTTTTTTCCAAAGCAAGGAGGGAAGAAAACTTAACTAGGTTTACTAAAAAGATTAAGAACTCTTCAAGAGATGTCCCATATTATTTCCTGCTAAAAGATTAAGAATTTTACAAGTGATGTCCCCTATCACCATCAGGGAAGTAGGCTTTTTTGAACCACACTTTGATAGCAAACACACGGCTTTCCATGCTTTTCCCCCAAGGAAGAAGAAAGACATTTGATCCCTTAGGAAGGAGGGGTAGATCATCATCTCCTCTGACAGAGGATGTTGCATAGTGGAAACAGCACAGACTTTGGAGTTGTACAAGCTTTGGTTTAAATTCCTGCTTTTCTGTTGCTTAAGCTGTGAAAGCTCAAGAAACTGCCATGATCTTGCTCAACAGTTCCCTAATCTCTAAAATGGACTGACTACTGCTAAACTCAAGTGACTAGGAAAGTGAGATGAGGTCTGTACACAATGCCTGGCACATTGTAGGTGCTGAGTAAATGGTTTCAGTTGTGCACACTGTCACTGAAGTCAGTTCAACTGGCTGGGGCCCTTTATCATGAAGGAGGGAAGAGACAGTAGTGGCTGGAACTGGGCCCAGTTCAGCAAACACCGGTGACCCTCGCCCAGCAGAAGTGAAAAAGGCACAATGTCTGCCCTCCAGGGGTGCATGTTGATTAGATGTTCAGAGAGAGCTTCAAGATTGCACTTGCTTCTCTGTAGCTGTGAGCTCTGCAGATAGTGTGGTCTACCCCAAAGTGACTTTTTGCAGAACAGGACTTGGCTCTGGTGTTTGTGGGGCCCTACGGGAAGAGGCTGACTTGGGAAGGAGCAGGAGTTCTGAAGGCTGCTCTGTGAGACTGGGATATTGGACCAGTAGGGATGCTGGCAGCAGCCTCCCGCATCTTCAGAGGTTATTACATCCTGGCTCCACAGATGACCCTGTAGCACACTGGCCTTTTCTAACACATGGGAATTGTTCTAAAAACAAGGACACCTTCCAGTTGCAGAAACATAGCTCCTTCTCCCAGGATGGGCAGCGGTGGAAAGCACTAGTGCTTAGAGTAAGGCAGACCCGGGTTTGAGTTTTTGCCTGGCTGTTGATTTGCTCATTGGCTACATTATTTAATTTTGCTGAGCCCTGGTTTCTTTGTTTGTCATACGGTGATAATAATGCTACCTCCTGGTCACTGTGAGGATTCAAAGAAATGTATGAGGCATTTTGTTTCAGTAGAGCTGGCTAAAGTTGAGCTGGTTGCTCTAAAACAGGGCAACAATCTTAGGGAAGGAATTATTCTAGGGATTATGCAAAAAATGCCTAATGGGCATTTTTGATTATAAAAGGGAGACCCCCTACCTCATCCCACCCCTATAGTGCCTAGAGAGGGCTAAATTGTTCTGCGTAAGAAATAGGATTGGGAGTTGTTCCTGGTCAGTGTGAGAGTTGGTATGAGGTTGTGTGGGAGATGAAGGGAGATGTGTAGGGGTCCCAGGTCTTGGGAAGAAAATCAGGCTATGGAGAGATTAAATTCTTCTGGCAGGAAATGGGCTTTTAAGATAGGGATTTTTATGGTTAATATCCATTTTCAAGCTCTTGCCTGAATTATTCTGCACTACATTTAGAATTTATCTTATGCCCAAATTTTCAGTAAACATTTATTGACGTCCCTTAGCTTACATCAGTGATTTTTTTTTTGGGGGGGGGGGGATGAAGGAATGAGGGCCTTGACCCATGGAGGTGAAACAGCATGTGAAAAGATAGAGAATTCAATGGAAGCTGGGAGTTGGCTGAAGAGGTGCCAGGATAATACGAGCCTTCATTTCTCCTTGGGGATGCAAATGGGGTGAAACTTGACTGCTTGCAGTATCTGAGATAGGGGACAGAATGAGTTTCTGTTCTGTTGAGACTCCGGATGACACCATAGCAGAGGCTGCCAAGTGAGTTGCTTAAAAAGGATGGAGGGCATGCTGAGACTCAGGTCAGCGAGAACTGGGTGGGGTGGAGGTAGCAAGTGAGGGACCATGGTCCCTGACCCCACCCAGAGAACACACCATGAATTCCCCCAGCTGTGGCACTGCGGCATTCAGGAGGGTTCAGAAGCAAGGTGAGGTGAGTCACACCTCAACACATCAGCTGGAGCCAGTGGGATGAGAAACATATCCCTCATCCCCAACCAGGACTACAAGGCTGCTTAAGTGCCCCCTGCATCCTGAAGCCATCTTGGGAGGTGAGAAACAGCCCTGACAGGGAGTCTAAACTTCACACTGGCCGTGAATATTTACCTGAAGCGCTACTGCTTTGTTCCAGAGGAGGTGGTTTCCTAGTGTTTCTAATGCCAGAATAAATATTCCAGTGTGAGACCAGTTACTGAAAATAAAGAGAACCTTTTTTTTTTTTTTGTTCATCTAAGTTGTAACATGTACATTTTGACAATGCCACATGACTAGTGCTGAAGAACTAATTTCACCGTTACATCTACGCACAACCCTCCAGCCACAAAACCACCCTCCCACACTGCAGACGCAAAGGCTGCTTTCTAGCCTCGGCACTGCAGACACGCAGACCACCAGCTTTCTTCAAAGCCTTGTTAGTGCTTCTGAAAACAAGAGGCCATCCTGATCGCTGGAGACCCTCCCATTCATGTCATGCAGCTTCCTTTGGTTGCTTTGGCTCTCTTAACGAGGCTTCATCCCTGCCTCACCCATCCCCCGCCCACCCAGGGACCAGGCTGGAGATGCTCAGGAAGTAGGACAGTGGAACTGTTTGATAAAAAATAAAAAAAAAAAAAAAAAAGAAAAGGAAAGGAAAGGAAAACAGGCTGAGGTTGATATGCAGTGAGGTGGGGCTGGACCCAGGCTGACAGGGTATCAGGTTGGCTGGGTTTCTCTTCAGTGTTCTGTTGAACATGTCCTTTCCCCCTAACTTCTGTTAAATGGAGGATAATGTTAGACAATACTTCCTTCAAGGTTTGTTGGGAATATTAAGTGAGACAATAAAGAATTTAACAGTGCCTGGAGCGTTTTAAACACTCAGTACAAAATAGCTGGTATTATTTTGATTATCCTTTCCCACCCTCTTTACTTTCAGTTTCCCTTTCCCCCGCTCCCTCTCTCCCTCTCTTTCTCTCTCATCCTCCCTTCCTGCTCTCTCTCTTCTCTCAATCTACTCTCTCTCCCCCCGATTCCTCTTTTAAAAATCTCTCTCTTACCTTCACTTTCCCATCAGTGAAAAGGTGAAGGGTAGTACTATTAGGAATCTCTGTTGGGAGGAAATGGGAACTTTCCAGTTGAGAGTGAGGGGCTGGTCATAGGAATTGTCATGACCCCACATTTTGGGTAGCCAAGCCAAAGCAATGTGGACTTTACACCTCCTTCACCTCCTGCTCCTTGAAAACCAGCTCCATCACTTACTAGCTGTCTGAACCTGCGCAAATAAAGGGCTTGACTTTTTCGAGCCGGTTTCCTATGGGTTATGTGAGGATGGTATTATGTACTACACAATGTGGCTGGAATAATTAAGTAGCATTCTCTGTCACAGGCCCAGCAGAACGCTTGGCATGTGGCAAAAAGTACATGTAGCCGCTTAAGCTAAAATGACGAAGCTCAGCTGGTTGGGCCAACAACCTAGGAGTCAATTTTGAGTTTTCTTTCTCTCAGACCTGTCTTAGATTAGGATCCCCAAGGAGCAGACCATGAGATAAAGGTCTGAGTGCAAGTAGTTGATTGGGAGATGATCAGATGTTCCAGTAGGGGAAAATAGAAACGAAACATAAAAGGGAAGGAAGCCGCTGCAGGGTTCTTCAGTGAGTAGATTACCATTGTGATGGGGCAGCCCTGCTGGGGACCCCTGGAAAACTGTATAGAGCCTCTCAGAATAGTGTCCCCCCACCCCAGACCCCCATGCAAGAAGCTGAGTGATTTGCCCCCCAATGCTTGCAGGATTCTGGAATTTAGCCAGAGAGAAAAATTCCCCACCCCACCCACCCTCACTGGCAGGGACTCTGTCTTGCAGTAAGGCAAGAAAGGAAGTGGGCCAGCCAGCCCTGCAGCCAGAAGCCACAGGCTGCTCTCCAAGCCCAGGAGGGAGGCAGCTGAGGTCCAACTGTTTTTCAGTTTCAGGGCTGGGTTAAGGGAGTCTGTGGTTAGATCAGAGCCACATGGAAGCCACAGTGGGAAAAGTGGTTTGTTCCATATTTGCTCTTGTGTCAGCTCCAAGTGCCTCTGCATCTCTGTCCCTTTGGCAATGCAAAGGGCCACCATTCACTTTGCTGCGGGCCAGGCCTGTGATTTTTGGCCTCTTTGTCTTTCATGAGGATCCTGCTACTTCCACATAGGCCTCAGTAGATGGTCTTATTAATTTTTGGATGGAAGTGGCAGAAATTTAATTTAAATGAGCTTATTCAAAAAGGAAACTTAACGACTCATGAAGTTCCAGGCTTTAGGTATGGTTTGACCTAGAGGTTCAAACAATGTTGTCCAGGGTTTCTTGCATTCCACTTTTCATTTCTGTTCCTTGTGTATGTTCCCCAATTTTCTCCTCCTAAAAATGGGCTTCTTTTTTTCAGAGGTGGAAGAAAGGGACAAAGCCATAGGTTGTTTGCATCTTTCATCAGTTTAGCTCAGCCAACCCCAGTAAAGAGCAAACTTCTTTAAGTGTTCATTACCAATCTTAGGGAGTACCTGGTCTGGCCCTTGGTGGTGACTTGTTAGGTTGTATATCCACCTCTTGGACCAATCTCTATAGTTAGGTGTGGGAGGGGCCCTGGAGACAGACAATGCCATCAGGACCACGTTATGGTCAAAGAACTGTCCACGTTCCCTGTGAGGGGCGAATGTGGGGTAGGCCACACTGCCCTCTACTACCCCGACTCTCTATTTTTCATAATACCACCAGCAAAAGTGTAAGGACATATCAGTCTTCACTGAAAAATTTGAGGAGATGTTGGGTGGTTTATACAGCAGCAATGCAAACGACTTGGACTAAAATATTAGACACTCCTAGTCGTAGACATCCTCTGGCCTCCCTGTCACTTGGAATTTTTTTCTGCTGATCATCAGTCTCTTTCCATGTTGCCTGATCTATTCATTTGTTCACCAGCCACCTCTCCTCTTCCTGTCCACTTTGTATGCAGAATTGATTAGCCTTTGCTTTTGTTTCTTTTCTCTTTTCCAACCTATATCCTAAAATTCTCATGTTCTATTTACTCTTTAATTGACCTTTCGAAGTATTTTCCTAAATAAAAGCAATTTCTTTTTTAAGAACAACGCTAGTGCCAGCTGCTAGGATAGTTGGTGTTTTCATCTTACTATATCACCTTCAGATGAGGTCTGCCCTAGCCCAGAAACTGGCTCAATGGGAATTCTGTGGGCAGACTTACTGTAATTTAATGAAATTCACTGGGAAGCGGAGCTGGTTGTATTTTAATTTATTATGTGTTGAAACTGCAGCAGCTTCAGATAGGGGAACTGGCAGAGTTTCAACACTTCTTGTATCCAAAATTGAAGATCGATTTGTCAGATAACAGACAATGTGCTATTGATTCAACCGGAGTTTAAATTATAGCCATCTTGATGCTGAAGGTTATTACATTCCTCAACATCCGATCTGCAAATGCAATTTGGAGATGCCACCATGAAAGATTTTGGTGTATGTTTTTAT
Source organism: Cynopterus sphinx (assembly GCA_030015415.1). Taxonomy (NCBI): domain Eukaryota; kingdom Metazoa; phylum Chordata; class Mammalia; order Chiroptera; family Pteropodidae; genus Cynopterus; species Cynopterus sphinx. The sequence goes on along the minus strand of CM057385.1, from coordinate 29,232,350 downwards.
TATAGACATAGCCCGTGTGGAGATTCAGAGTTATAGCCAAATAGGAGGTATGGTATGAGAGGCAATGAGAGTCACCGTACCCTGACCCCACTCAGCTAGACGTGCTGATTTCCACCTGCAGGCTCAGTTGCTCCATAGTGAACAAATCAAGATTGACTTTAGGATACCTAGGGGCTGAGAGGCCTTTTTAAAGTTGGATCCTGGATGCAATGCCCTCTCACTGGTCCCTGGGCCCCAAGTCATGCAACTCACTCCCAGGTACCTGGTATCACACTTGGGACATAAAAGATGCTCAGTAAATAGCAATGATTACTATTCCCTGTATCCTCCTTTTTCTTGTCATGAGTTCTGGTTAACAGGACATGGCTCCTACTTTGACCTTGGTTTTGAGTTCCAGTTACTCATTCTCTAGTGTCTGGGAGGACTGAGTCCCAGGACTGTCTTGACCTGAATTCCAAGTCCGAGTCTTTCCCCAGTGTCTCCCCATCCATCCACCAATGCTATATACCATTTTGGAGGATTGGGCTTCTTGTCTCATTTCAGTTATAAAATCCTTGTTTCTGAGTAGTTCCCAAAATTTCTTTAAAGACCAAGAACTGGCCTTGCTCTTGACATTGCTTTCCAGGAACTTGGACCTCAGACTTTGAGCGTTTCTCAGGAATATATGCCTGGTATTGCTGGCCTGTCTGGCCTTGGGTAACTCCTGCCCAGAAATTCTGTGGGGTTGTGCTCAGCTTGACCCTGGGGCTCAATATTTGCCTAAGACTCAGCCTTGTTAATCTCTGGACAGCATCCTTTGGTGGCCCAACAGCAGTCTACCTTTGGCCCCTGAGGTAAGGCCTGGTGCCTGTCTCACCTTGAAGGGCAGGGGATAGGTAGGATGTGGTGGGGAGGACTAGTTCTGTGACCTTCCTCATACTTACCTGCCTGAGAAGTGACTGAGAACCATTAGCTCTCTACTAGTCTATAGTTCTCATCATTTCCCCACTCCTCCTCCTTTTTGGTGAAGTCATTGAATGCTCTTGATGATAATAATAACATTAACTCAGATAATGGTTAGTAAGAACAATAATCAAAATTTATCAAGCTTTAATTTACTATGTGGTAGGCAGAATGCTAAATGCTTTAATTGAATCATTTCATTGAATTCTCACAACAGCGGTATGGTAGGAGTACAATTACAGTTCCATTCCGTAGGCGAGGACACTGGGGCAAGGGAGGTTAATTAAATTGCTTGCGGTCACATAGAGCTGGAGCTATGATAATGTGCTCTGTGCCAGGTATACTTTATCTTATTTAAGTGTCACACCAACTCTCCTGAGAAAGATATTATTATTATTCCTATTCTACAGATGTGGTGGCTTAAAGACATGTCTCTGAAAGTTCTTTGATGTTTCTCCCATTAAGAGGTGAAGAGTATATTCTCTGTCCTTGGACCTGACAGACAGATGCAGAGTGAATAGAGGCTAGATTAGAAAAGGTTATGCAGCTTCTTGCTATTTTTTCTTTAGATACATTCTCTGGGAGCCTTAGAAATATAGCTAGTTTGAGGCTGCCATGTGGAGAGAGAGAAAGGGTGGGAGGAGAGAGAGAGAGAGAGAGAGAGAGAAATGAATGAATTTGATTGTAACCACATAAGAGACCACAAATCAGAACCTTCCTACCAAGCCTTTCCTGATTTCCGGTGTTTTTCTGATTCAAATTTCACCTCTCTGAGAGCAAGTTCCATTCCTATGCCTCTAATTCCAGCATAGAAGACTCTGATTGATCAGGCATATCTATTTCACTTGCAGTGGCAAATTTTCTTTCAGCACTTTAAAACAAATTATTTATTTAAATTAGTTTCAAGTATACAGTACATCGGTTAGACATCTATATAGTTCCTAATCCCCCTCTCAATCCCCCTATTTGCTCCCTTCCTCCTCTGACCCCCCACCTAGCCATCATATTAATGTTAGCTGCATTCTCTGTGCTATGCTCCCCATCCCTGTGACCAACTATCAACTACTAATTTGTACTTTTTAAATCCTTCACCCCATTCCTCCAGCCCCCTAATGCCCCTCCCCTCTGTCTGTCACCAAACTGTCCACTATATTTGCGAGTCTGTTTTTGATTAGTTAGTTCTTTTTGTTCCTTAGATTCTGCGTATAAGTAACATCATATGGTATTTACCTTTCTCTGTCTGACATTTTACTCAGCATAAGAACCTCTAGGTCCATCCATGTCATTTTTTTCTCCCATGGCTGAGTAATATTCCATTGTATATATGAACCATAATTTCTTTATCCAATTGTCTGTTGATGGGCATTTATGTTGCTTCCATATCTTAGCTATTATAAATTGTGCTGCTATGAATGTTGGGTGCATATATCTCTACAAATTATTATTTTCATTTTCTTGGATAAATATCCAGAAGTGAAATTCCTGGATCAAGAGGTATATCCATTTTTAATTTTTTAAGAAACTTCCACATTGTTTTCCATAGTGGCTGTACCAATTTGCAATCCCACCAACAATGTACGAGGGTTCCCTTTGCTCTGCATCCTCACCAACACTCTCCCTGATCCCTTATGCTGGGGCCTCAGGACGTAATTTTTGTGTGGGTTGTGCGTGATCTTCTGTTGTCACCAAGCCTTTACTGTATCACTAATGGGACTAGTCAGGAGTTGCTCTGTTGTGGTCTGGTGCCAGCCTCCAGAGGCATTGATTTTGTGGCCCCTTGGGCGGGGCTTTCCTGTAGGCCAAGGTCAGCCATTGCTTTTGATTGCTCAGAGCTATCAGGTAAGAACTACAAAGTGATCCACAGATGGTTGTTGCCTATGCTGGGTCGTCTTCGATGTGGCTTCTTTATATTATCAGACATAGATGTTATGACTAGCTGGATTTCAGGTGATTCTCCACATTGACTGTATAATCTGGTTGTAAATTCAATGTGAACCTGGGAGAAGATGAACCCTGCTTTTACCTAGTCCACCATCTTTCCTGGTCACTGTCTCTTTCAGCACTTTAATAATACTGTGATCTCCACAGTTTCTGATAAAAAAAAAATTGTCAGTCATTCAAATTTTTTTCCAGTTTCTCTTCTGCTTTCAAGATTTTATCTGTTGTTTTCAGAAGATTGACTTTGATATGTCTAAGCGTGGATTTCTTGAATCTATCTTTTATGGGGTTTGGTGACCTTGAATCTGTAAATGCATGCCTTTTATTATATTTGGGAAGTTTTATGTCATTATTTCTTTAAAAATTTTCCCACCCCATGCTCTGTTTCTTCTGGATTCCAAGTATCTATATGTTAGGGCTTTCAAAATTGTCCCATAGATCCCTGGGGGTCTGTTCATTCCTTTCTAATCTTTTTTCTTTTTCTCAGATTGTATAATTTCTGTCAATATATATCTTCAATTTCACTTTTCCTCTGTCATCTCCATTCTGATATTAAATTCATCCAATGAATTTTTACATTATATATATATGTATATTTAATGCTGTTTTTAAAGAGCAGTTTTACCTCTAAACTTTTCATTTGTTTTAAAAAATATTTTCCATTTCTCTGCTGAGATTTCCTAGCTTTACAGTCTTTATGAACATATTTTCCATTACCTCACTAAATAAATTTAGAAACTGCTTTAAAATCTTTGCCTGGTAATTTCATTATGTGGTTCATCTTAGAGCTGGCATCTACTGCTTCTTTTCTTGAGACTGGGTCACACTCTCATGACTTTTCATATGTTGAATGGTTTTGGACTGTATCGTAGATGTTGTGAACGCTACGTTGTGGAGAGCCCGGATTCAATTATGCTGCTCTGAAGAGTGTTGTTTTTATTTTAGCAGGCAAGTAACTCCGCTAGATTCAAACTGCAAACTTTCATGCCTGCAGTAGATGGCGACCTCAGTTTAAGCTGCTTTCAATTTTCCCCAAGTATGTACTGTTCACAAGTCAGGACTAGAATCTTGGGCTAAGTTCATATTAAGAATTTGGTCATTTCTCTAGTATTCCTTTGGAAAATGAAAAAATTCATGTGACTCACTTTATTATGATATTCACTTTATAGCTGTGGTCTGGAATCAAACCTGCAGTATTTCTGGGGTATGCCTGTATGTCTTCTCAGTTTTCTCCCTCAAACAGTTCCTTCATCTGTTCACTCTCCTCTACCCCCACCACTTCCTCCCTGGTCCAAGCCACCATCATGTGTAGCCTGGACTGCTGCAGGGATCTCCCTTGCCCCCCTGTAACCCATGTCTGCGCAGTAACCAGTGTTTCTTTATTTTTTAATATTTCTTTATATTATTATTTTTTTAATTTTTAAATTACAGTTGACATTCGATATTATTTTATATTAGTTGCAGGTATATAGCATAGTGGTTAGACATTTATATAGTTTACGATCCCCCCACCTGGCAGCATACATAGTTTTTATAGTATTATTAATTATGTTCCCTATGCTGTAAAACCAGTGTTTCTTTAAATATGTAAATCAGATGCTCTCACTTGGCTGCTTAAAAAAGTTCACAATGACTTGCTACTTCTCTTGAAATAAACTGAACACTTCTTATTGTGGCTTACAAAATATTTACTCCTGATCTGTTTTTTCTTTTCTCAGGCTGCTCTGCTAATCACCTTCCATGCTCCAGCTATTCTACTCCCACATACTAAGCTAGTTTCTGCTAGGGCTTTTGCACTAAGCCTGGAAAGTTTTCTTCCCTGTGTTCTCACATGATTGATTTGCTCTAGTCATTAGCTCTCAGGTTACATGTTACCTCCTCAGTAAGTCCTTTCTTCACCATTCTATCTAAAGTAGCCATCCAGTCATTTATTTCCCTGGATCTTGAGAGCTGCTTGGGAGTCTTTTCTCTTCCCCAGTCAACAGCTAGGGGAATTCACAACTTCCACCAGACTTCTGTGAATCCCCAAGGACTTAACTTCACATGACTTAATCTTGAATTTCTTGTTCTGGAGGTGCTGGCCCTGTCGCGTAGTTGTCTTATCCTTGCTGGGGAGTTATCTCCCTCATCATTTTCCCCCAAACCACTCACATCAAGTATTTCAGGAGCTAAACTATTGATGGAATTTTTGAGGGCTCCAGGGAGGAGGGAGGTCCCATTGTTCACTGCATGGTCTCCAACCCCTCTACCAAGTCGTCTTTCTACCCTCCTCTGGCTCTCAAAGGCAGAACAGTCCCTCCTCTTGTTTCACTCAGAGCAACTTCACCCCTCCTCCTGAAGTCTTGGCCCCAGTCTACAACCATGTCCCAGGGGAAAGGTTTTCTGTCTTAACTGGGGTTACTGATACATTTTCTTAACAAAAGACGTTTTACTCACAAGAGAAATTCTTGTTGTAGCTGCTAAGAGAATAAAGTTTTACTGTCACAGTTAAGAGGTGGAGTTGGGATGTGAAGCTAGATTTGTCTGTTTGAGTTTGGAGCCAATGATTTTAAACCATTACATCAACTGTGTCCCCCAAATTCCAGTTCAGGCTGCTGATGACTTCAATGGTTGCTCACACACATGTACATGCACACATGTACTTTTCTGCAGGGGAAATGCATGCTCATCTGGCCTATTTCAGAAGGCTATTTTAAAGGCCAAATAACTATTTTTACAGGCCTTCCAAAGCTACCCTCAGGACACCTGGTCACCGGATCCAAATCCTCGCGATGTATTAGACAGATGCACAGAAAGGGGACATGTAGCCAGTCCCTTCGATGGCAGGTAAAATGCTCTTTATACTACCCAGAGATGCTTCCTCACTCTCTTTCCTTCCTGTTCCACCCACTGGTTCCCCTGTGTTGCTGTGTGTGCCTTCACCCAGCCCAAGCTATCTCTTTCTCTGACAAAGGAGTGAAAAAGCCCACTACTCTAGGCCTTATTTTCTCTTTCCCAATTGATCAGCTGACAGTCATGTAAGCTGTTTGGATGTAGGGTTATGTGGGTGAGGTTTTTGCTCTAGGATGATCAGAGCTGGGAGACCCCTATGTGTCAGAATGAAGAGGTCTCTCTTGTCTCTCTCTCTGTATGTGTTTAAAGTCAGGCATCCGTCTATTTTCCAAGAACTAGAAATAGCCCTCTTTACAGTTTATAGTACCTGAAGAAAGTACTTCTGGTTCTAAAACATTAGGAGTTTCTGGTAAGCTTTATATTAAATGCTGGAATGGGGATTTGACTTTGTATTTAGATTTTTAATCAGTTTTTAAGACTAGCGCAGTCTCAACCCTGAACTCTTATGATGGATAGAAAGCAACCAAGCAAGAAAAGAAAGAAAGAAAAAATAACAATGCTTTGTTCCAACTTGCCAGAATCCTGACCCTGGCCAATGCTTTCAGTTTTTAGCCCCTCCTGTCCTTTAGGTCTTTAAACTCTGGTTCCCTGATTTTGACTCTGGTGTTGGCTAAGTACTTTGAAACTTCCTGTTTCATGCTAAACTTGTTCTAGCTCCTGTGTCAATTCAAGCCCGGCCACCTTTCCATGTCTACTCTGGCCTGAAAAGCAAAGGTCTGGGCCTGACTGCATTTTATGTGTTAGTGCTTCTTTCTTCCGTGGGCTGTGAGCTCCTGGAGGGAGATCGTATTCAGGTTTGATCATATTCAGGTGTAACCCCTCAGCTTTGATAGCAAGGAGAGTGGAGAAAAAATCCTGGATCAATGAACAGGTGCTCAGAGCCCAGAAGGGACTAAAACCTGTAGCACTCATCCCATGTGGAGGGACAAGGACAGGAAGCCCTTGGTCAGAGCCTTGGGGCTTTCCCTGCCTGAGCCCCTGCCTGGACAATGTGGTGACGAATGAGTCATTGAATAAGTTAAGAGCTTTTGGCACAAGTAACAAACCAAGATCTGACAACTCTGGCTAATGTAATGAAAAGGGGATACCCAGACATCCATGGACGGATGAATGGACAAACAAACTGTGCTTAGTGGAATGTTAGTCAGCCTTAGAAAGGAAGGAAATTCTGACTCATGATACAACATGAATGACCCATTAAGACATTGGGTTAAGTGAAATAAGGCAGTCACAAAAGGACAAATACTGTATGATTCCACTTATATTGGGTATGTAGAGTAGTCAAGTTCATGGAGACAGAAAGTAGAACAATAATTACTAAGGACTGGGGGAGGGAGGAAAGGGATGGATTGTTTAATGGGTATCGTTTCAGTTTTGGATGATGAAAAACTTCTGGAGATGGTAGTGGTGATGGTTGCACAACAATGTGAATGTAGTTAGTGCTGCTGAATTGTACACTGAAAAACGGTATATATACTTTACCATACACAAACCAGACCTGACTTAAAAAGTTATTCCAGAGGTGCTAAATGCTACCATGGCTCTTCAGGAATTAAAAAAAAAAAAAAAAAGAATAATGGGAAGAATGCTGGAGCATCTCATAGAACTGAAAGCCTAGCTAAACCTCCAAGCCTTGAGTGGGGACAGGAAACAGGGCAGCTCCAGGGCTTCAGTGCGAGTTCACAGACTTCTTCCCTTTGGGATGATGATACAACCGTAACCGGTATGTGTTTCTCTGGTTCAAATTTCATCTCTCTGGGAGTCTGATTGGCCAAGTGTGGTCAAGTGGCCATCAGGGTGGATTAGCTTTAGTTGGGGGAGGTGCGGCAGACTCTTATTGCCACGGGAGACCACTTGGGGCAGTAATGGTCCAGTTTACCGGAATCCAAGTTATCGAGTGGCCAGTTTTCAGAAAGAGCACTTCTCCAAATTTATTTGTTTCTCTTAATTATATAATTTTAATTGTCTGACTTTTGTTTTGCCTTCTCAACAGTATTTTGGGAGAATGTTGAATTTTGTTCATTCAGCTTTCTGCTGTTTAGCTGGAGGTAGAGGGGTAGTGGGAAAAGGAGATTGAGTATGTATGTCTGGACTTGGTACCGTGTAAACTCTCCAGCTGCCAACCTTGACAAAATTCTCAGGTGAATGTTGAGAAGCCCCTGAAAAAAACTGAGATTAAGTTTCTTCCACCCAAGCAGAAAGGAGTCAGGAAGTTAGGAATCAAGTTGGTGATAAAGGAAATTTTCTTTATTGATTGGTAGTTTTAGACCAAGATTTTTACCTCCAACCTAGTCTAATACCCTTTCCTTGCCCTGAAAAGCTTAGTGTAGGAGGTAGATGCTCACTTCTTTTTTTTGTTTTGTTTTGTTTGGGAACTCTCTGTACCCATGCCACCTGGTAGGAAAGGCCAAATCTCAGGGAGATCTAGCAAAGCCTCTGCAAAAGGAACAAAAATCATGAGCATGTGAATATTCCTACCCTGGTCTCCTAAGAAAAAGTTACGTTTTAAAAGAAAAGAATAATAGAAGAAAAAAGATCTAGGAAAAGGATAAGGATGGACAGGAAAAGCCAAGAGTTCTGTGCGAGGCCATAGATGGTCTGGCTGGTTGGAAGCTGGACATAATTAATTTAGAATGCCTCGTGTCTTGGTGTGAGAGGAGAAATAATTTTTTTGCGAGGCAACCCTTGGTTGACTTCACAGATTGCAAGGACCTTGTCAGTTTACAATACCTTCTTTTTAAATTTTTTATGCCTACAGGGCCTGGCCTTCCTAGGTGGTCTCCCATCCAAGTACTAACCAGGCCTGACCCTGCTTAGCTTCCAAGATCAGGCAGGACAGACCTGTTCAGGGTAGCATGGCCAGCAACAAGAAGAGGAATTGAAAGCAGAGCAAGGAGATGGATGTGAAAGATGTTTTCTATGTATTAAGAATGTCTGCTCACCTCCCTTAACTTTAGCATTTCCTCCAGAGATTGAAAAATATTCAAAATACTTTTATGTTTTGGATCGTTGACTTGTTTCTCTGAATGTGACACTGTCTTTCAGACCACAAGGCTTGTCTGCATTTTCATAGGTTCACACCTTTCTTTCCTGAACCTGACTTTCTGCAGAGGCCTGATTGTCATGGGTTGCTGAGGAGCTGGGCTTGGCCTTTCTGGGATCTGATAGATTTAACTTGGGTCACGTTCCTGGGGGGTAGCAAAGGCAGATTGGGATCATTGAGGTAATCTTGGACCCATTTTTCATTGGGATTGGCGCAGATCTCTCGATTCTTTTTGGTGATGAAGCTGTGGAAGCAGAGTTAGACTGTCATGAGCCATGGAATAAAGTGGGGGTCCAGTCCATACTCCCCCACTTCTAGCTCACATGGGGCTTACTCAGACCTCCCCTTTCTTGATCCCCTCAGGGAACTCCCTCTCTGGCCTCTAGACCTCATCAGCCCTTTTTTTAGCCCTATTGCCACTCAGCCTAGACCCTCAGTTTTGGGTTTCATTATGACCATCATTTATTGGGATACACAGCTATCAGTAGCAAAATCAAGAGGTAAACCCAGGTTCGTCCTGTGAGATTCAAAGCCTAAGCCCTTAACCACTACTCTCCTACTCCTAGCATGGAGATTTCTTGGTTCTGTGCATCCCATTCTGGCCCCAGGTTACCCTTCCATCTCCACAGAAATAATCTGTAGGGAAGTGCTTACATGATTGCTGGCAGGTAACAGCCGAGGGCCTTTCTGTGTCCCACCACCAGTTTCCTTGGTATTATTTTTTCATGATACTTCAGACAGCAGGTGTGTGGAAGGTTCACTGACTCAGGAATTTCTAAGGGAAGCACATTGAAAGCTGAGCCAAGGGTCAGAGAATGAGCCCATGGCTGCCTACCTCCATCTCCCATCCACTGCATTACACTCCACTGATGGCAAAGCCATCTGTTAGCAGGGACTGATCACAGCTGGTGGCAAAGCTTGGAACATCTCGAGAGTTCAATTTGGCTGATTCATGCTTTGGGTGGCCATTTTCTCTTCCTTGAAGCCTGAACCCATTGCATGGGCCTGCTTGACGTTCCCAAAGAGCATTGTTGCCCCCTCCCACCCACCAGATGCACCTCTACACACAGTGACATTCATGTCCTTGTTTACAAAGACCGGGGACATCCTGAGAGTGTGCGTGGGCAGATTATGTGGTGTACACAACCCTTGCCCCCTGAATATTTATACAGGCGTATTTGGGCAAGACATACCCAATCTTGCCAAGGGTAAATAACATAAGAGAGAAAAGAAGTACTGGGGCAGCTGAAGGCAGGTATGTGGAAGGACTGAGTGTCTTGGTTCCCTGTCACCAGGTCCTCATAAATGATGGTAGACGCAGGGGCAGAGTATGGGCAAAACAAACCTTGTTTTCCATAGCTCCCAGGCATCCTATAGCTCCAAGACCTTTCAACCCCTTTCCTCTTTTCCACAGATTTTATTTGGACCTAGGCTGGGGGATGGAGATGAGGGCCACGAACCTCAAACAGTACACTTGGACATCCCATTGGGATTCCTTTTGGCTGCCATGATAGTTCCAGCAGTCTGTGCCAGACACTGCAGGAAGGGGTGTCTAGGTTCAGACTCCTTACTCTTGGACTTAGCCCCAGCCATCACTTCAGCTTTCCTCCCAATATCCCAAGAAGCAGGGTTTTCTCACCCACCTGCCTTGCCTGCCTCTTCATCACATACATTTATTATTGTCTCTTCTGTTACATTCTTGGCTCCCCCACCTAAAGGCTCATTCCTACTCTACATTCTTGAAGCTTCTGATATAACTTTGACCCAACAACCCAGAACTGCCCAACCCCAGAAGGATCAGGACCACAGCTCATAACTACTTTACAAAGGGGAGAGTTTGAAGATAGCAGCTATGCATGCAGAGGGGGAGAGGCCCCCAGCGATAATGACAGAGGCCTGACAGCACTACTGGCTGTCAGCTGCCCTATCACCTTTTTTCATGCTGCCTCACAGGGACAGGTGGACTTACTTGTTTGGATGCGAAAAGCAGAAGTCATGGTGAGGATGAGGATGAGGAGAAAGAGGGCAGCTACAGAGACCTTCATTCTCTCAGAGGGGCAGTTCAGCTTCAGGGGAGGGCTGAGTGGAGATGTCCTTGCTGCTGGTCTTTCCCTCTCTGACTTCTCAACTCTCTGGACTCTGACCACTTGGGAGCTGGTATAAGAGGAGAGACAACAGGCCTCCCTCAGTGTTTGCTGAAAGGGAGGGTGGTGGAGGGTGGGGCCTGGTGCAAAGCTGAATTTAGTAAGATCTGAATTCATGTGAAGGAAAGAACAAAGAAAGAGAATATGTGACTAATGTGTGCTGTATGCCAGCCACCTTGCATATCCTATTTTACTTAATCCTCAAGGTAATGAAGTAGAGATTATTATTCCCATTTTATGAGGCCTTTGAGGCTTAGAGAGGTTAAATAAATTGTCCAAGGTCACAGGTAGACAGTACTAAAAACCAGATCTTTGTGATTTTACCATATTACCTGCCACTATCTATATGCTGGGGAAGAAGAAGGGAGGGTTGAAGTGTCCATTTCCCCAGGTGATCTGTCTGTGGGAGGATGAACATAGAGCAGGATTAGAGAAAGCACAGACCGAGGCAGAAGTTGGATTTAGTGGCGTCTGAAAATGATGTCTCCCAATCCCCTGTCTAAGGACACATGATTGAATTCACTCTTTCGTGTCACAAATTATGCTACTAATACTCCAAAAAGACAGTGTGCCTGGTCCTTGGGTTTCAGGTTTTGTTTTTTTGGTTTTTTTGCACCCCCCCCCAGTGTTTGGCTAATTTGTCAATATTTTCCTCTATGTCTTCGGACCTTGGACTCTAAACCAGCTTTGGTATAGTTGGCTGATCCCTCTTGGGTGCCTTTAGTGTGGGTTTGTCCAAACTGCCTCCATGGCCAAACATGGCCAGCAGAGGGCGCGCCAACACCGTGAGCCTGACCATTTGCATCTGAGTCTGGACCTTCCAGCTTCTGCCCTCTGGCTTTGGCCAAGGCTGGACCTGCACCTCAGCATCTTCTCTTAAGACTGTTTCAGGAACCCATTCCGGGTTGAAGGCAGCATTCAGAGAAGAGATGACAGGTATAGGGCTTTCGAGGCATGGGGGAGGGTGCAGGAGATGGGAGTAGAGGGAAACGGGCAGAACAAGGAATATGGGGATCTTCATGGGGCTTGGTGTTTGGTGTAACTGTTCGTAAATGGAAAAGCATATAATGCAATTAGTCCTGGTGAGTTCGAGGCAGTCAGTGGTAGTGACGCTGTGGGTTTTTATGAGGATAAGGGGAGTATCTATGTGGGGTCCCCCCTTGACCTCTGTTTATGGAGGCAAGGAGGTCTGAGAAAACTTGTTTGTACCTTTAGCATGCACCCAGCCTGCCCCCACCCCCCGTCCCCAGCCCTTGTTGGTGGAGATTAGGAGAGAAGAATAGCATACTCTTACTCCAAGTATATAGAGCTCATCCTTGAACCCTGAAGATGGGTTTGAGAACCTCTGGGAGCAGCTGGGTGTTATTCTTGGAACATAAACCTCTTTTTCATTCCTGTCTCATTCCATCCGTCCATCCATCCATCCATCCATCCATTCATCCATTTCCTTAGTACCTGGTATGGGCCAGGTTTTCTACTAGGCCTTGTGGGGGACACAAAAATGAATAAAACAATATAGTACTACTTGATACAGGTAAGTAGATGGGGAAGGGTTGGATAGAATATGTAAGTGGATGAGGAAAGGGTGGATAGAATAGGCAATGAACAAAAGCCTTAGGAGCAGCACAGAAGAAAGGACTCTGGAATGAATTTGATTGCTATGAAGGGGATTTTAGGAAGATTTATCTGTAAAATCAGGTGATAATTCTTCGTTTTACACTTGTAAAGCTTACATAATATAATGTACATAAAAGGCACTGAAGAAATGATATCTGTTATTATTGTGGATATTCATTGTGCAAAGGTGGCCTTTATACTGAGCGTCTTTATCACTTTCTGCTAAGCTTCCCGCAATCCATATCACAAGCCTGACTCATATTTTTGCACCAGACACTGGTCAAATTTCAGAACCTTGATGCTGAGGATGCCACCCTGGGCTGGGCTCACTAGTGTCTCAGTCCACTCCCAATGTGTAAATTCAGTTGAAATGAATGAGGACAGGAAGGTATGACTAATCTTTAATTCAAGGCAGGGCAGCTTCCAAGAAGTAGCTGGGGCTGAGAGTTGGGAGGGGAAGGGGGGCCTTGGCCTCTTCTCTTTAAGGTTCTGAGCTGTGCCCTTCTCCATTGTTTCTGGGTCACTCAGATCTCCTCCAGCTCCTTGATGTAGTCCTGGACCCAGTTATCACTGGGGTTGGCACAAAGAGAACGGCCTCTTATGGTGATGAAGCTATGGAGCAAGAGAGAGAAGGATTATAACTAAGGGTCCAGCATCTAGAAAGTAAGAGCTTGTCTACCCTTCCCAAGGAATTCCTCATCTGACCTAGGGTGTTTCTCCTTGCTTTATTAGAGGCAGCCCAGGGTCAGTCCCCTTTCTGAGACATGCTTTTCAGCCCCTCAGGGCCCAGAGTTTTACTGTCTTCACTCAGGAAGTGCCTTTCTGCCTTTTCTTCTCCTCCCTTGATGCTTCTCCAAAGAGAGGGCCAGCTTCCTCTTGGCTCCCAGCAGTCCCCAGATAGGCCATAAAACCCCTAGGCTTTCTCTCCCCATGTCAATATACCTGAAAGGCACCCTGAGGAGTCTCCATTCCACATCTTCCCTGCCTCTTTTTGTCCCAGGCCCCTGCTGGCTCCCTCTACCCAGTGTGGTGTGTGGGTGCCACCTACACAACTCCAGGCTTGGAGCATTGGCTGCTGGTCTCGTAATAATCCATAATCAGATGACGCGGGACTTTGCGGGTAAAGTAGGTGAAGCAGCACTCCGTGGGGTGGTGAGGTACTCCTGAGGAGAAAGCATGTGAGGAAGCTGAGATTGGGCCCTTGTTTAAGGTGATATCTCTGGGTGCTTCTGTGACCTGAAGGAGTGGAAGAGGGAGGGAAGGGGAGGACACAGCCCTGCAGAATTCAGAGACAGGGCTGTGGAGGAACAAAGTCTTTCCATCTCCCTCTTCATACTATTCCTCTGCTCCTTTTTTTCTCTCCTTCATCAGCAATCAACCTGTTTCTCATTCTTCATCTCCTCCTAGAAAGACTGGCTGATGCTGATGACTTTGAGCTTTGGGACTGAAGAGCAGCAAAGCCCAGATCTCACTGAGCATGACCATCCCTGTGTGGCAGACTTGTAGAGGTGCTCCAAATAGGAGGAATATTTTGGAAGAAATCCCAATAGAGATTGTGACATGTGTTATTTGGGAGTGCAGACCCAGCCCCACCTCCAACTTATAAAGAGGGAAGGACATCCACGCCAAGTCCTAAGGACAATGGCCAGGGAGTCCGGACACCCAGATTTTAACCCCATCTTGGCTTTACTGGCTTTGTGCCTATCACCCCTTTATTCCCCTTTCAGTTTCCTCATCTCTTTATAAAGCTGTTGGTATGGATTGGTGGTTTTACACGGGGCTTTCTGGGGCTTTGAGAGCTTCAGGGACTATCTTGGAGGTACTGATGCAGTTGAGAGTGGAGGCTTGGGTGTAGGACCCTGTTCAGTCCTCTTTTCTGCTTTACATATTGAACCTCTATGTAAACTTTTTCTTGAAGAAAAGGTTTTATGGTCTAAATTAAAAAAAAAAATCACTGGATTAGCTGGTATTTCAGTTATTTTCTGATTCTGAAATTTCATGGCTCTTATAAGAGGTATAAGGAGGTGACAGCAAAGTCACACCAAGCTTGAATTATGATGTAGTAGGAAGGGTGTTTCAGACCAAGGGCCCTATACAAACAAGCACATGCTGTGCTTACAGGGTGGAGTGATTGGAGATGTGCATGTTATGTGACCAACCTGGACAGAAACATGAATATGTATCATGATCGTCTCAGGGTCACCAAGGGTGACTGGATGCTTGGGTGGAAAGGAAAAGGCCTTGTCCTGTTTGTTATCCAGCACTATTCCAGGCTACATCCTCTCTCTCTGAAGAATGGAATAAAGGATCCCCTGGTCCTGAGACCCACTCTCACTGCATTCCTCAGAGCTGACAAATGACTTCAGAGAGGCAAATCAAACTGTCCAGATCCCACTAACTTTATATTGGCTTTATTTCAACAACCTTCTATGTTTCCCCTCAGTTTCTGAAAAGGAAACAAGGTAAAATTTAAGGGCAAGGACTAGTTTGGTTGTTTGTAAAGGTATTTCTTAGCTCATCCTAAGAAATAAGCTGAAAAAAGGTGGCCTAGGTGGGGCTCCCTCCTGCCCCCCCACCAGACCAGACCTAAGCAATGCTGCTGGTGTAGGGCTGACCCTGAAAGCAGGCTGGGCCCACATCCCAGGATGCAATTGACAAAATGGCTTTGAGGGGTTCCAAACACTGCTCCTCAGTCTCTCTGAGGATAACATCCCTCAAACGTTATGGGCCACATTTTTGCTTAGCAGCAAAGAGAGTTGAATTGATGAAGTATAGAAGCAGACTGGCCTCAGTTCATGGCAGAAAGGGGGCCTGGTCCTGGGGTGAAACCAGTTTAAGAAAACACCAGAGCACCTTCTAGAGCCCTTTCTCCCCATATTTCCAGTAACCTTATTCCTGTTTTTTTCCCCATAGGGACCAGGTTGGAAAGAAGATTAGGCATTGCACTCACGTGAGGAGGATTTACTCTTGGACCCTAGGGCAATGGTGGTGATGATCAGGAGGAGGCAGAAGGTGGCAGCCATGGAGACCTTCATCTTTCTGTGGAGAGAGGTGATACAGGAGGAGAGTGGGCTCGGTAGGGACTTCTCAGGCTCCTGGGCTGAAGGAGTGTTGAGAAATAATCACTGAAGCAAAATATTTTTTAAAATAAGGGAACTAAGATTTCAAAGGGAAGCGGAAAGCAGTGGATGCCTCAGCAATTTCATATCCTGCACATTTGATGAGGGTGGAGTGAAGGAGGCATAGAGAGCCAAGGTTTCAGGGAGGAAATTGCCTTTCATCCTTAGTGGGAATAAGTTTAACTCTTTGACATAAGCCCTTCCTTAGGCATAGACTATGAGCATGGGGTGCTTGGAGGCACTGTCTCAGACTTAGCCAAAGATCTAAAGGCTAGGACGTGTCCAGTGTCCAGTTGTAGTCCTCAGAACAAGGCTGTATTGGGGCTGGAAATTCAGGATCTGTTTGTTTGGAGTTCAGAGGGGACTTGGGGTAACAGGATGAGGTCTGGAGTCCCCCACCTCAGGTCTAGGAAGTCCTCACTTGAACTCTTAAGCAGAATCCTTGGCTCCCAGTCTCATCCCTACCCTCTCACCATACCCTGGGGTGAAGAACTCAGTAGATAATTTAACACAAATTATATAATGGTTGCTATATCTACTAGCTGTCCCAAATGTTTCATTAATATTAACTCATTTAATCTTTGTATCAACAATTGAGGAAACTGAGGCACAGAGAGCATAAATAACTTTCCCAGGTTTTGCCAGTTGGTAAGTAGAATTGGGGTTCATACTTGGGCAGTCTGGCTCCTGAGTCTCTGTTCTTAACCACTATGCTATGGAGAAACATGGAAGCCCCAACTAAGCTGTCTCTGGCAGGCTTGGTGTCTCTACAAAGCCTTTAGTTTTAGACCTTTCTGAGCTCAGGTAGTGGAACCCTTTGGAAACTTCTGGTTTCTACCTTTCATTACAGAGAAGCTTGATGGGAAGCTGGACAATGCCTAGTTCAGGGATGGCTAGTAGGTTTCATGGATTAGTGGTGGATTGAAGCTCTGTGTTGGAAAATATTCTCAGGCCACGTCCATGAACTTCAGAAAGGAGTGCTGTAACTGACAGGTGTTTTCTGTTCTGGTGGAGCATGCATACTGTGTATTTGCCATTCTTAGATTAGTCTAAGCCAACCATTTACTGAGGAAGAGTTGAGGCTCAGGAAGGGCCAGCGACTGGTCACAAAACAGAGCCACCTCTGCAGGCTCTCAGTTCAGTGTCTTTACCATACTCCTGTAGGGAGTACTTGCCCCATTCTACTTGCTGTTGTGATTAGAAGGCTGTTTATATCTTCTCTCTGTGACTCATCAAAGCAGGGAACATCTGTTATTCATCTTTGCTCATTCACTCAGAGCCTAGTATATAGAAGGTGATTTATAAATATGCGTTTTAAAAAAAGGATGAATTAATAAATTGAACTGGTTGAAGTATGTATAATCTTACAGGAAACAGCTGAATTCTCATGCTTAGGTGTCAAGACAGTAATTTATTATAAATTAATAAATGTATTAATAAATTAATCAATCAATAAATTAACATTTTCTGTATTTGTTATCATCAATAATAACACTATTTAAACTCCTAAAATCAAATGACAACAATTGTCGTTAGGAACAAGCTAAGGAAACAAGTCATTTCTGGGAGGACTATGTATTGGAAAGAAAAAATGTTTACTTCTCTGTTTTTGTGGAGAGTGATCTACTTGCCAAATTGCTGCTAGGAGCTTTACTGGAAATTCCTTTATTTTTCAATAATTGAGGTCTTATTGACATTAGTCTGGATATGTTAATTGCGATGATAAACAATGTCTAAATCTCAGGGTATTAATTAAATTTAGTTTATCTTTTGCTCATGTCACAGTCCAATGTGGGCCAATAGTGAGATGAGGGTGTGTGTGTGTGTGTGTGTGTGTGTGTGTGTGTGTGTGTGTTGTGGAGGAATGTTTCATGTACTCCTTTAGGGACCAAGGCTTCTTCTGTCTTGTAATAACACCATTTTCAACATAAGTCCTCCTGGTTTTTGCTACCAAAAGACAAAAGCAGAAAGGGATTGGGAGATTTTATGGCCTGGTTCTGTAAATGGTATAAATTACTTTCACTTACACTCCATGACCAAAGTGAAATCACTTTAGCTCCAACATAATGATAAATGTATGGAAAATATACTCATCTGTGTGCCCAGGAGGAAAAGGGAATGGGGTTTGGTGACCACATCAGTTCTTTGCCACAATATCAAATGTCAGGTACTGGGCCAGCTTGGAGGGTGAAATTGAAGATGACCCTGGCCTCGAAGGACTCATAGCTTAAAGAGGGACTCAAAAAGGTAATTGAAAATTGCAATACAGTGAGATGAATAGAATTTGATAGCAACATATTTAGAGACCTTAAGTGTTCTTCCATTGCCCACTGGTGAGTATGCAGTGCCTATTTAAAAAATGTTAAAAATATCTTTTAAAGCAATGAACATACATTGATTTATTAAAAAATTGAATAATACAGAAAGGGGTATATGGAATGTAAACTTTTCTGAGTTCTCATTTGTCTGATAAGTCATTACTCATGTTTTATACTTGATTGGTATTTTTGCTGGGTATAGAATTCTACATTGAGAGTACTGAGAATATTTTGGGAGCAACTTTTAGCTGGGATGACCTGGATTTTCCTCTTTCTAGAAGATTTTAGTTTTATTTATTTTTGTCTCTTTTTTTTTTGGCACAAAAAGAGATCCAGGCTTATCTAATACTTTGCCACTGCTTTGGAATCAGCCATTTCTCTAATGAGTCCTGGTTCTTGTTAGTGGAAAAGGGTTTTGAGAAACCAAGGTCTGTATGCTTAGGGTTCTCATTGTTTTGGGAATGGCACTGCTTTCAGTTCTGAGCTTTCAGTGGACAGAACTAGGAAATATATTGAATCATATATACATAAGTATGTGTGAAGGTATATCTATTTCTATTATGCTAATTTCCAACATTTATAGGAATTTCTATATCATTGATTTAGCTTTATGAAAAACCAAAATTTATACCAATACATTCAATTCCAAGTCAATACCACAGGGTTTATTTTTGTCTTCTCTCTCTATATGTTTCCCTCCCTACTCTAGCAGTAAGAAACTTGGCTCCCATTAACCTCAGTATGTTTACTTTTTTGCTCCGTGCCCTGTATGTAACAAATCTTCTGGCTACCCTGACTGTATTCTTGGTCCCAGCCCCACTGGCCTTAATCATGCAGGTCATGCCCTCTGGCCCAGTCCTGGTTGAGTCCTCAGTTGAGCCCGCAGCCCATACAAAGAGAAAAGAGAATGAGCTATATTAGTTTTTAAATCTTGTTTGTGATTCTAAATGTGAAATAGAAAAAATACAAATGTTTCCATTCACTTTTTATGCCTTGATTTCTGTGCAGCTCTAATTAGTTTCTTTCTACAACTTTAAAGCACATTTTTTTCTAGTTATTTTTCACATCTTCCAAGATTTTACATTTCAAAATTGAAATTTTGTTGTCAGGCTTATTTAACCATGTTTATACTTTTTCCTCTGGTATATTTCATTCATAGTTAAGCAGCTTTGATAAGTAAGTTTCATCATGAAAAAAATCAAGTCAAGAACTGTCCTATTTTGTTATTTGTTTTTGAAAAGACAATGAAGACTCAGTTTATTAATTATTTGAATTTTTTGGTTACTTTTTAAAAAAGAAATATGTACTTTTTATAAAAGTTGCAAGCAATGCTGAAATTACAGTCAAGAGTTTAAGTTCCTCTTCAAATTTCCACTTCCACTTAACAATGCAGTGCCAGCATTACCTGTGAACTTGTTAGAAATGCTGATTTTTTTTTCTTTGGATCCACCCAGTTCTAATGAATCAGAATTTCTGGGGCTAAGATCCAGCAATCTTTTTTAACAAGCCCTCCAGGTGACTCTTACAGGCATACCTCATTTTATTGTTGTGATTTACTGTGTTGCTTCACAGATGTGATTGTTGTTGTTGTTTTTTTTTTTTTTTTTTAAATGAATTAAAGGCAAGACCCTTTAGCATTACAATGATCTGGAACTGAAACTGCAATATCTTCAAGGTATGCCTGTGGTGCAAATTCTTAAGTGGTGTGCTTTAATATATTGGTCTCCTCAGTCCTTGGACAGCCTGACAGGGCCAGGAGGCCTGAGCTCTAAGCTGACTGTCCCCCGTACAAACAACCTCATCATTTTAATCCAACGTTGTATAAGGATTTGAAGAGTTAGTGATGGATTAGATAGGATTTTTGCACACACATATCATATCTTATTCTTATTCTCAGTCTTCTCTATACACTGAAATATTCTTGAAGGGCTAAAATCTTGTTTTGTTCTCATCATTTTTCTAATGCCTACAATGTATAACATAATCACTCAATAATTATCTCTTGGAGTGACAATCAATATGTTTCAAGACTCCAGAGAAAGAGAGATAGGTGCTCTGGCTGAGATAGTGAGGTGTTTTATGGTGGCACCTGAATTGAACCTTGAAGGGTAGGTTGAATTTTGCTGGGAAGAGTTGAGAAACGGGGTGGCGGGGTGGGTGTTTCTGGCAGAGGCACCACAGAAGACAAGGAAACAAAAAAGGACATACTGTTTTTGAGGAACAGCATGTAAAAGTAGTTAGAGTATCTAAATCTAATGCAGTTGACCCAGACATAACATGCTGTTATCTCCTGCAAGACCTCAAAGACCTTCTGTGATTGACAGATGCTTGGTCAGAAAGGAGAGTCTTGGTTTCTATCCTTCATTTCTGTTCAACTTCCATTGTCATGATCCAAAGTCCTGACTCTCTGCCATTCACACTGCTCAGGTGGTTTGTGCTCTCAATTTCATTCTACTGAGCTAACAACTTGGTCAGCCAGAGAACCTAATGAAACCACACATATTCTCCTTAGGTCTAGCACATTTTTAACCTAAAAACTCTTTGACATTTTTACAAGGCTCTGAAACAAAATCTCTACAGAGAAGCTAAAAGCTGCTATTGCCATCACTTACTCTTATATTCCAGAGCTCAGTAGGATGGTGTTAGCTCCAAGCTTCTGAATTCAACAGAATATAGTGAAGTAATGAGCGGCAGGAAAGATCATACATGGGTCAAAATATAGGCCAGAACCCTGAGCATCTTTGTTTGCCTTTCACCTCCCCAAATCCCATTTAAATGTCAGAAAACACAAAAACAAAATAAATCCATAGTAGCAGCAGGGGATCAGAAAAGATGACATTAGCTGACCATAAGGTGAGAAATGTCTGTTCTATATAAAAGATGTGCATCAACTTGATGACAGAACACAGGAGGCTGAAAAAACTTATATAGGTGAAGGAGAAGGTAATTGAAAAAACATTTTCTGAGCAGGAGCTGGGTAACACAAAGATTAGAGTCAGAGGGTGTTAGGAGAAGAAACTTGGTTTGGGAGAACAAACTACAACATTGCCAGTCTCCATTTCAGGACAGTCAAGTGAAAGATTGGCCCCAGTGTAAATCTATAAGTACTGTTCTCTATACAAAGAAGGATATCTGCAGTGAAAGTCTTCTGGAGGGGACAGTGGGCCAGACAGAAAATTAGGCAGTACCCTGGATAACTTCTGGTCAAATATAAGAAAGTCTACCCCCTCCACCTCTTGGAAATGAAGCTCTCCGATAACCTCAGTGCAAGCCTGACCATTCCTTTCTACTCTTTCTTCTTCACCTACCAGAGCCAAGGCCCCTATAATCAGCATCTGCATTTACTTCCGAGGATCTAGGGGTTTCCATTTATGCTGTGAAAAAAAAAGTGGCATCCATGATGGAGTAAAATATACTAAGACACTCTTCCTCTTCACCGGTCCTTCAGCTAGCCTGTCTACCTATTAACCCACACCTCTTGAATCAGTGTCTCTAAGTGAGGTCCTAGGACCACCTGCATAAAAATCACCTGGAATGCTTGTTTAAATTGTATATATCTGTGCTTTACCCTTTATCCCCAACCATCTCTTGTCCATCCCTCCACTCTCAAATGATGGAGAAACTTCTAAACTGTAGTCAAGCCTTCAAAGAGTAGCTATTTTAGTAGGAAGGATGGGCTATACTGTAAATTTATGTTTAATCTCTTTGGTGTTAAGTAATTTCCAGCTTTAATCATTGTCTCAAGATTTTTTTCTAATAGTAAGTTATTATTATGAAGGATATGTGGTTGTTGATCATTTTTTTTTCTATTGATTTCTTATGGCAAGCAAAGCACTCAAAGCACAGCATAGGTTTTAAACTTTTATAAAAATAAGTTTTGTTGTTATTTAGAATTCAGTGCTTTCTTCTGAGTTTTATGAGAAAGTTGACCCAAGATTTATGAATTACAAATATAAATGTATAGGTTTTGACAGATATGAATATAAAATTGATATTAACTCCAACTTTAAATATTTTTCTTGATGTTCTTTAAAGAAGACATCTTTTATAAAGTTATATCTATTAAGAGAAAACATCCAAAACAGAAATAAGGCAACAGGATGACTGCATGCTTTTTAATGTCACATTGGAACATTGTTTCAAAGGTCTACCCCAGGATTCCTTACATCTCTGGAGGAAATGAATTTTTGATTGATATTCTATTTACTATTAATAATGACCCAGACTTCGTGAAATTACATGTTAACTTGTGAATTTTTGTCCATTGCAAGATGCAAATTATTTTTGTCCAGTAGAAAAGAATCCCAAAAGTTATAATTTTATTACCTTATTGGATATTAATCTATTTTTCTCTAAGTTATTCATTTCTGAATGACATGTCCAACTAATCATATAAATCTCTGTTCCTCAGATGATCTCTGAATCAGTTTTATGGTTCTTTCGTTAATGGGTTATGTACATCTTTGAAAATATTCAATCTGTATTTGAATGAGTTATATTTTTAGCTTTTAAAAAAATTAAAATGATGTCTCATTTTGAAAAAAAAAGGAATCCAAAGTTTAGCAATTTCTACATTTCTTTTTACACTTTAAGTTCAAAAAAAGTTAAATTGGATACTTTTTATTAGTGCATAGCTTTTATAACCAGAACAGAACAGTTTTTAAAAAATTTCGTTTTTATTTTTTAATAATTCAGGCCAAGAAAGTCCCAGGAGGTGAGATAAGAGAGCTGGAGATGGGTGGCTGGCACCTAGTATTCCTTTTCTTCAAACAAATATTTTCGCCGGATCCTTGGCTTCAGCTTCAGCTTCATTATGCACTCCTGAACATCTCTATCACTGGGATTGGCACAGACACGACGGCCCTTCTTGGTGACAAAGCTGGGGAACAAGGGGGAATAAGATTACACAGTGAAGAGGATTCTGCCAATGGGGGTGTGGAGCCTCATCCTTCTGGCCTCTCAAATCCCCCACTCAGCCCAGCTTGTTGCTTCCTTTTTTCTGCTGCAAGAGCTCATGGTGTCTCCACCCTGACACGCTCCCTCAGCTTCTGAGATTCCCTTTGCAACTTGTGAGAGTTTGCTTGGGCAGCCTTACTCCGGCTCTTTTTTCCCCTTCCATAACCACTGTCTTCACTGGGAGCATCTCATATCTGATGCTCTACAGGATCCTAATGAGGACACAAGCCTGACCCTTGACTTGGCAAGATCCAGAGGCTGGGACTTTACTGTACATCCATCCATCAGGACCCTCTCCCAAGACACGGCCGGTGAGCTTAGCACTTACATGACACCAGGCTGGGAGCACGCATTGGTTGTTTCAAAGTAATCTTTTATGAATATGCATCCGATTTTTTGTGCATAGGAGAAGCAGCAGTCGGCGGGACGGTGAGGACCTGCTGCAAGAGAAAGGGCCATTTAAGGACTGAATATCTTTTGAGGACAACTATATTCTTCCCCCCTTTCCTCCAAATTACTAGGGCAGGTGAGAAGGCACAGGACTCAAAAGGGATGTTTTCCTCCTTTGCCAGCATTTGATGGCATCTTGTTGCTTCACTCTCCTCAGGGCTGAGGTGTGTGTCTGAGGATATCCAGACCATGCCACAACAGGGCCAGGATCATTTCTCTCAGAAGAGGAAAGGTCTGATGCCTGCAGGAGGCATCAGAGAGTACCCTCTCCCCTAGGTAAGCTGATACTTAAGACTGCCAGATAGAATGAAGTCATCTTCTGTGGGAGAGGGACCCATGGCCCATTCTGACCTTCCTTGGAGATACTCACCACCCTCAGGACTCATCCTTTTTCCCCATGCCCTCTAACTGAGGTGGGTCGAAGACACTGAGCAGATCTATACCCACCGGCTGCTTTTAAATATGTGCCAAAACTAAACATTTACATTCTCGATGTATTGAGGATTCCAACAGATGTATCTCCAGTCTGGATTCTATTTGAGGGAAACAGACAAGGAGGGAAGAGAAATCACTGGGAAGCAGCACTGTCTTAGTATCTCTACCTATCCTATTCCCCAGCCCCATTCCCTGGTCTGGGAGCAATAGCAGTGGAACACTGGACAACTGTCTAGGTTCTAGGCATACCTCCAGGCCTGTTTTCTCCATTAGGGCCCTGAGATTTTTCAGGGAACTTTTGAAATTGTTTGAGACATGAAAACATTCTATTGACTTTAAATACAAAAGGCAAACTGTAAATCCAACATGAATAAATCAATTGAATAGCTATCTCATGTGATACAGTCTGCAGTGCTTTCTCACATTTCTGGAATCCACAGGGCTCTGGAAACAGAAATTTTTCATTAACTGATTTGGTAGCACAAAGTCACCCAAAGTGAACTGTGGCTATTTACAGTCTTTATTCTATTAGTAGAAATATTCGTATGGGTTTGCTGTAGAAATATTACTGTGTTTGATTAAAGTATGCTTCCCAGACTCTGCCAGGAATGTTAAATAATGTCCAGCTATGTGCTACCTTTTAAAAAATTTAATTTTTTGAACATGTGATAAAATATATATAATAAAAAATTTATAATTTTAACCTTTTTATTGCCTTCAAGCTCTGACCTTATACTGTACGCAGACAGTGATCAAGACCTGCTAAATACATATTTGTTAGGTAAATGAATGAAAAAATAGACCTGGTAGGGACTATCAAGGACATTAAACTCTAATCATTGGTAAGAAAAGGAGGAGTGTGATCAAAGCTATAAGAACAGTCAAAATGAATTGCTATTTGGTTAAGCAGAAGAACAGAAGATATGTACTTTAGACCGAGCTGGTCAAATTTTAGCCATTTTAAAATGTACAGTTCAGTAGCATTAAGTACACCCACATGTTGCACAACCATCACCACAGTCTATCCATGGAACTTATTTTATTTTTCAAAATTGAAACTCTGTACTCATTAAACAATACCTCCCCATGTCCCCCTACCCGCTTCCCAGAGGCCACCACCATTTCACTTTTTGTCTCTGAATCTGACTACTTTAAGTACCTCATGTTAATGGAATTATATGGTATTTGTCCTTTTGTTACTGGCTTATCTCACTTATCAAATGTCTTCAGTGTGCACCCATGTTGTAGCATGTGTCTGAATATCTTTCCTTATTCAGGCTAAATAATATTCCATTGTATGTATATACCCCAGTTTCAAAATCCATTTATTTGTTAATAGACACACACGTGTTGCTTTCACTTTTTGGCTATCATGAATAATGCTACTATTAGTGTGGGTGTACAGATATTTCTTCAAGCGCCTGCTTTCAGTTCTTTTGGGCATATACCCAGAAGTGGAATTGCTGGATCATATTGTATTACATTTTTAAAACCTGAAAAATCCTGCATTCCAAAATACATCTAGTCCCAACATTTTGGGTAAAGGGTTATGGACCTGCATTAGGCAAATACAGCTAAACTTTTAGCTCACTTCTTACGTAGTTACATATGAATTATATTTAATGAGATGTGTGGACATGTCAATATCCTTGATATGATGTCTGTGGGGCTTGCAAAATGAAGTCTTAAATGGCCTTGTCTTTCTATAATAGCTTCCTAACTAGCTTGTACCCTAACTCTACCACTTACTAACTGTGTGATCTTGAGAAACTTATATAAGGTTTCTATGTCTCAGTTTTCTCATTTGTAAAATGAGGATAATGATAATATGCAAAACTATATAAGTTGCTGATAGTCTACTCCAAGCGTTGTTAGTATTCAATATATTAATACCTATTAATACTTAGAATAGTACCTACTTGCACATAGGTAGAACTATATATTTATTTGTTAAATAAATAGACTGGTTAGGTGGACTTAGGTGAGTTACTTGCCCAGCTTGTCCTATTTCCTCTCCAAAATGGTAGTTTTCACTAGATGGTATATGATAGTTCTAACATCATAGGATTCTATATTTCTTTCTGCACATTTATAATCTGACTACAATTCTTTTGATCTAGCACACAATAGTCCTCTATCAGCTAAGAGAAGTTATCAAATAATTCTGGCAATGAAAACAGGGCGAGAATTGTTTCCCCAAGTGGGGTGAGTCATCTGTATACAGTTTTCTTCAGGAACCAAAGGCTGCAGAGAAAGAGGTCTATACCTTACTGCTGCTGCTTTTAAACAAGCGCCAAATTCACATTCATGTCTAGAATGAGAAGCATTTTCAGGAGGACAAATGTATCTCTCCGTGTCTCCTCCCCAGACCGCAAGTTACCATCAACCTGGCCACCAGTGGGAAGGCTCACCGAACTTACCAGGGGCCCGGGGTTCATAGACCTCAACATCAGATCCATGGGTTAGGGATCCAAGGGCAGCAGCAAGGATGAGGAAGGAGAGTGCAGCTGTAGAGATCTTCATCTTTTACATGTGCAGGCAGAGCAGGCCTGAGGACTCCTGGGCTCTCTGCTCCCTGACTCTCTGGGACCCTAGCTCTGCCCTTGTATTTATAAAAAAAAAGGAAGATCAGGAAGTCACAGGGCAGAGGTCAGAATGCTGTTTTTTGGCTATATAATCAAAAACATGTTATTTTTCAAAAAGGGAACAAGGCTGGGAATGCAACAGGAAGTAGAAGGCAGTGATGACTTGGGGCTTTCCAAACTGCCCAATGAATACAGGCAAAAAAGTGTCAAAATTTATGGCAGAGTCCTTAGCCAAGACAGGAATAGGGAGACCCTGTGGTAGGACCTCTCATGTGCTATGTGGGTCACGAAAGCCCTACAGGAAGAACTGTATGTTTATAATGAAGCTCTATGATTAAAACAGCCTCCTCTTAACTTCTTCTCCTCTGTAAAAGAATTACCTTCTTCTTGCACTCTCTTTGTAACCGTCAACTCTGCATGTACTGGATTGCAATCCCTTTTCCCCAAATAAATCTTTTTTTTTGTGGAGGAAATACCTAGTTGACTTTTTGTTTATGGTTGACAAGAGTGACTATTAGTTTTGACAAGACTGACTATTTTATTAGAGATCCTTCATCTAGGAGATTCACTTAATCCTCTAAATCAGAGTTTTTTCTTTAGGAGTTGACCACCTTCAAGTGCACACAAACCTATGATCAGATGTGACCACCAGATGGAACGCTCTAGTATGTAAACCTGGTCCTGTGATTCCTCACGTAGAATCTTGATCCTTGACCCCATCTTTGTTCCACACTCATATCCAATCCTTTATTAAATAGTGTTGGCTCTACTTTCAAAAATTCATCCAGAATATTATTATTCCTCACCACCTCTTCTTTCTCCAACCTGGTCCAAACCACCCTTGTCTCTCATTGGGATTCTTGCAAAAGCCTCTAACTTGTCTCCTAATTTTGCTCTTGCCTCTCTTCAGTTCATTCTCCACATTGTAGCCACAGTGATCCTGTTAAAAAAGAAACCAGATCAAGTTGATCCTTTTTGAAACCCTCCGGAATGGCTTTTTAATTCCACTCAATGTAAAACCCAATCCTTTTAATAAATTGCAAGCCCCTTTGTGGTCCGGTTCCTGTTTGCTCTCTGTCTTCATGCTCTACTTGTCTCCCTGCTCATTCTCCTTCAGTTATACAGGCAGACTCAGAGACTTCTGTTCCCTCTGCTTGGATCACTCATCCTTCAAATATCTGCATTACTTTCTTCCTAATCTCCTTCAGATCTTTATTCAAATTATGTTTTCGGTAAGTCTTTCTGAGACACTATCTAAAATCATAACCTTTCTCTGTCCAAATTTCTCTTTTTTCTCTCCTGGACACTTAATACTATCTAAGACACCACATATTTTACTTCTAAATCTGTTAATTTCTGTCTGTTCTTCTAGAACATAAACTTCACGAGAGCAGGGATTTTTGTGTTTTTGTTCACTGTTGTTTCCCTAGTGATGGCATATGGTAGGATCTTATCTTAGTCTAGGTTACCCTGAAAAGCAGATCATGAGAACAACTGGGTGAGGCTTGATAACTTGGGATGTATTTGTAGGACTAGTTGTGGAGGTCAGTGATTGATTCTGCTGGGATTTTTTGAAGAACCATATGAATGCATGCCAGAATATTTTGCCTGAGGGAAGAAAGAGAAACCATTTATCTCTTTGCTTTCATCCCTGTGGCCCTTTTTAAAAATACGGCCACATATTCTTTGACATTCTTCTCATCAAACAGTGGAGTATTGTTATCTCCCCTTGAAATAGAGAGGGCTTGTGACTCTTGTTCAGTCAATAAAGTTTGTCAGGTGACCTCTAAGGCAAGCTTGTGAAAAGCCACAGTGCTTCAACCTTGATCATTGGAACACTCACTCTTGGAGTCCTGAGCCTCCAAGAACACTGAGCTTGAGGCTGCCATGCTGTGAAGAAGCCCAAACCACCTACAGGTGTTCTGGTGGACAGTCCCAAATGATTGTAGCCTTCACATCCTCCTAGCCCAGGTGCCAGACAAGAGAGTGAGGACGCCTCTAGATCTGCAGTTTAATATAGCAACTACCCTGCACCAGTGGCTACTGAAGCACTTTAACTGGGGCTTGTCTAAATCGAGATACTCTGAAAGTACAAACCACACACTGGATATTTCAAAGATTTAGTTCCTTCTCAATGTAACATATCAATAATTTTTTATATTGATTACATGATGAAATAACAGTATTTTCAATATGTGTTAAAGAAAATATACTATTAAAATTAAGTTCATTTGTTTTTTTTTTACCTTTTTAATATGGCCACTAGAAGATTCAAAATTACATGTGACTTTCATTATATTTCTATTGGACAGCACTGTTCTAGATGATTCCCTATCCATTGGATTCACTTCTTTCTATTTGTGTCTTCCCAACTGAGGCCCCAGGCATCATGGAGCAGAAATAAGCCATCTCTGCTGTGCCCTGCGTGAATTTCTGACCCATATAATTTGTGAGTAGAATAAAATACTTGTCATTTTATACCATTAAGCTTTGGGTGGTCTGTTACACAACAGTAGATCATGGGAACAACTCTTCATTGGCTATAGTGGATCACAGATATTAATTTCCACACACTTCTGGTTTGCTCATGCGTATATGTTATATTCTTGCAGATGTTCCTGATCTCGGGATCAGAGAAGCCCCAAGACAGGAAGCTAGAGTTATGAAGTACATGCTGAGGCAAGACACTTACATGAAGCTTATGTAAATCTAAGAAAAGTGATGACTGAGCAGTGGCTGAGGTAAGGGGTGGGGTCAAAAGGATGTGAAATAGTACACAATACAGTCCACGCCTTGCTTCCCTCCAATGTTTGTTCCTTTATTATGTCTAAAATAATTACAAAACCTCCTTCAGATAGTTGTATTCATTCTTTTAGGTTCAGTGGAACCTATATTGTGTTTATATACTAGTGCAACTCCATCATCTCCATCCTCCTCAGGAATCCAGCAGAGCCTAATTCAATCTAATCCGGCCAAGCTTAATGTTGCAGGGATAGAAACCAGACATAGATCACTGGGAATCATGAAGAAAGGGGCCAATCCTACACTAACTCCTTGGTTTCTGTGTATTCTAGCTATTGGGGACATAGCATCGTATATTGCCTTTTAGTTCAGTACATATTCTGCATTCTGGAGAGGTCCTAATCCTAAAGTTTGTTGTCCTCTTAGCTAAATTTTTAACACCTTACCATTCTCTTTGTCTGGCAGTTTCTGGGTGATTAAGCATGTAGTAATTACCGTTGATCCCATATGCCCACTGACACATCATTTACAATGAAATGGATCCCTTTGCCTGGAACATTTTCTAAGTTATTAGATGATTGGGCTGGCAAAGGCATGACTGGTAGGGAAAGAAAACCCATATCTGGAGTAAGTGTCAATTCTGCTGAGGTTGGATTGTTTTCCCTTGCAGGGTGGCAGGGTTCCAATATACTCAACGTGTCACTGTATGGCTATATTTTCTCCTTGCAGGCAGGTGCCATGCTCAGACTACACATATATCTCTGCAGCTAGAAGGTTAGGCATTCAGCAGTGGCAATAATTAAGTTGACCTTGATGAGACGGAGCCCATGCTGTTGGGTCCACGCATAGCCTCCATCCTTGCCACCATAGCATTTCTGTCCATGGGCTCATGCACTTAGCGCTATAGGGGCTGTGGGGGAGAGGCTGGCTGACAATCACAGGACAAGTCATTCTATCCATACGCTCACTGACTTTCTCCTTTGCTGTGAATGTTCTCCATTGACTCCTAAGCTCCTTTAATCATGAGTATTTGTCCAGTACTTCCAAACTGCATATGCCTGAATATTGAGCAGATTCCTGTAGGCATCCTATATCTTAGCCTCAGAGAATTGCTGACACAAGAAAAGAGGGGTATGCATGATGGCCAAGGTGAGATGCTGTCAGATTATACCTACATGGAGCTGGAGAAGGCCTGTGCAAAACTTGCTGTAGTGGTAGCCAGAGTAAGAGATGGGGCTGCTAGAAAGGAAGTGGTAGACAGAGGTGTTTGATGCAATACCAAATACATGCTTGTTTGGTGAAAGAAAAAATGAAGGAACAAGTGTCTGTTTTCACAATATACTGCCACTTCTTGACCTCCCCAATGTAGAAAACATTTTGTAAGTGGCTTTTGTGTACTTGCTGAGTCTTTTATTACTTTCCCTTCCCCCTTCTACCAAGTATCATTGATGACGTTTAAGAATCAGATAAGCTCCATTTGTTACTTAGGCTGGGATACCCCAGGGAGGAGGCTATGATATACCACATGTGCTGCTCAAGTCGCAAACATCTCCCAGGCTAATAATGACAGCCAGTGCTTGTTGAGCACTTACCAGGCTCCAGGAACTTCGTTTGGTGAGATGAAGTGCTTACTATAATTATTTCATAATATTGCCTAGCATATCCCATAGCTTCTTCCCATACAGAAATACCAAATATCCTGTTGTCTTTGCCTCTAAATTCTGCTCTTGCCACATCCCGTGTTGTATGCTTGCACATGTTTGTCCAGTATAAGCTGAGCTATTCTAAACTGTTACAGTGGAAGTGGAGAGCACTTCCAGCACTTTTGAGCTAAAAAGTCTCCTCCTTGGGGTCGCCCACCTTCTTTCTCAGACCTGCACTTAGTCTACGGAAACTGACTGATGTTACTTTCAACTTCCCCTCTCACATCCTTCTTATCATTCCATTTGTCTTGTGTCTGTATCCTGGGCAGGTCATAAAATTTCATAATAGCTGTTCCACACATGTTCCCTTCTAAAGAAAGAGGCCTGAAGTTGCAGGGTTCTCCTATGCATAGATTGCTAATCCTTGAGTTTCCAAGTGAAACCATCCCAGATGCCTGACCTCATCTCATAGATGCATGGTGACTAAAGAAGTTCCCTCAAGCTCAGGTTGTTGTCCCAAACAAAGGAGAGGTAATGTTCTAGTTCCCTCTCAGACCAGCTATGCATCCTATTGCAAAAGGCAGTGTGGTGCATGCAGTCTTCAACCCCTTCATGGCCACATAAGCATGGCCTTGGGGCTGGAGCACTTCCTTGCCAGAAGATGAAGAGCTACACAGCTGTGCTGGGCTTATTGCCTTGTGTGGGAATATCTTTCTCTGTTCTGGACTCAATGTGTGCTGCTTTGTTTTGCTTAAGTGTGTACAACATATGGCACTAGGCCAACCCTAGTACTCTACTAGCTTCCAGCAGGGAGGGAATGTAGTCCTTCACTTGCAGCATGGGAGGAATGACTACAGATCATTACTCTACATTGGCTTAGGATGGTACCCGCAGGCCATAAGGGACCAATACTCACCACTGAAGCTGATCTTGCTCTGTCTCTTTTCTATGTATGTAGAATGTTGTTCTGTCCAAGTGCCTGTGTAATTCAGTCTTTTGTGGCAACTCTGACACCAGTAAACAAACCATGAAGTAGGTTGACATCTTGGGACTACCGTGGTAGACAAGAACACATCCCAGCTCTCAAAACACCAGGACCGGTACTGCTTTTAGACCCAGGAAGGAAAGAGCTCTGCCCTGGACCCCATGCATTCGAGGACTCTTCATATCACAAACACACACACAAATTTATCAAGGAACACAAAGGTACCTCTGTCTCTTGAGGTATGGTACTCAGTGTTGGCCCAGCTTGACTTGTAACTCTAAATTTCCAATCCTCTGATAAACATAGTTCATACCTCAAGGAAAAATACTTTGCCACCTCTCTTGCCCTCTGTCCTGGAAAAAAAAAACACACTTAAGTCAAATGTTGTGAAGGTTTATAAGTGATGCCACTGCCAACACTGGAGACAGACATTCCTTTGAACCAGAGATTTGAGCAGCAGAAACCTTGAGGCAAGAGAAAAGGTAAACCAATTAAACTGTCAAAATCTTTCCCCCAAGATAAGACGAATACTATACATTCTTGCATAACAAAGAGTTGTTCCCCTGTAGTGTTCAGTGTTCATTTTCTTGCTTATTTTTTGTGTTCCTTTCTGTGGCAGAGGAACCCCCAGATTCAGGCTATATATGTATAGTTTCACATGGTTGCAATATTAAGCAATTCATTTTACTTTTAAATTTGTTAGCTCATTTATAAATTTAAAATATTGGCATACCTGACGTGGAGGTCTCCTGATGGATTCTTGCTGTGGGCCCTGTAAATGTTGGGTGCAGGTCTGACCAGGACCCACAGAGACAGGGTGGCTGGTGAGGTGACTTTCTTGGCTATTCTAGCTCCCCCATGTCCTCACTATAAATATCTGTGATTGGAGATAATTTGTGTATACCTTTGCCTTCCTTGTGCATAATCTTAAACAGCCTCACTATTGCACATAGGAAAACCTTTCCTTTTAAGTAATAAGGAGAAGAACATATTCTACCAACTCGTCTTCTTGTTTCTATTGATGTCTGTAAGATGGGGCCCAGGCTCTTATTAGAGAAACAAAACAAATCCAAATGATATCTCCCTAAAGAGTTCCCTAGCTAGAGTCTATTCTGTCTTGTAGCATTGAAACTGCTCTGTGACCACAAATGAATGGGGTCCGCAGATGTAATCTGACCATTTCCTATATTTCCTATATGACCATTTTCTATATAACCAGTGAAGTTATCTGGTCTGGAGTTTTGTAAGTCAAGTTACGTAAAGAAGTTTCAATTTTGCACTAAGCACTTCTTCTAACTCGATCAGAGGTTAAGTTTTGGTTTAAAGATTCGACTTATTCCTTCCTTTATTAGATTATTTATAAAAATGGCTGCAGTAATTCCTCCAACCCAGTACTCATGCTCTTAGGAAGTCCCTTCCCATACTGACTCTGGTTTCGGCTATGTGACTTGACTTTGGCAGATGGGACAAAAGAAAATGTGATGCAAATGGAGACTTGAAAAGTGCTAACACACTGAAGTGAGACATGCTATTTTTCTTATGGGAACTTTCATACCATTGTATGTCCCAGCCCATGCTAGTCCCTTGAAGGCTGAGAGACCACATGGAGAGAAGGATCAGCAGATACCCCAGCTATCCCAGCTGAGAGGTCATCCATCCAGCCCATAGAATTGTGAAAAATAATAAATGCTAGCTTAAAAGTTTTATTTTTTATTTTTTTAATTGACTTTATCTTTAGATTCACGCAAAATTGCAGGGGGAGATATAGAGATTTCCCATGTAATCCCTGCCCCCACACATGCACAACCCTGCCCCTCCCTTCTTATCCATGTCCCCCTACCAGAGAGGTGAATTTGTTATAATTAAGAAACCCACACTGACATATTGTTATCACCCAGATCCATAGTTTACATTATGGCTACTCTTGGTTTTATACATTCTATGGGTCTGGTCAAATGTTTAATGATATGAATCCAGCATTATGGAATCAAACCATATTTTCGCTGCCCTAAAAATCCTCTGTGCTCTGCTTATTCATGTACCCCTGCCACCCCGAATTCCTGGCAACCACTGATTTCTTTTCACTGTCTCCATAGTTTTGCCTTTTCCAAAATGTCATATAGTTGGCATCGTACAGTATGTTGTATTTTCAGATTGGCTTATTTTACTTAATAATATGCATTTAAGGTTTGCCATGTCTTTTTTAAGGCTTGAAAGCTCATTTCATTTTAGTGCTGATATTCCGTCGTCTGGATGAACTACAGTTTATTTACCCATTCATCCACTGAAGAACATCTTCGTAGCCTCCAAGTTTTTGAATAATTATGAATAAAACTGCTATAAATATTAACATGTAGGTTGTTATATGGACATAAATTTTCAGCTTCTTTGGGTAACTATTCAAGAGGCATGGTTGCTGGATCATATCGTAAAGAGTATGTTTAGTTTTGTAAGAAACCACCAAGCTGTACCATTTTCCATTGCTTCCAGCATATGTATGAGAATTTCTGTTGCTCCACGTTTTCGCCAGGGTTTAGTGTTGTCAGTAGTCTGGATTTTGGCCATTCTAATAGGCATACAGTTGTATCTCATTGTTGTTAATGATTGTTTTAATCTACTAAATTTTAGGGTGATTTGTTATTCAGCAAAAGCTAATTGATAGTTTCCCCTGTGGGCCATGAAGATTGCCCAATCTTTATAAGTTTGCTAAAAGCAAAAGTTACAGTTCCTCATCCAAGAGGAAGTCTGTTGCTCTTCTCTGTTATCGAGGTAAAATTTACATGCATAATATTAACCATTAACCATTCTAAAGTGTGCAGTTTTAAAGTGTGCACTTAATACATTCACAGTTTGTGTAACTATCACCTCTAGTTCCAGAACATTTTTATAACCCTAAAAGGAATCTTTATACTCTGTAAGTAGTCATTCCCATTCTCCCCTCTCCTAGCTCCTGGCAACTAATAGTCTACATTCTGTGTCTATAGATTTGCCTATTTCTGGATGATTTGTATACATGGAATCATAGCCATGTTGTAACATGTATCAGTACTTTATTCCTTTTTATGGCTAAATAATATTCCATTGTATGGTTATACCACATATTGGCTATCCATTTATCAGTTGCACATTTGGGTTGTTTCCAATTTGTAGATATTATGAATAACGCTGACATGAACATTCATGTTCAAGCTTGTGTGTGAACATGTGTTCATATATCAGGGTAATGCTGGTCTCATAGAGTAAGTTAGGAAGTATTTCTTTCTCTTTTATTTTTTGGAAGAGTTTGATGTGCTAATTCTTTAAATGTTTGGTAGATTTCACCAGTAAAGTTATCTGTTCTGGAGCTTTTCTTTGTTGGGGGATTTAGGCTCATTGCTTTTAGTTAAACTAGTACTTGTTAAGGAGGACCACTGAAAATATTAGTAAAGATGCTTTTATTCTAGTTGTGGTAGAGGCGGGGAGAACTGCGAAAGTCCCTGCCATCCAGAGCTGTGGAGCCTTAGTGCCCAATGAAGATTTCAGGGGACGAAGAGAGAGATCCCTTTGGATTAGGATGGTGAGAACAATTCATGAAAGGGATAGCATTTGTGCTGGTTCTCGAAAATGGGACTGGGACTGTATACCATTTTAAAATGTAGAGAGAGGAGGAAGAGCATTCTAGTTAGAGGTAACTGCAAAAGGTAGTAATAACCAAAGACCTGAGCCACTTACTGTTTTGAGTGTTTTACAAATATTTTATATAGATTTTTTCACTACAACCCTGTGAAATAGAGACAATTGTCATCCACTTCTGCAGATAAAGATACAGAGGCACAATAGTGAAGTAATTTGCCCACACAGCAAGAAAGGGAAAGCTGTGTTTTTCTGATACTAGAGCTTACCCCTTAGTATGTTTTAAGTGAGCTTTCTGTCATGTGGAGCTAGAAGTAAAGGAGCTTCCGTTCCCTACTCCTGGATTCTTTCTTGCTTCCCGCTAAGGTTTCTGACTTTCCCTCCTTCAGTTTAAGATCTTGACCTGTGAGAGGCCCAAATGGAACCACACAAATTCTTGATGTGTCCAGCATGGTTTTAATGGAATAACTCTCTATGTTTCTTGCAAGGTCCTGGCTACCAAATCCACACTAAGGCCTGGATACCTGTGGTCTCCAGAGGTCTGAGAATCAAGGCAAAGCTTTGAGCCTCTCCCTGTTTCTGTACAGCTGACAGGTGCTCAGAAGTCTGAACTTCTCCTGGAAAGTGCCCATCCCTACTTCCTCTTCTCAGGCATCTGCTGGCTTTTCACTACCCACTTGAGGTCAGCAGAGGATAGAATTCTTAAAAGAATCTGTTACAATTATGTAAGATTTTCTGAGAGATGAAAGAGAGGCAGTGAGTCAGGTCAGTCTCTGGTTCTGCCAGAAGGGTGGTGTGAAACTAAGCCTTGTCCACTAGGAGACGTAGACCTGCTTTTCTGTCCCCAAGAACATTAAGAAAAGAGGAGGGAGAAGGAGAAGGAGAAGGGCCCCTCTTCTGGAAGCCTCTTTCTCCTCCTGTTTTTAATTTATGTTTTTCTAACACCTCTTCTTCTCTGCTAACTCCTGCCTCCTCCTTCCCTCAGATCCTCCCCAAGGCTGGACTATGCCCAAGGTGGACCACAACAGAGCAGGTCTGTCCTCTCCGCAGAAGGAAGGGGTCACTACCATTTCACAGTCCCCCAAGGTCTCAGAGAGATTCTGGGATGAGAAAGGGAGATTTGTCTGCATACAACAGAGCAGAACTTTGACATTGAAGCAGGAAAACTGGATTTGCCTTTGTTTCTGCTTCTGAGAGCTATGTGACCCAAGACAGGACACTTAGCCTTTCTGGATCTCTGGGCCTTGAATAATAACTGCAAATAATACCAAATAGGGCATTGTACTGGGGTATTGGGATATGGGTTCATGCCTATTGGCATAACCTGATTGCTAAAATTTCCAATCTTCATGCAATATAGGCTGATATTATTATCATCCTGTTACAAATGAAGAACCTGAGGCTCAGGAAGCCTAAATGACTCGTGGAAGGTCACAAGCTGGTCAGCAGCAGACTTCTAGACTAGAAGCTCCCTAAGAGCAGAGATTCTGATTGTTTCTGCCCTTTATTCTTTTCCAGCATGTTGAGAGAATTGGTGGCACAGAGTGGGCTCTCAAAAAAAAAAAAGTAATTCAAGACATACATAAATAAGTGAATGATTAATCAATGAATAAGCCAGGTTGAAACCTAGGTTTGTTTGATTCTAAAGCCTATGATTGCCTATTATGTCTTATGTATATATCAATTATTTTAACAATAATTACCATTTATTAATGCCTTACTATGGGCAGGGCCAGGACTTGGGTGTGGTGAGTGAGGCACTGGCCTTGGACACAAAATTTGAGAGGGCTCCAAAAAACTCAGTAATTAAGATCAATAACATTTTAATAAAACATTTAAAGAATAAAAATGCCAAAGAATCCATATGAACAAAGTATCAAAATTTTAAATAAAGACAGGACCAGTAACAGTGCTGCTATGTGAAGCCATATTGAAGCCTGAGGCAAAAGGAAAATGAGTGGAGCTTTCTGTTAGAATACCCACCCATATGTCTTTCTCTCTATCTGTTTCCCATCTATGTCATACATACTTACTTGGTGACTACCATTTGCCAGGCCTTCTGCTTGGCACCAAGAATATCACAGAGAGCCAAAAGATCATGTTTCTATTCTCCTGGAGGCAAAGACTAAGTAAATAATCACACAAATGAATATATACTTACATATTCTAATCGATGATACATTGGAAAGAAATATATTGGGAGCTTAGAGAATACCTCTCTGAGAAAAAAACATTTGCGCTAACTATGAAATGAGCAATGTTAGATAGGTCGAAAAGCAAGAAAGAGTGAATACAGGTAAAGGAAATAGTTGGAGCAAAGGTTCTGAGGCAGGAAGCCCTCACACATGTCAGACACTAACTGTGGGTGGAATCCTAAGGGCAGAGGAAGGAAGTACCTGATAGGCCAGGAGAGGCAGGCAGCAGTCACATCATACAGGGCACACACAGGCCATGTTGTGGTTATGAGGTTTATCCTGAGGACAATGGGAAGCTTTTGGTGTGTTTTAAGCAGGGAAAACATGAGTTTTACATTTTGGTAAACTCACTCAGTGTAGTGTGTGAAGAATGAATTCAGGAGGCCAGAGGTAGAGAAACCAGTTAGGAGGCTACTGCCATCCTCCAGATGGAGAAGACCAGGGCAGGACTCAGCTATAGCCATGGGAATGAAGAGAAGATCTCTTAATAATGGGGGCGACTGGCTGGGACCTCCTGCTCATTTGCCAAAGTGGAATGGGGTAGGGGCTCGAGACCAAGCTGTACGACCACTTACTGCAATGACGAAACCTGAAGGAAGAGCAGTTCCACATTCCCAGACAGGCAATATCCATGTCTCAGTTCCCTTTGAGCTGATCATTCAGGTACCAAATGGGAGCAGCCACTGCAAGCTATGGCTTTGTGCTACCTGGGCTGGCCCATCCTCTTAGTATGTCCAATAAGACACATTACTTCAAAGACCTAGCCTCACTGAGTGTGAATGCCTTTATCCATAATTGAAATCTATGCCACAGGATTGCAGGGGGATTAAATGAGACGTCTGTAGAGCACATAATACCTGGCATTATTTGGCTCCACAAATTGAAGCACCTTTTCTCCCTCCTGTGACCCAGGTGACTCAGTTGGCAATGGGATGTCTTTAGGATTACAAGTCTCAGGTTTTTGTTAGCACCTCTGGCTACAGTCCTCCCTTTCCATCTGTTGGCTCTGCAGTATCAGACCCTTACCTGTCTGTGTCCAAGAGCTCACTGCCTTATTCTTCTCTGACCTTCTTTCCATTCTTTCTGGAAGGCTTGGGTGGCCTCAAAGCCCAGAAGCCATGGCAAATTTCTGACTTTTAATTTTCACCTTTAAAAGCCTGTTAAAATGCTCTAGTTAGTCACTCATGCTTTAGTATGAAAGGCTCAGAGAGGTGATTTTAGGATGGCATTTGAGTGAGAAGAAAATTGAGAGCACTGGGCAACTAAAGATTAGGATCATGGAGATGTCCTAAAGAAGCCAAAAGGGGGAGGCTGAGGGCATCAGAGGCAGACTCATTTCCTGATTTTTTTTTCCCCTTTACCAAATTGGGCAACCTTCCTTCTCTCCCCAAAAGACGTGTTAAAAAGGATGGTAAGTATTACTCATTTGGGCATGGTACCACTTTGATGAAAAGAAGGTTTTATGTGATTTTTAACCCCTGAATTCACATTGAAGACACTAGCGGGAGGAGGCAGTGGGAGGTTAAAGAAGAATTTTGGAGAGGCTGTGGTAATGCCGAGAATAGTATATCTCATAGGGAAGGCCGAAGATGCTCTTCTGTACACCTAAAGTTGGAAAGAGGGGCTTCAACCAGATGACTCAGCCAAATGGGGGATAGAGTGGACAGCTGTCTGACTCTGGTCTAGAAACTCTAAAGAAAGAGAGACGGGCTGGCCAGATGCTTTAAGGGTAGCTCAAAGGGGAAAGTTGCTGCATTGAGTGGCTTGTTTAGGGCAAAGGGTTATATGAGTATTTCCCATGGTCCAGGTGTGAGCTTTGAGCCAGAGAGAAAGTCAGTGTGGTGTCATCACAGGTCCTGTCCAAGGGGACCACCTGGAAGAGAGAACAGGCCTCTGCAAAGAAGTTAACACTGTCATCCTCAGGGCTGAAAAATGAAAGCATCCAGTCCAAACAGAGAAACACTTGACTGTCAAGGGAGCTGCAGGTGAGAGGTTCCAATGGTATAGGTAGGCAGGTAGTGGGCACTGTAGAGAAAGGGTTAGCTTTAAATACCTGCCATGCCACAGCACACTGATGCTAGATGTCAGGAGAGACCGTTCAAAAAGGAACTTTCTAGCCCCCCTTGCCTTTTATTTCTATTGAGATAAAATTCACCATTTTAAAGTAGACGATTCAGTGGTTTTTATACACTCACAAGGTTGTGCATCTATCACCACTGTCTAATTTCAGGACATTTTGAAATCACTCCTGTTGGGAAGAAACACTTTTTCTCTACCAACTTAGTTCCTAGAGGTTGGGGACTTGCAAATTAATTGAAAACAGGAAGATTAACAGGAGAAATGTTTATTATGCATGGGGGAGTACCCTATAGAGAGACTATTTCCCTGAAAAGGTAGGGCTTAAAGGTTTTGTATACCAGTTTAATGGGGGTGGGGAATATTAGGACTTTAAAGAATGGAGCATTCT
Source organism: Cynopterus sphinx (assembly GCA_030015415.1). Lineage (NCBI taxonomy): Eukaryota > Metazoa > Chordata > Mammalia > Chiroptera > Pteropodidae > Cynopterus > Cynopterus sphinx. The sequence goes on along the minus strand of CM057385.1, from coordinate 29,192,267 downwards.
GATGAAGCTGGTTTATACAGGTTTTTTTTTTTTGGATATGTCCCTGGAGATAGGATTTGCGAGCGCTGAATGTGGTAAAGCTCTAATTTAGTCAGTAAGGGAAGTTCAGATAAGATTTCCTTCTGTATCTGTCATAGCTCAAATGATTTCACTTTGAAATAATTTTTATGCCATTTCTGGTTGGTCATTGGTCTCCAAAAGAAACCCTATACTCATTACCAGTCACTTTCATTTTCTTCTCACCCTAGCCCTTGGCAACCACTAATCTACTTTCTGTCTCTATGAATTTGCCTATTCTGGACATTTCATATAAATGAACTCATACAAAGCATCACCTTTTCCACCTTCCTGACCCTTTCAGGGTCAGAAATGTGAGGAAGTCCAAGGGCTAGGTGGAGAAAGCCTTCCTTCCTTGACTTGCAGGCTTTCTATTTGCAAGATGCTCATTGTGGGACGGGGGAAAACCTTGTCACAGTGGCAAGATTGAAGTCAGTCTTTCACACAGGATTGCAAGTTTTATCTATCTATCTATCTATCTATCTATCTATCTATCTATCTATCTATCTATCTATTATCTATCTATCATCTATCTATCTATCTATCTATCTATCATCTATCTATCTATCTATCTATCTATCTATCATCTATCTATCTATCTATCTATCTATCTATCTATCTATCTATCATCTATCTATCTATCTATCTATCTATCTATCTATCTATCTATCTATATACCTACTTACTTACTTACTTACTTACTTACTTACTTACTTACTTACTTACTTACTGACTGATACTGTGTTTTGTGACTTAAGTGGCAGAATGGTTGGTATTATTTGAGAGCAACTAAGAAAATCATGGGGACAGCTTTGAGTGTTATCAAGGGGAAGAGGAAAAAACTAGCACTCAGAATTAAAGACACAGCAGGATACCAAACCAAAGTTGCTATATTATTTGCTCCCAAATTTGCCCCCGTTTAAGGTAACAGTGACACATACATAGGGCCTCTGATGTATGTACATCGCGGGATGTCTGACTCTTCTGGGAGTGAGACTGATGCCAAATGCTTAACAGTGGTCTGCATGTGGTCTCCTCAAGGGCTGCTCCTGGACATGCACTGGGTGAAGGAGCTCTTTCAAGGTCTCTGAGACCCTTCTTTGGGCTCATTTCGTGTAAAGCCTGGCTAGGCTGGCTTTAGGACTTTCTGCCATCACCCAGAGCAGCCCCTCCCTCTCCAAATATTTGCCAAAGCACTTCCTATCTTTGGGCTTCTGGAGGTTCAAAGACGAACAGAGCAGAATCCCTGACTCACCCAGTTCCATCCCTTTTCTGGAGTTGACCTTCTCTGACCTTTAGGTAATCATGTCTTTCCAGTTAAAAGTAACAAACATCTCTGTTTAGCAGACGTGGGGTTGGATGATTGCTTCTGCTTTTTGCAAAGCTATAGAGTAAAAGCCACATCACCATGTCTGAAGGAGAGTGATGAGGATAAGTTTTATGATGTGGTTGGCAACAAGACAGGATTTGGGGGAGGAGAACCCCCTTCAAAACTTTTCCAATAGTGGAACCCAGTACTTAAAAACTATCCAGCTTTTTGTTTTAGTGGCGGTGAGCTCATTTTCTCTCCCCTGTTGCAATAGTCTTGAATAAAGTCTTGTTTGCCTGTTTATCTAGTGGCATATTTTACTTTGCCACTGCAAGTGCCAGTGGTGGGGATGATGGGACAAGGCATCTATCTTATAGCTGCTTGTCCATCGATCTCCATAACCCTCACACACTTCTCCCTCTGGCTTTCCCCAACTGCCACCCAGAGCTCAGAGCCTCCCCTTCTGCCCATGTATGTCCCAGGTTCTGATCTCTTTTGCTAAGTTTGATCTGTTCTTAGCACTCTGTCTATTTTCCATGTCCTAGGAATTTTTTTTTTTTTCTTAAAGGCACACAGCAATGTCCTACTCCCACCGCTAGTATACCTCCTGGTAGGTTAAATGGAGTCTTTTCTATAGCTTCTTTCTTTTGATAGCAATTTATTGAAAAGTTTTCTTTTAGCAAAATATTTGAAGATCCCTCGTCTTGCTTAACCCACTTCAGTTATCTACTGGAAAAGTACAGAACTGAAAAGATTTTTCTTTTGCTGTGGTCAAAACACTGAATCTTGAAGAATATGTAGGCTACTAATTTTTTGGGGTTATATACTTGAGGAAATCAAACCTCAAGTTCTGGTGCTTGCCAAAGTGCATAACAGAAGAGAGGATTTGACTAGAACAGCTGAAAACAAACAAACAAACAAACAAAAAACAAAACAACTGATGGTCAATCATGATCGAGCAAAGCAGGCTTTTTCAACTATCAACAGACTCTACCTTATTGATCACAAATCCTGCAGAGATCCAGAAAAATCAGAGTCTCAAATATAGAATATATTTCAAAGAGAGCCAGCAGAGAGTGTTCAGATATATGAACAGAGTAGAATGCTGGTGAAAGCACAGAGCAAAGAATCTCATAGAGCTTTTCGTGCCATTTTCATTTAATAATCCAGGAGTATAGCAACCTAAAGACCTTGGCTGTGATCACACCAGGAGTTTTATGGAATTGTTGTAGGAGACATAAGTGGCAGCTGACATTTCCTGGCTTATTGTGCTTAGTGAGCAGCTCCAGCACCAACTCCTCAGGGGGACCTACCTGGCTGGGGCATGAAGCATAAGCATTTCTTGCCAGATGGGAGCTCTTTGGTGAACACTCCTTTAGGGAAAATTTTCTTGGCTTCCTCTTCAGGGAGAGTCGGAAGGACCATCACGCTGTCTCCATCCTCTAATCAACTGGGGCGGCGACCATCTTTTCCACTGTCAGCTGGAGAGAGGTAACTACTCTGAGAATCTCATCAAGGTTCCTGCTGGTGGTAACTAGGTAGAGGATCGACAGCTTTAGTGTCTCATCAGGACCAAAAATAAATACCACAAGAGCTGCCATAGGCACACCCTTTTTGTCCTTCTCTGCTGAGTCCAGCATGCCCAACGGGATGGCGAACTCCTGATACCTATCATCAGTGATGGAAAAGGTAACTCTTCTGTGGGCTCCTTGCCATAGTAAGCATCAATATCCTTACTATAGGCAAGATGGTCTTCAGCGCTGTCTTTTGAAAGGGCAATCAGCTTAACGTTCCTCTTGGCAAATTCTGGTGCCAGCTTTGCAGCTCTGCCAGGCTCTGTGGTACATACTGGGGTGAAGTCCTGAGAGTGAGAGAATGCCCCATGAGTCTCCCAGACGGCCATGGAAGTGAATGTGGCTGATGGTAGTATTGGCCTTGAAGTTGGGGGCCTCGTACCCCAGAAGGAAGCCTCTGGGCGTGGCAGCAGTGGTGATGCTGGGGAGCCATCTCCTAGGGATTTGATAAAAACTCTAAACTACAGATCTTCCCTCCTTCCATGCACTCCTTATCTTTGGTTTCTTCAAAATTATTATTTCAATAGGTTTTGAGCTAGGGGAGTTCTAAATGTGGGTGGTCTGCCACCTTGAATTAAACACACCATTAATTTCCAGCCTAGCCCCAAGGGTTCTTTCTCTTTGTAAAGAGATCTTTGAACCCAGATTCCTGGCTAGTTAATAAGAGTCTATCAAAAATATCAGAAAAGCAAACAATTACCTATCCCTATAAGTAATGAAACAAACTAATAGCAAAAGAAAATAATAATGGAAAATTCAATTTATATTGCTTTTCTCAAACAGTGCAGATTTATTAACTTCCATAAAGCAAAAAGTAGTCCAAAACCCTCAATACAATCCCAGTTTGTCCCCATTTGATGACTCACTGGTAAGGAGCCACCTACAAGTCATTTATCCACTTACTTATTTCTTCCTTCATTATTAGGTGTTGAGTAAGAGGGTAGGAAGACACACCACAGAGTGACACATTGTGCAGGCACATAGCTAGGCTTATGGAGGAAAAACTTACAGCAAGTTCCCCTCATCCCATGGAGAAGCATTATCCAGCCAGACACCACTGGATACAGCTTGGGGAATACTTCTGAAGAGACATCCTGCCCCTGAGTTGCTTCATAAATTTATAGGAAAGTTTGGAGGGGGGAACCAACCGGTCATGGAATAATGAGAGCTTTCAGGACTGGTCTTGCTGGGAAGAGAAACATCTGGGGCTTAGATGCCAGGTGGCCTGGGATTTTGGATACTAGCACAGGTATCACCTTTTCTTAGAAAGTAAATGCTTTAAACTTTGTTGGTCATACAAAGTCTCTGTCACACCTGCTCAACTCTGTACTTGTAGGTAGAACAGAAGCAACCATGGGCAATATATAAACAAATGAGCATGACTGTGTTCCTATGAAGCTATATTTATAACACAGGCAGCAGACTAGCTTTGGCCCTTAGGCCATAGTTTGCCAAACACTAACTGAGATACCTGGTACAATCTTGCTAATCCAGCTTATTTTTAGGGTAAAGATTGGGGTCGGGAGATGCTTCCTGGGCCATCAGCAAAGAATTTGCCTCCTAATTCACCGATCCAATACTACTTGGAAGTCTTGTGAGGGAGAAAGATATTAAAGAAATAATCACATATAACAAATATATAATTTTAAAGCACGATAAGAGCTGTGAAGGACTAGTTATTGGATTTTATTAAACGGTATGACTGGAGACTAATCCTACACTAAGGGTTAAAACAGATCCTCTCTAAGGATCATTTAACTGAAACCTACAGGCTCGGTGAGAGTTGGCCAGCTAAAAGTGGGTAGAATTGAAACCCTAGGAGAGGAAATAGCATGTGCAAAGGCCCTGAGACAAAAATGACGAAAATGCCTCTGAAGTAGCAAAAGAAGGTCAGTGTGGACAGAGCACCTAGAAAAGAGAGGATGGGGCAGGATGAGCCTCAGGAGGGAGACAGACAGGGGCCCAATTATGGGGCATCTGGCAGGACATGTTATAAGGATTTTGGATTTTTTTCTAGGTGCAATGGGAAACTCATGGAAGATTTTCAGGTGGTCAAAGTGGAATGGAAGGGATAAGAGAGGAAAGGCAATGGAGACATCAAGTGGACATATTGTGGTCATCAGGGTGAGAGATCAGGATGACATCTGTCAATGTGAGTGCTTTCATGTCTGCAGGCATGTTTGTGTGTAGAGTGCTATTTGGAGTTACTTTAATTTTTAAATAAATATTAGTTTAGTAGGGCAATAACTGTAAAAATTAGTTTCCTATAAGCCTTTTGTTTTACCCGTCTTAACCTATTTATAAAGCCAGCAAAATTGAAGAGGTCTTGATTAATGCTGAACCAAGTAGACTAGACTGCCTTTAAACAATTAGTCCTATTTACAACTTTGTTGATTAAATTTTTGTAAACAATTTAAGCTGTGTTTATTAATGTAATATATTGAATTTTTAAAAGTGCTCCGCACGTTCATTCTAACACTCAGGACCTCCCAAAGTACTTCACTCCTGTAAATAAGAACAAATTAAATTTATAAAGGTGGAAAATCAAGTTGTATAAAACATTCCAATATTCTCTATTAACTTAGCCAAATTCTTTTATATAGTTCTACTCAAAATCACAAGTACAAGATAAATTATTTACACATTTTTATTGGAATCACAAGGATAATCTGTTAAGTACTATAATACATCATACTAAAATATATTATAAATGCTTTAATTTCCAAATCATATAGATAATTCCGGTGATTACAAACTTATTTCTAATCTTTGCATATAACTTTTAATATTCTGGGTCTGATTTACATCTTCCTATCTATGTTTAATTATGAACTTTCTGAAGCTTACCCTCTAGGGTACTATGTGTTTATCTTACACAAACTGAGATTATTGGGCCAATTATTTATGATTTCCAGCAGATCATCATCTTGGCACAGGGGTTGCTTATTGGCTAAAAGGGGCTTCTGATACGGGCTTGCACACTTCAAGAGTGATTCCTCTCCACCTTGACTGGGCACGTGGAGCTCTATCTTACAAGTCAATGTCAACAGGAGGCTTAGAGTTCACTTCTTTATAAAAAAGTTAGTGTCTTCTAGTTTCTAATTATGCCCTTGAGTGAATCTTTTGTTTGACCTGTGTAGGCAGCAGCCAGCACCTTCACTGAAGATGTAGCAAACATTCCTCATGGCAAGGCTAGATTTTTTTCATTTCTTTAGTTTTTTAGGACATTTATTCCCTTCCTCTCTGGCACTAATGACACTTTAGTGCTTATCCATCAGTCCTTTAGGTCTTTCTGTAATTTTTCTCCGACATGTATGGATGGAATTTTATATTCCCTACTAAGGTTATGACTGACTTGCTTCAGCAATTTCTTTCTGCATAATTGAATTCTGAATTTTCATGGTTTTCCTGACTGTCTGGGCACCATTCATAGATGCCTGATTCGATTCTGTGTACTTGCCAAACCCATGTTCCGTTCTGAGGCACATCATGAGGTCATGCAGATGAAAGTTTGGACTGGGGTAAAGGTGGAAGGAGCTGAAGCAAATGGATTTGAGACAGATTTTGGCAGAGCTGACAGAATTTGTTGATGGATTGGATGGGAGATGAGGGAGAGGCCTTTCAAGGATGACCTCCTGTTTTCAGCTTGAGCATCTTGGAGAATAGGGATTCTACATCTTGAGAAGAGCAGCTCAGAAAAGGAGCACAGCCTATGGCAGTTATAGTTCCACATCCACAGGATTCACAGGATCTCAGTATCTGTTCAGCTTCTCACAGGGCCACGCACCCCCGGTAACTAAGGGGAAGAGCCATACCTGAATGGCAGCAGGAGTGAACTGCCATTGTACTCACTTTAAAACTGCACACTTTAAAATAGTTAGTGGTTAATATTATGTATTGCACTCTACTTTCTGTAACCTGTCCTGCAAAATCCATTAGTAGCTATTCCCCAGCTGGGAAGAAGCACTCTTTAAGACAGAGTTCTTCCAGATATTCTCTCCTGGAAGCCCTCTCTGCTTTAGGCTTGTTTCTGAGACTATGTGACCTCATTCATTCATTTATTCATTCAACAAATAGTTTCCAGTGTCTACTCTGTACCAGGTATTCTCTGAGCATTCAGGGTAGAGCAGTGAGTAAATATCAAAAGATTTCTACCTCATGAAGCTTACATTCTAACTTCAAGGAGACAGAGAATAAATATATAGTACAACACAAGTTGACAAGTGCTATGGAGTAAACAATAAAATAAGTGGAGAAGGAGGTTGAGGAATTGTGCGGAGAGAGAGGTGCTACATAACATAGGAGGTTCAAAGAAGGTCTTTCTGATAAGGTGGCATTTGACCTGAAGGGAGCTGACCAGATATGGAGGAGGAGTATTCTGATAGAGGGAATGGACATAAAACCCTGCGGCTCGATCTTGCCTGTTGAGTTTGGAGAACAGTAGGCATTGAACTGGAATGGAAGAAGCTAGGGAGAAGGTAGGAGATGAGGTCAGATGTTATGGGGGCTGGTGGGCAGAATCTTGAAGGCATTGTAAGGATTTTGACTCTGAGTTAGAAAGCCATTGGGAATTTTTGAGCAGGAGAATAGAATGATCTGACTTATGTTTGAAAAGGATCATTGGCTATTCTGTTGAGAGATTACAAGCACGGAGACACTAAGGTGGCTATTTCAGTCATCTTGGTGAGAGACAGTGGGAGGTAGAATAGCAGGGAAGGAGGCAGTGGGTGCTCAGGTTTTGGATGTAATCGGGGACAACATGCGTGAGTTGGGAAAGAAAGAACAGAATCATGAATGACTACAAGATTTTGTTCTAAGCAGCTGGAAGGATGGACCTGCCATTTTCTTAAACAGGGAAGACAAAGGAGAAGCAGATTCGGGGACTTTACTTTTGGATCAGATAATTTTGAGAAATTATTAGATACCTTAGTGGAGATGTCCAGGCTGGAGAGGTATAATTTTGGAAGTTGTCAGTATGTGGGGGAATACAGAAGCTGTGAGTCTGGCTGAGATTGGCTGGGAAGTGAGATTGACAGAGATGAGTTAGTAGAAACTGTACCCTGTATGGACTTTATAGTAAAATGGGAGTAGTGATCTCTACATATCTTTAAACATATGTCACAGTTTCTTTAGTTTTTTAGCTTTTTTTTGCTTGTCTGTTCATCCGTTGATGGACACTTGACTGCTTCCATATTTTAGCTATTGTGAATAATGCTGCTATGAATATGAGTGTACAAATATCTCTATGAGGCCCTGTTTTCAGTTCTTTTGAGTATATACCCAGAAGTGGGATTGCTGGATCATATGGTAAATCTATTTTTAATTTTTTGAGGAACAGCCATGCTGTTTTCCACAGAAGCTGTACCATTTTGCATTCCCATGAACAGTGCACAAGAGCTCCAATTTCTCCACTTCTGTTTTTTTTTTTTTTGATAGTAGCTATACTAATGTGTATAAATATTTCATTGTGGTTTTGACTTAAGCACCTTTTTTAAAAATTAGTTTAATATAATGGGGTTCCAGGTAAGTTACTTTGCAGAGAAAATATTCCACTAAGAAGAAAAGTGAAAAACCCTGTCCTAATGGAAAGAGCAGGAGCTTTTGAGCTAGTCAGAGACATTGTTTTAGTCCTGAAATCCACCACTTAGGAGCTATGGGAACATTTGAGTAATATAATTAGGCTTTTAAAGTGATACATGGTTACTGAGAGAAATATAACATAAATGATCTAAGTGAGTGGAATCTTCCTTAATAATCTGTACTGAGACCTTCCTCTGGGCTGATGTTCATCCATTCAGTAGATGTTTATTGAGCTTTCACCATATGCCAGTTACCTTCTAGGCCCTGGGGATACATAGATAAGAAAGACCAGACTGCCAGTTCAGGTAAACGCTAGAAAGAAAACAAACCAAGATGATGTGATAGAGAGTACCTGAGGGTTGGGTGGAAGTTGTTTAATAGGCCGGTTAGGTGAGAAGGGAGTGTCATTTTAGCTGGGCCTGCTTGTTTAGAAAGAGCCAGACTTGTATAGATCAAGAGGAAGTATGTCTCAGGTAGAGGGAACAGCAAGGACAAAGGGAATGAGCTTGGTGCATCTGAGGGACAGACAGAAGATTGGGCTTCTGGAGAAAAAGGAGTAAGGGTGAGAGTGATTGGAAATGAGGTCCATTGTCCAGGTCCTTTGGGTCTGGTCACTCAACAACTTGCATCACATTTCACTACTTCAGGAAGTAACAAAGCAAGCCAGTGTGGCTCTGGAGAGCAGGTGGGAGAATCATCTATCTATCTATCTATCTATCTATCTATCTATCTATCTATCTATCTATCTAGAGGGATGATTTAAATTTTTTTTCTCTGTCTACCTTTCCCCTCTACCCTCCCCTCTGGTAGGTGGGAGGATTTAACACTAACACTTGTCAGTTGCTTTAAGGGAAAGCAAGGAAGAGAAGACCATGGATTCCTCCACCCTTAGACCTCACTTTCCTTCCTCTAGGTGGATGGAGGGAGCTTAAGTAGCCTACTCTCTCTCAACAAATCAAGAACATAAGTAGGGAAAGAAATTGGCACTTAGATAGATGTCTCCAATGGTTGTCTTTCTCCTCCCTGCAGACCGTGGGCTACTGTGTGTGCACAGGAAGGGGAAGGAGGCAGACAGTGACCTTGGCTAGCAGAACATCAGATGTGGAGAGTGTAGGGGACACACATGGGCAGGAGGATGGAAGAAGCTGATTTGTACCATCACTTGGGTCTCTCTGCTAACTCCTGCGCTCCTGAATCTAGGTTATTGATGACATTGTCATCTGTCTTCCAAGCTTTGGTAGGCACATGCACCCTCTATCTGGAGCTTCGGTCCTGCTTGACTGACTCTACTTTCCCTATTCACAGAAGAAGGGCTGAAGTGGGGGAGCAGGACTTGGGGAGAATTAAGGCTTGAAGTTTCTTTTTGTTTTTTGTTTGTTTGTTTGTTTGTTTGTTTTTGCACACTGGTGCATAAAACAGTAGTGCCTGCTCACGATAGATTGTACGTCAATTTTCTGAACTTTACTCTTTTTGTGGCTGATCATAGGGTAGTTTTGTCAAATGCTGAAGATCAGATACTTTGTCTACAGCTCTTTCTAGCCTGCTCTTCCTCAGATAGATGTTCTTGCTGCCAGAGAGAGTATTGGGTCCAATTCAGCATGACTTGCCCTACCTGCACCCATGCTGACTTTCAGGACCACTTCCTTTTTAAAGTGCCAAGAAAAGGTTTCTTACCAAAAATTGCATAGCTTAAGAATCTTGCCCAGAACAGAGGTAGCTGACCACTCTCAAGTTCCATCTCCTTTTCCCCTCCTTTTTTGGAAAGCTGGTTGCTGATTGCGTTTCTTAGATATCCTACATCTTGCCTGCCTCCCACAAATTCAGGATTATCCATCTGTATTGTACATTGTCTCAACTGCTGAAAAAAACTTCATCCAAGTAAGGAATTAAATGCCACACAATCTACTTACCCAAGTTGGGCTTCGATTTCTTTATAACTATGGGAGTTGTGCCCTTTCTATACTGTAATGGACAAAGAAGGTACAAATGTAAACTGGAGACCAAATGTTCTACTTTATCTCTTCCACCTTTTCAGTTAATAAATTCATTCATTTACACATTCATTTATTTTATAAATAATTATTGAATGCATACTATGAGTTGAACATTGTTCAGACACCGAGATTTAGCGAATTTAAGCAGTGAATCTTTGGCATTTTCTTCTTACAACAAGACAAAACAAAAGCTTTCATTATGATTCATTATTTAAAAAACACTGCTATGGAGAAATTAAGAAATACTTAAGCAAAAAAGAAGTAAACTGAAATCTGTGATCCCATGGTAACATTTTTAGATGTATCTGTCTTTTTTTCTCTGCATATTTTCTCCTTAGGTAGGATCATACCAACACAAAACAAAACAAAACAAAACAAAACAAAACAAAACAAAACAAAACCCCCAATAAAGTTATAGTTCATGCTTTGACATATCATGAAGAATTTTACTTCATTTTGAATCTTACATGTATTTTCAAATATTTTAAACAAAAACTGTGCACGCTTTTTCTAGAATGTTGATAAAAATCAAAGAAGAGAAAAAAGCTCACTGTTTATCACTATTACCATTTCAGTGTGTAATTTTCTGGGTATTTTTCTCTGTATAATCATTATAGGTATTATATACAATTAAACAAAAAATGGGATCATACTAAATCTAAATGTTCTTTTCTATAACATAATTTTTATAGTTTTATAATTATTTTTATTTAATATTAACTGCACATAAAATACAGATTGAGAATGAAGAATAACAACCCAACACACCCATGCATCCACTGCCCACATGGCCCTCTGCAGTTCTCTATCCTCTCCCTCCTTCTTCTGAGTGATCTCTCCCCCAGATGTTGTTTATACTTGCTCTTGCTTTTCTTGTTTCATCATGTATATTTGAATCTTAATATATTTTTTAGCTTCGTATGTTTTTTAACTTTATAAAAATGGAATCACTATTATAATGTATTCTTCTACTGCTTTTTTTCTGTTAACCTTATGCTTCCGAGATTAACCCATATTACTATTTGCAGTTATAGTATGTTTGTTTTCACTCCTGCTGATATTTCAGTGTATGAATATGCCATGATTTAATTTTCATTTGCCCCCTTTTATGTTTGCTAATGCCAACAAGGCTGCTGTGGGCCTTTTCGTGCATGGCTCCTGGTGTACATGTGCAAGAGTATCTGTGGGATGTGTCTACGAGTGGGTACTTTATAGGTGACAACAGTCTTTTCTAAGAGCAATTCACACTCACAGCAGCAGGGTGTGTGTATCAATTATTTAATATTGAGTAGAAATAAAATACATATTGAGAAGGAAGAGTAACAACATAACATACCCTTGCATCTTTTCTAATATTAATACTTCTCAAATTTTATATTTAATTAAATTTTGAGGGAGCAGCCCTGGATGGAGGAGAGTGTCTGCCTAAACCCAGCTCATTGCAGTCACTGAAATCTTTTGTGTGACTGAAAGGAAAAAGATGAAGAGAAGTAAGAGTGGGTCATGTGATCTCCCAGAACATTTAGTCAATAACATAATTCAAAATCAAAAAGGAATTAGAACCATAAAATAGCATACATGAATTTAAAATAAATGTAAACAGAGCCCTGGAATTTGTCTGAAAGCGGCTTCTGAGGTCACAGGGACTGTGCCTGGCTCAGGACCCTGCGCCTAATCTGTTCACATCTCTAGCATTTTCCTTGTAGGTTCCAGACCCCTCAAGGATCTAATTCCAATTGCTTATGTCTTCAAGTCTACTGGTTTTTCTCTTTTCTCTCTCTAGTCTACTGTTAATCCAGGCAATACAACCTGGATTTATAAGATCTTAATTTTCATTTCTGGTGTTCTTGTTTTTTTCTTTTTAAGGGTTTCTATCAGAGTTTTAAAAAGGTCTCCATTTGATAATTTCAACATCTGGGCCATCTGTAGTTATATTTCTATTGAATGTTTCTTTTTTTGATCCCAGATCACATTTTCTTGCTTCTTCCTATGTCTCATATTGTGTGTTGGGTGTTTTGTATAGAACAATAGGGACTGAAGCACATAATATACCTAGAATAAGCATGCTTCTTTCATGCTGCTAAAGTATAAGACGGATTTAATCTGATCTATAGTTGAGCTGGATCTGGGCTTTGTTGCAGCTTCGACTCATTTTTCACTGGCTTTCAATATTCTGAGGGGAAAGATCAAGACTTGTATTTCAGGCATCTGGGCATTGTCAAGTTCTCAAGATCTCTATGTCTTGCCAGCTTTCCGAACCATTGGAGATCTTTTTAATTTATAGCCCATTTGCCCATCTGAGTCACTGGTAATTTCTCTTTAAAATACTGCTTTCAGCTTTCTACACCTCAGGAGATTTCTTTTTTGCTTATTTGCTCTAACCATAGAGTTTGAAGGGCAGCTGCCTTATAATCTGTGAAGGGGTAGAATGCCCCAGAGAGGTTTCTCTATGCTCTCCTACCTCCTACCTTCAATAACTGAATGCCTGTAATGACTTCAATAGATTTATCTCAGCTTTCCTGCCATGCTCTGAGCTTTTGGTAGCTGAAAATGTGGAGAAAGTTGGATGAGTGTCTTTTATTTGTTCTGCCTCCCTACTTTTAGGGTGTAGTTGCTCTGAAGTTGGTGGAGGCCCCACATATCTCAGGGGACTCTCCCTCAGATCTGCAGTCCCCAACTGTGAGTATGCTCATCATGATGTTGGTGAAGACTGTAGGAAAGAGGTGGCAGATAGGTGCACATTTCCTCTGTGTCTGGAATTCTATCTGCTCTGGTGACCCACACATGGCTAGTGGAGGTTAAAGTTCACTTTTTGGAGTTTAGTACATTTTGCTTTATTATTATTTTTTCATTTGTAGTCGTGTGTGTGTGTGTGTGTGTCTGTGTGTGTTTGTGTGATTATGTTTATTAAGGTATAGTTTAAATACATATACAATTCACCATTTTTAAGTGTACAGTTTGATAAGTTTTGAAAAATGTATAACATCATGTAACCATCACCACAATCAAGATTTAGAACATTTCCATCACTCAAAAAAGTACCCTTGTACCCCTTTAGCAGTCAATACCTTCCCTCATCTCCAGTCTGTGGCAACAACTGATTAGACAGCTGTCTCTATAGCTTTACTTTTTCCATAGTATTATGTAAGTAGAATTATTCAATATATAGCCTTTTCAGTCTGGATTCTTTAGCTTAATATTGCGCTTGTGAGATTTATCCATGTTGTTGCATGTATCAGTAGTTGGCTTCTTTTTGTTGCTAAGTAATAATCCTTTGTATGGATGTATAGTCAGTTCTGCTATAACGCTTATTTAGAAAATGAGAATTTATTCCAATATGATCAATATATTAGGAAACAGTTTGAACATAACACAGATCCTTCCATTTGCTTACATATGATCTTATCTGTGAAAAAACAGTGGGTGAACAAGCCTCGCAGGAATACACAAAACACAGACATTTCAAACACCTACCAGCTACTTCAGTTTACCAGACATTATGAGCCACACCCATCTACGACGGAAGTTCCAACTTTCTTTCTGATTTCAGAAAGCCCTCCTTCTGCCACTTTACAATAACTCACAGCTGCAACCCTTTTGACTCTCACTTCTACAAGCAAACTCCAGGTCTTTTTCAAAGTAAAGTACCATATTTAGTGTAGTATTTATGTTAACTATTTAACATGGACAAAACTGTGCTATCATTTTAATTAGATTTCTGTATTTTAAAGTGCATTGATAAGTGTTTAAGCATTGTGTGCCCAACCCCATTTCCCTTAAGTCCTGTGGTTTTTATTGCATAATTTGGCATTGTGCAGTGATTTTTAGGAATGCAAGTGTCATTTAATAGAAGAACTGACTGTACCACAATTTGTTTATCCATCTACCACTTGATGGACTTTTGGGTTTTATTTTGAATAAAGTTTGGAGAAATTTTGAATAAAACTGTTATAAACATTTGTGTATAAGACTTTAGACATAGAGATGAAAATAGTGGTAAGTCAGAAGGGGCAAATATAAAGATCCTGATATAGATGGAACCTTGACCATGTCTGTATATAGGAGAACTTGGCATGGAGTTCACTCTTCATTTATACCCCAACCCTCCAGCTACCTGTTGTATTTAATGCCACCAACACATTTATTTTCAAGTCTAATAGTAGTAAGAAAGGATAATGGGGAAAGGTAAAATGTTTATTTCTTTAGAAGCAAAATTTTAGTATTTAATACACTTAGACATGTAATATGTCTGTTATTTTCTTATTTATTTGTTCTTGACTTATGAAGAATATAAACCCTTATATCAGCTGTGTATATCTTTCCTAAAAGTGAGGAAGCAGTTGGGGATTTCTTGTCTAAGTTGTAGGGTTCTGGAGTAATCTTGCGTGTGGTTATTCTCCTTTATTTTCTAGCAGTAGGCAGTGTCACTACCCTCTGTCATTTGGAAATTTCCTGTTGTAATTTACCAAGACGCTGACTGGGATTGATCCTGTTGCAAAAAACTGATGTCCAAAGAGGCCATCCCCTGGAGACAGATGGTGCGTACTTCTCCCCATACCTCTGGTGTATCGAAGCAGGAGATTTTATTTTAGGGAATATAAATTATGGTTTAACTTATAACATGTTATTTCAGCTTTAGCTTTCCAGGATGCCATCTCCATCATAAGGCATGTTTCATTAAGGTGGCATGTCTCCTCTTTTTTCTGTTTTTTTTCCCTCGCTTCTCCAGTTTTCCTAAACTTCCTCTTATATCCCTCCAATCAGCGTTATTGATGTTCAAAAAAACAAGCAACACAGTGGCTGTAAGTCCAAGGCTTACTTTTAAACAAATAAAAACATCTCTATTATACAAAAGGTTATAACACAGTACAAAGATCAAATATTTGTTGAAAAATGAATATTTATAAATTTTTATTTGTTGGTGGATTTGGTCCAACATCTAGAGAGAAGATTTAATGCAGTCATTCAATGTCACTTTGAATCACTATGAGATTTCTTAGGGGAAACATTCAATAGAAAATATAATTAAAAATTTGAAATATATAATAAAGGTGAAATAACTCAAATAAAATTTAAGTACAGAAGGCTCCAAAGTTTGGTTAACGGAAGGTAGGGTTTAGACCCATAAAAGTGGTAGCTTTCGGAGTTGCGGATACCATTCTTGCTCAAGTCCTTGCTCCCAAATCTACTGATAGATTTGGTTCTTTCTTTCTGGACCCCTTAGACTCAGCTTCAGATTCCTGATGTACTCCTGGACCCAGGCATCACTGGGGTTGCACAGACCAGCCAACCGCTTTTAGTTTGGAAGCTGTGGAGAGAAGAAGAAAGATTAAGGAGGAGATAGCCAGGAGGGAAACTTCTGGGCTGATGGTGGTCCTTCCATTCCTCTTTCTGATGTGACATCTCAGGGTCAGTCACTTTCTCAGGAATCAACACCCACACCTCAGGAGCCCAGTTTCTCTGAATATGTCATGGGGCTCTCATATAGCTTCTCTCCTGCTGTCACTTCCTCTCCACTCTTCTGTACTTGGCCAACTTCTCTTGGTTCTTTATTAGCCCTGGATTGGCTCAGAGGACACCTGAAGGTCTATTTTGTACCTGAGATGGATTCAGAGATCTGGGTATTACTGTAATTGTTTTCAGTCTAACCCCCAATATCCATGGGGGCTGCTGCCTTCCTTGAGGTTTTCCAGTTTCTCATCCAGGAATAGGGAGGAGGGGTGGCCCTTACACAACACTGGGCTTAGAGCAATGGCTGCTGGCTTCATAAGAGTCTGTAAAAAGTCTTGAGAGATCTTCCAAAGGGTTTAAGAGAAGCACCAGGAGGCTAAGGATTCAATGCCAACTGGAGGAGAAGGCACAGTAAGAAACTGAGTCATTCAAAGCTAAAGTAAAATCAACTTCTCCTTCCCCTCCACCCCTGAAAAGATGAGAAGGAACTAGGAAGACATAACATTTCTTAAAGTTAGGGAACTCAGATGAACTGGGGCATGTTTTTATTTTTTTTCCTAGAAATTCTCTCTCTCTCTCTCTCTCTCTCTCTCTCTCTCTCTCAACCTGTGTGTGTGTCTCTCTCTCTCTCTCTCTCAGTTTTTGTTCTCACTCTTTAAGGAACTTAACTCACTAACATGTCTTATCTGGCCTCCCAGTTTTGGGAGGGATAAAGGAAATCCATCCAGCCCACGAAGTCACAGCACAACAGCAGATCAAGCTTGGATCTCTTATGTCTCCCAAACAACAGGGTTTTAGGAAAGAGCTGACATATCTAAACTTACCTGCATCAGTGGTAAATAAATAGACCTAGAGTATGCCTCTTGCCAATTATTCAGTGAACTTAACCTAAATTATTTTATTTATAATGTGGAATTAACTTCTCCTGCTCTCTCTCTTTCTGAACCACTTGGCAAAATATGATAGTCTGGACCCTTTTGAAAGAGAGACCAGGGTGATTCAAATCCACATACTGAGTGCTCTATTTTCACTCAAGTGATCTTTGTCATCAGGGCATGTTTGATATAGATTTACCTCGGGCCAGAGAGGGTGACTTCTGGAAAAGAGAGAAAGGATGATAGTCTCCCATAGTATTGAGGAGATCTGGGAGCAGGGGTCATGGAGAATTTCAAATGCCTCTGTAATGCTGGCAAGAGGTTCTGAGCTTGAGCATCAACACAGCTAAGACGAGGCATGGGCTCTTACAGCTGGCACCTCCTTGGGTTCAGACGATTACTCCTCTGGTGCTGGAAGGTGGAAACTGGGGGTGATTGTAGGGGAAGAGTTTAGTCATAATGTTGGTGTCATGCTGTGAGTTGCACAACCCAGGGATTGTCAATTCCTTTTGTTTAACCAAGGGTTCAGAGTAATATCTGCAAGAATAGCTCAATTTCTCCATTGGTTGGGGGCACTTCTGAGGAAAAGATCTGCTCAATTCATTAAGGTCATTCTGAAGAAATGATTTCCATAGTTAGTGGGTGACAAGGAGTTGGTATGCCATAGGCATCTTTGCAAGGACAGCTGTATCTTTGAACTGTGGGTCAACTGATGTTTCTTCACAACTGCTCTGGCCACACAGAAGTGATATAAATGATGATGTCACTGCAGTCTAAGTCAAAAAAAACCCTCAGCAGCTGGGCTGGAAGAACCACAGTCTAAGGCGGCTTCCTCAGTCATATGTCTGGTGCCTTGGCTGGGATGGTTGAAGGTTGGCTCAGCTGGAGCTATCAGCTGGAGCCATCTACATGTGGACCTTTTATGATAGCAGTCTTGAGACCCAAAGACAAGTGTTCCTGGTGAATAAGGTAGAAGCTGCATGGCCTTTTAAGACCTAGATGCCGTCATAAAGTCACATCACATCTTTCACCATAAACTATTATTGATCAAAGCAGCTACCAACCTGTCTAGATTCAAGGAAGAGATACCTAGATCCCACCTCTCCATGAGAGATGTGTCAAAGAATTTGTGGCCATTTTTTAAAATCACTACAGTATTTTATCTGTAAATATTTGCATTAGTTTCTTATTGCTGCTGTAATAAATTATCACAAATTTAGTGGCTAGAGCAATATAAATTTACTCTCTTATGTTTTGGATGTAAAAAGTCCGAAAAGGGTCTCACAAGGTGTCTATAGGGTTGCACTCCTTTTTGGAAGCTCTGAGGTAGAATCTTTTTTTTTTTTTTGGTCTTATTTATTTATTGGCTTCTGGAGGCTGCCCACATTCCTTGGATTATATTGGACCCACTCAGATAATCGTGGATAACTTTTCCATTTCAAAGTCAGTTGATTAGCAGTCTTGATCCCTCCTTGCTCTGTAACACAACACAGTCACAGGTTTCAGGGATTAGCACATGCACATCTTTGTCAGGGCTGGTGGTGGGGACATTATTCTGCCTACCACAATATTTCAGTCCCTATCTTAAAAATAATAATTAAAAAATACAATCACAATACCATTGCTTATTGTCTATCTGTATATCCTCTTTAGTGAAATGTCTATTCATGACTTCTGCCCATTTTCTAATTGAATTGTTCATAGTTTTTACTGAGGGTTCTGTGTATATTCCAAATATAAGTCCTCTGTCAAATATATGGTTTGAAGATATTTTTTCCCATTCTGTACTTTTTAAGAAATCTTTTTGACAGGGTCTTGAAGAACAAAACTTTAAAATTTTGATGAAGTCTAACATATTAACTTTTCCTTTTATGAATTATGCTTTTGGTGCAAATCTGAGAACTCTAGGTCTTGATATTTTCTCCCTCTTTTTCCCCTAAAACTTTTATAGTTTTATGTTTTTCATTTAAGTCTATAATCCCTTTTGAGTTAATTTTTGTGTAAGGTGTGAGGTTAGGGTCAAGGTTTTTCTTCTCCGCCTCCTCCTCCTCCTTTTTGTCTATGGATATTCAACTGTTCCAGCGCCATTTATTAAAGAGGCTATCCTTCCATCCTATTCCCTCCATAAATATTTGGTAGAATTTGCTTATGAAGCCAGTAAGATATGAAAATTCTTTTTTTGCAAAGAATTTTAGTTACCGGTTTAATTTCTTAAAAGAAATAGCATTATTCATATTTTCCATATCTTTTTACATGGTCTTCTTGTGTGAGTAAATTATATTCCTGATAAGAAAGAGAAGAGACTATATTTTAAAGGAACAGCAAAATTTTGTAAGCATTAACCAGCCTGAGCTGGGGAAGTACCTGGGATTGAATTTTGAAGGTGCTTAATTAAAGAAGCTGGAACACAAGAAAAGATAAAAGAGAGTTTATTGACTTGGTGGTACTCTTTCTGGATAAAGACTGTAACTTCCTGATAAAGATCCCAGGGGTTGGTGCAAATTTGCTTCCAGGAGAGATACAGAAGCCTAGAGAAAGCAAGGCTTATGCTGAATGAAGTTAAAATATTGAAATTGTCATGACAGAGAGAAAAGGAAGGGATGGAAAAGTTCATGGAAGTGGGCATGCTGGAGTGTATATACTATGTGAGGCTGGAAGGCTCACCAGTTATATTCCCAGAGAACACATTGTTCACCAAAGCCAACAGGATTCATGGACGAGAGGGACACTAGCATCTCTAAAAAGTTCAGTGGTATCTCTCCTCTGTAGGCCAGGGCTGCTAGTAGGAGTGGCTGACATAAAACTTGGAGCATTGATAGCAATAAGAATGATGCCCTTCCTCCTTGAATTTTCAAAATTATATCTTCATTAGTTTTGTAGAAATTTCAGCCATTATCTCTTTAGATACATCTGCTGTCTAATTCTCTCTCTCCTCTCATTTTGGGATTCCAATTAAGTACACAACAGATACCCTATGCTATCCTCTGTGTTCTCCTATCCTCTCATTTATATTTTCCATTCTTCCGTTTTTCTTTGTTTCATTTTGCTGTGTTTTAACTTTACCTACATTTCTTCAGTTGTGGTTAATATGCTGTGAGTTTTTATTTTAGTTATTGCATTTTTCAGTTCTAGAATTTATTTTTGACTTTTACAAGATTTTTTTTTTTTAGTGGGGGTGGGGGTGAGGCATTAGTTGCATTAGTATCTGGGATCATGTTAAAAAAACATTTTAGAGCTTGAGATTTTCTAGACCTTGCAGGTGTCTGAAGCTGGCCTCCTGTCTGTTGAAGGGCTGGTTCACTTCTAATTTACTTTTACTCACAGGACATCAGCCCAAACAGAGAAAGATTTCTTAAGGTCTTTTCATTTGGGCAGCCCTGGACCTTCAGTTTTCCTCCAGCTCATTGAGGCTGTGAAAGGTCTAGCTCACCTTCTCAGCCACCTCTTTCAAATTGCAAACAGCCTCACTCTAGAAGAGGCATCTAATGCCAGGCTCACTCACATCTGTGGATCTGTCTTCTCTGGGACCTTAAACTAACAATTCCTTACTCCTCGCTTGCCTAACTAGGCTCTCTCTTATCAGGGAGTTATGCATTCCTGGTAAATCTGTTTAACCCCACATTACTAGCTATGTGACCTTGGGCAGGTGTCTTAAGCTCACTGAAACCGTTTCCTCATGTGTCAAAGGGCGATAATCAGAATATATACAACACAATGATATTTTGAAGATTAGACAATGCATGGAAATCCCTTAGTATAGGGTGTGGT
The DNA here is from genome assembly GCA_030015415.1 of Cynopterus sphinx. Classification (NCBI taxonomy): domain Eukaryota; kingdom Metazoa; phylum Chordata; class Mammalia; order Chiroptera; family Pteropodidae; genus Cynopterus; species Cynopterus sphinx. The sequence continues at coordinate 29,171,659 of CM057385.1, read as the reverse complement.
TCATAGTAAGTCCTCAAAAGGTGTTAGTCTTCATTCTTAAGAAAGCTGAATTTATAAAAATCCATAAATATGCATGATAAAATGCTTTGCTTCGGTATTCGTTTATGTGGTGGATTTACCTAGTGTGTATATATTCACGTTTGTTTTTAATACTTTGCTTCTTTTTCAGCCTAGGAGCAATGTGTCACTGGAATGACAGTCATCCCCTTTCTCTTGCCTTCCCTTCTTACTCAGATGCCTCTAACCATTCCATCTCATTCCTCCAAACAATTAAACTGATTTATCAAAGAGGGGAGAACACAAAAGAATAGCCAGAAGTCCAAGATTTACTTAAGAAAACAAAAAGAATCTTTATTATCCTGACAGTTTTAACAGAGTAAAGGGCTTATACAAACTCAATAAGCATCTGTTGATAGGTTTGGTCCAAAGTCTACCCAAAGACAGGAGCACAATCATTCACCACCACTCTGAATATGAGTCAACCACTGTATGATTGGGAAAGGGTTTGGGAATAAGAAGTTGTTATATGATTTCTCAGAGAAAGCATCAAATTGAATAAAATTCAATTTTAATCTTGTTACATTAAAGAAAGATTTCAGGATGTGGTGAGTTGATAAGGGAAGGTGAGGTGAGAGAGGGAGCTTCTGGGGTTGCAGGGCATTCCCCTACTTTTGTTCCCTGCTACCCATTGGAAGGCTGGACCACTGGACCAGTTGAGGATTCTCCACGTGGCTGATGTACTCCTGAATCCAGGCATTGTGGGGATTGGCACAGATATACTGGCCCTTTTTGGTGAGAAAGCTATGGCAAGAGCAGAGATATCATATAGGGCATGCTTGATCACCTACTGTAGCCCCTCAGCTTCATCCCTGTGGGCAACTTAGAGCTAGTCCACCTTATCAAGGATTCATTCTCCAAACCTCAGATACTATCGGTCCTTCTCTGAGTGACTTATGAAATAACCTGAGGCATCCTCCTTTCTGCTCTCTCTTTCTCTCCTCTCTTTCCTCTACTTCTGGGCACATCTTCCCTGGCTGCCTGTAGGTTCTATTTCATGTCAGGAAACAGCCCTGGTGGCCTTTTTCTGTGTCCTGCATGGAAAAAAAGTCCCCAGAGGGCTGGGCTTTCCCAGGGTGGCTGCTTATCCACCAGAGGGTACATTTGTGAACAACTACTCCCTGCTCAGACTCCAATGGACACTCCCCTGCTCCCATGTCTTGTGTCTCCCCAGGGGTGAGCAAGAGAACTGACACTTACATAACTCCATGTTTGGAGCACTGGCCACTGGCTACTGGTCTTAAAATAGGTAGCCACAAGTCTGTGGAGGATCTGCTGGGACATGTAGGAGAAGCAGCAAGCAGATGCCATGTTAGTCTTCTCTGTGGGGGAATAAGAACGACAGGAGTTTCTCAGAAGCACGGGCAAGGCCGAGAGATCTATAGATTAACAATTCCTTCCACAGAGCAGGTATGACGTTTGCTACAACCTGTTTGACCACATAGGGTGGCATCTGTGGTGATGTCACAGCCTCCTAGGCCCAGAGTCACACTTAAACCACAACTGGGCGAAAAGAAACATGACAGCATGTTGATCAGGATGCTTCTAGGGAAATGATTAATGAGGAGGAAGCCAGGAGTTGTTATCAATGAGGTCCCAAGCTTAACTGGTTCCATTGATCAAGAACAGCTCTGCCTATGAATGGCATCATTCTCTTTTCCCTCACAGAGCAGACACATCTAAGGTTCTTCACAGGTGTTTTGACTTCACGGATGTGACATATATAATGATGCCACAGAGTCTTAAGTAGCTTGAGCCATGTTTGATCTAGACCCAGATGGGCAGAATGGAATTGTGAAAGCCTGGGCTACAGACATGACAGGAGTGACAAGGTCAGCTTTTCAAACATTCACAAACATTCATCAAACATTTACAGGTCCCTACAGTGTGCCATCACTGGGTTTAACAGTAAGGCAAAGAAATGAACGCACATTAGATATGGGGTGTCTATATAGTTCAGGAGCCTTAAATGTTCTTATTTTTTGACACAGAAAGTCTATAGCTAGGAAAATATTCAACAGAAATAACATTATTTATGAAGAAAGTTTTATGCTCATAGATGTTTGGTACAGTTTATTTATAACAAAAATTGGAACCAGTTCAAGTGTGCTATAATAGTGCCTAATAATAGTAATGCAATAGGCAACTCTTAAACATACTGGAATGATTTTAGAGGTTTTATAATGTTAAGTATAAAAAGAAAAATACAAAATTACATCTATAATGTGACTACAATAATGACCCTCTAAAACACAAAATAAATAAAGGAAGTAAGCAAAGAGAACTATCATGAGCCTAGAAAAAATGCACTTGAAAGAAATAAACCAAAATGTTATAGTGGTTAGAGTTGGATAGTAATTTTTTCTACCTTCAAGAAAAGAAAATTTACTCAGATTATGCCTCAATAAATGCCACATCAAGACAGGGAGAATGTGGAGGAAAACCTCCCACATCCTTACTTGTACTCGCTTTGCTGTCTACCTAGCTCTCAGAAACAAATGTTTTTGTTCTTTTCTGTATGTTATATATTTTTTAAATTAGCTCTTACTACTTCTGAGGCGGTAATCTACAGTTCACATAAGAAATTATGTAAAAAAAACCCAATTTGAATTAAAAACACTAATAACGTTACTTTTTCTTTACTCCCACGAGGCTCCCTCCTGTGCCAGTGCATGAGGCTTTGTGACAGTGTGATGCCCAAGCAATGATAGCCATTTTGTAACTACGAGGTGATAAGTCCAAAGAAGAAAAATGAACCAAATGATGAGGAAGGGGAGTTTTAAGAAGAGTCCTTGATGACATCATCGAACTGTCAGACAAACCCTGAGAAGGCCACCTCTTTGAAAGCAAAATGTTCTAGGATTTTTGAGGAATGAGGGCTTCCTATTTAAAATGATATACTCTCTGAGTTTTTAAGGGCTAATTATTATTACAGGAGGTGAATATACTATAATTTATTTAATTGTAGACCATCTTTTTAATTGTTACAAACAAGCTGTGACAAACACCATTATGCATGCAACTTTCTTCATCTTTGCATTTATATCCGTAGGATAGAGACCTGGCAGAGTGCTTTGCTGGTCAAAAGTAAAAATATTTTAAGGCTCATCATTGATATTAGCCCCCTTTTGGCTCATAACCCAGGGACCACTTGTTTTGTGTTGGTCTCAGCCTATCAATGATACTAGAAATGCCTGGGGGCACTCACCTGGGCCCATACTACTTGTGGCAAGCCCTTACAGACATTTCTCTGACAGATCCAAAGTGTGGCTGGACCAGCCCTGTGGTTCTTATTACAAATGTAATACACCCTTCAGCAATAATAATCAGATAACTTTGAAAATACAAGATTTATTACTCCCAGGTCTTAAGTACATAAAATGCCCAAGGCCACATACCAAGGTTGTGAGTAAAGAGCGTGCATCTGGGGTTCCGCCTTTATTGGGGTCAAGGGAGGGTGCCTAGGGTTTTGCAGGTTCACTTTTTATTGTTGAATTTTAAACGTTAATTGGCAGTTAAAGCCTGGAACCAAAAAAGTGGGGTCAATTAAGTGGTAAGTTATTTAAGTCATCCAGGGCTTTCTACACATGGAAATTCATAGGTGGGGCAGCCTGTCTCTTTATCTATGTGTGTGGCTGGCAATATGTTTATTCAAGATGGATATCTTTGAAATAGTTGCCTCTGCAATCAGAAGCTTAATATCAGGCACTTACATTACAATTAAAAAAGCTAATTATCAGGCGCTTAACACTGCACAGGCCTATTGTGAAATTCAGTGAAAGTTTGATAAATGAGCCACAATCTGAAAGGCCAGCCTCCACCTTGTGCCCTTCTGTAGCGGAGGCTTCCTCATTTCTGCTGTCTTCATACAGGATTTGGTTTTAGCTTGGGTTGTCCTTCTCAAGACTCTAGGGTGTTATCTATGTTACATTATGCCATTGGAACAGCGGGGATGGATATCAGGAGGTTCAGCTCTTTGGGAAAATTTCTTGAGCTACAGATCTGCTCTTGTGAGAAGGTGCCAGCTAATGTGGTCCCAGGGTCACACCAGCATCTCACTTTTTCCCAGTGTGGAAACCATTTCCTTATCAAGTGAGCAAACAAACCGTGCTTGCAAATAGCCTGCACCCCTTGTAGTGACCCAATGCTTTTTGGCTTATGCAACTCACAGCATGACATGAATTCTTTCTGAATTTCTGATCGTCCTTCAAATTGTCCTTTATTCTAGGACATCTAACTGTAAAGTGAATCACTTGCAGACACTTCCACTTTTTACAAGTTACTCTCTTGAGACCCCTTTACTGGGTTTTAAGAGGAGAAGAAGTGATGATCTATTCTCCACAAAGGTAGAATCCACTAGGCTGGCCACTTTCCTTCCCCTTCATATATCTCTATATCTATGTATTTCACAAACTTGTCAGTTTGTGAGCAAGGGAGAAGAAAATGAGATAAGAGGCAGGGCAGAGAAAGGAGTGTTGGGGGCAGCTATACTCTGACCACACAGAATAAGTGACCCTGTGGCAGGTATCTGGGCTTGAGCCTTCTTCTCAATGACACTGCACATAGACAGAGGATTCATATATCTTACCTTGTCTGGGGAGACCCAGTTGATGCCAGTCATGGCAGCATCATTACTAACAATATTCTCTTTGCCTCTCAAAATGCTCATTCTACCAATAGGAAATTCACTATTTGGAGGTACTCTAACAGCCGGAGCTGGTTGGTTGGTCTCAGGGCTGATATCCACGGAGATCCCTGGCTGTGTGAACAAATGGTGCTGCAGTCCAGTCTGCACTTCATCTGTAAATTCTTGTGCCTGGCAAAGGGCTAGGTGCAACTTCAAGACGATGCCTTCTCTTAGTGTGCGCAGGCTAGCCAACGCCCAGGTATGCTGCCAGTAGTGTGAGCTGAGGGGAAGGGTGTTGGGCAAGATTTTACTCTCTTGCTCAACAGGGAACTAACAGAGAGGAGTCACATGACCTCTCTCCATGCAAAGAAATGCCTTTGCCTCCCAAGAATATCAGTGGCCTGTCAATATTAAAAAGCAAAGCAGAGATAACAAGCAGAGGGGAACAGGGAGAACATCTATGAGCAGTTGAGATGTTTTCTCTTTACTCCATATCACCCCACACAGACCACTCCTTCCCTGCAATACCAGAGGAGTTAGGCCTTGAAAAGACAGCTGGGGTAGGTATCCAGAACCAAACTAAAGCCTCGTCATACTCTAATGCCTCTCTGCCTGTTTTGTACTTGCAGGGGATATGAAAGGTAAGAGAAGAAGAGATGAGATCAAATTTGAGACTGGAGTTTTAAACTAAATGAATTTTGGTGATTGAATGTGACCAGAAAGTTATGGGGTTTGCCCAAGATGTTACGGTAGAGCCAATGGTGGGAGAAAAGTTTAATATTTTATGTTTATACTCTTTAAGAGTCAGGGTAGGACAAGTTATATGTAGGTAACAAATAAACCCCGAATGGATTAAAATAAAAGTTTTTCACTGGCCAATATCTGATATAGGTTAGATTCATCAGAATCACCTGGAAGGTTTGTTTAAACAGAGATTCCTGGGTCTCTGATTCTGTCTGGGATATGGCTCAAGATTCTGCTTTTTTAGTGAGCTCTCTTAGGTGGTGCTGATGTTGCTGGGCCATAAACTATACTTTGAGTAATACTGATCCCAGAGCAACATTTCTCCAAGTGGTGACTCAAGAATCCAGGAGACTTCCATCTTGTAGCTCTGATTTTGGAATGAGAAAGGAAATAGAAAGGACATACTGCTTTCAACTGTCTTGGCCCTGAAATGACACATCACTTCTGCATACAGTCTGTTGACCAGAATGAGCTCAGTTCACCTGCGGTGTAGTAAAACATATGAACCAATGAGCATTAACTTCCCTGCCACTTATTCTCAGACAAGAGGCTAATTATTGAAAGAGGCCCAAACAATGTGAACCTACAGTCTATGAAAGATGAGGGTCTTTTGCTCTTCCTTTTCCTTTTCCTCTGATTATTATAAGGTGAATGTTTAGCATTCATCTTACACATGAAGTATTCATGCAATATTCAGGCTGTCAAGATGTGGACTGAATCAATTCATGTGTCAAGCTGTATTGGGAAATATTTCAAAGTTCATGGGTGTTAGGTTGGCGGGGGGAAGGGCCAGCCAGATGCCTGCCTGGAGACTCCCCAGCTTGATACCGGGAATCCAAACCTGAATAGGGCCCACCCTAAAGCCCTGCCACCACCCTAATCCGGAGGCTCAATTAGCATTTGATTAAATGATAACATTCCCCATCCTATACCCCTACCCCCACAGAGCCCATAAAAGCCACGCCCTCCCACCCCAGGGCACGACTCCTCTGGCTCCTCTCCTCTCTGGATCAGAGAACCTCCCCGGGAGCCCTCTCCCAGTAACTGCTTGCTTTTAAAACTTCTCTCGGCGCGTCACGCGTTTACCTTACAATGGGGCAGTGGTATAAGTTATCAGATGTTGAGAGCCCATAGAAAAAGAAAGGACGAGACTATGGCTTCACCAGGGACAGAGGTTTCTTCTATTATCACTCCTAATAATGCTGCCACACTTGTCATTAGTGGTTTGCTACAGTGTTGGGCAGAAGGAGGAATATTTTGAGATCAAAATGTGAAGGGCTTATAAAATGTTGCATGGGAAAAGCTCTGTGTGCAGGTGTGTGTGTGGAGAGAGAGAGAGAGAGAGAGAGAGAGAGAGAGAGAGAGAGAGAGGGAGAGGGAGAGAGAGAGGGAGAATCTTTAGTCAAAATGTATATATCTTGGAGCTAGACAGGGTAAGTTTGTGGCTTTGATTTCTTGGTACAATAGATAACATGCTATTAATGAACGTTCAAAAGTTCTCTGAGCCAGACTGAAATCTAAAAGGCTCATTTCTCAGGTAGACCCAGATCCTGAGCAAGTGGTTCCGATATATCATATCATAATTGGGAGTGGGTTGTGGGAGAGAGAGATGAGAAAAGGAGGGCCGAGGAGGGGAAAGATTTTAGAGTAAGCCGCTTTTAAAATCTTGTCTTTCGAATTAAAAAATAACATACTGATATATATGCATATCAAAGGACAAAGAATAGAAAATGAAAAGTAGAGATCTTTATTTCTTAAAAACCATATTTACCAGAGGAAAGTACATTTAACAGGTTGAGATGTATCACATCATGTCTTTTATATGTTTGTGTAAATATATATAGCTTTACCAAAGCTTATATTATTATATGTATTCTGAAGCAAATATGTGATAATACAGATATTAGTCTGATTATTAATACATATGTGGGATGTATATTCTATATACATAGTTTTACATTAATATCATCTATATCTTTTCATCTCAATGCATCTATATGTACTTTATCCTGTTCAGTGGTTTCAAATTTGGTATATGGCTATACTATGATGTTTTAAACTATTCCTCTTTTGATAAATGTTTCTTTTTTTTGTTGCTTTTACAAGCAGGGCAGCAGAGAACATCATGTGCCTGTACTTTTGTGTCTTTAGATAGAGTTTCTCACAATAGATTTTAGAAATAAGATAGCTACGTTGAGTATGTACATTTTAAAATTTGCTAGAAACTGCATCATTGCTCTTCAAAAACCCAAACTACCAAAACTCTACTTTCTGATACTAAAAAATAGATAGTTTAAAACAAAATGAGGTAGGGCTTAGAGGTAAATCCTTATTGATTAATTCAGTGATTTTGGGTCTTCTATTTGCATGTAAATCCAAACTCAAGAAATTCTACTGTGGGCACTTTAAACAACTATCCCAGGTATTTCTGGGATGCTGTGAGAGACAATGGTACAGGTTTGCATTCGTTATATTATTTATTAGCTGCGTGACAGTGAGCAAGTTGTTTTAACTCTCCGAGTCAACATTTCTTTTTCTATCCAGTGGGGTTAATAATTGTACTTAGCCCTTGGTGAAACTGTTAGGATTTAAAAGACAGAACATAATTCTTAAGAAAGCTCAATTTATTAGAAAAATAAACTTAAATGCATGAATGCTTATCACGAATGAATTTACTTAGTACATATACATTAAAACTAGGCATATAATATTCTATAAAATAATCATTGTTTTATTAAATAATGTTTTTATTTCTATTATTTTTTAATGTTTAACTTTAAACTTTAAGGAATATGTAGACTCAGGTATTACTGTCACTTTCTTTCTGCTGACTTCCCCTCTTCAGATTGTCCTACTCTTTGTCCCCCATCATTTTTTCTTCAACCAGAAATCCTGACGTTTTCACAAAACAAAACCAATAGAATCATTATGGATAATTTTATAGAATTGCATATTTTGATAAAATAAAAAAATATGATTGGTTTATTTTTAAAAATTCCATTATGTCACATAACTTAACACAGAAATGGTAAATAACATTCTATAAATATTTGTAGTTGACAGTTTTGAAACAATTTCCCTTTGAAAATGCTAAACATAACCACTCACCTACACACTGAATATGTGTCAACCACTGTGTGATTGGAGGGGTGTTGAGGGGTGGTGAAGAGCGTGTCCAAACCAAGCAGTCAAAAACATGTGGAAACACATTACAAAAATTAAATAGTCTAAATAAATTAAAATTTATATTAAGAATTCTAGAATGTGGTTGCTTGACAACCAATAGAAGAAGTGACTTTAGGAGTTGAAGGAACATTCCTTGGCTCAGGTCCCTAAACCCTAATCTACCCACAGGTGTAAGAGGTTTCTTGTTGCTTCCAGGTTGCTTGGGGTTTCAGTTCTAAGGTAAATAATGTACTTTGCATGAGGACCTAGCTGGGTTGGCACAGACTTGCTGGCCTCTTTGGTTTGAAAGCTCTGAAGAGGGATAGAGTTATAAAAATTGAGGAATCAGTAAGAGAATCCCTGGTCACATGGCACTGCCTTCCAACCCTCTCTTCTCGGGGAAGCACAGGGTCTGCCAGTTTTCTCAGGACTATTTCCAAACCTCAGATCCCTACATCTTCCCTCAATGACTTAGGTGGTCTTTTCAGGCAGCCTTTGTCTATTATCATCTCTCTTCAACTCCCCCGGCCTAGGTCAGTTTCTTCCTGGCTTCCAGGCCCAGGCCAGGGTAGAGAACATCTCCACGGCCTGTCCCTGTGTCTTGCCACCAGATTGGACCTCAAAGCTTGGGTTTCTTAGGATGGCCGTCATCCACCTGCTGATGCCTTTGCAGGCTGCTCCCTACTTCAAGTCCTGCCTCAATCCCTACATGTCCTGCCTTTTCCCAGAGATGGCCAGGAGGACTACTTCTTATGCAGCTCTGGCTGCTGGTCTCATAATCGCCATCTGTTATTTTGCCAGAGATCTGCCAAGGAAACTTGGAAAAAGCAGCAGATGCTCAAGGGGGCCTGTGCCCACTCTGAGGAAAGGGACAGCCTGAGCCAGGGCCATTTTTCATTGAAACAGGTGAGCCAGCTCCTTCTGTCCAATGATAAAGTAAGAGGAAAAAAGATATAAATAGCATCGGTCAGTAGGAATGAGGATAACTGGAAGGAGGTTGGGAATTTCTCATCTCATCAATTTTTTTCCTCTATCGTTTTTTTCTCTTAAGGTTTTATCTTGGTTTTGTTTGTTTGTGACATATTCCTTTGTTTCCTCATTTTGCTTGACTCCCTGTATTGGTTTCTGTACATTAAACAGCCATTTCTCCCAGTCTTGAAGGAGTGGTCTTAGGTTGGAGGTAAACCTTGTCATTCAACCTTACCCTAACTCTTGGTTGTCTTTTGAATCTTTGTGATTATCCAAGTAGCCTGACGTATTTTTCCTGGTTGTTCAGGGTGTGCCAACACCTGTCAGTCTCCCCAAAGGGGTGATCTCAGCACCTGAATTCAGGCTGATTGGAAGCCAGATCCTCAGGCAGCAGCTTTTAAAGGATGCAAATATATACAGCCCAGTGGGACTGCGTATAAGCCATGCTGGCCACCAGACCAGGTGACCTGGAGGTATCTCTTGGGTGACAGTCACAAATATTGGGGCTCAAGATGAGTATATAAGCTCCTTTCTGGGAGATACCAGAGAGATGTAGTGAGGCAGAGGAAGAGTGCAAAGATGGAGTCCCCTGGCCTACATTCCCTGGGAGCCCCTGTAGCCTGTATATGTGTGCCTAACCCAAAGCCTGCCCCTCAGGCCAAAGCACCACAGCAAGCAAATAGGCTCTTTTATAGAGAGACTAGGGTGTATTTCAGTCTGTTGTTTGTGCAGTGCCCTGCTAGTGGTAGCCTATTCTCCCCACTGTTATAGTCTTTCTGATTGTTACAGTCCCATGGGACCCAGGAACTCAAGTGCCTCTGACTCGCTCCTGCCAATAGAGCCAGATAAGATGTTGATGGGGCAGCCCCTGAGTGGCAGTCACAAAAACCGAGGTACCACACATATGTAAGGGTGCCCTTCTGGGAGATACTGGTGCTGTGGAGCGTGGCAGAAGGAGAGCATAAAAATAGCATCCTCTTGGGAGGCGGGGAGAAAAGCAGTGGCACCTGTTGACTTTTGCAAGGCAGAGGGAGAATGCAAAATGGTGCCCACTAGTTGGACAGTAAAGATGGCACCTGCTGAGGAAAAAAAAAAAGTCTAGAGTTAAAAAATAATAATAAAACTGAAAGAAAAAAGGCTCCAGCCAGCTTTAGCAAGGCCAATGCTCTAATGTTAACAGATGAATGGCATAGGAAATGCAATTAGCATTAATGTGATGGCTACGTGTACAGCCAGAAGAGAGATGGAGCAATCAAGGGAATCGTTTTATAAACTATATAAATGTCTAACCAATGTACTGTATACTTGAAACTAATAATAACATTTAAAAAAATAGTAAAAAAAATTTTAAAAAATGAACGTCCCCTACATAAAATCTGGGCACTTTCAGAAGCTGTTTCTGCACTGGGCCCTGGGGTGAGTCTGTGCCATTTCCCAGTTCCCTACAGGCTTTTGGGTACCTTAGACTGGGCTCGTTGATTTTCAAAACCAAATGTTTGGGGAGCTTGTCTCTCAGGTGCAAGGCTTAAAAGTTGGTAGCCTGATTTGGCACATTAAACGCTTCACTCCTCGGAGAGAGGCTCAGGGTTTGTGAGAGCCCTCTTGGTTGCATACCTGCATCTCAGTCTCTCCCACTCTCCTTGATGTGGCTCTTTTCTCATTTGCCCATGTGAAGTAGTTTTCAGGTCAGCTAGTTTTCAGGTCTTTTTCAGAGAAAATTGTTCTACATGTAGCTATAGATACAGTATGTCTGCAGGAGGAGGTAAATTCAGGGTCTTTTTATGCCACCATTTTAAACTGCATTCTCTATCTCCTATTTTTCTCTGTCTCTCTGTGGGAATGTAGCTAATGGAACAGTCTGCCTCTTGTTACATTTCTATTTGGGAAACAATCCAGTCTAAGAAGATATTTTTTTCCGGTAAGAGGCTGTCTCTGTAAATCACCTATAATGTTGTACTGAGGTGAGTTTATTACTCAGCTGATCACCGGGAAGCAAGTGAAGCTGGATTCTGCCTCTTATGGAAAACCCACTCAGTTTTCCCATTTCCAAAATAGGACAAGCCCCCACCCTGCCTTCCAGGTATATAGAATAGAAAGCTATAACTCCTTTGGGAAGAAAAGTTCCCTGAACAGATAACCCACAGAATTCTGAAAACCCCTTGAGAAGTTCTCAGTTTCACTTGAGTGCCCCCAAACTTTGGTGATGATGGTCTGACCTGAGCCAGAAAGTGGGGAGACAACAACAAATGGCAGCAGGAAGACGCTTATGAGAAGAGGCCTAAGATCAAGGGGCCATGGTGAGGAGGACAGCAAGAGCCTAAGACTCACTGATGCCAGCCTTCTTCTGGGGTCCAAGCTGTGTCCCCTACTCTTAGGCAAGCCCTGGACCATGGGGAGATGGAAACTAGGGGTGATAAGAAAGGAAGTGTTTAAGTGGTGCTGTTGACTTGTATATGGGGTCCTGGGTAACCACAAGTTCAGGGTATTTGCAAGAATAGTTCCAAGTGATTGGGGCTGTTGATGGGGAAGTGGTTTACACAGTGAGAGAAGTTGAGAAGTTCACATCACCTGGGACAACACTTAGCTGGTTTCTTCTCACTAGAGCTCTCTGATCATTGTTTACCCCAGCAGAGCAGAAACACTTCTGTTATGCCACAGCCGTTCTACTGCATAGTTGTTACATGTGCCATGAATCTCAAAAGGTGGTACCCAGATAACAGCACAGCAACACCTGGGAGCTCATTGGAAATGCAAATTATGAGTCTGTTAGTTGTTACTGTGCCAACTTAAACTACACCCAGGTGACGGAGCTGTATTAGCGATGCCTGGGCTTCAGGAGTCATGAGAATACAGGCAGCTTTTAAACACCCGCCCATTCAAGGGGGATTCATCAAGGGCCTCAATATGCACAAAGCAAGGGGCATAAAGACGTGTTAGATACAGGTGCTAATGTACATAAGGAATTTTAAGGTGATCTTAGTTAGCCTTTGGCCAAGATACTCCATGGTTAGGAATTGATTTCTAATGTAAGAAACCTCCAATATGGAAAAAAGGCTTATGCATAAGAATATTTGATCCTCAGCATATTGATAGCAATTTAAAATTGGACCCAATTTAAATCATCTACGATATGGAAATGGCATAGAAAATTATGGCATCTTCAGTTGGTCGGCTATTAGGGAGCCTTTACAAACAATGCGATGACATGGGAAATGCTTATGTTACAACGATAAGTTTAAAAACACCCAAGATGCAAATCATCTCATTTTAATTAGGACCCACCCAGTATCTGGGGAAGTGGCCAATTCCATGTAATATTCTTTGTGGATGCTCTTCCCAGGAAAGAAGGAAAGTGGAAGCAGCAAATATGAGGTGTCCCTGTCATCTTACCCTTTGGCCATCGAACAGTAAAGGACTCCCCTCTTTTCCTCAATATGGGCAATTTCAGTAATAATGACTCATTATTCTGAGAGTTCTTTCATTTTCTCTGTCCCTGGTCTTCTGCTTATATGAAGCAGGGTGGGCGGTGTTTGTGGCAGGCCCAGTTCTACCTTACTTAGTGGTATGTCCTGGCACAATCATGTGGCTTAATTATTTGGAAGTTACTTTGTCACCACAAATTGCCGAATGTCTCTTTAGCCTCAGATTTGGCTAACAGTCATTTATAGGGCAGCAGGAAATACACAAGTCAACATTTAAAAACAGAATAATTCTGGGTGGCAGAGGACTAATAGTTTCTCACCCAAAGAGCAAAGGAGAAGAAATGTTCATCATATGCAAAGTGTTAGTATCCTTTATATATCCAAAAAAAAAAAAAAAAAAATTCACAGGAAAAAGACAAACATGTTATAATGAAAACATGTTTTTCCTGACCAGCATCTATTCTGTATCCTTCCTAAGGCCATAACCCCTTAGTTCTTTTGGGAAGCCACTCTTCCCTGTAATTCTTATGCTATAAGTTTATGTGAAATTCATCCAAACTACAATCTAGAAATTTGACTTTATTAGCTTAAGCAGATCGATGAAACCCATCTCCATAGCCACAGCAATTGGTTAGGTATTGGATTTCTGACCTAAGTCGGTCAAATCCATTTTTTTTTTTCCCAATGGGATACAGCCTCTCTCTACCTTGAAGAAAATGAACAAGGAATCATGTAACACTGTAAGGTACCAGCAGCCATCCAGGGACTCTCACATGGAAGGGGGATCAGAAAGAGAAGAAAATAGGGCCTGTGTGATGTCACAGAGCTGCTTGCTGCATCCGGCCTTGCCTGGAGCCAGAGCCACCCCCATGCCCCTCAGTCTTGTATCCACAAGTTTCATTTATTCAAGCCTCTTTGAGTTAGAGTGTTTGCTTGTTTTTGTTTAATCCTCGAATCTACCAGCAGCCTGAAGAATACAGAGTCCTATATCTGTGCAGAGATACAGGGTCTCTTAAAAGTAACAGCCCCTGACTGAAGTATGGGATTGGCAGAACTGGAAAAGTAGGAGGCAGTTTGGTGAGGACCTTGTTAAATGCAAGTTGTTTATAAACTTTGTTGTGCATAGGAATTACCTGGAAATTTGTTAAAATACAGGTTGCTGTGCCCCACCTTCTGAAAGTGGGGAGAAAGACTCATAATTTGCATTTCCAATGAGCTCCCGGGTGTTGCTGTGCTGTTATCTGGGTACCACCTTTTGAGAACTGCTCTTACTTGGTACTGCTGCACTGTTGGTTGAACTATGGTCTGTTGAATGTTAGTGCTAAGACCCTGTGCCAGATACTAAGGCTGCAACACTGAGGAATTTGATAGGTAAGATTATGAAATTGGACTATAATAGCTACTTCTCTCATCTATGAGTAAGGTCCTTAAATGAGTTTAGATTGCTTTGAAATAGGCTCTTCCGAAACTAAAAAAGGAAAAAATATCAACTTTGCTAAGAAGGGCCTTGCTAACGTGTTGACTGTTTCCAATAATTATGAATCTAGAAGGTCTGTAAATGTGGAAATTTCTACTCCAGGCTAAAGTTAGTGACAGCAGGTGAGAGACTTAATAGGAGAGAATTCTGGGGTCCGACTGTGGCCCTAAATCCTGCTCCTCACCCTCTCCTGTGAAATATTTGTCATCCTTACTTAGAATGGACAATCAGCTCCTTGTGAAGGTGTTGGGAGAATGAGGCTTTGTGTGGGTCTCAAATATTTATCATTTCCCCACGTTGCCCCCTCTCTTCAGGGGCCAAGATGGACGCAGAGGTCTCTTAGCAGAGGGCTGGGAGGTAGGGATATAAGGGTGAGTGTAGTATTGAGACTCATGCTAGGAAGCACACATTCCCAACCCCTGTTAACAAGAAAGATAAAGAATTGGATGAGCACTCTGCATTTGGTTGTCTGGCTCATGGAATTGACTAAAGCAAAGAGATCAGAAACCTACTATTATTAAAAGGCTTCTCATTCCAAAGAAACCACAAAACCAGCCCCAAATGATCACTGATTGCTCAACACCTAAGGCAAACCCCAGGTTTCTAATTTATATGGACAGGAAGTAGGCAGCTCCCAGAAAAGGGCTCTTCCCCAGCACACATATGTGTCCACAGAGGACAGTCCCCAGGAAGGTTAGCCAGAAAGGCTGACCAAGGATCTCATGCATGTCTCAGACCTTGCAAGGCCTTATAAACTGGTTAACAATACAATCCCCATTCTCCCTTTCCCTCACAGAGGTCTTTGTTCTATTACTCTGTTCACAATACTTGTATTTAGGGAATGTCGAGCTGATTAAGCTTCTCATTTGCCTTTGGGTTGCTGGGCCTCGAGAAAAAGTTCAATGTAAATGAGCAGGTTTGTTTGTCCCAAGATGCTGGAAGCCAACAGAGGAGAAATGGTGACACCTTCTTTGCCTTTTTGGAGACAAAGATTGTTCCTCCCGTTCTTCTGACAATGCCTTCACACTTACCACAGGTGTGGCTGGTAATGGTGTTAGGGGAATGGCCCCTCATAATGGAAGGGGATTATAATATGTTGCCTGGAAGAAGCTTGTGTGTGTATAAAAGCCTTGGGCAAAAAGACTTGTGTAGTGCACTGCCTTCATTATACAAAAGCCATTATTGCGTCAAGACTGTTATGACTGGCCCAGCTGAGCTCGATCTTCCCTGTGTCAACTTAGAATCCTAATCAGAAAATCATTCTGATGTGTAGAATATCACCCATCAAAGCGTAGGGTCAGATGAGACCAGAGAGGTAAGCAATACCTACTCACTAAAAAACTAAATCAAATAAAAAGGAACTGAACAAAATAAAAAGAAAAAGTACCTATTTCTAAAAAAATAATATGTTAATCTCATTTCCTCTAAGAAACCACATTTAGTTATTTGATTATCTTTCCAAATATTTGCAAATATCTATATTAATATGACTTTAAAAAATAAAAAAATAATATAATTTTATACATACAGTTCTGTGGCACACATGTAGAGTATATATACATATAGTAGATGTAAACGAATATACCTTTTCACATAATATTATGGACACTTTCCATAGATATTATAGACATGTATTATCCTTTTCATTGACTGCAAAATATTTTGTTGGTGGACATCTCAATCTTCTACTGATTTAATTTTTTACTGATGGTCGTTTCCATTTTTCTGTTTAAAATCATGCTGTGAAGAATATCCTTGTGCCTATATATTTCTGTCCTTTGGCAGTGTTGCTGCAGAATAGATTCCTAGAAATGCAAATCAGGGCAAATGATGTGTAGGTCAAATAATAAAAGTGCATTTTAATATTTGCTTAATAGGAGACTTCAATCACTAAAATTCTAAACTAATTTTTGGTATAAAAATTATTATTTTTATTTTTAAATTAAATGTATTGGGGTGACATTGGTTAAATATCATAATTACATAGGTTTCAAGTGTGCAATGTGTTAATACATCACCTGTATATGCATTGTGTGTTCACTACCCAAAGTCAAATTTTCTTCCGTCACCATTTACTTGACCCCCTTTACCCTGATCTATCTCCCTCCTCCCGACTTTTCCTCTGGTAATCACTAAACTATTGTCTGTGTCTATGAGTTTTTATTTGTTTGTCTTGTTCCTTTGTTGCTTTCTGTTTTATAACCCACATATAAGTGAAATCATGTGATTCTCATCTTTTTCTGTCTGACTTATTTCACGTAGCATGAAATTAGATTATTTTAAACAAAATGAAATAATCATGACTCATAAAATTTTATATATGTTTTGGTTTTCACATGAGTCTTTTGAATCTCTCCTTTTTTGGCAAAAAGGGTCCTGGCTTAGTGAACATTTCTTATAACTCTAACTCAGGCAATCCATCTATTAAATAACTCAACTTTCTTAGGAAACTTACTATGTAGGATCCTCCACATGTAGGCTGGTTGCCTTTCCCTTTAACATTAGTCATTTATTTTGTGGAGCATGGGTTTAAGGAAAATAATGTGCAATATACCTATTACCATATGCAGATATGGGCCGCATTTAGAAAGCATGGTAAATCCTATTGACTATTCCAGTGGTTCTCTTCAGCTGTTAACATGCATGTTGAAAACATCATAAGCTTGGTACAAATATCAATTCTCAGGTTCACGCCTAAAAATTCTGATGTAAGTGGCTTAAACAATCATTGCTTGTGATTTGAGTATAGGTACAATGCCTTTTGGGAAATAACTTGACCAGTGGTCAAGCATAATGTGTAGTTATATCACAATCCGGTTTTGCAACTTAATTGTTGCATTTACTTGCTGTATGATCTTGGCTAAGCTGCTTAACTTTTCTGAGTGCCAGCCCCAGTTTACACTTTTGTCAAATGAGGCTATTAATGGTACTTAAGCTATACTGTTTCATTGTGAGGATCAAGTGGACACTGCCTAAAAAGAACTCCACCTAGAGTAAGTCTCAAATATGTTAGTAATTCTTATTAAGAAAGCTCAGTTTATCATAAATATATATATATACCACGAATATTGTTCTTAACGTTACCCATTCTCATAGTGAATTTTCCTAGAGTGTGTACATTATGATTCGATTTTTAAGATATTCATAATTGCAATGTTCTGGCAATGTGGCTCCAGTATAAATCAGAGTAACTCTGAGGTAGCTCCCTTTCCGTCTCTCCTAATTTCTCTCCATTTCACATCTTCCTATTCTTTGCCTGTTATATTCCTTTCAACCAGTGATCCTGATTTGCCAGATAAATGAAACAAAACTCAATGCCAGTTTACTTTTTAAAAGAACATCTTTATTATTTCTCTAGGCTGAGCACAGCACTGAACAGAAACATTTAATACATGATTGTCAGTCTGGTGGCTTTGGTGCCACCTCTGTCTAGAACAAACTGATGACAGTTCCTTAATTGTCACCAATCACAGTGCAAATGAAAGAGGAGGGGAAGGGTGCTGAAGGAGATATCCTGAGATCTCTTGGAGCAAAAAGTTTCAAACACAGTGTGACATTTTAAATAAATTACAAAAATTAAATAGTATAAATAAATAAAAAGTTAAGTTAGCAAGAGTCCCAGAGTATGGGTTGGCAACAAGCTGCCCACAGGAGAGGTAGCTGTGGAGGTTACAGGGGTGTTTCCAAGGCTCAGGCCCCTGCTCCCCATTGACCCACTAAGGTCACCGGGTTCCTTCCAGGCCACTCAGGCGTTCAGCTCAAGATCACTGACGTATTCCTGGACCCAGGCCTCACTGGGGTCAGCACAAACCTGCCGGCCTCTTCTGGTTTGGAAGCTATGGAGAAAGGGGAAGAATTACACATTCAGGAATCCAGCAGTGGGCCCTGGGGCCACCGTGGCCCTTCTAGCCCACTTTTTTATCCTGGGCAGTCCAGGACCCTGCCCACTTTCTCTGGGATCCTCTGCCTATCTCAGTC
Source organism: Cynopterus sphinx (assembly GCA_030015415.1). Classification (NCBI taxonomy): domain Eukaryota; kingdom Metazoa; phylum Chordata; class Mammalia; order Chiroptera; family Pteropodidae; genus Cynopterus; species Cynopterus sphinx. Next base: position 29,153,220 of record CM057385.1, on the reverse strand, counting down.
CAGGCAGCTGCTCTCACTGACTCAGGGGCTCCCTCAGAGGATCTTGCTGCTGCCTCTTTCCTCTCACTTCCCTCTGGGCTGTGCCAGCCCTCCCTGACTCTGAAAGCTCCTCGCCAACTCAGGTCACACCTCAGAGACCTGGGTCTACATACTTGATAAGACGTCTTGGAGGGCAGGGCTTTTCAGAATGGCGCCTCTGGCCTATCTGTGCCCTTGGGCACTGCCCCCACTCCACACCCTTTCTATCTCCCCAGAGGTGGGCAGGAAAACTGGCACTTACATGACACCGGGCTTGGAGCACTGGCTGCTGGTCTCAAAATAGTCGACTACAAATTTGCGCGGAAACTGCCGGGAGACATAGGAGAAGCAGCAGGCAGTCGGTGTGTCAGCACCATCTGTAGAGGAAGGGACAGAATGAGCCTGAGTCATAGTTCAGAAGGAAAGGCGAGATCTGAGGTCTAATCCTTGAGAGGGTGAGGAAGACAGGGAGGAAGACAGCCATGCTCATGGCGTGGGCTGGGAGACAAGGTCACTAGAGGGCCTTAGGTGCTTTTGCCTAGAAATATCCCCATCTCTGTCCTTGTTACTGTGTGTATCCTTCTTTCTCGTTGACTCTTCATTGTGGGCGGTCTTTCTATTTGTGATCCAGACATCCAAGCAGACTGTTCCCATCTCCCTTCAGGAAATTTTATCTGGTTCAAGAAGCCATACCCCAGCAAAAGAGAAATCTTGGACATCTCTTCTAAGACATCTTACGGACAGAGTTCTTGGAGGGACCTGGGTTGACTTAGTAGAAGAATGACACCACTGGAAGGCAATCAGACTTGAATTCTGCCCCTTACAAGCTCATTTACTTAGGTCCCTATTTTACCATCTGTAAATGGAACTGTTACTCTCCTATCCAACCTTGGCTCTCAGATACGGGATTAGGCTAGCTAAGGCTCTTGCAGAAAAAAGCAAAGATCTCTTGTAAGGCTTTAGGAAATTCTCTATGTTCTTTTAGAGGCTCTTAAGACCACAAGAAAAAATGGATGTGGTCTGACTGGCCAGAGTGGTGATACCCACAGCAACAACATAGACTCACATGGCGCAGAGAAGACCTGGCTGCAGAGGGCCATGGTGCAGAGAAGAACGGCAAGGGCAGCCCCGGAGACCTTCATGATGCCGAGCAGGTGGAGTGTGGGCTTGAGTCAGGAGAGCAGAGCTGAGAGTGAGCTCTTGCTGCTGGCTGTGTCCTTCTGGAGTATGAAGCCATCTCCCCTGATCTTTAAAGGTGGCCCTTGCGGATGAGGAAATGGAATCTGGGGGTGAGGAGGGAAATTTTTAAGCATGGTGGTGTTGTCACGCTGAGTGTTGCACAACTCAGGGTCCCGGGCAACCACAGGGGCTCAGGATATCCAAGAATAGCTTTTCTGAGCTATAAGTTTCAGCCCACAACTCATGACTTGTTCTGGTTTCTTGTGAGGAAATGGTTTCCTTTGAGAGCAGAAGAGTGTGTGTCAACCTGGGGCTATTCTTGGCTGGTCCCTCTCCGCAGTAACTGACCTATACATGAACTGTCCAGCTTCATCTTTTCCACAGAGCTGAAACTCCTGTGCCTCCTCAGCTCCTCTAATCACATGGAGAGTATAAGATGTGATGATGCCACAGAGGGTGGCATAGCTTCCTTGCTTGCAAGAAACTAAATTAAGGAATCCCCGTTAGAGGACTAGGAAGTATGAGGTCATGTTTCTGTCATTTGTCCATTCATCAGTCACTGAATGACTAGGATCACTGGGTTAAACACCAGTTGAGAATTGTAAAGATCCATTAGGTGTGGGTGTTAATGTTTCAGGAGCCTAAGAATATTTATGCTCATGAACCTAAAGAACACATTTCTAGGAAAGAATTCTGAAGAAACAAACCCAAATATGGAAGCATCTTCAAACATAAAGACATCTGACCCCACATCATCTGTACCTCTAAAATAAGGAAACCTAAAGTTTTCTTTATCAGGGAATGATAAATTATGGTATGTCCACTGGACTTTTTATTATTAAAACCCTTAAACTGAAGCAAAGTAGCATAAATATAATCATAAGATCAGTTGTAAAAAAGTAAGATGAAAAATTGTACAAATTGTACAAGATGAAGAATTGTACAAATATATATGTATGTATACACATATATGACAAATGTTTAACCATATATGTATTGTATTTTATATATAAATAAATAAATGCTGGGCATGGAAAAAATAAAAAGCATTGGAAATAAATGCCCGAAAGCATGATTAGCACTTATACATGTGTGGTAGATTTATGAGTGCTTAATTGTCTTGTTTTCCTCTTTTTCTGGAGTTCACCTTCCTTGTCAGCCCACAGATATACAAACACATTTTGTTTTGAAACATTTACAACATTGGTTGGAAGTAGGCTGTCAATTATTTAATTTTAATTTGAAAGAAATTTTTGAGAAATATACTGAAGCTTTTGTCCAATGGTCTTTGCTAGACTGGACTTTTGATTTCCATTTTTCTGAACCATGTTAAGGAACTCTATGATGTTTGCATAAATAATGCCACATTCAAAGCAGTTTTCTTTTCTTATTCTTTTCATTCAAAATTTCAGTGGTGTGAAAGGGTTTACTTTCTTAGTGAGATCTGTATTTTACCCTTTTACATTCTTTATTATTTTATTGTATAATTAATAAGTATAAATCACATTTTATAATGAAAAGTAGATTTAGTTCTTTTTGATGGTCTTTGTCTTCCAGATGTTCCTGGTCTAGTAGGGGCAGGTAAACAGGTAACCACAGCACTTAGCAGAAAGTACAAAGATTTCTAGGAGAGAAATAAATGAAAGCTCAGAACACCGGGAGGAAGGAGCAATGATCTCTCTTGGACGGGCTGAGGAAGGCTTCATGGAAGGAATGGAACTTTGATTGGGTCTTGAAAGCTACACAGGATTTGCACATACGCAGATGGGGTGGTGGTAGAGGTCCAGCTGGTGCAGAGTCATAGGTGTGAAACTGCAGTCTCAACAAGTGTGAACAGTTCAGTGTAGTTGCAGATTGGTGGAGCAAATATGGATGATTATGCTAAATTGGGGCCAAACCAGGAGCATTTTGAATTCCCCCAGCAGAAGTTAGAACAATGAAGGAAACAAGACATAAGCAAAGGAGAACACACCTTAGGAATTCTGACCTCCCTGTGTCTATAGAGTCACTTCTCTTAAAACATATGAGCAGTGTTTTATCCCATCCCTCTGATTGATAATAATGGTTGTGAGGGAGGCAAAGCAAAGACAAGGTCAGGGGACATCAGCAGATTTCACTGAGGCTTTAGCAACCAGGTGTGTTCCGTGGTTACTGTCAGTTCCTAAAAAGGAGTCGATCACTTGTTTCACTGGAAAGTCTAGATCACAAACGGGGCCTCCTCCTCACCTCACCTTCTCTGCCTCAGCTATTAGTTGATACTCTAAGTTTCATTCCCTCATTTACTTCTTGGGGGGAACCCCCTTTATGATTCAGTTTCTGAAAGCTGGCTTCTGTGAGTTGGAGAGGGCGAGAAGAAGAAAATGGAAACTGCTGAATCAATAACTTTCTGATAGTGCATCTTCTTATCTCCCTCCATGATTACAGCACTTACCACATGGTGTTACAATGAGTTATTTCTCTAATTTTCTCTTCAAAAAATTTAGACCATGTCCTGTGGACTTTAAACCAAATTCATGTCATGTCTTGCTGATGGATTTAAACCAAATCCTAGCACATGATGATTATGACATAATGAGTTTTATAACAGTCTCTCATTTTTATAATTTTATTCTTTTTAATATAGGTGATTCATTGAATACAAAATTCTATCTTGGTTATTACATATTTGTAAGATTTTCCATACTTTCCTAAAACCAGAAAATAGCCCTTTATCATGTGTGTTTTACTTTATTGGAAAGAACATACTTGTATGCAAAGTGTGTGCTTATTACGCACACATTGAATGAATAATGGGAGGAGCCTTAGGATGGTTGAAATGGTTTTAAGAGGTCTTAGACAATTTCTAGGAGGTAAATTGATGTTCCCAGGTAAAATGATTACTCTAGGATCACACAAATAGAGTTGGTCAGTTTTATATTTCACTGTCTGCATTATCTCGAGCAATAACTACAAAACCTGACACATAATAGAGCTTAATAAATATTCAGTGAATCACTGAATATTCACAGTTTTGACATACAGTATGTCCTATGTCCAAAGTCCCACTATGGAGTTGAAATACCAATTTTATATAAAGGATCAGAAAGGCCATGGTGTCAAGGTCTTGATCTTTGGGGCCACCCAAGATCTCTTAGGAGGTGGTGACAGAAAGTCAGCATGGTGGATCTATCAGCAATGGAGGGGTTTGATTTGTGTCCTCTCTTTCTAGCTCATTCCAGCCTCTTTAAGGCCCTACCTCTGTCCAGCAGAGTGTCCCAGCCCTGAGTACAGAGAATTCTGGCTGAGCAGTTCATGTTCTGTAATATCACAGCCTTTGTTTTTGCGCTGTTTACCTCTTCTTTGTTTCCCAAGCCCCGGCCCTCCTGGACTGGTTTTCTTCCAGTTTCTGGCCTTGAAATTCCACTTCCCCAGGTGTCACTCTCAATTCCCTCCCTTTGATAACGGTGGTTCCCATGAGTGGGTTCAGCCCAGGATTGGCTTCCTTTTGTTAGCTGTGGCCTTGAGTCAGGTTGCAGCAAGCTCAGCCTCCCCTTTCATGGGGGTGGAAACAGTATCCTAGGGACCCCTTTCTGGCATCCTAGAGAGACAAGGTCTGCATGCAGCCCCTTCTCTCTGCTTGTCTTGAATTCTCGTCATTCTTCTCTGGCGATTGTGTGCGTGCGTGCGTGCGTGCGTGCGTGCGTGTGTGTGTGTGTGCAGTAGATCAAGGTAAACATCTTAGTATTGAATTAGATCTTTCCCCCTGTCCCTCTACTCATCTTTCTGTACTCTCTGTTCAGTAAAAAATGTTCCCTTTCACTCAGCTTTCAAGCAAAAAACTTGAGAGTCACCTTGGCCTGTCCTTCCCCTTTACCTCCTACATCTACAGTGGTCCTTCTTTATCTGCAGTTTTGCTTTCCCTGGTTTGTTACTGCAGTCAAGCATGGTCAAAATATTAAGTGGAAAATTCAGATATAAGTAATTCATAAGTTTTAAATTGTACACTGTCCTGCTCCATCCTATTGGGGATAGAAATCATCTTTGGTCTAGTGTATCCACACTATATGTGCTACCTGCCAGTTTGTCACTTAGTAACCATCTCAGTTATCGGATCTACTGTTGGTATCACAGTGCTTGTGTTCAAGTTAACACTTATTTTACTTAATATTGTCACCAAACCTCAAGAATAGTGATGCTGGCTATTTGTATATGCCAAAGAGAAGCTGTAAAGTGCCTCCTTTAAAAGTGAAAATGTACATATGTAGTATCGGAAAAAACATAGTATATATAAGGTTCAGATCTGAGGTTTTAGGCATCCACTGGGAGTGTTGGAACATATCCCCCCACAGATAAGTGTGGGGGCCTATTCAATCTATTGTATTTTGAAATTCTGTATCTGCTACTCACCATTCCCACTGCCATTGTCTTAGGTCAGGACCTATCATTTCTTACCATGACAGCTGTAACAATGTTCTACCACTGTTATTTTTTTCTCTTCCAGTTTGCCTCACTTCAATCTGTCCCATCATCACACAGCATCCCAAGTGATTTTGTTGAGTGGTCTCTGTTGCTTTCTGTTGACAATCCTTCAAGTGCTTTGCATTGTTTCCTGCATGAAATGGAAGCTTCTCTGTAATGTGAGCCCTGTCTTTCTCGCTGGCCACATCTTTTGCTACCTTCAAACTTCCTGGAAACCAGGACTCAGCCCTCTGAACTACATGTAATTCCTTAAAAGTGCAGGTCTCTTCTCTGCTTTTCATGAATGAGTTGTCAACTTGACAGGGCACAATTTCCCCTTCTTGTAAATCACAAGGAAGAGTGAAATACTTTGAGCATGGGTACGTCCTATGGCAGCTGCTGAGATTAATATGTAGAACAAATAGGAAAAACCAGAATTTAATTTCCTTCATTTTCTAAGGAAAAGAGAGAAATCCGTGGATTCCACTGTTCAAACACATGCAAAATGTAAAATGGAAAGACATTTTACATTGTAATTACAGAACTTTAGCTGCTAAATTTTAACACAAATTTATAATAAGCACATTTTCTTCTTCGGTGTCATTTCCAAATCTATCATGTATTAGCTGTGTGTTCTTCTGTAAGTTACTTACTTCTCTGTGCTTTGGTTTCCTCATGTGTGAAAAGGGATAGTAATAGTATCTACCTCAGAGGATTACTATGAGAATTACATACATTAGTTTTTATAAAAGCATTTGAATATCAGTGGCTCATAGTAAGTGCTATGTATTAGTTACTGTTATCATTATTACCAAAATATTTCAATTGATCTATTTTATATATTTAAAAAATGCAGATCTTTTGTTCTTTGCCTGAATAACCCCACTGCATGCTCTTTGCCTGGCTGACCATCTTCAGGTCACAGCTCAATTTATAATAGAGAAAAGTTAGAACAACCTGAATGGACTGACCTAAGTAACAGAAGGGTTAAATATAAATTTTGGTATAATATTTTGGTATTTCCATGCAACGAAATATCATGCATGTTAATTTTGAAAAAAGTTTTGAGTTCTTAATGACATGGATGAATATAAAGTAACAATAATAAGATACACTAACAGCATTAAGCAACAATAGTAAAACACTAAACTAAAGAATGCTGGGTAATTTTTGTTTTCTTATTTATGATTTCCTATATTTTCTAAATTTTGTATGGTGACCATGTACATTTTCTCTTGAAAACAAAGCAAACTAATATAAAGCTTTTTATACTAGTTTTCAGAAGCCTTTCTTAACACTTTACCACCACCTTCCAAAGCATGCATCCCCAATGCCCAACATAGTACCTGTCGTATAGTGGGTACTCAGTAAAGTTTAACTGAATTATTTTTCTCTTTTCTGGATATTTCGGTCTGGAAATAACTAGAAAGAGGTGTAAAAGTATTGTTTGAGGGAAGAAACTAGCTTCATAAAGAATACTAAAGATTTTCTTGAACTCTCCAAAAACTGGTGAAGCTTTAAGATTCTCTCATGAATTTAACATCCTCTGAAGTCACTGCCCTCCACTCCTGATGGCCAAAGAGCAGGCTGCGGTGGGTGATAAAGGCTCTTTTCACTTCAGGATGAGTGGAGAGTGGCTGGCTGAGGGATGGGGTATGGCCAGCCATATAATGAACTGCCCCAATCAGTTCACCATCTTCCAGACTCCATCCTGAGCCCTGCACTTTGCATAACTGTGTACTTCTTTCTTCAGTCTACAATCCCATTTCCCCCAAGTGACTTGGCTACCATATTGGCAAAACCAAAGGATTTGCCTTTTTATGCTTTATTATTGTGGCAAAATGACCAAAATATTTCAGTTAGTCTATTTTATATATTTGAAAAGTACAGGTCCTTTGTTCTTTGCCTGAATGACCACGTGTTCAGCTCACCTTGAATTTCCAGTCTCAAGGAATCACTTGCAAGAACTTCTAAGTCTAAGCATTTCATCTCCTAGGGGTGCTTGCTCTCAGCCCCAACACCCAGTTGTCTCCCCACCACTCATGCATCTCAGCTTTCTCTAGGAGAACACAGAATGTCAGGATTGACCACCTCTACTCCCTGCTCCTCAGCAGCTTTGTAATCTTTTCTGAGAGCCTGGTACCTTCAGAGATTCCCTACACGTGCTCCCTCAAAGGGTTATAGCTATAAAGAAAGTTTGATCAACTCAGGACCAAGATTTGGAAGACCTCAGATCTTGACACTCATCCTGTGTGGCCATGATCCAGTCTTTTAACTTCTCTAGGTTTGCTTCCTAACCTGTTCTGCAGCAAAACAGAGTAGGATTAGATAAAACCATGGACATGGACATGCAGGGGGAAATCAAAAGTACCAAGGCCTTTGCAAGGTCATATTACTGCTGGGGTTGCCAGTCCTGCCTGTGGCTTTCTGAGGCTGGAATGACAAAATGACAAAACAGATATGAAAGTGCCCAGAACGGAGTTATGAGCACAGTGCCAGTCAAGGGTGGAATAAAGGGGAAATCTTATATTACCATGAGTGAGGGGAAGTGAAGTTTCCTTAGAGCGATCAGGTGGGTAATCTACATGGTTGACACCATGGTTGACACCTGCTGTCACTTCTCAAACCCCTGAACTGGAAAGAGTTGACTCCTAAAATAGTATCACTTCAATAAAAACCATTGGGTATGTGGGTGGAGGGCAGGGGAATTATCACCTTATCAGAGCTGAGGAATCACATTTTGAATAGAGTGTCAGAATGCCCAATTAATTTTTACCTCATTTAGCTAAATGAAGTTCACATCCTGACTCCATGTTACCTATCACACCTCTTCCCATTACAACTGGAAATTTGGGCTACCTCGGGATGCTTGTTACACAAGTGTTTATACCATGGATTTTGTATCAAGGAGTTTGCTTTCCAGTGGGGGAAGCAGCCAGATATGTTACAGATATGATGGAAGTAGCTCAGGAATTATAGAAACATGGAGGGAGATGCAGAAGTCAGTTGGAAAAGAGGTCAGGAGAGGTCCTCTAGAGAAGATGAACACTTTTTTAAATTATGTATTCAAGATGCATTTATTATCATTCTCTCTAGACTATTACTTAGAAATGCCCTCAATGTACAAATCTTGGAGAACACTGATTTAGCTAAACATATTGGCACAAGCCCTTTGTGCTCTCAGTGTGGAATTTCACTAATGTGAACACAACATTATTGTTGGGACCTTCATGAACAAAACATTTCGTCTCCATGACCCAAAGATCAAATCAAGGCTAGGAAGCAAAATTCAACGGCCAAAATCATTATGTGACTCTATGCAGACTCATCACCCATTCGTATCTATCATCATTCTCATAATGCCTTAGAGGAGGTATCTACGAAATTTCTCCACAACTTGAAGATCACTACACCCCACTCATTTAGATGGAGGTCTCCATGTCAAGGCTCTTTCTTACCATATAGTGGGATTTAGCCTTGACTTGGAACTATCAGTCCACAGTCAAGGGATGGCTTTCTTCATTCTTAGGGCTCTCTGACATTTTGTTTCTACCTCTGATATGACACTTTTTTCCATCTCATGAGGTAGTTATTTTTGTCACAGTCAACACCATTACTAGACTAACAACTTTTTGATGGGAGGGATGGGGCTTCTTTCTGCTCTGCCTTCCCTGACAAAAAGCAGATGACATAAATTGGGTTCAGTATAAATAGCATGAATAATAAAGCCTGTGAAGATCTCAAGGAATACAAGATACACACTCTTTCCTTTAAAACAAGGTCCTTGATACATGAAGATAAAATTCCACCAACCAGGAGAGACCAAGAGAGACACTGGCATATATGATATGAAGGATCATAGAACATTAGAGTTGGGGATAAGGGCCATGGTAAAGATCAGAACATTTGTAACAAGTCTGGCACAAAGAAAAGGGTGAGGACAAAAAGGATGGAGGAAAGAAGAGCAGTTTGTGTGTGTGCAGGTAAGTGGTGATGAACAGAGTGATGAGAGGCAGGATGACATTGTACTTTATTTAGTGATCCTGAAGTACACCAAGGTGCTGCTCTTTCCCCTCCTATTCTACATCTCTATGGTACAGAGGGGGCGGGCTGATTTCTTCTTTTCACTCTTCATTATTCCTTCTCTAGCAGAGATAGGTAGCAATTTTGAGCTGGGAGTGAGCAAGACGGTCAGAATAGTTAAGCTGAGGGTGGATAGAGATCTCAATCCAATCTTCTTGATCATCTCCACTTACCAACTGCATGCCCTCCTGTATTCCTGGCCTCTGTGATCCTCACCTAGGCTCCTTCACGTCAGCTTTGGGTCAACAGTAGCTGCCAAACCAGGCAGGACTTTCAGTGAACACAAGGAATTTCTTTTGGATGACTGGGAAACACCTACATGCTTAGATTATATGTTTTATTCATAACACAGATAAACTAATTGCTAGGATATCCAATCCCAATTTTATCCTTAAAGAACATTCTGTGTCTGGGGATTCCAAATTTAATTTTTACTGATTTCATTTCCCTTTTCTATTATAGGTCCAAGTGAATATACTGAAACCTTTATTTCTCTTCTGTTTCCTCCTTGTTCTAGGACAGACTAACATAACTTCCCTCCTGAATTCAGCCCTAATAAAGTGTGTGTGGCATGGCCTCTGGTGGTCAACAGTTTCTATCTTTGTGGTCACATTTTTATTTGTGACAACAGTGTGGGAAAAAAAATGGATCTTAGAGTCAGAAGAATCCTATTTCAAATCTTGATACTGCCACTTTAGGTTGTGGCCTTGAGGACAGATAAAGAGCTTCACAGACAATAAAAGGCTAAAGGAGTTCATCACCATCAAACCAGTATTACAAGAAATGTTAAAGGAATTTCTTGAAGGAGAAGGAGAAGAAGAAAGAAGAAGAAGAAGAAGAAGAAGAAGAAGAAGAAGAAGAAGAAGGAGGAGGAGGAGGAGGAGGAGGAGGAGGAGGAGGAGGAGGAGGAGGAGGAGGAGGAAGAGGAGGAGGAGAAGAAGAAGAAGAAGAAGAAGAAGAAGAAGAAGAAGAAGAAGAAGAAGAAGAAGAAGAAGAAAATGATGTGAATAATAAAATGGCAATAACTGCATATCTAGTGACAATCAGTTTAAATGAAAATGGATTAAATGCTTCAATCAAGAGACAAAGAGTGTCTAAGTGGGTAAGGAAACAAAACCCTTAAATATGCTGCTGCCTACAAGAGACTCACTTCAGATCGAAAGACATACACAGACTGAAAGTAAAGGGATGGAAAAAGATATTTCATGAAAATGGGAATAAAAGCTGGGGTAGCAATACTCATATGAGACAAAACAGACTTTAAAACAAAGACTATAGCAAGAGAAAAGGAAGGACCCAGTAATTCCACGTCTGGGTATTTATCTAAAGAAACCCAAAACACTACTTTAAAGGAAATTGTTCATCCATGTGTTCATTACAGCATTATTTACAATAGCCAAGCTATGGAGGCAAGCTGGGTGTCCATCAGTAAATGAATGGACAAAGAAGAGGTGGAACATATGTACAATGGAATATTACTCTGCCATAAAAAAGAATGTAATCTTGTTATCTACAACAACATGGATGGACCTAGAGGGTATACTGTGCTGAGTGGAGTAAGACAGACAGAACAAGACAAATGTCATGTGATTTTACTTATATGTGGAATCTAGAGAACAGGATAAACAAACAACAGAAACAAGCTCACAGATACAGAAAGCATTTTGATGGCTGCCAGATTGGGGAGCAGGGTGGTAGGTGAAGGGAGGAGGAAATTAGGAGGTACAAATTGGTAGTTACAAAATAGTCATAGGCATGTGATAACTATGTATGTTGTTAGGTGGGTGCTGGATTTATTGGGATGATCATTTTGTAAGTTATATAAACATCTGATAACAATATTGTACGTCTGAAACTAATATTGCACGTTAACTATAGTTGAAAAAAACATATATGTAAAGACTGGCCTTGACATAATCCATGAACCCTCCTGTGCTCTCCGATTCTTATTGTCACACGCCTGCTCAGAGTTATGGTAGGATTTGATGTTATGAGTATGAGGCAGATGCCTAGAACCAGACACATAGTACATGTTCAGTAGGTAGAAGACTACTGTCCTTCTGGGTCCTTCTGCACATTCAATACCGGACTCTTGCTTTATGCTCAAGGAAACATACAGGGCATTAAGGTTACTCAGCCCAGTGGAAGGACGGCTAGGAATGAGACATGGAGTCCTGGCTCTCCCTTCCTTCTTGGGGCCAGGCTTGTGGTAACCATGCAAAGACTGATGTGAAGCCTCCAGCTTCTGGGGTGCCAACCACCAAGGGCAGCATGGTTGTCATCTACAAGCCCCTCCTGGCATGTGTGAATGCTTCATCCTTCCTCTCGGGTTTACGATTCTCTCCTCAGTCTCGGTCATTATCTTTGGTATACCACTTCCCTCCAGAGCACAGCTCACCACTTCTCCCCTCCACCTCTTTCTTCTTTCCACTGTGATGACATCGCCCTGAAGGAGAGAAGCTCTGCAGAGCTTCAGTTTCCTTACTGGTACCATGACATCATCTTTACCCTGGAAATTCCACTTTCCCTCCCGTGCCCCCACTTTTGTCCCAGTCCTCAGAGTCCTTCTTATAAAGAGGGGATCCCAACTCAGTATCAGCACAGAACACAGTCAGGTTCTGAAGCTTCTGGGTTCTGTAGTCTCAGCTCCAGGAAAGCCTCTCCTCCACCGAGACCATGAAACTCTGCGTGACTGTCCTCTCTCTCCTCGTGCTAGCGGCTGCATTCTGCCCTCCAGCGCTCTCAGCACCAAGTAAGTTTGTTCTTTCAGCTGTACTTCTACAGCCACTTTTCTAGTTGGGACTAGTCTATCAGTGGCATCTGGGGATGAGACAAAAGGGAACTGGGATGATTAAGTAGCTTGCAGTTAAATGTAGAGTCTAGCGGACACTCAGTAATAGTCAAGATCCTGTTTTCTTAAGAAATAGCAATGAGCAGACTTGTATAAGCAAGCCCCGGTCTCTCTCCGTGCCTTGGTTTCCCCATCTGTAAAACAAAGGGAGTCAGACCTTACTCTGAGACCTGATCCAGCTCCATGACCTTCTCTTAGGGTACTGAATTCCAAATAAGACTCTGACTCAGGGTTGGTGGGATTGGATATAAGGGACTGTATTTGGGGATCTGGTATCTCCACAGAGATGCTCATTGAATATCTATAACTAGAAGTCAAATGATCAGCTCCTTGTATAGCTTTGATCTCACCCCAGCCTTTCTTTCCAGTGGGTTCAGACCCTCCCACAGCCTGCTGCTTCTCTTACACCCTGCGGAAGATCTCTCGCAACTTTGTGATAGATTACTACGAGACCAGCAGCCTTTGCTCCCAGCCAGCTGTGGTGTAAGTATCAACTCCTGGGCTGCTCTGAGAGGCCAAGGCGAGGACTCATTGGTTCCTAGTTTGGGCATCCTTAGAGGCCACAACTAAATCCAGGGTGGAAGATACAAGGAGTCTGGTTTCAGTACCACCCCAGGACAGGGCTTCCCACCCACTAGAGCTGTCCAGCATGAACTATGGTCAAGCAGAGGGCGACATCTAATACAGGCAAGGTCCTATGAGATTGTAATCTAGCTACTCCTTGTTTCACAGGTTTCAGACCAAAAAGGGCAGACAAGTCTGTGCCAACCCCAACGAACCCTGGGTTCAGGAGTACATGGATGACCTGGAACTGAACTGAGCCACTTCGGGCACAGAGGCAGGAGGCCTTCAGGGAAGGTCACCTGAACCTAACGCTGCTCAGTGAGATGCATCCTCTCCACGTTTACAGCGCCTCTCAGTCCCTGTTCCTTCTCTTAATTTAATCTTTATTATGTGCTATATTATTGTATTTAATGTTATTTTCATTATTTATGTGCTATTTGTGTTTGTTTTTGCCAAAGGACACTTGTCCCCCATGGGGATGGTCCACCATTACTGTTGCTCTGCTATTGTGGGTACGTGGTTAATGCAGTTGATTCCATGTGTTTTCATAATAAAACTTTAACAAAAACGTAGACAGTTTCTTTGTGTTTTAATTTGACTTAGAGTTAAGGGAATTGCCTGATGTTATTAATAGGGACAAATTACCGTTTCCAAACACAGTAAGAATGAGAAATTACTGAGTACTTCATGTGGGCGAAATGCTCTAAAAACACAATCTCACTTGATACTTTCAACAAGAATTTTAACACCCTTATGAAATAGAGATTCTCACCTCCTAGCTTTACAGATGAGGAAACAGAGGCACAGAGGTCACGTGACTTATTAAGGTCTGTAGGTCTGCTTGGAGAGGACCATGAAAGATGACCCCAAAGGATAGCTGTGATGCTAAGGTTATCATTTCAATATCTTACAGGGAAGTTGTAAGTAGCAGTGGCAGCACAACATAGAGGGAAGACAAGGTAGTTAAGAATCAGAAAAGTGGGTCTCCATCGCTTTTTGCTAGTGTACTCTAGGGTGGAGGTAATATTATCCACTTTGAAGGGCTGTTATAAGTTGATGTGTAAAGCACCCACCACAGGGCCTGGGATCTGGAACATTCTCTCTTTCCCTCTCTGAGCCTTAGCTTTTACACTTCAAATGGGCACAGCTGCTATCTTCCCAGGGTCATTATGTGAGTTAGATGAGTTAATGGATCAGCTCTCTAAAGCCCAAAGGAAATGTGAAGTGTCGTCATGTGCACAGAAGAATGAATGTCGGATTTGGTTCTGGAGTGTTGTGGGAGTAACCTGAAGGCATGTGTCCTTAAGAACTCTTCAATCGGAACTTCCTATTACACAGGTCAGAGAGAATATGAGTCTGAGATAGAATGCATGCGCAATCAAGCTTTTATCCACAGGACGTAAAATTGTATATTAAAGCTGGCAGGAAGCTCTCAGACCATCTGATCCAGCCCTCTCATATGAAAACCAAGGGCCAGGGACAGGGAAGTGATTTGCTAAAGGCCACTGAGCAGGTGTGTGATCGAGTAGGATGGTCAGTGCCAAGTCCCAAGTTAGCCCTATCTTCTGTGCTACTTGCTACTCTGTGGTCCCCCAAAGAAAAACCCATTGTGTAAATATAGGGGAATGAGGGGGCAACCTTGATCATTGTTTTCTCAGTCCAGTGCAAAAGCAGAACTGGGAGCCTGTTTCACTCTGGGGCCGACAGATACAATTCCTTTTCTTGCCCTGTCCTCAGCCCATCATCCCAGAGCCCCAGTAGGAGCCTCCTCTAGATTCCACAGGGACTGAGAGAAGGAGGTTAGGGCAGAGCTGGTCCAAAAAAGTGTGAGAAGAAGCTAGCAGCAAGGAATCTCATTGGTCTTGGCTTTTGCTTTTCATCTACCTAGAGCTGAGCTGTTCAGTATGTTAACCGCTTGCCACAAAGTGGGTATTTAAATTTCAATTAAATTAATTCTTCAGTTGCACTAGTCACCTCTTAGAGAGTGCAGGTATAGAACAGTTTCATCATGGCGGAAGGTCCCATAGAATGGCACTGTCCTAAAATAGTCTGAGAGTGGAAAGGAAATGAAAGGAGGGGTTGCTGGGGTAGCCTGGAAGGTTAGAGTGTGGTCTTCTGTGAAAGATACACAAATATATTCTGAGGGAAGTGGTTGGGAGAGAGAATGGATGATCCCCAGACCTGAGACAGTATAGACCACTGTGGTAGGCTGAATAATAATGACACCCCAAATGTCCACATCCTAATTCCCAGCACATGTGAATATTACCTTTCATGGCAAAAAGGACTTTGCGGATATGATCAAGTTAAAAATTTTGAGATGGAGAGATTATCCTGGATTATCAGGTTAGGTCATAAATGGAGTTGTAAGTGTCCTTAGAAGAGTGGGCAGAGGAAAACTTGGTGACAGAAGACAAGAAGACAATGTGTCAGCTGAAGAAAGATGCTGTGCTACTGGTTTTGAAGTTGAAGGAAGGTGCCAGGAGCCAAGGAATGAAATAAAGCAGCTGTAGAAGCTGGAAAAGGCAAGGAAATGGTTTGTCTCCTAGACCCCCCCAAGGAACTCAGTCCTATTGACACTTTGACTTTAGATCAGTGAATCAGATTTTGAACTTCCGACTTGTAGAACTTTAAGAGAATAAATATTTGCTGTTTTAGGACACTGCATTTGTGGTAAGTTGTTACAGTAGCAATAGGAAGTTAATACAATCACCAACTGAAGAGCCACCAACAGTGACTCCCTCCAGCTCAAGGTAAAAGGTGATGGAACATTCTAGAAGGTTATACAATACTTTCCTGCAGACGAAACCCTGGGCAGAATGAACGCATTCCAAGGCAATGAAATATAACGAGGTGAGACAGCTCAAGAGGAGGGTCTGTGTCAGCAGCTGAGAATGGGGACAGAGGCTTCACCAAGGTTTCAAAACCCACAAGCCAGGTTAAGAGGAAGCCTGCTTCTTCTTGAGACTCTGCTGTTCTTCTGGGGGAGCAGGTGTCTTGGATTCCTGTTTGGAAGATTCTATCCTCTCATTTGTCAAATGAAGTCTACAGCAGAGCCATGACTTGCCTCTGGTTGTATTATTAGAGGTTTGGGGCCAGAGTCTCCTCCCTCACAATGGAATCCTTTTCCCCACATTTCCCAGCCTCTGAGCAAATTGAAAGGGAGGAACTCAGTTCCACAGGGGCCTCGTTTCCAGGGAAGGTTGCTGGAGAGCTGGATATCCTCATGAAGAAAGGCGTCACCCAGGAATTACAAATGAAAGTATGGAATTCTCACTGTGGGGCAATGTTAGACTTCATCTGTTGCACAACACGACTATTTTTTTTCTCTCTCTTTTCTAAAACTTCCTTCCCCCCCCCCCCACCTGAAACCAGGGAGTTGGTATTTGTTTACTTGACTTTTTAGTTGCGGTTTCTCTGTGTGTCTTGGAGCGGGGCCAGAGCCAGAACAAACAAGGCAGGACAGGGGATGGGAGCTATTTTCAGAACAACTTCTGTCAGTCAGGCTTGTGCTTTTCTACTCTTGCAGTGCCTGTCTCTGAAATTTCCCTTTCCAGATAGGAGGGACTCTGTTTCCTCATGTTCTGGTTAATGCAAACTTTCTGTCCTCTCCCTATCTCACCCTAACCCAGAATCTTATGTAATCTCTCATGACATAGGCATTTTCCTCCTGGGAGGCAAAGAGCTGAGAAAGCAGAAGTAGGGACCAAGGATGCAAGTCAAACTGCAGTCAGTGAAAGGAACCACAGTTCTTCCTGATGATTGAGGCCATTGGCCACGTGGCTGTCCCGAGCTGCTCTCCATATTCACCCTTCACAGACTCAAAGGACTTGTCTTCTCTCTTCTCTAGTTGTCTCCACTTGTTCTCCCTTCTTAACTCCTCTCTGCTCAGGTTCCAGTGAGTCTAAGCAGAAACAAAAATGGAAAAAGATGTAGACGTTGAGACAAAATTATGACTGCATTTTTCTACTTTTAAAATAGTGTGGATGGAAAAGGGGCCACGTACTGAACCTGACAAGCTGAGGGAGGCCTACATGGCTGGCCTTACAAACTCGGAGACCAAAAGTAACCACATGAGATTGCCTGAACATAAAAATTCCTGACTAAAAGTGGGTCATGATGGGTAGTTATATCCTAGGCCTCGAGCTTCCTTGACAAAGGTCACTCTTTGCCTTAGGCGAGACTGTCTCTTATCTTTGTGTATCTAAGATAACATACCTTTGAGTCAGCATAATTTTTTTTTTTTTTTTGCCAGACCAAATGAAGGCACAACCGCTGGCACTAGAGCATGAGATGACATTGTTATCTTGTTGCCCACAAACCATCTCTATGTGATGTAAATGTTAACTAGCCTGTACTTGCCAGTGTAAAAGAAGTACATGTCTCTCCATTTTTCTTTTTACTCAATTCCAGATATTCTCCCTTTGCTTTCTCCCACCCTCTTAATCTATCACCAATGAATTTCATGTAACCCTCTTAATATCTCCTCCTTTGATTCTAATGTATAAAATAAGCTGCAAAACTGCCAGTCTTTAGAGAATTTTTTCAGTCTGTTGAGAGTTTGCTTCCCTGCAATTGTCATCAGTTTAGCTCAAATAAATTCATAAAAACTCTCTACAGATTTGGACATTTCTTATGTCAATGATAGTTTTGTTGGAGAAAAATCAGACCAGCAAGAACAAACACCACTCAGAGTGTTGAAGAACTCAGGTGTATTGCGTCACAAGTCCCAGAAAAGCTAGCACTCTGAAGATCTGGGCCCTGAGCACAGGGGCAACCTTGCTTTTTTATAGAGCTTATCCATGCAGTTACAGCTGGCATGGGCCGATGAGTTAATTTGTCCTGAGGCAATTAAAGAGCACGGGAGTTGCAATGGGTTACAGGCAGGCACGGAGTGTGAGATATTCAGACAGGAGCTCGCAATACATCTGTTATCTAGACAGAACAAGCAAAAGGGAGGTTGAGTCTTTAGTTAATTTTGAGGTCACCCCGCCTTTCGGCCTATGCGGCAAGCATATCCACAGAAGAACAAAGAGTTGTTTATAGCCTTTTGAGTGGAAAATTCCTCTTCAGTTTCATTTTTTTATATATGATAATTATATAATACATATATACATATATACATATACATATATATACATATACATACACACACACACACACAGAAGAAAAAATAAAATTACAAAATTTTTTTAGGAGAAAGACAGGCTTGATACTAACAGGATGGTTTGGGTGACTCCCCCTTTCCAAACAATTTGATATCATACACTCAATGGTCCTGAAATTAATAATTTTTAAACAGATAATGATAGACATTGTATAAAATTTAAAAGGATATACAATGAAAAATAAGTCTCCCTTCTAACTTTGTCACCCAAATATCCATTTCTTTTCCCTAGAAGCAATGAATGACTACTATCACTCTTATGAATCTTCAGAGGTTCACCAGCTTTTTAAAAGAATTAGGAAATGGAACAACAAAAGCAAGATAAGGAATGCCCAAACAGCAGGGCCTTAGGTTTCTAGCCTTTATCCTGAGGTGCTTTCTATTGCTCCTTCTATGTGTCTAGATTTACAAAGTCCTCGACATTTGTGCACTGGGACAATTTAATTCTGATAATTAAATTCCTGAAGCTTTGAAAATGCTAACTTCTCTTTCCTTTATTCAATTATCTAAATAAGGGGTTGCTGGAAACATTTTTGATAGGTTTCATATGACTGCTTATTTCACATGATGCTTATAAATTTCAAAGTCACAGACTTTGAGATATAAAAAATGTAATTTTATTTTCTTCACAACTCTACACTTGGGTTCAGTTGTGGAGAAAATAAAATTACATTTTTTGTAATTTAATTTAATCTGGCCACATGGTAAACATAATTGCTCCCTGCTGGTGTTTTTTTTTTTTTTTTCCAGTTGAGAATCTTTCAGCTGTCACCCTTCTTCCCCTTCTCCTTCTCCTATTCTTCTAGGGCCCATCTACATCTTAGAGAGTGTGTGATTTAGTCTGTGGGGCTCACAGGAATCTTGCTCTTTATTGTCTCTTGACCTCTGCTAGCATCTGCTGAGGTGCATCTCAGCACTTGGTCACTGGGCATTCATTACCTCTATGTTTTATCACTTGTTCTCCCATGGCCTTCTGGGTCCGGTCTATGACTCTGCCCCTTTTTGTCCCACTCTAAGCTCTTCTGAGTCACCAGGCCTGGGGCTTCTTGGAAAGGCTGGCAGTCTTCATGGGCTACATCTCCCTCCTGCTTTCTGCAGTTCACACTCTTCCAGGGCAGGGTTGGGGCCCGATTAGGATCATTCTCAGATGACTAACTTGTTACCTTGCTTTTGTCACTCTATTTTCCCACTAGTGTCTATCTTACTTTCTTTTCCAATATGTGGGAAACTAGCTCTTATAATCATCATAGATTTAAAAAACACACGTGTCATTTATGGCATCAACCCTACTCCCAGTTTCTTTTGAGGCTTGGCCTTATAAACCTCCTCTGTTCCCTAACTCAAATCCTTTTCTCTCAGAAAGACCAGGTCTTAAAATGGAAAGCCTGTGCTTTCAGAGCTATAATGTCAATTAGATTTTTAAGAGAAACCCACAGAGGAATTCAATTGATTTGTTTCTTTTTAAGCCATGTCTGCCCTCCCCAGAGGGCAGGGAGTCTGGTTTACAACTGATGGCTTGCAACAGAGGAAAATGTGAGTAAGTATAAAGAATTCGAGGAGTAAGATACAGCACATTATAAATTTTTCAAAATATTACATGTTACAAAATATTACCTGTAACATAGAAAGGCAACTAAGTCGACATGTGCCCAAGAGACCTCCTTGGACAGATCTGTGCCACCTGATTTTTAAAATTTTATTGTCTATGACCTCTCATGCTCTATAACAAAATGTCTTGGTGTTTATCAGTTTTTCAAGAACCAAGACAAAGATGCAACATGAACAAGGTCTGGGATTGGTGGATGGAACATTTGGTTAGGTGTTGGCAGGGATAGAAAATGACTTTTTGAAATATGAAATTCCAGGAAAAATGAAATTCCATCTGCTGCACCCTGCAGGTTTTACATACTAGCCTGAAAAAACAAAAAGAATAAAACTTTGCTGACTATAGGTATGAAGAGTGGGTTTTGCAGGCTGAGGACGTTTGGGATTCCCAACGTCTGGATTCAGTCTTTTCTCTTAATTTTTTTTATTGTGCTAAAATACACATAACATAAAATTTATCATCTTAACCATTTTTAAGTGTACAGTTCAGTGGTATTAAATACATTTGCACTGTTGTGCATCCATCAGCACCATCCATCCTCATAACTCTTTACACCTTGTAAATTTGAAACACTGTACCTGTTAACAACATCCCATTTTCTGCCCCCTCCCCTCCAGCTTCTGGCTACCACCTTTAAAGTTTCTATCTCTACGATTTGACTACTCTGAGTATTTCATATAAGAGGAACCACACAGTATTTGTCTATTTGTGACTAGCTTATTTCACTGAGCATGATGTTCCTGAGGTTCATCCATGTCGTGGTATATTGGAGAATTTCCTTCCTTTTTAAGGCTAAGAAATATTCCATTATATGTATACCATGTTTTGCTTATCCAGTCATTGGTCAATGGACACTTGGGTTGTTTCCATGTTTAATTATTGCAAACAATGCTGCTATGAACATGGGTATACTACTATCACTTTGAGATCCTGCTTCCAATTCTATAGAGTGTATACTCAGAAGTGGAATTGCAGGGTTATATGATAATTCTATATTTAATTTTTTGAGGAACTTCTATACTGTTCCACCGTTAATTTTTTATATATGTCTGATGGTGGTCGCAGACACCTGAATATTATCAAATGATAATAAGTCATGAAAATTTGCCAAATGCCCAAATTTGTGATTGTTAGTAGAGCACTAGAAATCAAATTTTGATGGAGACATTTCTTTTTTTTTTCTTTTTCACAAAAAAAGGAAGGTTTCATTGAGTTGGTGAACTGTTCCTCACTTCCATGTGCATGAAAGCAACTGGGGAGCTATCCTGAAGTCCACCACTGGAGGTTCCCCTTCAGTGGGCCTGAGATGGGGTTGAAGTGTTTGCAAGACATGAACTTCTCTTGAGTCTCAGTTCCTTCATGTGTGACATGGAGCTGTCACTGGAAGCAACCCCATAGGCTTATGAGGCTTCAGTGAGATGACAGATGTGAAATACAAACACAGGGGCTGAAGTACAATCGCGTGCTTAATAAAAGTATTGTTGTTATAATTGAAGAGAGGCCCTGCTTAGCAACTTTTCAGCTCCCATTATTGAAATGCACACTTTAGCAATAGACCCTAATTACTCTTTTCCTCATACTGGAAACTTCAAGTGCTAGAGTAGCAAACACCAGATTATATAATTAAATAATTTCTGCTAAGTAAATTTTTTTCACATAACTGGGTGACAGTTTTTTGCCCCACACTCCCAAATGGGAGACATCCTGAAGGGAGTATGAGAATATATACAGATTGAAATATTCCATTAAAGATTTAACTTGGAAAAGCAAGATTACAAATGCATTGGGTCAGTATAAATAGGTAATCTTTTTAGGAGACAATTTGGGACAGTAGACATCTTCTGTATTTCCATGTTTAGGTATCTCTTCTGGAGGAAATACTAATGTGTATAAACAAAGAAGCATTTACAAAGTGTACAATGCATATAACAGCAAATTGTTTATGATAAACCAAAACCAAACCCAAACAAAAAAAATCTAGAAACCACCTTAATGTTCAACAACTTAAGTCTGGTTAAATAAATCATAAACCATGCATGTAACAGAATTTTAGATAGTGGTTGTTTAAAAAAAAGGGGGAGGGAATACTAACCTGGAAATCTCTCCAAGACATAATGTTAAGTGAATAAGCAAAATAATAAATGTAATATAACTCTTTTTCTGCAAAAAGGATATATTTGAATTTGCACATATGTGTGCATTTAAAAGTATAGGGAAAGGCTTAGGAAAAAATAGCAAACACAGAAAAATGGGGGAAAAAGGAACTTAAAGGTTATGATAACGAAGTGATAGTAGTCATGTCTCCGTTACCTTTAGAGAAGGGTTACAAAGCCTCTCTTTGCCAATAGTTCTCCAGAGGGTTCTCCCGCAGTTTCTTTGGAGCTGTCCAGCCCTGGCCCCACTCACTCACCAAGGCCATGCTACTCCTTGGGTCTGGATTCAGGCTTGCTTTTTGCTATGCTCTATACTGCCGGGAACCACTGATCTCCACCCTGGACTGAATTGCCGTGTACTCTCAGGTACCCTGGTCCCTCCTTCAGAATGAGGGGTCCTGGGTTTTTGTACCCTTTGTACCATGAAAGATTCTGAAATGCTGGGTGTGGCCAGTCTGAACCCTCCTCTCCTGGCTTGCTTCGTATTTCTCTGCGCTTAGGGTAGCTTACCCAGGCCTCCCCATAGGTGCTCATGAGGTACTTGTCCCAGCTCTGACCACCAAGTACAAAACAGGTTTTCTCTTCGTTTTCGTGGTCATTGGAGTTTTATCTCTACACCCCTTTCTCTAAGATTCTGTAACAGTGGTAGGAGAGAGGGCGGCTTCTTACTTGGGGCCCCTGTACAACATTTAGTATTCTTCTGTGTTCAGCTCACTCTCATTATGGAGCAGGATAGGCTCAGAGACCACGAACCATCAAGATGGACCCTGTCTCTTAATCCCAAAGGGCCCTGCCAGCTTGTGATATTTGAACACCCATCTCCTTGGATGAGTGACCTTACATTCTTCTTATTACTACCTTTGTGCTAAGGTATGACGCACATTCCACCCCTGCTTAGGGATCTCAGCCCTGGGGCAGTTCCAAAGCACACATTTACCAACTTTCCCAGAAACATGGCAAAGCCTCTTGGAACGGACTTCCAGGAAGCCCCAGGTGGGCCCCGACGAAGAGTACCTAGCTTCATTGTTTAAGCTCTTACTCTGAATTCTAAATTAAAGAGAGAAAGTTTTTTTCTTTGACCACTGTTCCTATAGGAACAGGGGGAACCAGTGCCAAGTTGTAATGTAGCAATGAATGAAGTGTTCTGGAATGCTCCTGTCTGATACTTGCATTTCCAAAGAAAACAACCTAGTTAAAGAAAAATAAGTTGTGAAATAGAACAAACAATCTAGATGATCCAGGGGAAACCCCTAGAGAGCCTATGTTTTTATACCTTCCTGCTCTATTGTCTCCCGCCCCACATTACTTTCTGGGTATAAATTGGGGCTGGGCTCTGTGTGCACATTCATATCAAGCGCCAATATGAAGACAGGCACAGTCTTTCTTCTAGTGGTTTTCATCACTCTGGGGATGGAGATGGTCTGTTCTCAGAGAACTTCCAAAGGTGAATGTGCTGAGGGGGTCCTACCGGAGAGTAGAGAAAGCTCAGAGCCCAACTTCAGATCTGGGGGTGGTTTGGCACGGAAGCAGGCAGTGTGCCGACTGCAGAGTGGAGTTTTGGCACTGATCAGACCCATTTCTTTTGACTTACTGGAGCAATCTCATTCTTTTTATCAGGTCAGGTTGGGTCGGATTAGAAGTTGGGTTCTCTCTAGGTAGGAAATTTGCCTTGGGTGTGGGACTCCAACAGAGAGTTGCGGTGAACATGGGGTATGTGAAGTGGGGAGATGGCTGTCTGTGATCAAAGGTTTTCTAAGTTCTTCTTACAAAGTGGTAAGAAGTGGGTTATGACAATGTAGGTTCCTTGCCTGCTGGGATTGTGCAGCCCTTGGAACAGGAAGAAAATTCTCCCAAAGGCTTGACTGTGAAAATAGGGGCTGAAGAGTGAGAGTGAAGTCCCAAGGCAGAGGGAGGAGTACAGGAGCACAAAGGAAGAAATGGAAGAGGTGGAAGTTCTGCCAGAGATGAGGCTTTCGGACCTCCAACCCCAGTTCTCATTCCTGTTTTAGTGACTGTTCCAGACTCCATAAAAACATTATATGTTTCAGGATCACGAAGATCTAGAGTCTGCCCAGAGGTGCCCACAGGAGTTTTCGGGATTTGTGCTGAAATGTGCTCGGGAGATGGATCATGTCCCAGGGGAATGAAATGCTGCAGCAATGGATGTGGTCATGTCTGCCAACGTGCTGTCTTCAGCGTGAGTATATATCAGTTAAGAGCTGTCCAAAGATGCAAACTTCCCAGTGGACTTTGCTCAGGCAGACAGATGCCCACGTGTCCAAGAAAAAGAAAATAGAAATAAATGGCAGAGGGACACCTAGTTGCATTATCTAAGGCCCTCTCCTAAAAGAGAAGCCCTATCCCAGGACAGTTCAGGGGTCTCTCAGCTGAGACAAGTAACCATGATCCTAGATTCACAGGCCATTAATAACCAAGGGTTTCTCACCTCCTTCCTCTCCCCCACCAACAGGGCTTATTTATTCCTGGAAAATGAGTGAACATGGGAGGAGGAGAATAAGGAAAGCAAACCCCAATTTACTGAGTATATCCTGTGTCAGGATTTCTATTAAGTTCTGTGGGAGCAAATGGAAGAGTTCTTAGGTAGGTGGGTACTGGGAAAGTTGTCAGAGAGGAGAGAACATTTAATGGAGAGCTTAAAGAATGCATAATTTACTGGAGGAAGGAGGGGCAGTTGAGATGAAGAAAGAAATGTGGGCCCTCCATTGTAGGTGGGAAAGTGATTGTGGTAGGTAGAAGTGGCAGTATCGCAGGGGCGTGGCAGAGGGTCATCCAAGCTAGAGTCGAAAGATGAATGAGCTGCCTGCCTAAGAGTTTGGTAAACTGCTGGAGGTTTTTGAGTAGAGAAAATGTCATGGTCAAATTTGTGTTTTAGAAATGACGATGGCTTGGTATCTACACTGGATGGTTAGTAAGCATGCTTGGAGACCAGCCCCAGAAGATTTCTCATGAATCCAATGCTTGGCATACCAGCAAGACCCTTTCACAAACCATTCCTGGCTATTATCTATCCCTAGAATTGCAGCCCTAGAATTGCAGCCCTAAAAGATGAAGATCTAAAATGTCAGAGTGATTGCTTTCTAAAACATTTGTGTCCAAAATAAACTGTATCTGAAGCATTATTTAGTCTGTGTCATTCTTCTCATTTGAGCATTCTAATGGACCCTCTGTGGATGAGCTGGATCATATACACTGCACTAAGCCCGTGAATACAGGCACTCAGGGTAACAATACATCAGAGGCAAGGTCCTCCCAGCTAGTTTCTTTCCTTCTTCCCTGTCCATGTCTCTAGACAGGGCGAAGGACACAATAATATTTTCTCAAGCATTCTGTGAATCTGATTTTTATCAAGCAAATAAATAAATAAATAAATAATAATAATAATAATAATAATAATAATAAAACAACCACCTGTACATAACAGACCTGTTGGAGCAGCCTTTATTAGGGCAAGACTCAGAAGGAACAGGAGCAGGAGCTGCAGCAAGTGGGAGGTATCCCATTCTAAGGCAACACACTGACATCTAGCAGGAACATATGCCTAACTCTAGGAGAGCAACCCTGGTCCTTGGGATGTGGGGCTTTGTGTGGCATAGGCCAGGAGTGCCAGCTCCTACGCTGGAGTGATTAGGAGTTAGGATACTGTTAGGAGATAGGCTCTGAGAGTAAAGCCCCTGAATTAGACTGTATCTAAAGCAGAGGATAAACCCAGGTTTCCCAAAGAAGCCCTGACAAAAACAATGGTCTTGGCTGGCTGCTACAATCTTCATTCCCCAAACCTCTTGGTTCACTTTTTCCATCTAGATTCCCCTGCTTAACCTGTTGAATTTTGTATTCCATATCTGCATGTCCTTGTCCCTTACACTTCTCTTGCTTCTCATACAACACATCTTACAATCCGAATGGCCTATGGCCTCACCAGCCTGTGCACCAGGGTGCAGACATATTAGCATTGTTATCTTCTTTATTGGTTGGTCACCCACATCCCAAATCCCATCATGCTCCAGTCTTGCTTATTTGTGGGGGTTCATGAGCATACCCCTAAAATATTCTCAAAGAATTTCACCTATTATCTGACATTCTGAATGCTAAAGTATAACCTTTCCCTGCAAAGATACTTGAGGATGGCGTCCTACAAATTCCACTTGTTTCTGCTTTCCAGGTGGTCCTAGGGTCCTTAGAAAGTTGTTGGTGTTTCTTCATAAACCTCATCTTTTTCACCTGCATTCTAACCCCTTTTATATTTAGGAGAAAATGATTTCTCTCTATGGAAATTGATAAGGGTCAGACACTCTCTCCACTTCCTGACAAGCAGGGCTTGGAATTAAAATGCTTCATTCTGAAAACGTGGATCTATACGATCTTTAGTGACACTAAAACTTAAGGTTGGTTTAAAACAATTCACAACAGAAGAGGTGCCAGTGACAGCACCTCTACAAACTGTTGGCCATGAGCTGGCTTTGACTATGTCCTCTGCTACCTGCCTTATTTCAGCTCTTGATACTTTCCTGAGCCTGGTTCACCAGTCTTTCCTATTGTTCCTGAGCTGTGTAATAATGTCTTTCCAAAATTTCTGCTCTCTTAAGTTGGTCAGAATTTATCATTTTGTTTTCATTTAAGAGCATTAATTTGTATGGAAATGGGTGCCAGGACACAGGCCTGATACGCTTAGGGAAATGGCAAGAGTCTGGGTTTCATGAACTGGTCTATTAAGAAGCTTAAGGGCAACTAAAATCTTATTAGTATTCCAGAACAGAAGCCTGGCATGTGATGGTGGGACAGCTAATAACCTCCGTGGTATTTTATTCTTTTGGAAGCTGTTGTAAATAAAATTGTTTTCACATCTTCTTTTACTGGTCAGTTACTTACTGGTATGTTGCTTTGTGTATTTGATCATGTGCCCTGCAACTTTACTGAATTCATTTATGAACTCTTTGTAGATTTTTGTGGATTCTTTGGGATTTTCTCTATATCAGAGCATGTCATCTGCAACTAAAGATAGTTTTACTTCTTTCTTTCCAATTCATACGCCTTTTATGTCTTTTTCTTGTCTAACTGTTGAATAGCAGGAATCCTTGTCTTTCACCACTGAATATGATGTTAGGTGTGGGTTTTAAATATATACATATGTGTGTGTGTGTGTGTTTGTGCGTGCGTGTACACACACATACACACACAATCTGCCCTTTATCTTGTAGAGAAAATTTTCTTCTAATTTTGGTTTTCTGGGTATTTTTCTTATCATTAATGGGTGCTGGATTGATTTCACTTATATGTGGAATCTAAGGAACAAAATAAATGACCAAACAAAATGAAAACAGACTCATAGATCCAAAGAACAAACTGATGGTTGCCCAGTGGGAGGGGAGTTGGGGGGGGGGTTGGGTGAAAAAGTGAAGAGATGAAGAAGTACAAATTGGTAGTTACAAAATAGTTGAAGAGATGTAAAGCATAGGATAAGAAATAAAGATAATAATATTTTTATAACTATGTATAGTGCCCAGTGGGTACTAATTGAGGGAATCGCATTGCAAACTATATAAATGTCTAACTAGTATGTTGCACACCTGAAACTAACATAAAATAATATTGAATGTCAACTCTAATCGAAAAATAAAAATTAAAGAAAAGGTGTTTGATTTTGTCAATACCTTTTCTGCATCAATTTAGATGGTCATGTGTTGTTTTTTTCCTTTTTTCTGTTGATTGATTTTTCTTATGTTAACACTTTTAATATAACACTTTTAATATGCTATTAGATTCAGTTTACTAGTATTTTGTTAAGAATTTTTGCATTTTTAAAATAAGGAACATTTGTCTATAACTTCCTTTTCTTGTGATGTCTTTGTCTGGCTTTACTCTCAGGATAATGTTGCCTTCTTCTATTTTCTGGAAGAGCTTGAATACTGTTTTGAATTTAATTTTCTTTTTGCAGTACGGTTTATAGCATAGTCTGTATCTGATTATGTTGATAACATAATCTAAGATGTTGAATCTTAGCAATTTGGTTTTGAATTTCTTTTTGGCCAAGCACGTGTTTGGGTTTTGTGAATGTTCTATATACACTAAAAAAATGTGTGTTCCCTGTTGTTGAGTATACAGTTCTCTATTATCTACTACTTTGAGTTTGTTAATCTTTATAGTTTAAGTTGTCTTTATTTTTATTTTTGTGTATATTATTCATCAATTACTGAGAGAGATATAATAAAATTTCCAACTAAAATTATTTTTTTATGTATTTCCTATACTTCTATCAGTTTGTTGCTTTGTATATATTTCAGTAATATTTTTAGGAGCATATAAGCTCATGACCATAATTATCTTCTTAATTTATCATTCCTTTTTACACTAAATAACATCCTTCTTTTTCTTTTTCTCTTTTGACATTAAAATCTATTTGCCAAATATCAAAATTTGTAATTCAACATTCTTTTAATTCAGATTTGCCTGGTAAAAGTTTCCATCTCTTTATTTTAAAACTCACTATTAATTTTTTTTATGTTTCTTAAAGCTATATACCATTTATGGTTCTCATTTTTATCTAATCTGAGGGATCTTTTAATCAATAAGTTTAATCTATTTATATTTATTTCCTTCACTGTTAAATTAAGATGTATTTCTGTCACCATATTTCATGTTTCTTATTTAGCATATTTTTTTTTGTTTTTATTTACTGTTTCCATTAGTTAAATTAAAATGTTATCTGCTGATTTAAAAGTCATGCTTTTATTTTTATTCTTCTGGAACTTATCCACGTGGATTTAAAGCTTATCAATATTTTTATTTTTTCTGAGACACGGCAATTCTTTTAGTGTGCCCTCATTTCTCTTTGGACATGCATTCCCCAACCCCATCCACTAGACAGCCAAATAGGTATCAGATAGAATATTAGTTCTGGATTCTAAGTTTGTACTTAAAAAAATTGTCATGTATTCTTATAATAGCCAAATTTAGTAGGTTATATACTTACCCTTACTTCCCATATATTAGTATCTCTCTCTGATGCCCCCATCCCTTTCCTCTAAGAGTGTTTTGAAAAAATGTCTCTTTGAAAGGTCTTTTTGACTTTGGATGCCTGAGGTTATCTTTTTTTTGTCTCCACATTTAAATGGTCATTTACCTGGATATAACATTCTAGGTTTAAATATTTTCTTTAATATTTTACTAATATTTCTTTATTATTCTTCTGGTTAGAATTGCTGCTATAAATTCTGAAATTAATATGATTCTTTTATGTCTTGTTTTTCTTTCTGAAACATAAAATCTGCTATTTTTAATTGTAGTTATATTTCTCTGTGTGATATGTATGTATGTACACATGTACGTATTCATTTATTCATTCTAATGACATTTCATGAATCTTCAAACTAGAACTTTTTTCTTGAATGCCAGGAAACTCTTGGCCCTTACACCTTTAAAACAACCCAGCTGCTCTTTACCCCAGCCCTTGCAATGGGACAGGTACACTTGAGCCCTAGGTTGGGGGTGGGGTGGGGAAGGACAGTCTAGGGAAAGGCAGGAAAGGTGGTGTGAACTGGAGTCAGAATAGGTTTATCTCTTATCCACCCCTACAACTTAGCTGCTCAATAAGAATGAACTAATTAAACTGTCTGATTTCTCATCTGTGAAGTAGAGACGGTCAATATGATGACATTGTTGGGTTGGCACAGTGAGGTGACGCCCATGAAGTCCTGGGCATAGATAAGGTTCTTACAGATAAGGTTAGTTCTGCACTTCCCACCCCACCTTCTTCCATTAGTCCTGTAGCAGACTCGATTCTCAAGCAGTCTTGTCTGCTGAATGGGGAAGTCTATGGTCGGTGTAAAAAGCTTGTTTGGGAAAGTGGCAACACAGGTGTGTGTTATCCTTGGTCAGGTGCCTGAGGGTTTAAGCTTCTAGACAGACACACTGGCTCAGCTTGGTGGGTGTGAGGGAGGTCAGCCTCTTTCAGCCCTGCCTCACCTCACAGGACCCAGGCTTCAAGCAACAATGCAGATTGGGTGTCTCTGCATGCTCTCTTGACTGCAGAACTAGAGACTCCTTTGGGCCTGAGACCTCACAGGTAACAGCTGCCCATGAATCTCAGGAAAGTGGCAGGGAGAAAAAAAAAACCAGAGGCTCACTGTTCCTTGTTGTTTTTCCCTTGCAGCTGTATGGCCCCACTACCTCCGGCACAGCCTAGAGGCACTGGGGACAAACCCAGATTACAGTTCCCACACCAGATGGATCCCCACCCCTTTTGGCAACTGCAACCTTGTTATTGGGCTGACTTCTCCGACTCCAGTTACACCTTTCCCTCATGGTAAGCCTGTCCCAGGCTGTTCCTCTCTTTCTCACTGCTAAAGGACACCTGACAGGGATGCCGACTATCTTTTGACATGTGAATTGATTTACATGAATCAGGTGGGAGAACTTGCCTTGGAAGTCTGCAGTGCCCATGTCAGAGACAGGGGTAGAGGAATTGGCTTTCAACCTGTCTTTACCCAATCTCTCACAGTACTTCTGAGCCCTGTGAAGGGAGAGGCAGTCTCCAATTGCTGTCTGGAACATGGTGTGACCATGTGTGACTATGTGGGGACTAATGGAGATCATCATCTTGACACTTGGATGGACTCTCAGCTTTGAGAACAGCTGGAGAGAATGCTGTGTTGCACTGGGCAGCATGGCCATGAGAACACTGACAGTGGTGGTGGTGATGGGCCTCCAGGCTTAAAAGGCTTTGCAGAGAGCAGACCACACACAGGCCATGTGAAAAGGACATGAGTGGGTTGTTTGTGAGCACATGTGGACACCTCAGGGGCTCTAAGAAATATGTTAGCAAGACTAGGATATGGGATTTTCAATGTGAATATATCATATTTTGCTAATTAATTCTTGACTAATGGACATTTAGGCTTTTCCAATATTTTGCTATCAAAGGATTCCCTTGGAACTAAATCTTTTGATGCATCCTTGATTATTTCCTTAGGAAATGTTCCTAGAAATTCTGGCTCAAAGGGCATGCATTTTTCTTTTCATTTTTACAAGTTTTTAATAAAAATTATATATAAGATTACCTTATTCCTGTATCTTCTTGATTATTTCCTTTTTTACATTTGCCCTTTTTCTTTTCTATTTGGGGGGATTTGGCTTTATGTTCAAAGATCTTTTTGTGGTCTTTGTCCAGCTTTAGTCTAGTAAATGCCCTCATAAGCAGTTGTGTCATTAACCTTCTCCCATTGCCCTCATTCAATATAGATGACGTATTTCTTCCTGTAAATCTGGACTACTTTGCCAATTTGCTGCCCTTTGTAGTGTCCTTGGACAACCTGAATTTCATCATCTTTTTTGAGGCACATGGATGGAACACTGTACTTCTGTCTCAGCTCTTTGGAAAGAGAAGACATAATCTTCCTGCAAATGTGTGAAGGTGCATTGAAATGCCTTTTATGTTCTTGCTCCGATCAGAAGTCAGAAAGGGATTGAACTGCATACTGGCCGGTGGTGCTTCAGCGATGGCCACAGAAGGGAAGAGGCCCACAAGCTGCTTCTGGTTCTGGAAGGTTACTGGGCATGCATTTTTAAAAATTGGAACCTACATTGCCAATTTGCTTTCATGAGGATGTATTTTTTTACACCAAAAAGTTTGATAAAACCCAAAATGCTAGATATATTTTAGTTTTCACTTTTTTTACAATAATAATAATAATCATATGTTTTCAATTTTAAATCATATACTTTAAAAAACAACTTTAGTTGTATTTATGAAATATTGACGTTTTCAGGGAATGTTTCAATCATTCTTTGCAATGAGTTGGCATTCCCCAGAATGGAAAGAGAGTAAAAAAAAACCAAAAAAACCTCTCTGTGCCAGGTTTTTTCAAATACACTATATTTTAAAAAAATCTTGAGAGCTTTAGGTATGAGAAATGTAGGTATTCATCCCACCTCTATATTTCAGATGAGAAAACTGAGGGATGGATCAAGCGCTTTCTTTGCTTTTGCTCACCTTGCCATGATTCTTCTCTACCCTCTTCCTTAAATCGCTTGGATCACACTGTAAACAACGGCATCGGGAGGCTATTATACTTAACGGTGTCCCCAATTTGCACTAAAGATTGGTGTCCCCTCCAATTCCAGGAAAGCAGAGCCTGACTGCCTGCCTGGCTCAGGAGCAAAGCCTGGGATGGCTTTAACCCCATTGTGCCATCTGCTGGCTCTCACTGTCCAGTGCATAACCTAAACAGCAGTACCAGCAAGAGACGATGATGTGGAAATATCTGTAGATCTCACACTTTTGCATTTAATCTCCATAACACCTTTATTACTCTTACTGCAAATACTTAGAAACTGGGTCTCAAAGAACTTATGTGCTTACCCCATTTCAGGCAGCTAATAAACGGCAGGACTCGTCACCTCCAAAGCCAGAACACTCTACCACACCAGGCTGCCTCCCTCAATGAAGTAATTGTGAGGGAACACTATATCGTTCTGCATTTTCCTCCAAACCATTCAAACTTTAATTAAAAAAACACCCAACATCTTTACATAGAGTGGCCACGAGTGTGTGTCCTGGGTGGCAGCTGCTGGCCATACTCTGACTCACTCTGATAGCCAAGCTCCCCATCTGGGACCACTCCTTCCTGCTCAGACTCATCTTTTCCTGTTCTCTGAAAAGCTCAACTGGAACAAACTGTGCTCAGTGGGGTTTCCTCATCTCTGCTGGCTGGCCAGGTTTTCTTCACAACCCCATCTCTTTCCCTAGTCAGGACGCACATAGCCCTAGCCTGAGGAGGCCATGGGGGCTCTGACTGGGGCAGCTATTTCTGGGGCTGCCATCATTGTCCTAGTTTGTGGGTGAACACAGCTGCTAGCTCCACAGGAACTTGGCAGTGATGGTAGGAAGACATCTTTTCAAATCTTTCTTTGAAAATCAGACTTCGTTTAGATTCTATGTCCACCTTTTCCTAGCTCTGTAGTCTTGTATAAATTGCTCAAGTTTTCAGAGCCCCCGTTTCTATAAATTGGGATTAAGAATACCTACCTCACAGGCATCTGTGACAGATAAATGAGATCATGGTGTGGGTCATTTGCCTAGAGTTAGCACAATAACCAATCACTGCTAAATGGCAGGAAAAAAAACCCTGGAAGCATGGGAGCCTGATATACCCGATTTCTTACCGTTGCACTGCCTCCACTGAAGAAACTGAGATACAGCAGATGATGGCCAGAAGCCAGTGTCCTGGAGTCCCACCAATCTCAGATTGAATCCCTGAGTTGTTGCACACCTCCTCCTGTTATCACTTTGATCTCTGTTTGGGGGATCATTGACAAGCCACCATTCAAACCCATGGCCATGTATGCCTTTAAATGTTTTGATTCTTATTTTTGAATTGCCCCACGAGGACCATTATAATGAAAAAATGTTAGGCAACCCACATAATGGTTGTAGCATCCCACTGACCCAGTTAAACTGCTTTGTATTTTATTGGATACAAGTTCCACATGTGTTTGAAAAATAGTAGCTTGTTCTTATTCTGTAATATTTGGTGTCTAGGAGATTTTCCCGACCTCAAACAACCTCATGCTTCCCCAAAAGATATTCCCTGTGGGAAGAAACAAGTTCTGAGTTCCTGCCATTTACCAAGCAGGTTCTGAGATCATTGCTTTTAAATCTCAGAGTTACCCCGTAGAGTAGTTGATAACATCACTGTTACAGAGATGAAGAAAATGAAGCTACAGCAAGTGAAACAACTTACCCAAGGCCACATAGAAAATGAGTGGAAGAGCCCAGGTCTGTCTGTGCAACATAAAGAAATTTGTACAGGCCCTGTACCGTGAACTCCATTTGCATGTTAACAATATCATATTTTCTTATATGAAATATCCTATTGTGCATAACATATTATATCTTTTACAATTTAATATTGGTTATGGACAGCTTTTCATGTCAGCACGGATATATCTCATTTTTTTGGATTATGGGATTACTAATGAATGAATATACTGTAATTTGTCGGACCAATACCCTTTTGGTGGCCATTTATTTGCTTGACATGTTTTTTTGCTATTCTGCAGGTTGCTGTAATAAACATGAATTTATATTTTTGTCCACCTATGGAAATGTTTCCTATAAAATAAATTCCTAAAAGTAAAGTGATAAGGTCAAAGGTTATGAATATTTGTTATCATAAATATTTTCTCTCCCTGCCTCTCCCCCTCTCCTCACTATCTCTTTTCCTCTCCATTCTCCTCTTTCTTCCTTTCCCTACCCCTTCTCTGCATCCTCTCCTTCACTAACTGTAAGGACTTTCCCCTTTTCTCTGAGACAGAACTCATATTATGTTCTGCATCTAGTCTATGCTCAGATCTCTAAGCTTTGTTCTTATATGTAAAGGGTCACTTTTGAAATTTAGAAAAACTTTTCTCTCAGCAGAGTCCTTGGTGAGCTTATTTAACAAAGTCTAATTTGAAACTCACTGCTGAGCCGTGGCCCCTTTGTTCCATGTGGGTGTGCCCTCCCTGCAAAACAGGGACTGCTGTTGGCTCAGTGATTGGGGGAATCACTGGGCAGCAAGAAACTGGGAAAAATCAGGAACCAAAGATACGTTGGATCAACACCTCAGAATAATGTCATCTCTATTATGTCACGCACATTGTGAAAGCATTTTATAAACTATAAAGTTCTATATAGATAGTGAACTTTTTTTTTTTTGGCAGTGGTAGGCATTTTAATAATTCTAGAATTTGTTAACGTGGTAAAATGCAAAAGCTACATCTTAGGAAGGGCTCCCTTTAATCTTTGCTCCGTCTCTTTTCCAGTACCTGCTCCTGAGACTTAAGCGTTTGATGAATCTTCTCTGGCAGGCCATCTGTGAGCTCCAGTGCAGGAGAGACCAGGACTGTGGGGCCGGAAGATGATGCATCACGAAGGGCTGCAGCAGGTATGCAACACCAACTCTACTCAGGTAGGACCAGCAGCCCGGCCTGATTCCTCTGACCAGGTATCCCAGGCTTAGCCTGCCTGGCCTTCTTAAAACTGGGCTGCTGCTCCAAAATGGGACAAGCCCCTCGATGTTCCTGGGACTCCTGCTTCCACTCCTGCCTTTCCAGAGGGAAAACAGGTCACAGGGCTATGTGCCCAGTGTCACATTAATAATGACCCCTTTCATCATTTCCCTTTTTTCTCACAAATAATGTTTATTATATAAAAATCAGAAACTACTGATGAATCTATATATGTGTATGTATGTTCATTATGATTATATGATTATTTTATGTATATGATATGCATATATATATAATCAATATTTTGACTGCCCAGAAAAATGAACATTTCAACAGCATTATATTTATTATTTACATTCATATAAATATTAATGTTTTATTATTATATTTTAACCAAATACATATAACTTATAACTTATAACTTCCTAAGACGTAGCTTTTGCATTTTACCACTTTAACAAATTCTAGAATGTTTATAACTTATGTTCTGCTGTGAGCACCTTTCACTGTCAACACTTATTTAATATATTTGATGTAATGTATTTAATTATTAAATTTAATACATTTATTTATTTACTTAATTTAGTTTATTCCTCCATCTAGAATATACCACATTACCTCAGTAAATCACCTTCTAGCGGACATTTTAGATGGGGTCTTTGGTTATTTTGTTTTTGTTGCTATTCTAAACAATGCCTCCATGATTATTCTCTTGTTAAATTT
Source organism: Cynopterus sphinx (assembly GCA_030015415.1). Taxonomy (NCBI): domain Eukaryota; kingdom Metazoa; phylum Chordata; class Mammalia; order Chiroptera; family Pteropodidae; genus Cynopterus; species Cynopterus sphinx. The sequence goes on along the minus strand of CM057385.1, from coordinate 29,117,434 downwards.
TGCATACCACCATATTATGCCCAGAAATAGAAACTGAGGCTTCTTGGGTTTAAGTGACCCACGAATTGCTGGTGGTTGCAAAAACAGTAAATGGCTAAGTCAAGATTTATCCCAGGCTCATGCTTGGCAAAGTGGGAGGTGTAGGGTCCCAGAGCCTTCAATCCCCTCCGCTCTGTAGCTTGTCGGTGTGGGGTTTAGGGCAAGGTGCTTAACCTCATCTAGATTCCTCATCTACAAAATGGGGTAACACCTACCTCAGAGGGCTATGGAGAGGACTCAGTGAGCTAATGTTTACAATGCATTTGGCCTTGACTCTAGCACATAATTAAAAAGTAATTAACAGTAGGGGAAAGAATGAAGTAACAGGAATCTCTGTAAGTGGATGGCAACATCACACAGGATTAGGATTTTATCTCAAAATGTTGCTCTGACTCTTGGAAAACATTTCATTTTTAACTCATCAGTGAAATCCAGAAAATGATACCTCTGTTACTGTGTCATGGGAGGATTAAATGAAACATATGAATGTGTATAGTATGAACAGGTGATGAAGCCTAGGTGGTCAGAAAACCAGTGACTGCCATTGCATGGGTTGTTCTGCGGCTAAACTTGTGGGAGCTGTGATGAGCAAGTCTTAGGGTCCACTTCTCCTCTTTCCCCTTTTCCTCCAAATGAGGCTATTTTCATTCATGTCACCCAGAAGAAGGAAATGAAACAAAAATTGAAAAGAAGCAGATCAGACTCTCAGCTATCACACATTTTTTGATGTGGACCAAACTCTACTCTCAAATTATTTGTGTAATTTGTGTAACTCCATGTTTCAAACACTGAAGCTCCCCTGGAAAACAAATAGACACTTCAGGAAACCAGCATTTGTGTGGAGATGGAGCAGAGACCTTTTCTTCCTCTGCTCCTTTAACTGCCAGCAAAGCTCTGGAATCACACAGGAGATGAGCTTCACCGCGCAGTCTCTCCGGTATATGCAGGGTTATATCACCCTCTAGCCATGAGCTGGGAGCAGGAAACCTGGGATCTTAACTCTCCTCCCATCCGGCTCAGGAGCCTCCAGACCAGAACCACAATTCCAGTTCTCACAGCCAAGTTCATTGGGGGTGGGGTGAGCTTTTGCGCACATTGGCCTAGTTTCCCAAAGCCACAGAGATGCCAGACTCACAGCTGATCAACAGAATCCAAGGAGTTGATCTCCCCTGCAGGATTTGATATACCTTCCCTCTTCTGCACTTTTCTGCTGGGGCACAAAGCAGGATGGCCCCACACACAGTCCCCTAAAAAGACTTTGGTTGCACATTCTCTTTAATTTGGCTCACTCTTTCAGGGCACCCTTCCTTATTTCCCTAACAACTTTTCTGCTTGATTCTCTGGACAACTGAATCAAAACACTTGACAAGTCCCTTAACAAGCTATACCTCAAAATTTCCCCCACTTTGCCCTCAACCCGTGTCCCAGACCAAACCTTTGCTCCCTCAGAGTGAGTTTCTTTCCCACCCAATGTGTTTTTTTAATCTGTAAATTGGTGATAATTGAGGTCTTGATCCTGATATGTGACTCCAAAAGCACAAGTAGCAAACTCAACCAAGTCACTTAAAACAAGAGGAGACATTCCTTTAAACCAAAAGGACACTCGGTACAATGGCCACTTCGGCCTCTCAAGTATACCCTTGACCTCACTACCAAGGACAGAATGAGGTTATGCCTCTGTTGTAGCCGGGATGACAGGAACCTCATCCTAAATCTCGTGACTTTAATAATTTCTTCATGTCACTCAGTTTCATAGCTTCAATGAAACAAGGTTGTTTTTGCTCAAATTAGCCTGTGATTAATTACTCCCCTGACATGCTAAGTATATGGTACATTTGTTCCTTTGATCCTGGAAAGGGAAGAGAAGGCAATGGAGTTAGCCATGTGTTGGACTTTAGCCACTAGAAAAAACTGGTCTTGGCCACTGCCAGTGCATCTGAGATGGTGTCACAAACAAAAAGGATCTAAAGAGGCGCCAGGGTTTGGAAGGCTGAGAACCAGTTATCAGATCGAGGCCCTAACTGTGATTCACATAGGGTAGAAGGCCACTCCACACACCCAGGAAGAAAAATGCAATCTTCGTAGGTGCAGGTGTGGTGAGCATTTGGAATGGTCACACTTTATGACAACAAAAATGCCTGGAGGTGAGGGATGGGCTTCCTTAGATTTTTATGGGCTTCTGCCCTGAAGGTCGGCCATGAACTTCCTCCTCAAAAGCCCAGTCATTGTGCCTCCCAAAAGGCACTTTGGGCCATCAGACAGATAAGGCCCCAGAAGAACTGACCTGAGAGTGTATTTAAATCTACGTGAGTATATATGTGTCTGTTGGGGAATCTCAGAGAGAGTATTCAATGTGGACTTCAGGGCCAGGTCTGCCTGGGTTGCAATCCAGCACCACCACTCACAGGCCGGGACTTGTGAACTAGTCAGTTACAGTCTCTGAGCTCCCACTTCCTTGTTTCTTAAATGGGAATTACAATAATTCTTTCTTTCTTTCTTTCTTTCTTTCTTTCTTTCTTTCTTTCTTTCTTTCTTTCTTTCTTTCTTTCTTTCTTTCTTTCTTTCTCTTTTTCTTTCTTTCTTTCTTTCTTTCTTTCTTTCTTTCTTTCTTTCTTTCTTTCTTTTTTTCTTTTTCTGCAACTTGCACAAGAATTGCTCAGTGAGAATGAAAATCCTTTTTTTCCTTTTGTTTACCTGGTGATCAACTGTTTGTCCAAAAGGCTGAAGCATATTTCTCTAAATTTTATTTACTTTTCAATTTTTATATTTTTAAAGTTGCACGTTTCTTGCAAAAGTTAAGATGTCATAAACTAAACAAGAAAGCTAAATCTGCTTACAATTGTATCCCATTGAAATAATCACTACTAATAGCTGGGTAAACATTATTTTAATTTTCTCTATGAATATACCAATATATGCATATTTTTGCATTTTGTCCTGCTTCCTACTTCATTACACTATGTAATATATACCACACAGAGGTGGACCCATTGCCTAATCTCCAACCACGCTTCCAGAAAACCACACCTGAAACTTGTTTGTGTTCACTGAGTCTTTTCTAATGTGAGGAATCTGTGTGGACCACTGCCAAGAAAACTGGGACAGTGGGGTCAGGGCATGGTGTATCAGGAAGGGATGTGGTTGGATCTGTTCTCCAGCCCAAGAACAAGGTAAAACCCCCCAGCCCTGTCCATGTCTTTAAACTCCACACAACCCGGGGAGTTTATCTCTGCACAGACTTCTCATTCTTAGGTGGTTAATCCCCATGGTCTCTGCTTTCAAGCTCGTCCTTCCTGAGGGAAAGCATGTCACAGAACTATGTTCCCTGACTTTTTGAGCACAGAATGCTTTTCTCTTATTTTTATAATGCATACTCATTATAGAAAACTCAGAAATAATCAATTAAAAAAGACAAATTATCCACGATCCCACCACCCAGCTAACCATGTTAACATTCTAAATAAAAGCTTCCATAATTTATACACAACACACATACACACACAGAGGTACATACTTTTTTGGATTTAACGATAAATAAATGTTTACTTTGTGGTTATTGCATGTGTGGCGCTGTGCTGAGTGCAGGGATTAAGAAGAGGTTTCTGTTCTTAAGAGATCTTACAGCAATAAAGATAAATATGTCACAAACCAGCAAAAATCTGGGAAACTAGCACACATGTATGAGTTTTGCAAACCAGATATCATATATAATTCCTAATCAATAAATACAACTCTGCCACATATTTTAAATGGCTTTATTGTTTTCCAGCATATAAATATGCCTTATTTTCCACACCTTCTTCTACTGTTACAGATTTTTATAATTAGTCCTTTGGGGCTACTTTTTAATAATAGCTACAAGATAAATGTCCTTGAGCTAAATTGTATTTCTTTAGGATAAATTACTAATAGTGGAATGCCAAATATATATTTGAAAGTTTTGATGGAAATCACTAAATTGCTTAACGAAAATATCCTTCAACAACACCCCACCTTAAACATGTATAGCCTCACACCATATATTTATAATTTAGTAGACTTGCAACTATTTTCTCAGTGAAGGATGTGTAGAGATACCCAAAGAAACTTGATTGGTGGAGGTTGGAATGAGAGGTAGAGGAGATGGAGATATGAAGAAAGAAACGTGTGGAATAGTCATCTTGGAGGGTAGGAAAGTAAATTTTCTAATGAAATGTAGTTAGATTTGTGACAGTGTTAAGTGCCTGGGCTGGTCTGTATTCCAAGGAGGAAGATAAAATAAATGGGGAAGACCTAAGGCACGCTGCCAACTCCAGTCAAATCAGCCAACTCAAACAAATAAGTGCACCCAACCAAGATCAGCAGAGTTGCCCAGCTGAGCCAAGCCTAGATCAGTCGATTCCCTAGCTCACAGATTAGTAGGAATGGTTGTTATTTTAAGCCACTGAGTTTTGGGGTAGCTTCTGTTATAAGGGGTAAGGATAAGAAAGAAAGGATACGAGTGGTGGTAGATAATGAAAAAAGATAGGGTCCATAGATTGGCGATAAATAATTATTGGAGGTGGAGGTGCTAATATAAATGACGTAGAAATCTTACACAGAAATAATGATTCAGGTTGGATAATGTCATCAAAATAATTTTATTCAGAAGAATGATAATTTTGGAAGCAGGCACCCCATGATACCTTAATTGAATGCCAGAATTGAACACTTAAACCAAAATTATTTTAGATCCTCATCCTGTGGTACTGTGGTTCTAGAAATAGAGAGCTACTAGAAGATAGTAAGAATGCCTGTCTCCTCATGGGCATTTGGCAGAGGGTGGGGTGGGGCAGTTAGGGCTTGCCCCAGAAGTGGTGCATGTCACTTCTGCTCACATTTCATTGGCCAGAACACAGTCACGTGGCCATAGCTAATTGCAGGGTAAGCTGGGAGCTGTGCTTGAAAGAGGAAGAAATAAGTCTGGTGCAAACCCAGTCAGTCTGCCACTCACATGGGACCTTCCCGGTTGCAGCCAAAGTTGAATGGGCATATACCTAATGGTCAAAATTCCTTATAAAATGAATGTTCTTATAAAATGAATGTTCTTTCACATGGCTTTATACTCTGCAAAAGGAAAAATGAAAACTTATACATAAAAGCTGGATCAACATTTCTGTGCTCTGCTAATGAAACCTTGATAATTAGCAACATGCTAGATGAGTTTGAATTCTGTGTCCTCAAAAGCTCATTTATCTGTGCCTCAGAGAGAACTCAAAATTATTTTCTAAACATTTTGACCTAGCCTGATAGTAATGTTGTACTGGTTAAGAGCTCTGTTTTTGGAGTTTGATCTTGGTTCTGCCATTTAACTATCATTTAGTGTACATTACTAAACCTGTGAGTTGGTTTTTTTCTACTGTAAAATGGCAATAATAATGACTATCTCTATTGGAAACCATGTGGGTATCTTCCTAATTGCAATGGCTTCCTGAATGTTTCCCCAACACACACACACACGCATCCCTTAGCAGCTTTGTTTGTATTATTAAGGGATGGCGTGTGGGGTGACATCTGAAGCCAGGCCAATCGAATTCTCTCTCTTAGTATTATAGATTTTGAACTGAGAAAATCTTGTACTTTTTGGATTGTTCTTGAACTTGGGGGAGTGGGGGTGGACATAGTCCCCCCAACATACAGTTTGAGAAACAGGAGGATGGTCAGCAGAGAGAGAAAGATGAAGTAGATGTGAAAGTGAAGAAGAAATGGCACCTAGCCTCTTCATACTCAATTCTCTCTTTTAGCAATCCAACAAATTGATAAACTGCCTCACAGGCTTGTTAGGATAAAATGTGAAGATATCTCTAAAGACATCTTGGGATAAAGCAAGTACTCAGTAAATGGCATTTATAAAGTATTACACCCTTGGCTCAGACACAAGTCCTGTTGACCTTTCTTGTCATGAGACAAAATTAAGTTTCTGTAGACTTTATAGTCAGCAAGGCTTAAATGCTATTTAACTGGCAGCACAAAAGAGACGCACACTAAGTTAAATCCAGGAAGACAATCATGCCAGCAACTGGGGAACCCTTTGAGGGTTGCTGATTCTTGGGCAGATAGGAAGCCCAATAAAGTTTAAATGCAAATAGGATTCCTCTTAATAGGCTCAGGGGAGTCAGATGATATTTGGTTTCTAAAGTTTGTTTGTATGAACAGAACATCGTCTTTGTCTCTTACCAGGATGTGTGCTGTAGAACGTTTGTTTGTTTATCTCCTCCTCCGCCTGCTTTGTTTTCTCCATATCCCCAGCATTTAGCATGGCGTGTGGCACATAGTAGGAGATGAATAAGTATTTTTCCAAAACCTGAATGCATTTTTCATGCATTAATATTAATACTTGCCCACTGTCATGCACCCAAGAAGTGGCCACATAGAAGGATTCAAATTGAGGTTTATCCAGCTTGAAAGCAGTATCCCTTTTGCTATTAGAGCATTTATGGAGCTTCCACACTGGCAACTAAAATACACCACCATGGGTCCTATGCAGGATTCTTAATCCTGTGCTTTTAAAATCCCTCCTGCTTTCTTGCTCTACTCATTCTCATCGACCTCCATGCTTTAATCAAAACTCCCATTCATTTATCACTCTCTCCACTGTGTTCACTGAATAATTATTGAACATAATAAATGCCCATCATTGAGCACAGAAGACAAAAGATAAATAAGACCCTCTTCCATCCTAGCCATCAAAACATTCACAGTAGAGAATGTAAAAATAATCATAAATGTTAATTATAATATAGTGTGTTAAGTGCTATGGCCAGACATGTACAAAAAGAAAGTTACCTCTCATATGTCTGAGGGTTGAGAAAAATTGTGAAAGTGTCATTTGTGTGAGCCTTTTTAGATATGGCAGAGAAAGAAAGGATGAAAGGAATTCTAAGTTCCAGGAACAGCCTGAAGTGGGTTAAAAAGCATAGAGCACTTGTCAAGGGGCAGCAACCAGAGCAGCCCAGAGTGCATGGGAGTTTGGGGACTGGGAGTGAGGAGCAAGGGAGGAGGCAGAGAGGCAAAGGTGCTGAAGGCCCCAGTTAGGTCTGGATAACCCAAAGGACAAATGAAGCATGTGCCTAGGACACCAGGAAAACAAGACACCCAAAATGAAATAAAAAAAGAAGACATCTAAAAAGAAATGAGTTTAATTTCAACATACCTTTTTGTGCAATTTCAGAATAATACTTTTATTTCAAGTTTTAGCATTTTTAAAAGAAATTTGGAATTACATATGTAGACTATCACTATAATCGTTCAGTGTTTAAAGTCTCTAAAGGTTTCCTTCTGGCCCTGACCCTGTTACAGAAATTGAACACTAATCAATTTCAATTTTGGGATTGTCAGGGTTGAGTTAAGACAGCTTACAGAATTACTTCCTAAGTAACCTGTAACTATATCCAAGGACACTAATAATTTATGAGATCAGTTATTTGCCCAAAAACTTCCCATGGGTGGCATTTTAGAAACTATGACAAATGAAACATAACAGGAAGGACCCCTTTCTATAACCCCAGAGTTAGGAACAAGTGTCTTGTTAAGAGGCTGCAAACTGATCCTACCATTCTCAATCAGTCCAGTCACACTTATTTCACATTGAATAAAACATTTTATGACAGTATTCATGGCCAAAAGCTATACATGCCTCCCTCCATCCCCACTGCCACTAGGAAGGGAAGAGAGCATATTCTTCCAAAAAACAAGTGTGTTTCAGAAAATCACTCATCTAGATTAGGAGTATGTGTAAAAATTGGGAAAAGAGATCTCACTCCCCATCCCACACCCACCCCAGTGCTGCCTGACGACAGAAATCATGGAAGAGTTTAATATGTATTTTGGGAGGGTTCTCAGAGATGAAGGTGGACAAAATAAGTGAAACTCTATGCCAAGAAAATTAATTACATCAAGTAAGCAAAGATAGCACACCTGCCTAGGTGCTCAGCTGTAGAGGGAATTGGGCCAAGCCAGAAGAAGACTAAGGTTACCTTTTTACCACCTGCAGGTGACCAAGGGATGCCTCTGCTGTCTCCCCTACCACTTCTCCCTGCCATCAATACCAGAAGTGCTAGGGAGAAGTGAAAGAACCTCCTGTACCCTCGCGAGCTAGCACTTAGTACTTAGGTTGTAATTTCTATATTCTTCATGCCTAGCACATCCTTAGCCCAGAGAAGACATTTGAACTTGTGTTGAAAAATGAAGGAATGAATTTAAGTACATAATAAAAGTAGTGACCACCTCTGACTCCCTTTCTCAGTCATGGCTTCCTTGGTTTAGGAGTCTTATTCCTTAGAGGAGGGTGTTCCCTTGGCTCAGAGACTTGTCTGGGTAACAATGTGACATGGTCCAGAATACACTTACTGTGTGCTCTCCAAAGCTCTCAGTTTCTGGGCAGGGCTTAAGTTCCCACAGTTCCTAGTCCCACCCCTGGCCTTGCATTTCAGCTCAGTGGGCGGAAGGGCATAAATTGCAGCTATTTGCAGTCCTGCTGCATTTTTACCAAAGGCTTCCAACAGCACGATGAAGTTGGCAGGCTTTCTCCTCCTGGTGATCCTAATCACCCTCAGCCTAGAGGTACTGGAGCTTCAGGCTGCAGTGAGACCATTGCAAGTTTTGGGTGAGTCCGGACAGAAGGCAGCTGCATTCTTCTTTGAGTGAAGGAGCCAGCAAGTAGAGTATCAGAGGCCAGTGTATGCAGGGGGGAGGATGGGAAGATATAGAGAAGGAAAGACATTCTAGTTAAGGAGTCATTGCTGGGGACCCACCTTGGCTGCAGAATCTCTCTTCTTTTACCTCTACACTCTCCCATCCTTTCCCTGGGTCCCCACTCCACCTGGACTCTCCTCCATTCCTCCCTTTCTGCCCCCTCATCAGCCATCCTCCATCTCCCTGGCATCTCTCTCTCTACCAGTTTCTTCGCCTCTTGCTACAAATAGATTGGATTGTCTAGAGAAAACATTTTAATTATGTTAAACAGTAATCATATCAATCTCTTCCTTTTACTATTGATCGTCTCAAAGGAGTAATCAATTCTCTGCCCTTATCGTCCCGTACTTCTTTCCTTAACCCCCTGAAGACTGAGTATAGTCTCTATTGCGGCCCCTATCATGCATTGCTGAACCTTCTCTCCTTAGCCCTGCTGACAAATCCCTTGACTCTCCTCAGTAGCCAAACTCTTAACCTCTGCAGCAACTGACATTTTTTGCCACTCCATCAGTCCTCAAACTTTCTTCTCTCCTGGATTTTCTTCACTGTATCTCTTTCTTCTCCCTAACTATTATTGGATTCAACTATTATTCCTCTCTCTTCTTTGCTGTCCCTCCACTACATTCAACTGGTTGCTAAATACCATCGTTCTTTGAAATTGTCTCTTGCACATGTTTCTTCCTTTTCACCCCCAGTTACCACACTGTATTTCCAGCCCTGGTTACCCCATGCTTGGACCAATGCAATAGCTTCTCAGCAACTTTCCCTGCCCTTCTCTTCCTCCGGAAAGTTGCTTGATTGTTGAATTGTGGTTTGTTCTGTGCTCTCACACGAGAATAAGCTTTATAAGTAAACAGTATATCCCTCTCTGGGCCTACCAAATGAAACCCAAACTCCTCAGTTCCTCAAGATATGTCCTCTGAAATTTTGTCCCTACTTACTTTTCCTGCTTAATTTTCAACTGTTCCCTATGCTTCTCCAGCCTTCCATTTGCCGTTTCTTCTGTATTCCTTATATTTCAGGGTGAGGAGTGAAGCAGGTGAGGCACCGAGGGCACAGAATTTAAGGAGGTGCTTACTCTCAAGGTTGTGCAAGGGCCTCCTTAAATTTTGTGCCCAATGTACCTCATGTACCTCCCCTTTTCCCAGCCCTATTGCATTTTTTCCCTTGTGAGCTTTTGCTAGCGATTCTTTTCTCACAAAATTCTACTATCTCTTTCAATTCTGCTGTATAAAGATTTCTGTACTTTAAGAATCTTTTCTGATTAATCTAATTGGACATAATGTCTCTCTTTTGAGTCTCTTTAGTTTTTTGAATATATTTCTCTCAGTAAACTTGTGCCACACTGCTTTGTTTTTAGTACTTTAAACATAAGTCTTATTTCCATTGTTAGACTCTAAGCTGCTTGAAAGTAATGACCCTACCTTACATCTTTGTATTTCTTGAATAACTTACCTCTGCTTTATACATATTAAGAAATCAACAGATTTAATGAGTGACCAAATGCCATGAGTGAGGACAAAAAGTCTTTAACCCTCTCATTGTAAATCAACAACAGCTAATGGAAACATGGAGGGATGATGTTTTCTCTGAGGTGTGCAAGTACATCATAGACATCCCACTAGGCCCCATTCTTACACATCTTTAAAGTGTAGGCCTTGCTTATTGGGATTAACTGAATACATTGTTTTTTAACTGAAAAAATGTAAGATGTTAATGAGTATTATTATTCAAGTAATCATTTAAGTTACATTATGTATTGAATTAAAAGAAAAAAGTGAAACTGGCTCCTTAATCAAGGGCTGTTCTCTCTAACACCTGTGTCTAAAGCATGGCTGTAGTCAGCTGGTCTGTTTTAATGCAGGCTCCTGCATTGAGCTCTGCAGTGGTGACTGGGACTGTGATCCAGGGGAGTACTGTGTCAGCAATGGGTGCGGCCACATCTGTACTTCAGACTAAAGAAAAGTAAAAAAAAAATCAGGTACTTTCCTGCTGCCTTGTCCAAGCCAGATAGGATGTACACTTGGCTCTGATGGGACTTTTCAGATATGGGTGGGACAGAAGCCTGTCTCTCTGTGGTCTCTCCCTCTTTTCTGACCCATCCCCCCAAAAGAAGCATCTATCATAGGATTTTAGTTTCCAAACCTTTAAAATCATTTAACTACCTAGTATATCCTGATGAGAAATCAGACCACTTGATAAAAAAGAAGATAAAAATCACTCATAATCTTCCATTCCCCAATAGCATCTGCTTAACACTTCACACACACACACACACACACAAATATAATATAAAAATGATAATCTTGTGCCTATTTTTATTGCTTGATTATTTCACTTAGAAATAGCTAGTGAATAATTTTTAATGCCAACACTGATACTTTTATACTATCAACTTTAATAGCCTCATAGAAGTCTATTATATATGTTTAAATACTTAGCAATCTCCATTAACACATATTTAATGTTTCTTATTTTTATATTATTAATATGGCTATAATAAATGTTAAATTGGTGTACTTGACCTAATTTTTGTTAAGATAAATTCTAAGAAGTATAATTAATGAGCAAAGAGCATGCTCATTTTTAACCTCTGATGCACACTGCCATATTGACCCATGAAAGCTCCTTTCCTATAAAATTATTTTAGGGTCCTCACATAATAATTTCTTTATTTTCAGTAACCATTAAATTAAAAAAGCATAATTAAAAGCTACTGTAAAGAAAAGCTACTGTGATTCAGTTTTGATTCTAAATTGTTGCATTAAACACAACAGAATCAACATATACTTTAAAACTAACCCATTTCTGTTCCAAATGTATTATTTGTCCAATCCACCCACAATTCTTGGGATCCTTTTGGGCTTGCTGGCTCCATGCAGGGGTTTATTGATTCCCAGAACTGAGAACTTTTGCCTCTCAATCGTTTTCTGTGGATTCTGGTGTCACACAATTTTTTGTCCATTTCCCAGATGAAAACTTATCTTAAGGGTTATCATCCTTCTCTAATAATTGCTCATCCCTTTCTAGAGTCCCTTATCTTCAGAGATTTGACTGTTTGGAGAGCCTTGCTCAGGAAGACGGATAAAAATGAGGACCTGTGAATGGAGATTAAAAGGGATGTGGTGATGAGAAAAAATGTTTTTTGTTTTTGTTTTAATAAATCAGCATTGTTAAAAGTATGCACACTACTTGAATTATTTGGGCAAGGGTGATAAAGAGGAGGAGGAAGAGATGGGGGATAGATGACCTTTGTTAAACACTTGCTATGCCACAAGGATTGTGTTATATTTTCCACAAGCATCATCTAATTTATCCCTCCAGGAACTTTGTGACTGCTTATTACCATTGCCATTTTACATGTAAGAAATTAAATAATTTGCTCAAAGTCATATAGCAGCTAGGTGTCAGGGTCTTAACTATAATCTCAATGCAACCTAAGATGAGCCACATTAAACTCAAATCCTTTCTATACTCTCTTTCACTCCACCTCCTGTGTGGTGATGACCAGGCCTCATGTCCTTCTAGCCCAGTGTGTTGGACATCTCTTACGCACTGCTTTAGATACTCTTCACCTTATACTCTTAATTCTAAGCATTGCCACAGCAACCAGTTTATTTCAGGCATCTATCTACTAGCTTAGTACAAGATAACCTGTCAGAGTCTTACTAAGAACTTGTACCCTAGTATCCTACACCTCTCACGTTTGCCTCAGGGCTTGATTATACAAGAGATTTCTGCAGGAACCACCACATACTGATGCATGTTCAACTCAGAACACTGGAGAATTCATGCTTGTTGGGGCAATGCTTGACAATAGAGGTCAAAGGCTGGATGTATGCTTCCCCCTTCCATACCTCAGGAGACGGGTTCTGAGAGCATCCAATAAGGCTTGTCAGAAAGTCCCGAGGCATGAGCAATCACTCACCCCTTGCAAAGGCCAACTCATAGCACACATTTGTCTTGATTCTCCTTTCTTCCTTGTGCATTCTTAAATAAATCACCCACATACCAACCTCATCAGTGGCTCTGCTTTAGGAGAACTACGACTAAAACATGAGTGACTAGGTCTCAGTTCCTGATGTCTGAGCAAAATGCTTGAATATCACAAATACACACATATACACAACATATATATACACACATTCCAAGAATAAACAATTACATACAACCATAGTGAAATCTAAATTCAAACAAAAAATCATATATTTATCCCCAAAGAAGCCCAAAGTCTTCAGAGAACTAGCTCTTCTCAAGCAAACCCTCAATTTTCATTGCTAAACAGAAATGTTTTATTCTCAGGATATAAAATGTACGTTTAAGTGGCTACAGGGTTATCCCTAAGAGCCATGGGTGAGAACTTGTTTTATATTTGCATAACTCAAAGGTTTTCCCAGTCTGCCCGAATTTAATTTCAAGCTTTCACCTATTGAATAATTGATAACTGTTCACAGCTTTTGAAATGGCTTTTTCCTTTTCCAGCATCTTGCTTTTCAAGTTTCAGGAACTCTTGGGGGTGTGCAATCTCAACCAGGTCACCCTTCCACAGGTTATAGTTTACATGATTCACTTGGAACTCCAAAATTACTTTTCTTGTGTGATGAGGTGTCTCAAGAGCCACAGGATTCACAGCCAGCTACAAAGACTGTTGGAAAATTTAACTTTTACTCAGTGTGGTTTTGTGCCTGGGGGAAAAACGTCAGGGGCTGTACTATGACGTAAGAAAAGTAGAGGAATGTCGTAGAACTTGCCATTTCTGCCACTGCCCTCCACAACGGCGCCTCACCAACCCCAGCCAGAATCTGAAACGCTGGTACTAAACGGGAATGTCAGCCCCGATTAGGAACAAACTTTCTGGAAGGATCGTCTCCTGCAGTCAGCGATCCAGGAGAGGTGGGCGGCAAAAAACAAAAACAAACAAAACAAAACAAAACAACGTCTCCAAGCTCATTTCTGATGAGAATTTATTTGTAGGGCAACAGTCTGAGGCGTTGGCCCCCGTGGAACCCTGTTACGTCGGGTTCCGGACCAAATAGGACATTTCCGGAACTGGCGCGCAGGGACAGGGATGCCCCGGAAGTACTTCCCTGCTGCCCCACGCAGGAAAGATGGCGGCGGTGCAGGTGGCGGGCACCCCGTTGGGCGGGTCGCCCCGGGAGGCGCCGCGGGAGCCACCCCACGAGCTGGGCCCTGGGTTCCGCCGCTTGTCGGCCAGGCTCTGCGCCTTGCGTCCGGATGACAGCAGCTCCGCACGCACCGAGATCCACCTGCTTCTGGACCAGCTCATCTCCGAGAACTACAGCGAGGGCGGCGACGTGGCCCCGCAGGTAGGCGGGGGGCGGGGCGGGGCGAACTCCGGAGGCGCCTGCGGGGGACCCTGGCGCGTAGCCCCCGCCTGCCCTTCCCGGCTTCTCTCGCCTCCTCTTCCCTTTACTCCGTTCCAGGCTCGTTTGCTCCCTCCAGCCGTGGCACAGTCCCTTTCTCCCTCTGTCTGGAAGCCCCTGCAGTTCTTTGTAAATTCGTATTTTTAAAACCCCACTCAGATGACTGAACGCTGTGATACCCACGCAGGTGTCATCTCGTACCCCCTTCCCGTCCCCCTTCTCCACCCGCGTCATCCGGAATACTTTGTATATGAGATTCTCTACTGCAATTTGTTGAGTACGTGGTGCACGGACCACATTCTGTTCTTTCCGTGCGTTCCAGGAACTTAGAATATGAGGACCATTAGGTCTCTTATTGGGAAAAACACAAACAAACCCTGAGGCTCATAAAGGGACTGGCAAAAGGCAGAACTAGGATTGGAACCTAAGTCTGTCGCAATGCTTGCAATTTTCTGGTTTTTTTTTTTTTTTTCGTACTAGTTCTGCCCTCTGTGCCTCCTTAGAAGTATGCTGACTCTGAGTGCTGTTCACCTACATCAGGCCTACGATGCTGCTTACTGAATTCCCTGAATCTCGACCCCATCATACCACTGCCTTCTGGTGCTCACAGGCACCTCTAATCAGACAGTTCCTAAAAATGAGTATATTACGCCTACACACACACGCCATTCCCAACCTGTTCTATTCCCCTAATCAGATAGCCTGGAAACCCACAGGGCCACAAACTGGTTCTTTCCCTTTCCTTCTTTCCAGATCCTATCCAATTTGGATTTCTTTGAATCTGTCTCATAAATATTTCTCCGTCCATCCCCTCCTCTCTTATTTCTGTTGCCAATCCCTTAGGCCCTCAGGCAAGATGACTCTTGGACTATTCCTCTGGTCTCCTCCAATTTATCTTGGCTCCAGTCCAGCCCTTCTCCAGACCATTCTTTGCTGCCAGAGTGAGCTTTTCTTTAGTGGAAAAAAAAATCTGATTAGAAAAGTAAAACTTTGATTTGGGAAGATCTTTAACACGTATTGGTAAATGGTAAAAGCAAGTTACAGAACAGTTCACACAGTATGAGATTAATATAGGTGGGGAAGTTTAAAAATTTATGTTCACAGATACAAAGAGTTCACAACACATAGTATGCATCACGACGGAGTGGAGTGGAATTAAAGGAGTAGTGGAGACTTTAATTTGTATAATTTTATAATTTTGCTCCAAAAATATGTGCCATTTCAGTTTCCTGTCCTGTCACTCCTTTTGTGCTGTATGTAGTCATTTTAAACTTATTCCTGAAGCACCTGATGTTTCATACCTACTGGTATTCCATGTTTTTGTACCTTCATTCCCTTTGCTTGCAGTGTACCTTGTCTATCTGCAGGTATTTACTCACCCTTCAAATAATTCCAGATTCTGCATAAAAATCGCCTTCATAAGACCTTCCTAATTACCATTTCCCCAGACTTTGTACTCAATTCTTTCAGCACTTAATTCACTTTTAAGTATTTGTGAGAATTTCTGTCTCCCTCACTAGATTGTGAGCTTTTAGGGGTTCTGAAATATGTTTGTTTACCTTTGGAATGCAAAGACCTAGCATATTACTTGACACATAGTAGGTACTGAGAGTCTTTTCATTCATTAAACATTAATGGGTGAATGAATAGTCTGATTTTCAAATAGATTTCTCTTTTTTTCTTTCAAATTTTCTAATTTTACATTAAATTCATCCAAGCATCATTTCTGATTATCCCACTGGCATTGAAAATCTGGTTTGCTAGTTCTTGCTATTTTAACCTAAGTATGTGCTTTTATATTATAGAAGCCTTTCTTTAGTTATTTAATTGTATGGTCTCTGCATATGTATAGTCCTTTTTTAGGAGTCTTTAGCTGACAAGCCATATTGATTCTTTTCCTTCTTTTTTAGCACATCTTATATTTGTACTTTATTTCATTCCCCCCGCCCCCCCCACACACTAGTTTCTGCCTCATTTTGAGTGTGAACATTCACTTTTTATTCCCATTTGGCTGTGTTGTTTTTTGGGGGGGGAGGGAGGAGGTCTTCACGTGACTAATAGGTATATCACCTTTCTATTGTCTTTTTTTTTTTTGGTAGGACGTCAGTACCCTTCTTGTCCAGGCTTGCCGACTGGTGCCTCTTAATCAGAATCATCTTGTCAGCAAAGTGTCTCAACTTATCCACCACTTACTTAACACATTACAGGTAATCATACATATAACTTTAGAATTCAGATCATGAACTTCGACAATAAGTGCTTTTTAAAATATATTTGTGGTAGGTGTATAAGCCAGTCTTTTGAGAAGATATAGAAAAAGCAAATGCCCACTAAGAATGATTTTAAAACAACTATTACTCAGACTAAAAAAAATTATGCACAGTTCTAGAAGTTTCTCCATTAGAGGTATTCCTTTTTGTTTAGTTCAAGAGAAGAGAATCATTCAGGCCCCTAAGTCTTAGAATTTTTCATGAAAGATGTATTTTTCCAAGATATATCTAAGAACAAATTGAAATAATTCTCTACCCCTTTCCCGTCAGTATTTTTTTCTGTTTTCCAAAGCTACCATTTTTGTGGGCTACTTTTGGTCTTCATAAAAGAGGAGAACTAGCCTGGGACAAAAGGGATGCTAAATAAAAAGACCCCTTTTATTTATATCAAAGTCTGTACTAACTCCCTTCTCTTCAGAACCTTTTCCAATTCGTTAAATGTATTATTTTTTTAGGAATAGTTAAAAATTAAAGTTGTTACTATAAGATACACATGAATATGCAAATGTAGTTTGAACAAAATTTATCAGTTAGCATTATGTAATCTAAGGTGCTGTTGGCTGCAAGAAACAGAAAAGCCAACATCAAGAAGTTAAATAATTTTTTAAACAAATTATGTTGTGTCATAAGCCTTGAGGGAAGCTTTATTGGCATCTTTCCTTTCTGCCATCTGTAGTATGTGGGTTATCCTGAGCTAGCATCTCTCACGGTAATAAGATGGCTGCTTCATTTTCAGGCATCTCATGCAAAATAAATAACACCAGAAGAAGCAAAAGAACCATTTATTTCGTGTCTTTTTATTTAAGAATGAGGAAACGTGTCCTATAGACTCTCTAGCAGACCACCCTGATATCTGGCTGCGGAGACCCAGGTCATAATGAGAGCCCCTCTAAAACAGTTTGATCAAGGGAATGGTATTATGAGTGGCTTAAACCAGAGATTTCAATCTGGACTACACATTAGAATCACCTGAGGAGTTTAAGCTCCCTAGATAATTACAGTGTGTAGCTCCACCCTTATATCTAGCTTTCTCACCATCAGCAGTATTGATGCTTTTGATTAGATAATTCTTTGTTGGGGTGGGATAAGGAATTACCCTGTGCATTATAGGATTTTTAACAGAATCCTTGGCCTATACCCACTAGATACCAGTAGCTTCCCTCCAGTTGTGACAATCAAAAATGTCTATGGACATTGCCAAATGTTCCCTGAGGGACAAGATTGCCCCTGTGGAGTACCACTGTCTTAGACTAATTAGGATTTACCCTTAGGTCTCATGGGAATAGTAGGCACCCAAATAAAATCTGCTTTGCCAGCAAGAAAAGAGGAGGTGAATACTGGTAGGTACTAGTCTGCTACAGATGACTTCCTAAATGGAATAAGGCTGTTTTCAAGTTTAGAATTTTTCAGACTGATGTGATAGCTTCTGAATATTTACTATTCTCAGTTATATTATCTTTTTAACACTAGCAATTAGAATAGTTTCTTACCATTTATGGCATCTACAATTCCTAACCAACTCTCAAGCATTTGATGATAGTTTATGTCAGTTGCCTGTGAATTGATACTTGGATTAGCCTATTTTGTCCCAACAAGAATATAAACAACTTGAGGTTAGGGGTATACCATCTCTTCCTGTTATATTTGCCATATCATAGTAGAGACATACTTAAAAGACATATTTATTCACAATGTATTTGTTGAGTGTTTACTAATTCAATAAGGCAATTTAGTTGAATTAAGAAATATCAGTGGATTGAGTCTTACATATCTGTGTATTTACAGCTGCCAGTGTCTGGTTAGTTCAAGGAAAAGTTGTAAGGATTTTTCCATGTTCTACTTTGAGAGGAGGGAGTAAAGGGTAACAAGAGAACAAGGCCCTGGGGCAAGAAGAAAGCTCCGTCTTAATTGAGCTTTCAAGGCTTTTAGAGCTGATCTTTTGGACACAAAAACATATGGACACACAGGTGTTCTCTCTTACACAGCTTGATTCAGATGAGCATATGTTTCTGGAAAGGATAAAATTTTTCAGAAGTTATCTCACATGTATTTTTTCTTCTATTGATAGGTGATTGTTGATGAACAGAACCTGGATTTCCTGTTGGCGTATACGATTTCTGCTCTTCAGCAGTGCAGTTCCTGGACACATGTGAAAATTCTTCAAGCTCTGGCAGCTCTGGTTTACTGCAATGGCTCAAAATGTCAGAAGGTAGTTTGAACTACATTTTGTTTTTCCTTTGAAAGGTTAGGAGCACAGTCTCTGAACCAACAGGCTTGCATTGAGGTTTCTGTCCTGTCATTAATTAGATGTGTCACCTTGAACAACTGTTCCTCAACCTCTCTAAGCCACTTTTCCTCATGTATAAAATATTTTCTCTGAGGATGAAGTAAGATAATACTTGTGAAATGCTTGGCACTCAGTAAATAGTAACCAATATCATTACCCATTAGCTTTGCAGCCAAGACTGAAGAGTGTCAGCAACTCCCTCAGCTGGGAGTGATGATCTTTCCTGATATTTTTTGGCATATCTTTGTGTGCCCATCTGAAAGATTTACCTAGCAATTAGTCTTTGGTACTTAAACTGCGCTTTAGTTAAAAAAATGAAATCTCTCTAAAGAGTGATATTTTCCAGAAGCTGTTCTTTGACCAACATTGGCTATTATTTTATTTTAGTACCTCCCAGACTTGTTAGGCAAGAGCGGACTCTTGATGAAGTTGAGTGACTGGGCTCAGTCTGACCCTGAAGTTAGGCGAGCTGCAGTGCATTGTATGGCAAACTTATGTCTCAGGTATGTGGATCTAATCAAATTTCCCAGTTGTAATAAGATAGGGCCTCTTGTGGGCCCTTTGTAGTTGGTTCAATCTGTCTGAAGCCAGAGCCAACTTAGAAAAATAACCTACTTTGTATTTCCTATGTTCTTTGCTAATAAGCGCGTCTTATATTGTTTATTTTTAATTTTGATATTGCTTATAAAGAAAATTTGTAAAGAAATGAAGGGAAAATAGACTAGGACCTTATCCCTAAAATACAATAAAAGTGATGTATGTGAAATCTGTCATTCATGGTTTTGGTTTCTACCGGTATAAATTCTAACCTTATTCAGTCTTTTAGAAGGATATATTCATATGAATTTAAGCTTTGGTGAGATTTATCTGTCAAGGCCAATTTCTTCTAAGAAAATGAAACCAATCCCAATTCTAGATTCTTGCAATAGAAAATGAGCAGCACAAACTTGAACCTGTGTATAATATCTTTTCTATACATTACAGTGTTGTTCAGTGATTAGGAAGGCAGGTTCAGTTGTGTGATTCTGGCTTGACTAATAATGCAGGACCTGTCTGCATTATTTTCCTCTAAGAACTGAAAAGCAGAACTGAATAAGATTTCTCTTTCTTCATACTTCTTCCATTACAAACCTCTGTACCTTTTCCCTTTAGAAACCATTCTTTCTTATTCCTGTTCATTCAAGTCTTGCACCTGGTCCACAGCAGTAATTAATTAACCAAAGTGTATAATCTTCCATAACACAGTTTTATTCAAGGATATATTCCAACTCCATTAGTCCACATTATTGCTACTTTTAATTCTTATTCTTTTGCAAGCCCGTTTCAAGGGAGACTTGAATTTGAGCTGCTTTCTCTGTGTTTCAGTGTGCCAGGACAGCCATACTTGGAGGAGCCCTACCAAAATATTTGCTTCCAAGCTTTCTTGACCACTTTACAGTCTCCAAAATCATCTGATATGGATGATATCACGTTTTGCATGGTAAGTAGGACTCGCTAATCTTGTGAATGTTATAGATGTGTTAGATGCAGCAGTGAAACAGAAGCTGTTACCAAAGAGTTTAATTTGGTTGCTGAATTAGTTTTGTCTAGAGATAAAGGTATAAGTGTAATGTTAATAGCCTAAAAAATTTAAATCATATTTTTCAAGTTTAAATTACAAGACACTGTTTTTGTTGTTTTGTTTTGCTGTTGTTTTTGTTTTGTAATTCTAGGTTTTTAAAGAAAACGATTTTTTCACTCCTGACTATAAAAGCAATACAACTTTGGACTAGTGACTGTCTTAGATGGAAGGGAAAGGAGTGGAATCAACAATATCTGCAATATTTTATTTCTTTCTTAAAATATCTGTTGCAAATATGACAATTTCTTAACATGTTTTAAATTCTGAATAGCACATTTCAAAAATTATAGATATAAGATGGTGAAAATTTCTTATAGCTCTCTGCTCAGATATAACCACTGGAAACAATTTGTCCTATGTGCTCCCAAATTTTTTTTTCTATATATAAATGATCGTATTTATAATTTTTAAATGGGATCATGTTAAATATGCTGTTTTCCACTTCCTTTTTTAAGCTTCATATCTCTTGGACTTCTTTTCAGTACCTATTCAGGACCTCTTTTCATGTACCTCATGCTTTCTAACTCTAGCTGGGAGACCTTGGGCAAGTTACTTAACTTCTCGAGCCTCCATGTTCCTTATCTCAGAAATGGGACGGATGATATAACTACCTTGTTAAAGGTCTTACGAGTAGTATATGAAATAAAGCATTTCAAATGCTTGGCAAGATGCATACTAGTATTATTGTTGAGTTACACATGTTAGCAGAGGGTTATCTTCTTATATATTCATTGTCATGATTGATGGAAATTGAAGTTTTTTCAGTGTTTCCACTATTTCAAACAAGGCTACAGTTCACATCCTCTCCAAGGGGGGAGTATTTCTAAAGGACAGAATCCTAGAAATGAAGTTTCTGAGTAAAAACTCAGTCTCAAATCAGAAGTGCCCTCCAAAAACCTGTCTCCACATACATTTCTTTGCTTTTAAGAGCTGCTGAGGTTGCTGCAGTATAAATATTCTCTGCTTCTGATCTCTGCTGCTATTTTTTCATTCCGGTCACATTCTTTCCACCAAACATCTCCTCCCTACCTTCTTCTCCTTTACTCATCATTTGTACATGCTGGTTTATAAACTCTTAGAAGATCACTCTTATTCAATAAGAGCACCCTGTTCTTCTGGAAAATAATTAGTAGAAGCTAGAAGAGAAGATCTTTTCTTTCCCCACCACCCCACCCTTCCCATCTAGAGAGTTTTTCATTATCTAAAGACTTTTTTCTTCATTTTAAGTCGTGCTAGAAAGTTGATGCCTAGACAATCAAATTTCATTTATCTTTTAACTTAGTCTCCTTTTCCCCCCTAGTTGTTACAAAATGCATTAAAAGGTATACAGTCTCTTTTAAATGGTGGGAAGATGAAATTGACACAAACTGATGACCTTGGAGCTCTTCTAGCAGTGCTAAAGGTAAGGCATTATCTGTTTAAATGCCACATCCTCATTATGGTTAGTATCTTTCCTATTAAACCCCAGGAATAAAGACCACTTTACATTATCACTCCAAGGCTAGCTTCAGGGTATTTTTTTTTAAGAGAAAATAATAAAATGTTTATATTCAAGCATACTTACAATTAATGGGGATGTGGTTCCATTGTGTAGTGGTTAGCACATCTGCTTTACACTCAAAAGGTCCTGGGTTTCGCGCCCCAGTGGAGCCATAGTCCATGGTCTGCGGCCATGCCACCCTGAACAAGCCCGAGGTCTGATCTCAGAAGCTAAGCTTAGTACTTGGATGGGAGACCACCTAGGAAGACAAGGTGCTGTAAGCATAAATAATAAATTAAAAAAAAAAAAGGAAAACAATAAACCTTACTTTAGTCAATATACTTTGACTTAGAAAGGGAAGAGGTTATGAGGTATGATCTGTAGTTAATTTTAGATTATTTTGAATCTCTTTGTACTTGAAAGAAGAACCAGACTTTCTCTGTGGCTCTTGCCCCCAAGTAGTGGGCAGGCCAATCATGATATGTGTCAGTAGGCTGCTGTCTTTTGGCTTCTGAGTTTGTGAGTCAGAGGGCAAGTCAGGTCAACTTCTCTGGGGCTCAGCTGTCTTCTTTTGAGCCAGGAAACGGTAAGAGCTTTGTCCTGGCCTCAGATCAAAGCCATGTATGATAACAGCTTTATCATGACAAAAATTTTTATTCTTTTCCTGTGTCATCATCACTACTTCTAGATAGATAGATATCTGGATGTGGACATGGATAACTAAATATAAATGATAGATTGGTAAAAAAAAAAAATTATAGATAGATAAAATAATTGGATAAAACTGGTTGGGTAAATTTTAAAAATTAATAAATTAATAAATAAAAATAAGTAAATAAGTAAACTAAAATCAAAACTAACTTGATCTGGACAGACCCACCTGGAGCCTGGATGAGATTAAATTCTTTACATCCTAAACCTTCAAGCTATTTCTCTCGTTTATTTCTTCAATAAATAATAATCTGTATGAGCCAGAACACAATAATTCTGGTTTCTGATTTCTGATTTATGTTTTTTGTGTGTGTTTCCTTCATCATTATTAGAAATCCATGTTTCATGGACTCCCTGGAGTAAACATAGAGATGCCCACGGTATTGTACCCCACTCTGCTACCTCAGTATGATGGGCGACCAACCGTCAAACCACAGCAATCAGAATCCAGCACTTCTCGACCAACTGTGGTACATTTATGCCAATTTACATTTAAGTTGCAGATTGTTTTTAATTGCTTGCTGTGTGTTTTCTGTGATTTGCATTACTACTGTGCCAAGGCTCACATTGAATTTGATTCAAGTTAGAGGTTTCAGCATAGTAAATTTAAATTCATCACACTGCCAAAAATACCAATTAGGGTATCTTATATTTTAAGATGTCTAAGTAGTATAACAGCTATGAAAAATAGGCATTCAGTTTACACCCAAAGCCAAGCATCTTCATCTCTCAAAGGCTGAAGACCACAGGCCAACAAACTTTTTCTGTGAAAGGCTAGCTGGTACATATTTTAGGTCTCTGTTGCAACTGCCAACATAGAGCAAAAGCAGCCATAGACACTATGTTAACAAATGTGTGTGCTGTGTTCCAGAAAACTTTACTTACAGAAACAGGTTGTGCACTGGGCTGGTTTGCTCTTTGGACTATAATTTGCCAACCCTTCTCTGGACCATTAGAATCTACTTACCAGTCAGCTAACTGTCTTCATGCTACTTATATTTACCAGTTTCCAAGCCTTAAATTCATCACACTGATAGCTGTGAGGACACAGATAGCTGTTCTCTCCCTCATATTTCTGTTGGAGAAGCTAGAATCTACAGATAAATGGCCAAGGTATTACATCTAGAAATGTAATACCTGATAAAAATGCTTATAATTAGGAATTCTTTCACTCATTCACTTAGTCTACATTTACTATACATTTGCTATATCCTAGATATTGTGCTAAGCATTAATGATATAGTCCGTTTTTAGGAGTTTGGAGGAAAAGTGAAGATGAATAAATAAACAATTATAATGCAATATTATGGTTTCTTTCACCAGAATATTCACAAGGTACTTTGGGAACACATTAATCAAATTAAAGGATAAGAAGGCTTTTTAAAATGTGGTGGCTAAACTGAGACTCAAGAATTGGTAGTGGTACAGAGAAAGAAGGAAAGTTTTATTACAAGGGAACAAAAGGCGTGTAAACATAGGGAACAAGAGCGTGTATAACCCATGGTTAACTAGTTGGACTAGAGTGTCAGGTACAAGGAAGGGAGGTTGGGGCAAGTATGAAGCAGATGCCAAATCATAAGGGTCTTATATAGTATGCTGAAGAGTTTGGGCTTTTATCATATAGGTGGCACAGATTCACTGAAGAATATTATATAGCAGAGTCATGTGATAAGATTTGCATTTTAGAAAAATTGTGGTTTGAGTCTGGAGCCACATTAGTAATTGAAGGTGGAAGCGATAAGGATCTTTTTCTGCAAGTTCAGAAAATTTGAGAATACAGAGGAGTACACAGCTTCCAGAGATATTTGGATGTCAGAAAGAAGGAAAAGAAAAAAACTGGCTTTGATATCTATACCTACAAAATCCCAGTGCCCTGAAACATGCATTATATGTAATGGATTATGCATCTAAAGTGGTACTAATTATGGATCTTATTTGGGAGAACTGAGAAAACAGTAACTCAGGTCATTTTCTGTAGACCTTAGTTCTCTTGCAGAACACCAGTTGAGAAGGCTGAATGCTTTCACACTATGCAATGTGTAAGGTTGGTAGCATTAGCTTTATACTCACAGATGAGAAAGTCAAGCTCAGAGAAGCTAAACAATTTGCCCAGGGTTCCTGGGGTGGAATGTAAACCCAGGCCACAAGTTTTGCTCTCTCCCACACTTTTCATACCTTGCTTTGTATAGTGCCATAGGATATGTGTAAGCACTTAAGATATTGTCTGACACATAGTGTTAAGGAAGTGCTACCTTTTTTTTTTCCCCCCCTCTTTTCTCTCTTCCAATGACATATTGGGGACATATTTGGTAATTCTCAAATAAGAAAGTACTGATGATTCATTTAGAAACTGTTTTGAAATAGCTACCATATAAATGTTTTAATTTGCTCTTAACATCAGAATAAAAAGAAAAAATCAAAAGTAAAACCAAAGAAAATCCAGCAAGGTGAGGAGGAGGAAGAAGAATCCGGTGGTGAAAAAGAAGCAGCCCCGGTTACCGGCTTGAGCAGAGTAAACCTGCATGAAGGGAACACTAAGCGTCTCTCCTCCCTGGGTGTCCAGAGTTTGTCTTTAGATGAAAGTGGAGCTGCAGGAAAAGATAGAATTTCTTCACCCTTCAGCTCTCCCAGTTGGAAAAAGCTCAGCAGCAGTGAGTCAGATTATTCTGATGCCGAAGGAGGCCTGCAGAGTAAAATGAGGTAGTAGTATTTTGTTATACTTTTATGCCTTATATTTTAAGTTGCATGAAAGTTTTCATAACTTCACTAAGATATATGGCTGCTGCATGTGATTTAACTTGATTCTCATTTATGTGGGACTTTGCATTAATCTGCATTTTGCCTTGTTCTCTTGATCGGTCTTTGTACATGTAGTTCCTCTGCCTGGAATATTCTCTCTTTTTTCTTTTCTTTTTTCTTTTCTTTTCTTTTCTTTTCTTTTCTTTTCTTTTCTTTTCTTTTCTTTCTTTTCTTTTCTTTCCCTTTTTGCCTTGTTAACTCCTACTACTCTTAAATATGAGCTTGGCAGTCATATCCTCTGAGAAGCATTTTCTGACAACCTGATTCTGGCTTAGGTAACCCTTTTACCTATCTCTACCTTAATATTAATCATGATGTGTTGTAGTTACCTCTTCAGCTGTCTGTCTCTGGCATTAATAAGCTCATCAAGGGCAGGAACTTGGTTTATGTCAGCACAATGACTGACACACACATGAGGATACTTAGTACATGTTTGTTGGATGAATGGCTACTCAGTAGTGTCTCATGTAATGCTGGTTTCCTATCATCAAAATGCTGCCCTCTCATTCTCTATCTAGTTGTGCTTTATTAATTGTCAACTTTATTAACTTGTTATATAAACAAATTGCTTTAACATGTTTTAAGTGCATTTTGAAAATATGATTTTTTAAAATATCATTTTGCCATCTTTAGGACTTATTTAGGATGTTGAATTTCTCTATATCATTTGATTTGGCTTGAATAAATAGTATTTCATGCTTATATTAAAAAAAAAAAACGATTAAAAGACTTTTTCTTCCTTCTCTTGGTTATTAAAGGTCATACCAAGCCAAAGTTCGCCAAGGAGCATTAGCTTGTTTTCTTTCTACTATAAAATCAATAGAAAAAAAAGTTCTTTATGGCTACTGGTCAGCCTTTGTTCCTGATACACCTGAGCTGGGAAGCCCGCAGTCTGTCTCCTTGATGACTCTTACATTGAAAGATCCTTCACCAAAGGTGAGGACATTCAAATTCTAAGCATTATGCCAGGAGGAAAACTTTACAAGTCTTTATGGTTTTCTCTGCCCTATTCAATCTTAGCTGAATGCAGGTTGTACACTACCAGTGGAATTCCTGACTTGAGAACCACTGGGTTGGCGGTAATGGGCTTATGTGGAAAACAGGTTGAGGGAGATCACACTGAGGTCACCTCTTGCCCCAGTGCCTGCTTGAAGCCTGAGCACACTTAGTTACTGTCCCCTTTGAGCTGCACTGAAGCAGTTGTGCTTTTCTCTCTTTTATGGAAATATTGATTGCCATGGTACTCAGAATAAGAAAAAATAAAAAATGGCTTATAATCAGTGAATATCATGGTACATAATGGTTATGAAGGATGTGTAAGGCTTATAAAAATGCTTATGACGTTTTGTGAAAGTATACAATATAGAATTCCTTTCAAAGTGAATAGTTTTATTTAGGACGTAGTATTTTTTGTAGGTTATACAAAATAACCTTGTAGAGTATTTCAAATACCCGATATCCTAAGTAGTCAAACCAGTAGAAAATTTTCAGATGGACTAAATTAATAGCGAATGAGAACATGGGAGATAAAAGGGAAATGAATTGTGTCAAGTAAATCAATAATGAAGCTATTCTAATAATTGAAAGGAAAACTGTTATAAAGTCTAAAATATACATATCTAAAGACCCTTCTGCTGAGGGGAGCTGCAATAGAGAGCCGAGGGGATGGTGCCATGGAGCAATTAGCAGGCCAAATAAACCAGCTGCCCTGCAGCTGAGGGGATGTGGGACATGTGCATTTGGGATAGAAGAGATTATGGGGTCATGTCTGATGAAAGTGGATTGAAATAATTTTTATGATGTTTATGTCTTTATATTTTTTAAATGTTTACATTTGACTTAAGAATGCCATGAGAAATTTTATGTACTGTAAAGTAGTTGTCTTTGATTTGGGTTCCTTTTAGATATGTTCTTGCTGTTTAAATTCAGTGAATACAAGAAAAGTGATGAGTAAAAAAAGTACAAAACTTCCTTCTGGGAGATGTCCTAGGTCCAGTAGTACAAAAGCCACTTGAAGGTCCTGGAGAAATGGAAAACCAGTCATCATTCTTAAAAAGGATTTTAAAAAGGTCAAAATAATGATTAAAATTCATCAGTTCAATGTAATGGCAAGTGAAATGGTTATATCAGTAGATCCGTAGCAGCTACTAAGTTTAGTGTAAGTAACTGTGTTAATTATTGTGCACAAGAGGCTTGGAAGCATACCTCGACACAATGTCCATGGTGTAATTAATTGTGCACAAAAACATATGGTAAAAGAAAATTTTTTGGTAGATGACGGCAGTCTGAGAGGCTTTTTATGGAAAAGTTATATGCAAAAACTTAGAAGTACTAGTTCATGTAATTGGAATGGAACAGCATTTTGGATTGATTAGAGCTAGATTAAGAAGTACAGCCATGTAGAAAGGCTGAGTGGTCATTTTCTTAGGTGTTCATTGAGTATAGAGATGGCTGACTGAAGTTTCTCTTAGCCAGGATGTAACATGAAAAGACAGTAATAATAGTTCTTGTCATTGAAGTGTACAGTGATGATAGTATGAGTTCATGGCAGCTCTGATATGACCAATGGTAGATTCAACTGAAAACACAATTTTCACTGATACACTGAAAAATTTTCCGAAGAGAAGTGGACAGAAGGAAAGTTGATTGGACTCTTCTATTCAGAACACCAACAATGACAGATTACTATCAGGAAATTGGAATATGAAATTTTAGAATGGTTCAGTGGGAAGGAGAAAACTTAGAAATTTCCTTTAGGATTTGGCAATTTGGGAAATTGTCGCATGTTTACATCTTGGAAATGTGCTTCAGAAAGCACATCCTGTGCTTCCAGGTAGCATAGAGTAATCAGTAAAACAACACAACTTGTTTGAGAATTTCTTCTATACGATTTCCTCAGGTGTTAACAAAGGTGGATTATATAGATATGTCTCATTGGGGACTTGGTCTAAAGAACAAACCTTTAGGGAAAACCTTCCTTTTGGTACTTTGAGAATTATCCTGATTTTCAAATTCCATGATGATTTATTTCTCTTTTAGAGAGCTGTGAAATATGGAAACAAGTCAAAATCTAGATAATAGATGGTATAACTAGGAAAGAGAATAAAGGGTTGGAGTTTTTAACTGTCATGGAATGGTAGGTAATCAGGTTTTCTCTTATGTGGCCAACCAAGAACAGAAGACCTTTGCTTGGATCGCTCTGAATCTAGAGACCCTGACACAATGTTCAAATGCCTCTATCTAAAAGGCTACCAACTTTGGGAGTGTGAGTCAATAAACTTAATCCTGAACACTTGTGAAGAATAATCAGTACTTGGACAAAGCCAAAGAGGAGAACAGCCAGGTGCCCTACATTGAAACTTTCATGTTACCCACTCCCAGCAGTGATTTCTTCCTCACCCTCGGAAATATTCTGAGACGCAACATACATAAAAAGGAAAAAATAACAATAGACTGAGCTATCTCAGCAGATATTTTTGCTACATTCTTAACTAGTAAAAAAGGAAAAGTGCTTTTCTGTTTCCTTACCTTTGAACAAGCCTTCATGTCCAAGGCAGTATAACTACCCTCTTGTGAAAATGAGCACTGGTGTTTATAAGGTTGAAGTCTTTCCTCTATCATTGTAAATATCCTGACTGTAAAAACTTATGAACAAAATAAGCTCTCTGGAGAGCTGTACCTCTAATGGTTTGCTTGCACATCAGTAATTTTTGCTGAAAGTGCTGAATAGAGTTGGTAAACAGTATATTAAATATTGACATAAGAATAAATGAAGCAGAACTTGAACTGGAATTGGTGTCATAAATAGTATTTTTATAACAAGAAAGATATTTTAAACAGCTTAAAAGGAATTAAATCAGAACTATGAGAAGTATAATTTGATATAATATCACATTTCTGTAATGATTTTATACCTCAGTGGTGAAAAATAACTAATTTCAGTGACATTTCTTTTGTTTTCATCTATGATAGTCACGGATGCTTTTTTGCTCTTAGGGTAACAGAGTTAATTGAACTGAATATTTTTTATTCTTGAGCATCTTGGATTTTAATTTTACTTGGTTTGTGAGCTGTCAGAATTGTGATTTTTAAATTTTTCTTCTAAAGAAATGGAACTGAACCTTTTCAGTTCAGACCAGTCACCCATCTAATCAGAGGCTGGCAAACTGGCCAGTGGGCCAAATTTGGCTCACTACCTGTTTTTGTATGACCCATGAACTAAGAATAATTTTTATACTTTTAAATACTTTTTTAAAAAATCAAATGAAAAATAATATTTCATGACATGTGAAAGTTATATGAATTCCAGTTTTCATTGTTCATAAGTAAAATTTATTGGAATATTGACACATTTATTTCTTCATATAGTCACCCTGGCAGAGTTGAGTGGTTGCTACAGAGACTCTGGTCTACAAAGTCTATAATATAAAATATGTACTACTGGCCCTTTACTGTAGAAGTTTGCCAGCCCCTGATGTAAGTTCTTGGATCAGCTGACTTGAGCACTAGCCTGCTAGCACACTTTTGTGTGCACTTGCTCATGCATTCAGGTGCTCTTGCTTTCCCTCACATACAATTTCCTAATACGTTATTAACTTTCTAACTTAAGCAACATGAGATGATATAATTGAGGATTTTCTGAAAAACCTTTCTTATACAAAATTCAGATGTGCTTCATGTGGAGTAAATGTTCAAATTAGATCCTAGAATTATGTTGATTCCTGCTTTTCAAAAGTCTGATAGAAAGTGTTTAATTGGCATTTTTGAGTGAGCTGCCCAGAGATGGTACAGCATTTTTCATATTATTATCACTTACACTTTATTTTAGTTAAATTGGCTTTCTTTTATTTTTTTTTTGCTTTCAATGCTGAAAAGTATCACAGTGTCAATCGAAAGTAATCTTTTAACCTCACAAAGAAAATGCATTAATGTGACACTTTTCCTAACAAATACAACAGTCCTATGACAAAGGGGCACCTTTTCATCTATCAAAATGTATTAAGGGTATTCTTTGATTATCAAAGACTCTCTCTGCAGGCAGTGCTATTTCCTGCACCTAAGAATGAAAAATTTGGATCACTAGTGATGCCTGCCAAATCAAATTTGCACAGTTCCTAATACCCTATTTAATTAACATTGAGCACTCAGAGGTGCTTCAGGGTAGAATATAAAGCAGACTGTCCTCAGAAATTTTAATATGAAACAGAATCTAGACACACGTATTTTTTTCCTGTTCCATTAAGCTATTCTCTCTTTTTATTGATCTTATGTTTGAATAAACTAGGACTCTAAGCTTTAAATTATTCTCATGCTCATAATATTAGGTTTTTGTTCTATGGAGTAGCTTGGATTTATTCCTTACTGTAAGAAAACCTAACAGCAATGTGATTCACGATTTTTTTAAGTGTAAGGTACAAGTGGTCTAGTTCATGGCTACCTTTAGGGCCTGATAGGTAATCACAGTGCTTTTATTCTCCTAATTAAAATAAGCCTAATTACTTTGAAAATTAAAAATGTATATAGGAAGAAGGGGATCTGGCTCCTGCTTTTTAACTAACTGATATAAATCATCATAACATTTCAGACTCGTGCCTGTGCTCTGCAAGTTTTATCTGCCATCTTGGAAGGCTCAAAGCAGTTTCTTTCTGTTGCCGAAGATACCAGTGACCACAGAAGGGCTTTTACTCCCTTCTCTGTAATGATTGCTTCCAGCATTAGAGAGTTGCACAGATGTCTTTTGTTGGCGTTGGTGGCTGAGTCATCCTCACAGACCCTTACTCAGATAATTAAGGTAAATATGCCAGGTTATATATCAGTAGGTTCTAGAGGGGGTTTCTGTTTCAGTTTTGTATAATGTTTTACATTGCCCCAGAGTAACTTGGTTTAAGAATATAACTGTCATAATTTTTAAAGATATTCTAGTAGGACCTACTTGTTTGATCTTAGCATTCATCTGTATGATAAACGATTTACTAAAAATACTCCTTTATTTTTAGTTTTAAGTTGTACCACTGAGAATACAAGTGCTATTCCCTCCCCCCCCAAAAAAAGATTAATTTTCAAATAAATGGGAAGACTTTTCTTTTGAAATTAAATGCTATAAGATTTTGTCTTTGTACTGTGGCTCAATCAGGCCTTTTGACAAGCTATTCTTGTATTTTGCAGTGCCTTGCAAATTTAGTATCAAATTCACCTTATAACCGTCTGAAACTCAGCCTGCTGACCAAAGTCTGGAACCAAATAAAGCCTTACATCTTCCACAAAGGTTGGTGGTAGTTTAAAACTATTCGCTTCTTTATATCAATCAGATCTAGATTGTTAGTTAAAAAAATATTCATAGCAATTGTGTAGCTCTGTAATAATCTCTATATACTCTTCTCAAATTTTCAAGAGAATCAACTATTGCTAGAATTTTACTTTTGACTCCTAAAAGAAATGAACTGGAGAATTAATTGTAATAATGCCTCTTTGATGCTTCAGTGCAGTAACTGGAGTATCCTTTTAGAATTAGTATTAAGCCAGGTGCAAGGGGTCCCCCTCTAATATATAATACTCATATTATTAAGCATAAGTAGAGGCTGATGGACAGTCAGATAGACAGACATCATCTTTTTCGAAAGAAAAACCAGAAGATAAAACCTAACTTCTTTAATATTGTCTCCTCTGAATTTTAAATAAAGTTCCAGAACCTGAAATCCCCACCAACTACAGGGTCTTATATCTTGGTATTTTCTGACTTTTTCTCACATATAATATATTTGTGTTATATATATATATGTACTTGCCTTTAGAACATTTATTTGCAAGCTTTAGGATCACACCACATTCTGATAAGTTGAGATTTTCCGTCACAATTGCAGGACTCTAGGAGGTGTGGATGTTTTTTGTAACATCATGGGAAGGGTGCTAGACCTGGAGTCAGTTTGAGGATCTGCAACTCACTCCTTTTTCTGCCATCTCATACTCATGGCCCTCTCTGAACCCTAATTTCCTCCTAACAGGAAGAATTATACCTACCTCATAAGATTTTTATGAGGTTTAAGTGAGTTAATGATGTGTAGACTAGGTTCAGTTCACTCTTTTTACCAACATGTAAAACGGGACTCAGAAAGGTAAATTTTGCCTTAAGGTCTCTCCTCACGTTAGTGGCAGAAGTAAGATTAATAAAACAGCCCGAGTCTCCTGCTCAGTCCCCTGCTTATTCCACTGCACCAGCTTTTCTTTTCTTTATCTGTAAACAGGAGAGTAGACCACATCTCATGGGTCCCTTTCAAGTGTCTGGCTTTATCTTCCAGTAAGTTTTTATTATTAAAATGTTCAAACCCACAGAAAATTTGAAAGAATACTACATTGAACACCTGTCTACCTCTACCTAGACTTAATAATTGTTAATCTTTGCCATACTTGCTTCCTGTGTCTCTTTCTACATAAATGCAACTGTGTATGTACGTATACATATGTGTGTGTATATATGTATACATATGTGTATATATGTGTACTTTTATATGCATATACATATATATAATAGGCCTTTTTACTGTAAACTGTTTAAAAGTAAATTACAGATGTGATATTCCACTTTAGCATGCATTGCCTAAGAATGAAGACAACCTCCCAAGAAACACAAAACCATTCTTACACCTAAGAAATTTACATTGACTTTATAATATCATCTAATATCTAGTCTACATTCAAATTTCTCCACATGTACCA
Organism: Cynopterus sphinx; assembly: GCA_030015415.1. NCBI lineage: Eukaryota > Metazoa > Chordata > Mammalia > Chiroptera > Pteropodidae > Cynopterus > Cynopterus sphinx. The sequence continues at coordinate 29,084,418 of CM057385.1, read as the reverse complement.
AAATGTCTTTTATAGCTTAAAAAAAAAAGAAAACAACCTAGGTTCATTCAAGGTTAATGCATTACATTTAATTTTTATGGCACTTTAGCCTTTTTAAATCCAGAGTAATGCTCCACCATTTTTTTCTTTCATGATACTGAATTTTGGAAAAGTTCAACCCAGTTGTTTTATAGAATGTCTTACATTCTCGATTTGTCTGATTCTTTATAGTGTTGTTTAATTTATATTTCTGTCCTATGTATTTTCTATAAACTGGAAGTTAGGTCTAGAAGTTTAATTAGATACAGATTAAACAAGGGTGCCATGATTCTTAACTGCCTGCGGAAATAACTATGGTCATGACAGCTGTTCCCACAGTGATAGGTTCTTACTATTTCCTTTGACAGATGTTAATGTTCGTGTATCAAGCCTCACACTCTTAGGAGCCATAGTGTCCACTCATGCCCCTTTACCTGAAGTCCAGCTGCTTTTACAACAGCCCTGTTCTTCTGGACTTGGCAATAGCAATTCAGCAACTCCTCACCTCAACCCTCCTGATTGGTGGAAGAAAGCCCCCTCAGGACCCTTTCTGGACGAAGCATCAATTAGTTCGCCAAAGGGGTCTTCAGAACCCTGCTGGCTCATTCGACTTTGCATTTCCACTGTTGTACTTCCCAGGGAGGATTCCTGTTTGGGTATTGATGCTGGCTCTGCAGCAGGAAGCACCTACGTGCCATCCCCTATGCGATTGGAGGCCTTACAGGTAGGAAGTTACCTTTCCTCATCTCTAAAACTGAAGCAGTTATTCTTCCTTCATAGGGTGTTGGCAAATCTGAAAATAACGTAAAACTGAGCCACAATGACAGTGGTGTTAGTGGGAGTTGTATTTTAGGTGTGAGTTTTTTGTTGTTGGTGTTTTGTTTTAATGGGTGGGGGAGCTTTGGTTATAAAATGTCAGTTTCATTCCTCTTTGTAAGCTGTATTAGTTACCTCAAGGATTATGTGACAGGTGGATGTAATAATTTCATAGTAATTCTGAAGGAAATAATATAGTTATCTTTGATTTCTACAATTTAAATAAATGTTTTATTTTCTATAAACTTTTTTTTGGTCTTATATCTTCTTAGAGACAATTAAATATAATTATTGTTTCAAAGGAAGAAAACAACTCTGAATTAAAGTGTTTGTTTTTTCTGTACTCAAATACAATGTAAGACATGGATTTGGTCCTGGAATCTGCTGCTAATTATGGTTAATATTAAACATGTCCTTTAACCTCTTTCACTTTAACTTTTTCAGCTTAGTTTCTTCAGCAGAAATATTCAGTTAACACCTACCTCAAAAAATTGTGCTCAGGCTTAAATGAGATAATATTGATAATCTTAAACACATTTTATAAATTACAAAGCACCATAGACGTATGTAACGTAATCGATTTTAGTCATAAAATAAAGATTATAGTTATTCATTTTATTCAACATCATATTTCACCCCTTTGTTGAATGATTTCTGAAATATTGAAATATTTTTCCAGATATTGCAGCCTTGCATTCAGGTCTTGGATTAATGTTTGTTCTCTTTGCAGGTATTGGCTCATCTGGCAAGGGGCTACTTTTCAGTGGCTCAGGTCTACTTGATGGAGCTTGGAGAGGTGATTTGCAAGTGCATGGGGGAAACAGATCCATCCATTCAGCTTCATGGAGCAAAGGTAATTTTCATTAAAAGCCATATGCTTTTTTCTCTCTTTTCCCTTTCTATCCTCCCCTCTGGTACATGTTCATTGCTTTTGAGGTTTCTTCACGAGGTTTCAGTTAGAGAAGTCATCATACATTCCTCTTTTTTTAGCTCTACATATAATCCCAAAAAATTGATTTGGTAAGAAATTAATAATACTATATATAGCTGGTGATTTTGCTCCTGGAAAGAATGCCTCTGACATAGAAGTTACAGAGAAAAGAAAGAAAATCAATTGGAAATTATTTTACTCCTTGATTTGATGTAATCTCCAAACTGAAGTAGTCTTTTATCTTCATACTTCTAACATTCTGCTTTGATAATCTATTCCTTTTATCTTGACAGCTTCTGGAAGAACTGGGTACAGGCTTAATTCAACAGTATAAACCAGATTCTACCATAGCACCTGATCAGAGAGTGCCAGTTACCTTGGTAAATAAATGTCAATTCATGGTTGTATCTTTTCTTAGTGCTTCGGTCAGTTTTATTTTGAGGCTCAGTGATTAAGTGGAGTAGACAGTATGGTTTTTTCCAATGTCAAAAATTATAGTTTCTAATCTAGTATTATATGCTAGCATCAATAGGTTTTATTTGCATTTCAGTTTATTTGCAGTTCAATATGTGTTAGGATTATATGTAACATATAGTCAGCAGTGCACAAAACAATATTCCTTTTGTATATAAACCTAGTTTGGTTACTCAGCCTGCCCAACAGTCAGACTAGAATGGTGAGAATAACCAACGATTTAGAATCAGAAGACATGAGATCAAATCTAGCAAATACCACTTAATAGATATGTGATTATAAGCATAATTTCCTCACTGTAAAGAGGAGTAAAAATCCTTAACTCATAGGGCTGTTTGAAGATTGAATGAAACATAAAGATGCGGACAAATTGTAGCTGCTCAATGAATGTTAATCCCCTTAACTCACTTCACTGTCGCAGCCTCGCCACAATTCCTGTTAGATTCATGTGATCTTAGGTTGTTTGTGGCCCCCACACTGTCTCAGTTCTTTGTGGGAGGAAGAACACATGGCCTCAACAAAAAAGTCATCTATTTTGTGCCAAAAGAAAAATCATCTCAACATTAGTGATATTTTCTCTCTGTATCCCCCGAATCCTGCTTATTTTTTTCCCTTCACAATTTTCATCATTATTGTAGTGAATTAACAAAGTCTAGCCCTAGTTTCTCCCTTAGTGTGCTACTAAAGCTAAAAATGTCACCATTTGCAGGGAAGTGGGTTGACAGACCTAGCTTTGAATCCAAACTACTCCCCTTGCTCATCAAGTGACTTTGGGCAAGACTCTTAACTATTCACACAGGTATCGTTTCGTTCGTATAAAAGGGATATACTTTCCATATTACTTTTTGTTGAATAAATTATCCTAATCACTTAGCAGCTTAAAACAATATACATTTATTCTTCACAGAGTTTCTCTGAGTCAGGAATTGAGAGCAGTTTAGCTGGGTGGTTCTGGCTCAGGTCTCTCATGATATTATTGTCACAATGCTGGTGGGGGCTGCAGTCAGCCAAACTTGAAGGGGGTTGAAGGATTGTTTTCAAGGTGGCTCACACACATCCTTAGCAAGTTAGTGCTAGCTGTTGGAAGAAGGCCTCACTCACTTCCTCCCCATGATGACCTCTCCAGAGGGCTGCTTGAGTGTTGAGAGAGCAAGAGAGAGAGAGAGACTACACCATGGTATATAGGTCAGCTCAAGTTACTGTGGGAGGGGACAACTTCCTAAACATTAAGTGTTATCTTGGAGGTCGGCAACCACAGCTATCCACATTCTTCTGGTTTGGGATGGGGAGGGCCCAGACTGGATTTCCAGAAGCTAGGCTTGTGGGGAAGACAGAATGGGTGCACGGGATATGCGGCAAAACTCAGGACTAAATCCATGGGGCAGAGGAGACACCAAAATCCCAGACAGATTTGCAAATGAACCTGAAATCCCAGGGATTTAATAAAGCATGGGAAGGAAACTGGTAAAGTTACCCTTTGGATGCCTACCTCAAGGGCTTTGAAGTAAAGTAATTCTTCAGTGTTTAAAACAGAGCCTACTGCTTAATTTGAGTCTCTGCTATGTATTAAACACTCTGCTAGGAACTTTACACACAGTATTACATTTTATTATCATACAAACTCTGCCAAATGGATGTCTTTGCCTTGTTTTACTAAAGAGGAACCAAAGCTTAGACAGGTTCCATGACTCACCCAGGATTGCAGAGACAGGAAGCATCAGCTGAAGGACTCAACCCCAGCTCTGCTTCTGGATCCCATGCTCTTTGGACTCTGGCATATGGCCTCTGAACCACTCTGGGACCCTGATCTCTGTGCCTGCGAGGCATCAGGTTGAAAGAGTCCCAGCTGGGTGTCAGTGATCTGGATTTTAGTCCAGCTCTACTACCTACTAGCAAGTTACATTATTTCTTTGTGCCTCTGTGTGCTTGTGTGAATGTGGAGATAGTGATATATACTGCAGTTAGTTGTGTGGAGGGTGATATGAGTTGATATGTGTAAAGCACTTAGAACAATACCTGGCATATCATAAGTTCTCTAAAAAACATTAGCTGCTACCACTATTGTTACTACCATCATCTTCATCCTCCTCATTATTATACCTATCACTTTTTTTGTGGTAGACTGTAGTTTCCTAATCAATAAAATGGAAGGATTCAGTTAATTGTTTTTTAAAGTTCTTTCCATTGCTGTAGAAGAAGAACTAGCAAAAGCATTTACAAAAAGTTTCCACCATGAGGAAAACCATTTCATCACTTTGGTCACTGGGATAGTCTTAGTGTCACCTTAGGTCCACTGTTACTTCTGGGCTGTAGTTTTAACTGTGCCCCTATTCCAGGTGGTGGTGTTCTGGACTATGATGCTGAACGGTCCTTTACCCAGAGCCCTGCAGAATTCAGAGCACCCGACTCTGCAGGCAAGTGCCTGTGATGCCCTGTCTTCCATCTTGCCAGAAGCTTTCAGCAGTCTGCCGGTAACTTTAGAAACATTTTCTCATCTTTAAATCGTGCCCCTGAGCCTCAGAGCTTGAGTTCGACTTTCATTCTTTTTTGTTTGGACCAGTATTCAGCATTATTTCTGAGAAAAAGGTGCTTATCCTGCCGGAGAGTGGGGTGAGGTCAATGGGAAAACTTAAAATCTTAATGTCTCAGGAGAGCTTTTTCTCCCTGTGCTTAGAAGGTGGGTGGTAGAGGTGTAGGGAGCAGGGGCTTTGAAGTCAGAGAGATTTCAGAAATATTTCAAATCTAAATATTAGAAAGACCTGGGGTTAAATCCTAGCTCTTTCATTTCCTGGATCTTTGATTATCTTAACGTCCCAAAACTGCATTTTATCATCTATGAAATGGGAATAATATGAGTAATAACATGAAGTACATGAAAATACTTACCTGGTATCCAACACCATAATGGTATCTAACCTGTCCTTTCCTTTAGTCCTCAATGGTATTTGCATCTGTTCTTATTTATATAAATGAGCTTTTATAAAGAAAGCAGCTTTAATGAAGTAGAATAAAATGACCTAATTCATACAGTCATAAAGGTTAAGCGATCACAGATGCTGTGTGTGCCCTGCACCAAGTGGGTACTCAGATAATAAGGAATTGTTTCAGCTTTGGAATATGGACTCAAACACAGACATGCACAGTCCCTTGTTATTTCATTCTCACTTTTCTTTTGCCAACCTTTCTCATTGCAGAGTGATTGGCAGATCCTGTGTATCACGGTGCTGCTTGGGCTGAACGACAGCAAGAATCGTTTAGTGAAAGCTGCGGCCTCTCGGGCCCTTGGAGTCTATGTGCTTTTCCCCTGTCTCAGACAGGTCAGAGCAAGCCTGCATAGCTCTTCTGTGTCTGTTTTGTAGTCTCTAGCAATCCTTTTTTTTTTTTTTCTTTTGGAAGAGTGGGATATAGAGCTTCTGAGTTAGACAGTAAAGGAAATTAAATTGCTTTGTAATCTAGTTTCCTTAATTGCTACTAAAATATGGTAGTACCAGTAGTTAATTTATTTTTAATTAGCACACTGCCCAGGACCCTAGGTGCCCAGTAAACGTTTAATGAACAATTGGGAAAAAATAAGATGAGACCTTACCATGTGATAGTAATAATTTAGGAGGCTGATTGTTTTTACTAAAAAGGAAATAAATTTCTCCTTCTCTCTTACTTGTGACATTTATCTCACTGAGAAGTATGTTAAGTAAGTAATATATGTTTGGAAATGCATTTCACTGTCAGCATAATTTCTCAAGGTGGAAATAAATACAAGCTCAGAATTCATAGATAACTGTCACAGGCTAAAGTATAAGATGTTTATAAAAGCAAATCCATAGGCACCTCAGGTGTTCATGGCACATGCCAAAATCATGGGAGAACTTCTCCTTGGATTTTAATGAGTGTTCAAATTGTAATATATAAGAACAATAAATTGAGTAAATGAGTTTGATTTCAAAATAGAAATTTGTGGTAAAGACTTATTGCTTTATCTGAAAATGAATTTGAGAATTTCCAGGGTGACATTGTAGACTCCTAAAGTAACTACAGCATTTGTTTTGTTTATCTTATAGGATGTCATATTTGTTGCAGACACAGCAAATGCAGTATTGATGTCACTTCAAGACAAGTCTCTGAATGTCCGGGCCAAAGCAGCCTGGTCTCTGGGCAACCTGACAGACACTCTGATTGTTAACATGTAGGTGATTCAGCTTATTTCCCTTGGGTGACTTCTGAGACTGAGGGCCCAAGAGAACATCTTTGATCTCTACTAAAAGAATTAGCAGTAATTCCCCCCATATTATGCAGTCAGTCTTCTTGCTTTGTTTTGTTTTACATTCCTTCAAGTAGTAAGATTAGTAAGCAGTTCTTAATATGAATATGTATAAAAAACTGTATGCTGGTATAAGAAACACATCCACATTATAGAAAATGGAAAATATGAAAGTACATATCTAAAACCTTTGAAATGGTTTCCCAACTTCTCAAATATCACATTTTTATTTTTTTAAGTAATATATTTACAAGGTTATAGAAAAAGTTCAAATAGTACAAAAGCCTTTCTCTTACCTTAATTGCCTTATTCCCTTCCCCAGAGGCAACTGTTGTTATTTATACACAAGTGTTCAGCTTTTTGTTGCTTAACTGTAACATACAACATGTATATGCATTCTCCTGACTTTTTAAAAATCATTATTTATTTTACACAGTCATCAGTTTGTGATGATTATTTAACCATTTTTCTCTTATGACATAACATTTATGTTATTTTAGGCTTTGATATGCAGTAAATATTTTTGTGAATGAAATCTCCATTTGAGATATTTCTTTTGGTTATATTCCTAAATGTGGTCAAAGGGTATAAACTGTAAGTTCTTGGTGTAAGCTGAACAGATTTGTTAAGCTGTTTTCCTAAAGTTTTTATAGTTATACTAAGTGAATATATTTGTGTATATATACATTTAAATGGGTTTTACCTTTTAACATTTTGCCTGCTTTGGGTGGAACAGGGAAACACCAGACCCAAGTTTCCAGGAAGAGTTCTCTGGGCTCCTGCTCTTGAAGATGTTACGATCGGCTATAGAGGCATCCAAGGATAAAGACAAGGTAAACCCTCAACAAAATCTAGTATTTGTCAGGTAGATACTTAGTGTATTATAGTTTTATTCCATCAGATCTATCCCTGTTTAAAGGAGATCGAGGGTGTACTCAGGGTAGAAAGTGGCCCACTCCACACTTGTACAGTTTCTTTGCTATCTATTATCTCATGAAAAATATCAGTGCCATTTGTAATACTACTCCATGATAAGTCCATGTTGATTTATAATATTTGTCTGATTTTTTCGAAAAAATCTTTAAGTAGAATTGACAAGTCAGAAGGATGAGCAGTCCTTGGTTTTGAATATACCTTCAGGCAGGCATAGTTTAAATCTTGATGTGCCCTATAGTAGCTGGGTGACCTTTGTTGCATTATTTAATCTCTCTGAAGGTCAGTGTCCTTAGTTATAACATGGAAGTGGTTACATATACCTCATTGGACTCAGATATCTTATGTTAAGGCACTTAGCACAGTACCTGGCATAGTACCTGTACAGTGGTTCTAAAAACCTGGGAAGCTCTACCTCAGACTAATTCAATCAGAATTTCTGGAGTTAGGGCCTGGGAATTATTGTGTTTTTTTTTTTTTTTTTTTTTGGTTGTTTTGTTTTGTTTTGTTTTGTTTTTTTAAAAAAAGAAAGCTCCTCAGATGAATCTAGTAGTATACTACAAGAAATAAAGAAATAGATGCCTTTCTCTAGTACAGAAGTATTGGACTGGAATTATGAAACCCAGCTTCTCCTAGCCTTGCTACAAACCAGCAGTGTCTCCCTGGGCTTTACATGCTATCTCTAAATTGAGGAAGATGGGTCTCTCTGAAGTCCAGTCTAACACAAAAAATGTCAGGGTGAGGAACTCTGTAGAACCTTATCTTTCCAATGGCTCAGAGTGTTAACCACACAAGACCTTGTAGAGATCTGAGAACTAGTACCTTTACAGGCTGCAGTTTTCATTAATTCTTTTGCTTCAAGGTGTCTAGGACCTCCTGGGTTTTTTTAAGCTGAAACAATTTCTGAAACATCTTTTTGGCAAAACAAATTTCTAATGCTTTTACGTTTTATTCTAGGTGAAAAGTAATGCAGTCCGGGCCCTTGGAAATTTGCTTCATTTTCTGCAACCATCTCATATAGAAAAACCCAGATTTGCTGAAATTATTGAGGAGTCTATCCAGGCCTTAATTTCTACTGTTCTAATTGATGCTGCCATGAAAGTTCGATGGAATGCTTGTTATGCAATGGGAAATGTATTTAAAAATCCTTCTCTTCCATTAGGTAAGAAATTTTCCTCTTCTCTCTAGTGGAAGGCCTCTTTGGACAACACACCCCAGTTATTAAAGATGTTTATGACAATATTATTAATCACAGTAATAAAAAAAAGTAAAAGAAAAATACGATCATGGTTTGTATATTTAATGAGATATTGAGGCATTTTCTTGCCTTTAAAATTACGTTTACAAAAAGTTTTTGATAATCTGGGAAAATACTTCTGATGTTAAATCAACTAGAACAAGATATGAAATTATTTCTACAGCATGATCTCTCTAAACATTTAGAAAAAAGACTGAAAGGAAATTAGCCTAATAACAGTGGTTGCCTCTGGGCGAGATGATGAGTAGGATTGATTATTTTCTTATTTCATTTTTTAAATTTTCTACAGTGAGTGTATATTGTTTTAAAAATCAGGAAAAAAATAAAACACTGGCATGGTAGAAAGGGTACAAATTAGAAATCCCATGAGCCCTTGGTACTAATGTAGAATGCTGCATATAAGGAGGACATCTATCTCTAAGTTATGATGTGCCATGCACCTCGATATATCATCAGTAGCTAATAGCTGCTTAGGCATATGGATCATAGCCTCCAAATCCCATTCACTTTAATTGCCAGCATTTGCCTTATACATTTGTCTTTGTGACAAGATTTGAAACATAGTGTATGTTCCTAGAGAGGAAAAACCATTCTGGTCCAGCAGAGCATGCATCAAGTTAGGGAAATCTGGCTTTGCTTTCCTTTATTGCCAAGAGCATCCAGACAGACCAGTCAGCTGGGAGCTAGTGGATGAATAGCCTCATGTCTTTTTCCATTAAGGAAAGCGCCTAAAGTGGCTTTTAGAGTTGGCGTTCTTTGAGGGTGGGTGTCAGCTTGGTTGTCTTTAGAGGCAACAAAGAAGTTAGAAAGGCCAGGAAAGTTAGGAAAGCTCATTCCTACTCTGCTGCTGATCTTGAGGAATAAGAACCCCCCAAAAATGGAATGGGTAGTGGGAGTAGTATCTCTGACAAGGAGGAAAGCAAGCTGATTTTCTGGGACCACTAAGAAGGGAAAGAAGACACAAATCTGGGCATCATCTCTAAATTAGAGATTTGAGCCATTCCTTAATCTGAGTACTGATTCCTAGTTACTGCCTAAACAGTATTTTCTTTTTCTCTGCAATAAAATGCATGACTTATTAAGGCCAGATCAGTGTCTGGATGCTAATCTAAGTAAAAAAAAATATTCTTTTGCCAGCACTAACAGGTCTGGACAAACAAACAGTTGTGGTTTGCACACTGCTCAGATGTCCTCAGCTAAGGGAACGATTCAGTCCTTGCTCCTCCCACTAAGCCATACCCTTAAGACAGCATCTTCTCAGAGAAGTCTCTTTCAAAGTCACCAAAGTCCCTATTTCAGGTTGCAGAGGCCCTCAGCATGTGGCAGACTTATGTAGAGAAAGAGAAGTTTGAGTTGGTACTTGGCTATTTACCTAGGAACCCATAGTTAATCACTCACCACTCTGATTCTATAGAACTATTGTGAGAATTTAAACATAAACTAGCTTGAGCACTAGTGTCTATATGTTTTCTTCAGCCCTTCACCCTCTCATCATACTTACATCTAATCCTTCATTTGTTTAAATGACTATGGATTCTTTCTAGGAACAGCCCCGTGGACCTCCCAGGCCTACAACGCCCTGACATCGGTTGTGACATCATGCAAGAACTTCAAAGTGCGCATCAGATCTGCCACTGCCCTTTCCATCCCGTGCAAGAGAGAGCACTATGGGTCTGTTGACCAATACGCTCAGATCTGGAATGCACTGGTCACTGCCTTACAGAAGAGCGAAGACACCACAGACTTTTTGGAATTCAAGTACTGTGCTAGCCTACGGACCCAAATCTGCCAGGCACTGATTCACCTCTTAAGCTTGGCCAGTGCCTTAGACTTGCCCTGCATCCAGAAAACCCTTGAAGTGAATGGAGACATGGTCCAGTCGTATATCCTACAGTTTTTAAAATCAGGAGCAGAGGGAGATGACACCGGAGCACCCCATAGTCCACAGGAAAGAGACCAGATGGTCAAAACGGCCCTGGAGCACATAAGCAGTGTCCATGCACTAGCTGGTGACACAGCCAAAAGTGCCATCATGAACTTTTTAGAAGATATCCTGACCATTTATTTTGATTCATCTGGATCATAAATAGCACTCCTAGGATTAAGAACTCGGTGACTATTCCTCCACACTTTCCAGGGGTCAAGCGATAACAGGAAGATGGGAGCTTTTGAGCATCTGAGGTGTGGGATTTAATCTTTGGGACAGAAGTAATTCATCTATTTATTTAGAATGGGTTACCAGCTATGTAACTTTTTTTAAAAGGACTCAACCACTACAGAGGTAGTTCTGCTGAATTGGCCATAATTGGGTTGTTGGACCCTTTGACCCATGCAATCAGGAGCTAAGGAGTTGGGTTGTGGTGTGGGCTGAGCAGACTGGGGGGTTGTGAAGGGTGTTTAGTCTCAGAAGATTTCTTAAAAAGCAGCAAAAGGATTTGGGAATTAGAATTTGTATATTGTGTCTATGAGAATTTTTTTTTGTAATAAACTAATGAAAGATAGTCTGCCCATGATCCGCATTTATAGAGAGCTCTGAGCCATGCTGATGTTCAGCCAGTTTGCACTGGTAACAGCTGCACTGGTTGCTAAAATACTGAAACTTTTCCTTGTAGGTTTGTAAATAGCTGCTGTGCTGAACTCCCCAAGTACCAACTCTGGACGCCCCTCCACGTCTCTTGAAGGAAATGGCTTATTGTCATTTTCATAAGAGAAAAAATGTGGCTTATATAATTTATTCCTGGTGCTTTGGGCTTTCACCGGTTTCCTGATAAAATATTTGTGAAATGACTTCGAATGATTTCATTGGATAAAACACTTTCATCCTTTACTCATCTTGAATAAAATCTAATTTTTTTTTTTTAAACCTTTTGCTTCTGTGAAGTTTTCCAGGTCTCTGAAATAGATGTTAATTAGTTCATATGCAGGGCAAGACCAAGGGTAAGCAATTATAGAAATTTCAATAGAGTTCCATGAGTCTGGGCTATGGCTTCTGTCCCAATGGAATGCTGACGATCTCACTGGCATTGTGGGCGTACACCATGGGCAGGTAGCTCAGTAAAGCTGCCATCATGAAAGGCAGCCATGCAGAGAATAGAGTTTGAACTTATTTGATGTAGAAATGGGAAAGTCTGACTCTGATTCAGAATTCTAATTAAGAATGCCAAATTCTGAACTGTCTTTCAATATTAAAAAAATAAAAAATTAACGAGGGGTCATTATGGCATAGATGGCTAGCACTTTTTATTTATTAAACTGACAATATTATAAATTGTCATTTATCTTCCTATTTGAATCTTTCCCACAACCATTAAAGGAAACACACTAATTCCTAACTAATCACTGTAAACTCATGGAAGGTATACACCGTAACCTTTTTGTGATAGTAGTGAAGCGGATGTCTTAAGGTGAGTACAGAGCAGACAGAACCCTCCCATAGAACAGTCAATGACTTCCTGGATTTTGATCTTTGTACATGAATCCAAACCAGGAGCAGAATCTCACCATCTTTCCACCATAAGTAAGTGAGCCATAGTTACTCTGGTTTATTCAGCCTTCACTTCATTAATACAATATAGTGATTATATTGTATTATACGGGCTTAAATCCTGCCTCTGCTGCTCTATGTGAACATTACTAACCCTCTCGTGCCTTAGTTTTCTCATCTAAATGGGAGATAATAGTACCTACCTCATAAGATGTTATAACGGTTAAATTTGTTAATACATGGCAAGTTCTTAGAATAGCTTCCAGTACTCAATAAATGTTAGATATTTATTTTCCTTGAATTTTTAGAACACTAGGCACAGTCAACACATCATGAGCTTTCATGATGACAAACAGCTGGATTCCTGGACTATACTTTTGAGATGTTAGCTTGGATGCCCCCAGGGATCTGGATCCAGCAGTGTGGAGAGGCACTACCCCCAAGACTCCGTAGCCAGAAACGGCCATCCATCTTGACCCCACAGATCCCTCATGGGCAGGGGAAAGGACTACAAGTAAGAGAGGCCACACACTTCACAGGGGTGTAGCATCTGCTGTCCTAGTTCTGCCTCATCCCTGAATGCCAGTCTTTAGAAATCACAGACCAAATTTACACAAGCTTTGGAATTACACTTGGTTTTTAAAGGACAACTCTGCTACTTAATAACAAAGTCCTTGGGCATGTTACCTGACTTATCTGTAAAACTGGATAACAATACCTCAAGAGTTTCAGGAGTAGGTCACATGTGTAAAGCATCTGGCTGGGAGCTGGCATAGAGCAGGTGTTAAATAATAGTGGTGCCCTTGTTACACTTTTCTTTGGTGTCATCCTTGGGCTTGAACGTCAGTCTCCGCATTATATCATTGGAGTGAGATCTTGGGAAAGGAGCATCTGCTTTCTAGTATAGATCTTGAGTCCTCAGGTCTAAACTAAAGGGATCCTTGGTGCTCCAGTAGACAAGGACCTTATATTAGAGTTGGGGCCAAGATATCAAATACTGAGCTTTTATTTACCCTTTCTGTCCAACACACCTGAGGACTATAATACCACTATCGGTAACTATAGCTCACTGGAGTAATGGAGACCAGGAGGGAGGTGGTGGTGGTACAACGTCTCTGGGGACATAATTCAAACCAGGAGCAGCCTGTATCATTTGCAAAAGCTCTTTCTTGGGAATTATTGCTCTACAATCTATTCCATGACTAATGCGGATTTACTGTAGGTATGTAGACGTTTTCTTGAATGAGAAGTTCTTGAACAAAATGTGACCACATTAATAGGTCAAATAAGAAAACCCAAATGGTCATTTTTATGGATGCAGAAAGAGAATTTGATAAAACTCAATCTCCTTGTTTGATCAAAATTATTTTTTAAAAGGAATTTAAAAAGCTACTTCACTAACATCATAAGACATATCTATCTTAATAGTGATTTTTCTAAAAAAGTCAGACCCAATACAAGCAAGCCTGTCATCACCACTATTACCTAATTGTTTAGGTTCTAATAGCCAATGTGATAAAATAAAACAAAAGTAGAATTTTTCAAAAAAATTTTTGAGAGATTCTAAATTATAGAGCATCAGTCTGAGACTGAATTCTCAAATCATTATTTGCAGAAAATCAAGAAAATCAACTAAGCAAATAATAAAAGTTCTGTAAGGTAGCTGGTTACAAAATAAATATGCCAAAATTAGTAGCTTTTTTTTGTATCAGCAAAAGCCAACTCAATCTTTTTGATGTTAAAAATCCCATTCACAATAATAACAAAAATAATAAAATACCTAGGAATAAATTGACTGAAGCTCATATGAGAATTTTGTGAAAAATAAAATTTTTTGAAGGTCATAAAAGAAGATTGGGGGAGGTGGGGGAAAGAGGGAGGCTCAACCATGTTCCTAGATAAGACTAAATATTATAAAAAGATCACTTTTCTTCATGTATCTATCAAGGTAAATTCCTGTAAAAATTAAAATAAGATTTTTTAAAATGACAGTAATTCTACGGTTTACCTGAAATATGCATGCAAAAATTCGAACAAAGGAACCAGGCTTTTAGCCACCATATACTGTGAGAAAAGAGAATTTCTCCCTAAATTAGTGTGCCCTGAGAGAGCTTTTTTCAGCCTTTGTAAATCTGTGTTCCTGATTAGTACATAAAAATTCATCTCTCATTCTCTGTCCCATCCTAACCCCACCCTGTCTCTCCTACTGACGGAAGCTACTGGGCCTGCACTAAATGCATGGAGCAGCGATCTCAGAAAGGAAAGGAAACAGAAAGATTGAGGAAGGAAAACAGAACTCAGAGCACAATCAAATAGGAAGTAAGTTTACCTTTTTAACCCTCTGGTATCTTCAGGACTGGACTCTAAGATAAACAGGAACCCTGGACCTGCATGCCAGATGTGGATAGAAAGAATTCCCAGAGCTCTCTACTTCCCGTCCTAGGAAGGAGCAAAAGGTCCTGTACAGGTTGGGGAGGGTGAGGAAAATCCCTGTTTGTTGCTTCTCTCCTCCCCCATACCAGCTCCTTGGCAATCTCATTGGAGCAATGGCTGTCATTGCCTAAAATTTCAGAGGGAGGCACTCTTGTCTCTGACCAGAGAACATGTGTTCCCAACAGCAAGGGAATAGCAAATGATGCTCATTTGCTTCATCTCCACCCTACTTCTAATTTGACCTCTTAAACGTAGTAACATCTTCTCAATAGAACTCTGAACCCAGAGGGAAATTTGAAACTTTGGGAATGAAGGAAGAGCAACAGAGATGGGAAATATTTATGTGAATATAATAGACTGCTTTCCCCATTTTAAGCTTTTCATAACATGTATCATCAGTGAGAGCAAAACTTACAACATTGTCTGATGGAGTTTTCAGTGAATGTAGATATAGTACATGAAAATTACAAATGTTGTAATTACATATGTTAAAGTATAAAGGGATCTATGTGGTAGTAAGATTTCTACATTTCACTTGAAGTGATAAAATATTAATCCTAAACAGACTATGAAAAATTAAGCATTTTGTAATCCCTAGTGACCACATTAAAAAATTGCACAAAAAAGATTTAGTAAAAAACTCAATAGATACATTAAAATGGAATACCAAAAAAAAATCTGAATAATCTGAAAGAAGACCAGGAAAGGGAAAACAGGAATGAAGAACATAGGGAAATAATAGAAAACAAATAATAAAATAGTAGACCTAAATCTAAGCATATTGACAAGTACATTACATTTAAAAGGTGTAAATATACTAAAAGACAGATTGTCAGAATGTAAAAAAAAAAAAATCTAAGACCCCACTATGTGGTATTTATAAGAAACCCATTAAATAGTGTAGGTTAAAAATAAAAGGACAAAAAAGAAAACTACACCATGCAAATACTAAGCAAAAGAAATCTGGAGTAGCTATATTAATATCAGACAAAATAGACGTCAGAGCAAGGAAATTGCATAATGATAACAGAGTTGAGTCACAAAGAAGACATAACAATCCTAAATGGCTATATACCTAATAACAAATCTTTAAAATACATGAAGCAAAAACTGATAGAACTAAAAGGGGATGAGCACTTACAGTTGGGGACTTCAGTACTCTTTTCTCTGTGACTGATAGAGCAAATAGATCATATTCTGGATCATGAAACAAATATCAACAAATGTAAATGAATTGAAATAGGAAGTGTCATCTCTGACCATAATGGAACTGAACCAGAAAGCAATAACTGGAAAATCTCCAAGTACGTGGAAATTTAATAATTTCTAAATAATCCCTGGGTTAAAGGGGAAATTTCAAGAGATATTAGAAAATTGGAAATTAGAAAATATTTAAACTGAACTAAAATGAAAATACAACATATCAACATGTGTAGGTACAGCTAAAAGCAAGGCCTGGATGGAAATTTATAGCATTTGGTGATTGTTTCAGAAAAGAAGAGTCTCAAGTTAACCATCTAAACTTCAGACTCAAGAAACCAGAAAAATAAAATACACCTAAATCAAGCAGAAGGAAGAAAGTTAGGCTGAGTGAAAGAAGCAACTCTCAAAAGGTTCCCTACCGTATTAATTCCCTTTACATGGCATTATGGAAAAGGCAAAATTATAGGAAGAAAACAGTAGTTGCCAGGAATTGGGGTGAGGGTAGGATTTGACTGTAGGAAAGCATGAAGGAGTTTTTTGAAGATGATGGAAGTGTTTGGAATCTTGACTGTGGTGGTAGGTACATAAATCTATGCATGTGACAAAAATAGATATGGAACAAGTCCATTTTATTGAAATAATACTGTAGTAGATAATTTTGTAAAAATTACACACAGTCTCTCAATCTCTCTCACTACACAAACTGTGTCTTGTTGCCCAGTTTGCGTATTCACCGCTGACAGTGTACCAGGTATAGTGACACTAGATTTTTTAAATGGAGGAAAGCCGTCCATTCAGAATGACTCTCTGGTACTCCAAAGATGGTGTCTCTCTTTTGCCTAACTATATGGTAATAATTAACAGTTATTGGCTTGCTTTTTAGTTACCAAACATAGAAAAGATCATAGAGGCATTATTATAATGCATTTCTAACTCTTAGACCATTATTCTAAATACAAGAATATATTTTGTGGCTAATTTATTACTTATAAATTTCAACTCTTTTCGAGCCTCTGATTCTTCCGGCAAACATTCTGATCGCGTAGGCAAATTATAACAATGTGGGCAATGGCCAGCAGATGGAGACAGAGAACACAAAATCATTTCAGACTCGGGGCATTTACCAAAGTTACCTTAAGTCTCAGGAGCTATGGCACCTGGATGTGAGGTTGCATTCTTTATGACATTGATTCTCCAACCTGACTGTACATTGGAATTACCTGGGGGGCTTTTAAAACCACACATTCCGAGGTTAGCCGTCTGGGGTACAGTCTTGTCATTGGGATGTTTAAAATCTGCACAAGCAATTGTAACTGCAGCAAAGTTTGAAACTCACTACTTTGGAGCAGGCAGCAGCAATGTGTGTTTCAGGATCACATGGAGAACCTGCGAAAAACAGAGACTTAGGCTGTTGTAGTCATCATTTCTTTTGAGAACCAGAGCAGACTGAAATGATAATGTATTAAACTTAAGATCGTTAAATACATAATCAGGACTAAATCTGATACAGTCTCATACTAGATTCTAATGTATCAGAGTAACTCCAGTCATCATATGTTTAAGAAAATCTGATAGGAAGAACATTTAAATGAAGAGAATACTAACCATGAACTTAGTTATTTCTCCTAAATGGAAAGGATATCAGCTGGGCCACCCCTGCACTATCTCGTGGAACACAGGAGTGGCCCCGACGCTGGGCCAGCTGGTTTTTTCCTTTCCTGAAGAGTATAGCCTACACATGGTGTCAGGTTCCAGAAGTTGATAGTCATGTTTGGGCCTTCCGTGGCAGAGTGTTAGGAAAAAGTAGAGCTGCTCAGGCAACTGGACGCCCAGCCTCGATGGGGTATGCTCCTCCAGTTTGTCTTCACTTTTGTTCACCAAAGTGTTTAAATTATTTTAATATTAGAGCCAGCATAGATTCATTTTCTAAATAACATTTCCTGGTTTTCTATATTATAAAAGTAATAAATCTTCATTGTGGAACTTTTGAGGAAAAAATAAAATAAGTATGTGTAAATAAAAATGACTTGGGATAATTGCTTTTATCATTTTGATATGTTTCATTTCAGACGTTTTTCGTGACCCATGTATGTGTAAGTATGTGTGGACTCATACACATTCCAAATGTGGACGCACGTGTGCACACGTGAGCACTCTTCCATATATAATTATGGGAAATTTGTCTATGAAGTTGTGATTATAACCTATATGTGTTTTTATAGATGGCTATTTTACTTAATAATATATCATGAGCACTACAATAACTTGATAATAGTCCGTAGTATCAATATGCCATAATTTAACCAATTCTCTGTTGAACATTCTCAATTGTTTGTTGATTTGCATGCAAGTCTTTAATAGTTGTTAGAACTTTATTTGGATGTGTGAAATGAGGCAGAGATGTAACTTCATGTCTTTCCAAGTAGTTAGCCAGCTGTCTCTGCACCACTGATTTGATAATCAGACCATCCTTCCTCTGGGTTTGATGTGCCTCAGTGCTCTGATACGACATTCTTATATTCCTGCAGAGCAGTGTGGGCTTCCTAGTCCACTCATCTCATTGCTCATCTATCCAATGCTAGTCCCAAACGTCATTAGTTTTGGGGCTTTATAGCAGAAAGTTCAGTAGCCAGATGACTAACCAGACAAAGAGGGTTTGTTGGGAGACAGGGCCAGTGAGGGGGTAAAGTAGGAATAGCGAAGCATATCTAGCAGAGGTAGCTGCTTGGACAAAGCTCAGGAAGGGACTGAGATGCAGCAATTTTGAGACACAGTGTTTTGTTGGAGCACAGAGTTGTTTTTGTTTGTTTGTTTGTTTTTGTTTGTTTGTTTGTTTTTAGTGGGAAGGTATCCTGGAACAGAGCTCAGGAAAGCTAGGTCATATGGTAAAGGCCAGTTTATCTCAAATATATCTTGATCTTAAGTTTGAGAACTGCTATGTCCCCTCTTACCTGCAAGGCACAAAGATACTTTTTCAAATCGGGCACAGAGATGCCAGGGAGAATGACCTGGTGTCAATAAGTACATCCCAGAGGTGATTGATGCTATAGTAAAATCAGGGGACCATTACGAGGAGTTTTATTTCCCTAAAAGTTGTCATCAAACTCTATTCACTATGTAATAATAATCATCGAGATTAAACTGTATCCCAGAAGACATCTGAATGTAATCATGAAGTGCTCCCTGACACATTAATACAAATTTAGAGAACAAATCTAGATTTTCATGGGAGCCAGAACTTTAGTTTTATCTAAACTTTTATTTAAAAATCATGAACTGCTTCTTGTGCTTCTTTCTGAGGTTCTGCAAAGAAGTGATTGCTGTTCTGTTTCCCCAGGCAAAGTGCAATGTGTGTGTGTGTGTGTGTGTGTGTGTGTGTGTGTGTGTGTGTGTGTGTAGAGGAGCAGCTACTATACAGGGCATTTTCCAGCCTTTTGACAGCTCAGGAGCCAGGAAGCTTTCCTTAACCTGTCCTACACCTTGCCTCCCAAGGCTCATGTGGCACCTGGGCCTGGATTAGCTCTACCATGCCAGATCTCTCCCCTCATCTCACCCCTGCACACATAAACATACACATGCAAGAGTATGACCCTTCCCAAGAAGACACTAGGGCATTTTACTCACCTTCATAGCCCCAGTACCTAGCACAATGTCTGGCACACAGTAGGCAATCAAAAAACAACTACTAGGTTGAACTAAACCTTGCAAAAGCCTCCATATGTCAGAATTATCAAGAGCTGAACGCTCTGTTTATTCCTACATATCCCTTCTCAGGTACTGGTGGGTCACAAAGAGCATCCATCCTGCCAGTCCTTGTCTCAGTGTGGTGGGACATGAAACAGAAAAACCACCACTCCATACCTGACCACCATAGTCACTCTGAAATGAGCTGCCAATGTTGGGCAAAGCCAGAGCTCAGCATCTGCAGGCAGCCTCTGTTTTCTTTTCTATAATGTGATGTGAATGGTGCTCAGCCTGGCTGACGGTTTTAGGAAGAGAGTTCATCAGAATATATTTCTAAGTCTGGCTCTTCCATATTCTGGCTTAGTGACCTAGGAAAAATTACTTGGAGCTTGACTTTACTCATCTGTAAGCTGGAAGGGAAAAGGTACATATGGGATATATATGCAATGCCTGGCATCTGCTAGATACACAGCAAATGTTAGATCTCTTCTTGGTTCAAAGGGCTGTTGTAAGAATTTAAAAGCCCCTTCTCAGTAAGGCCTTCCTGGCCATCCCTATCCAAAACGTGAGCCCCCGACATTTTATTGTCTCCTTGTCCATGTTCTACATTTTCCCCATATTGCTTATCACTATCTAATATTTTACTTATCTGTCTGGTTTATTGACTCTCTCCCCCACCAGAATGACTTGGCTACAAGGCAGAGGATTTGTGTCTGGGTGGTTCACTGAAGTATGCCCAGTACCTAATGCAGTGCCTGGAACATGAATCTCTCCCAAATGTACGGTATGGCAGTATTTTGGATATTCTGCTATTGTGTTCACAGAGTCCATTTCTTCCACACCTTCGAAGCCAGTATAATACACATGTAATAGGCATGAAGCTGTTAGAAAGCAGAGCTCCAGCAGGAAAGAATCCAAGCCGAGGCCACAGGGACGACATGAGACAAAGGAATAGCTTATAGTAGGAGGTATAGATCAATCAACATAGTCAAGAGATGCTGGGTAATAAGGAGGACTCTTCTGGGCGGCCCTCACAAAGAATATTGTTTCTTTCTTGCTTTCTGCCTTACCCTGAGCACAGTGAATGAATCTTCCTGCCTCATAAACCAACCGAGTCCTTAAGAAAGCAATTTGTGGGGCGTTAATGCTTGGCCTACAGAATTTATCCTAACCGCTTTCCACAGTGTCTTCAGCTTTCCAGCTTCCTCACTCTCTTGGTTTATTAGGGCTGTATTGGTTTCCGTAGGCCAAGTCTCTATGATCTGTGCTCTCTGTATGACATTCTCTCTCCCGGCCCTGATCATGATTTAATATTCACTCAACACTTGGGTTGGAGGTGTCCTGTGCTCTGAGCCCTGTCCCAGGCCCCACAGGGGATAGCACAGGATAGTGGAACAGAACACAGGTCAGGTGGTTCTGGATTCAGATCCTGAGTTCATGAATTACTAGATATGCATTTCTAGTCCACCTATCTGAGTCTCAGATTAGCAAAAGTTTGAGAGTTATTACAACATCCTAGCATAACAACAGACCTCTTGAAGAAATTGGAGAGGTTGCAAGATAATTGAAAATGATTTTCTCACTAGAGATTTAGATTTGTTTTTAATGATTTGCTTATGTAGCCCTCACCCTTGCTACCATACCACATGCTGGGGGAAAGTGCCATGTATTATATGTAGCCTCTGGCTCTGGGTGTCTCCCACAGTCTGTGGTCACTTGTCCAGTAGGTTTTAAACTCAAGGACAGGTCTTTCTGGGTCAACGTCTTTCCCTTCCTCTTACAATTCCAAAGTCTTGCTTTGTTTAAGACCTTGGTGTTCCCATGCGATATTCCTAATGCCTTTATCATTTCTTTGCATAGCATGTCTTGGGGATTGTAAACCATAAATGTGCCAATGCTGTGCCAGTTCCGTTCTGAAAAAGGCCAGACAAGCTAAAAACGACAATAAATAAATAAATAAATAAATAAATAAAGATGCCAGAGTACTAGGAAATGGTGGAAGCCAGGTAAGGGCTTACTAAACTTAAACTACTCACTCATTATACAGATGAGGAAAGCGAGGCCTGAGAGGAGGGAGGGACTGATGATCAGTGTCAGAATTTGGTTAGAATCCAGGTCCCCAAGTTCCAAACCTTTGTCATCTCTACACTATACTTCATCTGAAGTTTGCTCAGAATCAAAGTCACCGTCTGCATTTAGTATAAGAGGTTTGCCTGCTTTGGAATCTCTTTCTAGCTGCAGGACCGAAAAAGTAAAATCAGAGACCAATGAAGAAGAGAAGGGGTCTTCCTGCGTTTCTCTTTGCATGTGACCTCACTTTCTCTCCTGATTGACCCAGCTGTCAACGGGCTTGCTTGGCTCATGGAAGAATCACAGATCTGTGGACTTCAGCAGAAGGTAGGGACCTCGTATCGCTCACTCAACCAACATCTGGAGGGCCTCGCTATTCTCTAGCGTTCCTGGGCTAGCTGACTAATTTAATAGAAGAGCTGAGTTCCATAGAGGAAGTGTGACTTGCTTAGGGTTGCCCAGCTAGTAAGCAGCAGCGCTGGGACCTGGATATAGGTCTTCTCGGTCCAAGCCCAGTACTCATTAAACAAAAAGTTTCTAAAATAAAATTCACATTTAAACTTGGACAAGCAGAACTATAGCATCGATGGGACCCTAATTGAAATTCATTTATTCAATCCAATCATTCAGCAAACATTGAGTAAGTAGGATAGGCCAACATATATTGACTAGGGATGCATGGTATGATTGCCTAGCAGCATGAAGGAGCCACTTGAGGTCTGAGGCTGTGATTTTAAGGCATGAGCCACCCGCATGGTTGTGCATTTTTCTCAAGAGAGAGTTGAGGGTATGCAATGATTACGATGAATACTTATAGTATTTAAAAGTGAGTTTTATTTTAAAAACATTTTTTAACTTCATAAAATGAAGTTTGACACTGGGCTGTGCTGCCCGTTCAGGATGGAATGATAGTATTGGCATCTTTGTTCAGAAGCTGTCTTAAGGGTGTTTGCCTGGGCTGGTACAACTTGTAGACGGAAGAGGTTCTCCTTGATTTAAATTGTTTGAGCCAGTGCTTGACCTGAGAGCCTCAGGACTTTCCTTCCTCCGGAAGGAGCCTTTTGAGACAAATCTAGGGGTCAGTCCAAAGCTCAGGAGCTGCAACTCAACCTATAAAGCCCTTTTATTGCATGGCTTGCATAAGTAAATAGTTGGTTTCCTATTTTGGGAAAGGACATATTTGTTCTCAAGGCTACCTCGTGTCCCGGGCACCCACTGGGGTGCTGAAAAAGACAACGGCTCCCCTCCTGACATCATTTTGAAGTAGCCAGGGAAGTCTGGATCCTGCAACCACACAAAAAACAATCGTGCACTGAGGCCAAAATACAAACCACAGAACTTCGCCTCTCAGTCTTGGACTAGTCTGTCCCTTGCCTCATCGTAACACTTGCTGAGAGTCTGGCCTCCTTTCCACGCGTTGTAGGTGCCCATGCAGACGATACGCATTACTTGGTTTTCCCTGATGTCAGCAGTGGTAATGATTAAGTGGAAACACCCCATCCCATTCAGATGTCTCCCTTTCCCCTCCGGATGCCCTGATCCCCATTGTGAGCTAAAACGCAGTGTGCCTTCCAGTATTTCTTCCAGAACTTGTGGCTAAAGTGTAAGTGAAGTAACACAGTGAAAAGTACATCCTTTCAACTTGAATCACGCCACCACCCTTCCAGCACTCCAAATGTCGTCCTCCACCCCACTCGGACGCGACAGTCCTTGGAAAAACCAGAACAGATATTCCACTGCTAAGTGGTGCTAAACAATAACTGAAGGAATAAGCAAAGCAGAAACATATGCATATGTAAAAATTTATCAAGATGCACACTTCCAATGTGTACTCTTTATGTGAATTATAATCCAAAAGAAAAATTTTTAATAAAGCAGAATTCTAGATCATGTTCTGACTAGCATAGGATTTAGGAGTGGGGGTCAAGCGAGAATGCTGTTGTTACCTCCTTTTAAGATCTCAGTGTTCTGGGTTGCCTTGGAAAAGAGGACACCAAAATAGTGAAGAATAATTGCCAGTTGTTGTTCCAAAAAGAACAATAAGAGGTAAGGCACCCCACCCCCTACTCTTGCCCTCACATTCTCAGTCCCAACAAGAGATTAAAGAAAAGAAAAGCCCAGGAAATTCCAAGCATGACTACCTCCCCAGATAAGACAGAAATGGAGGAAAACTAAACTTTTTAAAGTAAGCATTTTGATCTTCATGCAAACATGGAGTTAATCTTGGGACAGTTAAGCACAATTACACAGATGAATTCATTGTGTGAAGTGGTCATTGAGCGTAGAGAATGTTAGTGCCCGTTCAGAGTCCAAGCTCTGTAGGGGTCATACCTGAATGTGCTGAGTTGGGCACATGGAAACCTCAGTGTGCATTCAGGCTTGACTATTCTTTTTAATTTGTTTCAGAGTTGCTCACTGGGGTGGCCTCAGGAAATGCAAATTGAATGTCCGTAGTGGTGTTTAAACATATGCGGGGTTTTGATGTGTGTTAAACTGAAAATATAAATAAAAATCTTCAGACCTTTATTTACAAGTTTAAAGTTACTCTTAAGATACAGTATAATTTTTATAATCTTTTGCCCTTCAAATCAGCTTCTATATATACAGAGAGGATGCAGGCATTAGACTGGGCATGATGGCAGCCAGGTTCTAGCTCCAGTTCTATCTCAAACTATCTGGGAGTCCTGGGTTACTTCCTTCCTTGACTCTGGGCCTCTACACCTATCAGCTCAGGAGTTTAGACCAAATGGTCCAGCTCTCTAGTTCCAAGGCTGCAACTCAGTGGAGTTTGGAAATATCACTTCACCTCTAGGATTTTATTTTGAGCTGAAGGGAAATATTTTTACAGTGTAAATGCATACGATTCTGCAGCCAAGAGAAAAATATAAACTCATCCAGTATCATCAGCCATGGTGAATGTGTTAAATTCAGCACTGCAAAGGAACTACGTTACAGAGAGGAGTCTCTCCGAGTTTGTAACCGTAAAATATTTGCACTGAAAGAGTTCTTAACAAACGGATAGGCCCAGAGAGGTTAAGCAACTTGCTCAAGATCACACAGACAGCAGCAGGGCATCAGGACCAAAATGCAGGTCTCCTCACTCAGCCTGGTCAGAACTCCTGCATGTGTCCTTCAGAGTTAGAAAAGCTCACCTTTTGAGGTTGTCTTTCTATATTCACTTACACCCTTCACAGGAAATGAAAAAATGTTGAATTTTATTTTTTAGACTAGATCTTATTGAAATTCACTAGAGAAATGAATATAGATGAACAACTCAGAGTTGCCCAATCTATAGGATGGTTTCACAAAAGAAATGATGAAAGTCTTTGCTTGAAGCTGTCCCTGCATCTTCACCAGAAGCAGAGTGAGTAATCAGGAGGCAAGAGAAGGACAGGGAGTCCCCAGACTCCTCAGGAACCCAGCAGGAGCAGCCTCAGCTGGAGCTGTCTGTGCTGACTTACTAAGTTTTAATCAGAACAGGGTCCTGCCATGCTGACGGAGCTTGGGCCTACGGAAAGCAATTTAGTTCTTAAGTAAAAAAGAAACAAACCTGGGTATGTCCCATAATGTCCCCTGACCTTGCATCTTTGGGAAAGGGACTTCCATTTCTAGCATTCTCAAATATTTGAGCTGCCACGCACTTGTTTTCCAATGTCAGAGCTTACGTACTAGGCACCACACCTCTACCTAAATGCACCCGGATTCAGGGATCGAGTCTGCTACATGTACTCTAGGGAGGGAGGGCAGGGCCTGGAAGCAAAGCAGGGAACTGTCAGCTGAAGCTGAGTGAAGCTAGCATGTCGTGGTGGAAATGGCACAGAGCCCAAAGAGCCAAGTTTCACTGCTATCGAGCTGTACGACTTGGGCAGGAAACTTATCTTTGTTTCCCCATCTGCGAGATGGAGAGAATCATATCTCCTAAAAGCACTGTTGAGGGAATTAAAGGAGAAGACACATATGTCTCTTCTTTTCTCTGCCCTTTACATCTCTTCCTTTTCTCTGCCCCTTTCCTTAGCGGGATCTCTGTCAAGAGATACTGCCATTTCTTGAGCACCCACTAAGTGCCAGGCACCTATTAGCTTACCTTATCCTCACAGCTGAAAGTGTTTTTACTAATGTCAGACATGGAAAGATATGATACCCAAGGTAGGATGTCACTTTGACACCCAATTTTTGCCCACCTCATACCGATTGTCACAATCCCTTGTGAAGCAGTGGTCTGACATGAGGTTCACTGTATGTTCTCCAGAGTTTTATACTGGAGACGGAAGTGCTTCCATCTTCCTTTTCTTTCATTCCCAGTTCACACCCTACTCCTAGTGTCATCTTCTCTAGACAACACTTATCCTTATATCTGAAAGAGGAGGGGCCGCACTGGTCTTGGTGAGAAATCATGTCTTCCATCCCTGCATGTCCCCTTCTCACCTTCCCCCTACACAGTCACTTGTTTAGCTCATACCATCCTCATACTGGACAACATTGGCTATTATCAAGGTTCAGGTGCAGAAGAAAGTGCTTGTCAGGTGTCAGCCTGGCTCTGCCATCACTGTGTGACCTAAGCCAACCCAATTTCTCTCTCTGAGCCTCGATTTCCTCACTGGTAAAAGGAACGTTCTGGACAGGGTGCCTCTCAAGGGCCACTCCAGCTTGGCTAGCATGTGATGAGAGTTATCATTCATTAGAAAACGACTCTCCCAAATGTACAAGGACTCTTCCATTCCATTCATTCTAGGTAGTTCAGACTCTCTTCAAAAAAATCTTGTTTTACCATGTTTTCGAGGCCTACTGCTACTTGGAGGCCGAAATTATCCCAATGTCAGCAACTAAAAGCAAATCAGATCAAAAAGCATCCCTGTGCCTCATCTGAACACAATTTCTGCTTTGAACTTTATGCCAAGTCTAGGGCTTATCAGCCAGAGTGTGTGTGAATTACCATATGAAAGAACTCTCTTGGATCATATTTAAAAGAATCCTCTTTTTAATTTAGATAAGAAAAACACCCAGTTCTTCAGAAAATACATATAAATTCCTTTCTAAATGTCCAAAGAGATTTATGTCCATAGAAGATGTAATTATCTTCTCCTAGGATAAAGGAATCTTCCAGCTATGAGGAAGAGCCAAGAACCCAGAATGTTCTGCTTGAGACTGCAGCAGGGTCACCACAGACTGATGTTCAAGTTGTTCTCTGTACAGAGTGCTCAGCTGATGGGGGATGAGGGTAAGGGATTAGAGGCGGGTGGTTTACATCCAGCCTGCACTCCACTAGCCAAGCTATGTGCTCAGTGCAAAATCATGTCAGTTCAAGGGAGGTACACCTTTCTGTCATTCAGCAAAGGCACTGTGTATGTCAGCAGGCAGCCCCCAGCAAGGAAAAATAGCTCTTTGCTTACAGATACATCATCTCCCAAAGGCTCATGGCAAGAGTGGATGGCAGAAAAGCAGACATGGCTGGGTTGTAGGCGGATATGAGGAGCTCCCCTCGGAGACCACCTGGGTGTCTAGAGGGGCTTATAACCCAATGCCTCTCAGCTGGCTTCCAAAACAGCATAGTTCTGAGAAGAGCCCAGTAACGTGATGGCTCCCTGCTCCTCCCCATCCTTCACTACTCCTGATTAGGACTCAGCTCAGCCTTCCCTGACCTCCCAGCCTGTGCCAAAGTCCATTATAGGTTCTCAGAGTAGCTTCGTTTTTCTTTTTCAATACCTATGTTGCACTCTCATGTGTACGTAATTTGATTTTCCTGCATCTCCCCTACTAGATTGTAAGCTGTGTGAGGGCTGTGTGAGGGCAGACAGTGTTGGGTTTTGCTTTTGTGTCTCCAGCACAAGGTCTGGGACCCAAAGCAGGAGTTATGAATAGATGAAAAGGTGAAAATTAAAGGGCATGGGCCTTGCACTTCCATCTCCCTTCCTGCCAGGCCTAGGAGGCTATTTGGGCACAGGAACACACGGTCTTCATGACCTAAGCTCTGTGCCCAGGCCCAGGGGACATAGAATAGAAAAGACTACCTAACCTTGGCCTAGCATCCAAAACACATTAATAAAAACACAGCTTCCCAAACCTCACCCTAGGAGATTTGGGCATCTAGGATTTGATTTTTCACAAGGTGATACTAAACCACCTATCAGGGTCGAGAACCCACAGACACTGTTGCAATAGATGAAAGGAAACTTATATACAAAACAGAAGGAACCTATGGTCCAGCCTGAAATTTCATGGAAAGCATTCCGGTGGAGATGATGCCTCAGCCAGGCCTTGATGGTTGACAAAAGTGAATGATGTGAAGAAAGGAGAGAAGGGCATTCAAAGAAACAGCATGAACAAAGACAGAGAGACAGGACACTACATGGGACGCATTTATAGGGCAGGGCAGTGGGTTTGAATCAAAATGATAAGAATCAGGCTCCTGGTAGAAAGTCAAGCATAAGTCACCCACCATTCACCTGGGCTCCCAGAATGCTCCTGGGGAGGAAGCCCATATTTTAGCAACTCACAGAGGCTTTCCTCTGTTATCTGTGCCCCCCATTTGTAATGCAAGCTGCACTCCTATTTTTGGTTCCATTTACATTTCTTTTTTTATCTTCTTTCTCTAGTGAGACTGTAGTTTAACAAATAGCCCTCCGAGCTCAGTTCCATCAAGGCAGTATTGTCAGAGGCTTTCCTGATGAATAGACTTGACTTAGGACTATCCTGGCTGGAAATAAAAGATTACTGAAGCTGGCAAAATGGCAGCATCCACAGCCAACGTCTCCAGCCATGCTCATCAATGTGTCAGAAAAGGGCCATTTTACTTGATATAAAAGCAATGTCTGAAGCATAAAAATCAGGCCCCAGAGGAGCCCATACATCATCTCTTTTTGGCCCAGAATTAAGGAGGAGAGCTAAGAGGGGCAGCATGTGGGATGGGAAGGAAGATCTTCAAAGATCTGCCTTCACTGGAGTGGGAACAATCCACAAGATGGTGCTTCAGGCTGTAGGAATGACTTCCTATGTCCCAGTTCCTGTCCATTCTTCTCCATCTTTCCATTGCCTCCTCTCTCCCTGTCCCCCTCCTACACAGTTAGTTAGGGGGCCCCAGGTGGGCTGGCAGGCCAATGCTCCTTTTTAAAATTTTTCCAATGCTTCCTCTTAATTGGACTTTTTAAACTGGGCTTTCCTAATGTGCCTGGCTATTGCCTGGACAGGTTTTCTTTTTTTTTTTTCCTCTCTCTTTTTTTTTTTTTAAGACCAGCAAATATTTTCCCTCTCTATTTGGACCAGGTGGCCTCTAGGAAGCAACATGGATCTGAAGTTCTCAGCCTCTCCACCCAGCTGCACATCCAGGCGCCTTTTGAGCAATGCCCCATGCCACAGTTCAGTGCCACCCCACCAAAGCCTGAACTATCTTGTCTGCTGTGCAGTTATAAATTAATCTCTTGTCATCAGTGATTAACTTATTTGAGCCACAGGAGCTGCTGAACCAAAACAGCCCCTTGGGGTTAAAGAGTCTCCAGTGTTGTGTGGTGTGTGGATCTTCTTGTGACCCTCATCACTCTGGCCCTTGTGCTGTGTCAGCAGGGGAGCAGGGACAGCCAGGACAGGGGTCCTGCTCTGGGCACTGCTGCTCTGGAATGCTCACTGGGCTCCTCAAAGTGGAGATCCACACGGCAGAGGTCTAGGGTTTGTTTTCTTTTAGTGTGCTTATATGCAAGGGAGGTATTAAAAGTGGGATTGTAAACTTATTGGATTTCATTAACCAATGTCACCATAAAAAAAAGAAAAAAAAGAAAGAAAAAAAAAAAAGAAAAAGAAAGTAAGAAAGCTACTTACTATTTAAAAAAATAAATAAAAGTGGGATTGAGGTGGGCATGTTTTTTGGAGGTATATGTCATCTGAATACAACAACGTGGGATTGATGTGGGAAGGTGGGGAGCCAAACAGGAATTTGCTGGATGTCGGGGGGACTTAGGATCATCTCTTAGATCAGAAGCCATCTCAATGGGAAGAGGCTTTGGAGATCATCAGCTCCAACTTTGTACAGATACCAAGAAAGACAAAAGAAAAGTGCGACTCTTCCAAAATCACACTCTAGAACCAATGCGGAGAGATAAAACAAATGTCAATTGTGTTTATGCATCAGATAAAGGTTCATTTCTCTACCACCATGAAGACAGGCTTCATACAACACCCTTTGGACAAAAAGACCCAGGGAATCCTTCCATCCACCACTTCTGCCACTTGAAGTTCTCAAAAGTAAAATGTATCTGAGTTTTCTGAAAAATCTGGCCGATTTGGTCTCACTTCTTAGTTTCAGGGCTCCTCATAGCAATTTTAGAATGATGTCTTTATTCACTTCTGTGTCCATCCCCTGAAAACCCGTGACCCCAGTCTAGTCATGAGAAAACATCAGGCCAGCTCCAAATGAGGGACATTTATATAGAACCTGACCAGTACTCCTCAAAGTCATCAAAAACGAGGGAAGCCCAAGAAACAGTCACAGGTCAGAGGAGCCAAAGGAAACATGATGATCAAATGCGATGTATCCTGAATGGGATCCTGGAACAAGAAAAGGCCATTAGGGAAAAACCAGTGAAATCTTAATAAAATGTAGAGTCTAGTTAATAGTAATGTAACAATGCTGGTTTCTTGGTTGAAACGAATGTTCCATAGTATGTGAGATTTTAACAAGCGAAACTGGGTGATGGGTATACGGGAATTCTGTACTAGCTTTGCAACTTATGCGTAAATCTAAAACTTTTAAAATAAAGCACTTATTTAAAGATGTTTAAAATGTCGCCTTTCAATTTCCTCAGACTGGAACCTTTTTCAGATGTTCGATTACAGTGCCTGTAACGTGCTATGTGTGGAATAATAAATATTTGAGGGTAAAGGGAGGGAGGAAGACACTGAGGTATAAAATACAAAAGTAAATATAACTGTATGGCAACTGATGACTGCATAAAAAATGTGGTATATTTATTTAATGGAATATTATTGTCCATAAAAAGGAATGAAGCACTGACATATGCTACAAACTGGATGAACCTTGAAAATAATATGCTAAGTGCAAGAAGTCAGACACAAAAGACCACACACTGCATGATTCCGTGTCAGTGAAATCTCTAGAAAAGGCAAAAACCCACAGAGCAGGAAGTAGATTAGTGGTTGCCAGGGCCTGGGGCAAGGGTCAATGGTGAGTGATTGCTCTGATTGTCAATGGTGAGTGACACAGAATTTCTTTTGGGGAGCGGGAGTGTCAAGGAAAATGCTCTGCTATTAGATAGGGTGATAGATGCAAACCTTGTGAATAGACTAAAAACCCAAATTGTCCTCTTTAAAAGGGTGCATTTGTTGGTGTGTGAATTACATAATAAACTAAAAAATAAAATAAAGTGAAAATGTTAAAAAAATAAATACAACCTTGTCTGTACCTTCAAGGAATTCATGATGTATTATTGGGGGAGAGAATTTTAGGCCCATGACTGTGAATCTTTCTTTTCCCCTTGTCTGTAAGCTCCGTGGAGGCAGGAGCCATGATAGTCTTGTTCACCATTGTATCCCTGGCACCCAGTGCCTGGCCTTTAACAAGTTCTCAAGAAGTACTTGATGAGTTAAAAAATAAATATGATGTGTTAAGTCCTATGCCAGCTATGGAGTCACAGAAAAGAGGCTGAAGATGTTCAGGAAAACCTAGGATGCTCAGAAAAAGCACAGGCTGTGATGTGGACAAAATTTACTGTACAGTAACACCATAAAGATTGTCAAAACCCTCCAGAGTGACTAAGCCATGCAGTCCTGAGTCCCCAAGCAAGGCCTGGCAGGGTACCTCATTCTAGCTCAGTGCCCACTCCATGTGCCTGGGACCCTTTCCTCTTGCATACCCACAGACTCGTGGAGGAAGCTTGAGCTCTGCCCGAGAGCCCGCAGTCTAGAGAAAGGGGTGTGTATGCGTACACACCCCTCAGCCCGTGGCTTCTGATACAGGGTGCTGAGAGCAAGAACTGAGGCATGTGTGAAAGCGGTGGGAGCCTGGAGGGAGCAGCTCATGGACCAGGGTGGAGGCAGGTCATAGAAGGCCCAGAGGAGGTGACATCATCTCAGCATAAGGGAATTTGAAGCATGAGGACTGGACTGATTCTGAAACACTGTCTCTGGGTTGGTATATCTCTACCTGTTCCTCTCATAAATGGTTGATAGTTTTTTTTGTTTCTCCTCAGGGGAGCTCCCTAGAGCCTTGGATACAGGCATACCTCATTGTATTGTTTTGCTTTATTGCCCTTCATAGATGTTGCAGTTTTTATAAATTGAAGGCAAGACCCTCCACCAGCAAAAAGAGAATGACTCATTTAATTGCGATACTTGCTTTATTGTGGTGGTCTGGCACGGAACCCACAATACCTCCGAGGTGTGACTGTTCAGTTTTTAATGTCATCACTGAAGCCCCAGGAAGACTCCCAAGGTGACTCAGCTGCTCAAAGGTAAGTGGCGTGAAAATGAAAACTACTTTTGACTTTTAAAGCCAGCCAAAAGGAAGTGAATTTTTTGAAATCTGGTTTCAAGGACTTCAAAATACCAGGCTGTGTGGCTGGAAACTGAGTGTCATTGACGTGTGAGGGACTTGGCAGAGAGCTCTCCATTGCAAGCATGAGCTTAGAGGAGAAAGATTTCTGCAGAACTGTGCATCGTAGCCTTGGCAGAATATCTGAGTAGGAAGAGCAAAGGATTTGAAGTCAGACAAAACTGGGCATGAAAAACAGCCCTGCCACTTACCAGCTGTGTCATCTTAGAAAATACAAAATCTGAGCCTCAGTTTCTTTGTGCATAACATGGGAACATAGTCTCTAGCCTGCTAGGTTGCTTTGGCAGTTAAAAAAGACAATGTGTGGGAAGCATCCTTCCTGATCAATGTCTGACAATTAAGAGATCCTCAATAAATTGCAGATATTACTTCATTATTATCACAATTGCTGTTACAATTATTAGACATACCTTGTCAATTGGGTTGGTATTTGAAAATATATTTTCATCCCCAAATTCCCTCTCATCCGCTAGCTTATTTTTAAACCTCTTTAAAGAATGAATTGAGCGCTGGGTTTTTATCCTGGCTAAATTTTAAAGTGTCTATACCATTCCATAAAGAGTATTTGTGATGAAATCACAGAACCAAAGGAACTGGAGACAGGGAAGCTCCTGTGCCTTTCAGCCTTGTCTATAAAACAAAACAAAATAAAACAAAGAGCCTCCCTGTCTCAGTAAATATGGGAAAGATGAGAGATTTTATCCCTAAAATATCTCAAGCTTTAAAGCGAAATCTGATTTTATTATCCATCTCTTAATAAGTCTTCAGCATTGCATAATGCACTACTTTAAGGTAACACCATGTAGATGTATAAACTCACATGATTTAAACAGAAGGAAAAGACGAGAAGGAGGGTGTGGGGGAGAGGAAGGGGAAGTCACAGGTGATTCCAATGTGCAGCCAGAGACCCACTGGAAGGTGCCGATTTCCTTTTGCACTTAACCCTAAACCGCCTTGGTAAAATGATAAAGAGGAGGTACCTGCTTTCTTGCATCTCCACAGCAGGTTCAGTTGGGTTTTACAAAATTACACCAACTGACATTTACTGCACTTGATAGATACTTCTGGGTGCCACGTGCTTATTGTAAAACAATCACCAGAAATGCTAGGAACCACAATAGACGAAGGACAAGGCTGTTTAATTCACATTTACACGTTAACACAGCCCAAGGCCTCAGCTAGGTGAGAGCTGCTATTTAAACACTGGGTGGCTTACGAAGGATTTCACATACTCGCTGGACTCTCTAAGCTGCTGATCTGATCACAGACACCACATCCAAAGAAGTAAGTTAAACAATTTTAAAGGATTTTAAAAATTAAAGCAGAATCGTTTCTTTTCAGCTTTCATGCAATGCCGGTTTCAAGTCGTCTTGGAGATGGTTCTTGGCGTGCTCTTTGTTCATGTGACCGCTAGATGGTGTACATTACAAAACAGTAGCCCTGCAGAGGGGCTGCATTTAGCACTTTGCAACCACTAGAAGGGAATCAGCAAGGCTGCTAGATTTAGTAAATAAAAAAAGATTCCCAGTGAAACTTGAATTTCAGATAAACAAATATTGCATGGAACACACTTATACTAAAAAAAATTACATGTTTTTTTTTTATCTGAAATTCAAATTTAACTGGGTATCCTGTATTTTACCTGGGTCCTAGAGTAGCACCATGTTTAGACAGCCTCACAAGAATGGTCAGACAATGACACACTTTAGAAATTTTTGTTCTGTGAGATAACTGAATTCCTTAGGTCAGCATAGATAAACATGAAAAGGAAAAGAGCCTGCGTTTTTCACATTTTCCTTACAACCCCCAAGTCATAACGGTCCTAGAGAGGAAGCTGAGCACTTCTCCAAGGGAGGGGAGGGGAGGAGGAGGAATCAAGATAGTGAGTCATCCTTACTCCCCTGCTGAGAGGTTCCCACCCCGGGGAACTCTGCCCATCTGCATGAATTTATTTCATACACCTTACTGAGTCCCTTCTGCATGCCGGGTGCTGCTGATAAAAACACCGCATAATTTTACAAGTGAGGAACTAGACTCAGCGTCCCCAAGACAACATAGCAAGTAATGCAGCTGAGATTCTAACCTAAGCAGTCTGACTACAGAGAGGCCGTTATGGAAACTTCAACAATGATTAAAATGCAGTCCCTACTCTCAGATCACAATCTAGTGAGGAGAATAGATAGATGATAGATAGATAGATAGACAGACAGACAGATAGATAGATGATAGATAGATAGATATAGATAGATAGATATAGATAGATAGATAGATAGATAGATAGATAGATGATAGATAATGAGAGGCAGAATGATACTGGAGGTGAGCAACAGAGAGAAATCATGCAGTAAAATCATAAAGACTTGGAGGACGGCAGATTCTTAAACAGAACACAAAAAGTATTAACCATTAATACTGGACTAGATTAAAATTTAAAATTTCTGTTTATCGAA
Source organism: Cynopterus sphinx (assembly GCA_030015415.1). NCBI lineage: Eukaryota > Metazoa > Chordata > Mammalia > Chiroptera > Pteropodidae > Cynopterus > Cynopterus sphinx. Next base: position 29,049,848 of record CM057385.1, on the reverse strand, counting down.
AGACACCACTGAGTGCAAAGGCATGTGGGAAAAGATATTTGCAATATACAGCACACAAAGGACTCATTTGTAGAATATGTAAAGGACTTTCACATTTAAAAAGAAAAAGAGAAAACCTAATAGAAAAACAGGCAAAAGACTTGAACAGACCCTGCACAAAAGGATATATCCAAGTGACTAATAAATATATGAAAATAGTGCTCAATTTCATGATTCATCAAAGAAATATGATTTTTTTCTATGATTCCATTTTTATAAAATTTTATTTTATAAAAATTTTATAAAATTATAAACCCATTTTATAAAATTGGTTTAAAGCAAAGGTGTTAGTTATCATTGCTTTTTATTGTGAGTGAGTGGGGATTGGGGTCTGGGTAGAACTGGGAGAGAGCAGTTCTGGGTGCTGGTAATGTTTTAGCTTTTGATCTAAGTACTGGTTACATAGGTATATGTACAGTTTGTGAAAATTCATTAATCTGTACACTGATAATGTGTTCAATTTCCTGTAGGTATATCTCAATTAAAAGTTTACAAAAAAAATATTGTTGTGGGGATTAAATAACATAAGTCAAAGAACTCAGTTCAGTTCCTATTATATGAAGGTACTTATTCAATGTTAATTGTGAAATTCATAGTACTAATAGTGCCCAGTGAGCATGATGAGCCAAAGTGAGACACTCATTTAGCAGTACAAAAAGTAAATTTAAAAAATTGGGTCACACCCATTGGGATGGCTATTATCAAAAACCAAAACAACAACAACAACAAAAACAACCCAGCAAATAAGTGTTGGCAAGGATGTGGAGAAATTGGAAACCTTGTGCAATGCTGATGGGAATGTAAAATGGATTATGGTTCCTCAAAAAATTAAACATGGAATTAACATATAATCCAGCAATTCCACTTCTGAGTCTGTCCTCAAAATAATTGAAAGCATGAACTCGAACATATATTTGTACACCAAAGTTTAGAGCAGCATTATTCACAGTAGCCAAAAGATGGAAACAACACAAATGTTCCTGAATGAACAAATGGATAAACAAAATATAGATTGTATATAAAATGGAGTATTACTCAGATTTAAGAAGGTATGAAATTCCAACACATACTACAACATGGATGAATCTTGAAGACATTATGCTTAAGTGAAATAAGCAAACGAACACAAAAGGACAAATATTGTTACCAAAAAAATATCCTCTGCTCTGCATATCATCTTTTTTCATAAATTAATAAATTAAGTGACCTATATATGTTGGTCTATTTCTAGACTATTCTATTGGCCTATGTGTCTAATCTTGGAACAAAATATCACACTGTCTTAGTTACACTGGCTTTGTAATGAGGCAAGTTATATGGTAGTGTGAGCCTTCTTGCTCATTCAAGATTGTCTTGGCCATTACTGGCCTTTTGTATTTCTATATACAGTTTAGTCTTATCCCACTTATCAATTTCCATTTTAAATAAACGTGCTGGGATTACATTGAATCTATTAATCAATTTGAGGACAGTTACAGTTCTTTGAATTAAAAACTATTATTATCCCCAGGATAAAGATGAGAAAACTGAGGTTTGGAGAGCTGAAGTAACTCGCTGAAGGTCACATGGGCAGGATTTAAACACAATGCTGTACTTTTCTGTCTGACTTCAGACCCTTTATATTGAACCATTCCTTCTAAGTAGACTGAAGTATTTCTATTCTGTCACCACATGGATATGAAACTCCTGAGGACAGAAAGTTTGTATCCATGTTTGTATCTCCTTAGCTCCTAGACAGTGCCCAGGACTAAGAAACTGCTCTATAAATATTCATGAAGGGATTTGTTAAATGATAAATGAGTCAGGGAGTGAATCACTAGTTTCTGAGAACCTAACACATGCTGACAGTCAAATGCATTAGTATTTGCCCTACAGGTACAAACACCCAAAATAAACAAAGCTGACATTGAGTAAAGCAAAATTTTGTTTTGGTACATTTTAACCCCCAAGAGCCTAAGTCTTACCACAGTAAATCAGATCAAATGTAGAATTTTGTCCCTGAAGATGACATCAAAGGACAAATTTTGGCTAGGAACAGTCATTGTCCGTAACTGCTATTTGGTTTCCTCTCGGCCTCTATCCAGCTTGTTCTCATTTTGATCCAGCTGTCTTGACTAAACTGGATTGACTACACTGGCATATGCTTAACACTGCTAGGTATAAGGGGAGTTTACTGGATTTGAGCTGCTTTGCATCTACTTCTCCTCCCCAGCAGCACCCTACTTTTCTTTATTGGAGTCATCTCTTCTGCATCAAGCATAGTCTGGTGGGTCCTACTTACTCCTAGCCACGAGGTAGGCAGGTGACCCAAGGCTGACCAATCTGATGTTCCTTCTCTGGGACTGGAATCTTGAGCAGGGAGCAAATAAGCAGGGATTGGCTATAGCACCATCCCCCTGGCCAGCATGGACCTGGTGGCTCTTCCAAGGGGATCACTGTTGAGGTTTCCTAACCATGATCCCCAGGCTCCTGTCCATTCTCGGAGCCCCCCAGTAGCCTTCCTATAAATGTATTTTCTGCTTAAATTAGTTTGAGTTGAAACCAAAAGTTCCTAACTGAAACATAATCTCATTCCAGAAGTGGGATTTTGTAAGGCTAAGCAGAGACGTTTTGGTGAAGGGAAAGAATTGATATGAGAATTTAGTAATTCTTTGTTATGTTATAGTAAACAGCTGTTAATCTGTTGCCTGTTACACCTTGAGATTCAGACTTGGCTTTAACAATAAAAGGTATTGTAAGAAAATCTCATATTTTAGAGTGTGCTGATACTTTCTTTAGCAAGGTCTTCTAAGAAAGAGACAAACTGAACCCAGTCAATGCAACGGTGAGAGGGAAGAAAGTACAGATTTGCTAAGAGTTGTCTTTTTGCCAATGGCCTGCAGTTACAGTTGTCTGGGGATACAATAAAATCTCAATTCCCTACCCTCAAGTCAAAGTTAGCAGAAGAAAGGTGGGAACATAGAAACCCAACAGGAAATAAGATTAAGGCCTGGGAGAGACCCCTCCCAAACACCCCCTGTTATGCCTAGAACAATGAAGTCAACAGTCCCCTTGGGAAGATGCAGCAGGGTGCAGTCTGCGAGCAGCACAGAGCAGTAGTTAGAGCAGGACTATAGAGCCAGGCCGCCTGGTTTTGAATCCCTGCTCTGCACTTAAAGCAAGTTCTTTACTACTCCATGACTAATTTTTGCAAAAGGAGAACGATAAAGGTTCCTGTTTTATAGGGTTGCTGTGAGGATGAAACAAGTTAATACACACAAAACCTTTAAAACAGTGCCTGCCCCACAGTAGTAATCAATAAATGTTACTCCTGATATTTTTGTAGTCATTTGAGGAAGCGGTGGTTTTGTGAGTCACCCCCACCTAACCTGTCATTTTAGATTATTCTCAGGTAGAGGACAAGATAGAAATATTAAAGTGAGGGCAAAAGGGATGACATTGCACCTGGGCCTATTGCTAGGAGATAACTATTCCTAGGCAGGGTCTAGTTTCAAAGACCATGATCCAGTAAGATCTCTGACTCTTATTACTATCAATAGTGCTAGCCAGAAGCAAATTAACCAGAATCTCATTAACATTTTAAAAAATTTAATTTATTTGGGTAACATTGGTTAATAACAAATATGAGTTTCAGGTGTACAACTTTATAACAGAACATCTGTATATTCCATCGTGTGCTCACCACGCAAAGTCTAGTCTCCTTCCATCACCGTATATTTGACCCCCTTTATCCTTTTCACCTTCCACCCACCCTTTCTTCTCTGATAATCACCATACTGTTGCCTGTGTCTATGAGTTTGTTTGGTGTGTTTGTTTATTGCTTTTGTTTTATATCCCACGTATGAGTGAAATCACATGGTTCTTGTTCTTTTCCGTCAGACTTATTTCACTTGGTATGATACTGTCAAGATCCATCCATGTTGCCACAACTCACTAACTTTTTTAGGCCATGATTTTGCCAAAGAAACCTCAAATCTGGCCCACAGTGGTCTGTGATCATGATTTCCAGACTCCCAAACTCACATCAGCAGGTAGAGAGCTGCTGAAACAGTGCAGCCCCCAGAAGGGCCATCTTCTTCAATGTACATGTCACAGGGCCCATGAAGGACAATCTACAGGAGAGATTTTTTTTCTGAAGAGACAAGCAGGGGCCACAAAGGGCAAAGGGAGACTTCCAGAAGGCAGACCTAGGGAGGACACATGCTTGCTGCCTGTGCAGGACATCCATGTGATTCCTGGTAAAATATGACATGGGCTATGGACTGGTGACCACTGACAGTTGTTTCTTTTTCTTTTTCCAAAAAGAATTTTCACCGCAGTTACCTTGTTTTCTCTCCGTTCCTGTTTTCTGAGTACATCAGAGGTGATTACATGTACCACTTAGCCTCCAGACCACACAAGATCATAAGAGCTCCAAATATGATGATTGCACATCACCCAGACAACCAGAATGAATGAAATTGTGGCTCATCGCTCTTGGGAAAAGAGGTTGATTATATTTACGTAGAGAGTGGGAACTTTTGAAGGTATATTTATGGGATTATAGGTGATAATGGGTATTTAATAGTTAAAACGGATGGACTATACTGGATGGATGTTGTTTTTGCAATTCAGCATCCACTCACTTTTCTTCTGGTAAAAATAACTCATCCAAATGTGATTTGTTTGGCATTGTGAAAATTCTTCCAAATCTGATCTGGGGATGAGCCTTGCATTTTTTTTTTTTTTTGCCAATCGGCATATCTCATCCCTTGACTATGTAAAGCAAGCCAATGCAATTTAATACATATGTTAAGTCTGGGAAAAGAAGAGTTCTTCACTCCTTCTCTCCCTCTCTCTTCCACAGAAGTTACTGGAAAGCAGACCCCCACCCAATTCTTCTGGATGGCATCTGTTAAGATATAAGACTTGTAGACACGGTGGGAGATGGGGAGGAGCTGGCCCTTGGGACATTGTTTGATTCTAATCCTCACCTCAATCAGCATAAGAAGTTCCAACAGGTACATTAGCAGGATTCGCCCTTTTATCTTTTAATAAGAAACCCCTTATTTATCAAGAGCTTGTGGTTTACAAAACATTTGGCTGGACAGATCTGATCTTGTCGTCTCCCCTATAGGGCAGGCCAAACTTACATTATTATCCTCCACTTATTAGATGAGGAAACTGGGTTGGAGAGGTTCTGCTTTTCTCAGACACCCAGCCAGTAATTAGAGGAGCTGGAGCTTGAACCCAGATGTGACTCCAGGAAAAAAAATCTCATGTTGCAGCAGGAGTTGCACAGAAGCCACCACAGAACATCACAAGTAAAAGCAGACAGACATGCACCCAACCCACCTGCTTTCCTCTTAGCTTCAAATTCTCAACAGCAGTGCCTGGATTTCAAATCCTGAGCACCAGCACAGTTGCTTCTGTGGGAGGGGAAATGACTTCGTTTGAGATATTTCTGGTGCAGTCAAGCGGGAGGTCATTTTTTTCTGTGTGTGGTTTCATTGATTTTATGATGAGGGAGTCTGTGATCTTAGTTGGAAATATTTATACTTTAAAGAGAGAAACCCAGGGGACTCAGTCGTGTTTGTAGGCCAGTCACTCCCAGAGACCTTCTTAATTTAGCGATTCCTCCCCTCCATCCCCCATCCTGTCAGTCTTCCTTTACCCAGGACGGGGCTGAGTGAGTGGGTGATGAATTTATGAGACTGGACCTCCAGAGCCCACGTGGAGGAGTAAATTACAAGTGACTATACCTCTGGGATGAGCCAGCCTCCTTAGCCCTGGCGACACTTCAAAGCTTCCAGAAAATTCCCCAAGAAGAACAGCCAGTCTCCGCGGGGCGCTGTGTAGCCCTCTGATGGCTCAGTTAGACAACTGTCCAAGTATTCTCCAACGTCTGTGGGCTTTCATTCACTTGTTTGCACACCCCTCTCTGGCAGTTAGCCATGCTCTTTGGCAGAAAGAGACACTGGAGCACAGGGAGGCCAAGGCTGTGAACCCAGCAGGCTCGGGAGCTGAACCCCGCTCCAGCTGTCAGTCTGGAATTCCATCCACTTGCCCCACATACCTGAAGGGCTAGGATTGTGCTTATCTACCTTCGAATCCCCATTTCTAGCACCAATAATGGTAATAGCTGGAGCTCAATACCTTTTTGTGGAAAGAATGGACAGTTTTACGGTCCTGTTCTTTATGCCGATTTGATTAAAATCCAATTTGAATCCTATAGGCCACAGAGAACAAAGAAGGTTAGACGCTCATAGATGTTGGACAGTGTCCAAACTGATTCCTCAGTAACTTTCAGGCCCCTAAATAAAGACATGTTACTAAAATCGCTGTACAATTTATGAAGCCCTTTTACTTCTATCTTGTCATTCTCCCCATAACAACTCATGAGGCTGGCATAGCTGTGCCCATCTCAGAGATGAGGAAACTAATACAGAGAGGCTGAGTAATTCACCACAGTCACACGGCTGATAAGTGACAAAGCCAGGACACAAACCCCTGTCTTTCCATTCTGAGTTCAGCGTTCTTTCTACTGCATCGTACCAAGGGTTGTATTTTTGCTCTTGCCTTCTGTGGGACCCCAGAAAGGCTACTGGAGATGGAGGAAGATAAAATCAAGGTTAGGAAATCCCTGACTTCGCCTGGAGCAATGGAGAAGGAAGATGAAGGTCTTCTCTATGTTTCACCTATTTCTTGAGCACCTAGGACATGCCAGTCTCCATGATTGACACGTACCTGCTTCCAGGGGAAGACTTACTGGGAAGCTGAAGCTTTGGGCCTTTCATTTATGCACACTCCAGCTCTGGGTAATGAGTGCCATCAATTAACTACATGGAAACACTTGAAATATCCTGAGCTCATATATAAGAGAAACCTGATAGAGGTTTTCCAAATTTGACAACAACCCTAAAAAAGTACCTGATATTATAAATAATGAGTTGTGACGCTGATAATAAGTTCTCAATAATCAAAAACAAATTTTAATCAACCATACTAAGGAAGACAGAACTATCTTTCTCTTTTGACTGTGGAAAACATTACAAAATTGTTGTCATGTTGAGGAGTGATCAAAAAGTATGCAGTCAAAATATAGAAAAGTAAGTATTTTAAAGAGATATGTTTAGGTAGTTAACTTTTTAATTGTCTTTTTTATTGATTTTGTGGTATTTAAATTATTTGTCAGCTTTTAAAATGTGTTGCTTTGCCATTTCTAGTTCTAAATCAATGTTCATTTTGTAGTTAACTTGTAATTTCCATTCTTTTTTCTTAAAGAGAGCCCTGTCAAAATGTAAAAGTGCCAGGCCTCATACAATTTGGGTCTGTCCCTGCATGGGTCATCTCATTGAAATATTATAATAACTCTATAAGAATTACTATTGTTATCTTCATGTTACTGATGAAGAAAGTAAGGTTTAGAGATGATCCTTTTGCCCCAGATATTGCAAACTAGAAAAGAGTCAAACCTGGTTTCAAACTATAATTTGACTCAGCCCATGTTTTCCCCACCATGTTACTACCGGAACTACCATTCGTGGAAATTCATCTATGATTCCACTGAATGTTTTTGGAAACTGCAATTTAAAAATCTGTTCACAAATCCTTTGATGCTCTTCTCTCCCCATCTCCTCTCCCCTTTGGTACAGGTTTGATTTAGTGACTTTCTTCTAACAAATGAATGTGGAGGAAATGATGATGCATGATTGGGTCTTAAAAGGCACCATGGCTCCCCTCTTGCTTTCTTTTTCATGGATCCCTCATTTCAGGAGAAGCTGACTCTCATGAAGACACTCAACCAGCCCTAAGGAGAGATCCTCATTCATGGTGAGGAACTGAATCCTTGTGCGACAGCCATCTGACAAGCTGTCTTGAAAGCAGACCCTCCGGCCCCAATCAAACCTTCAGATAACTGCAGCCTGGCCAACATCTTGATTGCAATATCCTGAGAGACCCTGATCCATGGAGGAAGCACTTGGCTTCAGGAATTAAGCCTCAAAGCCAAATGTTCATAATCCTCATAGGCCCTTCCTTTCACCCACAAGGTGCAGAAACAAGCTGTGCTACATGCTCTGGAACCAGAAACTCAATCTGCATGCCATTGGCCAATTCTGTGAGGTCTGAGAACACCATGAAAACAGCCAAAGATACTTGGTCTGAGAGAAAGGGATGCACACAGAGGCTTCAGGAGGCCACTCCATGTATTCTGAGGGGAACCCTCATGCCTGTGCTGCTCCTTTGTGTGGGGACAAACCGCAGGGCTCTGCACAAGCAGATAAACTTGACAGTGACTCAGAGACAGGGAACTGCTATGCAGCAACTGGGATTTGTTGGGGTCTCCAGAGCCTGACCTAAAGTGAGGGACTTTATGGGGAAGATGCCAAGACAAGGCTTCGCAAGCTCGTCTGGTGGCCCTATTTGAAACAGTCTTCTCTCTGCCCTCACATGACCCCATTTTCAAATCAGCTGTTTTGAGACAGGGTGCATCTCCCTCTGCAGGATCTTCAGGGCCAGGCTTGCCAACACCAAGCAGAATAAAAAGAACCCCAAGAGAGATTGGACTTATTTTTCCCACTTAGGAAGTGAGCTCTTCTGATTTTAAAAGAATACATTTCCTTGCTCATTAAAAAAAAAAATCTCCAAATGCTGCTTCAGGCTGACAAATCCAGCTGAATCGTTATTGACATTTAGTGTTTGTCCAGGACATTCAGGGCATTTTTGTCTGGAATTGAGGGTTTTCCCAGGGTGAGGGCCTTTCAGTGCTAAAATGGGGACACTTCTGGGCAAATAGGACAGTTGGTCACCTATTAGCATTTAATAAGTGGGAAGCCACGTAAATCCAGTATTTTTTAAATAAAAAGTTAATGATTTTATTTTTCACCCACCCTCAGGAAAGCATATTTTAGGAAGAAATAAAACTCTTTGTACTGGATTTCTTCAGGAAAGCCCAGAGATTTTTTTGGAGGAGGAAGTGGAAAGAAGAGGGAAGGACATAGTTCTGCTTTCTAGATTTTTCCTCTTTACCTTAAATTTGAGTTCTATTAGGAGCACTTGCAAATGATAACTCACCTGGAGGACTGTGTTTTGCTAGAAAGACAAGGTAAGAGGTTAAGTTCTGTGACTAACACACCAATAAGGGATAAAGCTGCTTAATTTAAAATGCAAGCAATGGTCTCCAAGGGACACCTAATTCTCACAGGCTTGCACTCTTCTTGAATATGAATATCAGCCTACAAAATCCATTTTGCAAGAAAAGTAACTTTTTTTAAGTGCCTAACTTAATTTCTGTTAGGAGTCTCCGTTGTATTATGATGGTAGGAACTTGATCTTAGCCAATTCTGGAGTCCTCAGCTTTTCTTCAAGGCCTTGTCTAAGTTCAAGGAGGGGACACTTAATATAGTGCTAAAAAGGGTGCTGGGCAAGGGTGAGACAGTAGCATCTACTAACACTAAGCAAATACTCATTGAGTGCTTGCGCTGTGCCAGACACTGTTTTATATGTATTCTCTCTTTTTATCTCAGATTAGTACCAATCTGCACAATTTTTATCCCCATTTTACACAAGAGGCATGGAGAAGGGAAGAGACTTACCCTAGGATTACATACTAGTAAGAGGCAGGGCCAAGGTTGAAACCCACTGGCCTGAGTCTAGAGGCGGCCCACCGATAAAGCCATGCATTTAACAAACATTGATGGATCCATCGCCTATTACCTGACTGAGGCTCACAGGATGAAGCAGTGAACAAAGCAGACAGAGACCCCAGCCCCCAAGGAGTTCCCATCCTGGCCTCCATACACCTCTGCCTCTTTGCAGCGGCCAGAAGACATCCACTCCCATGCTGGCCCTGAGGTATCATTTCCCCCAGGCAGCATCTTTCCTTGTTCCCATTCTAGAGGACTCTTCAGGCCCAGCAACTCTCTCTCTCTCTCTTTTTTTTCTAGCTACCCTCTTTTGACTTCCACACTTCTAAGAAGATGGAAATTTATTCTGTTGTGTGCACCATGCTGTCCAGAGGGAAACTTTGCAGGACTAAGATCCCTTTTACTTCCAACTGCCCTCAAACCAGGGCACATTTGCTCTCTTGCCATGTCAGTGCCCAGAGAACAACCTGCAGGACCATGCCGGGCATACACACCAGCCATTCCTGCTCTGCGGTCTGGTCCCCAGGACGCACTGGACATCCAACTCAAATGGGGAGCAGGATCTAGAACTCCATTTCTTAGGGGATCTCTGCATGCCTTTCCCTCCTCACTCTCCAGGTCCCTGGGGGCAGGAAAACTGGCTCTAATTCAGCAGGTTTGTTTATGTCCTGAGTTACTTCACAAGCACTTGTTTTGAGTTTCAAAACTAAAGCTTTCTCCGCATTTTACTAAAAATCCCACCCCTCCAACTAGGTGTGTGTGGCTGATCCTAAATGTCAGAAGGGTCAAGCAAAGAATAACAGAAATATCAGGAACAAAACCACCAGTTAACATTGAATTATAATACCTCGCTTTCAACCATTATTATTTCTACATCTCACAGCCTGTGAATACACTTTCATGCATTATTAACGTTCACAATACCTCTTTGACATACATACATACATAGGAATAATGACATTCATAGAAATAAGAATAGCACCCACCTCATAGATGGTTAGGAAGATTAAAATGAATTAAAAGGCTTCAAATGCAAATGCCCAGAACAATTTCTGGGAAAGAGCGAGTGCCGTGTGAAATATTAGCCATTATTTTTATTGTAATAATTTCATATTTGTCTTTTTCTTTACACACATTATAGGGTAAAGACAATGTTTTAAAAGCTTATTTCTGTATCTTTAGCACATACCAGGGTCTGGCACATAGTAGCTATTCAGTATATGTTGAATTTTAATTGAATGAACAAACTGTTGTGTTTTGTTCTGTCTCTTAATAAAAATTCAAATTTGATGCAGTGAAGTCACTTGACTTCTTCCCACCCTCCACCCTCCCCCATCCCCTGCAGAAAGTTATATTCCTTGGAATGTCAGAGCTGGAAAAGACCTGGGGGATCATCTGGTCTAACCTCAGATTACGTTAAGGGGGGGTGGAACAGGGAGGTTATGAGCCCCAGGAAGGAGAAGTGAAGTACCTGGGGCCACCCGGTTAGTAGCAAAGGAAGGATTTATAATCCAGCACACGGGGGAGTTTAATTGCTTCTTTTTGTATGGCTGTTCTGAGAAATAGAGCTCAGCACTTCCTTGCACTCATCACTCACTGACAACACTTCACAAACAGGCTACGATGATAATAGATCAGAGTTCAAATCCCGGGTCCACCACTTGGCAACTGTGTGCCCACGGATAAATTAAGCCTCACTTTCTTTGTTTATGGAATGGGGACAATAAGATAGAGTTTGCAGGAATTTTGTGAGCATTAGGTGAATGAATGTGTTCATGTTTTTAGCATGTAGTAGAAATGCTTGTTTCCTCCCCCACCTCCCCAACCCCTGTTCTAGTAGCAAACCAAAGAAATAGAAGACAGGATCCTTATTCTCTAGGAGATTATAATCAGAGACATAACCCTATATTTTTCCAAGAATGAAGAAGCTTGAACAGAGATGAGCCAAAGTAAATGTCAATGGAGAGAAGGTCATATAGGCGTGTTTTATGAAAGAGGCAACCCCAGTTTTGAAGGAGAGAAGAAAAGATGGATTGCCAGAGTGGAGCCCAAAGTTTTTCCAGTGAGACCACCCATATAAAGCAGCCCTCCCTCCCTTTTTACCCCCTTACCTAGCTTTGTTTATTCACGGCACTCACACCGCTGATATGGCAGTTTGTCTTTCCATGATTGTATGTTCCATGACAGCAGAGATTTCATCTGTTTATGTTCGATGTCAGTGTCCTGTTCCTAGAACAATGTCTAGCACACAATAGGTGTTCAAAAAAATATTTGTCGAATGAATAGGAGCGACGAGTTACAAAGGAAGGAACTGAGTTACCTGGGAAGGAAAGAATGACCAGACTAGGAAGAGAGAGAGTCGATGTTTAAAATATTGAGAAATACAGTGGATGGTACTTAGGTACTGAAGACTGACGTTTCCAATGGCAGAAAGACGGCCTCTGCTGAGGAGCCGGTGGAGCAGCCTCCCTCTCTAGAAGACCCACATTCCTGCCCTTTGGCCAGCTACTTCCAATCTCATATCAGCTGGCGGACCTACAGAGATAACCTCCACCCACTCAAGACTTCGGGTGCCTTTAGGTCAGCCCTTTAGAGAGGGATCATCTGTAGTCACAACTAATTTTCGACTGCATGTACCTTTAGGAAGACCGGACACCCACAAAGAACATGGTTGAATCGCCAAGCATCTTGTTTGTGTTGGAGGGCGAAGTGAACTCCAGGAGCCTTCGCCCATAAAACTGTCTGCAGAATTGAAAATATGCTTCATAAAAACTCCCTGGTGACCAAGAATGTACCCTGCTAACGTGGGATGTGACTGAAAACATTTTGAAAACCTGAATTACCACGGGTTGCCTAGTTTCCCTGGGTTACAGTAGGGGGCACCGTTGGTACAAATTATATCAGTTATACATTGACTCCATTATCCTGATTACAGTCTCAGCTGTGTTTACAGTTTTGCACAGACACTTGGCCCTGGTTCTGAGCTGCATAGTTAACGGATGTGCCAGGAGGAAAACGTGGCTTACTCAGTTTGAAGGATAACATTTTCCTGGTTGGCATCCGATTGACTGTAACTAGTTCCTTTTTTTACAAACTCTTTTTCACCGTTTTCAGTTTGCACTATGTAAGACTGGCTTTTCTCTTAAAGAAGTTATTTACGTTATAAATCCCAAGGATCAATGTTTGAGGTTCTGAAAAGCCCTGCATTAGAAGACTGTTGAACTGACCAAAATGGGGGACCCAAGGTTCAGTCACTGGCTTAAAGAAAATCTAGACGAAATTTCTGGATTAAGCCCAATCCTCCCAAGAGATAAACTTATTAGGGCTACAAGAGTAGTTAATTGAAAAACTGCTCTTGGGTTCTCCTGCAAGCAGTGCACCCTGGAAATCTCCCAAAGAGGGTGCATGAGAGCTCGAGGGTGCCAGATACTGCAGCAATGGGCAGTAGATGTGCATTTTTGAACAACTATTGTGTGCTAGACATTCGGAGCTTTGAGAATAAGGGAAGAATAATGGTTGGTCCCCCTTACCTCCAACCCTTCACCCTCTCCTAAGCAACAGCCCCCAAGGCTGGCTCAGTTTCACCAGATCCTGCTTGGACCACCTTAGTCACCACATGGGTCAGGAAAGTACCAAGAGTATTGGGGACACGCAGAAACTTTGACCTTTCCTAGGGTATTGGGCCTTTTCTGTCCTCGACAAGCTTGCTTCTAGTTCTTCTAGCAAAGGAGGGCAGCGAATTCTCAAGAAGTTCTGGTGTGCCTCATGGCTAAAGGACTTTGAGATGGGGCATCCAGGCCAACTTGATGTCCTAGGACCAAGCAAAGGGAGTAGCCAGGCAGTCTCTTTGGGCCCTGCAACTCCCTCACCCTCCCTCCACACGACTCTAGTGGATTGAGGTGCCAGAGAGAGGCTGGGAAACAAAGGTGGCTTTCACCCAGAGCCGGCTGAGAGGGGACGATGGTGGCGGGCTCTGCAGCCCTGGAGCGGGGAGCTGTCCTGTGACTCTGAGCTCAAAAATGTGTGAAATTTCTTTTTGCTGGGTATTCTACATCAAGCGGAACCTGTTCTCAGAGAAACATTCCATTTCACAGACCCTAATGGCTTTCCTCTGTGCTGATGCATTAATGAGACTCCGGCTCATTCTAATCAGAAGGAAGCCATGCAGATAATTGCCTGAATTTTTAATTCAGGGTTATGATAGGGGAATCAAAGTCACACTGCAGTTGCTGAGGCTGCCTCTAGTTCCAGGCCATTGACTTTTGCAATTTTCTTTGATTTCCCCCCTCCGTCTCTTTCTCCCCACCCCCACTTCTCTGTCTCTCTCTCTCTCTCTCTCTGAGGTTTAGTGAGTGGAGACTCACAGTTTCGGGTTGGGGGCGGAGTACAGGATTAGGGGCAGCCCTTGGGATCTTCTACGGTCTTTCTTTCTCCTCCTCTTTTGAAACCTCCCCCCACCCACCCACCAATGAAACAGTGGATGCTGCCTGCACCTGTCACCCCAGGGCTGGTTCTGGGAGAGTGCCCTGCAACTGGCCTCCCGTCTCAGTCTCCATGCCCATAAGCAAAGACAGGAAATTTGCCTCAGGAGAGGATCTCCCTTAGCAATTTACTTCTCGTTTCATCTCAGTTCTTTGGGGCAGCGGAGAGAAATGGAAAGGTGGCGGGGAAAGTCAGGTGACCAGAGCAGCTCAGTGTCTTCTAATCCCCTGCAAGGGCGATTTGCTCTAGATTAGTGCTGGGAGCAAGGACTAGTGAGAAGCGGCAGGAATCCAGGTTGTGATCTTTCCTGAAGAAAGAGCTTCTCTCCCAGCATAACAACCACTGAGTGCTAGAATGTTAAAGAATGTACAGAACTCAGAGAACTTGCGGGTGGTGGAGAAAGGTGAATGCACACTGGTTGTATTATGTGCCACCAGCCAGCAAATGAACCAGAACCCAGAGGCTGGTACAGAAGGAAACTCTCTGGCGTGGCCCAGTTTTCCCGGAGTATCCAGAACCTTGGAGTGGTTGAGGATTTGCTCTAGTGAGAGTCTGTCTTTCTGGCTCAGCTCCAACCAGGCAAGCTGGCTTTTCCAGGAGAGCTACTGTTCCTGCAAGGGAAATTTCTCCTCCCAGCATCCTCCAGTGCTATAGCAACACTATAGGCAAATGTTTACACTTTAAAGCAGAGTGATGTTTTTCCAGACTGGACTGCTGAATCGCTGGGCAACCGTCACGTGGCCTCTAAGAGCAGAACTGATTTCCACATCTCTGGTTCAGGATTCTTAATTTCGAGAGAGGGAGAGAAGATATTTGCGCCATCATTTTCAGTGCCTTGGGAAGTGCCTTGTGAAGTAGTTGACCGCCTCCACTTTACAGATTGGGAGAATCAAGTTCACCAGAAAAAAAAAATCAGAAATGGTGCTGCCACCTGCATCTCACCTTCCAGTGGACGTTTTCTTCTGTGGAATCCAGAAGTTCCCTTAAAGTTGCATGCTCAGGGCTTGGGAATGCTACTGCTAATGCAGGCTTTCCAACTACAGGCTGCAGCATTCAGAAATTATAAGGAACAGTTGCCTTTATTATGCTGGTGGAATTTGCCCTCCGCAGGGCTTTTGCTTCCTCAATAAAATGTTGCCTCCTGCTTGAATAGCACCCCTCTCCCAAGAATGCCAAAAGGGCCTTAAATATGCTCTGCAGTCCTCCAAATGGTAAGGGATAAAAGGGAGAAGACTGAACTTCTTAAGAACATTCCATCTCTTTAGACCATTTTGGCTATGTGTTTTAAGGTACCACTGAGTCTCTCAAGAGATATTTGTGAACCTCTCTTGAACTTTTTATGCAAAATCACTCTCCATTTCTTTTAATTAAAAAGAAAACCACATATGCTTTTGAACACTTTTAGGCAGAGTTAGGGTCTCATTTATTCGACCTGTCAGCAAATATTTAATGAGCAACCAGTATGGCACAGCCTGGCACTGAGGATGCTGAGATAAAAGACTGAGTCCTGTGCTCCAGGAGGTCACTGCGGCAGGGGAGGTGGATGAGTAAATACCATGCGGGATAAGGGCTGTGACAGAGGGAAGTATACGACACTAAGAACACTGAAAGAGAACCCTGAAATCAAGCTAACAAGATGGTGGGCGAACTCCAATAAAATTGAAAGGAACAGCAAGAGCCCATATTCCTGAGCCCAGATCCACTCAGGGGCATCCTAACCTTTGTTCTTTCCCATCTCAAGAGCCATCTTTCTCTTAGCTCCCTGGAGACCCAGGCTGTTCCCCAGATCCTGTGCTTTTCAGCTCCAGCCCTGTGAACCTGGAATTAATAATTAAACTGGGCATCAGTGCCACAGCTTCCTTGGGGTGAGCTGGGCTGCTCAACCCTGGAAACTGCCAAGTTCCTGGGTCTGCTCCAGCCCACGACAGGCTGGAGACAGATCCAGCCCCCACACCCAGAAGCAGCTCATTTTCAAAGTTGGCTGGAGTCTCAGCCACATGCGGTCACCGAACCTCCTGCTGCAAACCTAAAGCACTGTGGTCCAGTAGAAAGGGGGATGTAAAAGAAGATGGGAGTCAGGTACACACCCTGGTTCTGTTACTAATTAGCTGGGTGACTTTGGGACAGTCTCCTCACCTTTTCTGGGTCTCAGGTTCCTCACCCATAACAAAAGAAGGTTGGACCAGAAGGTGCCGTGTTTTCTCACACTTCGTACCTTTGCACACGCTATTATGTTTGCCTGGTAGATGCTTTCTATCCCCTTTGCCTTCTCACTCATCCTTCTGCATGCAGCTGAAGGATCGCCACCTTCAGAAAAACCTTTCCTAACCCTCTCCCCGCAAACTGAGTTAGGTGCCCCTCCTTTTGCCCCATAGCACCCTCTGTCTCCTGTTACAATACTTAGCCTATCATTATTATTGCCTTTTACCCCAATCTTCCTCTCCACCATGAGCTTCTTGAAGACAGAACTGTAGTTCATCCACTTTTGTATCCCCAGTGCATAGCATAGTGTCTGACATCAAATGCTGCTTGGAAATTTTTAAGTTTCATCCAATTAGAGTCAGTGTGATTCCTGATGTTTGTGAACTTATTTCTACCATTTTCTTCTGTTTTCTTTTTATCCCTACTTCTCTTTTTTTTGCATTTTACCAAATTGACTGTATTTTCTCTATTTTCTTTGGTTTGGAAGTTTATATTTTGTTTCCATTCTTTTAGTGGGAACCCTTAAAATTTTAACATAAATTCTTGTCTTAATGACTATAAAGTTAATCGATAATTCTACTTTTTCCCTTGAAGTGTAAGAACCTTAGAACACTTCAAACGTGTCTATCCCAAATTCTTATTGTGTCTTAGTCTTTCCATTCCATTTTATTTTTAAACTCAGCAAAATTACTCTTTTTAAAAATTTTATAGCCAATGATTATTGAAATATAGTAACACACACACACACACACGCGCACACACACACTTTATTTTGTTTTGGCTCATATTGCTTCTTGCAACACCACGGGTATCTGGGCTAATTCTCTTCTTGAATTGCATCCTTTTGTAGTCCTTTCAAAGAGGGTTTGTGGCAGATAAATTCTCTGTATTTTCCTGATAATATTATTTTCCATACGTTAGTATAAATTTCTATATTGATGGTTATTCTTCTTTTGCACTTTGAAGATTATTTCCACCGCATTCTGGCACCTTTGGTTGCTGATGAGAGCACTTTAAAGCCAGTAAACACGTCTCAGTTTAATTGACATTCATGTATAGGAAATGTGTTTTTATTTATCTCTGGTAGCTTTGAACGTTTTTGGTTTTTGTGTTTTATTTTGTTTTGCTCTGTATAATTTCTGCAGCTTCATTACGCTAATCTGTCTAAGTGCATAGTTGTTTTTATTTATCCTTCATGGGACTCGGTATACTCCTTTAACCTGGGTACTCATATCTTTTTTCAATTTTGGAAGTCAGGATTTCTTTAAATATTGCCATGTCTACATTTTCTCTAGAATGTCTTGTAGAATCTCTATTAAAAATATGATGAACCTTCCCATTCTGTATTTTATGGCTCCTAACCTCCTTCCAAAATGTGTATCTCCTTACTGATCCATGTTTCATTTTGTGTGACTTCCTTAGATTCATATTTCATATCACTAATTCTCTCTTCACTTGTAGCTATTCTATCACCTAGCCTAATCTATTGTTTTAGGTTTCAATGATTATATTTTTTATTTTTTAAAATTCTACTTTTTTTACATTTACTTATTCTTTTTAGTATCCCATTCTTAACACTTTACATATCTAAAGATTTGAGGCACATATATTTTATAATTTCTTTCACAGTGTTCTATTATCTGCAGTTTTGTGGGTACCAGTACTCCTACTTACAGCCTCTGTTAACTCTCCTTCACGGTGCTTCATTTCCTAGTGCAGTTTGTAACTTTTTATTGTGGGCTCATCTTCAGCAGAGATTATCTTTTCTGCAGTTTCACACAGGTCTTTAAGGGCCCTAGATTTTTACTGGTTTAAACTTATTTTCATACTGTCCTACCTGGACATTATAAATTTAAACTCTATACCGACATATAACACAGCCTTGTGTTTACCATGTCTCATGGGTGTCTATTCTTCCACCCATAGTCCCCGGTGGGTATTGAGACCCCTTGTAAATTTTCTAGGCTTCTGAGCAGTTTTCCATTTCCCATTCATGTAGAGCAGAATCCTTAGAATTCACTCTACTTCCTTACCTCTCCCTGTCCTCAGCTTCTTTTCTGCACATTTATTAGTTTAAATACTTAGCATCCAGATCCCAAAGCCTGTCTCTGAATTTGAAACCCATGTCAGCATCATGCTCTCAGCACTTACTTCCTACTATAGTTTTGAATCCTTCTTTTTATTTTTCTTACCAACTCAACAATGTATTTGGAAACTATTTTTTCATTCTATTTAATCTACATTTTCTATGACTGTGTAAAGAAACAAACCCATGTCAGTCTATCTCATTAACCAGAAGTCTCCAGAAATTTCTTTATGATGAATGAATGAATATCCAAAGTTCTTTCAGGCTCTAAAGTCTATAATTAAAAATGTACTCAAAGAAGAAGCTTAATGTCAAAAATAGAAATCTAAGAACCCTGTTCATCTTTCCATATCTCTTTTTCTGTGGAAATAGACACAAGACCCAGTGACTCTAGTGGACACATGCTTTAGCACGTAAAGTAAGGTTCTCTCCCAGTTACATCTGGTGACAATAGTCAGAAAATACGCCTACCTCTTTTGTTCTTTAAAATAAAAGTGATTCTATTGACCTAACTTGTGGTATATTAGAATACCTAAGGAATTGTTTTAAAGAGCTCTGCATATAAAAGTATTGTAGTTTACCCCCAAAATGCTAACAGTCAAATACCACTACATCCCACTGCTAATAAGCTCTTCTTCATGGGCAATAGCAACGACCAGGGCTTATTGGAGGGAAATTGAAACAAGGTCCTCAAAAATTTTTTACTCATGCCCAAGCAACGAAGGAACTACTTTCTAAAATATGCCTTTCTCAAGTGAAGATGGGATAGTAATTTTCTACATTGTAGGATTTTGTTCATAGACTTGAAACTGCTCAAGACAGGGCTATATATCTCCGTCCCCAGGATATACACATTTTGCCCATGAAAATCAATTCAGTCTGGTTCAGTCCTACAAATGTTTATTGAGCTTTTGCTGTGGACCCTGCACTGTGCCACACCCTGAGGAAACAGAGATAAACAGGATGAGGCCCTGCCCCCGACCACCACTACTAACAGTCTAGATGATATAGAACGTGTATGAGAAATAAGAAATTTCCTGTGATTTTTTTCATTTATTTTCATTTTTTAGTTTTATTTTTATTTATTTACCTACTTAGAATCTTTGACATTCCTCCTAAACAATTTCCCTTCTTCCTGAACAGTGGCAGCACTACAGCTCATGGTAGCTTGTAGAGAGTGGGGATGTCTTAACTAGTGCCCCCACACGAAACTCGCTTTTCTTTTGGAGCCAGAGAAAGGCAGAATTTTACAATAAGCTAGCAAGAACCTCCTCTTTCTTTAAAGTTTCAGAGCCTCTTCTCTGTACTTTTCCTGGGGCACCTGCCACTTTTCAGCCTGTATTGCATATTTGTCTTATCTCCATCACTGGAATCTAAACCCATCGAGGGCAGGGTTAATGCCTGATTCATCTTTTACAGTCCCTATGAAGGTCCGCTTAAAAATTACTTTTACATGATTTGATGCAGTCCAAAGGCAGTTGAGGCCCAAAGCTGTTAAATGGCTTACTAAAGACTGCACACTAAGAGACTGGCAAAGAGAATGACAGCAGGACAAGGACACATATCTCTTGATTCTCCCTGACATTATACACTCACCAAACATCTGTTCTCTAATTCAGGGCTTTTCAGACCTTAATGTACCACACTCTGGGAACTTTTTAATTTCAGATCCTGATTGAGGAGATCCAGGGTGCGGCTAGAGGTTCTGCAATTCTAACAAGCTCCCAGGTGACATCACAGCTGCTGGTCCACTGACTACACTTTGACTAGCAAGGGTCCAACACAAGGCAGATACTGTGCTATGTACACAGGCCATGGGGACTGGAGGTGTTAAGTTGGAAAAGAGCAACACAGTTTAAGAAAAAAAGACCCAGACTCAAAGCTAGAGCTCAGAGACTATAGGGAAATACTATGTGGTTATGCTGAAGATATGTCTGTCTGTACATAGTATTCTAGGTGCGTGGGAAAAAGAAGAACCAATTATTTCCCTGGGTTAACCACAGAAAATGAACTTTAACATATTTCCTTGTAGGACAGTCACTTCACTCTCTAGTGACTAATACCAACAATATTTTTTTCTGAGTCTTTAAGCAAAATGATAAGAAGGCAGTCTCCATCCTTTCACATACCCCAAAGGTCCCTGCAGCATTTGGGGCCATAACTAGACCAGGTCATTTAATGAGATTACGGCTTCCCTGGTTCATTTGAGCCCACCTGCTTTTCAAAAACTGCCCTAGACAGGCTGTGAATGTCTGGATTCTTAGTACGGTGTTGGGAAGATGGGGAAAGAAGGGCTGGCCATCTGCCTATTAGTTTTCATACATGTAGCTGTGCTCAAGAGTGAGAGATCTTTACTATGCTACTCTGACTCCACAGACCTTTTTTTCTTTTTCTTTTTCTTTTCTTTTTTTAGAGGGGGAAAAAATAGTGGTTCCAGTAATAATCTCATCTATATTTAATTACACTGCCCTGGGCATTTTTCTTTCACTGGCAATGAATGTGGCCTATAAATAGTGTCTGGGGCCCTCAAACTGCAGTCATTTCCTGACAGAGAAACTGAGATGGAGTCCCCTGAGCCAGCCAGCACAGAGCTGCGTGGGTACCCAGAGTCTGCACTGTTGCCTGTTGGGATGGGCATGCCAAATCTGACATCTAGTTCTCCAAATGGCTCTTTGGATAGGCTGGGAAAGGGAACAAAAGATGAGGAAGGAAGTTCTTTGAAGGGGCCACACAGATTTTGTTGCCAAGAAAGATGCAAAGGCCTCAGCTCTCCAATTCTGTATATGTAATCCTTCCTTTCTTAAAGATTAACCAGGGGAAAGCAGCTACACGGGACAGAATGCCACCACCAAGTCCAGAGGCCCAAGTGCATGGTGGAGGGTGAGCAGAACAGTACCAATCCTCAACATTAGCATGGTGGGGGCAGGGTGGGGGCACTTTCGAGATACTGTGGGTCTTCAGAGAGGGAGGGAGGGACCTGAGCAGTTGCCTAAATCAGACCCCTCATTTACAAATGTGGAAACCAAGGCCAGATGAGGGGAAGGGATGCCCCAAGTCACTGTGCAAATTCCCCTAGGATATTTTAAATATATTTATTAAAATATAATGAATTCTTTTATTAAAATCTTCCTGGCATATTGTCATAGAGAACTTCAGAAATGATTTATGAAAGTTCAAAAGTTGTGAAGCAAAGTCAACCATCCTTAACTTTCTCTTAGATACTATTAGGTTTTCGCGGATTCACTTGGAGGAAAAAAAGCACTTAAAAGTGTATGTATTCATGTAAGTCAGAGGTGGGAAAACTATAGCCAGCTGTTGTGTATATCTCATGAGTTGAGGGTGGTTTGTACATTTCTGAATGGTTGAAATTAAAAAAAAACATTTTATGACAAGTGAAAATTATATGAAATCCAAATTTGTGTCCATAAATAAAACTTTGTTGGTATACAGCCACGAGTATTTGTTGCCATGTTCGCCTGGTCTGCCTTTGCACTACAATAGCAGTGTCCAGTAGTCACACAGACTGTATGGTGCTCAAAGCCAGGGTAGGTACTGTCTTGCTCTTTACCAGGGAGCATTTGCAGATCCTTCCTGTAGAGGATACATATTTGGAATAGGATTTTGGAAGTGGTCTCGGGTTTTGCCACCTAAAACTAAACACTTCCAAGGGTAGACATATCACTCATGAAGGAAAATCTCTGGCAGCTTACAGAGGACTGTGCGGATAGGGCAAAAATTTATTCTCTGTGTGGAGCGGGTCAGAGCCGTGTCTCCATGAGCTGTCTCTCTCACTTCCACACCTTCTCCATGTTCAAGAAGCTGCATTACCCCTGAATTTCCTCCATTAGAGCCTCTTGGTGGTCCCTTCCACGTGTCTCTTTAAGATCACTGCAGTTCCTGTGTAGGTATTGCAGATACACTTACAATCTCAGAGCTTTTGTCTGTTATAGGGTATTAGGAACCGGAGATCAGACATGAAGGTATCCAAATCAGGGACCTGTTATTGAAAATGTTAGAAAATAGGAGAAATGAGGTTTATCTTTAAAGTCTCTAGAGTCTCCTCCTCGTGGATGCTGCTCCCAGCTCCCTTGGAAAGACTTAGAGACAGCAATCTCTGAGCCACTTTGGACTTTGAGCTGCACTTAGCATTGTATTGCAATTAACATACGGCATTGTAGGTGCTTATTTGTATATCTTTGTCTCCAGGAAGATAAGACCTTCATCTTTTCATCTCTGGATCCCCCAGGACCTGGACCAGACCTGGCACATAGTAGGTGTATTTGTTGGCTAGGGCTTCACAGACCGAGGGCTTAAGCAACAGAAATTTATTTTCTAATAATTCTGAAGGTTGGAAGTCTAAGATGAAGGTGTCAACACATTTGGTTTCTCCTGAGGCCTCTCCCTTTGGCTTATCGCTGGCGGTCATCTCCCCGTGTCTTCACACAACCTCTTCTCTGTGTGTGTGTGTGTGTATCTTTGGTATTTCTTCCTTATCTTATAAGGACATCGGTCATATTAGATTAGGGCTCCACTCTTATGACTTCATCTAATCTTAATTACCTCTTTAAAGGCCCTATCTCCAAATACAATTACATTGGGGGTTAAGGCTTCAGCATGTGAAATTTGGGAGGACACAGTTCAGTCCATAATACTAGGTGCCTAATAAATATTTTTTTTTGGAAAGAAAGAAGGATGGATTCGGCACACTAAAATATTTACAAATTGTGGGGCATGATACAATATAAATATTATAATATCATGCAATAGAATAAGGCATCCCTCCTTAACTTCCCTTCTCCTGAAATACTCACGGAGCTCCAGATACCAATTTTGTTGAGTGTCATGCATTGAACAGAGAAAGAAATCTTTGCTATTCTGTTCTCCTCATAGGTATTGACCTCAAAGAAACAGACATACTCTCTTGTCCTATCCAGTCATCTTAGGTCCGTAGGCCAATAAGAAATATGTTTTATGTCATGACCTCGTATGTATGTTTCACAAAACGATGACATTATAACACACTCTGGCATTACAATAACTGTCTTCAACACATATTGGCATTTTCAATCATATCCTTTAAGTTTTTTTTGTTCATAAAACAATAAATTGATTATATGACCCATTAATGGGCCAGAACCCACTGTTTTAAAAACGCTGCTATTTTCCTTATGAAGGAAAACAGAGAAGGGCTCCTTCCCTTCTTTTCCTCAGTTATTAACCTTTCATATAACATTTAACAATTTACAGAAGAGTTCTATAGATATCTCATTTAATCTTACAATAATTCTGAGAGGTACATTTTATAAATGAAGAAACGAAGGGTTAAAAATATTAATATGGCAAAAGTCACATTCAACCAGAATTCTACTAAAATTTGGACCCATGTTCTTTGACTTAAATTCAAAACTCTTTCATATATCATGCTAAGGAGATTCATTTTTGTCCAAAGAGGTAAATTTTGCCCATTTTTCTCATTCACATATTTATTTACTGTCTTGATTGGCTTTTATTACCTTACTAGAATGTTTTAAACTTTTGGGTAAATCGACTTCTGGTTAGATAAAAGCAATTTCAAAAATTTTACGAAGCCTGAATAAAATTTTTTACCATAAAAATAGAAATAAATTATATAAAATTTGGTAAAATATAGAAAAGCTGAAAAAATAAAATCACCTAAAATCTGAATGTATTGTATGTACTTTGGATATATCTCTCTAGTTTTTTTCTCTACACAATCATGTTTTCATTACCTAATTGATATCAGACTTGATTTTATCACTGAACATTATCCCAGAAGTCTTTTTCCATGTTATTTCAAACTCTTATATTTTTTAATGACCACAAAAATACTTCATGATGTGAATGTGCTGGAATTTACTTAACTATTCCCCACTGTTAGACACTTGTGTTGTTTCCAATTATCATCAAACTTAAGAAAATGAATGTTGACCCAGCTACTTTTCAATGCCCAAGTAATTTTCCTGGTTTAATTTAAATAGTCACTAAATTTTTTTTTTTGAAATAGTAGCTAGATGGAGACCTTTAATATTATGTAGTTCAATATCTTCAACTTAAAGTTGTGTATTCCTGCAGGAGTTCCTACTGGGGCTGTAGAGCAATATAGGTATCTGATGGACTGGGCAGAGTCAAGGAAACCACGCCCATGAACTCAGAAAATCAGATCATCTTAACAATTAGAAATAAAAAATAATTTAAGAAGACTCTGGTCCAAGTGCTGTATTCCCATCAGACACCAGTGACACAGTCACTATAGCAATAAGTTTCCATAGAAGGAGGCATCAGAATTTGGAGAAAGGGAAATGATTTGCCCCAAATTACACTATGAGGTAATGAGAGAACCAGGCCCCAAACCCAGATCAAGCAGTTCTCAACTCCGTGCTCTCTCCACCGCATTAAAGAAGTGTGTTATAAATCATAAAGTATGAATGAAAATATTATAGACCTGAACTTTACCTCCTCCAAATGGAAACAGTACTTGTGCATGAAGTGGAACACGAAACCAGCAAAGCAATAGCTTGAATGTATTATAAAAATCAAAAATAGATGAGCAGAGCAACTCATTTTTAATAGTTTAATAAACTCCCCCAGGAAAAGAATAAGAGATGCAGCAATTAGAGGAAGAAAGATAACCATAAATGTAAGCCTTGAGCAGAAATTCTTTTCGGGCTTTAAACCAGAAATGAATTTGGAAAAAGTCACATTTTAATATCAAATACTTGAGCCTGCTGGATTATATGCTTTAACAACTGCCTTTAGTAGGTCTGTAACTGTGCCCAGGCTAATTTCCATCACCTCCATACTATCTTGCAAATTCCTGGCTTCTAATATCAAAATCCCACTAACTGCTGCATCCTGGTTCCTGAAGAACCTGCTTCTTGCTGAATTGAATTACTAATATTACTAGTCTCCACACCGTCTTTTGCTGCTAGCTTTGGATCAGATACAGGTTACATGTCCAACAACTATGTGAATTGCTATCAGCTTTCTAGAAAGTAAATTGGTGTACATTAAAAGCCACAAAAATGTCTATAGCATGGGGCTAAATAATCCCATTCTTGGGACTCTTTCCCAAAAGAGAAATCAAAAAAGAGACAAAAGTCTCCCATTTTGGTGTTAAGAACTATCCAACAATAAGGCAAACATTACATCTCGATCAACCATTGCCATTCGTAAAGAAATTCTCTGACAGGTCTTGACATGCTTCTAAACCTCGCAGCTACTCTGTTATAGATGTGGAAACTGAGGCTCAGAGCACAAGGCAGTAATGAATCAAGAATCAACGTCACATGGCTAGTAAATGAACGAACCAAGGCTTGAACCTAAGGCTTTGTGACTGTCCCACTCATTCCTAGGATTGCTTGGGACCAAGACACTGGAGCAGTAAGTCTCAGGAATGAACCATGATATGATAGCTTTTATACCAAGTACAAAGACAGGGCAGCAATGTATCAAAGGCCTTCCTGAAATAACACTAAGGGAAAAAGAGAAGAATTTCAAATTAAAATGTACAGTATTATTATAATTTTCATAAACATATGTGTAACAATTAAAAACAGTCACGGAGGAAAATAGTTGGGCTAGCATTTGAAGGAAGGGGTAATGGCTGGGTGCTTTATTCCACTTATATTCCTTTAAAAGTTGTCATAGCAATGTCTTAACAACAAGCCTTAAAACAACAACAACAAAAAAGCCTGACTTGGCCACTGACTTGAGCTTAATAAACACACATGGGTGTTTTCTGCTACTCTACCATTTCTCTCTCGGTTTCGTGATGCCTGCACCTTACTGAAACCACAACTTCCCTCCTGGGAATTGCTGAGCCCCAGGAGGGAATCGTGGGTAGGTCTTTTTCAGTAGAGGTGAGAGGATATTAGAACTTGACATCACTATTCAAATGGTGAAGGAGAGAGGGAGAGCACCAAACAAAACTCATATGCCAAGGAGAAAACCAGTGGGCTTTTATGGCTCTGTTTATGGGAAGTTCCTCACCGACTGAAAGGTCAGGAGCTGACGTGTCCAATGGCACTGGAGCATTACATGAAATAGCAAAAATAGAACCTTATAAAAATTCATAAGCTTATGAAACACCCACTTGACTTAGGGCTAAGAGGACCAGGATTTTGTCAGGCCCTGGAAAAAGGAGAAGTGTACTAGCTGTATCCTGAGCACCTAGAATGCCCTTAGCACTGTCCCAGGCCCATCTAGTAAAAATAAGGCTGAAAATTAACATGCATTAGGTACTTACTATATACATGCATTTGGTGGGGCTCCTCTTGTAGTAACTGATTTAATTCTATGGTAGATACTATTGGTTTATCTTCTATTTTACAGAGGAGGACACTGAAGCTTTAAAGCAGTTTAAAAAACTTTCCCGGCTGAGATACAAGCCCAAGTCTACCTGACA
This sequence comes from Cynopterus sphinx, assembly GCA_030015415.1. Classification (NCBI taxonomy): domain Eukaryota; kingdom Metazoa; phylum Chordata; class Mammalia; order Chiroptera; family Pteropodidae; genus Cynopterus; species Cynopterus sphinx. The sequence goes on along the minus strand of CM057385.1, from coordinate 29,022,988 downwards.
TCAGTGCTGTAATCTGCAGCCTTCCACTATGCTGCACTGCCCAAAGGCTCTTGATTCATTCCTGTCAATGACCTTGTATGGCACCAAGTACTGCCTTCTTCATATTGAGAACGCTGCCCTCCCTTTGGTTCACAAGAAACGCTGCATCAGAGGCCTCTCCCCTGGGTGTTCAAATTTGAGTGAAAGTTCACTGGGCTTCTTGCCTTTTCAGTAAAAGAGTCAATGTGTCCTATGATGGAAAGAGTGTGGCTTTTGGAATGAATTGAATCCAAGTTTGCATCCTGACATCCACATTCAGTAGTTTGAGTAAGCCACTGAATGTCTGTGAGCCTCAGTTTTCTCATCTGTGAAATAAGGGCCCACAAACAGCTGGTGAGGGTTGGAGTCCAGCACAGTACTTGGCATTTGCTGAGAGTGTGTTCACTTGTTTAATAATCTGTCTCTTACTGATTCTGGAGGAACTGCTAATGTCCAGGTCTTCTCCTCTTCAGTGAGACTGCTGTGAAAGAATAGTTGGTTAGCTCCCTCAATGATAAGGCACCGATTACCTGGGGTGTTCCTTCAGGCTGCTACCTTTGGCCACTTTCTTTGCCTTCACATTGACGCTACCAAGCTTTTCCTGATCCATCCACCAATGGGATTTCTCTTTCCTTTGATGGGAATTCTCTCCCATTTGGCTATCCATTCCCCCAATCTCTTAAAATATTTATCTTAATCTTCATTGTGCCTAGTCATTGATGTCCTTGATTTACCTCTCTTTCCAAATGCAGGTGCTACGTGCCTTGCCTGTATACACTGTCCTTTGCATACTCTGTATCTACACACAGAAAATTCCACTACGGTATATTCTGCAAGGATAGCAACCATATCTGCTTTCTCATCTTTTTATTCCCTAGGGCCAAGCACTATACCTGGTATTAGTAGGTGCTCAATAATGGTGTGATAGATGGGTTAAGGAACAAACAAACAAATGATTAACGAGTAGTTTGTATGACCTGAGTGAGTCATTCTAGAAACGTTTGCAGAGGACCTATTGTTGACCAAGTGAGGAGAGTCACAAGATAGGTCTGTTAGGCTCCCAGGAGTCAGGGTACAGCTTTTCCGCTATATGTTTTCTATATACCCTCTCATTTAATTCTCAAAATAACATGCAACTGGAAACCCTGTTTTACAGATAAGACTAACTTGCCTTACTACCCAGCTCAGTGGGGCGTCTAACCCAAGTCTCCCTGACTCCAAAGCCAATGTCACCTCATTACACTGGAAGACCATTTAAGCGCAGTGGCTGAGTACATGGGCTCTGATGTCAGACAGTTTGGATTCATAGCCTGACTCACCTCTTACTAGCAATGGGAATTCTGACAATTCCTGGGACTTTCCAAGGCTTAGTTATCTTACCTGTAAAATAGGGACGATATTTCCTAGATAAAGGGTCAATGTGAGAATTAAATGAGACAATTTAAGTGAAATACCATGAGCCAAGCACACAGCAATTCTTCAGTAGCAGCAGCAGCAATAGTAATAGTAATTGGTTTAGTGATGGTGATATTAATAGTGGTAGTAGCTGTGGCAGTAATAGTAATAGTGGTAGTAGCAATAGAGGTAGTAATAAGAGTGGTAGAAGCGGTAGTAGTGATATTGATAATAGTGGTAGTTGTGCGAGTAGCAGTAGTAGGAGCAGCAGTAACAGTAGTAGTATTACTAATAACAGTGGGAGTAGTGTAGTAGCAGTAGCAGTAGGAATTGTAGGATCAGGGTGATTTTAATTTAAAGGTACCCAGAAGCCAAAGTAGTATTTCGAGGAGGTCAAATGGGCTTCTCAACGCAATGGTAAACTAGAAGGCAATGGTAAACTAAGTGAAAGCAGGCCTGGAAGAAAGGTGTAACTGGAATGTGAAGGCTCCGTGCTCAGGCCCAACCGTCCTCATCATGCTCCATCACAGAACAGGAGGGCTGCAATTTTTAGATATTACCACAAGGTGGAGCAGTGATTCGGCACCCATAGTGGGTTAGGAACTGGGAATACCCTGAGGAACCCGGGAGACTTACAGGAGAGCTGGCTCCCGGAGCTTTAGAGGTGATGTTATCACTAGCATTTAAGGCAGCCTTCAGGAGAGCACAGTTAAACATAGAAAGCAGGAAAGGCATGGGCAAAGTGGGAGCAGAGTGGTAGAGAATGGCCAGGATCAGTGTGGTTCTCAACTTGCTCTACCTGGCTGGTGATGTTGGGATGAGGTTCACTTGTGCCCCTACTTCCAGCTGGGATAGAAGTAAATGGGCCACACGTTATGAACAGTTCCTCTTTCTTTCTCACTCATTTGGACCCTATTGTGTGAGTTTGAGAACCACTCGTCTGGACTAGATATGGTGACCAAAGGATGAGGAGAGAGACTTGAAAAGTTATTGGAGTCATATTAAAGAAACCACGTACACATAGAGGCCTACAGTGGGCCAGAAGGCTGAGTATGGGCTGTAGTATCAATACTAAGAACATGGCTTTGGAGCAAGGTGGACTTAGGTTCAAATTCTGGCTCTACACTATAACATATGACCTTGGGCAAGGACATAATATTAGTACCCAACATGGCAGGATTGTTGTGTAGATTAAATGAGACAATATCTGTAAAGTGCTTAGCACGTGCCTAGCAGTAATGACACCAACTCCTCAAAGAAAGGCAGCTATTATTATTATTGTCATTACTATTACATTGGCATGATGAAGAGAGATTGCTTTTAAATCCACTCCCACAACTCTATCAATGTTAGATGGTCTTACATGGGAACGGTATTGTATTTTGCTCAGTTGTTGTCACACATGCTAGAACTGACTTCCCAACAGGATTTTTTAAGGCCCTTGTGGGTAAGACTAAAAACACATAATGCAAAACTCCATGTATTAATCTGGATAAGTTGGCTGATCAATATGCTCATCCACTGGTCAATCATGAAGTTGATAACTTACAAGTTTTCCAGAGTAGCACCTAACAAGGTAATCCAATGATCGTTTGTTAAGTATCTGCTCTCTGCCATGAACACGAGGATAGTCTACTTTGGAGAGACTGTCCTAAGTGCCTCTTTCCTCATTGCTAAACTATGGCTCTGGGGGAGTCCACTATACCTCTTACCCTGATTCTGACCAAACTGACCCCACTCTGGACAGGAACACTGGCATGGAACAGAGGAACAGGACAAGAAACTAACTTGGTTCAGTGAGTTTAGGCATTTGTTTTTCAAGTTCACAAGTCTATTTCCTCAGGGACTAGACGAAATTGATGTACAAGTTACTCTGACATCGATGGAAAAGAAGAAAGAACTGAAAGTCCTGCTTAATTAAACTCAAGAGAACTCAAGAGGGTGAAGGTTCATTTTAAGTGTCACTTCTGGCCTTCTTATGTCCTCCTTGGCCTCATTGCTCTTTCTGCATTACTGGTCTCTGTTTTCTCATCTGGAAAATGAGAGTATAAGACCAGAGGTCCCCTAGGTCATTTGAGGACCCTAGATAAAAGTTCCATGAAGACTCAAGGTGGGGGAATTCTCTTTTCTAGTAACTTCCTATGTGCCCAGACCCTCAACCTTCCCATGTGCAAATGACCTCTAAGGTTGCTTTAGGTGACCTCTAAGGATTATTCCAGCTGGATCACTTATGCCATTCTTAACATTCTTCTCAGCTCTGCCTACTCTGCTCTCACCCTTGATTCCATACTGTTGGAGGCTTGAATAAGTAAGTGGCTTTTACTTTTTTTATTTCTCTCAGTGGTAGGTAATTTTCATTATGAGATGGTCTGGGAACACTTCAGGTAGATGGAGGCAAACATGACCATCCCTTGATATAAAGGTAGAATTGATTGGGTTGCTGTTGTCCTTGGAAAACCATGACCACACTCCACGTGGCTGTTTTCTCATTCACAAAATGGAAGCACATGCTTTGTTTTTGATCAGTAACATTACTTCTAAAGAAATTTTGAATGGCAAAATTCTATCACTTAATATATCAAGTAATAACTTTGATAAATGACTCTTTTTTTGTAAATTACATGGTGGGTAGCCTTGCCTCTCCTCCTGTGCTGCTTGCCTGCCTTCAACTCAGGAACACAGGGCTCAATAGAGGGCATTTACCCCATTAGAGAAGAGAAAAAAAAAATGACATTAATATGGGCTCTCTCCCTTGCCGTAATTCACCCTCATTTCATTGCTGGCTGAACATTTCCCAAAAGACCAAATTTGAATAATTAATATTCAATGAGCTGAAATGTTGACCTTCAGCAGCTAGATAACTCCTAAAAATGAAAGCATTGTACATGAAGACAGTGTCTTATGGAGGAATCTGGGACAACACCTAAGTAAATGGCACTCATTAAATTCACAGAATGTGGGAGTAGGTCAGAAGCCAACCCAACTGCAGCATATCAGCTCAGTCTCTTTGGAGAGCTTCTTAGGAGCTGGGGTCAGATGAAGAGGCAGTGATAAATGAACCATACTTTGGAAGAATGGCCATGTGACCGAGATAAAAATGATCTGCTCTGCAGATTACGAAGATCATGAAAAAAATGAGCAGGGCTGAAATTCAAATACCTTTAGGGGCCAGGGAAGTTTCATTCATTTGTTTATTCAAAAAACACTTATTGAGACCTACTAAGTGTCAAGCATTGTTCTAGATGCTGGCATTATAGTAGTGAATGAACCAGATCTCCCCCTCACCCCAGAAGAATTCCTGCCTTCATGGGGCTTACATCAAGTTGAGGGGACAGACAATAAACAGAATAAACTGGTTCAGTACATAGCCTGTCAGTGATGATTAAACAGTTTGAGGAAGAAGAAAAAAGTAAAGGTACGAGGCTAGAGAATATCAAGTAGGAGTTGGGCTCAGTTTTAATAATGATGGGCAGGGAAAAGATTCACTGAGAAGATGACAAAAGAGTAGAGACTTGAGAGAGGTGAAGAGTGAGCTGTGCAGATATCTGAGGAAGATATAACATAGCAGGAAGATAGCAAGCTCAAAGGCCCTGGGGTGGGAATGTGTTGGTTTGTTCCAGGAGCAGAGAGGAGGTCCTATGGCTGAAGTCAAGTACCACACATGGGGATGGGATGCCATTGAGGATATGTATCAGCAGAGAAAGACATGATCTGATTTTGGATTTAACAAAATCCCTCTGGCTGTGATGAGAGAATAGGCCAGGGAGCAAAGGCAGAAGCAGAGCGACCAAATTAAACGATAGGAAGAATGACTGGTGTGACTGAAAGAATATTGATTGAGGTGCCAAGAAGTGATCAGATCCTAGATTTATTTTAAAGGAAGATTCAACAGGATTCGCTGAAGGATTAGATACAGGTATAAGGGAAAAGGCTTGTTAGGGCCATGAATACATAGAAAGATGGAATTGCTGTTATGGAATTGGGAATGATTACAGGAAAAGCAGATTTGAGGACGGAAATAGGAATCATGTATAAACAACAGAAAGGGAGGGATACATATGGTGTGCTTGCCCCATCTGGGGGAGGGGAAGTTGAAAAAATCTTACAAAACCAAGTCAGCCAGGGCATGCTGCACAAACAATATTTTAAAGTGGGGAAAGCCCTGGTTTTTTGAGTGAGAACACCTGGTTTCGAGTCCCATGTTTGCTACTCTCCAGCCAAGGGATTTGAGGCACATCGCTTCAGCTCTCTGTGCTTCAATTCACTCACCTTCAAAATCGGGATGTATATTTGTGCTTTGTCAAATGCAAAACGTTATACCAGAGGCAGAGGTACAGTGCAATGAGTCAAGACTCTGAGACCAAAAAGAGCTGGATTTGGAGCCTCTAGCTATAAATTTGGTGTTGGGCAAATTTCTTAACCTCTTAAAGTCTTCATTTTTTATGTGTGTAAATGGAGATGATACTGCCTACCTTGCAAAATTGTCATGAGGATTTCCGAGATGAAGCATCCAGCACCGAGCTTGGTACCTATTAGGTGTTCGATATATTATGGCTATTATTACACATGAAAGTAACTTCTGTTGTATGTATACTTACTTGTGTGTTGGTCTTCTGAATGTGTGGTCACCTGTATAGAAATTCAGGGTGGCTGTAAAGTCTGGAAACTTAGACGATATTATTCCATCATGCACTGTAATGTAATATCAGTAAATAATTTATTATGTGCCTATGTATACTCTGAGATTATGAGCCTCCAGCAGCCTGTTAGGAGCTGAGCAATAATAAAAGAGATTAAACATCCAATCAAACTTACTAGAGATGAAGGACCTTATCTTATTTTTCTTTGTATCTTTCACTGCCAGTCTGGTCCAATGTCTACACCCCAAGAGGTACTTCACAGACACATAGGGTCAAAGAGTGGGATTTTAGAGATCATCATTTTCTTTTAAAACTAAGGAAACCAGAGCCCAGAGAGGGCTGGTGACTTGGCAGAGCGACCCAGCAAGTGACTAGCAGATCTAGGGCTGGTATTTGGTATTCCTGACTATTAGGTTCCAGGCTTTCCACTGTACCGGTCACAGATAAAGAATGAATGAAACTGGTGTGGTGAAATCAGAACCAGAATCAGAAATCAGAATTCTTTCATTGACTTGGACCCATCCTATGGGCTCATCCAGTGTGACAGAAATTCAGAAGTTTTCTTTGTAGTGACAAGACAGAGCAGGGGGTTCTTGAATGGTCCTTTGAGCTTCTTGGATTTCTCTGGGGCCTGCAGTGTTTGCGCTGGTCTAGACATTTTCCACCAAATCTCCCGGCAAATATTTGAAGGCCTTGATACAATGCCACACAAATAACCATATCTAAAGCCCTCCCATGTAAACAGCCTGAAGTCCTTAGTCAGCAGTGATCAGAGAAAAAAACAAAACCAAAACTTGGCTTCTCTAGTTTTTAGACGGTAAACCTCAAAGACCACTTAAAAGGTGACACATTTTTGTTGTGGTTAAAGTCACAATTGTTATTGATACCATTCATTGAAAGCTGGGAGGTGTGTGTGTGTGTGCATGTGCGTGCGTGCGTGTGTGTGTGTGTGTGTGTGTGTGTGTGTGTGTGTAGTTTAACAGCTTGATACAGAAGAAATTCTCCATGGTAGCAAATGCTGTTTTAAAAAGTAACTTTTAAACTTTAAAAAACCACGCCTCTCGTTTTGTTCCAGGCATTGCACATTTAACATTGGAATAACCCCTTTATCTAATAGGGTCAGGGGCAAGACTTTAGAATTTGATGAAATGGAAAAATATTTTCCTCAGGAATTATGAGATGGTTCACCTAGTAAGTTTCCCATCATTGGCAAAGAAAAATAAAATACTATTACCTTTCATAGTAGCAAATCTGGCAGAAGATGTGGACAGGGAGTAAGAGAGAAAGTCACATGAAATTTCAGTTATAATAGTAGTTACAGTTTAGACCAAAGAAGCCACAGTGGGTAACCCCAGTTAGAAATCCCAGAACCATCACCTAGCCAGACCACCCACCCATCGCCATCACCACCCCCCATCTCCAAAGAGTCTTTATATAATCAACCTTATTCCTGCTCCACCTTCAAATCTTGTAAATTGAGAATACTAGTTCCTAAAAAGGTCTACCTCCTTTATCTCAGGTAATTATAGGTTAATTAGATCAACCGCTCAGTGATAATCAGTAAGTGAGTCCTTTGACAAAAGCAGGAAACAAAATAACTTTATTATTATTATTATTGACAATAACAACTAACATTTATTGAAGGCTCACTCTGTGAAGTCGCTGTACATTATCTAATTTAATTGTCACTAAAACTATGAATTACACTATATAATCTTTATTTTTACCCATGTAGAACCTAGGCCCTGACTAGTATACTCTTGTATTTTAAATACATGAAGCCTCTTTAGAAATAACTAATAGAATTTCAGGATTATAAAAGCCGTAAAGATCGTAAGATCTAAAAGTAGTGTTTAGCATGTTTATTCTCATCACTAATACCTGATTGGCAGTAATTCATGAGCCACAAATATATGAAAAACCTCTTTTCACTTAATATGTTGAGATATCTTTAAATAAAGGTTAAAAGTGTCAATAGCAATTGCAATTAAGAAATTTCTCATTTTGCTTTTTTTTTTTTTTACAATAATTATATAGTACAAAGAACAACAACAAAAAAAGAAAATTATTTCTATTTAAAAAAAAAAAAAGATTCCAGTAATTCATAGGCCCATCTGGCAGAACATTGACACAAATCCATTGATACAAATAGTAGAATCGTTTACACCTGCTTGGAGCTTTGTGGTTGGCAGTGCACTTCTGCGTACTTCTTCACTTTGATCCTTGCAGGAATCCTATATGATATGTAATATGATGCCCACTTCCTGGGCCAGGAAACTGAGGCTCAAACAGTTTATAGTATGCATGACTCACGGTTACATATATCTACAAGGAAGAACTTGAACTCAGGTCACTTGACACCAAGTGTTGGGTGTATTCCACTACTTCAGTATCTTCCTATAATTACTATCCATGTCCCCCAGGGCCTACATATTTTCTGGATTCTGCTCTATCACCACTTCCTAAAAGTTTACAGTATAAGCTTTCACTCCAGGGATCTACTGTTTTGAAAAGGATAGCTGTATTGTAATAGCCGCTCTTGATTGCGGAAAAGATAAAGATAACGCCTTCTTAATAACTTGTTCTTAGCCAGGCGGTCTGTGGAAAGATGACACACACATTTCAAGTTTGAGCATAGCACATCCTCCCTTCTCTCCCTCACTGCAGACTTCCCTGAGCCCTGACTGCCCTCAGGGTGCAGGTCATTGGAGAAACTTCCAGAGAACAACGACCACAGTCGGCCCTTACTGCATGTTTCCTATGTGCCAAGCACCTGCCATTCTTTTTATTATCTCCTGACAATAACTCATTTTCAGATGAGAAAACTGAGATTTAGAGGAGGTAAATCACTAGCCCATGATCACAGTCGGTGAGGGCTGGAATGGAAATTCATACGCAGCCATCAGCCCTTAATGCCTTACATGTGCTTAAAAGGCTCCTGCCGGCTGCCTTTAAGGAGTATATAATGGTTAAGAAGGAATCAAGTTTCCCGATTTGGTTTTTAAAAGTACACACACATACACACGCGCACACACACACACATCTGTGTAAGCATACAGGAAGGAAACAAACTAAATAGCAAATGCTTAGAGAAAGAGAGGGAATTAGGGATTGGAAATTGAGCAGTAAATAGATGAGAAAAGAGACTCTTTTTGGCTTTTACAAGTTCAGATGGTTTGAATTTTTTATAATGTCTGTTAGGTTTTCTTAATTGCGATAAAACAAACAGAAAATGTACTATCATTACCATTTTTAAATGCAAGTTCAGGAATATTAAATACATTCACACTCTTGTGCAGCCATCACCACCATCTTTCTCCAGAACTTCTTGCAAGACTGAAACTCTGAAACCATTAAGCCCAAACTCACAATTCTCCACTTACCCCACCCCTGGCAACCATCTTTCTATTTTATGTCTGTATGAATTTGATGGATCCCAGTATCTCATATAAGTGGAACCATATAGTATTTCTATTTTGGTGACTGGCTCATTTTACCGAGCATAATGTCCTCAAGGTCCATCCATGTTTTAGCACACGTCATAATTTTCTTCCTTTTAGAGACTGAATGATATTCCATAGTACGTATCAACCACATTTTGCTAATCCATTTATAGACTGATGGGCACTTGGGTTGCTTCCATGCTTTATTAACTGTGAATAATGCTTTACAGCTTTCTCCTCTACCCTGCCCTGTGCCCAACACTCTGCCTGTCTTCTTGTAGGTGTTCAATATAGATGAATTAAAGGAATGACTTCACCAGAGCATCTAGGCAAATGACAAATGTCCTGAAGGTAACAAAAGAACTGCATGAAAGCAGGGCCCGATGACAGTGGAGGACAGGACTTTGATACCTGCTGACTCCCTGCGTGATCTTAGACACTTAACTGCTTGAGCCTTAGTCTCCTCAGTTACATAAAGGCACTACCCACCTTATATCATCACAGTATTATTGTGAAAATTCACCACTTATTTATTAATTTATTCAATAAATATTGCATGCCTCCTGGCCCAGGACTAGGTCAAATTCAAAATAAGAGCATTTCATTCAATAAATGTTGCTTGAGTTTTCATTTTGTGTAATTTTTAATAGTACCTTTGCATTATTTTATTTTATCATCTTTGATGAGTTCTACATTGAAGTACCCTGTCTCATTCCTTTGTTTTTAAAGCAAGTCTCTAAATATAAAGAATTCAGAGTTCTCTAAGAGCTTCAAACATGACTTTCTTTGGATGGCCATATAAACCAGAAGATTGTCTCCCATGTCCTGCAGGAGAGAACTGGGTCAGGAACTTCTGGGAAACTGCGGATTCCTCTGCTCTCTAAAGAACATGCCGGCTTTTCTAATCGGTAATAGTCAGCTCCAGCTGCAAGGAGGAGTTAATGAAGTGTGCGGGACAGTGATGGGAAAAGGTCAGCCTCTACATCACTCCTGACACCACTGCTTAGTGAGGGCCACAGAGGGGAACTAGCCATAGGGTAAGAGAGATGGACCAGAAAACAATATCCACTTCATTAGCTGGTGATCCTGAGTGTGCGGAAAGAGGCCAAGGTCCAGTCTACAGACTGTGACAGAACATTCTTACAACGCTCTGAGGTCTGGGCAAAGGGAGGGCAGAGAACAGCCACATTGCCTCTATCCCTTGCCATCTTGGGGACGTTTTCCCTTTACTCATCTCTCTCAAACACACTCTTACTCTCTTTTCCCTTCCTTCCTTCCTTCCTTCCTTCCTTCCTTCCTTCCTTCCTTCCTCCCTTCCTTCTTTCCTTCCTTCTTATTTTTTTCTTTTCCTTCCCTTTCCTTTCTGTTCCTTCTTTTTCCTTTCTTATTTTCCTCCCTTTTTTATCTTTCTTCCTTTCCTTTAAAATTTTATTAATCTTATCTCTTTATCTTATTATCCCCCTTTTCTTCCTTTTTTCCTTTCTCTCATCCTATACCTTCAATCAATTTTCCTTTTTATCCAAATCTTAAAAAATTCTTAAGGGGCAGGTATCTGGTGACCTCTAGACAGGTTTTCAGTTATCATAAAATAGAATAGAATAGAATAGAATAGAATAGAATAGAATAGAATAGAATAGAATAGAATAGAATAGAATAGAATATAAAATAAAATAAAATAAAATAAAATAAATGTATTAGCATTTTTATGCATTTGAACAGGGGTCCCAAAGTGGAATGTACAAGGTGATATATTTTGGGTACAGACTGAAAATATTAGGTCTTATTTTTATATGTTGACTCCATTTCCTTTTTATTTTCATGTTGGCTTAATAATGAGCATAAAATATTAGTACTGCAGCACATTTACTAAATTAATTAATACAGATAATGGGATTCAGGTGCTAAAACTTGTTTTTTATAATTGAGAGCGACAGGGGAAAACATTTACAGATTACTGCTTTAAACAAAAGCCCCTTAAACATTGAATAACACTTTATTCAACTCATTGCTGTTTAAAGTCAGTGCCTTTGATTGCTCTCCCAGAGGATTCCCGGGTGCAAATAGGGTCAAGGGCTGAAACTTGACACCCCCCAAAATGCTGTCACTACAAAGAAACTACACTGAGTTTGATTTTCAGCTATATGTCACTTATTTGAAGTCTTCCCTTGGTAAAGCCTCATTTCCAACAGCATCTCTCACACTCCCTTTTCACTTTCCCTGCCCTTCTATTTTTCTCCGCCACACACCATCACCCGACATATCACGTATTTACTTATTCACTGGTTGTGCATCTCCCACTCTTGCTGGAGTGAAAGGTCTCCCAGGACAAGGCCTTCTGTTTTAGTCCCTGCTTCACTTTCGGTAACCAGAATAGTGCCTGACACAGGTAAGTGCTTGATAAGCAAACAAACTAAGTGCTGCAAATGACTAAGTTAGACCAAACATGGCCGAAGGGGACTCGCTCAGAAATGTCACTGGGTCCTCTCTCCTTTTTATTCTTAGTTTTCTGAAGGCTAATTTCACAACTGTGATGCTTAATTATGCTGAGTTAAAACATTCTTTGACTCCTTGGCCAGACTGAACTCTTCGAGGGTGGGCATGGTATCCTTAACATCTTTAAATCCCCAGCATTTCACATGTAGTAAATGCTTACTTAGATGTTTGTTGAATAGCAAATGAATGTGTTCTGGGCTTTGGACATACAGAAAGGTGAATCAGCAAGGAAGTGCTTACAGAGTGCCTGCTGCACGCAGTGGACTGCTCTAAGCACCACCAAGCAACACGGAAGATTTAAAAAATTTATTGCCTGTGCTATAGGTATTTATAATCCTCCTAGAGGAGATAAACAGAATCATATAGTGCCTTAGAATAGCTAAAAGCGGCTTCATGATTTCAACATGTAGTACAAAATGATAGGTTAAAATCTGATAAGGTAAGTTTGTACACCCTGCTGGTCGGTCCAGTCAATAAATCTTGAGAACCTACTATGTGCCAACACTGCCTTAGGTTCTGGCAGCACAAAGGTGAATAAAAATGCAATCCTGCCTTGGAGGAGCTTCCAGTCTAGACAGGTAGTATGGTCATTTTGACACATGAGTAAAGAGTTAGGAGACAGAGAAGCATAGAAAATACTGGATACAGAGAGAAGGAGCACATAACTCAAGATTTCTCAACCTGTGCACTGTTGGCATTTTGGACCTGATAATTCTTTGTCTTGGATTGCATGGTAGGCTGTTTAGAAACATCCTTGGCCTCTACGCACTAGATGCTGTATCATCCCCGAGCCATAACAATTAAAAATGTCTTTAGACATTAGAACTACATAATTCGTGGGGCCCACTGCAAAACAAAATTGCAGGATCCCTTATTCAAAAAGCAGGAAGAAAAAGTATCATTAAAAATACTAAAGTATAACGATATATTTCATGTTTTTGGTGGTGTGTTGTCTTTCGCTCTCTTGCTCTTGTTCTCACTTTTTATTTGCTACTTGATGTTACATTCCCTGGGGAATGTGGATGCTAACAGAGTTAGTGCCAGCTTCTCCCTCTGACCAGCCATCAGACCTGTGAAGTGTACCCCAGCTGAAGGCATGACAGTCAAGGCAGGCATCTACCCTTCCCAGGGCTGCTGCTCTACTCCACAGCGCATGGGTGACCCCAAGGGCATTGCAAGGGTGAGGGTATGTGAAAGGCTTACATAGCCCCTTGCCTAATGCTACATGGCACTGCCAGCTTGAGAAAGGGATGGCCATTGTCATGCCCCACCCTAAGGTACCACAGGCCTAGAGCACCATATCCTGCGCCCACAATCAGGCCCCAAAAGGGCGCAGAGGGCAGCAATGGTTGCCAGGTCAGAGTTGGGAGAGAAACCTGGCAGGGCATGGATACCAAGTTACAGAGGAGCTGGAGTCAAAAATCCATCCCATAAAGTCCCATAAATGTGGGACCTCATGAACTGAGGCTCCAAGCTCCTGTGCATGCTCCATTGACCCATCAGACTTCACTTAGAAAACAGAAATTCAGAGATAAAATTATTGAGAATTTTGGGATGGATTACAGAGTATTAAACCCCAAGAATTCCCATGAAGATAGCCCTGCCAGACATTGCCAAGTCTCCCCTAAGGGGCCAAAACCACCCTAAGGTGACAACCACTGAACTCAACTTGGGGTTACATGGGGCCTTCCTAAAGGAGTGAGCCCTCAGCTGGTCCTCAGTTGGTCCTAGAAGGTTATGGGGTGGCGGTGGCGGCGGGTGAAGGTGTGTTGGGGGGAATTATTAGAAGGGACAGCAGTAGTCAGGAAAGGTTCTGCAGCTCACAAGTTTTAAAGTAAATTTTTTGATAAGTTGTAGAATCTGGTTTGGCTTTTAAGCCTTTGCTTAGCTTGTGTTACTGCCTGAAATGCTCTCTGACTTATTATCAAAACCCTTCTTACCCTTCAAGAACTTTGCTGGTTCCTCTATTATTAGCATTTGCTCCTATTTATTAATTGTGCCAAGTGGTTAACATATATTATCTTTCTTGCCAAATTATACACTGTTTTCCTTTTCACAGTAGAAGAAACTGAGGTTCAGAGTGGCACCTTGCCCAAGGTCACACCTAGGAAGTGGCAGAGACAGATTTTGAACCTACATCAGCCTGACTCCAAGCCCTACACTGATTCTCTTATTGCATCTGCCTCTTGGCTAGGACAGAAAATCTTTGAAGCCAGACAGAGCTGCTAGCTGTTTTTGAATCTCAACTCAGTAGGAGCAACAAGAGGCTTTCTGCAACTCGAGCTCTCTGAGCATCAGTTGAGAAAACTAAAAGAATAGTGATACTGTCTCATGGGACTGTTAGGAGGAGTAAACGAGATTTTCTGTAAAGCAATCAGCATAGCACTTATTTTAAAGCTTGCTCCATTCTGTTTAGCAATAGAAGTAAATGTCTGTCTCTTTCATCATATAACCAAGTCCTTCAGAGCAGGAATTGAATTTTGTTCATCCCACCACCTCTGGACATCTACTTCCGTGCCCAGCACATACTGGGTGCTTAATAAATGTTTGCTGCATTGACCCAGCAGCCCTGCACAGCTCTTCACTCCTAGGCCTGGAAGCAGGGTTTTTGCCTCGTCATCAGAGCATTAAAGGAGATCATCCCTTAGCATGAGGCCCAGCGGTCACCCTCATGATCAAGGTGCACATCATGCATAGCACTCCTGACCAGGCACAAGCAGGTAGGGCAGGGGCAGGGTCCACCCTGGTCCCGCTGCACAACTACAAACTAAGATGCGAGTTGAGGTGACATAGGTGGGGGAAGCACAGTATAATACCAAGCAGGTAGCAGTTTCTGACTCGTTGACTGGACCTGGTGGTGCTTTTCTTGGCATCCTTTACAGTTTTTTCATCATGACATCAGGAGTGGAAATGGGGTTTCTTATCATGTCTTATCCCCAGGTCTTATATATGTGCTCCTGGGCAGCATCTGTGAGAATGTTGTCATTATACAATGTTGTAGAGAAAACAGTGGAGTCAAGATTCAGAAGACTTGGGTCAAGAGTGATTTTCTTCTCTGAGCCTCAGTTTCTTCATCTGTGAAATGTGCATACTAATGCCTACTTTGCCTTCTTTGTGGGACTATTTTGAAGATCAAACAAAAAGAGAAAGATCCTTGCACACCATAAAACACTGAACAAATATTCTAGTTCTTTATGTTGCAGATATCTTTGTAGACAGGAAAGACTTTGGTCTCCCTCTCTCACACACACATGACAAGATTTCTCTCTGTGCTGAGACTGTTCAAGGTGTTTGTATGTGCTCCCCTCTGTTTAGGTGAGCAGAGGGCTGGGAAGATGGGGAAGAGCCAGAAGGGAAGTACTCTGCATGGGTTTGGGCAATCTGTAGTTCAAGGTCCCACTTAACTGTTTGTTGGTCCTTGGGCTAATCCTTACCCCCTTTAAAGCCTCCATTTCCTCATCATTAATCTGGAGATGATGCTGTCTACCTCACAGATTTTCAAGGAGGAAAAAGAGAATGTAGCAAGGGCACCTCACTAACTTATTTGAATATTAATCTGAAAACAGATTCCAAAACATTTTAGTAAAGGGCATTGCTTTTCTTCCCTTGACACCATAGCCTAGCCCATATTAAGTTTTCAGTAAACATTTATGGAGCACCTGCTGTGTGCTAGGCCCACTGCCAATCTCACTTTTTATGGGTGGAGAGGAATAGATTATTGCTCTGGAGTGAAGGATCTCTCTGCCAGGTGTAGTATTTATTAGTTTAATATCATACTAAGGCACTAGTTTTTAATTTAATCTTTTACAAACTCCTGGGAACACCCTATTTTTAAAAATGACTCAACAGAAGGATGTGAATTATTGAATCAAAATGAGAGAAATCTCCTCTGCCCTTAGAAGGTTCCCTGGCAGAGATCATGTGATAGCAGCATGTTTGGGAAATAGAAGTAGAGCTGCAAGGGATTTCTAGAAAGGAAGCTGACTGCTGGTGCTTGGGATTTTCCATCCGTTTGCTATTGCCTTGTAGCTTTCTGCAAAGGGCTTCACACACAGCAGACACTTGATAGTGTTTGTCAGTGAATTTATACCAGAAGCTGTGCATTTAGAAGGAAAGGAGCCCCTGAGCCACGTGGTGTGATTGAGAAAGCACCTGTAAACCCAAGCACTTTTTGTGCCAGCCCATACAAGGTGATTTTCTCCGTTACCTAATTTAATTCTTCCAATAATCCTATGAGGTATAAATTCCATTATTATCATCATCAACATATGGTGATAATATAAAGACTCAAATTAAGTCACTTATTTCTGACTACATAGATGTTTATCCAAGGGTTGAGAAACTGTGACCCATGAGCCAAATCCAGCCAGCCAATTGGTTTTATAGTTTTATTGGAATACAGCCATACATATTCATTTATGTATTGCCTATAATAGCAGAGTTGAGTAGTCTGTATGGCCCCCAAAGCCATATTTTAATATATTACTATCTGGCACTTTATAGAAAAAGTTTTCCAGCCCCTGAAATATATAGGTCTATAGTTTTAATGATGATAAACTATGCATGGTAAATAGAAAAGAATTTGAAGGTCACACACCAACAGTAGCAGTTACCAGGGAATAAGGAGGTGACCTCCACTCTTTACATTATACTTTGAAATTATTCATTTACTTTTTACTGTTATAACTTACAGCAACATATACAAATCCTAAATGTGCCGATGATGATGTATCCACTATTCTAATCAAGACATAGAAATTTTCTAGCATGTCAGAGAGCTCTCTCCTGACCCACCCCTATGAATACATTTCCAAAAGTAACCTCAATTTTAACCTATATCACCATGGATTAATTTTTTCTTTTTTTAGCTTCATATAAATGGAATCACACAGTATGTATTTCTTTGTGGGTGGGAATGGTGTTCTATAACTTTACTGCTAACATCTTAGAAAACTGAGAAGTACAAATAAGGTAAAAAAAAAAAAATCATCCTTAATGGTATCTTCTAGAGGTGATCACTTGTTCGCTTAGTCAATGAATATTTTATTGAGCAACTGCTATGTATTAGGCATTTCTCTAGGCATTGAAGAGTAAGACATGAGATGGTTCCTGCTCTTGTGGAGCTTACTGCCTGCCTACGGTGTATTTCTTCATGGGTTCGTCAAAAGTACCATATCTAGCACTACATAGAGGTCTGGCTGAGCTCTTGGACTGTATGCCCCAAAGGCCTGAAAATGGACTCCCTAGTAATTTAGGACCATTTATTTTTCAAGTCACAGGAAGGCTAAATAGTCATCTAGACCAAATGGCTGTTTTTCAAAAGATCAAAGGCCCACAGTCATCCAGAAAGGAATATTGTATCCAGAGCTAGAACTTCAGGCTACTAACCCTGCAGCCTAGCATGTTCTCCAGGCTGTAACACTGCTCTCCACCAAGAAGGCCCCTGATCTCTTTCAGACCAGGATAGGGCAGTATTTATGTTTTTTTCTCTAGAGATGATTTCGTTTTGAGGCCTTCTAGAGACTCCATAATTCAATGGGAAAGTCTTGGAGAGTGGAGTAGCAGAGGATGGAGAGGCGGCCAGGAACTCCTGGCTATAAGAAAAGCATGGTAACCATGGAAAGTAGGGGGAAGGTTGTATGCACAAGAGCAAAAAAGGAATACCACTTATGCTACAAAATTACAGGAGAGGTGGGTCCGCAGGAATTGTTTGCCATTCTGTGAAATTTCCAAGATGATCCTCGAAAAACCTTCATAGAGTGATGAGCCAACTGATTTTAAATTATCTTACAGCAGGGACTGTGTCTCCAATAAAAATCTTGGAATTTGAACTGCGAATTCATTGTTTGAGTAGAATAACTTAAGGTAGTCTTTTTAAATTCAGTAACTCTTAAAAAAAAGCAAGCTTGAAATCAAAGAGCCCAGACACCAGCTGTCTCACTTTTTCAAGTGTTTTCATGATGTGCTTCTTCTTTCTAAACATGTGAGCCTGTCACACTCCAGGAACCTGAGGTTACTAACTCATTTAATCTTCCCCAAAACATAGTAGAGTATTATTATCATTTTCCACATGAGGAAACTGAGGGTCAGAAAGATTATGTAACATGCTCAAGTCACACAGCTGGTTAAGCATATCTGAGACCAAAATTTAGATCCGTTTGATTCCAATATCTCCTCTCTTCTCGGCTAGGAATCTTCTGCTTCTCCTTCATAGACTCCCCACTTTTAACTTTTTATCCCCCAAATCAGTAAAAGCTAGGAACCTTTGTCTTTCCTCCTAAAGCCCTGTTCAAAAGTCCTGTTCAAAAGTCCTGAGCTCCAGTCTCAGCCCTTCAATTAACTTGTTCCAATGGCTCCAAGACACCACCTTCAAATGTCCTGAGTCTTATTTTCCCCATCTTTAAAATAAGACTGTAATATCAATTCTTCAGCACTTATCTTATATGAAGCATAAACAAAGAATATTTCCATTGTACTCTTGCTTCCTCTATTTGGAAGTTTAACTAAAGGGTTTTATTTGATAAATCATTTAGTTAGCATTTTTGACTGATATCCTGAAGGGCTCTCTACTGGGATGCTTATACTTTTCTTCTGAAATTTCCATAGGAAGAGGTAGGTATTGGATGTGTTCACAGATCTATAGTAGCAGTTACTTGGTGAGCACCCATATTGCACTAGGTGGTATACACAAGGCAGGTCTGGGCAGGATGATTACAGGAAGCTGCTAAATACATATAGATCACCTGCAAGATGTACCTGGACACTCACAGGAAGTTTCCCTGTACTCTGTGAAACTTCTTGTACATTCACAGTTTATTTGAGGTACAGAGAAGAATGGGTTTGCTGACACCTGAATTTTGAGAGATAAGGAAGCTCAAGTCAGACCGAGCACACAACAGTTGGAACTACAAATCAAAGCTTTGTTGTTAAAAGGGAAGTGATTGCTGGTTTTTAAATGGGTTTTCCCAGCTAAACACAGAAACCATCTTCATTACACTTGACTGCTTCTATCATGATAGTAAGTGAGAAAGAGGAAAAAAGAGGTTGTTTTCCAGTGACATTTACTCTCAGCACTTCATTATCCTGGTTGAGGGGAGCTGGGTAGGCAGAGAATGTTCTTGTAGTGGGCTAAACTGTGAGGGGCAAGGACCTGCCATATGTCACAACGAACTAGAAGACAATAAGGTGAAAGGAAGGGCCCTCATTTCCATGAACTTATTACCCCTTCTCGGGGAAAAAGAGAGGTAGTACAATCCTTCCCCAGGGCTCCAGGCACACGACCAGACCACCTCGCTATATTCTGGCTCTCAGTATAGGTGGTCCAGACATCTGTAGCTGATTCTGTATTCGAAAGAGGCAGCCTAGCTCTTTAACGACCTGACTTGAATCAATCACAACTGAAGTACACCTAGATTTGATTCTGAATCAAGCAAATTGAGAGCTTGCTGACTCCTCTCCCCCACATTGAAATTCTTCTCTTCGCAAAACTAAGCCCAGCTTCCTCCTAATTATCTTGTAAAGGTGAGAAAGGTAGGAGAATTTGCTTAGAAGAGCCTTTGCAAATTCCCTGTGGATTCTGAAATTTTTTCCTAATCTCCCAGTCCCTCCAAACTCAGATCCAGATCTTCCTGATTTTGAGAAATATAAGCCTCCAGAGACTAGATTTTACCACTGGGAAGTGGCTTCCTGCCTTCCTATACTGCAAAGGGTGAACGCTATTATTAGACTAAGGGGTTTCACAGGTGGTCTCATTCAATGCATACAAGGCTCCTCTCCCTGTACTGTAGGTATCAGCATTTTACAGATGAGGAAACTGAGGCTTAGGGGAAAGAGGTGTCCGCTGCCCCAGGAGCTTTCGGTCTGTGAACCGTGGATCCTAAAAAGCCCCTTCCCCTATTCTTCTGCAGGTCAGGTTCAGCCTGTAGGTCTGGGTGCACCTCAGGACAGTCCTTCCCACACACTTTGCGCCCCAGGGAGATGCAGGTGAAACTCATAGAGTGTTGAAAAGTTCCCGGCTTCCTTC
Organism: Cynopterus sphinx; assembly: GCA_030015415.1. Classification (NCBI taxonomy): domain Eukaryota; kingdom Metazoa; phylum Chordata; class Mammalia; order Chiroptera; family Pteropodidae; genus Cynopterus; species Cynopterus sphinx. The sequence continues at coordinate 29,002,976 of CM057385.1, read as the reverse complement.
CCGCCCAGGCCCCGGGTGAAAAAAACTTCTATCCTTCAGCGGTTTTATGGGCACCTTCTCAACATGGGCCTTCTACTGCCGCTGCCACCTGCGGCCTCACGTCTACAGGGCGCCATCCTTGGCTCCAGGAACCGCTTGTGTCCTGGAGCTGCAAATAAACCAAAAATCATTGGGGGTGGGTGGGTGGAGGGGACGGACACGTGGCTCCAACTGTCCATCCAGCTGCTAGGCAAACTTTGCTTTCACTGCTAGAAAGGAGGCCCGGCGATCCTAGTTTTGCCGCGAAAGCCGAGGCGCTTTGATATCCCGGGTTTCGGCTGGGGAGCTTGGCCCAGGCGTCCAGTTGCCCCGCGGCCTGGCCAGGCCGGGTGCCCCTGCAGCCCGGCTGCTGCGGGAGGCCAACTTACTCCCCGTGGCCATAAATTAATCTGCACCTCCTTCCCGCTAGCCTACGCTCTGGGAGCCGGCATTTCTACAAATCCAAACCGCCAGATTCGGCTGATGAGGGCCTGGGGTCTGCAGAGTGGTAACCCAGGTAGAACTAAACCGGGTCCCTGCAATCCGCACTCACCCCGCCAAACCCCGCTCCCACCTCCCACCTCCCGCCATTTATCCCCCAAGTATCGGCGCCCATTCCCAACGGGTCAGTCTCTCTGCTCGGTTGGCTCTCCTGGCCCACCACCTGTGTCTGTTGGGACACCTCGGAGGGTCTCTACTCTCCCATTCTCTTCCATCTCCTTCCAAGAACACCCCCGGCTTCCTCAGCTCTCACCTGAACCCCCGAAGCACAGTTTCTTCTCTCCAGACTAAATCCGGACTCAAGGTTGATGGGAAAGCCCCGGAGCCTTCCACACTAGGCTGCAAACTACTTGCTTAACAAGTCCAAAGGTCAGCTAAAGTTGAGCTGATAAACAGAACCAGTACAAGAAGGTCCTCAGCCCCCCAGCGTGAGTACAATGGACCCTGGCAAGCCCCGCTCCCGCCCGAGTCCCCAGCTCTCCACGTCTGCCCCACAAACTCTCCCTCTCGGTCTGTTTTCCCCCTCCCCACGACCATTTGCATCTTGCCGAAAGCCGGGCCCTCCCTGCTAATTTGCATATCTTATATGGCCTAATGGTGGCGATCATGGCAAGTTAGAAGTTTTCTGACTTCTCGGAGGAGACTCCGGGACCCCGCGGAGTAACTAGTGTCTGGAGGCTGAAGTGTGGGGGCTTCCTGGACTTGGGGTTCGCTTGTGGAACTCCCCACTACCTTCTTCTCTTGTACCCACACACCCCCTTCTTTTTCTGTCCTTGGAAAATGGTGTCCAAGCTCACGTCGCTCCAGCAAGAACTCCTGAGCGCCCTGCTGAGCTCTGGAGTCACCAAGGAGGTGCTGGTCCAGGCCTTGGAAGAGTTACTGCCATCCCCGAGTTTCGGGGTGAAGCTGGAGACGCTGCCTCTGTCCCCCGGCAGCGGGGCCGAACCCGAGACCAAGCCGGTTTTCCATACCCTCACGAACGGCCACTCCAAGGGCCGCTTGTCCGGGGACGAGGGCTCCGAGGACGGGGACGATTATGACACCCCTCCCATCCTCAAGGAACTGCAAGCGCTCAACACCGAGGAGGCTGCGGAGCAGCGGGCTGAGGTGGACCGGATGCTCAGGTGGGTGCGGACCGAGGTCGGGGGTACGCGCTGAGCCCCTTGAGCCCCCCGGCCTGGTGCCTAAGCTACGCAGAGCCCATGTCTCTCGCCATACCTGTTCCCCACCACAGAAGTCCCCCGGGGGGCGCTCCGCTTCTCTCCCAACACCTGGACCCCCCTCAACTCCTCGACTGATGGCCCTGTGCCCTGAGGCTTCATCTCCCCCTGCCCAGGCCAGCAGCGCCCGGGACCCAAGAGTCCCTCCTGGCCGGGCTGCGGCTCGGCCTGCCAGCTCCCGAGCTGCGGAGCCCTTTGCCCGAGCGACTGAAGGTGGGAGTGGGTTCCGTGAAACCTCAGTGGTTTCCCAGGAGCAGAGGCTGGTGCCGCACAGGTCCCGGGCCACGCATTTCTCGCGGGGGCCTCCTCTCCGGTCCGGGAAAATCGCAGGCCTAGGGCACAGCGTCCTACTGTTCTTTGCAAAAGGACAGGCGTCAGCCGAGGCCGGGATGGTGGGGGGGGGCGAGCACTCAGGTGGGCACTCCTATCTGCAGCGCCCAAGCAAGGTCCAGGATTATCCGGAATCCTCCAAACTGGGTTAGATATGCAAAAGGAAAAGTTTGCATGTCGTAGGGTCAGGATAGACACTCGGGGCAAAATGAGCTATATATCTAAACAAGCGAGGGGCCGATGCGGCTAAAACCCCAGGTCGCAGCGGACCTGGTCGCAACCTGAGAAAGGGCGTTTCCGGATCTCGCCGCTGACACCCTGGCTTCCCGGGAGGATTCAGGCGGCTTGCCTGCAGTCTGTCTCCCGGTTCGGGATCGTTTCCTGAGCCTCTTGGATCGGCCTAGGGCTTTGACAGCTGGTTACTAATTATTCAAGAAGCCGAGCGGTTCCCTTAGATCGCAAGTCGCTCCCAGCCACTCCGCTTTAGGACCGAACTCCCTCGCGCGGCCTCGGACACTTCAGCGCCACGGTTTCCAGGCAGGGCCAGGACCAAAGTCGCGACCCGGACTCGGGCAGCCTCCGCTGCATGCCCGTAGTGGCACTTTGGGGTGGGATATGACCTTGCATTTGAATTTGCCATCTGGGGACCTGGCGGCTTACTCTATAGCAAAGACAATCAGGAGGGAATTGTAGCCCCCCCACCCCGCACTGCCCCAAATACTTTGTTACAATTCGTAGGTTTGACATTCTTCCCTCGTCCTTTCTCCGAGTGGCGGCAGTTTCTCGCCCGCCGGAATTTGTGCGCAGGAAGGTGAGAGGGTTCGGTAAGAGCAGCCAGGGAGCCAGGCGGCCTGGAGGTTGACCAGGGCCTGGTGGATTAACCAGCTCCCGCCGCCTGCCATTTGGGGCCCGTCGGGCCTAGACCCGTCAGCCCAACAGCCTGCGAGCAGGCTCTACGGGGGTCTAGGAAGCCCAAGGCGACCAAGGGCACCCCTCCGCACCCAGCCCCGCGCCAGGCTGGACGCAGCAGAAATGTAACATAAACTGCAGCACGTGGAGTTAGGGTGTTATTAATTTATTTCTATAAATCATCAACAGAAAGATACACAAAGAGTCGTGATTAGGTTGAAAAGAGAGGCGGGTTATTCATTGGTGAAGTTGTAAACGCGGCTTAGTAGGGGAAGGAAATCAAAACTCTGATGCGGGGTTGCTCGCCGCTCCCAGCACGCGCACACACGCACACACACACACGCATGCACACGCACACGCACACACACGGCACTTCGGGGCGCTCTGGCCAAGCCCCCAGTGCCGGCGCAGCCCGGGGCCACCGACACCTGCAGGCCCGGCGACACCTGCAGGCCCGGCCGGCCGAGAGCCCGGCACGGCCCTGGGTCCTGGACCTTAGCCCTCTCTGCCAGGCGGCGAGCGAGACTAGGGGTTCCGAGACGCTCGCCGCGATGGGGACGCAGGACGGACCCCAGGGTTCTCTCCCCTTCCCGAACGGGTGCTGCCTTCCTTCTCCCACCTTCGGGAGTGCTCGGACTTACACATTTTTCAAGAAATTGCTAGCGGTCCCCAGGGCACTGCACGGTCGGCTCCTGAGCGCCAGACACACACTCCGTGTTTCTGCCCACCCAGTTTCCCTGAGGCGGAAAGGAAAGAGCAGGAAAAGTCACTTTGGGGAGCGCTCGCAAGCTCTCCACACCTCCCAGAAGAGGAAGGTGGAAAGGGAAGGTCGGGGACTGCGCGCTGCCGGGAGCCGGCCTCGCTCTCGGGGGTCTCCGGGCTGGCGCGTCGGCGGAGTCTGGAAAGAAGCTGGAGTGGAGGCTTCTTGGCGAACGCGCGGCCGGCGGTGCCGGGGGCCAGGGCGGTTCTGGTCGTGGGCCGCCAGGCCATTGTTCGGAAAGCGGCGCGCGCGGGGGACGGGGCGCGCGCCCTGGTCCGGCGTTTGACACCTGCGCGCGGAGCACAAAGGCCGCGCGCGCCTCTCGGGATCGGGTATTTGTCGGGGTCGGGGACCCCTGAACATGAGCTGTATTTTCCAATTCTTATAAAGTGACCAGTTCTCCGGGCTCTTCCCGGTGAATCTGTTGTTAATTCTTGGGGTCAGAGAGCTGTAAAGGTACAGCTACGCCATCTTACCCGCAAGTCGAGTTCTTTAATGCGGTCTTAGAAGCTTCGCTGCGGTTTGTAAGGTTTTCCTGGTCGTCGTCGTCGTCTTCTTTTCTTAACTTTCCCAGTTGTTGAACCAATTCACTCTTTCCACAGAATCCTTAGCACTTAGAACACAACATTATTTCTCTCGATTTCTTAGACACACAAAAGGAACACATTAAAATTGTAAGCGAAACAAAAACAGTCAAAGAATCTGTTAAAGCAGTAATAATAATTGTTAAAATCCAAATACTTTCCCTAACTTTAAAAGCTGAGTTCGTATCTGGTGAAAGCGTTTTTCCACCCTAGAGGTACCTGTGGAAATATTCGCCACAAATACGCGTTCAAATGATCTCTAGAATTTCCACGGGTAGGTCCAAAATGCTACATTATTTTTCTCTGACTCCAGGTGAATTCTCCATGTTGAAACTGTAACGCACTTTCTCCTTTTTGTTCTTGTTGTTACTTCATTATATTGTATTACTTGGAAATTTCTTTATAAATACTTGAGAAATTCGTTAACTTATATGTAATTGATCTTAAAAGTTTGCATTTCTCAAAAACGTCTGTCAAAGGCTGTATTCTCACAAATTTAATATCAAAGATTTGCTAAACTAGTTACTCAAATGCTTACAAAATATCTGTTTAGTCACTAGACTTTTGATTTATTAAACTATTTGACATTATAGGCACCACTGAAAAATGAATTGGGTATTTAATTTACAACAGTGTATCTGTTTTTACCTTTTGCCTCTGCTTTACACTATTTTTTGTTTCATCTGAAACTTTTTTCCCTTCATTTTTTCATGTTTTATTAGGCTATTATATACATCAACATATAATTTTTTAAAGTTAAATATGTGGCTGCACTAAACAAATAGTATATGTGGATATACTGCTTCTTTAATACTTTTGTTCTATACTGTGGATTATTTTCTTATTTTTTGTTTTAAATGACATCTCTCAGTTTTGTCACCTATTCAATAAACAAGAAACACTATTGTCAAAGCTGAAAACATTTTAAATAAATAAAATCCAAAGGCATTACCACATTGTTCTAAAGAAGCTTTTTGTATATCTGAGTTTATGAGAAGTGAAGGGTATGAACAAGGTCTTATGCAAGCTTGAAATTTGGGAGCGGTATTGCTTTCCAGATACTCTTCCCTATCAGAGTAGAAATGTAAGAATACAGAAAAACAAATCATTGGGAATCATTACTATGTGAAAATTGAAATTATTCACCCCCATTAGGTTTTATTTTGGAGGCGTGGCTGTGGGGATTTTTTTTCTTTAACTTTACTTACCTCACCTCCGTGGAGTGATTCTTCAGTCTCAGGGAAGAATGTCATTGTAGTTCTTAAAACTTTTCTAAAATTTTGAAAACCATTTAACAAGTGGCTAACAAGTCATCTTTGCGTCTCAGGAGATAGACATATATGTTTTTTTCCTATTTTGTAAGACAAGAAACTGAGACACACCCATTCAAGAGAAAAACAATGTGAAAGAGGTCTAGGTGAATTTAGATACTGATGCTACCCTGATTATTTTTGGATCAGCCAGCCCAGCCCCAAACTAATGGCATCTCCACTTTCCAGTGGGTCTCCTGCAGTTTAAGTCTCTCTCAGTCCAGGAATGAAGGAACTTTTCTTTCTGCTTAAGAAGAGACAGTGCTGGTAGTGCTTTTTGTGCTTTCCTATTCCTGAAAATAGGAAGTCATCTTCATCTTTTCCCACTTAATCTCAAACAAAAGGAGCAGAGTGTACTATCTAGGAACATTCATCTCCCCTTTCATTTAGGTTCTATTTTGGCCTCACATCTCTCCTAAGAATGTAGTTGGGACAAGTGGAGACATAGGTGAAGATCAGAGTTTTTCACAGTGTTTAGGTAAAACACTTAGAGAATATATCTCCCCGACGTCTTCTACCAGCATCCTAACCATTTACTTATATGTCTAGTGAGGATCCTTGGAGGGCTGCCAAAATGATCAAAGGCTACATGCAGCAACACAACATCCCCCAGAGGGAGGTAGTCGATGTCACGGGTCTGAACCAGTCACACCTCTCCCAGCATCTCAACAAGGGCACCCCTATGAAGACCCAGAAGCGTGCCGCCCTGTACACCTGGTACGTCCGAAAGCAACGGGAGATCCTCAGACGTAAGTGTTTCAATTTTGCCTCTGCTTCAACCTGGAGTGACCTTTGCCCTAACTCTAACCCTTGTGGGATGCCTCAGTTTCCCCTTTTCCAAGAAGGTCTGCATGGCACTTGGCAAATATAAGGAAGCTGGCAGTTAGATTTGGCCTCCATAGTTGCTGTAAGATGAATTGGCTTATATCATTTTCTTCTTACACAGTCCCTTACTACCAAACCAGGTGTTCTGACAGTGTGCACAATAAACCTTAAATTTTTTGGTCCCTGCTTCCAACGTCTTTCTCTTTGAAACCAAATGAGTAGCAGTGGAATATTGCTCCCAAAGTAAGCCAAACAGCTCCCCTTGATACATGACCACAGATTAGAGTTGCCAAGGAAGACATTTTGTAACAAACAATAATATTGATCACTACTGCTGTTATTTCCCTCCCCTCTGAAGGGGGATTATTTTTTTTTAAAGTAGGACATTTGTATATATAGATATATTTATAACCTGACCCTGTTATTTTGGGGAGGGGGTGGTGACTGAGCTCTGAAGAAATTTAAGGCACTACTCACATTTACCAAAAGTGATGGAGTTTGGGGACATCAGCGGAAGAAGCCGCTTTCGGCTAAGGCAGGATACAGTAAAAATGTCTGCCTTTGGAACTCTGACCAATCAATTCTAGTCATTCCCATCCCCAGATTTCCTTTCTGTCCCAAATTTCGTCCACTTAATAATATCAAGAGACTTTTGTTTTGAAATCTAGGGAAGTGTGAACTTCATTTGAATGACAAGAGTAGGAAATGACATACTGTTTTTATTTTAGGAAAGTACACCTTTACATTATGCTTTAATTATTTTGATCCTTTTCCTAGGAAAATTTTGTATGAGTTTTTACTCTTTAGCACACTGTCCTCTGGGCTATGGACTTCTTTGTCTTTATCAAGAAAATTAGTTTCCATTACTTTCTGAATTGGATTTTTTTCCCTCTCTCTAGATGGCCACTTTTAAAAAATTATTTTTGTTTTCCATCACACACTGCTCTGAAGTGATTGTTTCAGTATTTATTGTCTCAGTGTATATGAGCTGGAAAGGTCTTCATGGTGGAAGGAAAGGTTTTTTTAGGCATTCATCTCATATGTGGTCATTCTCTCTTTTGTTGGAAGCATTTAAATGGATAGATTAGAAGAAGCAAAGTGAGAGCTCTTTGCTGCATAGGGTAGGAGTCTCTGGGTTGATCCACCATCTGTGGTGACTAGTTCTGTAAGAATTTGTGTTTCTGACATGAAGCAACTCTCTGTAATTCCTGAAAAGTCCATTATCAGGAGTCACAGTCTCCAAAGGCCAGAGAACCCTTGGAACCTGCCCTCACTAGTCCAAGGCCCATTTGACATCTTTAGTTTGAGTAGCCTCTCTGTGTTCAATGGCAGTTCCCTCAGAAAGGAGAGGGAAATAGGAAAGACTAAGTGGGAGCTTCTTAAAAGACAAGAAATCCAGAAAATTTCTCAAGATCTTTGAGAAGGTACATAAAAAAACAAAAACAAACAAACAAACAAAAAAACTTATGATATAGTCTCTGCAAGGGATTTTTTAATTGTTATTTTTATCATTATTCAAAATCACATGAGACATAAAGCTTAAGAAAATTTCTTCATTCTGTAAATATTATATGAGCAGCTATTAGGTGCCAAGCACTATGCTGGGCCGTGAGATACATAGCCCAGAGTCTTACAACCTAATAGAGGGATGAAATGTGTGAATAGATAGTGCCAAATGCTTTCTAAAGCTGCTATAAAGGTATATACAAGGGGCAGCAGAGGAATTACTAAACTGCCTGAAGACATTATGAAAGGCTTCCTAGAGGAGGTGACATTTGAATCAAAGTCTGACAGATGACTATAACATACAACCATGGGGTAAAAATTAGAAGGTGAGATAAATAAAAGAAGGACACAAGTGAATAGGGTAGGAGGAAAAAGAAAGAGGGGGGAGAATTTTAAAAAGGTGTTATATGAATAAAAATTTTCTTTAAAAAAAAAAAGGTAATATTCCTGGGTTCATCTACACACATAGAATCTTTTTGTTCAAGTCAACTTCTGAGCCTGTAAAAAGGCTACTGAACCCAACTTCTCCAAGTTAATTTTTATGGGTGGTGAACCTTTTCTTTCTCTTCCTGCCCTCTCTTCCACCCTCATTTATCTGGAAAGAAGCAGAAGAGAGTTGGTGGTGGCTGGAGGACATGGGAAGTCTAGTTCTTCAAAAACTGAGAGACAAGGGCCAAGGCTCTGAGGTGGGTAGAGCCTGGATGTTTCTGGCGTACTCTAGGTTCTGCACACCATTTAGGCTGCTGCCTCCTCAAAGGGCAACGGACAGACAGGCAGCCCCTCCCCTCGCCCCCCCCCACACTATGGGTGGTTGTGAATGTGTTTCGCACCCACCACAGACGAAACTTTAGGAGTCAGTTTTATTTCCACCTAAGTCAGATTTGAAGGTTTTACAGATGTGTTGTTTGTGTAGTTTTGTTTGTTTGTTTTTTATCAAGAGGTGATACAAGGGCTGCTGGTTAGGAGCCTTAGGGTCTCCAGGTTGGATTCACATCATGGCTTCTGCCCCACATCCCTGTGACTTTGGACAAGTCACTTAACCTCAGTTTCTTCATCTATAAAATGGAAATAGCAATACTTGTTGCATGGCAAGGATATGAGAAATAGATGAAGGGACACATTCAGAGTATTTGGCCTCTATAGAAATGGTTCAGTAAATGTTAACTATTGTTATATCTGTTCACATTGAGAACCTTGAATTGATCCTAGGTCCTTGGCCTTATCCATACTGGCTTTGGCTGTTATTCATGGTGGTTCCTCAGGGCCACAGGGAAGAGAGAAGACACTGAGGCAGACCCCCACTGAGTAGGGCAGGGTTCTCCAACTCCCAGGCTGCAGACAGGTACCTGTCTGTGGCCTGCTGGGAACTGGGCTGCACAGCAGGAGGTGAGCAGCTGGGGAGCAAGCAAAGCTTCATCTATATTTGCAGCTGCTCCCAGTGCTAGCATCACTCCCTCAGCTCTACCTCAGACCATCAGGATTTAGATTCTCATAGGAGCACCCATCCCTGGTGCCAAAAAGTTGGGGACTGCTGGAATAGGGAACTTCTCTCTATTCCTCTGATTGTTCTTAAAGTAACTACACTTAAATGCCTACTGTGGAGACCCAATATTATAGAAGATGTGAAAGCATTTTGAAAAATATAACCTCCATAGGAATTTGAGTCAGCATCATCATCATAATCATCATCCTGACTAGTGGTAGATATTCTAAAGATATTTAGGGTCCTTAGGTTTCCTATTCTGCAGAAACTGCGAGACTGGGGATTTAAGTACTTGGCTGGAGCCCTACATTATCCTGTTGAGTCAGTGACTTCCTAACCATAAACTTGGCACAGACTCTCCCGCAATCTAAAGGAGTTTTGGGAACCAGTGAAAACAAAGCCCTAAATGGCTTGAGACTCATCTATAATGGATAGGACCCAAATCAAAGGCCCCAGTGAGATGTTCAGTTCATCAACCAGGGAGACTGCTCTTTGACTTGGCCTGTCAGCAACTGGTTAAACAGAGCCCAATACCACCTGCAGCCAGGGTTCTAAGTCCAGGTAGGTTAGTGGCCTACTGCTCCTGTGATGGACCAAAATGGAAATAAATCCCTTGATTGATAGTAAGTTCCCCATAGCTGGGGGTATATAGATTGGAGGACCACATGGCAGGGTGTGGTAGAGTGGATTCAAACGTTAAGTAGTGGCCTGACTTTGAACCTTGAGGATTTTGGTTCCAGTCATTTCTCACATGTGGGAGTGACTTCAGGGACCAAGAAAGAAAAGCATTAAGGTCCAGAACATGGAGACCAGGAGTTAAGAAATTGACCTGTTACGTGTCTTTGCTCAGTAGGATGCTTGGCCTCTATGCTTATTCATCTATAAAATGGAATCAATCCCCCCGATGAACCCTGCTTCGTGCAGCTGTGAGGAAGAGAACAACAAAGCTCTCTTCTTCCATTAGCAAATATCAAATCATTCTTAAACCGTACAGGCTAGGGCATCACCACTGGGCAAGGTGCTATCCTTTTTCATTCATTCAACCAAAATGTATTGAGGATCGTGATATGCTTGGGTCCTGGGAATGGACAGACAAGCAGCATCATTCCATCTATATTTATCTTTCTCCAGCTCATTAAATGTCATTCCTAGAAGAGTCCTGTGTCTGCTGTCTTCTGCATTTGCCATTTTTCAAATGTGTGGGTGCGTCTGTAAGGCCTTTCTCTCATAAAGGGATCCTTGGACACACACACACACGCCATTGCCTTTGAAATTATCTAGATCTGAAGAGCTTCTACTCTTTCCAATATAAAACTCTAGTTATATTTATTTTAAAGCTGTGCTCAAAAGGTTTTTAGAGTTTGGGGTTTTTCTAAGAGTATAACATTATAATGTAGATTCCTAGTACATATAAGGAGAGAGGAGGGGTAGGGAGAGCTACTTTCAGTCTCTGAATATTTTGTCTAACTACAAACTACCTTTGAGTACTTTCCTCCTAGACCAGAGACTTGATTGAGTTCATCCCCTTGACATAAAAATACAAGAGTTTAATACAGAGCATTGCTTCATGTCTGAGGCCAGTGAACCAATGGGGGAAAAATAATAAATTGCTCTTAAAACAATGGTTGGCAACATTGGAGCTCCTTCAAAGAAAGGAAAGGGGTGGCTTTGGTGGAGTGAACTGAGGTGGGCAGTGAGGGGCTTTGTTGTGAGCCTTCCCTCTGCATCCTCATGCACAATAACAGCAGATTGCAAAGCTTAAGGGAGAGGAATAAAAGTGTTTTTGTTCATCTGTCTATCTGTCTGCCAAGTGAAGGCTACAGACCCTATCAAATCTACTCCTTTCTCTTTTCAGAATTCAACCAGACAGTCCAGAGTTCTGGAAATATGACAGACAAAAGCAGTCAGGATCAGCTGCTGTTTCTCTTTCCAGAGTTCAGTCAACAGAGCCAGGGGCCTGGGCAGTCCGATGACGCCTGCTCTGAGCCCGCCAACAAGAAGATGCGTCGCAACCGGTTCAAATGGGGGCCCGCATCCCAGCAAATCTTGTACCAGGCCTACGACCGGCAAAAGAATCCCAGCAAGGAAGAAAGGGAGGCCTTAGTGGAGGAATGCAACAGGTAACATCACCAGAAACTCACCCGAACAGGCTGGCAAGCACGTGGACCAAATATCCATCCCCTCAGTCCTGGGATATTGAGACACTGGTTATCCAGATAAGTGTGGCTAAGTCAGGGCTTCCCAAAGTGTGTTTCATGGAATCCTAATTTCAAGTCGTTAAGAAATAGATTTGAGAAATGTCATATGCATACTTCCACTTAGAGAGTCGCGACATACATTAATATATTAAAGGCTCTGAGGAGTTCCACAGTTGAGAAACCCACTTTGATTTGTTGAATTGATTGTTGACCATGAAATCTTTTTTTTTTTCTTTCAAAAAATACCCCTATGAACTATTATTCCAGGGAAGATACTCTGGAGAGGGCTGATCTAAAATATGCCAGCAAAATGAGAATCATGTGTTTGACTGCACATAAACCAGGGAAAAACTGTCTCTTAGCCACAGACTGGCTCTGGCCTCTACCAATTGTTGTACAGCCATTGGTCCAAAGGAAAATTTGGCAGGAGAGTAAGAATTGGTTAGATCTGTTCAGTCTATTCTGCCCACACTGATTAGAGTTCTTTTTGTATTTTAACAACATGTAATTTTAAAGAAAACTATTAGAAGTCCTTGAGATCTTTTTTGCTTCATTCCTGTCCCATCCTCCCTGACTCTAACAGTGACTTCCTTAAAAATCTGATCTTTTCTCTAGCCAAGACCTGTGGGCTTGCTCTCTGTCTCCAGGCTAGGCCAGCTTTGGCAGTGGAAGGATGTGGCCAACGAGGTTAGGCCAAAAATTGGGGAGTCAAAGTAATCAGCTGTGCTCTGTCCCCCTGCCAGTATCCAGTGGTGTCTAAGAATCTCTCACACTTGGAACTGGGAGTTCATCAGCAATGATAAAACTAGAGACCAACCATCTCTGCATGCCCTCCTTTCTACCTCACCCAGCCTGCCCTCTGGGGGGAATACCGGCCATGCAAGTAATGGATCTGTCTTCCCTGACATCCTTTTGGGGTGTCCAAACCCCAAAAGGTCAGAAGATTTTTAGAGTGCCATGAAGGGACTCAACTTGGACAGCCAGCAAAGGACTTTGCTTTTGCTACAATAGAAGAGTAGCAACATAAGGAGATGTCAGGAAGCCCAGTCTGGGCCTTCCCCCTGAATTTCCTGTCCCCAGCTTGCTCTCTTCTCGCTGGAGCCACATCAGAGCCTAAGTCCCTGACTTCTAGGCAGCAGAGCTTGCTCAGTACCTGTGTTCGGCCCCACTCCAGCCATCTCATCAGAGAACCACCTTTTCTCTAGATAGGCTTTTCCCCAGGCTTCCACTCTCTCCTGGCCTCTTTGCACTCCTATCCAAGACGACTGTGATTATATGTTTGAGACCAAGCACAGCTATCCACCTCCTGCCTGCCTTGCTCACCATCTCCCCTCTGTCCATTTTCAGGGCAGAATGTTTGCAGCGAGGGGTCTCCCCCTCCAAAGCCCATGGCCTGGGCTCCAATCTGGTCACTGAGGTCCGTGTCTACAACTGGTTTGCAAACCGCAGGAAAGAGGAAGCATTCCGGCAGAAGCTGGCCATGGATGCCTACGGCTCCAACCAGACGCACAGCCTGAACCCTCTGCTCTCCCATGGCTCCCCGCACCACCAGTCCAGCACCTCTCCTCCAAACAAGCTGTCAGGTAAGCAGGCCCCAGGCCCCACTGCCCCGGCCACCTAACCAGCCTGCTTCTCCCAAAGGTCTCATCTGGGTCAAGATTTTCCATAGGAGGAAATGCATTGGGATGGTCCAAGGGCATGTCCCCCCTTGTGGCCAGAATGTTCTGTGAAAATAGTGTGTGACTGTGGCTGGGGATCCTCTGAGCCCTTTCTCAGCCTCCAGGAAGCCCTTTGCTCCATTCTTCTCTAGTCCCCTTTCTTCACCCTCTGTGGCTGCTGACTCAGCAGGTCAGTGCTGCTGCCATCAGATAAGACTGAGAAAGCTGCCTTGTTGGTGCGTCAGGTCCAAACTACAGGCAGAGGGGTTGCCTTCTTCAACCCCATTCACATTCCACCTCAGGGCTCTGTCCAGCTCCAATAGGGGGAGCCTAGGGAACTCTGGGGAAGGGCTACATTATGGGCACCCTCTGCTTGTTGGCTTCTGCACTCTGCCAGAGTTAGGGCAGAGTCAGTCACTTAAAATCTTTTCAGTAATAAGTTGGCCAAAACAGATGGAGTAACTTTTGTGTGCTTCTGTGTGCCAGGCCCTGGCCTGGATTAGGAGGTATCTGCTGTGTGTGTTTGTGGGGAGGGCGGTGGTGCTTGTCAGGATGGAATCCCACATCTTCATTGTGGGAAAGTACCCCGTGTGCTGAGCACTGCATCAGGCATAGGCTGGGGTGAGCATTTCTCCCCTTGGGGCTCAGTTCTCCCAGGAAAGCTGGCTTCCCAGAATGGGTGTGCTTATTAGGATGGTTTGGTGATGGTGTGGACAAAGGGTGCCATGGTCTCCTGCCTGCTCTTGGGAAGGGCCTGCGGAAGGGGTGGTTGTGAAACCTGTCCCCTGCTTTGCCTGCTGGTTGCCCTTCTGCTGGGAGATGCCTGAGATCTCGAGCTGACCTAAGTGTTGCAGGGGACAGGTTCAGAACCACCAGCTGGGTGGTATCCAAGCATTTGTTCCACTGTGCCCTACCGTAGCATGACCTCTTCAAGGGTCTCTGGGAGCCTGCAACTGTCCAGCATGAAGCCGGGGCGAGGGCTCGGAGCTTCTCTGCATCCTGCTTCCACAGAAGGGAAGGGCTCAGCCTGCTGGGGAGCAATTTTGGTTGCTCTTAAGAGGCCCAGAAACCCCCAGACCAACACTGGCTTGATTGCAGAGAAACTTAGCACCTTTATGGATATTAACAGGAGGGTTCAGAGGGCAGTGGCAAACGGCTTGTGGCTGTGGCGGGCACTGAGCAGGACTGGAGCACTTACTTGCCACCCGCAGTGATCCATGGAGCTGGATCTGGGAGCTGCAGGGGGGCGTGGCTGGGGCAAGGGGCATTATTGAAAAGACAATGGCTATTGTGCTGGGACTTGTGATCTCCACACCAAAGTCAGGGAGCCTGCAAGCCAAACAAAGGCCCAGCAGCTTTCTGACAAGCTGGGGTTGTGGTGAGGTCACCACAGGGTCGTTAGCTTAGGCCTTCTGTGTTCTGAAAGGAGGCTGAAGGGACCATATCAGGTCCTGGAAACCGGGCAGTTCAGAGACCCCTCTGATTGGTCTGAGAAGGCACATCCCGCTAGAAACAGATTCTCTGGGGTCCCCAGAAGTCTTGGCATTTTAAAAAATCATGGGCTGTTAAAACTGGGAGGGACTTTGAAGAAGGAAACTGAGGCCCAGAAAGAGGTAGTGACCCACCAAAGTAACAGAGCAATGGGCAGCACAGGGACTAGCACTCAGAGTTGTTGGTTCCCATGCCATACTGTCCACAGCACAGGCACACTGAATACATACCAAGTCCCAACATCATGCTTGTGATGACTAAGCCACACATGTGCTGAGTTCTGCATCACCCCTTGTGAGCTTATTATGTAGTTGCGTGGAGTCTGCAGAACAGCTGGGGATTGAGGTCATCTTTGGGAGCTTCGTGTGTTTTTCTAGGGACAGACTGCTATTTATGGAGCCATGTTTGTGGGATACTATGTTTTCAGTGGCTGCCTTTCCCTCTACCTTAATTTTCATTCAGGAATCATCAAGCTAGTCCTGGTCCATACCAAAGGACTGGATTCTCTGGACTGAGTTTGGAATCTAGTTCTAACCAACCAGGTTAATTCTCATAACTATAGCGTGGCCAATTCACATAATTTCTCTGAGTCTGAATTTCCTGTCTGTAAAATGGAGAAATAGTACCTACCTCCTAGGGTCTATATGAGGGTTAAACGAAAGAATGTGTAAATACCGTCTTTCCCAATAAACCATAACTACTATCATTTTCATTCTTATTATTACAGAGAACTAAACAAATGGCAGCGGAAAAAATGACAGGCAGCAGAAAGCTATTTCCTTTTAAATTTCACATACCAGGGCCTTATTCCTAAGAGGCAGTGAGTTGTCTCCTGGCACTGGAACTGGAGGAATAGGAGGCCGCTGGACTAGTACCTGGGGTATAGGGTGCTGGCATCGGTGCCTGTGTCCCCCTTTCAGGCTGCCAGGGCAGGAGGCACATGATCTGCGACAGGGCTCCTAGGGATTGCACCTAGGGCTAGGCAGACAGCAGGCTGGCATCCAGTGCTCAGCAGAGCCTTGGTTTGCAGAGCCTCGTGTGCACTTCCCATCATGGTCCCATGACCAAGGTAAGGTTTCGTGGTCTCTAACCTGGCCTAAAATGTAACTGGATGTGGAATACAAGAAGAGCTCTGTGGTGGCTGAGGGGAAACCAACAACCAAGTCAACATAGGAACCTCTTATGCTAATCTGGGGAGACAAGGCCCCAATCCCCATGCCCTCAACCCTCCCCCCGCCACCCCCTCGCCCCAAACACCAGTCTCTGAGCCTGGAGGACTGGAGGCACCTTAGAGACAAATCTTTCCCTCGAAGCCTCTTCCTGGAGAGGAGAGCATCCCTGTACAGACTGTGCCCCTTCCCTCCTAGCCAAGCTTAGTGCCTTGTGGCCCACTTGCCCACGATGACCACAGTGTGACCCTGGTCCTGGAATGTCCTGCACAATAGGAGTGGCAGGAGGAGCACTTTGCCTCTGTCAGCGGCTGATTGGTTACAAGGTGCCCTACAAACACACTGTCAGCAGAATCAGCTGTTTTCAGCGTTGCCCCTCCCGCCTTTACAATCACACATCAGCATGCAGCCCAGGGTTGTCATGGCTTTGTCTCCCTTATGCATGCTTAATTGACAATTAAGTTGGGGCTTTGAACCAGCCTGGCTGCTGCTGATGGGCCTTCATCTTTCCAGTGAGTGTCACAGGGGCACCCTTTGTTTGCTCTTCTTGGGGGCCTGAAGTTACTGTAGCAGGCTGCAGGCAGCCATTTATCTTCAGCCTGGAAAGCCTTTATCTGCACCCCCCTCCATTCCAACTCTCGCCAGCAGGAGCTGTCCCTGGTTATAGGCCCCATGACAGCCCATTCTGAGGCCATTGAGCAGGCCCGGAGTGATGGCCCCTACCTCCATTCTGGAGCGGAATCAAGAGAAAGGCCCCCAAAAGGTCAGAGAGCAGGGCCGTGGCAAGGAAAAGGACTGGTTGGAGACTGGTGCTTGTATTGATCAGCTCAAGGAGGAGGAGGAAGTTAGCGTGGGATGGAAACTGGGCTAGCCTTGACCCAAGCCAGGGATCCGGCTGTGTGATCTGTGGTGGACTTGCTCTCTGTACCCTTTGCTCCAATCTGCAGCAAACTCACCTGGCCACCTCCAGCAAACTCGCCTGGCTGCCTTGTGACAGAGAGGGAGGGGCAGAAGGTCTTCATTAGCCTTTATTCACCTCACACGTAATATCCTCACTCCTGTATCACTTTTTGAGATGGAGGTTAGTGCTCATTTCCTGGAAAGAAAGTAAGGCACAGAGGTGAGCAGAAGCCCCTCCAGGGTAACTTTCAGCTACCTTGAACCATAGCCTGTTTACTTAAGAGATGTTTATTTCAGTGGCTGCTTACTCCTCCCCCTCTTTGAACTCGATTCCTCTCTCCCCAAGCCCAATGGACTTGTTTGCCCTCATGATCAGATCAGAGCTTGAAAACCAGAGCATCTTGCGTCCCTCCCACCCCCACCTCCTTTCACATCTCCCAAGTCACCTATAGAAATCTAACCCTGGGTCTCAGACAAATCAGACTCTGGGCTAGGATATCTGTGTGGTTGTTATTGTTTTCCCTAATGCTGAAATCCACAACACCCAAGGAAACCTCAAAAGTGCAGGGTTGTAACTAAATGTGAATCATTAAAACAGCTAGTATGGATTGAGGGCCTCCTCCTGGGTACCAGGCCCTGGGCTAAGTACCTACATGCATCATCTTCTTTAATCCTGACAACAACCATAATGGGTAGAAACCATCTGTATCCTTATCACCATTTGACAATCAAGGAAAGTGAGACGTTTAGAATGTCAGTAATCTGCCCAAGTTCATATAGTTAATAAGCAGCAGAGACAGGTTTGGGGCTGTTATACACTGTCCGAAAACACACACACACACACACACACACACACACACACACACACACACACACAACGCCCCCTACAGGCCCTTCTTCTCCCATATTCTAATTCTCCCCTCTGAATGACAAAGGCTTTGGGAGAGCATGGCCAAGTTGGTAGGGTAAGGTGGGGATCTCCCAGTCTGGCTACTTTACTGCTTCCCCTCTCCCGACTGTTGCCCCTGACCAAGGTAGATTCCATGCACTGCCCAAAGAAGAAATCAAAGCCCCCTCTTTCACAGCCCCATCCCCATATGGGAGGGGATTTGAACTGCCCTTGCAGTCAACACTGTCTGGGGCACTAAATGTCTTAACAACTTAATGGGGCTTCTTAGACAGTGCAGGAACCTCAGCTCACCTCTGGAGCTCCGCCCCCTCCCTGGGCAGCAGACAAGAGGAGGGAGTTTATGAGGGCAGTTGTAAAAATATTCATCTCAGCAACAAAAGTCCCCGTAGTAAATAAGCCCCATTGTCCCTATGTAGCAGATTATTTCAGTTCCGATGAGAAACAAATCCTGCCTTGGAACATCTACTATTTTAGGAAACCCTTTCATACAGACTCAGAGTTCAGTGGTAGACATGGCCCTAATGTTCTCCTTCATAGAGACTTTATCTGACTGTCATTTTATCTGTTAAATTTGAAGGTTATTTTATCTTGCGGTAATACCCCCACCGGCTGCCACTAGATTGGGGAAGACAATCAGGATATTAATGAGATTATGAGGTTTGGCTTTCAGAGCATTCTGCCCGCAATCTTTCCCTGATAGGGGACCAACCCTGGCCTGCATACAAAGAAACCTGGCTGCTGAGCTGGCGGGGCTACCAGCCTCTGCACAAAGGGGCCAGGAGATACTGGAGTCCTATCACTGTAGGCAGCCTATTGGCCAGGCCTAATCCCCCTGAAGGACCCTTAGAGGATTCAAGGACTCCTTGTTGCCTCCAGTCAGCTCTGAGGAGGAAGGAAGCTGCCTGCAAGCACATAGCCCTGGCCTGCAGGTAATGGGAGAAGTGCCCTTGGAATCTGTTTGCTGAAGTTTTGATGAGAACTGACAGGAACTGGGAAAGAATTAAACACTGAAGGTACAGAGAGAGGCAGAAATTTGTGCAAGGTTTTTAAAATCTGATTGTTTGATGGGAAGGCACAAGATCTTGCTTGATGCTTCTACCCGTTTTTCGAGAAGTACAAGCACAAATGGAGAAGGAAAAAAATTATATAATATATATGAAACATGGCCCCAAAATAAAATCAAGGACGCATTCAGTTTTGGTTATCATCCTAGCTGTTCATTCATAACAACTCTAGTATAAGGGTTGGAAAACTTTTTCTGTAAAGAGTCAAAGAGTAAATACTTTAGGCTTTTCAGGCCATATTATCTCTTCTCACTACTCGACTCTGCCTTTATAGAGTAAAAGAAGCCATGGACCATACGTAAACAAATGAAGATGGCTGTCTTCCAAAAAAACTTTATTTGTGAGGACTGAAATTTGTATTTTCTTAACTTTCACATATCACAAAATATTTTTTTTTAATTTTTTCCCCAACCATTTAAAAATGTAAAAATCGTTTCAAGCTCATGAGTCATACAAATTTGGCTCCTTTGGACTATGGACCACAGTGGGCTGACCCCCGCTCTAGTACAGTGGTTCCTAAACCTTACTGCACTTTAGAATCAACTGGGGAGCTTCTAAAATTTCCGCTGCCCAGGCTGCACCTTAGATGCCCAACCACCAACAATCCCAACATTTAATATACTGAAGATTCTCTGGGCAATGCTTTTACAAATCCAGTGGGTGTAGCAACAAAATTATGGGCTATAGAAGCAGACCTGAATTCCAATCTCAACTTAGCTGTGTGACCCTGGACAAGTCTCTGGGATCTCTAAGCATAAACTCAGAGATGAGTTTTTCAATGCATAAACTGGGAATACTCCCTCATGGAAATGCTAGAAGGATTCAGTGAGATATATATGTAGAGCATCCTGGATGTAGCAGGCTGTCATAAATGGTAGGTATCACTATTATTCCTTGCAGAGACTTGTTTGTTTTGTTTTTGTTTTTTAGTTTTTTTCCTTCTTTCTCTCTTGGAGGTTTCTTTAATTCTTAGAGAATTTAAGTATTTTCGACTAGATACTCATCTTGGCATTTATAGCAGACTCAGGCTGGTTTCTTATAGCACTTGGAGTTTGAGGCAGTTTCTCATTCTTCTAAGAAGGACTGCTCTGTGACATCCATAAGGCATTTCCAGTGCCATATCCAGTGCCATAGGCATTTAGTACAAATATACTAAACAGTGAGAGAAAGCTGGGAAGCGCCAAGTATTGTGGTGGGGGAAGTTGGCTCATGACAGGAGGTCAGGTTCATAAGATGACCCTGAATTTCCTATACCGAATAGGACATTTTTCTTCTTTAATAAAAGGAGGTATGAGTACCCTGCTTGTTAGTAATTAGCCTAATTGGGGGAGGGACGTTTTACTTTCCTGGTGGAGGACATATCTGAGAAGCTTAGTGGCCTTTATTCTTAGGACGGAAGCTCCTCAAACTTCAGGCACAGAGCAGTGAGGAGGAGAGGGCAACACAAGTCCCATAAGTCCCGTAGTGAGCACAGGAAGCCACAGGAGCTCCCAAGGGCTGATTTTCTGGCAGCTGTTTCCCTCAACCTGTGCACATACATCTGCTTAAGACACTTTTCCGTTGCCTCAGCTCTGGCTTCAGCAGCCCCTACAAAAGCACACCTGTGTGAGTTCAGCCACTGAGGAGCTGACCAGTGAGGCTCAGTCTCTCTCATGCTTTCAGGAGGTCAAGAGGCAAGTTTCCCAGAACTTGCATGGGCACGTCCTTCTCAAGTTGGAGGGACACCGTGCAGACAATCCTTAGCATTTAATGACTTTCCTAAAGGAAGCCTACATCTGCTCAGGCGAGGTGGTGATAGGCAGTCCCTGTCAGGACCATGCTCGGGTGTGTCTGCGTAGCAAAGTATAGTATCCCAAACAGGCCTGGGCTTGAATTGTGGTTCCGTCACTGTCTGGTGGTGTGGCCTCAAACAAGTGACTTAGCCTCAGTCTCTTCATCTATAAAACAGGGGTCACAATACCCTATCACCTTTTGGGTTGTCGCAAGGCTTAAATGTGATGAAAGGTCCCAGCACCAAGCATGATGCCTGACAGGGAAGGTGTTATTGAATTGACTTGGCAATCCTCAGGCACTGAGACAGAGGAAGAGCTTTGGATCTCCCTGGGTTCTTGACCAGAGTGTGGTTTGCAGTTTCTCCCTGGAAGAGTTGCCCTTTTCATAAATGTAGCTTGTCTTTCGAGACATCAGAAGCAATGAAACCCAAGTATTAACCAGGCCTGTGGTTCTCCAACTTTCTTCCCAAGCCATGGAAGGCACCTGGAGAGCTCATTGAAATTATCCATGGCTCCCCCACCCACACCTTTTAGAATCAGAATTTGGGGCAGGGGATCAGGCATGTGAAGTTTCAGCCAACTCCCTAGAGATTTGGATGTACAGTCAGGGCTGGACACACAAGGTTAGATAGAGCAGGAGGGTTCTGAAGGGGTTGGCGGTCATCCAGATAGCCCCTTGCTGAACTAGGAAAGGTGAGGCAGCTGGGATGAGGGGCCCTGGACTAGGATTCAGGAGACCTGAACCGCTATGGAACAGGGGTGACCTTGGGCAAATCACTTAACGTCTCAAGAATTCTGGCAAATGTAGGGATTGGGCTTTTCAGCTTTGACAGGTTAGTATTTGAAGATCATGTGTAACATCAAGTCATGGGGCCCAGGACTCTGCAACTTCAAGTAGCAGAGGAAAGTTTGCAATTGTGATATTTTATTGTTAAGCTCATCATCCTTCTTTCTCCCTCCTGCTCTCCCTCGATCCTTCTCCATTTCAGGAACTGTGTGCTGTTAGAAGCCTTCTACCTTTATTAGGGACCATTAGAGCTTTACAGCACCAGCAGATTGGGTGGGGCCAGTCACAATAAACAGATTTATAATGGGTATAAAGGAGACACCTATAACTGCTGGAGGTTAACACTTTCAGGGCCTTTGAGTGGCAGCTTGCGAGCCCATGCCTTCTGGCTCTGCCCACTGCGGGGTGCTTCTTCCTGGTCAGCACTTGTTGGACGGGGTTGGCAATGAAGTCCAGTGAGTTCTTGCTCAGCAAGGGTGGATACTCTGAACAGCATCTCCCATTCGTGTAACATCAGTTTGCACAATGGGCACAAAATAGGTGCTTAATTTGTGTCAAGATGTTTTATGAATGGAGCCTTTTCCTTCTTGAGTATCCTATTGGCAGGCGAAGTGTAGGGTTTGCATTCCTATCTGTCAGAGAAAAAGAAACACAGTGAAAACGATAGTCCCTGAAGTCTCTAGGAATCTAGCTCACTGTGCACATGTTCCAAATGGTAGAGTCGGGGGCTGTACCAGCATCTAAGCCCAAGTTGGCTTTTTTCCCTTCTGTGTCTCAGGTCCACAGCCCTGTGCTTGGCACATGGTAGACATTCCATGTATTTATGGAATGGAGACATTGATTATAAGAGCTTCCTGTTCAGAAGTTTAATGCACAAATCTCATTTTAAAGCTTTAGAGTTAAACTGAGCATGGAATCAGTTTCATTTTATATAATATATGCACATATTATTATTTAAAGGATTTTTTTTTCCTTTTCGAGAAACAATGTCATCAGCTCTACCTCCATCAATACTGCTTAACCAAAGTATACAATCCCAAACCCCCACCCCCGCAACATTAAATGCTACTGGGAAGTTTTTAAAGAATATGTTCTTGTTCTTATTCTTTCTCTTTAGTATTCTACTAGTTCAGTTTACTACTTTAGTCTACTAGTTTGTTCTACTAGATTATATTCTTTTATAATCTCTTGGGCAGGCAAAGAGCTAGAACAACTCTTGCTGACTATCTATTGAGTGGACTGAGGGTCTAGAAAAGGGACTGGACTTTTTGCAAATCAGAGTCATGAAGGGACAGAAAGGAAACTTCCTAGCTCTAGGCAGCCACCAGTTTTCTGGGGTTGCTCCCTGAGCACTTAACTGGTGCTCCTGTTTAATGAAGCTGGTAACCACTTACCTCCCAAAGTCTTAGTGCCCAACACCTGAACTCCCTGGGACCAGCATCCATGAGCAAGTGATCAGTGGCTATCTGTCATAATGATGGTGATGATGGTGATAATGATGCTGATGGTGCTGCCCTCAGTGACAGTGATGAAGAGGCTGGGGTCTGGCCAGGGAAACCTCCATCATAAGGTAGCTCTGACATTTTCCAGGCCTCAAAGGCACTTCTCCCTTGGTGTCACTTCCCAGTAGGGTCCTGCTTATGAATAGGTTGCAGTGGAAAACCTCTCTTTTCTAAGGCAATTTTATTAGCCCTTTAGTAACAATACAGATGTCTGTTTATAGAACCTAACTTTTGTGTGGACACCCAGTGGCTCAGTCTGCTGATGGCTTTATAGCCTTCCCCCGTTGCCCAGACCCACAAGAAACATCATCATTCTCCTCGTCAGCCAGGCCTTAGGGGCCTTTGTTGCTGCCACATTCCCCCTGCCCACAAAAGCAGCCTCTCAGAAAGAGACCCCAGGAGCCAGACTGTAGCAGGGCTCTGTCTGTCTCCATAGCCTTTAGGCCTAACAATGTCCACCATTAACCCTTCTTACTTTTACTCTAGATTCCTTTGGGAAAAAAGGACATTTAAGTTACTCATATCACCACAGTAAATTCTTATCCCCAAATCAACCCAGCGGGCCTAAAACTGGCTTCTATCTAACATGGTGGGTCAAAATTTTGGGTTCCTGCCTGCAACCCAAAATCTTTAAAAAGGTAAGCCTGTGCTAATGGAAGCACCCATTGCCATCCCCATAGCATCCTAGGTAATGGGTGCTATGCTTAGGCCTCAAGAAATAGAGAATGATCAGGTTCCTCCCAGGCATCCCATCAGCCCTTTTTTATACTAAAGCACCATATAAAATCTCAGGTGTGAAAAGGGAGTCCTGCTACATCATACTTACGCTTCAGTGTACCCACCTTGTATCTTCAAACATAAACCTGCCCAAATGTATCAGTACTATCTCTTCATTGTGGTAATGTATTAATCTCCCTTTCTCCTTCTCTCTTACTCTTCCCTACCTTCCTCCTTAAAAATTCATGCCTCTCCTTAACCTCAGAAAAACTGGGAGAGTTAGAGGATAAATGTATACCACTTTCAGTTTTATATTGTTCAACTCAACAGACTAATGATGAGGGAAGTATGGAACCCTTTGTTGGAGTTGAAATGTAGGTCATTTATCCATCAGTTACTCATTCAACAAATACTTAGCTTAGCATGGGCTAAGTTCTGTGAAAGATGTTGAGGAGACCATGGAAAAGAGAGACAAAGCCCTGCCCTGATTGGGCTTATATTCCAATGAGAGAGACAGCCAAGAAACAAGTAAGTAAACAAAATCATTTCAAACTATTGGTAGGTTATGACGGAAGACTCAATGTATGTGGAGTCAGTTCGGGGCATATGGGGAAGAGGGAGAAGAGTCAGCTTCAAAATACCACCAGTTTGCTAGGAGGCCCTTAGCAAGAGATAGTGAAATTGACCTCCTCCTCTTCAAACCTCAGTTTTGCACTCTGTCGAATGAACATCTGTGACACACCGAGAAGCAGACTGTGTAAAACGTTTACATATGTGAGGACTTCTCACGTTCTCAAATACTGGCCTGGTTTCTTTTCCCTACAGCCTCTGTCTCTAGGCCAAAGTGTTCATTGCAAACCATCTCATGTTTGCCTGCAGAAACTAGCTCCCTGGTCAGGACCAGGCATGGTGGCTGGCGGGCCTTGTAGGAAGGACCTCCTCACATGTGCAATTTTCTCAGGTATACCGTGTACATTAGCTTCTGTTCTCAGCCAAGATGCTTTTGATGGAAGGCTTTTTTTTTCTTGGTTACATTTGCTTTGATTTTTATAAGAAAACCAGTTCGTGGGCTTCCCTTAAGTATCACTCAACTTTTACTTCTTGAGTTCAAGAATGTTTACCGTCCCCGCAGGGCTGTCTGTGTTTCTCCTCTTATGAATTGGGCTCCTAACTAAGCCACCTCAGGTAGAAGGAGATCTGGAATTGAAGTCAGCCCAGTGTTTAAATTGCTTTCATCTTACATCAACTTTTTCCTCCCATGCTTCCAGATTTTTAATCTCCTAAACTCTTTGCAAACATTCATCTTTTTCCCCACCGAGGAGGTAATATTTATAAGAACTGGCAATAGTCCTGTCTTACTGCTGAGGAAACCACGGTGGTAATGCTAACTTGTTTGAAAGCCTCTTTTTTCGAGTTCCCAATTTCAAGCCAGGGAATGGTTCACATTCTTTTATCCCAAATGAGTGAGGGACTCAGAAGTTCACTAGATGGAATCATTTGTGTCTCTACCACTCCCCTCAAGAAAGTGACTCCTCTTTGGGAAAAGAGGGACTGGGTTTCTAAAGATTGCAGTGCTGGGCCCACCAAGACCAGCCCGATTCCTCCCAGTACCCTCTCCATCTCTACATTTTGGCTTCAGAGAAAAGACAGCCCCATCTCTCCCATGATTAATGGATGTGGTTGTTTCCTTTTGGAAGAGGTTTCTCCTTTGCACAATCCCTCCTGCTTGACTTTGCACTCCCAGTTTCCAGACCCAACAGGGCTGGGCTGCGCTCTGCATGAGGTTAGGAACACAGGGGAAGAATGTGTGTGACAGAGCCCTGGCTAGTTGAGTAATGTTTACTCTGTTGGTGGCTGGGTCGCTTACTCTACTGGCAGAGATCCACTAGCCAGAGGAACATTCCTGCATTATCAGGGATGGGAGATTGGTTTTGAAATGTCAAGGGTGAAAGGCATCCCACTGGATTCTGGGTGCAGCTCACAGACCCCAGGGAAAGGGACCCCCAGACTTTAATACCAAAGGCCGCATGGGGTCAAGCTGAGCCTCTCATTGCCCAGGAGACCCCACCTTCCTCTTCTCTTACTAAAAGAGCAATTCTGGTCATACTTCCTGGGCTGACATTACGCTTCTGTTTGCCTGGCACTTTCTCTCCCAGGAAAACCCTGTGTTTCTCTAACTTTATTTCATTCATTCATTATTCTGGCTTCTGAGGGGAGTCTGTATTCCCATCCTATAGATGATGACGTCAGGCCCAAAAGCTGATGGGCCCAGAATCATCAGTCAAAGCAGAGAGATAGAAAGAATATTAGTTTAAATTGTCTAGGTTTTAGTGCCCAGTTGATTTCTGTAATTGTGGAATTGGGTCTTAGCTACTTTTTGAAACTCTTAGAAAGCTAGATTAGATGGTTGTAAGACCCTGAAGTACAGGTTTCTGAAAAGTCCTTGTGATTAATTACACACTAAGAAGCTCCCCTCTGGGGTCTTTGGGTGAGGCAGTTAGCGTCTGTCTTTGAACACAGGTGCACAGTCAGTTCCATGGAACCCAACATATGCATCATAAAAACCACCATGCTTTGCAAAGCCACACAATAAAAACCACAGGGCTTATGGGAAAAAACGGGGTTAAGGGTATAACACTCAAAAATTTCATCAGTAATACCTTTTAAAAAGATAAGAATTTAATAATAAAAAAAAACATTAGCAGAGTTTTACATCTGTTAAATGGTTAGGAAATACATAAATGCTGTACAACAATAAATATGTCAGTTTGCCTTGAAAAATTCCTGAAGTTTGCCTACAGATGTGGGCATCAGAAAGGTTGCAGTTTAAGAGTTACTGTCAGATGGAGGACAGAGGGTAATCTGAAATTAGATGGACAGTTGTAACCACAGATGTGGACAGATGTGGCTTATAGCACATGCAGTGAACACATGGTAGGTGGTAGATGTTTGATGGGTGCATGTGTGTGAATGTATATGCACACAAGTGCATTTAGTATATTCCTGTGTGGCTCCCTTCATCTGGGTGCAGATTCCTGAATTCTTCATGTGAAATTCATGTTGCATTCAAATTATTCCCTAATATATCAGTAGAATTGGAAGAGATCCACATTCCCAGTACAAACATTACCACAGAACTGGCTGCATTTTCTCCTGCCAGACGGATGCTCCCTTGTGGGGCATGAATACTCAAAGCAGCTGAGGACCCATTCCTTCATTCAATAAATAATCACAATTTCAGGTCCTCTGCTAAGCTCTGAGAATAAGTAAAAAGCTGTCTTTGTTCAAAAGTGAGAGAAAAGTAGATATCAGAGTATTATTGTGAAGGATAAATGACTCCTGCTGTAAGAGTCTCTACTGCATGTAAAATGCAAAGGAAAGAACAGATAACTACCATGATGAATCAAGGAGAGCTTCACAGAGAAGGTGGCATTTAGTCCTCTTAAAGGATGTAAAGGAAAGAGCTTCTTCCAGGCAGAGGGAATGGTGTAAGCAAAGGCCCAGAGGCAGGAGATGGCTGGGCCTGTGTGAGGAATGACAAGTACTCTGACATGGCTGTATGGGATATGGTAAGAAGTGATGCATATAAGACAGACTAGAGTCACAAGGGCCCAACTCTGCCAGTCTTAGCTGTTTAGGCTTTTCCAGAAGGCAGTGGGGAGCCATCACAGGATTCTAAACAGGGCAGTGACATGGTATGATTTTGTTTTAGAAAGAAATCCCAAACTGAAGCAGCGTGCAAAGTGCCCTGGAGATGCGTGTGGGTGCTGAAAGGCAGAGCATGGAGATTCTGGCTTCTTGGAACAATACGCCTCTTTCATGTTTTGACACTTCTGACCAGTCACATTGGATAGAAACCAAACAATTTGTTTCTGTCCACACACTGTCGGGAATTCAGGATTAGATAGCATCATCACTAATGATGCTGAGAACCAGGAACAGGCTAAAGTAGATAACCTCAGCAGGGCCTCAGCGATGTCTCTAGATTCCAGCTGAGAGGCCCTTTGCTGATGGACACGCTTACTTTTTGGTTCATAGGGCCAGTGATGGAGACATGGCCAATTAGTGACTTGAGCCAGGAAGTGAGTAAAAGGTACACAGCCACCTTCTGACATTGTTATTTCTCCTCTGGGACCTCTATGACTGTTAACTTGGCATATTTGGCAGTCAGCATTAAAATAGATCTCTTGTTGTACTTGCAATAGCAAAGGCAGAAGGAAAGACGCCATCCCACTTCTTCACACAGGCTGCCGGCACAGTACCTGGCACATGATACGTGCTCAACAAGGTTTCATGAAGTCAGCCTTCCAAAAAATGTATTTTAGACAAAGACAGTCCCAGAGTTGGAGGAACTGATGTTTCTTGAGCAACTGGTATATGCCAAGCATGGTCTGGGTACTTTCACATCCATTAACTCATCAGTCTTCTTTCCAGTAACCTAAAGAGTAGAGAAACTGAAGTTCAGCAAGGTTAAATAACTTCCCCAAGGTCATACTGCTATAATGAGGGAAAGCCAGAACTTAAACCCAGGTCATCTGGCTCCAGAGCCTAATCTACTTTGACTCTTACTTCAAGCGCTCTTCTGAGTTTGTGAAATACATAGAGACCTGGCCTCTCTTCTAACAAGAGCACCAGCAGATACCTTGTGATATATCCTCTACCTCCACACCCGGCTTTGAGGTAGCTGGCTAATAACAGCCACCCTCTCAGGAGCCAGAGTAATTGCCAAATTCCTGATGAGATGAGCACCAGTGGGAAAAGTTACAGGTGAACCTGGAGCTGATGAGCAGCCTCAAGCCTAGCTCCCACCACAGTCTGCAGTGATGATAGCCACCTCCACACAATAGGCAGTCCTCTGGCTTAGAGATGAGGAAGCTGGAGTTCACCCAGTACAATGATGGCAGAGCTGAGATCAAAATAGGGATCCCTAATTCCCAGCCAGATGCTATCCCTTAGCCAGAGGTCTTTAAAGGAATGTGTCTATGCCCACCTGTCTTTAAACAGAGTAGCTCTACTGACATATTTCTCATATAAGGAAGTTCTCCTGGGGGAGAAAACCAGGTTTGAAAACTACAGCAGCCTTGGGCAATGCTGCCTGGATTCTAACAAATGGCTCTTGACACTCTCTCTTGCCAGACTTCCTTGTAAAGAAGGCTTTTGTTTCCTATGGATATCTTTGGTTAATTATTTTTAAATAAATAATTATGTAGCCTGTGGTAGGGGAGAAGACTCCTCATGACCCATATTTGATCATCAGGGGACTGGCCCTCTTCCTTCAGCCAAATTAAATAGGCTAAACCAGAGTCTGTTTGACTTGAGACTGAATCGATGATGGGGACAGGCTGGGGGGTGAAAACATACCTGACTCCCAGTGTTATCACTACTCTCTCAAGAGCAGAGCATCTTGGGGAGGTAAATAGCTGGTCAGGAAGTCAGAGAAGGCAAGAAAAAAAACAACAGGGTGAAGTCCAGTTCCTCCAAAGGGAAAGAACAAGAGGGCAGGGGCCAGGCCTCTCTTCCAAATTGCTTCCCGGGCAAAGCATCAGTGGTCCACGACGTTAGGATGCTTTGGAAACTGTTCTCCATGGAAAGATAATTCCATTCAGTACTTAGAATCTGCCCTAAGTGGCCTAGAATTTTAGAATCTTAGGGCATATATTTTCAGGTCCAACCCTGTATCAGCTCCCTCCTCTCATCATCCCCATCTGCAGTAGTCATTTATTTGACATTGTGCTAGGAGCTTTACAGATATTATCTCTAATACAAAAATAAAGAAACATTTTCTCAATTTTATGAGAGGAAACTAAGACACCAAGAACTTCCCCAAGATCACACATCTGTTAAGAGCAAAGTTAAGATTTGAACCTGAGTTTGTCTAGCTCCAGAGCCCATAGTCTTTCTACTGCCTGTCCTTGTTAGAAAATTCTTCCTTCTATTGATCTGAAATCTGCCTCCCTCTTTTCTCTTACACTTAGTGCTGCGTTCTGAGTTCACAAATTTCAGATCTTTCTTCTTCCATCACTGTGAATTAATATGAGTGTAGAAAAGGGAACTAATTTAGTTCAATGGGATAGAGTAGAGGAAAACAGGGAGCTGAAGGTAGGTGCAGAGGAAGATGGACGGAACTGGGAGGGAGTGTTGATTTGGAGACATGGAAGCCTTTTTTCCTTTTAACTTCATGGCTCCTGTTTCCCAAAAAATATAATGCCCCAGACCAATAGCCACCAAATTCCAGTGCTGCTCCATTACCAACACCACTCCCACCAACAGCCCTTGAATCAACGGTCAGGGACACAACCAATAGAAGAAGCCCATAGAGTATACATTAAGCCACTTCGTAGTCAAACAAGTTGCTCTTGAAGGTTAGAGCCCTGCCTTAGCAATTGTTTGTCTTCTTCCCAGCTCCTTTTAGTTCTAAGTCATATCAGCCTTGGGTAATGTCTTTCAGAGAATCCAAGAAAAACTGGCTTGCTTCTTTCTCCTTTTGGCCAGCTTTTTCTTTGTGAACTGGAGGCTCCAGGGTTATGGCAGCTTGCCTGGCCCCCGGGGGACTTTGTAGCTTCCTCAGGAAGGAGGCATGGCGGGGCAGAGGTTGGGGGTGGAACAGACCAGCAGAATCAGTATATTTTATACAGTGATGATTCATCTTGGGAAACTGGGCAAAAGGAGAAGTACAGCCCAATAGTTGACCCACCTCTCCAAATGATTTCATGCCTAGAGCATTTGTCCTCCCTCCCTTGCAGGTAGAAACAGGGTCCACCAATCTTCTTTTGTCAAGACCAGAGTGAAAACCACTCTTTCTAAGCTTTGAGCTCAGGACAAAATGCCTGGCTGTGCCAGCCTTGTTTTTGGCTCTTTCATGGGCATATCAAGCAGAACCTTGACTTTGCTAACTGGATGCCTCACTTTCGTTTCCTTCAGTTGTCTGGTCTCTGCCCAGCACTTTCCCTTTCTTGAGCACAAACCTTAATTTGGGTTCCTGAGCAAGAGGGTGGGTCCGAGAAGTGAGGTTGTAAACGTGGTTGGTTGCCCCTCCCTTGCAGACCAGACTATAGTGTTTTACTAAGCATCCACATCCTGCCTGTGCGTGCTGCTTGCCCTACTGCCCTGCAGATGCACATTCCCCTGTGCCCTGGAAATCAACAAAATAGGACCCCATCAAAGGAATGTAAGTCCCAGAGGCAAAGACTCCTGGCTGCAGCCCCATCCCGTTTTGCTCTGCCTGTGTCCCCCCAGGCTTCTTGGACCCAGTGAAAACAGTGGTACACAGAGACTGATACATTTTGCTGTGGCTCTTACAAGGGTCACTGGGCAAGTGCCTCTTTGTAAAATGGGTCAACTCATACTTGGCAGCCCGACATAGCCAAGAGATGCCAGAGAAACCTTTCTAGAAGGCATTGTGAAGAATAAAAGAAACATTCCAGCCAGGAAGAGAAGGCCTTAAACTCTAACAGAACTATGCTTACACAACAACAAGCAGAATACATTAATTCATTCATTTGATACGTATTTATTGAGTGACTACCAAGTGCCAAGGTGCTGGAGATATAGCAATGAACAAAACAAAACAGATAAAAATGTCCTGCCCTCAAGGACCTTACATTCCAGCACTCAGGAGAGGCCATGCCACATTTCCCCTAGAGAAAAAAGTCAATATTTCTCATAGGTAGATGGGGAGAAGGCAACTTTGTTTTCTTGTCCTCCACTCTCGAAAACAAAGGGAGGAGCAGTCAGTCAGTGTTCCGGGGCCCTGGTGACACTAATGTTCGATATTGGGTCTGCCTTGTTTTGCAGGAGTGCGCTACAGCCAGCAGGGAAACAGCGAGGTCACTTCCTCCTCAACAATCAGTCACCATGGCAACAGCGCCATGGTGACCAGCCAGTCCGTTTTACAGCAAGTCTCTCCAGCCAGCCTGGACCCAGGCCACAATCTCCTCTCACCTGATGGTAAAATGGTGAGTACACCTGGGCCATTGTAGCTCCGGAGCTGATAAGATAAGAGGCAAAACAAACACAACTTCTCACAAGGCCTGCCTCAAACAATGAACCATTGTAGCCCTCCAGGGAAGATGGGGGCTGTCCAGAGTTGGAACAGAAAGGTAGAAGGGTGACCCAGCCTTTGGCGGGTAGAAGAGGTGTTCAGTTTGAACCCAGCCAATAAATCTGACAGAGCTCTGCTCTCATTTTATTGATTGAATGCCTCATAAAGGAGCAAGCCGGGTGGGACACTATTTGTTTTGGGGCTGCCAATGACATTTGTGTTGATAAAATGTTCATTCACTACCACCCCCAACCAAGGCCTCCAAAGTCAGTTTTTTAACTCAGAGAGGGCCTCACTTTGAAACAAGCCCCCTCTTTCTCTTCACCACCTCCTGGTGCTGGCAAAGAGAGTAATTAAGTCAGGATTTAGCAGTTAGTAGGAGGTGGGGAGAGGCTTCTGGATCTGGGATTTTGAAGGACATTGGATGGCATGCTAATGAAGATTACAGCACAAAACGGGCAGGTAGGGTGGGGTGATGCTTACAGTGTGAGTGAGAGACACCGACTTTGAAGTTACAATGACCCAGGTTCAAATCCCAGCTCCAGCACTTGATAACTATGTTGCTAGCCTTGGGCAGGTTCCTGAGCTATCCCGCCTTTCTTTTTCTCTTCTATAAAATGGGGGTAATAACAACAGGGTTGTTGAGAGAACAAAGGTGATGATGAGGGAAATACTCAGCACAGTGTTTGGTAAGGTACATATTCAGTAAATGACAGTGTTCTATTAATGTCAGTGTTGTTTGTTACCTTAAAACGAAGTTTTCTATATCCGTCAGTCCACACCCTGATGTAAGTAAGTTTAGAGTGCTTGGTGAGAAAAAGGCTGCTTGGATTTGAATTTTCATGATTCTAATCCTCTAGCAATACAAGTGCAGGGAGAGCAGCCTATGAGAGAATACAAGCATTATGACACTAGACAGGGTAGAGAATGGAAAACTTTAGCCTTCGGTCATGCTCTGTGTTTTGGTTGGGGCTGGGGGATAGGGTGCAGGTTTCTGGCTTTCACGCTCAAGGTGTCTGACCCAGAGGTGAGTAGGGACAGAATGGGGGGGAAGGGACAGGAAGCAGATGCCATTTTAGACCTTGACGTGTGTACTGTATCGGCAACACGGGAATGATGAGTCACAGGTGATTGAGTCCCTAGCTCCGTAGAGGAAAAACAAAGTGTAGTTTCTGACGGGAGAGTTGGTTCAGCCACCTCCAGTATCAGGGGACCTGAGCCGATCTCCCTGGTAGTGGTCTCTGCAAAATATATGAAAAGGTGCTCCCGTGGAAGGTGTTCAGCAGCCTCCTTGCCCTGCCCTTATCCCTTCAGCTTCTCCATGAGGAATGGTTTGTCTTGGCTACCTTGGGAGAGGCACAGACAAGTCTTTATGAGTTCTCAAGAGTCACTTTGAGATCCAAACAAGTAGGGATAAGGATTACTTTGGCTTCCCTGGAAAAGGGGCCTGAGGAAGAGGGCTTGACTTCTCAGTGGATAGAACTCTCCAGGTCTCCATTCCTGTTTTGAAGGTCCCTGAGGTTTCCCTTTGAGCCCTTCCCACTTGTTCTCCTAAGGAGGCAAGCTGCCCCACCCAGGCCAGGGCTGCTCCAAAGGCAGCCTGTAGACACACTTTTATCTTCCTGTTCTGCTTGGCAAGGCCCTAGTGGACAGTATGTTATTGGATTGATGATTGACCAACACAGCACACCTCAGTGTTAGCAAATACCTGGAAGCTTGTTTGCAGGGACCAGCTTTTCACTAGTCTCCAACACCCTGGCTCATACGTTAAGTCAGTGTTACTGGAAGCCCAAATTCAAGAGTCTGTTTTCTGTTAATATATAACAACTCCATCACAGATCTTGGTCCACCAGGCAAGAGGAAAATATGGTTAAAAATAATGCAAGCGAGGGGCCCAGCATGCCCAAGTCTTGGGCTCTGTTATTTATTAGAGATAGGATGGACATTACTTAACTTCAGTTTCCTTATCTGTAAAATGAAGGGTGATGGGTATGAGGGTTGCTTGTAGCTCTGCTGTTCTTTGATTAAGCCCTGTTCAAGAAATGATGATCTCTGTGTGTTGAGTTTCAGTAGGACATACATTCTTCCTTCAGATATTGGTTTTGGAAATAATACTGATCCATCTGAGCTTTCTTTTGCACTATCTGTCCCCTACCCAATGCCCAAATGGCATTCATTGACAAAGAGCTGGGCAGGTTTAGGGTCACAGTCTGCATATGTTGAACCTTGTTTTTTAAAAGCATGTACTGGGTATTTTCACAGTGTCAAAGCAGTGTGACCTAATGATGAAAAGCTCAGGCTTTGGAGGGAGGTAGCTGCTTTCAATGCCAACTCTACCACTTGGCCACATTTCTGAACTTCTCTAACTTCAGTTTCCTTACCTGCAAAATAGGAAGAATAACAGCTACCTCATAGGTTGTAGGCACATAAAGCACCCAGCCTAGTGAAAGGACTGCAAATGGCAGCATTAATATAATTCAGGCTCTCCGAATAACTGTGTAAGAATCATGACTGCTATCCTCAGCAGCTCACTGGCCTCCATCAGTCCTGGAGGCAAATAGAAAATAATGATTGCATTTTATAGTGCAGGAATTGACCAAGATTACCCAAATGTAGTAAATGAATGGGATTTAAACTCCAGCAAAACTGGGTTTGAATTCTGGCTTCTTCACTTACTAGTTAAGTGACATAGAGCTCGTCTCTCAACTCTCCTGAGAATCGTTTCTTAATCGGTAACAGAGGGGCAATAATCATAATGCCTTCCTTATTTGTGTCATTATCTATCAAGGACAATCAGTGAAAGCACTTTACAAACTCTAAAGCCATACACATTTAAGTTCCTTTTATAGTTGGCATCTTTGTTTCTCTTTCACCATTAAAATCGGAAATGGCAGAGATTACTGTCCTCACTTCTCATTTTGTTGACTTTTTCCAAAGGACTACATTACCCAAGGGAAACTGAAGGCAGGTTACTGATTTTTTTTTTTTTTAATGACTCTGACATTTTGAGAAACAAGTCCAGCAAACAGGCTGGTTCTCTCTTGTTTGATGTGGCTGGAATTCCTTCTTGGTCACATGACTCCTAACTCATTTCTTGATGCTCATTTTAAAAACACAAACAAACCTGTTTGGTTTTTTTTATTTTTATTTTTTTTCATATTAACCTTGGGAGCTATGGGGTTGACCAGAAGGGCAGGATAGGAGATAGTCTTACCTGCATGCTGATATGAGACCTATAATCTGAGGAGCTCTGGGTAACAGAAGAAGGAAAAATGGACTACTCAGATGTCTGGTGTATTTATCCTAACCCTAAAGCATCTCTCAGACTTCCTGATGCCATCAAGAATGTCTGGGTTAGTTCAGAATGAGGTGGGATGTCTTTTCTTAATAATAATTTAAAAAATTAGTTTAAACTATAATTAGTAAACTACTTTGTCATGACAAAAATATATGTGTGTGTGTGTAAAAGTGATAGCTCTTTATAATTAATGGGAAAGCATTGGAAGTAATTCCGATAACATCAGAATCAAAGCAAGGACATATATGACAGCTATTGTTTAATACTATTCAGAAAGTTCTAACCAATGCAATATGTCACGTGTACCTATTAGTACTAGCACAGAAGAGACCCTATCAGCATATATGCTTGTGATGCCAAAATACACTTAGAAAAATGAAGAAAATAAACATGGAAAAGATGCTGTCAGGAATAAGTAAAAAGATTCAGTTCTCAATAAAAGGATTCAAAGTGGCTATGTACAAAGTAAATGCAATAAAATCAATAGCTTTCTCATACGAATCTATTATTAAAATATAATGGCGAAACAGAATGGGGTTTCTGGGACCCACAGATTATTTAGTAGCTTTACATTAAAATATCAGCTCCTTGACAACAACAACAAAAAATTAATGTATAGTGGAGATTTGTAAAGAAGCTTGATAATGGCTGATCTCCCCCAACCCTTAGTAATACTTGCAGGAGTGGAGGTAAGTCCTCTACAAAAGGTAAGAACTTGACTTCTAGAGTCGGAGGGCCCTGGGTCTGAATGCCAGATGTACTATTTACTAATAGTTGGATCTTAGGCAATATACATATCTACTCTGAGCCTCAGTTTTTTAATCAGTGAAATGGGAAAGGCAGAAGTATCTGCTTCATGGGACCAGTGACGTTTGTGAGTTAATGTGTGAGCAGTGCTTGATAGACTGTAGTCAGTGAAAGCTTCCCTGAATTCCTGCCTCATCCCGGACCCGCTCTCACTGGGGACTCCCGGGACATCGCTTCAGTTATTGTTTTTAGCAATCACATGTCTTTAGTACTTATAAAAGCATAAAGCAAAACATAGGATATTTTCAATCATATAATAATGCCCATGGCAAAAGAATCTCTAAGGCCGACTACTAACTCAAAGATCGTCAGCAAATGGAAACACCATAAGGGATGAGATTATTGTCTATTTTACTTACTGCTGTGTCTTCAGCACCTAGAATAGCACCTATCCCACAGTAGGTGCTTCATAACTGTTACTGAGTGAATGAATGAATGAATGAATGAATTTATCTATCCATCCATTCATGAATTAACTGTGCCAAATCATTGCTAAGCGATGTCATTTTGGACACTGTTCTCTGCAGTCCCAATTTCACTTATGCGGCTCTTGTTTTTTCTCTCTAGCAGATCTCAGTCTCAGGAGGTGGTTTGCCCCCCGTCAGCACCTTGACGAACATCCACAGCCTGTCCCACCACAATCCCCAGCAATCTCAAAACCTCATCATGACACCCCTCTCTGGAGTCATGGCCATCGCACAAAGTAAGCTCTGTTCTCAGTCAGAAAACATGGGGCAGAGAGAAGCCGCATGGGAAGTGAGTCAGCCTGATGAAAAGGGACTAAAGGAGACCTCCTTCAGACTCATCCACCACTTATAGATTTTATTCACCTTGTTTAGTTCCTTATCTCTCTCTCCAACCATATTTGGATCACAGCCTAAAGCAAGAGAATTATGGAATGGAGCTGAATCTTGGTGACAGCTTACCAGCTGTGCATCCCGGGCTCAATCATTGAACAGTTTTAAGCTTCATTTTCCTCATCTGTAGAATGGATTACTGAGGTGATCAAATGACAGCGTGTATACACTTTCCTGTGAACCTATAGAGCATGAGTATGTATAATATTGTAGTTTATACTTTTGTCTAGTGTCCATTTCTATCCTTAAGTGTGTAGTAGGTTTTCCAGGAGGTTGTGCTGATGTTTTCTTGTGAAAATGGAGCAAATCATGATGTGCTTCCTTCTAAACAGGGAATTTTGTGTGGTCATATCAGACCTCTTTGGCCAGTGGTAAAAATGCAGTAAGAGGGAACTCTGAGGGAAACAGTCATAGCATCTCGGGGGTTTTAAGGAGAAACAGGTTGTTTAAGCCCATGCCTTGAAGACAGGGGGATGGGTCAGGTCCTTCCAACTCCAGGAGGCTCATATTCCATAGGGAGCCTGAACCCCATCCCAGATAGGCCATTTCAGGGCATGGGAAGGCTGATGCGAGCTGTGTCTGTGGATACCTCTCAGAGTTTTGATATTGATGAGTATTCAGTGTATTTTCAGCTTCATCACAACAGCTCAAGCCAACTCATCACTGTGACCCTGGGAAGTATTACTGAGAGGCCTCAAGTGAGATCTAAGGGTGGCACATTGCTCTTCTTTCTTTCTACGTGGAACTGCCCCCTTGTCCTTGTGGCCTCTCTTGTGCTGAGTGCCTATGCTGACTACCTCTTCATTTTTTCCTGCCTTTTCCTCTCCTTCCTTCCCTCTCTTTCTAAATGACCTTCAGTCCAGGTAGCAACTCAGGTCACTTCTGAAGAGAATGACTTACGTACTCTTTAAGGGAAAAACAGAGCTAGCCCCATAGGAGGCATGCAGATTTACTGAATGAGTGTGTATGGCTCTCACTCTATCCTCAGCCACTTGGAAATTGGTACGCCCCAAATTTATTTTTACAGAGGAAAATGGGAATGGAGAAGCCCTTAGAGGACTTACAAAATAAAAAAAAAAAAATGTTTTAAATTTACTTCCTTTTCACTGGACCCTCTCCAGAAATAAGGTAACCATACTAATAGCATTAAAACTGAAATAGGCTATCTGAAAGCAGCTTGCTTGCCTTCTGGAAGATTTGGTTAAAAGGCCCACGGGTAAGATATACCACCTCTTTATATCTAAAACCAAAGTGGTACACAAACCATCCCACTAATCTCCTTTCTTTCCATGTCAAGCTTGGCTGACATACACAGTTGTATATTTTCTTAGGCACTAAAATTGTCCCTTAGGCTATTCCATATTTTTCAGTTGAGTTCCTCCTAATTTTCTTTATCCATGCTTCTCTACCATCTGACAATAATCTTAATCTCCTACTGCAGAATGGCAACATCAGAGTGTACATTGACTTTTGAAGGGTGTGTGTGTGTGTGTGTACTTGGAGTTGGGGGGTGGCACATGAAAAAAGGAGAAAATCACAAGAAAACTTGGCTGAGACACAGTGGTCCTACCTATGGAGTGTCAGGATGAAGAATTGGTTGCAAGCATCTCATTTGGCCAACTCATGTCCTGTTGAGTACGTGGGGCCTGCCTCAGCACCACAGAGGCCATGCAGAATGTGATAACAAATTGCTTGGCAGTGCCAATTCCTCATTCTCTACTCAACTACTGGCCTGGACAACACGCTTAAGCAGGAACCAGTGCCCAGAAAACCGATGAAAAGGCCAAGAGTCACACTCCATGGGAGCTACAATGACATCAGTGGCTCTCAATCCTGGAACTGAGGCACATCAGGGTCACATGCTGTGTTGAAAATAAGATTCCTGGGCCTCACCTCCAAAGGTTCTAACTCATTAAGTCTCGGGTGGGGCCTAGGAATGTATATTTCTTAAAGAGCTCTCCCAGATGATTCTAAAGCATAGGCAGGTTTTAGAACTGTGCCTTCAGATGCCATCCACTCAAGACAGGATAATTGTTTTTCTGGGCAGAGATTTCCTAACAAGAGCAGTGACAATGGGCTCTGGCAAAAACAGCAAATTTATGGGGCTTCCTAGGAAAAGGAAGGAGATGATAAATAGAAGGCAGGAGAGGGAAACTATATCAGGTTATCAGGTGAGACACTGGCTTGGGGAGAAGCTGAACCCCTGTGGGGAGCTGGAGAGAGTGCTATTCTGAGGATGATCAGAGGAGCCCACCCCCAAGCCCCACCCAGGAGAGCCAGGGGAGGAGGTTTATTTTCCCCTTCGCTCACCTTTTAAGTTTCTGATAAGAGTATCAACTAAAGCTCTGAGTGGGCAATTGTTGAGGTCTTTGTGCTATCTCCATGGAAGACTTCCCACAGACCTGCTTTTTCCATTTCAGGAAAGACTCCCTAGGTGTCCCTTCTGCATTTGTCTAAGAAAGACCTTTTTCTGGATTTCCTTCTTCATTTTATTCTTTCTTCCACTTCACAGAAAGCAAAGTCAAAGGAATGTTGGTGGCTCCAGAAAAAAGGCTGCATGTCTTTCTCCTGATCCTCTTGTCCCCACTCCCAGCTGCCTTAGCTGTCTTCCCCAGAGTCCAGCCCAGGGAGCAGTTGGAGTGTGGGTACCAGGGAGCCAATCTTTGCAGTGCTGGCCCCAACTCTAAAGAGAATATAGACAGTACAGAACCACAGAGTCCCTTATATCCCCAAGACAGAAATATAGCAAGACCCACTATAACTGCCAACCTTCAACTTACTTCTTCCCAATACCTGCTCCTTTTGATGACACAAGCCCTGTGTTAGCTGATAAGATATGCCCACTTCATAGACTGGCTGAGTTCCAGGGTTTTTGCTCCTCTCTTCTATAGTCAAGAGAATGAGAACCTAGCCTCTCGCAGGGTCTTTGTACAAGGCCACTAAATGAGTGTCTTCAGACTTCATACTCCCAGGACTGTGGAGGTTGCTTTGCTTTTTAATCAAAATGTGGACCCCTACACACTCCTGCCCTCTGCTGGACAGACAGACCTGGGCAATAATCTGCACCTCAGAGTAGACACCTTTTAATTAACTCTGCCCTGAGGCCACCACCAGGGCAAGCCTCTCTCAGAAACAGGCATGGATGGAGTGGCCAGTAGAGTCAGCTTTCCCAGGGCAACCTCAGGGAAGCTAAGTTTGGGAGGTCAGATGACTTTGGAAGATCCTCTGGCTTCAGTCAGATCTGTCTAAGGCCCATTTCCATCCACAACTCACTGTGGAATTTGAGCAAGTCCCTTCATTTCTTCAAGCCTCTGTTTCTTTGTCTGTAAGATGGGGGTATAGACTTGCTTCCCATGCAGTCTCTTACGTAACAGCCTCAGCCCAGTGCCCGGCATACAGCAACGGCTCATTCAATAATCACTGCCGTCCATTCATTTCTCCTCATCTCCAAAGCCACCTCTGATCTTTCCCTCTTGTTCCCACAGGCCTCAACACCTCCCAAGCACAGAGCGTCCCTGTCATCAACAGCGTGGCCGGCAGCCTGACGGCCCTGCAGCCGGTGCAGTTCTCCCAGCAGCTGCACAGTCCTCACCAGCAGCCCCTCATGCAGCAGAGCCCAGGCAGCCACATGACCCAGCAGCCCTTCATGGCCGCTGTGACCCAGCTGCAGAACTCACACAGTAAGGACGTGGGCGTGTTGGGGAGGAACACAGAGGGCCCTCGGCAGCCAACCTCTTCCTTCTCTGGGTCTGAATTTTCATGGAAGTTCGTTGGTTTTGTCACTTTTCCCTGCTCATGAGCAACCAAGACAGTTTCTCAAACATAACTAGTGAATGGTGCTGTGTCTTTTTGAGTCCTCTACTTTACCCCCAAGATTCCCCGGGGGAGGTTTGAGAGAACAATTGAGGCTGACCTGTAAGAGGAGTTAGAGAGCAGGGGTGGCATGAACGTGGAACACTTGCCACCATTTCCCACTTTGGCACCCATGGATGATATCGCCAGTCAGCCATAGTACCTTTCCCAGTGACCTTCAACTTACCATTTTCAGTCCAAAATTCTGAGCAGCCTTTAACACATGATTAGAGTTAGCATATAATTTACATCCTGTTTGACTTCCTTGAAATTGAAGAATCTTCTAGAGTCCCCATGTACTCCAATTTATATACTCCAAACATCTCTAATCACGAACCTGAATATAGGTGGAAAATATCACCTGCTTGCCATCCTGGAAAAGGCATATTAGTTTCTGCTTCCCACACAGGGGCTATTTTCCATCTCCGATTCTACTCCTACCCTAGGCCTACCTTTCAACCCCTTATTTCCCCTCTACCCCCTACCCCTGTATCTCTTGCCTCCCACATCTTGAACCCCAGGCCCCCAGTCCTCTGGCTAAATTACGGTATAGCCCCTGGCTTACTAAATTGGGGAGAAATCATTGAAAGGATGGCTATTCTGCTTCAGGCATGGTCCCACAGGAACATCAGAGAAGTCTCTGGAATAATGTGATAGTCTTGGAGTCAGACAGACCTACATTTAAATCCTGGCTCTGAGACTTATCAGCTATGCAGCCGTTGGTACGTTACTTAGCCACTCTGAGCCTCAGTTTCCTCATCCATAAAATGAAATAATATGCATATGGA
Source organism: Cynopterus sphinx (assembly GCA_030015415.1). NCBI lineage: Eukaryota > Metazoa > Chordata > Mammalia > Chiroptera > Pteropodidae > Cynopterus > Cynopterus sphinx. The sequence goes on along the minus strand of CM057385.1, from coordinate 28,961,719 downwards.
GTGATTATAGAGATGAAATAAAAATGGACATGAACTGTGTTTGGTAAGTATCAAGAGTGATAGAAATAAGAGTGACTATACTAAGGGACTCCTTATAACAGGAGGAGGCAGAAATGGGGAAGAAGATTTTAGTTTCTCCACCGGCTGCCTCTAGCAGAGCTGCAGATCTGAAGGAAACAGTCAGCCTTCCTTTATCCTCTGGGCTCTATCCTCCCTCAGGCCTGTGGAGCTGGTTTCTAAGCACCATCTCACATTCCAATCACATTTTCGTGCCGTTTAAAAGATCTGCCACAGCCTGTAGCAGAGTCTGGGACCACAGGTGCCTACTTCTCTTCTTTTCAGGACCTGGCAATATGCTCCCCACTTGCCCCTGCCCCCTCACCTGGGGCAGGCTTCCTCAGGCCTGGGTGGGTGGGACAGTCAGAGAGTGATCACCAGTGATCTGTGAACTGCTAAGACTCAGCTGACCTGACTAGCTATGAAGAGGTAGCCTTTGGGGCCTCAGACCAGTAAATAACGAGCCTTCCTCCAAGGGAAGGACAAGCTAAGGTGGCGGACAGTGACCTTCACCCCTGTTCCTTACTGGAGGATTTCTTGGTGGAACAGGCTAGTCCCTCCCTCAAGGCCAAGCATCCACGTGCTTTCATTAGTGGGTCATGTGACCTAGGCTTTAAATAAATATTACGGATAACTAATGTGCATCAAAAGCTTCCTGAATGATGGATGAGTACTAGAAAAACTAAAAAATGAGTCATGTGTTCCTAGAATTTTAATTCAAATCTAGTCTCTTTTTGTCTATCATCCTTCATATTTCTGGGGTATCATAAGGCTGTGATGTCATAAGGCATTTTAGTGCACACTGGAAAAGCTCAGAATTATACAATTAATTACACCCACATCTAATTACAATTATTCATTAATCTATGATTGCTAGCATGAGATCTAGTGCTTGAGTCCTGGCAGAAATGTGCTGGCCGGCTCCTTCATGTTTGTCAGCTACTTACAACATTTTTTGACTTAAACCCCCCGATGCACCACATAACCTAAGGACTGCTTGTTGATGTCCAGGCATGTAACACTTTATTGAAAGTCAGGGGAACAGAAGTGCTGCCACCACGGAAGTGCTGTCCACCACTGTGTGCTAGACACTGTGCAAGGCTGACTATTTGGTACAACGTGCTTTTAACATAATCTCTTCTAATCCTATAACAGCTATCATTCCCTTCTACAGGTAGGAAACTGAGGTTAAGTAACTTGGTTAAGGAGCCAGGATTTAAACATATGGCCATTCTCCTTACCATATAACATTTCCTTCCCAAACATCAGCACCATCAGCACCGTCACCACTGCTGCTTTTCTCTACTCAGAGACACAGGGTCTGTGGTGTGGGATGGTGTGGGATGTGCATACACCCATGTGATCTGCATCTTGATTTTGTCTTCACTCTGTCTCTCCAGTGTACACACACAAACAGGAACCCCCCCAGTATTCCCACACCTCCCGGTTTCCATCTGCGATGGTAGTCACAGATACCAGCAGCATCAGTACGCTCACCAACATGTCTTCTAGTAAACAGGTAAGACCAGCGGGAGTAGGGGTGTGGGGAGAATGACTAAAGTCATTGATGTAAGGAGAGTGTGGCAGGTGTGGACTCAGCCATAAGTCTAGTCCTTCTGAGGCTCCCTGTTACTTGCTGTTACGTCTTTAGAAACCTCTGAGGTTACAGGGTCACAGATTAAATTAGGGGCATATTTTTCCTCCAGTGTCCCCAACAAGAGCATTAAATGAAGACTGAAGTTTGATAAGTCACTGAAGCCTGGATGACACAGAGCCTTTCAGCACTGAGGTTTAGTATGACCCAGCAGGTTGTCAGTGATTCACGGCAAAGGTATTTCCAAGGAGAGTGCAAGAGGGAGCCAGTCCCTCTGTGGAGTTTCGTGCTTTGCAAGAGGGATCCCTAGGATTTTCCACAAGTTAGTTAATGGACAAAGTGAGTCGTAAGTCAGAGGTCCTGAGGCTGACTCCCCTAGTCCAGGACCCATGCTGGCCCTAGAATGCTGTAAGCTCCAGAGAAGGATACAATTCTACCAACTCACAAGAACTCCCTAGTAGGCAGCCTGTCCCTTCCAAGGGTCTACATTCACCTGGTGTTTCGTCAAGAAACTTAGAATAGACTGCCTGGTACACTGAGATTGGGGAATCAGAGGCTTAGTACCATTTCAGTTGATGAGTAATTCCTACCGCCACCTAGAGATGATGGTGTAGTAGAGACCACCAACAGCAAAGCTCATCCCTGGACTGTACTGGGGCACCAAGAGAGGGAAAACAGGACAAGATGTCTGAACACAGATGACAATTCCAGAATAATACAATAGGACCTTTTAGTAGCTGGGGTCTATGCAGTGTGGGAACTGTTTGGCCTTTATTGATTATTAGATAAGTAGGCAACAGCCTTGAACTTCATGTCAGAGGCCCTCAGCAGGGTTTGGTGTAGTTAAAGGTCTTTTTTTCACCTGAGCTCTGCAAATCACACCTCATCCACTGCCATGTGCTTCTGAGCTCAGGGTTTTCTGCTCTTCCCTTTGCTTCCATTTCCTTCTGGGCCTGTAGTAATGTGGAACATGTGAGTTCTATTCCTGGTTGTACCACTTGTTTGGTGATCTTGGCCCTTCTGACCCTTTGTTTCTCCGTCTTGAAAATGAGAGCTGTAAAGTCTATTTGTTCTGAGGATTCGATGAGGTAATACAAAGTGCCTGGTACATCTTGGGTGCATGCGCGTATGCTCACACACGGCCTAGGCGGCTGATCTCTAGAGCTGGGGGTAAGGGAGAGGTGTGTGGGACCTACTTTGCTACTCTTCTCTCACCCAATGGAAGATGAAAGGACACCCCCTGTTGCCCTGCCCTTCAACTCCCATGCGACTTCCCACTCTTTGTAGTGAGCAGGGAAAACATTTATCTGTGCTCACAAATCTCAATCAAGGGGGCAGCCAGGCGCAGCAGCCCTGCTTGGGAATACCTTCCCCTTTGAAAGGTTTATCAATCCATCTGCCGCTTGGTCAGCTCTAGACAGAACTGTGATTAATTATTCCTGTCTTTCTCAAATTGACTTTGATGCTTGCTTGTTGAAACAAGTCCTCTGAATTCAGGAAATGGTCTCTTAATCAAAATACTTTAAGATGCTCTCTAAGATGCTGCACCAGCCCCCCAAATGGCTCCTCCCCTCTACTGGACAGAGTGGCCAGCCGACCCCAAAGCTGCATTTGTGTCCCTCCAGAACTTGAGTGTCCCTCTAGAAGTTGTCGCCAAGTTCCCAGATATTTTAGGAGTCAAGTGATAGATTCACTTCTGAGATGATAAGGATGATGATTACACTTAGTGAGGATAAAACTATTCTTGTAGCACTTTGCACTTTATATTTCTCATGAACATTATCTCATCATTTTCTTCTTATTGAAACTTCCTAAGAAGTCAGTCACACAGGTAAAAAGTGTACTTAAGAAGTCCAAAGAAATGAACCAAGCTCAGAGGTGGGGAGTGTTTTGCCCAAGGTCACTCAGGTGATAAATCCTAGAGCTGGACCTCTAGACTTTGGTTTTTGACTCTAAATGCTGGACTCGTCCCACTTAAACAATCTTTGCTTTCCAACACCCATCTTTAAAATACCCACAGTAATTGCTGCTCTCATGGTCTTAAACGGTGCGGAACAAAAGTAAACATTATGCTCACATACCTATATGCCAATCAGGAAAATTTCTTCCTACAAACTGGAGGAGAAGAGGGAATGGTAAAGGCAGAAGGAAGTACAGTGAGTGTAAAAGTGCTGCCTCTTGTCAGCGAAAGGAACCCAAGCTGAAGAAAATGTGTATAAACTCTGTTCTGAAGCAAAGGGTCAGAAGTAAGTTCTAAATCTGGTGGCAGTTCTGCTTTTTTGTTGTTGTTGTTTTAAAGTATTTTCTGAAAGGAGTTTCAAGACCATTGCCTGGGATCAGGGGCATGTGATATGAGGAGAAGATGATTCCTTGGTCAAATATGGGGAATGGCTGGCCTAAGCAGTTAAACCGCACAAGGCAGGGCTTTCGGAATCTTTCATGTGTCGATGTGCACATTGAATAGGACATTAATGTGCACTTTGCTCCTCAGTGATTGAATCAAAGGGACACAGCCGGGGCAATGCTACTTCAGAGGCATCCTAGGATGCTAGGAAAGTGCTCTCCAGCAGACCTGAGCTAATCCTAACTCTGAATTCATCCCCTGCTACATGACTGTGGGCAGTTTACTCACCACTGGAAGACGGTTTCTTCATTCTAATAGGGAAAATCCCACCCCCTTTTCACAGAATATCCAAAGTGCCTGAGAGTGGCCCGTACAGAGTCCCCACTCAAAGAGCTAATTCCCTTCTTGTTCCTTCTCCTTTCTGTCTGTGACCCTTTAGGAGACACCTTCCATCAACTCCTTCAATATTTAACTCATTGCTTGGTCTGCATGTGGTCAAAGGACGTTCTGGCAATGAAATCTCTCAGGATTAGGATCGCCAGCATCCCACCTTGTGAGCCTGGGCTCCAGACCCCTGCTTCCCATTCTCCTGCTGATACACAGATGCTCCCTCACCCCCATCCAGGAAAAAGGCAAATAGTTCAAGCCCTCTCAAAGCACCCAAGCCCTTTGTGCTTAATTAAATAATTGGGCTATAGTAGCTGTTCAGTAAATATGAATGAACACATAAATGAATGAATGAATGAATTCATTTCTTGAGTGCCTCCTATTTGTCAAGCACACTCAGGTGGTCTTCCATCTTACCTTTCCTGGCTTCACCGCCCACCCATCCTTCATGGTAGATATTTTTATGCCTGGTTTGCAGAGCAAAAAAGCAAGGTTCAAAGATGGGGAGGAATCTGGCCAAGGTCACACAGCTGATAAATCCGAAGCTAGACTTCCAGATTTTGGCCTTCTCACTGCAAATCCATTCAGCAACACTCACCTTCTAATATCCATTTCTAAGCACCCATAAAAATGACCCAAGGTTACTCACGTGTAAGGCTGAAGCCAGAATTGGAATTTTTATTTATCTGATCCCAGTATTTCCGATGTCAAGGTAGACATGCCCTTGTGGGTCATGTTTCAGGAACTTCAATCTGGGACTTTTTCACTGGGAATCCTTTTGCAGCTCTTGGCAGCTATCCTTTCCAGAGCTGATGCCTCCTTCCTCCTCCTCAACCCTTGGGTGCTGGCGAGTTACCATCTGAGTGGGTCTGTGCCTGAGCCCATGCAAAACAATGCCCGCCAGTCTGGAAACAAGACCACAGCAAGCACCGTGGTTAGAACAAGTGTGGGCAGGCTGTGAGCCGACTCATGTTTCCATAACTTTTCTACCCACTGCTTCACTTCCTAGTTTATAGCGAGGTCAGGAGAGGGCCCCGAGAGTAGTCACTAGTCAGGATTGTGACAAGGAGGTGCTTATGTGCAGCCTCATCATAAATCCCCTGCAGCTGTTCCCTACTGGCCCAACCTTCTCCACTGGTGGCAAGGCATGATCTTCTGCTCATTGAAAGCAAGTGCTTGGGAGACCCAGGCTCAAGATTCTCCCACTTTCTACCTGTATGACGCCAGGGAAAAGTCTTAGCCTCTCTAAGCTTCAATTTCCTCACCTGTCATATGAAGATAATGAGATCCTTGAAAGGACTAAATGTAGTTAAGTATTGTAAAATCCTTTGCTTGGTGCTTGGCCCAAAACACCCAGTCTGTGGCAGTTGGGTCAGACTTGGCTTCTGGTGATGGCAACCCTGACTTCTCTCCAGCTGGAAAGGAGAATTTTAAATGCCAAAGGCATTTATTTTCCCATTGCTGTATTCAGGAGGTCGAAAGGAGTGATCTTCCTTACGGTTAAAGTGCACAAGCGTTTCTGTTGTGAGACCCTTGGCAAGTTACTTATAATTTCTCTAGACCTCAGTTGCCTCATCTGTAAAACTGGAATTATACTCATTACTTTAAGTATAGAGCTATAATTAATCAACCTTAAGTTAATAATAGAAGTCAGTTATCTGTGCTCATTGTTCCCACTTCCTCACCCCCAATTCTCTCTTGAGAAGACTCCAGACTGGAGAAGACTTCAGGCTTCATTGAAACCTCTCTTGTCCAGATCACCAATACCTCCATGTTGCAAAACCCAATGGTTACTTTTCTCTTTCTCTCTTTCTTTTTCATTTTCATCATTTTTCACTTTCTATCTCTGACACAGCTGATCACTCCTTCCTTTTTCACTTGGATTTTGAGACATTACCCATTCATGGTTCTCCTCCTATGGCACTCATTTCTTTAGAAGGAAACTCATCTTTCTCACATTTATTCATTGACGGGCCCTGGGGCTACATCTCTTTTCTGTTCACTCCTGGGTGATCTCCTTCAATCCCCTGACTTTGGATCAAGTGTACACACTGGTGGATCCGATAATTCTGTCTCCAGTGCAGACCTCTCTCTAGAGAGCACATCACAAACCCAGTGCAGCTTTGCCAGGTACATATGCATGCCTAATATATCTGATAAGCCTCTCAAATTGAACCTGCCTAAATTAAGAACTCTTCCTTTTACCCCATTATCTCCCCTTCCTTGGGCTTCTCCATTTCCCACAATGGTCCCAGTTGTTCAGGTGAGAAACCTGAATTCTTGATTCTTCTCTCCATACCCCACATTCAGTTCATCAATAAGTTCTGCTGGGGATCCTTTGAAATGTATCCTAAATATGACTACTACTCACCATGCCATCAGTCCAGCCCCATGTCTCTCACTGACTTCCTGCAGTGGCCCCTAACTTCTCACTTCCACTTTCACTCTTGCCTCACTGTGGTGGGTAGGGTCTGGTAACCACACACCAGCCAGAATTATCTCTTAAAAAGGAAATCAATCATGTTGGTCCCCATTGCAACCAAACTGAAATGGAGACTTCCAAGGCCCTTTGTGATCAGACCACTATAGGCCCTGCCATTCTCATCTCCTCCCTCACCTCTCTTGCTCACTCAGCTTCAGCCGAATGAAAGCTGTAGTGAACCAAAGTTGTAGTGATGCTGCTGCAGGATGGCTGCATTTGTGGTACCTTCTGCCTGGAACTGTTCTTAATGTTCGCCTTTACGTGTTTGCTCCCTCACTTTTTCTATGAGGATCCACACAAGGCCTTGTTCACAACTGCATCCCCAGTGCCTAAAAACATGCTAAGCATGTAGAAGGCATTCAGATGAACTAAATGAATGAATGATAATTACCAATCTCAAAGGGTTGATGTGAGAATTCAATGCAATGATGCATGTAAAGCCCTCAACTTGGCATGGTGCCCAGCACGCAGTAGCACCTCGAGAAATGTTAGCTATTACCATTATGTAACAAATTCTCTTAGAATGAGAAAGTTTTTCACAATCGCCACAGACACCACACCTTTCAGACAGAGGGCTCCGTAGTCACTCAGAGATCCTCTGGGCAAGGCCTCCTGTGGGGTTGCATGTGCTGGGCCCCGATTCTAAAGGACCGCAGTGTACCCCTTATCAGATGTTTGTGTTTAGATTCTAAAGGGGGCAAATAACTCTAGTTCCTTTGACAACATTTAGGGCTCTGCCACCATTTTATTATGTGAGCAAACATTTGATAGCTGGGAAGCCCATCCCTAATGACAGGTCATAGAATCTCGCTGGCGTCTCCTTATCTGCCTTTCTTGTTTGCTCTTCTATTGAAACCTGCAAGGTCACAAGCCATTTTCTCTCTCCTCTACCTGAAATCTGAAAATTGGAAAAAGGCTGATAGTGGGAAGTAAAGAGACTCGAGAGTGGGGGTGGGTGGAGGGAGGAAGAGGAGGCAAAGGGTATCAGAGGACCCTGAGCAAGGCCTCAAGAATTTAAAAGGTTTAGAAACCTACCTCCTCACATGAATGCACAGTTCCATCCCACTCTGAAGAGCACTTGAGAGTAGTGTGGACTGAAGCATCTTGTGCAGCAGCGCTAATAAGAACAGTTACACCGAACACCATCCTGAGTACTTCACACATGTCAACTCATCTAATCCCTCAACAACCTCTGTCTTATAGGTAAGGAAATAGGCACAGAGAGGGTAACTTAACCAAGAACACAAAGCTAGTAGAAGACTCCTAACCTCGATATCATAGAAAGGACACATGCTGGGAGGGCACCCAGAAATAGTTTGAATCTGACTCCACACTCTCCTAGTTCTGAAACCTTGGACAAGTCACCATCTCTCCTTGAGCTCTGTTTTTCTAATCTGTAAAATGGACATAATGCAACATCATAGAGAGTTACGGTTGGGAACACTGATTAATGATATAATAATGGGATAACAGGCCTGTAGTAGTAGTGGTAGCTATATATATGTATGTGTGTGTTTGAAAGAGATTCTTGAGAGAATAAGCCACTAAGCTAAAAGGCAGAATCTCCCTTGAGAAACCAATGAAAGTGAAAGGGAGGGAGGAGAAAGAGGGAAACAAAAAGGGACTCCCTGGAAGGAAAAAGAGAAGAATGTCCCACAACAGCTGAAATGTATGAGGCCCAGGGCTCTGGCAGGGAGGCTGCCTATGATGGAGCTGCGGCTCCTCTTAGAGATTTTCCCCATCCATTCTGGGGTTTCCTGCCCCAGGCCCACTGGAAGTCTGGAATCAGAGGCCTTCAGCCCTAGGATATTTTTGCTCATCCTCCAAGTCTCTGAGTGACAAACTTTGGAAAGCAGTTTGCCGTTCCGCACATCACTCCCCGATGGATCGTTGGAGTAAGTGCTGATTTTCTCATATGCTTTAAGACCTCGTTTGTCAAAGCAGATCAGTAGCATCGGCACAACCTGGCACCTGAGTGGACATGCAGTCTCAGGCCTCAGGCCCACTGAATCAGAATCTTTATTTTGACAGAATATCTGGTTCTCATAGGTCCATTAAAGTTTGGGAAGCAGTGGTCTCTAGGACCCTGCTCTTACAGATCTTAGGAAGAGACCTTCATTTCCATGAGAGGTAAGAGCTTCCTATCCAGCTGCTGTTGCAACCAAACTGAGCACTTTATAAATACCACTCTCAGAGAAAGAGCCCAACTTCAGGGTAAAGTCATCGAGTTATGACTATTTCAAGGTCTGCAGCCATTCACGTCTCTTTTCTGCAGTGGCTGGAAAAGCTGGCTGGCAGGTTTTGCTATAAGGAGTGTGTTTCAGGACCAATACGGCAGAATTGAGCAGGCCCTAGGTCCCCAGCCCTCCACCTCCAGCTCTTTGCTGGCTGAGTTGGGTCTCAGCTCCCCTGGAGAAGATGACTAATGGCCCATTGCCCCTGCCGGTTGCACACAGCTGAGCTCTCTCTTCTCCCTCTCTCTCTCTCTGTCTCTCTCTCTCTCTGCAGTGTCCTCTCCAAGCCTGGTGATACCTATACACCACTTACTTTGTGCACAGCAACAAGGATTCTGTTTTCCACACCATCACCTTCTGGGAAGCTGTCACGGAAAAGCCCAGTGACCTGACACGCACCTGTAAGAGGTCCCTGCTTACCTGACATCCTGCTGGCACCTCAGACAATCCGTTCTTAGGAGGCGCAGCCTGAAGCCCAGCTTCCCTTGTATGCAGTATTGTCATGATGCCTCTCCGAAGATGTCAAGTCCTCCCATCCATTTCAGAGGTGGGAGACAAGAAATCATGGAAGAGGAAGAGAGAAAGCTGTAGCTTTTCTACATTATGCTCCTTCATCGAACAAACTGACGTGAAAACTTGAATCTGTTACTGAAATGAGGAGAGGAGGACACATGCTATTGAACTGAGCCAAACACACTGTAAATATCAGCAAACTTCTTCCCCCAACCCCCATTCCAACTGATTTTGAGATTTCTTTTAAAGAAGTAAATTTGTCCAATGGCTGTAAACTATAAACTACTGTAATTAAGTGCAATTTCCCCTATACTTCCTCACCTCTCTGCCCTGTATATAATACTAAAGTGTTTTCTTTGTAAAGGTCAGAGTTGAATTTTCAAAGCGATTTGCCTCTTTCTCTTCCCCCATGGAGAAACATCCTAAATTGGAAGTGAAGCCCTTGCCCCCTCCCTCATGCCTGGATACACACAGGGATACTGTATACTGTATATTTTGGACTGACTGCCAGCTAACTCCAATATCCTGATATTAAGACACACCTCTAGATACCTGGAAGGGCTGAACGTAGTGTCAGAGTAACATCCTACCTTCCAGTGGGGCTAGGGTTTCAGCCAGTGTACTCCCAGGAGACCCCAAGGCAGAGAAACTGGCTGTTTGATAGCACAAGAAGAAGTTGTCCTTTCAGAAAGCCTCCCATTAAAACTATTTTATCACTGTCCAGAGTCTCATATTTTTGTCTTTGACACTTTCCCTGCCATGGTTCTACCACGAACCCCTGACCCCGTCTCCTTGGAATTTTCTATTTACTCCACTAGGCTCCCTGCCACATGCGCCCGTGTCCTTGCGCTGGCCTTATTGGTAGAGTAAGAAGAAGAATGCATGCTCCCAGTCGTACTCCACAAGTCCATCAGAGGGGATCTGGCCAGGCCAGGAGCCAACACCTTTTTCTTCTCTGCAACTCACCGGAGTAAAGTGATAGAGCCAATTCTTGATGACTGTGGTCATAGGAACAGATAAAAAGGCAGCAAGAATGGAAACCCTTTGGGTCACTTTTTCAACCACATTTTAAACATTAATTCTAGCCTTTCATCCTTTCTATAAGATTGTCAGTCCCTAGGAGAGTGAACTCTTGGGAGTGTCACCTACCCAGGTTTCCCCTACTAATGGGGCTGCTAAAGTATACAAATAGTCCAAAATGGGAACAGCCAAATCGAGGACACTCCACCAGCAGGAGCTTTGCCATAAATAATCTGGTGTTGACTCAGGAAGAAGAAAGATGGACCTGTCCTCCTGCTGTCTCCTCTTTTATATAGCATAGCTATATAACATTTATATAGCATTTATCACTTCTGATGATTTCTTTCTTCTAGCCAGAGTATTTCCCAGTCAGAGTGTAAGCAGGGAAATAGTGCTTAGCAGGCTTCGACCAAAAGAATTTTCAAAATCCTAGTATACTGGAAGATGCAATTCTTAGTGAGCCAGGCAAATTTACTGAGTACCTGCAATGTGCCCAGGGCAGGAATGAATGGATATGGAAATGCTGACTTCCTTTGGTTCCTGGCTCCCCTGAACAATGCAATTTAGTCTGAAGTGGTCAAGTGAAGACTCATGGTTGTCTTGAGAAAGGCTGAGGCCAAGGCCAACCACCATGTGTCATAAAAGACCAAAGTCACTTGTCACTAATTGAGATGTCCTAATGGATGGCCCCTGTGAGTTCCAGGAAGAGGAAGAAATATAGGCCTCAAGCCCCAGCCTTAACTGGAGCCTTACATCTGGACTCATGTTATTTCTGAAATAGCAAGTGTCTGCTTTTGACAGATGTTAGATCTTGCATTGTTGCAATAACCCTGAGAATCCAGAAGGTCTTGTTCACCCAAGAGGTCATCTAGGCAGAGGTGGCAAGGAGGGAGTATGGGTGGATTGGGAAAGTCTTTAGGAGCTTTTCCTAACCAAAACCTACACAAATCAAGACATGTAGAAGGTGACCCTGTCAACCAAGAGCCCCCTAGAAGGTTAGCACCTTCTTCTAAATCAAACGGACCAATTGGTACAGCCACTATGGAAAACAGTATAGAGGTGCCTCAAAAAATTAGTAATAGAACTACCTATGACCCAGTAATTCCACTTCTGGATATTTATCCATAGAAATTCAAAACACTGATCTGAAAAGATATGTGCATTTGTTCATTGCAGCATTATTTACAATAGCCAAGATATATATGGAAGCAACATAAGTGTCCATCATTAGATAATTGGATGAAGAAAATGTAGTACATATATACAATAAAAAATTACTCAGCCATAAAAAAGAATGAAATCTTCACATTTGCGGTAACATGGATGCACCTAAAGAATATTACACTAAGTGTAATAAGCCAGACAAATACCATATCATCTCACATGTAGAATCTAAAGAAAAAATAAATGAGCATACAAAACAGAAACAGATTACGAAGAAAAAACTCATGATTGCTGGTCGAGAGGAGGTTTGAGGGGCTGGATGAAAAAGGTGAAAGGATTAAGAAGTACAAATTGGCAGTTACAAAATAGACATGAGGATGTATAGTACAGCATAGGGAATATAGTCAATAATATTGTAATAACTGTGGTATCAGATGGGTACTAGACTTATCAGGGGGATCACTTTGTAAGTTACATGTCTAACCACTAAGCTGTACACTGGAAACTAACATAATATTGAATATCAACTGTAATTGAAAACAATAAAACAATAAGTTAAACAGGTCTCTCCCTCCACTGGCTCTAAGAGGGGCATGGAGGACCACTGGTTATGAGTCCAGGTGGGAATTACCCACTCTGAAGATTTATTTGCAACCAGAAATCCCCATACTTTCCTCTAACACCCTATGAACCAACATCTCCAGGGTCTCACTATATACCTTGAGCCCAGGCTAACAGACAGATCCATTTTTACAATGACCGCTGTCATTTTCTAGGGTGAGCTCTGGGGAAGGCAGATTTCATTTAACATTCATGGATAATAAATGAAATCAGTAATGAAAACCTACCTTAAAATGTATTAAAATTTTTCATGCCAAACAGTAGATTATTCCCCTCAGAGACAGAGATAATTGAAGTATTAGCTGCTGGATGCAGACGGATAAAACCAATACAGACAGCCAGGGAATGTGAGCTCTTGGCCCCCAGTTGGAGGCATGTCTTTGATATTCATTTTGGAGCCAGAATGCCTTGATTAGAATATCCAACTCTTCCGCCTAACCCCGACCACATTGTCCTCGTACATAAAATTGGGTGATAATAATAGCATCTATGGTATACAGTTTGAGGAATAAACGAGTTAATACGTGTTAAATGATTCGAAGTTGGCTTGGTATGTTGTGGGTGCTGGTATTCATATTCTTTCATCCCAGAACGCTTTGTCATGTAGTTTTCTATCTGGTTGATATTTCCAGATAACTTCATCACAAATTTGATGCTTGATAAAGAAAACTGCCAATAATTGATTGAATGATGTTCATTTCTGTGGTGTATGGCAAATCCAGCAGGGAACCAAGGATGAGTCAGGAAGGGAAGATCTGAGGACAGGGGAAAGGCTTGACAGGGAAGAATCTTCATCTTCTTAGGGGAAGAAGGTTAAATGTGGTGATCTGGCAATGAGTGAGAGGACCACAGAAGGCCAGGAGAATGGAACTAAACCAGCTTCATGCTCCTAAAGGTGAGTAGAAGCAGGTTGGTGGAGGAGTGTGAAGAGCAAGGAAGAGTGTGGGTCAGAAGGAGGCAGGTAAGAGCAAACTTCTTCCCAAGAAAAATTAGGACTGATGTGTCCCGTTTGAATGAAGAATTAATTCAAACAAAAGTCATTGATATCTGCTCTGGAAAACACGAGTTTGCCAATAATGGACCACACAGCAGCATATCTCATATCCATATTTTAACACTTCAAACATGTCCCAACTGCATCCAACAGGCTGAATATTCATGAGAAATTGCAATCCTCTGATCCAGATGCCTATAAAGCCCCCTTTCTCCCCCTCCCTCCCTTCCTCTCTCAGAGGTCATTCTGGCTAGGTAAATACTAAATTGTCAGCAGAGATTGATAACATGACTGAATTTTATAAGTGAATCTTGGAAATATGCAGGATTTCACATGTGCCTGGACGACCAGTTTTTCCTGGGTGCATGTAAATTGCTATGTGCAGGTATAAAGAGACACTTTCTAAGGAGAAAAAATGGAGCAAACATGAGGGAGACAACATCAAAAGCAGAAATCATTGAAGCAGGTTTCCTGAGTTCTGCATGTGTGTGTTTATGCCAACAGATCTCACAATACAAATATATTTCTTTTCTATTTCCACATATTTAATTTTCTCATCAGATACATACTGTTATGTTCCCAAACGGCAAGTTTCTTGCCTGTGCTCTGTTGTCCAGACATCTTTAAGAAGCAAATTATATTGTTATTTCCAATGAATTATGAAAGGGATACAAAGATAAATCTATTTTTTTTTTAAAGAAAAAAAATCCCACACCAAGGAAAGCAGGCCAGATTTCCTTGTTATTTTAAGAGGTTCTGTGTATCCCTTCACCTTTGGAAGCATAGTCTAGTTCAAAATGTTTCTCATTTTATTTATTTAAGGAATATTTACTGACACCTACTGCATGTCAGGCACCATTGTTCTAGACACCAAGGATACATCAGCGAACCAAAGAGAAAAAAATCTTTGCCCTCATGAAGTTTATATTCTAGTCGGGGAGAGAAATAGCAAGTGTGTGTGTGTGTGTGTGTGTGTGTGTGTGTGTGTGTGTGTGTGTGTGTGTGTGTGTGTGATGGTTGAAACATCCATAAAAAATAGAGCAGGAAAAGGGGGTGTTGAAGGTTAGGGTAGTCATTTCAAATGGGGTGGCTAAGGAAAGCTGACTGAGAAAGTAACACCAAGAGCCCTGAAGTTGCTCAGGAAGTGAGCCATGTGGATGCTGGGGAGGGGAGCATTCCAGACAGAAGGAATAGCTGATACAAAGGCCCTGACACAGGAATAGAAAAGCAGGGAGGCTAGGGTGGCTAGAACTGAGTGAAACGGAGAGTTGTGGGTCAGGGAGGTGAGCAGAGTGCTGGGGCATGATGGCAAATGATAGGCCTTGCTGCCAATTGTACAGGCTGCTGTAAGTTGCTGTAAGGACTTTAATCCTGAGAGAGCTAGGAACCATCAGAGAGTTTTTCCCAGAGCAGAGACAAGATTTGACTTAGGTTTTAAAAGAATCTCTCCAGTTGACCTGAATAGACATTTCTCCAAAGAAAACCTACCGATGACCAACAGACATAATGAAAATATGCTCAACATCACCATTCATCAGGGAAAGGCAAAACCACAATGAGGTATCACCTCACATCAATCAGAATGGCTACCACCAATATATAAAAAAAAAGTGTTGGTGAGGATGTGAAGAAAAGGGAACCCTCATGCATAGTTGATGGGATTGTAATTTGGTGCAGCCACTGTGGAAGACAGTAGGGAGTTGCCTCAAAAAATTAAAAATAGAAATTCCTTATGACCCAGCAATTCTGCTTCTAAATATTTATCCAAAAAATACTAAAACTAATTTGAAAATATATATGCATCCCTATGTTTATTGCAGCATTATTTATAATAACCAAGATAAGGAAGCAACTTAAATGTTCATCAATAAAGAAGTTATGAATAAAGAAGTTATGGTACATGTATTCAATAGAATATTACTTAGCCAAAAAAAGAGAATAAAATCTTCCCATTTGCAAAAACACGGATGAACCTAGAGTGTATTATGCTAAGCGAAATAAGTCAGACTAATATATGATTTCACTTATATGGGAATCTAAAGAACAAAATAAATGAACATACAAAACACAAACAGACTTACAGATACAGAGAAAAAATTGATAGTTGCCAGATGGGAGGGAGGTTGGGGGATTGGGTGGAAAGGTGAAAGGATTAAGAAGTGCACATTGATACTTACAAAACAGTCACAGGGATGTGAAATACAGCATAGAGAATATAGTCAATAATATGATAATAACTATGTATTGTGCCAGGTGGGTACTAGACTTATCAGGGTATCACTTCATAAGTTATATAACTGTCTAACCACTATGCTGCACACCTGAAACTAATATAATATTTAATGTCAACTGTAATGGGAAAAAATTAAATTTAAATTTTTAAAAATTAAATAAAAAATAAAAGGATGCCTCTGGCTGCCAAGTTGTGGGGAGGGGCCAAAATGACAGCAAAGAGACCATCATGAAGCCACCGTCATCATCCCACCCTGGGGTGGGGGTGATGAAAGGTAGAAGATTTGAAGGCACCAGGATTTCCTGATGGTTTAGAGGTGGAGTGTGAGAAAGAGAAGCATCAAAGATGATTGCGAGGTTTGGGGCCTGAATAAAGTAGAAAACAGAAGTTGATGTTGTAGAAAATGAAAAACAGTATTGCCTGAATATAGATGCTACCTCAGTTATTTTTTAAAGTGGTTCTTTAGGAAGCATCTTGGTAGTGTGCCATGCTGTGATGCCTGCTATCACCATTCCTCTGATGTGAAGTCAAGGATCTCCAGTAACATGACAGTCAATCATTCTCCAACAAGTGCTTAATGAATGCTTACTATGCACTACATACTTTCCTAGACACAGGGAGAAAAGCAGTTCTAAAATGTCACTTTTCCCATGATGCTTCCATTCAACTGGAGAGAACCAACAATAACTCAACAAATACACAATGTGCCAGGTATTGATAGGTATTAGAAAGAAAAACAAAGAAAAGGCACAGGGGTGAGAAAAAGGTGGACTCATTTTTTTTTTGTATAGGGATCTCTATATTCTTGTTTTCCAAAGCAGGGTTCCTTTGGGGCATCCTGAGTGAAAAATATGAGAGCATATATTTCCGAATCACCTACAGTGGTGGCTAATGACTTATTCCTTCTGCTGCTCCCTGCTCTAGGAGGGTGCATTAGTTTCCTGTGGCCATTGTAACAATTACAACAAACTTGGTAGCTTAAAACACAAGAAATGTATTCTCTCACAGTTCTGGAGGCTGAAAGCCCCAAATTGGTATCACTGGGCTAAAACCAAGGTGTTGGCTGCACTCCCTCTAGAAGTTATGGAGGAGAATCTATTCCTTGCTTCTTCTACTTTCTGGTGAAGGACAGGTTTCCTGGCTTGTGGCCACATCACTCTAGTCTCTGTATCCACGATCACATGGCCTTCTCCTTTGTATCAAAAGTTCCCTGTCTTCTTCCTCCTCATAAGGATACATGGGATTACATTTTGGGCCCACCTGGATTATCTAGGATAAATTGCCTTAATCTGCAAAGACTGTTTTTCCTTTTAAAGTAACATTTACAGCATCCAAGGATTAGAACCTGATACCTTTGGGAGTCATTATGCAGCCTGATATAGAAATTTTACCACATACTATGAAAACAAAAGTTAAGGTGATCGTTTCTTTTGTACAATTTTCAATTATAAATCATCATTATTTTTGTAAAATAGGTTGCCTTGCTCAGGAAATATGGATGGTCATGAGAAAGATGCTTGTTTCTCAATCTTTATGACATATATTTTCTGTTTGTTTGTTTTCTTATAAAATCTACTTTCAACAGGAGCCACTCTGGAGAAGCTCGACTCAATTAGTAAATGAAAAATTTAAACATGCTGCTCATATTTGTATCATAGAAACAAAACAACAGGCTTCTACTCTAGTTAAGGGTAACCATTCCTCCACCCCTTTGTGAATCTAGTAAATATTTTCTACTGCCATATAGAGTAAGAGCTCAGGCTGGGGAAGTCAGGCAAATCTGGGTTCAAATCCTGGTTCTACCATTAAATAGCTGTGTGATCTTGGGAGGCTACTCAACATCTGAATCTATTTCCTTATGTGTTTCCTAAAAGGGGTTAAATGAGATTCAAGGTATATAAAGCCCTTTGTCTGGTACATAAGAAAGGGCTCAAAAATCTTAGTGATAGGTACCCAGTCCTTCCTGGACTACAACGTAAGAGAATATGATGAGACCCTTCCCCGCCATCACTCAATGTCGTCCCCCAGCTACAATGTAAGATCTGCAAGAACAGGAACTTGGTGTTTTATTCACTGTTCTGTCACCACCATCTGGTACCTGGCACATATTAGGTGCTCAGTTAATGTTTTCTGAATGTATGAATGAATATCATGAAGTTTATAATTTTTACATCTGGAAAATAGCCCAAATTCATACCTACTGCCAGTACTATCACTGCCATTTTCTGGGGCCACCCAAGCTTCAAAGGAGGAATCAAGTCATTGTTGCTATTGCATGTTTCCTTGCACTACACTGCCTATGTCTAGTGTAGTACAAGGGTTCATTAGACCAGGTCAGAACCATTTTGGTTCCTGAGCTGGCACTCAAAAAGGAATATCACCACCAACAACAA
The DNA here is from genome assembly GCA_030015415.1 of Cynopterus sphinx. NCBI lineage: Eukaryota > Metazoa > Chordata > Mammalia > Chiroptera > Pteropodidae > Cynopterus > Cynopterus sphinx. Next base: position 28,943,683 of record CM057385.1, on the reverse strand, counting down.
ACCACTTCTATCTACCCATGAGTTTGATCTCTATACCCCATCTGCAAATATTCCTACCATCCATAGAAAGATGACCAGATTACAAACTTCCCAAAGACAGAAACCCTAGGTTATGCCTCTCTTTACCAGTATAACCCAGGTCTTCATTCCTTTGTCTATATTTTTGTACATTTTTATATGCAAAGCTCCTAAGTGTAGTGTAGAGGCACATAATAGGTGCTCATTCATTCATTCATTCATTTGATAAACCTCTTTTGCACACTGACTTTGAAGCAGGTACTGTGGGTGCTGGAGATTTCAGATGCCCTGAGGGAGTTTCCAAACTGGCTGAAGATGCATAAATTAATAAGCGATTGCAGTGCAGTGTGTAGGTTTTATAAGGTAGACCGGCAGGACAATGGAGGAAATTTTATTTGAGTGGAAATCAGAGAAGTTTCCTTGAAAGGCACGTGAACTCTATCATGAAGAATGAATGACAGTTCTCCAGGCAGATGGGGCTATGGGGTAGAGGATACATTTCAGGCTGAAGAACCACAAAATGCAAAGTGAATGTTTAAATTTTCTTCTGTCTTCTGCTCGCCTGAGATGCCTACCTGAAATACTCTTGCTCGGGCTCTGTAAATCATGATCTGACAGAGTGAAATATGTTCTCCAGGCTGCACGGTCCTCAGGTCAAGGTAATGGGTCACTAGCCAGCTGGTGCCTCCGAGGAGTGAACCAGGGCCTGAGAATCAAGTATGTGGGCCCCACATTCAGATGAGCAGAAGTAAGGCATGGGGTACGGCATGTGATGTTTATGTTCACAAACTTCAAAGCCACTAGTTTGCAAAGTGTCATTACGTCTGCAGGTGGAGGGTAATTTTCCTGTTACTCAAGGACTCCTGATCAGTCTCTGATTGGTCTGTGGAGAATGGTTTTATGACCCAGAGCTAGATAGATAGGAGATGTGGTTTGCTGGGCAGAAGTTTACATGGCAGGAAATTGCTTCACTGGGCACAACCATTCATAAGAAACACCTCTGGGAAAAGGAGACTGGGCTCCTGGCAGGTCTGGCCCTTGCCATTTGTTTACATCAGCTACAACCCATGTTCCTGGTTACACAATGTGGCAACGTCACTTTGAATAGGAGATCTTTGCTCGTTGGAAGAATAAACACATTCCTCACTCACAATGGAGTTAGCAGCCCTCACAGACTTTTCAGTGACTCTCCGGGAGGCCTTAATGTCATAGGAAGGTGACCGTAAACATGATTAGCTGTATAGCCTGATTTACTCCAAGTTTGGTTGAATTTTCCTTTAAATGACGATATAGGCTTAGATGAAGATACTCCAAAGGGGAAGGGTGAAAGAGTGACAATTCTTTGCCAGGCAGTTGTCAAAGTCATGCTAAGTTCCTTAGGAACAATCCAGTCACTGGTTTAGGGGTCATTGGTCAGTCTTTGGGGAGGAGGAGACAGGGCTGTGGGTTGTTTGGATATATTCCAAAAGCTCACATTTCCATTGTCCCACTAGCTCTTAGCTAAGTTCTAGAGTCCAGTTTTTAGCCATCAGATCTGCACATGTCATGGGGAAGAAATATAAGGGGCAGTGGCCAGAATCTCAGTGGCATCTGAGTTGTTCTGATGAGTTCCTAGAGGCCTCCAGCCCAGCACTGTTCAGTAGAATCAAGAGTCATGCCCAGGGCCCTATTCTTTCTCTCCTCCTTTGTAAACCCCTTCTCAGTCTCATCCTTGCCAGGTGAGCTTCAGTGGACTATTTTGCTTCTCTAAGGTCTCAGGTTCTGTATCTGTGCAGTGGGGGAGGATCATGCCACTTGACATCACAACTCAAATGTGGGGATTAAATGAAACCATGCATTTCCTCACTCTTGAGTATAATTGTACACTTAGGTGCATCATCTCTAGGGCAGTTGGGCTGGTGGGGGACTTGGAGGGGAATTTCATTTTATTTTATTTTTTACCTTTATATGAGGAGTTGCAAGCTACCCATCATTGCCCATGACTTAGTTCAGGACCTACTAACTGTACTTAGGCTGCTGGGTAGAACATCCAATGTCAGGAGTAGTCAGTGGCAGGAGGCTCTGGGCTTGCCCCATCTGACCTTGTGTTGTTGACTTCCCTGGAGACCATTTGTTCAATTCTATCTCCCTCTTAAAAATCCTAAGGGCCCAGACCAGGTTATTGTTGCTCATCACTATATCTCCAGTATCATACAGTTCCTAATATAAAGCAGGTTCTTTACAGAGAATTGTTTAATGAATAAGCAAATTCATGAATGAATAAATGAATGGGTCGCACTTCTTTTAAAATTTGAAAACCATTTATATAGTGAATTTTTAACAAACCTACCATGGACTTCAGATCATCTAACTTCTGCCTGATCAGATAAGCAGGCAGCCTTGATTCCCTGTTTGCCTGGACAAAAGCAGCAATTGTGTCAGAGAAAGCAAGGTGGGGTATGATGCTAAAGCCTACCGAGGCAGTAGCAAGGACAATCCTTAGCCATGAAGCCTTTAGGTAATTAGTTTAGTAAGTGTTCAGCTAAGTAGCTGCTTTCAACACCACTCAGGATCTCAGGCTCACTGCTGCCCCTTCCCTGTCCCTTCCCTGTAAAGGAGACTATAGAAGGTTTGGACCCACTGCCTCTAGCTATTTGGGAAATAGTGTTACTGGAAAATTGTTTTATAAGCCCAAAGGTGAAGGGATGACCCCACTGGGCCAGGCTGAAGGAGTGTGTGACCAAGGCAGTATAGGACAAACCCAGAGGAGTGTTTGAGATCAAGGATGTGGGCCATCCAAATGTGTTAGAGGCCCACTTTGACATGATACACCTGAGTGTGGTACATGAACATGGTCTGATGTTGTAAAAGGCATGCTTCTCAAACTGGGGTACATAGGTAGGGCAGTGAGCCTGGGGTTTAAGAAGCCATAGGAGAAATAGCTCATCTTCCTGAAGCATCCATTTTATTCAGAGATAAGTAATTTTAATTTCATTCTTACATAAAAGCAAATCAATAGATCGTGACTGAAACTACAAAATGTGTACACGTTTTTAAGATAAAACATGAAGCTTTAAAAAACTTTCCTGTTCTCAATGATCGAAAACCCTAGCCCCTTGAGAAGTGTGAAGTCTCTCTTCTCTGCCACTAATGGCACTTCAGCGGAAAAGTTTCAGAAGCACTAGCTTAGAAGAACCATGCAGAAAATGTCACCCTTTAACAGTGGCCCCACTGTTTATGCATGCTGCTGGACCCACACTCCATGCAGTGAAAGGCCCCTCAATGAGACAGTAGTGGCATTGGTAAAGCAGTGACTGCTCACATCATCTGAGCTGACCCTCAGATCCCCAGAGATAAATTGGCTATCCTTCTTCTCCTAGGTTCTCTGAGATACAAGTCCCCTGCCCTAGAGAAGGAATTATACTGCTGGTATTGTTTTCTCTATTCCTGGTGGCCAGCACAGCACTCAGCACAGGGGAGGCACTCTGTTAAGGTGTGTTGGGATGACCTGAGCTCCAGACAGATGCCTCCATCTCCTCTTTCCTTTCTCCTGAGAGCAGTGGCAGCTCTGGCCTCAAATCAAAAGGGAGCTCAAGTGAGACAGCATGGGCACAGCTAACAAGTGGCTCCAGTTGGAGCCCAGTGGCATCAAGTTCCACTTCCTTTGAGTCCAGGCTTAAAGAGTTGAGAAATTCTTTCCTGGTAGAGACAGTGCTTTTTAAAATTTTTATTCATGCTTCAAGGACACTGAAATCACATAGGGAAAACCTAGATGTGCTGATAGTTGGTCAGTTAACAGCTCCCCGCTGTAATATAAGGAGAAGAACAGTGGTCCAGGGGTATCTGTAGTTTACTCTTTGGCAAACTCTAGTAGCCAAAGCAGACTCCTTGGGGAATCCAGTTCCAGTTCTTCCTCTGTTCTCCTGGCAAATGCAGCTTCTCTGGGTCTCTCCAACTTCAGTGTAAGCCTCCTGAGAGTGGAAATGGAGTCTAATTAATCTTTGTACCTTCTACTGCTTAGTGGAGTCACTGCACAGAAGATGATCCAACAAATATTTGCTGGTGATGAGTATGACAGCATTCTCTTAAGTAATTTACCAAATATTTATGTTCTGTACAGTCTGCTTGGCATAGGAATTTGATGATGAATAATAAACAGTCTCTTCCCGTGAATATCAGGCGAGGCTAATATGGAAAGTGCCCATTGCATGACAGAGGCAGTATCAGGGCCCTCCCAGACAGTGTAGGTGATGCCTGCTCTCTTGCAGGTGGACTCAGTAGGTAAAAGGACTTCTAAAGCCATTGAGGTGGGCTTGGCCTCCCACAGCTGAAGTCATGGGGGACTAAAGGGAGGGTCACATTCAATGGTGGGCTTTCACAATCACAGGAATGCCCAGAGTGGGTGGGCCAGAGGGTGACCTCCCCATCACCCTGTAGGAAAGTGAGGCCAGGCTAGCACCTGTTGAGACAGGTAACGCCATTCACCCATTGTCCTGTGTTTGCAGAGGTGGAGCAGCAAACTCCACGGAGTAAGAGGGGATGGGTCACAACCAGGTGAGCCTCCTTTCGGTGGCACCGCAAGCATTAGCACAGAGATAGTGTGGCCATCCTGGAAGGATTTATAACTCCAGATTTCAAGGTCTTATCGTGAACAAGCTCTTTCTCAATCACAATGTGTCAGAGGTAGGGGGAGCAGGCAGGTAGGGACAGACAGGAGAGCAGACCTGGAGGTGGAGGTAAGAATCTAGTAGAAATGTGCACATTTGGTTGTAGCAGATAGAAGAGTTTGCGGGGAGTGGGGAGAGAGAGGGAAGAAGTCGCACAGAGCTATTCATGGCTAATATTGTATGAGACATTGAACTGGTTAATAATAATGCTTTATTTCTTGACTCATTCCCTGTGGCTGGACCTGACAGGTCATAAACATGCTTTAGTGGTATCCTAATGCAAGCCCCAAGAGCCAACCCAGTGGGAGCATTGTCTTACCCAGGCTTTTGTTCTCTAGAAGTCTCTCTCCTACACCTAGGGTTTCTCACCAGTACATTTTATTGCTTAGTGGAGAGGACAGGTGGGCAGTGTTTCTAGTCTACTTGTAGCTTCTGAGTTGGACACATAGCAGAGTCGTCCCTGGAGAAAGGCAAACTGCTCTGGTTAGGGGTTGGATGAAGGAGTGAAGCGTGGTGTTGGGAAGTCATGAGTTAGGGAGACAGTTGGTGAAGGGTGAGGAGACGAGGAGACTTTGCAAGTGGGAACCTAAGGCCTATGGCTGCCAAAGGCACTGGAGCTGCCTTTGGATACTTCTTTTTCCCTTCAGGTTTTCCCTTGACCATTCTTACCTGACGCCACCTGAATGAAAACAGGTACCCAAGGGAAGCAGCACACTCTGAAAATTGCCCTGGCCCACGCCCAGGTACCACCTTGAAGGGAGCAGACTAGGTGTTTCTTTCCATTGCAGGCTCTAGATTTTCTGGACTCAGCCCTGGTCTGCGTTCTGCTCCTAGGTGGGACTGCAGGCTTGGCAGGAGTTGAAAGATGTCCCTTGGGGTCTGCTGGGAGCATGCCTCCTTCTTCCTGCTTCTATGGAGACATCAAAAACCCCAAGCCTAGTTAACAAACACAGTCAGGCTTGGGGGATGCTTGCAGGCTTCTCCTTCAGTCTCCCGTCTTCTGACTCCAGCCTAGGCAAATCCCCCTGGGACTTCAAAGCCAGCTACTTGTTTGCCTGACCACAGGGCAGCAATAATGCTTTCCCTTTGACCTAGAAACATGTTCCTGGCATCACTGCTGGTGGATTGCTGGTGAGGGGCCCACCTAGAGCACAAGACTGCTTAGGGGCTATGAGGTAGGTGTTCCTACCAGCCTCCCTTGTCAGTTCAGCCCAGGGGATGTGTTGAGCAGGCCTAATGAAACTATGTCCCAAGGCCCTTGGATACACCTCTGGAAAGACAGGGACTCAGTTCAGAAAGGGCAATCTCCACCCTACCACTGTGGGGCACACCTGGTCACTGTGGGGAATAAAGACCACAGCCCCATGTATTTGCTTCTCCTCTGAAGGCAGTCTTGTTTCCAGGGACTGCTCATCACAAATATGGCAGTGTGGTATGTGTGTGTTTATTCACACATACCACATGTGTTTATCCATGCCAGGTGTATGTGTGCACATAGGCACAGATGTGCATAGGAAAGTGCATATCCCAGTGATCCCAGACAACACGATTTTCTAGGGGCTGTGCCCTTAACTTATATCCTGGAAAGAAATTTTATTTGCTCTAAATTCAAGAGCAGAGAATGAGAAGCAGTAAATTAATTCAAGCAGTCAGCTTAAGAAATGGAGAAATCTACCTTAGGGCTTATTTGCCCTTCAGCCAATTTCTACCAGGCCAATGATGAATTACTCATACTTTCAGGAGCTCTCACTTTAAGGCTTGAAAAGAGGTCCCAAATTATAGCATTCACCACTCAGTTGGACCTTTAACAAGGTTTGATAGTAATTATGGGGATGACAATTTTTCTCTGAAGAATGACCCTTGCACATCCTCCATCCCATGCCAAAGAGGATAATGAGAGTGTCCAGGCTCTTTCTGAAGATAAGGTACCATGACAGATGCTGTATAGAGCAGAGAGAGAAGGAGATGTGTGGACTCTAATGTCACTCCGAGCTGGGTTCACATTCTAAGTCTGCAACTTACTCCTTATGTGGCCTTTAGAACATTATTTAACATTCTGATCTTACATTCCTTCATTGTAAAAGGGATAAAACCTACTTGAAGATTTACCCTAAAAAATAACATTCTTGATGATTATAAAAGGAAATCATTGGACAACGAATAACTTTTGAGCATAAAACAAGGTCTGGGGCTGCAGATGACATGTGTCTGATATCTGCCGCAGATCCCTTCAGAGTTGAGAGAAGCAGCATCCATGATGGTTTAGAGCCCAGATGCTAGCCTGGGCCTCCTGGAGGTCAATCCCGTCCTGCCACTTTTAGCTGTGGGACCTTGGGCAAACTCTTAATATCTGTGCCCCAGTCTTTTCATCTGTAAAACAAGGATAATAATTGTTTCTACCACAAAGAACTGTTGTTAAAACAAAATTAGTTTACATATACAAAGTGCTTAGAAAATTGGGGGCACATAGTGTATTGTCAATACTAGAGTCATAGAACACTGTCCTTGAAAATACTGTCCAGACAAAATTACAAGTATTTGGTGAAGATGAGGAACATGTGGGGTGGGAGGAGGTTTCTTGATTTACATGTATGAATTTGTGAGCAGGAGAGAAGAAAGGGAGATTCGGGTAGCTGAGATTTCAGTATCATAGATATACCCTGAAACTCATTTGTTTTAGTAAGATAGGGGGTGAAAGGTAAGTAACCCCACTGAACCAGGTAGTATAAAGCTGAGCAAAGCACTTTGACTCCTGCTGTCCCTTTCCATCCAGTGGTTCTTCCATCATTTTTAAAGAAGTTTTTAAAAATCATGAAATTTTAGTTTTCTGTACAAAACTGAATTTTAAAAAAATTCTATAGTAAAAAAATTTGATTTTATTAATCAATATCACCCTAATAATTTTAATTAAAAAATCTAGTAGTATCAATGTTGTGAAATTTGAATTTTATCTTATCCTGGGTCAGCAGCCCCCAAACGACTTCCCCTACCCTGGCCACCCAGGTATTTCCTGGTGATCCGTTTTCACCCTCCATGCTGCAGATTCTGCCCCTTTTGTCTCCATAATAGAGTAGATGTCTATCCTGGTTGCCTCTTTACAGACCTCACCCTGACCTAGAATGCTCCCAATTGTTGCAAAAAAGGGCACATGGAATGTAAGGGAGAGAAAAAGCCAAATAAGGCACCAAGGCTTCTAGTCTGAATGATTAAACAACACGGGACAACTTCTCCTCACATTCCAGACCTCACTCTACACAAAAGGCATGCTTTATCACATTTATAGATGACTGATAATAAAGTAGGGACACATATGGTTAAATTTAGTGAAGACATACATATTTATGCATATATTTATAAATTATTTGTATATTATATAAATATACATATATTTATGCCTTCAGGGCTTTTCTCTCTCTTTTTTTTAACATACAAATGACACATTCTCAGTAATGTAGTTCAAATGAAAAATATTTGGGTTTAGTTAACCCTAAATTTAGCATAAATCAGCAATGTGTCATAGTTGCTAAAAAGACAAAAATCTATACTTCATCAATGGAAGTAACTGTGTCTAGATTGTGTGACGTAAGAGACCTATCTTATTTGCAATTGGGCCCTACGTTAAAGTCTGGGCATCCTTTTTCAAGGGGGATATTGAACAAGTAGAAAGCCTAGAGAGGAGAATAATAAGGATAGTGAAAAGTCTGGAAACTATCTCATTTAGACAGTAACAAATATCCCAGAGATGAATCATCTGAAAGTAAAGATCTGAGGAGAACAAATACATGAGAAGTGTTATGTAGAGGAGAAAATACACTACTCTCTGGAGCAGTGGGCAGGTTGTAGATTCATGTGAGAATTATTTAGCAGTTTGTCAATAAAGTGAACCTACCCTGGCAGTTGGTAAAGGCTGGAGGATAATGTCTCAGTGATATAGTGTAAGGGTATCTACATTACATAAGGGGTTAGATACAAGTTGCCTAAGTGTCTATGAATCTGTTTTAAAAAAATTATAAACAGGCTTTCTTCTATTCTGGACAAACAGTATATTTGCCTAAAACTCTCATGATTTGAGTCATTTAATTGGGCAAAGGCATTTTTTTTGTTCTAGAATATCTCTTTAAAGATACAATATGTTACATGAGAAAGGTAACATATTAGCACAGATAGATATCTAGAAGGAAGTTTATAATCATGAAAATAGCATTCAACTGGAAATTAGAGGTTTTAGTTTGAATCTCCTACTTAATAACTGTGTGGCCTTAAGCAAGTTACTTACCTCTTTGAGTTTCTGTTTCTTCATCAATTAAATTAGAATGAAAATACCTATTTTCAAACACCAAAGGCATGTTCACATTGCTAAGACTGATCTAGCAGGCACCACATAGCTCTAAATAATCATTCTGATGACATAGCACATTAAGGTGGCATGTTCCTTTAACTAACAGCTATCAGTTAACCACTTTCATTCAATATTTTACTGGCTAACCCAGACAATGCAATATGACAAGAAAGAAAATAAAAAGTAAAAAGATTGAAAAGGAAAAAATAAAATCACTGCTATTTGTTGACAATATTATTGTCTTGATAGAGAATCCAAGAGAATTTATAAATTATCAGAACTATTAAAAGAACCGCACAATTTTGCCAAATTCAGATCAGTATACAAAAAAAAAAAATCAAATGCATTTCTATGTATCTGCAAAAGCTAACTAATCAAGAAATATAATTTTTAGGAGTTCCTGTAACCATATCCACAAAAATTAAAAAGTATTAGCAATGGATCTAATAAAAGGAGCATGATGCAAACTTAGAAAATTATAAAACTTTATTGACAGACAAAAGGCCTAAATAAATGAAGCAATATACCATGTTCATAGATGGAGATATGCCCATATTATTTTTAAATCCAAAATTACTCTATAAATTCAATACAATTCAAATAAAAACCCCAACTTGGCTATATCTGTGTATAGGACACTTGCAAGATAACCTTAAAATAGTATAGAAAAGAGCCAAGAATAATTAAGACAATTTTGAAGAAGGAAGAGGCATTTGCTTTTCTACATGTGAAAATTTTTAATAAGGCTATAGTAATTCAAATGGTGTAATTTTGACACACACAGAGAAAAATAACTCTAATAAAATGAAATAGATAGCTCAGAAATAGACCTATGCATATAATAACTTGGTATATTATAGCACTGACATCACAAATCACTGTGTTAGGATGGATAATTTAATAAATGGTGCTAGAAAAATTGATTATCAATATTGGACACTAAAATTAGCTTCTTATATCACACCATATAAAGAGCAGCTTAAATTTCTGGCATAAATTTTTAAAAAATTTTTAAAGCTCTTAGAAGAAAGTATTGGGGGGTAGTTTTGTGTCATTGGAATGGGGCAGGATTTCATAGATCAGACCCCAAAGTGCAATACTATAAAGGATAAATTTGACTATTTTAACATGGACATCTAACTTATTAAATGTACTTAATATATTAATTATATTGAGATGAAATAAAACACTACAAAGTTAAAAGTCAAGCTACAGAGTGAAAGACAAACTTTACAATGAATATTGCTAACAAAGAGTATGTTACAGATGTTACAAGGAATTCTAATAAATCAATGAGAAATAGACGAACAGTCTAAGAGAAAAATGCACAAAGAATGCTGAGGAGAACAAGGCAAATTGGCTCTATCCAGCTACACAAAAATTAAAATGAAAATTCACAGAACTTAGACCTCATCTTGGTCAACCTCCATTTGATCCGTGAATCTTCCTTATAACACTCCTGAAAAAGGGTAAGCCAGTCTTATGCCTGAACCTCTGCAGTGACAAAGAGCTCCCTCTTTCCTGGTAACAACAGCAAACGACAACAACAGCTAACCTTTCCTGAGTGCTAATGATGTGCCTGGCACTGGTCTAAGCCCTTTACTCATTCCAAACATGGACAGCTCTGTCTGTAGAAATTCCAGACAGGACTTCAACATTTCCCCCTCTGTCCTCACAGGTCTCTTAACTGAGGGGGAAGTGAGTGTTTCCATCTCAGAATGTGTTGCCCATTAAGATTGTAGGGAAGGACAAAGCTGGTGTTCATGGTGTTACATGTTTATCATCATAAGCACAGTCTATATTGGACTCTAAAGAAATAGCAGCAATAACAACTACAGTTAAAATTTACTGAAGCATATTCTCACTTTACATGCATTTTCCTCATTTGATCCACATAACAATCCTGTGTTTCTACACATAAGCAAATTGTTGCTTTGAAAGATTAACTATCTTAAGGCCCCAGAGCTGGCAACCCTCATTCTAGCCCAGGCTGTCCGAACCGGAGGCTGTGCTGTTCACCATACCAGTCGGCACAAGTTTTCAAAGTTAATATATTTCTGAGAAGAGTGTAATGGAAAAATCTCTGAACTGGGAGTGAGAAGGCATGAGCTCTGCTCCCTCTTCTGCTATTCTCCGTGAGTTTGAGCAAATTGTTTTCTTCATTCCCTGTAGTATGAAACAATACAGATGAACTAGACGATCCCAAAGGCCCAGGCCTGACTCTGATAATCTCTACATTCCAAGCTAAAGGTGTCTATAATTCTTTTCCATCTGGAATGTGCCCAGGGTATAATATTTCCTAAGGTATCCATCCAATTAACATAGAGAGATGGTGATGATGATGATGATGATGAAATGCATGAATGAATAAATGAATGACTGAAGCAGAATCTTTAGCATTTTCTTTGCAGAAGGCTGTCCCTGGTCAGGTGTCCAAGAGAAGAAAAGAGAGTTCTTGTTTCACTTTTCAGTTTCAGTTGCCTTTCACCAGTTGACCTCAAATCTCAGGGTATAAATAAACAAAGCCAGCTTCAATCCCCAGGACTTTTTCTCCAGGCCCAGCTGTAGGCTAGCAGCAGAAAGTGAATATGCACAGAGTGGCCAATTAGTTCACTGAACACCCTCATGACCTCTGACCCCTGCTGGGCCACCCCATCCATTAGCTGTCCTCTTCCCCCTCCACAGTCCTCTCTCTCAGTTTGAGTTGTCGTCTCTGCCATTCTCTTTCAGCAAAGAAACCTGCTCAAACATTCAGCCAGCCGCTTCCACTTTCTGTTCTTTTGTCTCTTCCCTCCATTGCTCTTGTTGCTAACCTGGTCACCACTCCTTGACCCTACCACAGGTCTCTCTCCCCTCCTGGGGATGGGGAGGGGCAGGGCTTGCTGGGAAGATGAAGGCAACCTCTCACTTTTCCTTTTTACTTGGGTTTCACTCCACAAGCTTGAGTTTTAATCCTACTCTTTACTGCAAGAAAGTCTCGGTAACATTTTCTCTGGGATGATAATTTCTTTCAAAGTCATATGTTTTGAAAAGTCCATGTTGGCAAAGGCAGTAGTATGTCCCTTTGAGATGCTGGCTATTTCTCTATGTGGTTGGAAAATATATACATACTCTGTTGATTGAGAGGGGAAAGGCTAGTTCAAGATTGTGGGTATGTGAGTACATATTTGTGAAAATCTGTAAAGCAATCATCAGAAGACTAATATAAGCTAATGTTACTGTACTTGAAAGAAGACTTCTAATTGTTGATTGTATCTTCTACTTTCTTAGAATTCTAGCTCACAGTGCAAGGGAGATGGTGGTGAATTTATTAGAAAAGGATAGGAGCTTCAAAGTCAGACCCACAACATTTAAATCCAGGTCCTTCAACTTGTCAACTGAGTGACTTTTGGTAATAACAGTGCCTTCTGATGTTCTGAGTGCATTCCATGTGCCAAGCACTTTACAACATCATCTCATTTAATCCTCATAATTAACAGTGGAGTAGATGTGATTCGCAATTATTATCTCCATTTTACAAATAAAGAAATTAAGTCTAAGAAATTAAATCATTCATTCAGGGGTGTATAAATAATAAATGGCATAAAAATGGCAGAACAGAAATATGAATGAGGTATATGTGACTCTGAAATTCTTACATGCAGTGCCATACTTTCTTCAAGTTATAAGGCATCTAAGTTAATCTGTATGAGCTTCAGTTTCCTCACCTGTAAAATACTCATCTGTAAAGTACCTAACAAGAATGACTAACCAGTCCTTCATACTTGCTATATTCTAGGTATTTTCCTAAATGCTGACTTACCTTATCTCATTTAAGCCTCACAAAGTTCTAATAAATTGGAACTATTTTTATTTCATGTTACAGAGGAGGAATCTGAGGCTTAAAGAGGTTAAGAAACTAATGCAGGTCATACACACTAATAAGTAGTGGAGCTGAGAACCTGTTAGGCTCCAGAGCACATGCTCTTTCATTTTCCATTCTATGAGAGTTGCTTCAAAAAGGCCTACTGAAGAAGTTATGGTACACACACACACACACACACACACACACACACACACACACACACATTCACACACATATGTTTATGGTATATACATGAAGAGAGGGCTATAGGAATGTAGAGAAGGAAGAAACTAATGAAACTAATTCCAATTTAGAGTAATAGGGACAGCTTTCCGGAGAACGTAGAGGAGATTACCTTGATGGAAATGTACTTCGATGTCAGTAAGGCTCAGAAATATATCTGTTTCATAAAGTGAGGAACATTCTAATTATCTACCAGTGTTTATGCTGAAGAAATGGCAGAGTCCTTGTCATAAACGTGTCTAATCAATAAGACAGGTACTGTGTTTTACTCATCTCAGTACTATTTCCCTACTTGCTTGCCCTTCTCTCCCCAAGAGCATCTAGAATAGATGACTTGCATATAATAGGCTTTTCCTAAATGAATATGTGAGCCATACCTCCAGAAGAATTTGGTTGAGGGTAAATGGCTTTTCCTGGTCTGGGGGATACTGAAGGACCCCATTTCCTCTCATCTCTTTCCCTGCAGCTCCTCTGACAAGCCCACAGGCTGATGGGCGGCACACTGTACCAGAGATGATTTATGGTTCTTTGTTACACAAACCCTTTCACATTCCTTCCCATCCTCTTTTCCCCAATTCATCATGATACTTAAAAGAAACTTTAGATGGTGAACTATGGCTCACAGTCTTGAAGACAATTGTTTAGGACACCTAAACAACAATAGAGCTAGTATTCAAATCTATAGAAAGCCTTCTTCCCCATCGGAATTATCTTAGATTTCCCTGCTTCCCAAGGCCTAGAAAAAGAAATGCCTTTATTTCTACTTTAAATGATCCCAGATACTCAGACCTGAAGAGTGAAAAGAAAGGAATCTAACTGGCTACTGAAGGTGGTGCTCTGTAACTTCTCCATAATTAAAGTAACAGATGCCCCAAGGAAGATACGATCATAATATTTCAGTCTGGGTTGCAGAATATCTTTGCAAAGATGCCTCAGAGGTGTTTTACTCAATGCACGGAGACCCGCAGCTTTGTAGGGTCAATTGCGATCAAAACGATGACAGCAAAGTGAAGTGAAACTTTCTCGATTCTTCATGATATTAATAAAAGCTGAAGTTGCACTAATCAAAGTAAACCCTTTAGCATGGTTATAGGAGTCAAACAGCAGTGAGCATTTCCTCCCATCTGTCATTACACCTATTTCGATCACCTGACTCATGGGGTACTATATGCTGGCATTATCTTGACTATGTTAGTAAAGTCAATAGAATTGAGACTTTAATTCTTGGGCAAAAATCACATATACTAACTCTAAATCAGATCATAAAGAAATGGGCACTTTTTATTTGATTTAATGATTTTTAGATATCATGCCCCTATTGTGAAAAGAACTATGGCTGTTAGATATTAACATGCTATTGATGATTTTTTACATGAATTTTTTTATAATCCAAATGAGTCGGTAATGCCTTCTAATTCTTGCTGTGTAGTGCTAGATAAACTCACTGTTTCTCTCTGTCTCATTTTCCCTTTGAATACAACTAGGAGGTGAAGTTTTTGCTTCCTATCCTTTTAAAAGACAGAAAACTCAAATGTGACACAAATGACAAAGAGATATTTTATAAAATTGTGTTTAAAAAAGTTAGGCAACAATATTTAGAATTGTAACTATTAAGTAATCAAAGTAGTGATATTACCTCATTACCAAGGATAATTCTTTCAATGATCTTATACTTTTTCTATATAATAGAAAAAAAAACAGTTTTGGAGTGGTTTTGGAGTGTGTCTATGCATCAGTAACATTATTTTTAATAGAAATTTTTATTTAAAATTACTATCTAAAAAGAAAACAGAAATTACTCCATTTTATATTTTTTGAGTTCTTTCATATTTAGGTCCCCTAGGGTTGAAATTTTTATCCAATCACTGTTTAAATGACTAGAAACAGAATTTGTCTCTGGTACATGACAGAGTTTTTTCAAAATTGCTATCAAAATCTCTTTTCCAATACACAGCTCTTCAAAAGACAAGAAATATGTATACATACATTTTTAAAATTTTGTTTGAGGAAACATCTATTAAGGTTCTTGCCCTCTCGCCACTCCCTACTCCCCAATGATGTCTTTCCATAGCTAATCTGCTGAAGAGGAAAGCAGAATTAACTTACTGTATGTATATTGATTATAGCCTTAGCCTGGCTGGCTGTAATTTAGCAAACTCTTAGAGAATGCTTTCATTATCTTTTCTTTTTAACTTTTTATTTTGATGTAATTTCAGACATAAAAATGTTGTGAAAATAGGATAAAATAATCCTGAATACCTCTCACCAAAATTTCCCAAATATTTTTACTTTATCACATTTGTTTTATCATTTACTTTGATCACTTTGTTAACATGGTGTCTGCCAGGTTTCTCCACTATAAATTTACTATTTTTTTCTTTGTAATTAATAAATATCTTGTGAGCACACACTTTGTTATAATGCAATGATCCTGTGTCTCATCCAAATTTCATGTTTAACCATCCATTGACAATTCAATGATTACTCTGATGATTGCCAAATTTTCTAATTCCATCATTCCTTCTACATTTATTAGTTGACATTCTACTATAAGAACTCACTTTTCCTTCTCCCACATTTATTCATTTACCTTTTTATTTATATGCCTATATATTCTCATTTTATTCACTGGGTT
Source organism: Cynopterus sphinx (assembly GCA_030015415.1). Taxonomy (NCBI): domain Eukaryota; kingdom Metazoa; phylum Chordata; class Mammalia; order Chiroptera; family Pteropodidae; genus Cynopterus; species Cynopterus sphinx. Next base: position 28,927,958 of record CM057385.1, on the reverse strand, counting down.
ATTATACATTCCTAGTATTATTTATATTTTACTATCATTATTCACTTTTATGCATAATTTTCCAGATTTGGCAAGTAGGAGTGCTTTCAGTATGTATGGCTCTTTGTCACTTTTTTTTGTATATTTTTTCTTTAATTTCATGCATTCCCTTTTTTATTTTTCAGTTATAGTCGACATACAATATTATATTAGTTTCAGGTATACAACATAGTGATTAGACATTTATGTACCTTACAAAGTGATCACTATGATAAGTCTAGTACTCATCTGTCAAACATAGTTATTATAATATTATTGACTATATTCCCTATGCTGTATTTTATATCCCTATAACTACTTTAATAACTGGGAATTTTTACTTCTTAATCCTTTTTACCTTTTTCTCCATGCCCCCCAAACCTCCTCCCATCTGGCAACCATCAGTTTATTTTCTGTATCTATGAGTTTGTTTCTGTTTTGTTTGTTTTTTTAGATTCCAAATATAAGTGAAATCATACGGTATTTGCTTTTCTTTGCCTAACTTATTTAACTTAGCATAATGCCCTCTAGTTCCAGCCATGTCATCACAAATGACAAGTAATATTTTGTTCTTTTTTATGGCCAACTAATATTCCATTGTGTAGGTGTACATCTTCTCTATCCATTTGTCTATCCATAGGTTGCTTCTATTTCTTGGCTATTTAAATAATGCTGCAATGAACATAGTAGTACATATATCTTTTTTAAATGATTTTTAAATTTCTTCAGATAAATAACCAAAAGTAGAATTTCTTAGTCATACAATATTTTATTTTTAATTTCTGGAGGAACCTTCACTCATTTTCTATAGTGGTTACACCAATTTACAATCCCACCAAAAGTGCACAAGAGTTCTCTTTTTTCTCCACTTGCTCACCAACTTGTTATTTGTTGATATATTGATAATAGCCATTTGGACAGGTGTGAGGTGATATCTCACTGTAGTTTTTGATTTGCATTTTCCTCATGATTGGTGTTGTTGAGCATCTTTTCATGGGTCTATTGCCCATGTGCATGTCCTCTTTGAAGAAATAGCTATTCGTGTCCTCTGCCCATTTTTAAATTGGATTTTTTTTATGTTGAGCTGTATGAGTTATTCATATATTTTTGGATATTAACCTCTTAATGAATATATCATTTGCAAATATTGTCTCCCATTCAGTAGGTTGCCTTTTTGTTTTGTTGATGGTTGACTCTGCCATTTTTATATATACCAACTTACTAGCTTAATACAATGTTCAAAGTTCATCTTGTTCTTTTCCAGCTATAGCTCTAGAATCAGCCAGTTCTCCAAGAAGTTCCTTTAGGAGAATTTAGAAACAAGTTCTGGGTGATAGGTATACTCATTATTCTTGGGGTGTCATTATTTCTGGGCTTTCTCAGTGGACTCATATCTGTCTATATTAAAAATCATGAGTTCATACCATCATGTATAATTCTAATTCAGTACTATAGGATTCATTCTACTTTTCTCTCTTTCCATATTTGTTTCCTTCTCCCAGTGAGAAAACTGAATCCCATTGTCTATAGTATATTCACTTTATTTACCCTATACTAGAATACACAGAAACTAGTTTCAGAATTGCTACAAAAAGAAACCTCAACCATTACAAAAACCCCAAATAAATTGAGTTTAATATTCATTTTCAATTCATTTTTCTTTAGTCTGAAAGTATACAGTAAAAAAAAAAAAAATATGGTATTCTAAAGTTTCTTGGGTTGAGTTAATTCCTGCACACATACACACTTGCTTTTCAGTGATTATATTATTCATTTGATTTGTTTGTATTCTAATTTTAGGATTTTCCCTTGCATGTTTTGTTTTATTTATTTATTTATTTATTTATTTATTTATTTATTTAGTATATGAATCCTTAACATGGCTCCAAAAGGTAGAACCACACACAAAGAAATATTTAAGGGAAATGTCACCCTCTATCCTATACTCAGTGCCCACCTCCTTAGCCTTTCAACTTCTTTTCCTTTCACCTCCTGTAAGTAACTAATCTCATTAGTTTCTTGTTTATCCTTCCTGTTTCCTTTTTGAACAAAAACAAAAAAACAAACAAACAAAATGGGCACATGTATTTTTCTCACTTCCCTTTTTGTTTTACATAAAAGATAGCATATTTAGATACTCTCTTGCACTTTGCTAGAAATATTTCTATTTCAGTTTGCAGACATCTTTCTCTTTCTTTTTCTGCAGATGTATAGTGCTTTATTATGTGCTTGTAGTTTATTCAGCCACTCTCCTCTACATGAGCATTTAGGTTGTCTCTAATATTTTCCAAATAAAAACAGTGCTATAATAATTAACCTAGTGCACATGTATTTTCATATTATTTGAGATATTATTTGTTTAGGGTAAATTCTTAGATGTAGGATTACTGGGCCAATAGTAGACATTTGAAGTTTTTTTAGATACCTGATAAGGTTTTAATATTAAAATTTAAAGTATTTTTTATGATAATGTTCATTACTTATTTGTTTATATAGGTGTTTTTGTTTTAGATGCTGAGTTACCAGACCTTGAATGTCTTTTAAGCAGCACAATGACACCTTAACAAATGTGTTCTGCTGATTATAAGCAATTGAATAGCAAAAGTCTTCCTAAGTAGTATTAGATGTTGCATGTATTTATTTAATTAGATTTTAGCTCCAAGATGTATAAAAATAAGGGGGAAAATCCCTTAGATCTGAAAAACAATTGATATATAAGGATGGCTCACATTCTGCCTGTGGGAATGATCAGGGATATAATATTTTTTACATCTCTAAGGAGGAGATATTTCCTCCTAGCATAGTTGATAATCTGAAATCACTGACAACATGATGAATAGTGAAGGCATTTGTTAATACAGGGTTGGTTAATTATACTGTAGATCATGCAAACACCGACATGAACAAAAAGCTTCTCTAGACATCTTCTTCTCACCAAAAGAACAATTCTTAAAAAAATAGATTGGTAATTATCTTGGGCTGAGAGTAACAAAATGCTGACTGACATTAACCCTCGCAGATGCAAAGAAGCTTTATGGCTTTGAAGTCTGTAAGGCATTTAAAAAATGCTTTCTAAATATGATTTGACACTCTTAATTAAACATTGTAGGAGTAAGGACAACTAACTCCCACCTCTACAGTCTTTGCTCCGTATAATAACATTATTCTGGAGTTTTATTATTTGTGCCTTTCTTTTGAGAGTCTTCCTTTCTATAGAGTCTAGGTTTCACCAATAATTCTCTACCCCTTAGAAAGGTAAATGTTTTATTTGGAAACCTTTGTGGGATTTGGGCTTTCACAGATGGAGATCAAAGATAAGCTCCATGCTGACCAACAATGTCAACAAATCCTCCCTGGCCCTTTAGGGTTTTTTATACTATTATTATTATAAAAGGAAAAAAATCTCTCTATAGCACAAATATTGATATTTCACCACATTTGCTTAATCATTTATACTTTATTTTATTAACATCATGTCTGCGATTTCTCCACTGTACATTTTCTATATTTTTCTTTGTAATTAATAAATATCTTATGAGATATACTTTGTGACTGTGTACATACACTGGTTCATGAAAAGCCTCAAATTCACAATTGGGATCCTCACTAGATCTCCTTACTGCTTTAATCTTGGCATCAATTATATGAGGCAATGCATCCTTGTTTAAATAACTCAAGGTTTGGAATTGCACAGATTGGGTTAAAATGCAATCTACTTACTACCTATATGATTTGAAAAACAAAGCTATTTAGTGTCTTCAAGCCTCAATTTCTTCCTCAGAAAAATGAAAATAATTATCAGTCTCATCAGGTTGTTTTGAGGGTTCAATGAGCTTTTGTAATATAAAAAGTACCCAGAACTGTATTCGACATATAGTATATGCTAATAAATGGTAGCTGGTAATAAATAATGAAGATATTAGTTTGGTTAGTTTTGAACCCTGATGAAATATCTTTTTTGGATGAAGATGTTCTGCTGTAGTATATACCTATACTGTTGACGACCCACCCTTAGGTCTGTTTAAAAACATTTAAGCATATCTTCTCCATAAATTCTCCCCAGAAACTTTAATTGTGGAATCTATGGACCTAGAGTTCATGCCAACTCTACTTCAATGTGGACTGTCCACTTAGAGGTTAGTAAGGTGATTCTAGAGCACTTTATTCTAACAAGACTGGAGTGCCACCACGAGGTCAGTTTTGGTCCTGGAGATACTTGCGTTCTGTCCTGATTACAAAAATTTTTGAGTAGTTACACTTACTATTTACATTAAAGCCTGAAAAGTGTACTCTGTTGACTCTTCAAGGCAAAAAAAACAAAAAAAAAAAAACAAAAAAAACCCCACAAAAAACCCACACACAAAAAAACACAAAAAAACAAAAAACAAACAAAAAAAACCCCCAAAAACAAACAAAAAAAAAACCCACATTTTTTTAAGTACAAAAAATATAAGAATGTGGATTTCTTAAGTACTTGATTTGGATTTCTAAATTACTAGAATATTGGTGAATCTTGAGACTTTGAAAAGGAAAACTTAGCCCCAGTGAAAGTAAGATTTTTGTCTAAGAGTAAATGACTGCTGTTTTAAAACATTTATAGCCAATTACCCTCTCTTCAACTTATATTTTAATTAAGACCCTGAAGCTGTGATCTAGTAGTTTCTAGCTCTCTTTGCAAGGAAAAAGTAATTCCTATTTTCAAATGAGCATTAGAAATTCCATTCAGGTGTTCCACAGAAATCTCAAACTCAACCTACTCAAAATTAAATTTATTATGTTGTTCTTATAGAAATCCAGCCCTCTAACATTCCCCATCTCCCTGAATAGAGCTACCCTCACCCAGTCACCTAAATTTGAGATCTGGGGTTGTTTTAGGTCTCTCCATTTCCCTGTCTTTCTGCATTCAATAACTAAGGGAGTCTTGTCAACTTTACCTCCATGTCCTTTAGATCTGCTCCCTTCTCTGCTCCCCTTTTGCTACTGCCTTCTTTCCACACTAGACTATTTCACTATTTCTGCAATATCCTTCCAATTTCCCTGACTCGAGATTTGCCTCCCTTACACTTTCCTGTTAATTTTTTAAAATTAAAAACTTTTTCTATCACTGGCTTAACATCTTTTAATGGCTCTTACTGCCTACAAGATCAAGTCCAAACCCGTTGGTATATCCATAAAGTGTATGGAAGCTCCATGTCCAGCTCCATCTCTTGCTGCATTATTTGCTCTCAACTTTTTTGAACCACAAATAAATCCCCAAACACAACAGGCTTTTTTCATGCCTCCCTACATTTGTTGATACTGTTCCCTTTACTTAAAGTAGTTTTACCTGTCTTGCCTTATTTTTCAATATCTTATTTTGAAGGGTATGTAAGCTTGATAAACTACATACTAGAAACTTTTCCAAACTTGCCACAAAACCCAGCACACCATAGAGCAACCACTTCCTTACCTCCTATAAGTTGTACCAGTGTCTATAGACTTGTCTTGCTGTTTTAAAAGAGCTCTCTGCCCTTATTAGACTTTAAGCTACTTGAGAGCAACGACTGTACTTAATCTTCCTCTGCATCATTAGGCCCTAGCCAAGCACATTGTATAAACAACAAAATTTGTTGAATGATAAGCAGGGCGTGGAAGAGAAAAAGAGTCTCAAAACCATACTTTTAGGTTATGGAGTGATTACTCTGTTCCTAACAACAAGGTATCCCAACTAGCTCCCACTGTAGTGTTGGACAGACTTTGTGTTCTCACTTGCTACAGTTGAGAAATCATGTGTGTCTGCCAGTCAGACAATACTGGATTTTGGAGACATTCCAGTTATACAAACCCGTGATTCAATTCCTTGCCACTTTTATTGACGAGGTTTTAAATTGTTTTGTTTTGTTTTGTTCCAAAGAGGAAATGGTCCCTTAATGAGTCAGCTCAGCTAGACATTGTCAAGGTAAAAAATGATATAAGTACAACAGTTTCTATTTGGCTTTATTCATTCATTCAGTTTATTACAAAATACCAAGCAAAAGACACAAGTCCTTTTCTAAATCCACAAGATTGGTAGTTTCAAAGATCTATGTCTATTTTATTTCACTTCATTAATTCAGTAAGATTTATTGACCTCTTACTATGAAACAGGCTCCATGCTGGGAAAATATAATATGAAGATAAATGGGATACAGGCCCAGCCCACGAGCAGCTCAAAGTCTGGTGTAGAATAGATGTGGAAAAATAATTACAATGTAATAAGAAAGGGGCTAAAATGGAGGTATTTACAAAGTAGCATGAGAAATCAGAGAAAGAAAATGGACTATGTCAGGAAGGGGACATTGAGGGTAAGCTTCACAGAAGAGAGGACATATGTGTTTTGAACACTGTAAGGATTTTGCCAGGGAGGAAAATGAGAGAAGACAGTCCAAGAAGAAATACAAATATGTACAAAGGTTCATAGTTAGAAGCAGCAGCACTGAAATAAGATGATAAAATTAAAGCTTAGAGAAGACAAGCAACTTACCTAAGATCACATAGCTGGTAAATAAAATGGGTGGAGGGAGTTGAACCCAAGCTGAAATTATTTATGTGAGTGTGTCATACTTCTTGGGATGTTGAGAATCACTGCTCAGGGCCTGGCACACAGGTTCCAATAACTTGGACTACATTCAGTAGACAATGCAGAATCATGAAAGGTTTTTAAGCAGAGAAGCAACATGGTCCTCTTTGGACCTTAGAAAGGTAATTCTAACAGTGACTCTCAATCCTGACTGCAATTAGAATCACTTGAGAAGCTTTCAAAAATTAGGGGCCAGAAAGATACTCCAGAACAATTAAGTCAAATTTTCTGAGGGCGACACCCAGTTTTGTTTTTTAAGTTCCTCAGGGGATTCTAATATGTGGTTAGGGTCAAGAACTACTTACTGTTCTAGGAGAATGGACTGAAAAATAGAAAAGAACTAATACTTATTAAGCACCTAGTATGCTTGAGATTCTGTTTCAAATGCTTTATATAGTAACTATAATCTACATATATTAGAATTAAATAGATAGAACCCTGACCCATTTCAACCATTTTGAGTTCTGTATGGGAGCAATATTACTCCTAGCCTTAAAGGTAGATATTATAATCCTAATTCTTATTTTACCAGTGAAGAAACTGAGGCACAGAGCAGTGAAATACCAAGATTACTAAATTATTAAGTGATACAACTGGATTTACATATAAGTCTTTCTGACACTCAAAACCCATGCTCTTTCCATTATACACCAATGCCTATGAGCCTAGCTTAATCCTCAGAACAATCCTGAAATAGGTAGGTATCATGATCTTCATTTTACAAATGCAAAATGTGATAAGCTAAATCTCTTAGTTTTAGAGTGGCTCTCAGTCAATATTTGAAAGCTTCCCAGCATGTCTCGATTAAAAATCCAAATCCCTTACTATGACCTTTTTATAAGACTCTATGAGATCTAATTTCTGTTTCTTCCTCCAACCTTCTCTGTCCTACACTTCCTCACTGCAACTTGGCTCCAGCCACCACGGCTATTTCCTCAATGTTCTACAACTTTTCCCTTCGTGAGACATGTGTTTCTTCAATCTGGAATGTTCTTCTCTCTGGGAAAGGCTCCAATACCACGTCATCAAAATGAACCTGAATAATCTACCTAAAAGTAGCGCTCCCCCCTTTCTCTACCAATGACACTTGTTTCGTTTCACAGGACTTTTCACTTTCAGAAATTAATCCTGTTGTTTTGTTAACAAAATCTTCCGTTCCCATTCAAAAGCTAAGTTTCCCTAAAAGCCTAGCACAGGGACAGGCATCCGACAACAGGACCAGACGAGGGCCGAGCATCGCAAGGGCGCCAGGCTCCGCCCCCGAGAGCCACTTCCGCCCACGCCCAGCCCAGCCCGAGGCCTTCTGGGAGAAGCCTTCCGCGCAGGCGCGTTGGGGCCGCAGCGCTTTCTGGGTAAAGATGGATGCGCACGATCTCTTCTGCCGGCTGGGCGCGGGAGCCAAATTCGACCTGAGACGCTTCTCCGCGGACGCAGCCCGGTTCCAGGTACTGTGCATAGAAGGACCGAGTCCGGGATAACTGAGAAGGAGGAGGAGCCGGAGAACGAACTGACCGATGGGCTACCCAGCGCTTGGAGACACCGTGGCCTGGCTCTGGGGGCATTTTTCCTCCTTGGGCGTTCAGGTTCCTTTCAGACCTACCCGGCTTTCTGCATTAATGCTTTCCCCATACTTTTGTAAACTAAGTTGGGTCTGGCAGGGAGACGTCCCCCCGCGCCTCGTAGTTTATTCAAAGGATAACTGTAATCCTTTCCAAAGCACTTTTTTTTTCTCTGAAACTGGTGGAAAGGAATTTCGGAAGCAGAAACAACTTGAGATGGAGAGAACAGATTCTTTAACAGTTGTTACCCAGGTTCCCAGGATCGGCTTGGCATATAACTTTAGTGGGCCTGGTTTATGTGCGCGCGGGCGACACGGGTGTTTCTTCCATTAGCGATATAATGTAGTGAAGAGTTTGAAATTTGGACCCAGGTTATTTGGATTCAGATCCTGGATCTGCCAGTTAACAGTTTTCAGACCTTGATCAAGTTAATTAACCTAATGCTTTGATTTTCTCCTTTGTAATGTTGCTATTTACCTCATAGGGTTGTTGGATGAAATAATACATGTAAAATTGTTTAGAAATCTGCCTGACAGCATATAAATGTTAGGCTGATAAGCATATACGTGTTAGGTGCTACTATGTGTAACATTATTACTGTTATAAAGTCTGAAAAGATACTGTCTTGGATTCCATTTGCCCAAACACTTGTCAGCTCAACAAATATCTGGTGAAAGGGTAAAAATGATGGGGAGTCATTGGACGCACGTTCTTATGCCAGTCAGTCCATAGATTTCATTTCAAATTTTTTTGGGTTTTAGGTAGGAAAAAGGAAATATGACTTTGATTCTTCAGAGGTGCTGCAGGGACTAGACTTTTTCGGAAACAAGAAGTCTGTCCCCAGTGTGAGTGGAGGATCAAAAACTCATCAGGAGATTCAAGATGTAGAGAAGAAAGAAGAGAGCTTAACTGAAAAGAAGAGAGAGCGGAACAAGAAAAGGAAAAAGATGATGACTTCAGGTTAGTGTGTAATTTTTTTCCCCCATTAATTTTTTTCAGTTATAAAAGTAATACAAGCTTATAGTTACAGATCAGACAATATACAGTCATGTGTCAGTTGATGGTGTTCAGGTTGCTTCCAAGAATTTGTCATAACAAATGTTACTATGATAAAGATTGTTGTACAAATATCCTTTTGTATAGGGCTAGTTCTGTAATTAGCATTTCAAAAGTGAAGTCACTGGGTGAATGGTGTGCACGCTTCTTTCTTTGAACAGATACTGCAAAATGACTTCCTACATCATGTTTATGCTCGGTACTGTTTGTTGGTCTTAAGTTTTTTGCCAATCTAATGAATGAAACTTTTATTTATTTTTTCCTTGAGTATCTTTTCATGTGTTTTACTGAGTATTTATATTTCAACTTTTGTGAATTTGTTCTTACTTTTTGCCTATTTTTCACAGGTTTTTTTTTTTTCCTGTGTTCTACTTTAGGGATATTTAAAGGATGAGCTTCAGAGGGCTGATTTTACCAACCTAGAACTTACCTCTCCTTTTCCAATTTTTATACATCCTATTTTATCTAGTTGCAATAGCTAGTACATTTTCTTTTGTTTAATGTGGAGCTATGGCTTATGGGCTATACCCAACAAAGTTGTACTTAAAATCTTTTAATTTTTTATAATATGTTTTAGAAATTACTTTGGAAGAAAGTTCTACTATACAGTGGATATCATCTGTGGAAGCAAAGATTGAAGATAAAAAGATTAAAAGAGAAAATAAACTAACTTCAGGAAAGTTGGAGCATCTCAGAAAAGAAAAGGTTAGAAAATGTCAGCCCCAAGTGCTTTTCTGGCCTAATGACTTGGGTTCTTTTGTTGATAAAAGTGAATATGGTTTTGTTAAGCTGAAAGATTGATTGCATTAGTTTGAATTTCTAATGAAAAAGCAGTGTGCTGTGGCTAAAAGTTCTTAAGTTTAAAATATTGAAACTTGAATGAAAATATATAAATTATTCTTGCTTATTTATACATATACACTATATTCTTATAGTATATACTATGTAATTCTAGACCTGTTAAAGTTTCAAGATTGATAATGTGGTTAGAATTAAATTTTTAAAATTTCTCATCTTCTTTTTTAAATATAAAATTGACCTCCTTGCTCCTCTTGGTTAAAGTCACTGGTTTAGAAGGATTTCCTCTTACAGGGATTTGAGAGTTAGAATTCTTAAGCCTAGTTTATAACCTGGGACTAGAGGGAGTTGGAAACAGAATAAACAAATAAACTATTGTCATGTCTGCTGCATACCTGCTGTTTTGATGATGGAAAGAATTTATTGTTCAGCTCACTTCAATAATCTAGAATCCAGAATTTAACTGTTTCTGGATTCAGACAGTAGGAAAACAAACAAAATCAACACCACTTGACTCTGCTTTTGGCACTCAGTTTTAATAAGTAGAGTTTAGGGAAAAGCATCAAAAAGCAGTGACACTTGTATGCTAAGTGCCATACAGAGAAAACAGAAGGCTTCAATGTCTACCTTCTAGAAGTTTATGTGAGATTATAAGTTATTGCTGGGACATAGCGCATTAATATGAATAAAATATTATTTGTGGCATTGACACATTAATATGAGGAAAGTGTGGATAGATAGGTTTCATTGTTATGAATGCTGTCTGAAAAGGCATGAAATGTACCTAATATTTCTATCTTTGGAGGCTTGGAATTTAACAGAAGAATTCCATAGGTTGCTAAAGCTTATCCTAGAAACTACTGTGCTTTACAACATCTGACAGTGTATTTGACCACATCCATGATGTCACTTTATTTCACTTTTCAGATAAACTTCTTACGGAATAAACACAAAATTCACGTCCAAGGAACTGATCTTCCTGACCCAATTGCTACATTTCAGCAACTTGAACAGGAATATAAAATCAATTCTCAACTACTTCAGAATATTCTAGATGCAGGCTTCCAGGTACCTACGCCAATCCAAATGCAAGCCATTCCAGTGATGCTGCATGTGAGTATGAAGATCTAGAATGCCTCTAACAGTCCTTCCTGTGTTTGCTTATTCTCTTTTTTGTCTATGAAATCTTCCTTTCTTGCCTTCCCCCTGTTGAAATCCTTCCCTCTTAAGGTCCATCTCAAATACCTGTGCCTTCATAAAACTTGTGTTGATCACTACAGCTAGATGTGATCTTTTTTCTTTACCACTACTCCCCTACCACTCAAGTCACCGTGATATTTAGTGTTCTTTTTCTTGCAGCATCAGTCTTATACTTTACACTATTGTGTATTTATAGTAATTATTTTTTCCATTTTACCAGAGTGTAAATAGAAAACATCAATATATAATTAGTGCAAATCTGAGGATAGGGACTATATTCTGTTTGTTTATTCATGATTTTGTTTATAATCCCTAGGAACTATTTCAGAAATACAGAATTCTTGTATTAACCTGACTCTTTTTTCCTCAATACTTTTTATTTGTTGTAATATACTTTATATATAATAAAATACTTAGATTTTAAGTTCACAGTTTAGTGAGTTTCAACAATATATATTCTATGTAACTATCTTCCCAATAAAGATGTGTAACATCAATATGACCCCAGAAAATTCTCTTCTGCACTTTCCATTTTCTGTCCTCACCTCATTCCTGCCCGGAGGTAACTGCTGTTCTGATTTCTATTGCCATATGTTAGATTTGCCTCTTCCAAAATGTCATATGAGTATAATCATTCTTTATTTATTCTTTTATTTCTGGTTTCTTTCACTTTGCCTACTATTTTTGAGATTCATCCATATTGCATATAGCAGTAGTTTGTTACCAAGTATTATTCTGTTGTAAGAATGTACTGCAATTTGTATATCCACCTATTGATGTATGGGTTAACCTAGATGTTTGGAAATTAAGTCTTTCTGAGGTTTCATTTTGTAACGATGAGAACTGACTTTTTCCCCCCCACATAACCAAGATGGCCTTTAGTTCTGTAGCCATAGGCTATGAAGTCCCTTTCATTCATACTAGTCCTTTTAATTTTCTTTGGAAACTGAAATGAGAATACATTCAAATGATGATGTTAACTCATAGTAAATTTGCTTTTAATTTTCACTTATGATTATTTGTCATGACTTTAGCTTAAAGCTTTAACAAATCACATTGACTTTCTGAGGATTGTCTCCCATAGATTTTCACTCAGATTATTGCCAGTTTTTCTTTCTTTCTTTCAGCCATTCTGTTACTTACTAAAACCTTCCCTAGGAATTGAGCAGGACAAAAAGTTGGTTTTGTAATTTTACTTTGATAAGTTTAGTGGGAAATAAAATTGAAATAATGAAAATAATTGAGACTGTGAATTATCCAAATCTTACTTATCCACATTTTTTACGCAGTTCAGATGAACTTCAGTGACAGTGCTCAGAAACTCCATTGGGGTGGTGGTGGCAGGGGTGGAAAGCAGATATGGGAGAAATTAGAAGAGTGATGGGAACATGATGATTGGATTTGTTACATGTAATTTTATTTGTTATTTTTATGGCTGGTAGCATTATTTGACCAGACTCTGAAAATTTATGTACTTTTTCTTGTACGTAATGTACTCTGCTTTATAGGGTCGAGAACTTTTGGCTTCTGCTCCTACTGGATCTGGAAAGACTTTGGCTTTTAGCATTCCCATTTTAATACACTTGAAACAACCCACAAATAAAGGCTTCAGAGCCCTGATTATATCACCAACACGAGAACTTGCCAGCCAGGTATGACTTGTGGTTCCTGAAGAGGATGTGTTTGGTGTTTGTTTCAGTCATCTTTTTATTTGAGGGTAATAAAAAGATCTCAAAAGAGTAAGGCATGTGTCTTTTGTCATGGTCAAGTATTCTATACAGAACGCACTTCAATGTATGTTACTACATATAAGTAAATCTTTTATAATTTTCTAAAACATTTTAACATTTATACTTTGGTGAATATTCTAGGATCATTGAAGTTAAAGGCTATGGTAACATAGTTTTTCTAAAATTTATTTTCTCACCTAGAAAAATGAAACAACTTTTCAGTTCTAGAGAAAGTAAAACTATACAATGATCTGTTCCACCCTCCCTCCCAATGTGCTTAATATAAAATACATGCCAAGTATGAAATAGTTTTACAATAGTACTTTATTCTAAAAACAATATGTAACAGATTGGAAGAATTTGGAATTTATCTCTTAAAACTAGTTTTCTAGACCTGAAAAAACTACTGAATCTTATTAGGCATTGAAGTTGCAAAATGCTAAAATGCAAGTTAATCTACAGATCTTATAGGTTTAATTTCAAATATTCATGAATTCGTAAAGGATTTATTTTATTCATAATGTAAAAGACTATATAATCTAAGTATTTTAGTAGCTATGTTTTTATCATTTTTTGTTTTAGATTCACCGAGAGTTAGTAAAAATATCTGAGGGAACAGGATTCAGGATACACATGATCCACAAAGCAGCAGTTGCAGCCAAGAAATTCGGACCAAAATCATCTAAGAAGTTTGGTAAGGGATTCATGCTTCCAATGATAGAACATGAAGGGGATTTGGAAATTACAAATATGCTAATTGCCATCTAAGAATTCTTAGTGTAGTCATTACATATAATTGATTCTTAAGCTAAAAGAGATAGCCCCTCTTACCCAGTAATTATAAATATGTAGTGGTTCTCAACCAAAAGCAGTTTTGCCTCCCTACCCCCACCTCACCCTCCACCCTAGGGACATTTGGCAGTATCTGGAGACATTTTAAGTTGTCAAAAATGGGGAGGGGTAATACTAAGCTGTAGCGGGGATTCTTTTAAATATCCTACAATGTACAAGACAGCCTCCTACAATGAAGAGTTGTCTGGACTAAAAATGTGAATAGTGCTGAGGTTGAGAAACCCTCCTTTTCTCTACACTATTGATTTTTAACCTGCTGTGGAAATAACTCTGCAGACAAAAATAGCTTACATCCCTACCCTTACATCAGCCAGAGAATCTGCTTTTACCTGTCTTGTCTTGGGCTTCTGAATAAAATTTCATTTAAAAAAGGATTTTCCTGGAAGAAAAAAAGTTTGAAAATTAAACTGTTGAATTACAGTGTTCTTGCCTCTTAGAAGCTGAATAGATCAAATATAATAATAGAATAGGGATATACCAGTTTGTGCTATGATGGATAAAAGAAAAATATGTGTATTAGCTTACCGAAAAGAACCTTTATGTAGTTTGTGTGTACTGAGTGTAACTACTCTCTCCTCTCTCCACTTCAGGTTATTAACCAATTTAGGAGACTTAATTCTCTAGTTCAAGAAGGATGAATTTGTGTTTGCAATTTATACCATTTGTTTTCCCTATAGATATTCTTGTGACCACACCAAATCGACTAATCTATTTATTAAAGCAAGATCCTCCAGGAATAGACTTAACAAGGTACAGATAATATTTTCATGTCTTCCATGAGTGTTTTTATTTAGATGATTATGTTTTGTTGTCAAGTACTTATATTATTGCCATTTAGAGCTTGCTATCTGCCAGCTTTCAATTGAATGTTGATGTTGAGAATAAAAGTTTTCATTAAACTCACAGAGAAATAACTATCTGGTTTAGAAGTTACAGATTCTGCTGAGCAGTTAGTACTGAACTCCTTTAGACTTCTTTTATGTCTTTCAGCAATAGTGATGGTGTTTATAAAGTTTATGGAAAGCTCTGTTGTTGCTAATGAAACCTCATGTCTTTGGGGCTAATGGAATAGGTGCACTAATTTATATTTATCTTCTTTTTATCTTTTTTCTCTACCTTTTTGTGGGATGGTTTGACTTCTTCATGTGTCCCCCTAGTTCAGTAAAGTGTCTTGGATCTTCCTGTTCAATACCTATAAGTTGTTTTGTTATTTCTTAGTGTTGAATGGCTGGTAGTAGATGAATCAGATAAACTGTTTGAAGATGGCAAAACTGGGTTCAGAGACCAGCTGGCTTCCATTTTCCTGGCCTGTACATCCCACAAGGTCAGAAGAGCTATGTTCAGTGCAACTTTTGCATATGATGTTGAGCAGTGGTGCAAACTCAACCTGGACAATGTCATTACTGTATCCATTGGAGCAAGGTAATTGTTCTTCCTCATCTCACTGATTATTTTCTTAAATACAAGTCATTTTTTTAGACTCAAGGAGATAGGTTTTTTGGCCCAAGAATAATGGAAAGAATTTTACTATAATAAACAGAAAGAAAGTATTCTTTAAAGTCAAGATTAAGAATTTCCTGTATTAGAATATCCCAAAGGGAGATTTTCATATTGTCATATTGGTATTCCTATCATCATGCTTATAGTTAATTTTTCCCATCCACAAAGTATGGCATGAGTTCTGTGGCCACCCAGAGGATTTAGTTTCTTTGATGTCTTAACTACACAGAAGAGGAAGCTGATGTTATTGAGCAGCTTGGTTTATATAATTTCTATTAAAAATATTTTGGGGAGCATTTTATGCTAAAAGAATGCTCAATTGTAGAAAAAGTTTTTGAAAATGATATTGTCAGTTGGTAGGATATTGTACAACCCATGAAATGATAAGCATAAAAACTAGCTATATGACAAAGCACTTTGATACTATGTTAAATTAAAAAGAAGCCAAATGGAAGAGAAAAGAATACCCTGTCGACTTTAAATTTAACTCCTGTGTATAAAAAGAAAATAGAACAAATTCATGATAAATATAAAGACAGACAACAGAAAGGAAAAAATGTGACATAGTATAATATATCACAGCAGCTGATAGAGTGTTAGTAAAGCCTTAAGGTATCTTACCCCCCAATTGTCTGTCTCTAGATAAACCCTTGCTAATTATTAATAAAATTTAGCCACATGAATAACCTTAAAAATGTTCTCATTATTTTATCTAATAATTTTACTTTGAGAAATATTTTGTAAATAATTAGACATGAAAATTTATGATTAGAATACAATGAAATGTCAAAATTTATACTAAAGTTATAGAATTGTGAGAAATTTATTGTTTGTATTTTTTAAATTTGCTTGAGATAAAATTTTTCTAAGTGGAATAAAACATTTTAAAAATAACCGTCTTCAAATTAAAATATAATTAAGTACTTACATATTAACAGTGAAAAAGTTCATTCTGTTACATGTAAATTATTTAGGTTTTGGGGGGATTAAGAATTGGCTGTTACAAACTGTAAGATATGTTTTGTTTTCAGGAATTCTGCAGTAGAGACTGTAGAACAAGAGCTTCTCTTTGTTGGGTCCGAAACTGGAAAACTTTTAGCCATGAGAGAACTTATTAAAAAGGTATATTTGGAATACATTCTTGAATTTTGAGAAAGTTCACCAAGCCTGATGTTACTGATAGGAGGCTGAGCATAATTTCTGCATCATATTTAGTAATCCAGTGGTAAATTAAGACCCACATTGGGCCAACTCTTGTCTCAAAGGGGAGAAGCTCACCTTTTAGAATATAGTAAGTTTTCTATTCTCAGGTTAGTCTAGGGAAAGCTCTATGTAATGCCCTAAAGCCTCTTTTTTCCACATCTGTATATGCATCTGCCCCCTGTATCTAACCCCTCCCCTTTACTGGTTTCTTACAGAACTGGGACATTGTAGAATGAGCAGGACACTGACGAGGGTTTTCTCTTTGTAGCCCTTTAGTTAATATTGAGTAGAAGCCATAGTTAAAAGGTTAAACACTAAAGGGTCAGGGTTGGGGGTAATAAAAGAAATGTAAATCCTAAGCACTGCCCCTGGAATTTAGTCTTTTTTAGAGGCTAAAATATATTTGTGTAAAATAAATATACTGTGTAGTTTGTGATAAAGGTCCATAAAGGCAATAGAGTGTTTTTCTTAAACATTCATGTAGTTATAATGGTGCCATTAAGGTGAGTTGAATTGGTGGGAGAAAAGTCTCATAGAGGAAATGCTACTAATCTGGGCCTTGAAGGATCTGTGGGATTAAAAGGTGAAGTGGGAAGAATATTGATGGCTGGAGGAGCAACTGGAGTAAAGTCTAAAGAGTTTAAGGTGGAGACTGTACTTGGAGACTAATGATTAAGCAGTTAACAAAATATAGTACTTATTATAGTACTTGACTCATAATAAATGCTATGTGTTAGTTTTTAAAATATTCTCAAGGGTATTATTTGGCACCAGGAATTTTTAACCATGTATGAGCTTTAGGAGGTTTGTGAACCCTTAGAAATTATATGTTAGATCTTGAGTGAATGTATAGTTTCCTGTTAGAAAGCTTCATAGCTTTTATTAGATTCTGAAAAGTGTATGTGAACCAAAATAAAAAGGTTAAGCTGAAAATACAGAATGTTGGTTTAGAGAGAGGCAGAGTTTGATGATATAAATGTAAAAATTGTTTGCCTAGAGCTGGTAGTTCACAGATTTTAGTTAATTCATAAGATAAGGATTATATTGAGAGAACTAACCAAGGACTAAGCTTTGGGGGGAATACCCTCAAGTTGGGTAGATTACGAATTAAAAAGATAGTCATCACATTTTCAGCAGAATCAAAAAAGTTTTGAGGCATAGAAGCCAACAGATTATTGTTTCAAGGAGTAGGTTTCCATCGCTAAAGAAAGGTAAAGGAGGTTAATTAGACACAATTATTGGAATTAGCAAAATGGAGAGTAGTCAAGTTGCATAGAAAGAACTTACAGGGAATGGATGATGAAGAAGACAGATTTAGAACACTGGTCCAAGGAATTTGGCAATGAAAGTACACTAAATTGAATTGGGTTATTTTATGAATTAAAATCATTAAATACTACAATTATATTTTTGATCATGGGTTATGTGTGCTTATTTTTGTCTTTTAGGGTTTCACTCCACCAGTTCTTGTTTTTGTTCAGTCTATTGAAAGGGCTAAGGAACTTTTTCATGAGCTCATATATGAAGGTATTAATGTAGATGTTATTCATGCAGACAGAACACAGCAACAGGTAAAGTCAAATGTATACTTTCGAAATGATAAAACTAAATTTTAAAATATTGGTATTAAAGTTATAAAGTACTGATTTTTGCATTCCTAAAGTTGTACTAAAACATTTAATATATGTTCTGTTAACCAGAGAGATAACACAGTCCACAGTTTCAGAGCAGGAAAAATCTGGGTCCTTGTTTGTACAGCCTTGCTAGCCAGAGGAATTGATTTTAAAGGTGTGAACTTGGTAATCAACTATGACTTTCCAACCAGCTCAGTGGAATATATCCACAGGATAGGTGAGTTTTCCCCTGCCTCACAACTCATCCATCTTAGCACCTCTACTCTTTCCTACAAACATGCTCAATTTTTTAGTGCTGTGAAAATCCAGCAACTTTTATATGAATCTTGAAGATGTCTTCCTTTGCCCCAAAGTGGTTTTTTATGGTCTGATTTCTCTTAGGTCGCACTGGAAGAGCAGGCCATAAAGGAAAAGCTGTTACATTTTTCACTGAAGATGATAAACCATTATTAAGAAGGTAAATTGGGAAAATAATTTGGTATTAAATGGATAAAATTGATTCATTATTCTTATATATGTATACAATTAGGCCATGTCTCAAATTCTGTTATTAGTCAAATTTTAGCCATGCGAAAAGGAAGAAATGATCAAAAAGATTTGTTTTTGCCCTTTCATTATTAGAATTTTAGAATATTCATTAAGTTTCAGACTGATGTTACAATGTAACATTAAGGTTTTTGAATGAGTGAGTAGTTTAAAGTTAACCCCTGAGTCTCTTCAGCCCAGTCAAAATTATATCTTACCATGGTATATCATTCCCATTACTCTTAGGGGCAGATGGAGTTTAGTACCAGGAAAAACTACTTTAGTTACAGACTCCACTATTATTCAATTGTAGCCCCTTGAAGCCTGGATAACATAAGATAGATATGCTTTTAGAATCATGGGTCTTAATTTAGTTCGTCATAAATTTTAATAAAAAAGCTGAGCCTCCTATACATTGGCTGCCTACGGAAAATTTAGGCTGATGATAATTGATAACATTTCTATAATCAAAATTGAGTTATGGCTGAAAGCACTTGTCCTTTGTTCCATTTATCAGTTTTGGCAGAGGTTTTGATTTGTGCCTTCTGGGCCTTGGCTCTGTCAGCCTTGGTTTTGCTTTGAGCACTTTCACGTGTGTATGTGCAGGGATGTATTTTCAAAAGTGTAGATTCACCTAAAGTCTCCCCAGCAACTCCAAGCATATGAAACTGATGACTTTCATATTAGTGTAACTATGTACTTCTGTTGTGCGTCTGGGAAATGGAGATAATGATAGTATTTGCTACAAAGGTTTGTTGTGAGAATTGAATAAGTTATTATACATGAAAAGCTTAAAACAATGCCAAGCCCATAGTAAGCATTATCATTTAATAAATTTAAGCTTTACTCTGGCTCATCAATTCATTTATTTTAGTCCAGCAGATAGTTCTCTCAGTAATCCAGTGTGATTGCATCTGATAATTGATAATGTATCAAAACACTTTATTTGATTGCCTTCTTATTTGTGTAGTTTTTGTTCCTCTTTTATTGTGCAGAGGGTTTAAGTTCATAAACATCAGTTTGATAAGATCCAAATTTATGTCTGTGGGTATGTTTTTCAGTGTTGCCAATGTTATACAGCAGGCCGGATGTCCTGTACCAGAATACATAAAAGGTTTCCAAAAACTACTAAGGTACAGTCTTGAATTTATCTGGAGATTTTCTCTTTATCTCTTTGCATATACTTGCTTTTATGCTTTTATATTTTATATTTCTAATAAATACTGTTAGAACATTTTAAGCTACAAAATTTCCTTTTAAATATTTGTGAATACTTTGTTTTTTTGAAATTTTAAGTATTCCGATTTTTAAAAAATTATTTAATGAGAATGAAATATGTTTAGATTTTATTTTAGTTCATAAAACTGGTAAAAAGCAGTTATATGACTAAAATTCTAATATTTGTTGGCACAGGATATGAGGTTGATAAAAGATATATTTCATAGTCACTGCCTTTTTCATATAAAAAATTAATTTATCATCCCTTTGATTACCTTTCTAACTGCTATAGTAACCTATTATATTAAAATGGATATGCTGTCACTGTTAACCGATAAGTGGATAAAAAATTTTATGATCGAGAATCAAAACTGGTTTTAGCTTTAGCTTTTTAAAATTAAATTACACTAAATTTAATTCTTTCCTCTTTTACTTTGTAACTTTCAGCAAACAAAAGAAAAAGATAATTAAGAAGCCATTGAAAAGGGAAAGCATTAGTACAACTCCAAAATATTTCTTAGAAAAAGCTAAGGATAAACGGTAAGTTCATGTGAGAAAAGTAACTGACTCCATCACATAGTTATAGTAGGCATTATTTTTCCTTAGGGTAAATTTTTGGAAGTAGAATTGATAGGCCTACAGTTTCTTACAGAATGTAGTAGGTAGGCTGTGATTTGGGAACTTGGATAATTCATTTTGGAATTTTTCTGTATCTGTATATCATTGATCTGTTTTTTTTTCCATCTCTGAAAATATGATTTTAATTCACTATGAATTAGAATTGCACTGCCCACCTTCTCCACACAGCCTACACGAGGACATAACTACTGAAGCCGATAATTAGGACTCACACTGATGGAGCCTTACTTGAATCTCCATATTCTGGGCAGGAATTCAGTATAATCTTAGACTTATGCTGAAGCACATTGTAACACCTCTAAAAAGTGTGACTTGGTTAAATTTGTAGTAGTTTCACTGAGTTTGAGCATTTTAAAATATAGATTTTTTTTTATCATACATACAAGACTAATTTTGCCTAATATTGCTAGGAAGCTATATATTTTGATAGGAGCACACTTACATATTATGGACAGTATAACTCTTCCTGCTATTTATGACTATTTATGAAAAATAACACTCTTCAAAATCCACTTATGCCAGTTAATGTATATGAAATATAGACATTTACTGAGTACCTATTGTCCTGCCACATACTTGATGGTAGTTTGTTATACAAATGACTATAGAGTGAGACCCATTTCCTGAGTTAGGAAAAGGATATTAGTATACAAAACAAAAATTAGAGAATAATTTTTAAATAAAATAGTTTAGAGAAGGGAAAAGTCATTATGGCTTGGTATAGTAGTCACAGAAAGTTTCAAGGAGGTAGAACACCTAACGTGTATTGACTGTGGGAAATAATGTTCAGCTCAAGTATATAGAGTGCAGGGTGTCCCAAAGTTGGAATTCAGTTTTAAGCTTTAATAACTTGGGAAGACTAAATGCTACAAACTTACAAAAAATGTCATTCGAAAGAGTAATCTTTTGAATTTCATTTGTATTTAGTTTGTGAGTTCTTAATACATTTTTTATTTTAATTATTTGTGGCAGTAGTTTCTGGGTAACACTTAGACCACGGGATTGGTAGAGAAAGGCACTCTACTTGGCCACCTGATCTGTCTCGTTAGACTCTTTCTGTTGGTGGGCCACATCAGAACTGTTGGACATGCATTAGAACCTCGTTCTTTAGGTAACCTTAAAGCTAGGATTGCAAATGCAATCCTTTCAAGTCCTGAGCAACAGCCGATGAAAGTTTTTACAAAGGCTGAAAGAGCATAAGATGGTAGCTATGTTGAATTTTAATAAGAAACATCAGTTTTTTAGATAATTACATTTTAAATGTTGATTTTTGTTAGTTTAGTTTGTACCATTTATACTTGTGAGGTCATTAAAACTTAAAGCTGCAATAAGACTTTGAGGACACTCATTACATATCTTGTCTCTCTAGACCCCTATGTAAAATGCTCTCCATTTTCTTCACATTTAAAGGCCATACTTCTTAACATAGCGTACAAATGAGAGCTTATCTGATTTTGGTTTACCTTTCCAATATAGATGTTCATTTAATGATCCAGTCCACACCTGTAGCCTCGTGCCTCTGTGTTGATAACTCTTACATTTATATCTTCAGGTCCAGCTTCCCAACTGAGTTATAAATCTGAAAATAATACCAACTCTGCCACTCAAGGTTATCTGAGGATTATATGAGTAATATTGAGAACTTGGCATTACTATACTATGATATGCAAACATTAATTATTAACTTGTTTCCTTTTTCTGTGTTGACACATAGTTGATGGCAGTCACCATTTACTGAACTCTAAAAAATCAGACCATTGGGGTTCATGTCTCATTTATTACTAGTGTGTGATCAGCAAGTTGCCTACCACTCTTCTTCATTTTCCTTATCTGTAAAATGCATTTAATAATACAATCTTCTTAATAAGTTAGGCAGATTATCCAAGGTGATACATATAAAGCACCTATAATAGTCTTAGCCATTAATCAACACGAACTCTTATTATTAGGTCAGGATCAGAATCTTGAAGTGTAGTATAGTTTATTGTGATCTTTCTGTGTCCTTTAGATGATTGTGGTTTTTCTAAAGGGCAGAGACCTAATGCCTCATATATTTGATTATACAGTAGATTTCAGTAAATGTTTATTAAACTAGAAGACTTGGAAAGTATATTTCTAGAATTTCTGATTTAACTTTTCTTACTTTCCTTGTCACAGGAAAAAGCTCACTGCTCAGAACAGCCAGAAGAAAGTAGCTCTTGAAGACAAAAGTTAAAAATAGAGTTTTTAAAAGACTGTATCAGAAATGTAATTTTATCATCCCAGCATGAATGTTGTTTTCATGGAATATTTCGTCTTAAAATCACCTGTATCAAACACTTGAAATCAGCTACAAGAATATGGGACTGGCGAAAAATTATAAACTTTCTGTGCATTATGTCAAATTTCAATTGTAGGTGACTGTGACTTTTAAATGATAACACAATGAAAAGAACATTCATTGACATTTCTGTGGTTTGAACCCAGAAAGATACTTCTTATAGAAGAACAAAGCTTATGCTAAAAACAACACCTGAAATATGGTGAATTCTTAAGGATTTTTCCTTTCAAGTGTGAAGGAATATATGATGTATGCTATGGAGAGACATCTGGAACCAAATTTCAAAGTAAGCCTTGAAATTGAAGAGCTGCTTCCCATCCACCCCACTTTTTTTTTTTTTTTTTGAATGGACGAGAAGCAGCACAGGCTATCTACCAAGAAGAAACCTACTGCTCTTATTTAACTATTTCTTAATTTCTTTTGGCCTTTTGTGGTATGAGCCACAAAAAAAAAAGATGCCTCATCTGTGGCTAGTTATTTAACTACTCCAGGTTTTTAAATTCTTTGGTCTGTTAAATATTCTTATACCTCATCAGCAAGGTAGTTCATGCCTTCCCTGTCATAATGTTGCAACTACAAGATATGGTCAGCCTTTTTCTTTTCCATTTAACCGGGCTCTTCCTTGTCTCTTTCCATTCAAGATGACTGTGTGTGAAAACTGATAAACATTTTATCATGATAAAGAAGAATGTTCCTGTTACTTGATATACCTATGGCTCCTTTTTCTTATAGCTTATCTTTCCTGAGGCTTTATGGCCCTTTATCCATTTAGTAAGCAGGTCTCTGCCAAAGGTACAGGATCATGATGCAGACTCTTTGCTATTAGCAGATTTTTCTCAGTTGATAGTTTTGTACAGTGGAATAAAAAATAAACTATAATGTAAGGTACTTAGAATGACACCTGACATGAACATTAGTTTTTATTATCAACAGTACTACATTCCTATAAGATAATGTTTTCTCAGCAGCATTTGAATTAAACATTTCCTTTATTTTCAGCCTTTTACTCTAAAGTCAGGACATGTAGACTCCCAACTTGAATATTTTAGATACAACAAAAATTGTTCCATCTTCAGAATTTACAAAAACAGAGACCTCTTACTACTACAAGGTGCAAAAAATACAAGCATGTGGGTTTTTAGTTTTTACAAGCAGATCCCTGACCCAAGGTATATTCCGAAGGTAGAGGTATTGCTGCCACTCATTTGTCAGCTGTATGACAGAATAAGTAATTTCTCAGAGCTTGTTTTTTTTTTTCATTTATGAAGTTGAGGGTAATGCCAATTATGTCTCAAGATTAGAAGTACTTAGCACTATTCCTAACATGTAAATTCACAACAGATATTCCTTAAACATAATATTTGGTTAGAAATACAAGGCTTGATAACAAACACAGTCCTACCTTTACAGTATAGTGGTGGGGATAAAGGAACAAATAGTGTGGCAAATGCTGTGTTAGACATAAGGCCATGATGCTGAAGCATCACAGGAGGGCATCTAATCCATACTGGTAATGTCATGTCAGGCTGACATCCTGAGCTGAGTCCTGCAGATATAAGAATCATTAGGCAGAAGAGAACAAACTCCCAAACAGATCAATGATCCTTGATAAACTCCCTACATTTGACTTGCTCCTTTTTCATATTTTCTCCTTTGTAACCACCCATCTATAAATAAAAGCGGCTACATAAACTTGTAATCAACTTGGTTTGTTAATGGACTAATAACTGAGTTTTACACCTTTATATCAGTTGGAACAATCTGCTACACAAACATCAGTTTCACCTAAAGGGGAGGAATGAAATTAGTAAATTATGAAAAAAACGCATGATAATTGAATAGCTGGCTCTATTGACATGAGCAGACTTTGAAGTCAAACATCTGGTTTTGAATCCTGGTCCTCCTGTTTTGCAGCTGTATGAATGTAGGCAAATTAGCTTTTGACCTTCATTTTCTCATCAACACTAACTCTTAGGGACAGATTTGAAAAAATAATCAAGTTCCTGACCAGTGCTTCGTGTCCAATAAATGATAAATCACTGATTAAAACTTGTGTCCCTCTGAAAGCCTTGAAGCAAGAGTGAAAGATAAAGCTAATTATAATCCATTATTTGCTAGTAAGCAAACTGCTTGAGGACTTGGAAAACTTTACATTCAACTTTTATATTTTACTGACAGTAGTTTGATTTGGAGAAGAATCCCAGTAAAAATGCATAGATGGGTTCGTAGTAATTGCAGACTGCTTTCCAAGCACCGGTTGTGCCTCTGCTTGCTAGTACAGGCATACCTTTTATTGAGCTTGGTGTTACTACGCTTTTCAGATGTTGCATTTTTTTACAAATTGGAAGCAAGACCCTCCATTAGCAATAAGATTAGGACTTGCTTTATTGAGTGGTCTGGACCTGAACCTGCAATATCTGAGGTATGCCTGCATAGGAAAAAAAAACGGATTACTGGATGGCAGGAGCAAATGTGAGAGTTGTGCACGGTGGAGGTTTTATAAGCGGATGAAGTTGTTGATCTACTAAAATAAATTTTAAACACCTTCAGCTTTGGGGGTGGATACCACAAGGAAGCTGTTGAGCTCTGGGGAAAAAGTGCTGATCGTTAATCGGTGCCGTGAAGCTATCAAAGGGGCGTTCGGGAGCCATCTAGTCTTTTGTGTAAAGGGAAACAATAAAAGAACTCAATCTACTCTTTCCGCTAACGGAGACGATGGTTTTCCAAGTGGAGGGACGACGACGCCGTGCAGCAAGGCCGCCAGCTGGGCCCTCGGGTGGGCCCAAAGACCTTGCCAGAAGAGTAATCCGTTTCCGCGCAGCGGAGCCCGAGTCCACCCAGACCCGCCCCAGCACCAGCATCGCACGCGGGACCTCGGCGGCGGCAGGGTCACGTGCCGGGAGGCCCCGCCCCGCCCGGGATGCGGGGTCACGTGGGTGCACGCCCCGCCCCGCTCCCCAGGCGGCGCGGAGGCGGGGTCTGGCGTTTGCCCCGGAAGCGGCTCCGGCAGCTGACAGCTGCCTGTGCGGCGGCGGCGGCGGCGGCGGCGGCGGCAGCACGCCCCGAGCAAAATGGCGCTGCGACCGGGAGCCGGAGCTGGCGGCGGCGGCGGCGGGGCCGCGGGCGCGGGCGCGGGGGCCGCCGGCGGAGGCAGGTGGGTGTGAGGCGCTGGGCAGGGACTCCGCAGGGCGAGGGCTGTTTGCAGGTTACGGAGCTTGTCACGCGTTCCGACCACTTTTGCCTGGGGCTCCAGGAGAAGAAGGGTCGTGCGGGCGCGCAGGCCGAAGGGGGCGGATGGAGCCCGGGCGCCTGACCCCTGTCGTCCAGGCTCGGGGACGCGGGCGCCGAGCGGGAGCGGGCACGCGCCCAGTGCGGGAAGGAGAGGACGCGGAGGCGGCGCTGGGGAAAGGGGGACCCCCGACGCCTCTGAAGCGACCAGGGCTTGACCAGGGACACCGTAGGCAAGGCTCTGAAAATCTGGTCACAGAGCTGGACGACTGTTTCCAAGATGCGTGTGTGGGTCCTGTTTGTCTTTTCCCCTTTCCGTGTCCCGTCCTTTTTATTTATTTCCTTAACACACGAGAGACAGAAGAAAAACCTGCATATATTTGAATTAGTAAATGGAGCTCTCGTAGATGTAGCTCTTAAGACGTGTTTCATTTAAAAAAACCAATTTATTGTTAAACAGTTATTAGAACAAAGCTTCCAGACTTGCACTTAGCCCTTAAACAAGTCTGTCCTCTGTCATATTTCAGCTAATAATTACCTGTGGTTCTCTTACCCAGAACGATTGGGGACGTGAACCTTTACAGTTTGGCAAGTTCATAATTTAAGGACAGTTTTATTCCCCACTTCTATAATGACCTGCTCTGATTCCGTTTTGTTAGCCAACACATGCTGCATACACATTTAGAGACAAAATTAGCTTTTTTATCTTCAGCATCCTAAATTATCTTTGGAAAACAAAAGTGTTAGGTTTTTGATATGCAATGTTTTAATTAGAAGTCTTGAACACTACAAACTGGAGAGTCTTTAAAGTTATCACCTCTTGTAGGTGTTTATATGTATGCTGGGAAAAAAGAGGCAGTCACTGTTCAATAAACCACTTGTGTGCAGTCCCATTTTTCATTTCCTCTGCATATCTTTCACTTAGATTTAAAACTTTTTTTTGTTTTGTTTTCTAATTTACACTGTTATTTAGAGTGTTTCATGAATACTCTGTGTAAGTCAGTTTTTGACTGAAGGCAAATATATAATTTCTATACGTGATAACAATTTCTAATACATTTCTGAGTGGCATTAATATGATCAAGTATATGATTAATCATGGCACCAAGTTCTGGGAAAATGTAAACTTAAAAGAATCTGACATTCTAAGCCCAGGTTTTATTTGTTTGTTTGTTTTTATGTTTCTGGGAGGGGTGAATCTCAGGTGCAGAAAGTTGAGTGGATCATTCCCTTAATTTATAGTATTTTTTTAAATATCAGTCTATGAACACAAGATTTTTTAAAAATATGACCTGAATTGTAATAGAAATTAGAATGATCGATTTAAATGTTTTTCTGCTGTAAAATTGGGTTATAGTAACATCTGCATTTCTAAAACTATAGGATAGGATGTAGTTCCTTATTGTAGTAGTTAACACATCTGCTTTACATGCAGAAGGTTCTGGGTTTGTGTCCCAGTGGAGCCATAGTCTGTGGTCTACGGCCATGCCACCCTAAATAAGCCCGATGTATCATCTCTGAAGCTAAGCAGGGTCGGACTGGTTAGTACTTGGATGGGACATCACCTAGGAAGAACAGGTGCTTAGGCATAAAAATAAAAATAAAAAATAAGACTGTAGGATATGTAGGAGAGAAAAATGGTTAAAACGATCCTAACCTTGAATAACATATGGTAAGTATAACATATATTGGAAACTTTCTGAGCCTGAAAATCGGTATGCCAAATAAAGAATGTTATGGTTTTCAGAGAGCAGTGGTGAGGGGTGAGGTTATTTTATAAGGAAGCTAACATTATGGTAGCCTAAGTATATTTTAGGGGAAAAGGGAAAGAATGAGGTAACCTCTCAGCTTTCAATAGACAAAATTCATGAACTCTAATTTACCACATTTCTTAGATACTTGTCTATGTTCTAAGAGACTAAGCAAAAGCAATGATGTTTTCCGACTTTATTAATATTAGCCTACTTTTGATTGTTATCCTACTTTAGAAGGGCTACTTTAGAATAAATGGTAGAGTTGTGTAAATGGCAGAATTTACCCAAGAGATGAGAAGTATTTTTAAGTCAATTATTGCAGAAAGAAAAGTTGAAAGATCTTGACTAGTCTGTAGCCTTCTAGGATGTTATCATTTATGAGCTTGTCTATTTCTTTCCTGCTCTTTTATAAGCTCCTTAAGGGCTTCCTCATCTTTTCGTCTTCCACTCTTTCTAGCACATAAACATTTTCTGAACATTTGGATATTCAAACTACATTGAAGGCAAAGCAGCAGCAGCATGTTAGCTGGGTCTCATGTGGAGGAAGAGGAAAGGGTCAAGAGATGTCATAAAGGTGGGAAGGCCTAGTGAACATTAGGGAACAGCAGGTAGGCGTGATGTGGCCCTATGATAGAAGAGTGGGGGAGAAGAATATTGTGAGATAAAACTGAAAAAAAAAAAGTTGTGCTAAAACGGGAGCAGTCCTTGAGTATAAACTAAGGAAATTCAGTTTATAGTGGAGTCATTGCAGTTTTAATCTCAGGACTGGTTAACAAATGGTTATCACCTGTGCTGTGTGAGCTGTTGGAAGTGGGGTCCACTAGCAAGACTAATAGGAGTACAGACTTGAGAAGTCAGGGCTGATCTAGATTAGTAACAAAGGTAACTGAAAAGAAAGAACAAAGTAAGCATGTGACAAGCCGAGCTCGCAGTTCTGCTTTCACATTAGCACACCAGTAAAAATATTGATTTTACCATTGAAACCAAATTGCCTGTTTTTTTTGCCAAAATTTTGCTGTCTTATCAATATCTTAGCTACTTGTCTAGAGTTTAAGCATATCGATGTTAGTCATCCAAACATTTCAGAGAGTCATATGAATGGTACATAGGTTACTAAGTAGTTTACTAGAGTAAGTCATGTTTGTCAGTAATGTTTTTAATTTAGTTTTTGTTCGTGTTTTCAAAGTAACCTTTATACATCTGTACATCTATTCTTGTCTATTTGGTGTCTTAGTTGGGACTTTGGGAAACTCGTGGTTCTGTACTTAAATGTGACTGAAGAAACAGGACAGGGTGGTGAAGGGATTGCATAGAGCTTCACAGTCACTTTATGGCAGAGCCGTAAAAAATATATAAGTTAAGTTTTCAGTTTTTATTTAGTCATTACACCATACTGATAATCATAATTTTTAAGACTGATTTTGTAAAGTCTTGACAAGTTGGTTACTTAAATGCATTGCTTCTAAGTTTATAAATCTATAAACTTATATGAGTAGATCAGTAACTTTTTAAAAAATTGAGTACTACCAAATTTCAACTTACAGTTTAGACATTTTATTCAGTTAACACATTACTTAGCTAATAAATCTCACGCAATTCAGAAAAAAACTTCACTATTCAGGCCTCTCTTTGGTACAGGCCTATTTGTACCATTATTAACAAATGGTACAAATGGTTCATATCCTCTATAGGGCTGTAATAACACATAACCAGACATGCTCAACTAGAACTTTGTACACCATCTAACAATTTAAATAAATAAATATTTTAGTGAAAAAAAGATGCTAAAGTTAGATTTCTAGCCCTTTTCCTCTGAAGCTGGGTATTGTACAATCGAAAAAATGCAAGGGCACATAAATTCACCATACAATTTCTGGATTTCACTAGATTCTCTAAAGACTATCCAGAAACCCCACT
This sequence comes from Cynopterus sphinx, assembly GCA_030015415.1. Classification (NCBI taxonomy): domain Eukaryota; kingdom Metazoa; phylum Chordata; class Mammalia; order Chiroptera; family Pteropodidae; genus Cynopterus; species Cynopterus sphinx. The sequence continues at coordinate 28,898,209 of CM057385.1, read as the reverse complement.
TAGATCCTTGACTCCCACATTAAGAGTGTTTCTCACTCAGACTTTTTTCTTCTTTGATTTTTCCCATTTTCTTCCTTCCTATCTCAGAGAAATACCTCTTTTCAAAGTAAATCCCTTTTGCTACCTTGCTCTGTTTATCCCATTCCCTCAAAAACCATGTTTTATCAATCACTAAGTACCTTTTGTATCCTAAATCTTTCCTTGTAGGTCCTTTTCTCTTCCTCTTGAAATTGTTCACTCAGAGATAACCATTTTAAACAGCAGTAATCTTTATTAATCCTAATTCTGATAAGCTTTTCTACACTGTTAGACACTAGTAACTGCTACTTTCTTCCTAATATGTAGTCCTTTCTGTTACAGTTCTCACTGATAACCAATTCTCTTGGTTCTCAGTGACCATTCCCTACTCAGTTTTCACTGTCAGAATTCTCCAAGGTTCTCCTTTGTTGCCTGCTTACTATATATGCACATTCCCTTGGCTATTTCATCCACAACCAGAGCATAACTTATTTTTTATCTTTGTTTTTAAAAGTGTAGCTAGATTGACATAGACCCATCTCCTGAGCTCGTTAGTTTTCTGATTGTCTGCTAGATTGCTTCACATGGACACACTCCTACCACTTTCCTCTCCAAACCTACTCACATTGGGTTCCTGTTTTCAATAAACAATATCAGCATACTTGCAGTTGCTCAGGCTCAAAATCTCAGCAGCATCCTCAGCTCTTTCTACTTTTTTACTAGTGTTCTCCATGCTAGCAGTTACCGAATCCTGTTGATTCTTTTATATAGCTTTCATTAACTTCTCATTTTCCATTCCCTCTACTCTAGTTATGGCCCTTTTCATCTCTTATTAAGATTATTTTGATAGTTTCTTAGCTAGTTCTTTTTACTTTAAATGTTATCTGCCACACCCTGTTACCAAAGAAACATAAAGCAAATTTCTGATTATTTCACTCTCCTACATAAAACCTCTGACATCAGGGAAATGCAGATCCAAATCACAATGAGATACCACTTCACACCCATTAAGGTAACTAGCATCAAAAAATTTTAAAAAAGAAAATAACAAGTGTTAGTAAGGATGTGAAGAAACGGAATTGTCATGCATTGCTATTGGGAATGGAAAATGGTGCAGCTACTATGGAAAACATGTGCAGTTTCTCAAAAAGTAGATGTAAAATTACCATATGACCCAGCAATTCCACTGCTAGGTATATACCCCAAAGAAGGACTCAAACAGATACTTGTATACAAATATTCACAATTGTAGTATTGACAGCAGCCAAAAGGTGAAAACAACCCAAGTGTCCATCAACAGATGAATGGATAAACAAAATGTGGCATGTACATACAAAGAAGTATTCTTCAGCCATAAAAAGAAACTAATTTCTGACACATGCTACAACATGAACGAACCTTGAAAACTCTTAAGTGAAATAAGCCAGATACAAAAGGGCATGTGTTGTATGATTCTACTTAATACAATGAGCTAGAATAGGCAAATTCATAGAGACAAAAAGTAGAATAGTGGCTACCAGGGCTTGCAGGGAGGATGTAATGGGAAATTATTATTTAATGGGTACAGAGCTTTTATTTGGGATGATGGAAAAGTTCTGGACATGGTGATGATTATACAACATTGTGTATGTTTTACCACAATTTTTTAAAATGACAATGTCATATAATATTCAAAATAAAATTAAACATTTTAAAGGCTCTCTACAATATGTTTACTTTTCTAGTCCTGTATCTTCAACCTTAAATTGTAATTCTGAATACACTGATAGCTCTTGCCTCAGAGCTTTTGCTTAAGCTATGGAATGTGCCTCTCTTTAAGATTCAACTCAAAAGATACCTCCACAAAACTTCTCAAGATATAACTGATGAAATTAGTTTTTTTCTTGTTAGTATTTTGAATCTCTCATAACACTTAGCACATTTTGCCCTGTGTTAAAGTTATTTTCCTGCATCTATGTCTCCAATGAGACTGAGCTAATTCAGTCTTTTCATGTAGTAGGCCCTCAATAAATGGTCACTGAATTGAATCTGACACAGCACTCTCATTTTATGAATGGGGAAATTGGATCCAGGGGAAGTCACACAGTAACAGAACAAGGACTAATTTAAGGCCGTCTGTCTTCTAGTTCAAAAAATCCCCCCCCCACACACATTAACACACTGACTGTCGTGCAGCCTATGGATGTTCAGTCTGTATTACTATTAGTTCAGTATTGTACTGCAGAGTAAATGCCATGGTTCTGTCTATAGTTCCATCATTTATGTGAAAAATTACATTTTTTATTTGAAATTTTTGTACATATAAAGATCTCAATGTATTTTTGTTCTGTTTTCAGCTTCATGTTTCCAGTTGCAGGTGGAATAAGACCCCCGCAAGGTATGTGAAAGGTTAAATTTTGAACTTCTATTTTTCACTATTATGTTTCCAAAACTGAGGATTAAGTAAAAATTTCTGTTGCCACCAAATAGAGTAAGTAAACTTCCTGTAGTCTTGAACCTATATGACAGCCACTCAGAAAATTTCTCAAAAATTGTGTAATTTGGAGAATAATAATCATTTATTATTTCTCCAATACTTATTTAAACATTATATTGATAGGTTGTTATTTGACCTCAGAAATGAAGGAGACTTTCAGGACAAGAGTATTAAAGAACATGACAAACATGAAATGAGCTGTTATTCTCTGAGTGACATTTTTTTTCTTCTTTCTGGTCTTCTAGTTTGTTAGCTTCAGAGGGCAATGGCTATGTCTGCCTTGAGCTTATCAGCAGGTTGATAGAAAATAATAAAGTCTCTATAGATGTTTGTTGAATGAATAGATGAACCTTTTTAGTTATTTAGTACTACTGTGTTTTTTCTATATGAATTTGGTCTTATTATAGTTAGGTAAATAAGAGAATGCACATTCTGACTTAACTATTTTAAGTCTCAGTTTTATTCCTAGTTATTTCTCTTCTCTCATGGCTTCAGACAGGGGACCACCAATATCAATTATCACTTTGACTTTAAGGAAGCAGTAGTGAATGGATATGATCTTGACTCATGGTGCTATACCACTGGGACACAACATAATGGAAAAATGTGTCCGCCCTTCTTTTTGCTCACTTCTCCCACTTCACTGTACCTTTCTTCTCTCCACACACCAAACTGCTTCTGAAAACTGGCCCTTCTCACAAAGCCCGTGTTGATTAGTTCTGGCAGACTTGCTGGAGAAACAGAGAAGCAGACTCCTAGGTCACCAAGAGAGATGGAACATAAATAGCTGTTCAGTAGCAGGTGGTCAGTGGCTTGGAATGACTTTGTCTCCACTTATAATCAGGGATGGAGGTTGAGTTTCAGGTAAATTTTTCCAAGGGTCAGTTGTATCCTTTTCATTGTGCTCACATTTATATATTATTTAAGCTATCTGTAATTAGATGTGTCCCAGATTTAGATCAAATGGTTTGAGATCTTTTGTTCTTTAAGGAAGGCATTACAGAGTTATGTGTTCATTATCATGGCTCATTTTTCATTTTTATAAACTTTAAAAATGGTACAAAAGAACAGGACAAAAAGAGATCCCCAAAAGTTGCCTGCTGTTTTTTCTTTTGGAATTTGGAATTGTTTTTGAGATTTTTTTTCTTTTTATAAAGTATGTTAGAGGGGACTTTCTGATCATTTGAAGGCTTTGAATTATGCATGAATTATTTCTGAAAGCATATAGAAGAAACTGACAGTAAGGGTGGCCACAAGATCTAGGTAAACAGGAGACAGGGGAAGAATGTATATTTTATTGTATATACTTTTATGCCTTTAATGTTGTACCAAATACCTGAGTTATATAAGAATTAAGTAAAATTAATTGAATAAAACTTTAGATCCAAAGGAATAAGAGGAAAAACATCTCACTATGGTTATATTCAATCTGTGCATTCTGATTTTCTATGATACTGCAAGACCTTTGCATTTGGTGTTTCTTTTTCTGAAGTATTCTTCCCATGTATTCACATGGCTTCCTCTCTTACTTTCTTCAAGTACTTGCTTAATGCTACCTGATTGGTGAAACCTTTTCTGACTATGTAATAGCTACAACTCTTTTCCCTAACACTCCCTTTCCCCCTTGACCTGCTTTATTTGTTACCCTAGCTCTTATCACTACCTGACATGCACTTATTTTGTACTGTCTATCTCCCTCAATTACAGTAAGTTTCATGAGAGCAAAGACCTGGTTTTGCTCACTGCTGTCTTCTTAGAATGGTGCCTGACATGGAAGAGGCCCTCAAATACTTAAATAAATGATTGAGTAAATAAATGAATAGATTTCCACTAATAATGTCATCTACAAATATAAATGTCCATGCTTGTGAAATTAAACTATGTATAAACAACCTTGAAGGTTCATGAACCCACAAGGCAAACATAGTATGCTTCACTAGAACATTAATTTTTCAATCAAAAATTGTTTAAAATTCATCAGAAAAGTAAATGATGGAGTTTAAATTTATACTTAAGCCCATTTCACTCCAGAATCTATGCTTTTTCTATACTGTGCCGCATCCTAAGTAACAAATTTTTAGGTACTTAACGGTTTTAAGAAAATAACTTTAAAACACATTAACTTTAATGATACCTTTATGTTTTTTAGCAGGTCTGATGCCAATGCAGCAACAAGGATTTCCTATGGTGTCTGTCATGCAGCCTAATATGCAAGGCATGATAGGAATGAATTACAGCTCTCAAATGTCCCAAGGACCTATTGCTATGCAGGTACTTGCCTCTTTAGCTGTTTACAGAATTATTGTTTGTTGTTATGAGAATGACATACTAAGAACTACATGGTAGGACCTTAATGTTATATTTAGAAATAAATGTAGTCTACTTCTTAGGTGGCCTCCTTCAAAATAAAATGAAGATATGTTTATAAGAGAGAAAAAAAATAAAAAATAATTTAAGGAAAATTTGGTGACTTTTTTATACGATTCTTGGCTTAGAAAAATTTTATAATGTCTTGGAAAACTCAGGTACTGGATATCATGAAGTAGCATTGTTAGAAAAAGTAGCACTATTCTTATGAAATGAACAGGGTCATTGTATGGAAGCGTCATTGTATGGAAGGCTCAGAGCCTTCTCTATATTGAAATATCTCATCTATCCCTATAACAACTTCTTAAAGAAGTGGCATCTCCATTTTTCTGATGAGGAAATCGAAGCTTTGTGAGGATGCTTAGAGAACACAGTAAGCCAAGATTTGAACCTAAGTCTTTACTACACTTTTACTTAGCTATATTATACCTTGAATTCTCTCTTAAGAGCAGTAGGGAGCCATTTAAGCAGTAAAATAACACAATTAGATTTATATTTAAAAAAGATCATTCTGATTGCTGATTAGTGACAGAGGCAGAGAGAAGAGCAAAAGTAGATGTAAGGAGGATCATTAAAAGGCTGATGTACTGAGAGCAGGTGAGATGTTGGCTTAAATTAGGGTGGTAGCAGAGTGATGGAGACGTGGATGTTATTGAGAATGATTTAGGAAATAAAATCAATAGGAAGTGCTGAGTATTTAGATGTTTAAAATGAAGGAGAAGGTGGTATCAAATTGACTCCTCATTTTCTGCTTGAGCAACTAACTAGTGGTGTCATTTATTAATATACACTATAGGAGATGATTTGCTGGTATGTGTTGCTTACTTTGAAGAATCCATGAAACATTCAGGTGCGCTGTTCAGAGACAATTAACTGAACTCTAGTCATTTTTCATTCTGGGCTGAAAATTATAGATTTATTTCAGAGTCATCCACACATAGAAGGTCATTGATATCTTAGGGGTGAATTAGAGTATGAAAGAATCCTATTGATGGAGAAAATGCTTCAGGATAGAGCCTTCAGGATTGCTAAATTTGACTCTAGGGGAGTGAATTGACAACAGAGGAGATCGAAGAGGAGCAGCCACAGAAGTGGGTGGGGGGATTAAAAAAAAAACGTGGGTTTTGGTATCAGGCAGACTTAAGTTCAAATCCCTCTTTGCTACTTAACCTGTAAAACAGGGATGCAATACCTTGCTGGTGTGGTAGTAGAAAGTTTTGAGTGAAGAAATTATATAAAGTACTTAGCATTGTATAGTGAACTGGAAGTAGTAAGAAGTTTTTACTATGTTAATGTCTTTCAAGTGGCATGACTTTATTTCATGTTCTGTCTCTTAAATTCATCTGTTTCTATTCTTTCATTGACTCACAACCTTCATTTCTGACCAAAAAATTCTTTCTCGAGTAGTATTAATAATGAGTAATAATAACTACCAGTTGTTTTTCTGTTCTATATTCATTGTATCTATTATATCATTCAGTCCTCATAACAACTCTGTGAGATAAGTAGTATTTTTATTCCTATTTTATAGATAAGGAAACTGCAGTCAGAGAGAATCCGTGTCTTGTTCGATGCCTTACAACTTATTTCAAACACTTAAACCAAAGCTTTCTTATATTTCAGAACCTGAGTTCTTAACGACCACTGTTTCCCAAACCAGTCATTTGAGTATCACCTTCATAATTTTTGCTATGTACTACTTAACATTTAATTGATTAGGGTTTTAAAAAATTCTAAAAATCTTTATATTGCAAAAATAAATAGAAAATCTTTTTTGTTACAAACAAATTCACCAAAAAACATGTGGTGAATCAAAACAGAATTCTAGCTAGATACTGTTACTTATTGGAGTTTATACCCCTCCCCTTTACTTTCTGTTAAAAAAAAAAGGAAAGTGTATAATTTACCTGAAAACGATTTGGCAAAAGGAAAAAAAAAGTGTACATATATGTAGAAAGAGAGTAAAGAGGGTAAGATGTTAATTTGTACTGTTCTTCCAAATTTTTTTATGGGTTTTAAATTTTAAAAAGGGAGGAATTAGAATAAAAATAACACTTAAAATGAAACATAAAAGGGAACCTAAAGGAGAGTTGCAGGAGAATTAAAGAGTGTTCCTGCTATCGTGTGCTGAATATGTGTCCCTGCATAACTGGCACAATCATAGATGATTAGTATCATGATTTAGTAAGTACAGCCTAAGGTAGGCTTTTTCCTCTTGCATCTCTGTATCTTTGTAAAGTATCTTCTACAGCTATGTATGATATTCATTTAAACCAAGTAACTAAATCAGTTGACTCCAGGAGTCAGATCTTTGGCTAAATCCAAAGTGTTATGTTATTAGTTTTTTTAATAAACAAGTCAGAACCAAAAAGGGTTTTGTACTGTTAATAAATATTTTAAATGCCATAGATATAAGGAGGATCATATTTTTACCTAGTTAATTTTTATTTGTTTTATTATGTATACAATATACTAGTACAGTAGCATATATATATAATTTATAAATAAGTAATATTGGGAGTTTATAATCAGAATTTAAATTGAAATCATTGTCATGTTGAAGTTATTTAAGCAAATAAAACATATGTTGTATGTAAAGATTTAGGAAAACTTTTAGAATAATTCTTTATTCATCTGTAGTAGGAGGAAAATAAGAATAAATTGAGCTTTTGTGGGTCTTAATTTCATTACTCACCTTTTACTAGGTTATGCTATAGAAACAACAATTCCAAAATTTCAGCGACTTACAAAAACAAAGCTTTATTTCTCATTTGTGATACCTTCCCTTTGTGGGTTGGCTCAGCTCTTTGTTCTCTTTATTCCGTGACCCTTACCTAGGATATCCCAGACTCTTGGCATAGAGAAAAAGATGGCCAAACCCTGTGATGTCTTTTAGAGCTTTCTCTCAGATATAGCACTTATCTGCTCACCAAAATAATGTGGCCAAAATGAACATCAGTATAGGAATGTACCAGAAGGAGTACATACCACACAGGGATGTGTAATAATACTCTTAGAGAAAGGGCAACAAATAACTGGAAACAGTCTACCATAGAATACAATGTGTTTTTAATTGAGAGTTAGTAAGCTTACTGCTGAATCTTAATGACAACTGATAACAACTGATATAATTTTTAATCATTGATTTTCACACTAAACATTGTTTTATGACTTACATAGTTATCCGAAAAATGTTTTTAAAGTTTGATACAACCAAAAACAATAAATATCTCTAACAAGAAGAACAATAATATAAAAAAGTAAACCTATCAGATTTGCTATACTCCAAATAATTTCCCTGAATATCAGGAACTTAGAATTAATGATTCCCAAATAAGGAAGCTGTAATCTTTTTCTTTAACCTTTTTATCTTACTGACAGGTTTTATAATGCTTGGAAGATGCTCACTATTCTTAAAGGAAAAATTCATTCAGATCTTATTTTTCCCCCATACTGAATAGCCCTAACAAAAATATTTTAAGCCTATAGTAAGAATAGACTATATGATGAACATATATGAGCTAATTATTAAAACATTTAAAAACTTTTTATTTGTATGTAAATGTATATTTATTCACATGTATGTAAGAAATAATACAAAGAGATTCTTTACCTAGTTTCCCCCAATGGTAGCAACTTGCAGAACTATAGGACAATATTATAATCAGGATATTAACATTGATACTGTCAAGATATAGAACATTCTGTCATCCCAAAGATCCCCTTGTGTTGCTGTATTGTAGCCATACTCATTTCTGTCCTCCCCACTGAGCGCCTCCCCCGATCCCGTGGCAATCACTAATATGTTCCCCATTTCTCTAATTTTGTGATTTCAAGAATGTTATCTAAATTTGAATACTAACCTTTTAGGATGGCTTCTACTGCTCAGCATAATTCCTTTGAGATTCATCCAAGTTGTTACATGTATCAATATTCTTTTTTATTGCTGAGTAATATTCTGTGGTTTGGATGTCCTACAGTTTGTTCACCCATTGAAGGACATCTGGTCTATTTCTAGTTTTGGGCTATGATTAATAGAGGTTTTTGTGTGAACATGAGGCTTCATTTCTCTGGGATAAATGCCCAGGAGTGTAATTGATGGGAGTCGTTGTAGTTGGATGTTTGGTTTTCATAGAAAATGCCACATGTTTTAAAGTGGTTGCACCATTTTATATTTCCACCAGCAATATATGAGTGATCCAGTTTCTCTGCATTCTTGCTAGCATTTAGTGTTGTTATTTTTTATTTTAGCCATTCTGATAGATAGATGTGTTGTGGTATCTCATTGTGATTTTAATTTACATTTTCCTGAGGGCTAATGTCAAAAAATTCAAGAGAGCTGTTCTTCATATGAATATTTTATTGAGCAAGAAACAAACTCCCAAACAGGGAGGCCTCAAACCAAGAGTTGTCAGAAGTTTGGCTTTCAGCAGTTACAGCTCAGTTTATAAAGCCGAATAAGTTGGTTTTTTTAATTGTGATTACTTAATTGAAACTTACATTCCTTTTCATTGCATAAGCTTCTTGTTTATAGCTGATTAGCTAGGAAACTGTAAGGTCACACTGACATGAAGAAAGCTTAAGTTTTGTTCAGGGTAGAGTTAGCATTTCAGAGAAATCAGGACAGTGTTACATTTTGGTTAGTTGACTGTGAGTGTTTGTTCAAACCATGGCATCCGTTTGGTTTTTCTTTAACTCTAATGATGAACGTCTTTTCACATCCTTATTTGCCTTTGTTATATTTTCTTCAGAGAAAATGTCTCTTCTTGTCTTTTATCCATTTTCTAATTGGAATTTTTGGTATTTAACTGTTAGTTTTTTGAGAGTTCTTTATATATATAGTCCTTTGTTAGATATGTGGCTTGCAAATATCTTTTCCCAGTGTAGTTTGTTGTCTTAGTCCATTCAGGCTGCTGTAACAAAATATCAGAGATTGGGTAGCTTATAAACAACAGAAATTTATTTCTCACACTTGGAGGCTGGAAGTCCAAGATCAGGGTGACTGCAAGGTCAGGTGAGGGGCCTTCTTAGGTCACAGGGACTTCTAGTTGTGTCCTGACTTAGAAGAAGGGACTAGGGAATTCTGTGGGATCTCTCTATGAGAGCACTAACCCCATTCATGAGGCCTCCACCCTCATGACCTAAGCATCTCCCAAAGGCTCTACCTACTAGTACCATCACCTTTGGGGTTAGATTTTCAATATATGAATAGGGGGAGGGACAATCAGACCATAGCAGTTGTCTTTTCATCCTCTTAACAGGGTCCTTCAGGGAGAAAAAGTTTTTAATTTTGATGAAATCTAATTTATCAATTTTTCCTTTTATGGAACATTCATTAGTATAAGTCAGAGTTTTTTGCCTCTCTTTAGATACCAAAGACCTTTCTAGTTTTCTAGTTTTACATATTACGTTTATGTTCATAATACATTTTGAGTTAATTTTTGCATAAGGTGTTTCTTTATTAATTTTGAGTAAAGTGCAGGTTTATATTTTTGCCTGTGGATGTTTAGTTGCTGGACATTGTTGAAAAGGCCATTTTTTTCCATTGAAGTGCTTTTATATTTTTGTCAAAAACCAGGTGGGCATGTTTGTGTGGATATTTTTTAGTCTATGGTAGGATTTGAAATAAAAAAAGTGGAAGCCCTCCAGTTCTGATCCTCTTTTTCAAGATTGTTTTGGCTATTTAGGGTTCTTTGAGAGTCCATGTAAATTTTAGGATGGTTTTTACTGTTTCTACAAAAAAAGTCATTGAGATATGGATAGGAACTGCATTGAATCTGTAGATTGCTTTGGGTAATATTGACATTTTAACAATAGCAAGTCTTCCTATCCACAAACATGGGATATTTCCAGTTATTTATATTTTCTTTAATTTCCTTCAGCAATGTTTTGTAGTTTTCATTGTGTGTCTTTTTACCTCCTTGGTTAATTTCTAAGTATATTATTCTTTTGGAAGGTATTATAACTGGAATTATTTTTGTAATTTACTTTTCAGATTGTTCATTGTATATAGAAATGCTATTGATTTTTATGTGCTGACTATCCTGCTACTCTGCTGAATTCATTTATTCTAACAGCTTTTTTTGTGGAGTCTTTATGATTTTCTACATGTGAGATCACATCATCTGCAAACAGATAATTTTACTTCTTCCTTAACTGGTCTGGATGCCTTTTGTTTCTTTTTCTTGCTTAATTGCTCTGGCAAGCTGCATCAGTCTTGATGATCATGTGATTTTTTTCCTTCATTCCATTAATGTGGCGTATTATACTGATCAATTTTCATATGTTGAACCATCCTTGGGGAATAAATCTCAGTTGGTCATGGTGTACAGCCATGTGCCACTTAACAATGGGGATATGTTCTAAGAAATGTGCCATTAGGTGATTTTATTATTGTGTAAACATCATAGAGTGTACTTACACAAATCTACATGGTATAGCCTACTGTATACCTAGCCTCTGTGGTATAGCCTGTTGCTTCTAGTCTACAAACCTGTATGGCATGTTACTACACAAAACAAAACAAGATTAAATCAGGAACAAGAGAATGATACAATCAACAGATGTGGTTAACATGAGATGTATGAGGCTGCTGCTGGCATAACAGGATACTGTTTTACAGCAGAGTTTTTTTTTTTTTTTATAAGTAGTAAGAGTACACGCTAAAATAACAAAAGCATAGTAAATACATAAACCAGTAACATAGTTGTTTATTATCATTAGCAAGTATTATGTATTGTATGTAATTATGTGTGTTACAATTTTATATGACTATCAGCTCAGTAGATTTGTTTATACCACCATCACCACAAATATGAAAGTAACATGTTATGCTGTGATGTTACCACAGCTACGATGTTACTAGGCGATAGGAATTTTTCAGCTGCATTATAATCTTATAAGATCACCATTATATATGGTGTCCATCGTTGAACAAAATGTCATTATGTGGTATACAGTCGTATAATCCTTTCAATATGCTGCTGAATTCTGTTTGCTCACATTCTGTTGAGGATTTTTGCATCAATATTTATAAGGGATGTTGGTCTTTAGTTTTCCTTTCATAGTGTCTTTGGCTTTGGTATCAGGGTTTTGCTGACCTCATAGAAAGTTAGGAAGTGTTCCCCTCTTCAATTTTTTGGAAGTTTGGGAAGAACTGCTATTCTTTGAATGTTTGGTAGAATTTGTCAGGGGAGTCATCAAGTCCAAGGCTTTTCTTGAATGAGAGTTTTTGATTACTGAATCAGTCTCAGTAACTGTATAAGACAGATCCTTCCCATGTTATTCTTCTTTTCAAAATTGTTTTAACTATTCTAATTCCTCTCCCTTTCCATATAAATTTTAGAATAATGTTATCCAGACCTATAAAAAATCTTGCTGGAGTTTTGATAGAAATTATGTTAAACCTTATGTCATTTTGGAGAAAATGAACAGCTTTAATATATAGAGTCTTTGAACATATGAACATGGTATATCTCTTCATTTAGGTCTTCTTTGAGTTTTCATCAGAGTTGTGTAGTTTTCAGCATGGAAGTCCCGTAAATGTTTTGTTCGATTTACATCTAAGTATTTCATTCTTTTAAGTAATTGTAAAGGACATTGTATTTTAAATTTCAATATCTCGTGTTCATTGCTGATATAGAAATACAATTAACTTTTGTATGTTTGTCTTGTAATCTCCAACCTTGCTGAACTCACTAGTTCTAGGAATTTTTTTATAGATTCCTTAGAATTTACTGCATAGACAGTCATGTCATTTTTTTTATCAAATTTCAGCATGCCATATTTACTTCACATTTTTAAAAAGAATTGAGCAATACATTTATAATTCCCTTCCTCTACTTCCCCAGATATAGTTATCATTATCATGAATTTATTATTTATTGTTCCCATATGTATTTTTGTACTTTTATTAAATATGTTTGTATATTTATGAACATTGCATAATTTTCTAGATTTCAATTTTCTAGTTTTACATAAGTGTGTACCCTTCTGCATTTGCTTTTTTTATTTATCTTTTTTATAGAGTGATGCCAAGTTCATATAGCTGCTGTGTTGTATTCTATTGCATGAGTTTATATTCTTCTATTGATGGACAACATTTAAGTGGCTTCCATTTTTTTGCTATCTGTTTTGGTTTTATCAATTTCTATCAGTTCATTATACATTCTGGATTCTTATGTTTGTGGTTATATGTGTTGCCAACATCTACTAGACTTTGGCTTGTCTTTTAATTTTCTTTATGGTGCCATGTTCTGTAGAAATTAGGTCAGATGAATAAATTATTTTATGGTTTGAGCTTTTTATGTCATCTAAGACACAATCCTATCCTGAGTTCATGATATTCTCTGGTATTTCCTTATTTAAAAATTTTCTTGTATTGGTCTTTACCTGGAGTTTTTCTTTGTTATCATTGTGAGGATGAAGGATCTAATTTTATCATTTTTCATTTGAGTAGCCAGTTGTCTCCAAATACTTCATCAATAGCCCAATCTTTACCCATTGATTTCTAAGATTACTCCTAAAATATTAGATTTCTTTATAATTTTTGGCTTTATTTCTGAACTATTTGTCCCATTGCTATATCTGTGTATCCCTACATCAATAAATATCTTACTGTTTTAATTATTCTAGCCTAAAATAAACCTTTGATATCTAGTAGTGTGGCTCCTCCTTGTTCTTCTCTTAAAGAATTGTAGCTATTCATGGTCCTTTCACCTTCAGTATAAATTTTAATATCAGCTTGTCAAATTTCACATAAAACCTGTTGGGATTTTAATTAAAATTTACCATCGTACTTTTCCACTTAAGTCTTCAGTAGCCTTCAGTGTCCTTCAACTTGGATGTAAACTTCTTTGTCTTTAGTCTTTTGGGTAGTTTATTGGACGTATCTCAGATTTCTGAGTTATTTCTTTTTGTGTGTCATTTACTCAGTGCATAGGAAAGATTAGTATCTTTTAACCTTTTGGTTTATCTAGATTTCAAAAGAATGTATAAACTATATGAATGTATAACCTTACTTTTCAGGAGTAGGAGAAACACAAAGTGCCATTTAGTAAATTTAAATCTTGAAGAACAGCATTTTGCAAATAGGAAGGTAATGTGCATAACAATACCTTTACTTCTTTCATTTTTTATTATTTTTGTAGAATATCTCACTTTATCTTTTAGCTTATATGATTTGGGTGGTTTCTTTTGTGCTTATGTAGCTTGGGTAAACTAGGTTCAAATTTAAAAAGGAATTTAATCTCTCACCACATACCCAAAAAAATGGTAATTATGTGACCTAAAGATGGTGTTAGCTAATGCTGTGGTGGTAATTATTTTGCAATATATATGTGTATCAGATGAACATATATTGCACACATTAAACTTTCACAATGTTGTATGTCAGTTATACCTCAGTTAAAGTTGGAAAAAATAAGGAAACGTAAAAGGATTGAAATCTTCCATAGTAGGAGACCTGTGTTGGGGATCCGTTTGAGATTTGTAGTCAAAAATTTAAAATGAATCCCCAAGGTTTTTCTTGTTAGCAAGGTTCAGTGCTTTGGGTGTAAGGATAAGAGGTGACTAGTTGACTCTAACCAGAGGTGAGACCATACCAAGAAAGTGAGAGGTAAGGTAGTTAAGAATGGTAACAAGGGTATTTAATATTGAACACTGGAATCTAAATTGAGCAAGAAGAGAAATGAGGGCATGATGAGGATGGTGGATAGTGGGAAAAGTGGTAAGATTAATACATGGAAGGTATTACTGAGATGAGAGTATTGCTGGAGTACATGAGCTGGAAGGGTAGGAGGTAGTGGTCAAATGTCAGGATGCTTAAAATCAAGATTTTGGAGATGATGCAGTTATTGGAGTGGATGATCAAAGATATGACTGTGGAATAAGAAGCTGTAGTGAGTGGTATGTTGGACATGAGATTGTGTGATGTAAAGATCAAAGACCCGAAAGGCCTCAGTGTTATATGTGTCATACATATGATTGATGTCACCAAAAGCAGGTTAGGAGTAGAATAGAAGACAGCAAGTTTCTGAAGGCTTCAGTTGAAGAATGAGGGAGTTGAGAGTAGATGGCATAAACAGGGCAGGAAAGTAAATGATGAAGTCCAATGGCCAGAAATTGAAACATATTCAGGTTTTTGAAGGAAGACAGAGGAGAAAAGGTGTAAAAGAACCAAGGAGGGATACTCCCCATCTACAGGAAATGTGGCAGAGGAGTTGCAGTCTCCAAATGGAAAGGGTTCCAGCATGGTTTTAGTTAGGGAACAAAAGGGGAACCTTTCAGAGAGAAGGATGAAAAGTAGAATTTTCACCCAGTAAGAATTAGTCATTATCATCATTATCATTGTCATCAACATTATTATTATTAGATTTTGTGACTAGCTATTATGTAATACTGTAACTTCCTTCTGGACACATGAATAAACTTTATACTGTTATATTGATATACCATTTATTATTGATTAAGTATATTTTGTTTTCTGTAAAAGTTTGGATATCAGGCCTATGATAATCATCAAGATATTCTTTATTCATACATATTGTAAAAGCATGTTTAATCTCATTTGTGGAATAACTACCATATGCCCGTCTTACTTATTGCTGGAAATACAAAGATTTGTAAGTTATGAAACCTCTTCTCAAAGGGTATGGATTAGTGAGCTCATCAGAATATGACGTGTGTGTGTACATGCATGTTTCCATATACACGCAGACTGAAAGATTATTTACACACACACACACACACACACACACACACACACTCAGACTGTTAGCAGTGGTCACCTCTAAGACAGTGAAAAAAATAAAAGGGGAAACATTAAAGGGAGCTTACCATTTTTAGCCTTTTAATCTTAATTAAAAGATTTTTACAATCTTTTAATAAAATGCATTTATATAGTTCAATAATAAAAAATATTAAGAATTTATGAAAGTTATAGTTTTTCTTTGTAATAAGTAAAAGGAGAAATTGTGTTTTTAAAGACTCTCCCTTTTTCTTTTAGGCAGGGATACCAATGGGACCAATGCCAACAGCAGGAATGCCTTACCTGGGACAAGCACCATTCCTGGGGATGCGACCTGCAGGCCCACAGTACACTCCAGACATGCAGAAGCAGTTTGCAGAAGAGCAGCAGTAAGGAACCTCAGGATTCAAGGATAAAGATACATGATAGCAGTTATTTTTTAAATTGTCACATATTCTCTAGTGTAGATTTGAAGCCGATACGGTCACATTGCCTTTAATACTCTTTAAAATACTTTTAAATCTAAATCAAGAAGGGAACTTAGAGATTCTTGAATTTACCCTCTAATTTTACATCTAGGGAAAGTGAGTTCCAGAGAAATGAAGCAACTTGTCAATCTAAGTTACATAGTTACAAGCAAAGCCTGGACCCAAATGCAGGCCTTCTGATTCCCAGAGCATTGCTTTTGATATGCAGAACAAAGTGTGTTTTTATCTTGCCTACCTTCCTATCTGTTTTTTGAAATTACTTTTGAATGCAAAAGGTTGTCTCTTCCCCCTGCAAATTAGACAAATTCCTATCATTTAGAAAAATCATTTACAGACTCATTTCATATATTTTTAAATTAATATAGTGTGAAAATAGGATTGTCATAAGAAAATTAAATATAATTAGCAGAGTAGTTTTTAGTTCTAGAAATGTAAGATCTATTGCTGAAATTGTTAGTGGAAATATGAATATAACACAGTTGAGGGTACCTGAAGCTTGTTCTTTACCAGGTTGTTTTTCCCTCAGAAAACGATTTGAACAGCAGCAAAAGCTCTTAGAAGAAGAAAGAAAAAGACGCCAATTTGAAGAACAGAAGCAAAAGCTCAGACTTCTGAGTAGTGTGAAACCCAAGGTAATATTTTCTGCTGCCCCTCCGCTATGACACATGCACACACCCACACACCCACACACACCCTGTATATGGACCTTTATACTCATTCAGTGGATTTTGTCATTTAAGCACCAGCCCAAGGTGAGGCTATGATTGATTTCATTTTAGTTTAAGTCCAAAAGTGAAGGATTTTAATTCTTTTGTAAAGACACACTATTATTGAAGGGAATGCGATATCAGCCAATCTTCTCATTGAAATGTTTGTAATCTTTTCTTGGGAGCATTAGTACAAAATACTCAATATCTAAAAGCTATATCCTAAAATGTTTATAAATGGGCCTTTAAATATTTATATTTTATGGAGTGTCATTTTGTGCCTTAGTTTTAGACACTTATCAATGTTTTCCTGACTTGAAGAATTCACCATAAAAACTATATAGTAAAAGAATTGGGAGTCGACTAATATCTGCACTTTTAATTTGGGAGGATTTAGGATGAAGTAAGAGATAAGTGAAGAAATAAACATACATTTATTGTCAGACAGGAGAGAAGAGTAGAGATGATGCTTTGGAAGCCATAAAAGGAAACTTAGATGGATTTTCCAGAGATGCTAAGATGCACCCTACTCCAGGATCACACCCTAAGAAACCAGGTAGTTTTAATTTTAAATTTTTCTTTTGTTGGAGGGTGATTTATAGTCCCTGTGTGTTTAATTGGCCATGGCATGTATTTGAAGAGTCAATGCTGAACTGTTCCTTCAAGTACAGATTTAGATGTTTTAAATTTTACAGTGGGTTAAAAGCTCCGATCGGTAACTATCTTGGGAAGAGAAAATATCTGTCTTCTAGTAAATATCAATATGACAACTTCACTTGTAAATCTTTTGTATAAATGAGTATGTTAACATTAGTAAAATCTATTCACTCAAAGCAAATGTAATAAAGGAGTTTATCATTTTATTCTCATTGTTTTAAAAAGAACTTTACTTTTTATGAGCTGGTTCACATTTTACTCAATGTGATTAAACTTACAAATTTTTTAAATGCCCCTTTAAGAAAGTGATGGGGCGGAGAGTCACAGGTTTAATAATGCTCCTTGTGAAATTTTAGTTTCTTTAATACATTTCTTTGTAGTTTTATTATTATTTATCATCAGATAAGCAAAAGAAAAGAGCCTATTTAGAGCAAGGTAAAGGGATCCTTTTTGTTTTTTTGTTTTTTGAACATTAAGCAGCTGAAATGAGTGCTTTACATAACTATTACCACATCCTTTTTTAAAAAAATTGATATTTGATATTTTATTCTCAACTGATTTTAAGAATAACATACCATTAATAGGTGAACAGTTTTCATAAATCATTCAGCCAATCAAGTACTATTTTCTGCTGACACATTATATTGATAAATTTTATCATAAATTCTTGTATTATATCACCTTATATAGGTGATGTCAGGAGGGAATAATCTGACATTGACACAGTAACCAGTTCTTGACTTTCTGGGACAGCTTTGACTCTATTAATTTCATTTGTTAGATTATATATCAAGTTATCATTTCAAAAATATGCCCAAAGTAAAACTTACACCAAGATTTAAAAGAGAATGGATATTAGCAAACAGATTGAGTTCAGAAAGGAAAAACATATGTAAAAATGAAAATTATAAGCCAAATAAACTAGTCAAGAAGAAATTTAAGAATGACATTGAAATGCTAATACTGGACCCAGCGTGGAACTTAAAGAAAAGGACATGGCAGCAGAGAAGAATGGTCATTTTAAATCAGACTCTTCTGCCCACATTGAATGCTCGTTTTGGACAACCAGATGTAGTTTAACAACCTCCGTGTTAAATAATGAATTGATGTTTTAATGTTCAAATAATCTTGCAAGTTCAAGCAACATGCGTGCAGTTAGCTGTTTTTAGTTAACTGCTTCATGTTTAGACAAGATTTTCAGAAGCATGTCCAATGAAATTTCAGAGCTTTTCCAGTTAGAGTTTTATACTGAGGCCTAAAGTATATAAAAAGAGTTTCCAGCCTTTTTACCACAAAAGGCATTTTTTAATCCTCCCCCCCATAGACTATTTACCTTAAAAGATGAGTATGCAAACTATATTGACCATATAATTTTTGTACTTCTTATTAATCATATAAAGAGCTGAGAGAGAGTTGATAAACCAAAATATATGCCCCCCAGAATTAACATAATTCCAGTGAGGTACAAAGAAACATTGGTTTAGCCTTTGTAACTTTATAGCGAATAAATAGTCAGGGTTCATTTTAAAAATATTCATAGTAGCTTTCAGTTTTCCATTACTACTCTTTTCTACCAGTACTGGTCTGAGGACCCAAATGGAGAACTTAAATCCACTCTCAGTAACCATTATTGGGTTGGAATTTACTGTGACATGGCTATTTTCTTTTTTAAACAAAATTAAAGCAATAATTTTGCATACTCATTTCATATCTTTCATAGAACTTTCAGTGCTTGTAGGTTTTATTTCGCAGATCCAGAAGTGTCCAAAAAAGAAGCACATACTAGTCTCATTTTTCAAATGAGAGCCTTTTTTTTAAAAAAAAAGACTGCCCCTTGTGACATTAGACTTTAATAAATATTAAAGCAATTCAAAGTAGTTAAAAATATGACAATAGTAGTATTATTAATGAGCCTCATATTAAATGTAGTCTCTGTAGAGGGACTTATATAAGTGACTCACATTTTAAAAAAACCACAGTGATATTTATATCATTTAAAGTTAAAGATCTTTTAAACATAGTCCTCAGTCAAGTTTTCATTTTTTAAACTTTCGAGTTGTTTGACTTAGCACTTTATGGTGTCCCAGTTTTAATGCTTTTCACAAGAAAATATCACATTAGTAATATGCTTAATATTGTTGACTTTTGTAATTTTCATTCCTCATATGGTCGGTAGCTTTACTGAAATGTGAACTGTGCAAAGTACATGGGTTAGCAATGATATATTAAAAATTACAAGTATGTATTAGCCTCATGAAATCATCAGAATATATGTCTGTCCAAAACATCTTCAGCAGCATTTGGTAGGTTTTCTTATTTCTGGTATATATTGCTTTGAGAGAATATTATCCAGAAAAACAGATCACTTGAGTTTCAAAAGTAATCACCACCTCAGTGTAAATTATTAATGGTCTTGGGTGGGGGTGGGGGTGGGAATAGTACTGATTTAATAAAAGAAGGAAAGACATTTTAAATTTTATAATTTTCTGTTTTTGAACCAAATACAAAAATAGCTGTAAAATTCTTTAAAAAGAAAAAAATTGTGTAAATGGACATCAGTGTTTTTGCATTCATTGTATAATTCCATTTGACTTGTTACATGTTATTTCTTGTTCACCTCCACTATTCTTATTTAGTATATTCTTTTAAAATTTTACTACATCTTAATTTCTTTCTCCCCATTGATATTCATTTCCGTGTGTTTCATTACCATTTTCCATTTTGCAGATTATCCCACATCATCTCATTCTACTAAAACTGTCTCCCCATCACCTGCCTTTCTTGATGAAGAAGAATTCAGTGACTTTATGCAGGGGCCTGTTGAAGTTCCCACATGTGGGCCTTCTTCTACTTCCCAGCCTTTTCAGTCTTTCCATTCCACCACCCCACTTGGCCAGGTGCATACACTGAAGGCTGGAGCACAGCCTCTCCCTCCAGGTCAGATTCCAGTGTCTTTTGCCTTACATGGTGTCCCTAGGCAAATTTCTTATTTCTCTCCTGCTTCAGCCTTATACAAGGTACAGAGAGTAGGTAACTCCTGAAATATTAATGAAGTATTCTTAAGATAATCTAGGATCATTTATTTCTCTTATATAAGTAGAAGGATACAATGTTGTTGGCAAAGAAATTCTAAATATATGATTACTGTCGAAATCCAAAGAATCTAGATTTTTGAATTCAGGGTTAAACAGGCTCACTTTCCAGAAAAGTGATTTAAAACTTTAGCTCCTAAATTAGGAACTGTTTAAACCACCTTAGAACTTTAAAAAACAAACTGATATCCTTAGGAGATTACTCTTGTTTGTGAAAACCATTGTTATCGTTTTAAGAGTGATAAGCCAGGGAAATCTGCTTTAGAACATGCTGTCTCTAGTTTAGGTTCTTCATTTACTATCAGTTTGCCTTCAGATGAATCTTTAAACATTTCTGTACCTCAGTTTTATCACATGTGAAATAATAGGAGAGGGGAAATTTTCATACTATGTCTGGAGACATAGAATAGTGATGAGAGGAATCTTTGCTGACGTGTCCTTAGTCCAAGCTTTCTCAGTTGATAGATGTAGAAACAGACCCAGACATGATGTTACTAGCTAGGGGTCTCCCTAGAAGTTAGTGAAAGTGTCTGTGTCTTGTATGGATGGCCAGATTTCTAAGGTAGTACTCCTTCCACTGTACCATTCTACCTTCTGTCTCAGAGAATTCTTGAGAATCAAAGTAGATAATGATGTTTAAGTACTCTAAAATCTCTGAATCTCTTAAGCCCAATGCAAATGTGTGGTGATTGGATTATTTCAAAATTTACATTATATGCGGCAGGGTCTTCTCTTTAGAATCTGGGGGTGGAAATAGATGATTGGAAAAATTAGAAATCTGCAGTTATATACAAATAATCCTTCATGCTGTTTGTTTAGGCCCTTCCTTGGAGGAGAAGCTCCTAGTATCTTGTGATATAAGTACATCTGGGCAGGAACAAATTAAATTAAATACTTCTGAAGTTGGGCACAAAGCCCAGGGCCCAGGTTCCAGTAAGAACCATCCCAGTTTAACGGCCAATAACTGGGGTGCTGTAGATGGATGCATAAGTGGTACCACCACTGCAGAGGCAGAACAGACTTCAGACCAAAACCTGCCCATTGAAGAGAGTGGTGAGCTCATGAAATATTCAGCAAAAAGTTCATTTAACCAAATGTCGCTCAAGTGCTAACACCTTAAGCATTAATCTTAAAATGAATGCTGCTTGATTTTGCTAATCAAAATTTTGCTTAAAATATATTTAATGCATTCTTTTCTCCAATTAACCCTTATGATTTTGCTCTCAATTCTTTCAACACCTGTTAATCTTTTAAAAAATTTTTTTGACAGATTTTTAATCAATGATTTCTGAAATTTCTTTATAAAAACTCTTTTTCCCTTCTTGCACTTCATGTTCTTCTATAAAGTTTGAAAAGTTAAAATTTAACTGGAAAAGTCACCAATGAAAATATAGTTTTGCTTCTCTGAAATAAATCATACACATTGCTGCCTAAAAAAGATCAAATTTTTCTAAATTCAACTTGCAGAGATGAATTAGAATGTAGGCAACTTAGGAGGTAAACTTTTGGAGGTTGTTTTACTGGACAAAATAAAGGACAAAAATCTATGCATCTAAGGCAGCAGGATCTTATTCAGGTAAAAAAATGTGTATCAGACTTTGTTAAGAAACATTATGAAGAGCTGCAAATAAAGCTTAGGCAACTGCATTCTTTTTACATATATAATTTTTAAACCATCCTCTGTTACTTTTTTCCCTTTAATTTGTAATACATGTGAAATGGTGCAAGACCTGAAGTGATTTAGAATATTTATTTGGTACATCTTAGGGTTTTTTTTTTTGTTTTTTTTTTTAGTTTACTCTTTAGGACATAGTTCATGTATCAGAGTTGTTTAGAAACCAGATCTTTTAGTTGTATTGGTGACTTTTTTTTAGTGTCTCCAGCCAGTGCTCTTTTGATAAAAAAAAAAAACCATGAGTCAGTGTGATTTCCTTTTCTTGTACATGGACCATTATATACATTAAATAGTGTTCCTTGTCTTGTAGGTGTAGGAGTATTTCCCTCACAGGATCCTGTTCAGCCCAGAATGCCTCCTTGGATTTATAATGAGAGTTTGGTTCCAGGTAAATAAGCTTCTTTGTCCAGGATTTCCATCTGGATATTTTGCTTTAAATGTTGAAAATAGTTAATATGTTGGTTACAAAATACGCAGAAGGAATTGTAACTTTTTTCTTTTCTTTTCTGAAAGAGTACAGAAAATTAAATAGATCTAGTATTTTGTAAGGCTGCCTCATATATGAAATAACTAAATGTTGGAGAAATGTTTTTGTTTTAATGTTTTATTGACCATCAAATACG
The DNA here is from genome assembly GCA_030015415.1 of Cynopterus sphinx. Classification (NCBI taxonomy): domain Eukaryota; kingdom Metazoa; phylum Chordata; class Mammalia; order Chiroptera; family Pteropodidae; genus Cynopterus; species Cynopterus sphinx. The sequence goes on along the minus strand of CM057385.1, from coordinate 28,875,359 downwards.
TTATATTTAAAAGCTTTTCTCAGATTAATTATGCTTTAAAAGACATTATCAAATTTTTATTTCATAGATTATTAGAAACAACCGAATTTCTGATTATATTTTTAAAAACAACCTTATTACTTTTTTTGTAATGTGATATTATATGAAGTAAGAGACCATGGCATCCTTTTCTATACTAGAAGACAATATTTACTTATTTCTTGAAATATATTATTACTGCTGAGCCAAAAAATCAGTAAGGAGCACATTTCGTATTCAACTGATACAAGGGAAAAGTCTATTTAAGCCATGGTTTATGTACCTAGAATAATGACTGTTACAGTAGTATATGTTAATTGAAATAAATTGTAACTTAATTTACTCTACTTTGCCAACCCTTGTAAACTAAAGTTGTTCTACACTTGATTAAATAAAAGCCATGCAAAAGACCCCTATAGCTGAACTTCTTTTGGGAAGAAACCAGTAGTGTCTATTTTACACTATAATCACATAATCATAAGTTGAAAAGCTAATTCCCAAACTAGTATGGAACTTCAGTTGTATATAAATATAATAGGTTTTCTTCCAATTGCCCATTAGACAGTTTTAGTCTTCTTCCTCTCTGTCTTCAAGCCAAACAAATTTTGGATCTTGGTATATTTTGGAGTTCTATCCATTTTCTTCCAGCTTGTATTTCTTTCTTTCTTCTCCTTCCAAACATGCATGCATGCATAATTCCCTAGCCAAAATATGTTATCAATTAACCTGTAATCCATATTTAAATTATAGATGTAAAATTTTTGTCTTAAACATTTTTCTTTGTCTACCTTAGCCCTACCTACTTTTAGCCCCCAAAACTTCTCTAACTAGGGTTGTCAGATTTAGCAAATAAGCACACAGAACATTTAGTTAAAAATGAATTTCAGATGAGTTGTTTAAGATAAGTATGTCCTGTGCAACATTGGCATCCTGTATTTTACATGGCAACCCTATCTCTAACAGCTTTTCTCACTTTGTCTTTTGGAAACCCCATTTTATTGTGAAAAACTCCCCAAAGTCCCTTTTTTCTGCTTCCTCACCATAGCTGAAACTGTCTTTCTCTGCAGGCTCTATTTCCATAGTGCCTTATCCAATGATGTTTTCTCTCACAGCCTCTAATTCTCTGGGGCAGGGAAAAGGTGCTGTTGGTGTAACTGTTGCTTCCAACTGCTATTTTTCAACTATTCCCACTGTCATTACCTCACAACTGTTCTTTCAAAGTACAAAGCATTTGCCTATACCACCTTCATCTTATTTTTATTACTGTCTTCTACTGAAATTGAAGACTTTCTCTTACCTTGGTCTCAAATCTTCATCTTTAGGACTGAGCTCCAGACCCCAATTGTCTACTGGATATTTTCACTTGAAATTCTTTCTAGCAATGCAAACCCTGACGTGGCTTTAGTTCTATTAAAGCAGTTTGATTTAAGCTTATGCTTGTATAAGTAACAATGACAGCAAAAAAATCAATCAGTTGTAATACGTTTATATTTGTAATCTGGTCTTTCCTTTAATAGATGCCTATAAGAAAATCTTAGAAACCACAATGACTCCAACTGGAATAGATACTGCTAAACTCTATCCCATTCTGATGTCATCTGGACTTCCCAGGGAAACTCTTGGACAGATATGGGCCTTAGCTAATCGAACTACACCGGGCAAACTTACTAAAGAAGAACTTTATACCGTTCTCGCCATGATAGCAGTTACACAGGTAGACATTGTTTCTTAAGTTAGATTAAGTAACTTTCCAATGTAAATTGAAAGAATATAAACCTGTTTTGACTACAACCCCATAGAATTTCTTGTACATTAAAATTTAAATAACTTTCAAGATACAGTACTTCAGAAATGTATAATTTATATGAAGCGCATACTAGCAAAATACTCCTTAGTTTAAAGACTGTACCCCTTCTGAACTTAAAAGCTAGTAATCAATGAAATTATTCCCTGTCCTTTGAAGTCCTTATTTAAAATTCCTTAGATATAAAGTATTCTCTGGTAGTAATTTTTCTTATATTATGAAATCATTTGTAATACATGTGATCTTGATTTGATTATAGTAAATTAACCAAATTTACCAGAGAGTAAAATGTCAAAATTGATAATGTGTTGGCCATTTCTTTGCTAAATATTAAATTTTCATTAACCTTGTAATTTGTTTTGTACCAAATTCATGAGTTTTGGGAGAGTTAGCATAGAAACATATCAAAGCTACAGATTTTACATTTATGTCCCTGTTTGTCAGATTTAGATTGTATATAGTTTGCAATTTCCTAAAATGTTTTCACTTTCCTCCTTCTTTGTGTAGAGGGGTGTTCCTGCCATGAGTCCTGATGCTTTAAACCAGTTTCCAGCAGCTCCTGTTCCAACTTTAAGTGGCTTTCCGATGACTTTGCCTGCTGCAGTGAGTCAGGCAACTGGGATGCCTTCAGGCCCTACAGGCTCCCTGCCCCTCAACCTCGGACAGCCAGTCATGGGCATTAACCTTGTTGGACCAGTAGGGGGAGCTGCAGCCCAGGTTTCTAGTGGCTTCATGCCAGCGTACCCTGCAAATCAGGTACATGGAGAAACGGTGTATTCCAGATAATCCCTGGAAGTGAATCTATACTTTTTTCTAGGGATGCAAAGAAGATTCTGCATTTTGATGGACACTGGAGGTGAAAATTAAACAGTATTAAAACAATACAAAATTTAATTTTTATTATTTAAAAAATATGAAGCAATTTGTTAAGCCTTAAGATACTTGAATTTTGGCTAAAAGTTTATAGTTTTTTATAGTACATACATTTTAAACATAAAGCCTGGTAAACTTAATGAAATTCTTAGGCTGTATCTTTGAAGAAGCAGTTAAACTTGAAATTAAAATGCTTCCATTTATTTTTTACTTCTCAGATTAGCAAAAAAATTTTAAAACAGAGTATTTAGTGTCAGTGAAATTGTAGGAAAAGGATTTATTAGTACAGCTTTTTTGGAAGGCACTTTTGGAAATAGCTATCAAAATTCTAAATACCTTTGTATCTCCTGACCTAGCAGTCATGATATTATGGATCTATCCCACAGAAATAGTAACTCAAATTATAGCAAAGCTGTACAAGGATATTTATTGTAGCATTATTTGCTAGAATAAAAAATTAGAAATAGCTAAATGTCCATTAGGAAAAAACAAGTTATATAAATTTTGGTTCATCCATACAGTGGTAAACTATTTGATCATTAAAGTGAATGAGATAGATATATACTGTATTGAAAAGATGTCCAAGTCATACCATTTCATTTTTTAAAGAGCAGAACAATATAGTATAAGCTCATGAGTTTATGCTCTATAAAGCAAATGAACTGCTAACAGTACTTGTAGATTAAGGGATTAGGAGTCAGTGTTCACTGTTGACTTTATATGTGTATGATGGATTATAATAAATTTATATCACTTTTGTAATTTACAAACTTGTATAAAATATGTTTTTAAGATGGCAGCTTCCCTATAATCTATTAAATATGATTTAACTATTTGAAAGTTGTTCAGATTAGCCCTTTAAACCAGTTTTTTGTTTTGGGGGTGTTTTTTTTTTTTTTTTTTTTTACCATTTGTACAGAGAGTGACAATAACACGAGACAAGATTCCTGCCTTAAGCACTTGCGTTGCTGTTTTATCTAGAGGATGTTCTTTGATAATTAGGTAGTGGTACCTAAATGCAGAGATTTAAAAGATAGTCCTTGAATTTGACAGATGGAAATTTGTTATTTATTATTTTATCAATCTGATGGTTTCTCTTTAAATGTCCTAGGTGGTGAAACCAGAAGAAGATGACTTCCAAGATTTTCAAGATGCTTCTAAGTCAGGATCCCTTGATGACTCATTCACTGATTTCCAAGAGTTGCCAGTTTCTTCAAAAACAAATAATTCCCAGCATGGAAACAGGTAGAAAAGAGTTGAATATAGTTAAGATCGTATTTAATAATTTGAGAAAGAGACATCTACAACAACAAGTCTAAATAAGAGAATTAAGACTCCCTACTCTCATGCTTTTCTTGAATAATCCCTCTTTATTCATAGTTTTACTCTTCAAACTTCTCATTGTTCACGTTAAACTTTAGCTCCTACCATTTTCTCCTGGCACATACCTGCTTGCCAATATTTTATTTGCCTGTGCTGAACCTGATTTATTAGAGCTGAGTGCATCTGTGCAGTGATGACTTCACTGTAATGGATCCAGGTCTTCAACTGTTAAAAAGCTTTTTAGGCGGGGACTCATAATTCGATACTGTTGCAATGTAATATATTATTGATTTTCCACAGAAATCATAATTCAGAAATATAAATATGATTATTCATATCTCTCTTAAATTTAAGTTGACATCAGTGGCTTTTAGACCTTCATATTTATCCATTCAGAAAATATATAGTATGTCTCAAGCACTGGGGAGCCTAGAATAATAAGACAGACATGGTGCACTGATGACTGAATAGTTCAAAAAGGATTAAAGTGTAGGGGTTTTGAGTTAGTTCATTTTATTTTGCTTTTTAAATGGGTATATTGAGCAACTAAGTAAAAACATCTACCACAGACATATGGAGTGATTGTAAAACAAATGGACTCACTAGAGAAAAAGCAATTTGTTGGCCAAATTCTTTACAGTATTATCGTTCAGTAAAATTCATGTTTTTAAATTTTAAACGCTCTGCTTCTCTCACTGAGTACCTTTCATTAGTATTAAAGAGTAGAAATAACTGTTTTCAAGTTTAGAACAGATAACTACTTTATATAACTGGCATAAACACTTTCATAGTGATTACTATTTGGTTTTTTAAAAATAATTTCAGAGGAAGAATTGGAATGAATTACTCATTTGTAAATGTGTAAAATTATAATCTGAGTCATAGCTTTTTTGAATGGAATTTTATTTTGTTGACTTCAATCAGCTGTACTTCATTACCCTGAAGAACCTCCATTTTTCTTCAATTTTGAAAACAAGTTTAAAATTAATAATATTCAATTAAATATCGCATTTAGAAGATTTTACCAATGGGCTTTAAAAGACCATAGCTAAAGTTTGCAGGTCATGAAAAACAAATAGATTGTTCAGCTTTGTGTTTTTTCCCTGACATTAATTACCTTTATTCCTATGTAACATTCAATGAGTTATAGTTTAATTACTTGTAGAAATTTTAAAAATTCACCTATAATGTATAGGTGATGACCTGTTTGTCAAGATCAAATATGTAGTGATGTGAAATTATAATATTTGATAACACTAAGTCCTAAAGCACTGTGGACACCCATTAGCATGCATGTGCAAGAGTTGGATTTCTTACCTTGCTTGGAGGCCACTGATAAGAAGATTTAAATGACTATGGAAAGATTGTTGCTCTATAGCAAAGAACTCAATAGAAATCCATTTATATCACTTGCACTTGCGTGTGCGGTATTGAATGACATGAACCAGTGGTGGAATAGTTATTCATATGTAAAGGTGGTTCTTCTTGGGAGCTGCCTGGGTCTGATAAGGGCGGGGGGAAACAGTGCTTTTATAGTATGTGTTTAAGCCATCCAAGAATGCCCACACAGATACTACTCATTACACTATTTTTCCATCCAGGGAGAAATATGTCCACAGGCAAAAGTATCTTCATCTAATTTTGAAGTGATTGTTGTTTTGCTACAAAGATAGCTTCTGGAACCGCTGATGTGATTCTTGTAAAAATGCAAATTGTATTAACTCTACTGCTGCTTATCAAATGTGTGAACTTCTGCCAGTAAGCAATGCAATATGATCAAAAGAGAGAGAATTTACATCTTGGCTCAAACAACATTTTATAAATAGATTTTTTTCTTAACTATTTCACCTCTGCATTCTGACCCCATTTTAGAGAATAATTTCTATTAAGGTTAACATAATTTACTTTAAAATATTGGGTATACCTATTTGGAGCAGTTCACTTTTGCAGTTTTATAGACCTTAGGTTAAAATTGCAGGAGGTCATCATTCTATAAACTACTTCCAATGCCATTCCAGTGGTTTTTATGGCTTAAAGAGATGATTAGATGGTCAGTGTGGATCTGCCCCCTCTTTAAATAATCAAGAAAAGAGTTTTTGGTTGAGTGTTATTTCAGTATATTTTATTCAAGGAAAAGGATGTTATCTTTAGTCATTTGTGGTATGTGTATATATATATATGTGGTTTCTTAATTTTAAAACAGGGAACCATGAGTTTTAACTAGGTACCTATTTGCCACTTTAATTCTAAGCTCTTACGTGATGATAAGGAAAGGATTAAATGTTGTAGTCATTAAGAAATATTTCTTTTTTCTTTTAGTGCCCCTTCTTTGTTGATGCCACTTCCTGGAACTAAATCATCGACATCAATGGATAAGTATGCTGTGTTTAAAGGAATTGCAGCTGACAAGTCCTCTGAAAATACTGTTTCATTTGGAGGTAACAGCAGTTTGTAAATGCATAAACCTGTTAATGTAAATCTTTGTTTCTAGTGTTGGACTTTTATGGTAAATGTGTAAAATGGTTATGCCACATGCTGAGTGTGTCTGGGCAGCCCATTCTGCTTGCTCTTTTGAGTTGTGACTTCAAGGTTTCTAACCTCACTTGAGCTTCTGTCTTTTCACCATAGAGCCTGGTGATAAATATAGTGCTTTCAGAGAACTTGAACAGACAGCAGAAAGTAAATCCTTAGGTAAGTTTTTGATTCCTTAAATGGATAAATTATTTCAGTTTCTAATTCGATGGTTCTTACATTGACACTCCTGAATGTTATTTTATTGTGTGTAGGGTTTCTCTTCTCCCCCACACTTCCCTTTCCTTCCCCCTCCTTCCCTCTTTCCTTCTCTCTGCCCCCACCTCACTGTGTGTATGTATGTATGTGTGTGTGTATAAATGACAAGGAAGCAAAGTATGGTGCAGTTATTGGGAATTATTTTCTAAAATTTAGGGCTAACCCCAAATCAATGCAGTTTTCTCTGAAAATAGTGCATTCCTTTCACTGGTCGTCTTCAAGCCAACTTAGACTTCTGTATCAAATGGAGGATAGTGACTACTTTCAGTTATTTTAATGGTCAATAAGACTTGAACTGTTGGCAGTGCAGCTATCTGTGGACTGCACAAAAGGCAGCAACTAGTCTTTTACATTTCAAGGTTTTCAAAATTGGTTATAATCGAAAGATGAAGTAAGAGGGGTTTTTGTCCATATGTGGTTCCCATCTCTGATAGAAGTGCTTATTAAATAGAGTGGAAAAGAATATGGAATGATAATTTGAGATCCTTATATGTAAGAACTGAAAGTTCTGTTTGTGGTTGTCTGCCTTTGTATACTGAATGCTTAAATTTTGGAACATCCTTCAATCATTTGTTTTCACCCTTCTGCCCAGGGCATAGGGATGGGACTGGAGAGGTGGGAGAATATAGACAAGGTAAGATATATGTGAAAGTTAAAGTAGAGAGTGTGCTGCTTAAATATCTCTAAGGAGGGAAACTCACCTCTTCTAAAAATGCTCAGTCCCTTACAGCTCTTAGATTCTAGAAATGATTCCTGGTGTTTCATTCAAGACTTTAGGATATAATAACTATTTCTTTCTTTGTACCTATATTAGGTACTAGGAATACAAAGTTAAGTCCTAGAGGAGTTTTTTGACTTGTTAATTTGTCATTTACTCCCAGCAATGCTTTCATCAATTCTTGGGCCAAGACAAGTTTGGAGCAAAGAGCATAGTTTAATACCAGGGTTCTTTGTGTAGTATGATATGTATGTTATTCCTGGGAAAGACAATGGTGCCACCAAAATGTAAGCAACACCTTAGTTCTGCTTTTACACTACTTTATTAACAGAATCCTAGATTGTTGTTGCCGTTTTTGTTTGCTTACTTTCATTACTATCTTTAACTGTAAGGCCTTCCAAGTAGAGATGCCAACTTTGTTCCTTTTAGAATATATTCTACTTGCATTTAAAGTACACTGGCCTAATTTCATCAAAGTTTGTTAGTATCTTAGTTTTTATGTTGAATCTAATAGTATTATGTTCAGAGCTGCGAGTTTAAGTTATTAAATGACAGAGTTTAATAATATTTCATTTTTTCTACCCCTGCTGTTTAAAACATAAATTAAAATCTATGAGAAAAATATTCTATGTAGAGAAGTGACACTTCTTATCGAAGTTTTAGTGAAAAGTGATCTCTTTTGAAATGCGTTAAGGGCCTAAAAAGTGGCAATTAGGGAAACTTATGAAGATTCAGATACTGACAGAAGAGCTGTCTATGAAGTAATATGCTTATTGTACCTTCTGATATGCAAGCTTCAAATGACTGCAACTAAATTATTTGCCCCAAAATTCCCTTTGTTTTTGAACTTGTAAACCTACCCATTTTAATTTCTTTTTAACCCTTTCACCCAGCTTACATTTCTAATGGAAAAGTTTACAATTCATCAGTAAGTTTAGTTTGCTGTGGTGATTTCAAAAAATAACAAAGCAAAACTTGTCAATTTCACAAATATTTCAAAGCAGCACATCAAAAATTTATGCTCTGAAAAAAATTGGCTGCTTATTTTCATTTGCAGAAATAATACAAATATTATCAGTGATATACTTGCCTAAAGTTACTAAGGTGATTTTTTTTTAAGTTTTAAATCTTCTGTCAGTTTGTGAAATTGACTTTAGTTTTATTGATGGTACATCTTACAAACATAAAATACAAGAATTCTGAATGCTTACCTCTCTTTCTAAAATTTCCCTAAGGATGTTAAATAGGTTTCTCTTTGTTGATGACTTAATGCTGGTAAATAATAGTTAAGTATCTCAGACTAGGAGGAACTGTCAGCTTCCATTGTTTCCCACGCTTATTTCATATGATACATCAACGTATATATCATGTTACAAGCACAATATATTTAAAAGCCTGTATTGTTTTAATAACAATTTTAATTTACAACTTTAAGTACGTTTTTGTAGTTCATAAAGGCCTTCGGACACCATTAGAAAACTGAAAACTGAGCTCATCTACATCCTAACCTCATACCTCTGAATGATAACATTGCTATGACAACAAAGAATAAAAAACCTAATAAGGATCATGGCTCCAGATTTTTCTCAGCATCTTAACTGAGTCTATTTAATTATTTATGAGAACTACATTAGTACTTATTTTCTTTGCCTAAAACATTAATTAAAAAATTCTGTCAGTATCTTCATCCTAAGAGTAGAACAATAAATACTAAAATTTAAATCACATCCTTTGGAAGTTTTAATAATGGAATTGGTATTTATTCAAATTCTTTTTAATTTTAATAAGAATAAGCTCTCATTGGTACAATAAGATGGCCAATTTCAAGAAAAACCCAAGTACTCACAGATTTTTTCTGTGAGATTCAGTTTATTTGTTGGAGAGTACAGGGAGAAGCGGCTTTACAATGTGCCGTTGGCCAGAATGCTTTGCAAATACGTAGGTACCTTTTCAAAACTTTTCATCGAAGTTGCCTTCAAATTAATGCCTCCATATACTTGAGCAAGACCATAGTATCTGATGATATGCTTACATGCCTAGTTGAGCAAAGTATTGTACATCATTAGACTTTTCTTAATACTTTATTGGTACCTGTGACATAGTTTTCCTTCTTGAACACCCTGTAATACATTTTATCCTTAAAGGGCTACTGTTTTAATATGTGTCTCTTCAGTAACCTTCAGCACTGATTTTTTATTCTATTGTACGCTCGAATGGTTAGCCATATTGAAAAAAAGTTCTGAGAGCAATGCTTTTGGATCTGGCACCAAGAGACATATCACACTAAAGGAACAAATGAAAAATGATAGGTGCTCTCACTTTGATTTTTATTTATTTCCATGTGATTAGCCTTCAGTGTGGAAACAAATATGTAGTTTCTAAAAGAATATTTGGTAGGGTTTAAACTGTGGTTAAATTATATCAAGCCAGTGAGGGAAATCTATAAAAGTATGCTTGTCATTTAATATGCTATGCATCATGTGGTTTTCAGCTGAGCATTCTTGTTTATCTGGTTGTGTTTTTTCTTTCAGGAGAAAACTTTGCAGAATTCAGATCTGCAGGAACGGATGATGGTTTCACCGATTTTAAAACTGCCGATAGTATATCACCACTAGAGCCACCATCAAAAGACAAAATTTTTCCAGCAGCCTTCCCCTCAGGAGTTATACAACAGAAACAACAAACACAAGTGAAAAATTCTCTGAACTTAGCAGACTTAGATATGTTTTCCTCAGTTAATTGCAGCAGCGAAAAACCATTGTCTTTCTCACCTGCATTTAGTGCATCAAAATCCGTTTCTACACGACCACAGTCAACAGGATCCACTGCAGCTGCAACAGCATCGGCATCAACTAAATCTTCTAGTTTGGCTGATGAGTTTGGAGAATTCAACCTTTTTGGGGAATATTCTAGTCCAGCATCTGTTGGGGAGCAGGATGACTTTGCAGATTTTATGGCTTTCAGTAACAGCTCTATTTCATCTGAGCAAAAGTCAAATGACAAATATGATGCCCTTAAAGAGGAAGCAGGTCCTGCTCCTTCAACCAGCTCAAGCAGCGCAGTGAAAACCGGACAGAACTCAGCTCCTGCATCTACCAGATATGATGTCTTCAAACATCTTTCCCTGGAAGGATCTGGACTAGGTGTTGAGGAACTGAAAGATAACACTCCTTCAGGAAAAAGCGATGACGATTTTGCCGACTTCCACTCCAATAAGTTTTCTTCCATGAACTTGGATAAATCCCTGGGAGAGAAATCAGTGACTTTCAGACCCACCAAAGAAGACTCCGCTTCAGTGAAGTCCTTGGATCTCCCTTCCATTGGTGGCAGCAGTGTTGGCAAGGAGGACTCTGAAGACGCACTCTCTGTTCAGTTTGACATGAAACTGGCTGATGTGGGAGGAGATCTTAAACATGTCATGTCTGATAGCTCTTTGGATTTACCAACAGTTAGTGGCCAGCATCCTCCTGCTGCAGGTGAGGAATTGGTGAGATTGCTCTGGTGATGATGACACAGATTTCAAAGATGGTTCTGTGGGTGTTGATTTACAGAAGAGTAGGGCTCTGGCTCTTAACCTTTATGAACTTTTAATAATTAACATCTTTGTTGCCAGTCTCCTTAAAGCAGTGTTAAATTTGATTCTATGTATATTTGGATGTATGGATACCATTAATACTAAGGAACTCATATCGGATAGCTAAAATATTTTTATTTTTCAAATCTAACAACAACTAGGTGTTAGAGGCATATAAAAATCCACTGCTAAATGAACCCCACATTGCCAGAAACTTTATAGACTTTTGCAGTGTTAGTGATGTTCCTCCATTTTTTTGAGTGAGGTCACCATTTCCCTCTCCTTTTTTCTTCTCTTGGCTGTATTTGGCAGCTGCCAGTATAGTATTGTTTGATTTACAGAAACTGACTTTTGTTGGGTCAAGCAAGTAAAAGTGACTAGTCAGTTGTATGGCAGTTTGCCTCATCCCTACAAAAGAAGAAGAGGGAAAGAGCTTGTGTATGGATGTCCTGTGGGCCAGGGTCCGGCAAGGAGGAGGGCATGAGTTGTCGGTGGAATTCAGGTATGGTTCTTAGTGTTAACTCTATTACTGGAAGTATTAAAGTATAACAAATCTGTAGATGGTAGAATAGGGTACCTATTCACTTTCTCGTAAAATGTTTGAGAACATCTTATAAGAAAGCCCTCTTAAAATTCTGTATGGAGTTACATGTAGCAGTTCATTCTCTAGTTTAAGTCCTCGTCATAAAAACTAAGTGTCCTAGTTTTTATTTTGTTTTGTTATTTGATATGTATATAGAAAGATAAACCTATTTTGTGGCCTTTAATAACGAGAAATATCTCAGTATTACTCTAGAAAATTTGTTACGCATATGAAGGGTTTATTGTTTTTTAAACCAGAGAGGGACACATCACACACTTCTCAGTTTACAGATTCAGGCAGAAATTGTAAAGTGTTGTGACATTTGCGTATCTCAGATTGGTAAATCAGAGAACAGTCGCGTCCATCCTTTGGCTGTTGGAGTGCTGAAACAGACCTTAAACAGGGTGCTGAGTGAGGAGCAGCTGTCAGAGACTGTGTGTTTTGCCTTGCCACTTGCTTAGGTGTTTTCCAAGTGTGGTGGGCTGCCTGCAGAGCTCCTTGTGCCCTTGTCTACTTCCTTGTTTTGTCCTTTTCCTCCAAATATTTTTTTTTTCGTTTTCTTTTTTGCTGCTGTTTGTTTGATAGTGATGTTGTTTCTTTTTTGTATGAGCTGCTTGAGCCACAGCAGTTGGTTGCAAAGTGTTCCATTTTTCCGAACAACAATATTTTATTTTTATTTTAATATCTCATAACAAGTAAACTAGCCTTTGGACTCTGAAATTATTCATTAGAAGCTATTTTTCTGAAAGTAAATCTATATTCGTTCACAGTGCCAAGCTAGATGTCTTTATGAGATGAGTCTAATCTGGGTTTGGGATATCTTCACCCCTGTCCCCATTTTATTTGGGAAAGGGAGGTTGGTTTTTTGACTAAGTTTGTTCTGATTGACCTGTTAAAATAATCTGCTGTGCCCATGTTCTTTTATGTATGTTTGGAACATTTCCAGCCTTGGAACCTGTAATGTTCAAGCCAAGTTTCTTCCGTTTGAGGATATTCTCAAAAGCAGATTGTTTCCTCCTTTTGATCTGTAAACCTTCTGCCAGAAAGGAGCAGTATCCCTTTAGAGCGGTTGTTAAAGGGGTTGAGGCTAACCAATGAGTATATTGTTGTTGAGCAAAACTGCTGCATAAATGTCTATTATAGAGGGTAAAATGTCAGGGACTTCTTCGAGGCAATTTGGTTTACCTTATCCTCACGTTGACCACAGTATCTCTTGCTTGAGAGTTAAAGGTACTTCTTGTTGGGGAAATTAGAAGTGGGCTAATGAAGAGAGAATAAGACCAGTAGACTGCTATCTCTGGACCTTAATCCTATTTAGAAACCCTAACTTAACTCTGAAAGGGATACTGTCTCTTTTAACTCTGCTATAATTCTTTGTATGGAAGGTAGATAATACTAATAACGTTGCCTGGTTTCGCTGCATATTATTACATTTAACCCTTTGAGCCTTTGCTGCATATAATTTCAACTAGGCTGCTTTTGTTTCCCCACTAAATTTAATCTGGCTGGCACTGAACCATCTTGATGTGCAGTCATTAAGATCATCTGGTTTTGTTGGCAGCAAGAGCTTACCCTCATTTGTGACACAAAGGGTTAGCAAGATTTCTGTAACTACCCTACCTACCTACCTACCTACCTACCTACCTGTAAAGTAGCTCTTCTTTGACATTGAAAACCTTTGTATTTTAATCAGCGCCCCCCACCACCACCTTTTTTGGCTGCTTTTCTGATGTCTTTTTTTCAATTTAGACATTTTCTGTGTGAATGTGCCTTTTTGAACTTGCTTTGGTATATCCCTCTGCAAATACTGATCTGCATGCTTATCCTGATGACTTCTTTTCCAGCTCTTCTGTACTACTCTCTTTTGTGATCTGTAAGTCCTATGTTAATAAATCATTCTTTGGCATATTTTGAAAGTGTGGGGATGTGTGTAATTTGTACTTTTTCAGGGTTAGACCAAAGAAATACCTGTTTCATATCAAACATCTCCTGTGATTAGAGGGTTTTTCCCTTTTGTCTGTTTTGTTTCCTCCAATACCTTTCTCCTAAGAAAGTATTGGTACATTTAGCCTTTTTCCCTTATAATTCCGCTGATAAATGTTTTTAACATGACACTGGATTAAAATAGAACTTTAAATATTTTTTTAAAGTATAAATTTTACATTATTTTACATATTAGAAAGAAAATTTACTCCTTTCTTTTAGTGAAGAAACTAAATTTGAGTAGGTTTTATTGATTAGTAAGGCTCACGAAGCTTGTCTCCACTAGGAGTTACACTTTGAGGAGATGGGGAAAGCGAGGGAGCAGACTTGAGTGCTGGGGGAAGAGGGACACATCTTTTAATAACTACATAGCTATAGATTTAATTTTAAATAAATTAATGGTATCCAGATGGACTTCTGAACAGAGTTAATGTAAACTGAATTGAAATTGATAATCTCTGTAATGGAAAGTGTTCATTGTCGATACCAGGAAGTCTTTAGGACTGAAATTGATTTGAATTTGAAATGGGGTACTCCATCCTCTAATTGTAGAGCCACGTTATCTTTCCAACTTCAGAATGTATTATGAAGCCAACCTCAGCTGTTTTTGACTTAGTCCACAAAGCAAGTTCTTAAAATGAGTTTAAGGAATATCTTGGACAAAGGAAGATTTAAACATTTTCATTTTAAGAAAATAATTCTAGAAGACCCACAAAAGTTAGCAGCAAGAGTAGGCCAAATTTCAAAAATATTTTTTTTCCACTTGAGAGTATAATAATAGCAAAAACCCTTGGGGATATCACTGTTTACAGGTCGGAAACCCAAGGCCAATACAAACCTTGGAAAAAAGAGTTGTTTCCATGGTTTAAATTTTTTTCTTATGATTTGAGGCTTTAGTTTTTTGTTCTTTTTTAAAATTTGAGTCAGACAAGACATTAAACCATTGAAGATAAAGATTTTGAATAGCATTCCTGAGAAATTACTTCTAGTATCTGAAATATGCCATTTGAGAAAGAAAAAAGCCGTGCATTCGGGTTTAGAGTCACTCTAAGGAAAGCTGAGTCTGCCATTCAAAATACTATGTTTTCCAGAGAGTAATGCTATGGAAAGTTGAATAATACTTGGTTTCAGAAACCTTGTGTGCTGCTAACCTATTTGGAAGAAAGAGATCTTGGTATAGACTCTATCTAGTGATAAAACCACCTGCCTTTTATTTAGGATTTTTTTGGTGTGTATGTGCCATACATAAAACCAATCTTGTGATAGCTTTGGATAAGCAATGCCTTTGTCAGTGGAATCACCTAATAGCAGGTTGATCCATTTGGGACTGCCGTTATTTTAATTCCTTTCTGCATTTTTCTGAGCAGCCTACAGAAAAGGGCTGAATATAACTGTGCATAAAACATAATCACAGTCACAAATTGAACAATTAATGTTTCCAGGGTAACATTTACTTTTTAGGGAGGAAGTTTTAATAATATAATATAAACTTTCAATAAAGACTTAAACTCTATGCTGTAGATTCAAACAAACAAAATATTTTGTTTTGTTAACCCTGATACCAAGTAGAGTAAGATATGGTTAGTACTTGACTTCATACATCAGTGCCTGAGAAGTTATACAAATGGATTTATATTCTACCATCACTCTCTTGTTCAAATTTAAATCCCTGCTGATTTTTAAAAGCAGCAAATGAACATGAAGAGGACACTGGGAATATCAAAGAGGCTGGGTAGAAATCCTAAAATAACTCAAAGAATTAAATTATTCTTAAAGGACTGCTTCTAGCTTTGTTTTTTCCATTAGTCGAATATTTTTGATAAGTTGTTTTGGAAAATGTTGGCCCAGTAGCTTTTGAGGGTCATATGCATTGGATTGGAGGGTGTCCTGGGTGCTATGCTCTCCCTTGCATAGCCATCTTCTGTGCTCATCTGTTTTTTTTTTTTTTTTTGATGAAATTTTTAATAATGACCATGAGCAGACCGATTATATATATCCTGACACTATTTCTTGGCCTTCCATCCTCCTCCGACTTAAACTTATGCACAGGATTGCCACTTTTTAAAAATTGAACTTAAAGCACTAACATACCTGCATGTGCTTACAGATAGCATGAATAGAATTTAAACCATTGATTTATACAAGTCAGTACAAATGAAGAACGGGAGGTTTCTCTGCAGATTAGAAAACACTGGAAGGCAATTATACAGCAGCATTTTATAGCGTGTCATATTTACACTGTGATCACTTTCATTCTGATTTCTCCAACAACACATATCAGTGTATTTGAGACTTAAGGACACAGTCAGACCAGGTTTTGTAATTATTAGGGAATGTGAATATGACTGATCTCAGAGGGCAGAATAGGGCTAGGGATGGAAAGAAATTGAAATGTATAAATATTTCATGGTTTGCTTTGGTAAATGAAGTTTGAATTAAATCAGTATTGGAAATTAAGATATTTAATTTTTAAAGACTCTTCCTCAGTCCATTGAACATTTTTATTGCTATATAAAACACTAGGGAATAGTGGAATTTGTGCACGTATCCTTCTTTTTTAAACCCCTTTCTCAAAAGTCAGTAATTCTTAATCACCTGGGCATATGCTTACAGCTTTAGAAAATATCCATGGGAATTGTTATGGCCTTCCGTGTCCTGTAATGGCAGCTCACATCCTTTGTTCCAAGAAATGCCTTGTTTTCATGTACAACATCTGTTCAGAAAGGATTTGAATAGAGGTTATGGAAGAGATTGTGATAGGGTTACTTGCTAGCATAAGCCAGAAATCCATGTTGTGATTTGAGATCCAGGATGAAAGATGAAAAGCAGATTGTATAGTTTATTCCTTTGGCCTTTGTAATAGGACATTCCTGGTTGCAAACAAATACGTGTATTAAAGCACACAATTTGGGATATTATCTGTGTGCAATTGCAGTTCAGCCTAGCACAGCCTCAGAGTTCTCAATAGAATTGGAAATAGAGTAGTGAGTCTCTATTCATTTTATGGCATCAATTCCCTGTCTTCTTTTTCCTTTCTCAAGAGCAGTTTTCAGAATTCAGCTATCAAATTGAAAACCCATCTGTAGTAACTGCAGTGATTACAAAATAAAATGTGGGTTATTACATATTATTTTTCCAGATAGGGCTTTCATCACTAATGTAGGTTTTACAGAATCTTTAATATTTTTAAGAACATCGTACAATAATACATATAATTTGACTGCTTAGAAAATGTAGAACTGTTAACATGGAAAATGAGGAATTTTCCTGGTTTAACTTATCCCCAGGGAACTGATATACCATATTTTCTTAGAAAATGGCTTACTAATATTCACCATGCCAAGAAATACTACTGTTTTTTATATTGTTTATAAATGCAAAGGTTTAGGAATACAATGCTCTCACATTCCTATGTAATATCAGTTTTATGTGTTGAAATGAATTGCACTTTAGTAAATTATTTTTTTACACTGCAGTAGCCAATAAATAAGCAAAGTGAAATTTAGAAATCAACCTTGAGGCTTGATGTTAGTATATCCTACGTATTTACTCTTTTTTAAAAAAATATATTTTAAGTCTTTTATTTGATTTTTTAGTTTTTCACTTGGTCATTTCTGTGAGTTACTCCAAAAGGCAAATTTTTATGCTTATATTTGTACTAAAAGTAAGATTTGTTAAAGACCTCTAGTATTATAAAAATACTCCTTCAACTAAGATATATACTACAATAATTTCTGGGTTTTTTTTTTTTTAACTTGCTTGCTTTTTTTTTCTTGTTACATAATTACACAAAAGGGTCTTTTTATTACCATAGCACTTTAGTCGTGATGTTGGAATTAGAGCTTAATTTTTCATTAAATTTATCTTTGGTCTCTAGGAAAATTGCTACTCTTTTAGTAGATTCTGGGAGCAGTTTATAATATAGCTTCCTTCAAAGAGCTTTCTAGTAGGGTCTCATAGTAAAAAATCCAAACTGAAACAGTCTTCTGAATATACCCCTGAAAGACTAGTCTTGTGTTTAACTTCATCTGTCTCCTAATTGAATTTCATCTCATTTGAGACAGGGTACCTTCTAATTCCTTTAAGTTGGAGGGAAAACTAAATACTACAGCCAGAGAGTAAGAAAGCGTTTTGCTTAAAGTCTTGTTTTATTCATTCTTAACCATACGTTTTTCACCCAAATCTTTTTTCCCTTCTGTTTAATAAGCCAAAATTTGAAGGGTACCATTTATATTGCAGAATTTTAAAATATACTGTTGTTCTGAAAGTTATCTGTTTTTCAGTGGTTAGCCTTTTTGTACATCTAAGGTTTTTCACTTTTATTAATTTAGTACCCTTTTCCTAATAGGCTTGAGAGAAGGAGAGGGAGAGAGGGAGGGAGAGACACTGAGGGAGAGAGAAAGGAATGAAGGAGGGAATGAGGGAGGAAGGAAGAAAAAGAAAGAATGAATACTGTTAGGAGAGCTATGGAAATGTCAGGAGTCCCTTAACTGTCATAAACTATGTAGTATTGCTGTGAAAGAAAGACACAATGACCCAGTATTGGTTTACCTATTAGTTATGAAAATCTGGGTCACAGAACTTTTGAGAATTTCCCTGTAAACCTTGTTTGTGGTTGTCAGAGAGGGCCTTCTTGGCTCATATACAAAATGAAACTAAACACATGTCAGCCAGACTGAATGGACAGTGCTGCTGAAAAGGTGGCTTCTCTCCATGCTGTCATGTACAGAGTTATTCAGCCTCAGCTGGTTTTGCTTTTTGAAAATGAGCAAGAAAGTTTCCCTAGTAAGACCACTAAAATGATGAGTTGATATTTAATTTTTGCTTTGAAATAATTTCATTTTAGGCCCTAAAGCAGCAGCTAAATGTCCAGTTGAAGCTGGTGGCAGCTATGTTGTACAAATATCACTATTACGTATTGCTCACCACGCACTGGATTGGATATTTTACATATATTATCAGTTAATCTTCACAACACAGCCTTTCTAAATACATGGCCTTCTCTTCATCTTACAGATAAGCAAACCAAGGTCAAAAAATGTTAAGTAGCTTGCCTAGTGTCACACAAGCAGTAAGTGGCAGAGCTGGGAGTTGAATGCAGATCTGTCTAAATCAAAAACCTACTTTCTTTCTGCTGTTTTATCCTATCTCCTAAATTATTTAAACATATATTAAGGATATAAAAAGAGTCTTCTGCCCCAACATTTCTTTCTTCTTTATCATCTTCTTCCTTCTCCTCCTCCTCTTCCTCCTCTTCTTCAAATGAAGGGCTGACACATACTTGAAAGAGAAACAGGATTCAGACTTTTGATTCTATTTTTTAGGGGCTAAAGTAGATTAGATCGATTTTTCTTTCCTCATACTCCATCACAGCAATATGACGTCCATATTGACCAAAATAACAACTAGGTAAGTAACTGTTTAATTAAAATCTTATATTTGGCCTTGCTTGAGACAGAAATTCCCAATAATTGATTAAAGTTTAGGTAACATTTTCACTTTAGTTTTGAGAAATCGTCAATTTTTAATTAGCTTTCATGTACATTTTATATGACCATGTTCTAAAGGATCATTTTCCAACAAAGTCAAGGTGAATGAGATGTTTTTAGCAGTAAATATTGTAATAAATACATTTTAAATTAATAAGTGAACAGTTTATTAAACAACCCTATTCGCATACCAAACAGTGTATAAATACATTGGTAGATGAACCTATCTTTTTTTTTCAGTAATTCTTATATCAAAAAAAAAAGACTCTTTGTAGCTAAATATAAATGCCAGTTCAAGGCTAATGTGGATTTTTAAAGATCAGATTTTACAGCCCAACTCCTTTAATTTTAGTACAAGTTCTAAATTTAGTTAACTCCAACAGAGCATAAAACTAATCAAATATGCTAGACATTTTGCTTCTGTAGTTTAGGGCATTTTGCTTAAATCGTGAGCTTGCCTTGCCTCTAATTGTGGGGTCTTATTTCCCTTTCAGATATAGAGGACTTAAAATATGCTGCTTTTGGAACCTGCAGTAGCAATTTTGCAGTGAGCACACTTACGAGCTTTGACTGGTCAGACAGGGATGATGCATCTCAGGGCAGAAAACTCTCTCCATTTGTCCTCTCAGCAGGAAGCAGATCTTCCTCAGCCGCCTCAGTTCTTCCAAAGAAAGAGACTTCATTTGGCAGCTCTGAAAACATCACTATGACATCTCTGTCCAAAGTCACAACCTTCACAAGTGAAGATGCTCTTCCAGAGACTACCTTTCCAGCTTTTGCCAACTTGAAAGATGTGACTTCTCAGACCACTGAGCAAAAGGAATATGAAAGCGGGGACTATCAAGAATTCACAAGACAGGACCTGCCTTCAAGTGAACAGAACCAAGAGGCCGCATGTCCTAGCCCAGCTTCCAGCAGTGCTTCTCATGACACCCCCAAAGAATGTTTAGATGACTTTGGAGAGTTTCAAAGTGAAAAGCCCAAAATCAGCAAATTTGACTTTTTAGTGGCCAATTCACAAAGCAAAATGAAATCCAGTGAAGAAATGATCAAAAATGAGCTGGCAACCTTTGACCTTTCTGTTCAAGGTGAGTAGCTTTCAATGTAAATTTTACTGTCACGGTTTCTTCTACTGAAGTGTTAGATGTTGTTTCTTAGAATAAAAAGTCGGTCCCTGCTTTAACAGGAATTAGATTTTCCAGTGTTTGAAACCCAGTATATTACCGATAGCTGTTAAAAAAACAAGGTTTCCCTGAGGCTGAGCTGAAGTCAAACCAATATCCTTCAGATAACTGCTTTTGGGGCTAAGCACATAGTCTGTTTGTTCATTAGCTGGTTTAGTCAGAGGTGTGCTTTGTTAAATGAAACAGAGAAATGGCTTTGATCCACCTGTGAGCAAGTTAGCTCTGCTCTTATCCCCTGGCTACAGACTATCTGTTAATTCAGAGGCTGCCATGTGGCAGCTTTACATCTGGATCCAGTCTGTAGACTTGGTTGGACTGACACCCACAAAGAAGGTTTATGAATGTGTGAGGCAGTAACAAATATGTAAAAATCCTAGATTTCACAATCTAGATTTCTAGCTTTTCTTAAAAAGCAATATCTATCAATATCTAGGCCTGCCTTCCCACCTCTTACAAATCAGCAGGAGCTGAGTAGCAGTCCCCTCTCTAATAGATGAGGTGTTCTCTCCCCAGTGTCACAGTCTCTTCCACTTTCTATCTCCAGCTAACTTAACTTCAGTCATTTACTTGCCTGTTCTCTGAAGGCATTTGAGTTTGCCCCCTCTGCTTTAAGCCCATTTTGACAGAAGGCATCATTGATATCCATTAGATTGAGAGAGTATGTAGGAGATTGGTATGAATCTATAAGTGATGGCTGGGAAAGCAATACAACTCATATGTACTGATATTTAGAAAGACTAGTCCTCCAGACTCCAATGACTCTGCATGTAGAATTCTGGAAGAATTCTGGAAGAATCATGATAAAGCAAAGAAGAGTAATCGAGGAAATTAAAGGCAGGAAATCCAAGCAGGAGAGAACAATGGAAAGGTTCAACATATAGCTTGTCAGACAGAATGAATAAGTGTGGTGTTTCTGAATGCCTCATGACATAAACATCTAAAGAAAGGGGTCACGTTAGCAAGAAAGAGCCTATGCTTGAACTAAGCTGAGTAATCAAAACCTTTAACTGTGCCACCACTTCTCCCAGGATCACATAAGAGGAGTTTGAGCCTTGGCGATAAAGAAATAAGCCGTTCTTCTCCTTCTCCGGCTTTGGAGCAGCCTTTCAGAGACCGTTCCAACACTCTGAGTGAGAAGCCCGCTCTGCCTGTCATCCGTGACAAGTACAAAGATCTGACAGGAGAGGTGGAGGTGAGTGAGGTAGTTTTCCACAGGGGCCAAGTAAAAGACCAACTGGGCACTGAGGGCCCCAGGAAAAAATGCTTGCAGCTTTCACATGGGGACCCAAGGGGCAGAGAGTCACAGGCACTGGACATAAAATATGTAATTAAAGTGAGAGAATGGTGACATTAGCCTTGGATGAAAATACCTCCCAGATGTGGCATCTACTGAAAGTAGTTAATAGCCTTAAAACTGAAATTATTCGTGGGACTTCATAAGGAGGGATGTGTTTAAGGGAATTCTTTTTGAGCGCTTAGATTTTATCATTTTAGTGAATGTTAAAACATGAAAATAGAAGAGAAAGGGAAATATTCTGGATCTTCTAAGTGTTTACGTTTGCTGCATCTTAGTTCCATGCTGTCTTCCTCCTGCAGCCAACACTCTTAGCTCTCCTTCTTCCCATCCCTTTTGTCATATCATGTGCAGCAGCGTGCACTCACACACACAGCATCTTAACTGGAAAGCTGGTGGTTTGATATGGGCTCTTGTGGTGAGTATTACACTAACTCAAGAAAAAATGAGGCAACAGTTACACATGGAAGTTGCCCCAAAATATTTCCCTCAAATTTACAAGTCGTGTGCCTGGAAGTTACATTTATTAATAATTTTAAATAGTCATTAGTGGGTTCATAAGATAAACTGTGCTTGAACTAGAGTGATTTTAATAAAAAAGAAAGTCTTCCAGTGTTCTCTGAATTGACAGTTGTAGAGGATTCCAGACTTGCCCTTTCAACCCAGTTCTTTTTATAAAATTCACAGGAGAATGAGAGATACGCATATGAATGGCAGAGATGCCTGGGGAGTGCCCTAGATGTGAGTATGTCACTTTCGTGGTGTTTCACCCATATATAAGTGCTGTCATGTGTCATTTTGCCTTCTCCTTGATTCATTTGAACAGACAGAAGCAAACTGGAAGAGAGCCAGCCATACCTTGATGGCCTTCCGCAAAGTGAAGCTTCTTTCACATTTGTAAAAGCACTGGTTCTTTCATCTGTCACAGTGTTTAAGAAATAACAAAACAGTATCATTAATTCTGCCTAAATGAAAATAATATTGAAGCTAAAAAAACAAACACCCTGTCTTTTCTCTTATGAAGAAATGGGGGATTGTTTCTTCAAGTTTAAAATTAAATTCTCAGATTTATTTCAGTATAATCATATACACACATCAGTTAGTCATGCTTTTTCACACCTGGCTTTTCCAGAGGGTTTTCTACTAATAGTAAATTGATTTGTAATGACTTTTCTTGATTATATAAGGTGATGTGATTTTATTTCTTGTAGGTCATTAAGAAAGCAAATGATACCTTAAATGGAATCAGTAGTAGTTCTGTGTGCACAGAAGTAATTCAGTCAGCTCAAGGCATGGAATATTTATTAGGTATGGTTTTTGGTTTTGTTTTTTTTTGTACTTTTATATTTTTCTTATTCAGAGTCATGACACTTTGAAATATTTTCACTCTTATGTTACATAGTTTAATCTTGGTCTCTCAAGATATATATATATATATGACTTCACTAAGTAGCATCTGCATTTGTAAATAAGACACTTAAGTCATAATCAGTAACAACTGTTTGACTTAAGGTCTCTATGGCCAAGTTTCCCAGTCCCTGTTATAACATAATAGCAACAATGTAAAATTACATCTATTACTGGTTTCTGGTTTATCAAAGAGTCCAAACTAGGCAAGGCAGTAAAATGAAATCACTGGGTCTCCAATCAGTGCCTTACATACTTAGTCTGTTCTTCCTCTCTACCCCTTAATGATATCACAGATCTCTTAACTTCCTGGTGACCTTTAGTGATTGGCTATCTCTTTTCAGCTTGAAACCTCAATCTCTATCTAATTCAATGTTCTTCCCCTCCCCAGGCTCAGGTGGCCAGACCTACGTACAGTGGATCCTAATCTTTTTCAAATCTTTACTCAAATGTCACCTTCTAATGAGTTTTTCCTTGTTGGTCTCCCTTACCCATATGTATGACCTCTCCTCACCCTGGTACTTCCTATCCCTTTCCCTTCTAGATTTTCTCCCTAGCCTTATCACCTTTAATATCTTATGTGTTCTACTTTTTGTTCTTGTTTATTATCTGCCTCCCTCCACCAGACTAATCCTCCAAGAGCATTTTGGCCTGTTTTTTCGCTGCTGTGCCTCTAGCACCTAGTCTAGTGCCTGGCACATAGTAGTCACTGAAAAATATTTGCTGGATGAGTGGATATAGAAGGGATTTGGTCTCTCCTCTACTCCTGCCACCTCACTCTAGTTCCACTTACCTACCCAGACAGGCACAATTCTACTCCATAAGCAGATGTTCACCAGGTAATGGGGTGCCTATCTTTCCTCCTAGTAGGTTTCCTAGTTCCTATGAAAGATTGTCTTAGAAGCCCCTTTACTTGTCTTAGGTTGAGCAGTAATTCCTGCCCTTCCCCTGGGAAAGGAAAAGGAAAAGCCATAGTGCTATACACAGGGCTGATGATGGACCACTCTGAAGACCCCCTGGAGTTCTTCCAGTCCTCTCTTATAGAGGCTGGGTTAGGGGTTGTGGATGTGTCTGGTGGCTGTCCTTAGAATGGAGAGTGACTTGGCACCTATCTCCCTTGCTTGAAGAGTTCAGCCACAATTCAGAGACCACAAGAAAAGAATTGTTCTGTGCCCTGTTAAGTGTATAAAAGATACATGAAGCCACAGAGTCTGTAAATGCTTGGCTATTCAGAATAACAAGATATTTCTTAATTACTTTGTGATGATATTGACATTCAGATTCTTTTAAACTTTTAATATTCTCATTTTCAGCAAGTTTAATGGTATTTCACAAATTTAAACAGGTGGACTCACAAAGAAGCCAGGAAAAAAAATAGCTAATACTTGCATAATGCCTTCTGTTCTATAGACTCCATTCTAAGCCTTTTGTAGTACTAACTCATTTAATCCTATCAACCATCCTTTCAGGAGGTACTATTATTATCTCAGTTTAACTGATGAAGAAACTAAGGCACAGAGAAATTACACAGCTAGTAAGTGACTAAGCTGGGATTTGAACCTAAGCAGTATAGCTCTAGAGTCTGCTCTTACCAGTCAGTTTCTCTGAAGCACTGAGAGGCGGATTGGTCCCGAAGAACAGTAGGTTCACTTTTGTCCAGATATAATCCTTATTTCCAATTAGTATATCAGCAAGCAGTGATGCTGCCTTGTCTTGCTCATATCTTTCTCTACACTTTCAGCACCTAACTCTCTGCTATCTCACCCTGTCAGGTGTTGTTGAGGTGTACAGGGTAACCAAACGCGTTGAGCTGGGGATAAAAGCCACTGCAGTATGTAGTGAGAAACTTCAGCAATTGCTAAAGGACATCGATAAAGTATGGAATAACCTAATCAGCTTCATGTCACTTGCCACACTCACGGTAAGAAAATTCAGCAGTTGCTTTCCTTTCCAGAAACCTAAGTTGTAAAGCAGAGTATATGTTCCTATGATGGCATGTATTAGAAGATGAAGGTGCCCACTGCATCATGTTATGCTAGAAGAAGGAGAGAACGTATATGTAGTTAGTTGACTAGTGCCAGTTTGGCTTCTGGATACCTTGTAGGTCAGCTGTACCTAAATAAAATAGAATGTAGGAAAACATTTACTCTTAATCACATCCTTGTTAATTCACATACGTATATATATGCTTTGCAAAGCATTGGTTTGAGTTGCTTCCTTTGCACTTCTAACTATTTATGTTCTCATATGTGTGTCCTTTTAAAAAAAACTGTATGATGTGTCTTGTTGTTATCCTGTGGTTCATTTAGCCTTTTTCTTTGATCCTTGGATTATTTTCATTTTTTCCTGTTATAAGTAGTTGTACTCTTAACATATTTAAACAAATGGCTGTTCTCCCTTTTGGGGATATGGTTCTTCCAAGTGCATGTGTGAGGTCAGAGTGTATGATTGCACACATACATATACATTCATGCCTACATAGCTGCTGTTGCACTTGGTCCAGGGCTTTCCAGAGAGCATGAGCTAGTTGATAATGCTACTAGCAGTTTTTAAGTATTAATTTCTTTACATTGCACTCTAGCTTTCTTTGTCAATTTCTTAATTTAACCAGTGTGTAAATGATTCCATACAGGTATTTTTTATATTTCTTTTATTTCCTGAGAGGCTATCCAGTGTTCCAAATAATAATTTACTATTATTTCCTTTACATATAAACTGATCATCTGTTTCTTTTGACCACTTGACCATTTATTCGATAAAATATGGTTGACCTTATTTATTTCATATTTGTAATAGAATCATACACACATGGGTATGAACACACATACACATATATGTTAGTAAGCTTTTATCAGTGATTTTCCTCTTGTATTTCTTTCCCCGTTTTTTACATTTTATTGAGTGAAACTTTTATTTTTATATATTCATATCTATTCAGTTTGTCTCTGATAATAGCCCTTATTTCACAATTGCTGGAAATTTATCTTCCTTCTCCAGCTAAAATAAATATACTATTCTATTTTTTTTTTCTCTTTTACATTTAACTATGTGACCCATCAGAATGGGATCACAGCATTGTACTAGGAAGCAATTCTTCCCTCACTGTACTGATAATCAGGCGGGTACCCAGCTACCCCAACAATACATCTTAAACAGCAAATCCTCTCCCCATTGTTATGTTGCTGCTGGTTTGTAATATTAAGTTCTTAAAAAGTTTAAGTCATTTCTAAAATCTCTATTTTGTTCCCTTGGACCATTTTTTAATTTATAAGCTAAAGATTATACAGTTTGAGTAATTATTTTTTTAAAATACTGTCTGGCCAATATAATAAAAACATAAGTATAAATATTTGAAAAGAAGAGATTAAATTATGTTTATTTGGTGATGTGAAATACTTCCAGAAATCTGAATTGAAGAGTTTAAATTTAATGAGTTTGGCAAAAATTTATAGCATTCTTACATATTAACAACAGTTAGAAATATAAAATGGAAAACTTATTTTTTTAAATATGTTAAATCATTCAGGCCTTTATCACTTCTGATCACATAGCTGGGGTTAATGGTTTATTTTTTTATCTCTTACCAATCTGTTCTGCACATCACTACTAGATACTTCTTTCTAAAATGCAAATCTGATCATGTTATTTAAATCCCATTTAAAATCCTGCATTGGGTTCTCTGTGGTCTTCAGGATCAAGTTTAAATTCCTTAGCTCAGTATATAAGGTCTTTTCTATCACTTGGACTGTCCTTGGCTCTCTTTCTCTTTTAGACTGCTTCTCCCTCGGGCTCTATGTCATTTCCCACACAAGTCATTCCAAAGAGCCCTTCTGTCTGAATTAGATGCCCTCCCTGTATGTTTCCATAGCATATTTCTCTCTATCATAGTACCTATCACACTTGTTGATAATTGTATGTTTACTTGTTTTCTTGCCCACTAGCTTGTTAGCATCTTAACAGCCAGACTGTGGCCTTTATTTCTTTGTGTTCTAACACAGTGCTGGGTGGGATTTTATACTTTTTATCTTACACTTTTTTGAACTTTTCAGTTTTTTCAAACTAGATATTCATGTTTTTGTTTCTCATAGTTTTAATAACTAGTGCAATCTTTTTAAATAAACGGTTGAGAAAAATGAAACAAAGGGAAAATGAAAGTGGAGAAGATAAGATAAAGCGAAGGATAAAGTCAAGTGTACGAAAATGTGCTTTTAACATGCTTGCATTCTCTAGTTGTAGAGTCAACTTGACCTTTCCTAGGAATTAATGTGAATAGGAAATGA
Organism: Cynopterus sphinx; assembly: GCA_030015415.1. Taxonomy (NCBI): domain Eukaryota; kingdom Metazoa; phylum Chordata; class Mammalia; order Chiroptera; family Pteropodidae; genus Cynopterus; species Cynopterus sphinx. The sequence continues at coordinate 28,848,039 of CM057385.1, read as the reverse complement.
TCAGTTCCATGATTCACTGTGTTTGTAACATAAAAATAAACCCACGATTCAGGAGAAGCATAATTATTCCTAATTTTACTAATATCAGAACTCTTTTTTGTGGGCTCTTGTAAAGAGGAGACAAATGAAACCTACAGTCTCTTCAAATATCCTTTCAGTAAATAAAGCAACAGGTTTCCTTGAGTAGTTTCTTATGAAGTCTCAACATAGGCAAATGGCATAGCTCCAAGTACAAATTAGTTGAAGTCATTCTAAATGTGAAAATAATAGACTAAATGGTAAACCAAGAAAGTGTGGCAGTGCATGCTGATGATGGGCTCATGTCTTTACTCTGTAACAAAAACAAGTCAATGAGAAATATACCAACATCTCAGTAAAATCAGTAAAAACTTGAAGTGATTCATAAAAGAGGAGACATAGTTAATCAGTAAGTAAACATTAATTCAAATTAAAACTAGATTCCATGTTTTATCTACTAATAAGTTCAGTTTTTGTTTGGTTTATTTGAATCCTGATAGCGTCAGTGTGGTAAAATGCATAATATTCCCTAGAGAATTTATTAGAAAATATAAATAGGTACCACCCTATGGAAAAGGTATTTAGCAATATGCTTTTCTCCTGCCCATGAACTCCATGAGGACAGGGACCAAGACCACATTTTGTTCATCTTTTATTCTTGATCAGAGCACAGCCAGGTGCTGCATAAATACTCAGTAAAAGGTGAGTGAATTAGAGGACTTAGAAACATTCAGAGGGGTTGACTCAGTAATTCTATTTCTAAGAAAACTTCCTATAACAACAGTTCTAAATACAGCTCTCAAAAAGAAGAAAGTTAAATGCACAAATCATTCTTTGTAAAAGTGAAAAAATGGAAATAACCTGAAAGTCTAAATCTACAGGAATAGCCAAGTAAATTGTGACTCTTCATAGTAGGTTATTATGCAACCATTTTTTGAAAGGGCACAGAGTTTAGAATAACAAAGAGTTGTTACTTCAGGGCTGGAAGAAACTTTACCAAAATGTAATAGGGTTGTGTTTGGGTGATGAACCCCTGAATTTTTAAAATATTTCTAAACTCTAGCTGTGAATGAAGTTTGTTGGCTAGTGATATATGTGAGGATGCCAGAGAGGCTCTGAGACAGAGAAGGATGTGTTACCAGTTGTTTATTCAGTGTGTTACATTGTTGACATTGCAGTTTACCAGTTGTGTATCATAGTTCAGGGTGTTATATTTGCAATTCATCAGAGCCTCTCTATTCATGCTTACAAAGGTCTTACCTCAAAACCCATTCATTCCATGTTTTTACAGCAAAAAGGTATCTAAGACCAAGCATTAGGAATCGAGATCAGTATGTGTCTGGGTCTCTCCTAATTCACCCACCTTCTGCTTCCTAACCTTCTGTTAATATGAACTATATATTAAGCCTGAATATCATCATCATCATTAGCCAGCTTTTACTGAGTGCTTGCTGTATGCTAGACCCTGTTCTTCACCCTTTATAAAAATGTAATTAATACTCACAAAAGTCTTGAGGGTAGATGCTATTATTCTCCCTTTTCAGATGAAGAAACTGAGGCACAGAGATATTGGTGAGACCTACATTCAGTCTGACAGCCACAAGTCTTCTTTTTTGACCACTACACTCTCTTGCCTCCTTGAAATGGGCAAGCTGGGTGGGTAAAACCAGAGATGGGCAAAAGTCTTTTGGGGGAGAGTGGGTAGTTATTTGGCATCAAGGTTAATGAGATGAAACACCAGGAGTCTATCTGGCAGCAACTTGATAAATAGTCAAGTTCTTTTCCCTAGGACTATAGAGTAGCTTAAAAGCTTCCCATTTGCCATTTAGATTTTAAGGTTCTTTGTTCTGGTGGCAATCAGTTTCTCATTGTAATTAACATTTTGAAAACTAGATTTCTGTACAAACCTTCAAGTCAACTAGCTACCCCTTCTCTTCTGGTGCTGTTAGAAAAAGATGGCTGTGATTGCGAAGCATCTCTCTTTGCCGTGAGTGCTTTGAAAAAAGGTACCACAAAAGACCAAGTGGATTAACCAAACTTACTATGTATTAGGTCTTTTTAATTTGGGGCAAAGGACAATTGGGGAGAATCCTGGCCTGGATTGCTATCTTTGTGTTTACTTCTCAAGGTAATTGCTGTCACTGATGAGCTGGAAGCCAGTTTCATCTTTGTTCATCTTCCTAGACTTTCAAGCTGCTGCAGTGCTACACCTGCCCATGAGAAAGCTTTGCCTTCTAGACTCTGTCCCTCTGGGCTGGTTGGTCGGCCTGTCCATCCATCCTTCCTTCCTGTCTGCCTGCCTTTTTTTGTTAATATACATATATAGTAAAATGCAAAAATCTTAGTTATACCATTTGATGAGTTTTGACAAATGCTTACCCCATGTAACTTATGCCCCTATGAAGATGTAGATTATTCCATCACTTTAGAGAGTTTCCTTATGCTCCTTTTTTGTCATCACCCCACTCAGAAATAATCCATGTTGAATTTTTTACACCAAAAATTGATTTTGTTCAGATCTGTTTTTAAAAAGCCATCAAATTAGATTCTGTCATTTTGAAGAAAGCCTATTAGGTTTGGTCAATGACTTAGCCTGTTCACTTATGGCGGTTCTAAATCCCTCAGTGTGGTAAAATGTGAGAGGTAAATGAGAAAAGTAGCCAGGCATCCAGGCCCTCTCCTCCAAACTCCCATTAGGAACATCCACTCCCAGCATCCATGTCTACAAAGTGAGTTTATCTGACATTTTTGTAGGTGCCAGGTAAGGATATAGACATGAGTTAGTCTGCAACTAGACAACACAGGAATGCACTGCAGGTTGTACATGAACACCACCGAGTATTTATTTTTCTAATTACCATGCTTTTCCAGTTGTAATTGCTTTTTTCGCCAGGTTAGCTATGACAGAAGAACAATCATCCTCTGCTCAGATATTTTTCTCGATTATACCATATCATTTCTTCTTGATAACTGGTAGGTCCTTGGTCTATAAAACTTGAATTGCTCACAGCATGAAGATTAATGTACATTCTACAGAAGAAGTATAAGGTTTAAATTGTCATGAAGAAGCTATTGCTTTAAAAATAGGTGCATAAATGTAAATGACACAAACCAACATCTGTATATTTTCAATTCAGTTAGAACAAAACTGTACAAACTCCAAGGGCTCTGGATTAGAGGCTCAGAGCAGGGAAATTATTAGAATTAGAGGCTTGATTGAGATTGGATGGGAATCTATACCATTACTTCATTTTAGATAGAATTTAAAGTTCCTTAATGAACCAAATTGCCACAGTCAGCTCTTTGACACTGATACTAATATAATAGTCACTGTTTATTTCGCACCTAGAACCTGCCACATGTTGTGCAATATGCGTTGCATTCATAATAATCCCATGATGTCAATAGTATAATCCCCATTTCTATAAGCAAAGAAATTGGGGCTTAGAGATGAAACTCACCTGAAACTGACAAATCTGGGATTTAAATGCACAGCATTGTTTAAAAATTCTTTCTTCTTCCTATTGTGTTAGTCCCATAGTCCCAGCTCCTGAGATGATAAAAAAAAGACTCGTTCCCCTGAAGACCCCATGAAATGATTCCCATCAAAAGATGGCTGCATTGCTTTTCTCCAGTGGGGAAGTCCCAGAACGTTGTTGCTGCTTTGCAGTCATGATGCCTGGGCTAAGGGAAGTAGAGTACACAATCCTAAACTCCAAACGGTGGTTCCTTAATATTTACTTAAGCTGCAAGTTATACTAGCAAAGTTTTATATTCCTCCTTTAATACCCGCTTTATCCATGGACTCAAACTCCCTCTTGTGGTAGAAGCATATCTCCTCTGGGCACAGACTGCAGGAATTCAGGTAAAAGTCATCTGTTTTAGTGAAGTGAGTGAATTGTTATCTGAGGTTTTATCTTGTAGATGTGGGTTGTGGTATAGTAGGTTTGGAATAGAGATACTCAGTCCCTGAAAACAAAACTAATCAGCTTTGCCATGTAAAATCTATTAAAAAAGACAGGACTTATTCTTGTAGCCTCTAGTCAATTGAAAATTACACAGGCCCTTTGATTCCATTATTATCCTTGGTATAATACAACTTCTTATTTGCTTCTTTTCAAGGTGAAATAAGCAGTGAATTTCAGAGTACTTACTTCCTATTGCTGCGGTATATCAGGAGAACAGTTTATTTTTAATAATGACAGCATTTTGTCATCTTGCCAGTCTGCAGTGTTTTAAAGACACAATCTTCATCATGTCTCTGCATGGCTATCCTCAGTTGACAGAAGGTGGATATGGTTGGTAGAATAATACACACCCCCTTCCCCCCAAAGATGTTCCCATCCTAATCCCTAGAATTTGTCACTTTGTTACTTTATATGGTGGTAAGGATTTTGGAGATTTGATTAAGGGCCTTTAGATGAAGAGTTTACCCTGGATCATCTGTTAGACCCAGTGTCATCACAAGAATCCTTATAAGAGGAGGGCAGAAGAATGAGAATGAGAAAAAGCAGTATGACAGTCAAAGCAGAGACAGAAAGATAGAACTGTAAGAGAATAAACTTATGTTGTTTTAAGCAACTAAATTTCTGCTACTTTGTTATAGCAGCAATAGGAAAAGTTACACAAAACACTCTAGCCAAGAGGTTACATTGTGACCAAAACCAAAGTCTAGAATTCCTTGTGGAATCTGTGTCTACATCATTCTTTATATCAGTTGAATCAGACTATAGGTTATGCTGCGGTAACAACCAACCCCCCTTCCCCAACCCACCTTTGCCACTTAAAACAACAAAGCTTTATTTCTTGCTGTTGCTACATGCCCGTCTCAATTTGGAGGGATCTCTCGTGCCATGTCCTTTTCACTCAGAGACCTAGGTTGATGGAGCCTCCATGTGAAACATAGTTTTCTTCCTTAATAAGGATTTTCTTGGACATCATTTTAGTAGTTTATTATTAGTTAAAGTTTCAGCATTATATATCCTAGGCTGGCTCTGGGACTTGTCAATATATAATATAACTGTTTTCAATCTTTATTAAACATATGAAATACTTGCTAAGTAAGTGATGTTCAATTAAGGTTCCTGTAGGGGGCATATCTTATAGAATTACTGCCACTGATGGGTGTCACACTGTTACTGTGTACTATAACCATCCCCCTGCTTATAAATGTGTATTTATAAAGGTTAATTTTATTATTTGAAAGATTAACTTGACCATAGAGTAATTTATGCTGAGCCTTATAATTTTCACTGGAAAATTACAGTATGACCCTTTCATTTGTTTTTTTTTTATGCCTTTGGTAAACATATTAAAGGGCTTTTAGTTGATTGATTTTAAGATTCAGAGTTTTCCCAGTTTCTAATTATTTCTCAAATAGCCCTTATTCAGTAACATGGAAAATATCTATAATGTACATTATAGATATGCTACTGTTTTTAACCTCTTCAAAAAGTTTATTAGATTTTATTTACCAAAGTGAGTAATTGTAGTAATTATTTAGAGTATTTCATCCTTTCCAGAGCACTTTTTTATATATCTCTGAGGGCCCCAATACCAACTGAAGGAGGCAGGTAGGGCAAATGAAATTGTTACCATTTTACAAATGACAGACTTGTACAGCAAACAGATGATAGTACCACCTGCTTTTAGGTTTGACCAGAGTGGCCATGATTGCACTAAAAAAGAAAAGAAAAATCATCCTGTGGATTGGCTAAGGCCATGTAGGTTTATTTCAGTCACCTAGATAAGAGCCCTCATGCACACAGTTTAAACATCCACCTCCCCTTTTCTCTAAGAACTGCCTACCTTTCCTTCCTTAGATGTGATTTGAATGGATTCAGCTCAGGTTAGTTTAGAAACTAGTTTAGGGTTAGTTTAAGGTTAGTTTGTGGAGTTAGTACATGGTTTGTTATTTCAACTTAGAAAGGAATGGGGAAGCATTTATATAATCTATACATTTTTCTAGGGAGGAGCCTTTTTTTCTTGAGTAAGAGTAATACAATTTTGCAAATATAAAAGTTTAGTAATTCTTCAGTGGTTGAGTCTAAAATAACATTTCTAGAGAAAAGGTTAATATTGCAGATTAAACCTAAACTAGAGGAAATGTAGCTGTTTTTTGACAGGAATTTGCCCTCATCCTGGGTCATCTCAGTATCCATGAGGTCAAATCAGCCAACACAATAGGCTTCCAGATCCTTGACAACTGGACTCCAGGACCCTGGTCTCCATTTCACTTCAGCCACCCATTCACATGATTATACGGGACAGTGTTCTCACAGGAAATTACAGTACCTGTGCAATCCTAAATTCAGACATCTTTCTGAGCACAAATTGGTAACCCTCCAAGTTTCTCACACTTGCCTTGTACGGCTCTTATTTTTGGTTCTCAAGACAGAACAATTGTTTGATCCTGTTTCACTTGGTTCCTATCGGCTCCCTTTCATCTTCATTTCCTTTCCTAATGCTTAGTTCTTAGCTTTTGAGGTTGTTCATGTCTGTTCTAGGACAACCAGCTATCTTGGTTTGCTCAGGCCCTGGGGGATTTCCTCAGAGCTAAAACTGGAACAGTCTTGCACAAACCAGGAAGTTGGTCACGCTAGTCTCTTATATCCATATGTGAACATACTATATGATAGCACCGTAAGGAACCTCTTCCCAACTGCATGTGCAGTGACAACACATTGGTAACTTGAAATCAACCAGGGGGGGAGGAGCATTTTTATCAAGGAAATCAGCAGGTGCTGCAAATCAGGACTTGATTTGTTGATTGTCTAGACTTAGAAGGTTCTAGAGAAAATGAAAGTGTGCTGTGTCTGTAGCCATTATGTTGTGAATAATACATAGAAGAAGCATTCTCCAGCATTCAAGAACTATTATCTGATTCAGTAAGGAACACTCACATGTTTGATAGATGAGTGAAATTCTGAATTATGTCTTTGTTGTTTCACTTTAGTCTAATCTCTAACATGAAAACATCAACATTCACGATAGAGCTACACTCTTTCATGAAAGCAAGCATAGGTTGACAGTGGATCAAAGAGTTGGACAAAAATTCTCAAAGAAAGCATTCTGTGAAAATTAAGCAACTATATAGAATTTGCAATAAAGATAATTATATATGTTCTTGTTTGTAAATTGTGTCCTACACATCCTTTATATCAATAAAATTTATAATAAACATGTACATGTGTGTTTATGTGTATATGTATTTGTATGTGTAATGCATACTTTTTCCTCTTTTAATAGTTCTCAGTGGTAGGGGAGGAGGGTTGTTTTGCCCCCAGGTTGGCCAGGGATCCTTCTAAACATTCTACAATACAGAGGACAAGTCCCACATCAAAGAATTATCAGGGTTAAGATGTCAGTGGTGCCAATTTTGAGAAACTACTCTAGGACATATATAAGCAAAATACATTGGTTTAGATATAACTAAAACTTCACATTAAGGATCCAACTCTTCTGAATTGTTCTTTTGCTTTGGTGGGTTTCTGTTTTGTTATTCAAGTGTTCTGAATTGAGGAATAACTTATATACAATAAAATGCACAGATCTTAAATGTATAATTGGATCAGTTTTGACAAATGCACACAGCCATGTAGCTCAGACCCCACCAATGTATGGAGTATTTTCAATTTCCCCCTAAAATTTCCTCTTGGCCCTTCCCAGTCAGTTCCCTGATTTGATTCCAAAATATCCACTGATCTGTTTTCCCTTGACTTCTATCACCATGGATGTGCCTGTTCAGGAACTTTATATAAATGAAATTAGGTAGTACAGGATTTCCCAACTCCTGGGTCAGTACTGGTCCATGGCCTGTCAGGAACCGGACCACACAGCAGGAGCACGGTGAGCAGTGGGCAAGAAGCTTCTACTGTATTCGCAGCTGCTCCCCAGCGCTGCCTCTGATCATTAGGCTTTAGATTCTCATAGGAGCACTGGTCCCTGGTGCCAGAAAGGTTGGGGACCAGTGATATGTATATTCTGGTGTCAGTTTTCTTTTGCTTACTATGTTTTAAAATTTCATCTATGTTGTGTTTATCAGTTTGATCTCTCATCACTGAGTGATATTCCATTGTATTAATATACCATGTATTTTTTTAAATCTGTATTATTGTTTATAGAAACATGCTAGTTCAGTTTTGGCTAATGTGAATAGAGTTGCTATGAACACTTGTACAAGACCTGTTAAATATATGTTTTCATTTCTCTTGGATAAATAGGGATGGAACTGCAAATTCATATATTTTAACTTTTAAAAAATTAACAACTTTCCAAAGTTGGGACATGCCCTTTTAGTCATTGGGCTACACTCTCCATATGTTATAGATTTGTTGTAAGAAATAAATTAGATAATGCACGTAAAGAGCTTAGTGTGGTACTTAGCACAAGTAAGGGCTTGACTTATTAGCTATTGTTACATTTACTCTCTCTAGCTGATAACTTCCAGTTCTCTCATTCTTGAGCACTGGGCCTATCCATCCATCTGTCTGCTTACATAGTATCAGAACTTAGCTGTCCCACAGGCAGCTCTTACCTGTGTGAAACTGAGCTCTTCAAACCTCCATGCCCAACCCTGGCCCTGCTTTCATGTGCCTAATTATAGGGGCAGTCACCTGAGCCTCTTCCCTCCTCGCACGCCTAACAGATCACCCAGGCCTGCTGAGTCTACTGCCTTAATAGCTCTTTCATGTGTCCATTTCTCTTCATTACCCACTGTTGCTGTCTTAGTTCTGACCTTCGGTCTCTTGGAGCACTGCAACAGCCTTGTAACTGAGACCCATACTTTGAAGATTGTCACACCCAGTTCACTGCCAACACTGCAACCAGAGGTGTCTGTCCATAATACAAACCTGATCCTGTCGTGATCTGATTAGAACCCCTAATGGCTTCCCTAGATAGTCTCAACCCTTTATATTTCTTTCAAGGCCTTATGCTCCAATTTCATTTCCTACCTCCTTTTGTAAGATTGGCTCCTACCCCCTAGATTACTTCCCATATCCAGTCTTTTGCTTTTAGAGGCCTTTGCCTGGGCTGCTTGTTCTGCATAGTATAAACATCCTTCCCTATCTTATTCACCCAATCCTCTTTACTGAACTTATACTTATCAAGACTAAGCCAAATGTTTCTGAATTTGAAGAAGCATTCTCTGCCATCAGGCTCCTTTCCCTTTGGGTTGGAATAAATGAGCCCACCCCTTGTATGCCCTGGCACTCAGTACTTATTCCTGTACAGCTCTTGTCACACTGTGTTGCCTGATACCCACCTGGCTCCAAGCCTAAACTGGGTTCTCAGAGGACAGGGGCCCGTTTTTTGCTCATGTTAGCATCCCTTGTATCTAGAACACAGCAGATATGAACCAGTTACACATTATCTGCACCTCTATGTTAATTTTGAGTGTGGAAGACAAATCAATAACTGAGAAATTGACTAATTGTATTGGTGGTACTAGAGCGTTTCCTTAACTTGCTGTTGTTGGACCTCTTAGAGAGGATTGATAGGGGGTGAAGCCAGGAACATTTGGAGTGCTGGACTCTCTTACCCATTTGTCTTATCCTCACAGCCGGATGAAAAGTCACTGGATTTTTCCTCTTGTATGCTACGGCCTGGTATTAAAAACGCTCAAGAACTTGCTTGTGGGGTGTGCCTTTTGAATGTGGACTCCAGGAGCCGGGTAAGTCACACATCTCACACACACCCCCTTAGATGGCAAAGCACTTCTGTAACTTGACCTGGGGAATACTTCACTACAAGGTCTGTGCCCAGAGATGGTGGGGATTTTATGAAGCCCTGAAATCTGACTGCAAAAGCATGTATAGTCTTTCCAAAGGGCAGTGGGGAAGCTCTTGAGGGACGGATGCTGTTCTTCCCTTTCTGCATCTAAACAGATGCAGTTTGCTGACCTACTGTTTGCATTGTGCCCACAGCCCCTGTGCACAGTAGGGTGGTAAAGAGAAAGGGTTAGACCCATAAGGATTTGTTTGTAGGCAGGAGGCCCTATTCTGGGAATTCTGTTGACCTTATGGTTTCAACGTTATTTCAGAAAGAAGAGAAGCCTGCAGAAGAACATCCTAAAAAAGTATGAGTCAGTTACACATTATCTTAGCGTCTCCATCTTAATTTTGAGTGTGGAAGGCAAATCAGATGATTGTACTGCCATCCTGAACTGTTCCAGTCATGAATGCTTTTCTGAGTCATCTTTGTTCCCATGTTTGATTTAATCAACTAACACGTCTGTGTTGATCCACTTTGGTCTTGTTTGCATGCTTGTGTCTCATAATTGGCTTCTGGTGTTGTGGTTATTTTTCTCTGTGATGAACAGAGTAACAGATGAGCAACTTCCAGAAGACCGGAAGTTGTAGTGACATAGAATGAGATCAAAGAGCTTCAGGATTTGGCCATTATCAGACAAAAACAAATTGTTTGGGTTTTAGAGTTTTATTTATTTGTTTACTTGTGCTTAAAGAAACACCCCTGGCCGTGGTTGAGGTTAGGACTGGCTGGCTGTAACTTACCTATAAGTATTACTCACCTGGAAATAATTCATACATGGCTAACCATTATTTTTTTTTTATAAACCCTGTGCCTATTTGGATTTTCTAATTATGTCCCTTTTGTTCTCAGCCCCCAATGGCATTAGACCCTAAGAGTTTCTAATATTTTGTTTTCTTTCAAGATAAGACTGTAATTAGCCACAGAAACTTAAGGGATTGCACATTATAGTCAAATACCAGCCTTAGGGGAAGGGTTTCTTTTATCAGGAGGGAAAAAAAGTAGCCACAGCCGTTGGCTATTTTAGTTCTTTATATCATGGCACCTTCCTCAGCCCCCATAAACTCTGTCTGCCTTTCCTGTGAAAATTGGCCTTCTTTTGCTGAAACTAGGTAAAATAGTAAAGATATTTTTTATACCTTAGCAGCAATAAATAAATAAATACGTGCATACATACATACATAAATTCTTACTGGAATTTCTGTGGCCATCTGCTCATCTCAGCTTTTGTGAGTGTGCCAGTTTCGCCTCGGCCTCTGTGACCTGGAGGAGTGTTTGTGCTGGTTGCTGATTAGCCCTTAGGTGCAGAAGCCTGACTTGCCCCACATATCTTTATTATTTCCGGCAGGCCTTCAACTCAGAAACAGACAGTTTCAAGCTGGCATATGGAGGACACCAGTATCATGCCAGCTGTGCCAACTTCTGGATCAACTGTGTTGAACCAAAACCTCCTGGCCTCATTCTGCCTGATTTGCTCTGAAAAGCTCCTCTGTGAAGTACCAGCTGTTTTTTTTTTTCTGTCACGCCCATGGGTGACAGGGACCAATGAACAGAAGACAAGTACTGCAAAGTTCACCTCTATGAATCTATATGGAGAATTCCCCAAGAGGTGGGGAGGGAGGGGAAGTGGATGCTGCGGAAGTTCTCAATCATTCCTACAGACGACCTTTGTCCCTTGGTTCCCACTGCCAGTCTTTGGGATTTGAGATAAAATTGTCCTACCCAAACTGCATGTTGCACCAGCAGTTTGCTGACTCACTTGTAGTTCTCTTAAGATGTTTTAAAATATGTACCACAGTTTTTCTAATCTAAGGAATAATTTGCTGCTGCAGTTGAAACTGTGAAGAATTGACATTCCAAGAAAAATAAATTATTGTTATAGGACTGGAATTGGCAAGAATGTTTTGAGCCAGTGCTTATTTATATCTAGGTACTTATTGTCCTGTGAAGTAGAGAGCATTTATCCACATTAAGTGTGTTAATATCTTAAATGAATAAAAACGGGAAATTGTGATTAATCCTATGTTCTTTTTATAGAATAAATTCTGCTTGTCTCCGTTGGACAGTGGCAGGTAGGTGAAGGCAGATTTATCAACTTGGCTGTCATAACGGAACCAGTTCTGAACTTTCATTTCTAAAACTATCAATTTTCAAGACTTTTTCTTAAAACATACCTAGGCACTTTGCAGTGGAGAAACAATGTTAATTTTGACAAACGCCCAAATCTTTGTGTATCAGGATGAATATTCTTCCCCTTTGGAGCCTTCACTGAAAACCTTTTGTTTTACCTAACACAAAGACTGTGAACATAGTTTTTTTCTTTTTTTTCAGACAAGATTTGGAAAGGCAGCTGATTGAAATCTCTTTTCAGTGTGGCCTCTTGTCTAGATTTCTAGAAATGACTACATAAGGACCAATACTGCCCGACTCTGCAATATCCATGAGACCAGAAACTCGGGGTTAGAAGGTGGAGTTCCTGGTTCTGGTCAGGCGAGTAGTACAATGTATATCTATGGTAGAGGTATACAAATTGGAAGTGGTGGAAGGAAATTTTTAAAAATAGCAATGAATTTTATTTTATTATTATTATTTATCCCTGCAGCACCTGGTCTTCCTAGGTGGTCTCCCATCCAGGTACTAACCAGGCTTGACCCTGCTTAGCTTCCAAGATGAGACATCAGGCTTGTTCAGGGTGGCATGGCTGTAGCCTATGGTTTATGGCTCCACTGGGGCACAAACCCAGGAGCTTCTGCATGTAAAGCAGACAGAATATAGCACTGAACTTTAGTAGGAAAAGGGGTGTGCTCTTTAGAGTAGGTAATTTTCTTTGCCACTTAAACTGAATGCATAAAATTGGAGAGGGGGGGAGCCAAGTGGTTATGGACTGTAATTCCTGGAAAGAGCATGCCAGTCTAGGACACCCATTTCTCTGGGTTGTTAATAACGTGCTTTTAGAAGAAATTTCGAATCATGTATGTTTAATTTTGTATGACTTAGGTTCTCTGCCTAGACTGCTTTTATTCGTAAACTGAAAAGGTTGGTTTGTCTATGTAGTTGCTGCTTTGCATAATTAGATTATTTTTCCCCCTCAGTAAAAAACTTGAGAAAATTGTTTTATTCCATCTTACACCTTTACCTCCATCTTCTCCAAGAAAGGTATAGAACGTTTTCATTAAACAGCTAGTGATAAGGCTTCTGCTTTACCTTGCTCTGCACCAGAATGCAGAGACGTGTCGATGAGATGTTTTTCTCCTTTGCTACAGATAATACCATCTCTAGCTAGTAAGGACTGAGACAGTCGTCTCTGAATTGTTCCCTTCAGAGCCTTTGCCCTCCACAGAGCTAGTGGAGTATTACTAACAGCACATGTGGGCCAGTTTCTAGCAGGCTTTTCCTGAGGCCTGTGTTCCAGTTCAGCCTGAGGAGCACCTTGGGTTTTGACATGGCACCAGAATTCCTGGAGGCTTGTAACTGGTCTTGTACATTCCATAATAGACTATGATAAAATCTATCTTTGCAATAAGAATGTCACCCAATTTGACAAAATTTACATTGTTTTTTGTTTTTTTGTTTTTTTGTTTTTTGTTTTTTTTTTTGGAAATGCCGTATGGACTATTATTCTGTCTCGGTGTCCTGCATCAAAACATTTTTTAAAGTTTACTCATCTGCTGACTAGATTGGTTTCCATCCCGAGATATATTTCAGGATCCTTCCGATAAACTTTTGAAGTATAATTATTGTTGACCTTATTACCAGGTATGCTAGTTTTAGTCACTCCATGGGAGGTACAAGAGGAAAATACAGAAACTATCAACAGAAAGCCTTTGCTATGAAAAGTATTCATTACTTTCAGTACATGTAACAATGGAAGTGTTTTATTAGATACCACCAGTAAGGACTTGGGGAACGTGGAATATTGTTACACTGATTTTATTTATGCAGGTTTATTAAAATGACTCAACACTGCATTCAGCTTCACCTCAGTTCTTGTTAGCCAGGAGCCCAGTGTCCTTGGAAACAGTAACCAAGGTTACTTATTTCATACCGTTTTTGTGCAGGCAGCTTCCCTGCACTGCTTGAGTGACGATTAATAAGCACTTTGGGGGTGGGGGTATTGTATTTTGCCTTTACAAATTTTATGGGCTTAGTGCGTTTATTTTGTTTGGACATGCTTGAGGTAGAAGTGGCACAGGGTTATTAGGATATTATCCATACTTGGTTTTCCCTGTGGCTGTTAGCACTCTATGTGGGTTGCGTATGTTAAATCATTTGAATATTTTGTGCATCTTTTGTTTAAAGATATCTTCTACTTGCCATTTATTTAATGACTCGTATGTTCTTAAACTGAATAGATTATAGAAATTTGAAATGCTTGCCCTGCACTGGGCATCACCACAAAAATTCCCCCAACACCTTCTGGGTCACATACCTTCCTTTGTGACCAGCTAATACAGTCTGACATTTAGATTAGGAAGGTGTTAGGCTTCCCAAGTGCTAAGAATGATCTTAGTTATTACATCGCAGTAGTGGTGGTTTGCCAGGATTTCTGCAGGAAATTTTATTACTAAGAACATCTGTCACCAGCTGTTTTCTTACTATACTACAATGATTGTTCAGACTCTAAGCCAGAGACTACCAGACTTAACAGTTTGCCTTCATTCAGAAGCAGCCATAGGATTGTTTCATGGTGGTTCTGATTTTCGATCATGTGTGATGTAACATTTAAGGGTTCCTCTGATTTTCCAAAGAAACTATTAACTTTATTTAAAAATTTCTATTTAGACTATAAATAGAAGTGGGCAAATGGTATGAAACAAGAAAAGGTAGAATTTAGATGGAAACCACTGCCACATACCAGGTAAAATCTGGATGATTTATATAAATATGCAGCCACTGGTATTATATTTATGGCTTCTTACCAAAGTAGACCAAAAATCTAGAAAATTATTCCATGGGTAGGCAAGCTACAACGTACCTGGCACATGGGGAAAAAAAAGAAAAAGACAAAAGGAAAAAAAGCAGTGCTGTGGCAAGAAGCTCTAAAAGTAAGGGTCAACCTGGTAATGAATGCCCAGTGGTTTTCCAGGGACATGGAATAGAGAACTAATTAAACTACCAAGTCCCTGAAGAGTCGTGTTGTCACATTTATTAGGAACAGTGAACTGGAGGACATTTCCAAGTTTCAATAAAGCAAGCCATTGTTATCTGTCACTTGTATTAAAGTTCAGTTTACGGCACTTGTGTGTTAATAATTAAGCAAAGGCACACCTTTTGTTAAAAACAAATTTCTTTGATGGATTGATTCACTGCTTTTGTGCACTTAATACCAAGAGACAAATGAAAACCGTCTTTTATCAGAGTGTACACTCTATGCTATTTTCCACTGTTCTAGCACTGTGAATGATATTAATATCTGCCCATCTGCAAGGATGTGAAACAATGACAAGATTCAGCTGGGATGTCTATTTTAAGTAATGTTCACTATTGTCCACAGCAGCCATATTTTATAACACAAGTATTGAAGAGTATTTTCCTTCCATCCACACATACATACACACTGAAATTCTCCTTAGTAAAAATTATAACGTGGTAAGCAGATAGTTTATTAAAAATAATGCTAATATAGTCCTGGGGCACATTGATTCCAAGAGGATGTTTGCAGCAGATTTTATTATAATTAACAGCTCAATAATAAAGGATTTTTTTTTTTTAACTTTACAAAGTTACTAAATAATAGAAGGGAAAGGAAAGAGTGGGGCTAATCCAGTAGAGACTGAAGCTGGTATCAATCTTCCCTAAGCACTTGTGTGGTCAGCAGCCGTAGGCAAAGCTTGTCTCTAAAGGGTTAATCAGGGCCCAAAGTGATTTTTGCACTGAGCTCCTCCTGCACCTGTCATGATGCCGAAAGGCATGGAATTCAGAATAGAGCAGAACCAGTTTTATTAAACTGTTCAAATTATTAAAAATGATTAAAAGCCAGTTAAAGATTTTCATAAACACTATTCCAAAATGTGTTAAAAATGTTACTAGCAATGTATGCATTCCCCTTATGTTCCTCCCCCCCTCCCTCTCAAAATAAACTTGAATACCCAGTGTAAAAAACACTTCAGGGAGAACCAAAAGTCAACCATTTAAAAAGAAAGGTGAAGAAGGGAGCAGACGGTGTGTAGCAGACGCTGGTACTGCTCAAGGGGCTGCTGATGCAGGCTTTGGTGGCATTAAATCCCCCAGTAAGGCATCAGGTGTCGGGACTCTTTCTCATAAACGTCTGGAACTATGCCATAAGGTGTCTGTACCATTTTAACTGTCGACTTCCCAAAAAGCTGGCGCTCGTAGTCTATCAGCTGCCTCCAGAAGCCTACATTGGGCCTGATAACAGGCCTCCGGGCTTTCACCCAGTTGTACGCCTCCAGCAGGCACACACTGTGGAATTTCATCAGGTAAGCAATACAGAGAGTGGCTGAGCGGCTCACCCCTGCAGCACAGTGCACCAAGGTGGCCCCATGCTTCCTGCTCACACTGTGGATCTTGTCAGCCACTGTGTCAAAGTACAGTCCAATGGGGGCATGAGGCATGTCAGCCAGAGGCACTTTAACATATTCAAATTGGGGCCAGTTGAAATTGGGGATCTCAATGGTTGCATTAACGATGCAGGTGATGCCACGAGCCTGGAGGAGGTGCCGGTTGGAGGCCACACTGCCTCTGCCCAGGAAGAGGGAGGAGGTGATTTGAGCAATGCCTCCTATGTCTCCCTCAGAAATCATCCGAGGGGCCATGAGAGTCCGTGGTAGTGTGCTGTGACCTCTGGAGCTCATGAAGACGCCAACAATCACACTTGCATCATTGGAAGCAAGACCAGAGTGTTTTGTTTTTCTCCACAAAGGAATCCGAAATTAGAATCTCCTTCCTGCAAAATACAGGTATCTGTCAGTATTTTAAATGCTATTGATTCATCACAGCCTTCTGCAGTGCCTGTGGAATGGGAAAGTGAAAGGATTAGAAATGGTTATTTTCTATAATAAGAGTGTGTGCCTTCAAGGATGTAGACAAATCACTTTCTACCGATGAACAGGAAAAGTACCCTAAGACACCAGTGTGTAAAATCAATGTAAAAGCTCTCTGGTGATGGTTTAAAGTGGGGCTGGGGTACTAAATGGAAACAAATCGTCCTATTTTAAGAAATGTAAAAGACAAAAACATGCCCAACTGGTTTCTGAACAACAATCTTGTAGGGTCTTGCTCTTATTGAAGGGAGTGGTGTTCCTTGGTAATTAGGAAGAAATCAGAAATTCTGATCTTCCTAGAGTCATGTTCTTACAATTCACCGTTGCCTACCTCCATGTCTAATTCCAAATTGAGGTCTTAGGTATAAAATGATAATGCATTAGGTAATATGTTCAATGAACTGCTTTTATGGACTAAAGACACTGAACTGGATCAGTTACAGAAAAACCAGGTCATATGGTCACCTTAGCCCTTAAATATTTAAAAAGAAAAACAAAAAACAGCTACTCCTATCATATTTGTGACATCTGAACACTTCAGAAATCTAATTAGCTTTGGGTAAATTATGCTATGGCATTTCCATGGAAAGAATCCCAGGCAATTTGAAGGCCATCGTCTCTCAAATATTCATTCATCTAAGTTAATAAGCTGACCTGACCCTGGGTTTGGTTAAATGATAACTTCACCTTCCTCAGCCAATTCTAAGCTCCGAGATGAATCCCACTGCCTTCAGATGTGTATTGGAATTAAAATTAGTTTAATATTTACAGATCCATATTCTCTTATTAGTACAGTGTTTATTATAAAAGACATTCAGTATTATATATAGCACACACTAGTAATAACAGAAAAGGAAATTATTTGTTTTCTGAGATTTTAGACACATCAATTCCTCTCACTGGAGATTCATACTGCTTTATAGTCTGTGCCCACTGCATGTTTGCTTATCCCCACCCAGGGTACCGGAGGGATGCTCAAACTGCTTTGAGTCAGATGAGAATATCTCTGGTTCCACAGACAGAAGTGGTGCTAGGGCTACTCACTTGTGAGGAATCTGATTACACTGGAGTGCTGGGTCTGGATCCGGACAGTCCTACGTTAAGAGTCTGATCAAGGAGATAGAAATCAGATCTACAGAAAAACAAAGAGGCAAGAAAGTGGCCAATCAGGAAGTTAAAAATAATTCCTCCTGAGTTTTTACTACTAAATTGGATTTAACCAAAATAAATCTAGGAAATGGAAAGCATGCTAAAAATATCTAGATGTGCAATTAAAGAATACACCAGTGAGAAATAGCAACCTAAGTCTCAGCTTTTCATTAATGACACATGACCCATAGTGTGACACATGCAAGTACAGTTTTGGCTAGGATGAAGACAAATTTTTGAAAGGAGATTCAGAGATCACAACATGTCAATGAATGTAAGGCAGTGCTCACTGGGCCAGCAAGAGATGCAAAACGATCTGCAGGTCTCTTCTCTGTGCCCTCAGTCACCCCAACAGTATGGGAGACTGCAGTGTGCTAGACACCACAGTGGGTACAACAACTAAACCAGGTGCTGGAAGACAGCTTCATGAAGAGCAACGCTGTAGATGTGGCTGCAGCCATGAATGCCAACTACAGGAGGTGATGTTGAGGAGAGCACTTTGAAATTTCGTTTTGTTTTCTCTTCCATGTTGGCCCTCTTACTCATTTATGTAACAATATGATGAGCACTAATGAGCATCATTAAAAATGTGTTCCTCCATCTGTCCCTCTTTTCCCAGGTAACCATCACATTACTTTTATAGCTCTCTTGAGGCATAACCGGTACAACTTGATCAAGTGTAAAACTTGATGAGTTTTGACATGGACGCACTTGAGACACCATGATCTCAAAATAAACATATCACTCCCCAAAACTGCCATCTGGTCCAGGACTTTTGTTTGTCGGGAGTTTTTTTTATTATTAATTTGATTCATTCGTATTTATCCATTTCTTCCAGATTATCCAATTTGTTGGCTTATATTTGTTGGTAGTATTTCCTGATAATCCTTTGCATTTCTCTGGTGTTGCTTGTCACATCTCTTTCATTTCTGATTTTATTTATTTGGCGCCTCTCTTTTTTTCTCGATGAGTCTGGCTAAAAGGTTTATCAATTTTTTCTTTTCAAAGAACCAGCTCTAGGTTTCACTGAGCTTTTCCATTTTTTACTCTATTTCATTTATTTCCACTGATCTTTATTATTTCCTTTCTTGTACTCACTTTGGGCTTTGTTCTTTCTCATTCCTTTAGGTATAAGATTGAAGACTTTTCTTGATTCTTGAGGTAGGCCTGTATTGCTATCAGTTTCTTAGAGCTGCTTTGGCTGTGTTGGGGTTGTTGTGTTTTCATTTTCAGTTGTTTTGAGGTATCTTTTGACTTCTTCCTTAATCTTGTTGTTAACCCATTCATTGTTTAATACCATGTTATTTAGTTTCCCTGTGTTTATTTTTCCATTTTCTTCCTGTAATCAACTTCTAATTTCATACCACTGTGATTGGAGAAGATGCAGGATATGATTCCAATCTTCAATTTATTGAAACTTGTTTTGTGGCTTAACATGTGTCCGTCCTGGGAAATGTTCCATGTGTACTTGAAAAGAAAGTATATTCTGCTTTTTGGTGAAATGTCTTAAAAATATCAAGTAAGCTCATCTGGTCTAATGTGTCATTTAAGACCATTGTTTCCTTGTTGACTTTCTGTCTGGAAGATCTATCCACTGATGTTAATGAGATGCTAAAGTCCCCTATTATGACTGTTACTGTCAATCTCTCCCTTTATGTTCATAATATTTATATATTTAGGTGCTCCTGCATTGGGTGCATAGATGTCTACAAGAATTATAACCTCTTGTTGGATTGTTCCCTTTAACATTATGAAATGCCCTTTTTGTCTGTTACAGACCTTGTTTTAAAGTTTATTGTGTCTGATCTAAGTATTGCTACCCCAGGTTTTTTTGTTTGTTTGTTTTCCATTTCCATTTGCACAAAATGTCTTTTATATCACTTTCATGCTGTCTTTCAATCTGAATTGAGTGTTACCTAGGCAGCATATGTTTGGGTCTTGTTTTCTTATCCATTCAGCCACCCTATGTCCTTAGACTGGAGCATTTACATTTAAAGTAATTGTCGACAGGTTAATGTAATTGTTGCCATTTTATCAATTGGGTGTTTTCTGCTACCTTGTCTTCTAAATTGGTGATCTGATCCTCTGCTTCATCTAATCCGTTGATTCCTTCCAGTGTATTCTCATTTCAGTTGTTTTAATCTTCATTTCTAACTGGTATTTTGTTTTCAGTCTCTCTGTTATAGTCCTCACTGAGGTCATCCAACCTTTCCTAAGTTCAGTGAGCATCCTTATGACCTATGTTTTGAACTCTGCACCTGGCAGACTGCTTGTCTCCATTTTGTTTAGTTCTTTCTCTGGAATTCTGTCCTGTTCTTTCATCTGGGATATGTTTCTTTGTCTCCTCATTTTAGCCAACTTTCTGTATTTGCTTCTGTTATTGTAGGTAGATCTGCTACATTTCCCTAGTCACCTGAGCCGGGAGCTCTCAAAGTATCTCTCGTGTGGGTTGTTTGTGTCCTCCTGTTGTAGTTGAGCACTGACTGCTGTTGGCACATCAATGGAAGGAACTGACCTTCAGGCTGACTGGCTATAAGGGCTGGCTATAACTACAGTAGACAAGCTGTTGTGTGGTGTGCTGACCTCATGGAGCAGGAGTTGCTTTAGCGGGGCTCTGGTGCCAAGTGAGTCCACCCCTCAGGTATGTCATTTGTGGAGCTGTTTGGGTGGTGCTCTGGTGTAGTGTGTAACCAGCCACTAAGTGCACTGGTTCTGGAGGCTCTTGTGAGGGGTTCTGGTGGAAGCCAAGGTCAGATGCCATTTGTGCCCAGTCTGGGGCTATCTGGTGGGAGCTACAAAGGGATCTAAGGTTGGTTTCCACTTGTGCTGGGCTTGGAGGTGTTTTGGAGAAGCTATGCTGCAAACTGAGGCCAACTGCCCATTGTGCAGGGTTTGTGGCAACTTAGTAGAAGCTATGTTCCATGCCAACACTGGCCACAGTTTATACCAGGCTTGGAGCTACCTGATGGGAGTTACGATGCTAGCTGAGACTGGTCACTGTTTGTGCCAATTAGCAAGAGGTATAGGGCATGCCAAGGCCAGACGCTATTTGTTTGGGGTTTGTGGACCTGAGAGATTTTTGGAAAGTCCACAGCACAAGCCAAAGTAGGCCACTTGTGTGGAGAAGCTGCTGGAAGCAGCTCAGGTCAGGCATGTGAGTTGCGTTGGGCAGGGTCTCGGTGAATCACCAAGGCAAACAGTGTTAGCTGGGTTAATGGAGACTCAGATTTGACACACACCTGCGCTTGCTGGCTGGGTGTGAGAAGGACTCAAGAAAGCAATGGTGCCTGCCAGCTCTTCTATCCCTAGAGAAAACGACCCCAACCCCTGCCCCTGTAGCCCTCACCCTGAATGCCAGTTGGTTCAGTTTCTCTTAATATATCCTCTTCAAGCTGCTGCCCCTGTTCTGGAGCCCAAAGAAAATGAGTCGGTGTGTGGCCCCTCAAGAGGAATGCCTGGACTCCATCTCACTCGCATGCAATTCCCACAGGTTTTTACAGCTAGATGTTATGGGGACTCTTCTTGGCACTGGTGCCCCAGGCTAAGGAACTGATGTAGGCCTGGGACCCCTTGTTCCTCAGAGAAGACCTCTGCAGCCAAGATATCCCACCCAATTCTTATTTGCCATGTGTGGGTGTAGGACCTACCCATTCTGTGTCTCTACCTTCCTACCAGTTTTGTCGTGGCTTCTTCATATCCTCAGTTACAGGACTTCTGTTCAGCTAGTCTTTAGGTGGTTCTCAATGATGGTTGTTTTATAATTAAGTTATAACTTTGATGTGGTCATGGGAGGAGGTGAGTACAGCATTTACCTATTCTCCTTCTTGGCCAGTTATATATGTATTCTTTAAAAGCTGCTGAGATCTTCCCCTTTAGAACACTGAGAGCTATCGGCGACCCACAACTACTGGGAGCCACTAAAAGTAAAATACTCTGCTTGGACAATCACAAAAGTTTGAGAGAAAAACAAGACTAAAGTACAGTTGAATGGTAAGGGTCATCGCCTACGCAAAGCTGCTCCTTTAAGACTGGGAGAGGTGGCTGTTCTAATACACATAAACCAACATAAATTTTAAAAAAAGAATATGGTCCAATAGAAAGAATAAGATAAAACTTTGGTTAAAATCCTTAATGTAGATAAGTGATTAACCTGAAAAATAGCACAAAATAATGATCATAAAGATGTTCATTGAACTCAGGAGACAAATGAACTAAGAAAATATAAGAAAGTACCAAATAGAAGTCACAAAGCGAAAGAATACATGAGAGATGTTCAACAACAGACTAGGTGGAACAGAAGAAAGGATCAGTGAATTTTAAGCCAGGGCAGGGGAACTGAAACAAGAGAGAAGCAAAAATAATGCACGCACGCACACACACACACACACGCGCATACACGCACCCATAAGGGACTTACGAGACAACAACGAGGAGAACATTTGCCAATATTTGCATTATAGGAGTCCCAAATGGAGAAGAGCGGGAGAAAGGAGCAGAAAAACCTATTTGAAGAAATAATGGCTGAAAACTTCCTTAACCTGGGGAAAAAGACATCCTGATCCAAGAAGCCCAGATAATTCCAAAAAAGATGAACCCAAAGAGATCTACACCAAAGCTCATTATAATTCAATTGTTAAAAGTTAAAAAACAAGGAAAATCTGAAATGCAGCAAGAGACAAACAAGAGAACCCACTGAGCAGATTTTTCAACAAATTTTGCAGACCAGAAGGCAGTGGCATGATATATTCAACATGCTGAAAGTAAAAACTTCCAATCAAGAATGCCCAGCAAAGTTGTCATTGAGAATCAAAGGAGAGAGAAAGTTTTCCAGACAAATAAAAGTTACAGGAGTTCACCACCACTAAACCTGCCTTACAGGAAATGTTAAAGGGATGTATTTAAGCTGGAAAGGAGAAAAAGGAAAAAATATGAGAGTATAAATCTCATTGGTAAAGGTAAATATAGTGAAATTTAGAACAATGTAAAGGTGGTAGATTCACCAATTATAAAGCTAGTATGAAGGTTAAATGACAAAAGTAGTAAAAACAACTAACTGCCATAATTAATTAAGGGATGTAAAAGATAAAAAGATGTAAACTGTGAGGGAGTAAAATGTAGAACTTGAGAATGTGTTCAAATTTAAGTTATTATCAACTTAAAAAAGACTGTTGTTAAGTTGTTATATGTAAGCTTCACAGTAATCACAAACCTACAGTAGATACACAAAAGATAAAGAGAAAGGAATCTAAATATACCACAAAAAAAATCAAATCACAAAGAAACCAAGAAAAGGAAAAGAAGAACTATAAAACAGTCAGAAAACAATCAAAAAATGGCAATAAGTACATGCTTATCAATAATCACCAATAACTGTAAATGGCCTAAATTATCCAATCAAAAGACACAGTGGCTAAACAAATTTTTTAAAAAAGGTTCATTTATATGCTATGTACAAGAGACTTCATATTTAAGGACACATGCAGACAAAGTAAAGAGATAGAAAAAGGTATTCCATGCAAATGGCAACCAAAAGAAAGCTGAGGTGGCTACACTTAGACAAAATAAACTTTAAAACAAAGACTATAATAAGAGAAAAGGGGCATTACATAATGATAAAGGGTGCAGGGCAACAAGAGGATATAACTCTTGTAAACATCTCCGCACCCAACACAGGAGCACCTAAATGTATAAAGCATACTAACAGACCTAAAGTGAGAAAGCACTACAATAACAGGGGGCTTTAACACCCAACTTTTATCAATGATCAAGACAGAAAATCAGTAAGAAAACATTAGTCTTAATGGCAAGTTACACCAGACTTTAAATACATACATACATACATACATACATACATACATACATACATACATACGACATTCCATCCCAAAGCAACAGAATACACATTCTTCTCAAGTGTACACTTATATTAGACTTTAAAACAAGTCTTAATAAACTTAAAAAGAATGAAATCATATCAAGCATCTTTTCGGATCACAGTGGTATGAAACTAGAAATCAATTACAAGAAGGAAACTGGAAAACTCAAAAATATGTTGAGACATGCAAGCAATGGGTCATATACTATATTAAAATAGAAGTAAAAAACCTTAAGAAAAATGGAAATACAGCATATTACAATTTATGGGATGCAGCAAAAGAAATTCTAAGAGGGAAGTTCATAGTGATAAATATCTACATCATGAAATAGGGAAGATCTCAAACAACCTAACTTTACAACTCAACTAAAAAAGAACAAAGTCCAAAGTTAGTAGAAGGAAGAAAATGAAGGTCGGAGCAGAATAAATGAAATAGAGGCTAAAAAGAGAGTAGAAAACACCAGTGAAGCTAAAAGTCGGTTCTCTGAAAAGATAACACTGAAAAACTTAGACTCACTAAGAAATAAAAAAGACTAAAAAAAAAATCAGAAATGAAATAATACCACAGAAATACAAAGGATCGTAAGAGACTACTCTGAACAGTTTTACAAAAACAAATTTGACACCTTAGAAAAAATAAATTCTTAGGACCATTCAGCCTAACAAACCGAATCATAAGAGAATCTAAACATACCAATAACTAGTAAGGATATTGAATCAGTAATCAACAACACCCCAACAAACAAAAGTCCAGGTCTAGACAGCTTCACTTGTGAATTCTACCAAACATTTAAAGAATTAATAACAATCTTTGTCAAACTCTGCCAAAACACAGAAGATGAAATACAACCAAACTCATTTTACAAGGCCAGCATTATGTTGATACCAAAACCAGATAAGGACACCACGAGTAAAAAAATTACATTATGCTACATAATGCAAAATTCCTCAACAAAATATTCACAAACCCAATTTAACAATACATTAAAAGGAATATATGTCATGATCAAATGGGATTTAGTCCAAGGATGGTTCAACATCTGCAAATCAACATGATATACTACATTAACAAAATGAAATAAAAAACTGTAAGATCACTTTGATAGATGCAAAAAAGCATTTGACAAAATTCAACATTCATTTATGATAAAACTCTCAACCAAAGTGGATATAGACGGAACTCAACGTAAGAAAAGCCATATATGACAAATCCCCAGCTAAGATCATATCGAAGGTGAAAAGCTGGAAGCTTTTCCTCTAAGATTAGGAACAAGACAAAGATGTTCACTTTCACCACTGAGTCAACACAGTATGACTAGTATAACCACAGCAACTGGGCAAGAAAAAGAAATAAAAGTCACCCAAATTAGAAAAGAAGTAAACTGTCAGTTTTTGCAGCTGACAAATTATATATAGAAAATCCTAAAGACTTCACACACACACACAAAAAACCAGAATAAATTAATTTAGTAAAGTTGCAGAATATAAAATCAATACAAAAATCTTTTGCATTTCTAAACACTAATAATAAACTATCAGAAAGAAATTAAGACAATCCCATTTATAATTGATCAAAAAATAAAATACTTAGGAATAAATTTAACCATGAAAGATCTGTACACTAAAAACTAAGACATTGATGAAAGAAAATAAAGATGATACAAATAAATGGAAAAATATCCTGTAGTCATAGATTAGAAGAATATTGTTTTTTAAAAATTGACAGATTCAATGCAATCTCTATCAAAATTCCAATAGCGTCTTTCACAAAGATAGAACAATCCTTAAATTTGCATGGAAACACAAAAGATCCTAAATAACCAAAGTAATCTTGAGAAAGAAGAACAAAGCTGGAGGCATCATCTTCCTTGATTTCAAACTATATTACAGAGCTATAGTAATCAAATAGTTTGGTACTGATATATAATAAGAGACACACAGATCAATATAACAGAATAGAGAACCCAGAAACAAACTCACACATAAATGGCTAATTAATTTACAACAAAGGATCCAAGAATAACAGTGGCAAACAGTCTCTTCGATAAATGGTGCTAGGAAAACTGGACAGCCACATGAAAAAGAAACTAGACTTTTATTTTACACCATACAAAAGCATTAACTCAAAACGGGTTAAGGTTTGAATGTTAAGACTGAAACCATAGACTCCTAGGGGAAAAAAACATAGGATGTATATTCCTTGGCCATATGTCTTGATAATTCTTTGGATTTGACAGCTATCAAAAGCAAAAGCAATAAATGCAAAAATAAAACTGAGTGGAACTATATCTAACTAAAATGCTTCTGCACAGCAAAAGGGACCATCAACAAAATGGAAAGGCAACCTACAGAATGGAAGAAAATATTGGTAAATCATATATTTCATAATGGGTTAATATCCAAAATATATAAAGAACTCATACAACTCAATGGGGGGGGGGGGCAGATCTGATTTAAAAATGGGCAGAGGATCTAAACAGACACTTTACCGAAGAAGAGATACAGATGGTCAACAGGTACATGAAAAGATGCTCAAAACATCACTAATCATCAAAGGGATGTAAATCAAAACCACAATGAGCTATCACCTCACATCTGTTAGAATGGCTGTCATCAAAAAGACAAGAAATAACAAGTGATGGTGAGGGTATGGAGAAAAGGGAGTCCTTGTGTAACTGTTGGTGGGAGCATAAACTGGTGCAGCCACTATGGAAAACAGCATGAAGATTCCTTAAAAAATTAAAAATAGAACTACCACATGATCCAGCAATTTCACTTCTGGGTATTTAGCCAAAGAAAATGAAAACACTAACATAAAAAGATATATGCATCCCATGTTCATTGCAGCATTGTTGGCAATAGCCCCGATATGGAAACAACCGAAGTGTCCATCGGTGGATAGATGGATAAAGAAAACATGGTATATATAAACAATGGAATATTATTCAGCCATAAAAAAGGAAATCTTGCCATTTGTGACAACATGGGAGGATCTTTGAGGGTATTATACTAAGTGAAATAAGTCAGAGAAATACAAATACCATTTGGTATCAGTTATATGTGAAATCTGAGGGGAAAAAAGCTCAGATATAGAGATGAGTGGTTGCCAGAAGAGGGGGGCTAAATGAGTAAAGGGGATTAAAAGATACAAACTTGCAGTTATAAATGCATCATGGGGATGTAATGTACAGCGTGGTGACTAGTTATTACTGTTGCATATTTGAAAGTTTCTAAGTAAATCTTAAAAGTTCTTATCACAAGATTCACAGGTATTAACTAGATTTCTCTTGGTGACCATTCTGCAATATATGCAAATATCAACTTATGCATACCTTAAACTGATACGTTGTATACTATACCTCAATAAAAAATTGAAAACTAAAGTTATAGTTTTATAATGTGTTCTCAAACTTGTGTGCAACCTCAGAATCACCTGGAATGCTTGTCAAAACAGACTGCTGAACCCCATCCACAGAGTTTCTGATTCAGTAGTTCTAGAATGGGACTCGATGACCGCCATTTCCCAGGTGATGCTGATGCTGCCCATCAGAGGGCACACTGAGTCCACTCCTGAGGTGGATGCTGTGATGCACCACCCAAATTCCTCCCTTCAAGACTGAGGTACTCAGAATGCTAGTGCTGGGAGAGCACAAACCCCTCCCCAGAAACTGCCTTTGTCTGAAGGGATCTACCTCACCCAAGGTTATACCCCTATTCGAGGGCCCATACCTGATAACTAATGATATAGGTGCAATCGCATCATGAGCAGGAATAAGACAGCAGTCACATAAGGTATGCGGATATGTGTGTTAGATAGAAAGCCAAACTTCTACGTGAGAACATCCTGTCTTACGGCAGAGCACAGTCTCTTACCATTCTAAGACTTTCCCTGGCAGAATCCTAACAGTTTAAAAAGCAAAGTCACTATGGTAATAAACACAAAATTAGGCTTTCGAGCTGCTGGTAGTAACTTCTTCTTCAATGTGGAAAATCTAAGGATGCTAATCAGGTCTACGGCCATGCCACCCTGAACAAGCCCAATCCCATCTGATCTCGGAAGCTAAGGGTCGAGCCTGGTTAATATTGGATGGGAGACCACCCAGGAAAACCGGGTACTGTAGGCATAAAAAAACAAATGATAAACAAACAAATAAGCAAGCTAATCAAACAAATAGATAAATAGATAAATAAGCAAGTTAACCAAATTTCCAACCAGGTAATCTAGTTACTGCCTAATTAATAGGGACTCTGTCTTGTGGTCTCCCAAATCATCATTCTGGGAAGCCACCTGCCCTCCTGAGGATCCCAGGCTCACTGGCCTTTTCAGCAGAAAGGTCTTCATCAAGGGCCAAGGGTATACCAGTAATGGGTGAGCCGGAAGCCTAGCTTATTCTGTTAACTCATTTGTTGGGCAGTGATAGGGTACTTGGTGCTGAAGGGGAAAGAAAACAGATTGTGAGTCCTCAGGGCGGAATCCAAGTGAGGCAGACATGATGCTCCCTCCCTGCGGCTGCTAGTCAGTCTCATGCCAACAAACCTGCTTTAAATGCCAAAGCTGGGTCCAAGGTTTAGAAAAACAACTTCTGCCAGAAAGTACTCAGAAGGCACAGATATTATAGATGCTCCTCTGATAAACAGTCCTGACCCCTTTTACAGATTGGAAAATACAAGGTTCAGAAAGGGTGAGATGACTTCAACTTGGAGAACTCAAGTAATTGAACCAGAAAAACTTCCTGATAGCAGAGAGACCTTAGTGAGGAGTAGCCCCATAGTAAGCTTTAATTTGCTTCAGTTCCAAGATTAGGAGATTCCAATCATAAAGAATAAAAGAAAATATGGGTATTACATCTTAGGTGTGTCAAAATCAACTTAGTAAATGTGTACTGGAAGATAGAGAAAGGATATCAGAGTAAAAGACTGACCCATGTTTGAGGGATCAAAGATTGCAAGGTGCTCTCTGAGTGAACATACCACTCCCACTGCAGCACACTGGTCTCTGGGAGAATGACCAGAAGCAGTGTCCACGTTGCTGTCCATGGTGTTCAACTCAGCCCTCTCAAACTGCTCTGGCAGCTGCATTTACCTCCTGGAGGGAAAAATGCTTTTCTGGCCAGGGGGAGGGGGTGGGGTGGGGTGGGGTGAAAAACAAAAAGAGCTGTCTTAAACCAACCCCAGAGAGGTACTTTTATAAGTTATAAGCAATATCTCATCAGAGATGATGCTGGTCTCTTTGAATAATAAATATCAAAGTGCTAAACAAAACGCAGAATTAGTGTTTGCCCAGTGGGCCTATAATCTCAATAATACATAAGCTATTAAGAACGGACTACTCCTTGCATTGGGAAGCTCCTGGGATGTGGGCGCCAGCCTCATGTTAGCACTGGCGTCCATATCTGGGACAGACTCAGAATTGCTGCCAGAGTCACAGTCTGTTCAGAGCATCCATCCCAGTGCCATGGAGGCTACTTTCCTTTTTAAAAAAATCATGACAAAAAAACCATCAGAATCAGCAGTTAAAGAACTGAAATTCTATCTACTGTTTTCTCCCTTCATGTTGAATAAGCATAAAAATGCCACATTGGTGCTAGAGATGACTCTGTAAAATGACCTGACAAATATTTTTAGCTTTAGGAATTTCAGAGGGTCACAGCATATACTGGAGGCATACACTGTTATTTTTTTATAACTGAAAAACCTATGTAATCACACTTTCTCTTTCCATTAAAGTAAATGTTTACTGAGTTCTTAAAAAAAGAAAAACTCAGTCACCCTTTTAAAAACAGAAGCAGTTTAGCTAGCCTACATTGCCATAAAATAAACTACTTGTCTCATTAATTTTCATTAATTAATCAGAAATGTGTTCCATTTGGGGATAAAAAGTTAATATAT